>JAZHEH010002853.1:0-2527500 GCA_036589455.1 Ateles fusciceps | reverse complement strand
CCATGCTGGGATCGGAGGGAAAAGTTCACTTTGGCTAATTTCAACTTTTCCACCATTAAATCTGCACCTGCAATGTCAGGGGTCACCAAATAATAAAACATGGCATCTTTGAAACTGCTCAGTCACGTGAAAAGGGCTGTAATTGAGTAGATTCATTCTCTGAAGCCCCATCAGAGACACACAGCTCAGGGCTGGGGGAGGGGGGAGAGGTTCAGGACAGGGAGGCAGGGCCAGGAGCAAGCCAGGCTCTGGGAGGGACCCGGGGAGGAATGGCAGCTTCTGATGTGGTCCCTTGCTTTTGAAATCTGAGACTAAAAATAAATAAAGATCCCACACATTCACTCCATACACACCCACATACCCACGCTGGCCTCTAGCCTTTGTGAGCAGTTTGACCTGATAAATGCGCTTGGCTGGCATCAAATAGTTCGGCTTTGACCAATCCCATTTAAATATGTGAATTAGTCATGAAGCAGGACACAGCTTGGTGAGCTTACTAAATTGTTGGACTCTATTGAAGGAGAAGGGAGGGAAAAAGAGAAAGCCATTCAGCTTTCTCAGTTGGAGAGGTAAGGGCATCCCAGCCTCAGGCTACCTCTCCTCATTCACTCCCCAAGCCTGGTCTCAAGTACAGCAGGAAAAGCCTCCCTGGGCCATGAGGCAAAGGTCACCTGGTACCATTTGGGATTGTCATTGCCAGCCTCGTGGAATACAGCACTTGTGGGGCTCTGGCCTTCCATGGCACAAATTCTCCAAGCTGTCTTAGGAAGCGGCTGAGTTTCCAGGAGGCAGAGGCCTACTGGTGCTGGATCAATGGACGCCCCATGCCTGGGCTGGCGGGGACTCCAGGTTGATGCCACCATGGGAAAGGCTAACCTGGAGCTTCTGTAGGGATAGTTCTTAACCCCAATGCCCACCACACCCTGCCCAGGAGAGAAAGGAGGAGGAAGAGAGATTGGTGAGCTCCTGGGTAACTCACTCCTCTCTAAGCACAGTCCCCTTTGCCTAGAGAATGAGACTCACAAGAAGAGTGGAGGAAGGCACCAGTAGCAGGGTCACCATGGCAGTGGCCCTCAGTGCCAGCCCAGCCTTAGCAGGAGGAAAAACCCATCCCCCAGTGTCACGAGTTCTTTAGAAATGCCCCCACCATGCACACGTAACCCAGGTCCCACCTTCACCTGCCCAATGCCATGTTGCAAAGAAAACGTGCCTCTGGGCTTCAGCTGCTGTGTGGGATTGGGGTTGAGTGGCAGCTGACTGCAGATTGGAAAACTGTTACATGCCTGCTGTTTGAAACCTCCCCTTCTTAGCTCAAGGCATTCTGCCCACCCTTCTAACATGAATAGTTGCTCAAATCAGGTACTTTCTACTGCAGGTTTTGATCCGGCCAGCCCCAGTCACTCACTTCATTAGGAAAGGGTGACTAAAGAGCAGAGCAGGAGGGGCGCGTCCACTTGCTTGGTTTGCAGCATCTGAGCAGAGAGCCAGGAGCACAGGATAAAATAAAGTGTCGGTCTCTGTCTCCTTGAGGGGAAGCTTTAAGACAGAGGGCCAGGCAGGGGTGGTCGGGCCGAGACTACAGTCCCCAGAGCTCAGGAAAGCCCAGCTCTGTACTCCACGGGCGGCACAAGGAGGTTCCCTCTCTGCAGTAGTTGGCAGTTACACCCTGGGTGTGCAGGCTCCCAGCATCTCCTCGGAGAACTCAGGAAACTCACCAAGGCATTTGCCGGAGTCCGGCTTTGAAACTGTGAAGTAGCAGCGCCCCCTGCCTGTGCGTGGCCGCCATAGCGAGGAAGCCTTCCTAAGCGAGGAGGACCCCCCAAGGAGCTTCGGAGGCTTCCCCAAGGCCCGGAGAACCTCACACAGGCATCCAGGAGCAGTTCTGCTCCCATGGGGACCTGGAACTTATTTGGAACTCAGCAGTCCCTGCTCTTTCTTCCTTTCCCGCCCCCTCACCTACCTAAAATGAGGACCCAGGAGCCAGCAAAGGACAAAGGCTCTCCCCAGAGCTTCTTGCTACACAGGGGTGCTGACGGGTGGGCTGCGGGTTGGCCTGAGCCTCTGCCCCGCCTTATCCCCCAGCTGATTCTGTTTGTGGCCATCCACAGCTGACTGGATGCTGTCATGGCGGCATGGCGATTATTATGAGCATCTCAGTTATATTATGCTACAGACTTCTCACTATATTGAGATCATCTCAATCACTACTCAAAGATGACAGCAAGCCGCCATGATCCATATGCATCGGGTGTTTACTCTCAGTTCAGGGCCCTAGTAGTGCTGTATTGATGCTAGAGTGTGAGAGAGGGTCACTCGATTACGATTTCCAAAAGCTGCAACGACTCTGGCCCAATTCCTGACTTGCCTTGGACGTTTCGCTCCTCCCTCCTCCACCCACTATGCCATTCCTACGTCTCATTTTCACTTTAGTTCTTCTACCAGAGTTAGATGCATGTTTTCCTTAATCTGTACATTTAAAAATAAAATTAAAAGGCAGAGTCATCACATGATCGCACTTCCCAATTTTCTTTTTTTTTATATCTCAAACATCAAAACAATATTACTCAATAAGTGCCCTCATCAAGTGCTATGACTACACCATTTGGCATCAAATGTGTCTCCCTAGAGAGCAACGTTTCTGTGTACATGGGTCAACAGTCCACTTATGACAGAGCTTCTGATTCAGGCAGGCCCCGGCAGGCTACTTTCACCTACAAGATTTTATATGCCAGTTACAGCTACTCCCTGAAACTGCTCCTCCCTGAGTTCTCCCTGTCAGGGCTGGAGATGGAGAAATTATTCATAGCACCTCTCTTTTGGTTTGCCCCACAGCCAGCGTGCCAGCCTGTCCTCTGCTCTGCCTTCAAAGCATGCTCTGTGGCGGGCAGCTTCTTGCCACTTGGACTGCTACCACCGGGAACCAATTTCCCATCCATCTTCAGCTCCAAGGCTCCTGCCCTCACCCTGCCTCCCTCCCATCACAGCAGCCAGAGGGATCTTTGCAAATCCCACCTCAGACCATGTCAATTACTAAAAATAAATTCAGGGGCTCTCCACTGTACTCTAGGGTTTGACTCAAAATTCTTAGCTTGGCCCTCCAGCTTCGCCTAATCTGCCCTCTGCCTGATTCTCCAGCCTCCTGTGGGGTTTCTGCTCTCCCCCACTCCTGATGATCCAGCCACACTCCTCTCCTGGAATTTATGCCGCCTTCCCATTGCAGAGTCGTTGTTCAGCGTTTTCCACCTGGTGCATTCTTAGTTATCCTGCAGGCTCAGCTTTAAAGTTCTTCTTCTGAGCTCACAATCTAAATGATTCTTTCTCATTGCAACATGTTCTTTGCATCGACGCGCAATCATTTGTGTGTGTATTGTGTATGATCCCTCTAGGGGTGATGCATTTTGGGACAGGAAGGAAAACATCCTTTTGTAGCCGATGTATCCCCAGCACCAAGCCCCAGAGTTAGCTGGAGTGGTTGTTGAGTTGACATGGATGGAATGAGTGAAGAAATGAATGGGCTGTATAAGGTTGACAGCATTTGCTCATAAAGGTCTAGTGACTTGCCTGCTGCTACAGTCCCAGCAAGTAGACATGCAGTTCCTAGGTGAACTGCACCATCTGGAAGATTCCCTAGGAGAAGAAATGGGGAGAGGGGTGAGAAAATTCTAGAACACTTGGTTCCGAGACAAGGTCCTCCTAGAGTGGGGCTGTAAATTTATGTGAGAAGCATAATCAATGTTCACACTTGTTGGGGAAAAAAAGTCTCTCTTGATTTTATAAAGCAGAATGTTGAAAGAAAAGTTTTCCCTGTGATGCTTCCACCCCCCCACCCTTCACCCCCCCACAAATAATGGGAAATACGGAGCGTCTTCTCTGAAGGAAGATGAGTTTATCTCAAGGAGTCAGGTTTCAAGGGCGACTGCGAAATTGTAAGACGCCGTTCAGCTTCACCTCTGAGCAGAGCGAAAGGCTGCTGGCCGCGGGAATGTGGTTGTCGGTGACCCCCGCAGCACGCTGGCCCCACTGGATCGGGGAGAAGCCGGCGCGCGGGGCGAGGAGCCTGTGGCCGACTAACAGCAGAGGGCGCCAGAGAGCAGACCGCGCCCGCTCGGTGCGACCTCCGCGCCCGGGTGAAGTCCGCGGGCCTGGGACAGCTCCAGCCAGACCCTGACCCTCTCAGACTGGGGGCGGCTCTCCCTGCCCTCCTCTGCTCTGCTGTGACTTCGCTGTGCTTTTGTGGGAGAAAACGCTATAAATGACTCCATGTATATCTGTAAAAATAAATGCCCGCTACTATGACTATTCAGGTGTACAGGTGACAGGCGATCTTCAGAAAGAAGCGAAGAGTCTTGGGTAAGGGCGGGAGGGGGGGGTGTGGGTTCGTTGTTTTTCGTCTTTCTGCTTGGCTTGTGGAGTGCGCTCAGTGTGTGGTGCTTTTTGTTTGCTTGGCTTTTTTTTTTTTTTTTTTTATGTCTTAGGTTAAAATTTGTCTTTCTGGGAAAACCTACTTTTTCCCAGGGTGATTTGACACAACTCCAGTGCAATGCACTTAGACCAATGAAAACGGGCTGAAGAGACCATTTGCCCACGTGTAAATCCCAGTAGGCCGTTTCTAAAAGAACCTCTGCCAGGATTGGCAGTCATTCAGTCAAGGAGTGTTAGAGCTGGAAGAAACTTTAGAAATGAAACCGCCTTTTTATTATTAGATTAAACAGGAGGCCCAAAGAGGATAAGGAACTTGTCCAAAGTCACAGCGCCTTTGAGTGCAGTGGGGCTGATTTCTAGCCTGCGGCACAAGGGAAGCTGTTTCAGTGAAAGGTTCATGGTGTGTGTTGCTAATCTTTCATTCTATTCTCTATTGTATGAACATTGTAAGGAAAATTGAGAAAATACCATTATTTTAATTGCCAGGAATCTTCCCCATATCAAGGTGATCATTGTTAATGTTTTTGCTCTATAATTTTCCAGACTTTTAATGGAGGAGAGGTTTCTAGATTGCCCAGGTTGGCCTTGAACTCATAGCCTCGCCTCCTCATGCCAGGACAACAGGCCTAAGCCACCTCAGCTCCCCAGACTTTTAAACTTATATATCAAAGCTCATATCAATAGAAACAAATTTATATTTGTTTACTAAAACTGGATCACACCGTCCTTATTGCTTTTCAGCCACCTTTTTTTTTTTTTTTGTCATCAAAATAGCTTGAACTCTTTTCCATGTCAACCAGCACACATCTACACCATGATTCCTAACTGTTTCCTTCAGTGGGTACACCTTCATTAGTTTAATCAACCCCTTATTGATAGGCATATAAGCTTTTTCTAATGTTAAACTTTTTTTTTTTTTTTTTTTTTTTTTTTGAGAAGAGTCTGCCTCTGTTGCCCAGTCTGGAGTGCAGTGGCATGATCTCGGCTCACTGCAGCCTTCGCTTCCTGGGTTCAAACAATTCTTCTGCCCGAGTAGCTGGGATTACAAATGCCCACCACCACACCCAGCTAATTTTTGTATTTTAGTAGAGATGGGGTTTCACCATGTTGGCCAGGCTGGTCTCCAACTCCTGACCTCAGGTGATCCACTTGTCTCAGCCTTGCAAAGCGCTGGAATTATAGGCATGAGTCACTGCTCCCAGCCCAATGCTAAACGTTTACAATATATTGCACTAAATATACTTGTCCATACATCTTTTGCACAGGTGGTGTCCACCTACTGATGGGTGTGACTTTCTGTAGGAATGCAGTGTGATGGTGTAGGCTGGGCTTGGACACTGGCTTGGAAACTTACTGGGTCTTTATACAAGCCACAACCTTACTAGGCCCCAATTCTGTCATCTTCAAGTGAAAGTGATCATAGTGCTGGTCTCCTAGGGGTATTGGGAGGATTCAATGAGGTCATACATGGAAAGTGATTGGTTAGTGCTGAGCACATACAAGTCCTAATGAATGTTAACTTTTAGAATATTACTATCATTACTGCAAACCCTGAAGATTGGCTCAAAATAACCTTCATGGTTTTATTTTACTCTGATTGAGAGTAACTGGAATTTCATGAAGAAACGTTTAAGTGCCAAACTTCAGTAGCTAAAGCAACACTTCCTTTCTTTCTAATTCATTCAGAGAAAAAATAATACTAGAGGTAAATGGTAGATGGGCTCTTGAGCTACTTGTTATGTTCTGGTTACAGAGCTTAATGCCAGCCCAAAGAGAAAAGTCCATGTTGGCAAGGATGTGGGGAAATTGGGGCACACTGTTGGTGGGCATGTAAAATGGTGCAGCTGCTATGAAAAACAGTTTGGCAGTTTCTTTAAAAATTAAACGTAGAATGACCATATGATCCCGCAATTTCACTTCGGGGTGTATTCTCAATTTCACTTTGAGTGTATACTCAAAAGAATTGGAAGCAAGGACTTGCAGAGATGTTTGTGTGTGTTCATAGCATTATTCACAATAGCCAAGGGTGGAAATAACCCAAACGTCCATCAATGAATGAATGGATAAATGAAATGTGGTATACACACATAATGAAATATTATTCAGCCTTAAAAATAAAGGAACGCCTACCATATGCTACAACATGGTTGGACTTTAAAGATGTCATGCTAAGTCAAATAGGCCAGTCATGAAAGGACAAATACGGTATTATTCCACTCATGAGAGACCTAGAGCGGTCAATTCATTAAGATAAAAATAGAATGACGGTTTCCAGGGGCCAGAGGAGTTCCGGGGGTGAGGCTGTTGTTTAGCGGGTGCGGAGTTCCAGTTCTGCGGGATGAAAAGAGTTCTGGGGATGTATGCTGGTGATGGTCGCACAGCAATGAATGCACCTCATGCCATCAAACTGTCCACAAAAACGGTTAAGATGGTAAAATTCATATGCTTATTTTACCACAATTAAAAACAACATTCTAAAAGAAAGAGGCAGTGTCTCATTGAAGGTTAAGTTGTCTTCCTAAGCATCAAGTCTTTTGTGACAGATAAAGCTCCCCTGGATCCCTTCTCCTTTGAAAAATGTTCAAAGCACAGCCTCTGGCTCCCCCAGTGCCTTCAAATGCATCTCCTCTGTTTTTCCCTCACATCCAGGGTCATCACCATTCCACAGGCATAAGCAGTGAAGGCGTGAACAATGAAGCAGAAGCTGTAGTCTCTGCAAGTTGGTTTTTAATCTAGGAGGATGCCACGATTCACCAGGACACATTTCAGGTTCATAGTCCCATCTGAGGCGTTGGAGGTCCGTTCCTACCAACCAGATGTATCAGTCACCCACATTTCTTCTGCTTGGTCCCCACCCTCACCTCTCGTCTCTCTCCCTCCCCTCCCCCTCACAGGTTGTATCATCCTCCCCAAACAGGAATGGGCTGATGGTACTCTGCTCAGAATATCTCCTGGTTCCCAGTACACACAGGATAAACACCCACCCGAAAAGTCTTCCACAGCACCGCCACACCTCTCGTTCTTCCTTTCACCCTGAGTGCTGCTGCACTCCTCACCCCCCTCCATTAGAGCAAAGCCCAAGGTTTCCTGGACCAATGGACATGCTTTGTACGTTCCCCATCTCAAGACATGCTTTGTACGTTCCCAGCCCAGGGCCTTGGCTCAAGCCTTTCCTGCTGTGTTCACTGTGTTGAATTCCCGTTCCTCTTCCTTATCTAGGCTCAATCCTCACTTTTAGTTGAATGACATGGCAAGTCTCTGCATTATTGATAGCTCTCATCTGTAGCAGGGGAGAACTAATATAATACATACAATAGCAATAGCTCACATTGATCAGTCACTGACTGTGCCAGGCACTGTTCCGTGCATGTGCTCTACACATACAATTCCGGTATTCTTCAGAATCACACTGAGATGTAGCCATTCTTATCCCATTTTTTAATAAGGAAACT
The DNA here is from genome assembly GCA_036589455.1 of Ateles fusciceps. NCBI lineage: Eukaryota > Metazoa > Chordata > Mammalia > Primates > Atelidae > Ateles > Ateles fusciceps. Next base: position 2,519,626 of record JAZHEH010002853.1, on the reverse strand, counting down.
AAGGTCCAAAGAATGTAAGAAACTGGCTCAAAGCCACCCCCCTAGTAAGAAGTAGAAAGAAGATGAGGATGCTGGCTCTCTGGCTCGGGACGCTCCTCGAGGTCATGGTGGGGAGAAAGAGGCAAGGAATGTGACGTGTTGGGCACAAAGCAAACCACGGTTCTCCTCCCACCCTCCCGACCTGAGTTTACTTGGAAATAGTTATTTTGTGTCTTTTCCCTTGAATATGTTATTAAATCCCCAAGAAAAGAAATTGACTCTTCCTCATCTTCATGTTTCTCCAGCCACCAGCACAGGTTTTACTCATAGTAGGTGCTCACGCTAAAAAGAAGAAAGAAAAAGTTCTTTAGTGCCTTGAAAATGCAAAGTGAGAGCTACAATTTGGGACAAGAGAACATGAGCATTACAGCATGGTACTTAAAGCCTGGATTTCTGGACCAAACAAGCAGATCAAATTGCAGCTTCTCTACTTACAGCTATGTGACATTGGGCAAGCTGCTTATCTGTGTGCCTCAGTGAGTTGTCTCATACATAGACATGCATGCACAGTCATGCCCTCAGTATATAAAGGGATTGGTTCCAGGACCTTCTTCGGACACCAAAATCCATGAATGCTCAAGTCCCTGCTGTGAAATGGCATAGAATTTGCATATAACTTATGCACATCCTACCATGTACTTCTTTCTTTTTCTTTTTCTTTTTTTTTTTTTTTTGTGAGATGGAGTTTCACTCTTGTCACCTAGGCTGGAGTGCAATGGCTCAGTCTCGGCTCACTGCAACCTCTGCCTCCCAGGTTCAAGCAATTCTTCTGCCTCAGCCTTCTGAGTAGCTGGGACTACAGGCACATGCCACCATGCCCGGCTAATTTTTGTATTTTTAGTAGAGACAGCATTTCACCATGTTGGCCAGGTTGGTCTCAAACTCCTGACCTCAGATGGTCCAGCCAATCGGCCTCCCAAAACGCTGGGATTACAGGCATGAGCCACCATACCCCGCCCCTCCCGTGTACTTTAAGTCATCTCTAGATTACTTATTATATCTAATACAATGTAAATGTTATGAAAATAGCTATTATGCTGTATTGTTTAGGGAATAATGACTAGAAAAAAGTGTTCAGTACAGACACAGTTTCTTTAAAATATTTTCAGTCTAGGGTTGGTTGAATCCATGGTCACCAACCTTAGACTCAAAATATGGCTACTCAGTCATACTCACCGTAATGACGTTGAGATCAACAAGGGACCGCATATATGGCAGTGGTCCCGGTAAGATTATAATGGAGCAGAAGATTTCTGTCACCTACAAACTTCATGGTGTCATAGTGCAATGCATCACTAGCATGTGTGTGTGGTGATGCTGGTATAAACAAGCCTACTGTGCTGCCAGTCATATGTAGCACATACAATTACGTACAGTGCATGATTCCTGACCATGATAACAAACAACTATGTTACTGGCTTATGTATTTGCTATACTATACTTTCTATTGTTATTTTAGAGCGTACTCCTTCTACCTATAAAAAAGTTAACTGTGAAACCAATTGCAGATAGACAGACTGATAGATAAATAGGTGGATGGATAGATGGATCCATAGATAGATGAATGGATGAACGATAGATAGATGGATAGATAATCAATGTTACTTTGAGGAATGAATGAATGAATATATGCAAAGCACTTGGAACAGTGTCCAAACCATCGGAAAGGCTTGACGTGTTTGCTGCGTTATAATTCTGTGTCTTAGCCCAACAAATAGACTATGAGTTATTAACCACCTATCTTCTGCAAAAATGATAATAAAAGAGCTTAGAGCTCTTGCAAAGGGCAGCTCAAACACTGCTTCCCTTGAGGGTCCCTCCCTGACTCCAGACTGAGTTTCTCATTCTTTCCTGTCTGCTGCATCTGTTTTTGCTGTATATATTTCATATTTTATGTAACTAGATACAACCTATTTAATCTAAAATTTTTAAATTACATGCTTTATGCTGAGGCAATTACAGACTCACAGGCAGTTGTAAGGAATAATACAGAGAGACCTACTGTACCCTTCACCCAGTTTCCCCCCAGTGGTAACATTTTGCAAAACTGTAGGGTAATGTAATATTGCAACTAGAATATCAGCATTGATGCATCTCACATACAGGACAGTTCAGTCACCATAAAGATCTCCCTGATGCTCTTTTATAGCCACACCCACCTCCCATCTTTCTCCCCCATGTTGTCCCTAAGTCCTGTGACCAGTAATCTGTTCTGTTACTTTAATTTTGTCATTTCAAGAATGCTATATAGGCACCAATGAGGCAAGGCCATGTATTCTACCATATATCCTTTCAATCTTACTTCACCTTACTTACTTCTCCTGGGGAAGCCTCTCCCCTGCCTCTAATCATTTCATTTGTGCAGTCTCTGAATAGTCTTTTGAACAAAAGCTCCCTGAAAACTGTAAGACAGATAATGACAGATTTTAGTATAACAGAATAAGAAAGGTTCACTGATAGAGTTTCAGATTCCACATTGCAACTAATCTTTTAAAAAACTCATCACCTGTCAAGCTTTCGTGTAGTATTAAAAAAAAAATCGGGCCAGGTGCAGCGGCTCACACCTGTAATCCCAGCACTTTGGGAGGCCAAGGCGGGTGGATCACAAGGTAAAAAGATTCAGACCATCTTGGGCCAACATGGTGAAACCCTGTCTCTACTAAAAATACAAAAACTAGCTGGGTGTGGTGGCGTGCACCTGTATTCCCAGCTACTCGGGAGGCTGAGGCAGGAGAATTGTTTGAACCCAGGAGGTGGAGGTTGCAGTGAGCCAGGCAACAGAGCAAGATTCCATCTCAAAAAAAAAAATCTACATGTATTTGAAAAGACGATTAAAATACTCTTCTCTTTTTTAAGTACACATTTAAATGGGACTGAATTGTTCTCAGATACTTCAACTAAAATATATTAAGAGATAGACTGCAGAAGCAGATATAAGAATCAGCTGTCTTCCATTACACCAGATAGTAGAGATCTGAAAAATGCAAAACAATTTCACTTTTCTCACTGATTTTTCTTTGTTTTAAAAAATATAGTTGTTTTCATAAAAATGTGCTATTTGTATTAGCTTGCATTGGCTATGTTGCTGTTTACAAATTAATTAAGTAGTTTTAAATGTCTCTATTTCAGTTTATGACATATTAAATATTAATTGATATATCAAAAGTGAATGTTATATAAGTGGAACTATGCAGTATGCAACCTTTTGAGATTGGCTTTTGTCGCTTAGCACAGTTTTTTTTTTAATTTAGCATAATTTCCTCAGGCTTCACCCAAGTTGTTGCATGTATCAGTAGTTTGTTCCTCTTTTTACTGAGCAGCGTTCCATGACATAGATGTACCGGTTTGTTTAACCATTCACCTATTGGAGGACATCTGGGTTGTTTCCAGTTATAACAAATAAACCTGTTCAGATACTGACTTTTGTGCGAACATGTTTTTCATTTCTCAGGAATAAATGCCGAAGAGTAGAGCTGCTGCATTGTGTGGTAGAAGAATATTTAATTTGTTTAAGAAACTGCCAAACCGTTTTCCAGAGTGGTAGGATCGTCTTACATTCCCACCAGCAATGTAAGAGACATCCACGTCCTCTTCATCACCATTTGGTGAGGATAGATATTTACGTTATCTATTCTGATGGACACGTAATGATATGTCATTGTGACTTTCATTTTCATTTCCCTAATGGCTAATGAAATTGAACATCTGCTCATGTACTTATTTACCATCTCTATATCTTCTTCAGTGAAATGACTGTTCCAGTGCTTTAGCTGCAGGGGCAGGTTCTGACCTGTGCACTACAGGCCGGGGCTGATGCCACATCATTCCCCAGGATTCTGGGAGAAAAGCCCTCGACTTCTCTCTAGCTCTCTCCTTTTTCTTTAGGATGAGGTTTAAATACACATATTTGTTTTCATCTCTTATCCAAGTATATTGAAAGGATTAATGAGAGCACTTTAAAGTCTTTTGATAAGGCATGGTATATTGCCAAGGTAATCAATGATTATGTTTTCTTATATGAAAGTTAAAATAAGCCACAGGAAGGAGTCCAGCCTTGAACATTTACCCGTGTTTATTTTTGAAAACTGTTTTCTTTGCCATTCACCATTAAGAAAACAGAGTCTGGGTACTGTGATTTTTAGAGCTCATAAACCTATAAATCTCCTCCCAGATCAGGGTAAATAACTCTCCTTTCTACCATAACTAGGGAAGTCAGAAGTATGCTCAGTGTGTGGCTTGAAAGATTCTTTGCCAAAATTCTACCCCAGTGAACAATCCTGGGCTTTCGTGAGGGGAATCTCAATTTTCTCAGCCTCTTGGCAGCTGGCAATGCAGCCCTGAAATGTCTTCCTTTGCTTCTAAGATATCCCTGGCGACCCTTTCTCCATATCCTTTAGGGACCTCCTCCTGTCTTTGCTTAAAAAGCCTTCATTACATAAATTATATTTAGGAAAAACATATTTAGTTCAAAATTTATATCTAACATTATTTATGTTATTATGATTTTTTTTAATTGCAAAGACTTAGGGTATATTTTTTTGTTTTTCTAAATGACCCATAGTCATTTAGGTGTACTAAAATTGTGCTGGGAGCAGGGATTTGGAAATTTCTGATAGATGTGTAGTTAATTCAGTAAATCTGTTGCATGAGATATGATCTTCTATTCTAGTGGTTTAATAGGCTTGCTATGTTAGTAGAAAGAACATGGCTCAATTAGGTATTTTTATGTGTATGGGCGTTACTCTTAGTGATATTTGTTTCCTGTCCTTTGTTGCTCATGCTATTTAAGTGCAGGCTGAGACCCCAGCCTCTTTGTAAGTAGTGTAAAATAATCCATCTTTTTTTGTGGACCCTATTCACAGGGTTAAAAAAATTAAGATTGCTTTCCAGGTTTGAAATTTACCATTGAGAGTCAATGAAGTTGCTATTTTGAGTTCAGCATTGATATTGTGAAAATAAATGCAATTTGGATTTCATGTTTCTTAATATTCATTCTTGTTTCACAAATGAATGATTAAGGCATTATGCATCATAAAGGAACCTAAGTGAGTTATATAATGAGTGTATTGTCCTTGTACCCACATATAGGTATGTTCTGAATACAAGCTTATTCACATTTTGCTTCCTAATCTTTTGTTGTACGGGGATTCAGGTTTCTTATTCTTACAACATGATTGTTTATATGTGAAGCACATCTTGCGATTGCCTTATTTTTGATGCTTTTATTCATGATAAGAATTGTCAATATGAGAATATATATCTTTCTTGCAACCAACTTAATAAAGGGGTTGAAAGAAAAAAAAGATCCTGTGTGGATGTGTCTAGTAACAGAGCTCCAATATTTGGGGGGGAAAATATGACAGAAATAATCCACAATCATGGTTGAATATGAATATCTTAGGATGGGGCTGCTAGAAAAAATTCAGGAGATAGATGGACTGAACAACACTATTAACCACTTTTATGTAATTAATATTTATAGAATCTATATTTACTAGTTACAACTGCAGAATAGACATTCTCTTCAAGCACATGTGGTTTATTGATTGAAATAGACTATATACTGGACCATAAAACAATATTCAATAAATTGAAGAGGATTTATATTTTATAGAGTCTATTCTCTGATTAAAACAGAATTACGTAAAAATTAAAAACAATAAGTACAGAGACACCAAATATTTGGAAATTAAACAACTCGCTTCTAGAGAATCAATAAGTCAAAGAAGAAATCAAGAGGGCAATTAGAAAATACTTTGAACTAAATGATAATGAAAAAGGTCAAAATTTGTGGGATGTAAGCAAACAGTGCTTAGACACTTATATCTTTAAATGTTTATACTGGGTCGGGGGGTGGGAGGGCATACAAAACAGAGACTTAAGAGTCCGCAATGAGAAACTAGAAAAAGAAGAGCAAAGTGAGCCCAAAGTAACTAGAAGAGGGGAAAAATAAAGATAAAAGCAGAAAAAGAACACCGAATTGAGAAAATTAGCAAAGACAATGAAGTTTGACAAGAGTGCCAAGACAATTTAATGGGAAAAGAAGTGTCTTTTCAACTACCCGTACTGGGACCACTAAATACCCACTTGCAAGAGAAAGAAGCTGAGCCACTGCCTCACACCGTATACAAAATGTAACTCAAAATGGAGCAGTGTCTTCAGAGCTAAAACCACAAAATTTCTAAAAGAAAACATAGGAGTAAAACCTCTGGTCATTAGGCAATGGCTTCTTAGATATGACATAAAAGTGACAAAAGAAAACAGAAATATCAGAATTCATCAAAATTTTAAACTTTTGTGCTTCAAAGGATACCATCAACAAAGTGAAAAGACAACCCACAGAATGGGAGAAAAGATGTGCAATTCACATATCTGACGAGAGACTTGTATCCAGAATATATATATAAATAACTCTTACAATGCAACAATCAAAAGATATTTCAATTCAAAAATAGACAAAGGTTTGAGAAAGACACACAGATGAGCGATGAGCTCCTGAAGAGATGTTCAACATCACGAGTCGTTAGGGAAATACGCAATGAGATAGCACGTCACACCCACTAAGAAACTGGAGTCAGAGTCACACCCTAACACAGCAGGCAAGGATGTAGAGAAAGTGGAACCCTCACCTACTGCTGGTAGGATTGTAAGATGGTGCCGCTGCCCTGGACAACAGTGTGAAAGGTCTTTGAAAAGTTAAACACAGAATTACCAGAGGACCCAGCAGTTCTACTTCCAAGAGAACTGAAAATACATATCCTCACCAAATGTGTTGGTGTTTCTTTTCTTTTTTTCTTTGAGACAGGGTCTTACTCTGTCACCTAGCCTGGGGTGCAGTGACACAGTCATGGCTCACTATATCCTCGACCTCCTGAGCTCCAGTGATCCTCCTGCCTCAGCCTCCTAAGTAGCTGGGACCACAGGCAGGTGGCAACATGCCTGGCTAATTTTAATTTTTTTTTTTTTTTTTTGAGATGGAATCTCACTCTATTGCCCAGCCTGGAGTGCAGTGGTGCTATCTCAGCTCACTGCACCCTCTGCCTCCTGGGTTCAAGCAATTCTCCTGCCTCAGTCTCCTGAGTAGCTGGGACTACAGGCATGTGCCACCAGGCCCAGCTAATTTTTGCATTTTTAGCAGAGATGGGATTTCACCATGTTGGTCCGGCTGGTCTCTAACTCCTGACCTCAGGTGATCTACCCACCTTGGCCTCCCAAAGTGCTGGGATTACAGGCGTGAGCCATCGTGCTCAGCCATTTCTAAGTTTTTTGTAGAGATAGGGTTTTGCTATGTTGCCCAGTCTATTGTCAGACCCCTGAGCTCAAGCAATCCTCCCATCTCATCCTCCCAAAGTGCTGAAATCATAGGCACGAGGCACTATACCTAGCCTCCTCACAAAATTTGTACAAAGTGTTCACAGCAGCATCTTTCATAGTAGCCAAAAAGTGGAAACAACCCAAATGTCCATAAATTGATGAAGAGAAGGACAAAATGTGGCATGTCCTCATGATGGAATATTAGTTGGCCATAAAAAGGAATGAAGTACTGATACATGCTACAGCATGGACAAATCTTCTTTAGAATGTTATAAGGCATGCTAAGTAAAAAAGGTCAGACAGAAAGTCCACACATCTATGATCCCATTTATTAAAATGTCCAGAATAGGTCAATCAGAGACAGAAGGTGGATTCGTGGTTGCCAGGGACTTGGGAAAGAGGGGAATGGGGAGTGACTGCTAATGGGTACAGCAAATCATTTAGTGCATATTTTAAAATTCATATCTGAGTTATACTCTGTGTTAGTAAAGGTGAGGTCAGATGTGGTGTCAGTTTGAATTAAAATACTTTTGACAGTGGCCTGCACCTGTAGTCCCAGCTACTTGGGAGGCTGAGGCAGGAGGATCGCTCGTTCAGCCTGGACAACATAGTGAAACTCTGTCTCTAAAAAAGAATCTGGAGAGTAACTTAGCAATATCTATCAAGGTATACATACCCTTTGACCCAGCAATTTAATACCTGCAGATATCCTCACATAAATGCACAAGAGAGATGTATAAGGACTTTCCATGTAGCATTTCCATGCAGTGTCATGGCACCATGCTGAAAATGTCATTAACACTTATCAGTAGGGATTTGTGTCCAGGCAGCAGCTTCGTGGGTGTGTGGCAGCAGCTTCCTCATCCCTGAGTTCCAGCCATAAACTCAACAAACCCAAGGGTGGCTCCTGCTTCCCCCCTTCCTGTTTCCTTGCAGAGTCCCTTATTTGTTGACTCTTAAGAGCTAAATTTGGTTGTGTACCATGGTCACCTGTGGAATTCGTTAAATTCTGGTTCCCCACCTTAATCCAGACCTAAACTGAACCAAAATTTTGAAGACAGAAACCAGTTGAACCAGAAATCTTAATCTTCAACATACTTGATGAGTGATGTGGGTGCAATTCCAAAATTTGGGAATGAAAGTGCAGAGAATTGTGTTCTTTGTTACTGTCAGGGCCTATTTCCTCCCTGGTGCTCCCTGCTCCATGCCAGTAGCTGGCCCAGACACAGGGCAGTCAGGGCACATGCTTGGGACAGGTGAGCCTTGGTCAGTCTCTCTGGGACTCGTGGTGCCATTGCCCAAGGTGCCCTTCGGGCTTCCTGTCTGGAGTAATGGGAACTATAGCCTTCTACAAGTTATTGGGAAAGACTGACTCATGTTCAGAACTTTGAAATCTGCAGATAAAAGGCAACGCCCTGTTTCCGCCCCAAACTGTCGTCACAGAGAGCGCTGTGTGAGGAGATCTCAGCCACCCCTTTTGCAGACGTCTGTAAATGACTGCCTGTCCTCCGTTATCTCTTTATTGTTCCCATCCCATGCTGCTGTGTAAAGACCTCACTGCAGAGGACTTCTTCACAAGTGTGATCCGAAGTGTCTCTACCTGGGATCTCCCCCAGCTGTGGAATCCACCAGCTAAGTTTAACCCTATTGTCATCACCCTGTGGACCTTAAACACGCTTTATTATACCTAAGAGCAGTCAGCGTTCCATAGGGTGAAGGGCGAGCTCATGACGTCTGTGCAAGGCGGCCAGATGTCGCCATGGGGCCAGTGGCTTTTATCCTGCGGCTGCTGAATTTCGCATCTATCAATATTTATCAGTTGGAATACTGTCAGTTTTATAAATGAAAACTGAATGACCATAAATCATTCTGAGGGCAGGGAATCATAGGGGGAGGGAGGAAGCTCTGTTTGTAGGCTTGCCAGTCAGGTGTGTTTCTTCATTCAGTGAACAAGTGTGGGCGGCTGACCCACCAGCCAGGGGGCCAGGGGAGTGAGTGCCCACCATTCCTTCTGCTGCATCGTACCCCTGGCAGATGGGCAGAAGCAATTCACCCCGGCTTCAGACCTCCTGGCTTTGTTTATAAGATAATTTAATATTTGCTTTCCTTTCCACAGTGTTCAGAGCCATCGGGAGTAGTAGCACCTGCTGTCTTGGAGCCGGAAGACATGTAGTCAGCACTGCTGGTTCCTCAACCCCCGTCCACCATGACAGGCTGATTTCTTTGAGATCTAATAATTTCTTCAACTTTAGATGCAGTTGCATAAATGATAAATAACAGATCCCTCTACTGAGCATCCACTGTGTGTATGGGACCAGGACCTCTGTGAAACCCTGGTGAAGTCGGCTCTATTCCGAGCCCCATGTTACAGATGGAAAAACTGAGGGCTGGAGAAGTTAAGTAACTTGCTTAGGTTCCCACAGCCGGGACATGGTAGAGTCAGGATGACAAACCTAATTCACTGTGTTTTCAGAACCTGGGCTCTTACAGTGATGGGCTGACCAGCTTCCTTAGATGGAGCCAGTGACAAAGAGAAACGTCCTGAGTTCATGAGCTTCGATCCAACACCACTGTTTTGGTCTCTCTTCCAAGAGAGAACACTGGTGGTGAAGGAGAATTGGTTCAGAAAATGGCCCTTCCCTTAGAGGTTTTCAAACTTTGACATGAACCGGAGTCGTCTGGAGAACTTGTTCCAACATGGATTACCAGACCCACCGTGATGTTCTGATTCCTCAGGTCTGGGCTGGAGCCTGAGAATTTGCATTTCCAATAAGCTCCCAGGTGATGCTGGTGCTGCTGGTCTGGGGACCATACTTTGAGACACTGCCATGGCCTGTGACACTCGCCCGGAGTATCAAGCTGTGGTTGCTCAGCATTGTCCCTAAGCAACACTGGGTCACGGCCTCTGCCTCCACCACAACACTGGCTTACACACACTTTCCCAGGTCCTGGTATCCCAGAGGGACATTCTCACCGTCCACATCTCCACCTGCAGAGTTCTGATAGTCATTCTCACCTCCAGTCACAATACTTTCCAAGGGGGCACTGACACAGAAAACAGGAGGGACAGGACAATTTCTAACCTAACGGAGCAGGTCAGGAATGGCAGGTAGCCTTTCAGGCACGCCACAGACCTGCTGTGTTTGTGGTAAGGACTTTCCCCTCCACACTCCATAGGATCACCATTTCTTCTGCCTTCATGTCAGACTAGCTCGATGCACTTGATATCTGAGGCTACTGAACCACAGTTTCTCTAGGACACAGGAGGATTTACATGCCTGTAAAGAAAAAAAAAAAAAAAAGAAAATGCAACCAGGCGCATATAAGAAAAAACATAAGAGAAAAGCTGGTAGGTAGGTAGGCGGCTGAGGCGGCAGCTAAAAGAAATGATGAATTAAAGTCTTGGCTTTCCCCAGGTCAATTGCCTGTTCTCTGCATCAGCGAAAACAAGCATAGGTGGCTTTTCCCTCCTTTATTTTTTTTCTAATTAAGTCCTGCATATTTCTTTATGTACTTTCTTTAGGAAGGACCCTGGACCTCCCTCCGTCCACACCCTCCTTTCATCTGCCCCCTCCCATCACCACACCTGCCTCTGCCGGCAGAGTGACCTTTCCTCAGCAGGGCCTCCGTTCCAGCCAGCCGGAGGGGAAGGGCGTGCACTGGCAGCTGGTCACGTAGGCGGGAATGCAACCTTGGTGTGCCTGTCCAGCCCCACTGCAGACCCCTCAAGGAAAATGAAGTCCCCACCCCCTGCAGACTCCTCCGGGGCAGAGAAGCCCCTCAACACCCTGCAGACCCCTCAAGGGAAACCACCACCACCTTGCACACCTCTCGAAGCTGAAGGTTGTGCCTTTTTGGCAGGGAGTGGAGATTGAACTGAAGCTTCATGAATGAGTAAATGAATGACATTTTAGGTCTCATACAGGACAAACGGACACACTGCACACTTGCCTCCATGATAGCCCTGGGCATGATAACCGCCACTGACTGATGTGGTAGTGTAGATGCCTGGAGACCTCTGCTTTGGCTGAACCAAACCCAAAGGCCACGTGCGAGCAGGAAAATCTGCATTCCACTCCCCCGCTGCAACTCCCTTTCCTTTCCCCTCCCTTCCTCCATCCTTTCCTTCCACCAAGATTCAGTGAGCATCACTCTGTGCCCACCTTCTGGCTGGCCATTAGGGATTCCATAATGAATGAGGCCATCATTCCAATTGCCAACCCCAGAAACCAATGCTCCAGGAGGCCTCGTTCCCAGGGCTGAGCCTAAGATGCACTCATTGCAGAACAGGGAGGGAGCAGCTGTTGTTTCCAGAGCCCAGGATGAAACTGTGTGTGAGGGAACTGTTCCAGGCTTGGGGATAACAGGGCACACATGGCCTGAATGTTTTATTCAAGTCTAGCATATACACTGTGAAGGGCATCACTCACCAGCGGAAGGACGTCCATACTGGGTAACCAGTGACCAGATGGAGAAGCAGAACACACCCTAGAAGCCATCCCAGGCTCTGTTTTTTTTTTTCTTGTGGGGGGGGGGGGTTGTTTTTGTTTTATTTATTTATTTATTTATTTAGTAGAGACGGGGTTTCTCCATGTTGGTCAGGCTGGTCTCAAACTCCTGACCTCAGGTGATCCGCCCACCTCGGCCTCCCAAAGTGCTGGGATTACAGGCATGAGCCACCACACCTGGTCCCCCAGGCTCTGTTTTAACCACCATCCCCTTTCCTCACCAAAGACAGCCGCAATCCTGCTTTTGAACAATATAAAACACCTTTGCCTGTTTTTGAACTTTTAATTAATGGAATCACAAACTTGATACAGATTTGATACAAACAGAGAAGTTTGTCTCTGCCTTCTTTACTCTACACTGTCTTTGTGAGGTTCATCCATATTTTTGCATGTAGCTGAGTTGGCTCATTCATCCACATTGAGTGAAGTATCCACTTGTCCAAATACATGATTTATTTAACCCTGCGTTTTTGGATATGTGGGTAGTTTCCAGATTGGGTCTATCACCAGTGGGGCCGCTAAGAACAATCCAATGCATGTCTTTTGCTGAACCGGGCCCAAGAGTGAAGTTGCTGGGTCATAGGATGTGTGTGCTTAGCTTCAGAGGGCATTACCAAAGGGTTTTCAAAGTGGTTCTATCAGTGAATGTCCCATCTCATCGGCACTCCGTATGGCCTGTCTTCCTCCTGGTGCCATTCTGATGGGTGTGTACTGGTATAACACCCTGGTTTTGATCTGTGTTTCTCTAAAGATTATTGACGTCGAGTATCTTTTTGTAAGTTTCATGGCCACTTGAACATCTTACCTTGTCCCCAGTTTTTTCCTAACTTTTTGACTCTGAGGAAACTTTGCTTTATTTTTTGTCAACATGAGTGAAAATTAGCTCCCACTCAATATATGTCTGGCTCACATTCATGTACATGGCCAATCATCGGAGAAAATAAAGTCTATATTAATAATGATGAAACATTACATTTTAAGTGCATACATGGTGTTATCTCATTTAATCCTCATAAAGACCCATGCCCTTTTTTTGTGAAAGAGAAGACTAAGGCCCAGAGATGTTAAGTAACTTATACAAGATCACACAGCTAAGTGCCTGAGCCAAGCAGCCTCACTCTAGAGCTGCCTCCCTCACGCTCTTTTGTGGGTGTAAAGTGGTGTGGGTGGCAGGCTCCCAGCCCCTGCACCCACACTACTTTACACCTACAAAGAGAATGTCCACCTCCATCAACTGGCTAGAAATAGGTTTCTAGCGGCATGATAACGACAGTCTCCACATGTCCCGGATTTTCCAAGACAGTCCTGACAGAGCAGCCCTGTTCTAGGGTCAGACATGCACTCTGCATCTTTCGTTTGGAAGAGACAGGCCCTTATAGCCACCAACCCATGTTCTAGATTGGAACTTTGAGGCTGCTGACTCCCTCCTGGGAACCCCTCCTTGCAGTCATCTGCATTCCCTCGTTTCCTCTGCTGAATCACAGCTCCTATGAGGGAAGGAGCTATTGGATATTCATTTTGATATTACCCTTTTTAAAGGAACAGAAAGAGGAAAGTCGATGATCTCACAAAAGCTTTAACTACCACCAAAATAAAAACTTATTTACCACCAAGGTATTTCATAACCTCTATCAAAAGCCACATCTACACAAGAGGAACATTGACTAAAGAGGCTAGAAATGTCTAATGAAAAATAGAAGCCTCTTTCCACCCCTTAACTGCTACCTTTAGGCTAAAACTATGGTAATAACAATAACAAAATGTCTCCAACTAGTTCATCATCGGATCTAAGCCACCATTTGAGTAAATAGAGACGCCTTGTGCCTCGGTCCAAAGACCAACGAACTCCACTAAGAAGAAAGTAGAAAAGCAGAGCAGAGAGTGAGCCAGCACGACAGGTACTGCTTCTGTGGCTCGGTGCAGCCCGGCCTGCGGGGAGTGCTGCTGCCTGTCCCTGCGTTCCTCTCGACTTCCAACCACCTGTGTGTTCCTCCGCTGATGTGTTTCTCTCTGAGACCAACCCAACCGTCTGTGTGTCTGCCTCTCGGGGTTTTTACAGGCACAGGATGGGGCGTGACAGGCCAGGCTGGTCTTGGGAAACGCAACATCTGGGCAGGAAAACAAAAATACCTGTCTTTACCTAGGTCCACGGGCACAGGCTGTGGGGGGGGGCAGGTAGAGCCCTAGCCAGGGACCACGCCCTTCCCCCCTTCATATCATTTAAAGGGACCATGCCCTTCCCTTCCCAGCACTTCGTTTCCCAGCACTTCCCTTCCCAGCTCTTCTCTGCCTCCATCCTGTATCATCGCCAACTCATAGACATCCTCCCTGGCTTTGATGAGGCCCAGGCCTGGTGAGGCCCAGGCCGGGCGGGGCACCCTGCTGGCTCCCCCCTCTGGCTGCACCTGTCTGTAGGAGCACCCTGGTAACATACGGAGCAGCTGCTTGCTCTCCTGCTGCCTGCAGATTCCCCAGCTGTGTCTTGTTACTTCCCTGCAACCCCTGAGTGCCCAGCCAGATGTCTGGCTCCTGATCGGCTTGGAGCTTCTCTGCTGGAAGCCTCGTCAATGGCCAGGACCCTGGGAGCCTCAGCTCCTATCTCTGGGTCTGAGCAATCAGGCCAGAAAATGGATCCAGCCATTGGTTTTCTAGAGGAGAGAACTGAGAAGATACCCCCGGTTTTGATGAGCAGTAGGAAATGAGATGAATGCATGGCACTCTCCTGTACTGATGTGATGAGGGACTGGTTTGAGTGATAAGTGGATTTTGCAGCTTTAGCGCACCTTCTCATTCTTCCCCAGACCCCGAGGAAAGAGAAGAATGGGAATGAAAGGCAAAGAGGGGCGTGAAGAGGGATTATTTTCTCTCCACCAGAGTTCCACCACGGCTGGCCAGGGAGGAGGGTCAAGTCAGAGAAGGCGCTGCCCTGCCATCCACGCCGGCTGGGTGTACCTGTTGCCTCAGACTGTCCTATAGAGGGGCATTGACCCTCTCTCTCTTCATAAGTAAAAGGCTCAGCTGGTGTGGGCTGACTGTTTTGGGGCAACGTCAGGAAAGCAGGGGCTTGGCAGCTTACACCCAGTGGGTATGACCAGACATTGAGGGAGGGAGCCCATTCAAAGCTCATCGCTCAAAGCCAGCCACCCACTCACACACATTTCAAACATAGCCCTGGGGCCCCAGTTCAAACTGCAGCATTTCACTCAGTTCTCAGCATCAGATAAGGCTGACAGGCTTCCACTCCTTCAGAAGACACCCAGGGGTCCAAAGGAAATCTGGTTACAAAGTGATTTTTGCCTGGAAGGGCCCAGACCCCATCCAGGATGGGGATGATCCTCACTCTGGGTTAGGATATGGGCTCTTTGCACCCCCACCTGACTGCTGACCCTTCAGGTTCTTCCTCAGGGGCAGCAATGGCCCAGGGATAGACGTGGATTCGGCCCTGACTCTTGCTGGCTGCATGACCGCGGGCATTACATCACCCAGAGGCAGACTCAGCACCACCCAGCCCACCAGAGCAAAACCCATAGGCCTGTAATCCTAGCACTTTGGAAGGCCAAAGTGGGAGGATCACTTGAGGCCAGGAGTTTGAGACCAGCCTATACAATATAGAAAGATTCTATCTCTAAAAATAAAAAAGTTTAGAGTTAAACTCCCAAAGTGTAAAAAAAAAAAAAGCTGGGCTTGGTGGTGGCATGTCCTGTAGTCCCAGCTACTTGGGAGCCTGAGATGGGAAGATTGCGTGAGCCTGGGAGGCAAAAGTTGTGGTGAGCTGAGATTGCAGCACTGCATGCCAGCCTGGGTAACAGAGTAAGACTCTCTCTCTCTCTCTCTCTCTCTCTCTCTCTCTCTCTCCCCCCCTTTTTTTTTAAATAGAGACAAGATTTCACCATGTTGGTCAGGCTGGTGTCAAACTCCCGACCTCAGGTGATCCACCCCCTCAGCCTCCCAAAGTGCTGGGATAACAAGCATGAGCCACCACGCCCGGCCGACTCTTTCTTAGAAAACAAAACTAAACCCATAGGCCTTGCCCATCACTGGGAATGAGTTAGAAAATGTAAGTACATCCACTTTGCAAGAAACTGATCATACTGGTCGCCTCTTGGATGGGGATCTAGAAAGGATAGGGAAGAGAGGCAGAAAGAAGAATTTTCCATTCTTTGCCCTTTTGAATTTGAACTATGTGAATATAGTCTCTACCCACTAAATACGTTTAAAATTTTAAAAATGTCAATTAACATCAATAGGATTCAGGGAGTGATGGGGGCAGGCAGGGAGGGGATGGAGAGACAGACGTGAAGGATGAGTCTGTGTTGCTAGGCTGGGTGACTGGATTCGCCAAAATACAGACTACAGGGAGAAGAGGGTTTGGTGGAAGGAAAATAAATTCAACCTTGGATTGTTGAGGTAGAAATGCCAGAAATAGCTAAATGGAGATTTCAGCAAGAAATTGAAGATGTGTTGAGTTCTCAAGAGACACTGTGGTATTGAAAATGTAGATCTGGGGTCATCATTTCAGAAGGTGCATTTGAAGGCATAGAATGGATGATAGGTTTGTCTTTCAGATGAAAAGGACAGAAACTGGCCAGGTGCAATGGCTCTCATCTGTAATCCCAGTATTTGGGAGGCTGAGGTGGGAGGATCCCTTGAGGCTAGGAGTTCAAGACCAGTGTGGGCAACATAGTGAGACCTCCATTGTCTCTAAGAAAAATTTTAAAGGGAGGCAAAAACCAAACTAACCCTACTTTAAAGAAGTAAAAAGGGAGAGATGCGTTTACTGGAATATGTTATTGTGAAATGAAAGAGATGGCATAGATATGGCCAAATCTGCAGATTCAAAAAAACATCAGGATTCTGAGGGGGAACGTTAAGACTGAAAAAGAGAGATTGTTCCTTAGCCCCATTCCCAAGCCATGAAGAAGCCACACAGCTTTAAAGCCATCACCGTCATTCAGTGACCACTCAGTGACTTCAGTGCCACTCCCCTCTTCTGAAAATCAGCAACAACTCACTCGGTAACCCCCGAAATCCAAGCTGAACAAAAACTCCCTATGAAATCGGCACTTGCTTGGTTCAGAGAGACAATTATTTAAAACAGAGTTCTCTTTGACTGCACAAGTAGCAAGTTCAGTACAATGTACAGAGAGCGAGAGAGAATGAGATGCTCTCTCTCCTGCAACAATTCTGCTTCTCCTTGCCCTTTTTCAGCTCAGCTTGCCTCTGCTTGTCTTCATTCACTTACAGACTCTAGCCACCTGTGACCAAGTGCTCCCTGGCTTCTTAAACTGCCTGATCCCAGAAATCCTGATGTATAGGACAAGACACAGGGAAGATTTTATTCAGCCCAGTTTAGATCATATGCCCAACACTTAACCAATAATGCTGGAGAGAAGGAGAGAGATCGCGGTGGAAAAGGCGACAGGGACCGTGCTTGGCCAAACCCAGGTTGGATGCCCCTGCTGACTCCCCCTCCACTTTCCATCCCCCCAGATCAGCTCTCCAGCGTTCTCAGACCCCACTCAGTGGGGCTGACCCCAATGACAGCATTGCCCGGCCTCCTTTCCCATCTTGCTTCTAGCTGGGTTTGTCCAGTGGGAGGCAACAGCAGATATTCACAGGGCAGGAGGAAAGCAAGCTCTCCCCTCCCTGATTTGGGTTGCAACTGTTAGTGGATTCATCCCTCTACAATTACTACTGCATAATAACTCAATCTGCAAAACTGGAGCTCTCTCTGAATTCTGGTGATACTCTTCTTCCTCTTTTACTTCAAACTAAAGGATAGGAATGGTTTTCTGCTGCTTGTTCCTGCCAACGTATCTACAAATAATTCTTTCACTAAAAGCTCCTCAGCGGATTCATGCAAATGGAATTCTGTTTCTATCCAAGATGCTGACTGATACAGGCTTCCAGCTCTAGGGTGGAAGGCAAGCATTCCCTACCCACTTCTATTACATGCACTGAGCAGATTATCAGATAAACAAAGTCATTACCCCAAAGAAAGGAATGCTGAGCAGACACAAGTATACATCCACTACCGAGGGAAGCCACCTGGGAGAGTGGAAAGATACACCAGCTGAGAGCAGAGCCTTGGAAGATGCTGCCTCTCAGGGGCAAGAGAAAGGAGTGAATGGGGACGGGGAATGACTAGAAGACAAAGTCATGGAAATGCACTGAGAGAAAGGAATAAGTTTCAAGAAAGTCACAAGTGCCACAGAGAGGTTCAGTACCACGAGAACCAGGAAAAGTTGCTGGATTAATTAATCGAAAAGTTACTGCTCAACTTCGAATAAATAGCTTCCACAGAATGTTGTGGCAGTTGTAAAAACATTCTTCCCATAAAGGTGGTATGTGTGTCCCTTCCTCTTGAAACTAAGCTGGCTTGTGACTGTTCCCCATCGATGGAGTACAGCAGAAGAGACACCAAGTGGCTTCTAAGGTGGGATCAGAGAAGGCCACACAACTGAAAGCTATTCTCCTTGGGATGCTCTCTTTGGCAGAAACCAGATCATGTGAAAAGTCGAAGTACCCTGAGTCAGCTGTGCTGGAGAGTGGCATGCAGGTTTTCCGGGCAACAGCCTAGATGAGCCCCCAGCTGACAGCCAGCATATGCTACCAACCAGGTAAGCGAGCCATGTTGGACACACTTATGTCTGACCACAACCACATGTGAGACCTCAAGTAAGAACTCCCCAGCCAAGCCCTTCACAAATTCTTAGTTCACAAAATCACCAGTAAAGGTAGATGGCTGCTGGTTTAAGTTGCTAATTTGTAACACAGCAATAGTAACAAACAGACCTTGGCACTAGAAGTGGAGGACTCTGTGCCGAACATGTTTTAAATGCACGGCATTGGCTTTGGGGCTGAGAGCCAAGCGAAGCCGAGAGGGCTTGGAGGGGACTTTCAGTAAATGTCCAGTGGTCGCAAAGAGGTTGTCAGTGATGGCTTAAAGGAAAGCAAGAGAAACAGGAAGAAAGGAGATCTTTGTTTTAAAATGGCAGAAAGTTCAGCAAAATTTTCACCTGTGTTAACACAGAAAATCAAAGACTCAATGAACTGGTGAAGTTCGCTAAGGAGATTTCCATGCAGAATGTCAAAAGTGACTATTGGTTTCTGTTAACTATGAGTTATAGATATGGATAGTGAGAGAAGAGCTGGGGGGAAAACGTAGGGGTGGTGAGGAATTACTCCATGTTCAAGCAGAATTTAGAGAAAATATATAAGAACCATAACTTACTAGGTCAAAAATAAGACTATTTCTCATACCCGTGTCTCCCTAGCAGAGATCCCCAAAGTAAGAAAGGACCTCACAGAAAATATCAAACCCAGGGTGCTGACAGGAAAATGTCTCGGGGAAAAATAAATGAAATGTGTGACTGTAACACCCTTGTTAAGACCTTGGAAAGTTTTTAAATGGTGCCTTCATAGATCCTTTGAAACAGGGGTCCCCAGCTCCCAGACCACGGAACTGTACTCATCCATGTCCTGTTAGGAACTGGGCCTCACAGCAGGAGGTGAGCAGCGGGCAGGTGGAGAGAAGCTTCATCTGTATTTACAGCCACTCCCCATCCCTGCGTGACTGCATGATCCTGTCAATCAGCCGTGGCATTAGATTCTCACAGGAGCGTGAACCCTATTGTGAACTGCGCATGTGAGGAATCTAGGTTGCATGCTCCTTCTGAGAATTTCATGCCTGATGATCTGTCGCTGCCTCCCATCACCCACTGATGGGATCATCCAATTGCCGGAAAACCAGCTCAGGGCTCCCCACTGATTCTATATTATGGTGAGTTGTAGAATCATTTCATTGTATATTACAATGTCATCACAATAGTAATAAAGTGCACAATAAATGTAATTCACTTGAATCAGCCTGAAACCATCCTCCCCCAACTCTGGTCTGAGGAAAAATTGGCTTCCATGAAACCAGTCCCCTGGTGCCAAAAAGATTAGGGACCACTGCTTTAAAACATACAAACAATCTAATGCAGATGCAAAGATCTTGCCTGGTAGTCTCCTCTTTGTTAAATGCTAGGGCTTCTAGGGATGCCAAGGTCATTATCTCACACAGAAGCTTTACAAAGAGCCCAGGGTAGAGGAGGACTTATCTTGAAATTTGTGGACATGACTTTCATCTAAGGCAGTGGATTTATAGATTGATGCATAGGAATCTCACAAAGTTTTTCAGGACATTTCAGCTTCAGCTAAAAGGGACTGAGATAGTGAAAAATAAAAAGAGGTTTTTAGACACTGTCCCTGGCCTCCAATTTTTTACAGGCTGGAAGCTGATTGAGAAATAAATGAAGCTGCAAAATATGAGCACTTTCTATGGAAGAGGAAGGACCACTCAGGCAAGGACCAAAAACGCCCAAAGAGCAAAGGCAAAGCCACAGAACAACTCCCAGGCAGTAGAACTGAGCTCTAATGAGGGAACTAAGAACGTGCACCTCAATGGCGTTCAGAACACCTGTATCCCGGGGGACTCCTGCGTATCCTCCATTTTCCCATCTTTTGAACAGGAGTGTCTACAGCAGTTGCCCTACACCCAGGACTGGAGTTTAGGTGAGTGGAAAAACAGATAACATGATTCTTTTGTTCACAGATCTTCAGATGGAGGGGAACTGTATTCAAGGAACCTATTCAAAGAGGCTCTTCTGCTTGGAGACCTAGTTTAGTTGACAAGATCCTGACATGGACCCTGAAGCTATCATGCAATGAGACTTTAAGAGGTTCTTGAGAAGGGATGAGTATTTTACTGCAGGAGAAATGTAAATAATTTGTGACCAGAGAGTAGACTGTGGCAGTTGTAAAACATGGTCCCAAATTCTCTGATACTCCTTTCATGTAGAAGTGGAGTTTATGTCTCCTCCTCTTGAATCTGGGCAGGCTTCTAACTGCTTCAGCCAATACAGCACAGTGCAACTGACATTATACAGCTGTGGTGCTGGGGTGAAAGGGTCATGCAGCTTCTGTCTGGACCTTTGGGGGACACTTCCTGTGGGGGAAGCCAGCTACCATGATGACTCAGAGCCTGCCATGCTGGGGAGGCCAGTGGAGGTGTTCCCCTAGACAGACCCGGCTGAGCTTTTAGATAACAGCCCGTCACCCCGCAGCCATGTGGGTGAGTCATCTCAGATGCCATGCTAGCTGACATCTACTTGCAACTGTATGAGAAACTTCAAAAAACAACTGTGCAGCCAAGTCCTTCCCAAATTCATGTCCCACAAATTTAGGGGCAAATTAAGATGACTGTTGTATTAAGCTACTATGTTTTTGGGATAATTTTCATGGAGCAGTAGTAACTGGAATAAATGTTAGCAGTCCAATCTTGGCTACATGTGGGCTAAGAATGAATGAATATGAAAGATAGTGAGGCAAGTTGAGAAATTCTGCATAGAAGAAAAGAAAAAAGATGATACAATGGTTTAGGGGCAAGTGGACTGGAGGGAAAGTTTCTTCTCAAGACGGGAGGCTGAGCCAATGGAGAGAAAGAGAGTGAAGATGTAAGAGCCATCCCCGGAGAGGCTTGATCTGAGGAGCTCAGAGGTTCAGACCCTGGGCAGAGGGGGAGCGTGATTTCTGCTCGGACACTAGGGGAAAGAGGGACTGTAGGTGTGGCCATGAAGAGGATTGAGAATGTTGCCACCAGGTAAAGTAAGGAGATTACTTCCTTAAAAACCAAACCCAGGACTTCATGTCAAGATGGACAGTTGGATCATGCTCCAAAAAAAACCCTCTGCTCCAAACACATAACAATATGCATGAGAGGTAAGAAGAAAAAAAAATCAAGTCAGCTGGGTTGTTTATCAAGGTAAACATCTCCTTTCGTTAGAATTTCCAAGTAACGTGGAAATGGAGGTGAAAGTGGGGAATAGTACAAATAAAGGAGATTAGTTGAAAGTCTGTTTAAGAAGAATCTAATCCCCTCCGGTCTTCATGGGTTTGACTTGCAAAGTGAGGAGGGTAACCAGAGCCTCTGGCTCCAGCTCTGAAGCAGGACAGCTGCAGGAATTCCAGCACTGCAAGATAGCAAGGGCCTTAAATGTGGTACATTGTTAAGGAAACAGGATAGACATAGAAAGACAAATATTGCATGTTCTCACTCATGTGTGGGAGCTCAAAATGTGGCTCTCATAAACATAGAGAGTAGTGATGATTACCAGGGGCGCAGGGAAGGACAGTGGGAAGGGAGTGCTCAGCGGAGTTGGCTAATGGGTACAAACATACAATTAGATTGAAGGAATAAGATCTAATGTCTGGTAGCATCATAAGGTGACGGTAGTTAGCAATAACTTATTGTATATTTCTTTGGTTTTTTTTGAGACAGGGTCTTGCTCTGTTGCCCAGGCTGGAGTACAGTGGCTTGATCATGGCTTACTGCAGCCTCAAACTCCCAGACTCATGCAATTCTCCCTCCTCAGCCTCCCAAAAGCTAGGATAACAGGTGCATGCTATCACACCTGGCTAATTTTTGTATTTTTTGTAGAGATGGGGTTTTGCCATGTTGACCAGGCTGGTCTCAAACTCCTGAAATCAAGTGATCTGCCCACCTCAGCCTCCCAAAGTGCTGGGATTACAGGTGTGAGCCACCATGTATGGCCTTACTGTATATTTCAAAATAGCTAAAAGATGGAATTAGAATGTTCCTAACACAAAGAAATGACAAATGCTTGAGGTGATGGATATCATTACACATTATATGCTTGTATCAAAATTTCACATATACCCCATAAATATGTACAACTATTACGTATCCATAAAAATTAAAAATAAAAGCATTAAATAACATGTGGTACATAACATGGAGGAATGGGGCAAGTTCTAGTTCATAAAAACAAGAGTGGGATGGAGCCCCTGCTGCTACCAAATGCTGCCTGAGATGCTGCTGCTCTTGGAGCAGCACAGGCTTTGGAAAAAAGGGAGACAGACCCCACCTGTGGCCAGCAGATGAGCCAAACCACTGGCTGGATCTATACAAAGTATTAGAGAGGCTGCCCCTGGGTTGAGGTCCCAGAGGGTCAGAGAGAGACAGTCACAAAAATTCCAGGCAGGGAATGATGTTCCAGTCAGTTATTGCTGTGTGGCGCCCACCTCAAACCACTGTGGCTTAAAATAATACTCATAAATATTTTTTATTCATGAGTCTGCAGTTTGGCAAGCTTCAATGGGGATGCCTAGTGGTGTCGGCTGGGATGATTCAATGGGGCTAGAGGGGGCATTTTTGGGTTGGTTTATTTACATGTGGGCCTCTGGCGAAGTGACTTCCTCACAGCGTAGGGGCTGGGTTCTAAAGCAACTACTCTAAGAAATAAGAAGAAAAGGCCAGGTGCAGTGGCACATGCCTGTCATCCCAGCACTTTGGGAGGCCGAACCAGGAGGATCACTTGAGCACTTGAGCCCAGGAGTTCAAGACCAACCTGTGCAACATGGCAAAACCCCATCTCTCAAAAAAGAAAAAGAAAGAAAGAAAGAAAGAGAAGAAGGAAGGAAGGAGGGAGGGAGGGAGGGAAGGAAGGAAGGAAAAAGAAAGAAAGAAAGAAGAAAGAAGAATAAAATGGAAACAAAAAACTCTTTTATTCCAAGTGCATCTGAAAAATAAAAATCCAAATGCATGAAGAAATCTAATGCCCAGAAAGCAACCAAGAGTTTAAGGTTCAAGATAGAGGATGAAGTCTAACCACCAGCTTCTCCTCCTTGTACACATCATTAAGATAATACTTTATGAACCTGTAAATCCATAAGGATAAAGAAAATGGGAGAGATGGCAAGGAACAAAATTTCAGAATTTCTAAGGCAGAATGAGGAAGGACTCAGTGACTTAAAAAATAAAACCAAGGCCTGAGCCAACAGTGAGGAAACCCAGAAACCACCATGATTTACATCATACATTGCAAAAAGGCTCAGAAATTGGCTACTTCTGTGACCTGAGAAGTGGGGGTACACATAGGGGAGTACCTCAAATAGGGTAGACTGTTGAAAGTATGTTAAAAAAGAAGCCTGTCGCCAAAATGCTCTTCCTTACTTTACAAAGATACTCAACAGCCCTCCCCACATCCCCAGTCAAAAACTTGAGGTTTGTTCTCTAGACAAAGTGAAACAGACTATCGTGGACTGAAACATATTTGGCAGAATTGAAGATGAGAATACCATATTGAAAGAGGTAGATTAGATAAGTAAGTGCCTAGTGGATGCTGAGATCCCAGAAAGAGATTGGAACACTTTCTCTTGAGAAGTTGTCCATTTCAAGAAGAAAACTCTAAAGATATTTGACACCAAATAATCCACAAATAAGTGGCCCAGTCAGATGATCTTATGGTGAACCCACTCTACCTAATCGCTTGAAGCTTCCCATCAGCTTTTAGCTTTCCATTCTTCAATATAGGCAGACAATCGAGGATTGCCAGTCACCTGAGGAAACTGTCTAACCTGAGGTATATAGACCAAAACAAATAAAGAAGAAAAAAATCAACTTACAGGAAACAGAGCTTACGCAGGAGGAAAAGTCTTAAAAATCTACCATGAATATTCTTAGATAAAACATGTCGTACCCATGAAATAAGAAAGAGAAGAGGACAATGCTCTTCCTCTCCCTCTTTAGTTTTTTGGTTTGTTTGTTTGCTTGTTTAAGAGACATAGTTTCACTCTGTCTACCAGGCTGGAGTGCGGTGGTCCAATCACAGCTGACTGCAGCCTTCACCTCTGAGGCTCAAGCAATCCTCCTGCCTCAGCCTCCCAAGCAGCTAGGGCAACAGGTGTGTAGCACCATGCCTAGCTAACTTTTTAAATTTTTTTTACAGATGGGGTCTGGCTATGTTGCCCAAGCTGGCATCAAACTCCTGGCCTCAAGTGATCCTCCCATCTGGGCCTTCCAAAGTGCTGGGATTACAGGCGTGAGCCACCACACCTGCCCTTGAGAATGCTAATTCTAAAGAAAAAAACAGAGAACAAAAAGAAAATTAAAAAAAATAAATGACAGCAGAAATGAAAAATTCATAGAAGAAATGGATATAAAGCTGAGGAATCTTTTCCCCCTCCAAAAAAGACCAAAAAATTAAAGATATAGAAATCAGGCAAAGAGAAAGACTTTTTTTTAAATTAGATAACCAGGCCAGGAAGTACCATACCTTAATAAAGTATTTTCTGGTGGAGAGGTGGGTGAGAAGGAGACAGGGAAAATATATGTTAATAAAACAATCCGCTTCCGCCACGGTTGCCATTGAAGAGTAGTAGCCATGGCTCTTCGCTATCCTATGGCCATGGGCCTCAGTAAGGGCCACAAGGTAACCAAGAACGTGAGCGGGCGTCTGACCAAACACACCAGGTTCGTGCGGGACGTGATTCGGGAGATGTGTGGCTTTGCCCCGTATGAGCAGCGCGCCATGGAGTTGCTGAAGGTCTCCAAGGACAAATGGGCCCTCAAGTTCATCAAGAAAAGGGTGGAAACACACATCCGCGCCAAGAGGAAGCGGGAGAAGCTGAGCAATGTCCTGGCCGCCATGAGGAAAGCTGCTGCTAAGAAAGACTGAGCCCCCTCCCTGCCCTCTCCCTGAAGTAAACAGCTGCACCCAAAAAATAAAAATAAAATAAAATAATCCGAGAGAATTTCCCAGAACTGCATGAGTTTCCTGATTGAAAATGCTTGTTGGACACATGCGACAACAATAGTTGAAAATAGATTCACACCAAGGTACATTATCATGGGGACAAAGAAACAGCCCACAGAGAGAAAAAAAAAATTATATCAAACCTAAAGGATTGGAGATCAGAATGGCCTTAGATTTCTCAAATATTGATTGAAGACAATAAAGCAATGTTTTTAAATTCTAAAATTTACTATGAACCTAGACCATTATATCCAGCCAAATTACCAGTGAAGTGTGGAGGTAGAATAAAGTCTTTTCAGACATGTCTCAGCCAGCTTTTGCTGCATAAAGAACAGCCACAAGCCCTCAAAGACATACATGTTACGCATTTTTATCCTTGCTTATGTGTCTAATCTACAGACACATAAGGTTATGTGTCTAATCTATATGTGAGACTCTGATTCATACGTAAATACTGAATATTGATCCAAGCAAAATTGCAATATGATTGTATTTGGAGAATAAGGAGATGAAAGAAGGAGGAAAGAAAGTTGAATCCTTACCCTGGAGACAGAGTAGCACAGTTGTTGAGAACAGAAACTGTGGAGCTAAACACCTGGGTCTCCATCCCAACTCAGCCACTTGAGATGTGGGATCTTGGGCACATTTCCAAATCTCTCTGCTCCTCAGTTTCCTCATTTGTAAAATGATGTTAATAATCATAATAACCACCTCTAAGAGCTGTTATGGCCATTAAATAAATTAATATGTGGGCAGTACCCAGTAGAGTGCCTGGCACATGCTAGGTGTTATATAACTGATTGCTATTATTATTTATCACAGTGGAGGACCAACAGAGAACGCTGAAACTGAAAAAACAATCAAGAAGTAACCACTCAATTATATTATTTACAGACCTGAACATAAATATCAAAATAATGATCTAGGAGGTGAAGTGGTTGCCTCTGAGGAAAAGGAAAAAAGGAGGTGGCACAGGACTGCTGTTTCTCAACAAAATGGTAGAAGTGGTTGATCTTATGTGCATTATAACTTGGAGCAAAGTAAAAACTGAAAATGAAGAAAGATGAAAAGAGGAAAGATGCCAAACCATGAATGAGGAAAATAAGCATTATATTTATTTGATGGTGGAAGGTCAAAATGGTTCCATAATGTTAAAAATGAAGGGTAGACATCCAAATATGGAGTTCCAGCAGCACACAGAAGGTGTCTATTGAAGGAAAAGCTCATTAATTTTCAGTTAATCCAAGAGACAATAATGGTTTTGTAATAAGAAAAGGCAATAGTAATGTCTGACTGCCACAGTATAGTACTCACTAGTACCTAATGCACTACTCCAGCCTCCCTCCCTGCCTCTGCTCCTTCCTGGTACATTAAATAGCCTATGAATATTCATAGGTACAATGCATTGTTTGCTTTTTCATATTAAACCGTTTAATATCAGAACATGAAATAAATTTTTGGGCTTAAAGCAATCATATTCTATCCTTTTAAATTAGTGTCATTCTCCTTTTTTTTTTTTTGAGACAGAGCTCTGTTGCCCGGGCTGGAATGCAGCAGCACAATCGTAGTTCATAGCAGCCTCAAATTTCTGGGCTCAACAGATCCTCCTCCCTCAGCTTCCTAAGTAGCTAGGACTACAGGTACCACCGTGCCCAGAAATGAGGTCTTGCTATGTTGTGCAGTCTGGTTTCTAACTCCTGGGCTCAAGCGATCCTCTCACCTCAGCCTCCCGAAGCGCTGGGATCATAGGAGTGAGCCACAGAGCCTAGCACAACTTTTATTTTCTAATAGGCTTGTTCTCGCCAGTTCAAATAAATAAATAATTGATCAATCAATCCCTGAAAAACCAGTCATTAAAAATAAAGAAAAACAACAAAAAAAATCAGAATAAAAAATTACTCCATATAAAATTAGTATTATAGAAGAACCTGCCGAAACATATATAAATATGTTTATATTTTTAAAGAGGAAAATGAAGATTTAACTTCAACTGAAAATGAAAAACTACTAGAAATAAAACAAAAGTAGATGGTATTTTAAAAGAAGCCACTAAAAATTTTAGAAATAAAGAATACCATAGAAATAAAATGTGTAACAGAGGGGGATAAACTCTAGACCTGACGTAGTTGAAGACAAAGTCGGTGAATTGAAGATAACAGTGAGAAATTCACTCAGGATGCAATACGGAGAGGCAATTTAAAAATCTGTGAAAATGAAAAAGACTTAGAGGTATGACTGAGTTGTTCCAAAAATTGTCTAACAGGAGTTCCAAAATAAAAAGGGAGGGCATGACAGGGAAGAAACATTTAAAGAAATAATCACACGTAGTTTTTCAGAATTAAAGAAACAAATTCTCATACATGTTGTGTTCTAAGCAGGAAAAATAAAAAAAAATAAATAAATTGCACACCCAAAGACATTATAGTGAAACTTGAGAACATTAAGGATAAAGGTATAATCCTAAAAGCATTGATAGGAAAAAAGATACATTATCTACCAAGGAATTTCAATAGGCTTCTTATCAGACTAGTAAATGCCAGAAGGTAGTGAAGTAATACCTTCAAAGCACTGAGAGAAATGACTGTGTAGGTACTATTAATATCTATGCAGGAGTAAGCAAACTAAGGTAATGTGGTAAGCTAAGTAAGTCTCCCAATTCCAGGATCCAAGAATCCAACTCTCTGAAGATTCACAGGTGGGATGCAAACCCAGCCAGTCTTAGCTCCACCATCAAGATTCTTAGCTACTAACCTATCCTGCATTAATGGGAAATAAGGATAACATATACTATAAAAGGAATAATCCACCAAGCAACATGGTTCTTAACAACAACAGCTAGGCTAAATATTTAACAACAAAAAAAATGAGTAAGTTATGGTATTGTCACACAACAGAACACAATACAACAGTTAAAGTGAATACACAGTACCTATATCTAGCAACAGGAATATACCTCAAAAATATAATGCAGCATAAATCAGGAACATAGCCTATACCCCTGGACCCTTCAACTAAAAAATATTAAAAGATTGATAAGAAGCATCAAAGGTGAGGTTAAATATGTTTCTTCTAAAAAAGTTCTCCTGGGAAATTTACCTATGTACATCTTTTTGACAACTCTGAGATTTGAATGAGAGAAAGAAATCTTAGAGTCTATCCTTTGGACTGAGAAGGTTTAAGGCTTCTGAAAGTGTGATCAGGCTAACAATCTGTAGAGGAGAGATGAAGAATGAAACTGACAGTTAATGGTAAAATCCAGATGATCCCATTTATAATTAACCTCTCAGCCTTTCGACTGGAATCGTGGGTACTTAATTTGTGATCCATCCCCCTTGATTCTTCTGCTGACCTGTGAAAAAAGTGCAACAAGATCCTCGTATAGTTGTCAGGAACCAGAAAAAGTAGAAATTGAGAGTGGATGTAAGTTTACTCGTAAGGGTTATATTAGGAAGCTAAAAATCTTTGACAGGAACCACCAATAAGAGAACCTCATAATGTGCAACAATCTTTGGACTCTCAACTGTATTTATTCAAATGAATAATTTTGATATGATATCTCCAATTGAGCTGAGGACAGGTAACAAATATCAAATATGGTAGTTTTTCCCCCAACTATTTAATGACTAGACAAATAATACTACTTTTGAATTTTAAAAGGAAATGCTGTGTTTGGATTGTTGAGGCTATTTTATCAGCAGCCTCCTAATTGATCCTCTGGTCTGGAGTCTGGTCTCCCTAATGTCCATGGAAAATGCCAGGGCTAAGATATTCTCACTACATGTTCCTCCAGCACTGCATGCCACAAATACTCTTTGGTAACGTCTCTCTTCTTAGCTAGACTAAAAATTTGCTTATGGCAGGGACTCTTGTCTTATCTTCAGAGCTCTAACGTTTATGCTTGATTCAACTGGAGTTCCAAAAGTGTGTGTTTGGTAAATCAAAAACTCTCAAAAGATTGGTTGAAATGTAATACTAGAGAATGCTAGTAGGTGGCGCCATGATTTGTTTATGAGGGGAAGAAAGAAAAATCTCCAGATACTTGAGAAAGAAACTCAAGATACAAGGGTATTTAGATCACAAGACCAACCTTACTAAATGGACTACTGACCTAGGTACTTGGGAAAAGATGCATTGCCCAAGGAGCCCCTGTGAGAAAATCTAGCTGTTTATGAAAAGTCCCTTTTTGACAAGTACCTTTCTGAAAGTTTTTAGGGCCCAGAATTTAATTTATACCATTGTGTGGGGTCAGTAACCCTTTCCATAGTTTATTTTAGATGTTAACCTGCTCATTAGAAAAAGTTTTATATAAATTGCCATCTTGTGAAATTACAATAAAACCATGTACAGACTTAAAATAATCTAAGTATAAAAAATCCTTATACTTTAATGTAAGAAAAATATGTACAATCTTCTAAACTATGGAACCTAAGTAGAGGTGATTTAGAAATATCTGTTGATATATGAAGTTTTTAAACTTGACCTTGGTGCCAAGAGAACATGGAGGCTGCCTAGATGTCTAAATTCTCTCTCTGTTCCTGGGAAGTCCAAAGCCTAGATAATTAATGAATTACTCAACTGCTATGTACCCAGGGACTAAGTGTTAAGTGAACCAGTTTCTAAATCCGTTCCGGAAAGAGAGAACTCTAAATGTTTTTTTTTTAAGTGGGTAGGCTTGGTAGTCAGAACAATTTGATTTAACAAACATTTATTAAGTGCCCCTACATTAAGTAGCATCTATTAAGACATAATGAGTTTTGTTTTTTAGTTATAAAGATACTTGTTGCACAGCACTAGAAAATTTAGAAAAGAGAATGAGAAAGTCATAATGCAGCCACCCAAGGATAATTGCTACTAACATTGTGCTATACTTCAATCTAAAATTTTTTCCTACAGTTTTTTAAATCTAAATTTTTAAACCTCATTATATATAACTTTTTTTTTTTCTTTAGAGATGGGGTCTTGCTTTGTTGCCCAGGCTGGTCTCAAACTCCTGGCCTCAAGCAATCCTCTCCTCTTGGCTCCCAAACAGCTGGGATTACAGGCATGAACCACCATGCCCGACCCTTGATTATATGTAACATTTTTTCACCTGGCATTTTAACAAAACTATTTCTTAGGTTACTAAAAAAAGCTTTCTAAACAAAATTTTTAATTTTGGATATGAATATACAGATTTTTAAGGCTTTGCTATTTGTTATCAAATTAATCTACAGGAAGGTTGAATCAATGTATGAACCCACCAATAAAATATAAAAATGTCCACTTCTACGCATCTTCAACAATACTAGATATTAAGAATAATTTAAATGTTTGCGAAAATGATACACAAAGCTTATTATCTGGAGTTTTTCTCTATTTTCTTTGATTTTTTTTTTTTTTTTAAAGAGTCAGGGTGTCACTGCTGCCCAGGCTGCAGTGCAGTGCCATTATCATAGCTCATTACAGCCTTGAACTCCTGAGCTCAATTAATCCTCCTGCCTCAGCCTCCTACGTAGCTAGGACTACAGACACATGAGCCTGGTTAATTTAAAATTTTTTTGTAAAGACAGAGTTGAGATCAGTCTAGGCAACAGGCTCCAAGCTGGTCTCGAACTCCTGCCCTCAAGTGATCCTCCTGCCTCAGCTTCCCAAAGTGCTGGAATTACAGGTGTGAGCCACCATGCTCAGCCTTCCCTATTTTCTATCTTACAAGTTAGAGTTAACATGTTTCATATGCTTGATGATAGTTTTTATTACTCCTTCTATAAATTTTCTATTCAATTTTTAAACTATTTTTTCTACTAGCATTTTTGTCTTTTTCTTGATTTGTAAGAACTCTTTGTATTTTAAGGGCATTAATTCTTTGTCTTATGTGTTGAGATTTTTGAAGTTTTCAATGTATTGGAAGTTTTCAATTTTGATATAGTTGATTTTTTTTATGGTTTCTATTTGTGCTTGTGGTATCATGCTTAGGAAGGAATTCTCCAACACAATACTATGTTTATCTATATTTGTTTCTAGTTTAAAATTACGTCTCTTAAAATATTTAGTACACCTGGAATTTGTTTGGCACAAGGAACGAGGGAGTACCTACGATTTTATTTTCTTAGCAAGTGCTTACCCACTTAACACCATTAGTCACTCACCCCAATTAAAGTGTCATCTTCATCATATAGTAAATTCAACATACTTAGATTTATATGTGGATATCTGTTTTATTCCACTTATTTGTTTGTCTATTCTGGCCCTGGAATCGTACTGTTCAATTGTAAATATGTGACAAGTTTTACCATCTACTAAGGCAAATTTCCCCTGCTTAATTTTTTTTCAAAAACTTTAAAAATATTCGAATGCATGTATTTATCTAGATAAATTTTAGAAACATACAATCATGTTCTCCAAAAAAACAGTATTCTGTTGGAATTTTAAATGAAGTGTCATTATATATGCATATTGAACTTAGGAAAATTTGACAGCTTTACAATATTGAGTTTCCCCACAGCCACAAACTTTTATTCATATATATATACATGAATTTGTAAGAACTCTTTGTATTTTAAGGGCATTAATTCTTTGTCTCATGTGTTGAGATTTTTGAAGTTTTCAATGTATTGGAAGTTTTCAATTTTCAGGGTCTTGCTCTGTCGCCCAGGCTGGAGTACAGTGGCACGATCATGGCTTGGCTCATTGCAGCCTCAATCTCCTGCTCAAGCAATCCTCCCACCTAAGCCTCTCGAGTAGCTGGGACTACAGGTGCACGCCACCATGCCTGGCTAATTTTTGTATTTTTTTTTTTAGAGACAGGGTTTCTCCATGTTGCCCAGGCTGGTCTCAAACTCCTGAGCTCAAGTGATGCATTCACCTCAGACTTCCAAAGTGCTGGGATTACAGGCGTGAGACACTGTGCCTGGCCTCAAATCTTTTTTAAAGTTCTGTGACATTCAAGAGTATTTTAGGTTTTTTTCATACAGGTCCTGCATATATCTTATAAAAATTATTCCGGATTTTTAAAATAGTCATATGTGGGATAATTTTTTTAAATTATATTCCTAGCCATTTATTGTTGGAATGGTACTTTAGGCATAAGTTTCTTTTTCCGTATTTTTTCAATTGTCTTTTAGGAAAGACCTCAGGAAATAGAGTAACATTGAAGAGGTTTTGCCAAGTTGTTTTAAAATTTTAAATCACAATTAAAATAAGTGAGAGTGCCCATTTCATACCTTGCACTATCCACTGTTATTTTTGTAGACCAATGATTAATTGGTTTCAGGGAAATTGCATGTTTTTGTTTTTGTTTACATTTTTTTACTACCTGTGAAAATGAACACTTCTCCATAAGTTTCAGCTATTTTTCAGTCATCTGCTTAAAAGACATGTCCCTGACATGGACTGTATTTGCAGAACTGAAATACCACTGACTGAGCCAGCAGAGTTGATCTAGTCCAGTCATCGTCAACAGGATAAAGACATGTTTGGTGATCAAAGTAACTGGTGAGGGAGCTACTACTGGCATTTAGTAGGGGAGTGCCAGGGATCCCAGATGTCTTGTAAATCATAAGTTAGCCTTGCATTATGAGGACTGTCATACTGAACATTTATGTGAGTGGAAAATGCTCATAATTTTCTATGTTTAGAATCTAATTCTGTCTTACAGACATGCACACATTTTTGCATCAATTTGATAAATGCTGAGATTTCTAGGCATGCAACTATAGTGTAAATTAAGGTAAAATTGCACTTTACAAGAATCGTTCAACAATTTGGAAAACAATGTCACCATGGTGACATATTTATACCATCGACACTGCCAGTACAACACATCATTACCCATCTGTTTTTCTAGCTGTCCCATTCATAATGATTCTAAGAACAAGTGCAAGAATCTGGCTAAAAAATGGAATCTTCTGGTGTAGGCATGCTCAAACATTTATAAAATGTTTATAAAAAGCATTTATAAAATTACGTATCAGTTCATAACAATTACTTTTTCTTTATCCTTTGTCTTAAATTTAGTGCAATATATTTTGATGGTATTATTATTGAGATGCAGGTAGGCAATATTATCTATAAAGGTAATTTCCCGATAGTAAAGAGGGCCTTGCAAAACATTGACATAAAAAGTGGGTCTGGACATGTTAAAATAACTAATACCTTATGACCAAATTTATTCCATGAAACAGAAAATGGGTCAATATTAGAAGATATTTTAATTGGCCAGGCACAGTGGCTCACTCCTGTAATCCCACCACTTTGGGAGGCCAAGGTGGGTGGATCACCTGAGGTCAGGAGTTCGAGACCAGCCTGACCAAGATGGTGAAACACCATCTCTACTAAAAATACAAAAATCAGCCAGGCGTGGTGGCATGTGCCTGTAGTCCCAGCTACTTGGGAAGCTGAGACAGGAGAATTGCTTGAACCTGGGAGGTGGAGGTTGCAGTGAGCTGAGATCGTGCCACTGCACTCCAGCCTGGGCGACAGAGCAAGACTCCATCTCAAATATATATATATATGTATATATATATATATATGTGTGTGTGTGTGTGTATATATATATATGTGTATATGTATATATATGTGTGTGTGTTTTAAAATCTAATTCGTAATATTTACTAATAGATCTAAGGAGATAAAGCATTTGATTATCTCAATAAAAGCTGAAAACACTTTGATGCAATTCAACACCCATTCATAAACCTTCTTGAGAAAACAGAAAAGGATTAATGTTTCCTTAACCTCCTACATTAACCATGCCTTTCTATTTGCTGTATTTTCATGCCTTGACATCTGGAGTTTTGCTGGCCCTGGAGGCACTACTCATTCCAAGGTGAGCTAATTCCTAGATATAATTAACAACTCACCTGCAAGACCTCCTCCTTTATCAGGCTTTCACATTCTGGGCCACAATCCACCTGCCCTAATCACCCCGGGCCAAGTACCAGACAACTAGGGACAGGCCTTATGCCTTAGGGCCTGCTACAACTATTCAAACCAGCCAATTCTGAGCCTGCTTGCCCTGCCTTGTTCATTCCTTCTCACAGAAAGCACAATAAAGGCTCCAGCCCACAGTCCTCCACCCCTGCTGCCTCCTGTCTGGCCCTGGTGCTTCCCCCATGTAGTATAGTGTACCCCTTTCTTTTGCAATCAATGGATATAATTTGTTTTTCTTGTTTTCTTTTTAGAGACAGGGTCTCCCAGGCTGGAGTGCAGTGGTGAATTCAATCAATCCTCCCGCCTCAGCTTCCTGAGTATCTAGGTCCACAGGCACACCCAGCTAATTTTTTATTTTTGAGACGAAGTCTTGCTCTGTCTCCAGGCTGGAGTTCAGTGGTGCAATCTCGGCTCACTGCAACCACCACCTCCCAGGTTCAAGCGATTCTCCTGCCTCAGCCTCCCAAGTAGCTGTGACTACAGGCACGTGCCACTTGGCCATTAGCCTGGCTAATTTTTGTATTTTTGGTAGAGACGGGGTTTCACCATGTTGGCCAGGATGATCTTGATCTCTTGACCTCGTGATCCACCCGCCTCGGCCTCCCAGAGTGCTGGGATTATAGGCATGAGCCACTGCGCCCAGCCTTTTTTTTTTAAGCACCATAGTCTCACTATTTTGCCCAAAGTGGTCTTTATCTCCTCACCTCAAGTAATCCTCCCACCTCTACCTCCCAAATCTCTGGGATAACAGGTGTGAGCCACTGTGTCTGGTCCACACTGTCTTTTTAATGGCGGTCTTCTCCTGATCTTTTGACCTTGCCATCATAAAAAATAATTAAAACCACAGTTGGTGGGAGTGTAAATTAGTTCAACCACTGTGGAAGACAGTGTGGTGATTTCTCAAGGATCTAGGAGTAGAAATTCCATTTGACCCAGCAATCCCATTACTGGGCATATACCCAAAGAACTATAAATCATTCTACTGTAAAGACACATGCACACATATGTTCATTGCAGCCCTGTGTACAATAGCAAAGACCAGGAACCAACCCAAATGCCCATCAATGATCGACTAGACAAAGAAAATGTGGTACATAGACACCATGTAATACTATGCAGCCATAAAAAACAATGAGTTCGTGTCCGTTGTGGGGACTTGGATGAATCTGGAAACCATCATTCTCAGCAAACTGACACAAGAAGAGAAAGCCAAACACCACATGTTCTCTCATAGGTGGGTGTTGAACAATGAGAACACGTGGACTCAGGGAGAGGAGCATCACACACTGGGGGCAGTTGGGGCAGTAGGGGAGAGACAGTGGGGGGGTGGGGAGGGAGGGGAGGGTGGGGAGGGATAACATGGGGAGAAATGCCAGATATAGTATGCACCTAAAGTTAAATAAATAAATGAAAAACACACACACACATTTGAAAATGCATGTCAAAATACACAAAATTCAATCCTAAAGTTAACATTTTGTTTAATAGGGAAACCCAAGAGCTATTCCTATTAAAGTCAGAAACAAAGCAAAATGCCCACCATCTCCACAACAATTTAACACTGTTCCATGGGTACTACTCAGCACAATTTGACCAGAGAAAACAATTAAACACATAAGGGAAAAAAATTAAAATTAAAACTCTCTCTATTTGCAGATGACATAATAGCAAACCTGGAAAACCTTGGAAAATCAATAATAATCCAAACATTAAAAGAATTTCATAAGATAGTGGGATATAAAATTAACACGCAAAAATCAATGGCACCGACACCCAGCTTCCAGTGTGACATGTAAAGAGCTTGGAACTCATCACTCCCAAGGTCAAAACAAGAAAAAGGAAAGAAAAACAAGAAAATAAGAAAAAAGAGAGAGAGAAAAAGAAAGAAGGAACAAAGGAAGGAAGGAGGGAAGGGAGGGAGCGAAGGGAAGGAGAGAGAAGGAAGGAAAAGAAAGAAAAAAGGAAGGAAGAAAGGAATGAAGGAGGGAGGGGAGGAAGGATGGAAGGGAGGGAGGGAAGGGAAGGAGAGAGAAGGAAGGAAAGAGAGAAACAGAAAGAGAAAAGGAAGAAAGAAAGAGAAAAAAAGAAAGAAAGGAAGGAAAAAGGAAGGGAGGGAGGGAAGGAAGGGAAGGAGACAGAAGGAAGGAAAGAGAGAAAGAAAAAGAAAGAAAGAGAGAGAGAAGGAGAGAAAGAAAGAAGCTGAGTAAACTGAAAACCAACTTACTCCTCCTAACTTCGTCAGAGAGTTGAGGTCATAAGGCAAACTGCTACCCTGAAAACTAGAGAGGCAAAGAGGTAGACACAGAAAACCACACCTTACAGGGAGCAGAAGCTGCAGCTGGAGCTGGTAACAACACTTAAGGGGTAAAGGACCACTTGCTGGAGACTGAGCAGAAACTAGCTTGAGAAGAGAACTGAAAGCCCAGTCTTAGGGGTGCCCCAACACTTTCCTGTGTTTTGCCTTCAGGAGGCCCACAACATTCTCAGCGGGAAAGGGGAAAGAACCATTTTGAAATAAGCCTAGAGCACTCTGTTCTCCTTAGCAATGGTCTGCCTTAAGAGAAAATGTTTTACCAGAGTCTAACCTACTTGGGTTTTACCAGAGCCTAACAGACCTGGAGGAAGAGAAACACCAAGCTCCAGCCCCTCTCAACTTTCCTGTCTTGCCTAAGTGAGGGCACTGAGAAGCCCTTGTGAAGATCACAGCACAGAAACACAGGCCACTAACAAACAGACCAAGACCTGATCACAGGACTCTATATAATGGTTCTCCCTCTCCCAAAATCTTACAACAACATCAACAGGACTTCTGTATAATAGCAGGAGCTTACAGCTGAAAGAATTGCAGTCTTCAGAACCTATTTAAGGAGGAATCTCCAGAGAAACCTAAAGACAACAAAGAAGACAAAAACAAGGCATTAGAGGAAGTTTTAGCCTTGGAAACCACAATTGCAGCAAGGAGTAAGCACAGATCAACATAAAACCTCTAAAAGCTTCATTTGCTGGGCATGGTGGCTCATGCCTGTAATCCCAGCACTTTGGGAGGCTGAGGTGGTGGATTACCTGAGGTCAGGAGTTCGAGACCAGCCTGGCCAACATGGCGAAACCCTGTCTCTACTAAAAATACAAAAAATTAGCCGGTCGTGGTGGCAGGCACCTGTAATTCCAGGTACTCAGTAGGCTGGGCAGGAGAATCGCTTGAACCTGGGAGGCAGAGGTTGCAGTGAGCCAAGATTGTGCCATTGCACTCCAGCCTGGGCAACAAGAATGAGACTCTGTCTCAAAAAATTAGATTAATAAATTAAATGAAATGAAAGATTCATTCACCTCAGCTTCTTTACACAATACATTATAACTGGCTTTCAACAAAAAAATATGAGTCATGCTAAAAGCCAAAAAGTACAGTCCAAAAAGACAAAGCCAGCATCTAAATCAGATTTAGATATAGCAGAGATTTTTGAAACTATTAGAACAATAACTTAAGATAATTATGATAAATATGCTTAGACTAATGGAAAAAATAAGCAACATGCAAGAACAGTTGGGTAAAGTAAGAAAAGAGATGGAAATTCTAAGTAAGAATCAAAAGGAAATGCTTGAAATCAAATACATCAACAGAAATAAAGAACGCCTCAGATGGGCTCATTGATAGATTGGACATGCCAAGGAAAGAATCTGTGAGCTCTAAGTTTTAAAAGAATATAGAAGATCTCTATGAACTCATATGGAGTAACTTCCAGAAAATGTTGTTAAGCAAATAAAAGAGAAAGAAAAGTAGGAAAAAGCACCTATGTATACTACGTTTTCTGTAAGAAAGAAGGAAAAATTTAAAAATATACATATATCTGCTTATCATTACAAAAAGAAACACAGGATGAAAATCAATGAAGTCAGTTACCCAAAGGGTGGAAAGGATACAAGACAGAATGATAATTTTCTAAATATAATTGTTTGTATAGTTTTGGCTTTTGAAAGCATGTTAATTTTCTACATATTCAAAAACAAAATTAAATCAATGAGAATTTATTATTATTCAAAAATAAAAGTAAATCAATACGAATGCCTCTTTACAGGAAATAGAAAGTTAAAGCCAAAAGCAAACAAACAAATGAACCTAATTATTAGTCAAATGAATACCGTAGCAACGCTAAAGGGATGAGGGGGGAGTTAAGGCAAGTAATCTATAAGCGTAGTATTTGACTATCTACCCTTGGTTTGTGAGAGGATGATTGTATAGGGTGCAGGAGAGGATGAAAAAATGCAAACAAATCCTAACTCTCTTTAGCAGGTTTATGTTTGACAATAGTATGGGCAAAACAACTATATGTATATAGTATATACATATGTGTATTTTACCACAATTAAAAATAATTTTTTTTGATGGAATTTTGCTCTTGTTGTCCAGGCTGGTGTGCAGTGGCGTGATCTTGGCTCACTGCAACCTCCGCCTCCCAGGTTCAAGCGATTCTCCTGCCTCAGGCTCCCAAGTAGCTGTTATTACAGGCATGCCCCACCATGCCTGGCTAATTTTGTAATTTTAGTAGAGACAAGGTTTCTCCATGCTGGTCAGGCTGGTCTTGAACTCCCGACCTCAGGTGATCCGCCCAACTCAGCCTCCCAAAGTGCTGGGATTACAGGGGTGAGCCACCGCACTCGGCAAAAATAAAATTTTTAGAAAAGAATCACCAGTGGATGCCAAATCCAGAGAGAAATTTTGATGAAAGCATGGTTTTGAGTTGTCTTACAATGTCTTCCTATAGATGGCTTACTGGTTGCAGTGAATAAGTCTGGGAATACCTTCATCAGAGGATCTAAATGAACAATACTAATGAGAGATAGGTGGACACCATGACTCCCCAGAGGTGACACCCTGGGAAGGTCACAGGAAACATCAGAAAAATGCAAAATGAGGAATGTTCTATTAGGAAAATGAAAGAGGAGGACCATACTCTTTAAAAGTGCCAATGTGGCAAAAGACAAATAAAGGCTATGGGAAGGTTTCAGATTAAAGGATGCTAAAGAGACAGAGATCTATCCTTAGATTGGATCCCATACTGGAAGAGGAAATCTGTCAAGGGCATTATTCATTCAGCTGACAAAACTGGAACATGAGCAGTAGATTAAAATATTGTATCAGTAAAGTTGAGTTGATAACTGCAGTGTGGCTACATAAAGCATGTTCCTATTCTTAAGAATTACAAACTAAAGTAGTTTTTATTTAGTAGCTTACATTTAGTAGTTAGTAGTTAAGGGTAAACGGCCATGATACCTGTAACTTATCCTCAAATGATCCTGAAAAAAAAAGTGTATGTATGTGTGTGTGTGTCTTCAGCACGCAGCATGCAACAGGCACTCAGTAAGTGCTTGCTGGACGAAGGAAGGAATTAAATAACTAATGAGCAAGTAGCCATGACATTAACACAATCGGTATCTTGATGACCTACTCAAGTTCTCTACTTTGTGGGTCACCCTTATTCACCCTCAGTTCCAAGTTATTTCTTTAGGTCGTTGGGAAGTGGGATGCTTTCTGCCTCTACCTGAAGTCTCTCCCTTGGCTCCATGTGGCCACCTGAACCCACACTTGGCAGCTTCCCTATTTTCTTCTTGCATTGCCCTTTTTCTGGGCACACCTCCTGCCCTTGCGTTCACCATCTCGACCCCTCACGCTTCCCGAATCCACAGTTGTCATGGAAGTTTTCTACTTCTTAATCATTTATCCTCTCCCTCAAAGAGTGTGATCCAAGAAAAGCAGTTGACGCCCCCATTTTGTACCATGCCTCCCTCTGGAAGGACATATTTACATTTTCAGGGCACGTTGTTGTAGTAAAATCATTAGTACAAATATCATTATAACTGAATCCTTTTTTAACAATCTTATTATCTCTGATCTGGCTACAACTAAGTTACTCTCAGTGTACAAATTTTTCTAAAAGAAATTTTACCTAAAAGTGGAAAACGAGTCAATTTTTCCATTTACAAATAAGTAAAAAGAGTTTTTGATGGTTGCCTTTAAAGGGTTTGTTATCATCTTTAGGTTTTACGCATAAACACTATCCACCAATGAATAACACATACGTCGAAGAACTTTAAATTCTCTTCCAAAGGCTGACTACTGTGTTCCAAAAATAGTCAATTGAACCTCCAGATCCAGTGCTAGGATAATTTACTTATTTAGTAAAATGTATTCAGTAAAAATTTACTAACCATT
Organism: Ateles fusciceps; assembly: GCA_036589455.1. Taxonomy (NCBI): domain Eukaryota; kingdom Metazoa; phylum Chordata; class Mammalia; order Primates; family Atelidae; genus Ateles; species Ateles fusciceps. The sequence continues at coordinate 2,479,049 of JAZHEH010002853.1, read as the reverse complement.
CTCCTAAACATTGTTCTCAGGGCTGTCTGATAAAGCATGGGTCCTAGCTTCCAGGAATTACATCACAGTGCAGGAGGCTAGTGAACCGTACTACTAGCTGGTCCTCTAATCCTTCCATCAAGCCCACCCTTACCCTCTTCATCTGGGGGATGGGCGTGGGACACAGACTTGGGCAATCAGACCCTTCCGTCTCACTGGCCCCTAAATGATACAGGAATGGTACACTACCAAAGCCAGGCCAATCAGCGTTCCCCCCAGGAGAACGCTGCTGGGGAGATAAGATGTTTCTCCTGCACTTGGGGCACAAGCTGTAAAGCTGGCACTGGGCAAAGTAAGGCCCACTTTCCCCTCCATAGAGGAAACGTGTTAGCATTAGGTAGCAATTAAGCCAACGCACAAAAGGAAGCAAAAGTTAGATGTAAAGCCTGGATGCCCTGATAACTTGGTCTGAGGCTTTGGATCCAGTGGTAGCTAATGTTTTCCTTCATGTTCCAGGTAATCTGAGCCTACACTCTCCCCTCTGCTAATTTGCACTGAGATACTGTCTCTTGCAGCCAAGAGAGTCCTGACTGACAGAGGGAGCTAATGGTGATGAGTTGCACTATGAGTAGCAAGAAGGAGAAAACAGGCTTTTACGAGAATCAAGAGTTAAGAGAGTTCGCCTTCACTAAGGAAGACAGGAAAAAGTGGCATTTGAACTGTTCTAAAAGAACGTGATAAATCTCGGTAAGTAGAACCGGGCAAGAGAAGATTCTTGGTGGAAGGAACAAAGGGGAAGTGGTCGGCAGTGTCCAGGCTGGGCAGTGTTCACAGAAGAACAGACTGGGAGCTAAGACTAAAGAGGAGAGTTTGAGGTAGTCAGTGGAAGACTTTAAATTCTGACAGAATATCCAAGCAGTTAGTGTCCACCTGGATGTGGAAAATGTCATATGGCAGCTCAAGAGAGCCGTTAGGGATGGAGACATCTGTTGGGAGTCATCAGCAGAAACATTACAATTCAAGCCTTTAGGCAACTGGCAGCTCATAATAATTAATAGTAGCTAACATATATTGAGCACTTATTCAAGTTTAGCACTATGCTAAAGTATGGTAATTGCATAATTTTATTTCATCCTAAAATAAATTCTATGAAGTAGGCACTATTGTTTTTACCCTATTTTTCAGTTAAAGGAAACAAAGCTTACAAAGTTAAGTGACCAGTTCAAAGACCCAAAACCAGTTATTGGCAAAGCCTGGATTTAAACTTCGGTCTGTCTTCACTCCAGAGCACAAGCTCTTAACCACCATTCTACACTGTACTCCCCAGTGGAAGAATGTAGGAAAAGAAAAAGGGCAGATGTTTGGGGAGACATCTGGTAAAAGCAAAACTTTGTCTACGTCTGAGTCAGATGGGAACCTGAATTCATAGACACCATTTGAAGGTAGAAGAGCCAGGCAAGGATTTCTTTGACATTATCTCTGTGTTTTGTGGTACATGTCTATCACTTCTCCTTCTCTTCCAATAATAATTATTCCTAAAACTTACTCATCTGGTTTCAGGTGTTTTTTCCATAATGTCTCCAGCTATCTTTTAAACTAAATATTAAAGATGACAGAGTTTCTGTGAGCCTGGGTCCCTGAATGACTTTATGAAACAGACACATCTCTCTATCATAGGCAATGAGAATTGAGAGGTTATCTACTGCAGCAACTAATGTTATTTTAATGAACCCTGAAAGACATTTAGTTACATCATAAAACCTACTCTCTAGAAATTTTTTAAAAATTATTTACAAATAAAAAAATTATATGGACATGTTAAATGACAGATTTGCCACATAGAGATTTTTTTAATTGCGGTATTGAAAACCAAGCAGAAGAAATAATTTCAAAACCTAGAACAAAAACACAAAGAGAAGAAATATGTAAATGAAAAAAGATACTTAAAGACAGAGCCTTGAGACCCAATAAGCAAGTAATAGGAATGCCAGAAGGGAAAAAAGTAACTGGTAGAAGAAGGAGTAGTAAAGAAATGGTCAAGGAAATGTCTGTTTATTTGTGGGGCCTTACTTATGCAGTATAGGAGAGGTAATAAAAAGACTCACACCTAGGCACATCATGGTAAAATCTGAAAATTCTAAGGTTAAAAATAGATTTTGTGTGTTTCCAGACCAAAAAACAAAGAAAAAAAAAATCACTGGCACTGGACCTATATGCAGCACCAGAAATCAATGAACTGTTGGAATAAATGTTACAAATTACTAAGAGAAAAGACCTAGGACTCAAGAATCTACAACATGTCAAGATATTATCCACTTGTCCAGGTAAAAGAAAGATATTTTCTGGGATGCAAAGATTCAGAAATCATTATTCACATAACTCACCTAAGGAAAAGTTTCCAGAAAGGACTCTCAGAAATAAGGAGAGGAGTTGGGACAAGAAGGAAAATAAATCTTGTAAAGGAAGGAAATGGAAAAGAAGTCAGTGGTAGGTGAATAACTTTGCAACATGTATGGTTAATGTAAATCAATAATGATAGACTGGCTGGGAATACGTGCTATGAACACTAAGGATCATTGAACTATGAGAAATACTGCCAGAGAGAGAATGTAATAATAGTCTGGAATTAGAAGTACTATTCATCTCACCAAATCAGGCATTGGAAATGGAATGGGCATCATATAAAGGAGCAAGGACACTAAGATGTTCTTCCTGTGGAAGATGAGGACACTGGGGACACACAGCATTTGACGAAGTAATAGTGGCTGGCACATCATCTTGGATATGAATATAGCAGCATGTATTCAAGAATTAGGATTAGGAATAGAAACATGCAAAGAAAAAGTATAGCCAAATTTCCAAATGAACATGAGGAGAGAAGAGAATAGGAAATAACTGGATCAGGGGCCAGGCATGGTAGCTCACGTCTATAATCTCAGCATTTTGGGAGGCCAAGACAGGAGGATCCCTTGAACCCAGGCATTCAAGACCAGCCTGGGCAACTTAGCAAGACCCCATTGCCACAAAAATTAAAATTAAAAAAAATAGCTGGACACGGTGGCATATGCCTGTAGTAGCAGCTACTTGGGAGGCTGAGGCAGGGGGATTGCTCGAGCCCAGGAGTTTGGAGCTGCAGTGAGCTACAATCACACCACTGCAGTCTAGCCTGGATGACAGAGCAAGACCCTGTCTCTATTGAATAACAATAATAATAACTGGATCAATCAGCAAAAATTAAAAAACCAAAAGTAAATTAAGAAAGTAAAAAAGTAAAGTAGAAGGCAGGGAGTGAAAGACAGGGATGGTCAGCTGAGAAAGAAAAAGACTCAGTTACACATCTTATTTATAAGAAATATACTTTATACAAAGTTGGGAAGATGGCTGAAAGTCAAAGGATGAGCAAAAACATAGACAAAGGTAAATTTTTAAAAGGCAAAGGAGTAAAAAATGCTGATGAAAACTATCAAAGAAGGCCTACATAAATAGAGACACACTGTGTCTGTGGATTAGAAGACTCGACATAACAAAGATGTCAATTCTCCCTGTATCAGTCTATAGATTTAATACATTTATTATCAAAATGCCATTACATTTTTTGTAGAAATGGACAAGCTTATTCTAAAATTTATATGGAAATGAAAAGAGCTAAAGTAGCTATAACAATTTTGAAAATAAAGAAGTAAGGGAGATGAATCGCTCTACTTGATTCTTAAGACTTACTCTGTGGCTGCATGAACCAAGACCATGTGTGCTATTGGTATAGAAAGATACAAAGATCAGTGAGATAGAATAAAGAACCCAGAAATCGGCCCACACAAAGATGCCCCAATGACTTTTTACAAAGGTGCAAAAACAATTAAACATCTTACATGTCAGCAGGCAAGACAGAGTGAGCAGGGGAAACTGCCTTATAAAACCACCAGATCTCGTGAGAACTCACTATCACAGGAGCAGTGTGGGGGAGAACCAGCCCCGTGATCCAATCGCCTCGCTTACTCAACACGTGGGGATTACAATTAGAGATGAGATTTGGGTGGAGACAAAAAGCCAGTCTTTCAGCAAATGGCACTGAAACAATTAGACATCCATAAGGAAAAAAATGAAACTTGACCAAAATCTCACACCTTATACAAAAATAATTCAAAATGCATTGTAGATTTAAATGTAAAACTATAACATTTTTAAAACAAAACGTTAGGCCGGGCGCGGTGGCTCACGCCTGTAATCCCAACACTTTGGAGGCCAAGGCGGGTGGATCATGAGGTCAAGAGATTGAGACCATCCTGGCCAACATGGTGAAACACCGCCTCTACTAAAAATACAAAAATATTAGCCGGGCGTGGTGGCACGCGCCTGTGGTCCCAGCTACTCGGGTGGCTGAGGTGGAAGAATCTCTTGAACCCAGGAGGCGGAGGTTGCAGTGAGCCGATTGCGCCACTGCACTCCAGCCTGGCTCCTGGTGGCAGAGCAAGACTCTGTCTCAAAAAAAAAAAAAAAAAGAAATGAAAAAAGCTGAGCACAGTGGCTTGTGCCTGTAATCCCAGTTACTCAGGAGACTGAAGTGGGACGATTGTTTGAGCCCAGGGGTTCAAGACCACCCTGGGCCACATAGTGAGGCTTCATGTCTAAAATAACTAATTATAATCCCAGCACCTTGGGAGGCCGAGGTGGGAGGATGGCTTGAGCCCAGGAGTTTGAGACCACCCTGGCAACACAGTGAGACCTCGTCTCTAGAAAACAAAACGTTAAATTAGTTAATTAAATAAAAAAATAAATTAGTTAGGCATGGTGGTCCATACCTGTGGTCCTAGCTACTCAGGAGGTTGAGCCAGGATGACCCCATGATCCCAGGAGTTAGAGGCTACAGTGAGCTATGATCATGCCACTATACTCCAGCCTGGGGTAACAGAGCTATTTTCTGAAAGAAAAATAAATACTTATTTATTTTAAAAATATGTATATATATTTCTTTAAAAAATAAAATATATTCCATTAAATATATATATATTGTATTAGTCTGTTTTCAGTCTGCTGTAAAGACATACCTGAGACTGGGTAATTTATAAAGAAAAGATGTTTAATTGACTCACAGTTCTGCGTGGATGGGGAGGCCTCAGGAAACTTACAATCAGGGTGGAAGGGAAGCAGGCACACCTTACATGTCAGCAGGCAAGAGAGAGCGAGCAAGAGCAGGGAAAACTGCTTTATAAAGCCACCAGATCTTGTGAGAACTCACTCACTATCACAAGAACAGTGAGGGGGAAAACAAGCCCCATGATCCAATCACCTCACCTCACACACATTTTAAAGAGGATAAAAGACATGTCACATACTAGGAGAAAATATTTGTAAACTACATATGCAATAGAAGACTTGCATCTAGAATATATAAAGAACTCACAAAACTTGACAGTTTTCTTAAAAATCCAATTAGAAAACTGGTAGTGGGCAAAACCATAAACAGACATTTAACCAAAAAGGAAACATGCATGGCAAAAGCAAATGAAAATATGTTTTTAGGGGCCAGCACTCGCGCCTATAGTCCCAGTATTTTGGTAAGCCTATTGGGGTAGATCACTTGAGGCCAGGACTTCAAGATCAGCCTGGCCAACACAGTGAAGCCCCCACTCTACTATAAATACAAAAATTCACTGGGCATGGCGGCACATGACAATAGTCCCAGCTACTCACAAGGCTGAGGCACAAGAATCACTTGAACCAGGAAGGCAGAGGGAGCAGTGAGCTGAGATCGCGCCACTGCTCTCTAGCCTGGGTGACAGAGCAAGACTCTGAAAAAAAAAAAAGAGGAAAAAAAAAAAGAAAGAAAATATGTTTTTTAGCATCAGCCATAAGGTAAATGCAAAACTACAATGAGACATGACTGACTACACACCTATTAAAATAACTAGCAAGGAAACAAAGAAACTGATCTTTCATATATTGCTGGTGGGGATGTAAAACTGTACAGGCATTCTGGAAGATAGTTTGGCAATTTCTCCTAAAACTAAATATGTAATTACCACATGACCCACCAACTGCATTCTTGGGCAACTATCCCAGAAAATAATGGAGTCACTGGCTCACACAAAAACCTGTACCCAAATGTTTATCACAGCTTTTTTCATAATAGCCAAAAGCTAGAAACAACCCAAATGTCCTTCAATAAATGAATGGTTACAGAAACTCAGATACAGCTATACAATCCAATACCTACCCATCAACAAAAAGTCGTTGCTACCTGCAAAAACAGATAAACCACAAGAGCATTACACTTACTAAACAAAGTCAATCTCGAAAGGTTACATACTGTGTGATTTCAGTTTACATACTCAAAATGGCAAAAGTATAAAGATGAGAACAAATTAGTGGTTGCCAGGGGACAGAGATATGAACAAGACTGTGAAAGGATAGCAGAAATTCGTAATCGCAAAAAAACAGAGCAAACCAGGTACCCATCAGTAGTGGATTAGGTAACAAAAATGTGACATATACACTGTGGAATATTATGCAGTCATAAAAAAGAACAAAATCATGTCCTTTGCAGCAACATGGATGCAGTTGGAGGCCATTATCCTAAGTAAACTGGGGTAACAGAAACAGAAAACCAAATACCACATGTTCTCACTTATAAGTGGGAGCTGCGGGGACGCAGTGACTCATGGCTGTAATCCCAGAATTTTAGGAGGCTGAGGTTGGCAGATTGTTAAATCCAGGAGTTCAAGACTAGCCTGGGCAACATGGGAGGACCCCCGTTCTTACTGAAAAATACAAAAAATAAGCCAGGCATGGTGGCGCACACATGTAGTCCTAGCTACTTGGAAGGCTGAGGTAGGAGGATGGCTTGAGCCTGGGAGGTCAAGGTTGGAGTGAGCCATGATTGCACCACTGCTCTCCAGCCTGGGCAACAGAATGAGACCTTGTCTCAAAAAAACAAAAAAAGGTGGATGCTAAACATGGGGTATATATAAACATAAAGATGGAAACAATACACACTGTGGACTCCAAAAAGGGGTAGGGATGGAGAGGGAAGGCTGAAAAACTATCATCTACTATGTTCACTATCCGGGTGAGTCAGTCATACCCCAGACCTCAGCATCACACAATATAACTTTGTAACAACCCTGCATATGTTCCCCTATTCTAAAATAAAAGTTGAGAAAGAAAACACAAAGGATAGCAAAAGGGAGTTCCTCTGTGGTGATGGAACACTTCTGCATGTTGCTTGTGGTGGTGATTAAATGAATCTACATGTGGGTTACATTACATAGTATTATACATGCACACAAATGCATGAAAATACTGGTAAAATCGGAATAACATCTGTAGTTAAGTTAGCAGCAAAGTGGTACCAATGTCAGTTTCCTGGTTTTGATATTGTACTACAGTTATATAAGATTTTATCTTTGGGGGAAGGTGAATGAAGCATTCATAGGATTTGATGTACTGCTTTTGTGATTTCCTGTGAGTCTGCGCTTTTTTAAAAAGCCAAAAGTAGCAATATGAATATCAGGCAAAATGGAATTAGAGTTTTAAAGCATTACATACATCAAAGAAGGAATATGTAATGATAAAAATACATAAAAACAGAAACCTATATGCAACTAACAACTAAATGTGCAAGTGTTTGACTCCTTTACCAGCAATTCCAAAACTTGAAACACTTTAAAACCAAAAGCTGGCCGGGCATGGTGGCTCACACCTGTAATCCCAACACTTTGGGAGGCTGAGATGGGCGGATCACTTGAGGTCAGGAGTTCGACACCAGCTGGCCAACATGGCGAATCCCCGTCTCTATTAAAAACACAAAAAATTAGCTGGATGTGGTGGCACATGCCTGTAATCTCAGCTACTCAGGAGGCTGAGGCAGGAGAATAGCTTGAGCCTGGAGGCAGAGATTGCAGTGAGTCAAGATGGTGCCACTGCCCTCCAGCGTGGGCAACAGAGCAAGAAAAACTCCTTCTCAAAAACAAACAAACAAAAAAACACACAAAACCCAAAGAGTTCCAGACAAGAATTGTGAAACTTTACTACTGTATTATAGGTCTATCTCTTATTCTCAATTTTGAAAAACAAAATTTCTGAATTTTAAATTGTATCTGGCCTCAGATAAGGGATTATAGATCTATGTAAAAAAAAAAAAAAAAAAAAAAAAAAAAACAATAATGCAAGAGGTATATAATTTTGTAAACTAGATTTATACTAAAATTTTAATGTCTGTTTTTTAGAACTTGACAGCTCTAGTAGCACCTCTCCCACCACAAAAAAGTAAAAACATAGAAGTATAAAATTACAGTGGACATTTATCAACTTTTGTAGAAATCTAGTAACCGAATTCCTCTCCTATGACGGAAATGTCTATTCTCTTAGTTCTAGTGGAAGGCAAAGCTGACAATACCACGTTTCTATTTTCTAGCCTCATTTGCAGCTGGATTATGAGTTGTGCTCTGGCTTCATCCATAAAATATACTCACTGAAGATTTTGAATTAGAGACTACTGTCTAGTGGGAATGAGAGGAAAATCTTTCACGTATTAGTGAGGCTGCTACAGGATGCAAGCTCCTGAAACTGTTGTGTTAGAAACTATTGTGCTCTGGTCCCCTGACCGTGGCTTCAGGGGTACAAAGAGCAACACCTATTATTTACAGGGGCCAAACTTTTGCTCATCAAACCAAGAGATTTTGGCTACTTTTTCCTTACTAGGTGGATGATCTTTGAACCAAATATCCGAGCTCTTCTTGAGGTTTTTTTTTTAAGCCCCCATATATCAACTAAATGAAATTTCATTTCTATTTAAATCAGCTAGAGTTTGTTACTATTTCTTACAGTAAGAATCTGACATCACAAACGAGTGTTAAAATGTAAAGGGAGACCTTAGTAGTTTCTGAATTAAGAATATGCTTTTTTCCTTCATTCAAAGAAATGTACACAAAATTTCAGCATATAGTTAGATAACCGAATTCTTTTTTTAACCATCTATCTCTTCTCTAAACTTTATTACCCCAAACAGAAATTCTGTAACCGTTAAGCAATAACTTCCCGTCTCCAGGCTCCCCAGCTCCTTGTTACCTCTAATTTACTTTCTTTGTCTCTATGAATTTGCCTATTCTAGGTACCTCATATAAGTTGAATCTTACAGTATTTGTCCTTTTGTGTCAGTTTATTTGATTTATATAAAGTCTTCAAGGTTTATCCATGTTATAGCATGTATTAGAATTACATTCATTTTTGTAACTGAATAATATTCCATCTCATGCGTATAACACATTTTGCTTATCCATTTATCTGTTGGTGGATATTTTGGTTATTTTCACCTTTTGGCTATTGCGAATAATGGTACAAGGAACATTGGTGTACAAGTATCTGTTTGAGTTCCCACTTTCAATTCCTTTGGATATGTAACTATTAGTGGAATTGATGGATCATACGGTAATTCCACATCTTGAGTTTTTTTTTTTTTTTTTTTTGAAACAGAGTCTTGCTCTGTCACCCAGTTTGGAGTGCAGTGGTACGATCTTGGCTCACTGCAACCCCTGCCTTCTGGGTTCAAGCTATTCTCCTGCCTCAGCCTCCTGAGTAGCTGGGATTACAGTTGTGTACCACTATGCCCAGATAATATGTATAAATATTTTTGTATTTTCAGTAGAGACAGGGTTTCATCATTGGCCAGGCTAGTCTTGAACTCCTGACCTTGTGATCCACCCTCCTTGGTCTCCCAAAGTGCTGGGATTACAGGTGTGAGCCACTGCACCTGGCCTCATTTGCCTATTTTCAAATACAGTTGTCAGGTTTTTTTGTTGTTGAGTTGCAGTTCTTCACGTATTATGAATATCAATCCCTTATTACATGCTTTAAAATATGTTCTCCCATTCTATTGGTTGACTTTTAACTCTCTTGATAGTGTCCTTTGATGCACAAAAGTTTTCAGTTTTGATAAAGTCACATTCACCTTTTTTTTTTTTTTTTTTGCCTATTCTTTGGGCATCATATCCAAGAAATCATTACCACATCTAATGCTATGAAGATTTTCCTTTATGTTTTCTTCTAAGAGTCTTACAATTTTAGTTCTTTGTTTTTGATTGATGTCTTAGATTCGAGTTAATTTTTATATGATATAAGGTAACAACCTACTTCATTCTTTTGAATGTGAATATCCAGTTTTCCCAGCACCATTTGCTGAAAAGACTGCCTGTTTCCCATTGAAAAATCTTGGCACTCTTACCAAAAATCATTTGACTGTCTATTCAAGGGCTTATTTCTGGGTTCTCTGTTCTATTTTATTGGTGTGTGTATATATATATAATATATACATACACATATACACGTATATATTCACATATATATGTATGTTTTTATTCCAGTTCTGTTTTGATTACTGTTGCTTTATAGAAAGTTTTTTAAATGAAGAAGAATGAATCCTCCAAATTTGTTCTTTTTCCAGATTAATTTGGCTATTTGGGTCCCCTAATATTCCATATGAATGTTAGGATAGATATTTTCATTCCTGAAAAAATCTTCCTTGGGATTTTGATAGAGATTGTATTGAATCTGTACATCACTTTTATGTCATGTTGCTGTCTTAGCAATATTAAGTCTTCCAATCTATGAACATAGGATGTCTTCCTATTTATTTATGTTCTTTAATTTCCTTCAGCAATGTTTTGTAGTCTTCAGTGTTCAAGTCTTTTGCCTCCTTAAATTTTTTCCTAAGCATTTTATTCTTTTCGTGCTATTGTAAATAGAATTGTTTTCTTAATTTCCTTTTTGAATTGTTCATTGTTAGTGCCTAGAAATGAAACTTCTTTCTTGGGTGTTGGTTTTGCAACTAAATGAGTAAGATTTTTATTTCAATTATCTTGTTTTTTAGTTTTATAATTTCCATTTAGTTCTTTTTAAATTACTTCTTTGATGAAATTTTTTTTTCAGTTGTTTTAAAAGAATCTGTAATTCATTGTTGAATAGTTTATGATGGCTGCCTTACAATTCTTACGGATAATTCCACATCTGATTCATCTCAGTATTGGTGCCAATTGAGTGTCTTTTTTCATTTGAGTTGTGATTTTCCTGGTTCTTAGCATGATAGGTGGTTTAAAACTATATCATTCTGGTACAGACATGAATTATATATATGTATACATATATATATACACACACGCATGTATGTATATCTATGTGTATCTATGTGTACATATATGTATATATATAAAGTCATATATCTTTAATATTTGGTGACTATATTATAAATCTCTGGGTCTTATTTACAAATTATTATTTGTTAGTTAATAATAAAGCCCTTCTTTTAGAAAGAAGCCACCCTGTTTATATTTAGCACACAGATTCTGACCTACTTTGATGGGCTCTGGTTCCAATGACAAATTAATTTTTAGAGTTTTTACAGTATTACTTTGGTCTCTTTGGTTTAGCTGGTGCTACAGAAGCTTCTGCTTGTCTCTGTATGTGCTGCCTAATAGGGTGGAAGGAACTTCCCCAGGCTGAGCCACCTGGTTCCTCCACCTTGAGGAGGGAAGTCTCAGGCCCCAGGGAATAATAAGGCTTCCCAAGCTGCCTGCTTGTTGCCATGAGATCTTCCTGGCCAGAGATGTCCTGCCTCCTGGTGTCTCTCAGTGGGTGAGGAGAGTCTCTGACCTGGCAGGGAAGAGCATGTCCCCTGGCCACTTACTGTCAGTAGATTTTCTGATTTATCCCACGTGCTGATGCCTCTGGGCTCACCTGGTGTTGTCAGTGGGTCTCCCATTTGATCAGCACAGGAATGAGGCTACCTGGGCTGCTTTCTGTTGCTAGACAATGGTCAGAAAACACCAGGGCCTGGGTCACGTTTTTCTGTCGGCTGAGTAGCCGTAAGATGCCCTGCCATTATGTTGTTCCCCCCTGTCCTGGGATCTCCAACAAGCCTCTCTGCTTTCCACCTTTCAGAGCTGTCCTTTCTGTCTCTTATGTGGTTTCTAGAGTTTATAGTTGTGCTTAGAGGGGGAGAAGCAGAGAGGAATGAGTGTGCCATCCCATCTCAACTGCAAATCTGATCTCCTTGAGGTGCCTCTCATTGACTAAACCCTACTGTAAATGAGAAAGTGAAAGAGGCTGTCAATGCAAGACAGGAAGACAGAGCCTCCAAGAGCACAGGAATAGAGAAGGCTGAAAAGCGGGGCTTGGAAAGGCACACAGAGACTATCCAGCACAACGACTATTATTCTGTAAAGGAAAAATCAAAACACGTTGACATCTACGAAGACTAAGGGCATTTACACACCCACATACCACTATTAAAAGAACATCTGAAGAACAGTAACCCCAGAGAGGAGGGTGGAAGAGCAAGAAAGCAAGATGGGAAATGACTAACATGTGTTGGCATATTCAACAAAATATTTATCAACCATCAAGAAACCAAATTCTGGGATTTTAAAAAGATGATAATCTCTAGATAAAAATCATGGCTGGGTGCGGTGGCTCATGCCTATAATTCCAGCACTTTAGGAGGCCAAGACAGCAGATCACCTGAGGTCAGGAGTTCGAGACCAGCCTGCCTAACATGGCAAAACCTTATCTCTACTAAAAATACAAAATATTAGCTGGGCATGTTGGCGGGTGCCTGTAATCCCAGCTATTCAGGAGGTTGAGGCAGGAGAATTGCTTGAATCCGGGAGGTGGAGGTTGCAGTGAGCCAAGATTGCACTACTGCACTCCAGCCTGGGCAACAAGAGCGAAACTTTGTCTTAAAAAAAAAAAATTGCAAGGAACACAGTCCTCCCATCTTCTTCTGGAAAGAGAAGCAGTCTTGGGTAAACTTAGACTCCATTAGAAATTTTGTAATCATAATGGATGATAAAAGACATTCAGGGGCTGGGTGTGGTGGCTCATGCCTGTAATGCCAGCACTTTGGGAGGATAAGGTGGGCAGATCACCTGAAGTTATGAGTTCAAGACCAGCCAGGCCAACATGGTGAAATCCCATCTCTACTAAAAATACAAAAACTAGCCAGGGGTGGTGACATGCGCCTGTAATTCCAGCAACTCAGGAGGCTGAGGCAGGAGAATTGCTTGAACCTAGGAGGCAGAGATTGCAGCAAGCCAAGATCACACCACTGCACTCCAGCCTGGGCCACAGAGTGAAACTCTGTCTCAAAAAAGAAAAAAAAAAAAGAAAGAAATTTCAGGGAAAACTACTAAAAGAGCAGCTGTTTAGCTTTTAGTTTCTAATTCTACATAGAAGGGAAATGGAAAATATGGAAATATTTATCAATTTTAAATAAGACAAATAAAAAACAAAAGAGGGAAGAAAAACAAGGCAAAAAAAATGATAAAGATGAAACACAAAATCAGTTGTTTGCACCATTAAGGCACACAGAGCTTGCTGAAGACCCGCACGAATCATTTGATTCAGCAAAATGCAACGTTTCCATGAACTGAAGGCAAATCGTGTATAATCTACACTTTGTGCTCAAAGTACTTTAAAAAATAAAGCAGCTTAGCTTTCTCACAAAAATTGATAATTAACCAGCTCTCTGAAGGATGTATTGATGTGGGCTGGGGGTGTTAAAATCAATCCCTGGAACAGCTATTTCCTGCTTCTCTCTCCTTCCCCACCCTGCCTCCTCACCCGCCTTAAACTCTGGACCTTCAAACCCCTTTCAATCCTCAGAGCCTAGCACTTGTTTTGCCCCGAGGGGGGAAAAATGTGTGGGGAAGTAGCAATGAGTACATAAATCATATTTTTATAATACTTTTTTCGAAACAGATAAAACCGCCAATAACAATGACTGTGTCTAATTCATCTTCAAATCCCCACTACTTAGGTCGATAGTGAATGACACACAGACCTTGTGAATATAAGAAAGAAGCAGAGAAGAGTGGGAAGGTAAGAAAAAAGGAAGGAGAATCAACAAACATTTATTGAGCATGTGCTACATACTGAAACAGAATTGCAAAGGTGTGGCATTGTATTTCTATAGTTGGTTATTTACTTATTTATTTTAGGCATGGCTCATAAATTGGTGGGATCTACAGCTGATGGTGCTTAAGGGACTCAGCTCCTTTTGCAAGAATCAGGGAGATTTGCTAGACAAGACAGAGGCCCTGCGTCTCTGTAACCCATGCTCTCTTTGCTCTCTTCCTCCTGGTCCTCACTGCCTCTTGCCCAGCCGCTCCTCACCGGTGTGAGTGTTGTGGGCTGATGACACCTCACCCTGCGTCCGTCCCACTCTTCCTCTTGCTTAAAGTTGAAAGCATAGCTCCAGCCACATGCCCTCTTTTTGGCAAATCTCTCACCTTAGCGACATCGCCATGGGCAAGTCTTAACTAATTCTTCATTAAGGTCACCAGGTTCTTGAGTTTCAAGTCATTTCTTCAGGAGTTAGGAGAGTCTTTCACCAGATGCCACATGGGAAATTGCTGCTGGATTATAGGTCCACAATGTTCTACAAACTCTCACCTTTAAATCACAGTTTCTTTTGATCACAGCCACTAATTAGCAGAGCCAACACTGAAATGAAGACCTTCTGGTTCTTAATGTGATGCACCATTTCAGCTTTTTGCAGTGTTCTCAGATTTTTCAAGTCCAATCTCAGTGCCATGCCATGTGTGCTGGCCTTCTGGGGACTCATCTTAAACACCCATCCTGGGCTCCAGGATGCAACTGAGCAGCAACCTTCTGCCTATCCACCATGCGGGCCTTGAGAACGCTGCTCTATCACATAAACACCATGGAATACTATGCAGCCATAAAAATGATGAGTTTGTGTCCTATGTAGGGACAAGGATGAATCTAGAAACCATCATTCTCAGCAAACTGACACAAGAACAGAAAACCAAACACCACATGTTTTCACTCATAGGCAGGTGATGAACAATGAGAACACTTGGGCACAGGGAAGGGAACAACACTCAATGGGCTAGGTGCTGGGGGGGGGGGGGAGGGGAGGGGAGGGACAGTGGGGGGGCGGGATGGATGGGGAGGAATAACATCAGGAGAAATGCCTGATGTAGGCAACAGTTGGGGTGGGGGGATGTGGCATGTATGGACTTATACAACAATCCTGCAGGATGCAGGACGTGCACAAGTACCCCAGAGCCTGGAAGTCCAATTTAAAAAAAAATAATAATAATAACAAAGAATGCTGCCTTATTCAGAGAATGTCATCATGTGGACAAAGTCCTGAGCAATGGATGAAGATGACAACTGATATGACAGGAGGAAATTCATCTTCTCAGATGAGAGGACAATGAAAACAGAGAGGAAAACTCTTCTGTGGACATCAGCTTCTCGCCAGTGAATACAGCCTGAGAAATTAAGTGAGAACATTTTTTTAAAAGTGGCTCCTCTTATGTATTTATCTTCCAGTAATCATAATTGCCTGGATTATGAGTGTCTCTTTCTTGGCTCTGAACTTGAATCGAGTGATATTTTCTGCTCCATCCCCCATTTGCTCTTTTGTTGGCCTTCAAGGGACAAACAGAAGTTTGCCAGGATCAAGCATGGAAGGTGCTAACAAGGCAGCACCAGGGGCTTCTGAGGGGGACAGGCTGCCCCTGGAGATGCTGAGAAGGGCCATTGGATTGGAGTATGTGATGCCTGGGGGGAGCAGAGAACCTGTGGAAAGGGCTACCTGAGGACTGGGTTGCTGCCCAAATTTGAAAGGCTAGAAGAGCTTTGATAAAGAGTTTGACTTTACTCTCCAGGCAGTAGAAGAAAATCAATTTTTAGACTGAGAACATCATTACATTGAGAACGTATTGTAAGAAAAATGTTGAAAAAGTACATGTGCTAAGGTAAGAAGAAGCAGCCAGCAGGGCGACCTGGTACACACCTGTCACAACAGCCCAGAGGAGACCTGGTCTGCACCAAGACCGTGGCCCAGGGCATTAAGGAAGGGCTGGTGTGAGAGCTACATAGGAGGGAGCATGGACAAGAATTGGGAACCTAGAGGATGTGGGTATAAGACAAAAGTCGAGGACATGGGGTGAACAGTGTGGTACCTGCACGGAGATTAGATAGGTGTACTGCTCTACTCAGAACTCTTTTTTAAAATAGAGACAGGGTCTTGCCATGTTGCTCAGGGCTGGCCTTGAACTCCTGGGCTCCAGTGATCCTCTTGCCTCAGCCTCCAAAGTAGCTGGGACGACAGATGCCAGCCACAGCACCCGGCTTCTACTTAGAGCTCTTAAATGACTTTTCTGAGTCATGGCTGACAATCTGGAATCTGCAGTTCTACAGCCACATTTTTTCATACTGCAGCAGATGTACTATTTTCCTGCCAAATCAAGTCCTGTGAACTGCCCTTTACTGAGTTTATAGAGTCCCCTTTCTCCCTCTGCCCCCTAGGTGAGTATTATCCTCAAGAATTTACCCCTCACTCTCTGTATTAGTCAGGGTTCTCTAGAGGGATAGAACTAATAGGATGGATAGATAGATGATTAGATAGATAGATAGACAGATAGATAGATATAAAGGGGAGTTTATTGGGGAGTATTAACTCACACGATCACAGGGTCCCACAATAGGCCGTCTGCAAGCTGAGAAACAAGGAAGCCAGTACAAGTCCCAAAGCTGAAGAACTTGGAGTCTGATGTTCGACGGCAGGAGCATCCAGCATGGGAGAAAAACGTAGGCTGGGAGGCTAAGCCAGGCTAGCTTTTCCAAATGTTTCTGCTTGCTTTATATCCTGGTCATGCTGGCAGCTGATTACATGGTGCCCACACAGAGTGAGGATGGGTCTGCCTTTCCCAGCCCACTGAATCAAATATTAATCTCCTTTGGCAACACCCTCAGAGACACACCCAGGATCAATACTTTGCATCCTTCAGTCTAATCAAGTTGACACTCAGTGTTCACCATCACACTCACTTTTCTCTTTGCAGTTAGTCTTTCAATAAGAGAATCAACACTTAGCTGTCCACACGTCCCATCCTGTTCTCTCCCCCAGTCCTTCATTTCCAAATGCCTGTGGGCCTCTTAGATTTACACCGCTTACCCACTTCGCAAACTCAGCATGCTCAAGTAGGACTAATCATGACCTTCCCCTGACAACTGGCCCCCTCTATCAACACCACTTCTACGGTCCACATATCAGTTTCCCAGGCTAGCAACCTGGAGGCCACTTAAGTAATAAAGGAGCATGTGTTCTGGAGTCAGACAGATTTGGGGTAATATATGACTCAACCAGCTACACATCAGATGACTTTGGCCAAGCTAATCAACCTTTCTGAACTGCCAGTTCTTCAATAGTAAAAGGGGGTTGATAGTCCCTAACTCAGGGGAATACTATGGAACAGCAGTGAGATTCTAAGGGCCGATGGCCCAGCACAAAGTCAGCACTCATTTAACACTGGTTCCCATCTCCTACATCTTTTCCTCTGCTTCCTATTCAACTAATCTATTAAATCCTGGATTTTTCCTTTTTCTCCATTTCCATAATGAGTCTAGGCTACACGTTCTCATACCTCAGCTATGCTGACAGCCTCTGAACTGGTCTGACTACCTTAGTCTCTCGCATGCTGGTCAATACTTCACGTTGCCATATTCCTAAAGCATCGCCTTCTCCTCTTAGACACACTTGCTGTGCACAAGTTGGGTGCTCATATGAATCTAACACGTGTACATGTATGTGTGTGCTCCTCACTCTCGTTTTCTTGTAACTTACATGGAACGGAGCCTTTCTTGCTGCCTCCCTCCCCCTTAGTGTCTTCCTCGTAGCAGAGCCCAGAGACAGGCAAGCTGTGAGCACTCAGTCAATGCCATTAGCCCTGGGGTCGACACACCTGTTCTAGAACACTGCTCAATTCACCACAATTTATTTTCTAGAAGATACAAAGTTCATGATTTCACAGGATTCCAGAAAATAGCAGTAGCCACAGGAAGAGAAAAGGAAGATTATTCCAGAGGGAAGTCCCTAGCCAGGCGTAACCCATGAGAGAAATTAATGTGATGAAGAACATGTGTGAAAGTTATAAAACCCTGCAAGGTAGTTGCCAGGATATTGGGGGAAGGGAGAATGGGAGCTGGGTTTAATGAGTACAGAGTTTCAGTTTTACAGGAGGAAAAGAGTTCTGGAGACTGGTTACACAACAATGTGAATACATTTAACACCGCTGAGCTAAACACTTAGAAATGGCTAGGATGATAAAGTTTATGTTTTTTAACCACATTAAAATTTTTTTAAGTTTAAAACAAAAAAACCTCTTTGAGGAAAATCCTAAAGAAGTTGAAGCCTGGGGAATCAATGAAGCAGGAAGGAAAGCACCCCGGGTCAGGGGTGCACTCTGCCAGGGTGATTCCATCACAGCCTATATTACCTGTGTCACGGGGGATCAGCTCGCTGCATTTAAGTTTCCTCTCTAGTTGTCTGACTCTCTCACTAGACCAGATGTGTCTTTAAAACAGAGACAACCTCTTCACTGTGGCATTCCCTATCCCTAGTACGGAGTAGGTATTTGTTGAATGTGAATAAATGAAGAGTTTGGCACGGTGCTAAACATGTTCTTTTCAAAGCGCTTTTCACATATTAACTCCTAGGGTATGGCTCCATGTGGAAGATATTTCTCTATTTTATTTATTTATTTATTTATTTGAGACAAGGTCTTGTTCTGTCATCTAGGCTGGAATACAGTGGTACGATCACAGTTCATGGCGGCCTCCACCTCCAGGGCTCAAAGGATCCTCCGTCCTTAGCCTCCCAAGTAGCTAGGACCACAGGTGCACAACACCACACCCAGCGATTTTTTTTTTTTTTTTGGCGAATTTTTTTTTTATTAGACAGAGGTCTTGCTATGTTGCCCAGGTTGGTCTTGGACTCTCAGGCTCAAAGGATCCTCCCACCTCGGCCTCCCAAAATGCTGGATTACAGGCAAGAGCCAAGACACCCGGCTGGAAGACATTTCTTTATCCCCCACTTTACAGAGGAGGAAACTGAAGCTCAAAGAGGTTAGGAAACTTCATCAAGTCCACACAACTAGTAAATGGTGACGCTGAGACTCAAGCCAGAACAGTCCAGCTTCAGAGACCATCCTTTAACCACCTACCAATCTGCTATTCAGCCGATGAGAAATTGGAAACACGGGTCAGCTAAAAGTCCAAAGTCAAACTGTGAGTATGTGGTGAAGCCCTACCATACCCTCGCTGCTTTCAGGAAATAACTGGAACCTGGGCCACAAGGGAGCCAGACTGTCTCTGTGTGAGTAACCTATCAGAGGTGGAAGGGCCACACTTTGGGGGCAGCTAGAGTTTTTTACTGTCTGTGTGTGTGCATGTGTGTGTGTGTGTGTGTGTGTTGTGTGTTGTGTGTGTTGCATGTCTGTGTTTTGTGTGTTGTGTGTGTGTTGTGTGTGTATATGTGTGTGTGTATATGTATTGTGAGTGTTGTGTGTTCTATATGTGTTTTGTGTGTGTGGTGTTATGTGTGTGGTGTGTGTTGTGTGTGTGGTGTGTGTTGTGTGCTGTGTGTGTTGTGTGTGGTGTCTGTGTGATGTGGTGTATTGTGTGTGTTGTATGTGTAGTGTGTGTGGTGTGTTTTGTGTAGGGTTTGTGTGTGTGTGTGTGTGTGTGTGTGTGTGTGTGTATGCTTTCTTCCCATTACTAGAATCTAAGGCCCCCAGGGTAAAAATCATGTCTGATTCTCCTGTATGTCCAAAGCTGGGCAACAGTGCCTGGCACAGAGCAGATATTTAGACAAGGGAAGGAAGGAAAAAGCAATCTTAAGCCAAACTACCATTTATGGCAACAGATCAATGTCACAGTTCAAAGCATCTGTAAGTCTATGAATTTCTAATTAATCTTAGACTTATTATTTCATATCTTCCAAACTCACTATTTGACCTTCAGTATGTTTATTACTCTTGCAGAGCAGGTGATTACAGTGAGAAAGCTGAGCGATAATTATCCAACATGTAAGTCCTCTGTGTGCAGCATGAACATCCCCTATCAAATAAACAAACAATGATCCTTATGAATATTTACAAGGGAGCAACTGTTATAAAGTTCCAGAGAGTGCACAGCGGCAGCAACCAAAAATTCAGAAGTAGAGCTGAATAGTACAAGCTGGGCACGGACTTGGTTCCAGGTGACGGACGGACTGTGGAAACGAGAGTGGGGGGGTATGAATTTCCCAAAATCTCATGCAGAATGTCGCGTGCTTACACACGGGTGTTTTGTTTTGTTTTGTTTTGTTTTGTTTTCTGGAGAAATCATTCATAGCATTCATTATAATCTCAAAGAGTTACTTAACTAAAACAACACAGTCGTAACTGTGACTTTGCACAGTTGGTCTTCCGTATCCACAGGTTCCGCATTGGGGGGATCCAACCAATCACATTATTTTCCATCTGCGGTTGGTTGGATCCGAGGATGTGGAAGCAAGAGGATACAGAGAGCCGAGCTGACCTTTCAACCTGTGAATGCTCAGATTTTGGTGTTTTGGGGGGGGTGGGATGGGTCCCAGAACCAGTCCCTTGGGGATATGGAGAGTCACCCGTACCTTTGCTAATCTGCTGCAAAAGAATGTGTTTCTGCCTGGCACCAAATGACTCCCTGGTGTAAACTGAAGATGTGCTGCAAGGCTCCATATGGCTGGAGAGAGGAAGAGAAAGGAGATAAAATTTGTGAAACACTAGGAACTGGACCGATGTAAGGTTTTCATGCAAAATTTGGTGCTAAGATGCTAGTTATTTCTATTGCTCTACTTATTGATTTTCTTAGAAGTTGAACAAAACTCATTCTTTTTGAGTATGTCTTTGTATAAAAACAGAGTTCAAGTTCAATGAGGAATGAGAAACAGGTCAGGCCATATGGCTATCTACTTTTCAAGACCTCTCCACTGCTCTTCACCCAACATACTGAAAAAAAACTCTGTTGAAACACCGTCAGCTTTGTTAAATTATTTTTTTCAGCTGAAATATATAGAAACCATCTCCCGTTCTTTTCTCTCCTCATATCAAGCAATGTTCAACAATCAAAATCCTACACTATTATAAATAGCAGATGGCATAAGATCAGTTTTCTCTTAAAAAATAACCTGGAGAAAAAAAAAACAACAAAAACAAAAAAATAAAATAACCTGGAGCTCACAGGGAACAGGTTCATAAGGAAATACAGCAGGGAAAGAAGGGAAAATTCTAATGTTTCCCAGCACTTTTCCTTACTGAATTTCTCTAGCTACTATATTTAAATTTGGCTACTGGTCATATAAATATAAAAAGGTAAATAACGTCACTCTATGTTGTTGAGAAAAATCCAAATTCTGTGTAATTACAGGCCAGGAGACAGATTACACCAGGCTAGGGGTTAGAGACTTTTGTTTGCCTTTTTGTTATCACCTGTCACAATTTGCTGGGAAGGTAAGAAAACACTGCTGTTTATCTGGATTCATGGCAATCTCTAACTTTCAGAAACTTCAAGGTTTGACTGTGACCATGTTGGCAGAGTCTAACAAATTGCTTTGCAAATGAAGTAGACAACATTGATTGATTGTGTTTTACACTACACCACTAGTAGAAAAAGAAAAATTCTCTTCCCCTAAATTGAATTTTAGTTCCATGTATGCTTCTTTCCCAAGAAAAACCAATAGAAATCAGGTCAGTGTACATATATGCTGGCCGTAAAATCTGGGAAACAAAGATAATACTATTTCATTTTGTATACATGGAATATATTGTTGATATTATATAGAGCTGCCTCTGCTGACTTTAAAGACACCTCTGATGAGGTGTTAATGTGAAATTGTTACCGGAAAGAGGTCCTGATCCAGACCCCAAGAGAGGGTTCTTGGATCTTGTGCAAGAAAGAACTCAGGGCGAGTCCGTAAAGTGAAAGCAAGTTTATTAGGAAAGTAAAGGAGTAAAAGAATTGTCACTCCATAGACAGAGCAGCTCGGAGGGCTACTGGTTGCCCATTTTTATGATTATTTATTGATTTTATGCTAAACAAGGGGTACATTATTCATGCCTCCCCCTCTTTAGGCCATATAGAGTAACTTCCTAATGTTGTCATGGCATTTCTGAACTGTCAAGATGGTGAACAGAGGTTAGTCTCGTCACCATCTTGGTTTTGGTGGGTCTTAGCTGACTTCTTTACTGCAACCTGTTTTATCAGGAAGGTCTTTATTATCTGTATCTTGTGCCGACCTCCTGTCTCATCTTATGACTAAGAATGTGTTAATCTCCTGGGAATTCAACCCAGTAGGTCTCAGCCTCATTTTACCCAGCCCCTCTTCAAGATGGACTTGCTCTTATTCAAACGCTTCTGACAAACTGATTGGGTCTGTACTGAAAGCTCAGCCTACAATTGACAACCCAACCATGGGGGCAAATTGGAGCAGTAAAGACAAACTTGATCCTTGAAGCTTCTCAGCCTCTACTTGCCCTTCAATTTTCTAAATGAATCGGGTCACAATAATCTCTTTGGTGGGTGTATGCATAATGTAGTTAGTTGCTGTTGCATGCAGCTACACTATAGGAGAGATGGCTCTCTTCAAAATAAGGCATATTTCATGGCTCTTGAATTGAATCATCACTACTTACATGCAAGGAAATAAGTGTCCAACTCCCAAATCAAACTAGGCCCACTCCCTGCTGCTTTTTATGTAGCTTGTTCAGTAGAGAGCCTTCCTGACTCTAAAGACTCCGGTGCAGATGATGAAGGTTCTCAGGAGGGCACAGCATGGGGCAAGCACTGATACAAGAAGGAAGATCAAGTCGACCAGGTGATCCAGACATTTAATAAGAACTTCCCAATCAAAGTTTTCAATATTCAAATAATTATACAACTGTTGACACTCTTTTTTTTTTTTTTTTTTTTTTTTTTGAGACAGGGTCTCCCTCTGTCACCCAGGCTGGAGTACAGTGGCATGATCTTGGCTCACTGCAACCTCCGCCTCCTGGGTTCAAGCGATTCTCCTGCCTCAGCCTCCTGAGTACCTGAGATAGGCACGTGCCACCAGGCCCAGCTAATTTTTTTATTTTTAGCAGAGATGGGGTTTCACCATGTTGGCCAAGCTGGTCTTGAACTCCTGACCTAAAGTGATCCACCTGCCTTGGCCTCCAAAAGTGCTGGGATTATAGGTGTGAGCCAACGTGCCTGGCCAACATTCTATTGAATAGAAAGAAGAAACAATATGTCTTAGGTTTAAAGACCTAATTACTTCCCATGTTTTAAAATAACATGTCTAAGTGATTAGAATTTTGCATGGTTCCTACCTTAGGCACTTTCTCTAGGAACCTAATGCAGCTAGAAACATTTGGTGAAGAATAATTTACTATCCAGAAAGTTTCCCTGTTTCCAAGATAAGAAAGCCTGTTCTGCCATCCCAGCAGGCAAGGGTTGTTTAAGTTACTAGATAACAAAGTTGTTATTGATTCTAGTATTTTTACTCTTCCTGATTCCCTGCAGTCCAAAGGGAGTTTGTCAGACCAGGAGTGATTTTTATTAAAAAAAAAAAAAAAAAAAAGTAGTTGCTATTGTTGTAACTGGCCTCATTGTGACAGATGGGATCCCAGTGTTTTCTCACTGCCCTTTACTCAGGAGCTAGGAGAACAGAAAGCAAATAACCAAGAAACCAACACACTCATAGTAATCTGGATTTCTCAGCGTTGAGCCACAGCACTTGGAAATCAAATATTGGCTCCTTCTGAACGCCCCTTTAGCCTGTTGTTGTTAACCAGTTTAACATTCCCTTATCACATGCTCATGTGGGCAGAATTAAATGGAATTAGCTGCAAATTATATAAAATTCATTTACCTTTAAAGGAAGCTATTTGGTCATGTTCAGTGTAGACAGAGCATTGCATTAAGACACAAGTTAATGGTACTGCCTGGAGATGAATCAATTTGCTTTGGTTTTATTGCCTCCCTTTATTTGCCCTTATGTGGTAGCTACTGTGATTGGAAATGCTCAGCTCAAGTTCACAGAGCCCATGTTAGAGCCACATTAACATCTCAAGGAGAGTCCCACTGTTTCTAGAGAGCTCAGTCCAAGTAAACACAATAGCAAAGTAAGATCATGCTGATCCTCCCTTAATACTGTCACAAAGCATGGGTGGTAGACAAGGTGGCTTATGCCTGTAATCTTAGCACTTCAGGAGGCCTAGGTGGGAGGATTGCTTGAGGCCAGGAGTTCAAGACCAGCCTGGGTAACATAGCAAGACCTTGTCTTTACGGAAGAAAGAAAAAGAGTTAGCCGGCATGGTGGAGCGCATCTGTAGTCCCAGCTACTCCAAAGGCTGAGGAGAGAAGATTGCTTGAGGCCAAGAGGTTGAGGCTGTAGTGAGGTATGATCGTGCCACTGCTCTCCAGCCTGGGTGACAGAGGGAAACCCTGCCCCAAAATAAAGCCGGGTGAGGTAGCTCCCACCTGTAATCACAGCACTTTGGGAGGCCGAGGCGGGTGGATCGCCTGAAGTCAGGAGTTCAAGACCAGCCTGGCCAGCATGGTGAAACCCCATCTCTACTAAAAATACAAAAATTAGCTGAGCACGGTGGCAGGCGCCTGTAATCCCAGCTATTTGGGAGGCTGAGGCAAGAGAATCACTTGAACCTGGGAGGCGGAGGTTGCTGTGAGCCGAGATGGAGCCACTGCGCTCCATCCAGACTGAGTGACAGAGCGAGACCCAATCTCAAAAAAAACAAAAATTAAGTAGATAAATAAATAAAATTTTTAAATGGGTGATGTTTACGAGAGAAAGGGAAACCTATGAGAATGCTGAGGATTGATAAGTGTCTTATCCATGTAGGGGTTCAGATAACATCTGTTGAACTTCTGCTTTCTGCACTGACTTTCGTATTTTTCCAAGATTTCCTCATTTCAACCTCACCACAACCTCATGACGCACAGGTATATTTTTATTTGAATGTGCATGCTTCATGTGTTCTTTAAGAGAGTAGATGAATCTCTATATAACAAATAAATCATACTTGAGGTGTCTGTTGTTGTTCTCAATTTATAATGTTCATAAGAATGACAGTGTATGTTTAAAATGCAGACTTCCCAGTCTCACTCACCCCCATATTGTTATTCAGAAGGTCTGGGTTGGGCTCAGATGTTTTCATTTTATAAGCATCCCAGTGATTCTTGATATACACGGTTCATGAATCACACTTGTGGAACACTTCCCTATAAATCCATGTTACTTAATTGGTTAGTAAAAGTTTGTATTTTTCTGAGAATTGACTAAAGTTAAATGTGTTGCAATATATAACTGGAGAAAATACAGAAAATAAATGTATTCAAATACCGTGTCTCTCTGCACAATGATACACTGCTAAGAGATATCTACCATAGGAAGAATTCCTAATGGGAAAATACGATAAAGTTGAGACCACAGTCAGCCTTTTACCTTAATCTTTACAAGAGAGGCTGTGGACCTGGCCTAGGCTGTCAGAGAGAAGGCTTCACTTGGGCTGCTCTGAGTCAAGTGTTGATTCTCCCACCTTAACCCCATAGATTTCTAATGTTAACATTTTTACTTAGATCTAGATTTGGGGGGGACACACAGAGGGATCACTTGGACGGCAGTGTTCCTGCACCCTCACGAAGACAACCAGGGTTGACCAAGACCCTTTTTCTGATGTGGGAAAAGCAGGAATGGGGCAGGATTCCAGCTCTGCTCTGACCTAGAAACTAGAATGACTCCCTTTGCTCCCTAGCCATTATAAGCCTTCCTCTGAGTTGATGATGACAGCTTTATTTCCAACCCAAGAATGCAAGAACCCACAGACAATGCTAGGGTAGTGGCCTCTGGCCCAAACGCACTACTTAGATGCTGGGTTCCACACCTGCTGGGCTAGCTGAGGCATTTTGAGCTGTGATTAGTTCACCCCCTCAAGTCTTTCTGTTGGCTTTCCTGGCTGTGGAAAAGAAGGCCCTGTCCTTTTTACACCTGTGGAGTCTCTCTGTGACATGCTGACAGCTGACATGAGGGTCCTCCAGCAATCCCCCTCCTCCACCCCTTTTAAGCAGGACTGTACTTGGGGGCACATTCCCCTAAAACGCTGAGTAATGTACCTACTGAGTACCTCCTCCCAGTGTTCCTGCATATAGCTTTCCAGGCCTACCCATCTGGAAATATCTTTAGACATGAGCTCATGGTGATAATCTGCCATTCTTCTGGATGCCAGCAGTTCAATGCTTATAGGCATATTAAAAGCAGTGCTGGGGAGAAAGGAAGAGATGACAATTTATTGAATACCTTCAAAGTGCCAAGAGCATTAGATGTTTTGTCTCATTGAATTCTCACAAAAACAGTTTTTTGAGTGCCTACGATGTAGCGAGATAGCGTAGTGTCACAGCCAACAGAATGGATTTTAAAGCCACATCAAGGCCAGGTATGGTGGCTTACGCCTGTAATCTGAGCATTTTGGGAGGCCATGGTGGGCAGATAACTTGAGATAAGGACTTCAAAACCAGCCTGGCCAACATGGCAAAACCCTGTCTCTGCTAAAAATACAAAAATTAGCCTGGCGTGGTGGTGCATGCCTGTAATCCCAGCTACTAGAGAGACTGAGGCAGAAGAATCTCTTGAACCCAGGAGGCAGAGGTTGCAGTGAGCCGAGACCATGCCACTACATGCCAGCATAGGCAACAGAGCAAGACTCAGTCTCAAAAAAGAAAAAAAAAAAAAAAAAGCCACATCATCTCAGCTTGGATCTAGGCTCTGCCACTTACTAGCTGTATGACTCTGGGTAGGTAACTTACCATCGCTGAGCCTCAATTTTCTCCACTGCAAAATGGGAAAAGAGTAACTGGCTCATGGGGTTAACACTAGAAAATACTTGAACAATGCCTGGCTCCATGCATTTGCCATTTTGATTACTACATGCAATGAGGCCAGCTTATGGGACAGTGTTATTTCCATTTTACAAATAAGGACAGGGAAGCTTAGTGAAGTCATGTAACTTGTCATGGGACACACAGCTGGTGCAGGGCAGAGCCTGATGTGAAGGGCAGGTGGATGCAGCTCCTGAGCTTTCTATGGCCCACCAAAGCCAGAGCATATGTCTACCACTGAGTTTTGGTCACTCAAAAGAGTGTGCAGGCAGGCGCACAGTAAGAGATCTACAGGGGAAAATCTAGGTCCTTCAAACCATAAACCATGTGAAATGCAGGATGGTTGAGGAAGGAGGCTGGAGGGTAGTGTGGGTCAGGCCTTCTTTGGGCTGCAGCAGGAACCTGGAGGTAAGGAAAGGCTCCTAGGAGAACAAAGGATTAGTCACAGGAAATGGTGCTGGGAGGAGGAGGTGGAAAGCAAAGAAAAGGAACTGTGTGGAAGCAAGGAGCTGGTTACCTAGGACTAAGCTCAGAAAGGAAGCAGCAAGATTTCTAGAGATTTTGGAGACTTCACATCTGGAAGGTAGAGCCAGAGATGAGACCCTGTGCGAGAGTCAAAGGGGTGAGTCCAGAGCTGTAGGGGTGGGCCACAGGGAGCCCCAGGAGTGGGAAGCAGCAGCAGACCTCAGATTCTTTGGATCCTCAACTTCCTTTCATACTTTTCCTTTCATCTGCAGAGTAAACGGAGGGCCACAGATGGCTTAAATCAAAAGTGGAAAGGGCTCATGTCTGGGGACCCCACTCCCGGGGAGGAAGCATTGAGCGGTGGCTAGAGGAAGCAGGGGACAGTACTGGGACCCACCAAGCCCTCCCCCTCTGCCCCTCTACTCCTGTCACACCAGAGAGAGCTAACAAGGAAGAGAATAAGACAATTACCTAATTAAATTCGATTTTTAAGCTGCCATTATCTGTACAGTTCAGGGAGCACTGAATCATCTGAAAAATAATCTCAGCTCTCCACTTATTTTCACTAGATTGCTTAGCCCTAGGAATCTTGGAAAACCTTTCATTCAAAGTCTGAGGTCCTTGCCTTTCTCCAATCCCCCACAACCCAAGCTGTGTTTCCCTGGCACCACTCAGACCTGGGTACCAAATTCTGGGTATTTGTAAACTAGCAGAGGGAAAAATGGATTCGACTTAGGAGAAGGAAAATCTGTCTGCATTAGTGCTCATTGAAGGAAATGCTAATGAACAAAAGTGCGATCAATTATAGAAAGATTCTCATTCCGCATATCACATCGTTTGCTTTACAGAATTTTCCAACTCAAGAAATAATTTAATTTTTATTTTCAACAGAGATTTAGTTATAAAATAATATAAATTCCATGTGCATTCATGATGTATACGTTGGAGTTAAGTGGGATTCATCTGTTGGGTTTCTAAAATGATTATTGATAATGAGATGCAATGGCTTAAAAATCTTATCACCAAGCCAAATTCAGCTTTTGGCATGCCTCTGAAACCACCGAGGAAGACTTAGCTACTTACCAAGAACAGGGTAACCTGTGTTCTCCGGGATGCAAACCGCGTCCCTGGGAAGGGAAAGGGGAAGAGGGCAGGAGAGGACCTCCAGTATCAGCGAGGACTATCTGGACGTCCTGCTAATAAACGACTTTTTCACTGTCCACACTTTAATTGGTTTACAACCTTTTTTGTTTATTTATCCATAAGAGCTGCTGTTAAATGGCTCGGGAAGGCGCTTGCCTAATGGCTCGGTATCGCTGCCGGGCCTATTGTGGGCGAGGCGGCTTGGAGGGGACGCAGGCGTCAGCGGGGATTCAGAGCGGAAACGCATTTCGCCTGTAATGGACTCGGCGATTTTACGATACCAGGGGCTAGACCCACAGGGAAATACAACACACCTTCTTACTCAGCGGAGGGTTCCGCAGGATGCGTTTTTTATTCAGCTGTAGGTGATAATTAGTCAATCAAAAATTCCCAATAACTTTGTCTCATCTAACAACAATAACAATACTATTAATAATAAACGGCTGTTTGATCTTTGCTTCCTGGGTCCCTGCGTTAGGTCGCAGGCAGCAGAAAACGCTAATTGTGAAAGTGAGAACCCCCCCCTCCGTGAAACCCCCGGCGCTCCCAGCCTCCTTCCACACAGCCGGGGTTACCCGGGTTTTTGCCGGTGACCACAGTGGGCAGATTTGCTTTCTGCTGAGAGCCTCTTTTCTTTCTGCAGGGCCGAGCAAAAATATTAAAATGGGAGCAAATGAAGCATAGAAATGGAGACCAATTTACAGAAATGTGCAATTAGTTGAGAAGTGCAAAGTAAACACTCCCGGGGGTGGCGGGCAAGGCGGGGAGAAGGGGAGGGAGAGTGGGGGCGCAGGCTGAGTCCAGAGTGGGTGTGGGGTGCCCAGGGAGGAGGGGGAGGGGAAGGAAGAGGAGGGGGAGGGGAAAAGTGGCCGATCTTTGTCCTGAGCGGAGCTAGCCGTCCGCTCATAACCACGTCGCCAAGTCAACCCGCGGCGACTCGGCAGATTATCTCCAAGGGTCAACACGCCGCGGCCCGGCAACCCCCTCCACCCTTCCCCTCCTGATCGATGTGGTCACTCGCGGCCAGGGTGATAGCGTAGAGTCCTCCGCGGCCTCAGACAATGGACTCATTGACTCGGGCGCGCAGAGATTCGGTGCGCGGGCCCCACGGCCTTTCACTCTCTGCCCCCACCAGGACCGCAGGTGGCACTTTTCCCCTGAAGAAATCACCGAAACTCTCCCCCGCCCGCCGCAGTGCTTCCCCTTGGCCTGTCTTCAGTGACAGCCAGGGCATCTACAAGCCAGGGAGCCACACACTGGAGCCACACACAGGAAGCCACAGGCCAGAAAGCCACACGCATGAGTTCTTAAACATCGGAGCAAATGCTGAGATGACACCAGCCTCCCCACGAGAGAAGGAATCTGCAGAGAATCTTCCCGACTGGTTTTTTGTCTTTTAATGAAAATAAAGAGTACTCAGAATAGCACACTCAATCCACACTTAAAACACAAATATTTTCAGTAGGAATAAATGCATTAAAATCGATTCTCAAATGTCTGGATGTGGGTGAGTTGTTTAGGAAAGGCGGGTTGCAGTGATTTTTCTCTGGCTTAATTCTTTGAGGTTCACGCTCTCTTTGCTGAGACGTTTCTGCAAAGGTGTCTAGTTTGTCTTAAACCCTCAGTGGCGTTTCGAGAACGTCCTCATTTCTGGAGGACCCAGTCAGAGGCTGGTCCGGCCGCCAGGCCTAGTGGGTCATGCCCAGGCTGGGGGTTAGACGCCACCGCCACCCGGAGGTCATCCATCCGCGCCAGTGGGTGCAGAAAAGTGGTCCTGTTTAAGTCAGGAGCCCAGAATGCCTAGAAGTTACAGAGTGGGTTGAAGCCAAGCACAGACGTTATCATGGTAAATGCAGCGTTTTTATTTTTTTCTAAGCAGGCAGCTCCTTCTCCACTTCCCCCTCTCTCGCTTGCCTTATTTCAACTGCAAGCAGAATAGAGTGGGTGTTCTCCGCTGGCAAACTCCGCCAGGGTCCCGGCCCAGTTGAGTCATCAAGGGTCTGGAACCCCCGTGCCAACACCTGCCCCGCCTCGCAGCCCCAAGAGGGAGAGTGCGTCTTTCCCTCTCGCTGTATTGGGAAGCTACGTTCTGAGTTGGCCAAATGGGCCCAAATTTTCCAAAACCAAAATTTGTAATACCCCTCAATTAAAAAAAAAAAAAAGAATTTTAAAAAGTCTCTGTGAATGCTTCAGAAGTTACCGTTTACACCCCAGAAGTACTTGTAGCACATCCACAAGTAAAACACACAGCGAATGCCAGGGTCTTGGTGGCTGTGAATAAACTTCATAAATAAAATAGAATCAAATGCTTCCTACCTAGAGAGCTGAGTCTGCAAACTTTTTTAAATCATATTCCCCAACAGTTAAAAAAATTAAAAGCTCAACATGTCTCCTTATAAACTATATCAATTTAAAAAAACGCTATGCCCATTATCAAAGATAATAGAAAAAATATAGGAAAATAGAAACGGTTAAGCCACGGTGAAAATGTTTCTATAAATGAGTGGTTCTAATGTTTCTGCGAGTGCCCACTTTGGAGAGCACCGCCAGCTGCCGGTTCAGGGGTGTGCAGCAAACTCAGCTGAGAGAGAGAATTGGAACGAATGCAGGCGCTCGCAGGTACCTAGGCCTCGCCTCTTAGGGCGGTCAGCCAGGCCAATCACGGCCCCCGGCTGAGCCACGTGGGGTTCCACGGAGCCTATGGCGCGGCGGCCGGCCCGCCGGTCCCCGCAGGCCTTGGGTTCCCTCTGAGATCAGTGCCGAGCTGTCAAAGCGAGCAGGGGTGGCTCCGGGAGTGGGAACGTCGCACAGTGCCAAGTCCCCGGCTCCAGCGCCCGACTCCCAGCTCCTGGCGCCCAAGCCCGGGCCGCAGCCATGAACGGCGAGGAGCAGTACTACGCGGCCACGCAGCTTTACAAGGACCCGTGCGCATTCCAGCGGGGCCCAGCGCCGGAGTTCAGCGCCAGCCCCCCTGCGTGCCTGTACATGGGCCGCCAGCCGCCGCTGCCGCCGCCCCCGTTCCCCGGAGCCCTGGGAGCGCTGGAGCAAGGCAGCCCCCCGGACATCTCCCCCGTATGAGGTGCCCCCCCCTCGCCGACGACCCCGCGGTGGCGCACCTCCACCACCACCTCCCGGCTCAGCTAGCGCTCCCCCACCCGCCCGCCGAGCCCTTCCAGGAGGGAGCCGAGTCGGGCGCCCTGGAGGAGCCCAACCGCGTCCAGCTGCCTTTCCCATGGATGAAGTCTACCAAAGCTCACGCGTGGAAAGGCCAGTGGGCAGGTAAGCCTGGCTCCCCACCCCTTTCTCCTTTCCGATTCTCACCCGGCAATCCCTACCTCGAAGCGCTCCCAGGAGCCTTCTCTCTGTTCCCGGCACCTCTGGATTATCCAGGGTCGGACTAAACTACATCAGGGAGCCAACGAGGCCAGCCCGCACAGCAGCCCTTCTGTGGTCCAGTTT
The DNA here is from genome assembly GCA_036589455.1 of Ateles fusciceps. NCBI lineage: Eukaryota > Metazoa > Chordata > Mammalia > Primates > Atelidae > Ateles > Ateles fusciceps. The sequence goes on along the minus strand of JAZHEH010002853.1, from coordinate 2,447,243 downwards.
GAAGCATCTTTCCCACCCAGCTCTCCTGGGAGCGTAAACTCCTTCCTTCCCTGTAAGCTGAGCCCATCTTCGCCCCAGGAGCCCGCGCGCTCCCCAGCGCCGTCCCAAGAGAACCAAGGCTGAGTACTGCTCGGGGCTTCGGACCCTCCAGATCCTCCTCGACCAAGGGATCCGGGAACCCAGGACTCCTCGGTAGTGCACGTCGAGGAAACCGAATAGGGACAAGGGTGCCTCTGACCCAGGGCCCAGATTGCCTTCGGAGCCCCCCGGGTCCCCTCACTTCCCGCGCTTGGTTAAGGAAGGACAGGCATCTAGGAGCGCCAGGTAGGTGCAGAACGGCAGGGAAGGAAGGAAAATGCACACAACCCCGCAGTATCGGGCGGCTCCGGTTGGGGAAACAGGATACGAGTAAAGAGGAAGGGGCTGGGGCAAGGCGGGGGCTCACCGCGAGGCCGAAGGCCTGTCGTTCAACGTCAGAGCCTGGCAGCTGGGAGAGGAATCTGCGAAGCGAATTCGTTTTTCACCAACCGAAAGCATTTGAAGCTGTCTCCCCCGCACTGCTTCCCAGGAAGTAATTTTGCAGAAGGAGATGGGCCCTCCCTGCCCAGCCAGTGGGGAGGCAAGAGCCCTGGTTCCTGCGGCCCTCGGCGCCATCCGGGAACAGGTCTTTCCCGGAGCGGGGAGCCGGAGACGCTGAGACCCCGGGTTCTTCGCTGCCCCGCGCGGGCGGCGAGTTCCGGCGCGGCTTGTGTCGTCGCCGCTACACACTGTCATCGCTGCCGTGCCGCAGCCACTTCCAGTCACACCTGCACCGCAAATAGTTGCCTCTTCCTTTCAACTGGCAGCCGGGAGTAGGGGAAAACAGCTCCAGCCGGCATCCCCCGGCCCACCGCAAGAATCCTCGGCGCCCGTCTGCGGAGTCTGGCCAGCCCTGCCTGCCACTGACCCCGGGCAGAGCTTTGTGCAGGAGAGGGAGGAGGACCCCAGCTCTCCCGGGATCCACGGGACTCTCCTCTTGCTAGTTCCCTTGCTCGCTAAGGTGAAGGTCCTGAGGCAGGAGAGGGGCTGAACTCCGAAGCAATCGTCCCCACCTCCAGCGAAACCCAGTTGACAGGGGCGCCAGAAGCTGCAGTGGCGCCTCTGCGAGAACTTATCCCGCTCGCGCGGCCGGGGCCAAAGGCCTTGAAGTCTCCGGAAATGCGGGGTTCTTAGGAGGCGGGAGGACAGTCCCTCCGACAAAGGTGAGGGGCTCCCGGTCCCCATCCAGTTTCCTTCTAGGGCTGCCTCCCCCTCCAGGCCTCTCTTCTGGCCTCCTGGGCCCTCGGAACTCCTGCTCTCCTGGCCAGGGCCTTCCTCAGGAAACGGGCCACAGCAGGGCCCCGAAAGAGGATTTGTGAGGTGGAGTAACTTCCCCCATCCCAACCCAAGCAGTGAGACCTCTGCTCTGGAGGCCTTGGGCTTAGGCTGAGGCAAGAAGCCAGGAAGTAAAACCTGAAGGCAAATCAGCCTTGGTCGGAGTTCGGGGGACCAAGGAGGGCGACACACTCGGGCTAAGAGTTGGCCCCAGGCCTTTGCTGCTGCGCTCTAACCCGCTTCATGCTCTGCCTTCGGGGAAGGAGCCAACCTCCCCCTCTTCCCCTGCTAGCCGCCTTAGGGGCCGACTGCTGTCCCCGCGTTCCTCTAGGGGAGCTTTACAAGGAGCCGAAATTCAAAATTGCACACCCACCTGCCCCTGGGAGAGCAAAGTGACCAAAGGGCTCTCACTGGCAGTAGGAATGTAAATGCTAATGACAACAGAGGTTTTGGAAACACTTGACCCCCAACTGCTTCTGCAGCGCTGGCCAGCTGGCACCTAAACCGCCTCACCCTGCGCCCTTGACTTCTTCCCACTATTCTGAACCTCCACCCCTGCCTCTTAGTGCTGGGCACAGCCCCCCCCCCTCCCAGAGTAGTGCACCCCAGGCAGTCACTCCCAGAGCAGTCGCTCCCAGAGACTCCAGGAAGACCACAGCCCAAGGCAGGAACCCAAAGACGATGTGGGTTTAATGTAAGAACTTTAGAGAGCCTTTCGAAATGTTTCCTGAAGGCCCGCCTTACTTCTCTCCCAGGCCTGGGATGTCAGGTAGACTCGGGGATGCCCAAGGGACCAGGACTCTCCCCAGACTAGGGTCTGAGCCTTGTCTTCAGCTTCTGGAGCCTCTTCTCAACCTGGGGGGAAACCCGGGAGGGTTCCCTCGCGAAATTAACCCCGCCCCCAACACATACACACACACTCGCCTTTCAATTCCTTAAAGCTTAGCCAACATTCACAAGAGTAATGTCCCCTGCCTTTGCTCTAGGACAATCCTCTCCCCAGAGCTTTGGTGGAACTTCCCGCGCCAGGGTCCACAGTCCGGGTGCTGTCAGTATTTTGCACAGAAAGGAAAAGATTGGGACCTAGCTGAGTGCAGCGGCAAACACTGAGTGTGGTTCTCCAAACTCCTCAGCCAGGGCACCCTGTTGCATCTTGAAGACTTAGGAGGCTGGTTTCTGCACCACCACCCCTTCCTCCATCGGGCTCTCAGTTCTGCAGCTGGGCCATGGCCCCTGTGTCTCCCCTCGACACCTCTGAGGGCATTTGGGACCCAGGGCATAGAGTCTGGAGCTGCCAGAGTTCTGTTCTGGCCAGTGACCCACAGAACAATATTCGTTCTCCTTTCGGGCATAAGACCGGCTGAATTTTAATTCTCCATAATTAAAACAATTATGGAGAATTTGCTGACTCTCAGGTTGGGACTGATCACGATATAACAGTAGAAAGAGGAAATACGTAGTCAGATATAACAAAATATGTCACAGCCTATATTAGCACAAAATTTTCAAACTGTAGGTTGCACCCTTTTGCAGGTCATAAAATCAACTTACTAGGTTGAGGTCAGCATTTTTTTAAAGAAATATCAGATATTGGGGAAAACGTGGATAACATCATAGACGGTAAATGTTTGTTTTACGTCCTTAAGATTTGTCAGTATAACTGACCTACAATGTCCGTGTGTGAACTACACATGACCTAAAATGTATTTCTTACTGTGGGTCACCGTGAGGAGGATTTTTAAAGTTCTGAATTAAAGGCGTTTTATTGCGTTTGTAGGATCCAGCCGGTTTAAACATCTATCACATGCATTTAAATCAACATTAATCAGTTCATTAACACCGATTAAATGAGCACATTCAAGGACCACCACTCACTGGCAGAACCAAGCTTAGGCTCAAGGCGGGAGGCTACTCAGTTTTGGCCTGGGCAGCGTGGTGAAACTCCGTCTCTACTAAAAATACAAAAAAATTAGCCGGGCATAGTAGTGCGCGTCTGTAATCTCAGCTACGCCGGAGGCTGAGGCAGGAGAGTCCCTTGAACCCAGGAGGCAGAGGTTGCAGTGAGCCGAGATCATGCCTGGGCAATGGAGGAAGACTCTGTATCAAAACAAACAAACAAACAAACAAAAGGCTCCCTTCACTAAGGAAGGGTTTCGCCCACCTACACCAGTCGCTGAAATAAGATGCTGGGGCTTGGTGGTTCTGGTTAGAGCAACTGATAGGCCTGGGGCTCCCTGACCCCCCTTGAAGGGATTGCGCTGCGTGGGTGGGGGTTGTGCGGGACTCTGGGGGCCACACTCACGCTCTGTGTCACCCGCAGGCGGCGCCTACGCGGCAGAGCCGGAGGAGAACAAGCGGACACGCACCGCCTACACGCGCGCACAGCTGCTGGAGCTGGAGAAAGAGTTCCTATTCAACAAGTACATCTCACGGCCGCGCCGGGTGGAGCTGGCCGTAATGCTGAACTTGACCGAGAGACACATCAAGATCTGGTTCCAAAACCGCCGCATGAAGTGGAAAAGGAGGAGGACAAGAAGCGCGGCGGCGGGACAGCGGTCGGGGGCAGCGGGGTTGCTGAGCCTGAGCAGGACTGCGCCGTCACCTCCGGCGAGGAGCTGCTGGCGCTGCCGCCGCCGCCGCCCCCCGGAGGTGCAGTGCCGCCCGCTGCCCCGGTTGCCGGCCCGAGAGGGCCGCCTGCCGCCTGGCCTTAGCGCGTCGCCACAGCCCTCCAGCGTCGCGCCTCGGCGGCCGCAGGAACCACGGTGAGAGGCAGGGGCTGCTCCTGGCTGGGCAGGTTCAACCACTCGCCGAGGAGGAGCAGAGGGCCTAAAAGGACCCCGGGCGTGGACCACCAGCCCTGGCAGTTGAAGGGGGTAGCAATTGCGGGGCCCAGCTTTGACCGAAGGGGAAAACCCGCTCTCCCAGGCGCCTGTGCCAATTCGGGCCCCGCAGGTAGATGCTGGCAAACCTTCCGGAAGAAAAGGAGCCATTGGTTTCTGTAGTATTGGGGGCCTCTTTAGTGATAGTGGATTGGCGTTGTTTGTGGCTGTTGCGCACCTCCCTGCCAGCCTCCAGCATTCCACCTTGGGACCTGTTTAGAGAAGCCGACTCTTCAAAGATGATGGAAACTGTACTGTACACAAGGGAAAGCTCCCCCACTCCACAGCGAGAGAGCTGCACCGAGTGCCTTAATCTACTCATAAACAAGGCCGTTCTTACTCCGGCGACCACTTTAAGTTTAGAAATAATTGAAAGAAAATGTCTAAGTTTTCAAAAACCCCATGAAATTGATGCCAGTGGAATACAGTGAGTCCTCCTCTTCCTCCCTCCTCCTCATCTTCCCTCTCCTCTTCCTCCTGCTTCTCCTCTTACTCTTTTCCCTCCTCTTTCTCTTCCTCCTGCTCTCCTTTCCCCTCCTCTTCCTCCTCCTCTTCTTCTCCCTCCTCTTCCTCCTGCTCTCCTTTTCTCCCCCCTCCTCTTGCTACTCCTCTTCCTCCTCCTCTTCCTCTTCTCCTTCTCCTTCCTCTTCCCCTTCCTCCTCCTCTTTCTTCCTGATCTCTCTTCCTCCTCTTCCTTCTTCCTTCTCCTCCTCTTCTTATCCCTCCTCTTCCACTTCTCCTCTAGCTGCACACTTCACTACTGCACATCTTTTAACTTGAACCCCTTTCTTCTGAGGAAGAGAATATCTTGTAAGGCAGAGCGAGTAGCGGCAGGTCTGGCTTAGGAGCGGTGCAAGAGTCCCTGTGCCCCAGTTAATCCCACGCTGCTGTCAGGGAAAGCAAGGGGAGACAGGCCTGGATCTGGGGGTGAAGGAGAAAGATGAACCCCTGCGTGATCACTAAACCAAAGATATTTGGAACTTTCTATTTAGGATGTGGATGTAATTCCTGTTCGAAGGTAGAGGCTGTGCTGAAGGCAAGCACAGTGGCCTAGTGCGCCTTGGAAACAAACAACTATTCACAAGCCAGTATGATTTTCACATCTTTAGAAATTATGAAAACGTATGTGATTGGAGGGTTTGGAAGACCAGGTATCTTATTTAACGTTTTAAAATTACCTAACAGTTCTTTACAGACAGATCCGTGCATCCCAGGCCTGTCCTCTTTTCAAGGTCTAGGCCTTGTGTTCAGATTATGTTTGTGGGAAAGTCTTAATAAATACGCATAATATAGGAAGAGATAAAAACTGATTCTCCTCGCTTTTATTCAAAACTTTCCGGCAGTGGGATGATTCAAATTCACTTTAAAAATTAAATCAGCGTCTTTTTGTCTTTTTCCTTTTTAAAAAATTTTATGGGGTTTTTGTTGTTGTTTTCGGTTTTTGTTTGTTTGTTTGTTTTTGAGACAGGGTCTCATTCTGTCGCCCAGGCTCAAGTGCAGTGGCGGAATCTCGGCTCACTACAACATCCCAGGTTCAAGGGATTCTCCTGCCTCAGCCTCCTGAGTAGCGGGGAGTACAGGCTCACATCACCATGCGCGGCTAGTTTTTGTATTTTTAGTAGAGACGGGGTTTCTACCATGTTGGCCAGGCTGGTCAACGTCTATTTTTTTCGATACTATTCAGAGCAAACCAGGTAATTAAGAAATATTGCACTTGTGTTTCGAGTTGAAGCACCCTGTGAGGGGATGAATTGTCGGTTTTGTTTTATTTTTAATTTAAGAATATCTTCTCAAGATGACTTTTTCAGACAATATAGCCTAGAGCGCGGGAGAGAGTTCAGAGTACCGCTGGCAACACTGCATCCCGCCAGAGCCAAGCACCTGGCGCCGCAGTGCTGCGGGTAGCGAAACGCGCCGCTGGCTCCCACCTTGGCCCGGTCTCCTCTTTCCTTACAAAGTTGAGAACGCAGGCGAAGCCGTTTTCCGTGACCCTTCCAAAAGAAGCATTGCTTTGGATGAGTCTTCGAACCCGGAGACCGAGGCCAAGAATGTCTTATGTTTGAGGCAAAGATGCCCGGATTCAGAGGGCTTCCAACCCCTAGGACCACTCTGCTCTTCCTGCAGGAAGCTCTCAGATGCACACCTTAGCCGGGCGGTGCACCCGACTGCCCTCCGCGGCGCTCCCTGGGTTCAGAACCATTACCTTACTCCCAGGAGTCGCCGCTTTTCGTTTTCTTTTTGCAAAGATAGAAGCTGTTGTTGCTGTTTTGTTTTGTTTTATTGGAGAGAGAAACCGAGTCCCTCGGAATAAAGTCTCCTGGATCAGAAAGGGGAACTTGCACATCCGTGACACTGCTCTTTCCCTGCGGTTCTCCACACCCGCCTGGGCTCTGGGGTGTGGCAAATCTACGAGCGCGTCCCCTGGTCCCTCAAAAATTGGCCCAGCTCCTAGTCGTGATAAAATGATTCGAGCTCTCAATGACTCAGTTTCCTCATCCAGAAAGTGGAGGCAAATACTACTTCCTGGAGTTACTGTGAAGTTTAAACAAACACACACACAAAAAAATACACGTAAAATGCTAATTCAGTATCTAGGAATCCCTCCACAAATAGTAGCTGTTATTTTATGGCTGTCATCGCCGTCGTCGTCAGAAGCAATCAGGAGCTGCTGCTATGGAGTTTCTAAGGTCCCCCACCAGTCCCCCAGCAGCCTCTCTCCTCTGGCAAATCCCCATACTGTCGCTGTTGATCGGAGTCTTATTCCTCTAACCACTGATCTTTGCTGAACACTGCCTAGTTTCAGGACACATTTCCTTCTAAACTCCTTAGGTTTTCTACAGCAACCTTCACCAGGCAAGGAACTGAAGCTCCGCCGCCGTTAGTTGGTGGAGGCGCAGAAACTTGTCCTCGGGCACCACGCAGAAGCCGCCGTCCTCTCCGAGGCTCCGGCCTCGATCTCGCTATGCTCGCTGGGCGGGCCGCTGCTTCTCCGCGAAGCCCGAGGGTTCGCCAAGGAGAGTAGAAGAGGCGCAGGCTTCCGGGGGACTGGTCTTTGGGCAACCAAGGGCGCTGGGGGCTGCCCCAGGTCTAGGCCCGGGATCAGAGCTTTGCTTGAAAGTTCTCTGGGTGGCGGAGACTCGGGCAACCAGAGCCTGTGCCTCCCGCGGAGAAAAGCTCGGACGCCGGAGGTCTCGCCGCCCTGGGCTTGGATTCAGTCCTTCCTTACTGCTCGTGGTTTTGCTTACATCACTTAACTCTCCATTTCCTTGTCCGTAGAGTGGGCTCATAAGGAGGCGGTAAGGAGATGATGATGTCTTTGAAGAGGTTAGGACAGGGCCTGGCATAGTCTCCCTTATGCGTGGTGGGGGTGGCAGACGTGATGCGCTGTTGTTGCCAGGAGACATCGGCCTTCCTGGGAGGCCCAGGGAGGCAGCGGAGAGCCAAGTCTTGCTGGGCGGAGGGACCTCGAGGAGAGTACGGGGAGAGGAATGAGTGCAGCCGAGAGCTCCCCCTCTGGGCTCCACCCCAGCGTCGAAGGAGGGGGCGGAGGGCTCCGTCCCGACCCCCTCCGCGGCTGGACCGAGACCTATTGGATCAGACCCCGCAGGGAGACTCGCGTGGGGCCCAAAGTGTGTAGTTCAAACTCTAAGCGGCCACCCTCAACCAACTGGCCAGATGCGAATTGTGGGCCCTGAGGGGCGGGGTCGCTCGGTGCTGCACGCCTGTGCACCTGCGGGGCTGTCCAGAGTGAGGGGGGACGTAAGGAGATCTCCAAGGAAGCAGGAAAAACAAAAACAAAAACAGCCAGTTGGGCCTCGGGTCAGACGTTTCTGCAAAGAAAGCGTGCTGGTCCCAGAACTCCAGGATTGACCCCAGTACCTGACTTCTCTAAGGGCTGCCAGCCTCCCTATATTCTTCGGGCTTGGCGCGCTCCTTTCATAATGAAGAGATACCAGTGGCCTTCAAGAGGTCGTCTGGGGTAGGGGGGACGGAGGAAGTGGCCTTGAGTGCAGAGGAAGAGCGGAGCTCCTGCCAATGCTGCACGCAGTACCCTGCACAAGTGCGTGCCGGCTCCGCATGTGCGCTCCAGAGCCCCCAAGATAGCCCGGCCCTGCTCACCCCAAGGAGAAATCCGAGAGCTCAGCTGCCTGTACCTCCATGACCCAGAGACCCTCCGAGCTGGAGCCACAAGCCCTCCATTCCTCTTGGAATCTTCAACCCCAAGGTAAGGTAAGTTCACCTAGCGCTGCGCAGAGATGCGCGCGATCCCCGGCGCGGATCTAGCGTCGAGACCCAGCCGAGCGCTCGGTGCGCGCCCCCAACTCTCGGATCGCGTTCCTGGCTCTGTCAAAGCTGCTGAGCCCAGCGATTCGGAAAATCTGGCACTGGTTTCTCACCATACACTGTCACATGGACGTCACTGAAAATGGAAACCAGGATGCAGTACCTGGTAGAGCACACTTGTGGGGGTGGAGGGCCTGAGCTATGGGACTTTCTCCAGGTCCCTCTGTTTCCTGTTAGCGTAGGGGACTCGCGGTGTCGGATCGCAGAGTGCAAAAGAAAAAAAAAGTGCACGAGAAACAAACAAAAAACACCTCTCCTTTTCTTCCGAAATATATTTTTTTCTGTAGGTGGGCTAACATAGTACTTGAAGAAGTTCTCACCTTAAAAAGTTGAATCCATACCATACAATGACAATATCTGAGAGCTGGTGAAGATTTCGGGTCGTGCATATTGTTTTTAACAGGGCTGATGTCCGTAAATAACTTGTGCCCTTCGCTCCAGCGGTGGGACCTGAAAGCATTCAGCAACGTGTGTTGGGCTCCTGCTTTGCTGCCGGCACGGCTAGAAGCCTTACAGTGCTTGCCCTGGAAGCACTCAGTTTTTAAAAACCAAGTCACATCTTCCCCCTTGATGGTCAACACCGTCATGGAGATTAAATTGGTTATCAGTGAGTGAATTTACCAGAGTAAACAGAAGTCACTGTGATTCCCCAAAATGAATGTCTCCTTTTGAACAACAAGGGCTGTTTTGATTTTTTTAAATTTTGGCCTCCTTAGTCTAGCACTGCCACCCTCTCCATATCCTCTCCTTCAACCAGTTCAGTTCAATGCATTTAAGTTTGACTGAAATTTAAGCATTGTACTTTCCTATTTAAATTGGCGAGATCTACCTGTTCTCTTTCCATCCCCTCACCACCCATTCTTTCTCTCTCTCTCTCTCTCTCTCTCTGTCTGTCTGCTGTCTCTCTGTAGGTGTGGTTTGTGTCTGAGGCTGAGTCTCCTCACCTTTGTGTTTCTGAGGATGCCTGTGTGTTTGTGTGCGTGTGTTTAATAGGGTGGGTTTATGTGGGTTGCCATGGTGACAACAATCAGGTGTATCTAGGGACCAAGGAAACTTTCCTATATCCTTTTTTTTATTTTAGACGGAATCTCACTCTGTCGCCTAGGCTGGAGTGCAGTGCAGTGGCATGATCTTGGGTCACTACAACCTCCACCTCCCAGGTTCAAGTGATTCTCCTGCCCCAGCCTCCTGAGTACCTGGGATTACAGGTGTCTGCCACCACACCCGCTAATTTTTGTATTTTAGTAGAGACGGGGTTTCACCATGTTAGCCAGGCTGGTCTTGAACTCCTGACCTCAAGTGATCCACCCACCTCAGCCTCCCAAACTGCTGGGACTACAGCACAGCCAACTCCCAAGTGTCTGATGATGTTGCTGATGATGAAAACTGTCAGCTCAGGTTACTGTCTCAATTCTTTGGGTTGACACAGTGTTCAAAGGCAGGAAGTGCTGTCTTTAGAATAACACAAAGTTGAAACTTTGGTAGAAGTTGACAGATTGCTAAAGTACTACCATACGGAACCTTAAACTCTCTTTCTAAAAAGAAGTTCACAACTAAGGTATTTCATGACTTCAACAACTTTACCTATAAAGCCTCCTAAAAATTTAGTAGTTACAAATGTCAGAAAGAAGTTCTGGGTTGATATGGAATCAAGTTTTAATCCAACCCAGCTCTAACAGGCTAGATGTGGGAACAATAAGCCCAATGGGAAACTGCGACAGGACAGCAGGAAGCATAAGATCTCCTTGCAAAAGAACTGGAAATGATGCAGCCTCTTATCTGGCAGCCAGCCTGCAGAAAATTGCTTCCCATGGTCAGCTTGAGCAGTGGGAAGAGATTGGCAGAAAACACTGGGTAGGAAAGGGAAGGTCAAGGTCTGCAGATAATAGCAGCTACAAATAGGTAATTTCAGAGTGAAAGTGACTGGCTGAAAGGGATGACGCTTTTAGGTGAGCTAACATAGTACTTGAAGAAGTTCTCACCTTAAAAGCTAAATCCATACCTCACAATTACAATATCTGAGAGTTGGTGATGATTTTGGGTCATGCATACCTAGTGATAACCTGTCACTGCCAGGTTCCCGTATTAAAGTATGGTATATTTACAAATCTGTAAGATGAAATGGGCATGATAAAATTCTATTCCTGATGTTCCATTGAAATTATTTTCTCTGTAAATGAGATGCCATGGCTTTTGAAAGCATAAATAGCTCTAAGGAGTATTCTATCATTCAACTTCAAGTTGAATAGCTTGGAGTCTTTCCCTTAACATAGAGCATATAGAAACCTTAAACATATGCCATATTATTAGCACACATTCAAGATTCTTGTCTACATTGTGGAATACTCTGAAATCTCACTTCTAATGATAATTACACATCTAAAAATTGTAAAGACCCTGATCTAACACTACACATAATAAGTTGTAAAACATCACTACATGCCCCATGAATATGTACAAATACTATTTATCAATTTAAAACAATTTAGTCGGGCACTGTGGCTCACGCCTGTAATTCCAACACTTTGATAGGCCGAGGTGGGTGGGTCACAAAGTCAGGAGTTTAAGACCAGCCTGGCCAAGATGGTGAAATCCCATCTCTACTAAAAATACCAAAAAAAAAAAAAAAAAAAAAAAAAAAAAAAGCAGTATGTCGGCAGAGACAAAATTCAAAAGAAAGAAAGAAACACACTAAAAAATTAGCCGGGCGTGGCAGTGTGTGCCTGTAACTCCAGCTACTCAGGAGGCTGAAGCAGAGAATTGCTTGAACCCAGGAGGTGAAGGTTGCTGTGAGCTGAGATCATGCCACTGCATTCCAGTCTGGGTGACACAGTGAGACTTCATCTCAGGAAAAAAAAAAAGTGTAAAAATATTTTTGCTGTGAATTATTTACATCATTAAATAAATTCTATCTTTCCTCTTCAGAATTCTCTGTAAGCCTGATTTCCAAAGGTATGACATTTTGAAAAGTTATTTCTCTTATTTACATATGCTCTAGAAAACTCAGAAGTTTCACACTTCTAAATCTGTCTGGAAATATTGCCAATTTGGAATCAGCATATTACATGGAATTATTTCCACTTCATAGTTCTAGAAACCCAATAAAATGCACAAATTAGCCAGGCGCAGTGGCTCATGCCTGTAATCCCAGCACTTTGGGAGGATGAGTCGGGCGTATCACAAGGTCAAGAGATAGAGACCATCCTGGCCAACATGGTGAAACCCCGTCTCTACTAAAAACACAAAAATTAGCTGGGCGTGGTGGCATGCACCTGTAGTCCCAACTACTCCGGAGGCTAAGGCAGGAGAATTGCTTGAACCCGGGAGGCAGAGGTTGCAGTGAGCCAAGATTGCACCACTGCACTCCAGCCTGGAGCCTGTCGACAGAGCGAGACTCTGCCTCAAAAAAAAAAAAAAAAAAAAAAAAAAAAAAAAAAACGTACAAAATAGGGTCAGGCAAGGTGGCTCATGCCTGTAATCTCAGCACTTTGAGAGGCCAAGGAGAGAGAATTACTTGAGCCTAAGAGTTTAGGACTATGATGGCAGTGAGCTATGATTGTGCCACTGCACTCTAGCCTGGGTGGCAGAGCAAGATCTTGTCTCTAAATAAAGCATTTTTTAATGTGCAAAATAATCTCTAAGAAATAAAAAAAAAAAATTGGCTAGGGTGGTGACTCACACCTGCAATCCCAGCACTTTGGGAGGCCAAGCTGAGCAGATCATTTGAGGTCAGGAGTTAGGGACCATCCTGAACAACAGGGTGAAACCCTTTCTCTACTAAAAATACAAAAATTAGCCAGGTGTGGTGGTGAGCACCTATAGTCCCTGCCAGTAGGAAGGCTGAGGCAGGAGAATTGCTCTAACCTGGGGAGGTTGCAGTGAGCCGAGATCGTGCCACTGCACTCCAGTCTGGGCGACAAGAGTGACACTCCGTCTCAAAAAATAATAAATAAATAAAATCATAGAATTGGATTTATTGCAATCAATTAATGCAGAGTTAATTTTGATTTAACATTGAAAGACTGTGTTTCTAGGCCAGAAGGATAGGAGAGTGGATAATTTCTCCTGTGGATGAGTGGGCCTTTCCACAGCAACACAAACAGACATTGTATAAAGCACAAGCTGTTGTTCATGCTACCCTTTGTCCTCCAGTCCAATGGAGGAGAAAAGGAACAGTCCCTGGCCAAATGTGCAAATTGAAAGTGTGGTTTCTCACTACCTTGGGCGGGGTTTAGCTTCCGGTTTTGTGTTCCCTATTTACTGCCCTTCTGAACTAGGGCAGATAACTTAATCCATTTGAGCCCGTCTACTCCCCCTGTGAATTAGGGATAATCCCATCTCCTGTGACTATTGTGAAGGTTACATATGATAATGTATGTGAAGAGCACGTACCTGGGCAAGTGGCGCCCTTTATTTTTATTAATTAGATACAAGGTCTCACTCTGTTGCCCAGGCTTGAGTGCAGTGGTGTGGTCCTATGATCTCATTGCACTCTCAAACTCCTGGGCTCAAGCAATCCTCCCACCCCAGCCCCACAAGTAGCTGAGAATACAGGCACGTGCCACCAAGCCCAGCTAATTTTAATTTTTTTTTACAGTTGGGGTCTTGCTAAGTTGCCCAGGCTATTCTCAAACTCCTGGGCTTGAGCAATCCCCTTGCCTTGGCCTCCTGTGGTTGGGATTTCAGGTGAGAGCCCCCTCACCTGGCTGAAGTTTTTTCAGAAGCTGAGGCCTTTCTTGTCCTACTAAATCACAGATAGCACTTTGCTCAATGGGCCACAGGGGAGGCAACAACAGCCACACAAATTGGATGTATGCCCTTTGCCCTGGAGCCCTGGAGTCCTCCCCTCAGATGGGGACAGCTAGGTCTTGTCCTGGCTCTTCACAAAGAACATCTGGATTGCAAAGTCACATTGAAGCTGACCAGGTATGAGCAAAAATAAACCACCATCTGTATAAAGCACAGAGGCAAAAGCCAGCTGCACTGAAGTCACACATTAAAACAGCATTGATGGTCACATGCAACTAGCTTTGCTAGTTGAAAGGCACATGCATTTCAGTCAATTTAAGGATAGTCAGATGACCAAAGATAGAAAGTCTCTTGACCAAAGTAGAATTTTTTTAGGGATCTCTATTCCCCCCACCAAGAATAGGAGATTGTTCCAAGACCTTCCTAATAAGTCATTTCCTTAGATGTTGCTATATTGGTTAGTAGTAATATATATTATTTACATATATATATATATATATATATATATATATATTACATATTTTCAAACAGTAGGTTGCAACTGATTAGTCAGTAAGTCAATTTAACCGGGCACAGCGGCTTATGCCTGTAATTCCAGCAGTTTGGGAGGCTGAGGCAGGTAGATCACTTGAGGTCAGGAGTTCGAGACCAGCCTGACCAACATGGTGTAACCCTCTCTCTACTAAAAATACAAAAAAAAAAAATTACCTGGGCTTAGTGGCATGCACCGGTAATCCCAGATACTCAGGAGACTGAGGCAGGAGAATTGCTTGAAACCAGAAGGTGGAGGTTGCAATGAGCTGAGATCATGCCACTGCACTCCAGCCTGGGTGACAGAGGGAGACTCCATCTCACCAAAAAAAAAAAAAAAAAGAAAGAAAGAAAGAAAAAAAAAGTCATTTTAGTGGGTTGTTACCAGATTTTTGTTTTAACTATATGTCTATATATATGGGCCCCAGGCTGCTTTGACTTTCTATTTTGCCATCCCTAAGTTATGGACCTCCCTAGTCCCTTAGAGCACTCCAGTCATTACGCTCACTTTCTCAGCAGTAGGAGAGAAGAGACAAATCAGAAGAATATGCTTCTATGGTAGACAGAATAATGGCCCCTGAAAAATTGAAAGATGTCCACGTTACAATTCCTGAAACCTGGGTCTATGTTCCCTTACAGGGCAAAAGGGATTTTTAGGGATGTAATTAGATTAGGTACTTAAAATGAAGAGATTATTCTCATAGGCCTAATCTAATCATACAAGCCCTTGAAAACAAATAACTTTCTCTAGTTAGAATTCAAGACCTACAGCAGAAGGAAAAAGTTAAAGAGATTCCAAATGTGAGGATTTACTGAGCCATTGCTGGCTCTGGGATGAGGGGGTTCATTGACAAGGACCCAAGAGAGGCTGGTAGAAGCTAAGGACCACCCCCCGGTGACAGCCAGCAAAGAAACAGGGGGCAGCCACAAGGACCTGGCCTCTCCAACACTGGATCAGAGAAATTGCCAAGCCAAGGGGGCCTTTGACTGACAGAAACAGTGAAATAATAAATTTCACATTGTGTTTAGCTGCTACGTTTGTGGCAGTTTGTAATTGCAGCAATAGAAAGTGAATATAGTCTCCTTTACTTTAATGACGCTTTCGGAAGTTACACCACGCCTGCTTACACCTCATTCACAGAACTTAGCTGCATGAAAACACTTAGCTGCACAACAGGTGGGAAAATGTAGCCTTTATTCTGGACAGTCATTCGTCCAGTGAAAAATGGGAGAAAGTACACCACTAAAAAGAGAAGGGTCCAGTGGCTACTGGGGACAACTAGCAGCCTCTGTGTCTGTTACTAGGGGTCTGTATAAAAAATTGTCACAATAGGCCTGGAGTGGTGGCTCACCCCTGTAATCCCAGCACTTTGGGAGGCTGAGGGCGGCGGATCATTTGAGGTCAGAAATCTGAGGCCAGCCTGGCCAACATGGTGAAACCCCGTCTCTACTAAAAATGCAAAAATTAGCCAGGTGTGGTGGAGGGTGCCTGTAATCCCAGCTACTTGGGAGGCTGAGGCAGGAGAATTGCTTGAACCTGGGAGGCCGAGGTTGCTGTGAGCCGAGATAGTGCCATTGCACTCCAGCCTAGGTGACAGAGCAAGACTCTGTCTCAAAAAAAACAAAAAACAAAAAACAAAAAACAAAATTGTTATAATAATATGGTGTTTTCTGAAAAGCCACTGATGAAAACAATACTCATTATTATACAATAGCCATATACGAAGCCCATGTTCTGGTGTTTAATTCTAGAAGGAAATTTGTTCAGAAAAACTTGTAGGCTTTCATCAAACAATAAGCATTATACAACACCCAGTGTTTGCCTTGTCTATCAGACAGCTCTCAACTAAAGTTAGTATTCAATTAACACAACTATATGTCTCATCCTGGCATAGCCTACTGAGAAAGGCTGAGATTTTCAATCAGAAACATTGGCTTCCAGTTCTGCATTGACCATTCATGCCCCCTCCTGAACTAGGGCAGATGACTTAGTATCTGTTTTCTTTTTTTTTTTTTTTAGGTGGAATCTTACTCTGTTGTCAGGCTGAAGTGCAGTGGCACGATCTCAGCTCACTGCAACCTCAGCCTCCCGGATTCAAGTGATTTTCCTGCTTCAGTCTTCCATAGTATGCTTTGTGATGCTGTAGGTGAGCTGAGGTGCTGAAAACAACCTTCTCCTTCAGCAGTGGGCTAGCTGGAATTACAGGCCCCCACCACTATGCCCAGCTAATTTTTGTATTTTTTAGTAGAGAGGGGGTTTCATCATAATGGCCAGGCTGGTCTCAAACTACTGACCTCAGCCTCCCAAAGTGCTGAGATTACAAGCAGGAGCCACCATGCCCAGCCTGACCCTCTGTTTTCTTATTAGTCGATTGGGAGAAATACCAACCTCATAGGATTGTTGTGAGAGTTAAATAAAATAAGGTATGTGAAAGGTACTTTTTGAGATGAAAAAGAGTCCTATACATATATTTATGGAATTAAAACTTATATAACATTTACACATTTATATCAAATGTATAAAACATTGGACCTTCCCTTCCTCTAAGTCAGTGTTTTTCAAACAGTGAGTTGCAACTGATTAGTCAATAAAATAAACTTAGTGGGTTATTACCAGATTTTTTTTAATTAGGTAAAACACAATAGAAAATATCAGAGTGCATTAAGCACAGTGAGGATGAAGATTGCTTCATTTAACTTTTTTCAGTTATACTTGTATATGCCTAACAGATCAAAATATAAAATATATTTTGACTTTGGCTGCCGTACAAAATTTTGAAAACACTGCTTTAAAAACACTGCTTGGAATGGTATCATCTTCATTTTATCTGTGTTAAACGTTGGTGGTTTTTCTGTTTCATTGTGTTTAATGTCCTATTCGCCATGTGCTTTTATTAGACACCAACTCAAATCTATTTTGGAAAGAGAAAGTTGAGCTAGGAGAGAGAGAGACGAGAGCCAGTGTAAAACCCACGTTAAGTACTTTTCAAACAATGTATGATTTTTAAACTCTTAATCTCAGCCTCAGAGTCAGTCTTCCAAAGTATGCTTTGTGATGCTGCAGGTGAGCTGAGGTGCTGAAAACCACATTCTCCTTCAGCAATGGGCTATAATTGGTCAGGCTCTGCTACTCAGCGCGGGGCAGGAGGGAGGCTTCAAGGTGCAAGGCGGGTGGAGGGACTTGTTTCTTCCTTTCTGCTTCCAGTCTGCTTCAGTTGCGAGCCAGGCCATGCTTCTTGTGGTAGTTGCAACGTATTCCATTAGCAGCAGTATAGTCCAGTTTGCAGTTTCTTCAGAATCGGCACCCCCCTCAAAGATATCGACACCAGTTGGCTGGCAACCCCTTCTCAGAGGTGTGAGTCCCAGCTCTGTGCAGTCCCTCCTTCAAGCTTCTACGTTTTCATACTTACAACCTTTTTATTTCGTGGCCTCAGCCCTGGGGCTGGTAGCTGCATTTTGCAGTTACTTCCTGATACCTTAGTGCAAGCTCATCCAACCCCTGGCCGTGTGCACATCCGGCGCAGGACAGCTTTGGATATGGCCCAACACAAATTTGTAAACTTTCTTATAACATTATGAGATTTTTTTTTGCAATTTTCTTTTTTAGCTCATCAGCTATCTTTAGTGTTAGTGTTTTATGTGTAGCGCAGGACAATTATTCTTCTTCCAACGTGGCCTAGGAAGTCAAAAGATTGGACGGCCCTACTTAGTGCCTCTGACTGGAAGGGCCTACCAGCTTATACTTCCTGTGTCTGCCCACCTGCCTTCTTTTCTTCTGTCCTGCCTTCTCTTATAATGTAATTGTGCTAGGGTCTCCTCTGGGCTCTGGGTCCTCTGTAAAGTCTGTTAGCACACAACCATGGAACCAACGAGTTTCACGTTCTCCATGAAACTTCCCAAACCTCCCAAGGACCCCTCTCTGTGGTGTCTACCTTCTAAGATGGCCCCCAATAAACTGTGTTTTGTTTTCCACACCTTTATGTCCTCCCCCTCCCACATTGAATCTGGGCTGAGCCTGTGACTCACTTTAACCAGTAAACTGCAGCAAAACTGATGCTGTGCCCCTTCTGGGCCTAACATCTTTTTTTTTTCTTTTTTTGACACAAGGTTTCATTCTGCTGCCCAGGCTACAGTACAGCGTGCAATCACAGCTCACTGAAGCCCTGACCTCCCTGGCTCAAGTGATCCTCCTATGTCAGCCTCCCAAGTAGCAGGGACCACAGACACATGCCAACATGGCCAGCTGCTAATTTTCTTTTCTTTTTTGTTGAGACAGGGTCTCACTATGTTGTCTAGACTGGTCTCAAACTCGTGAGCTTAAGCAATCCACCTGCCTTGGCCTTTCAAAGTATTGGCATTACAGGCATGAGCCACTATGCCCAGCCTGAGCCTAAAATCGAAGAAGGCCTCATATCTTCCACTTTTGTGCTTTGAGAATCCTAGGTCACCAGGTTTAAAAAACAAACAAAAAGAAAGGTTGGGCACAGTGGCTCACACCTGTAATCCCAGAACTTTGGGAGGCCAAGGCAGGCAGATCACCTGAGGTCGGGAGTTTGAGACCAGCCTGACCAACATGGAGAAACCCCATCTCTACTAAAAACAGCAAATCAGCCGGGCATGGTAACACATGCCTGTACTCCCAGCTACTTGAGAGGCTAAGGCAGGAGAATCGCTCAAACCTGGGAGGCAGAGGTTGCGGTGAGCCAGGATCATGCCATTGCACTCCAGCCTGGCCAACAAGAGCAAAACTCTGTCTCAAAAAAAAAATATATATATATATCATGATGTCCTCACAGGAAGATATTGCATGGAGAAAGAAAAGAAACCCTGAAAACACCTGAGAAGAGAGGCCCAGGCATCCCAGCATCTCAGTTGAGCCTCCAGAAAACCCCAGCCCTAGCCACCATCTGACTGCAATGGCATGAAGCCAGCAGAAGAACTGCCCAGCTGAACCCAGTTAATCCACAACATGTGAGAGATAACCCCTAAGTTTTGGAGGTGGTTTGCTATGCAGTGATAGGTAACTGAAATGCTTCTTCCCCCATTCTATGCTCTTACTCTTTCATCCCATAGCACGTTGTCCATTTGCACCTCTTATATTCCTACTCAAGTTGCATTGTCTGTCTCTCCTAAGAGATGGTAAGTTTCTAAAGGGCGGTGATTGCATCTTTATTTATTTTATCAGAAAAACTTTGTATAGAAAACAGAAACCACTTAAGGCATTTCAAGTGAAAGGAGATTAGGTATTTACAAGAGTATTGAAAAGCACAGCACTAGCTTTTGGCTTTAAGGTCGTATCACCATGATTGTAATGCATAGGTCTAAAAACTGCTGCTACTACCACAGCTCTACCCTATATCCAAGAAAATGATGTCCAGACAGTGAAATGTGGATTTGGCCATGCAGATACATCTGCCAGAACCAGCCAGCCACAGCTATGACAAGAACAATGACTTCTGTCTTCTGTCTTGTCTTCCAGATATTGCATGAATTTACCTGATTGACAGAACTTTCATTGTACCTAGAAGTATTGCTGCTAAAACTTCTGGGAAAACCAGGCATGGTCGCATACACCAGCAGTCCCAGCTACTCAGGAGACTGAGGCAGGAGGATAACTGGAATCCAGGAATTTGAGGCCATAGTTTGCTATGATTATGCCACTACACTTCAGCCTGGACAACATAGGGAAAACTTGTCTCAAAAAAAAAAGGATGAATGAATGAAAACTTCTGGAAACTGTAGCTTTTAGCATTCCAGCTAATTCTATACAGGGAGAATATAGATGGAGTTAGAAATGGATGATAAGGGCCAATTAACAGCATGTAGTTTGTTCCTGAATCCCTAGCTTTAACGCAAGCCCTGGTAAATAGAAAGTCTCATAGGCCTATTGAATGAATTGATGAATGTACAAATTAATCCATTATTCATCCGGCAGTGTAACATACAATCATAGTCCCCTCCTGTGCTAGACGATAGGAAGATAAACGTGAATAAATGGTAAAGATATTTCCAAAAATCATAATCCAGGGGTAGAGCTGAGTTGTGAGAAGAGAGGAATACAAGTAGGAATTTTGTAAGATTCTCAGTGTTATCTGTGGAGCCCACATCTTTCACTCTCTCGTGAAAGTAAATAGGCAAATACAGAGTCCACTTCACATGTTAACCTCTTTAACATGCTTTGCAAATGTAAGTTGTTTCTCCAGGAAATGATAAGGCTGCTTTTCCTAGGTCAGCCCTGTAACTGATTCAAGAAAGCATTCCTAAAGCATCTTTAAAGAAAAGAACTTGGCTGGGCATGGTGGCTCACTCCTGTAATCCCAGCACTTCGGGAGGCCGAGGCAGGCAGATCACCTGAGGTCGTGAGTTCGAGACCAGTCTGGCCAACATGGAGAAATCCCATCTCTACTAAAAACACAAAATTAGCCAGGTGTGGTGGCACATGCCTGTAATCCCAGTTATTCAGGAGGCTGAGGCAAGAGATTCACTTGAACCCGGGAGGCAGAAGTTACGGTGAGCCGAGATTGCACCATTGCATTCCAGCCTGGGCAATAAAAGCAAAACTCCGTTTCAAAAAAAAAAAAAAAAGGAAAGAACAGAACTCAGACGCAGTCTATATGCTTGAGAATAGACACAACTAAGGCCATCTTGACAGGTAAACTCGATAGCTTCCCCTTGCTATTCACATATACTATTTATTTCTCCCAGCTGTCACTTAAAGCACCATATAGCTCTCAATCCTCAGTGATGAGAAAAAGTGGAATACAGACCAGAAATAGGAATTCAGGAGTCCAGTGTTATTTACTTAGTTCAGCAATTAACTTGCAAAAGCTGTCACGATCTTATTTTAAGCTGTATTATTTTTGCCATTTACAAAACACAGGCATTATGTAAACAACCACACAACGCTGATAAAATACTGAGTCCTCATCACTACAGTTACCCCTGTCTGCTCTGTACTAAATCTATGATAGGATTTGTGTAATTTTAGGGCGTGTGCCCGTTAAAAGCACATCCCCCCACGCAATCCATTTAGTCATTCATAAACAAAAGAGTAGGATTTTAAAAAATAGTTAATCTTACTAGGCTTTGTGGAATTTCTTTTTATTTGTTTCCGTTCTATTGTTGAGAGTTTATGCTTTTTTTTTTTTTTTTTTTTTTTGAGGCAGAGTTTCACTCTTGTCACCCAGGCTGGAGTGCAATGACTCAATCTCGACTCACTGCAACCTATACCTGACAGGTTCAAGCGATTCTCCTGCCTCAGCCTCCCAGAATCGCTGGGATTACAGGTGCCCACCACCATGCCCAGCTGATTTTTGTATTTTTAGTAGAAACAGGGTTTCACCATGTCCGCCAGGCTGGTCTCGACTCCTGACCTCAGGCGATCCACCCACCTCGGCCTCCCAAAGTGATAGGATAACAGGCATAAACCACCGCGCCCAGCTGATTTTGTGTTTTTTCAAACAGTTGCTTTATAGGGGAAAAAAAGGCTAGACACAGCTACAGTCAAGCATTAATAGCAGTAGTGAACTCTGGGAAGTGGAACTGGGTGTTCCTTTTATTTTACTTTATGTTCTGCATTGTTTGTATTTTTCACAGTGGGAATGTATTGATTTTAAAATTAAAAATAAGCTTTTAAAATATTACTGATGATTACCTCTGAGTAGAGGGATTACAGGTGATCTTTTAAAATTATTTGAATATTTATATTGAGAAAAATAAGCATTATTTAAAAGAACATTGACTACATTGTTGTCACTTTTTCTGCAGAAAGTGCAACAAGTGTATCAAGTTACAAGTAGGTCTGGCTGTTAGACGTCTGTGAACCTTTCTTCACCTCATTTATCATTGGCTGACCTACAGAGATTCAGCAACCAGAAATAAAGGCATGAGGTCAAACTGCACAGGGCTTGGGAAGGCTGTCTGACTTCAGATCCTTTAGGCCCTCAGACCTCACGGTTCATGGTCAGACTGACTGGGAAGGGAGTGAAAGTCTTCCTGGGGCATGGAGGAGTGTGGACACCACTGGAATTGGCCGAGGAGTACCTGGTACTGCAGATCAAGGGGCCGTTGTTAAGGGATTATTTATATGGTGTGATGCCTTATTGTGGTTTTCTGTTTGCTTTCACTCCATACACTTGTGTGAGCTTCTTACTATTTGCCAAGCACTGTGCTCATGCTTGGTAGGGGATAGAAAGAGGCAAAATATAGGATCTCAGCCCCCAAGAAGTCTCTCATCAAAAGTAAAGATTAGACAGGTAGAAAAGATAAATTATAACACAGTGGGACACGTGATATAACACAGGTTTATTCCTCTCAAGGAATGCAGAGGAAGGAAAAATCAAACCTGAAGGGTTCAGTGAGTCTTAGCAGAGTTTGTCTTGCAGTAGGCAGCCTGGGGGAACGTGACTGGGAGAGGAAGTTCCAGGCCCATAGAATACCTGGGACAGAGATGCAGAGGGAAGAAAGAGCACAAAGAAGGCACCCACGCCTAATCCCTGTGTTTCTTTTGAATTGCTGCAGTCAAATTACCACAAATGCAGTGGCTTAAAATGACACAGAGAGATTTGACCACAGAATCTGGCTATGTGGTAAGGATGGGAGCAAGAGGCTGCAGTGATGGATGGAAGGGAAGACTATGAGCAAGGGTGTGCAGGCAGCCTTTCGAGTTGGAAAGGGTGGCCAGGCATGGTGGCTCACACCTGTAATCCCATCACTTTGGGACGCTGAGGCTGGTGGATCACCTGAGGTCAGGAGTTCGAGACCAGCCTGGCCAACATGGTGAAACCCTGTCTCTACTAACAATACCAAAAAAATTAGCTGGGTGTGGTGGTAGGTACTTGTAATCCTAGCTACTTGGGAGGCTGAGGCAGGAGAGTCACTTGAACTCAGGAGTCAGAGGTTGCAGTGATCCAAGATTGAAACTCTGTCCAAAAAAAAAAAAAGATTGGAAAGGGCAAGGAAATTGATTCACCCCAGAAACTTCCAGAAGGAACCAGTCCTGCCAACACCTTGATTTTAGACTCCTGGCCTCCAGAACTGTAAGAGAATAAATTTGTGTCATTTTAAGCCATGAAGGTATTGAAATAGTTGTGATTTGAGGTGGTTTGTTAAATAACAATAGGTAATAGGAACAGAGTTTGGTGTCTGGATATAAAGTGATGCTTAAACACCTAAAACATAAGTACTATGTTTAATTAGCCAATACTAAAACATGTGGTTTGAGGACTGAGTGACAGGAAGAAGCCAAATAGGCATTAGGTAAGCTGATAGTGAGTATTTCAATAAAGTGAAGAAAATATTATTTGAAGTTGGAGAAAATAAAATATTTGTTATATGTTGGCAGAAAATTTGGCAACACTGTCATCTGAGATAATATGGAAAATAGGAAATGAACTTAATAAGCTTAACTGGTCTAGCTAAGGAGATTTCTGGGCAGGGTATTAAGGGTGCTACCAGCTTCTTATAGCTGCCTAGGTAAAACTTGATGAAGATGAAATAAAAAATATGATGTTCAGCTTTCAAGTGAAAATAAGAGGATACCTACAGGGCTTTTAGCTGAATTTATCTAGCAGGAGATACTCAAGGCAATAAAAGACCTCTAGGGAAGATCAAATCTAGGACACAGTCAAGAAAATGTGTTCTCAGAATAAAAATGAAGCCAAGCATGTGACTTTAAAGCTCCTTGCTGGGATCTAAGAAAGGTATAAGGTGGTCCTTTGTAGACTCAAGTAGACAAAAGGCCTCCTAAGGATTCTAGGGAAGCCTTTCAAACCATCTCTGACAGTGGGGCTTCTGAAAATCTCAAGGGCATTGCTGCACTACAGCTTCATGGGGAGCTCAAGGTAGAGAAGGGCTTATCACAAAGAGATCTGTGGGTGTAGCCTTACCTAATGGAATGGATTTTATAAACAGATACGTAAGAAACCCCCAAAGATATTAAAGGAATTATATCAGCTTGGTTTGAAAGGAACAGACAGTACAAAATAAAAAGGCTCCCCTACTTTACTCTGTGGACTCACCCTGAAAAAAAATAAAAAATAAAAAAAATAAAAAATAAAAAATAAAAAGGCTCCCCAGACTTCTAGTCAGAGAGCAGGCTGAAACTCTACCCAGGCTACTTTTTATGGAAAAGAAAGGATAACTCAGAAAATGTGAACAAAGACCTACAAAACAGAGGAAAAAGTTCCAGAGAGTAATTTGCAACCAGCAGGACTGGGCCCTAATCAATACAATGGGCAACATATGCTCAGATGGGTTTCAAAATTAACATAAACCAATGACTGTTAATGTTTCCATCTTCTGCGCTTTAGAACAAGAGTATCTATACACATTATCTTATATCTATACCACTGTGTGTTGGGTTAATTAGGGGGAAGAGTGGCAGAAAACTTGTCTCTTTATTTCATACGTTTTCAGATCAAGAGGAACCATATTCACGCAACTTAACTGAAGGAGCCTAATCTGCACTTGGACCTAATTTATATTAGGAAACCCTGGATCTTGAGCATAAGCCCAGTGCTTTAATGAGATGAAATTTTGGGGGGAAAAGAGCTTGGATGTGGAAGAATGTAAATAATTTGTGCACATGGGGTAAACTGGAAGTTTGAAACATGGCTGCAAATTTCTTGATATTTCTCCTATGGAGTCTGGATTTATGTCTCCCCCTCTCAAACCTGGGAGGGCTTGTATCTACTTCCATCACTTGAAAATGGTGGCAGAAGTGACACCATGTGATTTCTGAAGCGATGTCAGAATAGTATATACAGCTTCCATCCTGCTTACAGGGAACACTGACTCTCGGAGCTCTGAACCACTAATGTTAGAAGTCACTTCATGCAGAAGGTAAAAAAAAAAAGAAGTCACAACCCTGTGGAAGCCCAAGCCAAATGAAGAGGAACTCTGGTTAACAACCCAAAGTAAGCTCAAATTTCAAGTTCGTTTTAGCCCAGACATCAGCAAAGAAACCTCTAGGTGATTTCAGCCCCAGACATTCCATTCTTCCTGAGGCTCCAGACTGTAGCATGGAGACAAGTCATTCTTACTATCCCCTGTCTGAATTCTTGTCCCACAGAATCCATGAACATAATGAGCTGGTTGTTGTGTGTCACTAAGTTTGAAGTTGCTTGTTGTTTGACAGCAATAACAGGAACACTGGTATATTAGTTTCCTGTGGCTGCTGTAACAAATTATCACAAACTTGGTGGTTTAAAACAACACAGGTACCGGGCGCGGTGGCTCACGCCTGTAATCCCAACACTTTGGGAGGCTGAGGCGGGCGGATCATGAGGTCAAGAGATCGAGACCATCCTGGCCAACATGGTAAAACCCCATCTCTACTAAAAATACAAAAATTAGCTGGGCGTGGTGGGGCGCGCCTGTAGTCCCGCTACTCGGGAGGCTGAGGCGGAAGAATCGCTTGAACCCAGGAGGTAGAGGTTGCAGTGAGCCGAGATTTCACCACTGCACTCCACCAGCCTGGCGACAGAGCAAGACTCCATTTCAAAACAAAAAAACACGTTTTTTCTCTTACAGTTCTGGAGACCAGAAGTCCAAGATTGTTATCACTGGGACAAAATAATGTGTTAGTGGGGCCACACGCCCCTGGAGGCTATTGGGGAATATCCCTTCCTTGCTTCTTCCAGCTTCTAGTGGTTGCTGACATTGATTTGTGTCAAAGTCAACATCTACAAATTTCTCTCTGTTCCTTCTTCACATTGCTTTTTCACCGTGTGTGTGTGTGTGTGTGTGTGTGTGTGTGTGTGTGTGTGTAGGATGAGATGGGGTGGGGAAAATCTCTTCTGTTTCTCTCTCATTATGATATTTACAATGGCATTTAGGGCCACAAGAACAGTCCGGGATAACCTCCCCATCTCCAAATTATTATTATTATTATTATTATTATTTTAGACTGAGTCTTGCTCTGTCACCCCAGGCTGGAGTGCAGTGGCACAATCTCAGCTCACTGCAACCTCTGCCTCCAAGGCTCAAGCGATCCTTTCACCTCAGTCCTAAATAGCTGGGACTACATGCACCCACCACCATGCCAGACTAAGTTTTGTATTTTTTATAGAGACGGAGTTTCACCATGTTGCCCAGGCTGTTCTCAAACTCCTGAGCTCAAGCAATACGCCCCCCTCAGCCTCCCAAAGTGCTGAGATTACAGGTGTGAGTGACCGCACCTGGCCTCAAAATCCTTAATTTAATCATACCTGCAAAGACTCTTTTGGGTTGGATTTTGATTTTTTTTGTTTGCCTGCTTGTTTATCTTGTTTCTCATGCAAAGTAATATTCATAGGCTCTAGGAATGAGGACATGGATATCTTTTGGGGTGTCCTTTTCAGCCTCCTACCACTGCATAGTTGCTATATATATATATATATATATATATATATATATATATATATGAGACAGAGTCTCGCTTTTGTTGCCCAGGCTGGAGTGCAATGGCGGAATCTCAGCTCACCACAACCTCCACTTCCTGGGTTCAAGCGATTCTCCTGCCTCAGCCTCTGGAGTAACTGGGATTATAGACATGTGCCACCAGACCCAGCTAATTTTGTATTTTTAGTAGAGACAGGGTTTCTCCATGTTGGTTGGGCTGGTCTCGAACTTCTGACCTAAGGTGATCAGCCCACCTCGGCCTCCCAAAGTGCTGCCAAAGTGGGATTACAGGTGTGAGCCACTGCACTCGGCCAGTGGCAAAATATTACGCTGTATGTATTCTTTGGTATCTTGCCTTTTTAAATGTATGAGCCAAAATAAGCATTCTCATGCCATTACATACTCTGAAAACAGCAATATTAATGGTTATGTAATATTCAATTGAATGAATGTAACTTAAGTTAGTTATCTAAAACCTTAATTTTTCTTTTCTTCTTTTAACTTTTATTTTAGGTTCAGGGGATACATGTTCGGGTTTGTTACATGGGTAAATTACATATTGCTGGGGATTGTTGTACATATGATTTCACCACCTGGCAGCAGTAAGCATAGTATGCAATGGGTAGGTTTTGTTTTGTTTTGGAGACAGGGTCTCGCTCTGTCACCCAGACTAAAGTGATGATCTTGGCTCACTCCTCCATCTCCCAGGTTCAAGCGATTCTCCTGCCTCAGCCTCCTGGGTAGCTGGGATTACAGGCATGCGCCACCACACCTGGCTAATTTTAGTATTTTTAGTAGAGAAGGGGTTTCACCATGTTGGCCTGGCTGGTCTCAAACTCCTGACCTCAAGTGATCCACCTGACTCAGCCTCCCAAAGTGCTGGGATTACAGGTGCGAGCCACTGCGCCCAGCTCCAATGGGTAGTTGTTTGATCCTCAGCCTTCTCCCACACTCCACCCGCAGATAAGCCCTGATGTGTATTGTTCCACTCTTTATACCCATGTGTACTCAATGTTTAGCTTCCACTTATAAATGAAAACTTGCAGTATTTGGTTTTCTTTTCCTGGCCTCTGGCTGCATCTGTGTTGTTGCGAAGGACATGATTTCATTGTTTTTTATGGCTATGTAGTATTACATGGTGTATATGTACCACATGTCCTTTATACAGTCCACCAGTGATGGGCATCTAGGTTGATTCCATATTTTTGCCATTGTGAATAGTGCTGCAGTAAACATACATGTCTTATGTGTCTTTATGGGAGAATGATTTATATTCTTTTGGGTATATACCCAGTAATGGGATTGCTGGGTCAGGTCGTAGTTTAAGTTCTTTGAAAATCTCCAAACTGCTTTTCCACAATGACTGATCTAAACATTGCCATCAGCAGTGTGTAAACATTCCCTTTCTCCACAATCCTGCTACCTGTTATTTTTTTGGCTTTCTAGTAATAGCCATTCTGATTTGTGTGAGATGATATCTCACTATAATTCAAAACCTTAATATTGGACACTTATTTCTAACTCTCTATTTTTTTATTATTTCCTGAGACTAGATTCTAGATATGGAACTTATGAGTGTGAGCAGCTTAAAACTTGTGACTATATTGCCAGATTGCCATTTAGAAATGCTTATCAATGTATTATTTTATTATTCCTGTGGGTGCATGTCTCATCATCATATCCTCACCAGCACTGAAGTTCTGGATTTTTCGGTTTTGGTTATTTGCCAATATTTCTTTAGAAGTCTATGTTTTCCTCTTATTTTGTATTGGATTCTTTATAGGTTAGCAATTTTTTTGACATTTTTGTAGCAAATACTTTTTCATCATTTTATTATTTGCTTTTAAATTTTGGATATGATATCCTTAATTGCTACACACTTACAAAGTCTGCACTTTTTTTTTTTTTTAGATGGAATTTTGCTCTGTTGCCCAGGCTGGAGTGCAGTGGCATGATCTCAGCTCACTGCAGACTCTGCCTCAGGAGCTAAAGCGATTCTCCTGCCTCAGCCTCCCAAAGTGTTCGTATTATAGGCATGAGCCACTGTGCCCGGCCCAAAGTGCACTATTCAGAGAGCAGACTCAGTAGTGCTTGAAACAGCACAGGGTTTGATGTCAGAAAGGCCTAGATAAGAATCTGTCTCACAGAAATGAATGCTGGTTGTTTTAAAGCTTAAATAAAATAATTTAAGTTTAAAAATCAAGCATGAAGACTAGGCTATGTAAGTACTTACTTCATTTCTTTTGGTTCTGTTTGCTAGAAAGAAAACAAATCATCAAAGAGAAAAATCCAAATGCCTAATAAACATGAATATGCTCAACCTGTTTAATAATTTTAGAATGAAAAATTCAAAATAGTTACCATTTTCTGTCCATCAGATTGGCAAAAATTTAAGAGATAATGTCTAGTGCAAAAGAGGATATGAAGAAAGGGAAACTCACTCAAGGGAACTGTGGACTGTGTGACTTGCTAAAGTTTTTTGGAAAGCAATGGCTATCTTTACTAGAGTTTTAAAATGTACATATTTTTGACCTATCTTTCCAATTTAAGAAATCTATCCTTTAAAAATGCAAAACTACAAAAGGGTATATGTGAAAAGAAGTTTGCCTTTGTATGGTTTGTAATAGCAAAACACTGACAACAACTTAAATGTTCATCTGTCAGGAAATTGTTAAATAAATTGATTTTAAATTCCTTTCCACTAGAATTAAGCTCCCCAAGAACAGGGATTTTTTTTTTTTTTTTAAGATGGAGTTTCACCATGATGGCCGTGCTGGTCTTGAACTCCTGACCTTAGGTAATCCACCCACCTCAGCCTCCCAAAGTGCTAGGATTACAGGCGTGAGCCACCGCGCCCGGCCAAGAACAGGGATTTTTAACGGTGATGATAACTGCTGTTTTCCCAGCACTTAAAACATAGTAAACATTCAAAAGAAATGATGGAATGATTGCATAAATAAATAACATTCTTTTATATCTTTATTTACATAATGCAATAGACATTTTAAAAATTGGTGTGATTTATGTGTAATGACCTGGGGAAATGCCCGTGATGTATTATTAAATGATAAAAGCAAGTCAGAGTAAAGTGTGACGTCATTTTTGTTTTTTTAAGGGCAAAAAAGGAAGAA
Source organism: Ateles fusciceps (assembly GCA_036589455.1). Classification (NCBI taxonomy): domain Eukaryota; kingdom Metazoa; phylum Chordata; class Mammalia; order Primates; family Atelidae; genus Ateles; species Ateles fusciceps. Next base: position 2,417,875 of record JAZHEH010002853.1, on the reverse strand, counting down.
CAAGAGTATAAATGTAATACATATTTGTGTAAGCACAGAAAAATTCTCGAAATGACATCCAACATAGTGTTAAAATTGTTAACAGAGGGATGGAATTGAAAGGATGGAGAAGTTATTACTTTTTTCTTTACACATCTCCGCATTGTTTAAACTTCTAGGAAGGAAATGTTTGTGCAAGCCCTTAGCTCAAACCAAACTAGACTTTGCTATGGGAAAGTCAGTAGGCTTGAATCCACGCACACATCAGGGAACAGTGACCTTGATACTGTTCGGTATTCTTTGTACGGTATTGGTTTGTTGCCTTTTTTTAAGTATCTGTTGAACACTGGTAAATTTTGCTCCTCGCCTCTCGGTAGTCGCTCGGCCTGTTCTTTCCTGCAGGTATTTCTCCTGCGGAGCCTGCCGCCTCGCCCCCGCGCTTATCTCTGGACGGCTTTGGAGCCAGCGCGGCTTCTGTGGGGCAGCTACTGTGTGCACGCTCGACCTTTGCCACCCTCCGCGCTGATGGGAACTGGAGGAGGATGTGGTTTCGACACGACACAATGTGGCCCAAGCGTCCTTGTTTCCTGAATATACCCCAAAGTACAAGTCCCATCTCCACTTTTGAAAGAATTCCCCGAGAAAGGGGGCTTGCGTGGAGGAGGTGGAGGTGCGAGGGGAAGATGAGGTGTTGGAGAAGCCTGGAGCATGGGGCCTCTATTAATATTAACTTTCGTTAAGATTTGGCCTTTCTCTCCCCGGGGGCTTCACAAAGCAGGAAGTCAAGGGCAGTGGATCAGGGAAGGGAATTGGCAGGAAGAGAAGACCTTGAGTAAATTATTTAGTTGTGACACGAGATTAAGAGTGGGCCCAGGTTGGGGAGCAGCGCTCCAGCCGCCACTAATCATGGGAGCCCAGAGGCGAAATCGGGTTCCCGGGGACCCGGAAAATTGCTAGAGTCTGGCGAGGGGCAAATCAGGAAGTGTCTTTGTAGGAGATGAGATGGAACCCGGCCTTGGGGCCCAACCAGGCTCCAAGGGAGACCGCGTTTGCCCAGGTGTCAGGCCGCGCCTTCTGGTGGCTGTGGAGAGTAGGAGCAGGGGTTTAAGAGCCACAGCGCCGCCGGGAGAGCGGAAAGGAGTAGATTCGTTCGCGCCTGCTGTGCGAGGCGACTCCCCCGGAGACCCACCTGTAGTCCCTCGCCATTGGCCGAGAGGCCGGGAAAGCCACCAAGGCGGCCGAGAAGGGCCGCGGGGGCACCCCTCGGCTTCTCCTGCCGCGGCTCCTGCTGCTCTCGCTCAGCCTCCCGCTCCCAGCCCCGAGTCCCAGCTCTCGGGTCGGCCGCAGGGCTGGTGACAGAGGCCGCGGGGTCTCGGCAGTTCGGCCCTCTCCGCCGGAGCAGCAGCGCCGCCTGCCGGGGGCCTCGCGCAAGCGAGACAGGCCCCACGCCGCAGGCCGCCGGCGGCTGCAGCTTTGAGGCGCCGAACACGCGCTCCCGTTCCGCCTTTTAAATCCTTCGGGCCTGATGCCACCATCGCCAGCCCAGGGCGCCCAGCTACGACAGGTCGAAGGCAGGCGCCCCAGGCGTTCTTTGCCAGGTTGGCTTCGGCGTCCGCGGCCCAGGTTCCCCGCACCTCCGCGCCGTAGTGGCGCGCGCCTTTTGAAAAGCATGGCGTCTTCAGGTATGAGGACGAAAACAACCGCGGACACCATACCGTTCCAAAGAGGAAAAAGAAAGTGCCCGGAATCTCAGGGCACGACTTCCGGGGCGGCGGGCGGCGGCGGGGAGGCGCTCCTAGGGCTTCCAGCCTGGCAGGAGGCCGCGGCGCCCGGACCTCGCCCGCTCCCGCCGCGCGCCACCCCTCAGGAGACGCCGCGAATCTCTCCAGGAAGCTCCAGGCGGCCGCGGAGACCCAACAGCGACACGCAGCCGGCAGAGACTGGCCGTCCTGGGCGACAGCAGCGGGACAGGAGCCCCTGGGCGCCCGCCGGGAGCGCGGGGAGGCACTGGGCTCGGGGACCTTGCGCTCCAGTGACCTTGGGGGAGGGTCAAGGAGCCCGGGCCCCGCGGCGGCCGGGAGTGGACGCCACTGGTCGCGAAGGCCGCAGGGGGAAGGGGCGGATCGCCGCTGCCTAACCTCTCTCTGCCGTAATGGCTGGGTAGATCCGCAGAGATGCCTGGATACCACGCCGAACGTTTCCCCCCAGGCGCGTTGTGGACAACGAGCCCATTTAGGCATAGATAAAGAACAAGTTCCATCCATTCAGACTGGGTGGGGTGCCTCACGCCTGTAATCCCAGCACTTTGGGAGCCTGAGGCGGGCTGATCACCTGAGGTCGGAGAGTTCCAGACCAGCCTGATCAACACGGAGAAACCCTGTTCTACTAAAAATACAAAATTAGTCGGGCCTAGTGGCGCATGCCTGTAATCCCGGATACTCCGGAGGCTGAGGCAGGAGGATCGCTTGAACCCGGGAGGCTGAGATCGCGCCATTGCACTCCAGCCTGGGCAACAAGAGGGAAACTCCGTCTCAAAAAAAGAAATTTCATCCATTTTTCTGTCTAAAACATTCAAAGACTCAAATCTAGACAATAGCTTCTCTGAGGTAGAAGTAGGGAGGGATTGGGAATAAACTAAAAGTTGGGGTGAGGAGCTTGCTTCTTGTCTATTTTGTCTGACTACAGATTTGCAAAAGGAGCGCCCTGCTGTATTCAGTAGTACCAAGCCCTCCTAGAAACTTACCCACTGAACAGCTTCACGTGGCATGATCATTTGATGAATCGATTTTTAGTTTCCCATTCCAGCCAAATATCCACCCAAGAGAACCAATCATAATACTGGATGTATTATGACATGTCAAGACTCTCACTTCTCTGTAGAAATGAGAAATAAATGTCGATTGTTGGTTTTCTGTAGACTTGTGATCACACCCAAGAACTGTCATTCTCGTTACCAAAATCTGAATCATTGTCTAATGTGCCATGTGTATAACAATATATCACTAACAGCGATCTGAAAGTGTAAAGATGTTTATGTAAAATTCATAGATATGGCCGGGCGTGGTGGCTCACGCCTGTAATCCAAGCACTTTGGAGGCCAAGGTGGGCGGATCACCTGAGATCGGGAGTTCAAGACCAGCCTGACCATCGTGGTGAAACCCCGTTTTAAAAAATAATAATAAAAATAATAAAAAATAGAAAGACCCAGGAGAAGCTTAGCGTTGTGTCAGGACGAAAATGGACCCAACACAGAAGTTTAATCTAACCTTCATCCCAGAGTCTTCACAAATGGTCGCCGAAGAAACTTACCCGGATGATTCAGGGGCCTCTCAAAACTTCTCCGAGACATTAATAAAGAACCTTAGTAAGCTTAGAACGCCAGTACTGAATTCCCTTCCCCCTCTACCAGAGGGTTCACTCCATCAACAGTCTACAGGAGCAGCAATCCTCAGAGAAATCAAAGATGACTTGCCTTACAGGAGGAGAGGAGTAAGAACATTGCCATCTGTGAAGAGAGAAAGGCTGGCAAGATTGAGATACATGTTACTTGGCAGAAGTCCTAGGCAGCTTGAAAGACCACTAACGAACACTGGGCTTAAGGGAGTTAAGAATGCATCAAGAAGAGGGATGTTCAAATGTCCCTGCAGTTTCTGCGAGTCTAGCGGATGGGATCCTTCTGAGAATGCTAGAATAGGGAATTATGACACCAAGCCACTTCAGCCATAAACCTTATTCTTGCCCTTTTTTCTTGCTGGTAATTTATATAGCAGACCGAGAAAGCTACTCTCTGCTCATATGGATTATACACCAATAATTTTGATAATGAGTTCTAGGTTGCATTTTTCTTGCATCTTTTTCCCTACTATGATGCTAGTAATTTATAAGAGATCTGTGTAGTTTGAATGTATTTGGATAACTTTAGCTCTACTGCTTGATTTGACCCAAAGAAGCCAAGAAGATATAAGTATTCCCATGTGTTTTAGAAGCCCAAAGTCAGTGAGGCAAAACCCAGCAACAAGAAATTGAAGCAAAGTTACTTGTGGATAAAGCATTAGCTAGTTTGGTTAGAGCATAATAATTAGATTTTCTGGCTTTCAAAAATTTAGGTTGCAAGAAGAGCAAAATTTATGCTATTTTTACAGTTTTCAGTACAAAAGGTGTTTACATAGAAACAATAAAGTTGACATTTGATTACCTTTTAAAAAATAAAATAAAAATAAATAAATTCATAGATATGATGAAAATAATAATAGGAATGAATGAAAATAAATAGAATGTGGATTTCTAAAATATGCATTATTTTGAATAAAGTGGTCCAAGAGAAAAATAATGTTTTAACTTTTTATGTGTGGATTCCAGACAAGCAATCTTTCTTTTTATTCTTTCTACAGTTTTCTATATTTCTATATTGTTACTAGACAGTAGTCTTTGGTTCTGACATATTTATTCTGTTTGTTTCTGGCAATGCACATAATAAGAAATATACACGCAGCAATAATCTTGCTGTTGTTATTCACAAACACCCAGGGGAACAAAAGAGGCAACAAGGAGAAATGAAAGAAGTCTCAGCCACAGAATGGCAAGAAAAGTTATATGTTTTTTAGGGCCACTCTGACAGGTTGCCATTTACCAGCTTACTGACCTTGGGAAGGCCCCAACCTCTGAGCTACTACTTCCTCATCTGTAACCTGGGGATCCAGTGAGGTAGTGTAAGCCAGTGTCGCATTGTACGCTTATAACTAGACCCCAATCATGACATGAGCTGCTTCTGTCTAGAAATAGAGGGCCAGGTGAAGACTGAAAATAGAATCTAGTTCTGTTAAGTTTTGTTGTAGCTGTTGCTTTTTAAATATATTAGCTACACAGAGTGAAAGAACAATACCCAAAATGTATTTCATGAGTAGAAAACAGAGCCTGCCCTGGTCATTTTTAACAACTCCTAATCTGTGGTTTAGGTATTTAATCCTTGTTCTTGATTCTACTAATCATCAATAAGTTGAAATTATTTAAGTGCCACATAACAAGCCATCGTAAGTTTGTACTACAATGACTTAAGCTCTGCATTGTTTTTCCTTGTTTGCTTCCCTCAGATTGGAGAGGAACTTATCAACTACTATTTGCATAAAACCTATCATCATACTACAGATACTAAGTTGATGATAGCAGACTGTTAATCCTGAAAGTTCTGAGATAACGTATGAATAGTTAGAAAAAAAAAATCCTGTTTTATATTTGAAGTTAAAACTCAAATATAAAAATGCATGAACTGCCTGGGGTTTTACCTACCAATAAAATATTGGACACATAAACCCAGTACATGATATAAATATTATTTTTAAGTAAATGTGCATGTTAAGGGATGGTTTGGTAATCATTTCATGTCAGGGAAGTCTTTTCATGGATTAAAACTGATTGTGTTGTGACTTATGGATCAGATCTCTAGCACAGAATCACCAGGATGCTGCTTTACTGGTCATTTAACTTTGGGGCTCTGGCAACCTGGTTGATATTATCTATATCTACTGTGGTTAATGACAAATTCCAGTTGGGAAAAGCTGTTGTTAAAACAAATGTAATGTTTGGGCACTAGAGACATAGCGCCAAAAGGTCACCTAAGTGCTGCCCCCACCTTCTCTGGACTGATTCCTCCAAGAATGTCAAGGTAAATGTTGGTGTAATCTCTGGAACTCACAGAGTCTACTTTCTTTATTTGGAATTTGAGAGGGTTTTTTTTTTTCTTTCCTAAATCTAATGTCATAACCTTCTAGAAAATCATATTTTATACATATATGTCTATATATGTATAAACTATCTCTATTTTTATATATGTATTCCTCTGATTTGTAGCTAAGGAAAGAAGACAGCAGGTGATTGTGCTGGCTAGTATCACACAGTGCCCCACTGCCACCTCTAAAACCTGCCTGGTTTGTTAAAATCATAGTGCACCCTCTCCAAGAAGAGCAGGAGGCAAAAGGAAAAAAGGCAAAGGAAAACTGACTGAATGTAGGAGTTGTGGGATTGAAAATTTGTACAGTCTAAGTGTGATTAAGAAGATAAATGTTTATTTTAAATATTTACAAATTAATCTACATTACTCAGATATGAATGTTTTTGTTATACTCCAAAGCAAAACCAATTTCATACAATATCTGCTGCTGTAATTTTATTGTAAGGTAGAATTCTGGAGATGAGAGTAAAGCACTTTTCTTAAAACAACATCTAAGGATGAATAAGCCTTTGAGAATTTAAAGCTCAGCAGCCTCCTGGATGGCTCCTGAAGAATACAGAATTAATATTGAGGTGTTGGGGGTGAAAATTGTCTCAAAATAAAGAAAGTTTTAATGCCATCTAGAGTATCTGCCTGTCTGCTCCTTTTGGGTCAAGAGTGTGCTGATGGATTATAAGAAGGTTCTCAACTACATCCTCAACTAATCTGGATTCTCCTAAGTATGATTAGAAACTAGATGTTCTAGTTGGGAACATCTCTTCTAGTAAATGAAAGGGCAAGTAAGTTATACAGATCAGCAACTTGTTGCCACATCTGGAATGCTACTTTGTGCCTTACCACTCAAAATTTTATGCAGATGCTTAGGAAGTGGCGATCAAGAAACAACAGACTTCAGGCAATTTTGACAAAAGCAAAGCTGAATGCATTAGAAAAAAATTCTGGGTTATTCTATTATCATTTGAGAAATTATCTTGCTCAAAAACTCTTTGTAAGGACTCTCTAGCACTTCGCAGAATACGGTACAAGAAGCAGCTCATATCGTGACTGGGGTCTAGTCATAAGCATACAATGCTACAATACAATGCTACATTGGCTTACATTACCTCGCTGGATCCCCAGGTTACAGATGAGGAAGTTATAGCTCAGAGGTTGGGTTCTTCCCCAGGTGGGTAAGCTGGTACATAACAACCTGTTTCTAAAACGAGGTGCAAAGAGTGGCCCTAAAAACATATAACTTTTCTTGCCATTCTGTGGCTGAGACTTCTTTCATTTCTACTTCTTGCCTCTCTTTTTCATTATTTCCTGAGTGGTTGTGGATAACAACAGCAAGAATATTGCTATGTGTATATTTAGATTGCTATTTAATATTAGTTTTCTTCACTGATGTAGGCATCTTTCTAGATATTACTAGAAAGAAGTGAAACACATTGCAATGAAACATTCGTTACTTTCATTGACCGTCCATCGTGTTAACTTTATTCATCCAACTTAATTGGATGAGTATGATAAAGCCACGAATTGTTCACAAAGGGGAAAAAAGACTCAGGCCGTTCACTCTCCATAAATACTTTTTTGTTTGTTTATTCGCTTGCTTGCTTGCTTGCTTGTTTTTGAGACGGAGTCTCTCTCTCTGTCGCCCAGGCTGGAGTGCAGTGGCTCCATCTCGGCTCACTGTGACCTCTGCCTCCCGGGTTCAAGCGATTCTCCTGCCTCGGCCTCCCAAGTAGCTGGGATTACAGGCGCACGCCTCGACGCCCGGCTAATTTTTGTATTTTTAGTAGAGACGGGGTTTCGTCATATTGGCCAGGCTGGTTTCGAACTCCTGACCTCAAGTGATCTGCCCGCCGGAGCCTCCCAAAGTGCTAGATTACAGGCGTCAGCCACCGCGCCTGGCCCATAAATATTTTTTTTGGACCTCAGTTCCACAACAGTGATAGGTTTTATTCCCTATTTTATTCCCATATTTACCCCAAATTCCCAGTCTTACCATGTATTAATACTGTGCCCACATTACTGTAATTTTTAGAAAGAAAATGTCTTGTGCAAAATGATCCTTTTAGAATGGTAGATAGTCCCTCTCCCCTAAATTTGTTTTTCTTAAACATTCAACAGATCCAAGAATATCCCGTGCCTGCCTTAGCTTGAACTTAGTTTAAACAGGCCCATGGCCAACATGGAGAAATCTTGCAGCGCCCCGGGTCTGGGCTCAGCCGGAGTCGGGAGAGGCGCAGGTGCTTGTAACTCCCAACTGAACTGGAACTGAAACCTTTCCGGGTCCGCCAGCCAAGGCCACATCTCTTCCCAGAGCGCGCGCGCCCTCTGGCGCCTGAGCGGACTACTGGACGCGGCGGAGGCGTGGGATTCGGAGGCCACCGCCCCCAGCCCTGCGCTGGAGGCGCCAGGAGCCGCGAGGTCGTCTGGTCTCAAATAACCTCAGGCGCCCCTATGCAGCCCTCCCTAAACTCCTCGAGCCGCGCTCCCCACTCGTGCCACATCCCTTGCTCCACAGGTATTGCCCCGGTGGGTGACACAGTTGGCGTTAGAAGCGCGGTGGCGTCACTTGCGGGAGAGGGCCCTGGTTTTGCGCCTTTTACCGTGGCCCGGGGGGCTTGCCAGGAGAGCCGGGTGCTTGCTTGTCAGAGAGCAGCCGAGCTCCTTTCCCCTGGCCCTGGACCCGCGTGCAAGGGGACCGAGCCCCGGGAAGGGGGAAGAACTTGTAATCGCTTGCAGCGGGACAATGTCGACTTTTGAACCTCTAACCACTAAGCAAACAGCCCATGTGCTCTTGCTCCACTGTCCAAACAGGGTTTATTGACAGGCGTTTCACAGCAACGCATAGCAACCGCGGCGGCTGGGGGCCGGCGTGTGGGCGCGGCCGGGGCGCGGGGAGGACCCGCGGGGCACCGGGGCTCACACCGGCCCTGACCCGGGACCCCTAGCCCAGCGGACCGGGACACGGCTTCCTCCTCCGCCCGGCAGCCCCCGCACCTGCGCCCCGCACTCGGGCCTCTGCCTTCGAGGCCGGGCGCCCGCGGGCGGGGCCACCGGAGCCCCTTTCCCAATCATGGAGCTGCAAACGCCACCAGGAAGGGCCGCGGAATTGGGGAGGTGCTACAGAGGGTCTCTACCTCTTGATGTCTCGCTGCTCGCTCATCCTCCCAAGCTGCCCTTGAGGTGCCTCCTCCCCTCCGTGGGCGCGCTGATTAGGCTCTCGGATGCTGGTAGAAAGACCGAAACAAAGGCGAAGCCCCTCTCACACAGGTCCTGCCGGGAACGCTTAGTTTGGCGACCTCCAGGATCAAAAATCTCAAAGGCTGCAGCCGGGTCCCCAGTGAATCGGCCAGATAGCAAGCAACCGTCACTAAGAGGATCATTTTATATTGAGTCTTGAAATCTTGTTTGTGGGGGTGATTGGGTGGAAAGAGGGGACGCGGTCGGGGATAAGGAAACTTCGAGAACAGAGAAGACAGTGGAGGCAGAAAGGGCTCACGGAAATGCCGAGTGATTTACATAAGACTAAATTCATGGCAATGCTGTCTTGGGAAAGTAGGGGGATTTTTTTTTTTTTTAATTTAATGCTCACATTTAACTAGCTGAGTTACGGGGTGTCCTTAGAGAGGAGGGAGTCCCTCCAGAAGGGAACTGCCTGCTGTTTGCAAAGCTTTCGTGTGGATTTGGTGAGATGCTATAAGGGCCCTCTCACCCCCACCCCCCATAATTCCTGGCTGCTGGGAAGCAGCTGGCCATGCAGATGTGCATTTCGCCAAAGGCACCCCCCAGGAGAGCCACGCATTCCAAGGCTGGGCTCAGGCTTGGGGGCAGGGAAGGTCTCAGAACCTGCTTTTTCAGGATTCTGATGCTCTGGGGTAAAATGAGGCTGTCCAGATAACCTCCACTCCCTCTCTGAATTTCCCAAATCAGCTTGCAAGCAGAGAAGATATTTCATTTCTTTAAAAAAAATAGTTGCACACAAAATCTGAAGATAAATACAGAATCTGAAATCTGGAAAGCTCATTTATCTCTTTTTCTTTTAGAAAAAATTCAACTGTGTTCAAATACCCCCCACTTCCCTTCACCATATCACTTCTTGCCCCCATGGATCCAGAAGGCTTTAAAAACTCTGGCTTGGATGTTACACAGACCAACAACCCAAACAGCAGCAACAACACCAACTCCCCCCACCCCCTTCTTCATCAGCCCCAAGATTGTGAAAATGACAGGAAGTCCAGGTTGGCTCTGGCATTTATAGCACTGACATACATTCAGCCCAGAGAAGCTGTGGTGACAGGCTCTCTAAACAAGTCCCTCTTTGGGCCCCCTGGTCAGGCCTGGAGTCCAGTAACCACCCCCTCATACCACACCCTGTGCATACACCAGCCAAGCCTTTCCTGGTCTGGGAAGGGAAGAGAAAAAAGACGCAGGCCATCGGGGGGATTCTGCAGTCTTTGAACAGTCCAGCTTTCTATCTTAGCCGCCTTTGGCTTCTGCAGTTTAAACCTTGCCTGCCTGGAGGCAGGAGGCCCAGCTGGACCTCTGATGGCCATGAGCAGGCAGCAGCTATCTCGGCCCCAAGGTTGCCATTCCCCCTGAGTCCCTCTCTGCCCTCAGCTCCAACCAGAGGTGCAGCCTGCAGATCTAGGAGGGGGAAGAGGTGGGGGGGAGGAGGCTGAAGCCCTCGTTGGTGTGGTCAGTCCAGGCAATGCTTCTGGCAGTCCCAGAATGAAACTCAATGGCCGCTTTCTGTCTCCTCAGTGGCAGAAAGAGCCAGATGGGAAAAAGTAAAAATCTGGGAGAGTATATTTCTTGAGGCCCCAAATCCCACTTGTCTTGCTCCTGGCTCCCATTTTTCCTCTGAGAGCCAGGTTTGTAGGTCTCCGGCTGTGGGTGGGAGGGGAGGGGTCTCTCCTGAGGAGTCTAGCAGAGTCCATGCTCCTCATGGCTCAGCCTGGAATTGCTCTGCCGCTGCAGACCCCTGTGGGTCACTGGGTGACAGTGGAGTTTAGCACCCCTCCAGTCGGCCCCAGAACCCCAGGGACAGAGCCAGGCACTGAGCCCTGCAGGGAAGACACCGGACTCAAGGACTCCGGGACACTTCTCAGAGGACCTGGCTGAGGCTGGGGAGGCTGTGGCGGCGGCGGCTGCTGCTGCTGCTGTTGTTGCTGCTGCAGCTTCTTCTTGTTGATTTTCCTTTCCTTTGCTCTGCGGTTCTGAAACCAAATTTTAACCTAGGAAAGGAAAGGTGGAGAAAAGCAGATAGTGGTGAAGAAGATGTGAGGGAAAAGAGGAACCATACCCAGCAGTATCATCATCTCCCTGTCAACTGCAGAACTCCAAGTCCTTCTAGAAGCTTTCCATGGGCATCCCCTAAGAGCCCAACCCTAGAGCCATTCTCAGGCCCAGTTCAGCCTCATGGGAAGAGTATTCCTCCTTCCTTGCTCCCTGGGTTTCTTTTCAAAGCAACTTTTATCTACTCATTTACTGGAAAAGTTTAGAGTCTCAGAACCAAGGAAAACAGAAACTGCAAGGCCCTTTCTCTGCAGCAAAGGGAGGCCAGTGCTGGGTGGTGTACTTCAAATGGCAACCTTTGACCCCTCAAGGCTACACTAAAATGCAATTTTCCTCACCTTAGAGCTGAAAATGAGATTTAATTGTGTGGCTTCCTGGTTGTGAAGCTGGCGTGTTTTTCTAGACTATATAAATAGAATGTTCATGAACCAAGTCTTGTCCCCCTAGTTTTTATGAGCAGAGACTGAGTATTTTATTTAGTTTATTTTCTTAGGCACAGTGCTAAAAACAAAGAGAATAGGTCTTGTAATAAGTCCTTATAGACTCAAATGGAATTCTGGATTAAACTAATACACTTGGCTTTTTTTTCACATCTCCTATATTCCTCAAAAGAGAGAGAGAAAAAAATCAACAACAGCAAAAAAAAGAGGACTAGAGATAGAAAGAGGCTTTTTAAAAAGTATTCCAGGCCAAGCGTGGTGGTGCACACCTGTAATCCCAGCACTTTAGGAGGCCTTGACAGAAGTATTACTTGGAGTTTGAGACCAACCTGGGTAAGATGGTGAGACCATCTCTGCAAAAACTTCAAACATTAGCCAGTCATGGTGGCTTGAGCCTATAGTCCCAGCTACTCAGGAGGCTGAGGTAGGAGGATCCCTTCAGCTCAGGAAGTTGGGGCTGCAGTGAGCTATGATTGTACCACTGCACTCCAGCCTGGGCCACAAAGCAAGAACACATCACTATTAAAAAAAAAAAAAAAAAAAAAAAAAAAACACCTCCAAAGATGAAAGCTTGCACCCTCCTGCTTCAGTCTTTCCACAGATCTAGAACCCCTGAAGCCAGATTTTCTAACTGTCATGGTCCTCTCCCAGGCAGTAGCCTGCCCGGAGGGAGCTAGGTGGTCCCCACCTGCCTCTCAGAGAGCCCCAGCGTGGCGGCCAGCTCGGCTTTCCTCCGGATGGTGATGTAGCGACTGTAGTGAAACTCCTTCTCCAGCTCCAGCCGCTGGTGGTCCGTGTACACCACTCGGTATTTGTCTTTTGTCCTGGTTTTCACTGTGGAGGAAGGAGAAGTGAGGGCTGAGAACTGCAGGGCAGCCCATCAGTCATGGTAATGACAAACCTCCCTAACCCAGGGACATTTCTCTTCCTCCACCACCCTGGGGGGGCCCAGGTTTGGCTGGTTCCTGCCAAGTCTGACAAGACCCCCCAGAGGGTCCTGTGGGGGGGTGGTGGTGGGGAGGGTGTGAGGCTCCGGAGGCAACTAAACTAACCTTGGTATTAACTGGTTTTTAAAAATTAAGAAAAGTGAAAACTTCATTCACACAGAAGATAACAGAACGTACCACCCTTTCTGTAAATCAGATACAGTACTGGCATATATTTGACACCAAGGGGAAGGGGCAGGGTGGAGCAGCCGGAGTCCCAGGGAACATCCAGATTTCCAGGCCTACCAGAGGTATAAATCCACCTGGAAAACAGCTGCCATTGTGGGCACATGTTGTGGAGGCGGTGTGGGGGCTACTACTTTTCTTTACTACATACAAGTGGAAAGCAGGGCACAGGAGCTGACAAGTCACCACAATCATCCCCCAGACACACCAGGCCCATCTGGTGGAATTCTGAGCTGGGCTCTGGCAGAGGGAAGCTATGCCGACAGGCAGAATACCCCCTCCCACTGGGTACACTGTATACCTGCCCAAACCAGGCTTGGCATTTGGCACTTTTTCTTTTTTGATCCTCCATGTATGTATTCCAGCTGCAAACCCGGCCAGAGCTATCCTGACCAGTGATCTATGCTCATTGGATTGAGTCAACATATTAAATCCTGGATTGATTGTTTTACTGAAGGGCCTTGACAAATAGTGTCCACAATGTTGGAGCAGGCCCGAGCCTGGCGTCTCCACCAGGTCTGTCTTGGCTCAGTCCTTGGCAGAGCCCCGGTCAGGGGCTGTTCTCTCTGGCTCGGTCCGCTTTGGGGTCTTCTTGCAGCTGGACAGGTTCAGTCGTCCAGTGCCCAGTCCCATAGAAAGATCTGAAGGGCCTGGGAGTTGCCCGGAGGTGTTTAATGCCCCGCAGGCTGACTTTGTTCAGGTAAAACCCTTTGCAAACCACAACAAAAGCGCCCTGGGAAGATACAGGCCTGATCAGAGGGAGCTCCCCTGAGCCGCTGAAAGAGGAACACAGCCGCAAACAATGCAGGACAAGGCGATCTTATCAAAGAAAAGCCCTTTCAATGCCTTAATAACAACCACATTCTGTTTGAATTACCACTACTGAGCAAATGGCGGCCCCGGCTTTCATCCCCCTCCCCGCCAGGCGTATTAACATAAACACGGCCCTGCAGGCGCATTTGAATGGGGCTGCGGCCCCGACCCCGCGCCTGCTAGGCAAGTAAAGGGAGCTAACGCGGCTTTCTCCGCGGTGGACGCGTGGACACGCGTGACCACCTCAAACCTACTCCAGGCTGCCATTGGTACTCGCCCCTTTTTACAGATGAGGAAATGGAGAATCAGACCAAGTCACGCAGGTAGTATCATGCGGGGGCTGCCACCGGAGCCTGGCTGGAGCCACAGTGGACACCTCCGGGACTTGGGCGCAGAGCAGTTCCGTTAGCCGAACACCCCAGGCAGGAGACTCGCCTGGGGATAACTCGGATCGACCCTTGCTCGGGTGCTACCCCTTCAATGTCCCGGAGGGGCCGGGGAACTCGGTGACCAGACCCTGTGCGCTCTTCGGCCCGCGCCCCAAGGGCCTTGGAGGCGCCCCACACCCCCTGGGAACCTAGGAGCGGGGCTGTGGAGGGGGAGGGATGAGAGGGACTTGTCAGAATTCATTATTGACTGCGAAAGTCACCACCCTCTTTCCGGGCCCTAAAAGAGACAATGGCAGGGCTGGGAAGGTGTATATCAAAGCGAGCCGGGCCGCGTCCCCTCCACCCACCCCTTGACAGATGACGCTCTGCGGAGGAGCCGGGCTCCGGCCCGCGGGCCGCGGCCACCCCCACATTAACATCACAAGGGCACCCGGCGCCGACTGCGGCCTTCCCACCTCGGCGCGGGACTTCACAGCGGCCTCTCATCTGCTGACCCCGCGGCCTGGGCTCTGGCGGCTTCCCTCCCGCCCTCTTCCCGGCCCTCACTCTGCGGCTACTCTCCTGGGACACACAAAAGTCTTCCTTAGACGGTGCGCGATCCCCGCCAACCGCGCCCCAGACAGGCGCTGCAAAAAGTGCGTCTTTGGGAGCCAGGGTCTGGGAGCGCCCTGTTAGGAGAAAGGCGCCTCCTCTTGGAGAAGGGACCAAGCCAAAGCTCGGAGGTCCATCCAAGGCAACCAGGACTCTCCCTAGCATGTGTACAGTGACGCAGAAACAGATGCCCAGAGACAGCCCCCAAAGGGCGCTTTGATTTATACAGCTGTAATTGGCTATAAAACTCTGCAAAGTGCCCATAACCAGCGTGCTGACCCAACTGGGGCAGCAAGGAGCGAAGCAAGAAAAGCGGAAGCGCTGAGTGCTGGGGAAAGACTTCATGGAATAAAGGGAGCACTCAACTAGGACTCTCCCACCGCACTTCCTTGCCACCTCTCTGCACACCCGAACACCAGAAGGGGCAGACCCGGAGTCAAAGAGCCCCACAGTCCAGCAAACCTAGAATCTTTTTCAGATGCACACAAATTCACAGACATCCCTGACACCCTTGAAAGGAAGCTTTGGGAGAAATGACTCCTACCTGGAGCTGCGGCCTAATTCTCACCAGGGTTTCCTCTCCGTCTCCCTGCTCTCTCTGCAGACGCTAGAAGCCTCCCCCCTCGGCTTCTTCTCCCTACCCTTCCAGCTTTTGCTTGGAATGACCCCTTCACAGGTCAGAGGTTCAGAGACGGGGCGCGCCTCCCATCCCTTAGCAGGTGGGGCCAGCACTTTCTTCCCCAACGACAGCAGCTCTTCCTGGTCTCTCTGCTCACTGTAGCTCCCATACCTTGAATTGGCCCAAATGGCCAAATCTGGGCCCAAGCAGTCTCGCCATCCCCTCGACCCATCAGGCCACTTTTCTTCTTGGGTGGCTCAGATGGGGAAAGAGAGAGCGGAGAGAAATGGCCTAGGCCTAGCCCAAGAAGGTTCGAGCCTGCTTCTCCTCGGCAGCCAGGAGCCACGCAAGGAATGCGTGCAGCACCAAGTGGGAAGGACGCGATTATGTCCGCGTCCAGCCGTGCTCACGCCGACATTCCCAGAGCTTCCCGTAAGTGCCCCGGCGTTGTGAATGAGGAGCTATTGGAAACAGGACGCCTCTTCCCTGCCATAAGCTGAATACGGTGTTGTGAGACTCAAAATATTCACTCCCAGGCTCAATAGGTCGGAGAAGCCCCGAGGGGCCAGAGACCCCCGAATTTGTCCTCAGGCCGTGCCCCTCCAGGCGCCAGGCTCCCAGACAGCCCTGGACGCCCCCTGTGCGCACTGGACGCGCGGACGCCAAGCGTCTACCCGAGCGCCCTCCCGCGGGGCGCCGCCTGCGCTTACCTTGACTGCCGAGGGACGGCTGCGCCGGCTTCCGCATCCACTCGCACAGGTTCCGCCGCTGGCCGCCGGGGGACAGCTGCTCGGCGGCAGCGGTGGCGGCGGGCCCGGGAGGGCCGGGGTTGAGCGTCTGCAGCAGCCCGGAAGCGCAGGAAGGCGCGGCGGCCGGGTGGTGCGGGTGGTGATGCGGGTGGTGGTGCGGGTGGTAGTCGGCGGGGCTGCTGTAGCCCATGGCGGCGGCCGGGGAGCCCCCGTTGAGGCCGTGAGCCACGGCGTTGGCGGCGGCCGCGGCGCCCCCGGGCGCGTAGCCATTCCAGTCCTCCCGGAGCGGGGCGCCGTACGCGGCCGGCCAGGACGGCCCCGGGGACTGCGCGCTGTCCAAGTTCGCTGCCGCCGCAGCCGCGGCCGCCACGTGGTAGCCGCCGTAGTCCGGGGTACTGCGGGGGGCTGACGAAGTTCTGCGGCGCCAGGTTGAGGCCGCCAGAGTGGCGCACGGAGCTAGGGTACATGCTCACGTCCTTGTCCAGGAGGTAGCTCACGTACATGGTGGCGAGAGCCCGGGAGCAGACCTCACCATGCTGCCTGGGGACGGAAGCTGGAGACTGCCGGGGGGCGCGAAGGGGAAGGGGCGAGGGGACGTAAGGAGCGGCGGGTGCCTGCGCCCCAGCCCGCGGTGCTCCGCTGGCTCCTCTCGGCCCTTCTGCCTCCGAGGCGGTCCCTCCCTCTGGCCTGTCTCCTCCCTCCCTCCCTCTCTTCCTTCTTTCCTCCCACCTCCTTCCCACTAGGCTGCACAGGCGGAGAAGACCCGCCACAGGCTGGCTTGCGGAGCCCCAGACCGACGGCCTTCCGTGATTAACGAGTGTTTACAAGACTCTGTTAGTAATGACACAGACACCAATGGCTGGAGACGTTGAGGCGCAGCGCGCACTCAACGCACAACCCCCCGAAACATGATTTGCATTTTAAAAGATAAAGGTGGGGGGAAGGCTCGTGAGAGGGCAGCGACCTGATCACAGCTAAATATTCAAACCTTTATTGTTAAGAGCTTCCTCCTTCCAACCTGGTGCACTTTAACCTCCAATCACAGGTTCAAAGAATGAAATCAAGAGACTTACAAAAGAGAGGGGGGAGAGAAAAGGCTATCTTGGTGGGAATCTGGGCTTGGAGACTGGAGCAGTCGGTGTTTATGCATTTGCAGGGAAGGGGGCGGTCAAGAAACTCCTTCTGTCCCAAAGAGAAAGAAAAGAGAAGCCATTGCTTTGATGAGAACGTTTCTGACCGACCTGGTAGGTGACAAGAAGAGAGCCCTAAGAGATGGGCCTTTCCTTCCCGCCCTGTGCTCCTGGCCAGGACGAATGCAGCCCCTGTCACCGCCAATCAGTTATTTTCTTGCCCAGGGAAATCATTCGCCATCCGCACAAGATAAATTATGATCCCAGCTACAGGCTGCATCTTTGACTTCATCTTACGTTTAAGATTTGAGTTAAATTAAAGTGATTTCTTGTTAAAATGTTTACATTAAAGAGCTACAAAAGTAATGGGCTTGCGATAGAAGTCAGGCTAGTGGTTATTGGAGTGCATAACTGGAGGCGAGCTAGGGGATCGTTGACGCTGTTTTTTAGGCTGCTGGTTACATGGTGTGTTCAGTTTGTGAAAATTCAGCGAGCTACACTTGTATGATTATTATACTTAAATAAATGGTTAACAATCAAGAAAAAGAATTTCTGCTAATACCTACCTAGGTAGTTACGTGTCTTACGTCATACCTAGATCTTTAAAACACTTTCTCCTTTACAAAGTAAAACATTCTCCGAAGAAATTTATTTTTAATCTCCAGGAGATGACAAGACAATTCAGGGCCGTTATTAACGATTGCTAATGAAGAGTTCTGAATTGAGAAAGATCTTTCTTGATGTGTGAAGCGCTCCAGGCTAAGGGCCCTAGGGCTGGAAGTGGCCACCAAGGGGACCGGAGCGGCGCAGCCTCGACAGGAGCGCGGAGGCGGCGAGATTCAGCTCCCGCGCGCGCCCAGCTGTGCTTCAGCAACCGCGTGGGTGGGCCTGCGGCCCCCGTTCACCTTCTCTTGCAACCTTCGACGGCGCTGCCAGATTCGGGAATGAGGATCGCTGAGGCGAGGCCCGGCGGGCAGGGCAGCCTGACTCGCGGACTTTGAGCGCTCTCAGAACCCGTGGGCCCTCGCGGCACTCCTAGAGACCTGCACCTGTCTGTTCTCATTGTCAAGCGTTTCGCTCGGATATTTGCCACCGTCGCCTTCCTCCGTCATTTCTGGGGTGCTCTCCAGTGTCCTTTATCTCCCTTGAGCCTCACATCCCCCTAGGACCTAGAACAAAACCTAGGAGGTGTTTTTATCCTCCCCATTCTACAGGTGACAACCAGCAAGCTGCCTCTGCAGACACACCTAAAAGCGATCAGAACTAGCCTAGGATTGGGGGATCCCCTTTTTCTGGTTCCTCCCACCCTTCGAGTTTGTAAGGAAAAAGGCTAAAAATGGGGGGGTGGTGGAGTACTTAGGAGCCAAGAAGCTGCGCACTCTAGAGGTGGGAGACCGAGCTGGTCCTTCTGGGGGATCTCCAGGGCCTGACCTGGACAGCCGAGTGTCATCGGACTTCCTGAGAAATAAAACCGGAAGTAAATTGCAAACCCCATTACAAAACCCAAATCATTGAGAGAAGGGCAGAAGGGAGGTCGGCAGACCAGAGGGGGCGGGAACGTGGGAGGTTAAGTGGTGGGCACTGCGAACTTTTGATCTAGCAAACATCTTCCTCCTCTTCCTGGAGACACAATTCCCCCTTTCCATCCCCCCACACCCCTGTTCCCAGGCCTGAGCTCTGGAAGCCGAGGCTGAGTTTGCAGCCTGTGTCTTCGGAATGCGGGCATTCTTTGGAACAATCGCTTTATTAGGGACAGCCATTCCCTCCGCCCCGCGGTGGCCGCTTCCTGAGTTTTTATGGCCCAGGCTGCCGGCCGCTGGCTAATTGTCCCCGTTTTCCAGCTGCGTCTCTGTGCTGTGCCCTAAAGAAGTGGCTCTGGCCTGCTCATCCAACTGCTTTGGGAGTGACCAGGGCTGCTCTGGCCCCTCAGGTCAAGCCAGCCCCAGAGCAGGCCAAGCCACAGGGAAGCCTGAGGCTCACTTGAAGTGCTCCAGCCATGGAAAGGAAATCATTGTGAAAACCAATGCTTCCCTCGTTGCAAAAACGGGCCTCCTTAGCAGTAGCATGGCACAGCTATGGGTCTAGGACGGGGTCTAAACTGTTCGGCAAAGGGAAAGGAACTGGTAAATTATATCCTTGGACAAGCTCCTCAGAATGTAAGCATCCCCATATATCCAGGTTGCTCTCAGCCAGGGGAGGGCCCAGCTGGGTCCCTAGAAAGGCAGGGGTGGTGGGAACAGTCAGAGAGGGTTACAAGGTGGCTGCCAGAACTCCAGGAGCCTGGTCATCTTTTGCATTTAGACAGTCCTGACCTCTAGCAGATAGTGCCCCATGACTGGCCTCTGGAGATTCGCTCTGGTCAGGGGCAGCCTCTCCAGCTTCTAAGTGCAGGCCTGTGGTCTTGGGAGGAGGCAGGAGCCACCCACATCAGGAGCCCATGCAAGGCTTTCTTATTCCTAGGCCCTAGGTGCTTGGTGGCTTTCTTAGGAGGCTTTTGGCTTGCACTGAGAACCCCCAGGAGGGGTCAGGCATGGTCATCCCTAACCCGATGATGCCAGAGATGCCCTTCCATGCTGTAAGTCCCTTACCTCCTGCTGCTGGTCCAGAGAAGCCTACGGCAACTCACTCTAGAAGAGGCAAACTTGTTTGGGAAGCTCGGGCCTGCGGCTGTCCTGGGGCTGAAGCTGCAACCCCCCAGAGCCAGAGGTAGCTAGAGCTGACATCTAAAGGCAGGAAAGGGTGGGGAAAAAAAAGACACCCAGGTAAATGAAGCAACAGTAAAACTGCAGGAGCAGCCACGATCTGGTTATCAAAGGAACGCCACTGTTACTGATGGTGTAGAGGCCATTCCACATTCTTCAGAGAGGGTCCAGGCTTGCAGGATCCCAGCTGGTGGCAAGGGTGGGGGCCGCAAAGGGGGTGGGAAGCAGGAGGCTGCCGGAAGGGCCGGCTGCCCCTCCAGGCAGATGAAACACTCCTAAATCCACACATCACTGACACAGCTCTCTCCCTCCTCAAAGGTCCTAATGTTTGCTCTAAGGGGACCCTGCTCTGCCCAATATTTGTGGCTTATGGAAACGGGGGGAGTCCAGTGATTCATATAACCCAGTTAGGGCAGGCCATCTCTACCCACCTTAGCAGGTAAGTTGACTTTTTGAATCTTTTTTAGATGAAGAAAATTGTCCAGCCAGGCACAGGGGCTCACACCTGTAATCCCAGGACTTTAGGAGGGTAAGGCAGGAGAATCACTTGAGCCCAGGATAGCGAGACCCTATCTCTACAAAAAAATTCAAAAATTAGCTGGGTGTGGTGATGTGTACCTATAGTCCCAGCTTCTTGGGAGGTTGAGGTTGGAGAATGACCTGTGCCCAGGAGTTTGAGGTTACAGTGAGCTATGGTTGTGCCACTGCACTGTAGCCTTGGTGACAGAGGGAGACCCTGTCTCTAAAATTTTTTTTAATTTGGAAAAAGGAAAATAAAATTATCCAAAGAATGCAGCCCTTCCACACCCTGCACAGGAAACTCTTACCTTGTGTTGACCTGCATTACAGGGGGTAATTAAGGAAGAGTGAAATGGAAGAAAATGTTGGCTGATAAAATTATTCAGCTTGGCCATCTATATTGCTGTGGAAAAAAAAAACAAACAAACAGTTCAACTCTACTTAATTTGGAGTTTAGGGAGTCTTTCAGCCATTGCACTCAATCAGCCATCCACTCACACAAAGAAAGGCTCAATAATGCTTGGTTTGACCTCAACAGCCCTGCCCTGCCCTGCCAAGACCACTCAGCTAACATCTCTGGTAAGGAAATCAATGACAGTGTCCTTTTTGTAAGGCCTCCCCAGAGTCCGCCACATGTCCAGCCCCATCAGTCCACAATGGATCCCAACGTGTCCATCTTGAACAGCAGGGAGAGGCCGCAGCTGCCCACAGCCACCCAAGCTTCATTCACAGCAGCAGATGTGTCCTTGCCTAGTGGAGTGAAGCATGTTTTCTTCCCAAGCAAACTGGGTGTCTGGCCCTCTTTGCCTGAGGAAAGGTTCCCGAATTCATGGGAGGTCATTGTGGGCTAAGGTGTTAGGACTCGGGGACGAGGCTGCAGGAGAAGGGGATAAGAATTTACTCCTGTTATGATGAGACCACCAAGATTTCTGATCCAAAGCAGGGAACATCCTTTTTTTTCTTTTATTTTATGTTTCTCTATCCAAAATATATCCTCACAGCCAAAAGATCAAGGAAAATAAAGAGCCTCAGGAGACAGGGTAATATTTGAGTACAGAAATCTGGTTTGGTACATTGGGCAAAAGTTATGCAAATAAATAGTTGTTACCCATTTTCTTCCTTTCTTCTGAAACTAGGGCCTGAGAACACTGTTTGGGCATTGTATAACACATTCTGTATGGCAGGTGAGTACAGAGGACAATTTAAATCCAAAAAAGGGGCTGGGGTGCGGTGGCTCACACCTGTAATCCCAGCACTTTGGGAGGCCCAGGCGGGCAGACCACCTGAGGTCAGGAGTTCCAGACCAGCCTGGCCAACATCGTGAAACCCCGTCTCTACTAAAAATACAAAAAATTAGCTGGGCATGGTAGCACATGCCTGTAATCCCAGCTACTCAGGAGGCTGAGGCAGGAGAATCACTTGAACCTGGGAGGCATAGGTTGCAGTGAACTGAGATGGCTCCGTTGCACTCCAGCCTGGTGGACAAGAGTGAGACTGAATCTTGGGGGGGGGGACATAAGCCAAAAGAGGGAGGGACTTGGAGGACTTAAAGATTTGTGTCCCTGCTGGGAACCAGGTCTTCCACCCTAAAGGAACCCCTCCTGATGCTGGAACCCCAGGCTCTCCTGGCAGCACCAGCCAAATGTCACCACGTGCCTTTGGCGTGGAGAGCTTTCAATTAACATTTGTTCACTCACCATTGTCTCGTGCCTGGAATGACCTTTGTTTACCACATGAAAATATGTTCCTAGGAAGTCCTACAGGGTAAGTTTTATGTGGCTAAGGGAAGGAGTTTAAATAGAGCTACTGGGTCCACTGGCATTCCCTCGAGGGGGAGCCAGGGCTCTTAAAGTCTGTGTAACCTTTCCATTTTACAAAGGTGAACCCAAGGCCCAGAGAGGTTAGGTGATTTTCCCCTAGTTGCACGGCCAGCTGTTCAAGTTTCTTAAAGTAAATGAGCTACAATATGTGCATTCTTTGCAACCCATAGCAATCTGTATAGATGTTTATTATTACTACAGCTGCTGGTGCCACCCTGGAAACATTGCACCCCCAACAAAACTAGCACAATTTAGAGAATTCCATCTTCCCACTCCCACCCCCTACACCAGATAGTACCAGAACAAACAGGTTCTGCTATTGCTACAGTTCTGACCACGTTCCAAGCCCTATGTCTTTCACAGGCACCCCATAACTGTAGTTTATTCTTTTATTGCATGAATTTTCCACAAATTCTACCCCAAATTTTTGTTCCAGTTGACAAAAGGTCATATCCATCTACTTTTGTCTCACAGCAAATACTCTATTAGAAGACTCTATTTTATTATTTGACTTTATTTTTGAGTCAAAACTGATATCCTGTGGCTAATCTCTAGAAATGTGTCATATTTAAAATAGGTAAAGATCATGTATAGAATTTATGTTGCCCTTTTCCCTTTCCTTCCTTACAATTTTAGTGTCTGTAGACATCTTTTGGCACACAGACCAAAATGCCTACCATACGAGATTAATGAAAAGAGGCTTCATTCCGCATCCCAGTTAAGTTACACAGGTGAGTGGCAAGCCCGGGGTCGGTTCCTGAGTTCTTACCCGGAGCTGCGCTCTCCGGTCCCTTTACTGGAAGCGTTCCCCTTAAGGAGTTTGGACATTTCCAAGGGAAGTGAAAATCTGCAAAGCCGCCCTCCACCAAGTAAGGGCCTGTGCCTGGAGGGTCGTCGGGTCACACAAATTGAAATCAGCTCTTTGCCTTCCAACTCTTCTTGGCCTTGCCACCGTGATTCGTTTTGTTTTGTGTGTGTGTTTTAACGAATTCGTTAGTAAAATATTAGTTGTTCACCCTGAAATCTCCCCTAACCACTTCTGTACCCCCCTGACGCTGGCTAGGTTCTCCCCGGGCTGTCCCTTCCCTGCAGCCGGGGCTAAAGTCAGCGCGCTGTGATTGCAGCGCGTGCTGGGGTCCACGCGGCCGGGGCTCCTCTCCCGCCTCTGGCTCACCAGAGGCCAGAAAGCGGAAAGCCGCTCTGCCAGGCCAAGGCCGACTGAAACCCAGGGCATGCCGCTGTTTGAGCAAAAAGAGAACGCCATGCCCGACTTCGGCCGCCGCAGGTGACTCGCCCGCGCGAGCAATGGCTTCTGTGCACAGCTCCTCCGGAAGGGGAGAGTCAGAGCCACGCGCGGCTTTGGTCGGGGATCTTCCCAGCCCGGCGTTCACGCCGTGCGTCCTGCGCTCACCCTCGCGGCTGCTTGTGCTCAGGTGTTTCGGAAGAGGCGCCGCAGCCAGCTCTCTGTCCCCTCAGCTCCAGCTCCTTCTAAAGGGACAGACTCAGCGTCTGCCCCCACCTGCACTCCTTCCCGCAGGAATAAACCATTTTTGCGACCAGCTTTGAATTGTTGAAATGTAACTGTGTAATTGGAGACACCGGGGTCGGGGTCGTGTCTGGGAGGTTCTTAGCTCTTCTACACTCATGCTAAGCTGCAGGAACTCAGCTCTGGTGGGCTCTGTGCATCTCATATGAGCTCCTTTACATAAAGAGCACAGACTCTGCATTAGGGACCTGGTTTATCTTTTCTTTTCCATATTGGCCAGGCTGGTCTCGAACTCCTGACCTCGTGACCCTCCTGCCTCGGCCTCCCAAAGTGCTGGGATTACAGATGTGAGCCACCGCGCCCGGCTCAAAGCCTGGTTTATCTAATCATGAGGTTTACTTCCATGATTGGGACAGGGTGCCCTGACTACTGTGGGTTATTCCGAGTCTTAGGCCTAGTCTGTGGTATTTGGATCCTGGGTCAGAAAATCCTCTCCACCAAGCAGCAAGTTATTGTGTATGTCAGGAAATCCCCCAGGTTACCCTGGCTAGAGAGAGGCTGGTGTCTGGCCAGGGCCCATCACCCCACCATTGCTGTGGGGTCCCAAAGAACAGGAGTGAGCCATGGAACTGTCTTCATGGTGTGCACCCGGCGCTCCTACACCCAGAGAAGCTGTCTGGACACAAGCCCAGGGACACTGGTAGCACAGCCTGCTTTCCTGGCACCTGCCTCACTACCAGCTTCTTTTCCTTCAGCCTTATTACAGCAGGAAACACCTGTGAGATGGGAACGGCAAAAGGGCTCCCTTGCCTAAAATTCCTAGTGCTCTAGGAGTGATTTATTTCTATGGAGTAGCAGCCCCAGAACCAAGGGTGCAGCCACACAGCTCTTTAGGGGAAGATTTCCCTGCTGCTGCTGCTGCTGCTGCTGCTAATCCTGGACACAGTTGGTGACTAACGGAAGCTCTTGTCTTCAGAAGCGCCACCTTGGCCTTAGCCTCTTACCTTGTCTATGTTGGAGAGACCATGGGTATTTCGTTTCTTCTCTGCCAATAGAAGCCTAAGTAGTGTTTGTTGGGGCTCTTTACACCTTCCGCGTGTGTGTGTGTGTGTGTGTGGGTGGGTGGGTGCGCGAGAGAGAGAGGGCGGTCGGGGTTGGTAGAATGTGGTGGGCTCCTCCGCAGGATGCACTTTCCCCCCAGTGGCCAGTCTGGCTGCTGGTCCAGGAAGCTGCCCAGCCTAATCGGGCTCTGAAGCTCCAGGACTGACAAGCAAAGATTTCTACGGGCATTTCTCTCCTTTTAATCGACACTGGAATCTTGCTTCATTCTGGGGTCCAAATAGCCAGCGCTCTTCAATGAATGTTATTATTTTAATAACTGATGGGTTTCCCTGGACAGTCAAGCCAACCCCCACGAGCCGACCTCCGGAGAGATCTTCAAGCCCGTCCAGCGTGGACGCCCCCCGCCATTTAGGAGCGATGACTGCAGCTATTCCACCCGTCCCCCACGGGGCACCTTCCCAACGCCAGCCCTTCGGAGGGCTCTCCCAGGTCCACCGCCTCCCTGCCGCGGTCTCCCCCGGCGCCCCGGGCCGGACCCAGGCCTTCGTTTGGCTTTCCTTGCTCCCGGTCCGTTCCCCTAGTGCTCAAGAGAGAAAGCTGCTTCTGCTCACATGTAAAGGTCGGGTGCAGCAAATGAGGTGGGGAAAGAAAAAAAACAAAAACAGACAAACCGCTGTGGCATAAAAGGATTTCTTTTCCGTCCGTTTTGCTTTGCAGTTCGGGCTTAGCAGGAGAGGGTGGGGAGAACTGGATAAACACTTTGGAATCCACAAAGGTCGGGGGTGTCAGCGGGCCGCAAAGGGAGTGAAGAATTGAAGCAGTGAGCTGGATAAATCCGGGGCAAAGCACTAAACAATATGGATATTTTGGCAACGCGTGCGCGTGCGAGTGGGTGGACAAAAGGTCTCATTACTCGTATGATTGCCTCAATTCTCTACTTCCTTTGTGCGCGTGTGTGGACGCTGTTCCAGGCCGGAGTCCGCCTCCCGCCCAGGACACAGAGCTCCGGGCCGTGGCCCCCGCGTGTCCCATGGTGTGTCCCGGGTCCTAGGCCCGCGCGGCTCCTACAGCTTGGCGGGGTCGGCGCAGAGGAGGTCTGCCAGGCGCAGGCCGCCGATCTTCTTCACCTCGCCCAGAGCCGTGCGTAGCTCCTGCGCGGGCGGGCAGAGCAGCCGGCGCGCCAGCTCGCGCGGCACCGCCGCCCGGTCGCTGAGGCGCGCGGCAAGGATGAAGGGGAAGCCGAAGCGCGCGCGGTACTGCGCGTTCAGCTCCGCCAGCCGGAGCCGCTCGTCCGCGCCCAGGCTCGTAAGGCCCGCGCCGCTCTGCTCCCGCTGCGACTCGGCCGTGAGCGTGCCCCGCTGCAGCTCGCGGCCCGCCAGGTCCGGGTGGCAGCGCAGGATGCCCTCCTGGCCTGCGGAGAAGCACAGACACAGGGCGGAGCGCATCACCGCGCCTGCTCCGCACCACGCACTCGAGAGGGCCCGTAGGCCGAGCCCGGCACCCCGCCCCGCCCCGCTCCGCCCCGAAGAAGGCTGCGGGAGGGTGAAGGAGGGTCCCCAGGCGGTAGGGTCCTGGCGGCGCAGGGGCGCCCATGGCGCCCGCCCCTCTAACAAGTCCTGGACCCTGCGCCTCACGGTCCTCATTACATTGGTTCAGGACCAAAATCCAGGGGCGGGGCGGGAGGTGACACGTTTGTCTTTTGAGACCTTGGATCAAGAAGAGCGGAGGAGAGAGAGGGCGGCCGCTGCGGCTCGGAATTTACGACTAGGTCGAGAGGGGAGCAGAGACGCGATAAGGAGCCTGAGCTTTTCCTATCTTTCAAAGTCCTTTGCTCTCAGGGGGGGCTTTGATGTCGAAAGGGGCCGGACGCAAGGGCCTGAAGACTTCCTGCAAAAGCCCTGGAATGGGTTTCGTTCTGCTCCTAGGGAGAACGGGCAGGGGCGGGGTGCATCCACAGGGATAACATCCATGGAGCTGGGCAAATAAATGCCCCCGGATTTTGTGACCCTAAGTGTGAGTTCTGGATTTGTGGAAACAAATCCAAAGAGCCTTGCAGATGATTAACTGCAAAGAAACCCACCTCTAGCCAGAGTCCCACAGCCCTTTGAATGAAAGTGGCTTTCCTCTATTTAGGAAATTGCACCCGCCCATCCCCCCACCGGCCCAGGGCTTATTCCGCTTCTCCGACTGTAAAACCCAAAGAGGCCCCAGAGAACAGCGTTTACTTGAAGGAAAGTTTCGCATAATCTCCTAGGCCTAAAATTGGAAAACTCTGGCAAGTTACCTGCGATTTTCAGTACTGGGGGATTTCCCGGGGTTAGCCCTGGGCGATCATCTTGCTCAACTCTCTAAAGTGAAAATTAGAATCCTCCGGGGCGAGGCAAGATTCCAGATATAGTGAGCAGGGCGCCATGATTTGTAAAATGCGGGTGACACCTAGCTCGCTGAATAATTGTGAGGATTAGAGACAATTCATTTCCTTGAAACACATTGCCTAATACCTAGTAAACAGAAACAGTCATTTTTAGTTGTAGTAAACCCAGTGGAACTGGACTGAGGTGCCTCAGGAAGTACCTGTCTCTGTAACTCAGTAAAGCGGTTGTCCGCCTCTGGTGCTGGGAGTAGGTGTGGGGCGCTGTTGGAAAAGGCGCGCATGTAAAACACCATTCAATAAATTATATCTCAGTGAAGCTGAAAATTAAACTCACTGTAAGGTAGACGTCCTCTTCCTCAAACTTATTGTTTCTGTCTAATAAAAGGATGATTGATATTGCACCACCTAATTCATGAACTAATGTCCTGAAGGACAGGGAGAACTGAGCGTAACATCCCCATGTAAGAGAGGATTCAATGAAGGCTCAGAAGGAGCTAGTGACCTGTCTAGGGTCACTCACCACACTACGCCTGGCCCCTCCACTCCAGATCACAGGCGTTTTCAGGGCGCGGCTGCCCCTGCAAGGTTAAGGAAAGTTCAAAACAAAACTTTAGTCACCAATAATGTCATCCCTCTAACACCACTGTTTTTTGGTTTTGAGGTTTTTTTGAGACAGCTCTGTCGCCCAGGCTGTAGTGCAGTGGCGCGATCTTAGCTCACTGCAACCTCTGCCTCCCCGAGTTCAAGCGATCCTCCCGTCTCGGCCTCCGAAAGTGCTGGCATTACAGGTGTGAGCCACCCAGCCGGCCTAACGCCACTGTGGTAGAACCCCTCCCGTTGCTGCCCTGCCCGGCGGCCACTGCAAACAGGAACTGTTCTTCCCGCTTCCCGCGTCCAGCCCCGTCCGGGTAGTGCGAAAATGTGAGAGTTAAATTCCCCACCTGGGGCAGCAGCCCCAGCCCTGGGTCCGGGGTTGGTTGTGCCACACGGCCACTTGCCAGGCCTGGGGGACCGAGCTCAGCCCCCGCCCGGATCCCCCTCCGCGCTCACCCAGGCCCAGAACCGCAACCTGCCCGGGCGGCGGGGGAAGGTGGAAACTGCGAATCCTGGGCTGCTGGACCTCCAGCGCCTCCTCCTCAGGTGTTCAACGTTTCAGAGCAGCCACTAGGTCCCCCGCCCAGTCAGGGGACTTCCCTTCCCCCCATCGCATGCTGTCTGGAGGATCAACCCAAGCTGCAGGGGGAGGTGGTCACTGGTGGGAGGCCCGGGCGCGGGGTCTGTCCTCTTGCCGCCCCCCACCAGGCTCCCCGTGCAGGCCGCGCAGCAGAGGGAGGCAGCGGCGACGCCCCGCAGGCCAGCCCCGCGCACGCCCTAGCCCCCCTTGCCCTCGGTGCCCTGGCATCTTGCTTCTCACTCTCTAGTTTGTCTCCCGCTTGGAAACATCGCCCGGGGTTAATGTTTGCCTAGAACTGAGCGTGAGTTTTCCACTCTTGCAGCGGCGAGAAGAGAAAAGGCGCAGAGGAACAAGCAGAGCAAAGGGCAGAAGAAAAGAGACTGAAAAGGAGAAACTGGAATTTACTCTCTCTCTCTCTCTCTCTCTCTCTCTCCTCTCTCAGCGGCGCCTAACAAGAAAAGGCATGCGGAATCAGGTAGAGGATGGTAGCTCAGAAGAAGCAGAGCCTGGCCTCACCTGGCGAGATACCCCCGTCTTCATTGCTCCAAACCACTGGACCCTTGGGTATACCGGGAATGTCGCCTACTGTGCCTACTGGCCTGCACCAATAAATTATATCTCAATGAAGCTGAAAATCTCAATGAAGCTCCCCCGCCAGCGCCAGCATGCTATCCCCAAGCTGCGCCGGTAAGACCCAGTGGGAGGCTGGAGCCTGGTGGAGCAGGAGCCATCTCTCCGCCTCCAGCCCTCAGCGGCCCCACCTGGAAGTCTAGGCGCCAGCCAGATCAGTCAGGCAGCCCGTGGTTCTCTGGGAATCTAGGTGCGTGCCGTTCTTCAGTTTTTCCTGAAATTCTGGACTTCTCTTCTAAGACATTCGCGCATCACATCTAGAGGTGCAGATATGGATGTGTGTTATTTGCTGGGACCATAGGACCTGAATATTTGCACCTAGAAGAATTCCTGGCACAGAGCACACACTCATTGTTCCATGGGAGAGGAACAGGGTAGGCAATTGTGCCCATGGAAGACCAGAATCCCATAATAATCCAACTGCCTTCCCCGGTCCATACCCAGTGATGTGTGGGTGTGTTCTTACTCCTGGTACAATGGATAATCTTCCTATGGAAGGCCAACACCTCCATTTGTGTTCTTGAAGCTAGCTTCTCCTTTCCTCTCAAAGACTTTGATTCTGCAGTTTCAAGTATCTATTTCTCCATCCCCAAACCACTTACCCTTATCAATGTGCAAACATGCCTTAGAATCACTCATCCCATAAACAGTTTTAAAGTTCTCCTTTGATTCCCCTGTTGCCCTCTTGTTTCTCCCTATTTCTCTGCTCCTCCTTACAGAAAAGGCCTTTAAGGAGTTGTCTTCTGGTCTCTCCACTTCTCACCTCCCCTTCCAGGCTCACTCTGTCAAGCTTGGAGCCCCTCCACCAACCCATCTGCACTGATTAAGGACATCTTGCCTGGGTCCCAAGACCAGTGCCTGACCTCTTCTTCTCAGCCTCTTCAGGCCATGTCACCTGGTGGGCCCTCTCTCCTTAAAAAATGACTATCACTTGCCTTCAGAGACACCCTGACCTACTTTCATCTTGCTCTGCCAGATAGGTCATTAGCATGGAAGTACCCCAGGATTCAGTATCCACATCTCGTCCCTTCACTATTTACATCAATGTACTCCCCTGAGTGTCCTCAGCCAGTCCTAGGGTTGGAAATGCCATCCATTCTTTGATCACATCCAGATGTAGTTCAGCCTTCAGTGTTTCACCAAGCTCCTCTGTTTTGATGCAACTGAGCA
Source organism: Ateles fusciceps (assembly GCA_036589455.1). Classification (NCBI taxonomy): domain Eukaryota; kingdom Metazoa; phylum Chordata; class Mammalia; order Primates; family Atelidae; genus Ateles; species Ateles fusciceps. Next base: position 2,388,042 of record JAZHEH010002853.1, on the reverse strand, counting down.
GTCAGCATTTTCATTTGGATGATTTTTTGGTATCTCAGACTCAGCAAGCTCCTTCCTCCATCCTGTCTTCTCAGCTCCAAGTCTTCCTCACCTCAGAAAATGGCAGCACCACCCACCCAGCTGCTCAGATGGAAAACTTAGGAGTGACCCTTCATTCAGCTTTGTTTCTGATCTGCCTTCTGCCATCAAACCCATTTTTTAAAAAAATCCTGTTGACTCTAACTATAAGCCCCATTCTGAGAACCCAGTCGACATCTCTCCATCTCTGCTGCTGCAACCACAGTCCAAGCAACCTCGTCTCTTACTCTTACTACTGCAGCGCCCCTCAACCTGGCCCCTGCATCTGACATAGGACCTACATCACCATCCTAAAGCATAAACCCCAGTGACCCACTGCAAACGGAGAAGCGAGTTCCTTATTAGACCTAAGCAGCTGTATGTGATCTGGCCCTTGCTGCCTCTTCTTCCTCACTTTCCTCCACTCCTTACTATTTTTCAAACACTTTGCTCTTTCTGTGCCCCCAAAATGTCAAGTTCATCCTGGTCTCAGGTTCTTTTCTTTTCTTTTCTTTTTTTTGTTCTTGAGACAGAGTCTCGTCCTGTCGCCCAGGCTGGAGTGTAGTAGTGTGATCTCGGCTCACTGCAACTTCCACCTTCCAGGTCCAATTGATTCTCCTATCTCAGCCTCCCGAGTAGCTAGGATTACAGATGTGTGCTACCATGCCCAGCTAATTTTGTATTTTCAGTAGAGACAGGGTTTCGCCATGTTGGCCAGGCTGGCCTCAAACTTCTGACCTAAAGTGATCCACCCACCTCAGCCTCCCAAAGTGCTGGGATTTCAGGCATGAACCACCACGGCCAGCCAGGTTCCTTTTCTAAGAGTGGCCTCATCCTAGATTTCAGTTACTTATTTCTCATCCTTCGGTCTTAAATTTCAGCTTCCTAAGAAAGACCTCCTTTATTACATATTTTCTGCCATATTACACATATTTTTTCTGAGAACTTCTAGAACCTGAAATAATGGTATTTTTAATGTTAATCCTGTCTCTCTTCACTAGAATACAAGCTTGTTCAAGGCACGGACTTGTCTTGGTCACTGCCCCCCATTCCCAGTGCTCACAACAATGCCTGGGGCACAGTGGGCACTCAGTAAGTATTTTTGTACAACACAGCAGTGTTTTTTTTTTTTTTGACTGAATAAACAAACACATTTTAATAGCTTGATCCAAAACCTATATTATTATAGCCTATATTATAAGGAACTTATTAATATCCAACTCCATTCACAAAAATAGTTTAATAAGCATAAAGTAATAAATTGTGGCATTACTATAATTCTTGAAACGCACCGAAATGCACTTTTTTTTTTTTTTTGAGACAGGGTTCTTGCTCTGTCATCTAGGCTGGTGTGCAGTGGTGCGATCATGGCTCACTGCAGCCTCAACCTTCTGGGCTCAAGTGATCTCCCACCTCAGACTCCCAAAGTGCTGGGATTACAGGTGTGAGTCACCGTAGCCAACAGAAATGCAGTTAAGTAACTCTTACGAAAGTTATATTGCTCTTTAATTTTGTAACACAAATCCGTACTGAATTTGTTCAGGTTAGTGCGTGTTTCAACTTTCTTCCCCTTTGCTAATTGTCAGTTCTCTTGCCTGCAAAACATTCGCCTTATCTTCAATCTGTAGGAACTGATTGGCTGGAGGAGGTACTTTGCCCAGCAGCACTACAGCTCAATAGTAATCCTGGACTGCCATCTACTGGCCAATAAACATCATAGCAGACCCTAAATAGACTCAATTTTAGTCTAGAAACCCAATTTCTTTCTTTCCTTCTTTCTTTCCCTCCCTCTCTCCCTCCCTCTCTCTCTCTCTCTCCCTCTCTTTTTTCTTTCTTTTTTTGAGATGGAGTCTTGCTGAAGTGCAGTGGTGCAATCTCGGCTCACTGCAATCTCCGCCTCCCAGGTTCAGGTGATTCTTCTGCCTCAGCCTACCTACAGTCATGCACCACCATGCCCAGCTAATTTTTGTATTTTTAGTAGAGATGGGGTTTCACCATGTTGGTCAGGCTGATCTCTAACTTCTGACCTCATGATCCGCCCGCCTTGGGCTCCCAAAGTGCTGGGATTACAGGTGTGAGCCACCATGCCTGCCCCAATTTTGTTTTCTGCTAATGGTGGAGGGTCTCCTTCAGTCACCAAAACAAATACGTGACTAAGTAGACCACTGTATCCTGAACGTCTCTGTAAGTTCCCTTAGTTTAGGATTCAAAGAATCTATTTCACCCACTTTGTTTCTTACTATCCAAGGGGTAAAGCTAGAGTGTAATAAATCCCATTTTATTGGTTTTTGGTAGAAATAAAAATTATATGTACTTACGGTATGCAATTTACTGTCTTCATATATGTATGCATTGTGAAATGATGAAGTCAAGCTTTTTAATGTATCTATCACCTCACATACTTATCATTTTTTGGTAGTAAGAACACTTAAAATCTACTCTCTTGAAGGTGGGGCAAGGCGGCTCATGTCTGTAACTTCAGCACTTGGAGAGGCCAAGGTGGGCAGATCACCTGAGGTCAGGAATTTGAGACCAGCCTGGCCAACATGGTGAAACTCCAACTCTACCAAAAATACAACAATTAGCTGGGTATGGTGGCAAGTGCCTGTCATCCCAGCTACTAGGGAGGCAGAGGCCAGAGAATCGCTTGAACCCCAGAAGGGGAGGATGCAGTGAGCTGAGATGGCGCCACTGCACTGCAGCCTGGGTGACAGAATAATACTTGCCTCAATTTAAAAATAAAAATAAAGTCTACTCTCTTCGCAGTTTTCAAGTATACAATAGATTATTATTGACTATAGTCACTATGCTGTGAAATCGATCATTTTATTTGATTATTTAAACAATAAAACATGGGGTCTGGGACATCAAGCATTTATGTTAATCAAACACATTAGCGGATAAATGAAAGAAAACTCTAAAAACTGTTTCTAGACTTTGTTCTGATTGTCTGGAAAAAGGCTTCAAAGCCTGTCGGGTTGACTCCCCAGGCCTGCCACTTTCTTCACAAGCTGTTGGGTTGACTCTTAGGGTTATTAGAATTCCAGTCCTGTCATTTTCTAATAGTGTGTCCTCGCTCAAGTTACTTAATCTCTGTGTGTCTCTTTTCCCATCGGTAAAAATGGGGGCAGCAATAATACTATCCCTTATTTTACAGGGATATTGGAGGATTCAAGTGGTTAACAAGTACAAAGTTTTTGGAAAAGTGCCTTAAACACACCAGTAGCAAAAGTTCAATAAATGTTCACTATTTGTTGTTGTTGCTGTTGTCACCACTGGTAACATCTTATCTGCTGTCACTGATGATAAGATTAGGAGCAGCCGGCGGGGACAGCACTGAGGCTCCCAGCTGCCCCAGAGACAAGTGCAGAACCGAGACGCAGGCTTCACCGCAGGGCGCTCCTCCCCAGAACCGTGTCTCCTGCAGATGCCAGCAACCGTCCAGGGGCCCAAACCCCCTCCAGCCATCTTACCCACTGACCTACCACTAAAGTTGCTGCAGTTAAAATGTGTGTGTTTGGTGGGGTTAATGCCAGAATCCTCGTCTTTCAATATCACCTTAGAAACTATTTCATGCATTCATTCAGCAAACCTTGATTAAGTCCCAATATCCTGTTTGCTCTGTGATCTGGGATTCTGACACTAGCCAGGAGACAGAGGTTTCATCAAGTCACAGGGGCATCAGAACAAGCCTCAAGAGCAGGGAAACCCACACCCACACCCCACTGTGCTCAGGGCCCTGACTGGATTGGCCCGTAACTACAACCTCTGGCCAGATGGGCTGGGGGGGATTCTGGTAAGAAATAAGATGAAAATGGAGGAATTTTTATGTTTTTATCAAAGCTCCAGACACAGAGTAATAAACCCAAAAAAATATGGTTAAATAACTGGCCAAACTTAAGAATAATAGATTTAAATTATTCACACGATCCTAGCTTTCTCTCTCAGCACGCTTCATCCTCAGCCTCACCACTCTTTAGGGTATTAAGACAATCACTGGGGGGGCCGGGCTCAGTGGCTCACACTTATAATCCCAGCACTTTGGGAGGCTGAGGCTGGTGGATCACCTGAGGTCGGGAGTTCGAGATCAGCCTTGACCAACATGGAGAAACCCCATCTCTACTGAAAATAAAAAACTTAGCCAGGCATGGTGGCGGGTGCCTATAATCCCAGCTACTCAGGTGGCTGAGACAGGAGAATCGCTTGAACCCAGGAGGCAGAGGTTACAGTGAGCTGAGATTGCACCAGTGCACTCCAGCCTGGGCAACAAGAGCGAAACTCTGTCTCAAAAAAAAAAGGCAATCATGGGATTTGCCTCTTTTTCCTTCTTTCTTCCCTTCGTTTTTTTTTTCTGATAGGAAATTACTTTCCTGTGAGGCTGTCATTTTGCCTCCTCTATTGCAGTCTCCTGTCAGACGTCAGGAGCATGGGCTCCGGGGTCTCCGGCTCCTTCCTGCCTGCCCTGTAGGAGTTCAGCTGAGCGGCTGCAGTCCCCCTCCTCATCAGGCTGGGGCTGGGTTGTCCCTGTGAGTCAAGGGTCAGGAGGCTCCAGTGCTGATCTCCAAGCCCAGTGGAGGAGCTGAAGTGCTCAGCTGTGAAGAGGTCCCCAGAAGTGGGTGAGTATCCCCATGGCCCCGACATTCCCATCCGTTTGATTTTATGGCATCCTCTACTTTTCCTAGATGAGCCTCAAATGAATTAAAAAGGAGCTCCCCCATTTTGGAGACATCTGTGTGACAGTCAGAAGCCATCTGGCTGTCAAAGCCCGTCCTGATAGGCAGCACTGTCTGTTGGCTCCTTTTTGAAGCAGAGAGCAGCAGCTCTCCTTCCCCACCCAGATGTCCATGGAGGGAGGCTTCTCTGCCCTCGCCATCCCCTTCACACAGGCTTCTCCACAGAGCATCCAGGACAGCCCCTGAGGCAGACTGGTCTCTGTGAAGCTGTGTGTGTCATTCAGAGTCACCTTCTCTTCTCCCCACCCCACACCCAGAAGTGCCTCATTTTCTCCCCTCTCCCCAGAAGAAATCAGTAACTTCTTTTCCCTCCTCCAGAGAGATGCCATCAGCTTCTCCTTCCTCCCCTCCACCCCCTCAGGGAGTTGCTGATCTGAATGAATTCACTCTCCTTGGCCGTCCAGTCCAAACTGGCCCTTTCTGGTACAAACTCCTCCAATTGCCCTTTCCCCTGGGCTGTAGAGATAGTCTGATATCTAGCTGTCCTTTCTGTCACATACAGGACATTCCCAAGCCAAACGGGGTGGCTGAGAGGGTGGGCCCTCAGCCTGGCCTTTGGCCTCTGAATCACTCTGATGCCTTTTGCCAGGTTCCTCCTTGTGACCTCAAAGCTCTAATATTTAACTGCCACTTACCTTAGCCAATTCGTTCTTCCAGCCCATGTCTGACCTAAGCCACACAAGTGCTTGACTCTCATGGACTAGACCTAAGGAAACTTACTGAACCTTCCAAAGCAAAGAGCTCAATAAACACATCAAGTACAAGAAACTAGACTAAAATATCTAGATAGATAGATAGATGTTTTTTTTAGACAGAGTCTCACCCTGTCACCCAGGCTGGAGTGCAGTGGTGCAATCTCAGCTCACTACAACCTCCACCTCCCAGCTTCAAGCGATTCTCCTGCCTCAGCCTCCTGATTAGCTGGCACTACAGGCACGCGCCACCATGCCTGGCTAATTTTTGTATTTTTAGTAGAGACAGGGTTTCACCATGTTGGCCAGGCTGGTCTCGAACTCCTGACCTCGTGTTCTGCCCACCTTGGCTTCCCAAAGTGCTGGGATTACAGGCGTGAGCCACCGTGAACGGCCAGTAGATAGATTTTTAACAATTTTTGTAGTGACGGATCTCATCATGTTGCCCAGACTGGTCTCAAACTCCTGGGCTCAAGTGATCCTCCCACCTCAGCCTCCCAAAGTGCTGGGATTACAGGTATGAGCCATCATGCCTGACAAATATCTAAAAATATTTTAATAAGCATATTTGAAATCCCTTTGCAGAGAACGTCTGATACTGAAGCCTTACCTGATTGTGGAAGGGCATCAATAAAGGCAAAAAGTGCTTCTCTAAATCTTCCAAATCCGAGAATGGTCGCTGGGACCAAACAGCGGCTGCAATCAGAGGACATCTCTCAATGACATTCCCAAGCAGATCCACGAATTCTCCAAAGTCCATGGAGTTGACCTTCTCGATGTCCATCGCTTGTGTATTACAGGAGACAGTGGGACGCCCAGCTCTCCTCTCTGCAAGTGAGTGACGCTGTGTCTGCTTACTTGGTTATATTTGCTGAACACATGAGCTTGCTTTTTATGCAACACCACCTTCACGTGTTTTAAATGCCTGTGGGAGAAGCTGATCCAGAATACTTGTGTAATGAACAAGCATAGGCTTAAGGTTCTAATCCAGGGAGCAAAGATCTCTGCATGGTCACCGTTTCCAGCCAAACCATTCCCATAACCAAAGGCAGCAGGGGCCATATTTCACTCTCAGCATTAGAGCCAGATCTGCTTCATGTTGTTAGGCTGTTTGTTTTGTTTTGTTTTGATTTGTTTTGTTTTTGAGATAGGGTCTCACTCTGTTACCCAGGCTGGAGCGCAATGGCAAGGTCTCGGCTCACTGCAACCTCCGCCTCCCAGGTTCAGGTGATTCTCCTGCCTCAATCTCGAGAGTAGCTGGGACTACAGCTGTGTGCCACCATGCCCAGCTAATTTTTGTATTTTTAGTGGAGACAGAGTTTCACTATGTTGGTCAGGCTGGTTTTGAACTCCTGACCTCATGATCCAACCGCCTCGGCCTCCCAAAGTACTGGGATTACAGGCATGAGCCACCACGCCGGCCAGAAACTTTTAAGACACAAAAAGTTTTGTTTACATAGGCAAGGTTAAAAAGAAAGAAAAAAAAAAAGACACAAAAAGTTACAAAATTAAATAGTCATGGATTTAGAAGCAACATTGACAAAAGACAAACAAATACATTATTAATGTGGAATATGAAGTCCATGTCATGAAGGAACTCTGGGCTTAAGTTTTCCTGTTTGATTCTCATCAGCCAAATCAATCAAAGAAATGTAAGGTGGTCAGAAAGTAAAGCAATTTTCATCCAAGCAAAAAACTAATTTATTAAAGTGTACACTACAAATAGTTGAATTGTATGCTATGTGAATTATATATCAACAAAGCTGTTTTTTAAGCTACTTTATATACTGATGTAACCTCATAATTTTTGTTTGACCACACAATATAGGATTCTTACGTCTGGTTGTTGATTATATTTGACTTTATTATAATTTTGTTAAAAGACTGTTTTAGCAGCACATAGAGAAAGTTCTTAAATAGGTAAAATCAAATTTTTTATTTCATTTTTCAGTGGAAATATTTGAGGCTGGACACGGTTACTGACATCTGTAATAGCAGCATTTCAATAGGCTAAGGTGGAAGGATGGCTTGAACCCAGGAATCAAGCTTGCAGTGAGTTACGATTGTGCCACTGCACTTCGACCTGGGTAACAGAGCAAGACCCTGTTTCAGAGAAAAAAAAAAAGGCCAGGTGCAGTGGCTCACGCCTGTAATCTTGTAATCCCAGCCCTTTAGGAGGCCAAGGAGGGTAGATCATCTGAGGTCAGCAATTCAAGACCAGCCTGGCCACCATGGCAAAACCCCATCTCTGCTAAAATACAAAAATTAGCCAGGCGTGGCAGTGGGCACCTGTCATCCCAGCTACTTGGGAGGCTGAGGCAAGAGAATCCCTTGAACCCAGGTGGTGGAGGTTGCAGTGAGCAGAGATGACACCATTGCACTACAGCCTGGGCAACACAGCCAAACTCCAACTCCAAAAAAAAAAAAGACAAAACAAAAAACACCACATGCACACAAACAAACAACACGTGGCCAGGTGTGGCGGTTCATGCCTGTAATCCCAGCACTTTGAGGTAGGAGGACTGCTTGAGCCCAAGAGTTTGAGATCAGCCTGGGCAACATGGAGAAACCCCATCTTTATTAAAAAATAATAATAATCGACCAGGCGCAGTGGCTCACACCTGTAATCCCAGCACTTTGGGAGGCCAAGGCTGGTGGATCATGAGGTCAAGAGATCAAGACCATCCTGGCCAACATGGTGAAATCCCATCTCTACTAAAAAATACAAAAATTAGCTGGGCATGGTGGTGCGCACCTGTAGTCCCAGCTACTTTCGAGGCTGAGGCAGGAGAATCACTTGAACCTGGGAGGCGGAGGTTGCAGTGAGGCGAGATTGGGCCACTGCACTCCAGCCTGGAGATGCATCGAGACTCCATCTCAAAAATAATAGTAATAATTTTAAAGTTAGCCAGATGTGGTGGCTGAGACAGGAAGATTGCCTGAGCCCAGGAGGTCAAGGGTGCCATGAGCCATGATCACACCACCCGAGCCCAGGCAACAGATTGAGACCCCCATCCCATCTCAAAAACAAAACAAAACACATTTCATGCATCTGCGTTTGTTATCCTCAACTGTAGTCATTCACTTTCGTGACTAGAGCTTATGTAGAAATGTTTTTTTGATAAGATACAAGAAAGACAAATCACTTTCAGGTCTATACATCTTCAGTTTGAGGCAAATTATACATTGGAACTCATTTGTTCTGCTGTTACCAGACCCCTTCAGTGGCCGGGTGACTGAGCCAAGGAAGATGAAGTATTGGTGGGTGGGGGCTCTGAAAGGCCGTCACATCGTGTGGCTGCCAGGAGGTGAGCAGGCATGGGTTCCAGGTCACGCGAGGCAGGTACTGGCTCTATGTACAAGTGACTTAACCACCTTAAGCCTTAGTTTCACCCTCTGTTAAACTGCCACAGAGCAAGCTCCTACCTCATGATTTGTTAAATGGGACAATCTGTATGAAGTCTTTAGCCCAGCTCTGGCATAGAGTATGTTATCAATAAAAGAATTCATCGGGGCCGGGCGCGGTGGCTCACGCCTGTAATCCCAGCACTTTGGGAGGCCGAGGCGGGCGGATCACGAGGTCAAGAGATCGAGACCGTCCTGGTCAACATGGTGAAACCCCGTCTCTACTAAAAATACAAAAAAATTAGCTGGGCATGGTGGCGCGCGCCTGTAGTCCCAGCTACTCGGGAGGCTGAGGCAGGAGAATGCTTGAACCCGGGCAGCGGAGGTTGGAGTGAGCCGAGGTCGTGCCACTGCACTCCAGCCTGGCACCTGGTGACTGAGTGAGACTCTGTCTCAAAAAAGAAAAAAAAAAAAAAGAGAATTCATCAAAGCGAACCTGGAGGATATTATGCCAGGTGAAATAAGCCAGTCACAAAAAGACAAATACTGCATGATTCCACTTAGGAGAGGTGCCTAGAGTAGTCAGATTCAGAGAGACAGAGAGTGGATGGTGGTGGTGAGGGGCTGTGGGGAGGGGAATTGGGAAGGGGATTCATGAGCACATAGTTTTAGTTTTCCAAGATGAAGAAGTTCTGGAGGGGGATGGTGGTGACAGTTGCCTGACATGATATGTCCTTAACACCGTAAAACTATGCACTTACAAGTGGGTAAGATGGTGAATTTTATGTTATGTTTATTTTGCCGCAGAAAGATTCACCAGAGCCTTTTGTCCCTCATGAAGATAATTTGGAATGTAATACATGTTGGACCCCCCTAGGAGCTAAAAAAGCAAGATGTGAATTTTTTTTAGGTGATGATTCCTCCCACTTTTCATTTCTGTTGCTAATGGTGACTGTGGCATGGACAGAATCAAATGTAAACACGAATAGATTCTTTTCTTTTCTTTTCTCTTCTTTTTTACTTGAGATGGAGTCTGGCTCTTGTCACCCAGGCTGGAGTACAGTGGTGTTGAACATTTTTTCACAAATTTGTTGGTCATCTGTATGTTTTCTTTTGAGATGTCTATTCAAGCCCTTAACCCCTCCCCTCCTCACCTTTTTTTGAGACAAAATCACTCTGTCTCCCAGACTGAAGTGCCGTGGCGCCATCTCAGCTCACTGCAACCTCCACCTCCCAGGTTCAAGCGATTCTTGTGCCTCAGCCTCCCGAGTAGCTGGGATTACAGGCACCCACCACCACACGGGGCCAATTTTTGTATTTTTAGTAGAGACAGGGTCGCTATGTTGACCAGGCTGGTCTCAGATTTCTGACCTCAAGTGATCCGCTCACCTCGGCTTCCTAATGTGCTGGGATTACATCATGGGCCACCATGCCAAGCAGATCATTTCTTTTTGACAAAAAAGATAACAGGAATGGCAGAGGAAAGACAATCTTTAATAAATGGTGTGGGCAAAACCTGATATCCACACACAGAAGGATAACAATGGACCCTTATCTCACCCCTTATGCAAGAATCAACTCAAAATGGATTAAAGATTTAAATGTTAAGCCTGAACTATAGAAGTACTAGAAGAAAATATAGCGGGGAAAGGTCTAGGACATTGACCTGGGCATTGATTTCTTGGATATGACCCCAAAAGCACAAGGAACAAAAGCAAAAATAGATGAATGGGATTGTATCAAACTAAAAAGCTTCTGCCAACAAATGAAATAAAGGAGTGAAGAGGTGACCCATAGATTAGAAGAAAATATTTACAATTTACAGATCAGATAAGGGGCCAATATCCAAAATGTATAAGAACTCAAACTACTCAATAACAAGCAAACAAATAACTCTATTTAAAAATGGGCAAATGGCTGGGTGTGGTGGTTCACACCTATAATCCCAGCACATTGGGAGGCCAAGGCGAGTGGATCACTTGAGGTCAGGAGTTCAGGACCAGCCTGGACAACGTGGTGAAAGCCCGTCTCTACTAAAAATACAAAACTTAGCTGTGCTTGGTGGTACGTGCCTGTAATCCCAGCCCATCAGGAGGCTGAGGCAGGAGAATCGCTTGAACCCAGGAGGCAGAGGTTGCAGTGAGCTGAGATGGCACCACTGCACTTCAGCCTGGGAAACAGAGTGAGACTCCGTCTCAAAAAAAAAAAAAAAAAAAAAAAAAAAAGGCGGGGGGTGGGGGTCTAGAGCTTGAATAGACATCTCTCAAAAGAAAACATGCAGATGGCCAACAGACATGTGAAAAAATGTGCGACACCACCAACTATAAAAGAAATGCAGTTCAAGCCAGCAACAGTGTATTTAAAAAGGAGGAGGAGAGAGAGAGAAATGCAGGCGTGGTGGCTCACACCTGTAGTCCCCGAACTTTGGGAAGCCCAGGCAGGCAAATTGCTTGAGTCCAGGAGTTCAAGACTAGCCTGGACAACATGTGAAACCTATCTCTAATAAAAAGACACACAAAAATTTAGCCAGGCATGGTGATACATGCCTGTAGTTCCAGCTACTTGGGAGGCTGAGGTGGGAGAATCATCTGAGCCCAGAAGGTGGAGGCTGCAGTGAGCTGAGATCACATGACTGTGCTCCAGCCTGGGCAACAGAGTGAGACCCTGTCTCAAAAAATAAAAATTTTTAAAAAGAGAGATGCAAATTAAAACCATAATGAAATACCACCTCACACCTGTTAGATCAGCTATTACAAAAAGATGACTGGAACCGTTATGCACTGTTGATGGGACTGTAAATTAATGCAGCCATTTTGGAAAACAGTATGGAGGTTCTTCAAAAAACTAAAAATAGACTCACCATCTGATCCAGCAATCCACTGGGTATATATCCAAAGGAACTAGAATCAGTATGTGGAAAATATGTCTCCACAACCATGCTCATTGCAGCACTATTCACAATAGCCAAGATATGAAAACAATTTGTGTCCAGCAACAGATGGATGGATTTTTAAAATATAGTATGTATACACAATAGAAACTACTCAGCCTTTTTTTTTTTAATGTTTTTTTATTTTTTGAGACAGAGTCTCGCTCCCGTTGCTCAGGCTGGAGTGCAATGGCACCATCTCCTCTCACTGCAACCTCCGCCTCCTGAGTTCAAGTGATCCTCCTGCCTCAGCCTCTGGAGTAGCTGAGATTACTGGCACCCACCACCACGCCCAGCTAATTTTTGTATTTTTAGTAGAGATGAGGTTTCGCCATGTTGGCCAGGGTAGTCTTGAACTCCTGACCTTAGGTGATCCGCCCACCTCAGCCTCCCAAAGTGCTGGGATTACAGGCATGAGCCACCAGCCTCAGCCTACTCAACCTTTAAAAGATAGGGTGTCCTTTATGACAACATGGATGAATCTAGAGGACATTATGTTAATTGGAATAAGTCAGACACAGAGGGACAAATATTGTATGATCTCACTTAGGCGTAGAATCTAAAAAAGTTGAACCCATAAAAGTAGATTCAAATGTTGGTTACCAGAGGCTGCAGCGGGCAAGATGTGGGGGGGAGAGGTGAGGGGAGAAGTTGGTCAATGGGGACAGTTTCAATTAGACAGTAGGAATAAGCTCTGGTGGTCTATTGTACAACGCAATGACTATAGTTAATAATAATGTATTGTATATTCCCAAATGGCAAAAACAGAGGGTTTTAAATGTTCTTACTACAAGTAAATAGTGAATATTTGAGACCAGGCGCAGTGGCTCACACCTGTAATTCTAGCACTTTGAGAGGCCGAGGTGGGGGGGGATTACGGAGTCAGGAGTTCAAGACAAGCCTGGCCAACATGGTGAAACCCCGTCTCTACTAAAAATACTAAAATTAGCCAGTTGTGGTGGGGCACACCTGTAGTCCCAGCTACTCAGGAGGCTGAGGCTCGAGAATCGCTTGAACCTGGGAGGCGGAGGTCGCAGTGAGCCGAGGTCGCACCACTGCACTCCAGCCTAGGCGACAGAGCGAGACTCCTTCTCAAAAAACAAATAAATAAATAATAAAATAAAAATAAATAAATAAATATTTGAGGTGATGGATATGCTAATTACCCTGACTTCATCATTCTACAATGTTTACATGTATTGAAACATTACGTTGTACCCCATAAATATATACAATTATTACTTGTCACTTTAAAATGAAACTTTAAAAACCCAACTGAATGCTGAATAAATTAATTGAAGTTACCTGCATAGAGCGTTGTTTTCCTTCGAATCAATGGATTGGCTTTTTCATTCATTCTGCTGCTTAAAATTTGCCTTTCCACAGAGGCAGGCAGTGGGGGAGTGGTGAAGTTAGGACTAGGGCCTGAGATCAATTATTTAAAGTAGTGCTGCTATCCGGTCCCTAGCTCCCCCACCTCCCAGCAGGCCCAGGTGTGTGATGTTCCCCTCCCGGCGTCCATGTGTTCTCATTGCTCATCACCCACTTATCAGTGAGAATATGCAGTGTTTGGTTTTCTGTTCTTGTGTCAGTTTACTAAGAATGATGGTTTCCAGCTTAATCCATGTCCCTGTAGAGGGATCACTTTAGGAGAAATACCTAATGTCGATGACGGGGGCTCTGGGAGGAGGGGGCGGGGATGGAGTCAGCAAACCACCATGGCATGTGTATACCTGTAACAATCCTGCACGATCTGCACATGTACCCCAGAACTTAAAGTATAACAGTAAGAAAAAGAAAGAGAGAGAGAGAGAGAGAGAGAGAGAAAGAAAGAAAAAAAGAAAGAAGAGAAAAAGAAAGTAGTGCTAGGGCGCCACCTGCTGGCAAGATTACAAAGTCCTGGTGGAAAAGGGCTGTCCTCGTACAGCACCGGTGTAGGAATATTCCTCCTCAGTGTTAAAAATAGGTAGTTAGGTCAGGGACAAAACTTGGCCCAAACTGAAATAGAATCTGTGATAAGAGTTGGGTTTAATAGGAGTCGATTTTCATTTCTCCTTAAGAGGCTTTTAAGTGCCATCATTCCACAGAGAATGTTGCCTTTTAAATATTAGATTTGGCACATACGGAAGAAACATTCCAAAGCCCAGCAGCAGCCAGGCACGGTGGCTCACATCTGTAAACCAGTACTTTTGGAAACCGAGGCAGGCAGATCGCTTGAGCCCCAGAGTTCAAGACCAGCCTGGGCAACATGACAAGACCCCGAAAAATTAGCCAGGTGTGGTGGCAGGTGCCTGTAATCCCAGTTACTCAGGAGGCTGAGGTGGGAGGATGTCTTGAGCCCCGGAGTTTGAGGCTGCAGGGAGCTGATTGCACCTCTGCACTCCAGCCTGGGCAACAAAATGAGACCCTGTCTCAAAAATAAAGAAAGAAAGAACAGTAACAGGAAGAACACCTGCGAGCCACTATCCAGCCAAACTATCAGCCCAAAACACTACTCACATGTTATTAGTGTAAGAATGAATAAACAGTGTAATTCTCTTTTTGTACAGTACATCGGCGAAACAAAAAAAAACTTCACCTCCATGTTAATACCATAAATGAATCCTAAAAGCATCATGTTGATTTCTTTTAGGAATGCAGGATCTGGAGGTTTACATGATACCATTTTTATAAAGCTTACAGACAAAAGAAAATTCACTTTCAAGGAAATCAGATCTTTTGGTGACTTTCATACTGCACACTGCAATGAGTGGGCTCCATCGGTGATGCTAGGTATAAATGTATTTTTTTGGCTTTGATCAGAGAAGTCATATTGAAAATGTGCATGTGGCTGGGCATGGTGGCTCACACCTGCAATCCCAGCACTTTGGGATCACTTGAGGTCAGGAGTTCGAGACCAGCCTGGTCAACATGGTAAAACCCTTCTCTACTAAAAATACAAAAATTAGCTGGGCATGGTGGCATGTGCCTGTAATCCCAGCTACCCAGAAGGCTGAAGCACAGGAATCGCCTGAACCCAGGAGGCAGAAGCTGCAGTGAGCCAACATCGTACCACTGCACTCCAGCCTGGGCAACAGAGCAAGACTCTGTTTAAAAAAAACAAAAAGTGTATGTGTCCTGAACGAAATCAGTTTGGCAGAAGGGAAAGGAACGCATTTCTGTAAGTGTTAACTCACATTTATTTTCCTCCCTACTGCAAGCATTTTGTGACAAGCAGCTCAAGCGGGCTCACTAAACGCCTGTGACTCCACCCCCCTCCTCAGATCCTGTCCAGATAACAGAAAACTATAAAAATGAAAATAAATCAGTGTAGCACTCAAAGCTGGAAAAACCATTAGCAGACCAAACCAGAGAGGACATGCTGGAGAAGGGAAAGCAAGCCGGGCGAGGTGGCTCATGCCTGTAATTCCAGCACTTTAGGAGGCTAAGGCAGGAGGATTGCTTGAGCCCAGGAGTTTGGGACTGGCCTGAATTACATACTGAGACTCCATCTTCACTAAAAATGAAAAATTCACTGGGCCTGGTGATGCCCACCTGTAGCCCCAGTTACTCAGGAGGCTGAGGTGGGAGGATTGCTTGGGCCCAGAAGGTCGAGGTGGCAGTGAGCTGAGATTGCGCCACTGCACTCCAGCCTGGGAGACAGCATGAGACTCTGTCTTTAAACAAAAAAACAAAACAAAACAAAAGGTAAAGCAGATGAAAGCCTCAGTTCTGCCAAGGAATCTGTGAGTCAGCACAAGTGGACCCATCGCAAGGTTCTCAAGTTGTAAGCAACAGAGGCAGACCTGGCCTCACGACATCAGAAGAGATTCTGCTGAAACAATACTGGGTGGCTCAGAGGAAGACTGGAGACCAGGCTGGGGAAAGAAAAGAGACCAGAACAACTCCAGGGATCTAGAAAGTGAGAACTGCTTGCCACTCTTTGAGACTGAAACTGTGTGAATAAGCTCCAACTCTTTCTCGTCCTTGCCTGAATCTAGCCAAAGTATATAATTCCAGAACAAGAAAGGAAGTTGATTAGCCTTGGGTGGGTCAAGGATCCTCCTTGGCTAGAAGGCAAAGCCACCTGACTAAAGTCCCCACGAACTGCATTATGCTAGGGAGAAGTCATATCCCAAATTACAGTGCTACTGCTGTGAAATGGGAATTGATACTGGATGGCCGAAGAAACACATGAACACTGCAGTAAGAGTCTTTACAAATAATAAATGTAGATCCAGTGCTGTGGCTTATGCCTGTAATTCCAGCACTTCAGGAGGCTGAGGTGGGAAGATCGCTTGGGGCCAGGAGTTTGAGACCAGCCTAGGCAACATGGTGAGACCCTGTCTCTACCAATAACAAAAATTAATAATAATAATAAATACAACAAAAAGTTAAAAATATAACTACCTTATGATCCAGCAATCTCACGTCTGA
Source organism: Ateles fusciceps (assembly GCA_036589455.1). Taxonomy (NCBI): domain Eukaryota; kingdom Metazoa; phylum Chordata; class Mammalia; order Primates; family Atelidae; genus Ateles; species Ateles fusciceps. The sequence continues at coordinate 2,371,870 of JAZHEH010002853.1, read as the reverse complement.
AGATTTACCCGAAAGCAGGTCTTTTTTTTTTTTTTTTTTGAGACAGAATCTCACCCTGTCTACAAGGCTGGAGTACCATGGCGTGATCTTGGCTCACTGCAACCTCTGCCTCCCAAAGCTGAGTGTAAATATATTAACAAGAAGATGGGGGAAATATACCTCAAACTTTCTTATTCTTTCAGAGACAGGATCTCACTCTGTCCCCCTGGCTGGAGTGAGATTGTGTGATCATGGTTCACCAAAGCCTTGAACTCCTTTGAGCAATCCTCCCACCATAGCCTCCCAAGTAGCAGGGACTATGGGTACACAAAACCACGCCCAGCTGGTTTGAGCATGTTGGCCAGGCTGATCTTGAACTCTTGGCCTCAAATGATCCTCCTATCTCAGCCTCCCAAAGTGCTGAGACTGCAGGTATGAAACACTGCACCCAGCCAATACCTCAAACTTTATCAGTAGTTCTCTGGAAGAAGTATTCTGCAATTTGAGTTGTGCAAATAAAAGATCTCACTTATTATTGTAGGTAAAAATAAAAATGATTTGATTTTTAACATCAAGCACATTTTATGTTTTTACTTGAGTAGGTAAAAAAGTGATTGACTATGTATACTTATTGTATCTTGAATGTATACACAAATCAGAGTTAATCGTACAGCTTGGCATAAATCGTATCTGCTTTCAAACTTCTTAAAATCCTGTTGAAAAGACAGGACATTTACTTAAGAAGATAAATAACAACGTAAGGCAGTCAGGCTCTACGTTAAGATACAGACCAGGAGCCCTTACAGGATTTCAGTGCAGGAAGCCATCACTCATGGGTAGGGGAACTGAAGGAAAAGAAAGAGCTGAAATCTGGTCAGCAAGCAAGGAGGTAAATAGGAAGCATAGAAGTTGACATCCCATGAAGAGGGAGGGTGACAAAAAGGAAGACCGGTGGTGGGAATGTTCAAGACATACACACTAGAGAGACAGGCTAGGCAGCCAGAGCTGAGAACGCCGAGGCCCAGGCTGTGGATGCAGGGGGAATGCTAGGAAGAGAGCGTGCCTTTTGCAGCTAGACCCCAGGAAGCCCTGCAGGCAGAGAAATACGCAAATCAGTACTTCAGGAAGATGAATCTGGCAGTGGCTTAGAGAAAACACTGGAGGCAGAGAGACTGGAGGAAGAGGTAGGTGAGGACGGAGTCACGGGATCCTTGGGCTGTTGCTTTGCCAGCTGGAAACCTCTGTAGCCCACGGTGCCTTCTGCCTGAGTATTGCTCGCAGCCTCCGGGCTTATTCTGCCCACTCAGCCCAGAATCCTGGCTCAGCAGCTTGCACTACTGGCCCAGATCCCACACCCGCCAAGGGCGAGCCAGACGCAGAGCCCGGAAGGGTGCCTGGGCAAGTGACCAAAGGGTCTGGCCACTGTGCACAGCCAGGCATTCTTGCTGCTGCAGAGGGGTGGGCAGCTCCAGGCACTGACACAGGTGCCGGCACAGGAAGGGGTTACAGCTGGGCTAGATACACCATATTTGGCTACCACTGTAGACATTTGCTGTGTCTGAATGAGGGGAACACGGTGGTACCTGGCAGCTTGGAGATGCCAGGAACTGCAGAGCCCCAAAGAGGATGTCACAGCCCTGGCTTGGGGAGCCCCTAGGTCTGGGCTTTCTGAAGGGCCACATGTCTTCTCTCCTTGTCACCAAGTTGTTAAATTTCTTTCAGTCCTACCAATCAGTGGGTCCCAAGTTCTTGTCCAGTGTCCAGGAAGAATGAGGTACTCGGACACGTGGAGGGTGAACAAGGCAGAGAGGAGCTTCACTGAGCAACAGAACAGCTGTCAGAAGACCTGAGGTGGGTAGCTCCTTTCCACAGGCAAGTTGTGCCCAGGTCTCTGTAAATCTGGCTGAGTGGGGGGGATGGGCAGCAGAGAGGTGAATGGGCTTCAGAAGGGAGGAGGTGCATGCTGATTAGTGCATGGGCCAGCAGAAAAAGTACCAGAAGTTCTCACTCCCTACTGGGGGGACCCCACCTGGAACTGACAGCCTGGCCCCCATGCTTTGAGCAGTCCCTGACTTGAAGGTGGGGCTTCACTGGGGATCTGACCCCTTCTGCCCAGAAGCCTATCTGCCTCCTGCTACCATCAATTACGTCGTCCATAGATGCCCAGGCTGTTCCTCTTGAGGAGCGCCTGCATGCCCGCCCCCAGCCACCCTCAGCCCGGGCTTGGCCTCCTTCCTGTGCTGGTCGGTACCTAAAATCCAGAGGGGCCCAAGGCAGCAGGGGGCTGACACGTCAGCACCACCCTGAGTGTGCACACACCCAGCAGGGTGGCGACAGCACCCGCGCTTGGCCTCAACTTTGCTCCAAAATCTGAGTGCCAGGAGTGAGAAGAGGCCAGACAGCAAGGGCAGGCTCTTCTGAGCAGTGGGGGCAGGGAGGACTTCCCCGGCTGAGAGCGCAGGGATGCCTGAGTCCGCAGCTGACAGGTGCTCCCAGGAGGACGGGGCTCCCGCCTGCCATCTCAAAAGGGGGCGGGGCTCCCGCCAGCTCCGTGGCGCTCACAGCCTCTGCAGCTCCCACACTACAGCTGGCATCTTCACAATGACCACTGCGGATGGCCACTGCTGCCATCAAAAGGACTGGTAATCTAAGGGAGTATATGGTTGCCTGGTACTAGGCAAAGGATTAAAACTGTAAAGGAAAGCACAAATGATGCTATTAGGTCACACTGAGGTGCCAGGCATTGATCTACATGATGTATATTTTTATGTTCTATATTTCTATGCTACATACGTTATATATTTAAATCATCTAATTCTTCTAGCAACTCTATAAAAGAGATGGTATTAGTGGTCTCATTTTCCAGAAAAGGAAACTGAGACTAGAGAAGTTGAGTGACTTGCCCCTGGTGACACAGCTAAGACCAGGTGGAAAGAGAATTCCGACCTAGGCTGACTGGTTCCAGAGCCCTTGTCCTCACCACTACACACAACAGGAGGTCGAGAAGAATGAAGAGGCAGAATTTGGTGGCCCCTGTCGTGTAAGTGCATGGGTGAGGGACAAGCCAAGTTCATAAGCCTACAGGATGGAGGGTGCTAAGCCTCAAAGGACAAAGGGAGCCACGTGGCTCACACCTGTAATCCCAGCACTTTAGGAGGCTGAGGCAAGAGGGTTGCTTGAGGCCAAAAGTTTGTGACCAGCCTGCACAACATAGCAAGACACTGGCTCTACAAGAAATTTAAAAAATTAGCTGGGTGTGGTGGCATGTGCTTGTAGTGCCAGCTACTCAGAAGTGATCGAAGATCACTTGAGGCCAGGAGTTTGAGGCTGCAGTGAGCTGTGATCTCACCACTGCACTCCAGCTTGGGCGAGAGGGTGAGACCCTGTCACTAAAACATTAAATAATAAATAAATAAATAAATGGGTACTATGGGGGACAAGAGTAACTTTATTGAAAATACTAATCCTCCATGTTACTTCTGACTGCCCCTGAGTCTGGGAACACTGCCAAAGTGTCTAGGTGATGTATTACTGTTTATGCTAGAATATCTATTCTTTATAAACTTGCTGTTTATAATGAACCCTTGTTGTTGCAGAAATCTTAGGCTGTGACACCATAGCTGCCTACACGTTCCTTATATCTTGGGGTGAAAGCACACGTGCTCTGGAAGCAATGTGTAGGTGGCTATGGGTGCACAATTTCAGGGGGTTCATGAACTCCTGTTAAGACCTGCCCTAATTTTACCATGTAAATAATTCAATAACAGCCAATTCTATAGTAGAAATTTTATTCCCATCCATAAAATATATCACTAAATAGCTGAAAAAGTTACATATTATTTTAAAACATAGATTTTAAAAAATCATATTAGCTTCTCTTTAGCAAAATGCTTTTGTTTTATGTATTTACAAGAATATACTATACTTCAGGTACACAATTCACCCCAAGCCGGCCTGAGAAGGCCTTGGATGCAAGTCGATGCTCCAGTAAAGTTCATTATCAGCTCCTCCTGCCTTGTGACAGGATGATTTGATTTTACAAAAGTCCCTTTGAAAATAAGAGTAAATGCAGACAGCTTCTAGAGAAAAGTCCAGCAAAGCAGCAGTTGATAATAGATTTTCATTTAGTAATGAAATTAATCTTGTTTTGGTAATCTACAGCCTGTTAGGGATAGGTGGAGGGATGAAGTCCTTAAGACTAAATCGTTCCTCTATGAATCTTCTACGTGACCCTGTGGAGAGAGTGGTCCCGAATCCATCTCTCTACTGAAAGGTCTCCTGTTTTGGTAGGTGTGAGGACGTTCCGAAACACGGCCATCCATGTTCTGATACATCTGAATGTGGGAAAGAGAGAGAACACTGATAACCATCTGGTGTAACGTACATGTTATACACCCATATTGCAAACTATTTAAACAATAAATTGTTCTATATAGACAATTACTTTTTGTTTGTTTGTTTGATTTTTTTGAGACAGGGTCTCACTCCGTTGTCCAGACTGGAGTGCAGTGGCACAATCATAGCTCACCATGGTCTTGATTTTCTGGGTTTGAGCAATCCTCTCACCTTAACCTCATGAGAAGCTGGGACCACAGTCATACCACACCACATCCCACTAATTTTTTTATGTTTTGTAAAGACGAGGTCTCACTATGTTGCCCAGGCAGGTCTCAAACTCCTGGGCTCAAGTGATCCCCCCACCACCCCAGCCTCCCAAAGTGCGGCAATTACAGATGTGAGCCACTGCACCTGGCCTACACCATCACTTTTAAAATGTTTTAATTGGTATATAATAGATGTACATATTTTCAGGAAACATGTAGACAATTGCTTTTATTATGCATAGGTCTCAAAGGATATTCCATATAACTAACAAAGCAATTTTGGTCCTTTTATTAATGGAGAAATCAAGTCATAGTCAAATTTTTTTCCTTTCTTTTTTTTTTCTTTCTTTCTTTTTTTTTTTTTTTTAAATAGAGACAGGGTTTCTTCATGTTGGTCAGGCTGGTCTCGAACTCCTGACTTCAGATGATCTGCCCGCCTCGGCCTCCCAAAGTGCTGGGATTACAGGTGTGAGCCACCACGCCCAGCCCATAGTCAAATATTTTACTTCATTATTGAGTCTACTCTTAGATATAAAATGTCACTCTAGAAATCCTAAAACCATGCAGAAAAATCATAAAAGAGAAAGGCCACAAAAAGAAATTTGTTCATTATGCAGTTAATACAAGGGACTGATTCTTGACTTTTCCCTTGGGAGTTTCACGACCTTTTAAATGTTTTTCTGAAATGAAAAGAAATTTATTTTCCTTTTCCAAATGTGAAGTTAGCATGCATTTATATAGGCTGGTCTGATGGTAGTGGGTTATCAGAACTTATTAACATTAGTGTCACTAAAGTTGATATACAACCCCCCACTGCTAAATTTGACTGGCTTTTAAAAAAAAATGCATTCTTGTACATTCCAATATAAAAAAATAAAAAATAAATAAATAAATGCATTCATATAGATAATTTAAGAAATACAGAAAGAGGGCTGGGCGCAGTGGCTCACGCCTGTAATCTCAGCACTTTGGGAGGCCAAGGCAGGTGGATCACCTGAGGTCGGGAGTTTGAGACCAGCCTGACCAACATGGAAAAACCCTGTCTCTAAAAAATAAATAAATAAATAAATAAATACAGAAAGAGATAAAGGAAAAAGGCTATAGGCCAGGTGAGGTGGCTCACGCCTGTAATCTCAGCACTTTGGGAGGCCAAGGCAGGCGAATCACGAGGTCAGATCATCAAGATTATCCTGGCCAACATGGTAAAACCCCGTCTCTACTAAAAATACAAAAATTAGCCAGGCATGGTGGTGCACACCTGCAGTCCCAGCTACTCAGGAGGTTGAGGCAGGAGAATCGCTTGAACCCAAGAGGCAGAGGCTGCAGTGAGCCAAGATCATGCCACTGTACTCCAGCCTAGGTGACAGAGCGAGACTCCGTCTCAAAAAAAAAACAAAAAAAGGAAAAAAGAAAAAAGGCTACGAATCATGACAAGTAGCCATTGTTATAGACAGCTTGCTATGCGCACACAATTTTGTGTCTGTGGACTCAGGCTGTATATTCTATTTTAGATCCTTATTTTTGAATTATCAATATATTGTTATTATACTGCTCATATGTTGCCTGTGTTACATATTTACATTATTCACTAAGTATGGCCACATATTTTTTTTTCATGGCAGCCTAGAGTTTCATAGTACTGACGCATCATCATTAACCTTTTGACCAACTGGTTATACAAAACAAACTGAAAAATGCACACTCGATCTAGTCTGACTTTGGGGTAAGCAGGAGAAGTGGAATTGCTGAATCAAGAAGGATGCACACTTGAACTGTGATACACAAGGCCAGGCTGCCCTGCAGAAAAATTGTATTGATTTCTACTCCTACCAATGGTGCCTGGGAACTCTGTATTTTCCAGAGCCTTCTGAACAGTGGGTATGTCAGCCTCTCACATCTCTTCTCTTTCGCTGAGCAAGAAGTTCTATCTCCTTAAGTATTTCACTATCTGCAAAGTTGGGCCTTTTTCCTAGACTTAATGTCCATTTGATTTTCATTTTCAATAGCCTGCCTATTTCCTTTGCCTTTTATATACAGGCTGGGCGTGGTGTCTCTCGCCCATAATCCTTGCACTTTGGGAGGCCAGGGCAGGAGGATTGCTTGAGGCCAAGAGTTCAAGACCAACGTGGCCAACATAGTGAGACCCTGTCCCTAAAAGAAAAAAAAATTCTAAAGGCAATACATGTTTTTATCAGTATTTGTTTGTAAGAACTTTATGATTTAGGAATCATGCATTCTATTTAAATTTTATAGATTTGCTCTCTTTCCTCATCCCTTGCTACTATTTACTTCTTTTTGTCTGTTGTTTTTTTGACAGTTTTAGTGTGAACGGTCCAGACTGCCTCCTACACTTCACTTTTCTTTCCAGAAAATTGTGTGTGTGTGTGTGTGTGTGTGTGTGTGTGTGTGTATCCTTTCACCCACAATTATATCCATTGTGAACTGGGGGTTGCACAATGACAGCTTTGCTTGTACCCTGAAGGATGAACAGTAGCTCTTTATGCATGCCTTTTGTGAAGTAGACAGAGCAGTTAGTTAGCATTTGTTGAAACTGTTGAATCCAAATGTACGTCTCTACCACTGAATTGCTAACCATCGCGCGACGCTTGCGTAGCACAAATACCAACAACACTTCCAGTCCTCCACCTGAATTAACTAACATCTGCTTTTCATCCATACTCACTGTCTAGAAGTTTCCCGAACCATCTCTGACACCTCAATCTCTCTCTATTCCCATAACTAGTTACTGGGTATAGTTGTAATACATCACTCTTTTCCATTTCTTTTTTTTTTTTTGGTTTTGATTTTTTTTTTTTTTTTTTTTTTTTTTTTGAGCCAGAGTCTCACTCTGTGGACCAGGTTGGAGTGCAGTGGCATGATCTCGGCTCACAGCAACCTCTGCCTCCTGGGTTCAAGCAATTCTCTGCCTCAGCCTCTGGAGTAGCTGGGATTACAGGTGTGAGCCACTGCGCCCGGCCTTTCCATTTCTTTAAGTCACCTTTATTTCCTTTTTTGTTGTTGTTGTTGAGACAGAGTCTCACTCTGTCGCCCAGGCCGGAGTGCTGTGGCATGATCTCAGCTCCCTGAAACCTCTGCCTACCAGGTTCAAGCAATTCTCGTGCCTCAGCCTCCCAAGTAGCTGGGACTACAGGTGTGCACCACCACACCAGCTAATTATTGTATTTTTTAAATGGAGACAGGGTTCTGTTTTCCTTAGTTGTATTCTCCTTTTCATCTGAATGTTAGTTATTTGGGCTTTTTCTTTCGAGACAGAGTCTCGCTCTGTCACTCAGGCTGGAGTACAGTAGTGTAATCACAGCTCACTGCAGCCTCAACCTCCTAAGCAGAAGTGATTCTCTTGCCTCTCGGCCTCTGAGTAGCTGAGATTACTCGTGTGCACCACCACACCTGGTTAATTTTTTTTTTTTTTTTGAGATAGAGTCTCCCTCTGTCGCCCAGGCTGGAGTGCAGTGACACGATCTCAGCTCACTGCCACCTCTGCCTCCCAGATTCGAGTGATTCTCCTGCCTCAGCCTCCCAAGTAGCTGGAATTACAGACACCCACCACCATGCGTGGCTACTTTTTGTATTTTTAGTAGAGATGGGATTTCACCTTGTTGGCCAGGCAGGTCTGGAACTCCTGACCTCAGGTGATCCGCCCACCTCAGCCTCCCAAAGTGCTGGAATTACAGGCGTGAGACACCACATCCGGCCCCACCTGGTTAATTTTTAAATTTTTGGTAGAGATGGGGTCCCATTATGTTGCCCAGTCTGGTCTCAAACCTCTGAGCCCAAGGGATCCTCCCACCTTGGCCTCCCAAAGTGCTGGGATCACAGGCGTAAGCCACCATGCCCAGGTTCTTTTTTCTTAATTGTTCACTTCAAAGATAGTAGCTTTAGTAGTATATTTGTATATTTTGTTGATGTATAGTATTAATATAAAGCATAGACTACACTCAGCCTGCTGTATTCAAATCCTAAGTCTGACATTTACCATGTTACCTTGGGCAAATGACTTAACCTCTTTGTGCCTGAATTTACTAGTCTGCTAAAGGTGTGATAATGGAACCTACTGCCGGGCGTGGTGGCTCACACCTGTAATCCCAGCACTTTGGGAGGCCAAAGTGGGTGGGTCATCTGTGGTCAGAAGTTCAAGACCAGCCTGACCAACATGGAGAAACCCTGTCTCTACTAAAAATGCAAAATTAGCCAGGCATTGTGGCACATGCCTGTAATCTCAGCTACTCGAGAAATGAGGCAGGAGAATTGCTTGAACCTGGGAGGCAGAGGTTGCAGTGAGCCAAGATTGAGCCATTGCACTCCAGCCTGGACAACAAGAGTGAAACTCCATCTCAAAAAAAAAAGAACCTACTTCAGGGGGATTCGTGTGAGGATTAAGAGTTATTATATTATGGCTAATACATTAGTAAACTGTATTATTAAAAAATGTTAATGTTAAAATGTTAACTCAAAAAACGTTAGCAATTACATTATTAGTTCAAAGAACGACTTTTGGTTTTCCTGATCATTGCTATTACTTTGTTGTCGCTACTTCCTGTTTCATTAAATCTGGCTGTCTCTCTATTAACTCTGTCTTCCTGCTTTGTTCATTCTCCTCCTCCTCTCTCTCTCCTCCTTCTTTATTGTTATTTGTTTTTTGTTTTTTCCCTAGCTTCTTGAATTGAAAGACTAATTATGCTAGGTGTGGTGTCTCACACCAGTAATCCCAGCACTTTGGGAGGTGAGGCAGGAGGATTGCTGAGGCCAGCAGTCTGAGACTAGCTTGCACAACATAGCAAGATCCCCATCTCTGCAAAAGAGAATTTTTAAAAAGCTATTCAGGAGGCTGAGGTGGGAAGATCACTTGACTCCAGGAGTGTGAGGCTGCACTGAGCTATAATCATGTCACTACGTTACAGCCAGGGTGACAGAGCAAGAACCTGTCTCAAAAAAAACAAGGAAAGAAAGATTAGTTATTGATCTTCATTTTTCTTTGTTTTCTAATTAATGAATTTAGAATTATGGATTTGGGTAACTCTCACAGGTTTTAATAAGCAATATCCATTTGTATTTCTTTTCCCTCTTTCCCCTTCTTCTTAAGCAAAGAATTGCTTAAGAAGCATGATTTTTAACTTTTTTTTTTTTTTTTTTTTTTGAGATGGAGTTTCGCCCTTGTCACCCAGGCTGGAGTGCAATGGTGCAGTCTCGGCTCACTGCAACCACCACCTCTCGGGTTCAAGCAATTCTAGTGCCTCAGCCTCCCAAGTAGCTGGGATTAGAGGTGCCCACCACCACACCCAGCTATTTTTTGTATTTTTAGTAGAGACGGGGTTTCACCAGGTTGGTGAAACCAACTAATTTATGGGGACGAGTAGGAGAGGGGGAGATGATGCTAGTTCAGATGCCTTTTCTGAAACAGGAGACACTGTCCCCCACTTTCGTCAGCCCACGGCCCCTGCCTGGTGCGCTCCCCCAGCATGCCCATCCCTGCTGCTGCCATCCCCCTCTCAACTGATGTCCTGACGTCTCATCTTCTGCCTCGCTTTTCCAAACTTTATTTTATGCTCTTTTCCTTCCTTATTCCAGAAATGTTTGCGGAGCGCCTTCTACCCACTAAGCATCATGCTAGCAACAGGGTCTATAATGACAAACCAAACAGATGTGGTCTCCAGCTTGCTTTCATACTGACTTCACTCATTTATTTAATATCACAGGCCAAGCACTATCCCCTTGGGGTGTAAAGATGAACAGGAAACAATCCTTGTCCAGACTAATGAAGTCTAGTGACGACAGAGAGAGACCCATAAAATAAAGTCATCAGACACTAGGATTGAGTCTCACATGGAGTTATATCTGGAAGTTATGGGAATTCAGAAGAAGGATCCTGAAATCTGACTAGGGAGATTGAAGGAGGCTTTGCAGAGTACAGAATATTTGATCTGGTTCTTAAAGATTGAAGCATGTTTCTCCATCCTAAAAATCTTCATCAGTTCACCATTGTCTAACTGCCTATGCATGTAATCATGTAATCAGTGATTTCCCTGATCTAACCTCGTTGTGCTGAGGTTAGACATAAAAGCCTTAACCAATGTTTTCTCCATGTATTTCCCACTCCTCCCTGGTTCTCTGAGAGCCCTTTTCTTTCCCTAGTCCTTGATGCAGAAACAAAGATCCTAGCCAGGCACGGTGGCTCACGCCTGTAATCCCAGCACATTGAAGCCAAGGTGGGTGGATCACTTGAGCTCAGGATTTCGAGGCCAGCCTGGCAAACATGGTGAAATCCCATCTCTACTAAAAATACACTAGCTGGGTGTGGTGGTGGGTGCCTGTAATCCCAGCTACTTGGGAGGGAAGCTGAGGCACGAGAATTGCTTGAACCCGGGAGGCGGAGGTTGCAGTGATCACACCACTGCATTCCAGCCTGGGTGATGGAGTGAGACTCTGTCTCAAAAAAATAAATTAAAAAGAAAAGAAAAGAAAAGAAACAAAGATTCTACAAAGGTATCCACAGATGTACCAGGGAAGATCACCCTGGGGAAGGTGACAAGGCCAGTTTTTCAACCAAGGGACTAGATAGGATTGTGCAGAGTGGGCAGGGCTGCCTGTGTGGCTGTGTGGGTTGTGCCTTGCACCAATCAAAGTGCCCAGCAGAGTGGGCAAGGTGGCTGAGACCCACTTCAAGCTCCCCCCCCCTCCTTCAGACTGGCTCAGACTGGGGCAGGCTGCAGGACTTGTGAGTAAGGAAGGGGCTCCTCCTTGGATTCCTCCCATCCAGAAGGGAGCCTTCCTTTCTCTTTTCTTTCCCTCCCTCCCTCCCTTCCTCCTTCCTTTCCTTCCTTTTTTTCTTTCTTCTTCTTTTCTTTCCTTTTTCCTTCTTTCTTTTCTTTCCTTCTTTTTCTTCTTTCTTTCCTTCTTTTCTTCTTTTCTCTCTCTTTCTTTCTCTTTTCCTCTTTCTCTCTTTCTCTTTCTCTTTCTTTCTTTTTTTTTTTTTTGAGACAGAGTTTTACTGTATCACCCAGGCTGGAGTGCAACGGTGCGATCTCGGCTCACTGCAATCTCCACCTCCCAGATTCAAGTGATTCTCCTGCCTCAGCCTCCAGAGTAGCTGGGACTACAGGCATTCGCCACCATGCCCGGCTAATTTTCTGTTTTTAGTAGAGATGGGGTTTCGCCATGTTGGCCAGGCTGGTCTGGAACTCCTGACCTCAAGTTATCCTCTCACCTCAGCCTCCCAAAGTGCTGGGATTACATGTGTGAGCCACCATCCTCGGCCATGGGGATCTGTTTTCTAACCTACTTAAAGGAGCTACCATTTTCTCTGGGTGTTTCTGACACTGGTCACTGAGGGTCAGGGAAGAGTGGAAGGGATTGGGAGGAAAAAAATGGTGAATTGTCTGTCCCAAAGCATGGATTCCCTCAGCTAATTAATCATGCATGGATATGTTGCCATTCAACAGTTCCTGATACCTGACAGGTACCCTGAACAGAGGGAAGGGGATCCGGATATCCTGTGGGTATGGGGACATGAAAAGAGAAGCTCAAACCAAGACCCACGTGGTCCTGAACCCTCCATCCTGGCAACACGGCCTTCACACTTGTGTTTTCCTCTCTATCTCCCGCGTTCTCCCTGTATATTAGGTACAGCCATTTACTTGCCACTCTGCATTCTCAGCTTTGGACTTTTATTTATATGATTCATTCATCCTGGAATATGCTGTTCACCCTCTACTCTCCAGCAGTCAAGATGCTACTTAGTCCTCATATCCAGCTCAAATAAGATCCCTACAAATCCACACCCAACTAGGCAATGAGTAACATCAACCAATCCTCTCTTAGCTGGACACGGTGGCTCATGCCTGTAATCCCAGCCCTTTGAGAGGCTGAGGCAGGTGAACCACTTGAGCTCAGGAGTTTGAGAACAGCCTGGGCAACATAGTGACAGCCCGTCTCTGTCAAAAATACAAAAAAATAGCTGGGCCTGGTGGTGTGCGTCTGTAGTCCCAGCTACTTGGGAGGCTGAAGTGGGAGGATTGCTTGAGCCCACAGTACAGAGGCTGCAGTGAGCTGAGATCATGCCACTGCACTCCAGCCTGGATGACAGAGCAAGACCCTGTCTCAAAACGAATGGGGATAGATATACATATACATATATCTTCTTCTTTGCCAGCTCACTTCCTGTTTTGTTCTATACGTCTTCTTTCAGTTTACCTTATAGTGTCATTAACTATTTATAGGTATCTGTGCAATAGGCTATGAGTCTGTTGGGGGCTTTCCATTTCCTCCAACCTTTTGACCTAATTCTCTGACAATAACCTACTTTCTATGTAATTTTCAAAGAAATCACAGCAGGAGGAAAGGACACACTATCTACCAAGGTCTATGTAGACAATACAGAACTGAAAATGGACTCTTAACAATTTAGGAAGGAGGACAGATAACCCATTTAAAACTCAGATTTATATTTAACTAGCATTTTATTGAGTAAATACTAAGTGCCCAGTATGTGCGAGCTCTTTTCACATATATCACCTTATTTACTCCTTACAACTCCATGAGGTGAGATTTGTCATTTACATATTTCAGGTAAAAAAACTGAGATGGAGACTCCCCAAAAGATTAAGTGACTTTTCAAGTAAATGATGGAGCCAAGATTCGAACCTCAGTATTGGGAGCTCAAGGTTCTCTCCTTTATTTACTTTATCTGCAGATGGCTCTTTTCACTACATCGGGTGGTGGTATTGATAGGGAAGGCATTAGCAAAGAAATTCCAAGTTCCCAAAACTCAAAGATAATCTAACTTAACAACCCATTTTACAGGTGAAAAAACTGAAGCTCAGAGAAGTAGTGATTTGCCATAATGGACACAGTTGGGAGGCAGAGTGGTAGAGCTGGTAATCAACCCTCGGAACTCCAGCTCAATGCTTTTTCCCTGCTACCATATAGCGTGATTAAGTCACGCGATTTTCCATACTCATGCTTCCTAAGAAAGGGCCAGTGGCTTCTGGAGGCCAGGGATTTGTTTTTGTTGTTTTTTTTTTTGTTTGTTTGTTTGTTTTAGACAGAGTCTTTGTCACCCAGGCTGGAGTTCAGTGGCGGCACAATCTCAGCTCACTGCAACCATCGCCTCCCGAAGCGATTCTCCTGCCTCAGCCTCCTGAGTAACCTGGGACTACGGGTGTGCACCACCACGCCCGGCTAATTTTTGTATTTTTAGTAGAGATGGGGTTTCACCATGTTGGCCAGGCTGGTCTCGAACTCCTGACCTTGTAATCCGCCCGCCTCAGCCTCCCATGTGCTGGGATTACAGCCGTGAGCCAACGTGCCCGGCCTGTTTTTATTTAGTTGTATTTAGTTGTCTACTTCACTGCACTGAATACTTAGGAGCTTTTAATTTATTAATCATTTAGCTGAAATCAGGAAAGTTTTTTTTCCTAAAAACTTTTTTTTGGCCGGGCACGGTGGCTCACGCCTGTAATCCTAACACTTTGGGAGGCCGAGGTGGTGGATCACCTGAGGTCAGGAGTTCAAGACCAGCCTGGCCATCATGGTGAAACCGCATCTTTAAAAAAAATTTTTTTTTTAATTAAAAAAAAAAAGTTTTTTTTGAGACAAAGTGTCACTCTGTCGTCCAGGCTGGAGTGCAGTGGCACAATCTCAGCTCACTGCCAACCTCTGTCCCCGGGTTTAAGTGATTCTCCTGCCTTAGCCTCCCAAGTAGCTAGGATTATAGGCACCTGCCACTTTGCCCAGCTAATTTTTGTGTTTTTAATAGAGACGGGGTTTCACCATCTTGGCCAGGATGGTCTTGAACTCCTGACCTCGTGATCCACCTGCCTCGGCGTCCCAAAGTGCTGGGATTACAGGCGTGAGCCACAGTGACCAGCCTAAAAACATTTTTATCAATAAATATGTCTTAGGGCAGGCACACTGGCTCATGCCACTGTGATCCCAGCATTTTGGAAGGCTGAGGTGGGAGAATGGCTGGAGCTCAGGAGTTCAAGACCAGCCTGGGCAATACAATGATGCCCTATCTCTACAAAAAATTTAAAACTCCCAGCCTGGTGTGGTGGTGCTCTCCTGCAGTCCCCACCTACTTGGGAGGTTGTGGCTGGAGGATTGCTTGAGCTTGGGAGGTTGAGACTGCAGTGAGCCATGATCATACCACACACTCCAGCCTGGGCCACAGAGTGAGATCCTGTCTAAATAAATAAGTCTTATCCCTTACAACTTTGAAAAGACAACCAAGAAAATTACAATGAAAAAGACAACTTGGTACCTTTGGTTCTCAGGAAGTCAGCAACAAGTGTTTTAATTTACCAATTTCCTTTATAAAGCTTTATAAAGTCCTGGCTGCTACATACCGCTTCTTCAGCATCTGCCAGCTGACATCCTAAAAGTGAAGTCAAATTAGGGAAGGATGGCCGTTTCCTTGAGTCAAAAGCCCAGCAGGATTGCATTATAAAGTATCTGTGAAAGCAACAGAACAAGGAACAAGATGAAGAAGTCTGAATGAAGCAAAATGGATTGGTTTCCATGTAATAAAGCACCATTTATTTTAGTAGAGCTACTTATTTACAGTTTTTTTTTTTTTTTTTTTGTGTTGTGTGTGTGTGTGTGTGGCAAGTCCTCTACCAGATTTTGAATTTGTATCAGAAAGGAGAAATCAGATGATGGGCAGAAATGTATTTAAAGAAATGTGACGTAGTGGATGGAATCGAATCACCTTCATGGATCCCTCAAGCAAAGGAATTAAAACCTGGAAGCAGGTGCCTCTGAGAAGAGGAAAGGTTCAGCTTTGCTCAGAAACTCTCGAAACAAAAAGGAAGAGTTTCTTTTTCTTTTAAAATGGAATCAGACAGCCAGATGTGGTGGCTCACACCTGTAATCCCAGCACTTTGGGAGGCTGAGGCAGGAGGATTGCTTGAAGCCAGGAGTTTGAGACCAACCTGGCCAACACAGCAAGACCCCCACCTCTATTTTAGAAAAAGGAATCATGTAAACTTTGAATTAGGAGTTTTGACTGTTTTTGATCATGCGTTTGGAAGTAGACAGAGTAAATTTCTGATTTCAACCAAATTACAGTCTGAATTGAACTTACATTTCTTCCGTAGCATAAAATGGCTGATCCATCTTAAACCCATTTCGAACCAGTCTGTAGAAGTTAGCATCGACCGGAATGCCAGGGTAAGGATTCACACCTGAGGAAAACATCAGCCAAGTGTAGCCATTCATCCAGTTCTTCGTTTATTGATTCATTCAATTAACAAACATATATTGAGAGCTGCCATGTGCCAGACACTGTTGCAGTCACATAGGCTACAGCTGGGAAAAAGAAGTCACAACTCACGCTCTCAAGCAGTTTATAAACCAGTGAGGAAGACAGGCCAAAGGACACCAGGAAATAGACATAAAGTCACAGGCTGCAATACCAGTAAGACCCAACAGTGTTGGATGGGGCGGGGCGGGGGATCACCAAGACAGCAGAGCATGCAAAGCCCAGAGCCAAGGGAGGCCAGCAGTGCCCCAACATACCAAGTGAGAAGATTTCCCAGAGTAATATTCCGTACGACCAGACATCACTCTTAATGGTGTAGATCCCTTCAAATAGGCTTTCAGGGGCCATCCATTTTACAGGCAGACGGGCCTGTGGAAAACCCAGAGGAGATAAGATGGTGAATTTTCCACATACAGACATGACTTCTTTTATCTTGTATTAAGATGAAATTCAGGCTGGGCGTGGTGGCTCACGCCTATAATCCCAGCACTTTGGGAGGCCGAGGCAGGTGGATCACGAGGTCAAGGGATCCAGACCATCCTGGTCAACACGGTGAAACCCCGTCTCTACTAAAAATACAAAAATTAGCTGAGCATGGTGGTGCGTGCCTGTAGTCCCAGCTACTCGGGAGGCTGAAGCAGGAGAATTGCTTGAACCCAGGAGGTGGAGGTTGCGGTGAGCCGAGATCATGCCATTGCACTCCAGCCTGGGTAACAAGAGCAAAACTTTGTCTCAAAAAAAAAAAGATGAAATGCATCATATTCCTAAGGCCACACCCAATGCCTTATTGAGAAAATCACATGATCCATTCTCAAGTGGAAGATTTTCACTTTCAAATTAACATTCTAGTAACAGTAGCCGAAAACACAAGGCATTTTTCTTTACAACTCCTCTTGAACAAAGGCTTGTGCTTGGAATGGGTAAGTTTAACTTTCCATCTTTCCAATGTACAAAGATGTACTTTCCATTAAGGAACGCCAGTCAGTTGCCTAGAGGCAAGTGGGTACTAGTGAATTAACGAGATCTTCTGTTAAAGCATTTCTTGGAAGACTTTTAGTGGAAATGGCGTGCACAAGAATGTCAGGAGGGGGAGCCCACGTCATCACTTGCAGAAATGATACCAGTCTGGCTTCTGTGGCTTTAATAATTTCCACTAGCATGAAAGGGGGTTTTGACTTAGGATAGTCTCAGATTAGAATCAAGACACAAGATGGGCAGAGCTTCACATTGATTTTCTTTTTCATGGGTTGGGGAGCCCTTCACAGCACATGTTTAATCAGCACATGCTTAATCTGACAAGTAAACCCTGTTTTAAATCCTGTGCAAACTGAAGAGTTAGTGATTCAAGCAGGCTAGTCTGGTTAATTTGATTAATTAAAGAAATTAATTGTGGTTCCAAATGGAATTCACTTTCCCACATAAGAGACAACCAGTTGGTGGGGTAGAAACAGAATGATCACATATGCGCATTCTATGATGACTAGCAGCAGATCATAAATCAGCTAAGACGGTTATTTGATTCTAGTGGGAATAGAGTTTAATTTGGCTTTTCACATTTACTGGATGTTTACCCTGGACAGGTTGCTTTCATGTTGGTTTTATTGGTTTTTCCCACATCAATGCTATGAGGTAAGTGCATAACCCTCACGGGAAACACTGTAACATGGTGGTTAGCACAGACTCGGGGCTCAGACTATTCATGTTCAAGTCCACATGCTGTGTAACCATGGGCAAGTTACTTTTCTGTGCCTCTGTTTCCAAGTGGGTACTCTGAGGAATAAATGAATTAATATGCATAAAGCACTTACACGCTTAACACATAGTAAGCACTATATCAGCATTTAATGTTATTATTATTTCACAATTAGGGAATTCTTTTTTGGGATGGGGTCTCATTCTGTTGCCCAGGCTGGAGTGCAGTGGCATAATCACAGCTGACTGCAGCGTCGACCTCCTGGGCTCCAGTGATCCTTCCACTTCAGCCTCCCAAGTAGCTGAGTGGAAGGTTCACTTGAGCCCAGGCAGGTGCCACCACACCCAGCTAGTTTTTTATTTTTTATAGAGACAGTGAGTGTCTCACCATGTTGCACAGGCTGGTCTTGAACTCCTGGGCTCAAGCAATCCTCCCACTTTGGCCTCTCAAAGTGCCTAAGATTAAAAGCATGAGCCACCAGCACTCAGACAAATGTTGGTAATTCTTCAAAAACACACTTTTTCAACTACACAGTTTTGTCATCTATTACTCCCAATAGTTATTTTGTAAACACATCTGTACTTAGTTTTTAATTAACAAGTCGATTCACTCGCTGTTTGTTTTGAGACAGAGTCTCGCTGTCACCCAGGCTGGAGTGCAATGGCGTGATCTCGGCTCATTGCAACCTCTGCCTCCCGGGTTCAAGCGATTCTCCTGCCTCAGCCTCCTGAGAAGCTGGGATTACAGGCAAGCACCACCATGCCTGGCTAATAGTAGAGATGGGGTTTTACAATATTGGTCAGGCTGGTCTTGAACTCCTGACCTCGTGATTCGCCCACCTTGGCCTCCCAAAGTGCTGGGATTACAGGTGTGAGCCACCGTGCCCGGCCAATTCACTCATGCTTTAGGTCTTCCTGTGTGAACAGTAGAAGCATGACAAATATTCATTAATTCATATTTAAGTATTTAGCTTTAACATTTTGTATGTATTTATGTTGCATATTTTTTAAATGCTTTATTGTGACATTAACTTTTCACATAATTGAAAACATAACTCAATAATCACTTTATAGCTAAGTAACTGAACTATGTGCAAGTATTGAGATTCTGAGCTTTTAAAAGTGAGGATCGCACTCAAAGGCCTCTAACCAATCTACTCTGACTAGCTAGCCCAAGGACAGATGTGATGCTATTTTGCTCAGCTTTTATTATAGATGGAAGATTCACTGAAGCTGCAGAAAAACCTTTTAAGCATAAGTAAGCAGACTGCTGTGAGGGTTTTTTGATGTTACCAGAAATCAAAAATGCACCACAGTGAGTGCAGATGTTTACCATGATAACGACAAAACACAAAATAGCAGCATAAAAATAAGTAGGAAATGGCAGCCTCACATTGCCCCTGACAACATAGTTGGAATCATTCATGATATCTCGAGCCAATCCGAAGTCACATATCTTCACCACTTTCCCGTGGGTGACAAGCACGTTCCTCGCGGCCAGGTCTCTGTGAATACACTGTCAAGAATGACACCAGAGTGTTATTTACTGTGATGTATATTATTCTGGAGTGCAATCTTTCTTCTAGGCTCAAGTTCAATAAGATGGAAGGTCTCTTATCTTTAATGGGCCGTGGACGGTCCTAATGATGTGTGGCAAAAAGAACACAGGTGACCCAATTCTGCACCTATGGTGGCTGTGGTTATTTGTGCTGCTTCTGAAGCATCCCCAAAGGCCAAAGAGGAGTGGATCTTTTGCAGATCCCGGGCATAAGTAAGAGGCTCCACAACAGGGCTCACCCCCCACCCCCCAAGCCTCCAGAGGGAGTCTCAGAGGCTGTCCTCCAGCACTCTTCTTGTGGGTGTGAGAAACAGCAACTCTTTTCTGACTGGAAAAGCGCTTCAGGAATAAAATAGAGTAATATCGAAGGAAATAGTCAGAATTACAAAAAGGTAAAAATGAGTTTGGAGAGGTTTACTGAAGTGAAATTGGAAGGAGTCCCTGAGCTGAGAGATGTCAGGACGTTAATCCAAATAGTCTGGCAAGAAAATGAATTTTGCAAAGAAAGATCAGAAGGGGAGCAGGGCACTAGTGGCCAAGGTTCAATGAACACTCTTTCATCTTTAAAAAATAAAAAAATAAATAAATAAAAATAATAAATAAATGAAACACGAACAGCCCAGTGCCACAGCCCCTCCAGAGCTCCCTCCTCCATACCCAGTTCTTTCAGTGCCATCTACTTGCACTTTGCCCACTTGACCCCCAGCTCTGCAACCCGCTTCCTCCTCCTGCCTGGGTGCCCAAGCTGCTCTGGTCAAGGCCCGCACTGACTGGCATAGCAGCCAGTCTCGATCTGACAGGACCTCTCTGTGGTGTCTGGTGCTGTTGGCCAGCCCCTCCCGCTTCTGCTCCTGCCTTCTGGGCATGCTGCACATGGCTCACTCCTGCTTCCTTCCCACTGCTCTGCCGGCTCCTGTCTCCCTCAGGGGCTTTGTGCATGAGCCTGTTCTCACGGCTGAGTGCCGCATCCTCGCATCCCACACCCTCACTCAAGCCATTTCATCCAAACCTAGGGATGCAACTACCATCACCCACATCCCTATTTCCAACCCAAACATTCCTCCCAAGCTTCAGACAGGAGTGTCCATGTGTCTGCTAGACCAAGCCCTACTTGGTTGCCTCAGGCCCCTCACATTCAGTATGTCCAACTCATTACCTTTATCCAAAAAGAAGTCCTGATTCCATGCTCCCTGTCCTATCCCACATTCCCTGCTGGTTTTCCGTTTCCTTCAAAAATCTCCATCAGTCTGAGCATGAAGCATGTGCTTCAGAAAGCCTCTTCCACTCCATCTTCCCCTCCCCCCAACCAGGTCTGCTGTATAGGTCCCTCCCCTAGGTTCCCAGAACTTACTTCAGTCACAGCACTTTGTCTTTTTTTTTTTTAACTTGTTTTATTTTTTGAGACAGACTCACTCTGTTGCCCAGGCTGGAGTGCAGTGCACTCAGCTCACTGCAACCTCTGCTCCCAGTTCAAGCGATTCTCGTGCCTCAGCCTCCTAAGTAGCTGGGATTATAGGCGTGCACCATTGTGCCTAGCTATTTTTTGTATTCTTAGTAGAAATGGGGTTTCGCCATGGTGGCCAGGCTGGTCTTGAACACTTGGCCTCAAGCAAGCCACCGTCTCGACCTCCCAAAGTGCTGGGATTCCAGGTGTGAATACTGTGCCCAGCCACAGTGTCATCTTCGACCTGCATGTCTGCTTGGCTCTGTCTCCTCTATCGTTCATAAGATCTTGGAGCCCAGGAGTCATGTCACAACTGACTCTGTATCTCCAGCATCTAGTGCAGTGCTTGGCACATGGTTGGGGCTCAACAAATGTCTGATAAAGTCAAGGGCCTATAGAGGAAATTGAGGGGTACCCAGAGGAGTATCAGGGAGGGGGGTGAGAGACAAGCAGGGACAGTGACACACATGATTCAAAGGGGAGGCCTAAGGTGAAGATAAAAGGGTAGAGGGCCTAAGGAACTGGGTGTTCTGGCAGGGTGCAGTGGCTCACACCTGTAATCCCAGACTTTGGGAGGCTGAGGCAGGCGGATCACCTCAGGTCAGAAGTTCGAGACCAGCCTGGTCAACATGGTGAAACCCCGTCTCTACTAAAAATACAATGAGCTGGGCGTGGTGGCAGGTGCCTGCAATCCCAGCTACTCGGGAGGCTGAGGCAGGAAAATTGCTTGAACCCAGGAGGCGGAGGTTACAGTGAGGTGAGATCACGCCATTGCACTCAGCCTGGCGGACAAGAGGGAGACTGAGCCTTACAAAAAAAAAAGGAACTGGATGTTTTTCAAAAATTCACATTATTACAAGCCTGGGGTTGAGGGGGAAGCAGTGCCCCTTCACCGCCATTTGGGAGTACTCTGAGTATTACTTAACTACGGGCAGCAAACCAGGCCACGCAATCTAAGTAGGTGCTCTCCCACATCCATAAAGCTGTTTGTGGGCCAGGCGCAGTGGCTCACGCCTGTACTCCCAGCACTTTGGGAGGCTGAGGTGGGCAAATCACTTGAGGTCAGGAGTTTGAGACCAGTCTGGCCAACATAGTGAAACCTTGTCCCTAAAAAATACAAAAAATTGGCCAGATGTAGCAGTGCGCACCTGTAATCCCACCTACTCGGGAAGCTAAGGCAGGAGGATCGCTTGAACCTGGGAGGCAGAGGTTGCAGTGAGCTGAGATCATACCACTGCACTCCAGCCTGGGCGACAGAACAAGACGTCATCTCAAAAAAAAAAGAGAAGATGCTTGTGAAAGCAGGATTGCAGATGTAGATGTGTAAGTGCAATAGAGATAAAGACTCAGTTGGGCAAGCTGCGTGAGAAAGAGGAATCTGAACAGCAGGTGGGGAAGATGAAGAGAAGAACATGCCTCTCAGTTGAGAGGTGGGGAAATATTACTGTGACAGTATTTTTTAAAACTTGTATTATTATCACTTTTACGCTGATTTCACTATTATTTTGAACAGACAGGCTAGAGTGCAGTGGTATAGTCATAGCTCATTTCGGCCTGGAACTCCTGGGCTTCCCTCCAAAAGCACTGGGCTTACAGATGTGCACCACTGTGCCCAGCCTATTTTTTATTTTTTAGAGAAAGGGTCTTGCTCTGTCACCCAGATGGAGTGCAGTGGTGCAATCCTAGCTGGCTGTAGCTTCCAACTCCTGGGCTCAAGCAATCCTCCCACCTTGGCCTCCCAAGTAGGTAGAACCACAGACAAACACCATAAATGTCTGGCTGAGACAGTAATTTTTTAAAGAAAAAATAAAATACAGGCGGGGTGCAGTGGCTCACACCTGTAATCCCAGCACTTTGGGAGGCCGAGGTGGGCAGATTGCTTGAGCTAGGAGTTCAAGACCTGCCTGGGCAACATGGTGAAACCCCATCTCTACTAAAATACAAAAAATTAGCCAGGCATGGTGGTGCGTACCTGTAGTCCCAGCTACTCGGGAGGCTGAGGTTGGAGAATTGCTTGAACCCAGGAGGCAGAGATTGTAGTGAGCAGAGATCACACCACCGCACTCCAGCTTGGATGACAGAGCAAGACTCTGTCTCCAAAAAAAAAAAAGAAAAGAAAAAACAAAATACAATTGAAAGTAGTCTTTCCAAATTCAGAGACTAAAGAGGAGACAAGAGGCAAAGGGAAGGAAGTGGAGGTGAGGAGGAGAAGGAGATTAGAAGACTGTAAGAAAAATGAAAGGGAAGAATTTTGGAAAATAAAGAGAAGGTAATGAAAGGCAAGCAAACGAGGAAGGAACGTAGCCAGACAGGGGGCTGTGATCTGCTTATAGGCAGGAGACCTTTGAAATCACAGAGAACAGCGGGCAGAAAGGCAGCTCAAAAAGAACACAAAATTGGGGTAGAGACCATGGTTCAAGGCAGGCTCCAGGGCCTTATCAACACTGCCCGGATGGATCTGAGGTTAGCAAGAGAGGAGGCAGTGAGCCTGCAGGCCGCCGCCAGCCCACAGCACATAGGGTGCAGATTAGACAGACACTCATCAGGGTGGCTGGCTGGGTTTCAGCCTCCACTCCTCCCCTGTGTGAATGCCCACATGCAGGGCACAATCTGAACCGCTGTTCAGAAAGGGACTGACAACGCTATGCTTGGTTTTGAGGAAGGATTTCTGAGGACTTCCTATCTCGACCTTCAGCCCTGGAAGCTTCAGGGGACTCTGCGCAGCCTGGGAGAGCTGTGCTGGCCGTGGCCGCGCAAGGGATCCCCAAGTCTTTATGCTACGATTAGCCAAAGCCAAGGTAACATTTTAGGTGACTCCAACAGCAAACAGGGGAGAAAAGACAGACTTTAAGGGATACAAGTTAAAATAAACAAGAAAAAATTATAAGCACATCTTTTCAAATCTTTTTTTGGTTTGTTTTTTCTTTAAAAGGAGCATACCGACTTAAATTCCAGAAATTCCATTCCTTTGGCAACTTGATATGCAAAGCAAAGAAGGTCTTCAAATGTAAGCACATTCAAGTCCTCCTCTTCTTCCAGCCTTTTTTGGTTTTCATATTCAATTTCATCTGTAAAATAGAGCCAGTCTTCACTTTTGCCAAAACTCTAAGAAGTTGCCTTATTAATTCTCTATGGGGAGGTTACTCAAGCCGCAGTTAGGGGAGGTGCTAAGACGTACACATGAAGCTATTGCATTATCTTCCCAGCAGCATTGGAGCTGACCTGTTTATGCTGCCTACAAAGGGTCACTGGAAGCTTGTTTTGGTTAGAGATAAACTTTGGAACTGCTTTGATGGCTGATGACCTCCTGATGGATTAGTCAGGAGTTTTAGATACCTCTCTTTTGCACTAGGTAGGACTGTCACATTGGGAAAAGAATTAGTATTAATTGAGTGTCCATCCCATTTTATAAACTGTATTGTGTATTTCATATTCTTCAATTTACTCCCTTTTTTCTTTTTTTTTTTTTTTGAGTTGAAGTCTCGCTCTGTCGCCCAGGCTAGAATGCAGTGGTGCAATCTCGGCTCCTGCAACCTCCACCTCCTGGGTTCAAGCAATCCTCCTGCCTCAGCTTCCCAAGTAGCTGGGATTACAGGCATGTGCCACCACGCCCAGCTAATTTTTGTATTTTTAGTAGAGACAGGGTTTCGCCATGTTGGCCAGGCTGGTCTTGAATTCCTAACCTCAGGTGATCCGCCCACTTCGGCTTCCAAAAGTGCTGGGATTACAGGCGTGAGCCACCTCACCCGGCCTAGTTAATCCAAATTCTATGTAACTTCAGAACTCATTATCTCTTCCATTTATCAGGTAATAAGAAGGCTCTAATTAGTATATGACTTTAAATGAATAACCTGACCAAATAAAATAGTCCTCAGTGTTTATTAGTTCAATGTTGACCTAAAATCTGCAGTATACAAACTGTGGCTGTTAGCTATCATCTGACATTAACAAATTTTAAAATGCTTTTTTTGTTACACACTTTAAAAAAACAGCTACAATAAAACTTTTGCATTCATTTCCATTCTAAAGTGCTACTACTTAGAATAAAACATTACCTTCAGAGTGAAATGAATTCCCACGGAGCCCTGAGATCTGATCCGAGTGCTGGTGTATTTGAACTTCTCTTGAACCAGGCATGCTGTTAAAAAAAAATTGTTTTTTCATTATTTACATTTTTCTTCTCAGCAGACATTTTATTTTAAAAATATAATTCATCAAATAAATGAATTCCAGTTATAAATTGACTTTTAAATTAAAAGCACACCATCCATTTGTCCATTTGTTGTGTACATTAAAAACATCTGTGTAACTGGGCTTGCCAGTCTAAGATAAAAGTAATCCCCTGTTTTCTGTATAGAATCTTACAGTTCAAAAAGGACCTCATTCAATCCTTGCCACAACCTACAAGATGGGTGTTAAAGTCACATTTTATAAAAGAGAAATTAGGCACGGTGAGATAAATATGATTTGAGTGGAACCAGGATTCACATCGATCTCATTCTTTGGTTTCTGAACTCAGCCCACTTTCCCTCACATAATACAGACCTTCCCGAGAGTGCTGTAAGCATTTCACCATCCTTCTTTTTCCATTTTGCCTTTGTAAAGCTCATTTCCTTTTACTGTGAAATTAATAAATAGCAATAATACAAATCTCTTTTAAGGTATGTAAAAATTCTTCCCTGAGGAGTTCTGTATGTATTATAAATAGATCATGATTCAATTTATTCCAATACATGAGTTTAACCCAATTTACAATTTACATATCTTTAGGAAATGGCTTCATGCTTTCAGACCACAGATATTCCAAAAGGAATAATTTCAGTGTATTTAATATTCCAGTGAACAGAATGAATCAAAACGGCTAAGTACGGACCAGTGGGTGCTGGTCACACACATCTGACTCAGTAGGATAGCCCCTCTGTTCCAGAATGTGCGTGGCTTTACAGAATTCTCATTTCTAAACGATGATCTGAGAAATGAGTGCAAAAGGGAGGACTGGTGTGACAGGCACGCACGGGTTAAGGGCAACCGCACATGGATATGCATGAAGATCTCCGTGGGGCCTGGCGGCTTTAAGACACTGGGTCTCTGTCTCAGACCTTGAAGCCCAGAGGTCTGCACTAAAACTTACATTCTAAGAAAACAAAGCTGGGGACTCTCAAATGCATCCCTAAAAAGCCCTGGTAAAGAAAAAAGTCTCCAACAAACAAATACGTCTTCAGAATAGGGGAGAGCTTCCAAACAAGCAGGGAAATAAGAATGCACCAAGGCTTGGCCAGGTGTGGTGGCTCACGCCTGTAATCCCAGCAGTTTGGAAGGCCGAGGTGGGCGGATCCCCTGAGATTGGGAGTTTGAGACCAGCCTGGCCAACATGGTGAAACCCTGTCTCTACTAAAAATACAAAAATTAACCAGGCGTGGTGGCACATGCTTGTAATCCCGAGCTACTCAGGAGGCTGAGGCAGGAGAATCGCTTGAACCCAGGAGGTGGAGGTTGCAGTGAGTGGAGACTGCGCCACTGCACTCCAGCCTGGGCAACAAAGAGCAAAACTCCATCAAAAAAAAAAAGCCATCACATTCAAGTAATTAGCAAGAAAGTTCAAGGATGAGGAGGAGATCCCAGCAAACTCCCACAGCCCTCATTTATGCACACTAAAGCAATAAATCCCGGCAAGACCAAGCATCTCTCAGGGTCCCCACAGATGCGGAGGATAAATGCAGAGCACAGAGACAGAGTTACCGCTACTTTACTGTGTCAATCAATTCATCTTAATATTTTAGAATCCAACTTGAGTTCAGTGTCCTTTTGCGCAGTAGTCCCAGGACCTGAGCTATTCTCTTTGAATATGTTAAGGACTTTGGGAAAAGTCTTCATTCTTTCTACCAATACCTGTGTGACAACCAGGTGTCCTGAAAGTCTGAGTAATGCACCTTTCCCCAAACCAAATAGGCATGTAGGGTGCAATGCAGGCGTGGGTGGAGAGAGGCTAGCTCAGCCATAGTACCTGTACTGAAGGAAAGGGACAGGGCTCATTGTTCGATGTTAACAGGAAACTATAGCAAAGATTTAGGAAATCTCTAGGTTGCAGGACCCACAGACCACACAATGCCTTTAGAAACTGGTCAACGAAGTGTGTTTGAACAGCACACTTTGTCTACGTTGTATGATGTGTAATTATGAAACCCTGACCCAGCCTCTTACCTGGAATTTGAATGTGATTGGAAAGAGGGGTAAAAACTGAAATTGTGTTCCTTGAAAATCTCTGTCCAAGTCCTGTGAAATTTTTCTCTTTTACTTCTTAGATAGTTGAGAAGATCACCATAGCAACAATATTCAAAAATCAAGTAAATTGGTCCTGAAATAGTTACAGTTTCAATTATAGGCATACAAACAGCACACTGTTATTTCAGAAGTCTATGTAGCAGACAACATACTCTTATGAGGGCTCAGTTCTCTACCGACTTGGGGACAGTACAACTTTTTCTTAGCCTATCTCTTCTTATACTTTATTCTTCAATTTTTATTTTATTTTATTTTATTTTGAGATGGAGTCTCGCTCTGTCGCCCAGGCTGGAGTGAAGTGGTGTGATCTCGGCTCACTGCAAGCTCCATCTCCCGGGTTCAAGCGATTCTCCTGCCTCAGCCTCCTGAGTAACTGGGACTACAGGCACGTGCCACAACTCCCGGCTAATTTTTTGTATTTTCAGTACAGACAGGGCTTCACTGTGTTAGCCAGGATGGTCTCGATCTCCTGACCTCGTGATCCACCTGCCTCAGCCTCCCAAAGTGCTGGCATTACAGGCGTGAGCCACCGCACCTGGCCTCTTCTTATACTTTAAATTCAGTTTCAGCTTTTGCTCAAATTCCTTTGGAAAGCAGCATCTTCTTGACTTTCTCTGTGGCCTTTGTCTATACATGTGGCCTCACCAATACCACTGGCCTCTTGGATTCTCCAATTTGCAACTGGAAGTAATGTGTTTGCTGTGTATTCTAGGAGAACAGTTGGTAACTATATGCTGATTTGCCTTTTGCTTGAGGAGGGAAGAATATATTCTCAGGCCTTTCTCAGATTCACTTTCCTCTTTTCCCTTCTTTTCGTCCCAGCCCCAGGCCTGCCACTGCAGAAAGAATGAACCTTGGGCACATCATTTGGGTATTTCTAGGCAGAAGAGAGAGGATCAGAGGGCATGCCCCAGAGAATTCTGGGAAAGTAAAGTCTGGCATCCTAGCTGGGCTGTGCCTTATTTGACGGCAGCCCAACTACAGCAGTGGCCAGGCTCTGTAACCATTCTCACCACGCCTGTGCGCCAGCTTCCGAGCGGGAGGAGAAGCACAGATACCACTAAATGTACTTGCAATGTTGTTGTTCTTGTTTTTAAGCAGGTGAGAATTATGTGTTATATTCTGATAAAACAGGTGAATGAGGCATTCTTTATTTTTACCCCTCTGATTTATAGAGGGCTCAATGTCTATTTCCACTTGAGTTTGAGAGCTCACACTGTGACTGAGAAAAGGCAAAAAATTTAAAAGAGAGAGAGAACAAACATCCTCTGTCATCAGGCTACAGTCTTTTTGATGAGATTTTCGTGGAAGTGGTTTACCTGACAGCGTGCATGCTCCCAGCAGATTCACAATATCTCATGGCTTCCCAGCTGGGTCATCATCTTGAGTTCTGACATGAGTGCCTCTCTTTCAGAGCTGTCTGCTTTTTCTGTCAAAGAAAGGAGCATTCAAAACATAAAACTCATTAAAAATGTAAAAATAGGAATTTTATGTCATTAAATAAATCAAAACTTTTCTCAGCTCAGAGTCAATCTGCATTATTTATTTAAATTCAAAATTATGATAGAGGCCGGGTGTGGTGGCTCATGCCTGTAATCCCAGCACTTTGGGAGGCTGAGGTGGGTGGATCACTTGAGGTCAGGAGTTCAAGACCAGCCTGATCAACATGGTAAAATCCTGTCTCTACTAAAAATACAAAAATTAGCCTGGCATGGAAACAGGTGCCTCTAATCCCAGCTACTCAGGAGGCTGAAGCAGGAGAATTGCTTGAACCCCGGAGGCAGAGGTTACAGTGAGCTAAGATCACACCATTGTACTCCAGCCTGGGTAACAAGAATGAAACTCCATCTCTAAATAAATAAATAAATAAATAAATAAACAATATCCTCTGTTTTAAGACAGAATTTCTCTTCTTTTTTTTTTTTTTTTTTTTGACACAGGGTCTCACTCTGTCACCAGGCTGGAGTGCAGTGGCACAACTTGGCTCACTGCAACCTCTGCCTCCTGGGCTCAAGTGATCCTCCTACCTCAGCCCTCCAAGTACCTGGGACTACAAGCGCAGGCCACCACACCTGGCTAATTTTTATATTTTTTGTAGAGATGGGGGGGTCTCACCATGTTCCCCAGGCTGGTCTCGAACTCCTGGGCTCAAGCAATCCACCCACCTCCACCTCCCAAAGTGCCACCGTGCACAGCTTAAGGCAGAATTCATACTATAGTATAGGGTCAGACACGGTGGCTCACGCCTGTAATACCAACACTTTGGGAGGCCAAATGTGACTGAGAAAAGACAAAGAATTTAAAAGAGAGAGACAGAGAACAAACACCCTCTGTCATCAGGCTACAGTCTTTCTGATGAGTAATCCAGTGTGGGTGGATTACTTGAGGTCAGGAGTTCGAGACCAATCTGACCAATATGGTGAAACCCCATATCTACTAAAAATACAAAAAATTAGCTGGGCGTGCCGGCATGTGCCTGTAATTCCAGCTACTCAGGAGGCTAAGGCAGGAGAATTGCTCAAACCCAGGAGGCAAAGGTTGCAGTGAGCCAAGATCGAGTCCCTGCACCACTCCAGCCTGGGTGACAGAGTGAGACTCTGTCTCAAAAAAACCAAACCAAACAAAGACTATAGTATGAATGTTGAATGTAGTAATGCGTCTTTCCACGGGACTTTCCTCTACCTACCAAAATAAAAATCCTTACAGTTGGCCTCGAAATAAAAAAATAAAATAATGACACAGGCTTTCCCTCCACAGTACAAGTTAACAGAAGGGAGAAGCATACTTTTTTTGTTGTTTGAACTCTTGGATCTGTTGTAGTCAGAGAGAGATAAGATAGCAGTGTCAGTGAGAGTGGTTGACTCTAGCCCGCCGCCATCAGGTCTAGAATGTTAGATTTGCCAGGAAGTCCGATGGGAGGTGGTCAAGAGGACTAATTCCCACTACCAAGTGCTCAGCAGACCCGTCAATTGACATTAATATAGCTGCCAAGCAGGCTAAAACATATTGGTTGGCCAAGGCATTCTCTCTCTAGGGAAAATTCTAGAAAGCTTGACAAACTGTACTCATAAGCTGGCTTAGGAGCACAGCGTAAGGAAGGTCACTGTGGAATACCAGGGCTCCTGTCATTGCTGCTGATGTGCAGCTGGTCAGGGCAACCCGGGCAGCTGCAGGGGCAAGGGCAAGGTCTCTGGACTTCCCTCTCCAGGCTCCAGGCACCACCCCTCTGTGAATAGATTTTTTCTTCCAGGCATAGTAACTCTTCTTTACATTCAGTGAAGATTTGATTTGATTTCCAGGTTCCATTATTTTGTCCAGGAAGACATCCTAACCTTTATAGTGGCTTCTTCGGTGCGGACATCCTCTATTTTGTCTTGGGCAAGCTCTCAGGGGTATCCTTTTTTCCAAGAGTTTGGCTTGGGGGTGGGATTTCCTGTGGGCACTGGGACCCCCAATACATCCTGTCTGTAGCTTCATGCTGGACAGGGATTCAGGGCTTTCTCTTCTTCATGTCCTATTCCTCATGGCTAAAATAGTATCTTACATTTTTTGGCATGCTTTGCTGCTTCTAAGCACTTTCATATACCATTACCTCTTTCATTCAATCGTTCAACAAGTATTTATTGAGTTCTTACTGTGTATGAGGCAATGTCCTAGACATTGGGGAATGAAGGATAAACAAGACACAACCCTTGTCTTCCTGGAGTTTGGAGAAGGGAGGGGAAGTAACTAAGCCATTACAATACAATGCCGTAAATGCAATGCGGTAGGCAAGCCCATAGGTCCTCACGCCTTTACTCCCAACAGCTTGGGAGGCCAAGGCAGGCAGAACAATTGCTGGAGCCCAAGAGTTCAAGACCAGCCTGGGTAAAATAGCAAGACCTCATCTCTACTTAAAAATAAAATAGGCATAGTGGCTCATGCCTGAAATCCCAGCACTCTGGGAGGCCGAGGCAGGTGCATCACTTGAGATCAGGAGTTTGAGACCAGCCTGGCCAACATGGTGAAACCTCATCTCTACAAAAAACATAATAATAATAATTAAAAATAATAAAATAAAATAAGGCTGGGAGTAGTGGCTCACACCTCATTACTCCCAGCACTTTGGGAGACTGAGACGGACATATTGCCTGAAGTCAAAGAATTCGAGACCAGCCTGACCAATGTGGTGAAACCCCATCTCTACTAAAAATACAAAATGAGCTGGGCACGGTGGCACATGCTTGTAATCCCAGCTACTCGGGAGGCTGAGGCAGGAGAATCGCTTGAACCCGGGAGATGGAGGTTGCAGTGAGCTGAGATGGCACCATTGCACTCCAGCTTGGGCAGCAAGAGCGAAACTCCATCTCAAAAAATAAAATAAAATAAAATAAAAATTAATTAATTAAATAAAATAAAAATTAGCTGGGCCTGCTGGTGCATGCATGTAGTTCCAGCTACTGGAAAGGCTGAGGACAGATGGTCACTTCAGCCCAGGACTTCAAGCTTGCAGTGAGCTATGATCACTCCACTGCACTCCAGCCTGGGTGACAGAGTAAGACAGCATCTCAAAAAAAAAAAAAAGAAAAGAAAAGAAAAAATGCAATGTGGCAAAGGCATGCAGGGGGACTACAGGGTCAAAAGGGACACCTACCTTAGCCTTGGAGGGGGTAGGGAAAGGAGCATTCAATGTCTAAACTGAGTCCTGAAGAGAAATGGGAGCTGGCCAGGTGATTCGTGGTGGACGGGGGAGGAGAATGGTGCTGACAGTTGTGAAAGAGTGGGCAAAGGTCAAGAAAGGAGACAGCACAGCGCCGCAGACACAGCCCCTGCCCTCATGAGGCATGGGGTGACTGGACAAATAGGGCAGCAATTGTATATTAAACAAATATGTCATGACAATGATGGGAAAAGCCTGCAGAGAGCTAATGTTGCACATTGCAAGGGCCTCGATCTTGTCTGCGGTGTGAGACAAGGCTTCCCAGAGGAAGTGGTGTTTAAGCTGAGATCTGAGGGAGCAGCGGGAGATACCTGTGTGAAAGGGGAAGGGGCAGCAGGAAGATCCACTTGTGCAAAGGCCCCACGATGGGTGGGAGGACGGTGCTGGGGGAACTGAAAGGAGGCCAGCACTCTGGGGAGCCGAGAGCAAGAGGTGGGAAGGCGGCAGCGGCCCAGTCATGAGGGTGGTGGAGGAAATGCGAAGTCGGGAAGCCATTTGATCTGCTTATCCTTTAGTCGCTGTCACTCAGACCTCAGCATGAAGTAGCCAAAGGGAGGCAAGAGTGGATACAGAGAACCTGCTTTGGAAGCCTTTGTCCAGGACAAAGCATGAAGTAGCCAACTAGGGTGGTGGTAACAGAGACAGAGGGAAGAGGATGGACTCGAGAGACACTAAACAGAAACCTGATAGAATTCGCTCACAGGGTGTTAGAAAGAGGATGGTGTCAAGAGAAAAGTCACGGGCTTCTAGCGTGCCCAACTATATGGAATGTGGTTATTCACTGGCACTCTGCCAGTCACAGAGAGGACTGCTGGTGCTGGGCCAGCATTTGAGATGGAGTCTCACTCTGTCCCCCCAGGCTGGAGCGCAGTGGTGATCTTGGCTCACTGTAACCTCTGCCTCCAGGGTTCAAGCGATGCTCCTGCCTCAGCCTCCTGAGTATCTGGGGTTATAGGCGCCTGCCCCCATGCCTGGCTAATTTTTGTCTTTTTAGTAGGGACAGGTGATCCCCAGGGGGGGATTCACCTTGGATACACTGCGTTAAAGGGAACTTTGAGACATCCAAACACTTAACATATGAACCTGAAGCTCCGAAGGGAGATACAAGCATGGTGGCCATTGGTATATGGGAGGATGTCACGGGTATAGTGGGGATGGCCTGTGCTGAGTTTGTGGAGTGAAAACACAAGGCGGTCCAGGAGCAAGCCTGCAGGGATGCCCCATAAAAAGCTGCATGGAGCCTGGGCAACGTGGTGAAGTCCCATCTCTACCAAAAATACAAAATTAGCCAGGCGTGGTGGAGCACACCTGTAGTACCCCCTACTTGGGAGGCTGAAGAGGGAGGATGGCTTGAGCCTGGAAAGTGGAGGTTGCAGTGAGCTGAGATCACACCACTGCACTCCAGCCTGGGAGACAGAGCAAGACTCTGTTCCAAAAACAGCCACAACAACAAAAGCTGGATGGAAGAAGATGAGCCCGCACAGGACTGAGAAGCAGGCAGAGAGGTGGGAGGAAAACCAGAATATGGCGACAGAGAACCCGAAGAAAGAAAGCATTTCTAGATGGAAAGGAGAGTCAGCAGCATCAACTTGTGCTGAACAACCAAGTCACGTGAGGACTGAAAAATATCCATTCGGCTTGGTTTCAGGTCACAGTTGACCTTAGCGAGACAGCCACCTAGAGGTATTTTTGCAGGATCAGTGGTGGTAATGGTAAGGCCAGCATTGGGGCTGGATGCCAGATGGGAATGGATGGAGCAATGAAGTAAGGATACAAAGAGCCCCAATTTATTCTCCTACCCAGTGTCTGTTTCAACCCACACCTGTAATCCCAGCACTTCTGGAGGCCAAGCACCCTCACTTGAGCCATGAGTTTGCAACCAGCCTGGGCAATATGGTGAGACACCATTTCTAAAAAAAAATAAAAACAAAATGAGCCAATCATCTTGCCACACTCCTGTGAGGCTGAGGTGAGAGGATCACTTTAGTCAAGGAGGTCGAGGCTGCAGTGAGCTATGATCTCGGCACTCTAGCCTTGGCAACAGAGCAAGATCCTGTCTCTAAAAATAAAACAAAACAATGAAAATGTAAGAAATAACTTCTGCCTGTGGCAACAGCACCCCTAAATATCAAAGCCTATAAAAACTAAATAGGCCTGGCACAGTGGCTCACACCTGTAATCCCAGCACTTTGGGAGGCCAAGGCAGGCAGATAGCTTGAGCTCAGGAGTGCCAGATCACCCTGGGCAACATGGTAAAACCCCGTCTCTACCAAAAATACAAAAATTAGTCGAGCGTGGTGGTGCACACCCGTAACCCCAGCCGCTCAGGAGGCTGAGGACAGAAACACCTGAGCCCAAGGGGTGGAGGCTGCAGTGAGCCATGATCGCAGCACTATACTCCATAGCCTAGGTGACAGAGCGAGACCCTGTCTCAAAAATAAAATAAAAATAAACAAAGAGAGAAGTGGAAGAAGAGGTGGAGTTTTGTATTTATGACTTGAATTTTGTTTCGTGACTTAGTTGACACTCACCCCAATCTACTCCATTTTGAGCCTTGAAACATGGCAAACAGTAACCATTAAAAAGATGGAAAAGAGAAGAAGGCATGGGTGGAAAACAGTGCCTCCCATGTTTGTGTATCTTTGTTGCTGTCGTTCCGCTATACCGTACCTTTTAGCATTTTGACGGCAACCTGGATTGAGACTCCTGTTTTGCTAATTCCATAAGCTGTTGCGTTCATCACTTTTCCAAAAGCACCTGATCCTAGTACCTGCCCTGCAAGATAAATGGGTGCATTTTAAAGATTTTCCAGTGGAAAAGAAATGCTGCAGAAACATTTGGCACATTCCATTCTTTTTTTTTTTTTTTTTGCACATTCCATTCTTACCAAACTCTAAATTTTCTCTTGGAAACTCCCATTTGAGATCATATTCATATTCTCTGAAATCAACATAGAAGTATTCATTATCTGAGGAGCCGGTCACCTGTACCATTCTGCATCTGGCTTTCATACCTAAATTGCTTCAGAGATGAAATGATGAGTCAGTTAGGAATAGGCAGCTCTGCAGACAGAGGAAACAATCATGAATTTTTACCTTTGCTTTTACCTTTTTGTACTTGTGACAAATTAGCATGGTTAGAACGACAATGAAGAGGAGACAAAACCCAATTGTTGCGTAGAATGAGATGTTGTCTTGGATGAAAGGGAAGGGGCCTGCAACAAAAGAGTGCCACTCAGAGATGAAACAGAATTCCTGAGTGACATTGTGAATAGTAGACAGCTCATTATGATCGCTCACATCCTGTTTCGGTAATAATCATTTTCAGTTCTCACAAGCACTGTACATATACTCTCCTCCCCACAGACAATCAGGCAATGTCCCTGTAAAGGATACATTTCCTTCCTAGAAAACTGCAAATTATTCTGAATCCATTCTTTGAAACCACTTACTAGGATTACGAGAATTACATCTGGGCCAGGCACGATGGCTCACGCCCGTAGTCCCAGCACTTTGGGAGGCTGAGGTGGGGGGATCATTTGATTCCAAGAGTTAGACAACAGCCTGGGCAACATGGCAAAACCCTGTTTCTAGTAAAAATACAAAAGTTAGCCGGGCATGGTGGCAGACACCTGTAAGCCCCGATACTCGGGAGGCTGAGGCAGGAGAATTGCTTGAACCCTGAAGGCAGAGGTTACAGTGAGCCAAGATCGCCACTGCACTCCAGAAAAAAAAAGAATTACATGGATTTAGACCTTTAAATCCACGAGATATACAAGTCAGAGAAAAAAGAAGCTCATATCCCTTTTATGAAGGTCTCACATGAAAGTGAAGAAGTCAGTTTTGTGAGGTTGGTGCTCCTAATTATCGGGAGGGGCAGTCAGGTTTCAGAATTATTTAACTTAGAAGGGCTCTAAAAAGCAAACCAAAAATTATAAAACAGCTTGCTAAGGGCAAATAAGGAGGCTAACCAAAAGGAAAATGGCAGAGACTCCAAATGACGAAATCTGCTTGTCTAGCATGAGATCCTTACATGGAGATTCACCACACAGGGAGTTTCTGCTTCTCCCCGTCACTGTGACGCACGAGTCACAAGGGCACAAGCAGGACTCCGCCCCAACCTCTGAAACAGTCTGTCTGGGGATTCTTGCCTGACTCAAGAAACCTTTCCTCACGCACTGGCCCTGTAGTGTCCTGTAAAATTCCCCAAGTAAAAGTGAGCGACAGGGACGAACTTCTAGTGGGGGAATTCCTGATGGTGAAGTATTACAATAGCAACTGTTGTACCTGGGGGAGTTTAAAAGGATCGTCTCACAAGACGTGCCAAGGGAATTGTATGCACAGCACTTGACCAGGAACCCTCTTACGGCTTCACTCACGTTGAGAGTAGTGCTCGACACCCACTGTCCAAACACTTTCCTGTTAGCCCTTCTACTCCATACTCCTTCTGTGATCTCTTCTGTGCAGCTGGAAAAAAAAAATGGCAGAGAAGTTAGACAGGTGAGCTGTCATCAGACTGGAAGTTAGGGTTTCTGCAGCGAGTTCTAAAAGAGATTCATGCCGGGCGCGGTGGCTCACGCCTGTAATCCCAGCACTGTGGGAGGCCGAGGTGGGCGGATCACGAGGTCAAGAGATCTAGACCATCTTGGCCAACATGGCGAAACGCCGTCTCTACTAAAAATACAAAAATTAGCTGGGCATGGTGGCGCGCGCCTGTAGTCCCAGCTACCAGGGAGGCTGAGGCAGGAGAATTGCTTGAACCTGGGAAGGGGAGGTTGCAGTGAGCTGAGATCACGCCACTGCACTCCAGCCTGACGCCTGGCGACAGAGCAAGACTCCGTCTCAAAAAAAAAAAAAAAAAAAAAAAAAAAAAGATTCATCCTGTGTAAGTTATCAGAAACAGTCTATGACCATTGAGAATTATGGCTGATTCAGAAGATGAGCATTTTAAGTCTTTCATCATTTCTCTTAAACTGTATTCATGAAACGGTCAGTATGTCAGAGAGTTTTATGTTCTTCCATAATAAGAGACATCAATGTCCTTATTACTTGGGAGACTTGTCTGAACACTTCTTCCAGGTCCAAGATGGTAATGGGTATCCATCCGAGGAACAGGATGCCTGACTTGCTGATGCTTCTGCGAGCACTTGAGGTTTCCCTACAGAAAAGAATGTACGAAATAAGCTCACTGGCCGGACATAGTGGTTCACTCCTATAATACCAACACTTTGTGAAGCTAAGGTGGGAGGATTGCATGTGCCCAGGAGTTCAAGACCAGCCTGGGCAACACAGCAAGACCCTGTCTCTGAAAATAATAAAATAAAT
This sequence comes from Ateles fusciceps, assembly GCA_036589455.1. NCBI lineage: Eukaryota > Metazoa > Chordata > Mammalia > Primates > Atelidae > Ateles > Ateles fusciceps. Next base: position 2,335,013 of record JAZHEH010002853.1, on the reverse strand, counting down.
TAAGGCCATAGAGTATGGTACTTTCTGGAAATAGTTTCAAAGTTGCCTGCAGTGCAGGCTACTCATTTACTCCAGGGCAATTTGTGCTTCTGGGAGGATGTCTCGTTAGAATGCCTCCAGATCTCTGGTTATTTCTTCTTTCCTCCTTGCCATGCAACTTTCTGGTTGGGCAGCCTCAACACCTCTCTGCTACATGCCATTTTTCCACTGCCAGCCTCCCCCTGGAGAGAGTCCAGGTACAGACCTCCACCTGCTTGCACACCTTAAAACGATTCTTAGCTTCAGGAGAAGTTGGACACCTCATTGTTTTATAAGCCAAAGAAATGAAAATTATTAAAAACAAATAAATGAGAGATAAAATGACTTTCAGCCTTTCCTTAGCATGACCTTTTAAAATACTAAAATCAATAGAGTCACCACACTAATTCATATTCAGAGACAATGTGAAATAAGCCTTTCAGCTTCTGAGGATAAACACGGAAAGAAATAAATGGCCAGATGCAGTAGCTCTCACCTGTAATCCTAGCACTTTGGGAGGCCAAGGTGTGAGGATTCCTTGAGGCCAGGAGTTTGAGAAAAACCTGGGCAACAAAGGGGGGGGCCCCCTCTACAAAAATGTTTTTAAAATTAGCTGAGCATGGTGACATGTGCTTGTAGTCCCAGCTACTCAGGGGGCTTAGGTGGGAGGATCACTTGAGCCCAGGAGTTTGAAGCTACAGGGATCCATGACCATGCCATGGCACCCCAGACTGTGTGACAGAGACTCGGTCTTAAAAAATGAAACAAAAAAATAAGATAAAAAATAAAGAGATATATGACCAATGCCAGTAGATCTGAGAGTAAAATTTGAAAACACTTCAGCATATAAAAACAGTAGTTGTTGTTTTTTTTTTTTTTTAAAGACGGGTTTTCACCATGTTGGCCAGCCTGGTCTTGAACTCCTGACCTCAGGTGATCTGCCCGCCTCGGCCTCCCAAAGTGCTGAGATCTGTAAGGCATGAGCCACTGCGCCTGGCACAAAAACAACTTTGTACTATCCCTTCTAAGCCATTACTTAGCTCCTCCTAGTTAAGACTAACACAGAGTTAAGGAATTAAAAGATAAAAATTAAATTCTTGACCATTTAACTTACTTCTTATATTCAGCGTGAACATTTTGGTAAATTGGGCATCATCATTTTCTGCATGGAATATATATTCTCCTGGCTGGTGCTTATGGTTGCAAAACTTGGATATGCTGTTTGGAAAAGAATTAAAGACAGATTTAGCCCGACTGCTACAAGAGATGCTGCAACGAATGACAGTATGCATGGGAGGAGGCTTTCTTGAAATGCTCCCCACTTGCTAAAGTTCACTGGAAAGGGAGATGTCCATATTCTAAACCTGTCTACTCAAAGTGTGGTCCACAGACAGGCAGCATCAGCATCACCATTGGTATTATGTGGGAGCTTGTTACAAATACAAGATTTCAGATCACTAACTCAGAACCTGCATTTTAAGATGATCGCCATACGAGTCATACGCACATTGAGAGTTGGGATTGGTGGAAGATCCTCAGCGAGACAAGAAAGTTCCTGCCCTTCTTGTTCTGGACAGACTGACTTCTCAAAACTTGTGCAGGTGGAGGAGCCTGTAGTTCAGAGGTCCCCAACCCCCGGGCCGCAGGCTGGTACCTGTCCATGGCCTGTTAGGAATGGGGCTGCACAGCAGGAAGCGAGCGGCAGGCAAGCGAGCTTTACCACCTCCTGTCAGATCAGCAGAGGCATTAGAGGCTCACAGGAGTGCAAACCCTATTGTGAATTGCACATGCCAGGGATCTAGGTCGTGCGCTCCTTATGAGACTTTAATGCCCGATGATCTGAGGTGAAACAGTTTCATTCTGAAACCATCCCCCTACCCCCCAATCTATGGAAAAATTGTCTTCCACGAAATCAATCCCTGGTGCCAAAAACAGTGGGGACTGCTGCTGTAGCTGCCCTGCTTCCTGAAACGATGGTCCAAGGCAGGACCTGTCACCAGTCCTTGACTTACATGGCAATGAACCGTGATGAGGGCTCAAATTCACTGTGCTTGTGCAGAAACGTGAGTGCTCTCAGCAGGCTCTAGTGCCTACCTGGAGCACTCGTCAACCACTCAATATTTTGACACAGATAACCTGATCTTGGGGACTGTCCACCACAACCAGCTGGCCTGTGGGTTGCTGAATATCGCAGTGAGATGCTGGCTGGTGCAGGAAAGGCAGGGGGAGCAAGGAGTTGTTGAATATGCCTTCATGAACTCACAGTAACAAAATTGGAGAAAGAAAAAAATTTCCCTTAAAATAGAAAAAGAAATCTAAGGCTTGTCAGAAGATATCTAATTCAACCTCCACATAGCCTACTTAAAGTTTAAAAACAGAAAGACCATGCCTGTCAGGTTAGGAAGGCGAGCCAGAGCAGATGCAGCTTTAGACGAGGAGCGTGGAGGATGCAGAAGACCTAAGGAGTACAGCTCCTGCCCTCAGAGATACCGTAAACCGGGTGGGTGGACAGGATCCATGCAGGTGGAATAGGTAAAGCATTAAACTGAAGACTAGCAGACGATCAAAGAAGGCAGAGGTCTGTGTTGGTGGGGAAAGGTTCGGGGGCTTCAGAGAGGAGGTAGAGCTCAAGCTGGATCCTGACAGATAAGTTGGTTTTCATGAGACGGCAAAAGAAAAGGCATCCAAGGAGGAGACAAAGCAGCCACTGAAGGCGCCAGATGGGAAGTCACAGGGCCGCAGTGGGGGAGGAACGGGAGGACGGCGAGCCCCTCCCGGGAGCAGAATATCATGAACAGTGTTTTATTTACTTATTTTATTTTATTTTATTGATTGATTGATTGATTGATACGAGGTCTCACTCGGTAGCCCAGGCTGGAGTGCAGTAGTGCGATCTTGGCTCACTACAACCTCCGCCTCCCAGGTTCAAGCAATTCCCCTGCCTCAGCCTCCCAAGTAGCTGGGATTACAGGCACACGCCACCACATCCGGCTAATGTTTGTATTTTTCGTAGAGACGGGGTTTCGCCATGTTGGCCAGGCTTGTCTTGAACTCCTGACCTCATGTGATCCTCTCGCCTTGGCCTCCCAAAGTGCTAGGGTTACAGCATGAGCCACTGCTCCAGCCTTACTTTCATTTTATTCTATATAATTTTTCTGTACAGATGGGGTCTCATTATGTTGCCCAAACTGGTCTCAAATTCCTGGCCTCAAGCCCTCCTCCCACCTCGGCCTCCCAAAGTGCTGGGATAACAGGCATGAGTCACGGTGACTTGGCCTATGAACAGTGTTTTACGTTCACCCGCTGATGGCAGCAAAAGTTTACTGGAAGTTTAAGGGCAGCTGTAACAACCCAATAACTAATTCTTTCATTCAACTGTCAATGTTAGAACCTGACCGTGATGGAAATTGAGGACACAACAGCAAAAACAAAAAATTGGGTTTCTATTCTCACAGAATTTACAGTTTGGTGGTGAAGGTAGGGGCAATAAGCAGTTAGAGTGTGGGAAGTGTCTGTGATAGGAGAAGTAAAATTTCAGATGTGAGGTTTCGGAGCGTGACAAAGGAGTCAGATAGGCAAGGAGAGAAAAGAGCAAAACCAAGACGCACCAGAAAAAAGAAATGGCAGGGGCTGGATTGGATACGGAAGATAAAGGGGAGAAGAGAATCCCCAGTTGATCCCCAAGACTCAAAACATGCCTGTAATCCCAACACTTTGGGAGGCTGAGGTGAATGGATCCCTTGAGGCCAGGAGTTTGAGACCAGCCTAGGCAACCTAGTGAGATCTCATCTCTAAAAAAAAATCCACAAAACACCACTGCATGATTGCAGCTTTTTTTTTTTTAAGATGGAGTTTCACTCTTGTTACCCAGGCTGAAGTGCAATGGCGTGATCTCGGCTCACCACAACCTCCACCTCCTGGGTTCAAGCAATTCTCCTGCCTCAGCCTCCCGAGTAGCTGGGACTACAGGCACGCGCCACCATGCCCAGCTAATTTTTTATATTTTTAGTAAAGACGGGGTTTCACCATGTTGACCAGGATGGTCTCAATCTCTTGACCTCGTGATCCACCCGCCTCAGCCTCCCAAAGTGCTGGGATTATAGGTGTGAGCCACCACGTCCGGCCTAATTGCAGCTTTTGAGCCCACAGTTGTGTGACACCAATGTTCTGTGCCCTGAACTCCTAAGCCAAGGTAATTCTGTGTATAGTGAATGACAGAATTCATCTCTCTGACCTATCAAAAGTTTCAGGCAGTTAAAAGTTGAGTTTTGGGTGGGTACGAGGGCTGACATCTGCAATCCCAGCACTCTGAGAGGCCAAGAAGGGTGGATTACTTGAGCCCAGGAGTTCGAATTCAACCTGGGCAACATGGCAAGACCTTGTCTCTACAGATTTTTTTTTAATTAGCTGGGTGTGGTGGCACAAACCCGTGGTCCCAGCTACTCGGAGGTCAAGGTAGGGGAATCACTGGCACCACTGCACTCCAGCCTGGGACACACAGCAAGACCCAGACTCAAAAAAAAAAAAAAAAAAAAATAGGCTGATCATTGAGCAAGGTGTTTAAGCTTGTTTTGCTTTGTTAACAAGAAGACTGAAGAAGTAAAAAAGGAGAATTTCCTATCCTGACCTACTTCCGGACAACAAGGAGGAAATCACTGGTGAAGTGGAAACAATAGAAAGATGGGGGGAAAGCCGGATTACAACCCTAGGAAGGAGAAGAGGAAACAGAGCACCGGCAAAGTGCCCGACCTCAGGAAGGCAGTGTGGAAGAGGCCCACGTGGAACTGGCCGGAGAGAAGAAAGATGTGAGCTTCTAACAGGGAAAGTGTGATTCTCTCTGGACAATGGCCAGAGTCCTGAAAAAGGAGAAGAGAGGAGATAATAGCGAAAGTCAGTGTGGCTCACCAGGGATCAGTCAATTCAGTGGAAAAAGAACAACTCGTACAATTACATATCATGAGGTAGACCCAAGCAAAATGTTTCATAAACGTTTTTCTTCCTCAGTCTTCTGTGCTGTCTTACTGGAGTGTGGTTTGCCATGCCTTAGAAGGGATAGCACCTGAAATATTTTTCACTCTTCTGAACAAACTCCAGGTAGGAAATTGGTAACATAAATAGCAGGAACACAAAATTGAATATCCAGGTCACTTTAAACTGCTTTTCCTCCTGCTTTGACAGTTAACCCTGGAAACAAGGACAACTGCAGTGACAACTGTGTCCTGAGCCCCTGGGAATTCCAAGGGGACTAACCAATTAGGCTGATTGGGAGATACAAAGCTTCCTCTTTCCCCTAGGGGTTTTCTACAAATGGCCAGCCGCAGGAGAGGGGAGGTCAGGACATTTGAGTTTACAGTGAAACAATAACTCTGTGTCTAAGAAGATGTGTTCTCACTACAACTATGAAAAGGGGTTTCTTGGCTGGGCACGATGGCTCACGCCTGTGATCTTACCACTTTGGGAGGCCAAGGGAGGCGGATCCCTTGAGGTCAGGAGCTGGAGACCAGCCTGGCCAACATAGTGAAACCCCATCTACTAAAAATATAAAAATTAAAACTAAAAAAAAGAAAAAAAAAGAAATTATAAAAATTAGCCGGCATGGTGGTGCACACCTGTAATCTCAGCTACTCCAGAAGCTGAGGCAACTGAGAGGCAGAGGGTGCAGTGAGCCGAGATTGTGTCACTGAACTCCAACCTGGGCAACAAGAGTGAGACTCCATCTCAAAAAAAAAAAAGATGTCTTCTCTGTACTCAAAATGCAAGTCATTTTTATTTTTCATTTAGCACCTAGATGGTAGGGGTTGAGAAGGGGCAGGCTCTTTCCAACACCTCAGGGAGTAATTTAAACTAAAAAGTAAAAAACGCTTTCTCCAAAGAGCACGGGACTATCAAAGTCGAATCAGAATGCAAAGAATAATAAAGCATGTACTGGGGAAGCTGAGAGCTTCTGGAACAGGCGAATGAAGAGCTGACAAGACCAAAGGTGGCTTTACACAGCACAAAGGGATAGCCACCAGGAAGCCCAGGCATCCCATCTCCCCCAGGCTGCAGTCAGTGGGGCTGGGTGAACACAGCCTGGCTAAAGTTGAATCTGATCTGTTCAAGTTCCTGTCCTGAGTTAAAGTTGCAGAGGGAGGGGGTGTGCTGATGAGTTCATATTTCTCTGTATAATGCCATGCTTATTTTTATTTTATTTCAGTGGAGCTGACAAGCCTGGGAGTGTACAACCACTTAAGACTCAATAGCAGGGCCAGGCGAAGTGGCTCAAGCCTGTAATCTCAGCACTTTGGGAGGCCGAGGCGGGCAGATCACTTGAGGGCAGGAGTTTGATACCAGCCTGGCCAAGATGATGAAACCCTGTCTCTGCTAAAAGTGCAAAAATTAGCCAGGTGATATGGCACACACCTGTAGTCCCTGCTACTTGGGAGGCTGAGGCAGGAGAATCACTTGAACCCAGGAGGCAGAGGTTTCAGTAAGCTGGGATCACACCACTGCACTCCAGCCTGGGCAACAGAAAGCTGGGATCACACCACTGCACAAAGCCTGGGCAACAAAAGCTGGATCACACCACTGCACAACAGCCTGCAACAGAACTGGGATCACACCACTGCACAACAGCCTGGGCAACAACCCTGTCTCAAGAAAGAAAAAAAGCAGGTGTATGTATTTCTATTTTCTGTGTAAAAAATCTCACAGTTTTGAAAAGAATAAGGGTCAAGAGGCAATACAGTGAAATGGTTCAGAACACAGACTTTGAAGCTCCCTGCTGCACTGGAATCCCTACTCTGCCATTGCCTGGTGCTGTGAACTTGGGCAAGTCAGTTCATCTCTCTGTACTTCAGTTTCCTTTTCTGTAAAATGAAGATAATAATGCTATCTACCTCATACAGTTGCTGGAGAAATTTTCAAGATAAAAAAGCATTAAGTTGTTTACAATAGCACCTAGCACATAGTAAACACGAAAGATGTGTTGATTATCATTACTATGAGCATATTAAGTCCAGTAATCATTTCAAATAATGAAATTTAGAAGCTTTAGTCTAGAATACACATAAGTGTGAAAATCACATCAAAATAAATAGAGCCCGGCTTGGTGGTTCATGCCTGTATTCCCAGCTACTCAGGAGGCTGAGGAAAGAGGATGGCTTGAGCCCAGGAGTTTGAGGTAGAGTGCACTATGATCACACCTATGAGTACTTACTGCACTCCAGCCTGGGCAACACAGCAAGACCCCATCTCTACAAAGAATAATAATAATTTTTTTTAATCTCAAAGAAAGAGAAGGGAAAAAGAAGTTGATGCCCATCAATAGGAGTTAGTTAAAATAAACATTTTTTTATTTTATTCTAAAGTAAAATAAAATAAGCAGAATTCTATGCAGCCATTAAAACAATAAGGTAGATATAACAACATACTTATTAATATAGAAAGATATTCATGACATATTTTAAGTGAAAAATCAGATTACAAATGGTACATTATTTCCTGTTTGTATAAAGATCCATACTGTATGTTTCTATCACGGTGGTTACATAGAAAAAGCCTGCAATGTTCTCTCTGGAGGTGGAATTATGGGTGTTTTCTTTTTTAAGGCAATTTCAGAAAAAAAGAATGAATAAAGGATACTGGTTTTTCCTTCCGTGATTGGGCAAGTAATTTAGCATAAATTTCCACAGTTCATAAAATGGGGTTATGAGGATTAAATGAGATAATGCACCTACAGGACATGATAAGAGCTCAAAGAAGGATCTTTTATTCTCACTTAATGGCTTCATAAGTTGTGGTTAATAACTTAGAATGGAGCAGGATCTTGGGAAGACCTGTAGCCAGGAACACTGTCCCAAACTGCAGAAGTGAATGGGAATGGGATTTAGGTAGGAGCTGCTGGTATTTCACTAGACTCACTTCCCTCATTTTCCCTCCTTTCCGTCTATGCTCAAGGCTCAACTCCTCCAGAACATGGGGAAAAGAAAAAAAAGCTCCTCCCCAGGCTCCATAATCTTCCATCATTGCATGTCACTCATTATATGTGACAGCCTGCTTTTCAGTTTACAGTTCTTCTGAGCAGAACCCTGGCTCATCACCCAGAACCCAAAGGACCACCACATGGCTATAAGCACTCCATTAGTGCCTACTATGGGCAAAATTTAGATTCACAGAGTTGGAAAATTAAATATTTCAGGGAAAAGGAAAACATCAGGCTTAAGCAAGTCTAAGGAGAATCTTTCAAAAGAGGCTACTAAGTAATTACAACCGTCTCATTCCTTTTTTCTCCCGTGAAAGTGGGAAAAGCTAAGGTAGATCTGGTATTTGTAATTAAGTCTGTAGAGACAGGAAATTATACAAACTAATGGGTGAAATACCCTGAAAACCTTTATCAGGACCAGGATACCTGGACGGCTAGAAAGTTACAATTTAGGCCGGGCGTGGTGGCTCACGCCTGTAATCCAAGCACTTTGGAGGCCAAGATGGGCGGATCACCTGAGGTCCGGAGTTCAAGACCAGCCTGACCAACATGGTGAAACTCCATCTTTATTAAAAAAAAAAGAAAAGAAAAAAGAAAGTTACAATTTAATAAAATGTAAACATGTAAACGCAAGTCCTAGTAAACTTTAGCGTAATATTTGAGGAAGTAAATTGGAGAAGTGAAGCCAGGAAAGTGGGGAAGCTGAGAGATTTCTGGTGTACACGCCATGACCACACCAAAGTTTTTTCAGGGTAGTATTATTACACGGGCCTTTCGGTTATAGAGTTTTAAGAATTTGTATCACTTTGCCTATAAAATCTTGATACCTGATTAAAATACTGTACTTTCCAAACCAAATTCAGTTCAATTAAATTATTGAATCTAGATGATAGGTAAAGAATGCTCACACACTATTATTTCAGCTTATTAGTAAATTTGAAACTTTCTATAATAAAAAATCAAAAAGAACGATGGGGGCAGTGGCACATGCTGAGTTGTAGCTACTCAGGAGGCTGAGGCAGGAGGATCGCTTGAGCCCTGGAGTTAGAATCCAACCTGGGCAACATTGTGCAACCCTGTCTCTAAAAAGCCAGAAGAAGGGCCAGATGCAGTGTTCATGCCTGTAATCCGAGCACTTTGAGAGGCTGAGGTGGGAGTATCACTTGAGGTCAGGAGTTCAAGACCAGCCTGGCTAACATGGCGAAATGCTGTCTCTACTAAAACTGCAAAAAAATTAGCTGAGTGGGGCGGTGCACATCTGTAATCCCAGCTACTAGGGAGGCTGAGGCAGGAGAATCACTAGAATCCAGGAGATGGAGGTTGCAGTGAGCTGGGATCATTCCACTGAACTTCAGCCTGGGCGACAGAGTGAGACTCCATCTCAAAAAAAAAAAGCAGGCCGGGTGAGGTGGCTCATGACTGTAATCCCAGCACTTTGGGAGGCGGAGACGGGCAGATCACGAGGTCAGGAGATCGAGACCATCCTGGCTAACACAGTGAAACCCCACCTCTTAAAAAAAAAAAAAAAGCAGCAAAAAATAAATGAAAAGTTGAAATGACCCCTGACTATAATCTAATCTGCCATCCCCATCTCAACATAGAGCCTCATGTGGAGAGAAAAAGACATTTAGAGCACTCAGAGGTGTGTTCACATTTTTTGTTGTTCCTTTTCTTGTTCAGTATTTTGAGCATGTTTCATGAAGAAGGAGGGTCCATCTTTCCTTTGCATGTGTCGTCAGTGGCCCATAATACCTGGTACGTTGTTAGTACCAACAATGCACATCACTAGCACAAACACTGTAGCTCTTCAAGAACTTTTAAATACAATCAACACTGAGTATTGGGTGTTGTGCTAAGAGCCATGTGCGTGGTCCTTGTGGTGAAGAGGATGCTGTTGACTCATCTTTGGCCCAGACTATGCACTGTGAGCTGCATTCCAGATACGATGATGAATTCATTCATTTATCAAACACACACTGAACAAGGCATTGTACAATGATAAAGAAATGGCAGGACACCTATTCTTAGAGTTCATGAACTCCCTGGTGAGATGCAACACACAACTCTGTTACCAGATAAGTAGGAATAAGGGAGGTACAAAATGCTACAGGAGTCAAGATCTCCCCTAATTCATTCGTCTACCTCTATAGGATAACAACCTGGGGTCATGGGTATGGATTGTGGCCATGGAATGAAACTAAATGAACCAGCCCACTCCATTGACCCATGACCCATGTATCAGTGACATATCACCAATCACCCCAATTGGTGATTCTGTAAAATCTCGAAAGGTTATACCAGGTATCACTAGCACAGTAGCAATCTGTGTGCATTTTGAGGGAGAGGGAGAGCGACATTACCTTATTCACTCTTGCAGCCCCTCACAGCATCACACCCATCAAGAGGATATTAAAGTTATATTTGTTTAACTAAACTGAATTGAACGCTTATCTCTTTGAATCGGGTTCAGAAGAGATTCCCATAATGCTAAGAGCTTATCTAACATGGGGAGAGGATACAAAGGAGAGAGGGGACAGTGATATGCTGATTTCCTTCTGAACACAGGCCAAGTGGTAGTCAAGTCAACTAGGGTAGGGAGGGGCTGACTTCCCAACCTTCTACATTTAAAAGCTTGATGGGCCAGGAGTGGTGGCTCACGCCTGTAATCCCAGCACTTTGGGAGGCCGAGGCGGTTGGATCACTTGAGGTCAGGCCTTCGAGAGCGCCTGGCCAACATGAAGAAACCCCATCTCTGCTAAAACTACAAAAACATTAGCCGGGCGTGGTGGCAGGCACCTATAATCCCAGCTACTCGGGAGGCTGAGGCAGAAGAATCACTTCAACCCAGGAAGAGGAGGTTGCAGTGAGCCGAGATCATGCCACTGCACTACAGTCTGGGTGACAGTGAGACTCTGTCTCAAAAAAAAAAAGCTCGATGGTTCTAAATAAGAGCTTATGACTGTGGGTTGATGACTTTAAGGCAATGATTCTCAAAAAAAATTGCCAGGGTTTATTTTTCTCAATTTGACAGTGTCGAGATATTTTTGGTTGTCACACTGAGAAAAGGGAATGTGCTCCTAGTATCCAGTGGGAGGGAGGCCAGGGAGGCTGGAAAATATCCTACAGTGCACGGGACAGGCCTCCACAACAAAGAGTTATCCAGCTCAACATGTCAGCAGCGTCACTGTTGACAAACCCTGAGCTTGGGGGAGTATGTTTCAGTCAGCTCCCAGATCAGTCTGCATTTTTTTTTTTTTTTTTTGAGACAGAGTTTTGCTGTTGTTGCCCAGGCTGGAGTGCAATGGCTCGATCTCGGCTCACTGCAACCTCCACCTCCCAGGTTCAAGCAATTCTCCTGCCTCAGCCTCCCAAGTAGCTGAGAATACAGGCACCCGCCACCACATCCAACTATTTTTTTTTTTTGTATTTTTATTAGAGACGGGGTTTCACCATGTTGGCCAGGCTGGTCTCGAACTGCTGACCTCAACTGGTCCACCCGCCTCAGCCTCCCAAACTGCTGGGATTACAGGTGTGAGTCGCCATGCTCGGCCAAGTCTGCATTCTTAATTACCTTAAAAATGAATGCTCTGAATATTGCGGGGTTTGAGTAAGAGACAACAGACAACTCCATGCAAACCCTGCACTGAGATTCTAAATGTCCCAACAAGGACCAGTTACAAATCCCTTTTAGGTATAAAGAGTAGTACAATAATCATGAAACCAACAGCAGAATCAAGGTGAAAGAACTCCTAGTCTTCAAGTATAACAGTACTATCCAGTTCAATATAATGTGGGTCACAAATGCAAGCCTTGTACATCATTTACAAATTCCGCTAGCTACATAAAGTAAAAGGAAGCAGGTGAAATTCAGTTTAACAATAGATTTCATTTAATGCAATATATCCAAAATACTATCATTTTAATATATAGCCAATATAACAATTATTTTTATTCTATTATTTTTTTTTTCTCTTTGTGGCAGGGTCTTGCTCTGTCATCCAGGCTAGAGTTTAGTGGCGTGATCACGGCTGCTACAGCCTCGACCACCTGGGCTCAGTGAGTTCTCCAACCTCAGCCTCCCAAGTAGCTGAGACTAAAGGTGTACACCAGCACACTCAACTCACTTTTGTATTTTTGTAGAGATGGGCTCTTGCCACGTTGCCCAGGCTGGTCTCAAACTCCTAGGCTCAAGCGATCCACCTGCCTTGGCCTCCCAAAGTGCTGGGATTACAGGTGTGACCCACAGAGCCCAGCCAATATGAAAATTATTAACAATGTATTTTACATCCTTTTTTTTTTCATACTAGGTCTTCAAAATCTAGCATGTATTTCACAATTAGAGTACATCTCAATTTGGACCAGACACATTTCAAGCTCTCAGTAGCCACATGTGGCTGGTGGCTACTGTACTGGACAGCACAGATCTAGACCTGTGACAGGAATCACCAAAGATTCTCATTAAACAAGGAGAATCTGAGTGTTTTGCCCAGTTTTGAGTCAGCAGGTCTGGATTGGGAGCCAGAAATCCACATTTTAAACATTTGCTCAGATGATTCTTATACAGTTGATCAACAGACCACATGCTGAGAAACGATTATTTATTCTAGTTCATTGACTTGTTTGAAAGACAACATGTGCATCTCAGTCTCTCATAGTCTAGTCCAAAACCATGTTCTATAGCATTAAAGAGATAAGAGATGTCATAACTACAGAAGATACAGGGGAACGTTGTTTTCTGTTTTCCAAAGAAGGAATGGAGAATTCCTCCCATAAGAGAATCTTGTGGCTGGGTGCTTTGGCTCACGCCTGTAATCCCAGCACTTTGGGAGGCCCAGTTGGGGTGAATCTCCTGAGCTCAGGAGTTCAAGATCAGCCTGTGCAACATGGCAGAACCCTGTCTCTACCAAAAATACAAAAACTTAGTCAGGCATGGTGGTGTGCGCCTGTGGTCCCAGCTACTCAGAGGCTGAGGTGGAAGGATCACCTGAGCCTGGGAAGTGGAGGTTGCAGTGAGTCAAGATCACACCACTGAACTACAGCCTGGGTGACAGAGTAAGACCTCATCTCAAAAAAAAAAAAAAAAAAGAAAGAAAATAAAAGAAAGTAAGAAAAGAAAAATTATTTTTTGTTTGTTTTTTTAAAAAGAATCTTGCATAAGTTTCTCATACAAATCTCCAGGAAAACATTTTCCATTTTCCTTCAGCATTTATTATTGGGTTATTTCTGCATGTATTTTTTGAAAATTTACATCAATACACTTATGAGTAATGTTCTTCTGTTTTTAAGGAGTTTTACTTCCTCAATCATCTGCAAATGTTATAGGGGAGACTCAGTGTACTACACACTGCACTCTCAAACAGGAAGTAACTACCCTGTGACTCAGAAAATGCCAGAGAACCAGATTCAAACTAGACCAGACTAATACGGTTCTTTCTGTTTTCATGCAGCAGGCTATATTATCTAAAGCAATGGTAAGATTGCTACTGTATCCTCACATCTGCTATTTTTCATCTCCAGTTTCAACTCAATAATAGTTAAACTCATAATAAGTGAATCTGCTTCCATAAGTATAACATTGTCCTTCTTGGCCGAGCACAGTGGCTCACGCCTGTAATCCCAGCACTTTGGGAGGCCAAGAGGGTGGATCACGAGGTCAGGAGTTCAAGACCAGTCTGGCCAAGATGGTGAAACCCCATCTCTACTAAATACACAAAAAATTACCCGGACGTGGTGGCGGTCGCCTGTAATCCCAGCTACTCGGGAGGCTGAGGCAGAGAATTGCTTGAACCCAGGAGGTGGAGGTTGCAGTGAGCCGAGATCGTGCCACTGCACTCCAGCCTGGCTGATAGATGAGACTCCGCCTCACACACACACACACACACACACACACACACACACACACACACACACAAACTGTCCTTCTCAAGGGCAACAAGCAAGGGGAATTATACTAAAAATGATGCCTTAGAGTCCTTTGTGATCTCACCTGTATCCGTCATTGAGACCCTTTTGCTCACAAGGAAATGATTTTCGAGAGAAAGTCCACGTACATCTGATTTGTGGGTAGGCTTTAAACCTGACGGAAAAACAAAACTCTTCATATTGGTCAATGTCATAATCTTCACTTGAATTGGTAGCATTTATAAATCCCTTTTCTGTAAGAAAAAATATGCATTTATGAATTAATGAGATTCATATGGAAACATATTGAGAAGATAAAATAAGCTTGCACTCATCAGTTTAACACAGGAAAACTAGGTATTGGCATGCTGCAGGTCAGACTACCGGATAATCCAAGCGAAAACCCAGGAGTCCTATCCCTAGTTCTAAGCCTGAGCTCATTATCTTTTGAAGTAAGGAAATTTTGAAAGAAATTTTGGAAGGAAGGAAAGAAGGAAGGAAGGGAGGGAGGGAGGGAGGAAAGAATGGAGGGAGGGAGGAAAGGATGGAGGGAGGGAGGATGAGATGTAGATAATTGACTGTCTTCCAGAGAAATGTATAAATAAATCTACAGATTTTGCAGACAATTTCCAAAGGTTGGAAGGATCCCCCCACGCCCGTGTGCACACTAGGGGTCTCCTAACAGAGTCTGGAAGCCCCTGCTCTCAGCCAACAGCATTCTCTCATTGATGAGAGAGAGTAAAATAAACTCAAGGCACAAATAAAAGAGCAATCTGGCTAGCAATATTCACAAGGTTGTCTTCTGGAACACTTCCTTATTAATCCGCTAAGAGCATCACTGCATTTCTTTGCATTTTCATTGTGGCTGTGCCCTAATCTGAGATTACTGAATTGTGGTTATTTTCAGAGCCTACATAGCCCACCAAAATGTCAATGCATCTAAGGGCTTGTACTGTCTCTCAGTGCTCACTGCCCTAACGGTGCATTTAGTTGATTCTTAAAACTAGTATTTATTGCCTATTTTGTGTCAGGCTCTGTGCCAGATTCTGGGACGACAAGGATAGAATGAATTGTCCTTGTCCTTAGGAAACTTACAGTCTACCAGAAGATAAAAGTACACAAACAGATGGTCACATTACAATGTGCTGTGTGCAAAGACAGTGGCATTCAAGCGGGCCTGGTTTAACAGGAAAAGGAAAAGGGTGGGCAGATTATCTTGCAAAGCTATTCTAATTCAGTCTCTTTCTCAGTGTTTGATAGTAGCATCATATTGAAGTCGGAGTTTGCGCCACATACCTCACATTCCACACTAACGCAACTAAAAATAGGAATAAAGATTGTGTGAGCAGCCTGCATTACCTACGACGGTAACCAAAGCTGATTGACTGGGATGTTTTGAAGAGGAGCAAGTGTAGTATCCGGTGTCGTTTCTTCCCACTGATGACAGAAAAGCAAACAGAATCCGTACCATAGTTCTGTTCGTTGAATAGGTACTCATCTCAAAGTAGCTGCCCTAGGTTTTAATAAAACAAGAGTTTGCATTTAATGTTTTCAACCCGCACTATTAGTTAATTGTTCCTGCATTTTCAGAATACAAACTTGTCCTATTACCTCCTGGAGTGCTTTGTTTTCTAATTCCCAGGTGAGCCCGAATTCATAATTCACATGAACAGCTTTGCACCTTATCCATAAGGGTTCCCCCACTTTAAGAAATAACTGTGGCAATGTGGTCTGAGGAGTTTGATTTAGATCTAGGAGATGAAAACATCCCAAGTGAGAAAAAAAAAGTGATTTTTGCCTCAACACAAAAGATATCCCAAACATTCTGAACAAAGACGTTAGCATCATCTCAAATATTACTAAACACGTTAATAAAAGAAGGTTTTAGAGACTGTCTTCTCTTTTATGAAGAAATCAGCGTTTACAGAATCCATAATATTGCATTTACTGTGGCCTAAAGGAACGACAGAATTTCTGAAGGAATGATCACCTATGCAGTACTGTTAGTCCCCGGTAATTGCTAAGAAATAGTCACTGAAAGTGAAAGTACGTGATATTATAGTGTTACCTATTGTGAACAGCCTGGTGCATTCCCTGCCCAGTTCATTTCTGGCACAGCACTTTATGTCCGTCCCAAATAATTCATGAAGCACGTTTTCCTCCTTTTTAACAACAGCTGGACTTTCTTCTTTACAGCTGCAGTTAGAAAATAAGTACCATTAGGCTAAACAAGTTTTAAAATTACAAAAGAATGCTCAAGAGGAGAAAATTACAAAAGAATGCTCAAGAAAGTTCTAGAGCCAGTTTAAGGGTCAAATGGTAAATAAAAGGTCAAAAGGTAAACAATTCCAAATCTATGGTTTCAGCTAAGAGCTCATAAGAGAGCTAGCTAGTTACTCATTATCTCAGTGAATTAGAATAACACTAAGGAGAATTACATAACAAAACAGTTTTAAATTGTCCATGTTTGGTGATCTCTTTGCTGCTGTTGTTTAAAGACAGGGAAAGAAGAGAAAAAATGAGAAAGAAGATAAAGGAAAAAAAGAGAAGAAAGAGAGAAGAGAAAAGGCACGATTGGGCTTTCATGCAGTTTAGCAAGGTAAGCATTCTTTTCTTCACAGCACTGAAGAGGACGCAGTTAAGAGAGAGGGAAACTAAATTTGCAAAAGCCACCAGAGTTCCCACAGGAACAGAGGAGGAAAGCCGCGGTGTCACCCACGAGGGTAGTCAGCCAAGACTCCCAAGTAGTCAACAGAGTAAAACCCCTCTCCCTGCCTCAGAGAAAGCGGATATTGGTAACACTTTGGAACAAAGTATTTGTTACTTTTTCTCCTGCTATTTGGTCCCTTTTTTTTTTAAGTTGTTCAGTAAATTTTAATTAGTTTAAATTGCATGAATTTTTATTTTGTGAGAACTCAGCTTTGGCATATACGAAAAACTACGTAAACGTTTATACCATACTTACTATCTGCCACGCACTGTTCTATGTGCTTTACATATATCAATTCTTTTAATCATCATAGCAATCCTGTAAGTACTTGTCATCCCCTTTCTTCTGATAAGGCACAAAGAGGTTAAGTAGCTTGTCCAAGGCCACACAGCTGCTAAGCAAACTAGGGTTCAAACCCAGGCTATTTGACTCTAGATTCTATATCTTTAAACAATGATATTAGACTGCTTTTCCAGAACAAACAGGATAATCACAAATTAAACATTTAGTCACAAGGAATTTCTTATAAGAGAATTATACTTAAAATCAGTATATTTCTTTTTTTCCCCCTATCAGATGCCCAGGGAGCCAACATCCTGGAATGTGAAGGGCTTTTACTTGTGCAGCGTGATGCCCAGGAAGGGCCCTGCAGTTGATTTGAGGGATTCCAAAAAGCCCCTTACCAAAAAAAATCCTCCCTCATCCTCCCTGTGAAGCCCACGCTGACAATTCTGTCTTATTTATTTATTAATTTTTGAGATGCAGTCTTACTCTGTAGCCCAGGCTGGAGTGCAGTGGCGCCATCTCCACTCACTGCAACCTCCACCTCTCAGGTTCAAGCGATTCTCCTGCCTCAGCCTCCTGAGTAGCTGGGATTACAGGCGTGCCACCATCACACCTGGTTAATCTTTGTATTTTTAGTAGAGACAGGGTTTCACCATGTTGGTCAGGCTGCTCTCAAACTCCTGACCTCAAGTGATCCGCCCGCCTCGGCCTCCCAAAATGCTGGGATTACAGGCGTGAGCCACCTCACCTGGCCCCATATTGATCATTCTTTAACCTTAAGAAGCCAAATTTTCCTGTTTTAATGGGCATAAATTAAATTTTACCTACAGCTTGATGTCAACTACATTAGAAAAAGGCCAAAAGGAAATCATGAGAATAGCAGCTACCACGGATGTGTCATACCTTTCCCCCTGTGAGTCGCAAAGCACCCATTCCACGATCGGCTCTGGAACGCTCTCAGAGATGCAGACCAGGGCGTCCTGGTTCTCCATTTTTCTAAAGTAAGGTCTTCTTAATGTGTAAAGCAGAGTATCTAAAGTATCATAAGTTATTAACATTTTACTATTTTAAAAATAATTTTCTTAGCAGCCTCCTCAAGAAAGGATTCTATGTCATTAAGAAAAGTTCATATTTTATACTATAGCAGTGTCTTCTGCACCTCCACCAACCATTACATATTTATTTATTTATTTATTTATTTATATTAAAGTTATCAAAAGAAAACGACCATTATATTAAATTTAGCTCTGACTGCAATGTCAACTTCAACATTTATCCTCTTGGCCAGTTTCTTTCGGTATTTTACACATCCACGGCTAACTAAAGCAGTCGAGTGAAGCCATGTGAAAATACAAATATTGATATGCACAGGAAAAAGGAAACTAGCGACAACATATGGCTTAAAACCTTCGTTTAATACATAGTTTAAACCTCAACTTTCTTCTTATAATTTTATCTGCAACTAGGCAGAAATATACTAACATTTAGAAAGGCAGAAAAAACATGGTAGGGTGGAGTTAGAATTGCAACAGACCTTAGAGGTTTAGTTGAGCCTCCCACTCACACTGGACCATGACACACATACACCACACACACACACACACACACACACACACACACACACACACACACACACACCCCATCCTTCATTCCCAGCTATGCCTAACATAAACTTTGTACTTCTGCTTTGACTCCTCTAGGGACTGGAGTTCATGACCTCCCAGGGCGGGTCATTCTAATTTTTAACAAACTTTTTTTATCTTTGAGTTTCCCTATACTTTAAGTTTCCCTATACTGAATTCCCAGCCTCTCTCCTTACAATAAATTTTGTTTGAAAATATTATGTATTGCTTTATACATATATACACATATATATGAAAGACCATATGGAGTGTAAATTTCAAAGCATAATAACAAATACCCATGGAGCCACTATCCAACTTAATATTCTTTATTAGAATATTAATAAATACCTTTTAATCTACTTTTGTGCTTCTCCCCATCTCTCAACTGTATGTAGCCTTTATCCTGAATTTTGCTTATTATTCAGGGACTCTTCAAAGTACTTTTACCACATAAATATGTGGCCCTAAAGATACATTGATTTATTTCGTTCTTGAGCTTCAAAATTGTGTTATCAATCAATATGTAGCTTCCACAGCTTCATTTTTTCATCCAACCTTATGTTTTTAAGATTCATCCATGGTTTTACATGTAGCTTTACTTTATTCCTCTTTTTTTTTACTGCTAAATAATATTCTACTGGTAAATATGTCATTTTTTCATTTTCTTGCAGTAGATATTGGGTTGTTTACTTTTTTTTTTTTCTTTTTTGTGAGATAGGGTCTCTGACACCCAGGCTGGAGTGCAGTAGTGCCATCTCAGCTCACTACAGCCTCAGCCTCCCAGGCTCAAGTGATTCTCCTGCCTCGGCCTCCCAAAGTGCTTGGATTACAGGTATGAGCCACCATACCCAGCCATAGTTTTTTGTATGATTAACCATGTGCTCTGAACATTCCACACATTTGTACTGAGGCTTATGTATAACACATTTGTACTGAGGCATATCTATAACACTCTTAATAACATGCCTAAGGGTGGAACTGCTGGTCTGCATGTTATGAACACATTCAGCCTTACACATAATGACCATTTGTTTTCCAAAGTGGTTATACTAATTTATGTTACACAGCAGGATATGAGAGCACCTATTGCTTTATATAGTTACCAAGACTTCTTAATTTTCAACAGTCTAGCAGGTATAAAATGATATTTCATTGAGGTCTTAATTTAATTTCTCCATTATTAATTTAACATGTGTTAAAATAATTAATTGGGAGGCCATTAGGCTGAGAAAGCTCTAACAGCTTGAGTTACTATGTAAACAAACCAAAACCCAACTCAAAAAAAAAAAAAAACCAGGAAAATAAAGATTGGGTGTGGTGGCTCACACCTATAATCCCAACACTTTGGGAGGGTGAAGCAGGAGGATTGCTTGAGCCCAGGAGTTCGAGACTAGCCTAGGTAACATGCTGAAACCTTGTCTCTACAAAAAAATAACAGACTGGGCATGATGGCTCACGCCTGTAATCCCAGCTCTTTGGGAAGACGAGGCAGGCGAATCACTTGAGGTCGGGAGTTCGAGACCAGCCTGGCCAACGTGGTGAAACCCCATCTCTACTAAAAATACAAAAATTAGCCAGGCGTGGTGGCAGGCACCTGTAATTCCAGTTTATTCAGGAGGCTGAGGCAGAAGAATTGCTTGAACCCGGGAGGTGGAGGTTGCAGTGAGCCCATATCACACCACTGCACTCCAGCTTGGATGACAAAAGCGAGACTCCGCCTCAAAACAAAAGCAAAAACGAAAACAAAACAAACAAAAACAACAACAAAAAGCAAAAACCAAACCCAATTCAATATGAGCAGCAAAATGCAACTTAGCTTAACCAATCAGAAACTATAAACTGACCAAATGAGGGACTGTCCACTTTAACCAATCAAATGTTTTCTTTGTCTTGCTTCTGGGAACACCTTATAGAAAGAGGTCTTACCCTTGAATCCCCTCACTGGAGCCCGACTGCTTTCCATCTGGCACTGCCTGATTCATGAATCACTTTCTGCTCAAATATACTCTTTACAACTTTAACGTGTGTGAGTTTACCTTTTAACACGTTTCTTGACCATTTAGGTTTCATGTTCCAAAAATGAAATGCCTACTCACGTGCTTTGTTCATTTTTCTACTAGGTTTTCATTTTGTTTTGTTTTTCTTATTGACTTATAGAAGCTCTTTACATGACTATTAATCCTTTGTTGATTGTGAACTGCAAGTATCTTTTCCATCTTGTAGTAGTTTTTACTTTTTCTCTCTGTAATTTCTAACCATTGGTTCTTATCCTACCTTCCAGAGCAACTTTTTTTTAAGTCTAGCTTTGATTCCATATCAAAATCCTTCAAATATTTAAAAATCAGAAACTGAGATCAAGGGAGATAATTACCATACTAAGTACCTAAACTAGTTAACTCAGGTTTCCTGACTTCAATCCCAAAAGAATTGCTTCTGCATTACACTGCAATCAATGTTATGGTCTCCCCAAAATATTTCCTTCTATATGCTAAACATCCCCAATTCCTTCAACTGCACCTAATTTAAAGAATTCCAAATTTTCCACTATCCTGCTTGCTCCATTTTGTCAGTATTCATCTGGAAAAAAAAAATGTAGAACTGAAATGAATAATCTTCTATTACTTTCCTTAGTGTAGACGTTATATTTTCATGAACACTGCCAAGGTTCAAATTTACTTTTTTAGCAACCATGCCACTCTGGTGGTTAAAGTGAGCTTGTGGTGGACTAAAAACCCTTTCCTCTTTTCACACTGACTGTTGCCACGTCTCTCCCACCTGCTTTTTGGACCCCACCACCTTGCAGAATGCTAAAAACAAGTTGTAATTTACTTTAATAATTGTTGCTATATTTTTACATTGTAACTCTTAAGTGAAAGGAATATATCCTAAATGTAACAGAGACACAGCAGATGCCCACTTACCTTATACAACTATTTGTACTTGGCAAGAAAATTTTAAAAGGAGAGAAAAAAAATGACAAAGAGGAAGAGGGAGAGGGCAAGAAATGTTTTAGTTTCTTCCAACCTGAAGCACATATTTACTGTCCCACAGAGGCGGTGAGGGACTAGAAAGGGGGCAGGGAACACGACCAACATCAGAGAGCAGCAAAGGTGATTCTTGGCTTTGAAGCTGGTAGAGCTCTGGTCCTATGATCTTCAGAGTAATTAAAGGACTTTCCAGAACAAATTTTGAGTCATTTTGACTTTAGCTAATTTATATCTTACAGGCTGACTTTAGAACCTTACTCTACCCCCAACCCCAGTAACATGACGCTTCTGCGAATTCTCTCTTCTGACAGCAAGACTCACAGACTCTCACACAAGACCCAGGACAGTGTGGTGCAGAAAGCCTCCAGCTGTGCCCACCGCCACACCTCTCAGAGGGTCTGTTTTCTCACCTGCATGCATACCGGATCGCTGTGAGCCTCTGAGATGATACAGGCAGAAGCTCTCCAGCAAAGCGCAGTTGTGGTTATTCCTGACCCAGGGCACCTCTGTGGGCCGGACACGCACACGTTGTGCATTTCAGTCACTGACAGGAAGAGGGGGAGCCTGGCAAGTTGTGTCAATGTGTGGGAGGGAACCTAATTTTAAGTGGTATTAACTCAGTGTTTATGGAGCACTGCACTGGCCCCCAAAGGCACAAGGACCTAAGTGAATGCAGCCACCTCGGTCCTTCTTGGTCACAGAAAGTGAAGCAGCACGTTCAGTGTGCATAGCACTGAGTCTATGCAGGATGAGGACAAAACAAGGAGAAGCCAGAGAGCACTTGCAGGTGGTGGCTCTGCCAGCTGCCCAGCTGCCTCCCTTGGTGAGAACATTTGGACTGCTCCTTACAGTTTGCATATGGTCTGGAACGCGCGTGGACCTGCGCAGTACAACACAGTAGCCGCTAGCTGCATGGGGCTATTTAAATTCCAATTTTAATGAATTAAAATTAAATGCAATTAAAACTTTAGTTCCTCAGTCACCTTAGCCACATTTCAAGTTTTCAACAGTCCCACATGGCCAGTGGCTGCTGTACCGGAAAGAGCAGACATAGATCATTTTCATCACCTCAGAAAGTTCTCCTGGATCATGCTGAGACCTTCCAATCCTATGAGGTACGTATTTTTATCCTCATTTTACTGATAAGGAAATTGGGACTCAGAGAAATTGTGAGCTGCCATAGGTGGTAGTATCAGAACCAGAATTAGAACTCAAGTCTTCTGATTCCAGGGTCAAAATGTTTTCCATTTCTTCCCTGTCAGCCATCTGCTACTGAACAGAGGGTGTCCCAGGTGTTTTTAACAGCAGGCACATTCTGAGAGTCCACGGCACGCATCAGTGATTCATCAGTGATTCTCAGTTCTCTATAGGTTATACAGATGGTTGATGGGAATCTAATCAATCCTACTAGGTACCTAGGGAAACCTGAATGAGTCTAGAGGAGCTAGTCAAGCTAATGAGTTCTAAACCACTCCTTTGAAATATTGTGGTATTCCAGGCTGAAATACTAGTAGCAGGCTGGACTTACTTCTTATACTCACTGTAAACAATATTGTGTAATTGGTAGCTTCACTCTGAATAAAAAGTAGGTATTCTCCAGCTTGGGTTTCTGTCATTTTCAAAATGACCATGGAAACAACTCCTCTGCAAAACAGGAAAGAGAACTAGTTAATTTGGAAAATGTGTGAAATTAAAAACAAAATTTCATAGTGACTAAGAAGGCCGTTTGGTAGCTCCAGCGTTCCCTGACTGACACGAAGGCACACAGCTCTGTCATGTGCCCAGCACTCAGCCTGGACATTGCTCATTGGACCTTGACTTTTAACCTGTCCTCCTTGAGGATGGGAGAGTTCCATTACCGTGCCATCATCTCACCTTCCCTGAGCTTCTAGGAGGGAAAACTCCCATCTAAAAATGCACAGTAAGCCGGGTGTGGTGGCTCATGACTGTGATCCCACAGCTCTGGGAGGCCGAGGCCGGCAGATCACTTGAGGTTAGGAGTTTGACACTAGCCTGGCCAACATGGTGAAACCCCTTCTCTACTAAAAATACAAAAATTAGTCCGAGCATGGTGGCTCACACCTGTAATCCCAGCACTTTGAGAGGCCAAGGTGGGCAGATCACGAGGTCAAGAGTTTGAGACCAGCCTGACCAACATGGTGGAACCCCATCTCTACTAAAAACACAAAAATTCGCCAGGCATGGTGGCATACACCTGTAATCCCAGCTACTCAGGAGGCTGAGGCAGGAGAATCACTTGAACCCAGGAGGTGGAGGTTGCAGTGAGGCAAGATCGTGCCATTGTACTCCAGCCAGGTTGACAAAGCAAGACTCCATCTCAAAAAAAAAAAAAAAAAAAATTAGCTGAGCATGGCAGTGGGAGCCTGTAATCCCAGCTACTTGGGAAGCTGAGGCAGGAGAATCACTTCAACCCAGGAGGCAGAGGCTGCAGTGAGCCCAGATTGCACCACTGCACTCCAGCCTGCACAATAAGATTAAAACTGTGTCTCAAAAAAAAAAAAGACCAAAACAACAACAACAAAATGCACAGTAAGCTGGGAGCAGTGGCTCACACATGTAATCCCAGAAATCTGGGAGACTGAGGCTGGCGGATCGTTTGAGCCCAGGAGTTCAAGACCAGCCTGGGCAACATAGTGAGACCCTACCTCTATTTTTTAAAAATTAAAACACACACACACACACAGCGCTGGTGATACAGTCCCTTTGGCAGTGGCATGCCATTTCTTTCCGTGACAAAGCACCCTCTGTGATCACATGTGCCCAGTCACCCGGTCATCAGCCTCAGTTTCCCATTCACAGAACGCTGAGATTTTAAAAAATGTTCTCCTAGTTTATGCCTTTCTCTGTCTAAATGAAAGAACTCAAACAAAATCTGACAAAAGACATGTTCCTATGGAGTAATAATTACACTGAATATCACTTAGATGTATGGAGAAAGATGTCTCAGTGTCAGGATTTTTAACTTTTCAGATAATTGGTGAAGATAAATTGGGTTAGGGGCATTCTCTTCCGAGAGATAACCATGATGTGTATTTGGTACTATTTTCTCTCTTTAAAGCTGACAGTACTCCTAGTACTTTGTTGAGTGATGCTGGATTTAAATTCACACTTTCTGACGTTTAGACCCTTAACTGCAAAGTGTAGTCTTCCACCAACAGTGTTAGCATCAGCAGGGGAGCTGACAACGATGCAGAATCTCAGGCCCCACTCAGACCTACTCATCAGAATCTGCACTTTAAACAAGATCCCCAGGCAATCCAAATGACATCATATTCGAGAAGCCCTGCTTTAAAGCAGCAAGCAGGTCCAAGAGTACATGGGCCTGCATTCATAAACGCAGTAATTAGTAGGATATGTACTCGATTTGCTTCTGCAGATCGATTTTGATCACATACTTTCTTTCTCTGAACCATTCGCCTGGCGTGAGCCACCACACCTGCAGTCGCAACACTTTGGGAGGCGAGGTGGGAGGATTGCTTGAGTCCATGAGTTCAAGGCTAACCTGGGCAACATATTGAGATGTCTTTCCAATAAAATGAAAAAATGTGGCTGGCACGGTGGCTCATGCCTGTCATCCCAGCACTTTTGTAGCCAAAAAACAAGAAGTAATACAATCTAGAAAGAGGAAAGGAAAATGAATGTGTTCCAAGATTTAGGACTAAACTTCAGAACTATACTCACTGTCCTGCAAATCACTTAAGAGAAGAGTGTATTTGACCTTAAAATACACTTAAAATAACTGGTTCAAGTCGATCATAGAGACATTCTCCAAGACCCTATCCAGGTGTTTACTTCATAGTTGCTGGAAAGCGCATGCCTTTCTACACCTATGGGACAACAGAATGGCCACAAGAATTTAAAAGAAAAGCTGTGTGAAAAGGGCATTTAATTGACCTATGTCCTTTGCCCTATCTGGTTTCAGCAAGAGGACAAGGACAGCAGTGGGCAGCAATCAGCACAGAGTTACACAGAGTTCGGACATTATCCACACATCTTAGCTAAGACATTTTTCTGGATGAGACCAATGTTCCTCCCAGACAGATCAATGTCTTATTAAATATTCTGTAGATGGCACATACCATTGCAATTCTGCTTATGATATGGTGAAACAAAACAGATAAAATCAAATGTTCTTTTCCCAAGCATTTCCCAAAAAGAAATTAAAAAAAAAAAGTTTTAAAGAAATTTCTTGCTACACTAACAAGAATGAAATAAAAACTTTCTAACTTTGTATCTTTAACATGATACCCAACTAAAAAACAAGACAATTAAAAATCCCCAATAGGCCCGACATGGTGGCTCACGCCTGTAATCCCAGCACTTTGGGAGGCTGAGGCGGGTGGATCACCTGAGGTTTGGAGTTTGAGACCAGACTGGCCAACATGGTGAAACCCCATCTCTACTAAAAATAAAATACGATTAAAAATTAGCCAGGCATGGTGGTGGGTGCCTATAATCCCCACTACTCAGGAGGCTGAGGCACGAGAATGAATCACTTGAACCTGAAAGGCAGAGATTGCAGTGAGCTGAGATCCTGCCACTGTACTCCAGCCTGGGCAACAGAGCAAGACTCCATCTCAAAACAAAACAAAACAAAACATAAACCCCAAATATAGTCCTTCATTGTAAATAAGGTAAAAAGATTTAAAGAAAAAAGAAAATTCCAAAATATTATTTTCACTATTTGTTTTACATTTTGCCAGCCACTCATTGCTTTCTATATACTTATATGCATTTGGGAGGATATACTTATACAGTATATACTTATACAGCACTTTGGGAGGCCGAGGTGGGAGGATCACCTGAGGTCAGGAGTTTGAGACCAAACTGGCCAACATGGTGGAAGCCCATCTCTACTAAAAATACAAAAATTAGCTGGGTGTGGTGGCACATGCCTGTAATCCCAGCTACTTGGGAGGCTGAGACAGGAGAATCGCTTGAACCTGGGAAGCAGAAGTTGCAGTGAGCCAAGGTCGTGCCACTGCACTCCAGCCTGGGCGACAGAATGAGATTCCGTTTCAAAAATAAAATAAAATAAAGTTCATAGTTCGCATTTTTTTGTGTGTTGTACATCCTATGGGATTTGACAAATACATAATGTCATGTATTGATGCCTTAGCTATATTTTTAGTTTGTTATTTCTCTGAAGATGAGAGTTACAAAAAACAGGCCGAGGCCAGGCGCTGTGACTCACGCCTGTAATCCTGACACTTTCGAAGGCCGAGGTGGGTGGGTCACTTAAGCCCAGGAGTTCAAGATCAGCCTTGGCAGCATGGTGAAACACAGTCTCTACAAAAAATTTTTAAAATTAGCCAGGTGCGGTGGCACACTCCTATAGTCCCAGCTACTTGGGGGGGACTGAGGAGGGAGGATTGTTTGAATTTGGAAGGTCGAGACTACAGTGAGCCGAGATTGTGCCACCGTACTCTGGCCTGGGTGACAGAGAGAGACCCTGACTCAAAAAAAAAAAAAAAAAAAAATAGATTTACAATAAACATGGGCAGAAATTTGAAAAGGAATTCCAGATGCACCACATTTTATGTCAAGAAGATATTCCTCCACTTACCTGTTTTGTAAATCAAAATGTGGTTGGCAATCCAGGGAGCTGTGCTTAAAGACCCAGAGACAGGAAATGTTCCCCGGGGTGTTGACCAGCACTTGCAGTGTGATGGAAGCAGATGCCTCCACTTCCACTGTGGCAGCTTCGTACACTGTCCCTGCGCTCTGCGGTCTCAACGCACACCCGAGGTCTTCTGTGGATTCCATCACCTACGTTGTAGATAGAACAAAGTGAATTCATGAAAAATTGCAGGTTAAGGCCTCCCCCTTCTTCATATCAAAACTTTATCAAACCAAGCATTCTGACATGCTGCACGTAACACCCACGCAAGCTGGAACCCACTGAGAACACGCTGTAGACTGAAGGTCTTATTAATTGTAATTCTCTAAAGAAAAGATAAATAACTTTGGGCTGCATTTCTAAAATGTTGTACAGACTGTTATGGTGTGTGTCCGCCTGCCTCTGCAAATTCATATGTTGAAGTCCTAACCCTCAGTATCTCAGAATGCAACTTTATTTGGAGATGGTCTTTACAGCGGTAATCAAGTTAAAATGGGGTTTTTCGGGTGGCCATAAATCCAGTATGACTGGTGTCCTGACAAGAAGAGGAGGCAGGGTGTGGTAGCCCACACCTGCAACCCCAGCACTTTGGGAGGCCAAGGCAGGCAGATCACTTGAGGTCAGGAATTCGAGACCAGAGTAGCCAACATGGTGAAACCCCCTGAAGTCCAGGCCAGGTTCTTCACCACCTGGCAGAGCTGAGCTCCATGGTGCCATGAGGCACTGGAATTTAAGAGAATGTGGTAACTAAAACAATGTTAAAAAAAAAATAGAACTTTGATAATAACAGTGAGATTCAGTCTGTTGATCTTGTAACAACTATGCTAACTAATGACGGCATGAAGTTGCCTAAGAAATCTCTAATACAGTTGTCTGCTTACATAAGTAAAACAGCTGCACAAGCTGTGAAAATGCCAGAGAAAGCATGTAAAATGATCAGTCACACAAAGTCCATCATTCTTTCCCAAATCCTTGTTACAGAAAAAATAAAACAAAACAAATCAATGACTCATTCTGTAGAAGTGTAGGGTGGGACATGGCAAATAAAGAAAATGAGCAGGCTGCCTGCCTGAAATATGAGGCCATGATTGTCAAACACATTTGCTCAACTCCAGTGACTTCGGTTCTTCATAGACAGAAAACCCATCATTAAACCACAGTGGACACTTTTTGTTTTCGTTGTTTTTGTTTTTATTACGTTTTCTTTTGTTTAGGCTATGCTGCAATGGTACAAATCTGTTCAGGAGGAATGTGACATTAAATGAAGCTTTGACTTTCTGGAGGAAGGAAAGTATAAATGAACTTGTAACCTATTTGGTAAGGAGAGGTAATTTTAGAGTTATGGGGGATTGCCTGCCTATGCTCTTTAATCATTGATAGGGAAAAAATCAGTACATCTCACTCAGCTGCTGTGAATACTTGGTGTCTTAGTACAGTCGTTTCTTAAAAGCAAATTTGAAGAACATGTAATCGTTGGTAATATGGTTTGGATGTGTGTCCACTCCAAAGCTCATGTTGAAATGCAATTCCCAGATGGGCACGCTTGGCTCACGCCTGTAATCCCAGCACCTTGAGAGACCAAGGCGGGCGGATTGCCTGAGGTCAGGAGTTCGAGACCAGTCTGGCCAACATGGTGAAACCCCTTCTCTACTAAAAAAAAAAAAATTAGGCGGGTGAGGTGGCGCACGCCTGTAGTTCCAGCTACTCTGGAGGCTGGGTCAGGAGAATCACTTGAACCCAGGAGGCGGAGGTTGCCAGGCACAGTAGCTCATGCCTGTGCACTTTGGGAGGCTGAGGCAGGCAGATCACTTGAGGTCAGGAGTTGATTTGTTATTATTAACCAAGACCAATCATCATTAATTTAAGGTTGTGTTTTTATATGAAAACACTTAAATGTGTGGAGCTATTTTCTTACATCGAAAATACACGAAAAGTTTCAAACATCATAGCAAATATTAAAATTCTTTTGCCCACATTGAAATATTGTGTATGCAAAATGCCTTTATTATTAACAAGCTGACATGTTATGATGCCAATACTTATTGAAAAATTAACACCAACCATGCTTCTGGCATGAAAAAAAATCATGTACTTCTTTATATTCATGTAGAATGTTGTTCTGGAAACTTGTTTCATGCTGTTTTTAAAACTTCGGAATATCTCTAATATATCTGACACGGGGGGGGGGGGTCAGGTCATCATGTCATGTATTTCTGTGTTATACCTATGTAAAAGAAAAAAGAGTGACTATATATTTTTATGAACCCTCAACTGGAAGTGTCTGCAGAGTTGGCTAATTTATGTGCATTTTTTGTTGTATGTAGACTTCTACTTTTTTTTTTTTTTTTGAGATAGACGTCTCACTCTGTTTCCCAGGCTGGTGTGCAATCTTGTGGTGCAATCTTGGCTCACTGCAACCTCTGCCTCCCTCACTCAGGTGATCCTTCTGCCTCAGCCTCACAAGCAGCTGGGACCACAAGTGCGCGCCACCGGGCTGGTTAATTTTGTTGTTGTTGTTGCTGTTGTTGTTGTTGTTGTTGTATTTTTGATAGAAACAGGGTTTCACTATGTTCCTCAGGCTGGTCTCAAATTCCTGAGCCCAAGTGATCAGCCCACCTTGGCCTCCAAAAGCGCTAGGATTACAGGTGTAAGCCACCACACCTGGATTTCTGCTATTTTCAGTTCTCCATCACTTAAGCTTCCCTTGAATAAATTTACTAAATATATGTTTTTAAAATAGAGGGGTGGGAGTAGCATAAGAGAGAGGAGTAATGAAAAACAAGATGAATAGCATAAAAGAGAGGAGTAATGAAAAACAAGGTCAGAACTTGAAGGAGCCAGAGCCAGATTACTGAGCAATCTCATTATTGGTCTAAGTAATAGGAAATCACAGAGGGTTCAGAGCCAGGCAGTGAAGGATGTGCTGCTTCAGGGAGGCTAGCCCAGCAGCTATGTCTGAAATGCACTGTAGCAGGAAGAGGCCACTTAAGATATCACTGTGATTATGAGGGAGTTAACGAGGGCTTGAATTAGGGAAGTGGCAGTGAGACTAGAGAATATGAGATGATTATATGAGAACTACTGAAGGGAGTCGACACTTGGTAACTGACCGAATGTGAATGTAGTAGAAAGAAAGTAGTCCAACATGATGCTGAGCTTCGAAGCCTGAGAACCTGAGAACCTAGAACTACACAGGGGCATAAATAGAAATCAATTAATACAAGAATAAGGGCAGGCTTGGGGAAATAGAAATGAAATAAAATAAATGATATAGGTGGATTTTGATGTGCAAATGGAAAATCTACCTATATACTGCGGGGCAGTTGGAAGTGAGAAATTCAGGCTTGGGAGAAAAGCCTGGATTCTCTTTAAGGAGAAAAGAAAATACAGTCAGCCCTCTGTAACCATGGGTTCCGCATCCGAGGATACAACCAACCATAGATTGAAAACATTCCGAAAAAAAATGGGGTTGCATCTGTACTGAACATGTACCGACTTTCTTCCCTTGTCATTATTCCCTGAACAATAGGTATAACCACTATTCACATAGTTAAGTATTATAAAGCATTTACATTGAATTAAGTATTATAAGTAATACAGAGATAATTTTAAAAGTATATGGCAGGGTCAGGCATGGTGGTTCAGGACTGTAATCCCAGCATTTTGGGAGGCGTAGGTGTGAGGATCAGTTGAGTCCAGGAGTTCAAGATTAGCCTGGGCAACAGAGTGGGACCCCGCCTCTGAAAAAAAAAAAAAAGCCAGGTGTGGTGTCTGTCATGTGCCTTTAGTCCCAGCTAGTAGGGAGGCTGAAGTGGGAGGATTGCTTGAGCCTGGGAGGTTGAGGCTGCAGTGAGCCGTGATCATGCCACTACACTCCAGCCTGGTGGACAGAATGAGATTCTGTCTCAAAAATACATAGAATGTGCATAGGTTACATGCAAATACTGAGCCATTTTGTATCAGGGACTTGAATATCCATGGATTTTGGTATTAGCGGGAGTCTTGGAACCAATACCCCCCTGTATACCAATGGACAACTCTACTCATTACTTCTTCATGCTGATTATCAATCAGTGTCCTTCCTAAATCCTCATATGAAGAATATGGTTCTTGAAGGAATGGAGTGCCAGGGAGCTAGGAGTATGGATGCTTTATCGGTACCAGGTGTGAGGACATAATATACTTAAATGCATAAAGAGAAGCCCATTTAGCCATGGTAGGCCTCAATAACTTACAAATTACAGTCTCTAGAGAACAGCAGCTAAAGGTATAATTTTAATGTTACTTTACCATGGGATATGATGATGACTTCCTCACTGAAGAATCATTGCTCTTATGATTGATTAAAACACACTTGATCACAGACAGATCTTGATTTGTAACAGTCCCAAATATCATTGCAGAGAAAACAACTGTAAAACAAAATAAAAATGATAATGTTGATACATGCACACCTTAAAAAGAAAACATGTATTTATCTCACAACCAAAGAACAAAACAAAGCGTAATCAGGGGAAATTGGCCACTATGAAAGTATGTAGGAAATTCGATTTTATGCAAGTTTAGTCTACTTTAAATCAGGAGCAGAGGTACTTAGAGCAGGGCTGTCCAATAAACAGACTATAGTGATAGAAATGTTCTATACCTGTGCTGTCCCATACGGTAGTCACTGACTACATGTGGCTCGTAAGCTTTTGAAATGAGGCTAGTTTGGCTGGGTGTGGTGGTTCACGCCTGTAATCCCATCACTTTGGGAGGCTGAGGCAAGCGGATCACCTTAGGTCAGGAGTTCGAGAACCGCCTGGCCAACATGGCGAAACCTCGTCTCTAGTAAAAATACAAAATTAGCCAGGCATGGCTGGTGCATGCCCGTAATCCCAGCCACTCAGGAGACTGAGGCAGGAGAATCGCCTGAACCCAGGAGGCAGAGGTTGCAGTGAGCAGAGATCATGCCATTGCACTCCAGCCTGGGCAACAAGAGCAAAACTCTGTCTCAAAAAATTAAAATTAAAATTAAAAAATGAAATAAGGCTAGTTTGACTGAGGACATGATTATTTGAATACATGATATTCTTTTCACTTGGCCGCCCAAAGTGCTGGGATTACAGGTGTGAACCACTGTGCCCGGCCAAGATCTATTCTCTTAACACCAGGTTTCCTCATAAAGATTTGATATCACGCCCTCCTACCAACCCCATTCCCCCACACCCAAGCCACCTCTGATCTGTTTTCTGTCACTATAGACTAGTTTGCATTTTCTAAAATTTCACACAAATGAAATCACACAGTATGAACTGTTTTTTTTTATAGGGTAGGTGGTCTGGCTTCTCCCATTCTGCATTTTTTTGATATTTGTCCATACTGTAGTAGGTATCAGT
Organism: Ateles fusciceps; assembly: GCA_036589455.1. Lineage (NCBI taxonomy): Eukaryota > Metazoa > Chordata > Mammalia > Primates > Atelidae > Ateles > Ateles fusciceps. Next base: position 2,302,505 of record JAZHEH010002853.1, on the reverse strand, counting down.
AGTTCATTCATTTTAATTACCGAGTAGCAATCTGTTGTATAGATATAAACACAATGTTTTAATCTATTCATCTGTGGACAGACATGGGCTGTTTCCACTTTTGCTCTTACTGACAAAGCTGCTATTTATGTAAAAGTCTTAATATGGATATACACTTTCATTTCTCTTGGGTAAATACTAAGGAGCTGAATGCCTAGGTTATATGGTAGGTGCATCTGTAACTTTTTAAGAAAGTGCCCAACTGTTTTCCAAAGAGGTTAGAGCTTTTATATTTCCATTCACAGTGTATGGAATTCCAGTTGCATCATACCTTGCTAACACTTGGTATGATGAGACTTTAAAATTTTGGCCTTTCTAATAAGTGTGTTGTATCTCATTGTGGTTTTATTTTTATTTTTTATTTTCTGAGACAGGGTCTCGCTCTGTCACTCATTGGAGTATAATGGCATGATCAGAGCTGACTGCAGCCTCGACCTGCTGGGCTCAAGCCATCCTCCCACCTTAGCTTCCCGAGTAGCTGAGACAACCTGTGCCACCACCGTACCTGGCTAATTTAATTTTTGTATTTTTTGCCCAGGCTGGTCTTGAACTCCTGGACTTAAATCATCTGCCTGTCTTGACCTCCCAAAGTGCTGGGATTACAGGCATGAGCCACTGCCCCCAGCCCTCGTTGTGGTTTTAATTTGCATTTTCCTCCTGACTAATGAACACCGAACATCCATTTAGATGATGCCATTACATTCCATAACCCCTTTGGTGGTGTGTCTGTTCCCAGCTTTTGCCCAAATCAAATCATTTAAAAAATTATTATTTTATAATTCACAAAAATATATACTCACGGAGTATAATGTGATGTTTTTTTTTTTTTTTTGTAATGTTGTTTTAATATATATATTTATATATACACACACACATTGTGGAATGATTAAATCAAGCTAATTAACATATACATCATTGTGGTTTTGATTTGAACTTCCCTGCTGATTAGTGATGTTGAGCATTTTTTCATATATTTGTTGACCATTTGTAAACAACAAGGCATGTATATTTCTTTCTTTTTTTTTTTTTTTTTTGAGATGGGGTCTCGCTATGTTGCCCAAGCTGGAGTGCAGTGGCTATTCACAGGCACGATCCCACTACTCATCAGCACGGGGGTTTGACATGCTCTGTTTCCGACCTGGGCTTGTTCACCCCCTCCTCAGACAACTTGGTGGTCCCCCGCTCCCGGGAGGTCACCATATTGATGCCGAACTTAGTGCGGACACCCAATCAGCATAGCACACTACCGCCCAGAACTCCTGGGCTCAAGCAATCCTCCCACCTCAGCCTCCTGAGTAGCTGGGACTACAGGCACCTGCCACCACCCCCGGTGGTATGTATATTTCAAAGTAGAAGAGAGGACTTGAAATGTTCCCAACACATAGAAATGATAAATATTCAAAGTGATGATTACCTCAAATACTCTGAATTGGTCCTTATACATTCTATGTATGTCACAAAACATCATATGAACCCCACAAATATGTAAAATATTGTGTACCAATAAAAAATAGATGCATCACAAGGCTGGTTGTGGTGGCTCACACCTCTACTCCCAGCACTTTAGGAGGCCAAGGCAAGCATATCACTTGAGGTCAGGAGTTCAAGACTAGCCTGGCCAACATGGTGAAACCCCATCTCTACTAAAAATACAAAAAATAGCCAGGCGTAGTGGTGCATGCCTGTAGCCCCAGCTGCTCAAGAGGCCTAGACAGGAGAATCGCTTGAACCTGGGAGGTGGAGGCTGCCATGAGCTGAGATCGTGCCATTGCACTCCAGCCTCGACAACAAGAGTGAAACTCTGTCTCAAAAAAAAAAAAAAAATGGATGCATCACTTCATGTACTTATTTTCTCATACTGAGACATCTAAAATCTACTCTCTTAGCTATTTTCTTTTTATTTATTTATTTATTTTTGAGATGTTGCCTCATTCTATCACCCAGGCTGGAGTGCGGTGGGGCCATCTTGGCTGGCTGCAACCTCTGCCTCCCAGGCTCCGGTGATCCCCCTGTCTCAGCCTCTCGAATAGCTGGGACTACAGGCATGCACCACCACGACTAGGCTAACTTTTTGTATTTTTAGTAGAAATGGGGTTTCACCATGTTGACCAGGCTGGTCTCAGACTCCTGACCTTGTGATCCACCCGCCTTAGCCTCCCAAAGTGCTAGGATTATAGGCATGAGCCACTGCACCTGGCCTCTCTTAGCAACTTTCTCATAAACGATGCATTTTAAAACTATGAGCATTTTGACATTTATTTATTTATTCATCCATCCATGCAATTAACAAATAATGAGTACCTACAATGGCCCCAAAAAGAGAAAACATATTATAAAATATAATCAAATGCTGATGTTTATTTTATTTCATTTTATACAATACATTTGCCTTCTCCAGAGAGACAGAACCAATAGGATATATATATATATATATTTCATACACGTATATATGAAAGGGAATTTATTAGAGAGAATTGGCTCACATAATTACAAAGGCGAAGTCCCAGGACAGGCTGTCTGCAAGCCAGGGAATGAGAAAAGCCAGTAATGCGGCTCAGTCCAAGTCCAAAAGCCTCAAAACCAAGGAAGCCAACAATGCTATCCCCCAGTCTGAGGCCAAAGGCCTGAGGGCCCCCAGTGGGCTCTTGGTGCAAGTGCCAGAGTCCAAAACTCAAAGAACCACAGTCTAATGTCCAAAGGCAGAAGGAGAAAAGGCGTCCTGCTCGCAGAAGGGAGACAAAAGGCAGTGTTTGCAGCATGAGTGAGGACTGTAATCCCAGCGCTTTGGGAGGCCAAGGTGGGAGGATTGCTTCAACCCAGGAGTTCGAGACCTGCCTGGACAACACAGTGAAACTCTGTCTCTACAAAAAATACAAAAATTAGCCAGGTGTGGTAGCATGTATCTGTAGGCCCAGCTTCTCAGGAGGCTGAGGTGGGAGGAGCTGTGATCATGCCACTGCACTGCAGCTTGGGTGGCAGAGTGAGATCCTGTCTCTGGGTGACAGTGTGAGAGGAAGAAGGAAGGAAGGAAGGAGGGAGGGGAGGAGGAAGGAGGGGGAAGGAAGGAAGAGAGGTTTATTTATTTGCCTCACAGTTCTTTTTTTTTTTTTTTTTAAGACAGAGTCTTGGCTGGAGTGCAATGGCGCAATCTCGTCTCACTACAACCTCCGCCTCCCGGGTTCAAGCAATTCTTCTGCCTCAGCCTCCCGAGTACCTGAACTACAGGCGTGCGCCACCACGCCCAGCTAATTTTTGTATTTTGAATAGAGACGGGGTTTCACCATGTTGGCCAGGATGGTCTCGATCTCTTGACCTCATCATCCGCCCACCTCGGCCTCCCAAAGTGCTGGGATTATAGGCGTGAGCCACCGCGACCAGCCATTTGGCTCACAGTTCTGTCATACATGTGAGAAGCATGATACTGGCATCTGCTTCTGGTGAGGAACTTAGGAAGCTTCATATTTTAGTCTGTTTTCACACTGCTGATAAAAACATACCCAAGTCTGGGAAGAAAAAAGAGGTTTAATTGGACTTACAGCTCCACATGGCTGGGGAGGCCTCAGAATCATGGTGGGAGGTGAAAGCAACTTCTTACATGGTGGCAGCAAGAGAAAAATTAGAAAGACGCAAAAGCGGAACCCCCGATAAACCCATCAGATCTCGTGAGACTTATTCACTAACACGAGAACTGCACGGGAAAGTCCGGCCCCTATGATTCAATTACCTCCCCCTGGGTCCCTCCCACAACACGTGGGAATTCTGGGAGATAAAATTCAAGTTGAGATTTGAGTGGGGAAACAGCCAAACCATATCATTCTGCCCCTGGCCCCTCCAAATCTCATGTCCTCACGTTTCAAAACCAATCATGCCTTCCCAACAGAACCCCAGTGTCTTAACTCATGTCAGCATTAACCCCAAAGCCCACAGTCCAAAGTCTTATCTGAGATGAGCAAGTCCCTTCCGCCTATGAGCCTGTAAAATCAAAAGCAAGTTAGTTACTTCCTGGATACAATGGGGGAACAGGCATTGGGTAAATATAGCCATTACAAATGGGAGAAACTGGCCAAAACAAAGAGGTTACAGGGCCCATGCAAGTCTGAAATCCAGTGGGGCAGTCAAATTTGAAGCTCCAGAATGATCTTTGACTCCAGGTCTCACATCCAGGTCACGCTGATCCAAGAGATGGGTTCCCATGGTCTTGGGAATAAACGAAAGTTTAACTAAGTTATACTGACTACCAGAGTTGGTCAATTTCGTGCCAGCCACCGCGGCCATACGATTAACTCAAGTTAATAGAGCACGGCGTAAAGAGTGTTTAAGAGTATACTTCAAATAAAGCTAACCTGTAACTAAGGCGTAAAAAACCCTGGTTACGGTAAAATATTCTACGAAAGTGGCTTTAGTACACTGAATACACTATAGCTAAGGCACAAACTGGGATTAGATACCCCACTATGCTTAGCCCTAAACCTCAATAACTTAAATAACAAAATTATTCGCCAGAAACACTACAAGCAACAGCTTGAAACTCAAAGGACCTGGCGGTGCTTTACATCCGTCTAGAGGAGCCTGTTCTATAATCGATATACCCCGATAAACCTTACCACTTCTCGCCCTCAGCCTGTATACCGCCATCTTCAGCAAACTCCTTAAAGCCACCCTGTGGCTTTGCAGGGTACAGCCTCCCTCCTGGCTGTTTTCACGGGCTGGCATTGAGTGTCTGCAGCTTTTCTAGGTACATGGTGCAAGCTGTCGGTGGAGCTACCATTCTGGGGTCTGGAAGACAGTGGCCCTCTTCTCACAGCTCCAGTAGGAACTGTCCCAGTAGGAACTCCGTGTGGGGACTCCGACCCCACATTTCCCCTCCACACTGCCCTAGCACAGGTTCTTCATGGGGGCCCCACCCCTGCAGCAAACTTTAGCCTGTGCATGCAGGTGTTTCCATACATCTGAAATCTAGGCAGAGGTTCCCAAACCTCAATTCCTGATTTCTGTGTACCCACAGGCTCAATACCATGTGGAGGCTGCCAAGAATCTGGGTTTCAACCCTCCGAAGCCACAGCCTGAGCTGTACATTGGCATCTTTCAGCCATGGCTGGAGCTGCTGGGACACAGGGCACCAAGTACCCAGGCTGCACACAGCATTGGGACCTGGGGCTCAGCCCACGAAACCACTCTTTTCTCCTGGGTTTCTCTCCGGTTTGTGATGGGAGGGGGCTACCGTGAAGGTCTCTTACGTGGTCTGGAGACATTTTCCCCATGGTCTTGGAAATGAACATTAGACTCCTTGCAACTTACGCAGATTTCTGCAGCAGCTTGAATTTTCCCCCAAAAAAGGGGTTTTTCTTTTCTATTGTGTAGTCAGGCTGCAAATTTTCCCAACTTTTATGTTCTGCTTCCCTTATAAAACTGAATGCCTTTAAAAGTACCCAAGTCGGCCGGGCGTGGTGGCTCATGCCTGTAATCCAAGCACTTTGGAGGCCAAGGCAGGTGGATCACCTGAGGTTGGGAGTTCAAGACCAGCCTGACCAACATGGTGAAACCCCGTCTTTATTTTAAAAATGAAAAAAATTAAAAATTAAAAAATTAAAAAAAAAAGTAGCCAAGTCATCTCTTGAACGGTTTGCTGCTTAGAAATTTCTTCTGCTAGATACCCTAAATCATCTTTCTCAAGTTCCAAGCTCCACAAATCTCTAGAGCAGGGACAAAATGCCGCCAGTCTCTGCTAAAACATAACAAGAGTTGTCACCTTTGCTCCAGTTCCCAAAAAGTTCTTCATCTCCATTGGAGACCAACTCAGCCTGGATCGTATTGTTCATATCACTATCAGCATTTTTGTCAAAGCCATTCAACAAGTCTCTAGGAGGTTCCAAAACTTTCCCACATTTTCCTGTCTTCTTCTGAGCCCTCCAAACTGTTCCAACTTCTGCCTGTTACCCAGTTCCAAAGTCGCTTCCACATTTTCAGGTATCTTTTCAGCAATGCCCCACTCTACTGGTACCAATTTACTGTATGAGTCTGTTTTCACACTGCTGATAAAAATATACCCGAGACTGGGAAGAAAGAGGCTTAATTGGACCTATAGTTCCACATGGCTGGGGAGGTTTCAGAATCATGGCGGGAGGCGAAAGGTACTTCTTACGTGGTGGTGGCAAGAGAAAAATGAAGAAGAAGTAAAAGCGAAAACCCCTGATAAACCCATCAGATTTTGTGAGACTTATTCACTGTCACAAGAATAACATGGGAAAGACGAGCCCCCATGATTCAATTACCTCCCCCTGGGTCCCTCCCACAACACGTGGGAATTTTGGAGGATACAATTCAAGTTGAGATTTGGGTGGGGACACAGAAAAACCATATCACTTCCACTCATGACAGAAGGCAAAGGGGAGCAGATGTCACATGGTGAGAAAGGAAGGAAGAGAGCAAAGGTGAATGCCAGGCTCTTTTTCACAGTCAGGTCTTGTAGGAACTAATAGAATGAGAACTCATTCATTCCCACAGGATGACATCAAGCCATTCATGAGGGATCCACCCCCCAGGACCCAAACGCTTCCCACTAGGCTTCATCTAAAACATTAGGGATCTGGCTGGGCACCGTGGCTCATTCCTGTAATCCCAGCACTTGGGAGCACAAAGCAGAGCAGGGGGAGGAAATCACCTGAGGTCAGGAGTTCGAGACCAGCCTGGCCAACATGGTGAAACCCCATCCCTACTAAAAATACAAATATCAGGTGGGCATCATGGTGCGTGACTACAATCCTAGCTACTTGGGAGGCTGAGGCACCAGAATCACTTGGGCCCAGGAGGTGGAGGTTGCAGTTAGTGGAGACCATACCACTGCACTCCAGCCTGGGTGAGAGAGAGACACTGCCTCAAAAAATAAATAAATAAATAAAGCATTAGGGGTCAAATTTCAACATGAGATTTGGAGCAAAAAATATCCAAACTATATCAACATTATTATCAGCTGTAGTCATCATGCTGTACAAGCGATATCCAGAACATATTCCTCCTAACTGAAACTTCGTATTATTGAGTTTTGAGAGTTTAAAATTATATATATTCTGGATACAAGTGCTTTGTCACTTACGTAATTGGCAAATATTTTCTGACAGTCTGTGGCTTGTTTTTAGAAGGTCAGAAATTTTTAATCTTGAAGATACCCAATTTACCAGTTTTTCTTTTATGGATCATGCTTTTGGCCTTGTATCTAAAAAATCTTCACCTAATCTTAAATCAGAAAGGTTTTCTCCTAGAAGTCATATAGTTTTATGTTTTACATTTCATTTTACATTAGGTCTATGATCCATTCTGAGTTAACTTTTCATACTTTATGACATATGGATCAAAGTTTTGCATACGAATTTGCCATTGTTCCAGTATCATTTGTTGAAAGACTGATTTCTCCGCTGAATTACCTTTACAACTTTATAAAAAATAAATTGACCACATATTTTTGGTTAATTTCTGGATCGCTAATTGCTATACTGTTCCATTAATCTGTTTGTTTATCTGGATGCCAATTCCACATTGTCTTGGTTACTATTGCTTTATAATAAGCCTTGAAATCTATTATAAATTCTCTAACTTTGTTCTTCTTTAGAGTTGTATCAGATATTCTAGTTCTGTTGCATTTCCATATGAATTTTGGAATCAGTTTGTCAATTTCTGCAAACAAATCTACAGGGACTTTAAAAGGAATTTCATTGAATTGCTAGATCAATTTGGGCAAAATGGACATTATAACAATGTTGAGTTTTCTAATACATAAACATGGCATATCACTCCTTTTAATTGGATCTTATTTAATTTCTCTTACCAATGTTTTATAGTTTTCAGTATGGATCTTATCCATCTTTCTCCTTGTTTCATATTTTTGGATACTATTTTGGTATTTTCCCCTTCAATTTCTGGTTGTTAGTTGCTAGGATGTAGAAAGACAAGTTTTTTCCACACTGATAGTACATCCTGCAAACTTACAGAACTATAGATTTTTCCACACAGGTTATCAGGTTGTCTGCAAATAAACACAGTTTTACATCTTCCTTTTCAATCTGGATGCCTTTCATTTCTTTTTCATATCTTAATACATTGGCTAGAATCTCTAGCATAAAGTTGAATTTAAAAAATGAGAGTGGATATCCCTGCCTTGTTTCTGATCTTAGGAAAAATATTTGTTCTTTTAAGTATAATGTTAGCTATTGGATTTTCAGAGATACTCGTAATTATAGTTTGAGGAAGATAAGTTCTTTCTCTTATATGATTTTTTTTTTTTTAGACAGTCTTGCTCTGTCGCCCAGGCTGGAGTGCAGTGGCATGATATAGGTTCACTGCAACCCCACCTCCTGGGTTCAAGCGATTCTCATGCCTTAGCCTCTGAGTAGCTAGGATCTCTCCTGCCACCATGCCCAGCTAAGTTTTAGTAGAGACAGGGTTTCACCATGTTGGCCAGGTTGGTCTTGAATTCCTGACCTCAGATGATCTGCCTGCCTCACCCTCCCAAAGTACTGGAATTACAGGCGTGACCACCATGCCTGGCCTACTTTGATTCTTACAGGCAGGATATTGCTCTGTTGCCCAGGCTTGAGTGCAGTGGGATTATCATAGCTCACTCCAACTCTGAACTCCTGGGCTCAAACAGTTTTCCCACCTCAGTTGCCCAAGTACCTAGGACTATGGGCACATGCCACCACACTCAGCTAATTTTTTTAAAATTGTTTAAATTTTTGTAGAGATGGGGTCTTGCTATGTTGCCAAGGCTGGTCTCGAACTCTTGTCCTCAAGAATCCCCGAGCCTCATCCTGCCAAATCACTGGAATTATAGGTATGAGCCACTGTGCCCAGTCTTTTATTTTTTATTCTTATTTTTATTATTTCTGCTGCCCACTCCAGGAGGATCTTTTTTTTTAGACATGGTCTCACTGTGTCGCCTAGGCTGGAGTGCAGTGGTGCAATCTTGGCTCACTGCAACCTCCACCTCCCATGCTCAAGGGATTCTCCAACCTCACCCTCCCAAGTAGCTGGGACTATAGGCAGAAGCCACGATGCCCAGCTAATTTTTGTATTTTTTTAAAGACAAGGTTTTGCCATGTTCCCCAGCCTGGTCTTGACCTCCTGAGTTCAGGCAATCCTTTACACCTCAGCCTCTCAAAGTGCTGGGACTACAGACGTGATCCACCACATGCCCAGCTGAATCACTTCTTTGCATAGTTTGCTAAGACGTTTTTATCAGTAACAGATGTTGAACTTTGTCAAATGCTTTGCCTGTATCTGTTGAGATGATCAGATAGATTTGGTTTTGTTCTTTTTTTTTTTAGTAATAATTTCCTTTTTAGTCTGTAAATATATTGTTGATTTTCAAATGAATAAGCATCAGCTGGACATCATCTAGTATCTTTTTTATATATCATTGAATTTAATTTGTTAAAATATTACTAAGGATTGTTGCATTTACATTCATGGCAGTTACTGATCTACACTCTTCTTTTAAGCTTTGTCTGGTTTTGGTATTAGAGTAATGCTGGCTTCATAGAATGAGTTGAGAAGTGTCACCTCTTCAATTTTCTAGAAGAGTCTGTATAGAATTAGTTTATTTCCTCTTTAAATGTTTGGTGGATTTCCCAGTGAGAGTCATCTGCTCCAATAATTTTCATTGTGAGAATATTTTTAAGTACAGATTAAATTGCTTTATTATAGCATTACTTAGGTTATCAGTTATTCTTGAATGAGCATTGGTAGTACATCTTTTACATTTTTTCCATTAATCAAAGCTGTCAAATTACAGGTATAAAGTTGTTAGTAACATTTCCATATTAACCTTTTAACATCTGTAGATTGTGTAGTGATACTACTGTCATTCCTGATATTGGCAATTTGCATCTCCTCCCTTTTTTTCTGATCAGTTTGGCTAGAGGTTTACTAATTTTATTGATCTTTTATTGTTCTTAGTTGCATCAATTTTCTCTAATTTTTTTGTTTTCTTTTTCTTTTATTTTTCAGTCTGATGATTATTACTGTGTTTCCTTTCTTTTGCTTACTTTTTTTTCTTTAAAGAAATGGTGTTTTGCTGTGTTGCCTTGGCTGGACTTGAACTCTTGGGCTCAAATGATCCTCCCAGGTCAGCCTCCCAACTAGCAAGGACTACAGACATAGGCCACCATGCCTCGCTAATTTTTTTTTATTTTTTTGAGAGATGAAGTCTTGCTGTGTTACCCAGGCTGGTCTCGAACTCTTGGCCTCAAGTGATCTTCCCACTTCAGCCTCCAAAAATGCTGGGATTACCGGCACAAGCTACTGTAACGGCCTCTTTCTGTTATTAATTTTAATTAATTGATTAATTGCATTTATTTATTTTACAAAAATGTGCTGCAGGCGTTAATTTTGTTTGTTTTTTGTTTTGAGTCTCACTCATCACCCAGGGTGGACTGCAGTGGTGCGATCACAGCGCACTGCCGTCTCAAATTCCCTGGGCTCAGGTGGTCCTCCCACCTCAGCCTCCTGAGTAGCTGGGAGTACAGGCAAATGCCACCAACCTGGCTAATTATTTTTCCTATCTTTTGTAGAGATGGGGTTTTGCCATGTTGCGCAGGCTGAAATTTTAATTTAGTGCCATTGTAGTCAGAAGATATGCTTTGTATGCCTTGAATCTTTAAAAATTTACTGAAACTTGTTTTATGGTTCAGAACATGCTCTATCTTGGTAAGTGTGCACTTGAAAAGATGTGCAAGCCAGGGCAGTGGCTCACACCTGTAATCCCAGCACTCTGGGAGGCCGAGACGGGTGGATCACCTGAGATGAGGAGTTCGAGACCAGCCTGGCCAACATGGTGAAACCCTGTTTCTACCAAAAATACAAAAAATTAGCTGGGCATGGTGGTGCATGCCTATAGTCCCAGCTACTCGGGAGGCTGAGGCAGAAGAATCGCTTGAGCCCACGAGGAGATGGAGTTATAGTGAGCCAAGATTGTGCCACTGCACTCCAGCCTGGGCAACAGAGTGAGACTCTGTCTCAAAGAAAAGAAAAAAAAAAGAAAGAAAGAAAAGAAAAAAGATGTGCATTTAACTATTGTGACTATTGTTAAGTGGAATGTTTCATAAATGTGATTAGGTCAAGTTGCTTGACAGTGCTGTTCAAGTCTTCGATAGCCTACTTATTTCTTTGTCCTCGTTCTATCAATTATTGAAAGAGAAGTGTCATACACTTGAATATAATTGTGTATTTGTTGATTTCTCCTTGCAGTTCAATCAGATTTTGCCCCATGTATTTGCAAGTTCTGTTATTAGATGCATACATGTTTAGGACTTTTATATCCTTTTGATGAATCAAGCCTTATAGCATTATGAAATGGCTCTTTGTTCTTAGCAATATTCTTTTCTCTGAAATGTACTTTGTTTAATATTATTATTAACTCTCTGGCTCTCTTTTGATTAGTGTTAGAATGGGATTTTTTTTCCCCCCATCGATTTACTTTTAACCTATTTGTGTCTTCATATTCAGGACTAGGGCTGGACATGGTGGCTCACACCTGTAATCCAGCACTTTGGGAAGCCAACATGGGCAGACACACTTGAGCCAGGAGTTTGAGACCAGTCTGGGCAACATGGCAAGACCCGCTTCTTTAAATAAAAAATTAAACTTAAAAAAAACACATCCAGGGCTGGTTTCACTTAGGATGCATATAGTTGGGTCTTACTTTTTCTCTTTAGCCAAATCTGAAACTTCTGCCTTTTAATTATGATATTTACATCATTTTAATTTACAGAAAGTATGGACATGATTAGATTTAAATCTACTGTATTGTTCTTTGTTTTTCATTCGTCTCATCTGTTTTTTATTCCCTTCTTCTCTTTTTTCTGCCTCCTTTGGGAATAACTGAGCTCTTTAAAAAATTATTCCACTTTATTTGCTTTTGTGGATTATTACCTATAATGCTTTGTTTTGTTTTAGTGGTCGCTTTAAGGTTCATAGTATACATGTTTACCATAACACAGTCTACCTTTAAGTGATGCTAGATATTACTTCATATCTAATACTAGAACCTTACACTGGCATGGTTCTGTTTCATTTATGGTATTGCTGTAAAGCTTTGTAGCATTGCTGACACACCCTGTACTTCTATATAAGTTATAAACCCTACAAGACATTATTATTATTACTATTATTGCTTTTTTTAATAAATAAAGACGGGGTTTCACCATGTTGGTCAGGCTGGTCTTGAACTCCCAACCTCAGGTGATCCGCCCGCCTTGGCCTCCAAAGTGCTTGGATTACAGGCGTGAGCCACCACGCCCGGCCTATTACTGCTTTAAAGAGTCAATTGTCAGCCAGGCGCTGTGGCTTATACCTGTAATCCCAGCATTTTGGGAGGCTGAGGTGGGCAGAACATCTGAGGTTGGGAGTTCGAGACCAGCCTGATCGACATGAAGTAACCCTGTCTCTACTAAAAATACAAAAAATTAGCCGGGCGTGGTGGCACATGCCTGTAATCCCAGCTCAGGAGGCTGAAGCAGGAAAATTGCTTGAACCCAGGAGGCAGGGGTTGCAGTGAGCCAAGATCCTGCCTCCAGCCTGGGCAACAAGAGTGAAACTCTATCTCAAAAATAAAATAAAATAAAATAGTCATTTGTCTTTTAAAGGGATTTAAACAATAAGGAAAAAGTCTACTCAAGTAGTTAACGTTTCTCACTATTTTTTGTTCCTTTGTGTGAATCCAGATTTTCATTTTGTATTATTTTCCTTCCGTCTGAAGAACCTGTGTGTGTGTCTCTGTGTGTGTATGTGTGTGTGTGTCTGTGTGTGTGTGTGCGAAAAGGAGTTTGCTTTGTTGCCCATGCTGAAGTGCAATGGCGAAATCTCTGCTCACTTCAACCTCCGCCTCCCAGACTCAAGCAATATTCCTGCCTCAGCCTCCCCAAGTAGCTGGGATTACAAGCTTGCACCATTAAATCCAGCTAAATTTTTGTATTTTTAGTAGAGATGGGGTTCCACCATGTTGGCCAGGCTGGTCTTGAACTCCTGACCTCAAGGGATCTGCCCACCTCAGCCTCCCAAAGTGCTGGGATTGGAGGCATGAACCACCCTGCCCAGCTGTCTGAAGAACTTTCTTTAACAGTTCCTCTTGTGCCAGTCTGGTAGTGATTGTTTCTTTCAGTTTTTGTACATCTGAAAAACTATTTGTTTCTCTTCATTTTTCAGAAATTTTTTTAAATATAGAACTACACATTTATATTATTAGTTTTGCTCTGTTGCCCAGGTTGAAGTGCAGTGGCATAATCATAGCTCACTGCAGCCTTGAACTCCCGGCCTCTAGCAATCCTCCCACCTCAGCCTCTGCTTTGATTGCAAGGACACACCACCATGCAATCCTCCTGCCTCAGCCTCCCCAAGTATTCTTCAGTTGTCCTTTTTTTTTTTTTTTTTTTTGAGACAGAGTCTCGCTCTGTCACCAGGGCTGAAGTGCAGTGGTGTGATCTTCACTCAATGCAACCTCCGCCTCCTGGGCTCAAGCGATTCTCCTGCCTCAGCCTCCCAAGTAGCTGGAATTACAGGCGCCCACCACTACACCCAGCTAATTTTTTGTATTTTCAGTAGAGATGGGGTTTCACCATGTTGGCCAGGCTGGTCTCAAACTCCTGACCTCGTGATTCGCCCTCCTTGGCCTCCCAAAGTGCTGGGATTACAGGCGTGAGCCACCGCGCCCGGCCCCTTCTTCAGTTCTTAAAAGATGTTGCAGTGTTTCTTCACTCTCCTAGACTTACCTCATTCATGACAAGAAGTCTGCCAAATGAATGTATCTTTTTTCTCTGGATGCTTTTAAGATTTTCTCTTAGTCTCTGGCTTTAACAAATTTCATTATGATGGGCCTTTTATAGTTTTCACAAGTCATGTGCTTGAGTTCACTGGGCTTCCTGAACCTATAGGTTTATCATTTTTATCCGATTTTGACAATTTTCCTCCATTATTTTTCAAATATCTTTTCTGTCATCTTCCTTTCCCCCATTCTCTCCTTTAGGGACTCTAATTACATGTATATGTGACCAACTGCAGTTCTGCAGCTCCCTAATTCTCTGTTCATGTTATCTGGTCTTTTTTCTCTCTGTTCATTTTGTATAGTTTCTATTGCTACGCTCCAAGTCCACTAATCTTTTCTCCTACGATGTTTAGTCTTTTACTAATCCTCTCCAATGTAGTTGAGTTTTCATCCTTAGAGGTTCAATTTGGATAATTTGTTACATTTACTATGTACGTTTCTGCTTAATCTGTACAATCTTTACTCATTCAGAAATACATGGAATACTGTTACAATAACCGTTTTAATTTTCTTGCCTACTAATTCCACATTTGATGTCATTTCTGGGTCCTTTTCGAATGACTGATTTTTCTCCTTATTTTGAGTTAAATTTTTCTTGTTCTTTGTTTGTCTAGAAAATTTATAATTGGGTGTCAAACATTGTGAATGTTACCTGGTGCCAGATGTTTCTGTCTTCTGTTAAATACTCTTGAACTTTTTTCTGGGATGCAATTAAATTTATGATAAACATTTTGTTCTTTCATGTTTTGCATTTAAGCTGGGTTAGGTGGGATTAGAGCAGTGTTCAGTCTAGAGTTAATTTTTTCCCACTAATGGACTTCACTAAAATGAAAACCTTTTGCTCCTCAAAAAACATTCTCTTTTTTTTTTTTTTTTTTGAGACAGAGTCTCATTCTGTCGCCCAGGCTGGAGTGCAGTGGCACAGTCTCGGCTCACTGTAACCTTGGCCTCCCAGGTTCAAGCGATTCTCATGCCTCACCCTCCCTAGTAGCTGGAATAACAGGTGCACACCACCATGCCTGGTTAATTTTTATATTTTTAGTAGAGACGGGGTTTTCACTATGTTGGCCAGGCTGCTCTCAAACTCCTGACCTCAGGTGATCCTCCTGCCTTGGCCTCCCAAAGTGCTGGTATTACAGGCATGAGCCACCGCACCAGGCCAGAAAACAGTTTTTTTTTTGAGACGGAGTCTCGCACTGTTGCCTGAGTACAATGTCACCATCCTGGCTCACTGCAGCCTCTGCCTCCCAGGATCAAGCAATTCTCCTGCCTCAGCCTTCTAAGTAGCTGGGATTAAAAGCACCCACCACCACGCCCAGCTAATTTTTTGTATTTTTTTTTTTTTTATAAAGATGGGGTTTCACCATGATGGCCAGGCTGGTCTTGAACGCCTCACCTCAAGTGATCCACCCACCTTGGCCTCCCAAAGTGCTAGGATTATAGGTGTGAGCCACCGCGCCCGGCCTAATTTTTTGTATTTTTAATAGAGACAGGATTTCACCATGTTGGCCAGGCTGGTCTCGAACTCCTGACCTCAAGTGATCCACCCGCCTCAGCCTCCCAAAGTGTTGGAATTACAGGTGTTAGCCATGATGCCAGACCTAGAAAACATTCTTAAAAAATGAAAAGACAACCAGGAGCAGTGGCTCACTCCTCCAATTCCAGCACTTTGGGAGGCCGAGACGGGTGGATCACTGGAGGTAAGGAGTTTGAGACCAGCCTGGCCAACATGGTGAAACCTTGTCTCTACTAAAAATACAAAAATTAGCTGCACATGGTGGCACACGCCTATAATCCCTGCTACTTGGGAGGTTGAGGCAGGAGAATTGCTTGAACCCAGGAGGCGGAGGTTGCAGTAAGCCAAGATTGTGCCATTGCACTCCAGCCTGGGTGACAGAGCGAAACCCTATCTCAAAAAAAAAAAAAAAAAAAAAGGAAAGAAAGAAAAAAGGAAAAAAAAATAAGAAAAGACAAGCCACAGACTGGAGAAAACATTTTGATGATACATGTGTGAAAAAGGACCTGTATCTATAATACCCAAAGAGCCCTTAAAACCTAATAATAATAAAACAAACAATCCAATTTTAAAAATGGGCAAAGATTTTAGGAGATACTTCACCAAACAAAATATAGGATGACAATTAAACACACAAAAATGCGTAACACCGTTAGTTATTAGGGAAATGCAAATTTAAGCCACAGTAACATTTTGCCACACGCCATTAGAATGGTTAAAAAACAAAAACAAAACGCTGACAATACCACATGCTGACGATGACCTTGAGCAAATGCAATTCTCACACATTGTTGGGGTAAATGACAAACGATACAATTACTTTGAAAAACAGTTTGGCAGTTTCTCATGAAGTTAAACATTCACTTAGCATGCAGTGCAGCAATACAATACCACTCTGAGGTATTTACCCAAAAGAAATGAAACCTATGCTCACACAAAAACCTGTATTCAAATATTTTAGCTGTTTTATTCATCATTGCCAAAACCTGGAAGCAAATGACCAGTCAGCTGGTTAATGGATAAACAAACTGAGCCTAACCATACCATAGGATACTACTCAGCAGCAGAAAGAAAAATTTACTGATATACATAATAACACAGATAAATCTGATCATTCCACTATGTGAAATAAACACACTCAAAGGCTACATATCATAAGATTCCACTTACATGACATTCTATGAGGGGGAAAAATGATGAAAGAAGAGAAGAGATTACTGGTTGGGGTAGGGATCAGGGCTGACTACAAAAGGGCATGACGGAACCTTTTTTTTTTTTGAGTTGGAGTCTTGCTGTGTCACCCAGGCTGGAGTGCAGTGGCGCCACCTTGGCTCATTGTAATTCCCCACTCCTGGGTTCAAGTAATTCTCCTGCCTCAGCCTCCCAAGTAGCTGGGATTACAGGAGTCTGCCACCATGCCCAGCTAATTTTGCATTTTTTTTTTTTTTTAAGTAGAGATGGGTTTTCACTATGTTGGCTGGGCTGGTCTCGAACTACTCACCTCAAGTGATCCTCTGGCCTTGGCCTCCCAAAGTGCTGGGATTACAGGCATGAGTCCCACTGCCCCCTCCCCATGAGGGAACTTTTGAGGAGAATGGAAATGTGTATATCTTGATAGTGGTGGCAGTTCTGTGACTGTATTTGTTTCTTAAACTCATAAAACTGCATACTAAAGAGAATGAAATTTACTGTATGAAAATTGTAGCTCAATAAACCTGACTTTTTAGAAAGCTGGCCAGGCCTGGTGGCTCACACTTGTAATCCCAGCACTTTGGGAGGCTGAGACAGGAGGATCACTTGAGCTCAGGAATTTGAGATCAGCCTGGGCAACATGGCAAAACCACATCTCTACCAAAAATACAAAAATTAGCCCAGTGTGGTGGTACACACCTGTGGTCTCAGCTACTCAGGGGACTGAGGTGGGAAGATCACTGAAGTCTGGGAAGTCAAGACCACAGTGAGCTATGATCATGCCACTGCACTCCAGCCTGGGTGACAAAATGAGATAGGTGTCAGGTGAGACCTGTCTCAAAAAAAAAAAAAAAGCCAAAGGAAATTTGCCACCATCAATACTAAGGTTCTTTCCAAAAACTCATTCTAAAACCTTAATGGAAATTCCCAGAATCCAGTTCCAAACACATTCTGAGCAGTGAGGACAACTTTGGAACTGAAAAAGAGCTCTCAGAGTGGTGTACTTTGAAGGGACAGTACTGGGATGGGGGTAAGTTAGAAAAAACACTGACATTAATCTAAAACTTTAAAGAGCTGTAAATTTACACATTATGAAACAAACCAGAGGATGTTAAGACACTTCATTTTCAAGTTGTCTTCTGTGAGGCAAAGAGTTGGAGACCAGAGCTCCAAGTCCCTCTTTTGAAAGTTCTCAGCTTTGATAACTGCATTTGAGCAACGCATTTATCCTCTTTGGGCCCCATTTTCTTCCTCTGGTAAATGAGGGTAGTAGACTGGGTAACTCTAAGGTTTCATTTTGTGAACGCATTCATTCAATGTTCTTTCTCTATACATTCTCATAATTTTGACTACCGTCTATCTGCTTGTGAAGCTGGGTATAGTGGCTCATGCCTAAAATCTCAGCACTTTGGGAAGCCAAGGTGGGAGGATTGCTTGAGCTCAGGCATTCAAGACCAGCATGGGCGATACAGCAAGACCTCATCTCTATAAAAATAAAAAATAGGCTGGGTGCGGTGCCTTGTGCTTGTAATTCCAGCACTCTGGCAGGCTGAGGCAGGTGGATCACGAGGTCAGGAGTTCGAGACCAGCCTAGCCAACATGGTGAAACCCCCCATCTCTACTAAAAATACAAAAAATTAGCTGGCGTGGTAGAGCACGCCTGCAGTCCCAGCTACTTGGGAGGCTGAGGCAGGAGAATCGCTTGAACCCGGGACATGGAGGTTGCAGTGAGCTGAGATTGCACCACTGCACTCCAGCCTGGGTGACAGAGCGATACTCTGTCTCAAATAATAATAATAAATATAAATATCTGCTCATGAGTTCCTAATTTATACCTTCTGTGTCTATAACTATATATCTGGGTAGCCCTCAGGAACCTTAAACTCAAATGGAAATTTAACTCGCCTTTCTCTTCCTTAAGCCCCACCTCTTCCTACCTCTCTCTCCTCTCTCTCCCTCAATCCTCCTCAGTAGCAAAACCTCCAGTGTCACAGAACCCAGAAACCCAGCAGCCATTTTTGATTCCTCCCTCTTCCTCATTTCCCATCACCCAGGCAATTGCCAACCCTTACATTTTGACTTTTGTTTTTTGAGATAGGTTCTCGCTCTGCCACCCAGGCTGGAGTGCAGTGGCAAGATCATAGCTCACTGCAACCTCAACCTCCTGGGCTCAAGCAATCCTCCTGCCTTAGCCTCCCAGAGTAGCTGGGCTTACAGGTGCACACCACCACACCCAGCTAACATTTTGACTACCTGATAATTCTCAAAGCAATTCTCAGCTCCACATCTCTATCACCATCGCCCTAGTTCAAGCCCTCATTGTCAGCTCTGGCCTGGATTACTGCCAACAACTTCCCTGCCGTAGTGTTGGCCCCGTATTCATCCTCCACACAGACACCAGAATTGTCTTTCTAAAATACAAATCAGAGCATATCAAACCTCTGCTTAAAGCCCTCCAGAAACAACAGCAATGATTATCCTTTCTTGAGTCACAGACCCCTCTGAAAATCTGAAGGTAGCCGTTAACTCGCTCTCAAAAAAAAAAAAAAAAGAAGCATGCTCACACACACACATACACACACACAGGGAAGATATAACAAACCCCCTGAAATCCATCCATCCAAAGACGACTTTTTTTTTTTTTGAGACAGGGTCTCGTTCTGTCACCCAGGCTGGAGTGCAGTGGTGTGATCTTGGCTCACTGCAACCTCCACATACCAGACTCAAGCAATTCTCTTGCCTCAGCCTTCCTAGTAGCTGGGACTACAGACACGTGCCAACACATCTAGCCAACATTTTTTGTATTTTTTGTAGAAACAGGGTTTCGCCATGTTGCCCAGGCTGGTCTCAAACTCTTGGACTCAAGTGATCCACTCTCCTTGGCCTTCCAAAGTGCTGGGATTACAAGTGTGAGCCACCACACCTAGCCTCTTTTCTTTTTTTTAAATTAGAGATGGGATCTTGCTATGTTGGCCAGGCTGGCCTTGAACTCCTGGGCTCAAGTGAGCCTTCCATGTAGCTGGGACTACAGGCACGGACCCACCGCGTTAGACCAACCATCCAGAGTCTCCTGGTCTACATGATAAAGTCCAACCACTTAACACATCACCAAAGTGTTCCTTACACATTACACATTATGCTCAGGCAGCACTGAATTTTCTTTTTTAAAGCTATTCATTAGAAATGTTTCAATCATTTGCTGAATTACAACTTTATAAATGATAGTTACTCTAATCCTGATGACCTTATACATTGTGTCCCAACAACTTGGAATGAAATTATAGTTTTCCACTGTGACATATATGTTACCGTTGTACCTTTTTCTTTGCTGTCTTATTTACCTGGAACATCCTCACCTTCTTCTTCTCTGACCGGTCTTACTTTCTTCCAGTATGACTCTGGCATCACCTTTTCCTGGAAGCTTCGCTTTACCGTCTCAATATGGGTTAGAGGTCTCAGCCACTGTGCATATTTCTAAAACTCCATTGCAATTTTCTTTCTATATGTCTGACCGTCTCCCACCAACACCCGTAACATCACACTGAGGTCTGTGAAGGCAGGAAGCAGTGCTGTACGGCATTTAACACAGGTCCTAGACATAGGAGTGCTCAAAAACGTCTATGGAAGGAGGAAGGGAGGGAAAGAAGAAGGGAATGAAAAGAAAGCAGGGAGGGAGAGAAGGAAGCAAATCTTGTGACTCCAAATCCTAATTTCTTCAGACTTCATTTATTTCTTTTTTCTTTTTTTTTTTTTCTGGTAGCTATGTATAGTCATCTCACAGACTTCATTTCTTTCTTTCTGCGAGACACGTGCCTAACAAGGAGTGCAGCTGTGCTTTACAAGGAGAAGGAGTAAGACACTGCTTATCTCCTTTTCACAAATGAGGAACTTAAGTGCACAGACATTCCCCGCCACAGAAAACAGCACGTTTCCTGAATGCGTTGTTAGTCCTAATGTATCTGTGGGCATTGCCTCCAAGAACTTAATCTCAAACATTAGGAAAATCATAACTCAAATGACAAAATATCCAAAGACTGAATTCAGTGACTATCTTATACACTGTCTTCTACACTAAAGCCTGCTTTAGCATAGACTGTAAATCATTCTATGGAAGATTCTTGGCTACCAATTGAACTTACAATGACAGCAGTAAAAAATATATTTTTACTATTTAACCTTAAAAAAAAAAGTTCCTCTTTTAGGAGCTTATGCAATTTCTGTAGCCACAAAGAACACTGTGTGCACTTTATATTATTTCTTTTCTTTTCTTTTTTCTTTTTTTAGAGATAGCCTCTTACTCTGTCACCCAGGTTGGAGTACAGTGGCATGGTCACAGCTCACTGCAGCCTCAAATTCCTGGGCTCAAGCTATCCTCCTGTTTCAGTCTCCTAAGTAGCTGAGGCTACAGGCATGCGCCTCTACACTCAGCTAATTTTCTTATCTTTTGTAGAGACCGGGTCTCGCAATATTCCCCAGGCTGGTCTTGAAATCCTGGGCTCCAGTGATCCTCCTGCCTGTCTCCCAAAGTGCTGGGGAGACAGGTGTGAATCACTATACTCCACCTACTTTTATATTATTTTAAAATTGTCTTCACTTGTGTTTGGTACTCATAGAATTGCATAAGTCAAATTAATGACCAGTAGTGACTTCTACAAAAGCTTTCATTACTTCAAAACCACTGATAACACAGCCATAGAAAGTCTTAATCAAGAATAACTAAATCACTTAGGGATAAAGCTCACAGATTCCCCAAAGACAGAAAAACCTTGACATTGTAATTATGACTACCTGAGAAGTGGATACAGCTTTTCTGGGTGTCATATAAAAACATCTTAAGATCACAAAATCTCCTGATAAAAACCAAAATACTTGCAGATGTGCAGTCTGGGTAGACAAGGGGGAAAAAAAGCTCTACTTAGACAAACCACCTACTGTGAGGTTCACAAGAATTTGCTATTTCAGAGGGAATGAAGGATACAGCACAGTGGCAAGACCAAGCTAAGCCAATTTCTAGCCCTTTAGTTTCCTCTCTCCAAATACCTTTTTTTTGGTTTTTTGAGATGGAGTCTCGCTCTGCCACCAGGCTAGAGTGCAATGGCATGATCTCGGCTCACTGCAACCTCTGCCTCCCAGGTTCAAATGATTTTCCTGCCTCAACCTCCCGAGTAGCTGGGACTGCAGGCACACACCACCACGGCCAGCTAATTTTTGTATTTTTAGTAGAGACAGGGTTTCGCCATGTTGGACAGGATAGAGTCAATCTCTTGATCTCGTGATCTGCCTGCCTCAGCCTCCCAAAATGCTGGGATTATAAAAGTGAACCACCGCCGGCCCCCTCTTCAAATTCTGATTCTGATTATCTACAAGATCCCTTTCAAAGTTAAGAAAAATGATAAAATACAATACTCTTGAGATTATTTGCTTTTTGTCAAATCAAAAGTCTTTGCCCAAAGATTAAGGCAATGTCTGGTAGGTATGTGGGGGAGGCAGCAAGACTGTAACCTTGAACTTGACTGACAGCGGTTGCTGTCACCCTGCTGGCCGAGTGTCATGCAAGGGTGAGATGACAGGAACACAAAGAACCATGGATATGTTGCTGAAGCCGAGACATTTTGTGGGCTTCTCGAACAAGCAGGAATACCCTCCCGGAGTAAAACAGTAGTCAATACCTTTGCTTAAAGAATGATTTGGAGGCCAGAAATAATGGCTCACGTCTGTAATCCCAGCACTTTGGGAGGCTGAGGTGGGCAGATCACCTGAGGTCAGGAGTTCGAGACTCGTTTGGCCAACGTGGTAAAACCCCGTCTCTACTAAAAACACACACAAAAAAATTAGCTGGGCATGATGGTGTGCACCTGTAATCCCAGATACTCAGGAGGCTGAGGCAGGAATCACTTGAACCCAGAAGCAGAGGTTGCAGTGAGCCAAGTTCAGGCCACTGCAGTCCAGCCTGGGCAACCAAGCAAGACTCTATCTCAAAAAAAAAAAAAAAAAAAAGAACGATTTGGAAAAGTACTTCTTCCCAAGACCTAAAAGATGGCCTTTTTTAACTTTGGAACAGTTCATTCCTTTTACTTTAAATAGAAGAGCATTTTCTTTCTCATAAGCATTATATTCAGTAGTATGTCTCCATTTTTAGGTAGTTTTAGGCTGGGCACACTGGCTCACTCCTGTAATCCCAGCACTTTGGGAGGCTAAGGAGGGGCAATCGCTTGAGCTCAGGATTTCAAGACCAGCCTGGGCAACATAGTGAAACCCCATCTCTACAAAAAAAAAAATACGAAAATTAGCCAGTTGTCATGGTGCACGCCTGTGGTCCCAGCAAGTCAGGAGGCTGAGGTGGGAGCCTTGCTTGAGCCCATGAAGCAGAGGTTGTAGTGAGCCGAGACCGTACCACTGCACTCCAGCCAGGGTGATAGAGCCAGACCTTGTCTCAAAAAAAATTTTAAAAGTAGTTTTAGGGGGCAAAAAACTGGAATCCCTTTTCTGACCTGGCTAAAGCTTCCTTCATCAATGCATGCAATATTTTTTCTTTCTTTTTGAGATGGAGTCTCACTTTGTCACCCAGGGTGTAGTGCAATGGCACTCACAGCAACCTCCGTATTCCTGGCTCAAGCGATTCTCCTGCCTCAGCCTCCCAGGTAGCTGGGATTATAGGCGCCCACCACCACGCCCAGCTAATTTTTGCGTTTTTAGCAGAAACGGAGTTTCACCATGTTGGCCAGGCTGGGTCTCAAACTCCTGACCTCAAGTGATCTGCCTGCCTCGGCCTCCCAAATTGTTGCAGGCATGAGCCACTGTGCCCAGCCAGACTCATGCAATTTTTAATCTATATTTAGTAATCATAACAACTGTGTTGGAAGGTTTAACTAACTAAAAGAAAGCATACTGAAATACTTTTCCTCGGGAAAGGCAATGACCATGCATTTCTTAAATAGAATAAAATTGGTTATTTACTTATACACAAGTTCCCCGACCCCCATCTCTTTAATCTTTGTACCCCTTGTGCCTAGCACAGAAATAGTAGAAATAGGTGTTCTGCCAGGCACGGTGGCTCACACCTGTAATCCCAGCACCTTGGGAGGCCAAAGTGGAAGGATCACTTGAGCCCAGGAGTTCAAGATTAACCTGAGCAATACAGGGCAATCTCATCTGTCAAAAAAAATTTTTTTTAATTAACCAGGTGTGGTGGCACATGTCTGTGGTCCCAGGTACCCAGGAGGCTGAGGTGAGAGGCTTACTTGAGCTCAGGACATTGAAGATGCAGTGAGCTGTGATCACGCCACTGCACTCCAGCCTGAGTGACAAGGGGAAACTGTCTCAAAAACCAAAAAAAAAAAAAAAAAAAAAGGTATTCAATTAAAGTCTGTTAAATAAAAACAGATTTTTTTCTTCCTAGTGCATGTTTTCTCCTCATTTTTCTTATTGAAGTCTTCCCTTGGAA
This sequence comes from Ateles fusciceps, assembly GCA_036589455.1. Lineage (NCBI taxonomy): Eukaryota > Metazoa > Chordata > Mammalia > Primates > Atelidae > Ateles > Ateles fusciceps. The sequence continues at coordinate 2,278,502 of JAZHEH010002853.1, read as the reverse complement.
TAGAAGTAAATCTTCCTCCTTGGCCTGATTGTTTTTCAGTTTAAACAACAGGAGAATTGGGCCAGGCTCAGTGGCTCACACCTATTATCTCAGTACTTTGGGAGGCCGAAGCGGATGGATCACCTGAGGTCGGGAGTTCGAGACCAGCCTGATTAACACAGAGAAACCCCGTCTCTACTAAAAATACAAAATTAGCCAGGCGTGGTGGCGCATGCCTGTAGTCCCTGCTACTCGGGAGGCTGAGGCAGGAGAATTGCTTGAACCCAGGAGGAGGAGGTTTTGGTCAGCCAAGATCGCGCCATTGCTCTCCAGTCTGGGCACCAAGAGTGAAGGTCTGTCTCAAAAAAAAAAAAAAAAAAAATCTTAAAAAAAAAAAAGGCTGGGCACGGTGGCTCACGCCTGTAATCCTAGCACTTTGGGAGGCTGAGGTGGGTGGATCACCTGAGGTCAGGAGTTCAAGACTAGCCTGGCCATCATGGTGAAACCCCATCATTAAAAAAAAAAAATCTTTAACAAAAGGAGAATTCAACAACAAATCTTTTTTTTTTTTTTTTTTTTTTGAGACAGAGTCTCACTCTGTTGCCCAGGCTGGGGTGCAGTGGTTGCAATCTTGGCTCACTGCCATCTCCGACTCCCAGGTTCAAGCCATTCGCCTACCTCAGTCTCCCGAGTAGCTGGGACTACAGGTGCACAGCACCACACCCAGCTACTTTTTGTATTTTTAGTAGAGACTGGATTTCAACGTGTTAGCCAGGATGATCTCAATCTCCTGACTTTGTGATCCACCCATCTCGGCCTCCCAAAGTGCTAGGATTACAGGTGTGAGCCACCGCGCCCGGCCAACAACAACAAATCTTTACCAATAGCTAAGAGTTACTGAAAGTGCCTTTTTAGTTATAAAAAGTTGATCCATTTTTAATGTAAGGCAACTAGTTCACAATTAAACCTAAGAGGCTAATTTACTATTGATAGATGTGAAGTACCTAAAAAGAAATGAATAGCCAATCTGAACTTATATAATGGCAAAAATTAGAACTAGACTTTCAGAGTCAGAGGGGGACCTTAACGTCAGGTTGGCCGGTCTGGGCTCACATCCAATCCAAACCAAGCTTTGCTGAGTATCCCTTCCCTCTACTTTCTCCTGACTCATTCCCCCCCAGGCTAGGAGTTTCCAAGAAGGCAAGTAAAGTAAGACAAGCAATGAGGGCAAAGGATGGCAACTAAACTGTGCAGTTCAAGGCTTTAAATATGAATTTGTTTACACTAATGAAAAAGGTAGCATCACAGTTCTTAAAATATTGAAATTCTTCTCTGTGTCTGGTATCAGCACATAATGCAGAAAAGACCATTGGGAACATGTTCCCTCCTTTAAATGCCACTTAGAAAGCTTCACCACTATTCATAAATGATGAATAAAAAAGGCCAGGCACGGTGGCTCATGCCTGTAATCCCAGCACTTTGGGAGGCCGAGGTGGGCGGATTGCTTGAGGTCAGGAGTTTGAGAGCAGCCTCGGCAACATGGTGAAACCTTGTCTCTACTAAAAATACAAAAATTAGCTAGGCGTAGTGGTGCACATCAGCTACTCAGGAGACTGAGGCAGGAAAATCACTTGAACCCGGGAAGTGGAGGTTGCAGTGAGCTGAGATCACGCCACTGCACTCCAGCCTGGGTGACAGAGCGAGACTTCGTCTAAAAAAAAAAAGGTACTGCTTAAATATAAGGGAAATTGGGATCTCATGTCCTAATTCAAGGAATTTAAGGCTATTACGCATTTTAAAGTTCTCATGTTTAACCTTCTCACTTTATTCTTCTTTATTCAAGAAAATCCATAATACCAAGTGTTGGCAAAGATGTGAGGAACTGGAACGGCCAGACACTGCTAGTGGGAGTGGAAAACGGTATAACCACTTTGGAAAACTATTTGACAGTATCTACCAAAACTGAACATATGCCTTACCTATGATCCAGGAGTTCTACCTGTGGGCATAATCCTTTATGTATGGTGCTTATGTCCACCATATATAAAACAATGTTCACAGTAGTGCTATGCATAATTACACAAAACTGGAACAACTTCCATGTGCTTCGAGAACAGAATGGGTAAAATATAACATCTATTCATACCACGGGATGGTACCAGCAATTAAAAATAAACACTGCTACAGAGAACAAGGTTGATTCTTATTATTACAATGTTGAGTAAAAGAAGCTGCATGTAAAAGACTACACAATGTTGGTTTGGTTTACATGAAGTTAAAAAACAGGCAAAAGTAATCTATGGCATTAGAAATCAGAATAGTGACTACCTGGGGAGGGGGTACTGACAGAAAGGGTAGAATTGCTCTATATCTCAGTCTGATTGTGGTTACTTGGTTACATACATATATGAAAACTAATGGAAGTGTACTCTTAAGATTTGTGCTTATTTACTGTGTGCCAATGATACTTCATTTAGAAAAATCTGGAGAGAGATATATAGAAATTTCTGAATTCTTTCCTAAATATGAAAGAATTCAATGCAGCTTAAATACAGTTGCCAAGTACTGATGCTTATACCTTTAGAAAGCCCATTATGCTGCTGAAAAGTGCACTTTACTTAATATCATACATAACGGAAAGCTAGCATTTTGTATTAACGGAATCTGAAAAACACATTGCACTACATATTTGAAATTACAGATTTACTAACTAGCAAATGTAAATGTTTAGGAACTAAACACGTTTTGTTTTTCCACTCTTTCCCCCTTGATTTGCTTTTTTTTATTTTTTTATATTTCGGAGTTATTTGTAACAAAAGGTATTGGATACAATTCCTGCACTTGTATATTGCAAATGTTTATTTACCACAGAGACTTCAAGTTAGAATCCTAGCTAGAAGTTAGAATCCCCTTTCAGAGCTGAAGGAGACAGGGACGGACTCCCTCACTGCACAGATGAGGACGCAGAGGCCGGGGGAGGTGAGTGTCAGTCCCAAGGTTGCAGACCTAGGACAGGGACCCGAGCTCCCGGGCTCCCAGAACTCTGTCGCCTTCAACCCAAATTCGATTCAGATCCTCTCATCTTTCCAAATAGAAAGCTGATGCAAATGGATTGGAAGACTTTTTTTTTTTTTTTTTTTTTGCAGTAACAACTATGCTACCTAGCAGATTGTTTGGGGACAGTCCTCGGAGTCCTTGAAAACCCCATTGGGGTTTAATGCCAGGATAAAGAGCGTAGAAGAAAGGGACAGCTAGTATTTTAATATGTAAATCTGTTTGCATAATATTTCCTAGGTAATATGTAAATTTGTTTGTATAACATTTCCTAGGTAAACTATTCGTTGACCCAACTAAAATTCGGCGGGGCTGGGCGGGGGGTCGTTATTGAGTGAGGATGACTCGCTCTAGGGGACAACGCGGACGCATTTTCCCATCAGAGTTCTCTCCATAAATCAAAACCTCAAAAGAAGAGTTAAAGACTACACCCAGGAGTCTACAGCACCCAGAGGTCGGTCCAGGAGAGGTCCTCGACCACCTGGCGCCGAGCTCGCGGCCGCAGACTCCCCACGGACGGCCCAGCACCCGAGCGTGCGGACCGAGCTGCCCCCGACCCCGCGCGGCGCCTTGGCAAGGCGGCCTGCGAAGTCCGGGCCGCCACTCGGGACGCCGGCCCGGGCCGGGGAAGCGACGTTGGATAAGAGGGAAGAGGACGCGGGGTGGGAAAAGCCGGGGCCGCAGGCAAGTAGTGGGAGAGTCCGGAGGGCGCGAAAGAGGGGAGGGGCGCAGGAGGCGATGGAAGGAGCGAGCGCAGTGAGGAGCGAGGCGGCTCGGTGGAGGAGGCGGGCACCCTGGTCCACAGTGCGGAGTGGGGGCTGAGGGGCCACGAGGGGCTGCGAGCGGGCGAGCGGGGCCTTACCGAGCAGCGGCAGCCGGACGCCGCCGCCACGCGCCAACGCTGGCATGGCCTCCGGAGCCCGGGGTCCCCAGGCCGCGCCGGCCCAGCCCTGCGATGCCGCCTGGAGCGGCGCGCCCCGCGCTGCAGGTGGCTCTCTTAAGGATGCGCGTCACCGACCGCAAATTCCCTCGGACTGGTGCAAAGTGGAAGGGGGGAGGAACCCTCTCCCCAGAGGCAGGGGCCGAGGCGGGAGCGGTGAGGTTGGGCCGAGCCGAGAAGCCGGTGCCTGGCGCAGCGCTGCAGCCGAACCCACGTGCCCGCCGCGGTCCGCAGCCTGCGCTCGGCGGCCCCCGGGGCTCCCTGACTGCGGCGGGGAAGATTGGGCGCGGTCCCGTCGGGGAAGTTGCACGGGCTCCGCGGCTCTGCCACCTTGCTGCCCCTTTGAGTCCCCGAACCTGTCCTTTGGATCCGGGGCGTGGGGACTGCAGGGAGCCACAAACCACCCTCCTTGAGCGCTGGGATCTTTGAGGCCCTGAGAAGGGCGCTGAATCCGCGCAGCACGCTGGCGGCGCGCATGGGGTCTCATTCCACTCCCTGTGGATCTTAATTGTGGACTGATTTCCTTTGTCTCTCCCTCCATCTCCTAGGATGCTCAGGACCCAGTCAGCAGCGGGATGAAGAAAAACAGGCTGGGTTTCAAAATCAACCAAGGCAATTAGGAAGGTTAACAAACAGCCTTCAAAACAAAACATACAGAAAATACATCCCAGAGGATACCGTGAATCATCTGCTCCATAGTTCTTGTTCTTCGCCGCATAATTTTTCGAGATGAAAATTATTATTTTCCTTGCAATAAGTTGAAGATTGGAAAGCTCTGGATGCCAGTTCTGGTTCTTCCCTTACTTAACTGGCCATTTGATCTCCACAAACCACTTGTCCTCTGTTTACTCATCGTGAAGGAAAGGGGTAGACCAAATGGTTTATAATGTCTCTCCCAATTCTAGGAATTTCATGTTCTTAATTATTTTAATCATTTTTTAATAAAGCATGAAAACGGACTGTTTAGGCCATGCAGTTCGTTTCCTTAGATGTTGTCTACAGTACAATAATTGTTTCCCCTGGGGTATCGCAGAAACTTTAAAATATCTACCATGGTGCAGCCACTATGGAAAACACTATAGAGCTTTCTCTAAAAATTTACATGTCACTCAGGCTGGAGTGCAATGGCACAATCTCAGCTCACTGCAGCCTCTGCCTTCTGTAATCCCAGCACTTAGGGAGACTGAGGCTGGCAGATCATTTCAGGTCAAGAGTTCAAGACCAGCCTGGCCAACATGGTGAAACCCTGTCTCTACTAAAAATACAAAATTGTGGGTAGGGTGGTGGGTGCCTGTAATCCCAGCTACTCGGGAGGCTGAGATAGGAGAATCGCTCGAACCCAGAAGGTGGAGGTTGCAGTGAGCCCAGATCAAGCCATTGCACTCCAGCCTGGGTGACACAGCCAGACACCGTCTCAAAAAAAATTAATTAATTAATTAAAATAAAATTCCAGACCCTAGGAAATTTTATAGAACAAATAACTTGGTTTCATTAACCAAACTTTGTAAGAAAATAAAAAAGAGAGGGAACCTACAGATTAAAAGAAATCTAAGCGATATATTAAGGCCATTACAATATCAAGCAATTATAATGTGCAATGTAAAGATGTTATTTGGATGCTCATTCAAGTAACCTGAAAAATATATATAAAATAATTGGGAACATGTGATCACTGGTTTTAATTGTTATATTATTTTATAAAAAATTATATGTGTGATGATAGCATTGTTATGTATTTTTAAAATAGTTCATATCTTTCCAGAGGTACACATGAAATAGTTACAGATAAAACGATATGAAATGGGAAGGTTGAGGGGAAATAGGGAGTGACAGTTACTGGGAACAGGGTTTCTTTTTTGGGATGATGAAACTATTCTAAAATTAGATTATGGTGATGGTTGCTCAACTCTGTAAATACACTAAAAACTATTGAATTGGCCAGGCGCGGTGGCTCACGCTTGTAATCCCAGCACTTTGGGAGGCCAAGGTGGGCAGATCAGGTGGTCAGGAGTTCGCGACCAGCCTGGCCAACCCAGTGAAACCCTGTCTCTACTAAAAATACAAAAATTAGCTGGGCATGGTGGTGTATTCCTGTAATCCCAGCTACTTGGGAGGCTGAGGCAAGAGAATCACTGGAACGCGGGAGGCAGAGTTGTGGTGAGCCAAGATCACGCCCCTGCACTCCAGCCTGGGTGACAGAGCTAGACTCCATCTCAAAAGAAAAAAAAATGAACTGTACACTAAATAGGTGAACTATAGACATGTAAATTAAATCTCAGTGAAGCTGTAAAATATGATATAAAGTCAGAGATTGTCTTCAAAATCATCTGATGTGGAGGGTTTGAGTGGAGGAATTAAAATTAACTATGTGTCACCAGTAGTTGCACCTGAGCCACAGTTCATTATACTTTTCTTAGACATTTTCTATAATAAAAAGGTTTTGAATAAAAGAAGACTTTGAAATATTGGACAAGTTAAATTATCCTGAATGTGTGGAAGATGACTAGCCCCGCTTAGAACTCATGAGCTACTTTCTTTTTTTTTTGTTGAGACACAGTTTCACTCTTGTTGCCCAGACTGGAGTGCAATGGCACAGTCTCCGCTCACTGCAACCTCCACCTCCTGGGTGCAAGCAATTCTCCTGCCTCAGCCTCCCGAGTAGCTGGGATTACAGGAATGCGCCACCATGCCCAGCTAATTTTGTATTTTTAATAGAGACAGGATTTCACCATGTTGGTCAGGCTGGTCTTGAACTCCCAACCTCAGGTAATCCACCTGCCTCAGTCCCCCAAAGTGCTGGGATTACAGGTGTGAGCCACCGTGTCCAGCCATGAGCTGCTCTTTATTGTCTTTTTATTAACCCACCTAAATGGGATGAACAGTAGCAGAACCCTGGAATCTGTTTCCATTATGCAAACTTGATGGCACACAGGTAAACTGCAAAACTCCAACACAATTTTGTGATAATTGATAGTTCTTCCTCTATGTCTAAGATGCTTTCAAAATAATCATCTCCTTAGAATTCTTGGCAACAGGATGGGGTGCAGTGGCTCACGCCTGTAATCCCAGCACTTTGGGAGGCCGAGGCAAGCAGATCACCTGAGGTCAGGAGTTCAAGACCAGCCTGACTAACATGGAGGAAACCCCGTCTCTACTAAAAATAAGAAACTAGCTGGGCATCATTGTGGCCTCCTGTAATTCCAGCAACTGGGGAGGCTTAGGCAGGAGAATCACTTGAACCCAGGAGGCGGAGGTTGCAGTGAGCCGAGATCACTCCATTGTACTCCAGCCTGTGCAACAAGAGTGAACTCCATCTCAAAAAAAAAAAAAAAAACAAAAAAAAAGAATTCTTGGCAACAGATAATGTATGAGTTTGCTGGGGCTGCCATAACAAAGTACCACAAAGTGGGGGTGGGGGTGGAGTTAAACAAGAGAACTTGATTGTCTCACAGTTCTGGAGGCTAGAAGTCGCAGATCCATGTGTTGGCAGGGTTGGTTATTTCTAAGCGCTGTCATGGAGAATCTGCTCCAAGCTTTGTACTGGCTTCTGGTGGTTTGCGGGCAATCTTTGGTGCTCCTTGGCTTCTGCTACATCACTTCAACCTCTGCCTTCAAGTTCAAGTGGCAGTCTCCCTGTGTGCATGTTTGTCTAGCACTGTGTTTGAATTTTCCCTTTCATAAGGATATCGGTCATATTGGATGGGACCCACCCAGTGATCTCATTGTAACTTGATTACCTCTGTAAAGAGCCCATCTCCAAGTAAGGTCACATTCTGAGGAACAGGGGTTTAGGACCTCAAAAATATCTTTTTTAGGGGGGACACAATTCAGCCCTTAACGTATAGATTTTAAAATCAATAGAAATTAATTCATTTGCTTCATCTATAGCCATTAATTGATGTATTAAGTAGATTTCAATTAATATTTTACTTTTACAAAAAATATTTAGCATGGGTAACTTTTAGAAGTTAACACAAAAATGGGAGCTGTTGAAAATTATGCTTTCAAAGAGTTTAAGGTTTAAAAAGGGTACAAACTATATGACAGTCGCTAAATTTTTAGAAGTTATGTGTATGCCTACTCAAATAACCAGAAGACAATACACCAAAATGCAAACTGGTCATCTCTGACTCACGGCCTTAGGAGTGAGATGGAACTGATTTCTCCATTAGAAATCTAAGGCTCAGAGCTGTTAGGTGACCTACCTAAAGCCTCAGAGCCAGTAAGAAGCTGAATGTGATTAGAATTCAAATTGGCTCATATCCAAAACCTTTGCTTTCAACCATCATGGCTCAGAATAACAATTGCCACCACTTGAGTTCCTAAAATGTGCCAAACATTACAATCTTTGTTTCACTTAATACTAACAACAATCCCATAGGTTAGGTATTTTTTCCATTCCAAAGAAGTCTAATAGCAGCCTACACTTTGAAGCAGGGAGAGATGGATGATTCAGAGAGCCAAAAGAGGCCAGGCAAGGTGGCTTATGCCTGTAGTCCCAGCACTTTGGGAGGCTGAGGCGGGTGGATCATGAGGTCAGGAGATTGAAACCATCCTGGCCAACATGGTGAAACCCCGTCTCTACTAAAAATACAAAAATTAGCTGGGCGTGGTGGCACACGCCTGTAGTCCCAGCTACTTGGGAGGCTGAGGCAGGAGAATCACAGGAGAATCACCTGAACTCTAGAGGCGGAGGTTGCAGTGAGCTAAGATTGTGCCACTGCACTCCAGCCCGGCAACAGAACAAGACTCGGTCTCAAAAAAAAAAAAAAAGCCAAAAGAGGGAGTTCATGGAAAGAAGACAAGTTACGAAGTTGTAGGTGTCTGTGGTAAGGACGAGTTGGCTCATTTGACACTGTCAATCTAAGGACATAAAGGGTTTGAACAACTAATTAACAAGGGAAGAGTTAACATATGTATATAGAATTTATATCCTACAAGCAGACAAATATTTTTGGACTTACATGGCATTTTATAATTATAAATATATTTTATTTATAAATATATTTTAAATATAAATAATTATAATTGTGTGTCACTTAATAGGGATAGGTTCTAAGAAATGCATTACTAGGCAATTTCATTGTTGTGCAAACATCAGCATGTACTTACACAAACCTAGATGTTAACCTACTGCATACCCAGGCTATGTGGCGTAGCCTGTTGCTTCTACGCTACAAACCTATGTGGCATGTATTGTACTGAATACTGTAGACAGTTGTAACACAATGGTAGGTATTTGTATATCTAAACATATTGAAATATAGAAAAAGTACAGTAGAAAAAACAGAACTATAATCTCATAGGATCACTGTCCGTCTTGACCAAAATGCTGTTATGCAACACATGACTGTACTACACTCTCTGATCACACTAGGCTTTTTCTAAGTTTGCTTTTTCCCTCCTTTGAGCTGGGCCATGGATGTGACAGTAATCCCATTTTGACAATACATACATGAACAGCACTCTAGGGTATGGTGGAACAACAACATAGAAGGCATTCGATTTGCATGAGCAACTCCAAAAGCCTGGACTACCTATATCCCTCTAGACTGTTTTCTTGTTTCCATGTCTTGATACTTGTGTTTGTGTCTGTGTGACCAACTCTGATTCACCTTCTAGATTCGTCCCTGACTACTCTATCACTACCCCCCAGCCACATGTGACTCAGGCACATCCTCTAGTTTCTCTCTTCTGTCTGTCCCACAGTACCACAGCTGTTAGCCTCTATGTTTATCCCCACTGTTACCTGTACCTCATCCTCCAACTGTGACTCACGCTTGTATTCCTAGACCTTAACACAATGACCGTGCACAGCATGCGCTCATAAATCAATAAATATTCATTGCATCACTGGTTGGATTTATTGATGTTTCTTCTGTTAATTTTATCTTATTTATTTTATTTCTGTTTTTGTTGTTTTTGTGTTTTTCCACCAGAGGATATTGACAAGTTTCTTTAAAAAAAAGTTTTGTTTTGTTTTTTTGAGACAGGGTCTTGCATTATCCACCAAGTTGAAGTGCAGAGGTGTGATCATAGCTCACTGTAGCCTTGAACTCCTGGGCTGAAGCAATCCTCCTGCCTCAGCCTCCTGAGTAGGAGGGACTACAAACCCCCACCACCACACCTGGCTAATTTATTTATTTATTTATTTATTTTTGTAGAGATGAAGTCTTATGTGTTGTCCAGGCTGATCTCAAACTCCTGGCCTCAAGTGGTCCTCCCACCTTGACCTCCCAAAATGCAGAGTTTACAGGCATGAGCCACTGTGCTTGACCAAAAAAAAAAAAAAACCTGTTTAATATGGAAATTTTTAAACGTACACAATAATAGAGAGAATAATATAATGATACACGTATCCATCACTCTGTTTCAACAATGACCATCTTTTTGTCATTCTTGAGAATGAGTAGAGCCCCAGAGTGTAGTTTTTGGAGATAACGTTTTAACTGAAAAGGATTACTTCAATTGGGATATTTTCAAATCCCTGTGGCAATCTGATAAGGATGTATTTTCAGGACTTTTATTTTAGGGGGTAAGGGTCTTCAAATCAGGATCTGCACTTTAAAATAACAGTGTAGAGGCAATAAGAGAAACAGTTATTCTTTATTCCCAAAGGTATATAATGTAATATTGCCTGACAGTCACATAAGTATTTGCACCGAAGTGTTACAGAGGCTTTGATAAAAGCATGTGCCAGGCATACTAGGGTCACAGTGAAAAGTGCGGCCAATTTCTCATTAAACATTCCCTTCACTATGGTCTTAGAAACCTGGCTTTAACCCAAGGAAACTGCTTCCTCTGTAGCTCTTTTAAATGCTACAGAGGAAGAGGTTGGAAGAAATTCTTATTTCCCCCAATTCCATATATGACGAAGCCTGGAATGTTAGCATTCTTCTAGTTCTCCAATGCTACTTACAGATCATTACCCATTTTTTTCTCTATTAAAAGTAATATTCTTGGCCAGGCACGGTGGCTTACAGCTGTCATCCCAGCAGTTTGGGAAGCTGAGACAGGCGAATCACTTGAGGTCAGGAGTTCGAAACCAGCCTGGCCAACATAGTGAAACCCCCATCTCTATTAAAAATACAAAAATGGGCCGGGCATGGTGACTCACACCTGTAATCCCAGCACTTTGAGAGGCCGGGGTGGGCAGATCACCTGAGGTCAGGAGTTCGTGACCAGCCTGACCAAGATGGAGAAACCCCGTCTCTACTAAAAATACAAAATTAGTCAGGTATGGTGACACATGCCTGTATTCCCAGCTACTTGGCAGGCTGGGGCAGGAAAATCACTTGAACCCAGGAAGCGGAGGTTGCAGTGAGTCGAGATCATGTCATTGCAATCTAGCCTGGGCAACATGAGCGAAACTCCATCTCAAAAAAGAAAAAAAAGAAAAGGTGGGCCGGGAGTGGTGGCTCATGCCTATAATCCCAGCACTTTGGGAGGCCGAGGTGGGGTGGATCACCTGAGGTTGGGAGTTCAAGACCAGCCTGGCCAACATGGTGAAACCCCGTCTCTACTAAAGATACAAAATTAGCCAGGCATGGTGGCACATGCCTGTAGTCCCAGTTACTGGGGAGGCTGAGGCAGAAGAATTGCTTGAACCTGGGAGGCGGAGGTTGCTGTGAGCCGAGATTGTACCAGTGCACTCCAGCCCGGGCAACAAGAACAAAACTCCGTCTCAAAAAAGAAAAAAAAATAATGGTGGTGCACACCTGTAGTCCCAGCTACTTGGGAGGCTGAGGCATGAGAATCGCTTGAACCTGGGAGGCAGAGGCTGCAGTGAGCCAAGATGGTGCCAGTGCACTCCAGCCTGGGTGAAAGCAAGACCCCATCTCAAAAAGAAAAAAAAAAGAAAAGAAATATTCTTTTTCTAGCATAAATACACATGTCAAATGCAAAAAAGAAAAAAGAAAGTATCCATAGGCACACTCACATTACCTGTACCAGCTGGTAACCATTTACACTTTGATGCCAGTCTATACAGTTTTTTCTCTAGGTGTATATTTGTACATAGATCTAGACATATATTTTTAAGATAGGATTATCATATACATGCTCCTTTTTTTCTTTAAAAAAAATTGACCAGGCATGGTGGCTCACGCTTGTAATCCCAGCAGTTTGGGAGGCCAGGGCCAGTGAATCACTTGAGGTCAGCAGTTTGAGACCAGCCTGGCCAACATGGTGAAACCCGGTCGCTACTAAAAACACAAAAATTAGCCGGGTGTGGTGGCGGGTGCCTATAATCCCAGCTACTCGGGAGGCTGAGGCAGCAGTGAGCCGAGATCGGGCTATTGCCATCCAGCCTGGGCAAAGAAGCGAGACTCCCATCTCAAAAAAAAAAATATTGTCCATGTTGATTATGCCGCAACATTAGTGTTAAGTTACTCATTCCATGATACTAATGAATCATAATTTACGGAACCAATACATGTTGTTAGACATATTATAGGTATCTTTGTTTGTTTGTTTTTTTAAGTTGGAGTCTTGCTCTGTCACCCAGGCTGGAGTGCAATGGCGTGACGGCAACCTCTGCCTCCCGGGTCCAAGCAATTCTCCTGCTTCAGCCTCTCAAGCAACTGGGACTACAGGCGCACACCACCACGCCCACCTAATTTTTGTATTATTATTTTATTTATTTATTTATTTAGAGATGGAGTCTGGCTCTGTCGCCCAGACTGGAGTGCAGTGGTGCGATCTCGGCTCACTGCAACCTCTGCCTCCAGAGTTCAGGCGATTCTCCTGCCTCAGCCTCCCGAGTAGCTGGGACTACAGGCGCATTCCGCCACGCCCGGCCGCCTGGCTAATGTTTTGTCTTTTAGTAGCGATGGGGTTTACCAGGTTGCCCAGGCTGGTAGCGAACTCCTGAGCTCAGGCAATCCGCCAGCCTCGGCCTCCCAAAGGGCTGGGATTACAGACATGAGCCACCACGCCTGGCCATTTTTGTATTTTTAGTAGAGATGGGGTTTCACCATATTGGCCTGACTGGTCTGGAACTCCTGACCTCATGATTCACCCTCCTCAGCCTCCCAAAGTGTTGAGATTACAGGCGTGAGCCACCGTGCAGGCCCAGGTATCTTTGTTTTAACATTCAGTTATTATGGCTACACATTTTATTTATTTAATTGTATTTTTTATTTTTGCAGATGCAGTCTCTCTGTGGTGCCCAGGCTGGTTCAAACACCTGGGCTTAAGGAATCCTCACACCTCAGCCTCCCAAAGTACTAGGATTAAAGGTGAGAGCCACTGAGGCTGGCCAAGGCTGCAAATTTTAGAACTTAGTTTTTTATTTTTATTTATTATTTATTATTGTTATTTTTTTTTATAGAGATGAGGTTTCACTATGCTGGCCAGGATGGTCTCGATCTACTGACCTTGTGATCCACCTGCCTTGGCCTTGCTAAGTGCTGGGATTACAGGCATGAGCCACCACGCCGGGCCAGAACTTAGTTTTTTGAAGCTTTTGGGTTCAACTTACAAATATTGTCATTTAATTTATAAATCAAATATGGTTTTGAAATTTAAAACACTCATCTTGTACTTTGATAAATAATCATCTTATAAATTTAAATTATTGAATTGTATTAAATCTTCTAAAACATTTAACACTTTTATGAAATTCTCTTAGAAATTTCACACTAGTCACACATTTAGTAAATTTATTCCTCTGTAATGTTTCAAACACTTAATAAAAGTCAATCAAACTTTCTCAGTATTTAAGAAGCATTCACATGCATAATTAGGCAAAATTTGTAGATTTACTAATTAGATTCCATCACGTTTACACAGTGATTACAAACTTAATTAGCTACATCTTTCTAAGTATTTCACCTAAAAACATAAATCTAATATGTCTGATTCTCTAAAACATATGAAACACCTCAAATCATGAACAAAACACAGAAACTATAACAGATTGCAAACTTATTACACCTGTACAAAAATATTAACATTGTAATTTTGCACCAATTGTTTTTATTATTCAAAAACTTCCCAGAGTTGCAAGTTTACTCACCTGCCTAAGAGGAGCTCAGGATGGCTGTGATTTGTACTTATGATTATAGGTTGTAGATCTGGCATCAGGAGATGGAAGCTGGGTGCACCTACCAGGATAATTCACACAGGTCAGTCTCTTTCGGCTAGTTCAAAACACGTTTTTTGTGGGGTTTTTTGTTCGTTTGTTTTTAATTAGAATCTGGCTTATCATGTATTCCTCTTAGCCACTGCCACATATTTTTTTTTTTTTTTTTTTTTTTTTTTGGGACAGCGTTTCACTCTGTCATCCAGGCTGGAGTGAAGTGAAGTGGTGAAATCTCAGCTGACCGAAACCTCTGCCTCCTGGGCTCAAGCGATTCTCCTACCTCAGCCTCCAGAGTAGATGGGACTATAGGCATGTACCACCATGCCTGGTTAATATTTGTATTTTTTGTAGACATTGGGTTTTGCCATGTTGCTCAGGCTGCTCTGGCACTCCTGAGCTCAAGCGATCCGCCTACCCTGGCCTCCTCCCAAAGTGCTAGGATTACAGGTGTGAGCCACCTGGTCTGGCCATCACCACCTTTTTAAACTGTAAATCTCTTATACAACTTTTCACTTCCTGAATTGAGGGGAAGGAATGTTGCACTCCCAGCTAGCTACTCTCATTCATTTGCACCTCTTCACCCCAACACTTTTCATGATGACAAATACCCATCCTATTGTCTACCCTTAAAGAACATAGATGCCCTTGCTGCCAACAATTTTGACCACAATTTACCAGTCCATTTCTATTGTTATACCTTGAAATCTTCTATCTTTGAAATCTTAAATTTCAATATCCCAATCTGATAACAACTCCCAATCTCCTCCCTGGTCTCCCCAGTCAGGATTTTTTTTCTTGTTGCCCAGGCTGGAGTGCAGTGGCGTGATCTCAGCTCACTGCAGCCTCTGCCTCCTGGGTTCCAGCAATTCTCCTGCCTCAGCCTCCCAGGTAGCTGGGATTACAGTCATGTGTCACTACGCCCGGCTAATTTTGTGCTTTTAGGAGAGATGAGGTTTCTCCATGTTGGTCAGGCTGGTCTCGAACCCCAAACCTCAGGTGATTCGCCACCCCTGCCGCCCCCAGCCTCCCAAAGTGCTGAGATTACAGGCGTGAGCCACGATGCCTGGCCTGGTCTGCATCTTAATTCAAGTCTAATTAGATTTCTGTGATTAAAAATCTGCTAGAATTAGTCTGGAAGGTGACTTTTAAAGGAAGGAAAGGGAAAAACATGGCTTGATAGAGCCAATATAAAGAATCTATTATCAATTCGAGTGATTGCTAGGTGATGGCCCTGTAGGGAGAGATCAGTAGCTGCGTTCAGGTGGCAAACAGAAAACTCCTGTTGGGGTGCAGTGAGAGATGAAGGTAGTGAAATGAAAGGATGGGGATCGATTTTATACGAGGGATTTAATTTGAAATGGGAATTTGGTGATATTCTCAGAGCAGCACAAGTTTTCATGCCATGGAAAGGCAACAGGAAAATGTAAACCTTGCCAATAACACAAGAAAGTCTCCAAGGGTGCCCAGTAACTTACTTGCCTATAAACAAAGCCATTCCTGAGCACTTCTGGCTATTAAATTTCAAAATACATCTTTTAGAGAATTTTACTGACACTTTCGTGATTTTAGAGGATGAACTAGATTTCACAAATTTTGTTTCCTCTCCTTTGCCCCCTAAAAATCATGAACATAATCCTGAAAATCTCAGCATTCCAGCAAAAAATAACCAAATGTCTTCAGTCAGTTAGGATTGCTATTAAGTATATACGCCAACAACATTTCATTTCATCTCCAGATTTATGGTTAACAAAAAAGAATCCTATTAACTAAAGACTGTCTCTGCTTGAATCATTCTCAATTATTCCAGGGATTATTAATGGAATTCAGTTAAAGTTAAAATGGCTCACAACTAGCAACCTTTATGCCGGTCCTAAGAATCTCCACCTCCTGGCATTCATGCTTTTGTATAATGCCCTCCCCTGAGTGTATGACCTAATGACTTCCTTCTGACACAAAGAACGTGGCAAAATTGACAGGACCTCATTTTCACAATTTGGTTACAAAAAACTGTGGCTTCCAGACTGAGCAGCAAACTCAGACCCTATCTCTACAAAAAAAAATTAAAATTAACCAGATATGGTGATGTGAGCCTATAGTCCCAGCTGCTTGGGAGGCTAAGGCAGGAGGATCTCTTGAGCCTAGGAATTCAAGGCTGCAGTGAGCCATGATCAAATCACTGCACTCCAGCCTGGGAAATGGTGAGACTTTGTCTTACAGAAACAAAGCAGTTTCTTTCCTCTCACAAGCCCCTCTCTCTCACTAAAGAGAGAGCTGTTCTCCTTTCTCTTTCTTCTATTAAACCTCCACTCCTAAGAAAAACAAAAACAAAAAACAAACAACAAAAAAAAAACAAAGCAAAACAAAACCCTAAAAAACTAGTCTGGGGCAACATGGCAAAACCCTGTCTCTACAGAAAATACAAATCAACTAGCCAGGCCTGGTGGCGTGTGCCTGGAGTCCCAGCTACTCGGGAAGCTGAGGTGGGAGGTTCACTTGAACCAGGGAAGTCTGGGCTGCAGCGAGCCGAGATGGCACCACTGGGCTCCAGCCTGGGCAACAGTGAGACCCTGTCGAAAAAAATAAAAATCAGGCTGTTGCTTCCATCTTGTTTGCCCTCTCTCTCTTTCTGAGAGAAGTCAGCTACCATGTTTTGAGCTTCCCCATAAAAGGTCCATGAGGCAACGAGGCAATGGACCAACAGCCAGGGAGGACATGAGGCCTGACAACAGGCACATAATTAGAGCTTAGAAGGCAATGCTCCTGCAGTCAAGCCTTAAGAAGACTGCAGCCCTAGCTTTGATTACAGTTTGTGGGCCAACCTGGGCCAGAGGAACCCACCTAAGCCACACCCAGATTCCTGACCCATAGAAACTGTGAGATAATAAATGTTTGCTGTTTTAAGATGCTAAGCTTTGAATTAATCTGTTAAGCTGCAACAGATAACTATACACTTTTTTAAAGCCTACTTTCAAACCTTAATAAATGAATTGAGAAATCTATAAAACTTTGGTCAATACAGAAAATCATTAAATTTGATGAAAGGAGAAAAAGTTAAAATGTGTTGAAAAGAAAGAAGAGCAATGAGAATTTACTAGTAATCATATATAAAACTATATTTTGACTCTATCATTAATATAAATGTTTCTGCTGGGCGTGGTGGCTCATGCCTGTAATCCCAGCACTTTGGGAGGCCAAGGTAGGTGGATCATGAGATCAGCAGATCGAGACCATCCTGGCCAACATGGTGAAACCCCATCTCTACAAAATACAAAAAATTAGCCAGTCGTGGTGGGGCATACCTGTAGTCTCAACTACTCAGGAGGCTGAGGGAGGGGGAATCGCTTGAATCTGGGAGGCGGAGGTTGCAGTGAGCCGAGATCCCACCACTGCACTCCAGCCTGGGCAAAGAGCAAGACTCTGTCTCAAAGAAAAAAAAAGTTTCTTTGGGTTGACCTTTTTTAATGATGATTTGCATTAGCGTTGACTTATCCACATCATCTTTAGCCCAATGGCATATGTTAGTAGTTGGGGTGTGTGATATAATCCATGGCTAAGAAGATAGTGAGAGCAACTGGCTTGGAATAATTAAAATTGATGTCATAGGCTTCTTGAGACTAAGCAATAGATAAAATAATCTTCGAATTTACCTCTAGTCTCTAGCACAGTGCTGTCCAAGAGAAATGTAATGCAACCGTACAGGTTACCAGTACTTGAAATTTTCTAGTAGCCACATTTTATTTTATTATTATTGTTATTATCTTTAGAGTCAGTGTCTCACTCTGTCGCCCAGGCTGGAGTGCAGTGACATGATTATGGCTCACTGCAAGCTCAACCGCCTGGGCTCAAGTGATCCTCCTGCCTCAGCCTCCTGAGTAGCTAAGACTATGGATGTGTGCCACCATGCTCTACTAATTTTTATTACTATTTTTTATGTTTTATAGATATGGGATCTTTTCTATGTTGCCCGAGCTGGTCTCATACTCCTGGTCTCAAGCCATACTCCTGCCTCAGCATCCCAGAGTGCTCTGATTACAGGCCTGAGCCACCATCTTCCGCCCGAAAATTTATTTCTTTGAAAAGTAAATTATGACTAAACAGACTTGAAAATTGTTCAGAATATTATGTGATAATAATTGTAAATAGGCCAGGTGTGGTGGCTCATGCCTATAATCCCAACATTTTGGAAGGCTGAGACGAGAGGATCACTTAAGCCTGGGAGTTCCCGACCAGCCTGGGCACTATAGCGTGACCTCATCTCTCAAAAAAAAAAAAAAAAAAAATATATATATATATATATATATGTGTGTGTGTGTGGGGGGGTGGGGGGTGTATATATATATATATATATATCCTATTTACATTAGCTTATTTAGCATATATAATTTCATCCTTTCTCCCCCTTTTTCAAAGCTCATTGCTGTGTCCTAGTGAAAAAAAAATTACTAGGGAATCATTCTGAATATGTTCTGGTTGGGGGGACTGCCCAATTTTTTTTTTTAAGAAGTCGCCAACATGGCCATTATTTGATCTGGTGAAATAGCAATGCCATTCACAAGCTGTATAAACTCGGCAGGCCACAACTTCTCTTTCTTCATCCATAAGGCTACATCCAACTCTAAATATGTTTTTAACACTGAAGCCTACAATTCAACCCATGGTTATTTTCATCAGGGCTGAGAAAAAGGCAAATCTTTGGCATTGGGATGCCCTACAAACAAAATTAACATACAAACCATACCAAATGTTCTTCTAATCCTGTAACATACTTTTAGTAGGTTTGCAGTCTGGACCTCCAGGGCTCAAAAGATTCTCCCACCTCAACCTCCTGAGTAGCGGGGACTACAGGTGCACAACACCATGCCCAACTAATATTTTTGCATTTTTTGGAGAGATGGGGTTTTGCCATTTTGCCCAGGCTGGTCTCCAACTCCTGAGACCAAGCGATCCACCCACCTTGGCTTCCAAAAGTGGTGGGATTACAGGCGTGAGCCACTGTGCCTGTTCTGTTCTAATTAGGCATCATATTTGGGTTTGTTTGTTTTGAGACAGAGTCTCACTCTTGTTACCCAAGCTGAAGTGCAGTGGCGTGTTCAAGTGAATCTCCTCCCTCAGCCTCCCAAGTAGCTGAGATTACAGGCATGTGTCACAACACCCAACTAAATTTTTTTTTGTGTGTAATTTTAGTAGAGATGAGGTTTCACCATGTTGGCCAGGCTGGTCTCAAACTCCTGACCTCAGGTGATCCACCCGCCTCAGCTTCCTGTGCTGGGAATACAGGCGTGAGCCACCATGCCATGCGCCCCCCCTGCTTTTTTTTTTTTTTTTTTTTTTTTGAGGCAGAGTCTCACTCTATAGCCCAGGTTGGAGTGTAGTGGTGTGATCTCGGCTCACTGCAACCTCTGTCTCTGGGTTCAAGCAATTCTCCTGCCTCAGACTCCCGAGTAGCGGGGATTACAGGTACATGGAACCACGCCTGGCTAATTTTTGTATTTTTAGTACAGATGGGGTTTCACCATGTTGGCCTGGCTGGTCTCGAACTCCTGACCTCAGGTGATCCACCAGCCTTGGCCTCCCAAGGTGTTGAGATTACAGGCATGAGACACCATGCTGGGCTCATATTTGTTTACTCATTCATTTAATAAATATTTACGGAAATCTTTCTGTGCACCAAGTGCTGAGTTAAATAGAAACAGTCCTTGCCCTTATGGAGCCCATAGCCCAGGAAGACAGACTAATATGAAACAAATAATCTATAATTACAAATTGTGATAAATGCTACAAGGGAAAGTAGAGGGTGCTGGGAGAGACTATATAACAGAGACCTAATTTAAATTAGATGATAAGGAAAAGGCTCTCTGAGGAGATTTAAACTGAGACCCGTATCAGGATGTGTTCAAGTCAGTCAGGCAAAGTGTATATGGTTGGGGAGAGAGGGCTGCATTCCAGGCAAAGGAAATGGTATGCATAAGGACCTTGAAGTAGAAAAAAGTTTGTTGTGTGGAGGAACTGAAATAAGGCCCAAGGGTCTGCACTGAAAGGAGATGAGCTGGAGAGATACACCATTATCACATAGGGCTCTGAAAGTCATGCTACGGAGTTTGGATTTATACTGATTCAATGGGAAATGAAGGTTGTAATTGGAGGTGGTGAGGGTGTGATCATCTGGTTTACCTTGTAAAATGTTGATTGACGGCTCTGTAGAGAATAGATCATACAAGATGAAGTAGGAGGCTAATGCAATCATATAGGAGAGAGATGATGATTTAAACAAGGCTCCAGGCAGTGGAGGGGGAAGAGAAGACAATAGATGGATGTTGAAGAGTGAAGGGACTTAGGGAGAAGGTGCTCAGGATGACTCTCAGGTTTCTTTTCTTCTTCTTCTTATTTATTTTATTTTGAGACAGGGTCTTACTCTGTCACCTAGGCTGGAGTACAGTGGCCTGGGCCAATTCATGGCTCACTGCAGCCTCGACTTCCCGGGTTCAGGTGATTCTCCCACCTCAGCCTCCAAAGTAGCTGGGATTACAGGCACATGCTACCATGCCTGGCTAATTTTTTGTATTTTTTTTTTTTATGGGCTCATCCCTGAAAAATTTTTTGTATTTTTTCGTAGAGACAGGGGTCTTTTTATTTTTTAAAGACGGGGTTTCACCATGTTGGTCAGGCTGGTCTCGAACGCCTGACCTCAGGTGATCCGCCCGCCTCAGCCTCCCAAAGTGCTGGGATTACAGGTGTGAGCCACCGTGCCCGGCAAGACAGGGGTCTTGACATAATTCTCAGGCTTGTATTGAACCCCTGGGCTCAAGTAATCCACCTGCCTTGGCCTCCCAAAGTACTGGACTCTCAGGTCTCTGCCCTAAGACAAACTGGGTGTTCGGAAATGCCCTTTATTAAGATGGGAATGACTGGCAGAGAAGAAGCTTGGAGAAATAGTGCAATTTTGACAAGGTAAGTTTGAAAATTCAAGTAATAATGTCAGGTAAGCAGTTTGACATACAAGTCTGGAGGTTAGAAGAGATGTCTGGGGTGGGGGATAGAAATTTGGGAGTCAGGCCGGGCATAGTGGCTCAAGCCTGTAATCCTAGCACTTCGGGAGGCCAAGGTGGGTGGATAACTTGAGATCAGGAGTTCAAGACCAGCCTGGCCAGTCACGGATGCATAAAACTTATGACTTCACACAAAAGCACACTTGAGGTTTGTAATAATGCTATAGGCTTAGCCCTGCAACACAGAAATTCCAATTAATTCTATTTGGTGTCATTCCCAGTTAAAAAAATGAATGTGTTTATACTTGTACATGGTACACTGATGAACACATTCCTTATAGGGAGGAGTTCAATTTAACAAGGTATTGATGAGAACCTAAGCTTTCAGATGACAATTTAACAAGTTTGATGACTGGAAGAATTTTCTACAGATTAAGTTCTAGCTTTGCATATTTCAAATCTTATTTCTCCTCTACTAGCCAATACTGTAGGCTCAACACAATTTCTGGCCTTGGATTTTTTTTTTTTTTTTTTTTTGCCATATTCTCCCATGCTGTCAAGTTCAATCTGGCCTTTGGATTTTTGTGTCATGGTTCATAGCCAGGTGGCATTAGGAGTTAGGAGTGCACTTAGAAGCTATTCCTGCAACTGGGATGACTATCAGTGACTGAATTATACACAGAATTGACTGTGAGTTCCACAGAGACAGCTCACCGAACCCAAACTAAATAAATATATCCCCAACTCAACGTCCTAACATCACCCAACATGAGGGGAAGTCCAAGTGGAAACAGACAATAGCTTTAACCAGTTGCGGTTAAAATACATTACTTCTGAACATGTTACAAATATGTATAATCATGACAGCACATTACTAGGGCCCCTCCTAGGGCCTTAACAGGGCCCTATGTGAGCCAAACTTTATTAGCTTCATGGTATATCTACCTCCAGTCACAGCACTAAACCTCCCAAAACAGCAGTTTACCCACAACTAGATCCCTTTTTCATTCTTTCTTTGAGGGAGAACTGTTATTTCACTCTCCTCATAAACGCTTGTGAGTTAGTAGTCCTGGGGAAATCTCAAAGTGATGATTTAAGGAACTGCTCTGGAAACCCCAATGGCTAGTATTTTAGTTTCAGTTTTGCAAGATGAAAACAGTTGTGGAGACTGGTTGCACAACAAAATGAATATGCTTAACACGACTGAACTGTACACTTAAAAATGGTTAAGGCATTATAAAGACACATGCACGTGTATGTTCATTGCAACACTATTCACAATAGCAAAGACATGGAATCAACCCAATGTCCATGAAAGACAGACTAGATAAAGAAAATGTGGAACATATACACCATGGAATACCATGCAGCCATAAAAAGGAATGAGATCATGTCCTTTACAGGGACATGGACGGAGCTAGAAGCTGTTATCCTCAGCAAACCAACTCAGGAATAGAAAACCAAACACCACATGTTCTCACTTATAAGTGGGAGCTCAATGATAAGAACACATGGACACAAAGAAGGGAACAACACACACTGGGGCCTGGGAGGTGGGGGCTGGGGGAGGGAAAGCATCAGGAAGAATAGCTAATGGATGCTGGGCTTAATACCCAGGTGATGGGTTGATCTGTGCACCAAACCAGCATGGCACATGTTTACCTATGTAACAAACCTGCACATCCTGCACATGTACCCCTGGAATAAAAGTTAAAAAAATAAATAAATAATACAAAAAAATAAAAGAGGAGTGCTAAAAAAAAAATGGTTAAGGCAGCCATAAAAAAGAACAAAGTTATGTCCTTTGCAGCAATCTGGATGTAGCTGGAGACCATTATCCCGAGCAAATTAATGCAGAAACAGAAAACCAAATACCTCACGTTCTCACTTAAAAGTAGATGCTATCCACTGGGTACTCATGAACATGAAGATGGGATCAATGTGAGGTAGGAGATCAGCAGAACTTGTTTTTTTAGCACACATCATCACCCTGCTGATCAAAACAGGTTGTAGCAGAGAAACAGGCCCAAACCAGCCAGGACCAAGATGGTAACAAAAGCAACCTCTAGTTGCCCTCATTGCTCATTATATACTAATTATAACTAATTTGCATAAGACATCCCACCAGCATCATGACCATTTACAAATGATGACATGGCAACAACCCAGAAGTTCTCTCTTTTTTTTTTTTTTTTTTTTAAAGAAAGACGGGGTTTCACCGTGTTGGTCAGGCCGGTCTTGAACTCCCGACCTCAGGTGATCCGCCCGCCTTGGCCTCCAAAGTGCTTGGATTACAGGCGTGAGCCACCATGCCCAGCCAACCCAGAAGTTATCTTATACGGGCCAAGCACAGCAGCTCATGCCTGTAATCCCAGCACTTTGGGAGGTCCAGGCAGGTGGGCCACTTGAGCTCAAAACATGTCAAAACCCTGTCTCCACAAAAAAATACAAAAAAAATTAGCTAAGCGTGGTGGCACACGCCTGTAGTCCAGCTATTTGTGAGGCTGAGGCAGGAGGATTGCTTGAGGTTGGGAGATGGAGGTTGTAGTGAGCTGAGATCGCACCACTGCACTCCAGCCTGGGTGACAGAACAAAAAAATATTATATAGGTTCTGGGAACTCCTTGCCCCCCTTTCCAGAAAGTTTGTGAATAACTTGCCCCTTATTTAGCATATAATTAAGAGTGGCTATAATAGCTGTTCCAGCTGTTCCAGCCAGCAATCCACAAAGGCCACTCTGCCTATGGGATAGCCCTGCTCTCTCTGTGGGGCAGTCATTTTGTTGTACCCCACACTGTAGCTCTAATAAATTTGCTTTCTTTCACTATTGAATTATTTCCTGAGAGAAGCCAAGAACCTCCTGAGTTGAGCCCCAATATTGAGGTTTCCCTGCATCAAATAAATACTGGGGACTCTGAAAGTGGAGAGAGAAGGAAGGAGGCAAGGGCTGAAAAACTTCCTATTAGGTGCTATGTTCACTACTTGAGTGACAGGATCATTAGAAGCCCAAACCTCAGCGTCATGCAATATACTCATGTAATAAACCTGAATCTTAAAATAAAAAATAAAAAATAAAATTTTAAATGAATGGTCAAGTTGGCAAATTTTATTTTTTTTAGAGATGACTACTTTGGGAGGCTGAGGCGGGAGGATGCTTGAGCCTAGGAGTTTGAGACCAGCCTGTTGCCCAGCCCGGGATTACAGGCATGAGCCACTGTGTTTTATGGACTTTTACGTTTTTAACCACCCCCCGACACATTTTTCATCTCTTCCATATCTACTGTCATAACACTGTTCTAATTCCTAATGGTGTACATTTTATTATGCTGTTCTCCCCTTTATATGTGGGAGATCCATTTCAGGGCCTCTAGTAGATGCCTGAAATCTTGAATAGTACCAAACCCTATAAATACTATGTGGTTTATTGTTTTTTCTTTATTTTCATTCTACCTGGGGAGGGAGGGAAGAGGGGAAGGAGGGAAGGAGGGGAAGGAGAGAAGGAGGGAAGGAGGGAAGGAGGGGGAGAAGAGAGGGGAGGCCAGAAGGAGGCAGGGGAGGAAGGAGGGAAGGAGTGGAGGAGGCACAGGTAGATGGAGGGGAGGAGCTGTTTTTGTTTTTGAGACAGAGTCTCGCTCTGTCACCCAGGCTGGAGTGCAGTGGCACGATCTTGGCTCACTGCAACCTCTACCTTCCAGGCTCAAACGATTCTCCTGCCTCAGCCTCCCGAGTAGCTGGGATTACAGGTGTGCGCCACTACATCCAGCTAACTTTTGTATTTTTAGTAGAGACGGGGTTTCACTATGTTCGTCAAGCTGGTCTCGAACTCCTAACCTCGTGAACTGTCCGCCTTGGCCTCCCAAAGTGATGGGATTACAGGCGTGAGCCACCGTGCTCAGTAATACTATGTCTTTTTCTTATGCATACATATCTAAAGTTAAATTTAAAATTAGGCACAGTAATAGATTAACAACAATAACAATAAATTAGAACAATTATAAAAATATGCCAGCATCACCACTCTTGTGCTTTTATTTACTCTTGTGCCATTATTAAGGTAAATTAAGGGTTCCTTGAACACAAGCACTGTGATATCATGACATTTAAGCTGAGAACCAAGACAGCTACTAAATGAATAATGGGTAGAAGAGTGTAGACAGTGTGGCTCACCGGACAAAGGGATGATTCGTGTCCTGGGTGTTGGGGCCAGATGGTGTGAGATTTCATTATGCTACTCAAACCAGTGTGTGATTTAAAACTTATTATTTCTGGAATTTTCCACTTAATATTTTTGGACCATGGTTGACTGCAGGTAACTGAAACTGTGGAAAGTGAAATTGTAGATGGCAGTAGTGGGTTCATTCAAAAAAATTGTGAATGCTTTTAAAATGAAGTATACCATATAGAGAGAAAAGTGAATAAACCAGAAGTGTATTGATTAATGAATAACGACAAAGCAAAGATACTTTTGTGACCACTACCCAGGTCAAAAAACAGAACATCACTAACTTTCCAGAAGTCCCCTTTATGTCTCCTCCCAGATGTCCTCTTCTCTCCTTTTTAAATGTAACCACCATCCTGACTTCTCACATCATATATTAGTTTTGCCTGCTTTCAAACTTTTATCTAAATGAAATAATATAGAATATACTCTTATGTCCCTGGTTTCTTTCTCTTAACATCATGTTTATGATATTCACCTACGTTGTTTAATGTAGCAATATCCATCCATTTTTATTGGTGTATAGTATTCCATTGGATGAATATATTCCATAATTATTTTATCTATTATATGGTTTATAAGCATTAGCATTTTTTCAGTGCTATGGAAATGGAAGAGATGAAAAGTATGTGGGGGTGGTTAAATTTTTCATTTTTTCATGTACAATATTGTTCCTAGCAACGTCGGCCTATAATGACCAACATTGCTAGGAACAATATTGTTAAAATGCACATGCTGAATGAAGAGAACCCCCCCCTAGCAGGCTTTGTGTGAGCAACATGGCTGTTCATTCACCTGGGTGCAGGTGGGCGGAGGCCGAAAGGGCGTCAGTGAAGGGCGGTAGGATAGGAGTTGGTTTTTAAAGGTTTGGGGTGGGCAGTGGAAAGTTACAAAAGTTACTTTAGGGAATAGTAGAGTCAGGAGGTTGGAAACAATAGAGAATGTCTTAAAGTTAAGTAGGCACTGCAGGGGTTGATCATTTCTTTGGTCTTTCCGTTACTTTAGATTTTCCAGGAACTCATCTGGAGTGTCCGTGCAGGTCATAGGCTAGCATGGCGTCCATGGCACCGTCAGCCAGCCTAAATCACCTTGCAAATATTGTACATGCCTTTTGGTGCACCTTTGGTATAAAATGTATGTATTTCTGTTGAGAATTCACCTAGGAGTTAAATTGTTATGTATGTATATATTTATTTTCATATATTTATTTTAAATAGATAATGCTGAACTGTTTCCGAACGTAGACACAGCAATTTAAACTCCAATTGCAGTATATAAATATATTCCATTCACTCTACATTCTTGACACTTGGTATTGTTGCTTTTAAAATTTTGAATATTTTGTTAGCTGTACTGTAGTGTACGGGCCAAGGGAAACTTCCTCTTTGTCCTACGAAGTTTCACTGAAAAATTAATTCATAAAAAGGTAGACTGGAGAAAAGGCATACAAATTTTATAATGTATACATGGGGAGAATCACAGAGTGATGGTCCACCTCCAAAGGTGTTCAGAAACTTATACATCATCCCCGTAAAACAGGTTATGGGGGAGGAGAACAGAATTCTGTTGAGGGAATTACTAGGTAGAATGAATGGATCAGGAACCAGAGATTAATCTGTACCTAATCTTGCTGTTCAGGTGTGGTTACATTCTTGGCCTTATAAGGAGGGAAATTAAAAAACAACTGTTCTCCTTGGTGGGTCTGGGTCTTAGGCAGATAAAGCAGCTTGGGAAAATTTGTTTTTTCTTTGGGAAAGTATGGGGGAGGGTGGAGGGTGAGAATGTCAAGAGAGACCTTGAGGTATTGGTTTCTGAGTCCAAATGGTAGTATTCATTTTTGTTTTAATTTTCATTCCCTTGATTATTAATGATGTTGAATACCTTTTCACATGATATTTTAGGCTATTTGTGTATCTTTTTTTTTTTTTTTTTTTTTGAGATAGGGTCTTGCTCTGTTGCTCAGGCTGGAGTGCAGTGGCACAATCATGGCTCATTGCAGCCTTGACCTCCAGGGCTCAAGTGATCCTCCCACCTCAGCTTTCCAAATAGCTGAGACTACTGGTGCACGCCATCATATCCAGCTAATTTTTTAATATTTTGTAGAGACAGAGTCTCATAATGTTGCCCGGGCTGGTCTCAAGGAATCCTCCTGCCTTAGCTTCCCAAAGAGCTGTATTGCAGGCATAAGCCACCATATCCAGCCCTTCTATGTCATCTTTTGAGAAATGCCTTTTCAAATCTCTTGCTAATTTTTTTATTGGGGTGCTTATTATTTTCTTATTGATTTGTACAATTTCTTTACATGTTGTGATTATAAGCCCTTTACTGGTTGCATGTGTTGTACATATTCTGCTCCCAATTTTCACTATTTTAGAGGTGGCTTTAAAGATTAAATTCTTGATTGCACAACTGCACTCCAGCCTGGGCGACAGAGTCTCTGTCTCGCACACACACACACACACACACAAGAAAAGAAAGAAAATAAAAAGAAAAAAAAGATTAAATTCTTGGCTGGGTGCTGCCACTCACACCCAAGCAACATAGCAAGATCTCCTCTCTAGGGCCGGGTGTGGTGGCTCACGCCTGTAATCCAAGCACTTTGGAGGCCAAGGCGGGCGGATCACCTGAGGTCGCGAGTTCAGGACCAGCCTGACCCTACATGGTGGGGAAAAAAAAAAAAAAAAGATCTCCTCTCTACTTGAAAAAAAAATTAGTTGGGTGTGGTGGCGTGTGCCTGCAGTCTCAGCTACTCAGGAGGTTAGGAGGTTGAGGTGGGAGAATCACTTGAGCCTGGGAGATGGAGGCTGCAGTGTTATTGTCTTGCTACCGTACTACAGCCTGAGCAACTCCTGCCTCAAAATAAATAAAGATTTTTTTTTTTCTTTTTTCTGAGACTGAGTCTCAATCTGTTACCTAGGCTGGAATGCAGTGGCATGATTATGGCTCACTGCAACTTTGATCTCCTGAGCTCAATCAATCAGCCCACCTCAGCCTCCTGAGTAGCTGGGACTACAGGTGCACACCACCATGCCTGGCTAATATTTGTATTTTTTTTGTAGACAGGGTTTTGTTATGCTGCTCAGGCTGGTCTCCGACTCCTGGGCTCAAGCGATCCTTCTGCCTTGGCCTTCTAAAGTGCTGGGATTACAGGCGTGAGCCACCATGCCTGGCCTGGAACCATTAAATCTTACTGGTGAATTTAACTTCTCAATATAAAATGTCCCTCTTTAGGAGTATTTCTTGCTGTTAGTGCTCATATTATACATTTTTACCAGCTTTTTACTTTCAGTTTTCTTGATCCCTTATTTTTAAGGTAGCATATTATAGTAGATTTTATTTTCTAAAGATGGCTTCAACAGTATTGACCAAACCTCTCGAACACTGAACTGGGAAGGAAGTGGCTTTTTATTTGGCCGGGAGTCTCGGCAGACTCATGTCTCAAGAACCAAGCTCCCCGACTAGAAAATGCTGGCCTCTTTTAAAGGCTCACAATCTTAGAGGGTACAAGTGAGAGGGTCGTGATCGATGCGGTAAGTGAGGGGTACGTGACTTAGGTGCGGGTTTGAACAAGACTGAGCGAGAACAATGCTTTCTGGAGGGCGTTTCTCCATATTATGCCTGTTATCTATAGATGGGAGTGTGATTAGGGTAGGGGTTTAACCTTTAACCTCCAGGTTCAGCTAGTGGCACCAGTTTTGTCTCCTCCACTGACCTTGTGCCTTCTATTTTCAACATTCACTTCTCCTTTTGAAATGCAAGGCTAACAGGAAGTGGTCTTAGAAGCTTAAGAGGAAGGGGTCTCCTTCCTCAGTAACTCCCCCATCCCACATGCTCTTCTAGAAATGACCTCCTCATCAAAAGATAGAGTTAAATTCTCTACTCCTTGAGTCTGGGTAGATAGGTGCCTGCTTCCATGAATAGGCTATAGTGGAAGTGACATTGTGTAACTTCTCTGGCTCAGTTAGAAAAGGCCATGCAGTTTCTGCCCAGTTCTCTTAAGACACTCTTGGAACCCAGCCACAATGCTGTGAGGGAGCCCAAGCAGTCCATATTGAAGACCAGATGGAGCAGAATTGAGGCCTTGGCCCACAGCCCTGGGTGATCTACTATATGACAGCTAGCAACAACTTGCCAGCCATATGAGTGAGGTATCTTGAAAGTGGCTTCCCATTCAGGTAAGGAGTGGCAAAAGAAAAAGGAAAAAAAAAAAGTGGATTCTCAGCTCCCAGACAAGCTGCCCCAGTTGACACTGCTTGGGGCAGATATAAGCTACTGCTGCCAAATACTACCAAAATTGAAGACTTGTAAGCAGAAATAAATAATCTGTAAGCAGAAATAAATGATTGTTTGCAACTGCTATGTTTTGAGATGGGTTGTTATTCGGTAGTAGATAACCAGAAGTGAAATAGAACCTTATAGATGGGTTCTCTGGAATTAATTTTCTAATATAATTAGGTTTAAAGGTATTTATTACCTTGCTTCCACTGGTAAAGGGGGCACATGTTAATTGAGCCACTGAATTAGGAGTTGAGACTGCACTTAGCCATATTTAGCTTTCCATAACAGTAAATCAAAGAAGGAAATTATTGTAGTAGCTGGGGTGATTACTCCTATCAAGAAGAAATGGAACAGCCTGGATAACATAGTGAGACCTTGTCTCTACAAAAACAAACAAACAAAAAATCAGCTAGGTATGGTGGTGCACACCTATAGTCCCAGATATTTGGGAGGCTGAGGCAGAAAGATCACTTGGGCCCAGAAGGTAAAGGCTGTAGTGAGCCATGATTTGTGCCACTTCACTCCAGTCTGGGTAACAAAAAAGAAGAAGAAATTAGATCACTACCACACAGTTAGGTAAGCAATATGTCTGGAACGCATGAGGACCCCTGGGGCATCTCATAGTACTCCCTTGCCCAATGATTAAAATCAAGCTATAACTACCCACTAAAGGCAGGACTGCTAACAGCCCAGGCCCTTCAGAAATGAAGGTGTGGGTCACCTCACCAGACAGGAATCATGAAAGCTAAGGGTACCTGCTGAAGGTAGAGGAAACATGGCGTAGGTAGTGGAAGAAGAAAGTACAGTAAGTCTTAACTTACAGTTGTTGATAGGTTCTTGGAAACTACTTCTCTCAGTGAAATGATGTATAAAGAAAACAATTTTACCAGAGGCTGATATAAAGAACAGTTAAGTTCCTTAACTGGACCATATTTCTGGTCATGAAAACATCACCAAAGTTCTAAATAAAGACCAAAGCACTTCTAATATTAAACATTGAAAAAAATATGGACAATACATTCATTTAAGACATATTAATTCTTTGGCTAGAGTCATGGAAAATAATACAAAGAACAAAAAAAGACATATTAATAAAAATAAGATAATTATTTACCCAAATATTCTAGTTCAGGATCATGGGTGGCTGAAGCCCATCCCAGTAGCTCAGGGCTCAAGGTAGGAATCCACCCTAGACAGGTGGCCATTAGATAATAGGGCACAGTCACATGACCCCTATATTCAGTCAGACTGGGAAAATGCAGACACAATTCTCTCCTGTACACAGCTTTGGGATGTGAGAGAAAACTGGAGTACCTGGAGAAAACCCACATAAACATGGGGAGAATATGCAAACTCCACATCGACAGTGGTACCACCTGGAAAGATAATTTTTATCATTAACGATATAACTAAATGACATTATTCAAGGACCTATTGTAATAAACAGCCTTGACCATGAGTAAGGGGGCAGAAATGAGGGTTGGAATAGTTACTTCTTCTTTTGAATATTTTTTGTATATTAAACATCTTTTTCTTCTCCCCTTCCCACTCCCTTACTATTGAATATACTTTGTGCTAATGGTAATTAACCTTATAGGATTTAAATTACAGGATATCATTATAGTCAGCTAGAAGTGACTTTATATCCTCCTATCCTGCAAGGATTGCTTAAGTTTAGAAGGAAACTGATCATCTTAGCTGGAAACGTGACTTTGCTATTGTCTTTTCAGTTAAGAATGTTTACAGAAAAAGTGTGTATAGATGCCAAGTTGTAGACTGTGGTGGCTTTGTACTATGTGAAATTAGCTAAACTGTAACTGTATTTACCAGAATTTCTTTCCCAGTACAGTTCTTCATCAGTGCTGAAGACAAGAAGACTTTGTATGCAATTTGGAAGGTGGAAGTGAAGCAGCACAGTGCAGAGTACCAGGCACTATGGCAACTTGCACAGGTTGTCACTGATCTGATAGTGGTATGAGGAGGCAACAGGGCCTAAGGCTCCTTTAGCTTTCATAATTCATCGGGCAAGAGTACGTACAATGCCATGGCAACTGCTGACGTCAGTGACTGAGAAACAGATGTGTGATCTAGTTTGTCCTCAGGAATTCCAGTTGTCCTTTTAGGTTCCCCTTTGCCCATGTTCTTTGTTCATATCCAGTATTCCTTCCACACTATTGGTTAGGCTGACTCACAGTGGCTTCAGCTCCGCACCAGATGCTGACACTAGCACAGCATAGACTCCTCCACCAGTTACCATTATGGTGTCAAATCTAAGCCTACAATCAACCCCCTCATTCTCTGTTATTCATAGTGGTTATGCTTCTCTGATTGAACCCTAAAACACAGTTTTCTTTTTTTCTTCTTTTCAATGGCTCAATTTGAAATGGGATGACAAAAAAAAAATCCTTGAGACTAACGTTGTTAAGAGAGTAAGTTGTTTTTTTTTTTTTTTTTTGAGATGGAGTTTCGCTCTTGTTGCCCAGGCTGGAATGCAATGGCGCGATCTCGGCCCACCGCAACCTCTGCCTCCTGGGTTCAAGCAATTCTCCTGCCTCAGCCTCCTGAGTAGCTGGGACTACAGGCGTGCGCCACCATGCCCAGCTAATTTTTTGTATTTTTAGTAGAGATGGGGTTTCACCATGTTGACCAGGATGGTCTTGATCTCTTGACCTCGTGATCCACCCGCCTCAGCCTCCCAAAGTGCTGGGATTACAGGCGTGAGCCACCACGCCCGGCTTCACAGTTTTCTTACTCTATTACTCCAGCCTGAAATTCTTTGCTTTTTAATTGAAGCTTGATTGTTTGCATTTAGTGCATTCAGATTTAAATCTAATTGTTTTCTATTTGTTTTGCCTGTTCTGTTTTCTGTCCTTTCTTATTTTGGATTAAGTACTTCATTATTCCACTCCCTTCTATGAGGTTATTATTTTACTTTGCTATTATTTTAGTAGCTCTAGAAATTATAACATGTATCTCTGATTTACTTTGTTACCACTTTTATTGCTTTTTAAATGCAAAGACTTTGCAGTCCTTCATTTATACCCGATGATGTATACACCGATGTTTTTGTTTTAATTCTGTATCTACTTAAAACTTCACAAGACACTGTTGTTGTATAGTCAGTATTTAGTTTTACCCATATATTTCACTCTATTGCTCTTAATTCCTTCCATCTGAAATAGTGTACATCTGCTAGTGACAAATTCTTTTGATTTGTCTGAAAGTTTTTATTTTATCTTCCATTTTATTATTTTTTGGGGACGGAGTCTTGCTCTGTTACCCAGGCTGGAGTGCAGTGGTATGATCTCAGCTCACTGCAACCTCTGCCCCCCGGGGTTCAAGTGATTCTTCCGCCTCAGCCTTCTGAGTAGCTAGGATTATAGCCATGGGCCACCATGCCTGACTAATTTTTTTTTTTTTTTTTTTTTCAGTAGAGACAGGGTTTCACCATGTTGTCCAGGCTGGTCTTGAACTCCTTGCCTCAAATGATCCACCTGCCTGGGCCTCCCAAAGTGCTGGGATTACAGGTGTGAGCCACCATGGCCAGCCTTCCATTTTATTAATCACTTTATTTTAGAGACAGGGTCTCGCTCTGTCACCCACACTGGAGTGCAATGGCATAATCATAGTTCACCACGGCCTCAAACTCCTGAGCTTAAGTGGTCTTCCTGCTTCAGCCTCTCCAGTAGCTGGGACTATAAGTGAATGTCACCATGCCCAGCTAATTTTTCCTTTTTTAGAGTCTCCCTCTGTTGCCCAGGCTAAAGTGCAGTGGTGTGATCTTGGCTCACTGCCACCTCCCACCTCCCGGGTACAAGTAATTCTCCTGCTTCAGCCTCCTGCCCAGCTAATTTCTCTTTTTTAAGATAGTCTCCCTCTGTTGCCCAGGCTGGAGTGCAGTGGTTCGATCTTGGCTCACTGTCACCTCCACCTCCCGGCTTCAATGATTCTCCTGCCTCAGCCTCCTGAGTAGCTAGGATTATAGGTGCATGCCACCACGCCTGCCAATTTTTGTATTTTTAGTAGAGATGGGGTTTCGCCATGTTGGCCAGGCTGGTCTCGAACTTCTGACCTCATGATCCCCCTGCCTGGGCCTCCCAAAGTGCTGGGATAACAGGTGTGAGCCACTGCACGAGGCCAAAGGTTCAATTCTTTAACATGGCCCTACAAGGACTTTTGTGGACTCTGCTCCATTCCCCATTATCACTACATTCTCCCTAATAAAAGTCATTTGCTTTTCCTAGAATGTTCTTCCACTATACACTACCACTAGCAGCAATACTATTAACAATAGTTACAACCTACCGAATTCTTATTAGGCATGGGACACTTTATATACATTGTTAGTTTATAATTTATGAAGTAGGTACTATTCTTATTCCAGGTGTACAGATAAGCCACAGAGAAATGAAGCAATTTACTGAGAGGAACACAGCTATTAAAGTGTAGGCACTTTAATCTGTTTCAATCCAGATCTGTCTGAATTCAATGATGTTCCCAAACCCTGCTACTAAGGTATCAACTTCTTCCAAGAAGTCTAACCTGTTTAATACCCTGTAATAGCAAATGTGATAAGGTTAGTACTTAAGACACTGGTTTACAACGACCTGTGTACTTTATGCCTCCCCAGCCGGAAGGTAAACAAGCCATATGAACTCAGATAAGATGGCATTTTGTTTACTTTTGCTTCCCCAGCTCACCACAGTTCCTGGTACACATACTGGGTGTGAATAAAGGTTTGTTGAATAATCAAATAAG
Organism: Ateles fusciceps; assembly: GCA_036589455.1. NCBI lineage: Eukaryota > Metazoa > Chordata > Mammalia > Primates > Atelidae > Ateles > Ateles fusciceps. The sequence continues at coordinate 2,244,205 of JAZHEH010002853.1, read as the reverse complement.
GGCGGGCATGGTGGCTCACGCCTGTAATCCAAGCACTTTGGGAGGCCAAGGCGGGCGGATCACCTGAGGTCCGGAGTTCAAGACCAGCCTGACCAACATGGTGAAACCCCGTCTTAAAAAAAAAAAAGAAAAAAAGGAGAGAGAGAAAAAAAAAGAATAATCAAATAAGTGAAACTGCCTTTAAACACAAAGCTATAATACAATGTTATTATCTTCGAATTTAGCTAAGGAACATCATCAAGCTTACCAGTTTGTGATCTAGACTCCACCTTTCCCATTTTTTCCGTGTGGTACTTTTGCTTATATCCATTCTTCTGTGACTTTGTTTGCCACAATTCCTTAAATACGTCCACCCTTCCCTTTCATGACAGCGAGTTGCCATTTGTGAACCTCTTTCACAGAGAAAAACTAGAATGTTACTCTTCCCTTCATAGCAATTCTTTAAAATTCCTGAAAGCCTTTAAAAGGATATTAGCACAAACATCAGAGATCGCTGAGGGAAAAACTATCTTTAAAAAAGGAATTTCAAATCAAGGCTAGGCTGATTGGAGAAAAGCAACCTAGTATATTTATAAAGGAAACCTTCCGGTCCCAGGTGGCATCCTATTTTTCATAATTTACCGAAGGTCCTTGGTAATATAAATACAGAGAAAACAGGTGCTGCACTGAGCAGGGGGTCTGTCTAAATCAACCTTTTTGGCTCCATTTTTTGACAAAGGGCCAAGAGGTCAGCGTCATTCGTCCAGCAGTTCTCACTGCCTTCGAGAGGAAGGGGAAAGAGGAGAGGGGCTGAAAAAAGGAAACGGCGAGAGGAAGTGTGGCAAACAGAAAATATTCTTCAGGTAGAGCCAGGGCTCGGGCCGCGTCCCTAGGTGGCCCCTCCAAATGACCGTTTACGTTGTAAATTTTCTTTCAATGAAAAAAATGACATCTGGCTTTTTAAGTGAGAGAATATACAAATAAGGAAGGTTATCAGGTCTCGTGAGAACTTCGGCGCCGGATTCGCGTCCGGAACGCCACCAAGGACCGCCGGTCCAACCGCCGCCCGCTCGCGGATGCCCCCGGGGGCCCACGCCGGCCAGGCTTCCCCTAGCGCTCCCACTACCCAGAAGTCCTCGCGTCTCGGCGCGCACGCGCAGCGGCGACGACCGTCTCAGGAAGAGGAAAATGGAATAAACAACTCCGAGGAACCAGAGCGCGAGAGAGCGAGTGGAGGCAGAATTTAAAAGATAAACTGGCCCCTCCACCCTCCCCACCCGCTCGTCGCCGCCGCTCCCTCTTCCCCTGCCCGCGCCCTCGAAGTCCCCGTCTGGGCCCGCGCGCCCACCCCGTCGTCCCGCACGGCCCCTTTTAAGAAAAGAGAACGAGAGAGTGAGTGAGAGAGAATCCCAGCTCTCCCCCTACCCTCCCTCCTTCTACCCCCTCCTCCCTCCCCTCTCCCCCCTCCCCCCTCTCCCCGGGCGGCTCCGGCTCCCGCAGCGGGACAGACCCACCCGCCCAGGCTTTTATCCGGCACCGGCAGCGTCTTCCTTCCCTCCCCCGTCTATGGTGGCGGCGGCGGCGGCGGCGGCCTCCTCGGGCGGCGGCGGAAGACGAGGCTGCGGCGTTGCCATGAACAGTGGCGGCGGCCTCCCGCCCCCCCTCGGCCGCCGCCTCCCCTTCCTCCTCCTCGCTGGCGGCGGCAGTGGCGGTGGTGGCCCCGCCGGGGTCGGGGGTGTCCCCGGCGGGGCGGCGGCAGGAGTGAAGCTGAAGTACTGCCGCTACTATGCCAAGGATAAGACTTGCTTCTACGGGGAGGAGTGTCAGTTCCTGCATGAGGACCCGGCCGCCGGGGCTGTCCCAGGCCTTGGCCTCCATAGCAACAGCGTCCCCCCTCGCTCTGGCGGGTGCACCCGTGGCCGGCTTTCCGCCGGAGCCGTCCCGGGCGGGGGAGCTGGGCCGCCCCCGGCCCGAGAAGCCGGACCTGGGAGACCCGGGAGCAGGAGTCGCAGCAGGCGGAGGAGGCAGCAGCGGGGGACTCGATGGACCGCGGCTGGCAAGTGAGTGTGGTCCGGGCTGGGCGGGCCGTGGCGGCGGAGGGCAGGCCTGGGGCCGGATGAGGCCCTGCTGCCGAGGGGAGCTGAGCCCGACCGGCGGGCTCCCCCCTCACCTCCCAAGGCGGTCTGAGAGGCCTAGCCGGGCCTGAGCCCTGCTTCTTCCTGCTTCCCCCTCCCCCACTGTCTCTGGCGAGCCGGGGAGCGAGGGGAGGCTGGGTTCCCGGGAACGTGGGTGGAGGACTGGGGGTGATGTGAGTGGGGGCGGGGAGGAAGGGGGGATGGGTTGTGGTGTGCGGTGTGTGAGAGAAGGGGGTGTCGTTTCCGGGGGGTGTGGAAAGGGGCTGGGTTTGCAGGCACATGTGTTTTGCGTGCCCGTGTGGAGTGGCGTCTGCAGTGTTGAGGTTCCCTAGTGGGGAGGGGTGTGTGTGTTGGCGGGGCGGGAGGTGAGGGGCGGGCTTAAGGCTTCGTGGAGTAGGTTGAAAGAACGGAAAAAGTTTGTAGCAGTCTTGCGGGAGAAAGGTTTTCCAGGCAGGAAATGCTTTCTAAGGATTAGGAGGGAGAAGACTGCCGCATTCAAAGTGTGCTCAGGTTTAATCCAGACTTTAGAGACTTCACAAAGATGCATTTCAATAGTTTTCCTGAAAGCTAGAGTAAGTTTGCTGGGTGTCAGTTGGGATACTGTCTTCTACAGGTTTGTACCAAGCAAACTCTTAGCATTGTGTCTTGAATGCATGTCATGTGCAGCCTGCATTTATGTGCGACTGAGCACTTGGGTGGAGACATCTTAAGGCTGTTTATATTTTTTTCATTTGTTAGCTTTTTTTTTTTTTTTTTTTTTTTTTGAGACAGTCTCGCTCTGTCACCCAGGCTGGAGCGCAGTGGCTTGATCTCGGCTCACTGCAACTCAGCCTCCCAGGTTCAAGCGATTCACCTGTCTCAGACTACCGAGTAGCTGGGATTACAGGCACAAGCCACCACTCGCTGTATTGGCCAGGTTGGTCTCGAACTGCTGGCTTCAAGTGATCTGCCCTCCTTGGCCTCCCAGAGTGTGTTGTTAATCTGTTGACTTGCAACTTGTTAGTTGTTAGTGGAGTTTACAGTCAACATAAATGTAAGTGTAATCCATTAGAGAATGTTGCCTTTATGAATAGAGTGGGTGCCAGATGTTCCCGTTTATTGAGCGTTTCTAAACCAACTTGGAGTCCTCCTACTTTTCTGGGAATTCTGGAGAACTTTTAGATCTTAAAATAATCTGATAGGCAGTTCAATTTGTACATGAGAACATTTTGTCTTTTGATACTGTGAATGAATCTGATAGAAAGTTTTAGCATTTAATTGCTCTATGAGGATTAATACCTCCCCTGGGGTTTTGCTTTCTTGCTTTTTCTTCTGAGACGGGTCTCTTCCTACGTTGCCCAAGCTGGTCTGGCACTCCTGGGCTCAAGCGGTCTTCATGCCTGGGCCCCCCAAAGTGCTGGGATTACCGGAGTGAGGCACCATGCTGGGCAAAGTTTTTCTTTTTCCTCTTTTTTCTTTCTTTCTTTTTTCCTTTCTCTTCTCTTTCTTTTATGAAAGTGTTTCATTTGTTGTGATGGGCTTGACTTTAATGAAGATACATTCGCTGAGGCTGATATGCTAAGAAAATTAATTTGTAAGTTCAGATGTTTTGTAAAACAAATAGTTACTTATGGGTGGAAATTAATTAATTAATTAATTAATTTGACGGAGTCTCACTCTGTCTCCAGGCTGGAGTGCAGTGGCGCGATCTTGGCTCACTGCAACTTCCGCCCCCTGGGTTCAAGTGATTCTCCTGCCTCAGCCTCCTCAGTAGTTGAGACTGTAGGCACGCGCCACCACGCCCAGCTAATTTTTGTATTTTGGTAGAGACCGGGTTTCACCATGTTGGCCAGGCTGGTCTTGATATCTTGACCTTGTGATCCGCCCGCCTCCCAAAGTGCTGAGATTACAGGCCTGGCCTTGGGTGGAAGTTTATCTCTCTTGAGCATCAACTTTGCATTTTCAGGGTAAACTTGCTGGATGTGTGACTTGTGACTCAATTTAATAGTAATGTTTGATTAGTAACCAGTGACACTGAACAATAGTTTCTCACCCACAGAAAGAAGCACTTTTTTTTTTCTTTTTTAGGACGGAGTCTTGCACTGTCACCTAGGCTGAAGTACAGTGGTGCAATCTCCCCGGCTCACGGCAACCTCCGCTTCCCGAGTTCCAGTGATTCAGCCTCCCAAAGTAGCTGGGACTACAGGCATGCGCCACCACCCCCGGCTAATTTTTGTATTTTTAGTAGAGATAGGGTTTTGCCATGTTGGCCAGGCGGGTCTCAAACTCCTGACCTCAGGTGATCCTCCCGCCTCAGCCTTCCAAAGTGCTCTGATTACAGGTGTGAGCCACTGTGCCAGCTAGAAAGAGGCACTTTTAAAAATACTGGTGTTCCACTTCATAGGTGATCTTTCTAGGATTTTCTTTTTTAAAAAACTCTTAAAGTTTTATTTATCTATTTATTAGTCTTCTCCCTGGCAGACAGCTCTGAAGATCTTTCTAGAATTTTCTTTTTTGAGACAGAGTTTTGCTTTTGTTGCCCAGGCTGGAGTGCAGTGGCCTGATCTTGGCTCACCACACCTCCTCCTCCTGGGTTCAAGCGACTCTTCTGCCTCGTCCTCCCAAGTAGCTGGGATTACAGGCATGCACTACCATGCCCAGCTAATTTTGTATTTTTAGTAGAGGCAAAGTTTCTCCATGTTGGTCAGGCTGGTCTCCAACTCCTGACCTCAGATGATCCTTCTGCCCCGGCCTCCTTAAAGTGCTGGCATTATAGGCGTGAGCCACTTTGGTGGCTGAGGATTTTCTAATTAACGCACAGTAGGTAGTAGAGTTGAGACATGAAAGATGGGACAGGATGTAAGCATGTGAAGATGGGAGGTGAAGGTAAGCACTGTTAACGTGGAGGAAAAAATATTGGCAGTGGCTCAAAGGTGGGACTATTCCATATCTTAGGAAAATAATTGAGATATAAGGACTTGAGAGGATAGGCAGTTAATGCTGAAAAGATTTTAAAATTAATACTTTGTCACTTAGTAAAGGTTGTCTGATTAAATAGTTGATTTATGTATTTGGATTTGGTGGTGTTTGCTTTAGCTTGACTGAAGCCTAAGGCTCCTCTTTTCTGTGATAGGCTTCTTGGTATCTCTTAGTAACTCCTTATGGGTGGAGATCTCATCCTAAGGAATCACAACCTAGGGATTACTGAGAGATAACCAAGTAGTGGGAAATAATGTTGCTCAGGAATCAGGAAAGAAGGTTGTGTTGGTAATTGTATGGCAGCTTTGAATTTTTACGCTTACTGTAAAATTTTCAGTTGACTTTCTACCTTTTGCTGTATTCTTATTCTGTGTGTTTTGAGATGGTATTGATATGTTTGTTTATTTTATTTTAAAGAGATGATGTCTTGCTGTGTTGGCTGGTTTCGAACTCCTGGGCTCTAGCAATCTCCTGCCTTGACTTCTCAAAGCACTGGGATTATAGGTGTGAGTCACCACATCTGGCCTTGATTTGTTTTTATCTTTTTTTTTTATTTGTTAATTAAGTGGATGAGGCAACATCTTTTTTTTTTTTTTGAGGTGGGGACCACGGGGTGCTGGCTACCACACCCTCTAAATTGGGAGAGTTGTGGTTTCCCAATGTTGCCCAGGCTGGTCTCAAATTTTGGGGCTCAAATAGATCTGCCTATCCTGTGAGTCACCATACCCCACCATAATTTAGTATTTTTAATCTCCATGTTTGTGGATTTAGATTGAATTATTTGACAACAAAAGAAACAAAATATTTAATATAGAAATACAAATTTATGGTTTCCCCTTTAAGGGCATCTCTTACCTGTGTTGGAATTAGGGCTGTTGATAGAGCATAATTCTCTCCTTTTGGACTCATTCCCTAACTGGATGACTTTTATATCTAGGCATTTGAGATTTTGACCCTAATTTTAGTACATCACATTTGCAGAATTGTTTTTGTTTTGTTGGTGTTTCAGGTAGTGTTAAAAACTTGGAGGAGGGTGCATGAGAAAACTTTATCCTTATTTGCAAGCATTGGAAAACTGAAGCACAAAAGCTTTTTCTTAATGCATTTAGTTGCAATGATGTTTCAACCTTATAAGGAAATCGCAATTTGGTTTTCTTTCTTCTTTTTGGGAAGAGGGTAGGGGAGTTCTTGCTATGTTGTCTAGTCTAGGTTGGACTCCAACTCCTGGGCTCAAGTGATCCTAGCACCTCAGCCTCCCAAGCAGCTGGGACTACAGGTGTGCGACACAATGCCTAAATTACTTTAAGTTTTTAACATTTCATATTTCTTGTTAGTCTTGGGATTTTTCTAAGGCTTGAGAGTGATTCGATTTGTATTCAACTGAATTATCTATTCTTCACATTTAATGATGTAATTCCAATATTTTCAAATGGCTAGATTTTCAAAACTGCTTTAATTTTCAAAGTGCACAATTTTTAGCAGGTAAAATATTTATTATGCCAATATTTGTATTTTATGTACATAATTTGAAACCCAGTAGATTTAATTTACCAAAGTATACTTTTCAGTTCTACTAATGTAGTTACTAGTGAGTAAGTCATGTCCCAGATAGAATCCTGGCTCCTCTATTTATTAGCTTTGTGACTGAGCAAATTTTTAACCTTTTAACCTCAGTTTTTCTCATCTTGAAAATGTTGTTATGAGAATTGCATGGTATTGAATGTACATAGTGAGGTTTCAGTGTTAGTTGTTGCGATTATTGAATATTGACAATCTATGGTTAACCTCTATATTTCCTTTCTTCAAATTTTTGAGAGCATTTATTGAAGAACAGTAAAATAGCTACAGATTATTGAATTGTGATTGTCCAAATGGAGGAGAGTAGTGCCATGGATAACTTGAAGTTCAAATGTTAAGTTTGGAGTATGTAACATGGTGTGTGGCAAAGCTGTTTTTGTTTAACCCAGGACTAGACTTTCATCTCACAAACCTATACTAAGGGACAGAAAAGTGAGTACTGGGAATTTGCCATTAGGATAACTGGCCTAATTTTAAACATTTTTATTGGAATAATACACTAAGTATATCACAAAGACGTTATAATAACATTCATTTCACTCATTTAATATCCTGCTTCCAAGGTGGTAAGCTCTGATTTAGGTGATAGGAACAAAAGCAAACAAAAGTCAAACCTAATGGAGTTTACATTCTAGTGGGACTCTAAACATCTATAAGGTAATACTTGGTTTTGATAAGTTTTATGAGGAAAACCCAAGGAGGGATAACGTAACTCCAGGTGAGATTCAGTTAATGAATAAAGCACTTTTTCCTGTGAAAGTGCATTTGATGAGATCGGGCGCTTTTGGGGTGGTATGACCGTAGACTGAAAGTGCATTTGAAATGAGCCTTTAAGAAGATAAATGATTATCAAAAGCAAACCAAAACATCCTTTTATATTCCATTTTGAGGAATTTATTTATTTATTTTTTGACTAGTCAAGTGCAGTAGTGAGAAGGGGGGAAGAGCATAACAAGGAGTTCGATCTATAACTGACTGTGAACAATCAGTTGAGGAATTGATTTCCTCAATTTTAAACTTTTTATTTTGAGATAATTGTAGAATTATCTGCAGTTGTAAGAAGGTAACATCTTTTATAGCTATAGTACAGTATCATGGCCAGTATTGATTGCTGTAGATTTCCACAGTCTGATTTGCACTCATGTGTGTGTGTATAGATGGTGCCTAACTTAATGGTTTGGACTTCACGATCTTGCAAAAACAAATACACATTCAGTAAAAACTGTACTTCCAGTACTCATACAATCATTCTGTTTTTTACTTTTGTACAGTAGTCCATAAATTTCATGAGATATCTAATACTTTATTATAAAATAAACTTTGTTCTAGATTATTTTGCCCAGTTATAGACTAATTGTAAGTGTTCTCAGCACTTCTAAGGTAGGCTAGGCTAAGCTGTGATGTTCACTAGGTTAGGTTTATTACATATGTTTTCACCTTATGACATTTGCAACTTAGATTGGATTTATTGGGATGTAACCCTATTGTAAGTGGTTGAGCATCTGTATTTTATCCTATGGAATTTTATCACATGTAGGTTTGTATCCCCACCATCACTGTCAAGTTGCCTTTTTATAACCTGCATTCCCTCCCAAACTTTCATAACCACTAATTTGGTGTCCATTTCTACAATTTTATCACTTCAAGAATGTTCCATAAATGAAATTATATAGCATGTAATCCTTTGGGATTAGCATTTTTTTCACTCATCTTAATCCCTTTTAGCCAAGTTGTTGGTATATGTCAAGAAATCATTTGTTTTTATTGTTGAGTTTTTCTTCTCATTTTAACTTGAAAAATTTATATCCATCTTTGTTTTGGAAGAGTATCTTTTTTCCTTGTTTTTCTATAAGCATATACAAAGCTGTGAACACTTAAACAGTATTTGGAAATGGCATTTAAAAAATTTACGCTAGGAGTTTATTTTAAAAATTTATGTACATGTACACACACACACACACACACACACACACACACACACACACACACCTCACACACATTGAGACAGGGTCTTGCTCTGTTGCCTAGGCTAGAATGCATTCCTGGGTTCAAGCGATCTTCCTGCCTTAGCTGAGTAGCTGGAACTGTAGGCATAAGCCACCATGCCTGGCTAACTTTTAAATTTTTGTGGAGGTGTGGTGTTGCTTGTTGCCTTGAACTCCTGGGCTCCAGTGATCCTTCCATGTAATCCCAAAGTGCTGGGATGGGATTACAGGCATGATCCACTGGCTTAACCTGTGGCAGGATTTTAAGGAGCATTAATTGACAGATTTAAAGACATTTAAACACACACACACGCGCCGTGCGCGCACACACACACATATTTTGCTTATCTGTTTATTTCAGGGTTACTTTTCACTCTTTTAATTGAATTTTTAAAAATTATTTATTTGTTGTTTATTTTGTTTAAGGCAGAGTCTCACTCCATCATCCAGGCCGGAGTGCAGAGTGCAGTGGTCCGATCTCAGCTCACTGCAACCTCTACTTACTGGGTTCAAGCAATTCTCTTGCCTCAGCCTCCTAGCTGGACTTACAGGTGCGCGCCACCACACCCGGCTAATTTCTTTGTCTTTTTAGTAGAGACAGGATTTCACCATGTTGACCAGGCTGGTCTCAAACTCTTGACCTTAACTGATTGGCTCATCTTGACCTCCCAAAGTGCTGGCATTACATTGTGACCCATTGTTCTCAGCCTAATTTGTTTTAAATTATTAATTAAAATTTTTTTTTAAGGAGATGGGGCTGGCCTTGAACTCATGGCCTTAAGTAATACTCCTGCTTTAGTCTCTGAAGTAGTAGCTGGGATGACAGGTGGGAACCACTGTGCCAAGCTAATTTAGTTTTTTTTTTTTTTTTTTTTTTTGAGACAGTTTCCCTCTGTCTCGCAGGCTGGAGTGCAGTGGTGCAGTCTTGGCACACTGTAGCCTCTGCCTCCCAGGTTCAAGTGATTCTCAATTCTTGTGTGGTGGTCTCCTGAGTAGCTGGGATTACAGGCTTGCACCACCACACCCAGCTAATTTTTGTATTTTTAGTAGAGACGAGGGTTTCACCATGTTGGCCAGGCTGGTCTTGAACTCCTAACTTCAAGTAATCCACCTGCCTCAGCCTCCCAAAGTGCTGGGATTGCAGGTGTGAGCCACTGTGCCTGGCCCTAATTGAGTTTTTAAATGATGAAAGGTACATTTTTTGTTAAAAATTTACATAGAAATAGAAGTGTATAAAGTCAAAGTAAATAAGTCTCCTCATCTTATTGCCCAGGGTTAATCATTGTTTATAATTTGTGTGTGTGTATATCTTTTCCACACGTTGTATGATACAGACATATATCTAGTATATATATTAAAATGTATATTTACCTATATATATTTTGTGTGTGTGTGTGTATATATATATATATACATGTATATACATATATATATATATTTTTTTTGTTTTGTTTTGTTTTTTGAGATGGAGTCTTGCTGTGTCACCAGTCTGGAGTGCAGTGGCACGATCTCGGTTCACTGTGACGTCACCCTCCCTGGTTCAAGTGATTCCCCTGCCTCAGCCTCCTGAGTAGCTGGGATTACAGGCATATGCCACCATGCCCGGCTAATTTTTGTGTTTTAGTAGAGATGGGGTTTCACCATGTTGGTCAGGCTGGTTTTGAACTCCTGACCTTGTGATTCACCCACGTTGGCCTCCCGAAGTGCTGGGATTACAGGCTTGAGCCACTGCGCCCAGCCATACATTTTTTTTTCTTTTTTTTTCTCTTTACATGATGAGCTCCAAATTTACAGACATTTTTCATATTTAAAAAAAATTCCAGTATCAGAAAAATATGAATAATATTTTGTTTTTGGAATTAGAAATGTAATACATGCACAGGTTAAAAATTTAAATAGCACCAAAGGGTACACAGCGAAAAATAGCCTCCTTCCCCTCCCTAGTTACCTGATTTCTGCCTCCCAAAGACAGTCACTCTTTCTAGCTTATTTGGTAGCCATTGACAAATATTCTTTGCCTATACTGTTATTCATATGTTTATATTTCTCTACGTCTGACACATTAACACATGTATATATGTACATGCATGAGTGCACACATGGAAGCCTAATGCACTCTGAATTTTCTTACCTAATGGCTTATCTTGTAGTTTGTTCCACATTCACACATAGAAATCTACCTTATTCTTTCTCATGGCTATGTAAATATTCCATTATATGTTTGTATTATTTGATTCTTTATAATGGATATTTTAATTGTTTATAGGCTTGCTATTACAAGTGATGACACGAAGTTATGTTTAAATGTATTATGTATATTTAATACATATACATTTACACAAATATGTGAGATATACTCATACAAAGAGCATACAAAGTCTTCAGTAATCTGGTTCACACTTGATACATTAAAAAAAACAAAAAACACTGTGTGGGGTGTTGTGACTCATGTCTGTAATCCCAGTACTTTGAAAGGCTGAGACAGGAAGATTGCTTGAACTCAGAAGTTCGAGACCAGTCTGGGCAATATAGTGAGACTCTGTCTCTACTAAAAATTAAAAAAAAAAAGGGCCATGTGGGGTGGCTCACGCCCGTAATCCCAGCCCTTTGAGAGGCCGTGGTGGGCGGATCACGAGGTCAGGAGTTTGAGACCAACCTGGGCAACACAGTGAAACCCTGTCTCTCCTGAAATACAAAAAATTAGCTGGGTGTGGTGGCATGCGCCTGTAATCCCAACTACTCAGGAGGCTGAGGCAGGAGAATCGCTTGAATCGGGAGGCAGAGGTCACAGTGAGGTGAGATTGTGCCACTGCACTCCAGCCTGGACAACAAAGCAAGACTCCATCTCCAAAAAAAAAAAAAAAAAAAAAAAAAAAAAAAACGTAGCTAGACTTGATGGCGCACCTGTAGTCCCAGCTACCCAGGAGGCTGCTACAGGAAGATTACTTGAGCCAGGAGGTGGATACAGTGAGCCATGATCATGCCACTGCACTCCAGTAAGACCCTGTCTCCAAAAATAAAAAAAAAAGAAACCCACTGAATTTATATACCATCAGTTGAAAATAATATACTTGAAACACTTATTCATATTTGCCCCAGTAAAATTTTTTCTCTCCAGTGGCTCACGTATCTAGAGATAGTTATATAAATCATATCTTTGGTAACTTAATAAGTTAATATTTGTAAATAGTCTAGTAGTCGCTGGGAAGTTTCATTTGTGTATGTAATAAAATTATATTGTTACTGATTATTTACTAGTTGATCTACATTCATGTTTTGTTTTGCTTTGTTTTTTAGAGGTCTTGCTCTGTCACCCAGGCTATAGTGCAGTGGCACCTTCATAGCTCACTGCATGCACCCTTGAACTCCGGGGCTCAAGTTATTCTCTTGCCTCAGCCTCTCCACTAGTTAGGTCTACAGGGACACACAATCATACCTGGCTAATTTTTAAAAATTTTTGTGGAGACAGGGTCTTGCTATGTTGCCTAGGCTGGTTTTGAACTCCTGGCCTCAAGTGATCCTCTCACCTCAGTCTGCCAAAGTGCTGTGCTGGGATTACAGGCATAAGCCACCATGCCTAGCCTACATTCTTGATATAGATATCTTACACTGCTTTTAGAAATATCAAATAGAGCAATAATATAGTTGGAAAAAACTGGAAAGGACTTCATATATCTTTATTTTAGCTTTCTTATTTTGCTCCTCTATTTCTAAGTTTACTCTGCTATAATACTGATGTTCCCAAATTTGATGGTATGCTTGATTGAGAGACGAGATCAGAGTGAAGAAGGACAAAATGGAATGAGGCCTTTTAAATTCCGTAAGTCAGTTTTTATGGTTCATAGATGCTGTAGCAGTATGTCAGGTATCTCTGAGGAAGAGCCTCCTTGATAATGATGGGACAGGGAATCTTCTGCTTACTCCCAAAACTTTGGAAAATTAGTAAGGCAGCATAAAGAAAATTTTTAGCTGGGTCCTCAGATATGATATACGTTATAAAAAGATTTGGCCAGGTGCGGTGGCTCACGCCTGTAATCCCAGCACTTCGGGAGGCCGAGGAGGGCAGATCACCTGAGGTTGGGCGGTTGAGACCAGCCTGACCAACATGGAGAAACCCTGTTTGTATTAAAAATACAAAAAATTAGCCAGGCGTGGTGGCACATGCCTATAATCCCAGCTGCTTGGGACGCTGAGGCATGGGAATCGCTTGAACCTGGGAGGCAGAGGTTGCAGTGAACCAAGATAGCACCATTGCACTCCAGCCTGGGCAACAGGAGCGAAACTCCATCTCAAAAAAAAAAAAAAAAGATTTAATGTATATGTATATATAAAAAATATCTTTGAAAAACTTAGATTATGTTAAGCATTCAGCATAGTGTGATTTGGGCTAATAATAAATGGAAATTAATTCATTTAATTACTTAATAAGCATTTATTGAGTGTTTACTCTGTTAGGTACTGTTTTAGGTTCTTAGGATATGTTAGTGAACAAAATAGATTAAAGAAAAATCCCTTCCTTTGTGGACCTTACATTTTAATGGATAAGGCATACAATATTTATAAATATAACCCCAGTAATCTTATAGTATGTTAGAAGATGACAAGTCCTACTAAAAACAAAAGTGTAATAGAGTAAGAGGGAATGAGAGTGTAGGAACAGGGTTGTTACAGAATGAAATAGGGGAGATCAAGGTAAACCTCTTGGGATTGAAATTTGGGGTGTAGACTGGAGAATGATAGCCAAGCCAGTCAGTCATCAGGAGAAAGAGTATCTCAGGCAGAGGGATAAAAGGCTAATAGATGGATATTATTCCAGGTTAAAAGAAAAAAAAAAAGAAAAAAGGAAGAAGAAAAAGAAAAACGAAGAAAAAAAAGAAAAGAAGAAAAAAAAGAAAAAGAAAAAAAGAAGAAAAAAAAGAAAAAAAAAGAAAGAAAGAAAAAAAGAAAAAGAGAAAGAAAAAGAAAGAAAAAAAAAGGCTAATAGATTGGTGTGGAGTGAGGAACAGGGAAGAATTGGACTTTTGCTTTTATTTTGTGTCAAAAGGAGTGATAGGATCTAAGGTGTTTTTTTTTAATTTTTTTTTTTATTTTTCTCTCCCCTCCTCCGGATCTAAGGTTTTAAAAGAGTTCTGTGGTAAGAGAGCAGGAGAGAATTTAGGAGATTATTTGCAATAATCCAGCGAGAGATGATGGTAGCTTAGGCAGGTTACAGCGTTGAAAGTGGCAAGAGCTAGTCAGAATTCAGATACATTTTCCAGGTAGAGCCAATGTAATTTCACATGAAATGTAGGGCATTGGAGAGAGGAGTCAAGGGTTATTTTCAAGGATGTGGAAGGATGGATGGTCTTGGTACCACCTGAGATGGGGGAATGCTGCAGACAGAGCAAATATGGGAGAGCAGATCAGGAGTTTGGTTTTGAACATGTTACTGTGACAGATATATTAGCCATTCAAGTGGAGATTTTGAGGAGGTAGGTAGATATGAATCTGGAGTTCTTGAGAGATATTAGGACTAGAGATGATAAACTTCAAGTCATCAGTGTATACATGGCATTTAAAGTCATAGAATTGTATGCGTTCACCAAGGAATATGGCTTGTATGACTTCACCAAGGAATAAGAACTTGGGAAACACAAATATTTATGGATAAATCAGTAGAGTATTTTCTTTTTTCCTAGGAGAAAGAAAGAATAGGTAAGTAACATTTGGGTTCTACATATGTGCCAGTCATGCCATATATATATTTGCATACACTATCCCATCACATTTAATAACTAATCACATTTCATGAGATAGGTAATGTTTTCATTTGACAGTTAAAACTAGCACTTGAAAAGGCTAGTTTTAATAACCAATTACAAATCCTTTCACTATCCCTTGCTATTTAACCTTAAGAAATTGAGGTAAGAGGCCAGGCGTGGTGGCTCACCCCCTGTAAACCCAGCACTTTGGGAGGCCAAGGTGGGTGGATCGCTTGAGGTCAGGAGTTTGAGACCAGCCTGGCCAACATGGTGAAACCCTGTCTCTACTAAAAACACAAAAATTAGTTGGTCGTTGTGGTGGGCACCTGTAATCCCAGCTAGTCAGGAGGCTGAGGCAGGAGAATCCCCTGATCCCAGGAGGCAGAGGTTGCAGTGAGCCAAGATCGAGAGACAAGAGTGAAACTCCATCTTAAAAAAAAAAAAAAAGAAAAGAAAAGAGAGCCTCGGCTGAAGATGCAGACATGACCAAGTCCAAGAACCACACTACGCACAGTCAGTCCCGAAAATGGCACAGAAATGGTATCAAGAAACTCCAATCACAAAGATACAAATCTCTTTAGCAAGTGGACTCCAAGTTCCTGAGGAACATGTGCTTTGTCAAGAAGCACAACAAGAAGGGCCTAAGAAGATGCAGGCCAGTAAGGCCATGAGTACATGTGCTGAGGCTATCAAGGCCCTTATAAAGCCCAGGGAGCTTAAGTCCAGTATCCCAAAGAGTACCAGTCATAAGCTCGATCATCTTGTCTACATTGCTCACCCCAAGCTTGGGAAGCATGCTTGTACCCGCATTGCCAAGGGGCTCAGGCTATGCTGGCTAGAGGCAAGGGATCAAACCAAGGCCCAGTCTGCAGCTCCATCTTCAGTTCCAGCTCAGGCTCCGAGGTGCCAAGGCCCTAAAAAGGCTTCAGAGTAGATATCTCTGTCTGCCAGCATGAGGACAGAAGGACTGGTATGAACCCCCGGGCTGCCGTCTGCATGGGGCTGGGGTCATCCTGTGCTATGTGTACCAATCAACCTGAGGCAGGATTTAAGAAAAAAAAAGAAATTAAGGTAGGTTAGCAAAGTTTTCCTGTAGTGTTGAAAGTAGAATGTAAACCTTGTTGTTTTTAATACTGTATATCCTATTACAATTGAATCCTTATGTGAGACGAACATTCAGTCTTTGCTAGATTATTCTAATTAGGTACCTTTGTATGGTTAGGTTAGCATGGAGCTAAAGATAAACGCCCGGTTTAAAAAAATGACAACCCTTCAGAAAACTCCGGCAGTTTACAGAAGAAATACAAATGGCCAATAAGTATATAAAAGTTCCTAACAAGCGAATTAAAGCAAATTAAAACAAGTGTTCACTTATTTATTTTTTACCTTTCAAGTTGATAAGAGCACAAAGATTGCTGATACCTAGTGTTGGTGTGGGTTTGGGGTGGGGGAAAGACACTCTGGTATGATGCTTTTAGAGGTCAGTATTGATTAAAATTTAAGATGTCCACATCCTTTGGCACAATAGTTTATTTTTAGACTGATTCTATGGAAACACAAGATACATGTACAGTTATTCACTGCAGCTGATCTGTGGTAGTGAAAACTTGAAAATAGTGAAATTCCTCTTAATAAGGGTGTCATCCGTATAGCAGAATATCATACAGCAGTAAAAACAAGCAGGAGTTTTATGTACAGATAAGAAGGGATACTTAAAATATATTACTAAGTAGGAGGAAGAATAAATTACAAAACAGTATATGTAATATACTTTTAAAAGATATGTAAGAAGAAAAGTTCTAGAGACAGCACTGAGTTGTTAATGTTAGTATTTCTGTGGTGGCATGATGGGAGACTTTGATTTCTATATTTCTGGATCTTTTTTCCTCAAGTCTTTTATAAATCAGAAAAAAGAATCAGTAAAGATACACAACACACACACACACGCGCACACGCACGCACACACAACGAACCCAACCCCAACCCTCCAGATGCTAGGTTACTACAGGATTTAGCAAAAGAATTGGAAGTGCATGTGGTTTGCTAGTTTTTCCAAAATCCAGCAGTTAGTCTTTTGAGCTCGTCCATGGGTTTGGATGATCTTAAACTAATACTTTATGTGACAAGTAAGCTGGTTTTAGAAACAAAATTTTTCTCCGTTATTAAATTCCTAGCCACATTACTGAGAAAACAATAGTGGAAAGCTTTTTAGGTCATTTATTACTTTATTGGCAGCTTTTAATTGTGTAGAAAATAGTAATTATCTTGGCATAAATCTCAAAACTCCTTTTTATTGGAAGATATTTTTCAGTGAGTATTCAATTTGATGATACTAAATAGCTTCACCCAAGAGCCCAATTTATTGTGGATGTTCAGGTTTGTAGCAGATTCATCGTTGAAGGCCTATAGTATTGCAGTACTCCCCAGAATCCGCTGTTTTTACTGGAGTTTTACTGCACTGCAGTTCTTTTTCCGATTGAAGAGGCTAAGTAATAATGTATATTGTAAACATGTTCAGGTCAAAACAGTATACTGTATACACTCCAGTGAAACTGTGGGTTCTCAGCTGGGTACTTGTCTTTAAGCCACTTGATTCATCTGAAATTTCTGTTTTGGGAATTTTTTTTTTTCTTCTTACTGTAGGCATTGCTGTGGCTATCTTGGTGCATAGGTATAACGACTTCCTTAAGAGCCAATTTGAGATGGAGTTTTGCTCTTGTCACCCAGGCTGGAGTACAGTGGTGTGACCTCAGTACACTGCAACCTCCGCCTCCCAGGTTCAAGTGTGCTTCCCACCTCAGCCTTCTGAATAGCTGGGATTACAGGTGTGGGCCACTATGCCCACCTAATTTTTGTATTTTTAGTAGAGACAGGGTTTTGCCATGTTAGCCAGCCTGGTCTTGAACTCCTGACCTCAGGTGATCCACTCGCTTCAGCCTCCCAAAGTGGTAGGATTACAGGCGTGAATCACAATGCCCAGCCTGACTTGCAGTTTTTAAAACAGTGCTAACTTTCCTTCCTGGAGGTCTGTTGTTTTGTTTTTGTTTTTTTTTTAATTCTTTTTTTTTCATTGATAGTAGTTCTCAAGGAAGAGGTCTGTTATGTTATGCAGATAACTCACTGTTTACTAAATGACGTAGTATATGTGTTCTCTGGGCACTGACTAGAGAACGTAATTTAATTATTGGGCATATATTGAACATTTCTATGCCAGGTATCGTGTAGATATTGGGGAATACAAAGATGTATCAGAGTGGGCATGGTGGCTCATGCCTGTAATCCCAGCACTTTGGGAGGTCGAGGAGGGTGAATCACTTGAGATCAGGAGTTCTAGACCAACCTGGCCAACATGATGAAACCCTGTCTCTACCAGAAATAAAAAAAATTAGCTGGGCATTGTGGCGTGCACCTGTAGTCTCAGCTGCTCGGGAGACTGAGGCAGGAGAATCATTTGAACCCAGGAGGCGGAGGCTGCAGTGAGCCGAGATGGCACCATTGCACTCCAGCCTGGGCATCAGAGCAAGACTTCATCTCAAAAATAAAAAATAAATAAAAAAAACAAAGATGTATCAGACATGGCCCTGGTCATTTGTGAGTGCATAGATTAATATCTGTGCACTCACAAATTTGACATTATAAAGTATGACATAATATGATATATATATACATGTCATATATGTACATAAAATGTGTAACAAACTCTATTCAGGGATATTTTGAGAGGCAATATTTGAAATTTTTTCAAAAGATATATGAGGCATACCTGGTAGAAAAGGGCATTCTAGGCAGATGAGAAAAGACACAGGTTTTGAGAGGAAGCACTATTCATAGTTTTGTAGTCATCTGATATGGTGAGTGAATAGGCTAATTATGGAGAGTGGTACTGGATAATAAGTTGTGGCCACGTTTCGAAGGCCCTTCTAGGTTACGCTATTAAGTGATATGATAAGATCTGTGTTTTACCACCCTCAAAGATGGCAGAAGGCAAGAAATAAAGTCAGAGCTGAACTGCATAAAATTGAGATGCAAGAAACTATACAAAAGATTAATGAAAACAGAAGTTGGTTATTTAATAGAATAAATAAGATAAACTGCTAACTAGACTAATAAAAAAGATCCAAATAAATACAGAAATGACAAAGGGGACATACGACCGACCCCACAGAAGTACAAAAACCCTCAGAGACTATTATGAACACCTCTATGCATGTAAAGTATAAAAACTACAAGAAATGGATACATTTCTGGAAACATACCTCCCAAGATTGAACCAGAAAGAAATTGAAACCTAGAACAGAACAATAACGAATTCTGAAATTGAATCTGTAATAAAAACCTACCAACCAGAAAAAGCCCAGGACCAAATGGATTCAGAGCCAAATTCTACTAGACATATTAATATCAAGAGCTGGTACAATTCCTACTGAAACTATTCCAAAAAATTGAAGAGGAGGGATCCCTCCCTATCTCGTTCAATGAGGCAGCATCATTCTGATACCAAAACCTGGCAGAGATGCAACATGAAACAAAAACTTCAGGCCGATATTCTTGGTGAACATAGATGCAAAAATCTTCAACAAAATACTAGCACACTGAATCCAGCAACATATCAAAAAGCTAATCCACTAGGCCAGGAGCAGTAGCTTTGCCTGTAATCTCAGCACTTTGGGAGACCAAGGCAGGTAGATTGAGGGCAGGAATTCAAGACCAGCCTGTGCAACATGTTGAGTCCCCATCTCTACCAAAAAAAATTACAAAAAAATTAGCTGGATGTGGTGGCACACGCCTGTAGTCCCAGCTACTTGAGAGGCTAAGGTGGAAGGATGGCTTGGACCCAGGAGGCAGAGGTTGCAGTGAACTGATATTGGGCCATGGTACTCCAACCCACGCAACAGAGCAAGACCCTGTCAAGAAAAAATAAAAGAACTAATTCACCACGATCAAGTAGGCTTTACCCGAGTTGCAAGACTGGCTGGGCATATGCAGATCAATGACTGTTATCTGTCACATAAACAGAGCTAAAAACCACATGATCATTTTAATAGATGCAGAAAAAGTTTTCAATAAAATTCAACATCCCTTCATGTTAAAAACCCTCAACAAACTTGACATTGAAGGAACACACTTCAAAATAATGAGAGCCATGTGTAACAAAGCCAACATCACACTGAATGGGCAAAAGCTTGAGAACTGGAAGAAGACAAGGTTGCCTACTCTCAACACTCCTATTCAGCATAGTACTAGAAGTCCTAGCCAGAGCAATCAGGCAAGAGAAAGAAAAAGGCATCCAGATAGGAAGAGAGGAAGTCAAACTATCTCTGTAGATAATATGATTTTATACCTAGAAAACCCCACAGTCTCTGCCCAGAAGTTTGTAAGTCTGACAGACAACTTCAGCAAGGTTTCAGGATACAAAATCCATGTGTAAAATTCCATAGCATGTCTATACACCAACAATATCCAAGCTGAGTGCCAAATCAAGAATGCAATCCCTTTTACAATAGCTGTGAAAAATAAAATACCTAGCAATACAGCTAATCAGGGAGATGAAGGTGAAAGAGCTCTGTAATGAGAATTAGGAAACACTGTTAAAAGAAATCAGAGATGACACAAACATAGAAAAATATTCCATGCTCATGGATAGGAAGAATCAATATTGTTAAAATGGCCATACTGCCCAAAGCAACGTACAGATTCGTTGCTATTCCTATCAAACTGCCAAAGACATTCTTCACAGAATTAGAAAAGACGATTCTGAAATTCCTATGGAACCAAAAAACAACCTGAATAGCGAAGGCAATCCTAAGCAAAAAGAACAAAGCTTGGAGGTATCACATTACCTGATTTCAAACTATACTTCAAGGCTTTAGTAATCAAAACAGCATGGTCTAAACAGAAACAGTGACATAGACCAATGGAACAGAATAGAGAGCCCAGATATAAAGCCTCACACCTACAACCATCTGATCTTCCCCGGAGTTGACAAAACAAGCAATGGGGAAAGGACTTCCTATTCAGGAAATGGTGCTGAGATAACTGGCTAGCCATATACAGAAGATTAAAACTGGACACCTTTATTACATCATATGCAAAAAATTAACTCATGGTGGATTAAAGACTTAAATGTAAAACCTAAAACTATAAAAACCCTTGAAGAAAACCTAGAAAATACAATTCTGGACATAGGCCCTGGCAAAGATTTCATGATGAAGTTGCCAAAGCAATTGGAACAACAACAAAAAATTGACAAATGAGACCTAATTAAACTAAAGAGCATCTGCACAGCAAAAGAAACTGTCAATAGAGTAAACAGACAACCACAGAATAGGAGAAAATATTTGTAAACAGTGCATCTGATAAAGGTCTAATATCCAAAATCTATAAGGAACTTAACAAGCAAAAAACAACTCCACTAAAAACTGGGCAAAGGACATGAACAGACACTTTTCAGAAGAAGACATACATGCAGCCAATGAGCATATGAAAAAGTGCTCAACGTTGCTAATCATTAGGTGCAAATCAAAACCACATTGAGATACCATCTCACACCAGTCAGAATGACTATTATTAAAAAGTAAAATAATAACAGATGCTAGTGAGGTTGCAGGGAAAAGGGAACACTTAACACACTGCTGGTGGGAATGTAAATGAGTTCAGCCACTGTGGAAAGCAGTTTCATGATTTCTCAAATAACTTAGAATTACCATTTGACCCAGCAATTTCATTATTGAGTATATACCCAAAGGAATATACATTCGTCTGTCATAAAGACACGTGCACAAATATGTTAATTGCAGCACTATTCACAATAGCAGAGACATGGAAGTGACCTAGATGCCCATCAGTGGTAGACTGGATAAAGGAAATTTGGTACATAATACACCATGGGCTACTACATAGCCATAAAAAAAGAACAAGATAATGTGCTTTGCAGCAACGTGGTTGGAGCTGGAGGCCATTATTCTAGATGAATTAATGCAGGAGCAGAAAACCAAATACCACATGTTCTCACTTATAAGTGGGAACTAAATATTGAGTATACATAGACACAAAGAAGGGAATATGACACCAGAGCTGCCGCCTTTTTTTTTTCTTTGGGAGAGGGACTCTTGCTTTGTTGCCCAAGCTGGATGGAGTACAGTGGCGCCATCTCAGCTAACTGCAACCTCCGCCTCCTGGGCTCAAGCAATTCTTCTGCCTCAGCCTCCTGAGTAGTTGGGATTACAGGCACCTACCACCACACCTGGCTAATTTTTGTATTTTTAGTAGAGACAGGGTTTCACCTTGTTGTCCAGGCTGGTCTCAAATGCTGGACCTCAAGTGGTCCTCCCACCTCGGCCTCCCAAAATGCTGGGATTACAGGTATAAGCCCTGTGCCCGGCCAACACCAGAGCCTTCTTGAGCAGGGAGAGTAGGTGGAGGGTGAGGAAGGGAAAAGTACCCATTGGATACTGTGCATATTACCTGGGTAGCAAAATAATCTATACACCAAATCCCTGCCATACGTAATTTACCCATGTAACAAACCTGCACAGAGTTTTTTCTAAGAAAAAATTATTTATTTATTTTTAGACAGAGTCTCACTCTGCCGCCCAGGCTGGAGTGCAGTGGTGTGATCTCAGCACACTGCAACCTCCTTCTCTTGGGTTCAAGCGATTCTCCTGCCTCACTCAGCCTCCTGAGTAACTGGGATTACAGGTGTGTGTCACTACACCTGGCTAATTTTTGTATTTTTGGTAGAGATGGGGTTTTACTTTGTTGGCCAGGCTGGTCTCGAACTCCTGATCTCAGGTGATCTACCCGCTTGAGCCTCCCAAAGTGCTGGGATTATAAGTGTGAGCCACCGTGACCTGGTCTTACTCTTTATTTAGAAAGATAACTATAGTAGGCGTTTTTGACTTCTAAGGATGGAAATGGGAAATGATTTGGAACAGTCCTTACGATAGTTAAAGGGAGAAATGCCAAGGACTTGGTTTAAGGCAGTGGAAATGAAGTAGAGGGGGCACATTTTAGATTTGGTGAAGCAGCTACTACTTGGGATGTGCATAAGGGAGAGAAGGGAGGTAAGGATAACTGAGTTTTTAGTTTTAAAGTACTTGTCACACATCTTAGAGACTTTTAGTAACAGGCAGTTGGAAATGTGAGTTAGGAGATTAGGATTGAGTGAGATGAATGTAGTCTAGTGATTTTTGAAATGTTTGAAATATGACTGTTAAGACTGGCAGGGCTTCAAATCTCTGGCACTGTCACTAAGATGGGAAATAAGCATATATATCTTAAAGAACTGTTGAGATTGTGCATGTAAACCTATCAATAAGTGATGCTTGGCATTATTCTATCTGTCTATCAGAACTAGGAGTGAATGTTTCACAGCAAAAGGATAAGAGTTTAAGAGGGAAAGATTGGTCTAGTTAGATTTCTGGAAAGTTAAGTATGTGAGCTATATCATTAGCTCTTTATGGAATTACCTCACTTGAGTTGTGCTGTAATATTCTTTTCTGTAATTCCATTGATAGTGAATATAAAAAATGTTTCAAGAAATCTTCCTGTCACTTGTCTTGAAGATGTCATTGTGTTCAATGTTTCCTATGGAAAAATCCTTGTAATTATTTCTTCGAAGAGTTTAGTACTAGAAAAAATGTTTTTTGCTCAAGCAAATTAGTATTATTTTACTAAGCAAGTAAGCAAGCAGTTTTTAAACTTGTTTTCTCTTTTTTATGTTGGCCATTTCAAAACATTTGAGCTTAATGCTTGATTGAAATATTTTCCTTAACCTGTATTTTTGGTTTAATAATCTCCATTTAATCTTTTATTATGTGACTCTATTGTATCTTTTTAGGTGCTTACACAACAGAAATTTATTGTCTCAGGATTCGAGGCTGAAAGTCTAAGATCAAAGTGTTGGCTGGATTGCCGCCTTCTGAGAGCTGTGGAGGATAATCTATTCCATATCTCTCCCCTTAACTTTTGGTTTGCTGACAGTCTTGGATATTTCTTGGCCTGTAGAAACATCTTCCCTGTAAAAACATGAAACAATCACTCGTTTCATCTTTTTTTTTTTTTAATTATAAATACGGGGTTTCACCATGTTGGTGAGGCTGGTCTTGAACTCCCGACCTCAGGTGATCCACCTGCCTTGGCCTCCCAAAGTGCTTGGATTACAGGCGTGAGCCACTACGCCCGGCCCGTTTCATCTTTACATGATGTTTTCCCTTTGTATGCATCTGTGTTCAAATTTCCCTTTTTTTATAATGTCACCAGTCATATTGGATTAGGGCTACCCTAATGGCCTCGTCTTAATTAATTATATCTGAAGTGACCCTGTATTTAAATGAAGTCACATTGCAAGGTACAGGGCATTAGGACTTTAACATAGGAATGTGGTGGGGCTAGGGGGAACACTTGAACTTCTAACAGTTGTGTGGTTAAACAAATGAGATAATAACCTTAAAATGCCTTATGGAGCTTTGGAGTTAGGTACAGAATTGAGAATTTGAACTTGATCTCTTTATGACTCTCCACGGAAGCTTTATCATAAGCATGGTGTTTATAGTCATTAATTGTTGTTTTCTTACAGTTCTCTGACTTTTTCCTTCATTTCTGAACTTTTGAGGGCATTCCAACTTTTCAAACAGTATGTCTTGTCCACCTGCTTTGGATTTCAGTCTTTTCTTCCAGACGGCTTCCGTGGGTTTTAAAACAGATGTGTAAATATTCCAACCTACCTTTTTGTCATTTATTTTACAAAGAGAAAAACCTACATGGAAAGTTTTTCCTAATACATTCTGTTACAAAGAGTATATTAGTGTTTCATCAGAAAAAGCAGGCTACTTTTTGCAAATAAATTAAAAAGTGGATTTGGTACTTAATATCAACTGGGCATGCCAGTATACTGAATTATTATCACAACAACCTTGGAAAGTAGATGCTACCATTTTAGTGTTACAGAGGAAGAAATTGAGACTTAAATTAAATATATTGTTGAATGTCAGTAGTTGGCAACTGGCTGAAACAGACCTCATGGTCAGTATTTGTTAAAAGCTTATGCTCATTCCACAATCTAATAAAGAAAAGGATGGTGTGAGTATCTGCTGAGGGGGTGGAGGGTCCCCTGTTTCTTGGGCCTCCACCCACTGTACTGTCATCTGGCATCCCTGAGGTCTCAGTTTCCTCATGGAAAAGTACAGGCAATTGGCCGGGTATTGTGGCTCACGCCTGTAATCCCAATACTTTGGGAGGCTGAGGCAGGTGGATCGCTTGAGCTCACAAGTTTGAGACCAGCCTGAGCAACATGGCAAAACCCCACCTCTACTAAAAACACAAAAAATTAGCTGGGCGTGGTGGCACGTGCCTGTAGTCCCAGCTGCTTGGGAGGCTGAGGCACGAATCTGCTTGAACCCAGGAGGTGGAGGTTGCAGTGAGCTGAAATCGTGCCACTGCACTCCAGCCCAGGCAACAGAGTGAGACTCATCTCAAAAAAAAAAAAAAAAAAGAAAAGGCATTTAATTGAAAATAAACATTGTACAAATGTGCTTGGCTGGCTTGGTGACTCATGCCTGTAGTCCCAGCTACTTGGGAGGCTGAGGCACGAATCTGCTTGAACCCGGGAGGTGGAGGTTGCAGTGAGCTGACATCGTGCCACTGCACTCCAGCCCAGGCAACAGAGTGAGACTCCATCTCAAAAAAAAAAAAAAAAAAAAAAAAAGGCATTTAATTGAAAATAAACGTTGTACAAATGTGCTTGGCTGGCTTGGTGACTCATGCCTGTAGTCCCAGCTACTTGGGAGGCTGAGGCATGAATCTGCTTGAACCCGGGAGGTAGAGGTTGCAGTGAGCTGAAATCGTGCCACTGCACTCCAGCCCAGGCAACAGAGTGAGACTCCATCTAAAAAAAAAAAAAGGCATTTAATTGAAAATAAACGTTGTACAAATGTGCTTGGCTGGCTTGGTGACTCATGCCTGTAGTCCCAGGACTTTGAGGGGCTGAGGAGGGAGGATTGCTTGAGTTCAGGAGTTTGAGGTTGCAGTGAGCTGATTATGCCACTGCACTCCAGCCTGGGTGACAGAGGGAGACTTTGTCTAAAAAACGGCAACTCTTGCCACCAAACTTAAAAAAAAAACACTAACAAAAATGTGCTATTAGATTAAGGAATACCAAAAAGTGAAAGGTATATATAATTACAGATACATCCAGTGTAGCTACAGGTAATTTAAGGCCGAGTGCAGTGGCTTACACCTGTAATCCCAGCACTGTGGGAGGCCAAGACAGGAGGATCGCTTGAGCCCAGGAAGTTTTTTTGAGACAGCATCTCGTATTGTCACCCAGTCTGGAGTGCAATGGCGTGATGACAGCTCACTGCAGCCTCAACTTCCCAAGCTCAGGAGTTTGAGACTAGCCTGGGCAACATAATGAGACCCTGTCTCTACAAAAAAAAAATAAAAAATAAATTCAAAACAAAACAAAGCTCAGATAATTTAGGTTAGTAGATAGTACAGAAATATGTGAAAATTTGAAGGTTTAAATACTGTGGTTGAAGACAGCAATAAAAAAAGGAAGTTTTTTTTTTTTGTCAAATGAATGATATAAATAGTATCTTAAGAGGTAAAGGTTTTAACAGCTTGGAATAATTGGTGAATACTTTCTAGGAAGGGGGAATAAAAAAAATAACGTTTATGATGATGTAGGAGAAAAGATGCTAGCCACTTACTTTGAATTATTCCACTTGATTCCACACCACAACCCTATGAGTGAGATGGCATTTAAACTTTTTTTCCAGATGAAGAAATGAAATTTACAGTTATTTGCTCATGCTCATATAGTTAGTAAATGGCACAAGTAGGATTCAAACTCTGTGTAACTCCCAAGTATTTTTTCTTTCTCATCATACCTGAGTCTTGAAGAACATGGAGCCAAGTATGTGTATTAGAAATTGATTGTATTCCAGATGGTAAAGTGTGGGAGATTTTAAGCATATAGTGAATATATCATTGTGACTGGAGGAGAAAGTTCAGTCATGTTATAATTCTTGTAAAGATCTTACAGTAGATGTATACTTTTATTATTTTATGCCATGATCTTTAATCTTTTGGGAAATATTGGTGTAATGTATTCAATTTGTTCCCTAGATAGATACTCAGTTGTCTTAAGTCCATTTATTGAATCCCCCTTTTCCTCTACTAACTAAAAAAAAAAGATCTTTATTGGCCAGGCATAGTGGTGTGCGCCTATAGTCCCAGCTACTTAGGAGGCTGAGGTGGGAGGATTGCTTCAGCCCCGAAGGCGGAGATTACAGTGAACTGAGATTGTGCCACTGCATTCCAGCCTGGGCAACAAAGCTGTCTCAAAAAAAAAAAAAAACCTTTACCGAAATATAATTTACATGCTATTAAATTCAACTATTATAGGTACAATTCAATTATTTTTAGTAACTGCATAGAGTTGTACAGTTTTTTAAAAGAACTTTAAGGTGTTTATTGTTTTTCATAACTCTTAATTGAAGTTTAATGGGTAGATGGTATGATTTTCATTTTATAATTGATGGTAATCTGCATTTTATAAGCATTTTGCCTAAGACTTTGTGGCTAGTAAATGGCAGAACCGAGACTCCAACCCAGCACCTTTTAGGAATATTAGCATGATAATTAAGAACAAATTGTTGAGGGTATGCTAATGTCAGCCCAAGAAGTTTGGATTTCATCCTTTATCGTGAGCATCACCAGCATCTCCAGCATCTTTGTAATGCCCTACTTGGCGCTTGTAGCTGGGTACTTTTTGGAAAGTGTCTTCTATGGTGGAACTCTAGTCTCTGAAAATGCTCCATGTAGGAAGGGTTCCCTAGTCAAGTAAATTTGAGAAGTACTTTGTCTTTTTGGATTATCACAGTTCACATTGTGTACACATACCCTGGGAAGCTGTACAGTAAAGAAATGGGTTTACTTTTTTTTTTAACTCATGTCCCCCCAGAGTTTTCCAAGTTTCTTAACCATAGAAGACCTTTCAAGTAATACTGCTCTAGTAGGATGTTTTTGGAGATTTAGACTCAATTCATTAAGACGAGATAAGTCTGAAGAAGAAAATTAAGCTGCAAGATTGGATTTTTTAAAAAGTAGGTTGTTATTATGTACATTTATCTGTTAATAGTTGTGGGGTAACTGCTCACAGATGCGGAAGTTCTGATTCTTTAGGTGTAAGATCCTTTGGTCCAAAGTTTGAAATTTTGTCTCTTGATTTATACTTGTATTTCCTTTTTTTGGTAGAGAATGGGGTCTTGCTCTGTTGCCCAGCATGGTCCTGAATTCTTGGGCTCAAGTGATAATCCCACCTTAGCCTCCCCCAAAGTGCTGGGATTAGACATGAGCCACCATGCCTGGCCCCATTTCTTTTAAAAATTTGAAAGGCTGTTTAGTATAGTAGCAAGATTTTTTGTTTGTTTGTTTTTGTTTTTTGTGTTTTTTGTTTTTTTTTTTTTGAGGCAGAATCTCACTCAGTCGCTCAGGCTGGAGTGCAGTGGTACGATCTCAGCTTACTGCAACCTCTGCCTCCTGGGTTCACACAGTTCTCTGTCTCAGCCTCCCACGTAGCTGGGATTACAGGTGTCTGCCACCATGCCCAGCTAATTTTTGTATTAGTAGAGATGGGGTTTCACCATCTTGGTCAGGCTGGTCTTGAACTCCTGACCCTGTGATCCACCTGCCTCAGCCTCCCAAAGTGCTGGGCTTACAGGCATGAGTCACCACGCCCAGCCTGCAGGATTACTTTTATGTCCCAGTTGTACCCTTTACTAGTATTGTGGCTTTGGGCAAGCTGTCTAATCTCTGAATCACAGTTTGCTTGACCATAAAATAAAAAGAATATCAACTTTGCTACAGTTGTTATTCAGATGGAGATTCATATCTACAATAATGATTGTTCAATTTGTTAGTATTCTATGGTGTCTCAGTTCATTTCTGCAGCTATAACAAAATATTGGAGACTGGGTAATTTTTATAGAACAGAAATTTATTTCTCAGAGTTCTGGGAGGCTGGGAAGTCCAAGATCAAGGTGTGGGTTGGTTTGGTGTCTGATGAAGGCTGCTGTCTGTGCTTCAGGATGGTGCCTTGTTGCCAGGTGCTCACATGGTAGAAGGGTCTAACAGTTTCCTTGTGTTTCATAAGGGTACTGATTCCATTAACATCATGACACGCTCCGCCCTCATGACTTAATCACCTTCTAAAGGCCCCACCTCTTAATACTATCACATTAACAAGTTTCAACACATGAATTTTGCAGGGGGTGGGAGGGAGATTCAGACTATAGGATTCTGCCCCTGACCCCTTAAATCCATGTCTTTGTCCCATGCAAAAAACATTAATTCTATCCTAATCGTCTCAAAAGTCTTCTAGCACCAGTTCAAAGTCCAAAGTCCAGAGTCTCATCTAAATTAGGTATGGGTGAGACTCAAGTTATTCATCCTAAGGCAAAGTGCTTTCCAGCTATGAGCCTGTGAAATCAGACAAGTTACGGTTTTGGAAAATACAGTGGTAGGACAGACATAGGATAGATACTTCCATTCAGAAATGGAGAAATTAGAAAGAAGAAAGGGATAACAGTTCCCAAGAAAGCCCAAAACCCAGCAAGGCAAACAACATTAAATCTGATGCCTGAAAATAATCTTAACTTCTTTTCTTGCCTTCTGGACACACTGGGACTCAGGGTGGGTCCTGAAGGCTCTAGGGAACCCTGCCCCTATGGCTTTATCTGGGGCAACCC
Organism: Ateles fusciceps; assembly: GCA_036589455.1. Classification (NCBI taxonomy): domain Eukaryota; kingdom Metazoa; phylum Chordata; class Mammalia; order Primates; family Atelidae; genus Ateles; species Ateles fusciceps. The sequence continues at coordinate 2,215,079 of JAZHEH010002853.1, read as the reverse complement.
CTAATGCAGCTCTCACAGGTTGGAGTCTGGTGCCTCTGGCTCTCCTAGGCTGTTGTTACATGTTGGTGGCTGCACAGTTCTGGGATCTCTGGAGCAGCCTTGCCTTCACAACTTCATCAGACATTACCCTGGTAAGAGCTCTCTGCTGCAGCCTGCCCCCTTGGCATTTCTCCATCTAGCCCCTGAGGCTTTCTGAGAAATCCTTTGAAATCTAGGTGGGCATAGCCATGCCTCTGAGTGTACTGCACTCCTGAAGAGTTAACACCATGTGGGCATTGCCAAGGTTTACCACTTGGGCCCACTTTTGCCCTCCAGAGTGGTGGCCTGAGCTGCACCTGGCCTCACTTGAGCCACAGTGGGGCAGTCAGGGAGCCTTACTTGGGAATAAGGGGAGCAGAGATATGAGGTGACCCTGGGCAGCTGGGCCTCTCCCTAGAAAATAGTTCCGTACGCAAGGCTCTGCCATTGTGGGCCTGTGGTGGGGTGTGGCAGCCTTGAAGCAATCTGAAATGTATTTGGGTCCATTCTTCCATTGTCTTGATGAATATCACCTGCTTCCTTGTGTCTATACAAATCTCCTTATTTTTTTTATTTTATTTAACTTTTTTGATTGTAATTTTGTTTTGTAGAGATGGGGTCTCACTATGTTGCCCAGGCTGGTTAATCACCTTATCAAAAAGGTCGCTTGGCCATGCTTGTGATACTCTCTTCCAATACCTGCCCCCCCCCCCCCCCCCCCCCCATTTTTTTAGAGATAGTGTCTCGCTCTGTTTGCCAGGCTGGAGTGCAGTGGTGCCATCTTGGCTCACTGCAACCTCCACCTCAAGGGTTCAAGTGATTCTCCTGCCTCAGCCTTTAGAGTAGCTGGGAATACAGGCACATGCCACCATGCCTGGTTAATTTTTGTATTTTTAGTAAAGACAGGGTTTTGCCATTTTGGGCAGGCTGGTCTCGAACTCCTGACCTCAGGTTATCTGCCCACCTCGGCCTCCCAGAGTGTTGGGATTACAGGTGTGAGCCACCATGGCTGGCCCAATACCCATTTTTAATCTTTACAACCTAGCCAGGCTGATAATTTCCCAAATTTTTAAGTCCTGCTTCCCTTTTGATTGTAAATTTCATCTTTAGGCCAGATGAGGTGGCTCATGCCTGTAATCCTAGCACTTTGGGAGCCTGAGGTGGGTAGATCACTTGGGCTTGGGAGTTCAAGACCAGGCTGGGCAACATGGTGAAACCCTGTCTCTACAAAAAAAAAATACAAACAAAAAAAATTAGCCAGGTGTGGTGGCTTGTGCCTGTAGTCACACCTATCTGGGGGCCTGAGGTAAGAGGATTCCTTGAACCCAGGAGGTGGGGGTTGCAGTAAGCTTAGATTGTGCCACTGCAGTCCAGCCTGCGTGAACGAGTGAGACCCTGCCTCAAAAAAAAAGAAAGTCTTTAATTCATTTCTCACATTTTCTGCCTTCCAAAATAAGAAAAGTCACATGTACGTATATGTGTGTGTAGGATGTTTACTTTAAAAAATAATAATTTAATACAAAAAAATTAGCTGGGCTTGGTGGTGCACACCTGTAGTCCCAGCTACTCGGGAGGCTGAGGCAGGAGAATTGCTTGAACCCGGGCGGCGGAGGTTGCAGTGAGCCGAGGTCGTGCCACTGCACTCCAGCCTGGCGCCTGGTGACGGAGTGAGACTCTGTCTCAAAAAAAAAAAAAAATAATAATAATAGTAATAATTTAAACCATTGATTTCTGGCCATATCACCACTCTGTTGCCACCCACTCCTGTTTTGGTTAAGTCCAGTCAGGTATCCTCTGTTAGGGAGCATAAGGCTTCTTCCATCAAGGTTGTGTATCTGAAACCAGTGTTAATGCAGTGAAAATCACTACCTGAAATTTGGATATTTTTGGGGACAAACTCTATTTCTTAATGATAAGGTGTTATTAAAAGGTGGGAAATTTGTAAGATGGTTTTATTGTCCTCTGACAACAGTTTAATATTCATTAATTTTTACCTGTATTTCATTATGCTTATGTGCAGTGGACCTTGCTTTCAAGGAACGTAAAAATCTATTAAGATAAGACAAGACATTGACCATAGATACTTGAATTCTTGGCATGTTCAATAATTGTTCTGTTGGCTTGTATAGAAGGTGAAAAGAGAGATTTGAAATTTAAAAAAAATAAAAACCTTTGAAGTGAAGAGCATTTGAAATAAAAATGCTACATTAGAAAACAATTTGACTCTAGAATTGTTTACTCTATTTTGGTGTAACCATTCTATTTTATTAGGAAATTGTGAAGAGTAAATGCCTTAAGGGTTTTGGTGGAATGAAGGAACCTCTCCCCTTATGGATTTCTCTGTCATCATCATCATCATCATCATCATCATCATCGTGAAAATAAGTGCATTGTAAAAAGTCATAAGATAAATGACGAATGTCTTTCTTTCTTTTTTTTTTTTTTTAAGATGGAGTTTCACTCTTGCTGCCCAGGCTGGAGTGCAATGGTGCGATCTTGGCTCACCGCAACCTCCGCCTCCCGGGTTCATGCAGTCTCCTGCCTCAGCCTCCCGAGTAGCTGGGACTACAGGCGTGCGCCACCATACCCAGCTAATTTTGTATTCTTAGTAGAGACAGGGTTTCTCCATGTTGGTCAGGCTGGTCTCAAACTCCTGACCTAGTGATCTGCCTGCCTTGGCCTCTGCAAGTGCTGGGCTTACAGGTGTGAGCCACCGCCTGGCCTTCTCTCTGTTACACTCTCACACAACTAGATGTGTTGATAATCTTGTGTGGAGTCTTTTCCCCACACCGACCAATTCTTCAGTTATCTAGTTACCTCCTGGGTGTCCTGCAATTCAGTTACGACACTACCTGGAGTTAGCACAGGCTCCAGAGGTTAAGGGTTCAGTCACACAAGAATGCTCCCCACTTCAGATACCAGTCACAATTAATGGGTCCCCAGATTATCCATACTTCTATCCAACTTGACTACAAATTGGGAGTTCCCATGACACCTTCTCAGGTTTGATAATTTGCCAGGATCACTCATAGAATTCAGGGAGGAAACACTTGATTACTTGACTGGTTTATTACAAAGGATACAGAAACAGCCAGATGAAGAAGTAGATAGAGCAAGGATTTTTTTCTCTGTGGAGTTGGGGTGTGTCACCCTCCTGGCTTATAAATGTGTTCACTGACCCATCAACTCCCTAACCCCACTGTTCAGAGATTTTTATGGACACTTCATTTCACAGGCAAGGGAAATTATTAACTCAGTCTGTAGCCCCTCTCTCCTCACTGGAAGATGGGTGGGTAGGGGCGAAACTTCCAAACTTGTAATGAGGGCTTGGTCTTTCTGGTGAACAGCTCCCATCTAGGTACCTCATTAGAACAAAAGAGTCACTTCTTTAGAATAAAGGATGCTTCTATCACCCTGGAAATTCCAAGGGATTTAGGAGGTCTGTGTTAGGAACTGAGGTCAAAGACCAAATATGAAGATAGTGTCATCCCTGTCACCAAGCATCGACAATGATTGATATTTTCCCAGTCTTATTTTGTCTGTCCTTCTATTTTAGTTTTATTTTGCTGAATTATATTAAATATATCCTGGACATTAATTACCATGAGTTTGAATTATTTCATAGCAGTTTTTCAGTGGATTTACTTAATCATTCTTTTAGACATGTCGACCTACAAGGAAGAAACTGAGGTAAAATTAATATAAATAGAGAGTCAGCTGGGCACAGTGGCCCTGTAATCCCAACACTTTGAGAGGCCAAGATGAGAGGATCACTTGAGGACAGGAGTTCGAGGACAGGAGTTCGAGACCAGCCTGAGGAACATAACAAAATCTCATCTCTACAAAACAAAAGAAAAGTAGAGAACTTATTTGGGCCAAACTTGAGAATTGCAACCCTCAAGGAGCGTAGATTCAAGTTGCCCTGAACATATCCTCTGATTAGCAGTAGTGGATTTTTAAAGGTAAAATAGGGGGACAGGGAGTGAAAGTGTGTCAGGAATTCTCATTGGCTTACAGAAATAACATTAATTCGGCTATGCCTTGTTAAGCTGTAGGGTGTGCATTACAGTGTCCAATGTGGCATTATTAGGTTAATTTATAGCTGCTTGTGGCAGTAGCAGGCAGTTTCAAGAGATGAGTACATAGCTCAAAGTGGGGAGTAGGCCATGACTGCTGTCTCATTTTAATTCGTCTCTGGGCCTGATACTAAAAGTGTTTGCATTCCTCAGATAATAAAAAGTTCTTTTTTCCCCCAGACATTTCACATTGTTTCTAACTTTTTGTTAAAATACTACCTTTAATATTTGTATATAAATCAACTTGATGAACTTTTTCTATATAAATATTTAGGTGCTTCTCATGATATTCTTCAGCCACATCCTGAAGTTATAATCACTGAAAGATATGAACCATTAAAATAAACTTTGTAATTATAAAAGCAGTATATTTTCATTAATGGATGTTTTGGGAAATAAATGTAAAAAACAAACAAAATAAAAATTACCTCAGATTATTTTCCAAAGAGACCCACATTTTTGTAGGTTGCTTCTTACTGGGGCTGAAGGGGGTTTCTCGATACCTCTGCCTGGAGAAGAGCAAGCCCACTTGCAGCCCAGCGTACCGTTAAACTAGCAGATTAGAAAAATAGCTGCATGCTAAGTACTTATCAGGAAGTAACATCTAAGACACAGTGTTGCATTGATTGCTCTAATAGTTCTACAGTCCTTCAATATCATCCTACCTTAAACTCAACTGTCAGTATTCCTGAATTCCATCCACTAGCTACTTCTGCAGAATTTCTTCCCCCTGAATTTTGAGTTAGTGTGCGTCTGTCTGCTGGTTTGTTTCAAAAGATGTGTTGTGAGAAATAGTCTTGAGAAAATTGCTTCTGTTTACTATCTGATGATTCACAGGAGAAATTGTTGTCCTTTTAGTAAGTTGAAGAAAGAAAACTTGATGAGGAAACTGGAAATGCAAGTGTTAGAAACGTAATCATACTGTGCTTGGGGACTATTTGATTCATAGAAAATAAATTACTTATGTGGGAAATATTTAGTCAGCTTGAGCACTGTTAACAGATTTCTAGATTCAAGCCAATTTTACTTGATCCTGCCTCTTATGAACTGGTAAATAAAAAATAAGTGTCACAGATTTGAGACTTTACAACTTATATAGGAACACAGAAGTGAAATCAATGTTTCATCCTCTGAAATAATTTCAAATACCTGAATTTTCCTTCTCTTTCAGTTCCAGGAATGGATGGAGGTGCTTTAACTGATACAAGTCTCACAGATTCCTATTTTAGCACAAGCTTTATTGGAGTCAATGGATTTGGAAGCCCTGTAGAAACAAAATATCCCCTGATGCAGGTATCCTTAGTTTAAATTCATATTGCACTAAACTATGAAGTTTATTCTGGAACCAGGGGACATATAGAATCTTCATTTATTCCTACATTTGTTGGGTGGGAGGTGAGATTTTAGGAGGCAGTGAGATGGGTGAGATACAGGTAAACCATCTCCCATAGGGTTGGAGTTAATGAGAGCTTTTGTAAGTCGGGGTTTGGTAGGGTTAGGGGCAAGAGTGATGGGAGTGTGTAGAGGATAGATAGAGACTAATTTCACTTGTACGTTTTGTGTATATGTTAGTTAAACTTACGTTTTGAGCAGTTTATGCATGTATTATAAAAGTTAAGTTACAAAAGGATCTCCCTCCTGTTATTACTCACCACCTTTCCAGTTAATCTTCCTAGAGATATAGCTACCATTACTGGTTACACATTTCCTACGTATCCTCTCAGGAATATTCTTTGCATATAGAAGCATTGTCGCTAGCTTTATTTTGTTTAATGCTTAAAATGTTAAATTTAAAGTCATAGTACTTGAAGCATTTTACATTAAAAATGTCTGAATTTTTTTTAACCCCACTTTGTTCTTTTTGGCTCCTTTTTCCCCTTTGTTTGTCATATGACTGCATATAATGCTCAGGACATTTGTGTATAGATTAGTTTTTGTTGATGAGTATTGAACAGTTTTGTAGAATTGGAATAAAGTTGTAAGGCATTCTAGTGTTCTTAATTGGAAAACTGCCATAATAGTAAAGGCAATGTATTGTCCTTTCTAGTTTCTGTGATATACTACTGGATGTTTTTTTCCATTATTACAATTAGATACTTAAACACAAGACAAATTCATCTTTACATTTCTCTCTCTCTCTCTCTCTCTCTCTCTCTCCCTCTGTCTGTCTCTGTCTCTCTCTCTTGGTCTCTCTCTCTCGCTCTCACTCACTCTGTCTCTCTGGAGACAGGGTCTTGCTGTGTCACTCAGGCTGTAGTGCAGTGGTGCGATCATGGCCCACTGCAATTTCAACCTTCTAGGCATAAGCGATCCTCCTGTTGCCTCAGCCTCCTGAGTAGCTAGGACTGCAGGTGTGTGCCACTAAGCCTGGCTAATAAAAATAATTTTAGCAGAGATAAGGTCTCTCTGTGTTGCCCACGCCAGTCTTGAACTCCTCGTCTCAAGTGATTCTCCCACCATGGCCTCCCAAAAGACGTATTACAGGCTGGGATTACAGGCATGAGCCACCACTCCTGGCCTAGTGTTTATATTTCTAGTTGGACTGATTTTAAGGTCTGTATGAAACCAATGCTTTTTTGAATTATTTTAATTTTTATTTTTGTAAAAGCTGAGGTTTCGTGTAGATATACATGCTAAGAGTTGTTTATAAACAAACATATACAGCCATATGCAGAAATGGTTATGTTTTATGAATAATTTAACTAGTTTAATGTATAATTATAACTTCTTTTGACTGCCTGTGAGCTATAGTTTTAGGTACTTCTTAATATATATTTTTGTATTAAAATTACCTCTGAAACTTAACCCTTTTCTTCACTTTAAAAATTATGCAGACATTAAATAAGAAGTTGAGTGTACAGATTCAGGATTCTAGAATTAAAGCCAGAGCTAGAAATTCCTAACTTACACTTTTTAAGGCATTGAGTTGGATGTTGTATATGAGACAAGGATTTGTGGGCATGGGATGAAGGGCCTTACAGGATGGAGAGACCATAGAGGCAATGGAGTGAGTCAAGAAAGCATAGAACGTGTTTAGAGAACAGATAATATCCTAATTTTATAAGCTTTATAAGGTGTGTGAATGATAGTACAAATTGAGAAAGGATATTAGAGCATTTATTGATTTTATTCATAGTTACTGTATACACTCTTGGGTGGATATAGGAGTTTATGTTTTACAGACAAGGAAACTTAGGTGTTTTGCCCAGGCTAATAAGTTATGGAAACATAATTCAAAATAGGTCTGTAGCTTTGGCTTTAAATACCTGCCTAGTGAGTAAAATTTTCATTTCATGTGTTGCATTTCATGTGGTGGTTTTTATAATCCAAGCAGTAATATGTATAGGAAGATTAGATTGTCAGTAATGTGAACAGTAGTTTGGAGGGGGAAGAAGCAAAGAGGGTCAGTCTTATTTGGTTGGATACTTTTATTTCTGTATTCCTCAATGATGTTATGTATACATATTTTGTTTTTCAGAGAATGACTAATAGTAGCAGCTCCCCAAGCCTTCTCAGTGACAGTGCCAAGCCATATGCAGGCCATGGTAAGACCTGGTCCATTTTGCTTGTGTGTGTCTGTGTATGTATCTCTTACTTTAAAAGCAATATTCAACCATCGTAGAAATTTTGAAAATTGTAAACAAGTATAAAGAAGAAAATAAAAATTATTATCTTCCCACTCAAATCTAACTATTGAGATTCAGATTCCAGGCCAGGCGTGGTGGCTCACGCCTGTAATCCCAGCACTTTGGGAGGCTCAGGTGGGTGCATTGACTGAGCCAGGAGTTTAAAACCAACCTGGAAAAAACAACAACAACAAAAAACCCAACCTGGGCAATATAACAAGACCATGTCTCTATTCTTAAAAAAAAAAAGAAAAGTGTATAAGTTATATAACGTGCGATTAACATCTTGCTCTTTGCACTGTTAGTTATTTAATATTAAATTAATGTTAATTTTAATGAAGGTGAGACTGAAAATCCAGGAAGAAGAAGGCAGAGAAATGAAGCAGCGGTCTATATGTACTACATTGTGAAGAGATTTAAGGTTCCTTTACATAAAGGCATTTGTATACTTTTTAGGATTTAGCAGAACATTTAATGAGATTAATAAATAAAAAAGCTCAGAAATGAAGATAAATATTTCAGTATATCTCATGCATGCCTTTTCAGAGACTCTTCTTATTTGTAAAGTGAGAAATAATTAAGATATATAGTTTCATTTGTAACTTCTTTTACAGAGTAGTGGAATTTTGAACCTACGAAATCTTTGGATTTCATGTTTGTGTTTTAAAAAATGTAATATTTCCATCTTTAACTTAATAATTTATCTTTTTAGTAATAATGTCAAATAAGTGGTGATAGACTTTAAAATGTGGAATAGTTTGTAAAGTAGATGGTTTTAAAGCCTTGCTGATGTGTTGAAATCCAAGACTGGATCTCTCAGAGTATGAGTATGGTTGACACTGCCCCCACCCCCCCACTCTCCTTTTTATCCTTCTCAAGATTTGGTCTCAAGATTACAAACCTTAATTTACTTTAGGTCGACTTACTTCCTTCATAAACATACTCACAATAGTATGGTTAAGAGATTTTTTTCTCTGTTTGGTTTTTCTTTTTGGTCTAGTCAAATAGATCTAATCCATATAGCTTTTGAATATTTGAAAGCAAATTGGTTTGCCAGTTTGTGTTTTATTTGCTCAGAAAATATTTGAACATATCTCTGTGTTAGGTATTAAATATAATTATTGTGGCATTTGATTTTTTTACTATATAGGCATTGTCAAGTTAAACATTTATTAGATTTGTGGGTTACCCAAGTTTTATGTGTAGAAACTTATGTAACTTACCTTTCAGATCCTCTAACTTCACCTGCTTCATCCTTGTTTAATGACTTTGGTGCCCTCAACATCTCTCAGAGACGAAAGGTAGGTGAAATTGAAACTTGAATGAAACTAAATGGAATTTAGAAGTCATGTTGGCATTGTTACCTATGTAGTGTCAATGTTTTCGTAAGTGGAGGGAGAGCTTTTTATGGGCTTTAGTGTTTTTCTTGCCTTTTGTTTATCCTTTATCTTTTTACATGTGGAAATTTCTTTGATCTGTGTACATGGAATAGAGATTTTGTGTGAAGGGATGAAATCCTACTGCTTATTTTTGTTAATTTTATTTATCTCAATATATTCTGTTTTTAAGAACATCTAATGTTATAGTTGCTGTTAATGTGACCCATTGTAAGCATATTCATTATGTTTTAACTTTATTTTAGATGGCTTTATCTAAATTTCAAAGATTCTTGCCTAATTTACTCCTCATCACAAAGCAAACTTAAAGTTTTCAACTTTTCATAATTGGCCCAGCAATTAAAAAAGTTGAAAATCACTTCACATTAGAAATTTAATTTTATTTGGAATTGAGATTGATAGGCCAAGGGTAGATTTTTGAAGTATTTTATAAGGACTGATGTTGTGACAGATTGAATAATTTGATGCCTTTGAGTCTTAATGAGAATCTTGTTAATACTAATAATCATCTAGAGAAGATAGTCTTTTTTGATTAGGATTAGTAACAGCTAAAAATGTTCAGGAGGTTGTAATTCTTGGTGGAAGTAACTGTAAAGTTATAACATTGTTTCCTAAGTAATGGAAGCAAGACCCCAAATTTAATGAGATTAATAAATATAAAATTAACTAAAGCTCAGAAATGAAGATAAAATATTTCAATATATCTCATGAATATTAATTTTAGAATAACTTAAGAACTTAAGATACTTCTAAGAAGGATCTGATCAGCAGATAGTATAAAATGAAATTCAAGAAGACTGTGGTGGTGATGGCTTCACAGTTACAGTTATCTCCAAACTCATTGAGTTGAATGCCCTAAATATATATAGCGTTTTACATGTCAATCAGACCTCAATAAAGTGGTTTAAAAAATTCAGAAAGATTAGATTTTCTAAGACAAAAAGAAAGTTATGAGGACAGATGTAAATTATATTAAAACCTCATGTATCTAATGTTATTTCCATTTTGAGACATGGATGAGAACAGGAAGGTAATTACAAAATGCTTTTTAGCAACTAGAATTGATAGACTAAAATCTGTGGGTTTAAAACTAAAATCTGTGGGTTTAATTTAATGGATTTTCTTATAGGCTCTTATCATGGATAAATTTGCTCTCGGTTGACATAATTTTCATATAAACTGGAATACTTTGTTTCTAAATCCATATGTTGGAAGTGTCATAGAGTTGAATAGAAACAGGCCCAGGACAGTAGACAAAGCCTAACAATGTGGAAGCAAGCAGTAAAATGCTGAAAAGCACATACAAGCTGGACAAGTTATCTGGAGCTCTTTATGGGAAAACATAGTCTTTAAATTGTCTTAGGCATTTCTCTAATGACCTTTTCTCATTTTAAAAATAATAATCAGTTAACTTGGCTGGGCGAGTTGGCTTAGGCCTGTAATTCCAGCACTTTGGGAGGCCAAGGCGGGAGAATTGCTTGAGCCCAGGAGTTTGAGACCAGCATGTATGACATACCAAGACCCCATCTCTACTAAAAATAAAAAAATACCAAGACCCCATCTCTACTAAAAATTTAAAAAACCCCATCTCTACTAAAAATCGGGTGTGGTGGTACACATCTGTAGTCCCAGCTACCTGATTGGCTGAGGTGGGAGAGTTGCTTGAGCCTGGGCGGTTGAGGGATCATGCCACTGCACTCCAGACTGGATGACAGAGTGAGACCCAAAAAGAAAAAATCAGTTAATAACTAGCATTGCTGATGTATGAATAGAAAGTAAAACTAGAATAATAAATTAATATTTAAAAGTATTTCTAATATAAGAGGTTGGTGAGACATGTCTTAAAGTGGAAATATATGATTTAGAGTTCCTGACATTTACTTTTGAGAAAATAATAAAAATTATTAGAAATTGAGAAAGGGAAGATACAATACCTTTTCTTTTTATAATTTATTTAAAAATAATAAAATGTTACTAGAATGTGACCTAAATATTTGGAGAGAAATTAGAATATATCCAATGGAAGCAGACTAATATAGAAACATGAGTACGGTGATATTTGAGCTCCTTAATCTCCTATTTTTTGACCTTTGCCAACTTTCTAGGCTGTAATTGTCCCGTCTGTGAAATGATGAGCATGACCTCATCATTACCATAGTTGCTGTGATGTCATTCATCTTTAAAACTTAATGTCTGTCTAAATTGAAAGCATCCACATGTCAGTTTCTGCTTAGAAATTTGTGGTTCTTATATTCATATAGCTTAAAGGATCATATTTTCTTGCCATTTACATTTAAAATGATGTGTAATCTAGAGAGACAGTTTTTCCAGTAGTGAGCAACATAGGTAGAAATCTGGGTACAGGTTGCATATATTTTTACATTGTTAATGGTTGAATTGAGGAGGTTTCAAATCTCAAAATCTCTTTACATTAGAAATACTCTTGGCATAGGAGTATGGCATATTACGCATTGTGAACTAAAGGCATATGAAGAAATTTTCTGTTTAACAAAGTAATTTTACTGGAAGTAACTCAAAATTATGAATATTATAATTCCAAATTTATCTCATCAGGTTAGCATGATTACATAGTGACATTTTGTTTTATAATGATATAGGAGAACAGGTAGGCTATACTTACCACTATTCCATAGCTAGTGAGATAAATTATTTTCTGAAAATCTCAGTTGGGCCAATCTCTGAGCCAGATATGCTAACTTTTGACTTTGGGGTTATGTGATTTACTGGGGTCAGATTAGTCAGGTATTTGTATAGTAGTCATTTTTACTATATGCTGTGTGGGCAAATTGAAAAGAAAGGACTCAATTTTTTTCTTCCCTTAAATCTAATTGGAGATGCAATACATGAACCTAAGATAGAACATTTTACTCAGCAGCATATTAACTAGTGGCAATTTAAATATTTGATGATTGCTAGGTAGCAAAGAATTCTTTTTTTTTTTTTTTTTTAAGATGGGGTTTCACCATCATGGCCAGGCTGGTCTTGAACTCCTGACCTCAGGTGATCCACCCACCTCGGCCTCCCAAAGTGCTAGGATTACAGGCGTGAGCCACCGCGCCCGGCCGCAAAGAATTCTTTAGATCCTGAAGAATTTATGGAGAAAAGATGTTTCAAATTGGGTTTTTTGAGGATGAGGAATGTATAGAGGCAAAGATACCTAGGCAGAAGGTACACTTGCTTACAAGTGATAGAGGCAGAAGGTACGCTTGCTTACAAGTGATAGAGGTAGGAGCTTTAGTAAAATTCTTTTCTTCTTCATTCTGAGAATTACAGATAAACTAAGAAAACATAGCTGAGGACCTTAGTATCTTTAGGAACTTAAAGGAAAATGTGGGGAGTGAAAAATAGTACAGAGTCTGTTACAGTGGCTCATGCCTGTAATCCCAGTACTTTGGGAGGCTGAGGCTCAAGGATCACTTGAGGTCAGAAGTTTGAGACTAGCCTGGACAATGTAGTGAGACCTGGTCTCTACTAAAAACTAAAAATATTAGCTGGGTGTCGTGGTGAGCACCTGTAGTCCCAGCTACTTGGGAGGCTTAGAGGTGGGAGGATGACTTGAGGCCAGGAGGTGGAGGCTGCAGTGAGCTGTGATCACTTCAGTGCACTCCAGCCAGTGTGACAGAGCAAAATCCTGTCTCAAAACAAAACAAAAAAACCAGAAGAGTCACAGCCATATATCTGGGCTGTATAATTGTTGTTAACTGTGTGAGAAACTTCTTGAAGAGTTGTGTGTTGAGAATGTATGCCTTAGGGCAATACTACTCATATGTGTCACGGGACCAGTGTTAGTCCTTGAATTGTCTGTTAGGAGACAAACACTGAAAACAAATGTCTAGAGACTTCTATAACAATTTGATAGTACTTCTGTAACAATTTGATAGTACTGTGACATTCAAATATGGAATCATTTTTCTAGTAATTCATTTTTATTTTATATAATTATAGGACCATAATGTGTAGAAGATTTTTTTTAGTAAGTTATCTTTTTTGATGCTGGAGAAGCACTGATTTTCTTTTTATTTGCCACATTAGGAATGCCTAATTTTATAGATCAAAAAAGTAACCATTATTTGAGTTTTGTTAAAAGAGTTAATATACAAGAGATTATTACATGCGTAAACCTTAATAGCAAGATAGACAAAATTAAATTTGAGCACTGCGATGAAAAGAAGTAGTTTTGAGAGTCACTGTGAATCACAAATGTGATCTAGACAAGCATTAAAATTTCCTATGAGAAATAATTTGGGAACAAAGTATCTTTACCACAGAGTCAGATGTTGGAATATAGACATTAATAATTGAAGTGGTTCAGTGCTATGATATCTTGCTAATGATTCTTGCCAAGATAGCAGTTTTTATGTAGGGCAACCATGTATGATTGAGGCAAGTCCTAGGCAAAATGAGAAAGATTTCAAATTTGTTCTAGCATGCCTGGCTTCCCCCTTTATATTTTTCTGGGCTATTGCCCTTCTTCACCTTCTTTTTTTGTTCACCTCGTGACATGCTTATTCAACTTCCCCCTACTACTTCCATTTATTAAAGCAAAAAGGGTGTGATGTCCATCATTTATATTTCTTTGGTTTACTTTAGTATGCTATTTCAGTTAATATGCAGTTTTACCTGGATATTTGCGTTATATTTCTAATAGTGAGATAACAGATTTTTCAGTTCTGTAAATTTTTTTTTTAAGTTTTAATAACAAGTTAAATTATTTGGGGTTAGGAGGCAGAGCCTTCAGAATTATCATGTTTATTTCTTCTGTTCTTGCTTTTAAAGCTTTTGGTTAGGACTAGGGGAGTAGAGACCAAAGGGAGCTGGCTGGTTCATCTGCTGATAGCTTATTTGTGAGGAAATGTGGATGCTAGAGATACAGTTCTGGATTATTCTGCTTGAGAGAGAAATTCAGTAGCAGTACTTTTCTCTGCTTTCTTCTTTGTTTGAACCTAGTTTGGGTCTCCCTTTTGCACTGTTCTTTATCTTAAGAGCATCCATCCCTCTCTGTTACAAAACTAACTGATGATAAATATTTTACGTTTCCTGATTAACTTGACATTTAACAGTCTTCTTACAGCATTTCTATTCTAAAGTCTTTCTTTGAAAGATGACTTTTACATTATTTCTACTCTAGGGAAGAAAATACGGAATAACAAGGACTAGAGCGTATTTACGGTAGAGTTCCTTTGTGGAGAAAGATATAGTAAATGTGGAGAAATTAATAGGATTATAGCATAGACAGTTTGGAATATAAATCTTGTCTTAATCCTGCTGAGGTTAGGCTAGGCCCTTTTGGCATACTGAATCAAGTATTGGTGTCAGGGAAAATAAAGAAAAGGAGAAAATGGAGAAGACATTGAAAAACAACCAAAATTTTAAAGGAGATTACAATCTAAATTTAATCTGTAAAACAATGGTTTTTAGGTTCTTTATGTATGTTCTCAAAGAAATAATGTTTTACTTGGTGTTTAGATTTCCAGTAAGCCACATCAGTATCTTTTACCCACTGAGTATTGTTCAGTAATGTTTCTGGGAAATTGTGGCTAGCATTCCAAATTAATACCCTCAGAGCCATTATGCTCTGAGATCACTAAACGTACATTCACCTCCGCTTGTCAGGGTGGAGGAGTGAGGGCTGGGTGAGGTGGCTCATGCCTGTAATCCCAGCACTTTGGGAGGCTGAGGCTGGCGGATCACGAGGTCAAAAGATGGAGACCATCCTGGCCAACATGGTGAAACTCTGTCTCTACTAAAAATACACAAAATTAGCTGGGCGTGGTGGCGTCGCTTGTAGTCCCAGCTATTCAGGAGGCTGAGGCAGGAGAATCGCTTGAACTTGGGAAGCAGAGGTTGCAGTGAGCCGAGATTGTGCCACTGCACTCCAGCCTGGTGACAGAGGGAAACTCTGTCTCAAAAAAAAAAAAAAAAAAGATGGAGGAGGGAATGTGTGCCATCTCAGCCTAAGCCATGTTCAGGTGAGCTTTTAGGCTTAGAGATAGATATGTTTTCCTGTGGAAACTGACACAGTTGTTGGAGTCCAAGTTTGGGGGGTGGGGGAGGCACCCACGTGTGATTCCTGTTTGTAGCTTACTCAGAGCCTCCTGGTGAATTTTAATTTCTCAGAGAGCAAACAGTAGGAATGATAATAACATGGCAGTATTGAATAGTGGTTTTAAGGCTTTAGGGTTTAGAGTTAGTTGCAAGACAGTCAGGATTGAATTTATATTGCTTCACTGATTATTTTTGTGTCTTTAACTTAGTAAACCTTTTTGTTTCTTCGTTTGCAAAATGAGAATGTGGAATCTACTATGTAAGGTTGTTTTGAGGACTAAATGGGATGTGTTGCCTGGCACAGAAGTGGTGACTGTTATTGGTAGTAGGTAATACATGGTGTTGGTTAAATTTTGAACTTTGCTTGGAAATTGTTAACTGTTGTTAAGTAAGTATCCCTGGCTACTCACTCTGGATTAGGCTATATTAAAACTGTCCTCTGAAAACATGGTTCTGTAGCTGCTCTGAGGATGTCTACCTTTTCTTTGAGATGTTCAGGCCTCCTCTTCCCCCAGTATTAATTTTTTGCCTTTTTCCTCACAGAAACTTCCTCCTGTTAGCTTCTCAAACGTATCCTCCAGATTATGTGAAAATCCATTGGGGGTTTCTTGCAATGTAATTGCAGACGATAGAAACTTGATTTTATTTATATGGAAGATGATTTTCTGTATTTGTTCCAGATAATATGGTAAAATTAAATAATTATTTTATAAATTTTTTTTGTTTTTTATATAAATTGTTTTATATTTAACATATTATTTATTTACCTGAGCAATTCTTTGGGAGACACTATTTTTTCTGTTTTGGGAAATGGCAGTTTGAGAGATAATTTCCATAGACTAATATAAATTACATAGGGCAATATGAGAAGAATAAATTGTCTGAGTTTACTGTAGGGTGAAAAATAGGCCACTGGTAATATGGGAGAGGAGGAGATAAAAGATCGTTTAACTTTATGCCTGCTTTTTCCACTTAAGTAATTTTTTTCAGTGTAAATTTCTGTCAAAATGATTTCTGGGGCAAGTATATACAATAGAATTTTTGATAATTGACGGAAAACTTTTCAGAAACACAGCACAAATTTATATTCCAACTAATAGGGGCTGGTTTTTCTTCAGTCTTGGAAACACTGGGCTATATACAAATCTTTAATATTTTTGTAATTTTATAGGCAAATCCTTGTTTAAATTTGATGGTGCTATAGACTTCTGTGTTTATTGGTCGTTGGTGTTCTTTGATGTCCTTTGCTCATTTCTTATTGGGCTAATTTTAAAATTCATTGTAAGAGCTCTTTGTACATTAGAGATGTAAATCTCTTCTATCAGATATTACAGTCTTTTCCTCCATATTGTTTTTGGTCTTGAGTTTCACAATTTATGCTGTCAGTTTTGAAATGTCATGCTTACTCTGTTTCTCTCATACTTTGTTTAAAATAGCAAAATATTAAGCCCGTTTTTGTTGGAATAACATGGAACTCTCTGATCTAAAGAGTAATTTGAATATAAAGGGCCATTATTGTTTTTATATAATTAATTTGAATACACTGTGATTTTTATTGCGAATGATCTCTATTAATCAGTTTCCCTTAGTAAATGGCTGTGTGTTCTCTCTTTTTTCTGTTTTTTAACTGGTAGGCTTGAATGTTCTTTTTGTTGGTTATCTCCAGTCTCAGTCTATTCTTTTCTTAAAATACACAGGTAATACTAGATTGAAACTTGCTAAAAATATGATAGTTCTTATAGAGAAATACTTTGAGAGTTGACTTTGTTTTCCTGCTAAGTAAAGAGTATTTGTGGTTGAGTTTCCAGGATTGGGTTGACATAAAGATGTACTTTGGAAAGAACAGATTAAATTTTGTTTTAACAAGTATGTGAGGTTCAACCATGTACTTCCTGTACTTTATTTTAATTGGCACTTTGTGTACAGTGACCATTTGTTTTTGTTGAATCAAGAAAAGCTCCTCCAAATTCATGATTGTAGGAGAATTTTGTTCTATTGATTGATTTTTTTTTTTTTAACAAGAGCTCTCATGAGTTTGTTTCAGAAGCCTTTTTTTTTTTAAAGGTGAGTGTGGTGATACGGTGTTTGATGCTTTATCATATTTAAACATGTGAACTGAAATTTTCATATGACTTTTATATACAGTTTGTAATACTGTTGGCTGTAGTCATCATCTAGTTTTTATAGCTTTGAATATTTTGAGTTCTTACACAGTAACGGGGGTTTAGTAAAATGATGGTGCATTTACCACTTGGACCTACAAACTAGTAGATCATTCCAAGGTTAGCTGGTTGACTTCTTTACAATCTGGTCATTCTATTTGCAAAGTGTAATAGCTAGTATTTAGGTGCCTAGCATTATTGGTAGCTCATCCCTGTTTTCCTAGGAGATAGGTGTGGGGAATGAATTTGTAAAGGTGAACTTTAAATTCTCATCCACAAGCATGCTAACCTAAGCTCCAAGTTAAACATAACCAAAACCATGTGGTTTTCCACAACTCTTATTTTATTCTCAAGATTTGTTGTCCTTGAATTTTGGAAATGGGGAAGGAGAACTTTTTAATTTTAGTTATTTGAATGAAGTCTTTAGCTGTTCTCATTGATTGCATCCATGCTAATTAAATATAAAAAGATTTATTCAGCTCGGCGCAGTGGCTCACGCCTGTGATCCCAACACTTTGGGAGGCCGAGGCAGGCAGATCAGGAGGTCAGGAGATCGAGATCATCCTGGCTAACACAGTGAAACCCCATCTCTACTAAAAATACAAAAAATTAGCCGGGTGTGGTGGTAGGCGCCCTGTAGTCCCAGCTACTCAGGAGGCTGAGGAAGGAGAATCACATGAATCCGGGAGGCGAAGGTTGCAGTCAGCCGAGATCTTGCCACTGCACTCCAGCCTGGGAGACAAAGTGAGACTCTGTCTCAAAAAAAAAAAAAAAAAAAAGATTTATTCGTTTGGGTATTTGTATTTGGTTATCTTAGGCTTAGCTAGAATGACATTAAAATTGTAATGTGTTAAGAAGTATTACAGAGTGTGGAATCAATTTCTTTGAGTTGGAGACAAGACGTTATAGTTAAGAGTACAAGTGTTAGAACCCGACCTTATATTAATTTTGAGATAATAGATCTCCTCAGACTTACTTTTATCATCTGTAAAGTTGGTATAAAATAGGCCCTATGTCACAGAATTATGTGAATTAAATACATTAATGGATATAAAGTGTGTATAGTGCCTTGCGCTTGTCAAATGGTAGTTATTCTTATAGTTTTCTGTTAGGATCTGCAATTAAAACATTTGTTTATCTGAGGCCAGGTACGGTGGCTCACGCCTGTAATCCCAGCACTTTGGGAGGCTGAGGTGGTCGGATCACAAGGTCAAGAGATCGAGACCATCCTGGCCAACATGGTGAAACCCCATCTCTACTTAAAAAATACAAAAATTAGCTGGGTGTGGTGGCGCACTCCTGCAGTCCCAGCTACTCGGGAGGCTGAGGCAGGAGAATTGCTTGAACCTGGGAGGCGGAGGTTGCAGTGAGCCGAGATTGCGCCACTGCACTCCAGCCTGGCACCTGGCGACAGAGCGAGACTCTGTTTCAAAAAAAAATAAAAAATTTGTTTATCTGTATCAAAGTATGTACAAAACCACTTTTCATTATCTACCATCTTTGTTTACATTAAATTATAGTAAAACCCATTTCTGAAAAAGTGTACACATGCAAGTTAAATAAAATGGAAACCTTTTGCTAACAAACCAGTAGACATTCTGTCAGCTACATAGTGATAACTATGTAGGAGACTGAGGTGAGAGGTTTGAGTTCAGGGGTTTGAAGCTGCAGTGAGCTATGATCAGGCCACTGTGTTCTAGCCTGGACAAGAAAAGAAGACTGTGAATATAATGAATACATTTGATAAGGGACTGAAATTGATAGAAAACTTTAATGTTCATTACAATTGATAGATTATCATGGAAATAACTTTCTTGTTTAAAGAAATAAAACTGGCCTGGCATGGTGGCTCATGCCTGTAATGTCACCACTTTGAAAGGAAGTTAAGGCAAGAGGATTGCTTGAGACTAGCCTGGGCAACATGGTGAGACCCATCTTTAAAAAGAAAAAGAAAAGGCCTAGCAAGATGACCCACACCTCTAATTCCAGCACTTGGGGAGGCTGAAATGAGTGGATAACTCAAGCCCAGGAGTTCAAGACCAGCCTGGGCAACATGGCAAAACACTCTCTCTACAAAAAATACAAAAATGAGCTTGGCTTGGTGGTACACTCCTGTAGTCCCAGCTACTTAGGAGGCCAAGGTGGGAGAATCACTTAAGCCCAAGAGGTTGAGGCTGCAGTGAGCGGTGTTTGTACTACTTCACTCCAGCCTGGGCAACAGAGCAAGACCCCATCTCAAAAAAATGCAACAACTTATTTTCACTCAAAACATTGTAATAACTGTGGCATGCTGTTTTATTTCTTCATATCTGCTGTGTGTTGTGGCTCCAGTCTAAAGCACAGGCGTATAAGAAGGTGCAGTTTGGTCTTCCAGTTCTTCAGGAATTGAATGTGCCCTTGCATAGCAACATCTTCCAACTGATTTTATTTTTGGTAGCATAAAATTCCTTTGTAACACTGAGATTTTAAGAACATAAGTAAAGACTGCTTTATAGACTTTTTAAAATGACTATGTAGATAATGTTGTCCCCTCAATGACCTAACTCATAGCAGAGGCTAAAAAATGTATATATATGTTTACACATGTAAATTATGTTCTCCTATGTTTGATATAATTTATTTTTCTCATTTTTTACTTATTTTTATTTTTTATTTTTCATAGAGATGGTAGATAGTGTCTTGCCATGTTGCCCAGGCTGGTCTCAAACTCTGACTTCAAGTGATCTCCTGTCGCATCCACCAAGTTTAGCTGGGACTACAGTCACATGCCACCATTCCCAACTAATTTTAAAAATTTTTGTGGAGAACTCGGTCTCACTGTGTTGCCCATGTGGGTCTTGAACTCCTGGCCTCAAGTGATCTTCCTATGTCAGCCTCCCAAAGTGCTTAGATTACAGGCCTGAGTCACCTTACCTGGCCCAATGAATGATTTAAATGACACTTTAAAATGATTTATGTTTTATTAATCAGAACATCTTTACAAACTTGAAAAATAGTAGTACACATACGTGAAATATATCTCCTTTCAGACACTGCATAAATGAATATATGAAATTATTATCTTTTCCAGCATCCACTCTGCAACCTATCCCCTGACACTCCTAAGGGTCTTAGATATATCAATTAAGAAACCTCTGGCCTAGGATTTACTATACATTTGTTTCAAAATAAGCCTGCATTTCTTTTACAATCTCCTCTGACTCCTAATTGTTTTTTTTTTTCTGTTCATTAAATATCCTGATATTTTGGCATATCTGTAATTATAAGAAATATCAAATTATACCGTTAATGATTAATAACTTGAATCCAGGAGTTTGAGACCAGTCTAGGTAGTATAGCAAGACCTGGTCTCCACAGAAAATTTTAAAAAGTTAATGGAGCATGGTAGTGTGCACCTGTAGTGTAAGCTGTGTGGGAGACTGAGGTGAGAGGATCATTTGAGGTGAGGGGTTTGAAGCTTCAATGAGTTATGGTCGGGCTGCTGCATTCCAGCCTGGGCAACAAAACAAGACTGTCTAGAAGAAAAAGAAATGAAAAACAACTACATTGTTGCAGAGTACAAATAGTGAAATGATTATTTATACAATGATTACGTTTTTGATGTTCAAAGGAGGTTCTTGTAATTCACAGCATTGAAAACTTTTTGTTCTGAAACAACAGTTCATTTTCTCTAGTTTATTATTAATGAGTAGACCATGATATGTAATAATATGAGACTGATAATGTGAGGCATTTTGGAGATGGTGCTGTTTTGCAATTACAAAAGAGTTGTGGTCTGAAAATTGGTCTGGTTGGTAGCTTTAACTACATTTTCTATACAAGTGGTGTATTTATAGATTATTCCTTTAGCTGAACTCTGAGCCTTTTGGGAGAAGAGAATAGATCTTCTTGATAATTTTATTTTTAAGAATGATAGAGAGGTTTATACTGAAATGTCGAGTAAATCAAGGAATGAAAAGTATACGTGTGTGCATCGAAGACTTATGAAAAGTCCTAAAATTACCTTCTACTGTTCTTTCCTTTGACATAGTGATTCTGGAGGCTTACCTCCCTTGTTAGGAATGAGAGTGGACTTCCCTTAGTCCTAAACCACTGGAACTGGCTTTTTTTTTTTTTTTTTTTCTGAGATGGAGTCTCACTCTGTCACCCAGGCTGGAGTGCAATAGCATGATCTCGGCTCACTGCAACCTCCGCCTCCCGGGTTCGAGTGATTCTCCCACCTCAGCCTCCCAAGTAGCTGGGATTATGGGCATCCACCATCATGCCTGGCTAATTTTGGTGTTTTGTGGAGATGAGGTTTCACCAGTTGGCCAGGCTGGTGTTGAACTCCTGACCTCAGGTGATCCTCCCACCTTGGCCTCCCACAGTGCTGGGATTTCAGGCGTGAGCCACCAAGCCCAGCTGGAACTGGCTTTTATGAAATGGGGCAAAGGATTTTGGAAAAGCTAGGGCTTTGGGGACTAAAAGTAGTGGTCTTAAAAGCTCTCAGTGTTGAGGTCAAGCTCCAAAGGGGCAAGGAACCACAAGGACTTGATATGTTTTTTTTGTTTTTTTTTTTTAACCCCCTACCCTGACTTGATATGTTGAATTTTTAAACCCCTCCTCGTTTTCATTTTTGGAAGTGGCCTCAGTTTCTGTTTGTACCACTCGTTATTTCTTCTCCAGATCTTTTCTCTGACGTTATTGAGAACTTTGCTTCTCAAAGTGCGATTAGCGAAGCAGGAGTGCACTCTTGGGAGCGTCTTTAGAAACACAGAATCTTAGGCCTCGCTCTAAGGCCTACCGAATCAGAATTTTTTAACAAGATCCCTAGAAGATTCTTATGTTCACTATTGTTTGAAAAGTGCTACTCTAGAATATATTTTCAGATCTTTTCTTGTCCTTGAGAACTTTTATTCAGGCCTTGTGATGTTTTTGTTTGTTTGTTTTTATGTTTTATTTTTGAGACAGAGTCTTGCTCTTATGGCCCAGGCTAGAGTGCAGTGGTACTATCTTGGCTCACTGCAACCTTTGTCTCCCGGATTCAAGTGATTCTTCTGCTTTAGCCTCCAGATTGGCTGGGATTACAGGCATGCACCACCATGCCTGGCTAATTTTTGTATTTTTTAGTAGAAACAAGGTTTCACCATGTTGGCCAGGCTGGTCTCGAACTCCTGACCTCAGGTGATCTGCCCGCCTTGGCCTCCCAAAGCCACTGCACCTGGTCAGTTTGTTTTTTTGAGATAGTCTCACTCTGTTGCCAAGCTAGAGTGTAGTGGCATAGTCATAGCCCACTGCAGCTTTGAATTCCTGGACTAAAGTGATCCTCTCACTTCAGCTTCCTGAAGAGCTGGAATTACAGGCACACCACCACACCTGGCTTATTAAAAACAATTTTTGAGGGGGTGGGTAGATATGAGGGTCTCACTATGTTGCCCAGGCTGGTCCTTGAACTTCTGGCCTCAAGCAGTCCTCCTGCTTTGCTCTTCAGGGTGGTAGGATTACACGTGTGAGCTGTTGTGCCTGGCCTCTGCTGGATGTTTTACTACAAGAAAAAGGGTGTATTAGTCCATTTCGACACTGTTATAAATACCTGAGACTGCATAATTTATTAAGAAAAGAGATTTAACTGACTCACAGTTCCATATAGCTGAGAGGCCTCATGAAACTTAAAATCGTGGTGGAAGGGGAAGCAGCCTTTCCTTCACAGGCAGGCAGGAGAGAGAAGTGTATGTGAACTGTCAAACATTTATATAACCATCAGATCTTGTGAGAACTCACTCACTATCGAACGAGTAGCATAACAGAAACCACCCTCATGATGCAGTCACTCCCTCAGCACATGGGAATTACTAATATAATTTGAGATGAGATTTGGGTGGGGACACAGAGCCAAACCATATCAAGGGGATTGGAATTTTTGTGTACAATGTTAAATGACACATAAGTGGAGCAGAAAAGCTGGTTATCAATGGGATATGGCATTTTAGAATGCTTTTATTTCATAGTAACCAGCAAGATGTGACTGATCAGGCTATTAAGAATAGAGGATTAATAAGGGAATTTACCTTTTTTGGGGGACTGTTGTGTTCTTAAAGTTGGTCTAGGTAAGGATTTCTAGAAGCTAAGAAGGGAAGAGAAGTTGTTGCTTTGATTTGCTCTGAAGGAAGGGGCTTGTATCTTAAAGAACTGAGAAAACTTTAGTAAATAAACATTTCTTATAAAATTGTGTTTGCCCCATTTATTTTCTCATGTTTAACCTCTTCCTTTCCCTTAGCACCTGCTTCCAGTTAATCACTAATATTTTTTTAACCTACCAGATGTTTCTACAAGTAAGCCTCACTAGTTGTCTATTTCTGTTATTATTGCCTCAAGTTCATATCCTTCTTTCTCCACTAGCAATTCTTAGCCAGGGAAGTTGTATCTTTTCACCCCCAAAGGAGACATCTGGTGGTATCTGGAGACATTTTTGGTTGTTACAACTGGGTAGTTGGTGCTTACTGCTATTCAGTGGGAGGACAGAGATGCTGCTAAACATCCTGCAATGCACAGGACAGCCCTTTCCCCGCTCCCCTCCATAAGAAAGAGTTATCCAAAGTCAATAGTGCTGATATTGAGAAACTCTGACCTAGACTATTGCCAGAGTCCTCTAATTTGTCGACTGCCGCTTTTACGCCCTCTCCCCAATTCATCCTCCACACTGCTACAGACCTTACTTTCTAAAATGCAAATCTGTTTTTGTCATTTCTTCTTTGCCCATGGAATGATGCTCAAATTCCTTAGCAAAGGATCTAAAACAATAATTTTTATTTACTTATTTTAATTTTATTTTTTTTTTTGAGACAGGAGACCATATGTCACTGCAGCCTTGACCTCCTGGGCTCGAGTGATGCTCCCACCTCAGCCTCCAACATAGCTGGGACTATAGGCATGGGCCACCATGCCCGGCTACTTTTTTCATTTTTTGTAGAAATGGGGACCCACTGTGTTTGTTGCCCAGGCTGATCTTGAACTTGGCTCGAATGGTCCTCCTGCCTCAGCCTCCCAAAGTGCCAGGATTACAGGCATGAGCCACTGTGCTTGGCAGTAAAGCAATACTTTTTAAAATTGTATTCAAGCTTCATCTTTTGTTCTCAGACTTGACCCACTACTAATGGTGAACTGAATACTTGTGGTTTCCCCTAAACATCACCATTCCTCCATACATACTTTTCCCCAGCCTGTACTGCGTACTTCCATCACTCATTTTTCCTATCTAGGCATGTTTATTCTTCCTTCAGAACTTCACTCAGGCATTCACTTTCTCTGTGAAGCCACCTTTGTTTTTGCTGTATTCATACATGATTATTTATGCATTATTATATCACAATAGGTTATGATTATGTATATTTTTGTTACCTCCTAGCCTATATTCTGTTTTCCAGCAAAAGGTGTGTGTTGTATTCATCATTGTATTCCAGATACTTAGGACAGTTTGTCATACAAAGTAGGTTCTCAGATGTTTGGTTTAAAGTACATTTTTTCTTCAAAGAGTAGTTAGTCATTTTGAAATTAGTGTACAGATGAGGTATTGTTACAGTTTACAGTCTATGCAATGAAACTTTTCTACATAATCTTTTGTCTTACCATCATGTTTTCCATTCCTACCATCTCTTTTCAGGTGTTATTTTGTATTCTGTTTATTGTAATGGTACATTAAATAGTATTGATACCTTAGGGCAGGGGTATCCTATCTTTTGGCTTCCCTGGGCCACATTGGAAGAAGAATTGTGTTGGGTCACACATAATATACACTAACACTAATGATAGCTGATGAGCTTTAAAAATTTGCAGAATCTTAAAGTGTTTAAAGAAAGTTTACAAATTCGTATTGGGCTGCATTTAGAGTCATCTTGGGCCTCGGGTTGGACAAGCTTGCCTTAGGATCTTTTCATTTAGTATCACAGAAGAGATTTACTTTTGGATTAGAGTTTAATCTCTGGCTGTTTATTGAAAAAATTTAGGGTTTATAATGGCACATATTTGGAGATCTCTTCTACCTAAGAGGAGAGGTATTCGGCTATTTAAGGGTTTTGGGGCATGGAGTGGAGGGAGAAGA
This sequence comes from Ateles fusciceps, assembly GCA_036589455.1. NCBI lineage: Eukaryota > Metazoa > Chordata > Mammalia > Primates > Atelidae > Ateles > Ateles fusciceps. The sequence continues at coordinate 2,189,657 of JAZHEH010002853.1, read as the reverse complement.
GTGATGAATTCCCTTTTCGAAATGAAGAAACATTATTATTTAATGAGTGCAGTTAAGGAGTGAGAATGATACATTGGATGTATTTAAAACTTTTTTTGGGGCCAGGCAGGTGGATCACTTGAGCCCAGGAGTTTGAGACCAGCTTGCACAGCATAGAGAGACCCCCGTCTCTACAGAGAGTACAGAAATTAGCTGAGCATAGTGGTACACGCCTGTCGTCCCAGTTTCTCGAGAGGCTGAGGTGGGAGGATCCCTTGAGCTCGGGAGGCGGAGGTTGCAGTGAGCTGAGATTGCACCACTGCACTCCAGCCTGGCACATGGAGTGAGACCCTGACTAATAAACCAAAAAACAAAACCAAAAAACCCAAGAAACAAAAACCAAATAAACAACAACCTTTTTTTCGATGTTTACTGTACTGCATAGAAAGTAAATTGTATTGAATGTAATAACTGTCTGGTATGGTGGCCCACGCCTGTAATCCTAGCACTTTGGGAGGCCAAGGTAGGTGGATCACCTGTGGTCAGGAGTTTGAGACCAGCCTGGCCAACATGGTGAAACCCCGTTTCTAATAAAAATACAAAAAGTAGCTGAGTGTGGTGGCGCATGCCTGTAATCCCAGTTACTTGGGAGACTGAGGCAAGAGAATCACCTGAATTCAGGAGGCAGATGTTGCAGTGAAACGAGATCGCACCACTGCGGTCTAGCTTGGGTGATGGAGTCTCAAAAAAAAAAAAAAGAGACTCTGTGTCAAAAAAAAAAAACGTGGATCTGAATTACAGAAGACCTTTTAAAATAATAATTTTCGTGCATTCAGATATATGACCTGGAATTTGGGTGTCCGGGTATAAATTATTTGGCAACTTGAGATTTTGATTAAGTAAACATTCTTTGATATGTTGAACTTTCCTGGTAGAGTAAGGTTAATATTTAGCCCAGAAATTTTCATATATATATATAATTTTTTTTTTTTGGTAGAGACGGGGTCTCACTCTGTCACCGAGGCTGGAGTGCATTGGGCTCACTGCAACCTCCGCCTCCCGGGTTCAAGCAATTCTCCTGCCTCAGCCTCCCAAGTAGCTGGGACTACAGGCGCATGCCGCCACACCTGGCTAATTTCTTTTGTATTATAGTAGAGATGGGGTTTCACCATGTTGCCCAGGTCGGTCTTGAACTTCTGAGCTCAGGCAATCTGCCCACCTGGGGGTCCCAAAGTGCTAGGATTACAGATGTGAGCCACACTGTTGCCTGGCCAAATATAAATTTTAAATTAGTGAATGTCTAATTAAGGTGATGTTATTCTTATTGTATGTCAAAGCCTTGTAGTTTTCTATCTGAACACAAAAATACGCAATTTATTTCTTATACTCTTTCTAAGGAATTAAGTTACTGAAATAACTTGTTTTAAAATTCTTTCGCTTATAATGTGGTTCCATGACATTAATCACTAAGGGTACACACTTATTCACAAAAGTTCCCTCTGTGGCTTTTCTAAAGTATCATAGGAAATAAAAAGAAAAAAAATTCCCTCTGATGTAGACATAGAGAGTAGTTAGATTGGTTCAAGATTTCATAAAGATGTAAGTATGTTAGTCTCATAAAACTCTGTCCACTGGGCTGGACGTGAGGACTTAGACCTATAATCCTGGCACTTTGGGAGGTGGTGGATGGCTTGAGTCCAGGAGTTCGAGACCAGCCTGGGTGACATAATGAGACCTCATCTCTACTAAAAATACAAGAATTAGCCTGTCATGGTGGCACATGCCTGTAGTCCCAGCTACTTGGGAGCCTGAGGTGGGAGGATCACTTGACCCTGGGAAGCGGAGGTTGCCACTGAGCTGTGATTACACCATTGCACTCCAGCCTGGGCAACAGAATGAGACATTGTCTCAAAAAGAAAAAAGACCTTTCTTAATGCAAGCTTAGTTATTTTTTTCCTTTTTTTTTTTTTTTTTTTGAGGCGGAATCTTGCTCTGTCCTCCAGGCTGGAGTGCAGTGGTGTAGTCTTGGCTCTCTGCAACCTCTGCCTCCTGGGTTCAAGCAATTCTCCTGCCTCGGCCTCCCGAGTAGCTGGGATTACAGGCACCACCTCCATGCCTGGCTAATTTTTATATTTTTAGTAGAGATGGGATTTCACCTGTTGGCCAGGCTGGTCTCGAACTCTCGCCCACCTTGGCCTCCCAAAGTGCTGGGATTACAGGTGTGAGCCCCACCCCTACCCACCCCCCTTTTCTTTTGAGACAGAGTCTTGCTCTGTTGCCCAGGCTGGAATGCATTGGCACCATCTCGGCTCACTGCAACTTCTGCCTCCCAGGTTCAAGCAATTCTCCTGCCTCAGCCTCCTGAGTAGCTGGGACCTACAGGTGCCATACCTAGCAAGTATTTTGTAGAGACGGGGTTTCATCATGTTGGCCAGGCTGGTCTCGAACTCCTGACCTCATGATCTGCCCGCCTCAGCCTCCCAAAGTGCTGGGATCTTACAGGCATGAGCCACAGTGCCCGGCCCTTTTTTTTTTTTTTTTTTTTTTTAAATTTGAGGCAGAGTCTTGCTCTGTGGCTCAGGCTGGAATGCAGTGGCGTGATCTTGGCTCACTGCAACCTTTGCCTTCCAAGTTCAAGTGATTTTCCTGCTTCAGCCTCCCGAGTATCTGAGATTACAGACATGCACCACCACACCTGCCTAATTTTTGTGCTTTTAATAGAGATGGGGTTTCACCATGTTGGCCAGGCTGGTCTCGAACTCTTGACCTCAGGTGGTCTAACCGCCTCAGCCTCCCAAAGTGCTGGCATTACAGGCATGAGGCATCGCGCCTGGCCTTGTCCTCTTTAAGTCAAAGACAGTATAGCAGATGCACACTTGTGTAGTAGAGAATCTAATTTGCATGGAATAATTTACACAGGCATTATTTGCAAGGCTTTTGAAGTTTAGAAATCATGTCTTTTTCAAACTGGTTCTCTTTATACTAGAAAAAGTAATTAATATGTTTGACTGGCTGTGGCTTTTTTTTCTTCAATAGAGGTAGGGTCTTGCTATGTTGCCCAGGCTGTTCTGGAACTCCTGGGCTGAAGTGATCCTCCTGCCTTGACCTCCAAAGTGCTGGGATTGTAGGCATGACCCTGGCCAGCATCTTATTTTGAAGAAACTTAATTTTAACTCTTTGTTTCAGCAGTCTTATACCTCATGACAGAACAATGAGTAAACACATGTTTTCTTATTTCAGAGTTTAAATTAGATACCTTCCCAAGCGTGAATTAGTATTTCCTGAAGGGAAAAAATACATACAGTTTTCCTTAAGATGCAGTGTAGTACAAATTTGCTGTAATTAAGAGAAGCAAGATGGTGGAAACAATCACTTATTTTCATGGATAAAAGTTCTGCTAACCACTATTCAGATGGTTTATTCGTTTTCTTCTGTTGGACAAAGAATTCATGACTTTATTGAATAATTTATTCAGTATCAATCTGTTCATATTGAGATTTAAAAGATCAGTTAAATTTGTGTTACTGTTTTGTTTTTGTTGTTTTTTAATCTGAGTTTTTTTTTTCTCTCATTGATAACTTAGGTTGAATGCCTATTTAAGATAGAGTGACTTGAAATCAGGCCTAATGTGCATAGAATTAAAACTTTTTAAAAAATCCAATTTCTTAGGAATCAACTGCTTTTTTTTCTTAAAGTAAGTTAGTTCTCAGTAAAAAATAAAATAACAAGATGGGGAGCTGAAAAAGATGTAGTTTGGAGAAATTAAAATAAAAAATCTCTGTTCTGTGCCCTTGAAAGCATTTCTTCATATTGCAGTGAGAATAGGTAAGTGATAGTAAAAAAAATTTTGCAAAGCATTTTTCTTTGCTGACAAGTTAAATTTCTATTCATTAAGTAAAGTCTTATAAAATCAGATTAAAATGTATTTTTCTAAAAACATCTGTTGCTTTATATAATATTCTTCAGTCCATTAGGACGGTGGGTTATTTTGGAGGTGTGGGCTTGGTGCAGGGGTGGGAGATGGTGGGTGGTGGTAAGGATATTAGAAGAGGTGTTTTAGAAACTTGACCTGTTCCTATCCCAACGTTTCCAGTATCTTCTATATGTTAGTTATGTTAGTTTAGCTTAGTGTGGGGGATGTTAGGAGTGGCTTGGTTTCTTTCCTTCTTTTTCCTAGCCAAGGAAGTATCGCCTGGGGATGCTGGAGGAGAGGCTAGTTCCGATGGGATCAAAGGCACGAAAAGCAAAGAACCCTATTGGCTGCCTTGCTGACAGGTGTAAATCAGGAGTACCCATCAATATGGTTTGGTGGAACAGAGTCACAGAAAACAATTTACAGGTAAAAATAACTTTTATTAGACATTTCTTGAAAGTGAATATCTTGGCTGCTTTCTGTGTCTGCTTGGGGTGATGGGTGTGAAAGGATTGGATGACTTAGCTGATATACTTAGGTGATTTAAAAAATTTCTAATCAGAGTAAGGTTAGTGACCCTTTAACCAACTAAATAATTTTCTTCTTGGTGGCTTTTTGAGCGTTTCCTCTCTGTAGAATATTTTACCTTTTTTTGTTTGTTTGTTTTTTGTTTTTTGAGACAGAGTCTTGCTCTGTCCTTCAGGCTGGAGTGCAGTGGCGCCATCTTGGCTCACTGCAACCTCCTCCTCCCAGGTTCAAGATAACATGCCGCAGCCTCCCAAGTAGCTGGACTGCAGGCGCACACCACCGCTAATTTTTTGTATTTTCGGTAGAGACAGGGTTTCACCATGTTGGCCAGGCTGGTCTTGAACTGAGCTCAGGTGATCTGCCCACCCCAGCCTTCCAAAATGCTGGGATTACAGGTGTGAGCCATCACTCCTGGCTGAATATTTTACTATTTTTAGTTAAATTTAGTTTTTTCCTTTTTCAATTTTGTTAATACTTGAGTTCAATTATTTGTAATACCCAAGATTTATTCAGGGTAGGACTATATTCAAGAGTCATATAAGGTTGGGTGTGGTGGCTCACGCCTGTAATCCCAACACTTTGGGAGGCTGAGGCAGGTGGATCATCTGAGATGAGGAGTTTAAGACCAGCCTTGCCAACATGGTGAAACCCCGTCTCCACAAAAAACTAAAAAAAAAAAAAAATTAGCTAGGCATGGTGGTGGGCGCCTGTAATCCCAGCCTCTCGGGAGGCTGAGGCAGGTGAATGGCTTGAACCTAGGAGGCCAGGGTTGCAGCAAGCAAAGACTGCACCAGTGCACACCAGCCTGGGCAACAGAGTGAGACTCTGTCTCAAAAAAAAAAAAAAAAAGAAGAGTCATATAAAATTTATTACACAAAGTCACATTTATTTGGAATCTGAAGAAGCAGTTTCATATGTTGTCTTTTTAACATTTTTACTAGAAAACAAAAATTATGTGTAAACAAACTTGCCAAGAGTTGCTCTAAAACTAACTTCAATAGATGTTGTCATAGAGTCATTACAAATACATTTCTGTCTTTGACTCTGCCTTTACTATCAATACTGAATAATGCAAATGAAAATTTATAACTCAAGTAGCTTCTGAAAAGGATTTTGAAGTACCAACAAAAAATTTATATGCCATTTTAATTTGGGTTACAATCTTATTTCCAATTTTCAAAAATTGGTAATTGTTCTATAATGTAGTTTTATTAACCAGATTTCAGTTTAGCCAGAGGTAGAATGTCTTTCCTCCCAAACTTGCATTTAAAAATATTCTGAGGCAAAGCCTATAATGCCACATGTACATACCATACACAGAAAAGATGTAATAAAGGTAACAATTTGGTTTTATTTCTGTTTCCAACCTTATATTATAAATAGGCTCCACAGTATTTTGTTTTGTTTAATATTGATACATTAGTAGTATCTGTGTTGCCTTGGGCATAGGAATAAATAAATTATTCCAAAAGTAAATATTGTAAAATGTATTATTTGCTCCAGCTGATATTTTGATAATATTTTCTAAAGAAAAGACGGTGTTTTCATATAACCATATGCTTAAAATTTTATTGGAAAGTTTTGGCTATCTCCATTATGAATAACAGTATAATTGTTTTAACTGAATTTGCTTGTCTTTGATATCAGTAGTAGAGACATTGTTTGATGTGGGTTGTTACAATTATTTTTCAGTTTATAAAGAGGTGTGAAAAATAATTGGACCCCAACTAAATAAGAGCAGATACAAGTGAAACTGGAATTAACTTGTAGGTTGTGGTGGTGAAATACTTACTAACGCAGAAGTGTAGCCACTCGACCTCTTCACAACTGCCCCCATTATCCTGGTGGCAGTTCTGAGGTACCTAGAAAAATCATTAGGTTGGTTATAGTTATGTTTTATTTATAATTAAAATAGTAATAGATTTGCATTAATGTGTGAAATAGTGAATTGGTGTTTTTTGAATCTAATATTTCAAATACAGTCATTTTTATTATACTTCAAGTAATTCTTTTCCTTTAAGGACATAAGGAATGCTGTGCCCCAAATTTACAGCTTTATAATCTCTAAAATGCTTTACTTTACCTGGCACATATTGAAATACTGAAAAATACCCATTTCGTCTTCGTTACTGTCTGTATGGATTCCTAAACTAGGGATCTGGAATAGTTTATACATAGCAAAGAGTATGTTAATACATGCTTTTGTATTGAAGTTTTTCTCTTTTTCTTGTAAGAGAAAAATATCAGTTCCATACCATTTTTTTCCTTTTGTGTGATTAGAACGTATTTTAAATATCATTTTGTGTTTTTGACATATACAAGTTTAAAAAATTGTGTCAGGAGCATATTCATCTTTTCTCGTTCCATTTGTTTCCTTCTTAGGTCCTCTCGATCCTAGAGTCAGAAAAATGTTTTAAAATACTTAATGTTAATAATTATGGCTGTGTGTCTTAAATGGTTGTCTTGTGCCAGGCACTGTGCTAAGCTCTTTACATGTATTGTCTTTTGGTGTTGCTAATAGCTTATGGGATAGATGTTGCTGCTAGATGAAGAAATATCTTCAGAGAAGCTAAGTAGCTTTAAGGTTAAACAGATAGTAGAGGAGCAGAAATTTGAGCTCATGTTTGTCAGACTCAAAATCTCTCTACTTCTGTGTGCTGTAGCTCTCCTAGCTACAGTTGGTTTAATTATCCAACTGGTTAACTGAACTTCTGCAGGACAGCTTTTTTGAGGATGAGAATGCATCTATAGTTGTCTATACATGGACTGTAACTTACACATGACCCTGCAGCATTTGTAAGCTCTGTCATTTTTCCTTGTGCTTCATCTTTTTCCTCAGTGCCTTTTAACTTACTTTTCTTTCTGGAACTTTAAACATTTCTTTACATTCATTTCTTAATCTTGACCTATTATCTTGGTCTTTTTCTGCTTCTGAAAACAAACGAAAACCAACAAACCAACTAACAAGAAACTTAACCAAACCTTCGTCTGAGTTTCTGAGCTCTTATGGAATGCAGTCATTCATATTGCGTTGATTCTCTTCAGTGCTGGATTTCTTTCAAGAGGCCCATGATTCCCCACCTTTTATTGCTTAGTAATCTTTAACTTGTTTTCTACCAAAGATTTTATGATACAAAGGAGCCTGTCTGCCAAGCATGGCATATATTAAACAGTGATTTCATTTGAAAAATATATGTATGGAGCTGCTAATTAGAGAAACAGAAGCTTAATATTTTTCTTAATCTTTTGTAGCTTTGTAGAGAGTAAATTTATTCTTCATATGGCTATTTGAAATATTGGTAAGACCCATGTGATCCCCACTAATATGTTTGTAAAGTCCCCAGTTGGGAACCTTTGGAATAGTTTGTACTCTTTTCTCTAAATTTCCTTACCACCTATTTACTCCTTCAATGTCTGCAAATTGGTGTTACCAAAATTTTCTTGAAACTGCTCTCAGTTTTCCAGGGATCTCTATAATTGCCAAATCCAGCAGTTTTATTGAGCACTTAATTTGCTGGCTACTTTTTTATTGTGAATCAATCTCTCTCTCTCTCTTCTCTCTCTCTCTCTCTCCCTCCCTCCCTCCCTCCCTCCCTCTCCCTCCCTCCCTCCCTCTCTCCCTCTCTCTTTGAGACATGATCTCTCTCTGTCACCCAGTCTGGAGTGCAGTGATGCAGTCATGGCTCACTGCAGCCTCAAACTCCTGTGCTCAAGCGATCCACCTGTCTCAGTCTCCTGAGTAGCTGGGACTGCAGGCATATATCACCACACCCAGCAAGTTTTTTTTTTTTTTTTTTTTTAAACTTTTTGTAGGCAGTGTCTTTCCGTGTTGCTCAATCTGGTCTTGAACTCCTGGGCTCAAGCTATCCTTCTGTCTTGGCCCCCCCAAAGTGTTGGGATTATAGGTGTGAGCCACTGTACTGTCCATGAAGTTTCTTTCTCTTCACTTTTTAGTTAAATTTTTTGTTTTTTTTTTGGTAGAGACAGGGGTCTCACTACGTTGCTTAGGCTGATTTCTAAGCCTGCCCTCAGGTGATCCTTCCACCTCAACCTCCCAGAATGCTGGGATTATAGGCACAAACTACCACAACTGCCTTTCTTTGTACTTTTAACTGTTTGTTTCATCCCTGGCTCCTTGTGAGCTCCTGTTCTTGATTCACTTCTTCTTTGCTGTTTCTTGTATGCCATTGATTCTGAAATGTTACTTCATTTAGAATTGTCTTCTGAGTTCAAGGTCCAGATTTTTTTGTGCCTCTGATATTTTAGGATGTGGGTAAATATGCTGCTCTCACTACAAATCTGGAAAGTCTAAAAACACGGTTTCATTTTTGGTTTTCCAGATTTACTGCTTCTCTTGTATTCTATACTCCTTCAGTTTATGGCATTATCTTCACAGTCTCTGAGACTAAATATTCCTTCCCTGTCATCTTTTCATTCTCCTTTTTTTCTCCCCCTGGGATTACTTTTTTAATCTAACACTTATTATAAGAAGGAAGTCCTGTGCTTTCACAAATTATTAATTGAAATAGAATATATTGAACAGTATACATTTGTTACAATACGTCTTTATAAAAATAATCACATATTATCTCCATTTAACAATGGAACTGGGCTTTAGAAAAGCTTAATGCTAGTTCGTGGTAGAGCTGCAATTCTAGCCAAGATCTGTTCTAAATGTTGAGATTTTCCTGCTATATTATCTGCCTCTAATTCTTACATTTTAAAAGTCTGCAGTATCTTACCCTTCTTTCTGTTTTTATAAATACTGACATTGTTTATTCCTTGTACATAAACAGCTTCTGAATGTTTTTCAATTTTTTTTAAGGATTTAATCTATTCTACCTATCTGGGTCTATCTTTTTGTATCTATCCACATATACTATATTCTAATCATATGAGATCTTTTATATTACATAAAATTTAAAATACATTGTCATTTCTCTAAACCATTGTTCACTGAGCCTGAACAACAAATCTTCCTTCTTTTTCCTTTAAGAGATGGCTCAGGCAGGGCGTGGTGGCTCATGCCTGTAATCCCAGCACTTTGGGAGACCAAGGTGGGCGGATCCACGAGGTCAGGAGATTGAGACTATCTTGGCCAACATGGTGAAATGCCATCTCTACTAAAAATAGAAAAAGTTAGCTGGGCGTGATGGGGAGGCTTAGGCAGGAGAATTGCTTGAACCTGGGAGGTGGAGGTTGCAGTGAGTCAAGATTGCACCACTGCACTCCAGCCTGGTAACAGAGCAAGACTCTGTCTCAAAAAAAAATAGGAGACAGATGACTCAAATGCTACTTTCTCTGGGATTAATTGTCTACATAGCAGGCAGGATGGAATATATATATGTATACAAACACATAATTTGTGTATACTTACTTTACTACTTACTTTACTATTCCCAGTATACTTGGTGTTTAACACTTATTTCATTGTTTCGTATTAAATTTGTCTGCCTGTTTGTCTTTTTCTACTGGATTGTAAATATTTAAGGTTAAATGTGTTTATTTCTGTATCCTGAAGGTATTAGGTTTGTGAAAAAGTAATTGCAGTTTTACCATTACTTTTTTTTTTTTTTTTTGAGACGGAGTTTCGCTCTTGTTACCCAGGCTGAAGTGCAATGGTGCGATCTCGGCTCACCGCAACCTCCACCTCCTGGGTTCAAGCAATTCTCCTGCCTCAGCCTCCTGAGTAGCTGGGACTACAGGCACGTGCCACCATGCCCAGCTAATTTTTGTATTTTTAGTAGAGACGGGGTTTCACCATGTTGACCAGGATGGTCTCGATCTCTTGACCTCATGATCCACCCGCCTCGGCCTCCCAAAGTGCTGGGATTACAGGCGTGAGCCACCGCGCCCGGCCCACCATTACTTTTAATGCAAAAACCACAGTTACTTTTGCACCGAGTATTTTACTTGTTTCTAAATGCCACCCTTTCCCTTCCCCTTCGCCCTTCCCCTTCCCCTTTCCCCTTCCCCTTCCCCTTCCCCTTCCCCTTCCCCTTTCCCTTTCCCTTTCCCTTTCCCTTTGTTCTTTCTTTTCCCCCATATGGAGTCTCACTCTGTTGCCCAGGCTAGAGTGCAGTGGCACAGTCTTGGCTCACTGCAACCTCTGCCTCCCAGGCTCAAGAGATTCTCCCTCTTCAGCCTCCCAAGTAGCTGGGACCACAGGGGTGTGCCACCATGCCTGGCTTATTTTTTTATTGTTGTTTTGTAGAGTCAGGGTTTCACCATGTTGCCCAGGCTGGTCTTGAACTCCTGAGCTCAAGCAATTCGTTTGCCTCGGCCTCCCAAAGTATTAGGATTATAGGTATGAGCTGTCATGCCCAACGTTAATTTTCTTCTATTGGGTAATGTGTAATTTTGAGGTAATTTATTTTAAGACTTCTATTTTTTTATTGATTGATTGATTGATTGATTGATTGATTGAGACAGGGCCTCACTTTGTTGCCCAGGTGGGAGTGCAGTGCCGCCATCATGGCCCACTGCAGCCTCTACCTCCCTGACTCAAGCAGTTCTCCCACTTTAGCTGGGACTTCCAAGTAGCTGGGACTACAAGTATTTGCCACTGTGCCTAGCTGGGTTTTTTTTGTATTTTTTGTAGACACGGGGTTTCGCCATATTGTCCAGGCTGGTTTTGAACCCCTGGACTCAAGTGATCCACTCGCCTCAGCCTCCAAAGTGCTGGGATTACGGATGTGAGCCACCACACTGGATCTGGCTTTTCTGTATTTTAAAAAATTAATCACAGACTTTTTGGGGCTTACAGCCACCATGTGTTACCACTGCTTAGTTTTAGTGTCACACAACTGATTTAGTACATAGAACAGTGATTTCTTTTGAAATGTTAGAGATCTTCTATGTTTAAAAAAAATTAAAGTTTAACATTGTCAGAGTATTCTTGCTAGTTTTCAATCTTTTAAGCCTGGTAATAGACTTAATTACCTCAGTGGTGTTTAGTGAGAAAGCTTCTTTTTTTTTTTTTTCCAGACAGAGTCTCGCTCTGTTGCCAGGCTGGAGTGCAGTGGCACAATCTTGGCTCACTGCAACCTCTGCCTCCTGGGTTCAAGTGATTCTCCTGCCTCAGCCTCCCGAGTAGCTGGGACTGCAGGTGTGTGTCACCATGCCCAGCTAATTTTTGTATTTTTAGTAGAGACGGGATTTCACCATGTTGGCCAGAATGGTCTCGATTTCCTGACCTCGTGATCTGCTCACCTTGGCCTCCCAAAGTGCTGGTATTACAGGCGTGAGCCACATTGCCCAGCCAGCCTCTCTGTTTTATATTTTTTTCGTAATCTCAGCCCAAACACCAACCAGGTGGTGGATGGAAGATCACCTGAGACACCATATCAAAAACACTTTGTTTCACCTAAGTGCAAATTCACTTTGATCTCTACTCCTGCCTCAGACAAGGTGTTCATTATATGCTGAAAGCCATCTTTATTTTTTCCAGCAACTTATTCCTTCGTAGTCTTCCTAGTCTTTGCCTAGGATGTTTACCTGTCACTGGATGATTACCTGTCACTTTGCCTGACCAATCTATATGTGAATGCAGGATTTTTCATTTGTTCTATGACTGTGTAGTTTAAATGCCATTGCTTGGGGTTGAAATATTTTGTCACCTGTCCTACTTACAGAATTGATGTGAGGATTCAAATTTCCAAGCACATAATAGATATTAAATAAACGTCCTTTGTCCTGTTTTACCTTATCACCTTATCTCCTAAAGTTGATGTTTGTTTATATTTAGAGTACAGCCTACAGTCAGTTATATTCATATGTCCTTAAATCATGGTATGTGTAGAATGGGGCAGTGATGCTTGGTCTCTTTTTAAGGGCTCACATTTAAATGCTAACTCACTTGAATATTTTCAAAAATAAATGCTTTTTTTTTTTTTGAAAGGCAACTTAATGTGTTTTTTCCCGTGATTTTACATTTCACCTTGAATGAAAGGGTCTGGGAAATGTATGATTTTATAAATTTCTCATAGTATTGCAGGTTAAGATTTACTTAAAAGTAGTGACACATTAAATAAAATCAGGCTGATTTTGTCTCAGACTTATAAAAATTCTATGGTTGTGAATCATAAATTATAATATTACTGTTGTTTTAGCTTACTCCATGAAGTGATACAATTGAATAAGAACTGTTGGACTGTGGATGTGTTAGGGGATCTGTTTGATTTCATTATCTCCTTGTCAGCATCTCTTTTGATGCTACTTTTTCCCCTTGTCTGATTAAATGGCATTTCTTGTAAGAGGTATTTAATTATAAGAATGCTCACTTAAAATCTTTTGGCCTATACATTGTCATGTGAATTCTAGTTACTTGTTACTGCTTCTTTTAAAATCTAAGGGGCTTTTGGAAACTCAGTAGATTTACTTCTATCTTTACTCACTGGGTTTTGGTAGTACTTCAGGTGATGTGTAATTTCTGGCCCCAGGAAATGGGATAATCTAGGCTTTTGGTGAATGGATTGGACTTTGTAAAGGTGAAGCTTTAAGCTATCTCCTTAGGGTACCTGGGACTTTGAAGAGTTCTAGAACTGTGATGCAGCTGCAGTGGCCTTTCTATAACAGTGCTACTTTATGTTACTATCACCCTAGACCTCCTCTTCTCTCTAGCAGATACTCTAAACATTTAATGTTCTCAGACCTACTCAGTCCTTACTTTATCACTTTAGAGTAATGACCTTGTATTCTTCAGAGAAGATAGAAAAAAAGTTGTTTAAGAATTCATTGTGGGCCGGGCGCGGTGGCTCACGCCTGTAATCCAAGCACTTTGGAGGCCAAGGCGGGCGGATCACCTGAGGTCGGGAGTTCAAGGCCAGCCTGACCAACATGGTGAAACCCCGTCTTTAAAAAAAAAAAAAAAGAATTCATTGTGGTTCTGTCTATTGTGACAAAGTTTAAAGATTTTAAAAAGAATGAAGTGTGTGCTGGGTGTAATAACTCGTTCTTGTAATTCCAGCACTTTGGGAGGCTGACGGGGGAGGATCCATTGAGCCCGGGAGTTTGAGACCAGCCTGGGCAACATAGTGAGACCCCTGTTTCTACAAAAGAAAAAATAATTAACTGAGTGTGGTGACATGTGCCTATAGTCTCAGCTATTCAGGAGGCAGAAGCAAGAGAATCTCATGAGTTTGAGGCTGCAGTGAGCTATGATTGCAACATTGCATTAGAGCCTGGGTGACAGAGTAAGACCCTGTCTCTTAAAAAAATGAAAACAGGCCAAGTGTGGTGGCTCACACGTGTAATCCCAGCACTTTAGGAGGCCGAGGTGGGCGGATCACCTGAGGTTGAGAGTTGGAGACCAGCCTGACCAACATGGAGAAACCCTGTCTCTACTAAAAATGCAAAAGTTAGCCGGGTGTGGTGATGCATGCCTGTAATCCCAGCTACTCAGGAGGCTGTGGCAGGAGAATAGCTTAAACCCAGGGGGCAGAGGTTGCAGTGAGCCAAGATCACAGCATTGCACTTCAGCCTGAACAACAAGAGCGAAACTGTCTCACACACAAAAAAGAAAGAAAACAAAAAAAAACCCGTTTCTTAAAAAAATTACCTCATGTATCAGCTTTCTACCTATGTAACATTTTCATTCATATTCTTTCTTATTTTTTCTCCTGTCTCAGACAGATAGGTGTTTGTGATATGCTGAAAGCCATCTTTATTTTTTCCATCAACTTATTCCTTCATGTATCTCTTTTCAATATTAGTCTGTCCCTCTATGTTGGTTACATCTCTTAACTTACAAATGTTCCATGTGTAAATCTCTTCTGATATTTGGTGAACCCCAGAACAAAGAATGTTACGTGAGGAAAAGGTTCTTTGGTCAGAACATCTGGAAAACTCTGCAGTACAATTTGGGAAAAGGTTTCTACTTATGGTGGCTACTTTTTCACCTTTTGTTCATCCCTTAATTCTAAGTATTTTCCCTTTCCTTTTCACCACTCTATTGAAACTCTTTTTGATAAGGTAGCCTAACTGACTTTTTTTTTTTTTTTTTTGAGATGCAGTTTTACTGTCTCATTCAGGCTGGAGTGCAGTGGTTCAATCTTGGCTCACTGCAGTGTCCACATCTCGTGTTCAAGCCATTCTCCTGTCTCAGCCTCCCAAGTAGCTGGGACTACAGGTGCACACCACCACACCTGGCTAATTTTGTATTTTCAGTAGAGGTGGAGTTTCTCCATGTTGGCCAGACTGGTCTTGAACTCCTGACCTCAGATGATCCGCCCGCCTCGGCCTCCCAAGGTGCTGGGATTACAGGGATGAGCCACTGCGCCCGGCCCTTAACTGACAAAATTAATGGCGTTCATCTTACTTGCCCTCTGCTGCAGTTGACGGTTGACCATTCTTTTTTTTTGAAACTTTTATTCTCTTAGCTCTTAGATTGTTATTGGTGGTTTTTTTTTTTTTCTTTTTCTTTTTCTTTTGTTTTGTTTTTAAAGACTTCTTGGCCTTTGTCCTGCCCTCAAGAACTCTCCCAAGCTGTGTCATTGACTCTTTCTTCTTTTACTCTTCATAGTGCTCTTTGATAATCTCACATGTCTTCAATACTTCAGCTCCTCCCTAGTCACATTTGACTCCTGGATACTTTTTTTCCCCCTCCTAATCCTCTGCATTCATTCTATTATATTTCTAGTTTCTTCTGAACCTCTTCATCTCAATGACATAGGACTTAAAATTCAACCTGTCTAAAATGAATACCAAGTTAGGGATCCTCCCTGTGTCACAGAGGCAGGGCAGGTTCCTATAAAAAATAAAAATGAATAAAAAATAAAAATGTGAGCCCATATGTTTTCCTTTAAACTTGTTTTTCATTCACACATACCTGTACACACTCACTCATTCACATCTATATGCCACTGTATATCTTGGTTATTGATAACATTCAGTGTCTAATTTGTGGTGTCTTCTTGACCCCTCACTTCCTTACCAGCCATAAACTTCAGCTACTAAGATCTGTTGCTGGTTTAAAATTGTTTTTACTCTGTTAACTGAGTTACAACGTAGGTCCATCTTTAATTCTTGCTTGGATTATTATATTGTGGTCTCTTAACTGGTTTCCTGCTTCTGGTCTTCTTTTTCAAACAACTACCTGATTGTCTAATCTTGCCTCTCATTTTTGTCATTGGGGGAGAAAATGTCAAAATCCCTTATGAAGGCATCCCAGCTGCCTATTGCTCTTGTTCCTGTTGATTGCTGCATACCTACAGAACTATTTGCAGTACCATGCAAGTACCATCTTGCGTCTCCTTTGAATATTCTCTTTGAATATTCACCTTCCTTCGTGTACCCTTCCTTCTGTCTTGACTTACCAAATTGTCTTTTAAGAATCAATTTCAAACATATGGTCTTATGTCCTAATTAGACAACATTAGGTGTTTGCTCACTTTTTCCTAGCATTTACCAGATTCTAATTATTCATTTATATAGAACTCACCATATAAGCCAGTATCATATACTGATATGGCATGTTGTAGATACTTAATATATGTCTTTTGATACACGGATGTTCTGAGTTCTAGAGTGGGTGGAATTGGGTTCAGGATACATTGTATTCCTGTGAAATGTCAGCCTGTGAACTTGTAGAACACAGTGTCCCATGTTTTATTTCTTTCTTCCTCACAGTGCTTTGCACAGTGTCTTTTATATATTAGATATTAAAATAATTGAATGAATGGACCTGGATTATTTATTAACTGGATGAGTATTTAGCCTAATGTATATCCTGAAATGTAATGCTTTACATATTTTTGTGAATTTTCCCTTGGTACAATTTCATGAAATAAAATATCATTGTGGAAAACATTTGAAAATCTTAATATATGTTAAATGTTATGATTAAATATGGCAGGATTCTATGTTAGGAAGAATACATCTAAGTATTATAAATTACTTACTGTGGAATGTGACAAATAGGTTTATTGTTATGTGGCTATGGATAGAAGATATGCATACATATAGAAATAATTGTAGCTGTGTAAAGTAACTTTTGCCTCTTTGGAATGTTGTGTTAGTCTAACTTTTCTGTACTATTTATTCACTGACCTAAGTAAATATTTTTACTCCTCTTAGGGACAGCGATAAATAAACTACGTGGTTTGCCCTGTGATTATTAATGATTACTGTTATTGGAGCACTTTGACATGTAAATAACTTCAGATTCTTTTAAGTACAAGTTCAGTATCCCTTATCCAAAATACTTGGGACTGTAAGTGTTTTTTGTTTGTTTGTTTGTTTGTTTTTGTTTTTTTATTTTGGTATGTTTGGATATATTTATTGGTTGAGCATCTTAAACCTGAAGATCTGGCCTGAAATACCGCAGTGAACATTTACTTTGAGCATCATGTTTGAGCTCGAAAAGTTTCAGATCTTGGGAGCATTTCAGATTTTAGATTTTCTGATTAGGGATACCTAGTTTGTAGCAGATGCAGACATCTGGTTTTATTTTTAAATGTCTTCTATTCCTCAGATACAGATTTTCTTTTTTTATGTGCATTGATTCTTTTGGTCTGAATTTAAATGTTGTATAATCCATGTGAATTCTTATGATAATCCCATTTCATTCAGTGATGATATGCAAATGAAAAAGGGAATGGTGTAAGTGATTTTATGATTTAGAAATCTTGAACTTTCTTAAAAGTTTTTTGTAAAAATTATACAGTGGTCCTTCTTTATTCTGTGGGATTGTTCTAGCAACAACCTCCCCCACCTCCCGCAGATACCAAAATACTGGGATGCTTAAGGCATAATATTTGCATATAATCTGTGTGTGTCCTCCAGTATAACTATTACAGTGTAAATGTTATATAGATAGTTGCTGTACTATTTTTGTTTTTGTTTGCATTTTTAAAATTGTTATTTTTTTTTTTTTACCCCAAATATTTTCTATTTGTGGTTGGTGGAATCCACTACTGAAAAAAATCAGATACTGTAGAAGAGAATACAAAGAAGACTGGGTGCCATGGCTCACGCCTGTAATCTCAGCACTTTAGGAGGCTGAGGTGGGTGGATCACAAGGTCAAGAGTTTGAGACCTGCCTGGCCAACATAGTGAAACCCCGTCTCTACTAAAAATACAATCATTAGTCAGGTGTGGTGGCGTGCGCCTGTTGTCCCAGCTACTCGGGAGGCTGAAGCAGGAGACTTGCTTGAACCTGGGAGGTGGAGGTTGCAGTGAGCTGAGAATAAGCCATTGCACTCCAGCTTGGGTGACAGAGTGAGACTCAGACTCAAATAAAAAGGGTACAAAGAAGCAAAAATATCCTTAGGTCACGGCCCACAGAGAACATGTCTGATACATTTTAGTGACCATCTTTAGCAAGTTTTTACACACTTGCATGCACACACATTCCCCCATTCCCTCTCAGGCATAAGGAAACTATTTTATATAAATAGCAATTTAATTTCATTGCTGTTCTCTAGCTTATCTTTTATTTTTACTGAATCAGTAGTATAGGTGTCTCTTTCCATGTTTAATAAAAATATATCAACTCACAATTTTTAATAGTTATACATTATGATATGTTCCACAGTCCACATGACAAAATCCTACTGGTAGATACTTTTTAAAAAAATTATAATTAAAAAAATTCTGTGCTAACCTTAATCTTATCTACTTGTATCATTTTTCTGCTTAGCTTTAATTCCTAGATGTGGGTTTGCTAGATCATAGGGCATGCTTATTCTTTGCTTATTGTCCTCCCCTCCCCTCCCCTCCTCCCTCCCCCTCCTCCCTTCTCCCTTTTTATTGCCCTTCCCCCTCCCCCATTCCTTCTTTCCCCTTTCCCCTTTCCCCTTTCTCCTTTCTCCTTTCTCCTTTCTCATTTTACCATGCTGGAGTGCAGTGGCATGATCACAGCTCACTGCAGCCTTGATCTCCTGGGCTTAAGTCATTCTCCTGTTCCAGCCTGCGGAGTAGCTAGGACTACAGGTGTGTGCCATCATGCACAGCTAATTGTTTTTAATTTTTAGTAGAGATGGGGGTCTTGTGTGTTGTCCAGGCTGATATTAAACTCCTGAACTCAAGTGATCCTCCTACCTTGGCCTCCCAAAGGGATAGGATGACAGGTGTGAGCCACTGCACAGCCTTATTTTTCATTTTGATAATATTATCAAACTGTTCTCATAAAAGGTACACCAGGAGATTGTTAGAAATGTTTATAGTATTATCCATTTCTGGCAAACTTTGTAAAGGATGAACTTACAACTATCTTGGGAAATTTACGTGTCTGTAGTTTCTTTTTTTTTTTTTTTTCCAACAATGATAATGTCAAGTTTAATCTGCCAAATATACAAGTTGAATTTGTGGAGCACGTTTTGCCTGGGTGCTGCACAGTAAACAGAGGTTTCTTGAAATGATCGATGGGTAGGATTAAAAATGGGCACTGACCCTGGCCAGGTGGGTAGGAACCAGGTAGGGAAGGACAGAGAGGCGAGGCCTCAGTCAGAGAGGATGGACAAGCCATGACCCTCAAGGACCCAGGGGCACAGGCTCACAGATGACAGCCCCTTTCTGAATGAGCGCCCAGGCAACACAGTCCGGGGCTGGTTGTAGCAAACCCATCAGCAGCTGCCTCCTGGCACAACCACCCCCTTACGTGCTATCTACCAGACAAAGGAAAGCTCTTCATACCCCATCTCATAGGCACCCACCCAGCAAGGACTCTGAATTCTAAAAACAGCAAAAAACATTCAAATGGTTACATATGAAATGCTGTCCTGCATCTTTCTGTCTCAAAGATAGCAGCTTGCCCCTCCCCTTCCCACATCTCCCCAGCAATTTCTGTGCCAAGATGAAGAGCAGGCCCTAGGCCGTGGGGGGCTCCTGGCCATGAGGGGCTGTTGCAGCAGTGCCAGGGTACAGGGTGGGCGAGACACAGCAGAGGTCCTGGCAGTGTGGCACAGGTCCCCGGCATTTCCTCCCATGGATCGTGCTCACTTATTCAGGGAGAGTGACTGCATTTGTTTTCCTGACAATGTGGCATCATCTTTTGCTTTCCTTTCCTCCTCCTCCTTTCTTGCAGCCTCCTCCTGCTGTTTCTGAACGATGGCCAGCCAGGCCAGGTCTGCCTTGGCTTGCTCTGTCTTCCCAGCCAAGTGCATTTTCATGTAACGCTTTTTTGCCTACTGCTTCTCAATCTTGTCTCCTCCTCTCCTTGAAAGCTCCTTTTGCCTGTCCAGATCCAGTTGTGTGAACTTTTTGGTTGTCTGTGCTATCTGGTTGGGGTTTTCAATGTCGATGAGCCCTTCAACGCCTTTGCACTTTTGCTGGTAGTCATCTTCTTCATCCTCGCTCTCATCTGAGTCTAGAGATTTCTTCTCCTTTTTGGAGTCACCTGCAGCCCCATCTCTACCTTCTTTTTGCTCCTCTTCTTCCCTGGCCTTCTTTCTGCTTCTCAGCCTGGAGCTGCACGTAAATCTCAGGGCTTATATACTGCCTCGCCCGGCCTTTGTGGCCTCCCTTTCTCCCTCTAGGCATCATGGCTCTGGCCACCGCCACGTGTCTGTAGTTTCAGGTTGTTATGTACAGAGAATTGCTTAATACTGAGATCATAAAAATTTTTGTTTTCCTCTATCATAATGTAAAGCTTATTACTAATTGATCTTCATTTGCCAGGTTCCAACATATACATGCTACTTTCCTCTTAAAATTGTCAAGTTATAAATAGGAGAATTTTTATTTCGAATGCTAATATGAATATTTTGGAAATATTAGTAATTAGCTTTCTTCTGCCTTCTCCATCAATTTTATCTGATTTAGAGAATTATATTTCCTTTATTGAGCTGCTTAAATCAGAGGGCCTAGTTTGCTTCAGAAAGTTTATAAACTGTATTATTAGACTAATTCTTCAGTAGTTATTGTATTTAGTTGTCACTTTTAACTTTTTTTTTTTTTAAGATTAAACTTGGCAGATTTTGAATAGGTCGGTTTCTGATTAACCCAGAAGTTGAGTAAATTTTGATAATAAATTTTAAATTGGTCATATTTGTCTGTGCTTGAAATAAGTGGAAATAACAGTTCATTAAATAACAACAGAAAAAACCTTTTATGAACTTGGGGATTCTTGTTAACCATCTGACTTCCTCCTTTCCATCTTCCTCTGTTCCTCTTTATCCTGTGCTGTTTATTAACACTGAAGTATAGTAAAATTAGGTCTGAGTTGGGCTGCTCTTTATGTCTGTGGAGCTCATTTTTATTTGAGACAGGGTCTTACTCTGTCACCCACGCTGGAGGGTGGTTACGTAGACATGGCATACTGCAGCCTTCACATCCTGGGCTCAAGCAATTCTCCTGAATAGCTGGGACCACAGGTGTGTACCACCACACCTGTCTCTTCTTCTTGGCCAGGCTGGTCTCAAACTCTTGACCTCAAACAATCTTCCCACCTTGGCCTCCCAAAGTTGTGGGATTATGGGTGTGAGCAGCCGTGCCTGGCTGGGTCTCATCTTTTTATGTCTTTTTAGGTCACTTTAACAAGGCAAAAAAATTCCTCAACCCTGTCTTTCTCTCTCATTATTAGTATCCTCTTTTCTGCTTTTCCAAATAATTTACTGCCCATTGCTGTTGCCAAGTCACTCCCAGTGGCATGGGTAGAAGTAATTGAATTGGAGAAATATTCATGTAAAGTAGACTCTGTGACTTGGTGCTTCAAAGATGTGGGCATTATCAAAAGGACAGTTAGTTGAACTGTGCATGTGACATAGTATCTATTTAGGAAAGATGATAAGGAAAGCACAACAAAACTTGAAAAACCAACTTTATAAAAGTAGATTGAATTGCTCACAAGTTATTTGAAATGGTACCTGTGGATCACTTCTCTACTAGTGGGTGTTCAACCAAAAAGAGTTGGCTAAATATTATATATTGATAACTCAAAGTCAAAGAAATCCTTAATGTTTTTAAAACATTACCACTGGATTTGTCTTCTGGCCAAGGTGAAAGAACAAAGATTAGACTTACCCTCTCTTCAGAAACAGCTAGAAAACTAAACAAAACATATGTAACAACAGTTTTCAAGACAGTAGATACCAGACAGTGAAGGACAGTGATCCCTGAGCGATGGAAAACAAATGAGGTGAACTTTGTGATTAACTCAGCTTACTACCTTGGAGAATTTCCCAACCTTGTACAGAAAGGGGGACATCAGGTGGAGCCTGCTGATCTGTCTGAATTGAGGAGACCAAACTGGAAGTCCACAGTGGCCATGGTGGCAATAGCGTACAAGAAAACATACTGAAGAGAAGAGAGCTCAAATACATAGAGAACTCTGGCAATTTGCCAAGGGATTCCTCTCAAATCTTTAGCTGATGTGAATTAAGGATGTAAATGAAGAGGCTCCCGGAGCTGGAAAAGAAGTTCCCAGTCAACAATTCTTAGATCTCATACATGGCCAGTAGTTCCTGCTCTCGCTAGCTAAAATGGAAAACTTCATAATCCTTGAAGGATAATTGGAAGGCATTTGCCCCAGTAGTGGGGACAAATTGGCCTTAGAATAAATTCTTCCCCTGGTTCCTCCTAACAGCTTAAAAGCAAGACCTGGAAGAATCAAACTAATTTTTAAGCAGTTTCACTCTAACAGAGAGTAAAGGTCAAGAAGATTTATAGGAATACAATAATATCCAGCACCCAGCAGATAAAAGTCACATTATTTACTATATAATCAAAAGTTACCAGATAGGCAAAGAAGGAGGAAAGTAACACCCATAAGAGAAGAAAATATAATCATTCAAAACTGACCAGAAATGATTCAGAAATAGTATATAAGAACATGAAAAATAATTATTATAACTATTTCATATGTTGAGGAAGCTTAGAGGAAAGATTAAACATGTTAGTACAGGAATGAAACATATATACATATATAAGAAAAAAATCCAAATCAGACTTCGAAAGTTTAAAGCTATAGTGTCTGAAATGAAAAATATGTTGGATGGGATGCATGGCAGTAAATATTACAGAACAGTTTAGTGAACTTGAAGGTATAGCAATAGAAACTGCCCTGAAAAACCACACTCAAAGAAAATGTGAGCTGTGGGATAACATCAAGTGACCTAATATCCTTATAATTGGAGTTCCTGATGGGGCTGGTGGAATATACAGAAAAAGTATTTTAAGAAATAATGGACAGTATTTTCCAAACTTGATGAAACTGTAAACTCAAAGAGTAAAGGTGTACAGTGAGTCACAGGCAAAAGAAACGTGAAGAAAATTGCACCAAGGCACATCAAAGAATCAGTTGAACCAAAAAACAAAACAAAACCATTTTTGAGGAACAGTGATACCATTGGCTTTCCATATCCATGGGTTTTACATTCTCGGATTTAACCCATCATGGACCTGGAAGAAAAAAAACCACAAAAACTCAAACACCAAAAATAAATAAATAAATAAAAACCAAAACAAAACCCGCACAACAGTATAAATAATACAAATAAAAATACCATGTAACATTTATATAGCGTTTATATTTCATTAGGTGTAAGTAATCTAGAGATGATTTAAGGTATGCAGGAATATACACCTATGTGCATAGACTACATACAACTATTAGGCATTTAATGTGAAGGACTCGATTACCTGTGGATTTTGGTGTCTGTGGGAGGGGCCGGAAGAGGGTCCTGGAACCATTCCCCTGCAGATACTGAGAAACGACAGTGCCGATAGCAGATTTCTTATTGGAAATAATACAAACCATAGATACTATAACAGTATCTTTAAAATATAGGAAGGAAAAAAAGTGTCACCCTAGAATTCCATACTTGAAAACAATATCCTTCAAAAATGTGGTCAGATTGAGTGAATTTTTTGCACTAAAAACCTGGTAAAATTCAAACTAGGTGGGCAGTTTAGCTAAAACTATTGCACCAGTGTTTGTGGTTTTGAAAACTTAGCATGGTTATGTAAGATTTTACCTGTCATGAAAGAAGGGGAAGGTACCATTTCTTGTGAATCTTAAATTATGTCAAAATAATTGTTTTTGAAAAAAACGCAAAAAAAAAAAAGTTGAACCTCAAAATTTACTAGCTCATGCTCTTTGAAAGAGAATGAAAAGACAAATCATAGGCCTGGAGAAAATATTTGTGAATCTTCTTATCTGACGGTAGACTTCCATCCAGACTATTTGGTGAACTCTTACAACTTCATAATAGAAAATTTGAAAAAAGCAATAAAAGTAGTCAAAAAAATGTGGACACTTCAAAGAAGATATAAAATGGTAATTAAGTCATTTGGGAAATACTAATTAAAACCACAATGAGTTACCACTACACACCCACTAGAATGTCTAAAATGAAAAAGACCAACCAACGCATGTATTCCTGAGGATGTAGAGCAACTTAATCTCTCATGCAGTGCTGGTGGACATATTAAAATAATACAACTAGACTAGAGGATTGCTTGAGCCCAGAATGCTGTGGTGAGCAGTGAGCTTTCCAGTGCACTGCAGCCTGAGTGACAAAGCAATTCTGTCTCCAAAAGTAAAAAATCAAAAAAAAAAAAAAAAAGAAAAAAACTACATTGAAAAGCAGTTTACTAACTTAAAAAGGTTATATGTACATAGGCATTATGTCCCGATCATTCACTGCTGTTTTTAACCAAGAATAACGAAATGTATATTTGTATACAAATGAAGTGTGTATTTGTGTACAAACACTAGCGTATAAGTCTTGACAATAGCTTTATTTGTAATAGCCAAACTTTGGAAACAATCTAAGTATCTAATGGATAAAAGGATACACAAATTATAATATATTGATAATGTTGAATATTAATAAACAATACAAATGAAGTATTGATAGATGCACTGATTTGGATGAATCTTGATGCTGAGTGAAAGAAGCCAATCAGCTTTTTTGCAACAAATTTGCCACCAGAACACAGGTGTCATGAAAACTACCCCTAAAAGCCAAAATGGGAAGAGACTTTTATCAACATTGTCTTCATTGGACACATAGATTCAAGGCAAGTCGGCCATCTGATCTACAAATGTGGTAGAATCAACAAAAGAATTAAAAAATTGGAGAAGGAGCCTGCTGAGATGGGAGAGAGCTTCTTCAAGTATTTCTGAGTCTTCGATAAACTGAAAGCTGAGCGTGAACCTGATCTCACTATTGATATTTCCCTGTGGAAGTTTGAGGCCACTGAGTACTACGTGACTGTCGTTGATGCCCCCGGACACAGAGACTTCATCAAAAACATGATTACTGGGACAGCTCAGGTTCACTGTGCTGTACTGATTGTTGCTGCTGGTATGGGTGAATTTGAGGCTGGTATCTACAAGAATGGGCAGACCGGTGACCATGCCCTTCTGGCTTACACACTGGGTGTGAAACAACTAATTGTTGGTGTTAACAAAATGGATTCCACTGAGCCACCTTACAGCCAGAAGAGAAGCGAGGAAATCATTAAGCATGTCAGCACTTACATTAAGAAAATTGGCTGCAATCTTGACTTAGTAGCATCTGTGCCAGTTGCTGATTGAAATGGTGACGACATGCTGGAGCCAGATGCTCGTGCCTTGGTTCAAGGGATGGAAAGTCACCCGTAAAGATGGCAGCGCCAGTGGAACCATACTGCTTCAGGCTCTGGACTGCATCTTACTGCTGGCTTGTCCAACTGACAAGCCCTTGCGCCTGCCTCTCCAGGATGTCTACAAAATTGGTGGTACTGGTACTGTACCTGTGGGCCAAGTGGAGATTGGTGTTCTCAAACCCATTATGATGGTCGCCTTTGCTCTAGTCAGTGTTACAGCTGAAGTAGTCTGTTGAAATGCACCATGGAGCTTTGAGTGAAGCTCTTCTTGGAGACATTATGGGCTTCAATGTCAAGAATGTGTCTGTCCAAGATGTTTGTTGTGGCAGTGTTGGCTGGTGACAGCAAAAATGACCTACCAATGGAGGCAGCTGGCTTCACTGCTCAGGTGATTATTCTGAACCATCCAGGCAAAATCAGTGCTGGCTATGCCCCCTGTACTGAATTGCCACATAGCTCATGTTGCATGCAAGTTTGCTGAGCTGGAGGTAAACATTGATCGCTGTTCTGGTAAGAAACTGGAGGATGGCCCTAAGTTCTTGAAGTCTGATGATGTTGCTGTTGTTGATGCTGTTTCTGGCAAGCCCATGTGTGTTGAGAGCTTTTCAGACTATCCTCCTCTGAGTTGTTTTGCTGTTCGTGATACGAGACAGACAGTTGCTGTGGGTGTCATCAAAGCAGTGGACAAGAAGGCTACTGGAGCTGGCAAGGTCACCAGGTTTGCCCAGAAAGCTCAGAAGGCTAAATATTATCCCTAATATGTGCCACTGTAGTCTTAATCAGTGGTGGAAGAATGGTCTCAGGACTGTTAGTTTCAATTGGCCATTTAAGTTTAATAATAAAAGACTGGTTAAAGGTAACAATGCATTGTAGAACCTTCAGAAGGAAAGGAGAATATTTTGTGGACTACTTTTTTTTCTTTTCCTTTTTTGCATGTGGCAGTTTTAAGTTACTAGTTTTTTGTTTGTTTGAGATGGAGTCTTGCTCTGTTGCCAGGGTAGAGTGCCGTGGTATGATCTGTGCTCACTGCAACTTCTGCCTTCTGGGTTCAAGCGATTCTCCTGTCTCAGCCTCCAAGTAGCTGGGATTACAGGCGTGTGTCACCACGCCCAGCTAATTTTTGTATTTTTATTAGAGATGGGGTTTCACCATATTGGCCAGGATGGTCTCAATCTTTTGACCTTGTGAGCCTCCCACCTTGGCCTCCCAGAGTGCTGGTATTACAGGCATGAGCCTCCGCACCCAGCCAAGTTACTAGTTTTCAAAATCAGTATGTTTTAATGTAAACAACTTGACCAAAATTCTGTCACAGAATTTTGAGACCCATTAAAATAAAGTTTAATGAGAAAAAAAAAGCCAGTAAAAAAAATATGTACATACATATGTAAGTCTCATTTGTGTGACTTTTTTTTTAAATGCAGACTAATTTATAGTGACAGAAAACTCATCAGTGGTTTCCTGGAGACTTGGGGGCAGAGAGCAGAGAGGGTTGTAAAGGAGAGAGGGGTTTAGAAAAGGCCTGTGCAGACTTTTAATATGATGGATATAGTCATTACATTGATTTGGGTAATGGTTTCAAGGTTGTATACCTGTGTCATGAGTTACCAAAGTTTTAAGTATGTGCAGTGTATTATATGTCAATTATATCTTTGATAAAGCTGTTAAGAAAAAGTCAGTAGGTTAGGTTTTCATTCAGAGGATAGAAAGATTAATGATACCAGTTTACAAAGCCTTTAAGACAGGTAAAGCAAGCTGTGCTCTTTAAGGAGCTGTCCGATAGTTTTACGAGTCTACTATGAGATTAAAGTAACCCTGACCAGTATTCAGGAATATTAGTAGTTTCTCAATTATTCATCCCATCATTGTATGACAACTATTTTTTTTATAGGCCTTTTTGGGCCATATATGCAATGAATTGTTATGTATCTTATGTTCTATTTTCATTCAACAGAAACTTATTCTTGTCTTTCTACCTAATTAAAAAAATTTTTTTAGACTGGGCACGGGGACTCATGCCTGTAATCCCAGCACTTTGGGAGGCCAAGGTGGGAGGATCTCTTGAAGTTAGGAGTTTGAGACCAGCCTGACCAACATGGTGAGACCCTGTCTGTACTAAAAATACAAAAATTAGCTGGGAATGGTGGTGCATGCCTGTAGTCCCAGCTACTCAAGAGCCTGAGGCAAGAGAATCTCTTGAGCCTGGGAGGTGGATGTTGCAGTGAGCCAAGATTGCACCACTGTACTCCAGCCTAGGGGACAGAGTGAGACTCTGTCTTCAAACAAAATAAAAATTTTAATGGCTGTACTTTCATCTTATTGCACTGTTTATTAAGTTAGCCCTTTAATTTGTAGGTATTTTAATGTAGTCTTTAAGTATTACTTTTGGTAGAGTCCACCAGAGTATAAAATACTGAATTTTGTTATAAAAATTATAGTTTCTGTTGAATAATAGGATAGTAGAAAAGCATGAAATTGTATTAAACTTGAGTTAAAAACCTTATCGGACAATTATTTGTTAAAAATCCTTATTTGTTAAAAACCCTTATTCCTTATAGATAGGGAATTATCAGTTGTATTAGGTGGGATGTCTAGACTGTCACATTATCTCATTTAAGATACAATGATTATAATTACAACAACATTTAAGCTAATGGTCAAGATTCTTGATTTATTATATTTGGGTCTAGAGGGTAGCGGTAGGGATCATTTTTGAAAGTTGGGAGAATGATGTCATTTTGGAGAACTCAATATATAAGAAGCACTTTGTTGTTTTTAACATGAAAATTGTGGGGCAGGCTGGGCACAGTGGATCACATAAGTGCTGTAATTCCAGCACTTTGGGAGGCAAGGGCGGGCACATTACTTGAGGCCAGGAGTTCGAGACCAGTTTGGCCAACATGACGAAACACTGCCTCTACCAAAAATACAAAAATTAACCAAGCTTGGTTATGCACACCTGTAATCCCTGCTACTAGGATGACTGAGGCAGGAGAATCACTTGAATTTGAGAGGCGGAGGTTGCGGTGAACCAAGATTGTGCCACTGCACTCCAGCCTGGGCAACAGAGTGAGACTCTGTCTCAAAAAAAAAAAAAAAAAAAAAAAGAAAGAAAAGAAAATTGTGGCATAAATTTGAATATATGAGAATCTAAAACTATTGAATGAACATTAATTTTTTTAAATGTGCATTTAGAACTATTTAAAACATAAATGTGAATTAGGGTTTAAATTATGAATAGAAATGAGTATGTGTCTGTATATTTTACAGAAACCAGAAAGTTAATATTATAGAGAAATATCTATGTCTTTAGGAAAGGATTATTCAAACATAGGGCAGGGATAGTAAAACTTTAATTTTTTATATTTCTATTTTTCTTGTTTATCCCAAACTCCTTATTGTTGTTGAAGTTAGTCAAATAATTTATATAATTCAAGTCCTTGGGTCTTCTAATCCTAGATAAAACCTTTGCCTCCTAAACCTGAAAGAAATAGGTTCTTTTCTGAATAGGTGTTTCATTTTAATGTGATAGTTGTTTTAGTTACCAGTTTCGCCTTATCTTTCAAAAAACTATTCTTAACATGTTAAAGCTATATACCTATACTATTTTTAATAGATTTTAAAGTTTAAAAAAGGTTTATATTTTAAACTAGTAATGTTAAAGAAGTTTTAAGAATGCATCTTTATTGTTGTATGTTAAAGATTTTTATCATGAAAAGTATTCTAGATAAGGTCCTCATTTCTGATTTTTACGTTAAATGTATCTGATCATTCTCCGGTCTGGCTACAGTTAATTTATATTATCTATTAATAATAGTTCTACTCTCTTATTCCTAGATTTTTTTGTGTGTAGTTGTACCTAAATCTTACATAATTATTTTTTCTGCCGTTTAAATTATTTTATCTTTAATCTCAAGTGCTCACAGTTGAACAAAAATTCTCAAACCACCAAATTAAGGAATACTAAATCAAGAAAGGGTTTTAAGTAATCCTTTTCTTAATTCAAATTCATTGTTGGGTAGGTTTTGGCATCCATAGTTGTTGAATCTGTAGAAGTTACAGTTTTGTGTGTAAATCTTAATAGTTAGATTAATTTTAATAACTTCTACTCTAATATATTCGGAGGTCATTTATAATTTGTTATGAAAGGTAGGATGGTCTTCCCTCTCCTTTTCCCCTTTATAGGTCTCAAAATAATAAAAATAGGCTTTCAAAATAGTAAGGTTAGAGAAACTCATTTTTGAAATCAGTGTTGTTTGCTGTAATTGTAGGATGTATATGAAATAGAAACTGGATAATACCTATTTCTCAGGAACATACTAAAATATTCATAATTGTACATTATTGTCCTTATGTAATTTTGCTGTCTCCTAGTAATCTTGTGTACTTCTGAAGTCCACGTCTCTGGCCATTTTGGACTCTCTTGCCAAGATACCAGTGGCTTTTATCTTGACCCTCAGCTTCTAAGATTTAGGTTTAACTGGGACATACCAGCCCTGACATACTTTTCATTCTGTTGGTAGCCATTTGTTTCCTTAAAATAGGAAGTACTACAGTGGCTTGTGTCTACTCCAGAAATCAAGGAATTGGCCATCCGTTTAGAGAACCTACTACTATTTTGGGGGAATGTTACATTGCAAGTGTTTTCAAAATACATTTTAAGTCATAAAGAGGATTTTTTTTCCCTTTGGAAAATATATTTTGCCTCAGGCCTTTTTCCAAAATTCATGCCTTAGATGTGGCAGTAAAAGATTGATTCTGTAGTTCTAGTATATTTTAATCAAGTCCAGATTTAGTATTGTTCTATATTTTGTCACTTTTTACTTAACTTTAGCTGGCACATAACTGATAATACTCATTTTGGAGTTTACATTTAGGTTAGCCTGGTGACTTGTTACCTTCCAGGTCTAGTATTTTGAACTCTAACTTGACAGTATTTTGAACTCTAACTCATTCAAATTTAAATAGGAAAGTTGTTCTTTCTGCCTCCTGTGGAAATTTAATGTGGACAGTATTTAGACTTTATGAATCTTATGTATAGACTCATATGTTCTAGTATTTCTTAAAGCTAAAAATACCATACCACTTGAATATATAAAAAGTTGTAGAATAGTACCACTGTGAAAAAGATGTTTTCCATGTAATCTCATAGTCAGATATTTTTCAGTTTAACAGGTCTCCTGTAGTACTGCATGGCCATTAGGATGTCTTTAGTTTTTCTTACATCTTGACTCCTTCCATGTTTGCCTTGTTTTTAAATGTTTTTCTAACCTTTACTTTGTTACTTAAATACATGATACCATATTATTAGGGAAATGCTTGAAGTACCTACAAAAAAGAAAGTGATTAATTTTGCAAGAAAGGTGGTTTTGACCTTTATCTTGGTAGAAGTGATTTAAAGATGCTAAACTTGAAACTTGTTGCTCAGTTTTGGGGTAATCTCAACCTCCCAGTTTGTAAAACGTAGTAGTTTGGTAATGATGCATGCTCAATAATAAAGACAAATTTTATACATTACTGAGTTTAAAATTCTTGAAATGAAATTATTAAAATCTTCAAATTTAATTATCAAATTTCCCTTAAGAAATTTAATTATGACATACCAAAATATGGATCCTAAAACAGTTGTTAATCCTTTCAATAATATATTTTACTCAGTAAATAAAGCACTGTGGAATAATGCCTAGTAGATTCAATGTCTTGGGGCTTAAAGTGTGTTAACTTACTATATTTGATTTTTAAATAGACACCAAATCCTACTGCAAGCGAGTTTATTCCTAAAGGAGGATCAACCTCCAGGCTGAGTAACGTGTCCCAGTCAAATATGTCTGCCTTCTCTCAAGTTTTCTCTCACCCATCCATGGGAAGCTCTGCCACTGCTGGATTAGCGCCAGGTAAGTTGAGTATTTTCAGTGAGTTGCAGATACCAAATCTCTAAGCACCATTTACTGTTATCAGAACTGAAATTGTATACTTGAATGATTCACATTTGAACACATTATGAGCTTTCTGTTCTAGTTTTTGGTACCATAGGCCAAATGTGTAGTTGAGAATTTTAAAGCAAAATTTAAATATGAATGAAATTACATATAAGGCTTTTTATGTATAAAACTCACAAAAAAATTTAAAGGGGAAAATGGTATGGTTATTTAGGAAAAAACCTATCTTTTTATATTTCTCTATTTTTAAAAGTCTGTGCTGTTACACTCAAACTTATAAAGGCATCAGAAAGAGAGGGAATATTTATGTACATATGCCTCAGAGTCTTCCTTTTATGTTAAATTTCTAGAAAATAATTTATATCATTCTAAATACATCTTTAGGTGGTATTCCCTTTCAGATATTTGATTATAAATGCTATAGTAGTAATTTTAAATTGGGTAAACTATTGTAAGTATTATAAACAGTAGTAGAAAAAAAATAGTACATTAGGGGTCATTGTAGTAGAGAAAAACACCTTTTAGTCACCTTCTGCCAAGTGTACCCAGAATGGCAGAAGAATTTGGGCAAATATGCTTATATTCCAGGAGTCCTGAAGGCATAGTTTGATGTGACCCTTTGCGAAATCTATGATTCTTTGCAGTCTTCCTTTTTATATTAAGAATTCATGCATCTACTACTCCATAATGTTTATTTTAATATAAAAATATTTACATTTTAAAAATTAACATCACTCATCTCCACTGCTGTGTACCTTGATTTGGAAAGTGAGGTGGTATGCACAGTCATATTGAATTCATAGTGCTGAGCAGATTGTTATCTTATTTGTAAAATATTTGAGTTGCACACACCAATCATGCTTCTAGAACTTATGCAGGAAAATCATCACTTGGTCTTGGATATTTAAAAAAAAAAAAAAAAACAGAAACAAGGCCAGGCATGGTGGCTCACGCCTGTAATCCCAGCACTTTGGGAGGCTAAGGCGGATGGATCCCTAGGTCAGGAGTTCAAGATCAGCCTGGCCAAGGTGGTGAAACCCTGTCTCTACTAAAAATACAAAACTTAGCCGGGCATGGTGGCAAGCGCCTGTAATCCCAGCTACTCGGGAGGCTGAGATAGAGAATTGCTCGAACTGGGGAGGTGGAGGTTACAGTGAGCCGAGACTGCGCCACTGCACTCTAGCCTGGACGACAGAACGAGACTCTATCTCAAAAAAAAAAAAAAAAAAAAAACCAACCAAAAACAGAAACAAAATGAAATAAATATACACAGTAAAACAAAGCAGAGGGATATATCTAGATGAGCCGGAAACTGGTATTGCCTTCAGGGCTTAATCCAGTTGGTAAGATAAATCTTTGAGTTAAATGCTGATATATCTAATTCAAGGACCTCTTTGGGAAGAAGAATGGGAGAAGATAAGGATAACACAATGGAACAGAGCATCTGTTTTAGCATATAAAGTATCAGTGTACTCAGAGCTTTAATAACCTTGTGTTGTCAAAGATTTTGTCAGCTCCTCATTTCCCCACCATTCTCTCTCTCACTACCTGCCTCCCTTCCAACTCCCTTCCCCTGACTTGTTCCCTTACCTTTTCTTCTACTTTGGTTTTTTTTTCCAGGTTCAGTTAAATTTGTAAGCATATTCCTTCCTTCCCTAGAGAGCAGTATCAGAATTGAATATCTCTGGTAGCCTAAAAGTTTTATTGTAAGTAATATACTACTACAATTATACTACTATGATTTTTCTCTCATTGAGTTGTGTTCACATTGTTTACGTAAGCATAATCTGCAAGTTAGCTATACATCTAAAATTTCTTAGACATTGTCTAGACCTCTGAGCAGAGTGAGTGTAATTCACCTTTATAAGTCTCTTTCTGAAATATCTGCAATAATGTGATCCATATACCAATCAGAAAACTTTGGCCTTCTTAATCACGTGCCAATTTATTTTGGCCTAACAATACTTCTCGTATCAGAAATAAACATTTGTTAACTTACTTCATCGGACTAATTTATACTTACCATTCAAAAAAAAATTAGCCTTTGCAATTGGAGGAGTTAAAAATATTAAAGGGAATTTTAGATCTTAAAAACATTCAGTTTAAAAAAGTTCATTAATGCTTATGATATAGGTATAAGCTTATTTGGAGGTAGTTGTGTTCATTGGTCCCAATTGGACCTCACACTTGAAACTTAGGATGAAATTAATTAATTTAAAAATTAAATCAGCTGAAAAACTATTCTACATAGTCCTAGCATTAAAATGGTTATTCTAGCTCCTCTTAACAATGAAACTAATCACTCTCTGGAACTATTGGAAATAGGTCATTATATCCTATGAAATGTATTCATGAATTCTAATAACTGTTATTTTAAAAGTGCTCTTCATTCACATAACAACACAAGTTAAAATATTTTTTCAAAAAATATTGAAATCAGTGATTTTGCATAATTATTTTTTCTGTTTGGTTATTGGCTTAACACTCTCTGGAGATGAGCAAAGAAAAAAATTTAAGTCTGCCTTTTGGAAAAACCATTGTAGTCTCAGCGTCTTCCATCATTTCTTACCCACAAATGTTAATTTGTTTAAGGAAGGATTCTTCACATTTGCAATGTGAGGTTAGAGAATAAATGTAGAGTTTATTTACCTACTTTAGGGGTGATTTAGTTTATTTTTAATGCTTACTGTCTGCTATAGGTGTAACTCATGTAACTCAATAATTTTTAGTTACAAGTTTTTAATTTTCTTTTAAAATTTATATACCCAAAATAATTGCCCTTAAAAATATGTCAAATTACTACAAAATATGAAACCTTAAATACTTTGACACTTTGTATACTAGTGTAATGTCATTTTCATTACGTATGGGAAAGTACATATCTGAATATATTTTTGAACAAATATATTTGTCAAAATTTTTAGGCCATTTTATTTTGGCCTAGTATTTGCTGTTGAGTGGATATTAAGAGTGGCTTTCCTCAAATTTTAAGGAACAAAGGCATAATGCGTGGTACAAAGGAGGCTCTGAGTGAAGCACATTGCTTTTTTAAAACTTTGTTTTGATCACTTAAGAAAAAATAAATCATGTTTTTAGTGTATGCCTCAGTGTAAGAAAGAAAACTTTATACAACTATTTGCATTTAATCACAGCTAATTAGATTTAAAGGGCATTAAAAATGTGTGGCATATATTTCTATCAAATTGTATACACACCCATTTTATTCTGTTTTAAGGAATCAAGAATCTAATAGATACATTTCTGTTATGCACTTTGATCCTATGAACAATAGCTACATTTCCAAGTATCTTTTGTGAAGGTAGTTGTTTTAATGATATTAATATCATTGTCTTTGAGAACCCCTACAATTATATGCATATTTTTATTTGTAAATATGCATTTTTCTCTGGCAACTGCTTTTATTAGGTTCACAGCCTTTCAAAAGTTCAGAACCACTGTTTGTTTTTGTTTTTGTTTTGAATTGGAGTTTTGCTCTTGTTGTCCAGGCTGGAGTGCAGTAGCTTGATCTCAACTCACTGCAACCTCCACCTCCCTGAGAACCATTGGTTTAACACAACTTTAACAAGACTAATTTCCTGAGTGTTATATAGTAAGAATACTTTTAAGTAACACATAGCCTAAGGATACATTTTTCTACTAGCTCTTGCTTAGGCAGAGGGTGTTTTTTTTTTTTACTAGATCTCTGGAAACGAAGTTATGAAATGATAGTTTATGCTTTAATTTTTGTGCCATGAAAAGTAATTTTATCATGAGAGCTAATTGCTGAATGTTCTTTTTCATCAGAATTTTTCCTGAGTATTTTTATTTAATAGTAGACTTGGTTAACTAAGTCTTCGTGTACTCTAATTACCTCAGTGTTAACAAATTCAGAGCACCACGATGTGTTTGAAAATAACTGTAAGTGCAGCAGGAGCAGCATACATTTCTGGGTAGTGTTCTTGTGTATCATTTGGTGGTTTAGTGCACAACTGTATATCAGGAATTGAGCATCTCTTCTTCTGCTTAATTATTGTGTGTTGGCCCTTGGGAGGGACAGAGATGAGTTCTTGTATTTGCAGATGTCATCATTGATTTATAAATAAGAAAAAGCCACAGTGACTTTCAGCATTTTTCAATGTTCATGCCTTTAAGATGAAATAGTGCAGGTTTTAAAAATCATTAGATATGTTTTATTGTAAATTATCATTGCTGTAGAGAGGGGTCTCACTCTGTCATCCAGCCTGGAGTGCAATGGCATGATAATAGCTCACTGCAGCCTCCAGCTGCAGCTCAAGCAGTTCTCCTACCTCAAACTCCTGAGTAGCTGGGACTACAGACGTATGGCAATTTAAAAAATTCTTTTTAAAATTTTTTTTGTAAAGATGAGTTCTCACTATGTTGCCCAGGCTGGTCTAGACTTACCTCAAGTGATCTTTTCACCTCACCCTTTCAAAATGCTAGAATTATAGAGGTGAGCCACCCCACTCAGCATTTATTGCAAATTATTAAGGCAAACTCACATGATTGATACAGGGAGAATCATCTAATTATTTTATCAAAATTAGCATTATTAAATAATTGTATTCATCTATTACCAAGTTTAGTATAGGTTTTGGAAAATAAATCCAAAGAAAATTATGTTCTTAGATCCAGTTTTTAAAAAATACTGAACAGTCATTTCTTACATATTCCTGAGGTTTGGTGCTAAATTGGTGGGTAAAATTGGCTAATACCCTTTTTTAAAAAACATTTTAGCTAGAGAAAGATGTGAGGGAAAAAATGGAAGGGAGAGAAAAAGGAGAAATTAATATTTGTCATTCTTATTCAGAAATATCAAAACTTTTTATGAATGTTGTAGACTAAAAATAGTTACTTACTGTTACAATATTGAAGGATTAGGGGAGGCAGATTGTTTTGTTTTAAAGTTCTATGCTAAAAAATAAAATTCTGTGATTGATTAGGTCTATGGCATTTCATGTCATAGATGAGAAAATGGAGGTTTAATTTATTTAAATTATGTAGTAGTTGGTTTAGGCAATAACATGATACTGGTTATCGATCTAAGTGGAAACTTTGGGATTTACATAGTCCAGCCTTGTGCAAGTCTAGAGGTGGCATATCTGACAGATTTGTCATCTATTCTCTGCATAGTCACTTACAGTAATATAAGGAATTCATTAACTAACCAAGGCAGCCAGCCCAGTGTACATTGGAACAGTTTGAATAAAAAGAAAACTCAGTCTTCTGCTAAACCAAAGTCTGTCTTGTCTGTCTTCCATCCACTTGTCCTAGTTCTCTCCGTTTTTGTTGGATTGGGAAAAAAAATCTTTCCTACATGATAGTTCTTTTAGTTATTTTATTTTTCAGCTAGTTCTATGTGTGTCCATATAACTGATTTATTTCTAAGACAATATGGCATCAGGCAACTGGGAAGAAGTAGTATTCAACGAATTGTATAGGTCCAAAATTGTGAACTCTTGTAAGTCATAAGGAGTGGGACACTAGTGTGGGTAAAATTAAATCCGCAGATATGTCTAGCTAGCTATGTTACTACTCTAATATCCAGCTAAGGAGTATACCACTGGGAGAATGGAAACTCCTTGGAAACTTCTTTTTTTGGGAGAACAGGTTGAATCTATGATCTTAAAGCTGGTGAATGTCTAAGCTCAGGCTTAAAATTTCATTGTGTATTTTAGGGCTGTGTACTCAAGTCTTTCAAGGCACAAAAACTCCATAAGCTTTTGCTTTAGATTATTTTGTGTTTTACTAAGGGATGTAATTATTAAAAATAAAAAATAACCATATTTATGTAGTTCTTAAACATTACCAATTTTATTAAACATTAAACAGATTTTCCTTGTAATTGTTTATCAGAAGTTTACTGTTAAATGGATTCTATGGGGTAGTAAAATAATTATAGCTCAAATTAATTTGATATTTCTGTCTAACTTGAATTATTCGAATTAGTTTTGTATTTAATATTAATAGTGGTAGTTTAGCATTAAAGTATCCTTCTGTTTTAAATATTAATTAGATTTCCTAAACATTTCACCAAATGCCTAAGAAGGGCCCATGCCATTTCTCATCTAGTACAAATTTAGATATAAATGGTGCTTAATAAATGCTTATTCTATATAAGACTTCATTTTTGTCTTAGAAAATAATTTTGTGATTGGTAGGTATCTCTTAAGTACAGTGAATTTTAATTAATAAACATCTTTGAAGAACTAAAAACTGCAAATGTTCAAGAATATGCAGATGAATAGTCAAATGAGGAACAGAAATGTGCCTGTTTTAACAGGATCAAAATGAGAGTCACTGTGTGTTTTGAGATGCTAAAGCATTCTTATAACCAGTTAAAGTATTTGTATTTTTAAATTGCATGTTTCCATTCTTTGTAACTACTTTGTTTTTCAGGTATATTCAGCAGAATCATTCAAATCTTTCCAAGTTCTTTAGTTTGGAGAGTGCTTTCTACATTAAAAAAATAAATTAATTAACAACTATTTTATGATTAAGGTCAGGGATCTCAAGGTTTTTGAGAAGTGGACCTTTTAATTGTCCTGTAATGAGGAGCTCATCCTAGAAGGAAGCTTCTCTGTGTATGTGTGTGTAAGGACACAGATTGTGATGCCCCTGGGAAGGTTACTAACAGTAGAACTGTAGAATCATAACAGGGTTGGGAGTGCCTGCTGGCTATATTTCCTTCCCAGTTGGGAATTTCAGAAAACTGAGGCGAGACGTTTATGGCGCAGAGAGGGATGTGGCTGCTGCAGCTGGCTTGGAGACCTGTCAGGTAAGGCTTAAATAGCTACTGGTAGATAATCTACTGATTGTGGAATCCCTGGTTAATGTGTCCTGATAGGTTTAAGAGTTCCTACTGTGAACTTCCTGTTTAAATCTCAATGAATTGGTTATTTTGTCCCATAATTAGGGGGTAGGGGCTGGATGGGAGTGGGTAGGGATTCCCTTTAACACGAGTTACCGATCCAGTGATCTACAGCTGCAGCAAAGTCTCTTGCTGCTCTCAGGACGGCTTTCAGTGTATTATGACTCAATTGCCTTTAGAAAATGGTACCGGTTCTATTAAAGTAGCTATGTGATTTTCAGCATACCGCTTGGTTACTGTGTTTGAGAGTCTTCAGTTCTATAAGAAGGTACTAGTAGATGATTTTAAGTCTTTCTAATCTAAAATTGTTTTGTTTTGTTTTGTTCTTTTTGAGACATGGGAATCTGTAGAAGAATAGAGGACAGTGAACAGAGACAGAAATGAAAACAGTGGTAAGAAGTAGTAAAAAGGGAAGGATAACATTTGTACTAGACTTAAGAAAGATTTCAGAAGGCATATGGACTTCTTGACATACTCTGTGTAAATAGAAAATCTCCCCATGCCTACCTTTGTTTCGTAGATGGAGATAAGGGGACTTTTGTTTTAGCAATGTAAGATTAGAGTCTGGGGTGAATCTGAGTGTTATATTGGATCTGGATGAACAGAGAGGCATAGGGAACAGGTATAAATAAATGCCCAAGAATATTTCTGATCTGATTCATAGCTCAGTGTGGAGAGTTAGATGTCGATCTTCCTTCCACCCCCTTCTTTAGTGAAATAGGTTGAGAGCACTAGGGGTTGTTTTTTTTTCTTTGACTTTTTAGCTCAGTGATACCCAGAGCAGTGTGCCTACTCAGTATTTGTGTGAATAAATTTACTGTTCTGTGTGTTACATGTCTAGTTAGGAGTGGTCTTCTAATTCTATAGGAATGAATCAAATGGTTGTAGCCCCTTCTATTTCTTGAATTATCCTTTGATTCTTCTCAGCTTGACCATGAAATTCATCTTTTTCTTATTCATACTGCCTTTCAGGTGTAGTTACTCTAGAGTAGGGCATGCAGGTAGGGTCTTAGTAAAAGGAGAGGAATTATAGATGTGGCCTTTTTCAAACCCCCAATGCACATAAGCATGTAAATTCTACCCGTAAATACTTGCAACAACCTAGATGTGGAGTGCATATTTATTATGGTGATAATGTTTAATTCTGAATTCTTCAGTCATGAATCTCTTACATTGATATGTCTAAAATAAGATGTTTTCTTATGATTTCGTAAGCACTTTCCTATATTTTACATGTGGTTATCTAGATTTTAGCCTGGTATTATACGTAGTAATTAATAACTAATAGTCATTTGGTGGGGGTAGCTTTGAGAAAACAGTAAAACTAACATTGTTTAATAAACAATAAATTAGCATTAATATATTAACATCAATAGGATGTTAATATATTTTTAGTCACCAACTGCTCTCTCAGCCATAGTTAATATAGGTTGTGATCTTATTGCCCACTGTGTGTGAGGTGGTGGTAAGTTAAACTGCTGAAACAAATAGGTCCAAAATGTAATGACATGGCTTAACATAACAAAAATGTATTTCTTGCTTTTATAACACTCCAAGCCAAGTGTTCAGGTTGGCTAGGATGCTCTTCACATAACTTATAAGAGACACAGGTCAAGGGCTTCTCAGCATCTCTCCAGTGACCTGGAAAGGAAGGGGAAGAGCATGAAGGAGCAAGAATGGGAAGATGGGATGGCCCAAGCCTGAAAGTTTCTCCTATGATGACTTTTGACTAAAATCTGGACTTAAATTATTTTAAGCAGCTTGGCTATATTTCCCAGCCTCCTTTAGATGCAAAAGTTTTAACAGTTGATCCTGGTTATCTCATGAATATACATTTGGGGTATTTTCTCATTTGCATCTTTTGTAATTACTTTAAAAATATCACCAAAGCAGCTGCAATAACTGATTTATCTAGCGTCAGGGGAAATGAATCTTTCCAGCATACTTGAATTTTTTGGATATCAGAAGCTTACAGTTTTAATTGTCAGAACTTTATATTTTCACAAATTTTTCCATAGTACTCTCTGGCTTAAAACAAAATGCAATCTTATTTTTTGATGACTTGTTCAACTGTATGTGCCTCAGTAATCGTATTGAACCAGAATACTCTGAAACACTTTAAGTATCTGAGTTTGTAGAGCAGTTTATTTCAAGTTATGTAATTATTTAGATTCGTTATTCTTTCCACTGGTCTTCTGCTCCAGTGAATTAGATTATAACTCTTTGAAGGTAAGGTCTTTCTCTTGCTTCTGAATCTCTTAAAGTGCCTGAAAGTAGTGCCTTGAATGGCCATAATCTGGCAAGCTTACTTTGATCATTTTTTTGTTTTTATTGGCTTTTTTATTGATAACTCTGTTTTGCTATTAGTATTTCTGCCTTTATGACAGTGATTCTCAAATTTCAGTCTATTAGAATCACCTTGATGGTTGGTAAACCCCAGCATTTGCGTGGTCCCATCCCCCAGAGTTTCTGATTTAGTGTCTCTGGGTGAGCCAGGGAAGATTTACTGTTCTAATGTGTTCCCAGGTGTTACTGATGATGCTGCTTGTCCTGGGACTTCATTTTGAGAATGACTGCTCTGTTTAGAACTTTCATCATTCTTATCTCTTCTTTCCTCTTAATCTTCCTTTCTCCTTCTCCTCCTAATCTGCTGAGAGCTAACAATACAGATACATCTTTTAGTACCTCTTTTTTTTTTTCTTTTGAAATGAGAAAAAGGCTTTAAGTCAAGGACTTGAATTGTTTCCTGTGAATAAGGTACATGGGCTTTATATTATCCTTTGGCTGAGTCTAGTATCACTTCATTTCTGGTTAAAGTTACCGTTGAATCCATGAATATACTGATGCTTAGTCATTAATAAATCTGGGAAACAGGGATTCCTTCCACCTTGGTAATGTTAGTGAGACAAAATGTAAATTAGTTACTATAATTTTTAGTTTTTCAAAATACTTAGAAAATGAGTAACAGAAGTACTGTGGCTGTTTAAAATTTAAAACCCTTATCCAGGCACGGTGGCTCACGCCTGTAATCCCAGCACTTTGGGAGGCTGAGGTGGGCGGATCACCTGAGGTCAGGGGTTCGAGACCAGCCTGACCAACATGGAGAAACCCCATCTCTACTAAAAATACAAAATTAGCCGGGTGTGGTGATGCATGCCTGTAATCCCAGCTACTCGGGAGGCTGAGCCAGGAGAATCGCTTGAACCTGGTAGGTAGAGGTTGTAGTGAGTGAGATTGCGCTATTGTGCTCCAGCCTGGGCAACAAGAGCGAAACTCCGTCTCAAAAAAAAAAAAAACCTCAGGCAGCATCCCATGGATCAAAACTCTAATGGTTCTGGAGCAAGTAATCATACATCTTTTATTTACATGTATGTTTTAAAATTGTTACCAAAAATCAACTAAATTGTTCAGATGAGAGCATGTCCTGGCAAAAAAAGAGAAAATAAGAAAAACAACTACTAAATTGTTGTTAATGTTAGAGAAATAAGAGGCACTTATTGATTCAACCACAGTGTTTTCTTGAGATCAACTTTAATTTTTGTTTGTACTTTGGTGGTAGCTTTTTTTCGTTGGAAAGAAACCCAAAAGTAAAATTACATTGTTAACTAATGTTAATCTTACTTTTTTGTGTTAATTTTTGTAATTAATTTTCATGACACTCTTGCCTTAGAGTAAGTTTCTTGTTTGTAAACAAAACAACACAACTTATCACTGTGAATGAAGGACACGATTTACTAAAACATTCACTACCACTCAAGAAGAAAATGGTTCTTTTGAATCAAAAAAGTTATGTTTAGTAGCTAACACCTTTCTTCCCCCTGGTTTGATGCTTCGTTTAAATAATCTAAGTGTTATGGTTTAAAAGATTGTGCCACCATTGAAGAGTCTAGGGGAGATCCTATCTTTTTAGATCATTTGGCCTAGTTTGGGGACAAGCACGTAGGTTACTATTTTGTTTCTTCAAACATTATAGTGACCAAAGTAAGTAACCTACTATTAGAGGCCAGTGGCTAAGGTTCCTTCTAGTGTAGTTTAAATCCTGACACTGGTTTTTTAAAATGTGTTGAGTTACTCATGTTTTTGGGATTTAGGCCCTGCATTTTACACAGTTAATATTCTAATGATATTTATTGAATTAATTAATGACATTTCCTCTAGAAATGACACCATTGATACAGGCAAGGATGAAGTTATGTCAAAGGGAAAATTAACTACGTGTAGACAGGAAAAACAAAGTAATTGTGCAAGCTGTGATCTCCGTCAGATATTGAAGACTGTGTGCTTGATAAAACTCAGGTTAAATTCATCATATAAATTGACATGTGCTTGAGTTTGGTCAATAAGATTAAATACATTTTATGAGGAAGTTTAGGGTACTTAATTATTTTATTAATGCTTATAGTATTTCTAATACCACATTAGTCTAAGTATCTGTCATAGATAGATATTCAGCCAAAATGAAGTATGATTATATAAATTAGTTAATGAAATTCTGTAGTTATTAATGGGAAAATCAGAGATGGAAATTAAGTTGAAATTATTTTGGCTAGATCCACATGGCCTTTGTTAAAGATGATTTACATATAAAAATAAGTCTAGGCAACATAGCAAGACCTGGTCTCTCAAAACAAATAAACAAAACAAACAGAAACAATTATAGGCAGGTATGGTGGTGCACACCTGTAGTCCCAGCTACTTGGGAGCTTGAGGTGGGAGGATTGCTTAAGCTCAGGAGTTCAAGGCTGAGGTGAGCTGTGATCACACCACTGATCTCCAGCCTGGGCAGCACAGCAAGATCCTGTCTCTAAAAATGGAAATAAATAAAGCCTTTTAGAGGCCTTTGAAATTTGTCATTTTATTGCATAATATAAAGAGAAAAGTTTGTATTTTAATTAGTTTATGATGTTATAATACAAATGTCACTGTTAAACAGTAATAGGATAAACATTTCACACTTTCCCTTTATATTTACCCAAAAGTAAAAACTAGTTCTTATTCTCAAAAAAATGAAAAAGAATACTTTATTTGTAATATCTTTATAGTCTCATTCACATAATTTCTAATCCCCCCCCTTTTTGGAGGCTATAAAAATGAGGCTAAGGGGTTAGAAATTTCTGTTAAGATAGACATTGAAGGATAGCAAAATAAGAGTAGAATTAGGTATCATAAAGAGCACAGTCTTTGAGTCCAAGGTTCAGTTTACCATTAATCTAGATGTTGGATACTTCAAGAATAGAAAATTGTTCTATTGCATCATAAAAAACTGTTGTTTTAATGGTAGCTATTGATTTGATCTATTTACACTTTAAGTGGGATATATTATATTTGCATATAGAAGATAAAGCTCTACTAGCTTCAACATAAAAGAAAAATTCTATGAAATGTATACTCACTTTGGCAGCACATGCGCTCAAATTAGAACAATACAGAGAAGACTAGCATGGCCCCTGCACAAAGACGACATGCAAATTCATGAAGCATTCCACATTATATCTTTAAAAATTTTTAAAGACTAAAAAATTTATGAAATACATACTGTATTGAGAATTTGATTTCCATTGGCATAAAAACGAATGGTTTGCACAAAATGACATGTACATGTATTAGGAATCACAGTAAGTATTTAGATAAGGGCCCTGCTAATTTGAGTTCTAGGATGAACAACCCTTATCCAAAAAAAAATTTTTTTAAGACTCCCTTTTATTATGTTAGGCTAAAATTGTAACCTGTTGACAGAGAATAACATAACTATGATCTATGGGGGAAATTAGGCCTCTATGAAAATAGTGATTTCTGAGTAT
Organism: Ateles fusciceps; assembly: GCA_036589455.1. Taxonomy (NCBI): domain Eukaryota; kingdom Metazoa; phylum Chordata; class Mammalia; order Primates; family Atelidae; genus Ateles; species Ateles fusciceps. The sequence continues at coordinate 2,146,079 of JAZHEH010002853.1, read as the reverse complement.
ACATATTCCTCATCAGTTGTACAGAATAAGTTTTTAGGTTAGACTCACTGTAAAACTTACCTGGATTTACAAATTAGAATACTATTATCTGTTTTTTCTTGAGTAGCTTAATAGATACCCAGCATGCATGTTGTTAAACTAGAATATAAAAATTTTCAATCAGTAATTCTGAAAGGCACATGTATTGGTGTAGTTAGGAAAATCATGGGTAGTAACTTTGGATGGTTGCTTTTACTGATTTTTTTAAAATGGTTAAAATTATATTAAAAACCTCATAGAGAAGAAGGGATTTTTGTGATTTTCTCAAGTGCATTTTTTCATAATATTTTGGAAATTATGACACTCTTTTTTTTTTCCTCCTGAGGTGGAGTCTCACTCTGTCGCCCAAGCTGGAGTGATGTGGCACAGTTTCAGCTCACTGTAACCTCAGCCTCCTGAGCTCAAGCGATTTTCTTGCCTCAGCCTCCTGAGTAGCTGGGATTACAGGTGTGCCCCACCACACCGGCTAATTTTTGTGCTTTTAGTAGAGATGGATTTCACCATGTTGGCCAGGCTGGTCTTGAACTCCTGACCTCAAGTGATCTGCCCGCCTTGGCCTCCCAAAGTGTTGGGATTACAAGCGTGAGCCACCATGACCGGACTGAAAATTATGACATTCTTATTGGAATTGCGAGTTACTTTGTTTGGAGGAAAAGTATATTGTGTAGTTGTGTGCATTTTTTATGTTATAAATTAATTTTGTGTTTGAACATTTATTCCTTGAGGAAGTTGTAGAGCTACCTCAGGATGTCATAAAATCAGTGTAGAGATGAAATAGACTTTTATGGTTTCACTGGCAAATATCAGGTAAGTCTTTCTAAAATCTAATCTCCTTGATGTTTTCTTTTTGTATTTCTATAAAAAGAATATAGTGGCAACTTAAAAATTTTGTCTAATGAGAAGTAATTCTTTTCAACAAAAATTGTTATATTGCATTAACTTTGGTTTCATATTAATCTTTTAAAAATTAACCGAAGATGCATGTCAGCATTTTCCAAGATGCTTTTAAAATATACATTGCTGACCAGGACTCCTAAACCTACCAATTCAGTTTCTCATCCAGATCCTCCATTTTTCTTTTCGTTTAGTTCTAGACATGTCTACTTTCAGAAAGCCTTTCAGGTATTGTGATGTCCAATCCTATTTAAGAACCAGTACCTTAGGAGAATTGAGGCAGTGAAGAAGCACTAGTGTAGTCTGGTACAGAGAGGGAGAACAGGCTCCCCCTTTCTCATACTTTCAGTTCCATGTGGGTGTTGTTATTATTTTCGGAGGCTGGGTCTTGCTCTCTTTTCCAGATTGGAGTGCAGTAGAGTGATGGTAACTTACTGCAGCTTTGAATTCCTGGGCTCAGCAATCCTCCCACCTTGGCCCCCCACCCAGAGTGCTAGATCACTGGCCTCCATATGTTAATAATTAGAAGAAAACTAACTTGCCTTCATACCTCAGTTCATTTTAGAGTTTATTCTTACCCTACATTCTGTTTGCTGAGTTAAGGCTTTTTCTTGTCCGGGCTCTTACGAAGTTGAGTAAACTGCTTATCTTCCTCTTAAGTATTCTTTATTTTTCTTTCTTTTTTGTTTTTAGTTTCAAAACCTTCATTTTAGCCCAATTTCTGAAAGATTCTTAAACAAGAAACCCAAGATTTATTTTTGTGCTCATTTTCCATATCTACTTGGCTTTCGTATTATGTCTCTGAACTGTCTTCTATTTTTCTTTTTCACTCTTGCCATCATAGCCTCTTCTATGCACTGTTCAAAGAGACTAACTGATCTATCCTTGCCTTGCCTTTTTTGTATAATAACAAAACTAATCTTAAATATAGACCAAACCATGACTAAATTGTCATTAGAATAAAATCCAAGCCCCTTACAATGGCCTGGATAATCTGTTTTATATACCTATAATCTCACCTGTCACTCTTTCCCTTGTGTGCAGAGTTCTGGGCTTACTGACATTCCCCAAATAATGTAAAGCTCCTTTGACTCATGTTCTCTGCATGTGTCATTCCTCCTATGTGTCCCATGGCTGGTTCCTTCTCTTCTTAGGCCCTTGCTAAAATGTCACTTATAAAAAAAGGCCTTTGACTAAAAATGTAAAGGAAGTTTCCCACCATTATTTTCCATCCTCTTCCCTGTTTTCTTCCTTAAAATAATGGAAGGTTCTGTTAAAATACTACCATCTTTCTTTTCTGACTAAATAGACCTAGTCCCTTTAACTCTGCTTCATGTTAGGACCTCACTCTCTTAAGTATATTTCCTGTTCTTTAAGAATATGTATTGAACATGGTCAGCCTTTTCCCTATCTCTGTGCCTTTGCTTGGGCTTTATGCTGCCTGGAAGGCTCTCATGTTTATTGAGACCTTTGCCTACTTTTTATTGATTAGGTCAAATGTCTTTTTCTGGAAGTCATTTCTACTTCTGTAGTCATTATAGTATCTCCTATTTCTTTGCTTTTATAGTGTGTTGAGTATCTCATAACTTTTTAATATTTTTGTCTTTCTCTAATATATATGTGTGCATATATATATACAGTATTTTAATTTACATATATATTAGAGAAAGACAAAGTATTTTAAATATATACTCACACATACATATACATATAAGAGAGATGTATGTATTTTTATAGTGTGTTGAGTATAATTTTTAATATTTTTGTATTTAATATATATGTATATGTATATATATGTGTGTGCATATATATTTAAAGTATTTTAAATATATCTAATATCCCCGAAGTTTTAAAGTATTTAAAATGTTTTAAAGTATTTCACGTATTTAAAATATATATGCACACACATTTATATATGTATACATATATAAAAGACATTTAAATATATATATTAAAATACATATATTTTAAATATATATGCGCGCACACACACACACACACACACACACACACACTATATATACATATATATTTTAGAGATAGGCTGTAGCCCAGGCTGGAGAGCAGTGGCTTGATCGTAGCTCACTGCACCCTCAAACTCCTGAGCTCCTGCCTCACCCTCTGGAGTAGCTGAGACTTGAGGCATTCACCACCATGCGCGGCTGATTTTAAAATGTTTTTTATAGAGTTTTGGTTTCACTATGTTGCCCCAGGCTGTTCAAACTCTTGGCCCCAAATGATTCTCCTGCTTCTGCCTCCCAAAGTACTCGGATTACATATGTGGACTCCTGTGCCTGACCTTCATATTAGTTTTATATGTATTTGTTTCCTCCACTAAAGTTAAATGTTCCTGGGTGTTTTATCCTATATTGTGATCACATATGGAAAGCTACAGTTAAGTATTAAGAGTGAACATTTTTAAGCATTTTAATGGGCTTTATGATAGAATGTAAAGTGTGTGAGTTTAGACCTAGGTCTTATTCTCAATATCTTGAGTTTTTAGAACCTTGCTCGTGCTTGATTTCATGCAGTGGTTCCAGTGAGCTTTCATATGTAGGTACAGATCAGAATCATATACGGTGTTTTGAAAATACAAATTCTTTAGTCCCCATCTAGGACCTAACACCAGATTTGAAGCATCAGCCTTTATATATATATTAAAGGTAATCAGTTATTTAATTAGATTCTTAAGACATTTAGAATACCAATTTGTGAGGATAAATTTCATTCGTCAGGGCAAACAAAGATCGCAGGTAGCCCTGGAGCTGAGGAGTAACTTTGATTTTTGGTAAAATTTGTGAGTCCACAGCTTTCTGATCAATCTTGCACTGCTCTGTAATCTCGTATTTCTCTTTTTCTGTGTCGAAGATCTCACCTTTCCTGGTGTCTGGGCTTCCACTGCTGCTGCTTCTTGAAGTAAGCATCAGTAAGATGTTTTGGGATTTTTACATTGCTGGTATCAATTTTGGTTGAGGTGGCAATGACAAATTTGTGGTGCATTCTTCATAGAGGAACTCGATTGAGGACCGGAGGTCCAGTCACAAGTAACAAGCCACTAGCCAGCTGCTTCAGGAAAACCACTCTCTTGCCCCTGTGAGGGTAATCAGAATGGTCCCGGGGGTGATGCTGGCTTGGAGTTTTCTCATGTGCTGACTGAAGGGTTTTTTGCCGTGGCTCAATAGCTTTCCAGGCACGTCTTTAGTAGGATAATACCTAGGCATTTTGCAAAGTTTAACCACGCAGGTACTGCCGTTCTTGTCACCACCAACTGGTTTTGTAACAGTTGCAAGAACTGTTTTCTTTTTCTTTTCAACCTTGGATTTAGCAGCTGAGTACTTCCTCTTTTAGATGGCCTTTCTGGAATACACGGCAGATCGGGAATGGCTGCCAATTCCTCTGACAAAGACAGGATTATGGCTGCAATGGGGCTTCCCTTTCTTGGGCTTTTTAGCTTTGAGGTAACTGTTTTTACTTTGACACCAGCATCAGCCTTCTTGGCTTCAGATTTCTTCTCTTTAATATCCGGCTTCTCAACTTTTTCACCCCCCATCTTGCATGATGGGAAAGAGTTATCCATATTTTTAAAAAATTCACGGAATTCTAACATATACCCCCCTTTTTTTTCTTTTTGTCTTGAGAAAATACATATACCCCTTTACATCTAGAGTAAAAAATGTTCAAAATGCCAGAACATTTGAAGGAAGGTTAATTGTATCTGATTTGAATGAAGGTATAAAGAAAAAAAAGTTTCATGGAAGAGAAACTATTTGAGATGGGTTTTAAAGGATGGATAAGATTTTTTAAGTCTGTTTTAAACATGGGCAGTTGAGAATCAGTGAAGTTTGTTGTTTCTTTCTATTTGTTTTAATCAGTTTAGCATTAAAGAGAGAAATGTTCTCAATCAAGAAGTTTTTTGTTTTTTTTGTTTTTTTTGTTTTTTTTGATGCAAAGTCTTGCTCTGTTGCTAGGCTGGAGTGCAGGGGTCTGATCTCGCTCACTGCAATCTTTGTCTCCCAGGCCCAAGTGATTCTCCTGACTCAGCCTCCCAAGTAGCTGGGACTACAGGTGTGTGCCACCACGCCCAGCTAATTTTTGTATTTTTTAGTAGAGACAGGGTTTTACCATGTTGGCCAGGTTGGTCTTTATCTCTTGACCTCCTGAGCCGCCTGCCTTGGCCTCCCAAAATGCTGGGATTACAGGTGTGAGCCACTGCACTTGGCCTCAGTCAGTGAATTTTTAAAAATTAATTTAATCTGCAGCTTCTGCACGGCAAAAGAAACAGTCATTAGAGTGAATCGGCAACCAACAGAATGGGAAAAAATTTTTGCAGTGTACCCATCTGACAAAGGGCTGATATCCAGAATCTACAAAGAACTAAAACAGATTTACAAGAAAAAAACAAGCCCATTCAAAAGTGGGCAAAGGATATGAACAGACACTTTACAAAAGAAGACATACATGAAGCCAACAAACATATGAAAAAATGCTCATCATCACTGGTCATTAGAGAAGTGCAAATCAAAACTACATTGAGATACTATCTCACGCCAGTTAGAGTGGCGATCATTAAAAAATCTGGAAACAACAGATGCTGGAGAGGATGTGGAGAAATAGGAACACTTTTACCCTGTTGGTGGGAGTGTAAATTAGTTCAGCCATTGTGGAAGACAGTGTGGCGATTCCTCAAGGACCTAGAAATAGAAATTCCATTTGACCCAGCAATCCCATTACTGGGTATATATCCAAAGGATTATAAATCGTTCTACTATAAGGACACATGCACACGAATGTTCATTGCAGCACAGTTTACAATAGCAAAGACCTGGAACCAACCCAAATGCCCATCGATGATAGACTGGACAGGGAAAATGTGGCACATGTACACCATGGAATATTATGCAGCCATCAAAAACGATGAGTTTGTGTCCTTTATAGGGACATGGATGAACCTGGAAACCATCATTCTTAGCAAACTGACACAAGAACAGAAAATCAAACACTGCATATTCTCACTCATAGGCGGGTGTTGAACAATGAGAACACATGGACACAGGGAGGGGAGCATCACACACTGGGGTCTGTCGGGGGGAAATATGGGAGGGACAGCAGGGGGTGGGGAGTTGGGGAGAGAGAGCATGGGGAGAAATGCCAGATATAGGTGATGGGGAGGAAGGCAGCAAATCACACTGCCATGTGTGTACCTATGCAAAAATCTTGCATGTTCTTCACATGTACCCCAAAACCTAAAATGCAATTAAAAAAAAATATATATATATATATAATTAATTTCATCTGAATCAGGTAAAGACTGAACATCTGTGAAGAAAATCTCAGGCATAATACCAAGCAATAGGCTTAGAGCAGGGTTCTTTTTATTTTTGTAAAGATGGGGTCTCCCTACTTTGCCCAGCCTGGTCTTCAACTCCTGGACTCAAGTGATCCTCCTACCTGGCTTCCCAAAGTGTTGTGTTTTGTTCATTTGTTTTTCTTAAAAACAAACCATACCTTGGTATCAGTGTACATTGGTTAAATACCAGCTCTCTGAAAGTGATGAATTTACATGACAGTTTAAAGTATTGAGATCATATGGATTATTTTGTTTTACAGAGCTCTATCTTAGGCTCTTAGTACCTGCTTTTGCTGTGTGGAGTTTCTTTTTGTTTTATCTTTTCAAATAATTAAATCCAAAGAGTAGAAGTTTGTTTTAAAATTAGAATTGCTAGGCAAGTGAAAAGGTTAGTTTGGGCTGGAACATGGAAAAATTAATGGAAAATGGCCTAGAGGTACATAAAGTTTTTTTTTTTTTTTTTTTTTTTAACATGTTAAGTACCTGATGCTCCTCTTTTAGAATTTTTAACAGTTTTATTTGCCATTAGCATCCCAGAGTTTGGCACATTGTTTCTCGAGGGTTGTCAGAATGTGGGGGAGAAGAGACTAATAGATAATAAGACTGGAAAGATGGATTGGAACTTACCTGTATCACAGGAACTCAGAAATGAGCAGACAACCAAATCTTAACACTTAATTATCATTTCTGCCCCTAGAGAACCTGTGAATCAGGAGCACCAAAACTTAGAGATTAGAACATTAGTTTTCATACATTTAAAAAAAAAATAGCGATACTCTTGTGAAGTCTATGTATAAACCCCCAAGCCTAAAGTTATATAAAGCAGATAAAACTGGAATTTACAGGGTCAGGTTTATTACATTGACTCATAAAGTTATTCAGTGAGAATAACAAGGCTATGTGGTATTTTTTTTTAAATAATAGCTGCAAATTGGTGGGTGAAGAATAATAATTAACTTTGCATTCTTAAAGTCTCCTTTTCTATATTTTTAATCATATAGTAATATGAAAATCGTGAATCCCATGGGTAAGTTGTGCACTCATGTGTTCAAATTTATCTGAGTACACGGGCATTTAAATAAAGATTATTGCAGAGTCACTACCTTCCTAATTTAAAAAAATCCATATATATGCACAAGGGTGATGAGAGAGAAGCCTTACGTTGAAGTCTGCAGGAAAATATCCTAACCCAACACAAATTAAGTATATTGCTGTTGGTATGGTAAAACATGAACCCATATTAATTTGGACCTGCATTTGTGTTTTTATTGATTTAAATAGTAGAAAAGCAGATAAATAGAAATTCAAATCAGTCATTTACAAAACCCCAAGGCATTGCTGGAAGCCTAAGTTTCTAGTTAATACTGTTTTAAAACCACTGCCATCGGTGGCCTGTTTCTCAGTAGGAGGGAATTTACCAGTACATGGATTAAGGAAGCTGGGGAGGCTGCAGCTTTTCTTAGCTGAGATTCCTCATTTGAGCCAAAGAATACAGAAAAGTGATATAAGCAATTATTTTCTTATTCTCTAAAAGGGTAATATCCATCAGGTGCCATTCATTATACAATGGGTGTTTAGCTCATTGGTGCTTAATCCCCCTGGAACCCCTTTGAGAAAGGGTGGGAAAGTGAGGAATCAATAAGGCATTAAAAACCAAGCAACCAAACAAAAAAACCCACTTAACCAAAATGTGAGATGCCTAAATTCAAATGAGTACAATTTTCAAAACAATGCATGGTCCCTATTATATTGTATTTCACAAGCCTGAGCTCTCAGGCACTGAGTTTATGACTGAGAATCAAGATTTGTTCATGTTACAACTTGGAAATGAGAAAGATTATTTTGATTATGATATATTTTCATTTGATTAATAGCATTGATACTTTTTTTTTTAAATGCAGAGTTGTATTGGTCACCTTCCTGATTCTATCTGGATGCAGGCTTGAGTAATGTGTTTATTTTGTAAAAATAAAAAAAATTTAATTCATACAAAATGAAAAAATTGTGCTTCAGTGTATTGAAATTAGCTTGAACTCTTTAGTTCCTTTTCTTATTTTTTTCTCTCTTTTCGTAACAGCATATTATTATAGACAAAACCACTAATTCATAAAATGGGAAGGCTCCCTTGTTTTGTTATGGCATATCTTGAATCTCAAAGGCTATGCATGTTGATTTTTTTGTTTGTTTGTTTTAGACATAATAAGGAAGGCAAGTCACTATTCAGATCTTGAAACAGAACCTGTTACTCTTTTTAATCTTCTGATTCAGAATATTTTATTTAACAAGTGAATCAGAGCCTTGAATTTAAGGAATTATGTAACACTTCACTAGTTCATTATGTATGGCATTAAGCAAAGTTATTCTAGACATCAAAACTGCTTCTGGGTGGAGACTTTTAATCCTTTCCTCCCCCTAGCACACACTAGGAGAGTAACTTTTCAAAGATAAAATACAACAAAAATAGCTTTGGCCCTTAGAATACTTTCCATTTATGTTCCCTTCATGTTTCTTCCCAGTGAGAAACTATATGGTTTATAGTATAGCTTTTCCTATAAACTTTGTTAGCTATTCAGCAGTTTCACTGTAACTGAATGAAAGCTTTAATCAAGAACTTCCCATGGCATATAGATGCCTTTGGTTCATTGGCTACTTCTGTAGTTGAAAAGAAGTTGAACTATTTTTTTAGACCCAATAAGTTTGTCCTTTCCACTTGGGTGTTGAAAGAGCTTATGAGCAGTAGCTGTTCTGATTTTTGTTGGTTGTTTTCTCTAGGGAACAAGCTACCCTCTGAGTCAGCACTGGACTTGAAGATAAATCCTACAATTCATGAAACTGACTGATTCGACTAAAGGATGGATAGTTTGGGCAGCGTTGGACAGCTCTATGAGGGGTCTGTTTGTTTAACTGAGGGGATTGTTGAGTTCAGCAACTTTTAATTCCCCTAATCATAAGGGGTTGCTGTTGTGAAAACAGGGTTTGTGAAGGAATCAGTTCTGGCAATTAACATCAGTATTCCTACTGACTTTGTTTTTATTTTACTGTCAAACTTCGTTGAACAGTTCTTTAAAGTAGAGAAATTTCACTGCTATTTTTTGCCAGCAAGAATTTGTATGTACTGAAGAGGTCAGCATAGAAGCTTTGCAGTCTACTTATGAATCCAGGTTTTGGTTTTTTTTTAATATATGAGGTTATAAACATTTCTCTCAAGTAAACCTTTTCACACTTGGAGTATTTCATCTTTGCAAAGGTAGTGTGCATTTGTGGCTTAGAATTTTTAAGTTTTAGTGGAACTTAATTTGAATAGTAAATATGTTACTAGTTAAGTGACTATATTTTAGCTTATGGCTAACATGCTTTTTAGATAATCCATTATTTTATTAATAAGATATAATTAATTTTTATCCTAAAACTTTATAGGCTTTTTTAAAAAAATCACTCTTTGAGGAAATGAGAATTATAATGTTTAAGTTAATTTTTAATCTGAAACAGGGATTTAAGCTACAGAATAAAAATCTTTATACCCTAGTTTCCTGGATCATAATTATGCAGGGATGCAGTGGATTGTCTTTTTGAAGGAAAAAAAACGTTGTAGTATGACATAGGAAATGCTTTCCCAAAGCTGTGTCTGTGTGGTACACATATAATTTTGTTGTTTGAAAGTTAAAAGATTATAAATACATAAATTTTATTTTAATCATTTGAAAGTTGATATGATTTAAAATATATAGGAGCAGTGAGAGTATTACCTAGCCAGTATTTGAGTAGATTCTTTAAATATCTTTGATTGATTAGGCTAGAAGTACAAATAGTCACCCATCACAGCAGAGTTTGGAAAATTGGGCTTTAGACAAATGAGTGCAGAAAATTCAGCTGTAGCTCCATTAGCTGTATTACTACCTTTTTAAGCTTGATACTTCTGAATAGGAACATTTTTTGCCAGATTTGATATTCTCTGCAAAGGTGAATTTGATTGAAAAATGAAATTATTTTGAAGAAAGAAGTAAAGGCTAGTATTATTTTAGTGTTTACTTTCTGATTCTGTTGATTTTTTTTTTTTTTTTTTTTTTGATGGTGTAGTGGTTGGTTTTATATTGTACACTCTATTCTGGGATTAGATCCATGTTTAAAACATACATATGCCTATGGCTTGTTCGTCCCAGTCATATCTTTATTTGTGTCTATTGTTAACTTTTCCTTTTCGACTGGGCGTGGTGGCCTATGCCTGTAATTCCAACACTTTGGGGGACTTAGGTGGCTGGATTGCTTGAGTCAGAGTTGGAGACCAGCCTCGGCAACATGGTGAGAACCCTGTCTTTACAAAAAATACACAGATTAGCCAGAGGTGGTGGCATGTGCCAGGCATCCCAGCTGCTAGGGAGGCTGAGGCGGTATGATTGCTTGAGCCTGGGAAGTCAAGGCTGCAGTGAGCCATGTTGGCGCCACTGCTTTTCAGCCTGGGTAACAGAGTGAGACTCTGTTTCATAAAAAGGACAAAAGAAAGAAAAAAGAAAGTTCTCTTCAGTGGAAGGCTGTATTTGCATACAGTGTAGACATCTAGAGCTTGGGAATTTTTTTGACAGGTTGTATCAATTGCAAATAACTCTATGACATTCAAACTTTAATTGCAATAGTAATTATACTGAAATACCTTCCTTAAACTCAGATTCTTCTGCTAAGAAGAGCCAGTGATAGAAATGGTCTAAGAAACAAAGCTTGTCTCAAGCACTGAAGTAGCAAGTGGTGGTGGCAGGGGTGGGGGTTGTGAGGGAGGCTTCATCAGACTCAACTTGGGAGCAATTTATTTATTTCTACTCTTTTGAATCATTAGGAAAGTCAAAGAAGAGACTGTTAATTCTTAACATGTTTAGGACTCTTATAATTTGGAGATATAAACATAGTATCTGTGTTTTTGGCTATAACTATGTATTACTTAATTTTGGGGGAGTGATTTGGGGAATTTGGTTAAACATGAATAAAATAAGAAGTACTTGTTGTAGTAGCTTGTTTTTTATATTTTAAATATGATTATATAAGTTCCTTGGTATGATTTTTTTTTTCATGGCAAAAGCCCCAGATATTGGCCTTCTTATTAAGAAGATAATGCTTCTTATGTTCTCAAGTTGACGTATGTTCAAGATGACATGTTTTATTAATTTCTAATATAAGTCATTCTCTTCAGTATAGTCAGAGTTTATCATTGAAAATGTAGTTTGGTTATTGGAACTTCATTAAAACTATTTAAATAACCTAGGTTTACCCAGATTGCATTGACCTAGAAAAAGTAACACATACTAATCAGACTTTGTCAGAAGAATGTCCTTCACCCCAGATTCTTTCACATTCCTCTATTTCTCTCATAGTGTCCAGTCAGTTGTTTCATGTTTGCTTTTAAATAGTATTGACTGACATATATACTGCTTAATAGTTTGACCATTTGCTTTTCTTCTGCCCCAGCTTTTTGTTATACTCAGTACTTCTGGTGATGGCCTTTGTCATTCCAGACAATTTGATAAACGTAGCTGTTGCTGTATTTAGCATCTTGGTTGTTGGTACCAAGAAAAGAGGAAATCTTCACCTCTACATCCATTTCTTTTCAACAAAATAATTTTCTGAATAATTTCCCATTTGCACAGTGTGCCATTTACATGTGTAGATGGGAATAGAGATGATTAAGGCACAGTTCTTCCCTATGGAACAATTGAGTCACATGTGGTATTGGCAGCAATAAGAGAAACCAAGTGATGGGAATAATTTTTAGATGTGAGTGTCAAGAAAATCTTAAGAAGATATTTCTGAAGGATGAACTAGAATTTACTGTGAGGTTGAGGTTTAGAGTATTTGATGTTGGCAAGTATGGCTGTTGATGTACGACAGGAGGAAGAAGCTTTTTTGATGTGGGAAGCATCATGGTGTCTTTAGAGAAGTTCTATTAATCTTTAGAAAATTTGAAAAGAATCCTCATTACAATATCGTCTTCCATTCTATGAACATGGATGGTTTCTCCCTCTCCAATTTCCAGGTTGTCTTTAATGTCTTTCTACAAAGTTTTATAATTATCCATGTTTAGGTCTTATACATATTTTGTTAGATTTATTTTGCATCTTTATGCAAGATACTTTGTAGTACTCACTGGAATCATAATTGATGTCTTTAAAATAACAATCTTTGAATCGATTATTTCTGCTGTTTCAATATGTGATTAATTTTATATTTGGTCACCTTGATAAACTCTTATTTCTGATATTTTGTAGACTCTTGTATTTGGACTATGGCAAACAATGATAGCTTTATTTTTTCCTTTCCAGCCTTTTTTCCTGCTGTCTTTTGCTGGCTAGGGCCTCTAGTACAATGTTGTAGAGAAGTGCTCATAGTTGACATTTTTGTCTTGTTACTGATTTTAAAAGGAATTTTTCAAATATTTCCCTATTTAGGATGATCTTCACTCTGGAATCTCAGATGTACTTGATTTGGATAACTTTTTAACTTTTCTGGTTGAAACAAGTATTCCAGATTTTACTGGAATGGATTTAAAACCTTGACACTAATTCATGAGGCATTTATTCAGTGACTCTTAGGGGACAAAAACATAAGCGAGACAAAAATTTTCACTTTTATGGAGTTTGCAGCTTTTATTTTTCATTTATGTCTGTCTTCGTTTGAATTGCTTACCCTTTGAATTAATGAAAATGTTTTAGTTGGTAGATGTTGCTCCATTGACTTATAAAGATACCAGAAGTCTATGACAGTATTTATATTCCACTCACCCTTTTAATAATGGTCTAATTAAACTTTTTTATCTATGCCAATCTGAGAAGAGGCCAACAGTGAGCCACTTTTAATTTGTATCTCTTTAGTTCTTTTTTTTAAAACATGGAATCTTTCAGAAAAGATGCAGCTTTTAAATTAGCACCACACGTGAGCATCTTTTTATGTTTGAGGCAATTTTCTTTTCTGCAAACTGGCTAGTTGTATAATTTGTTCATTTTCACTGCTTGCTTTCTGTTTTCTTTGTGATTTTAAGAACTATATGTTAAGTAGACTAGTCCCTTATTAAGTGTTGCAGATACGTTTTTCTGTTCTGTAGCAATTTTTATCTCTTGAAGAAGTTAAATTGACAAACATTTTTATTTTTTTTGAGTTTTGGATTTTGTTTCTTCATAACAGCATATTTTTAAAATTACTCAGAATTCTTTTATTTTAAACTCTTAAGTATTCAATCTGAATATTCATGTGAAATTTCTGTGGGTGTAATGAATGAAAGGGAGATTCACTTTTTTTATTTTATCTATATAAACATGTTTGTTATTCACTTCATTGTTTAATGATGGCTAACAAGTTGTCACATCTGATTATTGAGCAGTTCATCTTCTCCCCTTAAGTTTGAAGTACAACCTTTATGTTATACTTATTTATATATATATATATATATATGTTCGAGATTGGTTTTGGTGCTTATTCTTTTGCACTATTCATATGAGCCTCTATCAGACATCTACCTTCATTACTATAGGTTTGATCATTTTTCAATGTCTCGTGGTGGTATGGCCTGTGTTTTTCTTCATTCTTTTCTCTCTCTCTCTCTTTTTTTTTTTTTTTTTTTTTTTTTGAGATAGAGTCTTGATCTGTCACCCAGGCTGGAGTGCAGTGGTTCAATCTCGGCTCACTGCAGCCTCTGCCTCCTGAGTTCAAGCAATTCTACCTCAGCCTCTCAAGTAACTGGGACTGCAGGCGTGCACTGCCACACCCAGCTAATTTTTGTATTTTTAGTAGAAACAAGGTTTCAGCATGTTGGCCAGGATGGTCTTGATCTCCTGACCTCGTGATCTGCCCGCCTCAGTCTCCGAAAGTGTTGAGATTACAGGCGTGAGCCACCACACCTAGCTTCTTTTTTTTTTTTTAATTTATCTTGTTTTTCTTTTATATTTTCAGCAATCTCATCCTTAATTGTTTTCCTTTTCTTCAATAGTTTTTGTCTTGCTATTCTTGATGCTTTTTTTCTCCACATAGATATAATTAGCTTGGCTAATATTTTTAAATCCTGTTGGTATTTTAATTGAACTAGCATCATAATTTTAGATTATTTTTTACATTGTATTTCATTGTCCCCCCCAACACTCTTCCCACATTGGATTAATAGTTTTATTGATCCCTTTGATCCCTTTCCCATATCCCTAAGCAATGATTTGAATATAATTTTTATTGAGATATTCATATACCATAAAATCAATTCCTTTAAAGTATGTAATTCAGTAGGTTTTAATATATCAAAAGATTAAGAAACCATTACCATTCAAATGCCACAGCATTTTCATCACCCCAAAAAGGAAACTTTGTATCTGTTAACCAACACTTCCCATTTTTCTCTCTTTCCAGTCCCTGAAAACGAATAATCTGTTTTCTGACTTCTTATAGATTTGCCTATTCTGGACATTTCATATAAGTAGAATCATATAATATGTGTCTTTTTTATGTCTGGCTTCTTTCAGCTAATGTTTTCAAGATTCATCCATGTTGTAGTGTATGTCAGTATTTACTTTATTTTTATAGGTGAATAATATTCCATTATGTGGATATATCATATTTTGTATACCTGCTTATCAGTTGATAGACATACGGGTTATTTCCACTTTTTGGTTATTATGCATAATGCTACTATGAGCATTTGTGTAAAAGTTTTTGTGCCAACGTATGTTTTTAGTGCTCTTGCATAATATATCTAGTAGTGGAATTGCACGGGTCATAGCAATTGATTATAGCCATCCTAGTGTGTATGAAACTGTATATTATTGTGGCTTTGATTTCTGTGTCCCTAATGACTAAAAATGTCGAGGAGTTGTCCATGTGCTTATTGGCCATTTATATGTGTTCTTTGGAAAAATGTCTATTCAAATCCTTTGTCCAGTTTTTAATTTACTTGTTTGATTTTTTGATCATTGTGTGGTTTTTTATTTTTCTTCATAGTAGGCCTGTTTTTTTTTTATTGATACATAATAGCTGTACATAGTTTGCTGGTATGTGTGTTATTTTGATATATGTATACAATGTATGATGATCAAATCAGGGAAATTGGGATAGCCGTTACCTCAAACATTTGTGTTGGGAATATTTCACTTTTTCTCTTCTACCTATTTTGAATTATACAATAAATTGTTAAATGTAGTTACCTGCTATACTATTGAACACTAAATCTTATTCCTTCTAACTGTACTTTTGTACCCATTAACCAACCTCTTCAGTCCCCACCCATCAATCCTTCTCAACTTCTGGTAACCACCAGTCTACTTTCTACCTCTGTGAGATCTACTTTCTAAGCTCCTGCATATGAGTGAGAACATTCAGTGTTCCTGGCCTTATTTCACTTAACATAATGACCTCCATTACCATCTGTATTGCTGAAAATGACAGGATGTCATTCTTTTTTTATGACTGAATAATATTCTGTTGTGTGTATGTACAACATTTTCTTTATTCATTCATCCATTGATGGACTCTTCAGTTGATTCTGTATTTTGGCTGTTGTGAATAGTCCTGCAATAAATGTGGGAATGCAGATATCTCTTCTACATACTGATTTGTTTTGTTTGTATAACCTCAGCAGTGGGATTGCTGGATCATATGTTCTATTTTTTAGTTTTTTTGAGGAACCTCCATACTGTTTTCTGTAGTGGCTGTACTCATTTACATTCCCATCAACAGTGTACCAATGTTCTCCTTCCTCCATATCCTCACCAGTATTCATTATTTTTGTCTTTTTGATAAAAGCCATTTTAACTGGGGTAATATGATAATCTCATTGTGGTTTTGATTTGCATTTCCCTGATGATTAATAATGCTGAACTTTTTTCATATAACTTGGCCATTTGTATGTCTTTTTTTGAGAAACGTCTATCCTGATCTTTTGCCTATTTTAAAATCGGACTATTTGGATTTGTTTATTTTGCTATTGAGGTGTTTGAGTTCTTTATACTAATCATTAATTTCCTGATGAAGGGATAGTGTGCATATATAGTCTCTCATTCTGCAGATTGTCTTCACTTTGTTGATTGTTTCCTTTGCAGTGCAGACACTTAGTTTAATATAGTCCCATTTGTCTATTTTTGCTTTAATTGCCTATGATTTTGAGATCTTACCCAAAATATCTTTGCCCAGACTAATGTGGTCCTGAAGTGCTTTCCCAAATTTTTTTTTTTCCTAATAGTTTCAAGTCTTAAATTTAAGTCTATAATCCATTTTGATTTGATTTTTGCATATGGTAAGAGAAAGGAATATAGCTTTATTCTCTGCAGGTAGTTATCTAGTTTCTCTCAGGCACCATTTATTGAAGAGGTTGTCTTTTCCTCAATATGTGTTCTTGGCACCTTTATGAAAAATTAGTTGCCTCTAAATGTGTGGATTTACTTCCAGGTTCTCTGTTCTGTTCCATTGGTCTGTGTGTCTGTTTTTATGCAGGTACCATGCTGTTTTGGTTACTGTTACTTTGTGATATATTTTGAAGCAAGTAGTCTCTTGCTTTGTTCTTTTTGCTCAGGATTGCTTTGGCTATTCAGCGTTTTGTAGTTTCATATTAATTTTGGATTTTTTAATCTATTTATGCAAAGAATGTCCTTGCTATTTTGATAGATTGTGTTGACTCTGTAGATTGCGTTGGGTAGTATTGACATTTGAACAATATTCTTCCAATTCATGAGTGTGGGATAGCTTTCACTTTTTTGTGTTCTCTTCAGTATCTTTCATCAGTTTTGCTTGTAGAGATTTTTCACTTCTTTGGTTTAAATTTATTAGATGTTTTATATTTTTTTGTAGCTATTGTAAGTGGAATTGCTTTCTTGATTTCTTCTTCAGGTTGTTCACTGTTGGCATATATAAATGATACTGGTTTTTTAAGTTGGTTTCATATCCTGAAACTTTATCAGTTCTGACAGTTTTTTGGTGGAGTCTTTTGGTGTTTCTAAATAAAATATCATGTTGTCTACAAACAAGGATACTTTGATTTAGATTTTTCCTTTCCAATCTGGTTGCCTTTTTTTTTTCTATTGCCTAATTGCTCTGGCTAGGACTTCGAGTACTATGTATTGAATAAAAGTGATGAAAATGGACATCCTTGTTTTGTTCCAGATCTTAGAGGAAAGGGTTTTTTGGTTTTGTTTGTTTGTTTGTTTTTCTTTTTAGACAAAGTCTTGCTCTGTTACCAGGCTAGAGTGCAGTGGCGCAGTCTCGGCTCACTGCAACCTCTGCCTCCCGGATTCAAGCGATTCTTCTGCCTCAGCCTCCCAAGTAGCTGGGATTACAGGCACACACCACCACATCCAGCTAATTTTTGTATTTTTAGTAGAGATGAGGTTTCACCATGTTGCCCAGGATGATCTCTAGCTCTTGACCTCATGATCAGCCTGCGTTGGCCTTACAGGCGTGAGCCACCATGCCCAGCCTTTTTAAAAATAAAAATAATTAAAAAAAAGACAGGGTCTCACTGTGTCACCCAGACTGGAGCTCAGTGGTGCAATCTTGGCTTACTGCAACCTCCGCCTCCTGGACTCTAGCAGTCCTCCCACCTCACAGCCTCCTGAGTAGCTGAGCCTACAGGCATGCAGCACCACGTCCTAATTTTGTGTATTTTTAGTAGAGATGGGGTTTTGCCGCTTTGTCCAGGATGGTATGAAATTTCTGAGCTCAGATGATCCTCCTGACTTGGCCTCCCAAAGTGCGGGGCCAAGGAAAGGCTTTTAATTTTTCTCATTCAATATGGTGTTAGCTGTGGGTTTGTGATACATAGCTTTTATTGTTTTGATGTAAATTTCTTTTTTACCCAGTTGTGAGTTTTATCACAAAGGGATGTTAAATATTGTCAAATATTTTTTTCAACATCTATTGAAATGACCATTGTATATTAGACCTTTATTAAATATATGATTTGCAAGTGTTTTCTCCTGTGGGTTGCCTTTTCACTTTCTTTATAGTTTCCTATGAGTTACAGAAGATCTCAAATTTTGATGAAGCCTAATTAAAAAAATGTTTTTGGTTGCTTGTGCTTTACTTGTCCTATCTTTTATTTATTTGTTTGTTATTTATTTCTTACATTTGCTCCACTGGCAATACTTGTTGAATCTTAAAAAACCCTTGCTTGACTAAAGATTACAGCGGTTTATACATATGTTTTCTTTGTTGTATTTTGTATATTTAGGGTTTGATCCATTTTGAAGCAATTTTTGTATATTATGCAGTAGGTATTAGATGTTGTATATTATGTTTCTGTTTCTGTTTCATGTGGTCACCGCTAGATATTTACCATTCATGCTTTAAGTATGAAATTGTTGAAGAGATGGGCAGTAAAAATATTAATATAAGAATTTTTAATGATTTTGAGCCTTCCTGTCCCCTTCAGTGTTTTAATTGTCTGGAATTTTAGTTATATTTTGACTTTTATTATTCTTTTACTGTCAGTGCTTATTCAGATTTTCTCAGATATTCTTACATTCCATGCCTTTTAGGGAGGGAGTTTCCTTTTTAGTGAAGTTGATGCTTTAATATTTCTTTCACCATGGAGGTGTGAGTGACAAACCTTAAACATGTCTTTCTCTCTTCATTTGTAGATTGTATATAAATTTCAAGTAGAGAGTTATCTTTTCTTCTTTTAATATTGTTTAGTGTTGCTAATACACTTAGTGTAATTATTTTTCTTTTTGTTAGATCATTTGTCCCTTTTCTGGTAACTTTTAAGATTTTCTCTTTGTCTTTCACATGAAGCATTTTTGCATAATTGGTAGAAGGGAGTTATTTTGCTCAAAACTCTTGTTTTTGTTTTTGTTTTTAAACAGCCTCTCTCTGACACCCAGGCCTGAGTGCAGTGGTACGATTACAGCTCACTGTACCCTCAGCCTCCCTGGACTCCAGCAGTCCTCCCACCTCAGCCTCCTGGGTAGCTGGACTACAGGTGCACACCACCATGTCTGGTTAATTTTTTGTATTTTTTGTAGAGATGGGGTTTCACCATGTTGCCCGGATTGGTCTCCAACGCCTGGCCTCAAGCGATCCACCTGCCTCAGCCTCCCAAGATGCTGAGATTACAGGTCTGAGCTACTGCACCCAGCCTCTGCTGAGAACTCTTATGTAGGACTTCTTGAATGAGGACTTATGTTCTGAACTAGTTCTTGAAAATCACAAATCTTTTCTTTCAAATGTTGCTTCTCTAATATTATTTTCTTCTTCTCCTGGATATTTACATTTTCATTATTTTGTGTCTCTTTATGTACTCTTTCATATTTCCAAGTTTTATTTCTGGGTAATTTCCTCAGATTTGTCTTCTGATTTACTGTCTCTCTGTTTGATTTATCTACTTAATTTTAATGCTTAAATGTTGGCATTCTTAAAGAGCTAGTGCACTCTATTTTAGAAGAACAAACACCTTATTCTTTTGTGATGTTTGTCACTTCTTTCATATTCTTAATCACCTCAGTAGTAATTATATTTTATAATCTATTTTATAGGTTCTGTTACCCAGGCTCTTTGTTCTTGGGGTGCCAGTTCTCAAGCATGTTCTGCATGCTTGTTCTTATGTTTGAGTTCTCTTAAGTGGGATTATTTTCTGGGGAGGGGTCTTGTATGTTGTCATTTTGTGGAAGTATTCATCAAAATAATTTGGTGTTTGCTTCAGCAAGATGTCTGAAGGGTTTTTCCAGAGCAAGTCAAGTATTGTGTTGAATTCTTGTTGGGATTCCTGTAACATGGAATTTCATGGGGATTTTCTCTCTTATATTTATGCATGGAACAGGCATGGAGTTTCCATTTCTCTTAAGACATCACCCCAATCCTCCAACCTTCCTCCTTTTTCTCCATCTCTCTTCCCCAGACAGGCTTCCTTTTTGGGTCTGTGAGCTGATATAAATGGTTTTGTCCTATTTTACTGCTTTTCCAGAGTCCCGGTTTTACACAGGGATTTTGGTTACATTTTCTGTATTCTGTGGGCTTAAGGCCACATTTCATGTACCCTTGTGGGCCCTAGAAACTCAACTTGTAGAGACGGTATCTGACCTAGCTTATAATTTCCCAAACTCCATAATATGACCTCCTGGTTTCAGATTCTGCTTTAGTTTCTTACTCTTGGGGTTTTTGTTGTTCTTTTATTTTTTTGAGACAGAGTTTTGTTCTGTTGCCTAGGCTGGAGTACACTGGCATGATCTCGGCTGACAGCCAACTCCACCTCCCAGGTTCAAGTGATTCTCCTGCTTCAGCCTCCTTAATAGCTGGGATTACAGGGGCCTGCCACCATGCCCAGCTAATTTTTGTATTTTTACTAGAGACGGGGTGTTGCTCTTT
Source organism: Ateles fusciceps (assembly GCA_036589455.1). Taxonomy (NCBI): domain Eukaryota; kingdom Metazoa; phylum Chordata; class Mammalia; order Primates; family Atelidae; genus Ateles; species Ateles fusciceps. The sequence goes on along the minus strand of JAZHEH010002853.1, from coordinate 2,125,486 downwards.
TGGCCAGGCTCTTTTTGAACTCCTGACCTCAGGTGGTCTGCCTGACTAGGCCTCCCAAAGTGCTGATATTACTCATAGGCATGAGCCACTGTGCCTGGCCTGTTCTTTTGTTTGTTTTTTTCTTCTCAGGTATATTTTAAATGTTGGGTGTTGTGTTTTATCTCACAGTTCTGTGCATTTATAACATTGGTAGGAACTGAGGGAGGGTGTCCCTGTTAGGTTAGTCCCTCATTTTCCAGAAATAATATTGTCCTAACTGGTTGGTTGTATTTAGGAAGGGTGCTGATTTGGTATATGTTAATTTTGTAATCATTTACTCTAATGAATTCTGTAATTATTTGCAGGAGTCTTTTATGTTGTTTCTCGTAGCTTTTCCAGAAGTAGAATTGTGTCATCCAAAAAAAAAAAATGATGCTTTGCCTTTATAAATTAGCCTTAAAGTTTTTTTATATCTCGTTTCTTTGTCATTTCCTGTTAATTTCTCCAGTGGACGTTCCTGTATTGTTTCTTACTTTTATTTCAATTGGATACTTTTGAGAATTAATTTTCAAATGCCCTAAAGCAGTTAATTTATTATATATTACTTTTAAATATCTCAGTTTGCATATTCACTTAAGTTTTATAATTATTGTATACTGATATCATCAAAATGTCATTTCAAGGGTAAATGACAAAAATTAATACAAAAAATGAAATACAAAAGTGAAATATTCTTAATTTAGGATATTTTAAATGCAAATTTTCATTCTTCTAGATTGTTTCTTATGCTGATCTTCTATGTATTACTGTATTTGCTTTAGTATTCTGTTGATTGAGTGCCAGTTAATATCAGGGTGTTCCAATAACCATTGGTAGCCATATTTCTGCTATATATGGAAAGATTGGAATTACACGAGAATATTTATATGTGAAACATGAAATTACTAATGAAAGAACAGACTTTTATTACAGTGTGTCTGATGTACCTCATTATTAAAAGAAGAAGACCTTTAGTTTTATTATATCAAATGGTTTCCTGAAACCCTTTTAGCATAAGATTCCTGTGGTTAAATATTAAATAGTGTGCGATGGAAGATGTCATTTTAAGAATTTTTAACTTTCAGTCAACTTTTCTTAATTTTAACAGAATCTGTTCATTTTAATTCAGCATCCTATTTTAAACTACTTGTTCCTATAGTATGGTTCTCCTCTTTCTTGCTGTTTATAATTTAGTATTGTATGTAGGTGCTTAAGAATGGGTATCTTGTTAGTATCGTCTTCATAATGCTAAATACAGAATACCTCTCTCCAAGCAGATGTGTAGGTATTTTACTCAGTTTATTAGCACATTTGTAAATTATACAACCAAAACAAAGCTGTGCCTTTTGTGATTAGATTAGGTATTTCAGTAATTTAGTTTTTAATTTCCTGTGCAATTCAAATATCCTATTATCCTTATGGTGAGGAGTGATGGTTACTGTTGTACATGTTTTATTTTGAATATTCTTTCTTTTCTTTTTCTTGCTTTTCTTTTCTTTTTTTTTTTCTTAAAGAGACAGAGTCTCATTGTGTTGCCCAGGCTGGAGCACAGTGGCTGTTCATGGTCGCTGTATGGCTCACTGCAGCCTCAAACCCTTGGGCTCAAGTGATCTTCTTGCCTCAGCCCCCCAAGTAACTGGGACTACAGGCTCACACCACTGCACCCAGCTTGCATTTTGAATGTATTTAAGTAACTCCAGTCAGCCTCAGTTCAGAGATGAACTCAGATTTTCTTTTACAACTTTATATTAAAATAACTTCACAAAATTTAGAATTCTTAAGAGAACGCTTGATGTTCTATAGTGCAAATTCTACTATATGTGAATTTCTGTCTTAACTCACCTTAGATTGTTTTTATGGTAATCTCTTTCCACATACTCAGCCTTAAAGAGAGATTCTACTGTTTGTCTCACTTATATATCTACTTTGATGTCAGAATCTTTCCCTTCAGCCCATGCTGCACATAGCCCCCTCCCCACAAGTCACACTAAAGCTAGTAAAACATGTAATTGATTTCCTGGTTTTTTTGTGTGTGTAAGACTTAGGAATTGGGCGACTATAAAGCATGTTGGCTGAGAGCACAGACTTTGGGAACAAATAAACCTGAGTTTGAATCTTGATTCTGTAGCTGAATTACCTATATTTGTCCTTATAGTAATTGTTTTGATCTTTTAAGTTAGTTTCTCCTCTGTGAAATAAATATGGTATTCCTACCTCACAGGGTGGTTGTGAGAATTAAGTAGACTCGTGGATGTGGAACACTTAGATTAGTGCCTGGAACATGGAAAGAGTTCAAGAATCGTAGTTCTGTTGTGTTACTTAATGTCATGACGGTAAACAAATTTACTCATTTTGGTGACTTTGCGAGTTTTATCTTGGAAAGTCTTAAGAGACTAGCTTTAGGAAAAGCTGTCTAAATACATTTCCTATTAGACAAGTAGGGAGTTTTTATACATTGATAACAGCAAAAATGTAGTTTTTGCTGTATGGATTAATCTTTAATTAAATTTACAATCTATAGTTAGATAAAAACAGCTCTGGAATAGTTTTAAAAAGTAAAATAAAAGTTCGGTTTATATCAATATAGTAACTTGGCTTCATATTCTTTTTTAAGGAGTTTGGGGTTTTTAAAAATTTCTTTTACACACATTTAAGACATAACTTGAGAATTCCTATCCTATTTTAATCTCAATGCAGTAGACATTGTGTTATAGTAGTAGGAGTACTAGATTGGGAATTTAGAGAGTTTGAGTTTGAGTCTTGGCTTTGCTGTTGACTTTGCATGTATGTCTTATGGTGTTTACAACCTGACTTAACTCACCTGCCTACTTTAGTTCCTCAGAAAATCGAAATAATTATGTTGAGGCTCTTCAGAAAGTACAGAGGGCTATGCAGAGAAAAGTATTACCTCAGTTCTCTGCTTATTTTTGTTCACCTACATGTTTTCAGAAAACATGGTGGTGTCTTACGAATTATTAGAAATTGAAACTCATGTCCCTGTTAATCATAATTTTGTTACCAGAGAGATTTTTGGTAACTCTTTTCTTGGATTGTGAGATGGCGTATTATTTCAGTGGTGAAGGTTTTTAGGCATTCATCAAATAGCCAGAAAATAGTTCCTGGATAAGTTCACTTTTTCAGGAAGGGTAACTGTTGCTCTAAATACCCTTTTCAGTCTGCTCAGAACTGATGACCTCCATTAAGCCTTTGATTAACTCTACGTGGTTTTAATTAATTTGCTTTTCATCAGCATTTATGCATGTAGTTTGTAGTACATTGGTTTATATTTGGGTTTTTTGAAGTCATTTTGTGTCTTTTACATGTGACCTGGTCTTTTTTCTCAGCTAGCTTGGAATCTCCTGAAGGGTAAAGACATTTGTCCTTTCCCTTTCTCCACAATAAACTCATAATAGAGGGTGCTCTGCACATAATGTTTCTTACTGGTTGTGGTTGTTCCATTAGAACATAGTGGTATCAATTGGCCTAATTTTTAAAAGTATGCATCAGTAGAAATTTTCAGTTTGCCTGTTTAAAGTTAATGACAAAAAGTCATAAAAACAACAGACTGCTTGATATTTAAAATATGGCACTTAAGCTGCTGTGTATTTCATCTTATTTTTTGTTCTTTTTCAAATGATTTTGTTGATTATATTTGGCTGAATTAAATCTAGTAGTTCTTCATTAGATAATTTGAATTTTTAATACTATAATATTTTTAGGGAATGTGCTATTTGTGTTGTTAATGATTCTTAATAAAAAAGGAATTATGCCTTTTATGAAAGTATAAAAGTATTTCTTTTATAAAAGGCATAATTTTATGAAGAGTCCCAATTCCGTTACTTTCCACTCTTCTGTTAATTTATTAAATTTTTGGTCATTCTTGCTGTTAAAGTTTCTGATGTAAACCTTGATATGGAGGAGACTATTCTTGCAGTAAATCTGCTAACATATTTGGAAATAACTACATTTGAACCTTTGCTTTAATCAGTGCTTTTTCTACAACAAATCAAGATAACATTATTTCCTTCATCTTTGCACTTAAGATCCCAAAGATGATGTTTCTTCCAAATGAATGTTTGCATTTCATTGTCCAGCTTTTTTCTCTAAAACCAATTACTGCTCCATTAAGAAACATTTTTACATCTTCTTTAGGAATGTCGTTGTCTGCTGGGTCTTCCCCTCTTCATTCCCCCAAGATTACTCCACATACTTCTCCTGCTCCCAGAAGAAGAAGTCACACTCCAAATCCAGCAAGTTACATGGTGCCTTCTAGTGCCTCTACATCTGTCAATAATCCTGTTTCTCAGACTCCGTCTTCTGGTCAGGTGATCCAAAAGGAAACTGTTGGTGGGACGACTTACTTCTATACAGACACAACTCCAGCACCTTTAACTGGAATGGTATGTCTACATTAAAGAGGAAATTATAGTACTCTCTTGTAACAGGTCCTTCTTATTATCGAGGTTCACCCCCCTCCTGCAACTTTTTATTGTGATGCAGACAAGCGTTACATTTTCTAACTTAAGTGAGAAGTCTAGTACCTTCTTCTCAACTCTTCAAATTAATCTAGTTCTGCCTTACTAATAACTCTAGTTTTGGTCTAATCTGGTTTAATCAGAAATTAGATTATATCCATGCTCTTATTTTAGTACTTTATTTTTTTGTTTGTTTGTTTTTTCCTCTTAACTTTACCTGGAATATTTTAGTACTTTATGATACGTTTTGCTCATGGGTTTACCTTGTACTAGCTGGAGTTGATGCTTGCTGATATTTGTTTATAGGTATAGGTAGTTTAACCTCTAGTAAGAAGCTAGAAAAAGTAGATTGTATATCCTCAGTAGTTACTGGAAGCAAATCAGTGATAAACTCTTAACCTTAGATGAGGCAGTTATTTAACAGCTAGATCTGTGGAGTGACAGATAGTGATAAGGGGCCTGCAGTGTGGCTTTTTGCTAAGGAGATAGAAGAGTCGACCGAAAAGGAGCCATAATTATAGAGGAGGAAAGAGCTACCAAAGGACTGGTGATGAAGTGAAAGAAGAATCATGAAACATCATGAAGAGGTGGCTCCAGAGGAAATATGAATACAAAGACCAAAAGAGGAAGAACATGCCCAGAAAGAAAGATTTCTTATCAGAGTCAGTCAGTAATGTTCTAAGACAGGGAGAAGGAACAGGAACCAGAGGGCAAAAATGAATGGGGGGAAGGAGAGGGAAGGATTTCATGTTATGTAAATTGTACTTTTTTAGCTTCGTTACTTTGTCTGTATTCAAAAATTATTTTATTTACCCTAGAAAAATAAGTAGTAGATGAAGACCTCGTGAGTAAGAAAGCCAGAGTCCACTACAACAGGGGTCCCCAATCCTTGGACCATAGACCAGTGTTAGAAACTAGGCCTCACAGCAGGAGCTGAACAGTGGGCGAGTAAGTAAAGCTTCATCTGTATTTACAGCTGCTCCCCATTGCTCTCATTACCACCTGAGCTCCTTCTTGTGTCAGATCAGTGGTGGCATTAGAATCCATAGGAACATGAACTCTTTTGTAAACTGTGCATGCCAGGGATCTAGGTTGTGTGCTCCTTATGAGAATCTAGTGCTTGATGATCTGTCATTGTCTCCCGTCACACCCAGATGGGACTGTCTAGTTGCAGAAAAATAAGCTCAGGGTTCCCACTGAGCCTGTATTATGATGAGTTGTATAATTATTTCATTATATATTACAATGTAATAATAATAGAAATAAAGTGCACAGTAAATGTAATGCACTTGAATTTTGCCAAAAACATCCCTCCACTCCCACCCTTTAGTCCATGGAAAAATTGTCCAGCAAAATCAGTTCCCTGGTGCCAAAACGGTTGGGGACAGCTGCATTAAAATAACGGAAGCTGATCTAATCTGTAGACATTTGACAGTCATAGATGATAGGTGTATGTGTAATATTATTTGGATTTCAATATGCAGGTTTTGATCCTCAGAATTAAATGAACTTATTTTGATTGAATTTAATATTTTACTAAGAGAGAATTTGAGTGAAAAGAAAGCATGTTTCTTTTTTTTCTTTTTTTTTTTTTTTTTTTTGAGGTGGAATCTCAGTCTGCTGCGCAGGCGGGAATGCAGCAGTGATCTTAGCGCACTCTAACCTCTGCCTCCTGGGTTCAAGCAATTCTCCTGCCTCAGCCTCCTGAGTAGCTGGGACTACAGGCACAAGCTGCCACGTCCAGCTAATTTTATTTTTTGCATTTTAATAGAGAGGGGGTTTCACCTTGTTGCCCAGGCTGATCACGAACTCCTGAGCTAAGGCAATCCACCTGCCTCGGCCTCCCAAAGTGCTGGGATTACAGGCATGGACCACTGTGCCTGGCCATGTGTTTCTTTTTTTAAGAGCCTAGTTTTACCACTGTTTTGAGACTCGTGAATTTATGTACTTAAGAAACTTTCTCCAGTTGTAAAATAAGGATATTAATACCAACTACTCTATGATAAATAAATGCGAAAACATTTATAGAAATAGTTGTAAGTCATACAAACTGCTTTTTAAAAATAATAAAATAGTTAACAGTTTTGTGGGCTTTTTAAAATTCAGAAATCTTTCAAACATTATCACAGAACCACTTTCCAAACAGAAGGTCAGAAATATTAGTAGGTAGAGACTCCCCTTTGTTCTTTCAAATAAGAAATCCATCAGTGTTTTAGCCTTTTTGTTTATTATATTTTGTAATCATATACCTTTTAATTATATTTTTAGAAAGAAATTTAGTTAAATATATGTGGAGGCTCTTTTGACACAAAATTACCTTTACCAATTTTATAGAGATTAAATTTACCTCCACCAATTTTAAAGAAATTAAATATGGCACATTTTGATAATGTTTTTACCTTTCACACCACTCTTTAAAATACGCTTTTGGCAAACCTAGGGTAGTTCAGCCAAACTGTTTTTTTTTTTTGAGGTGGATTCTTGCTCTTCACCCAAGCTGGAGGATAGTGGTGCGATCTTTGCTCACTGCAACCTCTGCCTCCCAGGTTCAAGCACTCCTCCCACCTCAGCCTCCCTAGTAGCTGAGACTACAGACACACACCACAATGCCCAGCTAACTTTTATATCTTTAGCGGAGATGGTGTTTCACCACGTTGACCAGGCTGATCTCAAATTCCTGGCCTCAAGTGATTTGCCCACCTTGAACTCCAAGTGCTAGGATTACAGGTGTGAGCCACCATGCCCAGCCTAAACTATGCTATCTTATGTAAAGAAACCAACAAAAGAAAAAGATATAAGTCTTCCTGCAGACACAGGCTGAAGGAAACCGTACAAGTATCGCAAAACTGCTTCCTAGTTGAGATCCAGAGCAGAGCAGTCATGTTAGGGCAACACAAATCAGCTGAATTTGTTTTTAAAAGAGAAAAAAAGTATCATTGTTTAAAATGAAAGAATGAAAAAATAGAAAACATATTTAAAAATGTACTTTGATTTTGTATCATGGACCAGTAAAGGAGAGGCAGAGAAAAGAGTGATAAAGAGAAGAAAGGGTGGTGGGATGAGTCCAGTTGGAAGAATGAAAGACAAGAAACTGGAAGCTGATTTAGTAACTTTGTTGTAGTTTGCTTGGAAGGTAAATGTATTATTGTATTTTTCTGTTCACTTAGACTGCTGACCTAGAGTAGGTTTGAATAACGCTTTGTTTAGTTTGGCCACAAAATGCCTGTGAAAGGGGGAATTCTTTGGGCAGCCAGGGCAATATTACTTTGTTATCTCCCGCTACCCAAACACCTTTAATTTCTCCTTCCTTCTTTTCTTCCAGTTGCTTTCAAAAAGTGGCGATGAACTGTTTGTGTAGTTGCCACTTGTTATCCAAGGGAGATTGATTCCAGGGCCCCCACGGATAGCAAAATTCCTGAGTGCTTAAGACCCTGATACAGAATGACATAGTATTTGCATATATCTTATACACATCCTCCTGTATACTTCACATTCTTTCTAGATTGCTTATAATACCTAAGTGCTCTGTGAGTAGTTATTATGCTGTATTTTTAATTTGTATTACTTCTTATTGTTGTATTTGTCATTTTTTCCCCCGGAATAGTTCCTACCCATGGTTGGTCAAATCCTCAAATACAGAACCCAGGGATACAGAAGGCTGACTGTATAACATTTCTTCCAAAGGGCTACTTTTGTCTTCTCAATTGAGCCTAAATTTTACTTTATCTGAAGGAATGTTTTCTTTCTCATTAGATTTTTTTTTTTTTTTTGAGTCTTGCTCTGTAGCCCAGGCTGGAGTATAATGGTATGATCTCATCTTACTGTAGCCTCCACCTTCTGAGTTCAAGCAATTTTCCTGCCTCAGCCTCCTGAATAGCTGGAATTACAGGCGCCTGCCACCATGCCCAGCTAATTTTTGTATTTTTAGTAGAGAATGGGGTTTTACCATGTTGGCCAGGCTGGCTCATTAGATTTTTAATTGGTTATTGAAATATTATTTTTAATATGAATTTCTTCAGAAAATATTCTATAACAGCTATTCTCTGAAGTTTTTCCTTAAATATTACTTAAAGATTTAAAATTTATTGCTATCATGTAAAGATTAAAATTTTATCAAAGCAATGATAAAGCTTATCAATTATGAAAAATTAGTGAGGCTAGGCATGGTGGCTTACACCTGTAATCCCAGCACTTTGGGAGGCCAAGGCTGGTGGATCACCTGAGGTCAGGAGTTCAAGACCAGCCTGGCCAACGTGGTGAAACCTTCTGTCTCTACAAAAATACAAAAATTAGCTGGGCATGGTGGCTGGTGCCTTTAATCCCAGCTACTACGGAGGCTGAGTCGGGAGAATTGCTTGAGTATGGGCGACAGAGCAAGATTCCATCTCAAAAAGAAAAAAGAAAAAGAAAAATTAGTGATTACATTTACCCCCTTCCTACCTTTTTAGGTGTTTCCAAACTATCATATTTATCCTCCAACTGCACCTCACGTTGCTTATATGCAACCGAAAGCAAATGCACCTTCCTTCTTCATGGCTGATGAACTCCGACAGGTATGCTTTCAGAATTCATAGTAGGAAAACTTAATGTCTCCTGTGCTTTACTGAACAGAGGAAAGAACAGAGCTGTTTTCAAATTCTATTATTTAATCAAATATTCTGTAGTAAAGCACACCGAATTTAGAAGTTTTAATTGATATATTTAAGGAAACCTGTCTTTTAAAAATTTTTCAACTAAATTATGTGTTAGGATATAAAATATAGAATAGCTATTTAAATGGGTCACTGTTCTGTATCTCATATTATTTCTGTTGAAAGGGCTCTTTCAAGTATATAAATAATTTAAATGGCTTCTAACAGTGTTTTTCTAATAGGTGTAGGTTAAAAATAAGTAGTTTGGCCCAGAAAACAACTTTAAGAGGACTCAATTTTTTAAAAGTATGTTTTATAAAAGCTTTTTGTTTTGTTTAATTTTTGGTAAACAGGTAGTTATTTGATATTTATAATTTCACTTTACATTCAGATTCTCAGAAATATTTTTGTTTCACAAAAGTGAGTTCTACCAGTATAATATTTTTTAAATTAATTATGACCAGCTTACTAGTAGACCTTGAAATTTCAGCCACAGCGTTAGTCATGCGTTTTGGGTAGCACAGCAACCTAAACCCAGTCTTAATTATGGGCAAGTCTAAGTCTATCTGGGCCTGGAGTTCAGACATTTTACCATGTTTAGGAATGTTGTTTCATGATTTTAATATTAAAAAGTACACATGCCAAAAATATTAATACTTAGATTATTTAGTTATAATAGGAAATCCAGGTTTCAGAATCTGTATTTAAATAAAAATATACTTATTTCTGTTTCATAGGAGCTGATCAACAGACATTTAATAACAATGGCTCAAATTGATCAAGCAGATATGCCAGGTAAAATGCAAGTAGATTCTTCCTTTCATTTAAAGACTGTTATAATTCTTATATAGTAGTACATGTTTTTATGCATTATTAAGAAGAGTTCCAGGCTGGGTGTGGTGGCTCATGCCTGTAATCCCAGCAGTTTGGGAGGCTGAGGCGGGTGGATTGCTTGAGCCCAGAAGTTTGAGACTAGCCTGAGCAAAATAGTGGGAACCTGTCTCTACAAAAAATAAATTAGCCGGGCATGTTGGTGCACATTTGTAGTCCCAGCTACTCAGGAGGCTGAGGCAGGAGCATCACTTGAGCCCTGAAGGTCAAGACTGCAGTGAGCTGACTATAATCGCCCCACTGCACTCTAGCCTAGGTGACAGAGTGAGACCCCGTCTCCAGAAAAAAAAAAAAAAACAGTCCCGAGAATCTACTGATCATCTATTTTATTTCTGTTAATTCTATGTATGACAGTATTCTAGTTCACAAAAAATGCATATAGTTTTAGAATTCATGGTGAGTTATTTTACTGTGCACTGGAATATTTTTTATCTCTTGAAACTTAATGAAGTATAGGTTCTTAAGCAGGAGAGAATGGTAATTATTATTACCATTTGTGAGACTACTGTGTGCCAGACAGCATATTAATTAAATACATGTCTTACTTTATTCCTCACAAACATCCTGTGACATTGTGATTATCATTTCCATTTTACATATGAGGAATTCTGTTGACAGGTTAAGTAACTTACCTTTAGGACCAATGGCTAGTAAATAGCTGACTGGTTCCAGACTTAAACCTAGGTTTTTCTGAAGATACCACAATATTTCTTAAAGTGCATTAAAATATCTTTCCTTAGCTTACTCTGTATAAATGAAATATGATATAATTTAGTAAAATTTTATAAATAATACAGTAGGAATACATTTGTCATAGAGATAATCTCAAAACACCTGGTTGTAATCAGGCATTCAGCATAGTCTAGTATGGGTTGTCATGATTGCTAAAGAATTAAATATATCTGGCTGTTAATGTCTTAACACTGATTTTTCCAGGTGAGGTAGGAAGGAACTTAACTTGTCATAACCTTGGAAATAGTCATCTTGGAATTTTTCTTAACTGTTAACACTGTATTTGAGGTTTTAGCCAGGTTTTGCAAAAGTTTATAAAGAAAAAAAAAGAAAGGCATAGTGACTAGAAAGGAGAAAATAAACCTATCACCTATAAGTCATGTGACTGCATATTTAGACATTCTGTGAAATAACAAACTGTAGAAAATGACTGGATATAAGATTAATACGTCAGTTGCATTTCTGTGGGCCAGTACTCAGTTAACTTCAAAATATAATTAAAAGCAAAAGCTGTTTAAAATGGTTTTGCAATATCAATGTGTAGGAATAAACACAACAAAAGATAGGTAAGATTTCAGCACAGGAGATTTATTAAGAATTATTAAATAAGATAAATAGAATGAAATACTCTAGATTAGTAGAGATTACTCATGATTAGGGAGAAAGAACAAGATGTCGATTTTTCTAAATTGATCTAAAGATTCAGTAGAATTCCAATCAAAGCATAACTTCCAGTAAGATTTTTTCATGGAGTATGACAAAATGTATCAAAGAATAAAGCGCCAAGACCATCCAAGGCACTTTGAAAAATATGGTTATTATTTATGTTCATATGAAGAATCTGTTTGTGTGTTAGGGAAGGAGAGGTTTGATTTGAGTCTGCAGTAACTCAAACAATGTGGTGATGGCACAGGGTTAAACAGATTAATGGAAAAGATTACAGAGAGCCCAGAAACATTCCGTGATAAAGGTGGCAGCTCAGGTGGGGGAAAGGAAAACATTGTAAAAATGTTTTTTGGTTATTTAATTTAAAAAATAAACTTTTTTTGAGGCAACTTCTTGCGCTGTCACACAGGCTGGAGTACAGTGGTGTGATCATGGCTCACTGCAACCTCCGCCTCCTGAGCTCAAGCAATCCTCCCACCTCAGCCCCCCAAGTAGCTGGGACTACAGGTGTATACTACCACACTTGGCTGATTTTTATATATTTTATAGAGAGGGTTTCACCATGTTGCCCAGGCGGGTCTCGAACTCCTAGAATCAAGTGATCCTCCTGCCTCTGCCTCCCGAAGTGTTGGATTACAGATGTGAGCCACCATGCCCAGCCACAGAAATGGTTTTCTATATTGACAAGATAAAATTGGATCATTATCTCAGGCCACATTAAAAAGTCAACTTCCAATAGATTAAGAACTTACATGTGTAAGACAGAACTCTGAAACTCTTACTGTAAAATATAAATGAATGTCTTTTATCTACTTTTAAAAATAAACAAAAATTAATTTTATCTACCTTTGCAGTGATGATAAAATATTTAAAATATTTGCCAAGCGTGGTGGCTCACGCCTGTAATCTCAGCACTTTGGGAGGCCAATGTGGGCAGATCACCAGAGGTCAGGAGTTCAAGACCAGCCTGACCAACAGGCTACTTGGGAAGTTGAGGCAGGAGAATCACTTTAACCTGGGAGGCGGATCTTGCAAGGAGCTGAGATCGTGCCATTGCAACAAGAGCAAAACTCCATCTAAAAAAAAAAAAAAAAGTAAAATATTTTTGTCACATTCTCTTTCAGATATCCATGAGTGCTTTACATCATTCGTAGCATGCACACAATTTTTGACTCAGACATTTTCAAACACCACCATATGTTTCTGACTATCCCTTCACATTTAACATTTGTTTGCATTTTAGTTCACCCATTTGTCACTTGATAGTATAATTAGTCTTCCAGTATCTTCCAGTTTTTGGCATCATGAATTACAGTGCAGTGAACATAGTCATCTACTTATTGTTTTTTCTTCTGTAGGAAGTATTTTTTTCCTTAGAAGAAATACTTTACATATTTCCAAACTGATCTATAGATTTAGTGTAATTCAGAAATACTTTTATAAGTATAAAAAATATAAATAATTGATAAGTTGATGCTAATTTAAAAATACATAGAAAAGAAAAGAGTGCCAGGTGCAGTGGTTCACACCTGTAATCCCAGCACTTTGGGAAGCCAAGGCCTTGGACAGATCACTTGAAGTCAGGAGTTTGAGACCAGCCTGGGCAACATAGCAAAACCCCATTTCTACTAAAAATACAAAAATTAGCCAGGTGTGATCGCATGCACCTGTAATTCCAGTTACACAGGAAGCTGAGGCACAAGACTTGCTTGAACCTGGGAGGCAGAGATTGCAGTGAGATTGTGCCACTGTACTCTGTGAGTGACAGAGCGAGACTCTATCTCCAAGAAAACAAAAGAGAGAAAAATGTAAAGTAGAAGTGGTTTTAATGCTTAGGACATAGAACCAAATTGCTTCCCAAAGGAAACACCATTGTCAGTCAAACACCACTGATTTATAAGTTGTAATAATTTACTAGCAACGCCATAGCAAACGAGCGCCTAATATCCTTGGGAATTACTCTGGTCTTTGTATTTTCATAGTGTATTAGCTGTCAAAGTATGATTCCTTAACCAGCGGCCTCATTTTCATTGACTTTTAGGAACTTGTTAGAATTGTAAGTTCTTGGATCCTGCTTCTGACTGTATCAGAAGCTTGGGAACTGGGGCCCCACAATGTTTTAATAAGGCTTTAGGTGATTCTGACAGATGCTGAAGTTTAAGAACCAGTGCCATGGAGAATTCTTAAATGGCGACTTTACCTCTTACATGTTTTATATAAATTTGTGTTCTTTATTTTTCTCTAAGCCTCTTGAGGGTAAGAACGTGTATTTCTTTAGGTTCATAGTACATAGTAGGTGCTTAGTATTTACTGATTTGAAATTAATCCAGTATTAAGTGTTCCTTAATGAATGAAATAGCTGGAAAACAAAATTTATCTAGCATTTGACTTCCTTATGGACATTGTATCAATCATTCAAATAAAAACTAGGTAAATGGGCCGGGCTCGGTGGCTCACGCCTGTAATCCCAGCACTTTGGGAGGCCGAGGTGGGCGGATCACAAGGTCAAGAGATTGAGACCATCCTGGCCAACATGTGAAACCCCATCTCTACTAAAATACAAAAATTAGCTGGGCGTGGTGGTGAGCGCCTGTAGTCCTAGCTACTTGGGAGGCTGAGGCAGGAGAATTGCTTGAACCCGGGAGGCAGAGGTTGCAGTGAGCCGAGATCACACCACTGCACTCTAGCCTGGCGCCTAGCGACAGAGCGAGACTCTGTCTCAAAAAAAAAAAAAAAGTAGGTAAATGTGCAAAAGTAAAACTTACAGCTATATTCACTTGTGTATATTCTTCTGTTATACTGCTTTTATTTTATTTATTTAAGAGATAAGTTCTTAAATGTTGCCCAGGCTGAATTCAAACTCCTGGGGTCAAGTGATTCTGTTACCTCAACCTCCTGAGTAGCTAGGATTATAGTTACATGCCATGATACATGGCACTATACTGCCTTTATTTAAGTAGAACCTGCCACTTGATGACATTTAATCATTCTACATTTGTTTTTCATTATGGCCCAAATGCCATGTGAAGATTATGACTACAGAATCAAAAAGTCCTGGGTTTGCATCCTACCTCCCTCTCAGCTCTGCAGTCCTTATTATTCTTATTCATGAAGTAGGGAGTTCTACCTCATGGGATTGTTGTGACAACTAAGAGATAATGAGCATAAAATATTTGGCAAATGCAGAGAAAGGGTCATTTTGGACCTATCTTCTGGAATTAGTTTTTTTAACAGGGCTTTATCTGTGTTTCTTACCAGTCAGAGGTCAAAAATAATCAGTTGTGCTTTTTAACAGACATAATCCCATGTTTTAAAAATAGTGTTACATTGTAAAACATTTTGCAAATATAAAATAGTGTAAAGGAAAGAATAATAATCCTCCCATTAAAAAGTTACCATTCTTACCATCTGCTATATTTTCTTCTAGTTGGCTTACTTTGGCTGTACTACATGTCGGGTTATCTTCTGTTGCCTTAAAATATTGTGAGCATTCCTAAGTCATTGGAGACAGTTAACAGAATGAAAGTGTAGGTTGGTGTTCAGTTGGAAAACATGATTGTATTTGAAGCATTAAAAAAATACATGTCTTTTTGGATTGTAAACCTGAAAACATGTTTGCTCTAGAAAAATTTAATTATCTCTAAATGATAAGTCAAATTGTTTATAAAAATTATTTCTGAGAAACAAATTTGCATTGTGCTATGAACGGAAATGTTTTTGAATGTATGAACTTTAGTTGTTCTTTGGTTATTTTATTATATAATGCCTGTTTTTACTGATACTGAAACCAGTTTGTCTTATGGAATTGTTATACATGTTTACACTATTCTATAATACATGAGCTCGCTGCGGTACATAAGGGGTTTATAGTAGATAGGATTTCTTCTGTATTTTTGAGAAAGATTTATGAATGTCTGTATTTTCAAACCATCTTCCTATGAATTATTCTGGCAGTTCCTACAGAGGTTGACAGCTACCATAGCCTATTCCCTCTAGAACCACTGCCACCACCCAACCGGATACAGAAATCAAGTAATTTTGGGTATATTACATCTTGCTACAAAGCTGTAAATAGCAAAGATGATCTGCCATATTGCCTTCGGAGGATACATGGTAAGGAAGATATGTTATCTTCTTTTATAATCATATCATTGAGGTTAGGATTATTCAAACCTTCTTGAATATATTATTTAATATATGAATTAAAATTTTTATTTGGAAATTAATACCTCATAAGCAATTTATAATATGGCATTTTCTTTCCATTTCTGATGGAATGCAAAAGACATGTCACTTAGAGTTTATTGTAGAAGAAAAATTGTCTTTCAGGTTTCCGTCTTGTTAACACAAAGTGCATGGTGTTGGTCGACATGTGGAAGAAAATACAGCACTCAAATATCGTAACTTTGCGCGAAGTATTTACCACTAAAGCATTTGCCGAGCCCTGTGAGTAACTTGTAATTTGTCTTTCTGCTGGTGAGCTTCATTATTTGAAGCCAGCTTTCAGTAATGATTGTTTGTGTTTTATTTTAAGCTCTTGTGTTTGCATATGATTTCCATGCTGGAGGAGAAACTATGATGAGCAGACACTTTAATGACCCTAATGCTGATGCCTATTTCACCAAGAGAAAGTGGGGTAAGAAAAAGATGCAAGCAAACTGTATTTTGACAAATGCTTTTGCTCTGTGGAAGAGTCGTTTTCTATTTTAAAATACATATAATTGCCTGGGAGCGGTGGCTTATGCCTATAATCCCAGCACTTTGGGAGGCCAAGGCGGGCAGATTACCTGAGGTAGAGAGTTCAAGACCAGCCTGACCAACATGGAGAAACCCCATCTCTACTAAAAATATAAAATTAACCAGACGTGGTGGCAAATGCCTGTAATCCCAGCTATTGGGAGGCTGTGGCAGGAGAATTGCTTGAACCTGGGAGGGGGGAGGTTATGGTGAGCTGAGATCTTGCCACTACACTCAGCCTGGGCAACAAGAGCGAAACTGTCTCAAAAAAAAAAAAAAAAACAAAAAAACATATAATTTATCCCTGTAATCATTTGACTTAAAGACTGTTTTGTATAAGTCCGTTTTCATGCTCTTGATAAAGACATACCCGAGACTGGGCAATTTACAAAAGAAAGGGGTTTAATGCACTTAGAGTTTCACGTGGCTGGGGAGGCCTCACAATCATGGCAAAAGGTGACAGCCACATCTCACATGGTGGCAGACAAGAGAAGAGAATGAGAGCCAAGTAAAAGGGATTTCGCCTTATAAAACCATCAGATCTCATGAGTCTTACTACCACGAGAACACTATGGGGGAAACTGCCCCCATGATTCAGTTAAATCCTACCTGGTCCCTCCTACAACATGTGGGAATTATGGGAGCTACAATTCAAGATGAGATTTGGGTGAGGGCACAGACAAACCATAGCACATTTTAAAAAGAAATACGTCAGAGAAATGGAGTTGATGGGCAAGAAGTTAGGAAATAATGTATTTTGCATGTTTACTAAGATAGATTTTTTTAAGACTCACATAGATACCAGATGTTTAAATAACTAGGAATGTGTTAAAATTGCTTTTCTCTTTGAAATGTTTTTCTTTTAAAAATATAATGCTTTTCTTAATAAAGGTGACTTCAAAAATTCAGTAGTTTAAAAATAGTCTTTATGGCTTCATTGCCAAAGTATAACCATTATGAATCTTTTAGTACATTTCTTTCCGGTTTTGCCTTGTTTTGTTTTTGTCTCCTTTTGCATTGTTTTGTTTTTGTTTTAACATTTTATATCATATTACGTCTTTGTTTAAGTATTTACCCCTAATTTTTATATTCTCTCAGCATCATTTTTTTTTGTTTTGAGATGAAGTCTCACTCTGTCATCAGGCTGGAGTGCAATGGCACCAGGTCGGCTCACTGCAACCTCTGCCTCTCTGTTCAAGCGATTCTCCTCCCTCAGCCTCCCTAGTAGCTGGAGGCGTGCGCCACCACACCCAGCTAATTTTTGCATTTTTAGTAGAGACGGGGTTTCACCGTGTTGGCCACGATGGTCTCGATCTCTTGACCTCGTGATCCACCTGCCTCCGCCTCCCAAAGTGCTGGGATTACAGGCATGAGCCACCGTGCCCAGCCTCTCAACGTAATTTAAGGATTCCTGTTATGACTCTATTATCCTTTAGGAAATTATTTCCCTAAACAAATGCTTTTGTTTAAAGGTTGGATTCCATGTTCCTTAAGTTTTAAAAATGGAGTTTTAAGTAACTTTTACTTAAACATGAAATATTTTCTTTTTGTCCCTTTCTAATATATACTTGAAGAATTGTTTTATCATTGAGATTTTGCAAACCAACCAGAATACTTGAATTCTAACAAATGTATATTAAAGGGTAAATGATTTCTGAGAAAAAGTAAATCCATTTTGAGATGTCTATTCATTAATTTATGTATTTGGGGAAGATCTCAGTCTCTGGGGGCAAGAAAGAAGCATCACATTATTATACTTTTTAATCTTTTTAAGATTTGCTTGACTTGAAAATTAAAGAGGAGGGGGGGAAAGATTTGAGTCCACATTCTAGAATCTTTCAGATTTCAACTCTTTAAAAACTCTATAGACAAAAATATATTATTTCTGTTTACTCGTTACTTCACTTTTTGCACTCTGACAGTTGAAAAAGAAAGTTGTGGTTACATGGCTGTTTCACATTTAAAATCTGGTCATAGAGTGTGGTCGGTTTTTTCCTTTTGCTATGTAATCTGTAGACACAGGCATAATTTTGTGGAAGGGGATGTGGTACAACTTTTCTTGTAGATGACTATAGTTGTTGCTCAAATTTGTTTTGGTAATAACACCTGTGAAATGACTGTTGGCTTTAATTTATGACCGTGTTTCTCAACCTCCGCACTACTGACATTTTGGGCTGGATAATTATTTTTGTGGGGGCTGTCTTGTGCATTTCAGAATGTTTATAGTGGCTTCTTCTGACTGGAGAGCCTGGTTTCTGCCTACTGAATGCCAGGAGCAATCCCCCTCCACTCCAATTGTAACACCAGAAATATCTCCAGACGTTGTGAAATACTGGAGTGGTTTCTGTTGAGAACCGCTCTTTTATAGCATTTTTTTCCAGTAATTTTTTTATCCTAATTATTCTGTTTTTGGTGTTCACTGATTACCATTCCTTTTTTATAGAAAGTAGTCCTTTTTTCTAATATTTTAAAGTCTTGTTTAAATAGTCGTAACTTCCCTAACCATACCATACCATACCTGCATGAAAGTCTGCTGTTTTCTTATACTGTGTAATTTATTATCTTGTCGCAAATGAAAAACATAGCAGAGTATATATAAGAAATATACTTATTTAGAAAATGAGAAGAATAGTATACCATATAGGGGTTGATAGGAGATTCAGAATGAGTCTATATGAGTAAAACAGCTAGAACAGAATCTGGCACACAGTAAGCACTAGATATTTGCTGTGAACACTCTGTTTTCTTATTACTACATTTATTAAATAGTTTTATTTAAACTCTTCATAGTCATTTTTGATATTGTCTTGCGTTTATTACCAGTGCCTTTTTTTGTGTCTTCTCACATATTTCCAGAGTGTATTATCTTTAGTTCTATCCAAATTGAGAGAAAATTATTTTTGAATTTTGTATGTGCTTCTTACTGAAAATTTTATTCCAAGCTGTAAGTACATATTTGCTATTTATTATAAATACATAATCATTTAATTTTGTTGCTTTTTATAATTGATTCACAAACGGTTGTTTTACAACAATATGAATATAAGGTTGGCATGTCATAGCAGCTCACGCCTGTAATCTCAGCACTTTGGGAGGCAGAGGCAGATGGATCGCTTGAGCCCAGGAGTTAGAGATCAGCCTGGTCACACACAACATAGCAAAACTGTATCTACAAAGAAAAAAATAAAAAAGAATGTAAGGTCATATTCCTTGGAATAATTACAAAATCTTGATTAAATTTATATGTCTCCTTTTCTACTGATTTACAGTATATTAATAATGACCTAGAAAATATTATTTAAAAGCACTTAATGAGTTTACACCTGTGTACTGGAAGGGGCTGAGCAGTATAAGGAAAGTAAACATTCAACATAAGTGATGGTAGAGACTTCTGTTTCCATCAAGCCACACAATGAACAACAGCTGTCACATCCCTAAACAATAATACAGGATAGGATTAGCCAGCCACATTTTAAGTAGAATAACCTCTACAGTTTATGTTTTTATATTCATTTGGTTAACAATTAAATATAAATTATTTCTTTATATAATTTTTATTTTTCAATAATTATGTGGTTACAGAAAAGAATATTTCAGTGAGAGTTCTGCTGCTGGTAACAATATAAAAGGCATAATCTGGGACAGGAACCTTTGGGCAATAGACTAAAGTTAAATTACACACACACACACACACACACACACACACACACACACATATATATAACAATTGACATGTTGTGCCATGAGTGTACATGACTTGTCTTTGAGAATTTTGGTTTTAATATTTTAGTCTTTTAGTTGATTACTTAAGTGAAGATATCATATTTTGGATTTCTTTGCTGTATAGGTCAGCATGATGGACCACTGCCCAGGCAGCATGCTGGATTATTGCCAGAATCTCTTATTTGGGCATATATTGTCCAACTAAGTTCTGCATTGCGTACCATTCATACAGCAGGTTTGGCATGTCGAGTTATGGATCCAACAAAGATTCTGATAACTGGCAAAACAAGGTACTAGCATTCTGAGTTTTGGCTTTTATTGAGCGTCTTACAGTGCACAGCTTAGTGAACAAAATGTGATGATTTGTTTTAATTCTGCCTTTTCATATATTCCATCCAGAAGAACTTCTATGACTTTGAGTTCATTTGTAAGCATTTTTTAAAAAAAACTGTTGAACTCTGAATCAAATACCTGGTTATTAACCAAACACATTGGAAAAGGTCAGAGAAGTATATGTGTTAGAGTTAGGGGAATATGAAAATGATATCAATACCACTTTTCCTTTCTATACAGCACCATGGTTCACAAATTCTAGCATGAATCAGAATCACCTGGAGGACTTAAAAGACAGATTGCTGGGCCATACTCCCACAGTTTTTCATTCATAAATCTGCACTGGGGACTAAGAATTTGCATTTTTAACAAGTTTCTAGGTGTTGCTGTTGCTGCTTTTGAGTCAGATGCTTTGAGAACAACTGGTACAGTTATCAGTCTTGTCTTCACCTGAGTTTTGAGTTGCTGTAATTGTGTGATTGCCTTGGGCTGCATAGTATAAAGAGCTGAAGATCTGGTACCAGGTTACCTAAGTTTATATCCTGGCTTTGATAGTTACTATCAATATGCCATTGAACAAGTTACTTCTTCAAATTGTGTTTCGATAACCTTATTAGACAAGTGTACTACTAACTCCATTCTCCTTATTTGTGAGGTACCCCCTCATAAGGTTAATGAGAGATTTAAATGAGTCAATACATATAAAATGCTTAGAACAGTGCCCAGTACATTTTTTGCAAGTGTTAGAAAGCTAACTAGTTCTCCTTCATGAATAACTAATAAACAGCTTGGAATGGTGAAAAGGACACTGACCTGTTAGTCAAGAGATGTGAGTTATAGTTCTGGCTTCATCAGTTTCTGACTTTTAACAATTGTAGATATATCACTTGGTATCTCTGAGCCTTAATTTTCCCATATCTAAACTGGTGGTTGGCGGAGGTGGTGTGGGGAAGGGTAGAAGTTAAACTCAGTTCTGAGAGCCTTCCTAACATTTTGGGAAATGTTACTTTTCCATGAATATGTAATTTTTTAAATAACTATTTTAATTATTTTCTTTAAATTATCTGGTCCTTAAAGGTTGCGAGTAAATTGTGTTGGAGTTTTTGATGTTTTAACATTTGATAACAGTCAAAATAATAATCCATTGGCATTAATGGCCCAGTACCAGGTGAGTAAGAATTAACATGGATATTTACTTGTTTTCCTTTTTTAAGGCTTGTTTTCCTTTATTAAAGACAAATTTTGTTTAAAGCATTTCAGTGTTTTAAGCCTAGATTTCAATTGATTTTGGGGTGGTCTCTACGAAGACTTTGAACATGTATTTCCCCTTTCCTCCCCTCCCTCTCTTTTCTTCCTTTCCTTTCCCCTCTCTCTTTCTTTCTTTCTCTCCCTTTTCCTTTTTTTCCCTTTTCTTCTGTCTTGCTCTGTCACCTGGGCTGGAGTGCAGTCAGCTCACTGGAGCTTTTGAACTGGACTCAAGCAATCCTCCTGCCTCAGCCTCCCACGTACCTTGGATTACAGATGTGCACTACTGTGCCTGGCTAAAATTTTTTTTATTTTTATTTTTTGTAGCGATGGAGACTCATTATGTTGCCCAGGCTGGTATTTCTTAACCAGTATGATGAACTTAGTGTAGAGACCTTGTAGGTTGGAATAAACAGAATTCATGACAATATCGGAGACTTTTTTTTTTTTTTTTTTTGAGATGGAGTTTTCACTCTTGTTGTCCAGGCTGAGATTATAAGCATGCGCCACCACGCCTGGCTAATTTTGTATTTTTAGTAAAGACGGGGTTTCTCTATGTTGTTCAGGCTGGTCTCGAACTCCCGACCTCAGGTGATCCACCCACCTTGGCCTCCCAAAGCGCTAGGATTGCAGGCATGAGCCACCGTGCCCAGCCTCATGACAATGTCAGAGTGTTCGAAATGAAAATGTATTTATGTGATTTAGGAAATGTGTCCTAAGTATACATAGATTAAAATAGATTAATCAAATAAATGGATTATATTAAATGATACCCTTCTTTTTCACTTCTTTAATTATACCTATTATTTTTACTTTTAGAACATTTGTTTGATTACCAGTCATAAAATTTTAGAAATGTTTTCAAAGGTTTGTTATTGGATTGCCATTTTCTAAGTAATTTTTTTATTTAGTCAGAACCTATCATTCACTTCTTACACATTATTAGTATTTTATTATTGTCTGACTTCATTTTATCAGTGTTGATTTAGGCCCCATGATGTTCTTAGCTGTTTTGCTGTTTCTTATTTCTTAAAATGATAATGTATTGAAGAATAAGAAGGTATTCCTTCAAGCATTAAGAATAGTTGCTTTAAGCCTGGTGTGGTGGTTCACACATGTAATCCCAGCACCCCGGGAGGCCGAGGTGGATGGATCACTTGAGATCAGGAATGCGAGACCAGCCTGGCCAACATGGCGAAATCCCATCTCTACTAAAAGTACAAAAATGAGCCGGATGTGGTGGTCCACCCCTGTGGTCCCAGCTACAGGGAAGGCTGAGGCAGGAGAATCGCTTGAACCTGGGAGGCAGAGGTTGCCTTGAGCCGAGAGGTCGTGTCACTGCGCTCCTGCCTGGGCAACAGAGCAGGACTTCGTCTCAATAAAATAAAATAAAATAAAATGAATAGTTGCTTTTGCCTTGATTACTCTGCAAGTAAAGAACTTATAAATATGTTATTCAGTTTGTATCGGAATGCTTCACATTAGGATAGGCAGCTATGATTTTAAGACAGTTTTAGTTCTTTGTGCATAAGAAGTTTTTGGGTTTTTTGAACATTTATTAACTTACAAAGCTTTGCTCTAAGGGAGAATCTCTTAATTACATGGAGAAAAACCTTACCTTTCCATTGTTTTTCTCTGTTCAACTTATTTTGTTTAAAGTTTTGAAAGATTTTAATTCACTGATAGAATTTCAGAACAAAAAGGATAAAATGAGAAGTAGAGTCTAATCAGTGTTTAGTATTTCAGTTCATGCATAAATTTCTTTTGCTGGTAAACCACAGACAGTACAGTCCCAAAGACTTGCAGGCACTCATTGCATTCAGTTGTTTGCAGATGTTTTTCCTCTCTGCTTGTGCCCACCTAACCTCAGCAGCAGCCAGGCCTGTCCTGGTTGATAGCTACATCTAGCGGGCAGTACAGGGAGGAATGTGATTAGTTCTTTTTTTCCCCCTAGCAGCAGCATTCTATTCTTTTGCCTGGGGGTATTTGCCCCCTCTTTCTTATCTAGAGAGGTTTCTTAGCTACTGTCATTCTTATCTTCTGTCTTACACTTAGTGCCTAAGTAGTCGGCTCTGATTAATTTTTCTTTATGACCTTTATGCTTCCAAAAGTGACTGATTATTGACTGTTAAAATACTAGTGATCTACATACACTTGGATATACATCCAAACAGATAATATTAAATTTTTGAAGGAAAATTACACATTTTTAGAGCCAGTGCCATCATCTTCTAATGTAAGTATCTAGAAACCCCTGTCTGCTTTAAAAACAAAAAGAAACCACACATACTCCTCAGTCTTTTCTTAATAGGGTTCCTTTTCAGGTATGTTATGGGTTGTGTAGTTACCTCGACAAACAAAACTTTTCATAAGAAAAAAAATATCTGAGTTCCAAACAACCAACTTTATGTAAGCATTTAGGGCAACTTATTAATATTTGTAAGTCAGGATCTGCCTTCATTCATAAAATCAGGCAACCTTCAATTAATTATCACCTCTCTATTTTTTTCAGCATCAAAGGATATATATCAGGCTTTCTTTTTTGGGGGTATATATGTGTAGCTGATTTTTTATATAGCTTATTACAGTAAGATATAGGAAAGAATTAAAGATAATCCCAAAAGGGGAGTATGATTTTACAAAGAAGAGGATACATGAGGAGTGCATTGTTTCTTGTAGTCTATTTTTCATAGTCTGTTTCAGACACGTGAATAGAGACTGACTTTGAGTAAAATGGACATAAGTAGAGCCATAGATAGAATCAGAGAAAGAAATCAAGAAATCAAGAATCAGGAAGAAACTGAAAATCAGTTGGGGGGGCAAACCTCCTGAATTCAACAAATGGGGGGGAAACCAAATGGAGGTAAGAAGCAAAATAACAAACGGAAAATTATTTAGCTGAGAAATAAGGAAAGGAAAGTTACTGAGTTTTATGGTGTTAAACTCTCAAGATTTTATTAACTTCTTTTGTTTAAAAAATCAGCTCTGATTTAATCTGTGCTATGTCACACATGTACATTATTTGTAAAAGTGGATGTTCCCACCTTGAGTCAGCTTTAGAGAGGTGGTGGGATGTACTAAAAATCAGATGTTTTTATTTTTTAAACCCATCTGGTTCTTCAGCTTTCTTGGACCATTTTGGTTTTCTGTCTCATAATAGGGAATAATGGAATATTCTGGGAGGGAGGCTTAATAATACAGCATCAGTTCAGGGTAGAACCAAATTGAAAATTCTACTGCTTGAAGAGTTGGAAGACTTCAAGTGTTGGTACCTGCTGCTCAAACATGTGATAAATAGCAACAACCTTTGGTTTGCTTTGCTGGATACTTTGGATTGAATTGCCCATAGAAATTTATAGTTGGCATTTACATGCACTGATTTCTTTTGGCTGAGATTTCTGTAATTTCATGAATATAACTTGTAATGTTTTACTTGATCTAAAGTGTAATTGAGAGGAGTTCATCACAGTGTCCTCCAGCAAGCAGAAATGATGGCAATAGTAATTGTACTCCTTCCCATGCTGGCTTCCCTCCTGCCATTCTAGGCTCCTGACTCTAGCATCAGTGAAGTCTAAAAAGTTTTTTGGCATGAATCTTTGGATCTCTTCCAACAGATTTAAAGTAGTTTGTCTGCCTAATCAGTTTCTCTCCTTACCTCATGTTCAGTTCACAAATGCTAGTTTTGGATAAATTTTTTAGTATGAACTTCTAAATGTTATTTTAGTCATGGAGTTTAACGTCTTTTTACTCATTATTTGGGTAGGGTGTTGTTAAGTATAACCATACAATGCTAGAATTTCATTAGTGATTGCCTCAAAATTACAACCAAACCAGTGGTTCTCAATCCTGGCTGCATATCACAATCATTTGTAGAAAAATACCAATATCTAGATTTTTACTCAGACTAATTATACCAATATTAGGATGAGGGGGATGGCTACTGGATGATTTTTGTTTTGTTTTTAAGCTTTTTAAGTGATGATAATATATAGCTAGGCTTGAAAATTCCTTATGATAAACTAACACTCAGTAAATGAACATGTGTCTAATAATTTAGATAAGTTCTCATATTTTTTTTTTTTTTAACGGAGTCTCGCTCTGTTGCCAGACTGGAGTGCAGTGGCCCCATCTCTACTCACTGCAGCCTGCACCTCCTGGGTTCAAGCGATTCTTCTGCCTCAGCCTCCCGACTGGCTAGGACTACGGATGTGTGCCACCACGCCTGGTTAATTTTTGTATTTTTACTAGAGACAGGGTTTCACCATGTTAGCCAGGATGGCCTTGATCTCTTGACTTCATGATCCGCCCGCCTCGGCCTCCCAGAATATTGGGATTACAGGCATAAGCCACCCCAACCCGGGCGAGTTCTCAGATTTTAAAGATCTGCCCAAGTCTGTTGTAGAAATTACTTCAGGTGGTTTCATGTTAACTCTGAAGTACTACATTCTCTAAGGCTTGTGGTTGTTAATAGGTTCCAACCAATCAGGGCCACTTGGGATGACAGTACTGTTTCCTGGAATTGTAATAGGTGATAAAGGACTTAATTCAGCCAGCTGTCTTTTGAAAATCCTTTTAGAAGGAAAGCCTCAGAGTGGTAAATGTTGAGTGGGGAGTTTTTAGGAAAGTAGGCGGTGGTTCCAGAGCTCAAAGATCTGTTACAGTGTGAGTGAAAATAGTCTATTTGGAAACAAAGATAGATGGGATGTCATTCGTAGAGGTTTGCAGCATTTTTATGTTCTAAAGAATTTGCCCTAAAATCAGGTTAATGCTAATGTTTGTATAACTTTTCTTCAGATAATTCTTCACATTCCCATTATATTCTGGGAGTTACAGAAAATGAGAAAAGTATGTGTCTTAAGTTATAGAGGTCAGAGCAAAGCAAATGTATAGTAACTTTAAATTTCTTGTAATAGAGAAGAATATTAGCTCTATTTAAGAAAAATCTAGAAAGAAAAACTTTTAAAAGCAGCAGTTTGTAGTTGGCATGTGAATTGCTTAAAGTTTCTTAAAGCGTGGACCTAGAATTATCTTCATCAGAATTACCTGGGTGCTTTAAAAATGTTGAACCATTTTCTGGACCCACCCAATGAGAATTTCTAGTGGACAGGCTCAGAAGTCATCTTTTTAATAAGCTCCAGGTTATTCTGAGGAACACCAATATTTGAGAACCCTGCCTGCAGCTTATTTGTAATGATGTTTTTTTCCATTTAGGCAGTAGTATCAGTGTATTAAATGAGTATCTATGAGGCTGGGCGCGGTGGCTCACATCTGTAATCGCAGCACTTTGGGAGGCTGAGGCGGGTGGATCACAAGGTCAGGAGTTCAAGACCAGCCTTGCCAAGATGGTGAAACCCCATCTCTACTAAAAATACAAAATATTAGCCAGGTGTGGTGGTGCGTGCCTGTAATCCCACCTACTCGGGAGGCTGAGACAGGAAATTGCTTGAACCCAGGAGGTGGAGG
The DNA here is from genome assembly GCA_036589455.1 of Ateles fusciceps. NCBI lineage: Eukaryota > Metazoa > Chordata > Mammalia > Primates > Atelidae > Ateles > Ateles fusciceps. The sequence continues at coordinate 2,098,572 of JAZHEH010002853.1, read as the reverse complement.
TTGCAATGAGCCGAAATCACACCACTGTACACCAACCTGGGCAATAGAGTGAGACTCCTGTCTCAAAAAAAAAAAAAAAGTACCTATGAAATGAAAAGTAAAAGTTATATTTATTCTTTCATGTCAGCAAGCAGATCTGATATCATTAGGAAAAGTTGTGTTGGCTTTGGCTTGCAACTCTTTGGCAGGAATTCAGCGAGAGAATTTACAGAAAGCCATGGAACTGGTGACAATCAACTATTCCTCTGACCTGAAGAATCTGATTTTGTAAGTTTATATAGATGATAAATTGTGTAGAATGATTATTTGCGATAAGACAGAGGTTTTTTTTGTTGCTTTTAAGTGATTGTTTTGGTTCCCACTATTTAAAGTCAAGCAAAACAGAAACTTTATAGTTTTTTTAAATTTTTATTGCAAAGTAAATATTTCTTAGATAAATTGATAAACCAGTGTGTTTAAATTAGTTATTGATGTTTTAAACATTTGGTTAAAGGGCACCCAGTAGAAGTTTGTTGGTATCCACTAGCTACATATGACCTTTTAAATTAGTATTAATGAAATTTAAAGTTTACTTCTTCAGTTACACTGGACACATTTCAAGAGCTCAGCAGCCACATGTAATTACTGGCTAACATAATTGGACATAGAATATTTCCCATATCTCGGAGTTCTGTTGGATAGTGCTGCTCTAGAGAATGTGAAAGCCGTCATGAATAAGCCTCAGGTGCAATCCAGTCATGTACTCTGGCCAAAATACTCATTCCGGAAGCATGTGTGTGGAGACCCCCATGCTTATGCTTCAATATTTTAAGGTTCCAGAGAATCCTTGAATATCGATTTGGGATGAATTTGGCTTAAGAGAAAACCCATTGTGGACTACTGTCACCCGAGAAGGACTTCACCCTAAGATATAGCTACTATTGGGAGATCCCAGAGGGTGGGCAACCACAACCTTTATTATAGTTACGAGCTATAATAGAGAAGAGGTGCTAATCAACAGTCTCTTTTAGCTTACAGCTGCCCTTTCTGATCTTTCTGTGTAGCCCTGGATGATCCAGTTTCTTTTTGGACCAGCCCTGGGGTATGGAATTGGGGGGATGGAGGGTGGGATTGCCCACCTGTTCTTTGTTACACTGGCATAAATGTCCTGCTTGTGACAGCAATGAAAGCCAGTGGTTGTCTGGATCCTATTCATAATCAAATTCAAATAAGATGATTTATCTTCTCAATAAAAATACTTGTTTTATATATGATCACAACAGTGATTCCTTAGTTTGCAAATACCTAGGATGCCTCAAATAATTTCAGGTTATAATTTCTAAATTTTCCTTTTTAAAAAGGTGGGGATAGAGGACATAAAAATAGCCAATTAGCCATATATTAATAATTATTGAAACTGGGTGATGATACATGGAGATTCACTGTATTACTATTCTACTATTATAAATGTTTGACATTTTCTTCAATAATAAAAGAATAAACAAAAAAGCCATACTTTAATAATAACCGCAAACTAAAATTTATGGAATAATTAAACCATGTATCAGGCCCTTTCAAACTGCTTGATGTGAATTAATTCTTTTAATTCAATAACCCTATAAATTAGGTGCCATTATTGTCCTACTTTAGAGATGACAAAACTGAACCATAGCGATAAAATAACTTGCCAAAGTCACATAGCCTATAATAACATTAAATATGATTAGCAGGGTACAAATATGTCCATAATTACAGATGAATTGCTAAGACATAGTTTATTCACATGGGTATAACTATTCATTTATCCAAAAAAGAATGACTACTATATGCCAAATGCAGGATACTTTGAGGTGAACAAAATTTCCACCTTCTGGAGCTTACACCCTAATGCGAAGAGTTAATAAACATAAAAACCAGTGAGATATTTTCAGGTAGTGTAAGACCTATGAAGAAAATAAGACAATTATAAGCAGAAGAGTGAAGGAATAGGAGGCTGCTTTCATGAGAAAGGGCAGAGAATGGCTTACCTATAGAATAAGCAGCAATAGATGATTGAGAATCTTTGTGTTCTAACAGGTAGCCCTTGAAATATGTAGTATTTTCTGCCATTGTTGTAATGATAGAAGAAATTGTGATGCGTGTTACTCCATTTCTCAGAAATGAGTATGTCATGATACCTTGTAAATAAAGCTGCAGAGCAGAGGATAGCGTCTCAAAAAGTTAGGCTTACTCAATTTAGCAAAATTGAAAACCCAGTTTTAGTTTTGAAAATTAGTCTTTGAAGAGCAACAGGAAAAGCTCCCCACCGCACACCCACCCCTTTTTAGTCCCTTCAAAAAAGTTTGCAAAAATCCTTTCTTTTTCTAATTTTTGTTTTTTGAGATGGAGTTTTGCTCTGTTGCCCACGCTGGAGTGCAGTGGTGCTATCTTGGCTCACTGCAGTCTCCGCCTCCTGGGTTCAAGAGATTCTCCTGCGTCAGCCTCCTGAGTAGCTGGGATTACAGGCACCCCCCACCATGCCTGATTTTTAGTAGAGATGGAGTTTCACCATGTTGGCCAGGCTAGACTTAAGCTCCTGACCTCAAGTGATCCACCTGTCTCAGCCTCCCAAAGTGCTGGGATTACAGGTGTGAACCCTGCACCCAACCTGTAACAATCTTTTCATCTAGCACTTGTAAAGAAGGGTTTGAGAATGGAAATGGGTAAGTGCAACCCTACTTCACTTTTCTTTCTCATTTCCATGATAGTGAAAATGTAGAGAAGAGACATGTTTACTACTTCTCTATTGGCTTTTAAATTTTTCCAGAGGAATGAAATATGATATTTAAGCTTTAAGAATGAACTTGACTTGCATGAATTAAAATGTTTTCAAAATTTTGTATGCTAAGATGATGGCAGTGGAAACAGCTGTGTGTTTGTGGGTTATCTTGTTTTTTTAAACTGCATGTTGGACATTCAAGTAATTCCTCTTTTTATCTTGGATAGGTATTTATTGACTGACCAAAACAGGATGCGAAGTGTAAATGACATCATGCCCATGATTGGTGCTCGATTTTATACTCAATTGGATGCTGCTCAAATGAGAAATGATGTCATAGAGGAAGACCTTGCAAAGGTAAAGAGTATAATTTTTTTTTTTTTTTGAGACAGAATCTTGCTTTGTCACCCAGGCCGGAGTACAGTAACGCTATCTCGGCTTACTGCAACCTTCGCCTCCTGGGTTCAAGTGATTCTCCTGCCTCAGCCTCCCAAATATCTGGGAATTACAGGCACACACCACCACACCCAGCTAATTTTTGTATTTTTAGTAGAGAAGGGGTTCACCATGTTGGCCAGGTTGGTCTCGAGCTCCTGAGCTCAAGTGATTCTCCTGCCTCGGCCTCCCAGAGTACTGGCATTACAGATGTGAGCCACCATGTCTGGTTAGTAAAGAGTGTAATTAAAAGAATGTACACATTGGTGACACATGCCTGTAATCCGAGCTACTTGGGAGACTGAGGCAGGAGAAGCGCTTAAATCCGGGAGGCAGAGATTGCTGTGAGCCGAGATCATGCCATTGCACTCCAGCCTGGACAAGAGCAAAACTCTGCCTCAAAAAAAAAAAAAAAAAAAAAAGAATGTACACATAACTTGCATCTGTGTGTATAAATAGATACAGAATAATAACTGTACTAAATATCGTGCCTTATTTGCTAAGATTGCAGATTTTTTTTTTTTTTTTTGGCACTGAATGTTTGGTATTTTAATTTCTTATGTCCTTTGGACACTGTCTTTTCATGGCTTTGCTGCAGTCATGTGACAGAAATCTTGGTTTCTCATGTGAGTTACTTTTCCAGTTCCTGCAGACAGCTCCATAATCTTCTTGAGTACTATTATGAAATGAAATGGACATGTTCTGTTTGTTTAAAAGTATAACCAAAAGATGGGGATGTTAGGATTTATTGTTTAGAGGTAATATTGGTGCAGGTTACCAGTTTTTGTAAATTTTGGCTTTTATATTCAGTAATCTGGAACATTAACATTTTTTCTCTTTTAAAATGTTTTATAGGAGGTTCAAAATGGAAGACTGTTTAGGCTCCTAGCAAAATTGGGAACAATCAATGAGAGGCCGGAGTAAGTATTTACAGTATTTTACAATATAGTTTTAATCGAGAGCATTATTTTACTTAATAAGAATAAGTATGCCTGGTTTTATTTGGAAAAAGAAAAATTCTCATGTGAAGTGACCTTAAGATTGTGTTATCTGTTAGGGTGCTATTTTTAACCACAGCCTAGGTGTGGGGGGTGTCCTTATGAATTTTACACACACATATATACATACAGAAAATATGCTGTTAGAAATCTCTTGTGGTTTGCACATGAGGAAACATTTTATGATTAATACTACCTCTGCTTTATCTTCTTTTTGAGGAAAAAGTTTCATATCAGTTTACCCTAGTCAGTTTAGACTTGAGAAACGTCGAATTGTTCCATGCCTCTTACCTTCTTTCTATTAAAGTACCCTTTTGTTTGTGTTTTGAGACAGAGTTTCACTCTTGTTGCCCAGGCTGGAGTGAAGTGGTGTGATCTTGGCTCACCACAACCTCCGCCTCCTGGGTTCAAGTGATTCTCCTGCCTCAGTCTCCTGAGTAGCTGAGATTACAGGCTTGTGCCACCACACCTGGCTAATTTTGTATTTTTAGTAGAGACAGGTTTCTCCATGTTGGTCAGGCTGGTCTCGAACTCCTGACCTCAGGTGATCCGCCCACCTCAGCCTCCCAAAGTGCTGGGATTACAGGCATGAGCCACAGTGCCTGGCCTAAAGTACACTTTTTATAGCTATCATGTCAGTGACATTGGAAAGGCATCACCATTTTACACTATTTGTCATTTAGTTCCACCTCATTTGTAAGTTAAAGTTAACCATATATACATAAGCAGAGTTGATGTTTGTACTATGTAACTGTCAAAGACAGGTAGAACAGAATTTGCAGTTATTTTTTAATTATACTTTAAGTTCTTGGGTACATGTGCAGATTGTGCAGGTTTATTACATAGGTATACACATACCATGGTGGTTTGCTTCAACAATCACCCCATCATCTACATTAGGTATTTCTCCTAATGTTATCTCTCTCTAATCCTCCCACCCCCTGCTATCCCTCCCCCAAGCCCCACCACCCCAAGACAGGCCCCAATGTGTGATGTTCCCTTCCCTGTGTCCATGTATTCTTAGTATTCAACACCCACTTATGAGTGAGAACATGTGGTGTTTGGTTTTCTGTTCTTGTGTCAGTTTGCTGAAAATGATGTTTTCCAGCTTCATCCAAGTCCCTGCAAAAAGGGCATGAACTCATCCTATTTTATGGCTGCATAGTATTCCATGGTGTATATGTGCCACATTTTCTTTATCCAGTCTATCTTTGATGGGCATTTGGGTTGGTTCCAAGTCTTTGCTATTATAAATAGTGCTGCAATAAACATACGTGTGCATGTGTCTTTATAATAGAATGTTTTGTAATCCTTTGGGTATATACTCAGTAATGGGATTGCTGGATCAAATGCTATTTCTATTTCTAGATCCTTGAGGAATCGCCACACTGTCTTTTACAATGGTTGAACTAATTTACACTCCCACTGACAGTGTAAAAACATTCCTATTTCTCCACATCCTCTCCAGCATCTGTTGTCTCCTGATTCTTTAATGATTGTAGTTCTGTCACGAGATGGTATCTCAATGTGGTTTTGATGTGCATCTCTCTAATTACCAGTGATGTTGAGCTTTTTTTTTTCATATATTTGTTGGCTGCATTAATGTCTTCTTTTGAAAAGTGTCTGTTCATATCCTTTGCTCACTTTTTGATGGTTTTTTTTTTCTTGTAAATTTGTTTAAGTTCTTTGTAGATTCTGGTTATTAGCCCTTTGTCAGATGGGTAGATTGCAAAAATTTTCCCCATTCTGTTGGTTGCCAAGTTCACTCTAATGATCATTTCTTTTGCTGTGTAGAAGCTCTTAAGTTTAATTAGATCCCATTTGTCTATTTTGGCTTTTGTTGCCATTGCTTTTGGTGTTTTAGTCATGGACTCCCTTGCCTATGCCTTTGTCCTGAATGGTAGTGCCTAGGTTTTCTTCTAGAGTTTTTATGGTGTTAGGTCTTATGTTTAAATCTTTAATCCATCTGGAGTTAATTTTTGTATAAGGTATAAGGAAGGGATCCAGTTTTAGCTTTCTGCATATGGCTAGCCAGTTTTCCCAACACCATTTATTAAATAGGGAATCCTTTCCCCATTGCTTGTTTTTGAAAGGTTTGTCAAAGATGAGTTGGTTGTAGATGTGTGGCGTTACTTCTGAGGCTCTGTTCTGTTTCATTGGTCTAGAATTTGCAATTATTATGACTATAGTGTAAGCTACATTTCAGGAATGTTTGATTTGTTAATAGAGATAGGTGATAGATAAATACCATTACTTGAGGGATTTTCTTTTTTTGAACCATGAAATTCAAGTCCACTTGCTTTTCTTCAAAGTCAAAAGACTGGTTTAGGGTTTTTCCCTAATAATTTTTCTAAATTAAGAGAACATAACAATATATGTTAAACCATTTTTAGACAACTCTTTTAGCTGTTTCTTCTAGTATTTATCTCTTTACTTTAAAATGTATGTTTATAGTCCTATTCTTGATTTTTCCCCTCAATATATAATTCAGCTAATGACTCATCCTCTAACCTGCACACGCACACACACTCACACACGAGTTGAATCTGTGTTCAGTATGACAAAACACGTTTCCATACAGTCAAAAATAGGTAACCTATCAGTTCCTTTTTCCCTCCCACTTCGAGAATTGGCCCTGGATTCTCTGCCCTTCCTGCTTCTGTCTGGGTTGGTTACACTTTAAGCCTGCACGTGCTCACACTTTAGAACTGGAACTTCCCTCCACTATTATCTGGGAATTCTCATTGTCTCTCTCTTTGTGTTGGATACCCTATTTTCTTGCTTTTTTCCTTGGTTTATTATTATTATTTTTTTACTTAGTGGAGCATGTCCTTGTAGCTTCCTGAAAAAGGTGAGTTTTTTTAGTCTTGCAAGTCTGAAAATGGCATTATTCTACTTTCACATGTTATTAATACTGTGAATGCATGTAAAATTCTAGATTATCCTCAGGAAATTACTTTTTTTTTCTTTTTTCTTTTCCTTTTTTTTTTTTTTTGAGAGTCTGGCTCTGTCTCCCAGATTGGAGTGCAATGGCGCGATCTCAGCTCACTGCAACCTCCGCCTCCCAAGTTCAAGCGATTCTGTTGCCTCAGCTTCCCAAGTAGTTGGGATTACAGCTGTGTGCCATCATACCCAGCTAATTTTTGTATTTTGGGTAGAGACGGGGTTTCGTCATGTTGGCCAGGCTGTTCTCAAACTCCTGACCTCAGATGATCCACCCGCCTTGGCATCCCAAAGTGCTGGGATTACAGGCATGAGCCCCCGAGGAAATTATTCTTATTAATTAAATGTTTTAAATAGATTGTCTATGAATAAAGTAAACAGTAGGAAAAGTTTGCAATCAAAACTGTAAAAGTCTCTCTTTCAGACCTGATATCCCCAGTATCTATTCCCAGTTGCCCCCATCAATCTATAGTTTTAGTTTCTTCTGTGTTATTCCAGAGTTACAAATACAACAATATATTCTTATAACCTCCCCCTTTAAATATATAAAAATTATAAGACATACACAGTATTTTGTCTCATAACATTATATTTTAGAAATCTTTCTATTTACATATGTTTCATGTATGCCAAGCACTGTTCAAAATAGTTAACAAATATGACGTAACTTATTCTTTGTAACAACCCTATGATGGAGATACCATTGTGATTTTTGTTTAACAGAGAAATTGCAGCAAAGAGAGATTAAATAACTTGAACCAAGATCACATAATTAATAAGTATATAAGCCAGGCTCCAGTCTAGACTGTATGGTTCCAGAGTGTGTGCTCCTAACCACTGTGCTATGTGTCTCCTCATACTGTATGGCCTGGTAGTATTTTATCCTATGGATATGTTATAGTTTATTTCCCCAGTTCCCTATGGATGGGCATTTGGGCTGTTTTCAGTCCTTTGCTAGTGTGAGTGATACCATAGGGACTAACTTATACATACTTAATCTTGTATATATGTAAATAATAGGCCCAATTGTGATTACTAGGTCAATAGGTATGTCTCTGTAAGTTCATAGCTATTGGCAAATAGTTTACCCATTTGCAATTCATGAGATAGCCTCACCAAAATACTTTTTTCAAACGCTTAGATTTTTATTAACCTTGTAGGTGAGAAATTGAATTTAAATGCAATTTTATGTTATATTTACTCCTGACGAGCATGTTTGAGTATCTTTTTTATGCTGTTGATCCATTCTTATGTCCTGTTCTGTCTGTATCCTTTGTGCATTTTTATTTTCAGTTGGATTGCTTGTCTTATTGATGTAAAGAGATTCACTCTTTTTGTGATTTTTTGATTGCTCATTCCCCACCCTTGTAGACATTTGTATATGTACTGTAATTGACCAAATTTCTTTTATGCTTCTGGAGTTTGAATCATAGTTAGAAAGCCTTTTTCTACTCCAATATTATGAAGAAACTGTTTCATGGTTTCTTCTAGAACATTTGTGGATTCATTTATTCATATTAAAAATGTCTTACGTAGTTAGAAATTGTATAGGGTGTAAGGTGTGAATCCATCTCCCCCTGTCCCCAAGATTACCAAGTAGTCCAAAAGCTATTTATTGAATAGTCAGATAATCTAGCTTTTCCCCACTGGTTTGAAGTCACACCTCTTTTGTACTATTTTAATTCAATCATGATATTAAATTTTGAGATCTAGCAGTATTCTTTCCCATCCTCCATTTCATTGTGCACGACTTTGTTGTTTTCCTAGTACTATTTTCTTTACAAATTCTATAATCAGCTTCTTTAGTTTAAAATCAATAAACCTGATGATTTCTTTATAGGGAAGATAGCATGTTTAAACTCTGGAAACATTTGTGGTTTTAGATGTTGAGTCATCTTAACCAAGATCATGGTATGTCATTCTATTTGTTGATGTCTACTTTTGTATTCTTCAGTAGTATTTAAGTTGTTCTTTATATAGTTATAGCATACTGAGTGTATTCTTAGGTATTTCATCTTGTTGCTATTATAAATGGGAAAATTTCCGGGCTTCTTACTGCTTGTTATTAGTGTATATAGAATTTTTGATTTCTTTAAATGTTATACTCCGGTACCTTATTATTTGAGATGTTTTCAGTAAATTCTCTTTGAGTTTCCCAGGTGTTTAGTCTTATCATCTGCAAATAATAATAGTTTCCTTCCCAGTTTCTATACTTTTCAGTTTCTCTTGAGTGATTGTGTTAGTGGGTACCTCAGTACATAGGTAAGTAATAGTGATGGTAGTTCAGAATTGGTAGGTGGTGTCAGAATTTGAAGCATTGTTCCTTATCTTTTAACTTCCAGACAGATTCAAAGCCATTTTCTTTATAAATTCTTTCCTTTCTCCAAGTTTTTGGAGTCCTTTTTTTTTTTTTTTTTTGGTCACTGATGTTCAGAAATTCACAATTGATGTGCCTTGGTTTGGGGTTTTGATTCATAATGATGGATCAACAGGTGAACCCATTTAATCTTGGAAACTTAGCGTCCTTCAGTTCTTCATGGTCTTCATTATTTCTTTAATAACTTCTTTTCCTGGAATTCTCACCACTCAGACATTAGACCTTTGCAGTTGATTTTCAAATATTCTCTTCTATTTTCTAATTTTTTTGTTCTACTTTCTGGGCAGTTAACTGTATTTTTCTAAAATTAAAGTTTTTTCGAATTATTTGTATTTTAAATTTTCTGCTGTTATATTTTTATTTTCCAAGAACATTTCTGTTATCTGAATGTTTGTTTTGTACCATCTAATTTTTGTTTCTCTGAGGTCATCAATTAATAGATTTTTTTCCTGATGGTTGATTTTTGTTTGTCTTAGTTTTAAGTTTTGTTTTGTTGCCTTCAGTATCCCATAGCAAACAAGAGTTTGCTTTATTTTGTTTTGTTTTGTTTCCTTCTCAAAAGATTTCTGATACTTAGCTGTCCGTTAGTATTAAGAATATGGTTCTAAAAAGCTAATGGGAAGCCTGTGGGGGCAGGGATTATAGAAGATTGAACTCTTCTGTATGATAAAGCAGTGTGGTGGTGTTATACATGATTTTTGTTTGGTTTTGGTAGACTCTCAAGTACTGTCATTTCTCTCTCGCACAGGTCAGCACCTCCTGAAAAGATTCTCCCAACCTCTACTGTCTGTGATATAAGCCTGACAGCCAGGGTTTAGGAACCACACAGAGGGAAAGCATTTGTTGAATAGGGTGTCATCTAGCACTCCTCAGCTCATCATCTTCTGGTTTGCTTGGCATCCCTGAGGCTGGAGCTCTCTCATTCACCCTTTTTTATAAAGTAAAGCCTCTAGATTTCTGCCAGGCAGATGTGGGGGGTGGGGTTGAGAGATGGGGTATCTGTTTGCTGTTTATAGAAGCTTTTCTCAATTCTTCTAATTTCAGCCTCAGTCCAAACTTACACTTCTAGTAGTCCTTTGTGGCTTCAGCTTCTGAGCCACACTGGTGTGGGTGACTTGCTTCTTGTGGACATCCCCCTTCCCACATATCCTGTAGAATTAGGGTTCAGTTTTGTCAGGTCTACTAAGTCATCCCACTTACCTGTCTGCTTCTGCATTCCAGTGGTTCATGATTATATCTTCTTCACTATTGTTGCTTTTTCTTTGTGTTCAGACATTTACTATCAGTTTGATGGGCTATTGAAAGGGAGCAGAGATAAATGGGTGTTTATTTTAATTGGAAGTCCCTGGAGTGACCTTTGCAAAACATATATATGATTGTGCTAAAACCATATGGTGAGCTTCTCCTCTAGTTCTTAGAATAAAGACCCAGTTTTAAAACATGACCTAAGCTGCTTAGTCTGATCCCTACCTACTTCTCATTTTGGTGTCAAATCTGCCTTTTATTTTCTTTAATTTTCTTCCCCATACCCCATTCTTTGTTCTTGACTTCACTCTGTCCCTTTCCTTGCCCTTGCTGTGTCCCTTTTCTTGCCCTTACCCTCCCCTCCCTCTACGTGTATTCTCTCCTTTTCTTCTCTTTCTCTCCAAACCCATTCAGAAACGTGACCTTCCTTAAGTTTCTTCAGTGCTCCATCCAAATACCAGTCTCTCTGACAAAGGAGCATCCTTCAAGGAAGAGCAACCACTATTTCTTCTGGAAACCTTCCTTGCCCCCCACTAGATGAATTCATGTTTCTGTTTTATATCATATCCCTTTTAGGAGCATTATGTAAATATGCAGTTACAGCTTTCTTTGATTATTTGAATAATGTCTGTTTCCCACTCGACTGTAACTTCCTAAGGTCACTGAAAACTCACAGTGGTCATCTGTTTCATTACAGCTTGCTTTCACATGGAATGGTAGGAACCAAAAATGTACTTCCTTTTTGTTTTCTAAACATTTTTCTATTTTGTGTGTATTGGTGAAATAGATGTATCTGACCTCTCTCTATTCTGTAACCTACAGAGTGAGAGGAAGAAAAGAAAAGATTAAGACATTTTTATCTTTTCCATTTTATCTAATGGTAGGGACTGAAATAAGGAGGTGATATGAAATAAGAATGCATAAGGGATGATTCCCCATTGACAGTTGCTAACTGAAAACTGGAATTCATATGTTTACTAGTTCCAGTCGGATTATTTTTGAAAATAATACCAGACCCCCCAATTTTTTATTTATTGGGATTTATTAAAACTTTAACTAGTTTTGAGTCTTAAAAATAGACCTATGTAGCATACAACATGAGTTACTGAGGCAAAATGTTAATTTCCCCCAGGTTTCAGAAGGATCCCACTTGGTCAGAGACTGGAGACCGTTATCTGTTGAAACTCTTTAGGGATCATCTTTTTCATCAGGTGACAGAAGCGGGTGCTCCCTGGATTGACCTCAGTCATATCATTTCTTGTCTTAACAAGGTAATTTGTATCCCAATTTTTAAGTTCATAATTCTGTCTATAATTTGTATAGAGTTGTGTCTTCTACAAATACTAGGAGACTTAAGAAATCAGGATGTACTCTTACAATAGCCTATAAGACATTTTATTAATAACATTTTCTACATTGGGAGGATTTTTTAAACACCTGCATGAATAGTTTTTTTTGGGCAGGGTGGGACCGAGTCTTGCTCTGTTGCGCAGGCTGGAGTGCAGTGGCATGATCTTGGCTCACTACAACCTCTGCCTCCCAGATTCAAGTGATTCTCCTGTCTGAGCCTTCCGAGTGCCTGGGATTACAGGCGCCCCCTCACTATGCCCAGCTAATTTTTATATTTTTAGTAGAGGCAAGGTTTCATCATGCTGGCCAGGCTGGTCTCGAACTCCTGACCTCAAGTGATCCACCTGCCTCAGCCTCCCAAAGTAGTAGGATTACAGATGTGAGCCACTGTGTCTGGCCTTCATGAATAATTTTAGAATGTTTTATTGTGGATCTTTTTTTTGTCATGATAAAGTATTACAAAGTGACTGCTTTCCTCCTTTATGCAGTGTTTTATTTACATGTGTTTTTGTTATGCGACATAAAACAATGAGTGGTAAAAAGCAAAACAATAATTTTGTGTTTAAATATTTTTAAAAAGTTTGAACCCCTTCTGAATCATTGTGAGTCATGTTGGATATTATCAAATCATTTATTGTTAGCTATAGATATTATAATCATGCAGCAAATAATAAAAGCACAATACTAGTGACATCAGTTACTAGCAGGTCCAGCTGTTAGAAATGGTGAATTTGATGATTAGATGAATTAACTAGATAAAAAGAGATGATAAAATTGAGATTTGAGAGGTGAGTTTTTGTTTGTTTGTTTGTTTCTTTTGAGACAGAGTTTTGCTCTGTCACCCAGGCTAGAGTGCAGTGGCATGGTCATGGCTCACTGTAGCCTTGACTTCCCAGGGCTGCAGTGATCCTCCCTCCCACCTGAATCTCCTGAATAGATAGGACCACAGGCACACACCACTGCACTCAGCTAATTGTTCTTGTTTTTGTTTTTGAGGCGGAAGTTTCGCTTTGTCGCCCAAGCTGTAGTGCAGTGGCATGATCTCGGCTCTCTGCAGCCTCTGCTTCCCGTGTTCAAGTGATCTCCTGCCTCAGTCTCCTGAGTAGCTGGAATTACAGGCGCACACCACCACGCCTGGCTGATTTCCGTATTTTTAGTAGAGATGGGGTTTCACAATGTTGGTTAGGCTGGTCTCAAACTCCTGACCTCGTGTTCTGCCTGCCTCAGCCTCCCAAACTGCTGGGATTATAGGCGTGAGCCACCACGCTCAGCCCACCCAGCTAATTTTTGTCCTTTTGGTAGAGACGGGATTTCACCATGTTGCTCAGGCTGGTCCCAAACTCTTGAGATCAAAAAGTCCACCCACCTTGGCCTCCCAAAGTGTTGGGATAATAGGCGTTAGCCACCACGCCCAGCAGCATTATGTTTTTAAAGGCAAAATTTACAGAGAAAAGAAAGAATACCTTTTCCTTATGAATATCTTGGCATTACAAAGTTTAGAAGTGGTCTCCAGGAGTGAATGTAGTCTTTGTATAGGTTTACGTTTAAACCAGGAGCTGGCAAACCATGGCATGTGGGCCATATCCATTTTATGGCCTATTTTTGTACAGCCTGAGAGCCTTGAATAGTTTTATCTTTTTAAAGAGCTGTAAAATAAACAATAAGCCAAACCTAAAACATTTACTCTCTGGCCCTTTATAGAAAACATTTACTGACTCCTGGTCTAAACTGTCCTAAATTATAAGTACTAGAGGAAAAAATGTCTGCTGTAGCACGATTTAGAACTGTCAGTGTACAATGTGGTAACCCTTCAGGGAAAATGTTATGGTTTGTTTTTAAGCACTACTTTGCCTTTCTTGAATTTCCTTAAGACTCTGCAGGGAGTATTGCCAATAACCTACATTAAGACTGCACAAAACTGGCTGGGTGTGGTGGCTCACGCCTGTAATCCCAGCATTTTGGGGGGCTGAGGCAGGGTGATCACCTGAGGTCGGAGTTCGAGACCAGTCTGACCAACATGGAGAAACCCCATCTCTACTGAAAATACAAAATTAGCCGGGCATGGTGGCGCATGCCTGTAATCCCAGCTACTCAGGAGGCTGAGGCAGGAGAATTGCTTGAACCCAAGCGAAGGTTGTGGTGAGCTGAGATTGCGCCATTGCATTCTAGCCTGGACAACAAGAGCAAAACTTCGTCTCAAAAAAAAAAAAAAGACTGCACAAATCTATATGTATCATTGAACTAATTCAGTATGAATTACATGTTCATTTTCTCTTTATTTCTTTTAGGGGAAAAACCTTTTCTTGAGAGCAGTATGTAGAAAATAATTATGTCAGATTTTAGAACCTAGTACCCATAGTATCAGAACACCAGTAATTAAAAATATGTGGAACCAGACCAAACATTGACAAGTAGATCATATGGAATAAGCCATGGACAAAATTGTCTTAAGCAAAGATAATTTAATAAGTATTGGGATAATTGAAAATTTGAAGAAAATTCTATTTCCCATCATGAAATAGCTAGTAGTAAGTAATAATTCAAATCAGAAGTGTGACAATATTCTAAGTTTGAAAAGAGTGTAACATTAAAAGGGAAGGATGGCCAGATTGATTATACAAAATGAAGATTTTATGTAAGCCTGTTTTGGTAGAAATAATGACAGAAATTATCTGGTAGATGATTTGAATGTTTGAGCCTTCAGTGAATTACAAGCATACTTTAATGTATCAATTAATGAAAAAGAGAAAAAAGTACATTGAAAATAACAAAAAGAAAGTGAAAACCATAATAAGACAAGTAGATAGATTAGTATTTATGCTTTATAAAGACCTCGTAAAAATTTTACTGCCAAATACCATTAAAGACATGGGTAAAGATCATACACCAGTATTTACACAAGCGAAATATCAAAAGTAAATGTATGAAAAAACTTTGATAATAATAGTTAATTAAAATGTAAATTTAAATAGCAAGGCACTCATTTGCTCTGGGATTGCTTGCAAAGTGTTACAATTTATAAATTCATGGTGTCTAATTGATAACCCTTTGGAAAACAATTTGGTTCTGTGTACCAAGGTGTTTACAGTACATACTGCTTCTATGTTACTTTTTTTGTGTGATTAAAAAAAATTTTTAAGACCAATTTCTTAATGCTTTATATTTTATTATTAATATTTATACTTCTAAGTGTTTTTCCTAAGGAAAAAACTTGATGCTTCCTACAGAAGAAAAAAAATTTAGATGAGTATGTTCATTGCACTGTGATTCCTGATGCCAAAAATGGAAGATATTGGGAGAGAAATTACTGAGCATCAACTGGGTGGACTACAATGCAAACACATGTTAAGCGTGAAGGGATAGTCAGAAACAGGGAGGTGTTTAAAAATGTCTGAGTTGCAAATTGTGTGCATACTGATGAATGATGTCAGGTACTCATGGATATCTGAAAGGGAATGTGACAAAGAATTTAAATATTTTATTATTGCTGCAAATGTAGTTAAATTCTTTTCTGCATGTTATGAATTTCGTATTTTGTATGTATTGTTTCAGCTAGATGCTGGTGTGCCAGAAAAAATAAGCCTGATTTCTAGAGATGAGAAGAGTGTACTCGTGGTGACCTACAGTGACTTAAAGCGCTGCTTTGAAAATACTTTTCAAGAACTGATTGCAGCTGCAAATGGTCAGTTGTAGTATTTGCTAAAAAAGCACGCAGGACATGGCTAAGGAACTTAACCAATAGCAAATTGCACTACAGCTGAACTTTTCATCATCTCATTCACATTTGGGAAACGAACAGGAGATGAGCAAAGCTGCTTGCACTTCAGTCAGGTACACTGTTACTTGAAAGGAAGAATGTTTCACTTATCCAAGAGCTATGGCTGCCGTTGGAGGCTGTATCTGTGAAGAATTTATTTTAGATTTAGGAGCACCATCAAGTGAATGATGTTCCTGCTTTTGTTTTTTCCACTTGTATATGCACTAATTTTAATTTTTTAAAGACTTTTTCTGATCTTTGAACTTTTGCCACATTGTATACTTATTAAGGGAAACTACTCGCAAGGACATTTTTGGGAAGCAATGCTGGGCAGCATTTTTGCCATTGAGGGTTGCAGAATTTGCTCTTTTTGGAATGGGTTGCCCTGAATAACATTATGGACCAGTTAAATAATTTCGTAGAAGTTCAGTATAGTACGTAATTCTTGTAAGAGTATCATTATATGCAAGCTCTCTGTATGCCACCCACTGTTAGTTCAAATTGAGATTTTTGTTTTGTTTTGTTCTTAAGAACACACCAAGAAAATACCAGTGAATTGTTGGGTATGAATTCCCCTATTAGTTGATTTAAATCCCTTCTGAATAAAGATCGGATGAACAGTAACTGAAGGAGCATGTATAGCTCTTTCCTTCAAATTCAACTAGAGCCCTTTAAAAAAGACATTTGCCTGCTAGTCAGATACATTTACATTTATGCAATTTTTTTAAATAGAAAAAAAATTAAGAAATTGTGTTAAAGGCCTAAAGTTCAGGAGTACATTACTTTAGGTTCTTTCCAGTTTGCTTTTTTTTTTTTTTGTTGTTGTTGTTGTTGTTTTGTTTTGTTTTTTGTATGAAGTTCTGTTCCTTGAACCACAGCTTTATTATGGTCCTTTACACTGGAGACAGACAGAGACACTGTTGAGAAGATGAACTAAACTCAGCAGTGGTCTGGTATCAAGAGCTTTCTGATGTTTTACAGCCTGAATTTGGAGGGATAACGATCTGCTGTGCCTTTGCAGTCACTGCTTAGCCCAAAGTAATAGTACTTTTGATAATAACTCTGTGTGATATTCCTGAATAAGTCCATCTCAAAAGTTTGGAATTTTCCTCCTCTTATCTTTCTTACTGTTTGGACATGCAGTTGTCGCCAAACTTGGGTATTCATGGAATTTCTAGCAAATGAAATACCTATACTTTGATACTGAAGACTGCCAAATACATAGGAATTTTCTTTCTTAAAAAACAGTAATGAAGACTATATCTCCTTTCCCAGCACTGAATGTTTTACTAGCACTGGGTGCTCACCATGCAACTATGAAGAAAATGTGGAAACTCAAAAGGTCAGGACAGACTCCCAAGCACTTGCAACTGATGTTACTGTCTTCAATTTTAATAATTAAACATATTTGTATATTTCAGAGAAGTTTTTAATATTTCTCTGTCCACTTTTTATAAGCTTTAAAATGATTTTCTCTGCCTTGAGATTTGCATCAAGAAAAAGCACCTCTCTTCACTTGAAAGCTTTGAAGACTAGAGACACGCTTGACACGTTTTAACAAGTGTATTGAGTCCACGTTTGGTAGCATCAGTTGTTGAGTTGAAAATTATTGCATTTGATCTGGATGGATTTTAAAAGAACATAATGTTCAATATTAAGAGGATACTTAACATTTGCCACCATAATGTTCTTTTTTATGTAAAAGGAACAAGAACTTGGAGACATTAACATGCAAAAGTCTTTTATCATTAGCTCATGTATTTGAGGAAGAGCAGCTGTCTTTTTATATGTTTTTTGACAAATCATATTGTAATTCTTTTGTACAAAAAGAACTACTTGTATTCTAGAAGAAATATGAAATGCTTAATTTATAAGCGGGCTGGAGATTTTTTCCAATATTGTTTTCTTTGAAAATGAAAGGGGATCATCTATTTTAGTTTTGGGGTCTGGGAACTTTTTGAAAATTTAATTTGTGGACCAATGTTTTGTGAAAGCTAAAGAGGGCAGGGGTTAAAATAGGGCTTGAATTTCTCATTCTGTATAGACCAGCAAACTTCCCTCTGCAAGGCAAGTTTACATCACAAATCCAAGAATGTTTGCATCCTAAATGCTAGTTTGCTTCAGCCCGTAGTTAACCTCAGGACTTGGTTTGCATATAAAAGGTAGACAGCTGATATGTTTTCATGAGTAAATATTGTCAGCCAGAAAAAGTTGGTGTCAGGTAATGCATATTTTTTTAAGCTTTGTTTTATATTTATTTTTCATTTAGTTTTTATTGGGAATGGTTTTCAAAGAACTCTCAGTTCTGCCTAGGTGTTTTTGGGGGGACCCTGTTTTCCATAGCGTAATTCCATTTAAGAGGTTGTCTAAAAGTCTTTTTCATTCATAGGAAGATTTTAATATCTGGGAGTAGTCAAATTAAGGATATACAAACTTTCCATACCTTCCTGTTGTGACAGATAAAAGCACAGAAAGGACAACCCTTGAAATCATGTAACGTTGGTCATTTCAATTTTTTGTACCTGTTTTAAATTCTGTTAGTGTATTTACTTCATTGTAAATATTTTTGAGGGTACCTTTGTATTTTGCTTTTGACCTTGGTTCTGTGATTTGGATGTCAACAACTTCCCTAAAAAGCACCGGTATGTTAAGTTCTAATGTCATGACCCAATTTGTGTTATTCATCTTTAATCCTATTTTCCGTCTCTATGTGTACAGCAGTATTTTTAATAAAGAAT
Source organism: Ateles fusciceps (assembly GCA_036589455.1). Lineage (NCBI taxonomy): Eukaryota > Metazoa > Chordata > Mammalia > Primates > Atelidae > Ateles > Ateles fusciceps. Next base: position 2,079,992 of record JAZHEH010002853.1, on the reverse strand, counting down.
TATAGAGATAACTTTGTTCTTCTCTTGCACGTGTTCATATGACAAGAAGACATCTGTCTTATGATTGGGTTTTAGAAGATTGGTTATTTCCTCTGTATTTTGGAGGAATTTCTGTCTTTGGATGAATTGCTAGCAGATTTATTCATTACTTTATCAAATAGTCGTTTTATCTACCATGTCCTTGGCTCTGTTCTAGGCACTAAGACAGGTATGGGGACTTGGTATTTACAGAATATATAGTTATACCCAAACATCTTAATATAATACATGGCTTACAATGTAGTTTAGGAGAGAAGACCACTCATGAGAAAGCATAAGGAGTGATGTGTAGCCAGTCGTTGATTTAATAATCATAGAGGTGAGGGGCATCCCTCCCCCCAGATTCTCCAGAAATCGTTAGACTGTAAGGACAGATAAAATATGGCAAAATATTAACACTTGTTGAACCTGGGTAGTATTTATTGTTGTTTTTTTCTGTGCATTGAATTGAAAAGTTGAAAACAAAAAACAGTATGGTAAGCCCCCCTCCCATTGAAGTAAAGAGTATACTGATAGTACCTATCATGTTAGATTGCTTTGAAAATAATTGTATTCCTTTAAAGCACTTAAAATAGTTGCTGGCAAATATTAGGCACTCAGATGGTAGCAATGATAGCAATTACCAGCTATCACTGCTCCCCAGATACCAATCTGTGGAACAACATGTGCTCATTAGTTTTTTCTAGTATAAATTAAAATGGGAAAAAGAAGGCTAATACAGGTATGTTTCAAATACAAATATATTTTAGTCTGAGATTAAGCCCTTCCACCTTTTAAAATGGGTTTTCTTCTGTGAAAAGTTGTTGTGCTAAATGGAGGGGTTTTTTCTTTTAATAATGTGTTGAAGAATTGCATACATACATTCATATATATACACACACATTCACAAGTAAGTGTGCAGCTCAGTGACTCATCATGAAGTAAGCATACCTATGCACCACCTCCCAGATCAGGAAGTAGAACATCAGTGGCATCCTGTTGGATTTGGGGTTTTTTTGTGTGGTTTTTTTTTTCCTCCCTTAAGTGTTCTTAGTTTGCAAAATAGAAGACTGGCCATCCCTGTGTTGAGATCCGGGATATTTTTTTTTAATTCCTGGCCTGTGAAACCTCAAAGTCTGGTAATACGTTTAACACTGCGGAGTCCAATAAACCTTACTAGGCCCTACTTGTGCCTGATGAAAAAATAAAAATAAATTCCCAAATGTACTGTAAGTTTCCAGAGCCGTGAGAACATTTCTAAACTATGACGCGACATTGATTCCTCAAGCATTCTTCAAATAATTTGCCTGAATGAGTGATTTTATTCTTATGTTATGAAAACCCATAATATTTTTAAAGGATTTCAGATTCTTGAAGACAAAATGCCTCTTGCCCTTTTGAGTTAACTAAAAGTTTACTGAGATTAGTCATTTATCCATTTCTCTTGTCTTTGTCCCAGAGAAAGTAGGCCTATTTTTTTCCCCTTAAAATGTCTTTCCAGTCTAGTTTCCTTATGATGTTACTAGGCAGGTAATACTACGACCACTTTCTAAGACAAAGTGTTGCTCACTTATTCAGTGTCTAGTACTTATGACCTGAGTTGTTTCTTTTCCTAGGATGTTGTCCACAAAGACAAGATAGAAGAATACTGAGCTGGTGTGCTTTTACGTTCTTGTGTTTCAAGCTTTTGCCTATTTTTGTGTGTGGTTTCCTGCCTCTGTGATTATGGTAATTATTTATCAGCTGAAAATTAGTGTTTGGGGACAACTGCCTCTTTTTAATTGAGGGTACTTTTCTCTGTGGCTGGCAGTCACACCCAGCATATGCTTTACTTGTTTCACGATCCTGTTCATTTTAGGGTTTAGTGTTCTGGGCAATCTGCCTGGTTTGATTTTGTTTTTTACTGACTGTTTGCAGTGTTCTGGTTGTTTAGCACAGCCATTTTCTAGGACCGATAGAAAGCCCTTTGCCCTCTCTTTGGCAGTGTTCATCTTTTTTGTGCTGTGTTTAATAAAGAACACCAGTCCTCCACCCCCAGGGATACCTGTGACCTATTTTTTCCCACTTACAAGCAAATTAGGGAGACAATACGTACGTTTTTGAAAGTTAATTTTATTATATGAAGATGGTATACAAAATACATTCATCATGACTAGAAATATAGGACCAAACCATGGCTGTCTTTTATCTGTAGCATATATTCTTGGTTTGTATAAAAGTAACTTTAAAATTCCAGTTTCCTTAAATAGTTATGCACAAAACACACACACACAAACATACACATATAGTTACACCACTGTTGGTCAATGATGCACTCCTCCCTTAATCAATTTAAATGAGGCTAGCCAGTATCTGTTTGATGTTTGCATTCTAACGGGCGAGGCAAGGCACCCGTCCCTAAAACTAACAACTAGGCATGACTTCTTGGACTGATAAGACAAAGACTTGCATATGGTTTCAGCCCCATTCCACCCACACCGTTCCACGTACACAATCTCAGAAACCCTGAAAGGAAGTGCTTGTTCTTTGTTAGTGCCAACCATTTTTGTCATACATGGCAAATGACTGGAACATTATCATCAGTTAATTCATGTTTCAATTTTCAGTGCTATTTTAACAAACACGCACTTTGTAACTAGAGATCTCATTATTACAAGCCTCCATTTTTCTTTCTACATTAAGACTCCAGATGGGTACCATTCTTTGACTGATGGACTCATGTCTACTACAACCCTGAGTTTGAAAAGGCTGAGTAGCATAATTTTAATGGTTTTTCTTTTTTCTTGGAAAGGGGTATTATGGTCTCTTAATGATTAAGAATTAGATTACTGAAATCAAGACATTATATGAATAGCTAAGGTTTTCTTTGTTGTCACTATTTGCTGGATTATATCTGATTTGGAAAAAAAAAAGTAGAGAACTCACTGAGGCCTTTTTTCTGTGTTTAATCTCCTTCCAGTTACCTGATTTAGAATATTGCCAGCTGTCACAGGTGCTTTTGTGTATGTAAAGAAGAGGAAGAACAAAGGTTTGTCCCTTCTTCTGGCTCTAGCCTGTTTTTGTTTGGATTTAGATCTTGGTGGAGAGGCCTGTCCCAGTCCTCTCTTCTGGCTAGTGAGTCCTCCACAAGAGCCACCGCTGGGAGATAGCAGGCTCACTTGGGAATGTGGTGACGGTCCCATCTCTTCATACAGTCTTTAAACAAGAATGTGGCACATAGAATGGAAGCATACATTCTTCTGTTACTTGGAGTTCAGGTTCTAGTGTTAAGTTACATGGATAAAGTGAAGCATTCTCTTCTCCCCCAGAAGCAGCAATTCACTGTTGCCCGTCCAGCTTCTGACTGGCTGCAGAAGGTGCAGACCTCCTGAATACATAGACCCTAACTTGCATAAATAGCATCAAACAGAGCCAGCTTAATAATCCACTTGATCTTTAGACCCTGAAGAGTAGGCACCCTTTCCTACCCTGTCTCCCTATTCCCATCATGCTTAGACCAGGCAAGGTTCAAAGCAGTTGAAAATGGGCTTTTCTTCTGCTGATGGCTCATTAATTAATATCCTGAGTCCCAACTGTAGAAATATCTTGCATACATTACATACCACCTTTTTTCTCAAGGAGCTTAAAGTGCTTAATATTCGTCAGCTAATGCTCTTCCACATCCTTCCAGATTAGTATGAAACAGTGGAATCCCCATTAAACAAAAAGGAAACAGGACTGACTTCCTGTGTTTTGGGTCCCAACTGTGTTGGTGAATTGGCTTGATTGGGATAGAGAACGGGGTTTTCCTTCAACCCTACTGATCTTTTTCCTCCATCAGTCCTAGTTTTGGTATGGAGAAAACCCGCTGCAGTTTCATTCTTCTCAGCTTGCTTTCACAACTAACTGTGCAAAACAGGATAATACCAATAAATTGAGATAAGTGTCTGGACTATATATAAATACTCAAAATAGAATGTGACATTTTAAGTGTAAGGCCATCATGCCATGGAGACAACCTAGCTTTGGGTAAGTTTTCAGTGCATCTTACTAGAGGAGCCAAAAGTATGGGCTCAGAGTAGAGTGCCCTCAGTGCCGTAAATCAAAATGTGCCACATACGGGAATGGACATAGAACCAGTTCCATGGGTAAAGTTCTAAAATTTGCTTTAGTTGCAAAAAAAGATAGTTGTCCTTTTCTTGCCTCCCAGAATCCAAAAATGTCCCCCTCATCTCTGTCCTGTCTGCTCCTGGCTGAGCCCTCAAATAGAAAGGTCAGAGCTGGGAAGCCACTGAAATGGCATTGCTGAGCCCCATCCCCCCTTCCCACCCACATGGTGCATCTCAAATTCTTTCTCATGCCTTCTCCCGGTTTCTCTTTCTCCCTTGTTTTCTGCTTTTTCCCTTTTCCTCCTCACATGCCTTAGGCCTGCTAGAGGACTCCCGAGATGCTGCTCAGGCCAGCCAGCGACCCCTGGGGCTAAAGGGCTTGTTGCCCTGGGTTTGGGCTGCGGGGCTGGCCCACTGGAGTCCATGATGCATTGCGTGATCAGTGCAGTTCCTGAATCAAACTGGTCCTGCGTGCCCTGAGGTCTTGGGGGGTTGGAGCAGGGAAGTCATGGGGCTTAGAAAGGATTTCTCTAACACTGAGTAACATGAGGATTTAGCAGTAGTGTTCTTCACTTGTCACTATTTCTCTATCTGGAGTTACATTCTTGTTAGTCAAAAAAAAAAAAAAAAAGCACTATTAAAAAGTCACAAAAAGCAGCTGGCTCCTGTGGAAAGGTAAAGGTGTAAACTTATATATGCATAATACTGGCAAAAGCTAGTTTTCTGGGGGTATAAATACACTTGTGCTTCTAGAAATAAGGCGTTGTGTCAAACTCTAGACAGGTGGAGTGGAGTACAAGACCACGGAGTTGTAGTCTGGAGGCGGGGGAGCAGCAGGCCATCTTCCTTTCCAGCTCGGCGTTGTCGTAGGTGAACCTGCGCTTGCCTTCGCTCATGTGCCCACAGCTGGAATGGCAGAAGCTGGGCCTGCTGACATCACAAAGCCCCGACTCCTTACTTTTACTAGTTACTCTCAAGCTACAGAAAGAAAAGAGATCAAACGTTCAAAATTGGTTTTTGGAAAACAAGACACTAAAATCCACTCTTTCTGAGTGAGTCATTTGTTCATACCTGTCTTAGAGTTCATGGTTTTTGAACCCCCTCTCAATTGCTGTCAGATTCCCTCTGTTCTAAAGCTGCACACGGCCTCCCTCGTACCAGCTTGTTGTCATTGGGCAGAAGACGCATTCCAGGGGCGGGGGGGCGGGTGGGTGGAGGTGTGTGAAATGTGTAAGATAACACAAATCCATAATTCAGCTGGAAAATAACTCCAAGCCTTGGGCACAGCCCTCTCCTATTCTTGGGTCAAACAGCTTCTGTGGTAGGCTGAGAAATGCCTCCTGCCCTCCAAAATATATCCATATTTCAAATCCCTTCTGGCCTCCAGAACTGCAAGAGAATAAATTTCTCTTATAACAGGAAATGTTTTTAGTTACGGTGCTGCTTACCACCAGCAAGGCTCAAGGGTGGAGAAACTTGCTTCTGGGTCTTGTATGTTACAGCCAGACTAGGACAGACACCTGAAGAAGAAGGGCTGCTCTTGTCCTTTCATATTCGTTTGAATTTTTTATTTTCAAAGGATCTGGGATGAGGCAGGGAACCCTGTGAACCATGTTTTTAGACTGGTCTGGACTCATATGTCCATGTTCTACATTTTCAGTCTCAGAGCAGAGGATCCAATTTATGGTTTTCTTTAACAAAGATCTAGATAAAATTAGTCACCACCCGTTTTCTGAAGTGTTCCAAAGTAGGAAACAAAAGAGCATGTATCATATTTTCCCCTTCATTCCTCATCAGTGCCTCTGATCTGCTGTATCTCAATTCTAATATCATTGGGCTCAACTTAAGAGGAAATACACAGTCAGGCACAGTGGTTCATGCCTATAATCCCAGCACTTTGGGACGCTGAGGTGGGCAGATCATCTCAGGTCAGGAGTTCAAGACCAGCCTGACCAACATGGAGAAACCTTGTCTCTCCTAAAAATACAAAATTAGCAGGGCATGGTGGTGCATGCCTGTAATCCCAGCTACTCAGGAGGCTGAGGCAGGAGAATCACTTGAACTTGGGAGGCGGAGGATGTGGTGAGCCAAGATCACGCCATTGCACTCCAGGCTGGGCAACAAGATCGAAACTCCGTCTCAAAAAAAAAAAAAAAAAGGAAACACACACGCAGATGTTTGCCTGGAAATCTGGAAATGTCCCTGTCTTTCCCATTTACCTGTGGTTGATGAACTGTGCTAACTACACCACTTGGAGGCACTCGTTGCCATCCTTTGATTTAGATCAGGGTTCAAAAACTATAACCCATATCTGCCCATGTGTTTGGTGTTTGTTTTTTAAAATGAGAGTTCTATGGAGATATAATTTACGTGCTGCGTAATTTGCCTATTTGAAGTAAGCCAGTGGTTTTTAGTATAGACACAAATTGTGTAATCATCACCACAATCAACTTTAGAGGCTTGTCACCATCCCCCAAAACTCATGCCCATTAGCAGTCTTTCTTCCTCACACCTCACAGCCCAGCCCAAGGAAACTACTGGTCTACTTTCTGTCTCTAGATTTACCAATTCTGGGCATTTCATATAAAAGGAATCATACAATATATGATATTTTATGCCTGGCTTCTTTTACTTAGCATAACATTTTCAAGGTTCATCCATGTAGCATGCATGCATACGTCATACTTTTTATTGACGGGATTATAATGTGTGGATATACCATATTTTATTCATTTAGTCATTAACTGATGGACATTTGGGTTGTAGCTACCTTGGGCTATTTTGAATAATGCTGTTATGAATATCTGTACGCAAGTTTTGCTGTGAACATCAGTCTTCACTAGGAGTTGAACTGCTGGGTCTTGGGGTAACTGTTTAACCTTTCAGGCCACAGCTAAACTGTTTTCCAAAGTGACTACGCATTTTACATTTCCACCAGCAATACATGAGGGTTCTGATTTCTCCATATCCTCACCACACTGACTTCATCTAGCTATCCTCATGGGTGTGAAGTGGTATCTCATGGTAGTTTCTTTCCCTTTTTTTCTCCCTCTGTCGCCTAGGCTAGAGTGCAGTGGTGCAGTTGTGGCTCCACTTTTTTTTTACCCCCTTTGCATCCCCCTTTTTTTGCCCTCTGAGGGGGAAATGCTTTTCTGCAATGCCCAAACACTACAGTCCAGGAGGGCAAGCAGTCCTCAAACACCCCTCTTTATACCACCTTCCCCCGGCATCTCCCCTCGCATCCCTCCATCAAGTGATCACAGAAAAGATGCCCGATCCTTACTCAATCTTGAGCGAGGCCTTGGGTTTGCTGTCAGTCCAGGTGAAGCGCTTCAGCATGGGAGAGGCCAGCAGAGTGCTGCTGTCCCCCTGGTAGTCCTGGGGGGGGGAAGGAGAAAGGTTACACTCTTGCCTGGCCCAGCGGGGGTCCATGCTGAGCCTGAGGGATGACCCTGAGATGCATCTGTTGATCCAGCCTCTGCCTCACCCTGCACAATCCCCGCCTACTGAGACACAAAGCATTTTCTCTAAGTTGGCCACTACAAACTTGACCTGCTGTAAATCATGTCTGATCCCCAGTGACTCTGAGGCCCTTCCTGAACATGAAGTAAAAGGGAAAACGGCAAGTAACAGGTGAGCATTTTCCATAGTGAACTTTCATGCCATTTATTGCATAAAGATACTGGAACTGGTCTGGCAGACCACAACTGGCGATGAGTGTGCTCCTGTAGTAGCGGCCGTCACACATACAAATTCTAACGCTGTAAAGACCTGCTTCACTGTTTTTCTTGAACTCGATGGAATTCTCAGGCCCCCCTTGGTCACCGTCTACAGCAGTTAGATTTCCTTGTTGGTTTCTCTTTGGCACTGAGTTGCCTGCAGACTCTTCACTACTTTGTTAATAAGGAATGTTCCAGTAAGTGGATCCCACGCTTTGTTCCTGCCACCCTTTGGGGCTCTTACTGGGCAGTGTTTGTGTCCTTAATTATGAGTAAACACCTTAGCAAACGAAGCTGTCATCATTTCCCACTGATTTAGGGTGTGGAGGGTGAAGGCTGAGAATTCTTCCATGTTTTGCTCAGTATTTTTCCCTTGGCCTTGAAAACAGTGTACCAAGCAGCCAAACAATACACCCATATACTTTACCTTTATATACTGCAGCTTATTTTTGATGCTTAAAATATTTAAAATTATCTTTCCCTTTATCTGGTGTGTCTGACAAGGTTGTGGTGGTTTTTTTTTTTTAAGAGTGACTGTGCTTGCTTCAAGGCCACACTGATCGTGGTGATCACCTTCACACTGTAGTTGGCCTTCCAGGCCCTTTATGGGTCACCGTCATCACCAGCACTTCTTCAACGTTAATGTGCACAGGAATCCCCTAGGGATCTTGCCAAGGCACAGCCTGACTCAGTGGTGTGGGCGGGTCCTGAGAGCCAGCATTTCTAGAAGGCCCCCAGCTCCCAGGTCGTAGGAACCTGCCTATCTGGAGATCACACATAACTGACAGCTAAGCAGCTTAGAAACACACAATGGAATTTCCTAAGGGTCTAAATTCCTACCACGCAGGGACTTGGATCCTGCAGTGAGTTCATGGAACTCTACTTTCAAATGAGCTCTGCACAGCTAAGTCTAGTTGTCAGTCCTTCCGACACTGTCATTTCAGCCATTCCTGAATCAGGACTCTCACTGACCAAGAGCTACCACACTACTGGCATTGGTGTTTGGAAGGGGTCTGGAGAAGGGGTCTGTCGGGGTACACTGGGTACTCTTAACTTCATGACTTACATCAAACATGGAGGTGGCATTTGGTAAAAGTTCTTCAAAGGTTTTGATTCTTTCCAGGCTCATGAACTTGAAAGCATTTACATATCTATCGAAGAAGCAGAAAGAATAATCAAGACAGGAAAAGGCATCCAGCTCTAACAGGGACCACAGGCACCACATCCCAGCTAAGATGAACCAGCACACCAAGAGGAATCACCTAACTCCTGAGGCCCCAGTCGCCCCGCTGTGACCCCTGGGAATCCTGATGGCATTGCCACTGCCGCCTGTGGTTGTCAGTTCACATTCTGTAGTGTTGAGGAAACTCCCACTCTGGTCCATAGTGAAATCAGAGAATGCCAGGCCTAGGAGAGATGGGAGGCATCATCTTGTCTGAGTGCCCAATGGCACAGGAGAGAAATGATGCACAGGGGAGTGATATGACTTTACCAGGTACTCCCAAAAGGATTCGAGGCGGCAAAATGACCTGGCGTGGCTACACAGCTATTTAATGGCATAATGGAGTGCTAGCGCCAGGCCTGTATATTTTTTCTGTGATTACAGATTGGGAGAGATGGGTATTGTATGATGTCTCTATTAACTACCTGCTGACTTCTGTTGATGATCTATTAGGGAAGACCATTGGAGACATCCACTCTGTGGCTTTCCCAACTTTACAAAATGATGACTCATCTGCTGCAGCCTCTTGGGCTGGTTGTGAGGCCTGAACAGTGAGGCTGACAAATAGTCCATCACCACAAGTCTGGATTTGCCCACTGGCTTTCTTTGAGGCCTGTCACAGGTGGCTAGCAGTCTTGTCGTCTTTTCTTTTCTTTTTTTTTGGAGACAGAATTTTGCTGTGTCACCCAGGCTGGAGTGCAGTGACATGATCTTGGCTCACTGCAACCTCCGCCTCCCTGGTTCAAGTGATTCTCCCATCTCAGCCTCCCAAGTAGCTGAGACTACAGGCACGTGCCACCACATCCGGCTAATTTTTGTATTTTCAGTAGAGACAGGGTTTCACCATGTTGGCTAGACTGGCCTCGAACTCCTGACCTCAGGTGTTCCAATTGCCAAGGCCTCCCAAAGTGCTGGGGTTTCAGGTGTGAGACACCTGCCCACCACTAGCAGTATTTTCTGACTGCTACAGCTCCTTCCCATGTCTTTCCTGGTGGCTGAATTGAGATCAGAGCCCGAGGGCTGTGCCTACTGCCACAGGACGCCCACAGGATGATCTGGAGGCCCTAAAAGGCCTCCTTATTGCATTGGGTACAGGGAGGGACGGTCAGAACTCCTGAGTTAGAAAATCATTCTGCCACTTTCTAGCCATACAGTTTCGGCAAGCCTTCCTCCTGGGAGCCTTGAGGTCCCCATTTATGTAAGGAGAACAATATGTTCTTCCCAAGACTGCTCCAAGCATAAAAGGAGTTGATACATGCCAAAGCCCAGCACACATCTGTGTAACCATCAGCCCTGCCCAGGTTTCATGCATGCATTACTATTAGTCCTGAAGTGCAGGCCCCGGGCCAGTGATGGCCGCAGTTCATATCTGTTCCCTTCTCCAATTCCCTCTGCAGTAATATGGGATAGATTCGTTTGTTAGGTCGAAACAAAGCAAAACAAATAAAAACAGCTTGCTTTGTTTGTTTAGTTTTATCTAAGGTTTCACCAAAAAAGTCAATGTCATGGGGGAAAAAAAGATGGGGGAAGGTTCTAGAATAAGACAGACTAGAAACTTAAGAAAACGTAATCTGTTATTCTTAATTGGATCCTGCTTTTAAAAAAGATATAAAGACATTTAGGTGAAATTTTGGAAATTTGACTACTAGATCACATTAAGGAATTTATTTGGTGTGATCATTTTGGTGTGGTTTACACAGGAGAATATCCTTCTTTCAGTGCAGTTGTGAAATCATAGCTCACTGCATCCTCCGTCTCTTGGGCTCAAGTGATCCTCCAACCTCAGCCTCCTGAATAGCTGGGACTACAGGTGCACACCACCACACCTGGATAATTCTTTTATTTTCAGTAGAGACGAGGCCTCATTATGTTGCCCAGGCAGATTTTGAACTCCTGGGCTCAAGTGATCCTCCCACTTCGGTCTCCCAAAGTGCTGAGATTACAGCCACGAGCCACTGTGCCCAGCAACAATAGCCTTCTTCCAAAATGTATACCAAAGTATTTAGGGGTAAAGTATTATTATGCCTTAAGCCTCCTTTTAAATGGTTCAGCATAAAGAAAAATCCATAACGAACACAATCATACAGAATATAACAGACAAATTAGGGCAAAATTCAACAGCTGACTTTAGGGGATGGGAATATGGGTGATTACTATACAATCTCTCCCCTCCCCTCCCCCTCCCCTCCCTTCCTGTCCTCTCCTTCCGTCCGGGATGGGTATATGGGTGATTACTACATAATCCCTCCCTCCCTCCCTCCCTCCCTTCCTTCCTTCCCTCCCTCCCTCCTCCCTTCTTTCCTTCCTTCCTTCCTCCCTCTCTCCCTCCCTCCTGTCCTCCCTCCCTCCCTTCCTTCTTTTGTATGTTGGAAAATTCTGTGATAGAAAGTTTGAGAAAGAAATCTTACCTGACATCATCAGAGCTTCCTGAACTAAACTTCGGAGCTGAAATACCTTCCTTGAAGAAGTCCTCAGAGAAGGCAGGAGTTGAGTATGTAAACCCACTGTTTCCTGTCAGTATGGCATTGAGTGGGATGTAGTCTTTACCATCCTAAAATACCAAAGATAGAGCTCTCACTGCACCAATTCTGACTGCAACAATTTCTATGAAGCATTGTATCAACTTCGACTATGTCATTTACACAATCTTGGTTGTGTTTTGAGAAGATAATTCTGTCTACACACACTTTCTTTTTAAACGTCTGATCTCAGCTATTCTATTAATAGTTGTTAAGAAAAACAAGTAAAACGCCCCCCTGATGTACATTCAAAGGCATTTTGATGTAGATAAATTTAGTTTTACCTGTTGTACATTTGCTTGAAGCAAATCACCTAGTTTTTCCACAAGTTCTACAAATCTTGGCCTTTCTTTTGGGTCTTTGTGCCAGCAGTCCAGCATGATCTGATAGCTGGTGGGAAAAACAGCAACAGAAATAGCTGAAGAGCAGTGATCATCCTATGCATTGCCTTACGTACTGCAAAGGGAGGGCCGTCATCATCCACCTAAAGACCAAGCTTGCTGTACTATGTGACCCTGCTTCATTTTTAGATGTGGGTTGATAGCACCGGCACTTAAAAGGCTGTCTGGGCCAGGTCCTGCGGTCAGTGGGAAACACGTCTACCAAGGCAGACTAACCAACCCTCCAGAGCTCATGGAGACCCATGTTCTTTGCTGTACCTGCGGCCTCTGAAGATGGTCTGAGTTCTGTGAATGAAGCAGAGCTATTCGGAAAGGAAACCCCACTGCTCACTGCGGTTCAATGTGAAGAGCAGTACTCCTCCCCACACTTTCAGAAGTAAGACAATGTCCTTAAAGTTAAAAAAAAAAAAAAGTTTGTACAGCCATAAATATCAATGGCTGAATAGTCTGTGGTGCTTATTTCATTCTCAGGTTGTTACAAAGGTTGATTTGAGCTGACTTCTTAAAAAGCATGTGGCATTTCCATGTCCTCACACTTCCCTTGATGGGCTCAGCAGTGGAGACTGGTGGGGAAGGTCATGTGTACATGACTGTGTCACTTCCAGAAGGTGAAGCCCACAGTGTGGAGTTTCTAGGGCTGTAAGCAAGGTTCCTGTGTGCAGCTGATCGTTCTCCCCCAGCACTGCAAAGCCACTGTTACATACTGGCCTCCCACCACTCAGGGCACACAGTACATGCTGGGCTCCTGGATATGAAAACATTTGTCTTAATAGCATAGAGGTCAAATCTTGTCGTGGGATTCCCATGTCAACAGATTCCTCTGCGATTCTTCTCTTACATTTTATTATTATTATTATTTTGACACGGAGTCTCACTCTGTTGACCAGGCTGGAGTGCAGTGGCATGATCTCGGCTCACTGCAAGCTCTGCCTCCCAGGTTCAAGCGATCCTCCTGCCTCAGCCTCTCGAGTAGCTGGGATCACAGGCGTGTGCCACCATGCCTGGTTAATTTTTGTATTTTTAGTAGAGGTGGGGTTTTACCATGTTGGCCAGGCTGCTCAGACTCTTGGCCTCAAGTGATCCACCAGCCTCAGCCTCCCAAAGTGCTAAGATTGCAGGTCACCAGCACACCGGGCCTCTTCTTTACATTTCAGATGTACAGGTATCAGGCTCCTCTCTCGATCATGTCTGCATGGAATTGCGGTCTGTACCTACTGCCCTCTCTGAAAAACACATGCCAGAGGTCCATACACTGCATTAAGAATTGATTCTCCTTGAACCTTGCACTCTTCAAGGGGTGTTTATTGCACATTATCGCTTCTTTCAGAAGATGTCTGGATGAGAAAGGACTCTGTGTCACACTCAAGTCTGAATGGGCTCCAACTTTGGAACTGGGTGGGAATCGGGCTGTAAGCACTACGTGGGCAGGGATTCATTTCCACACCTCTCACCTACCCCAGGGCCAGGCACATAAGCACTCAACAAATATCTGCTGAAAAAAGCCAGACTGGTCTCCGGGGAAGAGACAGTCTGCTCCTTCTGCGAACTCTTCAGTTGTACTGCAGATGTTACTTGTGCAGGGAGATGGCTGTTGCTGGGGAAAAAGCCTGAGAAACCCCAGTTCATGGCCTCCCTCTGACACTTCTTAGAGGTGTGCCTTCAGGGGGCACCACTGGCTCCAGATATCTCTTAAGTATATTCCAATTTTGTTTCAAAGTGTATGAGGTGGCTGCCAAAGGAAGTAATTCCAATGGTTTGGGAAGCTTTGCTGGGACAATCATTTGAGGTCAGGAGTTCAAGATCATTCTGGACAACATAGTCAGACTTTATCTCCACAAAAAAACACAAAAATTCGTCAAGTGTGATGATGCATGCCTATAGTCCCTATAGTACGGGAGGCTGAGGTGGGAGGATCACTTGAGCCTGGGAGGTTGAGGCTGGGCTCCAAATAGAGGCCTTCAGGCAGAGGCTCTGGGCTCGTCTCCTCCCTCACCATCATCTCCCCACACAGGATCAAGCTGCCGTCCGGGAGATATGCCATCCTGAGCAGGACACTGTGTGGATTCCCCTGCTGACACTTGTAAACTACAACCACCTGCTGTTTTTTATTTTTGACTCTCGGATTCTGACTTCTAGTTTCCACTCCTCTTGCCTAAAATCCAATGCAAATCATCTCAGCAAACACCAGAAGGAAAAGAAAAAACAAAATCAAAACACTCATTGCTTATTCCCTTATTGAAAGACATCTGATTCAACAGTCTCTGGGCAAGGAACCAACAACTCAACGTTACGAGATTTTACACCACTAAGTAAACAGGTTTAGTAAAGTTACGAGATATTAGTTGCATCCAAGCGGGGGATGAAGGGCCTCTAGGAAGTTTTCTTTCCAAGCTCTCACCCAAGTTCCCAAATACACACTGCTTAGGCCAAGTTCAGATCACAGAATCTCAGTTCTGAGAAATTGCACTCGGTCCTCACCCAGACCTTCCTACTACTGTAACAAACAAGAAGGAAGTTATTCCATCAACTCCCACATGCTTGAGAACATGGATGAAGGTTTGAAGTCTGGCCTTCTGAAGACATATTTCATAGAGCTTCTTACTTTTTAAAATTTCTAAAATCTCTCCCTCCTCAGAATTAAGGAACCATACTGCTCTCTCTAGGTTGTCTGAGGCACAAGAGCTACCTGAGTGAGGTTTATATTAAGACTTGAAGGTTTGAGAAAGTCCAAGGCAGTTTTTGGTCCAAAGCTGATATGACTTTGTACCTCTGAGTTATTTCCAACCACAGCCTGGGTATGAATTGGGAACACATCTTGCAGGGGTGGGGGGATGGTGCTGTGGACTCTGAACTCAGGCTGAATTCCCTTAGGTTATTAGCAATGCAGCCTTGAGCAAATCATTTACATGTGCTGTGCCTGTTTTCTCATCTGTGAAATGGAGATAATGGTAGTCCTATTTTATAGGAATATTATGAGCATTAAATAAATTAATGCTTAAAACAGTGGCACTTATAAGCACCAAATAACTATTTAATCAGTATCATTAAATATTGTTATAATAAAAAGGAATTTCAGGCCAGGAATGGAGGCTCAAGCCTGTAATCCTAGCACTTTGGGAGGCCAAGGCCAGTGGATCACTTGAACTCAGGAGTTCGAGACCAGCCTGGCCAACATGGCGAAACCCCATCTCTATAAAAAAATACAAAAATTAGCCAGGCATGGTGGCACATGCCTGTAGTCCCAGCAACTCAGGAGGCTGAGGAAGAAGAACTTGAATGCAGGAGGTAGAGGTTGCAGTGAGCTGAGCTCATGCCACTGCACTCCAGCCTGGATAACAGAGCGAGATACTATCTCGAACAAACAAACAAACAAAAACCCAACTAAACTAATTTTATACTATTTAAAATTTATATGGAAGCAAAACTAAAAATTAATATCATACTATTTTGGATTTATTTTGAGGTAAAAATACTGTTATTTAATAATAATTAGTAGTAGTAATTGAGAGCTTACTCTTGTGATTTTCAAACTATATTAAGATTGGAAGGACATATTTAATTCAAAGGATAAGTGGCCATATCAGAGAAGCATTTCTTCTAAGGAATGTGGGGTCTGTTCCTAATTCAACAGCCCTGTGGTTTAGGGACACCAGTCCAGAGGACTGGGTTCTAAATGTCTCCTCTGTTTCTCAGCTGACAGAGAGCACATCGCTTCAGGTCTCAGAGTCTTGGTTTCATTACTTGCTAAATTCAGACTATAATAGCTGCCCTGCCTGCCCCTCAAGGTCATTGGGAACTTCAAATGAGACTATGTGGGGGAAAACTCTTTGAAAATCATAAAGTTAGTAATCTAGCTCTATCCCCAGCTCTCAGAAACAGGCCTTGCCTCAGCTCCCTGTACTTTCCTGATGAGGACTCCACGCACCAGTGCACCAGTGACAAGAACAGGAACCCTCCAGCTTCCCTGTGCTCGGGCCAAGCTCCCCAGCCCTGCTGTTGGGCCTGAGTCCCCAGTCTACCTTATCCAGTTCTCCATCCTGGGTCTGACCCAACCTTGCCCTGAGATGATGAAGGAAAGAGACAGCGACTTTGCCCTTTGGCCAAGCCCACGCTTCCTGCATTCCCTCTGACTCCTCCTCAAAGGCCAGCCAGGGCTTCTGACAGGACCCCATTGTGTGGGTGGAATGGGAGGGCCCCTGCCAGTTCAGGAAAGGTGGTGCCGCCTCAGGGAGGCCCAAGTCCTTGTCAGCAGCCCAACAAAAGTGCAAGTGTCATCACATTCCTGCTCAGGCCTCAAAGTGCAAAACATCCACAAAGCCCCAGGAAAAAAGAGTGTCCAAGAGAGGCCAGCAAGTGCAGTCTGTGCAACGGAGAAAGCCTCACATGGACACCCCGAAAAGCCATCTGTCCAGGCAGCCCAGACAGTTGCTGGGCCTATTCCTAAAGGATTCTCTTTTTTTTTTTTTTTTTGAGACAGAGTCTGGCTCTGTCACCCAGGCTGGCGTGCAATGGTAAGATTTTGGTTCACTGCAATCTCCATTTCCTTGGCTCAAGCGGTTCTCATGCCTCAGCCTCCTGAGTAGCTGCCACCATGACTGGCTAATTTTTGTATTTTTAGTAAAGACAGGGTTTCATCACGTTGGCCAGGCTGGTCCTGAACTCCTGACCTCAAGTGATCTGCCTGCATCTGCTTCCCATCTGTGTGAGCCGCGATGGGATTACAGGTGTGAGCCGCCATGCCCGGCCCCTATTCCTCCTAAAGGATTCTAAAGAAGTTGTATTGGCAGGGCGTGGTGGCTCACGCCTGTAATCCCAGCACTTTGGGAGGCGGAGGCGGGCAGATCACAAGGTCAGGAGATTGAGAACTTCCTGGCCAACATGGTGAAACCCCGTCTCTACTAAAAATACAAAAAATTAGCTGGGCCTGGTGGCGAGTGCCTGTAATCACAGCTACTCGGGAGGCTGAGGCAGGAGAATCACTTGAACCAGGGAGTCGAAGGTTGCAGTGAGCCAAGAATGCGCCACTGCACTCCAGCCTGGATGACAGAGTGAGACTCCGTCTCAAAAAAAAAAAAAAAAAGAAGTTGCATTTCCCACAAAGCCTTCCGTGAAGCATAATCACGATGTCAGGAAGTTCCCTTTTTCCTCTCCAAGACCTCTTCTGCAGTCCACATCAACCCCTTCATGGGTGTTCCGTGCAGATACAGGACTGGTTGCAGGACCAAGGTCTAGCTTTCCATCCCTGGGGCTGCTTGGCCTGTTTGCCTCCCACTCTGTGAGGAGGCCAAGGCCTTGCATTCAGTTCCTGGGTGGTCTGTTTGTTTTGCCTAGATTCATACCTATACACTGAATTTCTAACTTCAGTTCCCAGCTAGAGGCCTTAAAAAGTCATATCAGTGGTCAGGAAAGGAAATAGATAGGGATGGGTCCAGGGCCACGTGCCCCACTGCAAGAAAACACTCCCAGCATATCTGGGCCTGAAAAGCTCAGAGGAGCATCTCTAAAGGTAAGAAGAACCTTGGTATCTTCCAAGACTGGGAATCCACAAACATCCCCTCTCAGGGATGGCCTGGTGAAAAGCGAGCTGTTAGATGGGAGGCGGAGGGCACCAAGGGCTCACATTTCAGGAGTGGAGTATTCAGGAGCTCTCATCCTCATGCCTTCCCTCAGGCGACTGCAGAAGTCCTCATCCATTTGCACTCCTGGGTATGGAGACCCACCTGTGGGAGACAATGTGGAAAACACAAGGCCTGTTATGGATTCAGGGTTCAAACGACCATGAGGGAACAATTCAGTGTTTCTTTCCTCCCTTTAAAGTAATGTTTTAGTAATAAATTCCCAGTGATTAGAATAGATCTCAACGTACAGTACAACACACAGAGAAGCTCAGCAAATCCTTGCTAAGGGGTTTTCACCATGTCCTTAGCCAATCAGCTAAGGACACTCGCTGACTGGCTGGTCCCATGGTGAGGGGCATCTGGTACCCACAGGCCATGCCTATGGCTACTCCTGCCTGTGTGGTCAGAGGAAGGGGTGTCGTCTGAAGGGTCCTTGCTCTCTCCCTACAAGTAACTCTAAAGAAGACCCATCATTAGAGACCCATCCTTTGGGTTAGTGAGCTTGCTTTTTTTTTTTTTTTTTAAAGCGATGGGTCTCCCTCTGTCACTAGGCTGAAGTATAGTGGCATGATCTTAGCTCACTGCAGCCTCGAACTCCTGAGCTCAAGCAATCCTCCTACTTCAGCCTCCCAAGTAGGTGGGACTACAGGTGCACACCATCCACCACACTTGGCTTGAGCTTCTTTTAAAAAACCAATAGACTTGGGATAGGCTACATGGGAATCATTCACACTCGAGTGGGAATGACTTTAATTAGTTTTCTTGCAAACTTCCTACAGCACCAGGGCTCTAGGAGTTGTGACAGACCTGAGGGAATGGGGGATTTGGACTCCAGGGCTGGGCTGAATGGAATGGAGTGGGATGGGGGCTGCCCGTGGTCAGGAGTCTGCAGACCTGAGGGCGCCAGAGGGGCCTAGGCTTTGCCTTTGCCAGTTTTACTGTCCAGGATTCCCCTGTAACTTTTCCTTTTAGGGGGATTCTTGCCAGGGCTGGGGGTGGCAAGGCCTTCTAACGCACTCTTGTCCTAGCCCTTGAGCCTCGTCTACTTCAGCATTTGTTTGTCTGCACTTTCTAGTGATTACTGCTGGTAGGAAGCAGCTGGGAGACGTGCAGTGCTGGCACCGTGTCATTACAGGGCCACTGCAGCCGCCAAGCTGCTTTCAAAGACTGGAAGCAACAGGTGCCTGTCATTGAAAGCAGGGGGAATGATTTTCACACATTACAGGAAACCAGGGATGTTACTGGATGACTGTGATTTGCTGTGAAAGGCAAATTTTTGGCACTGCCCAAAAGACTCTTGGCTAGAACTCGACTTTGGGAGGGCTCAGATCATCACTGTGTGTCTGAGAGCAGATGTGCGGCACATCTGTGTGCTTTGAACAGCGCTCTAGCCACCCATAGTGGATGTTATTCCAAGCAGAATAAATATGCCCAGTGTTCTTTATTGCTCATCCTGTATAAACCAGTGTCCAGAGCCGTATCATGTGTTAATATCAGAGGCACTGGAAAGGTCTCCTGTTTGTAACAACACCTTCCCCACTAGGTCAGCTGAGCTTGTTATGGCCTTTCCTGAGAAGAAATTCTGTGGTGGGAGATGTAGAGAGGGAAGGGGTCAGGGCGTTAGAGGTGCGAGTGTTGAGCAATTGGGCAAAGTATAGAAAAAGATAAACCTGATGTCAGATTTTGTTTTGTTTTGTTTGAGATGGAGTTTTGCTCTGTCGCCCAGGGGGAGTGCATCGGCGAGATCTCGGCTCACTGCAACCTACACCTCCCAGGTTCAAGCAATTCTCCTGCCTTAGCCTCCCAAGTAGCTGGGACTACAGTTGTATGCCACCACACCTGGCTAATTTTTTGTATTTTTAGTAGAGACGGGGTTTCACTGTGTTAGCCAGGATGATCTCGATCTTCCAACCTCGTGATCAGTCCATCTTGGCCTCCCAAAGTGCTGGGATTACAGGTGTGAGCCACCACACCCAGCCTGACTTCAGATTTTATACTCATCTGACCTTGTTCATGATTGTATAAACCCCTTTAACTGTAGGGGGCAGACATGCACATACCATTACTCATCTGAGAGTCTACATGGACCCATGACACCCTAAGGGTTTTTTGTTATAATAGGTGTTAATCTAAAGGCTATCTAGCCAAAGGACATTCAGCAGAAGATGCAGACATTTATTTCTGGGCTATTTAATCTCTTCCTTCTCCCAAATTTACCTAAGGAGAAGATTTCCCACAGCAATACTCCGTAAGACCACACGTCGCTCTTGGTGCTGTAGATTTTGTCAAAGATAGATTCAGGAGCCATCCATTTCAGAGGAAGTCGAGTCTAGAAGAGGGCAAGGGGGCCTTGAGCAGAAGGGCATGAACACAAAGCACATTCAATCCAAGTGCCCATGGGGTCACCTCCCAGATAACATATGGCCCATAAATCATTTCCTAGAGCAGCTCTGGTTTTCTAACATAGAGAACACCATAGTATGCAGTGTTACGCTAAAAGAGGGGAACTACAGTGCTATTCTGAGTCCCATGAAGGCAGTACATGTTCAGTAAGCCCCTCTCATGTGTTCAGCACGTCCTTAACTGCATGGCTCTGAGAAATCCTCCCCCCACAAAAAAGCCTGCACTCCACTGGGATACTCAGGACTTGGAAAAAGAAAAGGGTAATCTGAATTTGAAGACATCCTGAAAACTGGTGGTGATTTCCAAAAAGTTTTCCAAAGAAGGAGGATTTTGAAAGCATTCCTATGCAAAAAGACAAGGTTTCAAAAGTCACCGAAAATGGAGAGTGTACAAAGGCATGAGAAAGAAGAGAAGAAGGAAAGAAGTCAGTATGCAAAGAGAATATACAGTTGGTTTTCAAAGCATGTAGACAAATCTTCCCCCTCTTCCAGAGAGCAGGAATCTCAGTGAGTTAGGCCTCACTACTTTAGATGATGGGGATTGATGGGCGGTATGGGATAAAGGAGAGACAAGGAGATAGGAACGGGGAGGGGCAGGAAGCCTGACTCAGACCCAGATGAGCAGAAAGGATGCCATCTCTCCCAGACCAGAGCCCCAAGGAAAGTTTGTTTTCCATTTTTTTTTTAAATTTTTACAAAGGATCAATGTGAAGTCACATGTTTTCCTTCTACACAAACAGATTGTGGCGCAGTGGCTCTCAAAGTAGGGTCCTGGGACATGCTGTGTCAGTACTATCTAGAACAAGCTTGTCCAACTCCCGGCCCGCAGGCTGTATGTGGCCTAGGGCAGCTTTGAATGCAGCCCAGCACAAATTTGTAAACTTTCTTAAAACATTATGAGATTTATTTGTGATTTTTTTTTTTTAAGCTCATCAGCTATTGTTAGTGTATTTTACGTGTGGCCCAAGATAATAATTCTTCTTCCAATCTGGCCCAGGAAAGTCAAAAGATTGGACACTCCTGGTCTAGAAACTTGTTAGAAATGCAAATTCTCAGGCTCCACCCAAGACTTACTGACTCAGAAACTCTGTGGGGTGGAAGGCTTGTTAGGCCAGCACACTGTAGTGTAACAAGCCTTTTAGGTGATATGTAAGTTCGTTTAAATTGAGAACCACTACTGTAACTCATTGGCACCCAGACATAAGCTTAAACCCTCAGGGTATATAGGCTGGAGAAGGGGGGGACATGGGAGGTCTCCTACAAAAGTGAAAAACAACACTATGTCTGAAAACAAGCAGGGAAGAGAAGCAGTGCAAGCCAGCAGGGAGATGCTAGGCATGGAAAGCCATGGGAAGTAAACAGTTTCCTCTGCAGTCAGCTACTGCTGACAGTCTTCCCCGCCCTTTCCTGAGACAGATACACCTGCTGAATCAATCAGCCGGGTTTGAGGGAAAGGGTCCAGGCTGTTCCTTTCAGTAGTACAAGGAATTCCCACAGGAGTCAAAGCTAAAGTCTCACCCAGGCCCCACCAAACACTTCTCAGGTTAGCAAGTCTCATGCAGCGCTGCCCAAAGGACAGGTGGCTGGCCAGAACCAGGAGACAGTGGCTTTTCTGAGCCCTGCACAAGGGCTCTCTGGGATGCCGCTCATCTGAACTGCTTGTCTTCACAGAAATCAAATGATGCTTTTCAGGGACTACTGCTGAGGAAGTGTAAATATTTACCAAGTCCTTCAGTCTGTGGTTTAACAGTGATAGGACATAAATGAGTCAAATAAACATCAAACTGACTTACATCTCCTTTCTCACATAATCGGGGTTCTTATAAATATCCCGGGCAAGGCCAAAATCACAAATCTTCACCACATTGTTTTCAGATAAAAGAATGTTTCTCGCTGCCAGGTCCCGATGAATGCACTATAATAAAACAGTTGCAAAATTAATGCGTTTTCTTAACCTAACCAACTAATTTCCTGCACTTTCTTAGTGTCATTAATCTTACTTTGGGAATCCATTTCACATGTTGGGAAGGGAGCACCTCTCAGTGCACATGGAGTTACCATAAACATGAAGAACCTCTCTACAAATACAGGCCCCCAAGCCCCAAAGGCCAAGAAATGTTCTAAATCCACTGGGCTACTATTTGATCAACAAAACTGGCGATCTGAGATTTACCAGTGGGCAAACTTTCCCCCACAGCCTTTTACCCTGAGCTGCCAAGATGAGATCTTTCTCCAGCTGCAGTTCTGTGGGAGGGCCCTATATGGCTATATTAATAGAAGCTCTCCTATGAAGTCATGTATTCTGAGATTTGGGCCAGATTTGAAAATATGCCAAAGGGTGCTGTGGAGAACTGATGCCAGATTTGTCTGGTCTGAAATCTGTGAGTTTTCCCCAGAACCAAGTTCTATTCTATCCACTGGTATTCACGACTCCTCATTTTCAAAACTCCTCATATCAAGGCAAATTAAGGTGTTTATTCTACATTTAAGAACATAGGTATCAGCAAATACTAGGAAAAATAAATTTATAGCAAAGGTGTGTGTCCAGTTCGGGCAAAGAAGTAAAACAGTGAACAGCAAGACTGACCTTTCTGGAAGACAGAACTCCATGCCTCTGGCCACTTGAAAACTGTAAGAAATCAGATCTTCCATAGTGATGGGCTCCTTGTAGAAACCATCAGAATCTGGAAAGCATTAGAACAGTAACTGTTTGTAATGGCTCTTGTTATCCTATCAAATCCCAGTTTATTGGAACAACGTTAGCAAAACATAAAACAAACCAACAAGTAGATCAGAGTTCATTTTTAAAAGTATTTGAGTTTCAACAGGAACATCGGAGATTTTTCCAGGCCTCCAGCCCACTTTATCCAAGCATGGGGGCAGGGGGATGATCCATTAAGATGAAAATGCCTGAGGGGGAGACAACGGTATGGTTCCCTGTCAAAATTAGTAACTCTGGAAATAATCTTAATTCAAATCTTATCTCCTCAGGACATTACCATTTGAGTCTCCCACGGATGTTTATTAGAGTGATAAATAAGAAAAAAATTTCAGAGATGCACAGTATGTTGTAAAAATATCTCAGCCTGAAAGACAGGAAGGAATTAATACCTACCCTCCTCTTCCTCGACATCACTCAGACTTTTATCTTCCTGAAACCCCGGAGCTCGCAAAGCTCTCACTGCTGGTGACGCTATCTAGTCTTGGTTTCTTGCCTTGTTCTAGGCCTGGCTCCATTTTTTCCTTCTTAGGCTCCATGTGTAATGCTGCATCCTTTGAAGAGACCAAAAAGGATCCAGGTGAAAAGGAGCTCCAGCACAGCAGTGGGAACCAGTCCCTCACCTGACAATCGCCTGATGAGAAGTGAGAGCCTTTCATTTCTCAAAATGGATTGTGAACCAGCACAGAGGCCCTACGGTATCCAAGAGCCTGGCTACCTCTGGGGTTGCAGAGTCTGTAGTGCTCTTGCCTGGGCTTCTAGACAGCATCTTAGATTAGACAAAAAAATATTAATAGTGGCAGATATTTACTGAATGCTTACTCTGTGTGAGCCTGTATATTAAAAGCTTTAGGTACATTTCTTGTTTCATGTTTCCAACAATTTTATGAAGTAGTTCTTATTTATGCATGGAGAAACAGGTTCAGAGAAGTAATCAAATTCACGTGCAGCTAATAAATAGCAAAGCTTGAACCCAGGATTGGTTAATGACATCTGTGCTCTTAACCATGCCACACGCCATCATGTGAAGGATGACATCAGTGAGAGGAAAGGATCCCCAGTGCGCTCGGGGCTTTGCTCTGTCATCTCTAGGAGGAGTTATAAGAGAAGGCTATAATTGGCAGTTTCTCAGGTTTCCCTGGGGAAGGAGGGGAACATGGACATTGGTGTTTTTTCTCTTCCATTCAAAATAAAGATACAGTTTGATCCTAACAAGGGTAGTAATGGTCTTTACCCTGGGCTGTGCATCCTAGCCCTGGTTCATCTGGTTCTTCCATTAATCATGCAATTTTTTTTTTTTTTTTGAGACAGAGTCTCACTCTGTCGCCCAGGCTGGAGTGCAATGGTGCACTCTCAGCTCACTGCAACCTCCGCCTCCCGGGTTCAAGCGATTCTCCTGCCTCAGCCTCTCAAGTAGCTGGGATTACAGGTGTGCACCACCACGCTTGGCTAATTTTTGTATTTTTTAAGTAGAGACAGGGTTTCACCATGTTGGTCAGGCTGGTCTCAAACCTCTGACCTTGTGATCCACCTGCCTCAGCCTCCCAAAGTGCTGGGATTACAGGAGTGAGCCACCATGCCTGGCTTTAATCATGCAATTTTGGGCAAGTCACCTTACTTTTCTGAGTTTCATTATCCTCTTCTGAAAAGCTCTATTAAGCTATTATTTTATGACTCATAGGAAAGGAGTTGTTGGTTATGGGTGTCCATGTGAAACCAGAAAAGATTTGTATTGCCTTTTGTAATTCATCTAGTAACTATGACACTCTAAAAACCTAGCACTTTCAGTAGCTTTATGACCATACCATGATCCTAGCCTCGATTCTGTTAGACAGCAATACTGAGGCAGAAGCTGAGAGGGACTGGGGTTCAGTGGTGACCCTTAATCCACTTGCACAGTGTTGGCAGTGCTAGGATGAACCCGCCACCCCCATCCGTCCTTGGTTTCTCTAGAAATGTCACAAAGCAAGAGTGATCCCTCCACTAGAGGGCACAGTGGGAGCAAGCAGAGCACAGAGGGAGGGAGCTTCAGGAGGGACAGCCCTAACCTGGTCTAAAAGCCGAGAGGGCACCTAGGTTCCCAGCCCCTGAAAAGAGACCTTCTGGTGTTGCAGAGGGAGGCCGGCTTCAGAGTGAATACCCACTGCCATCGCAGGTAACCCACCTCAGGGCAGGTAAAGACCTTCACTATTTGTTACTGTGTTTCCACAATGCAGTTATATTGGATTTTGTTCAGTTCGGGACTGGAATTTTATTTTTCACAAGATCCTTTGCGGGACAGAAGGCATCAGAGAAAGCGCCGGCAATAGCATGGGGAGAAAAATGTTCCACAGGCTCACTCAGGTCTCTGCATGTGTAATCTCTCCCAGGGCAGCTTCTTCCCCCACACCACCCAGAAGTCACAGCGTAGGCACGTCTCTGAGGGCCAAAATCCTGGCTCCCTCTCTCCCTTCCTGACTCCCAATCAAAGGTATACTCAGCTTTGCTATCAGTACCATTTTTGTTAAATAAAGGTAATTTACTGAACTCTTGGGACTCTGACAGAATACAGTGAATTTATTACAAACCATATTCAAGGATCTCAGTTGATTTATCTGGAAAGTGAAGTATTCCATGTTCAATTTAGCCTTTTGGTTCTGTCTTTCCTTTACCTTCTCTTTATCTTCCAAATATGAAAGACAGCCATGGATTTTCCACAAAAACACTAAGCTCCACCAAGTTGCACAGGGAGGCGAGTCATTAAATATAGCCAGAGAAGGAAGCAAACTCTTCAAAACAAAGGACGCACAAACCCAAACGTTCCATCCTGCCCAGGTCCCTAGGGTATTCTGCTGGCTTAGCTCTTCCTGAAGCCAGTCCAAAATTTCAGGACTAAGGGGAATTTGTACTGCCCTCAACCCAAGGCACCACTTTCCACCTTTTCTTATGCTTTTTCCACCTTATTTCGTGTGGTGCACAGAAAAAGCAGTGGAGGAGGCATCAAGAGAGCTGAGTTCTTTCTCCTCCTGACTTCACCTCATGGGAGGTGTGTGTCCTTAAGCCAGTCACTTGACTTCTCTGAGCACATCTACAGCCTGTGAGTATGAACCAACTGATCACAAAGATCCATTTCAGCTTTATGATTCTAATTATTAGGTCAGGCATGATGGCTCACACCTGTAATCCCAGCACTTTGCGAGGCTGAGGCAGGCGGATCACCTGAGGTCAAGAGTTTGACACCAGCCTGGCCAAAAAATTTTAAATTTTGGCCTGGCCAAAAATTAGCTGGGCATGGTGGCAGGTTCCACCTACTAGTAATCCCAGCTACTTGGGAGGCTTGAGGCAGGAGGATCACTTGAACCCAGGAAACGGAGGAGCTGAGATCGAGCCACTGTACTCCAGCCTGGGTGACAGAGAGAAACTCTGTCTCAAAAAAAAAAAAAAAAAAAGATTATAATTATTAGAGGATCTGACTGAAACCTGAGGAAAGTGATGTTCTTGTATATATTACCTGCCTGGTAGAACATCTGTATCTTTGGTTAGATCAAAGTTTGAGGGATGAGATAATCGGCCAGCTGTCCAGTGGTTCTTATTTGTGTGTGAAGATTCTTGCCCACATTACAAAGATGGGCATCATTCTTGGATTACAGACATTTTATCCACCATGTAGATCAGTTGCACGAAGTTGGACTCACCCAGTGTTTCTATTTTAGTAGGTCAATGATAATGACGATGATGACTGGTGGTGATGGTGATGATTAACATTTATTGAATGTTTAACTGAGACATTTTTATTCTCCCAACAATCCCATCAGCTGGATTCTGTTATAAGCTTTATTTAATAAATGAGGGAACTGAAACAGACAGGTGAGTAATTTACATTTCCAGATTTCATGGGAGGTAGAGACAGGATTTAAATCCAGGAAGTCTGATCCCAGAGTCTCAATGCTTAACCATCACAGTACATGGATTCATCACCAGTGTTGCTGATTACTGGTTAATAATGTTGAATCACTATCCTCTGGACTTCTTCAGCTCAGAGAAGGACACAGTGTTGGTACCATATGTCACACTGGCGAAGCTTTAGTAAATTATTTCTCCTCCATTCAACTTTTTTTTTTTTTTTTTGAGATGTGTTCTCACTCTGTCACCCAGGCTGGAGTGCAGTGGTGTGATCTCGGCTCACTGCAACCTCCACCTCCCAGGTTCAAGCTTCTCCTGCCTCTGCCTCCCTAATAGCTGGGATTACAAGTGTGTGCCACCACGCTCGGCTAATTTTTGTATTTTTAGTAGAGACAGGGTTTTGCCACGTTGGCCAGGCTGGTTTAGAACTCCTGACCTCATGTGATCCCCCTGCCTCAGCCTCCCAAAGTGCTGGGATTACAGGCATGAGCCACTGTGTCCGGCCCAATAATCTCTTTTAAACCTTGTTTGCCCTTAGGGCTTGAATTCATGTGTTACTTTTACTACACAGCTTTTATTTAGCGATAAGGCTGGTTCAGAGTATATGTAGAGAGGGCATGAGTAATGAGGGTGTCAGGAAGTGGGAGAAAGGGCAGTAGGAAGGAAAGATGATTTCTGGCTCTGGCCCCATCATTGGTCTACTGCTGATTGTACCAGTCACTCAGTTGATTTAGACTTAGTCAAAATCTAACCTAATAAATGGAGACAACTATATTAGCTAGTATCTTCCTTAAAAAAATAAGTGACTTGTGTATGTATGTTTGCGTGTACATACATATATGCACACATACATGGGGGAGAGAGAAAATTATTAATAGATATTTAGATAGGTAGCTAGATTTACTCTCCAATTATGGCTGCATATGCACACAGGGATCAAATGATTCTCTGTGATAGCCACACTAGACTGTAACAGATTAACAGGGGAAAAAAAAACTAGAAAAAAGGAGAAGACGCAGAGATTGAGTTTTAAGCTTAATCATTAACAGAACACAGGTTTCTCTTGCTTTATGCTGCTACAGCCTAAATGAAAACTCATTGCTATCTTTAAAAAAATTCCAACTTTTAAAATCCTTACCTTGTTGAGAAAAAATAAGTCACGTTTGCTCTTGAGGTAGTTGGATAGATTTCCATATTTGCAGTATTCAACAATCACCATCAGAGGCCCTGCAGCCAAAACAGCACATGCTCATGCTCATGCTCATGCTCAGCCACACCAAGCCAGCCAGCCATTTGCCAGCCTTCGGCCTGCCTGAGAAACCTCAAACCAACCCCTCTTTGTATTAGTGGGGCCGAGGGACGCGATTTAGGGATAAGAGGCGCATGAATATGGTGACTTTTTCAGTTTAACATAAGAAGGAGTTTAAAGAATACAACTGAAATAGGAAAAAAATGGAGGTGGGGACAGTGCAGAAGCATTAGAGAGAAAAGATCAGAAGGACAAAATACCTTTGAGGAGGGGGAGAGGCAAAAGCCAGTCCCCCGCCTCTTAGTCAGACCCTTCCGAGGAGAGGGGCTTCTGGTCACTGTCACACCAATCCCGGGACTATTGAGCAGCTCCTTCCTCCCTCCCAGGGCAGAGGCGGCTACCTGGCAGTTCCTCCCCAGCAGTGTCTGCGCAGTTTGCCTTGGAGCTTGCCTTAGGACCTAAAGCAGGGGTCGGCAAACTCTTCTTGCAAAGGTCCAGCTAGTAAACAAACATTTTAGGCTTTGCAGACCAACGAGCTACTCAACTCTGCCTTTGTAGCTTGGAAAAAAACAAACAATTATGACTGTGCTCCAAGAAAACTATGAACACAGAAATACAGAAATTTGAATTTCATACAATTTCATGTAATGAAATATTTTTAAATGTGTTTCCCCCAACTATTTAAACCATTCTAAGCTCACAGGCTGACCTTGGTTTGCCGACCCGACCCCGGTCTGAAGGAAGCAAAAGAGTTGGGAAGGAAGTCCAGCTGCACTGTGGAGCCCATGTGGAGCCCTGAAGGCCGGCTCTCCCGTGCCCTGCGTTTCCACTGCATGCCCGGGCTGCGCACGCAACCCACTAGGCAAGACCACTTCCGGGCCAAAGGGGGGTGACCCCGGCGCTGCCTCACCAGCCGCCGCCCAGGGCATGCCGGGAGCCCAGCAGCATCCATCCGCTAGTTCCTTTTTGTGCCTTGCAGAAGGCGGGGCTGGTTCTGGTGGAGTGGTTTTCTCTTACTATGAGGACATGCTAGAAACCCTGACAGCATCTCATCCCCCTAGGTTCCAGAACGGGAAGCTGCTTTCAGCGTCTCACATCTCGCCTCTACGGCGGTGGATGCCGCAGAGCTCGGCTCCTGTCTGGAGTCCTGCCGCCCTCGTCAGGAGGGGCTTCTATGCTGGCGCCCGGCTGCACCGAGGAGCTGATGGCCGCACATTAAGGTAGGTTGTCTCATTATCCCTAGTTCAGTTTTACAGATGCAGAGTTAAGGCAAACAGAATGAGATTGCCACGACAGAGAACTTGAGAGAACCTTACCCGAGGATGATAGAGAAGCAGGCGGGGCCGTGTCTAGGTCCCTCTGACTGTTTCTGGCCACTTCCGCCCCTAGCAGATAGGTCTTCCCCAGCTATCCTTCATTCCCTACCTCTGTTGAGAGCTGGGGAAAGCATCGGCGTGCACAGCTCCTTTGCACCTTGCTGGCTCAAACAACGATCACACATCTACTCTCAAGCCCTAACCCTGCCATAAGGAAAGAAACGTCTGCGACATGCTGGAGCCCTTAATCATAAGGCACAGCTCTGTCCCTGCCCCCATGGGTAAGGTCTGTCTGCATGGTGGATGTGGAGGGAAGGGCCCCCACATCACCTCCTCCTGTGATCCTACCAGTAGTGATTCATTCATTCGTTTAGATGAAGCCTCAAGGAATATGCAACCTTCTACCCTGGCTCTGGCCACACTCCTTCAAACCCATCCTGAGAGAAATGTGCCCTCTGCTTGGCCTAGAGCCTGTGGAAGGAGTTTTAAAAGGGAGTCCTTTTCAGAATCTTTAACTGCCCAGGGAAGGCATTTATGGGAGTACCCTTCTGTAGATGCACAAGCTGTTTTTTCTGGAGCTATTAAGGAGGCCATTTTCCTGGAGGCGAAGAAGCACAGTGCTGGGGAGGAGCTGTGTAGCAGAGAACTGTTCTCCCAGCCTGTGCAGCGGGAGATGGAGCCGGCCCTCCCCTTCTCTATTACCTCCTTGCTTGGTGCAGGCTCCCAGCAGGTTAACCACGTTCAGATGGTGGCCAATGTGGGTCAAGATCTTGAGCTCAGTCATCAGAGCTTTGTACTCGCTGGCTGTGGCCCCCTCTGTGTGAGAAGCAAGGAAGAGTCAGGGCGACAGGACAATGGGGCTCCTTCCGCCGGAGGCGGCATTCTTGCCCTCCTTGTTTGTCAATGCTTAGCCGGTTGCTTCACTAACTTCCCCACATTCGCAGAAAGGCCAAGTCTCCCAGACTGTTTTCATTACTCCCACCCTCCTGAGCCAACATCCTTTTGATTACAGTAAGGCCAGCACAGTGGTGGGGTTAGTCACTGGACATTTCCTCTTGGTGGACCTAGTTCTGTTCAGCAATGCGCTGACTCAGAGTTGGGCACCTCGTGAAAGTGCCTTCCAAAGGCTTCCCTTCTGTCAGAACCAGGTGCGGCAAGAACCCACCAGGCAGGGAGTACACCTCCATGTCCCCTCTTCTCACCTTCTCCCTTTGGAGAGTCACAGAGAAGGAGCACAAGGGGCCTGCCAGGGCAGAATGGCTACTTCTGTGAACATCTTTGCAATGTGTTGTTTTCTCCCTGTAACCCTTTCCTCCCTGGAGTTCACAGGGTTATCTTGGGTTGTGAGGATCCATAGCATCTGACTTCAACTTCAGTCTCAGAGATAAGCATTATCAGTCCAAGAATGAGCAGAGCCTAAAGCCTAACTTGAGTTTGTCCTGTTTGTTCTTATTAACTTATAAGGCATTTAAAATTTTTAAATTATTTTTAGAAATATGAAAATTAAATAATCTTGCTATAAAATATTTCAACAATATGAGTTGGAGTAAAAACATATGGGTAAAAGAATCTAGATAAAAAGCGAAAGCCACTCTAACCCACTTGCCTTAGAAGCAACCACTGTTAATAGTTTGGTGTTCAGACCTTTTTCTATGCATTTATTGTGTGTGCGTGTGTATATATATATATATATATATATATATCAATCAGAGGTCCTTTTTTTGATGATTTACCTAAATGAAATCATATATATAGTCTATTTTAAAAATGTGTTTTCCCCTTTTTAATCAGAGACTTTTTCTATTGTTAAATTTATTTTTATTATTTATTTATTTATTTTATTTTTCTATTTTTTTTTTTTAATCTCTGCTTAGACTAGCATTATTTATTTATTTTTTTGAGACAGACTCTCGCTCTGTCACCCAGGTTGGAGTGCAGTGGTGCGATCTCAGCTCACTGCAACCTCTGCCTTCTGGTTCAAGTGATTCTCATGCCTCAGCCTCCCGAGTAGCTGGGATTATAGGTGAGCACCACAACGCCCGGGTATTTTTGTATTTTTGGTAGAGACAGGGTTTCACTGTGTTGGCCAGGCTGGTCTTGAACTACTGAGTTCAGGCGATCCACCCATCTCTGCCTCCCAAAGTGCTGGGATTACAGGCGTGAGCCACCATGCCCGGCCTATTCCTTTTAATTGATTAATGATGTCCCTGACATTTAGAGTGTCTACAGTCTTTTTGCTATTACAAATAACACTGTGATAGTCTGTGTAATCTCTGTGCACACGTGCAAGTGTTTCTGTAGGACAGTGTCCTGGAAGTGGGTCAGAGGTATGTGCATTGAACATTGTGGTAGATACCAACATGGTATTTCATAAGCACAAATCATTTTTTAATAATAACCAGATAAACTCCAAAAGCCTGCCCGTGGGGTTAGGGCTGGCTCACAGTAGATGCTCAACAAATATTTTGGAATAAATAAACACAATTATTCTTCTCATTTCAGGCATGTGTGTAAGGCCCAAAAAGGTTAATATTTTTGCTCAAGGACACTTTGAAAGAGCTTTTGAGTTATGGCCTTTGTTTCACCTTGTGACTTTTTTTATTTTTTTGAGAGAACGTATCACTCTGTCACCCAGGCTGGAGTGCAGTGGTGTGATCTCAGCTTACTGCAACCTTCAACCCCCATGGTCAAGCAATTCTCTTGCCTCACCTCCCACTACAGGTACCTGCCACCACGCCCAGCTAATTTTTGTATTTTTTAGTAGAGACTGGGTTTCGCCAGGCTGGTCTTGAATGCCTGACCTTGTGATCCGCCTGCCTCAGTCTCCCAAAGTGCTAGGATTACAGGTGTGAGCCACCATGCCTGGCCGTGCCTTTTTTATATCTCCCAGAAACAGATGGCCAACCAATGTAAGCAAGAAAGCTGAATGAAAATTTTTATTTTAGGAATTTTATAGAGTGGGTGATTTGACAGTCTTTTTCAAATCAATGCTGATGGCTAAAAAAAAAAAAAGAGAGCGATAGGCATTTATGAAGACACTACACACAATTTCTGTAGTACATAGAAGAGATTCTCTGGGCCTTTAAAAAATCTCAGCTGGGTGCAGTGGCTCATACCTGTAATCCCAGCACTTTAGGAGGCTGACATAGGAGGATTGCTTAAGCCCAGGAGTTTGAGGCCAGCCTGGGCAAGATGGTGAGACCCTGTCTCTACAAAAAAAAAAATGTTTTAAATTAGCTAGGGGTGATGGTGTGAGCCTCTAGTCCTAACTGCTTGAGAGGCTGAGGTGGGAGGACTGTTTGAGCCTGTGAGGCAGAGGCGGCAGTGAACTATGATTATGCTACTGCACTCCAGTCTGAGTGACAGGGTAAAACCCTGTCTCTTAGAAAAAAAAATCTCAAGTCAGAATCTTTTCCTTTCAAACTTATTCATCTCCCTATAATCCTTTCCTCTTTGGAGTTCTGCCCCTTTGCCACAGAAGGAAAAAAAAAACAGGCTCTGGTTTAGCTTGCTCTGTTTATAGGCAGGGCCACAGGTGTTATCTTGGACTCAGAACATACTAGTGTGGACATCAGAGCTGCCTCTCCTAGAGGACAATGTGTGGCAGCAAGCAGGGAAAGGGACTGGCTGAGGAAATAGTTGCTTCCAGATTTAGTTTCCACCTATGTCTAGGTTGGATACTGGATTGCCTCTATAAACCAGGCCAGGATCATTTTCAGGGTTTTGGAGCAATGGGCCAATTCCAGAAAGCCAGGTCTCTGCAGCCCCTCTTTCGTGGCACACTGATGTGGAGGAAAGAGCACTGCATTCCAAGCTGGAAGACTTTTGCACACAAACCCTGACTTACACTGAGCAGCTGTGTGGCCTTGCAGAGGCTAGTTAACCTTTCTTGGCCATGTTTCCTCATCTGCAAACTGAGGATAACAATGTCTACCTCACAAGGTTGTAGAGAGAAATAAGAAAAATGGCAGTTCTGTGTGGTTCAGCTTAATATGTGAAAGTACCTAGTCTGGTGCTTTCTCACATAGAAGATGCCTCTTCTCTTCAGAATCTGGGGTTCTTTGGGGGAGGATGCTAGCATGTCTGTATTCTGACACAAATGCCTCCATGGTCTGGGCAGTCTACCCCAAACAAAAGTTCTGACTTGCAGATGCAAAACTTCTTCCCAGACTACTTTCAGAGTAGAACTGGCAGGTTCTCTGCAGAGTTTTATTAGTCTTTTCTTGGGAGTACAGCCTTTTGAAGTTGAAAATATCTTTACATGGGGCTTCTGAAATAATGGAGTTATTGCTAGAAGATTAAGAACTTTGAAGTCTCCCTAAGCAAACAGCCCTTTCTCCTGGAGCCTGTAATATGTACCTGCATAGCTGGACTCACAGCATCCGGGGCTTCAAAATCCCCCAGGAATATCCTGAAGATTTTGGAAAGTTAAAAGCTACCCTTTGAGTTTTTCAGTTCTGTTGAGTTGAAGCATCATAAAATTCCATTACAGATGAGGAAATGAAGTATTTTCCATACTTTAAAGGACCTGTGAGTCTTTGAGACGTTTGGTCCTGTCACTGATTTTGATTCTCAGTCTGTCTTTGGTGTTGGGCATAAGTCACTGTGTGATTTGGCTCTACCTCCCAGTGCTTACCGAGTAGTAATATCTTTCAGCACTAGAAAGATAATTCAGTTTTTTAAATTGGTAAAGAGGAAATGTTTTATGGTTGGGGCTTGTTCGTATAAAATAGTTTAGAGCTCTGATCGACTCAATTGTTCTAGCTTTATAGTTTTACTTTATAGTCAGGTCAAGCCCAAGCTAAGCCATTGGGATTTAGGATGTGCTGCTAAGTTTCCATTACAGCATCACAGTGGATCATGCCAAAATTTGAACCTGCAGTTACAATAGGCTTAAGTCCCTTGTCATCTACACTCTGTGATGTGAGAAGAGAAAGACCTTTGACGTGACAGAGATCATTTTCTTGTGGAAAGTGCTGGGTTGTTCCATTTACGAGGTTTATTCTGAGCTCGTGCTGGCCTAATCTAAAACTCGTGAGCAAAGAGGCTCCTAGCAGTAGAAGAAAATTATGTGGCTGGAGCAGAAATAGCTTGTGTCTATTCCCATGCTATATCCCCCTTGTACCAACATTTAGGAAATGCAAAATGGTGATGGGTCGGTTGAAAGCCAAACTATGGCATACATACCTTTCAGCATTTTCACAGCCACAGTCCGGCATGTAGGTGATTTCTTAATGCCAAATGCTGATGCTTGAACCACTTTTCCAAAAGCCCCTCTTCCAAGTGATTTGCCTACAATGAGGAGAAGACACTGGTTTGTTTGCCAAGGCAGTAGGGTGAGTTTAAGTCTTTTTCAGGAAGGAAATGCCTTTTCCTATGTGTGAATGTGAGGCATGGAATCTCCAGTGAACTGACCCTAAAAGAGACAAAGTAAGGGACTTGTTTCTGGAGTCTCTTCCTTTCAATTCTTAATTCTGTTCCTGAGGCCCCACATCCTTCAGAGATAGGGTAAGTCCCTAGAAGGCATTCAGTGAAGGTAGATGGCCAGTTTCCTTTTCACAGGGTCCTCCCAGATGAGAGATGGGACCAAGTCCCATGTGGTTTCTTCCATTGTTTAATAACATTATGACCAAGAAGACTTCCCTATGTGTAACCTCAGCTCCCTTTCTTGCCACTTACAGTCATTTTCTTTCATCTGTTTTCAGCAAAAAGGGAGAAATAGAAAATGATGGTTACTACTGTGGATTATAATAATACTCATAACTGTAAAATAGTCACTAAGTCATTTCTCCGACTTCCCTACCAGGCAGAATATTCCCAGTCTTTCTAATGTGTCTTTATATGAAGATTACAAATCCTCATGGTCCAGCACAGGAGCCTGGTCAACCACTGGTAATAATTTGTTTCAACCCCAGAGAGGTAGTTGCTAAATGCAATAACCAGGAAGGGTTTCTTTCATGGTCCACATAATGCTATGCTGTAACGATTGTTAGTGTGTTTCTTTCCCTATCCTAGAATGAGCCAACTTGACTCAGGGGGGCAAGGACCATGTCTGAATCTTCCCAGAACCTAGCTTGGTGCCTGGTGCTATCAGTTATTACTATACATTACTGCAGAATGGAGAGTAGTGTTCAGAAATTTGTGGGATGCCCAAAGCAAGTCTCTTATAGTCATAGGTAACTAGAGGGGCCTGTGGGATGGAGACACTGAGATTGGTGCCCTTTGGGGAGGGCATTCCCTGGAGTACCTAAGCTACCTTTTGTATCAGGGAACTTCCTTTTGCACATCAGGAAAGAGACAGCTCAATAGAACCCAGAGAAATGGTACACCTCCGGCACGATAGGCTCAAAGAAGAGTAAGCGGAAAAAGTCACTCTTATTTATTTATTTATTTATTTATTGGCTCCCCTGTCGGGGAATCGAACCCTAGTCTCCCACGTGACAGACGGGGATACTACTCACAAAAAGTCACTGTCTTTTGGCTCTTGTTGGAGGAAGGGGAAATAAACAGCAGAATACCACTTGTTGGTTAAAATTATTATAAATCCTGGCAGTTAGAGTGTTAATTTACCACAACCCCCTCCTTTCCCAACCAAGTCTTCTTCTTAGACCCGTCTGATAATGTGCCTTCAGTTCATTAACCTTCTTTCCTCCCTTCTTTGCTCATTATCAAATCCCTTTCCTCAAAGGACACTTTTTTTTTTAGTTTCTTGTATTTTGTAATGAAGCTTTGCTTTTTCCTCATCATATTAGAACTTTTCTACTTTTATGCCCAACTGCTCAGTGACACAGATGTCTTTACCTTGCCTCTGCTTAATGTCTTTTACTACCCACTACCCCAGGTGTCTAGTTAGGATGTATGAAAATTTCAGTTATACCAGTGTCACCATTAGGGCCTCTGTGTGGCTGTCTGCATCTATCTCATAGGGACATGCTCTGCATTTGGAGGAAACACTGGAGAGATGACACGTTTCTCTTTTGTCAAACATGCTCCTGTGGTGTCTCCTAAATGTCATTCCTCCCAGAGCATGCAACATGGGCAGAGCTACAGCCTCTGCTTCCTTTTTTTGCATAAAATTGTCCAATAAATAGACCAAGATAAGGACTCTTGAGTTGAAATAAAAGAGCCTCCAGTGGATATTGAAAGTGCTACATGTGAAAATCAGATGTGGGAACAGCGCTAGCGGATGCCTTCTCTCTACTAGTAAAAACTGGTGCATTTTGATTGGAGGCTTATTTCTTGCTTTATTTGGGATAAAAGATCAATGCTTTTCTTCCACAATACCTTCTACTGTCTAAAAAGAAAAATGTCTTGAGCCTGAGAGATATCCAGATCCTCTCTCCTTACACTCCTGACTCTTGCATGTTTGGGGCAGGTGGCATCCTTTGCAGTTTCCATAGTTTAAGCCCCGACAACCCATCTCAGCAGTCACAACACCCTTAGTTTTAACAAGTGTTTGGGACATTGCTTCTTGTCAGTAAGAATAAACTGGCTCTCATTTGGCTTCCCTCAGTCTTTTCTTTATTCTCTTGGAAGCTGACTGCTGCCTCATAAAACAGCATGAAGCTGTTACGGGATCCTTAATCATCTGATGTGTTGGAATCCTTCTGCAGACCCAGGGTTCCAGTTTCAGGGGGAGCCCAGTTGCACTGGATTTGACCTCACCTGATCCTTCTTTTCCCTTAAAATTCTCCTCAGTGTTTCCTGGAATGCCACTAACTAGTTTGGAAGTGTGCTAGGTCATTGCCATACAATGCAAGGATACTGGAATCTCCTCCAAGAATGTCTTGGACTGGCCAGGGTCCCTGGACACTCTGTAGAGACTGCATGGTAGCATGGGCTGGGCCGTCTCTAGCATTCAGGGCTGGTCTTACAAGAGGCAGCACCAGCCCAGGCACCAACCACTTGCCAAATTCCAGACTCCCTGTATTGTTTGCCATATTAGGTAATTCTGACTTTAGATTATTTTCCAATAGAAAGATGCAATGTTGAACATTATTCTAATTTTTTTTTTTTTTTTTTTTTTGAGATGGAGTCTCACTTTGTCACCCAGGCTGGAGTGCTGTGGTGTGATCTAGGCTCACTGCAACCTCTGCCTCCTGGGTTCAAACGATTCTCCTGCCTCAGCCTCCCAAATAGCTGGGACTATAGGTGTGCGCCACTACGCCTGGCGCATTTTTGTATTTTTAGTAGAGATGGGGTTTCCCCATGTTGGCCAGGCTGGTCTTGAACTCCTGACCTCAGGTGATCCACCCGCCTCAGCCTCCCAAAATGCTGGGATTACAGACGTGAGCTACCATGCCCGGCCTATTCTAACTTCTGTAATACATTTATAGAAGCTGAATTCTCTCCTAACTTCCGTGATAAATTTATAGAAGCTGAATTCTTTCCCATGGGTTAGTGAGGAATCATTTTTTTTCTTTTTTAAAAAAGATTCCTTTTGTTCTTGGATTTCAGGAATTTTAGTGGTAGCACCACCTTTGACCCTAGCTCCAACTGCATCCATCTATCAGGTAGTATAAATTCCAATCCCACTCACTAGGGCTGCTGATAGTAACCAACACAGTAGATAGAGCTGAAATCAGATACAACCTTGTGTATTTCTCTACATTTACAACCCTAGTGTAACTGCCAGTTAAAACAGCCTTTTTTCCTCTATCTGGACATAATCTGGGTTATTTTCAGTTGTCAGACATAACTTCAAATTACTTTGTCATTTATTTGGCTTAAGAAATAAACAAGTCTTGGGCCTCCTTGCTCCCACGTTAATCAATCAGAGGAGCATACCTCTGGGCCTTTCAGCCACACTCTGCATTGAAAGACAAAGTTAGCAGACTTGACACACTTTCTCTCACCATCAGAAACACTCAAATGGACATAAGCCAAATCCTAGCATGTGGTGACTCCGGGGAGGAAAAGAACGATAAGAATGATCTTCAACAAGGAGACACTCCTGAAATGGGATTATTTAAACCCACAGAGCCCCAGGGGAATTCTGGTAGAAGGATTAGCAATCTGTGATGTGGTGCGGATCACAATGATACTAGGAAGGAATGAAACGATGGGACAGAAAGCTCATGTGTTCTATACTGGAAGAAGTACATTTGATTATGACTAATAACTCTGGAAAGCAATGTGGGCTGAGAATGCCTCATGATTGTGGGAAAATTAGCTAGCTGCCATATAATTTAGACTTACAGAAGGAACTAATACAGTGTGCCACCTGCCCTTAACTACTCCAAATGTAGTTGATTTTTTTTTCTCCTGTCTGCAGCCATTGCTGGCTTTCTCCTGTCTCTCCAGCTTTTAACTGATTTCCAAGCCAAATACAACATGCCTGGGGCCAGTCCTTTCTCAATGTAAGCAGAATCATTTCAAGGCCCAAGAGAAAACAAAAGCCATTTTCCCCTCTCTGTCCATTACATCCCTCACCCCAGTATCATTTGCATGTAAGGAGAGGGGCAATACTGTTGAATTTGGAACAACGGGCTCTCCACAGAGAGTGACAAGCTCCAAGAACACTGGATCCACAATCTGTTTTCCTAGTTCCAACTACTAATGACTCTGGCATACACAGGAGTGAGTGGAAAACTTTCAGAAGCCACAATCCAAACATTTTGGGTAGGAGTAATTGAGGCTCCAATTGTTTTGTAGCACCAGAGGTTGGAGATTAATGGGCTCTGTGACGTCTGAGCTGGAGGAACTGGAAGGTAGGCCGCGGGAAAGCACATTTGCCTGCTGTTTATAGCATCTGCGCTACCTGGAAAACAACAGTCTTTGCTCTTCAAAAGTGAAACTTAAATGACTCCCCTAGGGCTTTCTACTCGGTCTGGGCATTCCCAGGAAAATCACAGCATGTAATTTGTGGATTTGTGCAGAGGAGTTTTTTTATCCATAGCCTTGAAACGCACCAACTCTTTCACCAAATGATTGATTTTACTGTTCCTTGCCACCCTCAATTATATTCTGGATCACATATTTCTAATCCCTCAACAGTTTCATTATTTAAGAGTACGTGTACTTGTAAGCTTCCTGTTGGAATGCCTCACCCCGTCCCCCTTCACTTACCACTTTTGCATCTATCTCCAGACGGAGCCCTTTGAGGGAGGAGATGCAAGCACCTTTGCGTCTCCAGGGCTTAGACCAGTGTCTGCTGCTCAGAGAAGGTGCCTAATAGCCACTGAATGAACAAACAGGTGCTGCCTGTCACCTTGTACTGTTGTCTGAGCATTCCATTGGAATTATTTACCTTCGCGTCCATCTCCCTTGCTAGTTTGTGAGCAGCTGGAAGGTAGACTCCCAGGTCTAGTTTACTTTTGCGTCTCTCAAAGCACAGTGTTTTTCATGTAGTATGTGCTCAGTATAGGTTTATAAATCTGTCGAACAAATATCTTACCCAGTTTAAGTCTCTCCCGGGCAAACTCCCACTTGCTGGCATCATAAGGGAGCCGCTCACACTGCTCATCCAGGGGAACTTCATCTGGGTCCATTATAATCGATAGATAGTCAGTCTTTATTTCAGAAGAAGACTGAGAAATAAAGAGATCTCAAAGTCATTAAGAAGAAAACAACTTTACAAATCCTGGATATTCAGTTAACATCCACTGTTATTTGGAATCACTTGGTCGAAACTGTGTGGCCAGGTACAGAAAGTACTTCTCCACATTCACATACACTCATCACACTTGAGTGTACAATTTCTATTAAACAACTCCTTACTGTTCCCACACTACATTTCTGTAACCTGAGCTCTACCATCCTATCTTGGATAACATGCACTCAAATTCTCCAGTGACCTTATGTGTTTTACTTGATCTTAAACAATTATATGATGGTCTTGCTAAAAAATGCAAAGCATTTTTATAAAGTCATTCCAAATAATGACTAAAAATAACTTTCTATGGCCATCTTGTATAAGCAGGAATATACATTACAGATGGGCCAACAGTGGGCTGCATTGTGGCTTTTCTACATATATAGGAAAGGCAAGTAGTGGCAAAGTAAACTGAAGATCCCTGGGGCAGTGAAAGGCACATTTCTTATGAAGTGTTTAAACGTTCAGAAGGCCTGACCTCTTAGTTGCTCCAGCTATCTGGAAAGGTTGTAGCTGAATCCATTAGTGACACTGGAATAAGGTTTACCTTCTGTAAGAAATGGAAGTTGAGACCGTATATGGTGGCCTGTAATCCCAACATTTTAAGAGGCTGAGGTGAGTGGATCACCTGAGGTTAGGAATTCGAGACCAGTGTGGCCAACATGATGAAACCCCATCTCTACTAAAAGTACAAAAATTAGTCAGGTGTGGTGGCACATGCCTGTAGTCCCGGCTACTCGGGAGGCTGAGGCAGGAGAATTGCTTGAACTCAGGAGGCGGAGGTTGCAATGAGCCGAGATGGTGCCACTGCACTCCAGCCTGGGTGACAGAGCAAGACTCTGTCTAAAAAAAAAAAAAAAAAAAAAGAAAGAAAGAAAGAAATTGATTATTTCAAAGGCCAAGGAGTAAATATGGTATAAGACTTATACACAAGCCACATCCTGAGTTCATTTGTCCATTGGTATGATGTCAAGTGAGTAAGGCAGACATCTGCCTTGAAATGCTTTTTTCTCTTGGTAATGCAAATCAAGCCCAGAAGATACCCTTTATTTCAGATCATAGATAACTGGATTTACATTTAATGTCTTAAATTCATATCAATGGGTGTATTTCCTGTTAAGGGACAAATTTCCAGAATTGATGACTGCATTTCTGTGGGCAGACTCTTGGATATGATAGAAAGAGTCTTTCCCATATAATTCTTGCCCAGAAGTTATGTAAACTTCATTTAAATGAGTTTTGGGGCCCTTCCTTTTGGTGCTTTCCCCTAAACAGGACCAGAGTTGGACTAGAGAAGACAACCTCTCATACACAACCATTTCACACCCACCCGCATTCTTCAGCCCTTACTCACTCTGTTCTGGGCTGTCGCAGCTCACCTCATCCATCACTTGCAATTATTCTCCTTCTCACAAAAATTATCACTAAAATGTGTGACAGATAGCTCAAGGCAGAAAGGTTTGCTTGGCTTCCATAAAGAATGAAGAGCAAAAAACAATATGGAGCATGTTTGTCATGAACTGTGTTTGCCATTGGTATTAGACTATGGGGGCCCAGCTTGCCAGACACTCTGTGAAGAGTATGAATTCCTATACCAGGGCACTGGGTGCCCATTAGAGAAGCTGCTGTCGTAGTAGGTTTTATGACTAAACTCTTTAATGCCCAGTATAGCCTAAACCCTGAGAAACAATCTTCGATCCTCACAGAGCAGAGGATAGCTGAAACCTCGCAAGGGACATCTTGGGCTCAAG
This sequence comes from Ateles fusciceps, assembly GCA_036589455.1. Taxonomy (NCBI): domain Eukaryota; kingdom Metazoa; phylum Chordata; class Mammalia; order Primates; family Atelidae; genus Ateles; species Ateles fusciceps. The sequence continues at coordinate 2,038,494 of JAZHEH010002853.1, read as the reverse complement.
CAGGATGTGTGGGGGAGGCCGGCAGTCGTGTTGACAGAGGCAGGGGAACAGGCAGTGGTAGGCAGTCTCCCATGTGGCACCCATGGAATTTTATGGTTTATTTCAATGAGGCAGGTGAGAGGAGACACCAAACAAACCTTAAGTGAGGGCTTTGAGGAAACTGTGATAGTAAAATGTTCGTCAGCAAATATTTATTCTTTCAATTGACATTAACACTGAGCAGCTACTAGGTGCTTGGCATGGAGGCTGCACAGTTAAGTGCTTCAAAGCCCAGGCATCGGGGCTGGATGCCTGGGTTTGAATCACAGGTCACTTTTGCCCACCTGTACACATAACTGTGGGCAAGCTGCCCCTAACCTTAGTTTTCTTATCTGTAATAATGGTACTTATCTCATAGGGTTATTGTGAATATCAAATGAAATAATCCATGGAAAGCTATTAAGAGTAGGGCCTGGTATGCAGTAAGCATCAATAAATGTTAGCTATAATTACAACAATAAATGTTAGCTATAATGATGAAGGGTGAAGATACAAAGATAAAATGCTATCTTTATCAATGAGGAATTTACATTGTCATTAGAGGAACCACATGGAAAGATTTTTAGATGTCTTGTTCCTCTTTGCCTCCTCCAATGCCTTTCAAATTTTACAGGCATTCTGTTTTGAGATAATAATTTCTTGTTCTCATTCTTTCTTATTGCCATCAAAATTTCACAGAATTTTAGAAATAGAAGGGACCTCTTCAATTTAGTCTCAGTGTACTTTTCCAGTTTTATTTATTTATTTTTTTTTCAGATGGAGTCTCACTCTTGTCACCCAGGCTGGAGTCTCACTCTTGTCACCCAGGCTGGAGTGCAGTGGTATGATCTTGGCTCACTGCAACCTCCGCCTCCTGGGTTCAAGCGATTCTCCTGCCTCAACTTCCCAAGTAGCTGGGATTATAGCTGCCGGCCACCACGCCCAGCTAATTTTTGTATTTTTAGTAGAGACGGAGTTTTACCATGTTGGCCAGGCTGGTCTTGAACTCCTGACTTCAGGAGATCTGCCAGCCTTGGCCTCCCAAAGTGCTGGGATTCCAGGCGTGAGCCACTGCACCTAGCCCCTTTCCAGTTTTATTTCTACTGTGCTCCTCTATGCTAAGTAACCACACTACTTCCCCGGGGAGTAGGAAGGACTGGGGTGGGCTGTTTTTCTGCTTCTTTCCTTCCAGCTACAGCCTTCAAAGTCTGTCTCAAGCCTCGCTTTCTCGGAAGTTTTTTCTCCCCTTCTCCTCCTTTGAACTCCTATAGCCTTTGTACCTCCCTTGCAGATTTGGCAAGTTTTGCTTCTGTTAGATGTATTTCCCTACGTGGTGTATCTCCCTTTTCAAAACTACTGTGTGACCTTTGTTTCCTTCTCAAGCAGTGAAATTAGTTGTCATGTCTGAAAATCAGTCACTCCAAATGGCAAAAGCCTGATGTTAAACATTTACCATAGAGGATGGCTACTGGCCTTGTCTCTCATACCAGCACTATGAAGTATACCTTACTGGTTGTAAATATCAAATCTAAGGGTCGAATAGCCTGGGTTGAAAACTAAGGTCTAACTATAGTGACTTTGGATCAGTTAACTTTATCTTGCTGAGTCTCAGTTGCCCTCTCTATAAAATGGGAATAATAATATGTCTACCTTTTCATATTTTTTTGGAATAATTTATTGAGAGACTACATAAAGAGCTTCCCATAAGACCTGGCATATTAATAAGAGCTAATCTCTAGAAATTGAGGAGGCCTTCTGACACTTCTCAAGTCCTACTGATTTTATTTCCCAAATATCCCTTGACTCTAATCATTTAGTCAGAGCCACCAAAAGAAAAGCCACCTGTTCTTTTTTCTTTCTTTTTTTCTCTCTTTTTTTTTAAGACAGAGTCTTGCTCTGTCACCCAGGCTGGAATGCAGTGGCATAATTTTTGCTCATTGTAACCTCTGCCTTCCGGGTTCAAGCAATTCTCCTGCCTCAGCCTCCCGAGTAGCTGAGATTACAGGTGTCCCACCACCATGCCTGGCTAATTTTTTTGTGTTTTTAGTAGAGATGGGGTTTCTGTTCATTGTTTTGGCTTTTCTTTTGAACACCCCACCTTGTAGTTAGAGACATTTTGACGATTTGTTTTCTTTCTCTGTTCACCAGGTCAGAGATAGGAATGAGAGGGAGGGGAAAGAAATAGGGTCCGACATTTGTTTGCCTACTGTAAACGTTAGACCAGGTGTTTTAGGATATATGTAAAAAGGAGCATAGAACATCCTCTATGTTCTTACCCTTTTCATTTTTCGGATAAAGAGGGTTAATAGAAGCCAGAAGAGAGTCGCAGCCACACAGGTACATGTTAGAGTGATCAGCTCCAGATTAGACTTGTCCGAGGTTCCTGAGGAGAGAAAAATCACAACAGTGATGCAAAAAAGTAACTCCCAAACTCAAACCCTTTGTGGTTTTATAAAAACTTTATAAAAGAGGCTCAGTTCCCCTACATGGTTTATCATAGCAAACCCAATCTGCTGCCACAAAATCAGTCTCTGGAACAGATCTCTTACTCACTGAGCCAGGCAGTATACATGATATTAGCATAATGAACTCACATAGTAAAGGCTTTCCAGAAATTTTGCTGTCAAGTTTGCAAACTTTGTAATCTCCGAAATAGCCAAGTAAAAATCAGAGGAGAAATTTACAATGGGAAAAAATTAAGGCAGGAACAAAAGCCCATTAAAGTGCCTAATCTGGAATATGTTAAATTTCCCTAATGAGTTTTAGAGGAAATTGTAAAGAAAAAGACAAAATAATGACATAAAAGGGCTCCTTTGGGACTCGCAAAATTCTTCAAAGTAGATTTTAAAAATAAAAATAAAACTCCAGGACTGTCACAGTTGCCTGTTTGCTCCCTTTGGAACAGCCAGCTCAAAGCGCCCACATCCCACTCCCGGTGTGTCTTATCTCATTAGCCAGACTGGGGGGCCTGAGACAGAAGAGGCAACTGCTGGACCTGAATCCTTCCCAGTCACCTTCTCTATCAGAATCACAGAGATCAAAAGCTGAGCACTGTATCTCCAAGACCAAAATGAAAAGACTTAAAATATTCAAGCCATGGCTCCAGAGAGGGAACTCTGGAATTTGTAAAGAAATGCCTGCATGGGCCAGAACAGTATTGATTCCTGTGAACAATTTACCAGGAATTCTTAAGTAATACCTTTATCCTTTAACGTAATTAAAATGAGACAGAAGTGGCCGGGCGTGGCCACTTCTGTCTCATTTTAATTAAGTTAAATGTCTTATTACAGGTGGCTGACGCCTGTAATCCCAGCAGTTTGGGAGGCTAAAGCGAGCCATTGCTTGAGCCCCGGAGTTTGAGACCAGCCTGGGCAACATAGCAAGACCCCTTCTCTTAAAAAAAAAAAAAAGACGTGGTGGCACAAACCTGTAATCCCAGCTACTCAGGAGGCTGAGGCAGGCATTCAAGGTTGCAATGAGCTATGATTGTGCCACTGCACTCCCGCTTGGGCAACAGAGCAAGACTCTGTCGAGAGAGAGAGAGAGAGAGAGAGAGAGAGAGAGAAAGAGAGAGAGAGAGAGAGAGAGAGATGTTTATATTAAGGTGGGCAAAGAACAAGTGAAATTTTATTTTTAGAAATGATGATGTGGATGAGGATCTAATCTGCTGAGCACTTATATTCCAAGCACTCAAAACTACCCTATGAAATCAGTGGCAGTAATACCCCAGTTTTATACATGAGCACTTCATCTTGGGTTTCAATGCAACAAAGATGTATTAAAGTTGCACGAGAGGCAAGGTTAGGGACCGGAGGAGATAGAAAGATTAATGAGGGACAGTGGCCACTCTTAAGGAGCCCATTCAAACCTAACCAAGAGACTTAAGGCAAATACAAAGAAATTAGATTTTAAAAGATTCGGCGGTTGAGTAAATCTAATATATGCTACTAGCTAATATTAGTCTAATATTACTTTTTTGAAGAGGTGGCATTTGAAATGAATTTTAATCTGCAGAGATGAAGGCAGGGGAAGGCAGAGGGAACAGTATGAGTAAAGACCCAGATCTGGCCAAGCACGGTGGCTCACACCTGTAATCCCAGCACTTTGGGAGGCCGAGGCACGCGGATCACCTGAGGTCAGGAGTTCGAAACCAGCCTGGCCAACATGGTGAAAGCTCATCTCTACTAAAAATATTTTTAAAATTAGCCAGGTGTGGTGGTGGGCGCCTGTAATCCCAGCTACTCAGTAGGTTGAGGCAGGGGAATCGCTCGAACCCGGGAGGCGGAGGTTGCAGTGAACTGAGATTGCAACACTGCACTCCAGCAGAGTGAGACTACATCTCAAAAACAAAGCAAAAGAAAAGACCCAGACCTGGGAAAAGATAGGGCAGTAAAATACAAGATATAGGACAGGACCAGACCATAGAGGATTCTGAGCATCTGTGTGATGGGTTTGAACTAAAGGCTGCAGGCAGTTGGAGCCAGTGAAGGTTTCCTGCCCTGAATCGCAGCAAATACACAAGCTGGAAACCTGAGAATAACAATAACTCATTGGCCCTTACTGAGTGCTTTCTATTCTAGGGACTTTTCTAAGGAATGACGTGTATTGATTCACCAAAGACTCAGAAAAATTCTACAAGCTAGATTATTCCCATTTTACGAATGAGGAAGTTGAGACATAGACAGATTAAGCCTCTTGCCCCAAAGTCACACAGCCTGCAAGCAGTGAAGCTGTGATTTTAACCCAGATAATCTGACTGCACATGCTTAACCACTAAGCTTCGAAGAGTCCACCACTTCCTCCTCTCTGATCCTTTCAGCCTTTACAAGTGCAAATCAATCACTTCCTATTGGCCATGGTCCCCGCCACAAAGTATCTTTTAGTCTGGAGTGGAAACTGATGTTTTCTTTCCATCCAGCCCATCACAAAGTCCTGCCCATTCTACTTCCTTGGATCATGAAATTGTCACTTCTCCTACCCAGCTGTGACTGCCTAAAATAAGGCCTCCTCAGTTCTCACTAGGACTACCTCATTGGCCGTGGCTCCCTCCAGTCTGTCCTCCACCTCTGCAGCCAGAGTGAGCCTGCCAAATCACCAGCTTAAAATCCTATTACTCCTCTGTCTAAATTCCATTGTCTGTTCCCCATCACCATCAGGATAAAAGTCCAAATCCTTAAATCCTTTATGCCCAACCTCGCCTCTCTTTCGGCTTTGTCTCCTGCTGTCCTCCCACTTGCTTCAGTCACATCACAGTGCTTATAATTTCTTAAATACACCAACCCTTCTGAACCTCCATGCTTGGCTTTTGCTATTTCTCTGACAAAAATGTGTGTTTCCTGGTGGCTGAGTCTATAACTTACCCTACTCATCAGACTGGGCGAATGAATGTATCTGTTATGTTTTCCATATCTCCAAAGAGTTTCATGAGGCTTTTAAAGAGTTTAGTGTCACACCTCCGTTCCTGTGTATTACTTCATAAAACATATAGACTACGACTTCTGTTGCAAATATGTTCTAGGTGCTGGTATACAGTGAGAAGAGAAAGGGCATGGTTGGGGCTCACAGTCTGATATTCACATATGGACTGATGAGCATGTTACAAGTTCTGAGCGAAGCAGCAGAATGTAGGGCTATGGTTCTCCTGTTCACTGCTACATCCCCAGGGTTCAAAATAGTGCCTGGCATATAGCAGACATCCTGAAAATAGTGATTGAATGAATGAATTGGCTTACTTGCTGCTTTGTCAGCTGTGCTTAAGTTTCCCTGAACCTCATGGGAGTGATTGAGAATAACTTCCTTAAAGAATTTTCTAAGTATGATAACCTTTTCTCTCAGTACACATCCTCACAATAAGATTGTAAGCTCAAGTTCATATGAGTTTGGTTTCTTTTTCCACAGTAACAGTGAGGTTTAATGCTGCCTTGTTGTACACACACACACACACACACACATACACATCCTTGCTTATGCTGCAAATAAGTTTTGTGGAATTTGATGGGGATTGGGATCCGCTCAGGACACAGTGGCCTTTGGCTGTCGGAGATGCTGATAGCATCTTGAGACATTGCATCGTCTGCATAAAACCTCTACAGATGCTTCCCGCATGGAATGTGCTAAGAGAGGCCCCCTTGATTGTGGGAACTTTCCCACCGCCTTCTGTGGGACAGGAAGCTCACCCCCAAAAGTCTAATTCCGCAGTCCTTACTCAAGCAAAATTCATTTCAGTGGGACCAAATGTGTTTGTGTGCAAACATACATTTAAGGAATCAGCTCATTAAAAAACATATTCAAGATGGCCATTTATCAGGAAGGCAAAATCTATTTAATATTAATAATGTTCAGTACTGCTTATTGAAAAACATTAGAATTTTACAGTATATGCTTGTAGTATCAATGCTCTATTGCATTTGATGGCTCAGTCTCTATCTCTGTTTGAAAAGCGACTATTAGGGCAGTCTTATGCTGGGTGACTGGCTGAAGAGAACCCTTAGGTGTTTTCTCAGCAGTCAAACATCCACACACTGGCCTGACTAGACCCAGCTTCAACTTGCTGGTGACAGCTGATGAGCTCAGTGCATGAGATAACCCAGCTGCACACAGGAGGGGAAGAGGCCAGGGAAACGTGGGTGGGATTTGACAGTAACTAGTAGTTAACACTGGATCTCAGGGACATGACTCTCATATGATGTGTGTGAAAGACCAGCATCAGGACACAGTATGAGATTACTTTTATTTGGGATACTGACAATATAGCCAATTTGAAGAGTGTATGGTAATTGTATCTATTACAGACTGCTGACCCAGTAGCACAGAGCATTCCATGTCAATTACTCTCCCAGGCTTTATATCATTCCTTTTGGAATAGGGAGGGCAGATGCCATACCAGGGATGGACTGAGTTCTGAAGGGGTGTGTATCTTGTCTGAGGTCTCTGCAGCTGTGCAGTGACCTGAGCTTTCCTGAGAGCAACAGCAGCTCTCTGTACACACAGCCTGGGCTGCATGGTCTGGCGGCCTCACACCAGCCCTGACGTATGGCACTGTGTGGCATCAGACTGCATGAATGCGTAGGCAGCAGAGCCAGCCAACTCAGCTCATGCAATATAACCAGACGGAGTTTCCCAAGGAGTTAAGGAAACACCCCAAGCAAAAGACCATAACACCTTGGCCCAGGGCCTGCCTTGACTTAGGGACCGAACAGAGGTTTCATCTGGAAAGGGCAAGAGGACTTTAGGTGACTTTATGAGCAGCTGTGTTGCAGACCAGGTACTCTGTGCCCCAGTTTCCTCATCCTTACAAAGTGGAGGTGATAACAGCCCCTTCCTCACATGTGAATTGTGTAAACCTAGTGTTAGCTATTATTTTGAAGCCAGCCTTCCTTCCTTCCCTCCCTCCCTTCCCTCCCTCCATCCTTCCTCCTTTCCTCCCTTCCTCTCTCTCCCTCCCTCCCTCCCTTCCTTCCTTCCTTCCTTGCTTCCCATCTCTCCCCTCCCTCCCTCTCTCCCTTCCTCTGTCCCTCTCCCCACCCTCTTTTGTTTCTCCATCTACACCCCTTACTCCAACCCTTTTCTTTTTTTTTCCTTATCACTTTTTGGACCTCAAGTGCAGAATAATTTTTTTTTCATCCAAACACATTGCATGTATTGTTTAATACAATTTACCTTTTCTTTTTGAAACGGATCGTATTTTGACCTAAGTACCCATCAATTTCTGCAAACAACTGGTCCACTGCCTCCCTGAGAAATTTGCCTGACCCTAGAGGCTGCTTTAGGTGTTATTCTCTGGTTGTATTGTTATTGTAATTTGAGTAACTACTTATTTGGGTTTATTGCCCATTAACCTATTAGGACCTCAAGAGAAGGACATATAACTCATTCACTTTGAGTCTCCAGCACTGACTCAGAGGAAGTCTCAATAAAGATTTAGGTATGGACGAAAAGAAAATTATTCAGATGCACCTCGACCTGACTCTCAAGATTCCCAAGCAACATAAGCCATTCAACCAGTGCCACCTCCTTCTATCTAAAACCCAGTCACCTGTAATCCAGGTAACCTTACTATGTGGTTTCTCTAGAGCCTATGGAAACATTGAAATAGGCCTGCAGACCTTTATTACTGTTGATGAAGTTTTTTAGGAATCTACGTACACCAATTTGGAACCACTCCTAAGGACAGTGATGTATGGAAATACTGAATTCCCATGAAATTTCAAGTACATTTTCAAGAGTACTTTTAAGTAAGGATATTTAAATTTATGTTATATGACAGTTTTGGAACACATTTCTTTTTTCACAAGTTAAATCCTTAAGTCAAACAGGAATTCTGTGGCTTAGAACACCTTTTAGGTGACTCACTGGTTAAGTCCGGGAAAAGTATAATACAGAAAGTTTTGTTGAAATGGAATTTGGTATATCATATTAACAAATGGTAATGTTAGCTAACACAAAGTTTTTATTATATGCCAGGTGCTGTTTTAAATGTGTTAATCCTTACAACAACCCTGTAAAGATTGGTATACCATCATTAGGATCCCCATTTTACAATGAGAGACCGGAAGCACCAGGAATGTAAGGAACTTCGCAAAGGTTACACAGCTCATGAAGACTGGGGCACCCGGCTTCAGAATGGGTCCCTTTAACAACCATGCTGTGCTACCTTAGAGTTGAGATGCAATAGAGCAGGATGGTTGAACATGGTTCCAATTCTCACCTCTGCTATTTCCTAGCTGTGTAACCCTGGACAAGTAATTTCATCTTTTTGTGCCTGGATTCTCATTTTCTAACTGTACTTCCTTGTACTTCTAGGATTGTTGCAAAACTTAAGTAGGATTATGGATGTTATGTGCTTAAAATAGTCCACTGCATGTTCTATAAGCGCAAGATATTAATTACATGGTCCCAGGCCCTCACAGAGCCCAACACCAAGTTCCCTAGGCCTAATACCCACTTTTATGATACCCAGTGCAGTTTTATGCCAGCCTAGTTTCTACAGAAGGAATTAAGATGAATATTTTTTGAGTTTGAATTATTTTGCCTCAAGAACTCTCTACAAAGACCTCAATCAGCCTAACTGAATTCCATCAACCTTTTTTTGAATTTTTCTGGATCAAGGCCAGCTTTATGTCACTGGTTATATTTGAAGTATAAAGGCATGTGTATTCCTGTCCCTCAGCCCTCCTATGTGGCATTAGTGCACAGCTGGTTCATCTCTGTTTTGAGCACTGCTTTCTCCTTGGGAAACCTTTCTAAATAGTCAACACCCATGAGAGGAATAACATCAGTCCCCAACATATTCATGTGAATTAGTTTATCACATCCTTTCTCAGTGCCAGGACAGTCATAGGAGTGAATTTGGGGGCAGGATTCAGGAAGAGAGGAGCTAAAGTGGAGGGAGGTCAGTCAGGGATCAGAAGAGGGTCAAAATGAAGAACTGAAAACTCATAGCTGGCCAAGGGCAATGCAAAGGAGTGACTGAAGAGCCACGGCCATATTGTTTTGAGTTTTTTCTATTCTTGACTTTTGGGATTTAATTTATTAGAGAATATAATGTCTACTTCCTATCGGATGAGTCCTTTCTCAAACAAGTGACAACGTGCAAGCAATTGTTTGCAAATCAGCCTCTAAAGCCATGACCAGTATTTAGACTGCAAGATCCTGATGTAGTCCTTTTGCGCCTTTGTGATTTTTGTATCCATCAATCATCTTCAAAAAATGCTTAAAATGATAGTTCTTCTTCAAGTTGTTTTCTCCTGTGTACTTATAACTGATAATGAAATATAGTAAGGCCTAAATTGGATATAAGAATGTTCTCGTATATACTGTGGTTTTTGCAATAATAATTATAAAGCATAGCTTAAATCCTTGGATGAAATTGTAACAGCTCCATTGAGTTCCAGGGCTATTGAACACTATGTTAATTACAGAAATGATTTTGGTTACTAGCACTTCTGTTGTCGCATTTGATATGGAACTTCCCCTTTGAGAGCTTCATGTGTCCTTGTGCTGGCATTAGGTCCAAACCAAACAAGACCTGTGATTATTTAAAGAAGGTACTCTGACTGCACGGTTCATTCATCCTTTACAGATACAAAAATAACACATTGTTTTATCTGTGAGTATAAGAATCCTTTCAAAGGAAATAAAAAGAGCAGACAGTTTCCTTCCTGGCTAATTCACCAACCTCTTTAAATCTGTTAAACATAGCCACAGACACAACTCGTTTGCTTGGTTTCATTTCCTAAACTCGATTTGACAAGATAAGTCAGTGTGAGGGTCCATATGCATCTAACAGGAAATAAAGTCTAAATCTAGGGAATGTTTCGTAGCTACCAGGGTGGTAAGAACAATGACTCTAGAGCAAGAGTCCCATTTCAGTGATAAAATTACTGAGCAGGTACTGTATTCAGTGGTTGTGAACAACATCCAGGGATCAAGTTTTAATCCAGTGAGCCCAAACTACTTTCATTCAAGATACTGCATCTGACTCATACACGCAGGCTTTTCTAAGATCCACTAAATATTAACATTCAAAATTTCTTCCTGTGTAAAATTATATTCTTATATAGACTTGAAACCTGCCTCTTGGAAATTTCACTACTATCTCCATTCCTTGGTTCTAGTTATCTTTTCTGGTGTATCAAAGACTGAGTCAAATGCCTCTTCTGTCAGAAAGCTCCTTAAGTATTTGAAGAAAACAATCATGTTACTCCCGCGTTGTCTCTTTTTTGGACTCAGTACCCTCATTTTGTGGCACTATTCTATTCCTATCCAGGATATAACTCTATTTATTTGTTTCTTTTATAAATGGGCACAATATTTCAGGTGTGGTTGGATGATTGCCAGTCAGGTAATCTGTGTTTTCAGCTAACTGCAATTTTTAAGCAAAAAGGTTGGATACAGTCATCACTCTTATAAAAGAGAGCAAAAGAGAAGTCCAAAAAACTATAAAAAGCAGACACAAGAGTTCAAAAAGCATAGCAGTTGGGGGCAATAATGAGCGAAATAATGGAATATATATATATATATATATATTATTATGCCACATATATATGTATATGTGTGTATATATATATATATATATATGTATGCCACATATATATGTGTATATGTGTGTGTGTGTGTATATATATATATATATATATATATATATATGGCAGCCAATATGGGCAATTCAAGTGAAAATTACCTCCACTTTCGACAAGAGTAAATGATACGGCTGACAGAAAGGTTTAGAAATTATCAGTAATGCAGTATTCTTAACATCTAACTTTTCAGAAAAGCATAACATTAATGGGAAAAGGAATCAGCATAGGAAGTCTGGAGTCATGTAAAAATAAGAGAAATGGAGAAAAATAAAAATAACAGGATCACTGGAAGACTGCTTTTGCTCAATTTTATCCTAAGCCCTGCAAGGATAAAACAACTTCCTAAGGCAACTCAGGAATGAGAAGAGCGGAGGAAGGGTGGAAACATTCTGAGGTTTACATGGACGCAAGTCTCAGCCTCACCATGTAGTCATTGTGCGACTTTGGGCAAGTTATTTAACTTCTTTGCGTTTCCATCGTCCCATCTGTAGATTGAAGCTACTACTGTTGATTTCTTTGGATTCTTGCAAGATTAATAGGATTAAATATGTCATGTGTCCAGCACAGTGCCTGCACACAAAGGTACTAAATAAATGTTTCCTGCTAAGTGCTGGGCATGTGTACAGGATACAGAGATATCTCAGACAGTCCTGTTTCAAAGTTTATAATTTGGTAGGGAAGAGAAGCATATCAACCCCAAAATAATAATAAAAAGAAGAATAAAATAAGTACTGGCTAATGATTCTAGAAGCGGGGAGTGAGAGAGCAGAGACTCAGTATCCGCCTCAGCCGTTCATCCTGGAGGATATTCCAGGGTAGAAAGCACTTCAGCTGGCCTTAGAGATAAGAAGCATTTGGCTGGAATGGGGAATGGAGCCTGTACAAAAGACATTCTAGGATGCACTAACATCACAAACAGAGGCCACAGTTGGCGTTATGTGGCGAGTTGGGCTCACCAATGCCCAAAAGACTGACTCTAATCCAATCTGGAAGGCCCCATGGTGCTGCTGATCTGGCCTGGAGTAGTGAAAGAATATCAGCAGGCCTCCTGCAGAGCAGACTGATGGCAAACAGAAAGTTCTCAAAGTGGGGAGAAGAAACTCACAGATGTCGTAAATGCACACTTTTTTTTTTTTGAGACGGAGTCTTGCTTTGTCACCAGGCTGGAGTGCAGTGGTTTGATCTCGACTCACTGCAACTTCAGTCTCCCGGGTTCAAGTGGTTTCCCTGCCTCAGCCTCCTGAGTAGCTGGAACTACAGGTGTGCGCCACCATGCCCGGCTAATTTTTTTGTATTTTAGTAGAGACGGGGTTTCACCATTGCCAGGATGGTCTCGATCTCCTGACCTCATGATCCACCCACATTGGCCTCCCAAAGTGCTGGGATTACAGGCATGAGCCACTGCGCCCAGCCGTAAATGCACAATTTTAAGCACACTAGATTCTGAGAAACCCAGATCAACCTGGCAGAAAAAGGGAAGGGGAAGGAAGTCAAGACTTTGAGGAGACCTACAAACATGCAGAAATGTCACTGTTTCATACCCAGGCTCCTCCCAGACCATCAGAGTCCAGCCATTGCTGCCCCATATTCCCTAGTGGAGGGCTGGGGACAGACACATGCAGGGGAAGGCAGTCATCCAGTGGCGGGAGGGGGGGAGTCTGAGAAGAGTTCAGTTTTCTTCTCCAGTCTGCCATGACCAGACTGTATGAGTTAGGTGAGTCACTTCAGACCTCTCTGGAGGTTTATCACTGCTCTGTGTATCTCTTGGGGGATGATGGGAGGATATGGGGGAAATGACATCTGCTCTGAGGATAAGTGACGTCTCCTTGCTCCCTGTGTTCCCTGGCCTCAGTGCAGCCACTTCTTAGGACTACATGTCTGGGGTGCCTGTTAAAAGACAGATTAGCAGCTATCTGGGAAAGAAGGTGTTAAACAGAGATGCTAATAAACTGTTTTCTGTATGAGCGAGCAGAAAAGTGAACATAATATTTTAGAACAGGGATTATTTGGGAGCCAAAACCATTACTAGTATTTGGGGAATGCTACCCTCTCACTTTTTCTGAAAGTATAAATTTGTGGTGGAATAGTTTCGGACTTTCAGGGGGCTCTTTAATATCATCTCCTTCTAAAAGAATAGAGATGATGTTCTGTTTTAAAGGGGTTTGAATCCTCAGAGTTACAGTATTTAAGCAATATAAGTTTCAGGGGAAAAAAACCCTGAAGTACATTGCTTTCTTCCTAGTTTCTCCCCCACAAAATACTTGCATATTCTGAAGTCGACTGGTTAGCATTTAGAAATAGGCTACTGAACAATCTCCATCTTTTCATGTAAAACCTCAATATGCCATAGATATTTACATCTAAGAGGTGCCAAGCTGATATTTTATGATGTTGTAAATTTTATGTTTTAGATGATTCTTAGCATTAGATAATTGAAATTGAGGTGAAAACTATTTTCCAAATGGAAGCCACATGGCCATAGCTGGAGTAGGATTAGGCCTCTGTGTATTTTGCTGCTGAGCAAACTGTCTAAGACCTATAAAGGGGAAGCACTTGGAATATTTTTCTTAAATGTGGTTTGTTGATTATGTGTTGCTTCTCTCTGATAATATTTTACAGCCCACTTCATTTTAAAAAGCCAGCTTATGAAAGCATTTGGAATAGCAGCATATGTCTAACTCCTAGGAATTAGAAAAGGAAAACAAATGAACAATTTTAAGTGTGCGAGTTCCCCCTCCTCACCTACCCCCCTCCCTTTTTCCTTCTTGGATGTCTCTCTCACAGGTGTGGACTATGGCCACTCTCCGTGGCAGGGTGTAATCACACGGTCAGAACTAGGTTTCCTTTCTTCTGGAACGATTTCTTCTGCAGACATGGTGTTCAGATTTTGGGCTCTCAAGAATGGCCAGCTGGTGTCTTCACCTTCTGCTTTGCCAGACAGAACCAGACAGTCCCTTCCCAGAGTGGCAGGGAGAGGGGGAGAAGGAGGTCAGGGGGAAGGAACAGACTGGAGCGGGCAGCAGGAGACTGGGAGGTGGAAAGTTAAACAAACAGGGAAATAGATGTCTGACCAATTTCTTGTTGCTTTCTTAAGCAGCTGTTTACCTTGAACAGTGAGGTATGCTGAACTTTCCACGGAGCCCTTCTGGTTGGTGGCTTTGCAGTGATAGACACCTTCATCCTCTTCTGTGACTCTTTCAATAAACAGCGTGCTGCTTCCTGGTCCTAAAATAATTCCTGAGGGGTGAGAGATGTTTAGATTAGTGGGCCTGGATGACAAACAAAAAACAGCTACTTCTGTAACACAACCTTCTTCCTATCATTATGCATTCAGACAAGGAAATCCGAGCTCTAGTGAACCTGGGGCAGGGTTGCTTATTTGTTTTCTCTGGGACCAGGCTTTCTTTTTCTTTTTTTTTTTTCAGGCTTTCTAATAGCACCTTCACCACCCAGCAAAACTGTGATCTCCAGCTTTGGAGATGGAGATTCATCTATCCTGTAGAAAGAAACACGAAGCAGCTGCCATGCCCAACTTGGAAAGTTGCAGATATCAAGAAGGCAGCATATCTAATAATAACAACTATCAATTACTCAACACTCTTTATGTGCTTGGCACTATGTGACACACTTTCATACCTTGACATTTACAACCAGCCTTTCAGCTAACATTGTCTTCCTTTTACAAGTGAGGAAACTGAGATTCTGCGAGATTAAGTAACTTCACCAAGAGCATGCAGTTTGACTGAAAGCACATTTGTGGCATATGGGTCAAAGGAAATAATATTTCATTTGTCATAAAGCTTGGTGAGTCAGTATAGCCTAGTGATAAAGAGTTTGCCTGGGCTGTTTTAATCCATGCCTTAGCACTTCAAGCTTTGTCACTTAGGCAAGTTACTTGATCTTTCTAAGTTTCAGTTTCCTTAATCTTAAGATAAAAATGGAAGTAATTCTTACTCTATAAGTGAAAAAATATATGGCAAGTCCATGGCACATAGTAAGTGCTCAGTAAATGTAAGTTTAAGGGTTACTACAGAATACAGTGTAGTAGAAGGAGCCCCATGAATTTTCAGACCCCCAAAAGGGTTCAAGACCTTGAAGCTTCAATACTTTCTACTATCACCAAGTGTTTGTTGAGTATTTACTCTACCATCAGTTAGTACTGCAAAACAGCAGGCTAAGAGGTAGGCAGGCTAAGACATGGTATCTGTTGAGAAGGAAAAATTAATTCATACCAACCACACATATATACATTCTCTCTCTCCCACACATGTTCAACACATATACTCACACACACAAACCAGCAAATAGAAAATGTTTAATGAATGAGAATGAATGAATGTAGCACAGGATATCTAATTAAGTAGAAAGTCTGGCACAGAGAAGGAGATCGGTAAGGAAAGGCATACTTGGAGAAAGCTGCATGGAAGAGGTGGGCCTCGAGTTGAGGTTTGAAGGATTATCAGAGGTGAAGTAAGAAAAGGAAAGCATGAGAAATGTCATGATGTGGAAATAAACAGGGATTGAGTACTTGTTCCAGAATAGTGATAAAATGGGCCTGGTCAGACTACAGGCTGTATTTCATTAGTTTAAATAGTTTGTATTTCTCCTGATTGTGAAAGATGTCCTCAGTATAGAAAGTTGAGAAATATTTGAAAGCATAAAAAATATAATATTACAAAGCTATGGTAATCAAAACAGCCTGGTACTGTTATAAAAACAGACCCACCAACCAATGGAATAGACAAGAGCCCAGAAATAACCCAAACGTCTAAGGTCAACTGATTTTTGACAAGGAGCCAAGAACACACAGTGGGGGAAGGACAGTCCCCTTAATAAACGGTGTTGGAGTCGGGGGTGGTGGGAGAAGGAGGAGGGGAGCGAATCACTTATAAATGGCGCCGAAGCAGGACCCAAAGCCTAAATTCCAGGAGGGTGAGCGAGTGCTGTGCTTTCATGGGCCTCTTCTGTATGAAGCAAAGTGTGCAAAGGTTGCCATAAAGGGCAAACAAGTGAAATACTTCATACATTACAGTGGTTGGAATAAAAATTGGGATGAGTGGGTTCCGGAGAGCCGAGTACTCAAATATGTGGATACCAATTTGCAGAAACAGCGAGAACTTCAAAAAGCCCATCAGGAGCAGTATGCAGAGGGGGAAGATGAGAGGGGCTGCCCCAGGAAAGAAGACATCTGGTCTGCAACAGAAAAATGTTGAAGTGAAAACAAAAAAGAACAAACAGAAAACACCTGGAAATGGAAATGGTGACAGTACCAGTGAGATCCCTCAGCCTCCTCGGAAGAAAAGGGCCCGGGTAGATCCTACTGCTGAAAATGAGGAAACATTCATGAACAGAGTTGAAGTTTAAGATTCCTGAAGAACTAAAACTGTGGCTTGTTGATGACTGGGACTTAATTACCAGGCAAAAGCAGCTCTTTTATCTTCCTGCCAAGAAGAATGTGGATTCCATTCTTGAGGATTATGCAAATTACAAGAAATCTCGTGGAAACACAGATAATAAGGAGTATGCAGTTAATGAAGTTAAGGCAGGGATAAAAGAATACCTCAGTGTTATGTTGGGTACCCAGCTACTCTACAAATTTGAGAGACCACACTATGCTGAAATTCTTGCAGATAACCCTGATGCACCCATGTCCCAGGTGTATGGAGTGCCACATCATACTGAGATTATTTGTACGAATTGGAGCAATGTTGGCGTATACACCTTTGGATGAGAAGAGCCTTGCTTTATTACTGAGTTATCTTCATGATTTCCTAAAGTACCTGGCAAAGAATTCTGCAACTTTGTTTAGTGCCAGCAATTATGAAGTGGCTCCTCCTGAGTACCACTGGAAAGCTGTGTGAGAGGTGCTCTCACTCACTTATGTTTGGATCTCCGTAAACACATTTTTGTTCCTAGTCTATCTCTTGTACAAATGATGTGCTTTGAAGATGTTAGTGTATAACAATTGATGTTTGTTTTCTGTTTGATTTTAAACAGAGAAAATAAAAGGGGTAATACCACCTTTGAAAATAAATAAATAAATAAAATAAAATGGTGTTGGGAGGCCAGGTGCGGTAGCTCATCCCTGTAATCCCAGCACTTTGGGAGGCCAAGGTGGGTGGATCATGAGGTCAGGGGATCGAGACCATCCTGGCCAACATGGTGAAACCCCCATCTCTACTAAAAATACAAAAAAAGATTTAGCAGGGCATGGTGGTGTGTGCCTGTAATCCCAGCCACTCAGGAGGCTGAGGCAGAGAATTGCCTGAACCCAGGAGGCAGAGGTTGCAGTGAGCCGAGATCATGCCACTGCACTCCAGCCTGGGTGACAAAACGAGACTCCATTTCAAAAAAGAAATTTAAAAAAAAATGGTGTTGGGAAAACTGGGTATCTGCAGACAGAAAAATGAAAATGGACCCTTCTCTCATCCCTTATACAAAAATGAACTCAATATGGATTAAAAACTTAAATGTAAGACCTGAAACTATAAAACTACTAGAAGAAAATATGGGGGAAAAACTCCATGATAGTGGTCTGGGAAGAGATTTCTTGGATATGACCCCAAAAGCACAGGCAACAAAAGCAAAAATAGGCAAATGGGATTGCATCAAACTAAAAGACTTTGACACAGCAAAGGAAACAATTAATATAGTGAAGAGATAACCTACAGATTGGAAAAAAATATTTGCATATCATACATCACATAAGGAGCCAATATCCAAAATATACAGAGAACTCAAACTACTCAATAACAAGGAAACAATCTTGGCTGAGGAGTTTCAATTCAATGTAGAAGGAAAGAGAGTCACGAAGATTTTTGAGCCTAGTGAAAGCGACATTTAAGGACTTTCAGTCTAGAAGGAGAATACAGGCTGGACTGGAATGAGGAAAGCACAATCTTTTAAGTCCTGCTCATCAGTTGTAATTCAGGCAAGGAATGACAAAGTCTCAAACTTGGATGGTGGGAAAGGAAGTGGAGAGAAAGAAATGGAAACAGACACTTTGTAGAAAAAACCTATAGGAATTAGTGCTTTATTGGATACAGCAGTAGAAAAAGAGCGAGATGAGTCCAAGGTGATTTCAATATTTTAAACCCAGATAACAGGAAAAAAAAGACAGCTCTTCCCTATAACCTTGGCTAAGTCATTTAATCTCTCTGGGGCTATTTCCCCATCTGTAAGTGAGAATAATCCCTGCTCCACCTGTTTCATGATCAGCTGAGATAACTTAAATGGAAGCATTGGAGCTTTGCGAAGTATAAGATACAGCATGAGTGGCAATCACAGAAAATAAAAGTGGCCATACAGTTGCTCGGGGTCAATGAACATTTATAATGGCAACTATTTTGCTACCTACAATCATTACAATCATCTCCATTGCAGCAGATCAGAACTTCAGCCAATTTTCTATCACTCAAGGGTAGCATTATGGGCTGGGCACGGCAGCTCATGCCTGTAATCCCAGCACTTTGGGAGGGTGAGGCGGGAGAATCGCTTAAGCCCAGCAGTTCGAGACCAGCCTGGGCAACATAGTGACATTCCATCTCTACTAAAAATTGAAAAAAAAAAAAAAAAAAGAGGCTAGCACCATGAGCAAATAAAGTCAAAGGACTTGGATTTCGCCCAAGGAGAGTGTGTAATTATGAAAGATGGGAGATAGTAGCCAGGATGCTCATGAGCTAACATCATCTGGCACAGATTCCTCTTTCCAGCCCAAGGAGGAGACAAGATGGGGTGAGAAGCTGTCCAAATTCAATGGGCAAAGCTCTTCTTTCTGACGTGCCCTCATATTGCACTGTAACAAATGACACGGAGACACTGATGTGTCCCCATTAGATAGGCCACTCAGACGCTCAGAACGGTCATCAGGTCCTTGCTCATCCTCCACTCTTGCTATTTATTTCCCTCTTACAAAAATAAGCATGTTATCACCCTTATAATCTGTCTCCATCCCTCAGATCTTTTGTTCATACTTAATTCATTGTTGTCTCCCCTGGTTTCTCTAATACTTGAATCTGTTGATACTCACTTTATATGACTCAATTTGTAGGATGCAGGCTCTTGTCTGCTGAGGAAAATGCCTTTTTAAAAGGGTTCTATTTTTAGCTTAATTTTAATTTTTTTGGCAAAGCACTTCCAAAAATTTTAAAGTGAAGAAAAGCATAACCATGTATCTACCATTAAGATGATTAGATGTCAACATTTTGCCATATTTGCTTTAGACAGACCCATTTCTCTCTGTCTTTCATATGACATAAAATTTATAGATACTTTATCCCTTCCTTTACCCTCTCTCTCCAGAGGTATCTGAAGTTGGTGTGTAAATTCTCATGCATGTTTCTGTACTTTTTCTACATAGGTATGCATCGCTACAGAATACAGTATATTATTTTGTGTGCTTAAAAATTCTAAATACACCTGTAATGCTAGCACTTTGGGAGGCCAAGGTAGGCGGATCATGAGGTCAGAGTTCAAGACCAGCCTGGCCAATGTGGTAAAACCCATCTCTACTAAAAATACAAAAAATTAGCCAGGCATGGTGGCGCGCCCCTGTAATCCCAGCTACTCTGGGATGCTGAGGCAGGAGAATCTCTTGAACCCGGAAGGAGGAGGTTGTGGTGAGTGGAGATCATGCCACTGCACTCCAGCCTGGGTGACAGGCAAGACTCCATCTCAAAAAAACCCAAAAATTCTGAATAACTGCTATCATAGAGTGTGCATATATATATATATATATATATATATATATATATATATAAAATTTTTCAACTTGATTGTTTTCCCATTCAGCAATACTTTTAACTTATCCTTTTTTTTTTTTTTTTTTTTTTGCCCAGGCTGGATCTTGGCTCAGTGCAACCTTTGCTTACTGGGTTTAAGCGATTCTCCTGTCTCGGCCTCCCAAGTAGCTGGAATTACAGGCGTCTGCCACCTCACCTGCCTACTTTTTGTATTTTAAATAGAGATGGGGTTTCGTCATGTTGACCAGGCTGGTCTTGAACTCCTGACCTTAGATGATCTGCTTGCCTCCGCCTCCCAAAGTGCTAAGATTACAGGCATGAGCCACCGTGCCCGGCCAATATTTATCCTTGTTGATGAATGTAAGTAGAGTTTAGTTTTGAACTAATGTATAATATTCTATTGTATAAAAAAGCCATAGGTTTTAAATTTAACTTAACTTTTTCTTAGATGGGGTCTTGCTCTGTCGCCCAGGATGGAGTGCAGTGGTGCAATCACAGCTCACTGCAGCCTCAATCTCCCAACTTCAAGCAGTCTTCCCACCTCAGCCTCCCGAGTAGCTGGGAGCACAGAACACACACATTCCCATGCCCAGCTAAGTTTTAAATTTGTTGTAGAGATGAGGGTCTCACTATGTTGCTCAGGCTGGTCTTGAACTCCTGGGCTCAAGTGGTCCTCCCACCTTGGCCTCCCAAAGTGCTGGGATTACAGGTGTGGGTCACTGTATCTGGCCCAGAGATGTTTTAAAACTGTGCTTTTCTGTAGGACAGTTCGGTAGTTTTTCCTTTTTTTGCTGTTACAAAACAGGCTATAATGAACATATGTGAAACACCGTTATGTACACTTCTCCTTATGCTGGGTTGTAGAATATACTCATTTTCAACTCTACCAAGTATTACACAATTGTCTTCCAAAATACCAACCTACACTTAACCAGCAGTGAATAAGAGCTCCCCTTTTCTCATATACTCACCAATATTTGGTGTTATCATGCTTTAGTTGATGGCAAAATGATTGATGTGAAATGGTATCTTGCTGTGGTTTTAATCTACATTTCCCTGATTACTATTTAGGTGAATATTTTATTTTATTTTATTTTATTTTTGAGATGGAGTCTTGCTCTGTCACCAGGCTGGAGTGCAGTGGTGCGATCTTGGCTCACTGCAGCCTCCGCTTCCCGGGTTCAAGCTCTTCTCCTGCCTCAGCCTCCCAAGTAGCTGGGACTACAGGCATGCACCACCACACCCAGCTAATTTTTGTATTTTTAGTGGAGATGGGGTTTCACCATGTTCACCAAGATGGTCTCGATCCCTTGACCTCATGATCCTCCTGCCTTGGCCTCCCAAAGTGCTGGGGTTTACAGGCATGAGTCATCATACCTGACCAGTGAAATATTTTTATTGGCCATTCGGGTTTCTCTTTCTGTCAATTGCCTGTTCCTATCCTTTGCCCATTTTTCTATTGTCCTATTTGTCTTTTCATCAATGATTTTACGGTTCTTTATATGTTTGGGATGCTAATTCTTTGTTGGCATAATACATTTCAAGTCTTCCTTCATTGTATGAACAGTCTTTTAAACTTCACTTATGGTAAATTTTTATTTTATTTATTTACTTATATTTATTGAGATAAGGTCTCTTTCTGTTGCCCAGACTGTAGTGGCAAGATCAGAGCTCACTGCAGCCTTGAATTCTTGGGCTCAAGTGATCCTTCGCCTCAGCCTCCAAGTAGTTGGGATTACAGGCATAAGCCATGGTCCCTGGCCATGGTTAATTTTTAATACAAAGCTTTAAATTTTTTAACATAATAAAATTTATCAGTATTTTTTGTTATACTTTGTGCTTTTTGTTACTTAAGAAATCTTTTTCTACCCTGATATCATAAAACATTCACCTTGTATACTTTCTTCCTAAAATCTGTTTAAAAGATTCATTTAATATTTTACATTTTCTTATGGTGGTTTTTAATCTATATAGATTTTCCTTTGGGGAGGGGTATGTGTATACTATAAAGTAAGGACCTAATTCTTACCATATAAATAGCCAATTATCCCAGTATCATTTATTGAATAATATCTTCTTTTCCTGCTAAGTTGTTGTGCCAGCTCTGTTCAGATACTACCTGAATTTTTTTATGTTGAAGCTCCCATGTAGTTGTATATTTGTGGTTCTGTTTCTAGGCTCTTTATTTATTACAGTGATCTATTTATCTATCCCTGTACCACATAAGTTAAATTATGATTGCTTGACAATACATCTTGATATTTGTTATGGCCTGACCAGATCTTTTTCAAAATGGTCTTGACTATTCTTGGCCCTTTATACTTCAATACTTTATACTTCAGAGTTTGCTTGTCAAATTCTTTAAAAAGCATGATTTGAATGTTTATTGAAATTCTACTGAGTTTATATTATATTATAATTTGGGGGAAATGGTCATATTTTTAGGTGGAATCATATGAAATTGCCAATACTTTGACCTATAAAAATGGCAATATGGCACTAGCTAATAATTAGTGTTTTCATAGAAGGCTATTGAGTGTCTTTGAGTTATTTAGGTTTTCTTGTATGTCATTTGATAGTTTTATGATTTTCTCTTTAAATATCCTGCTTTTCTTCAGTTATATTTATTCCTAGATATATTTTAATTTTGTTGTTATGCAAAATAATATTGGGGTCTTTGAAAGTTCACTCTGTTTGAATTTTCTCTTTCCTCTTCAGGTATTAGTCGTTAGAACATGCAAAAGTCACTTTTTTTTTTTTTTTTTGAGATGGAGTCTCGATCTGTCGCTTAGGCTGGAATGAAGTGGTGCAATCTCCGCTCACTGCAACCTCTGCTCCCAGGCTCAAGTGATTCTTCTGCCTCAGCCTCCCTAGTAGCTGGGATTACAGTCATGTGCCACCATGCCTGGCTAATTTTTGTATTTTTAGTAGAGAGGGGGTTTCACCATGTTGGCCAGGCTGGTCTTGAACTCCTGATCTCAAGTGATCCACCCACCTCAGCCTCCCAAAGTGCTGGAATTACAGGCGTGAGCCACCACGCCTGGCCAGAACTCACTTATAAACACGATGCTCTGCTTTGTGTTTCTGAGATAATTTAATCATAGGTCTGTTTGCTTGCTTCTAAAGGATAGCCTAAGTCATTTCCATGTGCTTGTTTGTGTATTTCCTTGGTTTCTAACACTGAATAAAGATTATTTAACCACTGAAGACATAACAATTCCCATGGAAACTCATTATTTATTTCTCTTTACTCTAAGAAGCTGTATCAGATGGACCAACAGGGCATAGAGCAGCACTTGCAAACACAGATGCCTTCAGGAGCCAGGCACATAATATAAATGAGTTGGGACAGAGATAATGGCAGGGGGACTATGTCTCTGGCGAATAGAAGGCCTGTCTCCCATCTAAAAGCAGAAGCCTCTGCTTACCTCCAACCTATTGGGAATTTGGGGATTTGAGTCCGGTGTTGTCTTCTGAGTTTTAGAAAGAAGGCAGAAATTTGAATTTTTTTTTTTTTTTTTAATGTTAAAGCTCATGATTTTTAAATGTTGGCAACTGGATCAACTTATATAGATTTACTGTGAGGGCCAATAAAAACATGGATGTAAGATATATTACACATAACTTGACTTAGAGTATATACATGGGGGATAAGCTTTTATGTTGTTATTAAGCAAGCACCTTCGTGATCTGGCCCTTTCTATCTTCCCAGCTTCTGTGCCTGCTGTATCCCTACATGCGTTTTTGGTACTAACCATACTAATCTATTTGCAGTTTGTTCTAAGCCTCAGTGACTTTACACACGTGGTTCCCTTGATGCTTGGTTAGCATTTGCTTGTTCTTTAATATTCAGCTCAGGATTAGCTGCTCTGGAAAGCATCTTCTTCTTCTTCTTTTTTTATTTTTTTTTGAGATGGAGTTTCGCTCTATTGCCCAGGCTGGATTGAAATGGCATGAACTCGGCTCACTGCAACTTCGACCTCCCAGGTTCAAGTGATTCTTATGCCTCAGCCTCCTGAGGGAGGGATTATCAGGTGCCTGCCACCATGCCCGGCTATTTTTTTCTATTTTAATAGAGATAGGGTTTCATCTCGTTGGCCAGGCTGGTCTTGAACTCCTGACCTCAGGTGATTCACCCACCTTAGCCTCCCAAAGTGCTGGGATTGCAGGCGTGAGCCACTGTGCCTGGCGGGAAGCATCTTCTGATGCTCTTGGACCCCATCTCTGTTACTCCTGTGTCACCCTGTGCATACCCCTACTCTGGCACTTACCATTTTGTTGTGAAATTGCTGACTTTCTTATCTGCCCATTCCACTGTGGGCTCCTGGAGAATGGTAACACTACCTTATTCATTGCTAAGTCTTCAGTGTCTAGTGCAGGGCCGACAGACAGCTGATTTTCAGTAACTGAGGAAAATGACCACATAAATCAAGACAATGGAAAATGGCATGTAGAGGAAAATGGCAAATGGAGGAGGGGGAGTGAGCTTTGCAATCTTTGCTGAATATGATGAAGCTGAGGTAGTTATTAGTGCTAACTCCTTGGGTAGTGGTATGGACTGATGCTCTGCAGCATGCCAAGCTCACCTCAGAATTTGTAAAATTGTGTCAGTTAATTTTGTTATCTTAAGGTTCAAAAAAGCCTCAGTTCCTGGAGCTTAGAATGCAAACTCTGGTGGTTCCATGCATTTGCTAACGCATTAAACCCCAAGAGGACAAGTAAAACTTTACACTGGGCTGTTTTTGTAGAAATGTGTTATGTCCTCTAACGTATCTGATGGTCAAACTTAGTGTGAGGATTTGAATAATCTATTATGCTGGTTGCTAATGGAGGATGTGGATAAGTTTTTGACCATGATGTCCTCATTTATTCATGGGATATTGTCTAAATTTTCAAGATGTCCAATTTTAAATTTTAAAGGTGTAAATTCAAGGGACTTTGTAGACAGTTTTATTTCTTCCCATTATACCTTAAGGTGAAGGACAATCTTGTCATTTTATGTATAAGCACCATATTGCCCAGGGAAGAGCATGGAATATAATTTTAATCCAATTCACCACTGAGTAAATAAATCTGTAGAGCTTTTGAATTCACCTATTTGATTAAATAAATGCAGGCCATGTGTTTGCCTCCTGTTCTTTACATACACAAAAATGGCTTGTTGCTCTCCTAAACTGGCCTACTAGTCTGACCAGTGACTTCTGTTCTGTTGCTCAGTTGACCATCTGTACTGTTGACTTAGAGAATATTATGTTCATCCACTTTGGCCCAACTAATATTCGTCATCAAAACTCTCTTCTTTATTCATCAAAGTTCAATTCAGATGATATCTCAGATGAAATCTCCCCTGATTAGCCATCAGAGGTGCTAATTTTTATCTGATGTTATTTTATACTACTCACATTGCACATTTATGAACTGACTTAGTATCTATTATGTTTCAGTTTTT
This sequence comes from Ateles fusciceps, assembly GCA_036589455.1. Lineage (NCBI taxonomy): Eukaryota > Metazoa > Chordata > Mammalia > Primates > Atelidae > Ateles > Ateles fusciceps. The sequence continues at coordinate 2,013,205 of JAZHEH010002853.1, read as the reverse complement.
CAAAGGTGAGGATTATATGTTGCTTATTTTCATTTTCTCTAGAATATAATAGAGGATCAGGCTCAGAGTAGGCGATTAATATATGTATGTTAAGTTTAATAGAATAAAAAGTGAGTTTTATTTATTTATCTATTTCAAGATGGAGTTTCGCTCTTGTTCCCCAGTGCAATGAGTGATCTCAGCTCACTGCATTCTCTGCCTCCTGGGTTCGAACGATTCTCTCGTCTCAGCCTCCTGAGTAGCTGGGAATACAGGCATGCACCACCATGCCCAGCTAATTTTGTGTTTTTAGTAGAGACAGGGTTTCACCATGTTGGTTAGACTGGTCTCGAACTCCTGACCTCAAATGATCCACCTGCCTCGGCCTCCCAAAGTGCTGGGATTATAGGCGTGAGCGACTGTGCCTGCCATGTTTGTTATTGTTATGATAGTCTTGGCTCTCCAACTAAAGGATAAGTTCTTTGAAGTTGACATATAATATGTTTTCAATAAATGGTAGCTATGGTGATTATGATGATAAATTCTTTGAAGTTGACACATAATATGTTTTCAATAAATGGTAGCTATGGTGATGATGATGATGATGATGACGATGATGATGATGGTGATGATGTTGATGTATACAGTTCTAGGTACACAGTAAATAATCATATCTTTAGATTGGCAGCTTTTAATTCATTAGCTAAGAGCTGTGTCCGAACTAAGAACCATAAGAGCCAAAATATAGAGATGGCTAAAGGTGACCCAGGAAAGGTAGAGGCAGGATGTCAGATTGACTTTCCACAAAGGAGATTTTATATATCCAGTCAAACTTTGGATGTTTGGAAAACTATGTCCAAGGAAGAGAAATTCAAGTTTAGTAAAATGGCAAAGGCTGACAAAATTGGGAAATGAAGGCCAGGCACGGTGGCTCATGCCTGTAATCCCAACACTTTGGGACGCCAAGGCGGGTGGATCACCTGAGGTCAGGAGTTTGAGACCAGCCTGGCCAAAATGGTGAAACCCTGTTTTTACTTAAAATACAAAAATTATCCAGGTGTGGTGGCAGGCACCTGTAATCCCAGCTACTTGGGAGGCTGAGGCAGGAGAATTGCTTGAACCCAGGAGATGAAGGTTGCAGTGAGCTGAGATTATGCCACTGCACTCCAGCATGGATGACAGAATGAGACTCCATCTCCAACAAAAAGAAAAAGAAAAGGAAAATGAAGAATGATGAATCCATTACATGACACTAAAAAGATGAGTGATTTCAGTGCTTCTAAATGGTTACCATGTATGGTTTCTTCTTTACTGAGAATTTCACCCTAAGATCAAACCTCATGGCAAAGCCTTTCAGAATGTAAAAAAATAAAAAAAGTTAGTGAAGTGTGGGATAATTTGAGACACAGTGAAAAGCAGCCTTGAATAATATGTTGGAAGAGAATAAAGCTGGAGAGAATATGAGGATGTTGCAAAACAGTGTCTGAAGAAGACCTGATGGCAGTGTGAGCTCTGATGAGACGATTTACTCTTTAGCCATGAAAACAACAGGAAAGAAGAGGAACACCTAGAAAAGGATAAGACTGGGGACAGTGATGAAAAAGGCTGTAAAGGCCGGGCATAGTGGCTCATGCCTGTAATTCCCACACTTCGGAAGGTAGAGGCAGGAGGATACCTTGAGTCCAGGAGTTCAGGACCAGCCTAGGCAACACAGTGAGACTACTGTCTCTATTAAAAAAAAAAAAAAAATGGTCGGGCACAGTGGCTCACGTCCATAATCCCAGCACTTTGGGAAGCCAAGGCGGGTGGATCATGAGGTCAAGTGATCAAGACCATACTGGCCAACATGGTGAAATCCCATCTCTACTAAAAATACAAAAATTAGCTGGGCGTGGTAGCCCACGCCTGTACTCTCAGCTACTTGGGAGGCTGAGGCAGTACAATTGCTGGAACCTGGGAGGCAAACGTTGCAGTGACCTGAGATCGCGCCACTGCACTCCAGCCTGGTGACAGAGCGAGGCTCCGTCTCAAAAAATAAAAATAAAAATAAATTTTAAAAAGATAAAAAAAATTAGCCCAGCATGGGGGCATGTGCCTGTAGTTCCAGCTACTTGTGGGAAGGGAGAGGTGTGAGGAGGCTGCAGTGAGCTGTGATCACGCCACTGTACTCCAGCCTGGGCAACAGAGCAAGACCCTGTCTCAAAAAGAAAAACAAAAAAAGCTGTATTATATTTTTCTCACTGTAACCTCTGAAAAAGGGAAACACCATAAACAAAGATCCTTTCATTCGGGATAATGTCTATTTCTTCACTACTTTTACTTACAAAATAGAGTTATGATAGCAGAATAAAGCCTTTAAGAGGCTATAGTTAAAATGAATCCTTTGAAACTGTGCCCAAAACGCACGTATTTCTAAATGTTTAAAATGAGAGCATCTTTGTGTGCTTTCATTGTGAACTTTGCTCTTGTTCTAATAAAGCATTTCAGGATGATTCAGGCACTTAAAAATGTGTCAAATGGTACTAACTCTATGGTTATTATCTATAATAACCTTAGATATCAACTATGTTTGTTTGTTTATTTATTGAGACAGAGTTTTGCTCTTGTTGCCCAGGCTAGAGTGCAATGGCATGATCTCGGCTCACCGCAATTCTGCCTCCTGAGTTCAAGTGATTCTCCTGCCTCAGCCTCCTGAGTAGCTGGGATTACAGGCATGTGCCACCACGCCCAGCTAATTTTGTATTTTTATTAGAGACAGGGTTTCTCCATGTTGGTCAGGCTGGTCTCAAACTCCTGACCTCAGGTGATCCCCCTGTCTTGGCCTCCCAAAGTGCTGGGATTCCAGGCATGAGCCACCACACCCGGCCTTATTTATTTATTTATTTTTTTGAGATGGAGTCTTGCTCTGTCACCCAGGCTGGAGTGCAATGGCAGAATCTTGGCTCACTGCATCCTCTGCCTCCTGGGTTCAAGTGATTCTCCTGCCTCAGCCTCCCAAATAGCTGGTATTACAGGGGCCCACCACCACGCCTGGCTAATTTTTTGTATTTTTAGTAGAGACAAGGTTTCACCGTGTTAGCCAGGATGGTCTGGATCTCCTGACCTCATAATCTGCCCACCTTGGCCTCCCAAAGAGCTGGGATTACAGGCGTGAGTCACCATACCTGGCCTCAGTTATGTTTATTTGTAAACTGTGAATACAAACATGTAAATGAGTGTGTGTACACACCCACAAACTCCTGCCCCAATAAATTCTTGCGCTATGCTCAGATTGGCCATATCCTATCCATAAGGTTGGATCTATTAGTTCTGCAGAAGATGGACATTCACCTACAGTGGCTTTTTTTTCTGTATGATGAAGTAGCAATTCTAATGACTACTTTAAGACAGGAAAATCAATACTATTGCACTACATAAGAAGTTAGTCAAGAAAGTGTTTTTCTCTCAATGGAGGAGTAGTTACATAAATTATGGGAATACATTTCATATTACAGTGTATGCCTGCTAAAAAGAATGGAGTAGAACAACATGTACTGACGAAGAAAGACCTCCAAGGTATATTAAGTAATAAAAGCAAGTCTGAAGTAATAAAGGCAAGTCTTAAAATAACACATATGGTGTGACCTCAACTCAAATTTTGTCTCAGAAATGCTGGGTTTCCTATACAAGCCTGCTACCAGTCATTCAGTGTAATCCATTATCTTATTTTCATCACAACAGTGATGATGATCAGAATTTATACCATATGCTTATATAGAAGTCCCCCTGTATCTGTGGTTTCAGTTTATCACTGTGCAAAAATATTAAATGGAAAATTCCATAAATAAACAATTAATAAGTTTTAAATTGTACACCATTTTGGGTAGCATGATGAAGTCTCTTGCTGTCTTGCTGTGTCCCACCCAGGACGTGAATCTTCCCATTGTCCTGCATTTCCACACTCTAGCTGCTACCCGTCTGTGAGTCCCTTAGGAACTGGCTTGCCTACCAGATAGACTGTCCCAGTATCTTAGTGCTTGTGTTCAAAGAACACTTATTTACCTCAATAATGGCTCCAAAGCACATGAATAGTGATGAAGCTGTGAAGTACTTCTTTTAAGTTAAAAAGTGAAAGTTCTCGACTTAATAAGAAAAGAAAAAAATCATATGCTGCGGCTGGCTAAGATCTATGGTAAGAATGAACCCTCTATCCATGAAATTGTAAAGAAGAAAAGAAACCTGTGCTAGTTTTGCTGTCACACCTGAAACTGCAAAAGTTAACGTGTGGAAAGTGCTCAGTTAAGATGAAAAAGGCATTTAAATTTGTGGGTAGAAGGCAAGAACAGAGCATGTTCTGATGTACAGCAATTGGTACTATCTTAGGTGTCAGGCAACACCTTGGGGTCTTGGAACAGATCCCCTGTGGATAAGGGGACATGACTATAGTTTTGTTTGTTAAATTTGTTGCCTGTGGTTTTCTATTAGAATGTAAATTCAAGGTTCCTGTTTTGTACCCAGCACCTAATGTACCTGTCACTGAGTTGACCATCTCAGTGAATATCTATTGAATGAATGAATCACTGGTGTGATATATATATATACACACACACACACATACACATATATAATATATATAATATATATGCATATATTATACACATATATATTTATATATAAATATATATATTTACTCTAAGAACTCAGGCACTGGCTCTTAGTTTTAGGGTTAGTGTCTTTGGACAGCATACAGCCTCTGAGAGATCTCTGGGATGACTGCTGGGAGAGTTTACCATCCCCTCTATCCCCACGATGTCCCCCAGATCTCTTTGTATCTCTTCTCTTTTGTTTTTCTTCATTCCCCGTTACTTTTTCTCGGCCATTGGTCCCTCAAGCATTGACTGCTCTTCAGACAAAATTTGCTGCTGATCTTGGCCATACTCAAAGTACATTTCTGTGTGTTGCAAGAGGTCACAGAGAGAATCAAAAGAGGAGGCTAATTCATAGTCAAAAAAGGAGAAGCTTTAATGGGCATGGGATTTCCGATTGGGGTTATGAAAGAGTTCTGTACCTAGATAGTAGTGACGATTTTGCAATGTTGTGAATGTACTTCGTGCCACTGAATTGTACACTTTAAAATGGTTAAAATGGTAAAATTTATGTTATGTGCATTTTGCCACAGTTAAAAAAACGAGGCCTGGGCAACATAGAGAGACCCCCATCTCTACAAAAGAAAAAAAAAAAACAGCTAGGCATAGTGGCATGTGACTATAGTCCCAGCTCTGCGGGAGGCTGAAGTGAGAGGGTCACCTGAGCCCGGGAGGTGGAGGTTGCAACGAGCCATGATCATGCCACTGTACTTGGGCAATAGAACAAGACCCTGTCTCAAAATAACCATACTAATAAAAAATAAAAAACCTTTTTCTAAAGTGATGCCCACATTTGCAAGTTCTCTCCTATTTCTTCTCTCTTAATTTTTTTATTTAAAAATTTAAGAGGACCTAACACAGAAACACACACAAACACACACCATCACCACCACCAAACTTAAACAACTAGCAGGGGGCCTTGCTATTAATATGAATAGATGTTTGTATTGACCAATGTATGATCCCTCAGTTGGACCTTACTGTGGCCAGCAGCCTTCAGGAGGCTTTTCTGGGCTGAATGGAGATTAGGATGTTATGCTATAATATACATCCGGGAAATTTTCTTTAGGCAAAGCATTAGGATAGGATATAATGCTACATATGTGTGTGTATACCTATGCATGTAGGTGCAAGACATAAATCACCTGGGTCTTGCCAATAAAGAGAGATATTTTGCGGCTGAGTGATTCTTCATAAGTAGCTTCTGTTGCTTTCCAGTTCAAAATGGAACTTTACTCATGGATTACTTTACTTTTCTGAATATAAATCATAGAATTCTACCACTGTACTTTTCAGTCTCATTAAACTAGCCAAAAATTAACAAGTAATTGCAGAATTGCAGAAAGTACATAAAGCAACATTTTCAATTTTTTCACTATGATAGGGCTGTGGTTAAAGTCAGGTTCCCTCTGTTGGCTGAGATGAGGGTTGTAGGTCTGAACTTTGGCAATGTCAACGGGTAAGTTTTTGTGTGCTTTACCCCACTCCCTTCCTTACTTCCTTACTCTCCTTTCTTCTCACCCCTAAAGGAAGTTTATCCTTAGAAAAGAACTGAACCTTGATTCTGCAACATAGTCCTAGCAGGGAAGAAGAACTACTTGCATATCAGCAGCGAAGCCTGGTTTTCCTTGATCTGGATGTAGAGAGCCCCTGACCTTAATGACACATATTGAAGAGACAGGACTAGCAAGAACAGCTGCTTAGCTAATCACACCCAGCAGATCAGCTCTGGTCTCAGTCGGGGTGCTAAGTAGAGCAGTCAGCTCACCCTCACAGACACTGTTCTGTGCACACCCTGGACATCTTGTTCACGTTTTTTTTCTGCAATAATGGTTCTTTATTCATTGCGTACCATAAGGATAGATTTCATGGGAAAGAAAAGGCAATTACAACTCAAGTTTTGCAAAAGATAATTGACATCTCTGAATTTCATTAAGGAATTTGATTAAGGAATCAAGCAAAACTGCTGATTCTCGTAGCCTGAGGTTGACAGATAGTCAGTTTTTCATCCCTGGGCATTAACATCCTCATTCCTCTCTCTCTTGTAAGATTCCTTAAGATCTTTCCTGGATCTAGTCAAATCACTTTATAATTCAGAGGTAATTCTGTCCCTTTAGGTACTAGGATCTGAATATGGTGCCTATGGATGCAGACATTTGGTTTCAGTGACATAGTGGTGACAGGAAAGATGTCCTCTAAGTATTAGATAAACACTTAGTCCTAGTGATCAGGATGATTTTATTTAAGAAGGAGTATTAATCATTGGGTTAGAGTGATTCTCTCCTGCTCCAGCCTCAGTCTATTTAAGACAGAATTTACTCTTTTTGAACTCTTTGTTGTTCAAATACTACTGCTTTAACTTTAAAATATTCTAAAAATGTTTTGCCATTATAAAAATTTAGTTTAAATAATAGTTTGATGATGGTCTGTTGGTTCAGGCAGGCTTGACTAAAAAGATCTAAGGTCAGTAGGGTGCGGTGGCTCATGCCTGTAATCTCAGCACTTTGGAAGGCTGAGGTGGGTGGATCACCTGAGGTCGGGAGTTTGAGATCAGCTTGGCCAATATGGTGAAACCCCGTCTCTACTAAAAGTACAAAAAAATAGCCAGGTGTGGTGGCGGGCACTTGTAATCCCAGCTACTTGGGAAGCTGAGGTGGGAGAATCACTTGAACCCAGGAGTGCAGAGGTTGCAGTGAGCCAAGATCGTGCCATTGCATCACTCCAGCCTAGTGAGTGAGAAAGAGTGAGACTCCATCTCCAAAAAACAGAAAAAAAAAAACTAGTGCTTATTTTTCCTCTTGTGAGTGAGGTGAGCTAATGTTTACTTATGCTCAATGCTAAATGCCCATATGGTCAGTGTGCAGAGTGCAGGCTTCAGAGTCAAACTCTTCTGGTTTGAACCTTGATAGGCTACTCACTAACTCTCTGATCTGAGACCAGTTATTTTTCCTCTCTAAGTCTCAGTGTCCTCATCCATTTAGTCTGTAAAACAGTCAGAATCATTTAGCAAACCTCATAGAATTGTTATGAGGAGCAAACAGATTAGCGTTAGGAAAGTGCTAAAGCAGCAGCAGGCACCTCGCAGGTGCTTGTTAAGTAAAACAGATCTGTGGAATGCATCTAATAATGTCCCTGCCTCACAGGATAGTTGTGAACATTAAATGAGTTATCTCTAAAACACTTAACACAGTGCCTTGGTACCTGGTAAATGCTCAATAAATCTTACATTGTTAAGTTTAACAGAGAATACGTATTAAGATATAAGATAAACACATGTAACACCAGAGAACAATGAAGCGATGTGCTCAATGACATGAATTGTAAATAAACCTAGACATCAGAAAAAAGGAAGCATCACTTCCCTGGAAGGTGAGAGAAGATCTTTCAGGACATCAGGAAGTAGTGGGGCCAGATGCAGTGGCTCTCACCTGTAATTCCCAGCACTTTGGGAGGCCGAGGCGGGTGGATCACTTGAGGTCAGGAGTTCAAGACCAGCCTGGCCAACATGGTAAAACTCTGTCTCTACTAAAAATATAAAAATTAGCCTGGCGTGGTGGCACACACCTGTAATCCCAGCTAATTGGGAGGCTGAAGCAGGAGAACCTGGGAGGTGGAGGTTGCAGTGAGCCCAGATTGTGCCACTGCACTCCAGCCTGGGCGACAGAGCAAGACTCCATCTCAACAAAACAAAACAAAACATAAAAGAATTAGTGGGAGGAGAATAACGTAGTGAGAGGAAGGAGAATTTTTCAGGTGGGAATTGAAGCAGCGCATGGCTCAGAAGGCTGAGGGGAGAAGAGGAGAAAGAAAAAAGTGAGGAAGAGTCATGTCAAGGCAGGGCAGGAAGTAAGTGGTAAGGAGCTGGATGGGGCCTTGCAATCGAAGCCCTGGAAAGCCTGACAGCGATGCTAGGAGTTGGGAACGGGCAGCAGACAGCATGCCACCCCCGAGGTGTGCAGGCAGTGTGGTGTCCAGGGCCCTGTCTCTTCTCGTTTGGGTTGCCCTGGCCTAGACTGTCTCTTGCAGTCCGTTCACATGCATTCCCGGGCCTGAACGCTTAAGATTCCTTTTATTCCTGCTTGATGCCCTTTGGCCCAAGAATTTACTACTCAGCTTTTATAACACTTTCTTAAAATTGCCTTTCTTCTGGTGAATGGCTGTGCCCCACTGAAAGTTTTTTCCTGAAAGGAAATGATAAGGGAGGAAAAAGCTCCAACTACCCCAAGTAGGCATTTTATAGGCGTTTGTACAGAGCATGAGCCCTTGTGTGTGCCTTGCTTCCTCTCTCATATTTTCTTTGGAATGGGAGCAGGTTATCATTTATAAAATAACAATGATAATGGACTGGATCCTATCAATGATCCAAGGTCACTAAAATTCTCTTGCTATATCAATCCTTTTAGAGCTGCCAGGCTTCATCTAAAAGATTCACCTCAAGTCTCTAAAGGTTATACAGTTTATTTTCAGGGTTTTAAAACTCAGTCAAGCTGGCTAAAGGCTGAGTATATAATGAACTGCCTTTCAGTCTTTGCAGGCCATGATTTTAATAGTCTTCCATTTCAGTTTTGAAGATACTCATGTATACAAACATAAGGGTCATCATCATGGAGCGTATTACATTGGCTATTGCATTTACTTCTCAAATGGGAATATTACATCAGAAGCTTTACATAAACTATATACATGTGGAAGGTTATCTCCAGAAAATTAAGAAAGCCCTTTCCTAAAGGCTATAGTAGATTTACAGAGTGAATAAAAGGAAGCGAGAGAAGAAGATTGATGACTTAGTATAGCTGAACTTAATAAGTGCTAAATAGTAGCATCTTAGAATGATATTTATAGAAGATTTTGTGTAAGAAGTTATATGACTTGTTTTTAGATATTCTTCTTTTGGCCCTCAGAAGATCAAAGAAAGCTGGGTGGTGGTAGGGGTGGTGGTATGGGGAGAATCTTTATTATTTTGTTTGAGGGTTGACATTTGAGCTTATTAATTAACTCTGATGCCTTCCAGTGAATTCTGCCAACTCACTGGACAATTTCTGTATAAATGAGGTGGGTCAGAAGGCAGCATTGAACAAGCCATGACTATGGACAAACTTAAGTTAACTCATTTAAAACTCGCCATATCCCTGTGTGGTCAGAATTATCCCAATTTTATAAATAAGGGGAAAGGGTTCAGAGAGTAAGGAAAAATGAGTTGCCCAAATTCTTATATGAGTCATGAGGGCCATGCTAGGACTCAAGCCCTGATCTCCCCAGCACACTGGACTCTGGACTCTTTTTTGCATGTGGTAGCTGCCGGGGCACATTCTCTTGCCTTGTCTCTCCTTTAGTCTCATAATGATCCTAAGCTTCCCAGATCATTTTAACTCTGATTGTTTAACCCACTTCCAAATTATAAAAACTGAACTTATTTCACATTTACTTCTTTCAAGCAATCACTCAACATCCTATACTAATCTTTCATAAAATGGATTTTGTGATCAAGTAAGTTTGAGGAATACAGAACTTAGCACAGTTGGCCCAGTGTGGTGGCTCATGCCTGTAATCCCAGCGCTTTGGGAGGCCAAGGTGGGTGGATCACCTGAGGTCAGGAGTTTGAGACCAGCCTGGCCAACATGGTGAAACCCCATCTGTACTATAAACACACAAAATTAGCCAGGCATGGTGGGGGTGTCTATAATCCCCACTACTAGGGAGGCTGAGGCAGAAGAATCACTTGAACCTGGGAGGCGGAGGTTGCAGTGAGCCAAGATTGCACCACTGCACTCTAGCCTGGGCAACAGAGCGAGACTCCGTCTCAAAAAAAAAAAAAATGAACTTAGCACAGTTTACTAGTTTCTTCTTTGGCTTGTTAACATGCTAATGTGAATCTCGAAGGGGGTAATATTACATGCATCCTTTCAAAGCTATTTATTCATCCTTTAATTCTGGGAGAACACCTCAAGGGACTAGTCTTCCACAAAACTACCCATTGTGGTAGTGTGTCATCTTGGGCATATCACTTTAGCTCTTTGAGCCTAAGTTTTCCATTCTGCAAATCAGACTAAAGATATTCTAAAGGTCCCTTCACCTTTAAAACTTCCATGATATGGCCCCCACCTCCATGTCAAATCCAGGCATCTGTGCTACTACTGTGAGCTTGCTAAGGATAGCCTAAGATTTTCTGAAAACCATTTATTCATTCATTCATGGAACATTTATTTATTAATTGTCAAGCACTGTGTTAGGTTCTGAAGATAAAAAGACAAGATATAAATAAGACAAATAAGATACACTATCTGCCCTCTGGAGGAGAGACATATATGAACTGATGATTAAAAAAACAATACATAAGAGAGGAGTAGAAATATGCATAGGTAATACAGACACACGTGAACTGATAATTTTTAAAAGTCTCAGCAAGAGAGAAGTAGAAATAGTTATAAGTAATAAAGTCCCATAGAGGAGCTGCCTCCTATTTGTGGGAGCTGTGTAAGGCCTACTTGGAGGGAGAGACACCCATTCTGGGTCTTAAGGGATTAGACAAAGAAAGGAAAGGTACTCCAGACAGAGAGTATACAAGAACCAAAGAAAGCATAGGGAGTTCAAGCAGCGTGATGCGTGTAGTGATCTGCGAGAGTTTGGCATTGCTAGAATATAAAGTTATAAAGTTCAAGGCAGGCGAGGCTGAGCATAATGTTGGAGGCATAGGCAGGGGCCAGATGTTGAAAGCATTCTCTGTCAGATTCTTGAACTTCATCAAAGTGTGTTATGCAGAGCCAGTGGAAGACTTGAAGCCAGGAAGTGGCATGTTCACAGCTGCATTTTATACTGCTGTGTGGAAAGTAGATGCAAAGAGCGATAGGGAGACAAGTTTGGAGACCACTGAAGGTGTTCAGAGGCTAGGTAACGAGTGCCTGGACCAAGAGAATAATGGAGAAGCAGAGAAAGGAATGGATTTGAGAAATATTTAGTATTTAGTAGGTAGAATCTTCTCAGTCTGGTGATTGATTAGACGAAGAGGGCAAAGGAGAGGTCATCACCTTCTAGTTTGGATGGTTAAGTATTTTATGTCAGTATAAGAAGAAGTGCTACTTTATGGAGAAAAATGATGTGATGTGATTGTTTTTGGACCTGCTGAGTGTAAGGTCTCTCTAAGACGTTTGTAGATATCTTAAAATTTGGAGTTGTTATACCACAACCCCATTCTGTGCATCAAACTCAAATGGTGATTTCATTTTGTTCAGAGGACTCACATTTAAGGAGTACTCCATATTGCTATTTATTTGCTTTAGGTTGTTGGAATATTATAAATAAATGGCAATTTTATTTTTAATAACAATATGAATATCAATTAAAATCATAAATAATTTCAATGTACTCTTATTTAACCACAGAATTATGAAGCAGGCAATAGATGGTGTTTATGCTTATTGGTTTAAGTCTAGTTGTTTTTAAGGGTATAGTCAGCATTCTGAATCTGTGGGTTCTGCATTTGTGAATTCAACAAAAAATTCCACAAAGTTCCAAAAAGCAAAGAACTTGTCATGTACCAAGTACTACGTCGAGTTCACATGAATTGATGTGTAGGTATTGTATTAGATATTAAAGTAACCTAGAGATGATTAAAGTATACAGAAAGATATGTGTAGATTGTATGCAAATACCATGCCATTTTATATAAGGACTTGAGCATCAGTGCATTTTGGAATCTGTAGAAAGTCCTGGAACCAATTCCCCCGTAGACCCCACAGCACTATGTGTACTGTTGAAAGAAAATAAACCTATACCCACTTGTGTAGATTTATTCTTTTACTAGTATGATCAAATATAATTTAAAAAGCCTTCTTTTTATCAAATCCTTAACATCTGCATAGATGAATTTAAAAGATTATAAATTGGCCAGATGCAGTGGCATGCGCCTGTAATCCCAGCACTTTGGGAGACCGAGGCAGGCAGATCACCTGAGGTCAGGAGATCAAGACCAGCCTGGTCAACATGGTGAAACCCTGTCTCTACTAAAAATACAAAAATTAGCCTGGCATGGTGACAGCACATGCCTGTAGTCCCAGTTACTTAGATAGTTGAGGCAGGAGAGTTGCTTGAACCCAGGAGGCGGAGATTGCAGTGAGCCAAGATCTCACCACTGCACTCCAGCCTGGGTGACAGAGACTCCATCTCAAAAAAAAAAAAAAAAAAAAAAAAAAAAACCAGATTATAAATCTACTTTTCTGAACGTCATACATGCCAGGTGTTCAAAGTTCTGCAATATCTCAAAGCCAAGAAACTTACTCCTCACTTTCCCAGCTGTCATGGTGAACTGAACCATTTTCTTCATGGCTCTTCTCATTTCTTTCTGAATGTACTATTTAAAGCATTCCAGTTGAATAGATTCTGAAGGATCTTTCTATGGGTTAGGAATATGGTCTGCATAGGAACTGGCCCAGATATTCCTCACTGGAAGTTGATATCAGCATAAACCAGATCCCAGTGTTTGGGGATCTATCAGCAGGTAACAGGAATGTTAAAAGGAAAAAGGGGCTGATGGAAGATGAGAAATAATAAATGCAAGAAAAAAAATCTCTTACCAGGTTCTTGTTGTATTTTGTGGTTGTTTTTAAACCAAGTGATCTGAGGCTCGGGGACACCATTAGCATGACAGTCTAAGGTGGTGGAACTGCTGATGGCCACTGTGTGGTCACTGAGGTTTCGCAGGAGGTATGGTGCTTCCTGATCTAATGAAGAAAGAAAGGGAGTTGTGATTACTTGCCAACTTTATTCTTGTATTGTCTATGCATATCAACATTTAAAATACATAGAGAAACAGTAAATCTCAACTATTAGGTTTCATTTGCATTTTGATCACTTTCTCTTCAATCATTAACCTGCTGCTTCCACTTTAATAAGATGCTACTAAAAATTGAAATTTATTACAACACAGTGAAATCAAGGATTAGATTCTGTATTTTTAGATTTCAGTACAAAGGTTTTTGCCTAGCTAGCTAGTTTCCTTCCTTTTTTTTGAATGAAGTTTTTCTAAAACTCAAGAATTTTACGTAATAGTTTAGGAGCTACAAATCAAAAACATGATTTTGTGTATAGTCTTGCAGTGAATTTTCATATAAATATATAGTGTTGTAGTGATGGGCAAATCTAATTTTGTGTGAGTTTTTATTGATGTATTTGTGGGGGTGTGTTTGTGTTACTCAACTGTCAGTAACCTAAGTTGTAAGGTAGCAGACCAAACAGGAGAATTTCTTGAACTTTACAAGCTTTATTTGTTCTTTCCTTCCTCCATTCCCTTCCCAAAAGCAAGCAACCAAAGGATTAATTCAAGAGGCAGAGGCACAGATTTGTAGTTTTTGCACTATATAATAGTACAAATATTGTATTTTATATTATTTTCTCTTAAAACATACAAATATGATACAATACAATTTATTTTAATAAAATGCCAACCAATATAGTACAACAAAATGAATTCAATACATTAAGATGCAATACATTACAACATTAAAATCCCACATAAGAACAGCAGTACCCCCAAGGCCCCCAATGAGTACAGTATCTCTAAGGAAGTAGTCAGTCAGTCCTGCTGATATGTATACATTCTAGTTAGGAGGGTACTGGATTGGTAGCTAATGCTTCCAAGGTAAAAAATAAAAACAACTCCTCATGTCTTTCCCCACCCTCCCAAATCATCCCTTTCCCCTCTTGTTGGAAATCCTGGAACAGAAATCAAAGGAGTTTTGGCATAACTGACACGTTCTCTGTCACTGTCTTCAATTATACGGTATGACCTTTCTCTGCCCATTTTCAATTTCCTCATCTCAGTGTACTGAAACTGTGAAGGCAGCTTAGGGGTGATGACAATGCCACAAAGATGATACATTGCAATGGCCTTGATTCCATGTCCCTGCAGGGTTCTGCCAAGTCCCAAAACCTTTCTCTTTTGATTCCTGCAGGGCAATTCTAGGATTAGCATTTGTTAAAGCAATGTAGAAATCCCAGGTTAAAATGTATATTATCATATAACTTTTATAACACTGTTGAAGTAGTACATCATGACAGGGTTACTATCTGTTAGAAGAAACAGATTTCTCAATAAATTTTGATTCTATAGCTTATCATTAGTCTTCTCATTTTATAAAAAAATGAAATCTGAAGGCAAAAAGTGTGTTGAAGGAAGTGCTCGGATGTATAAAAACTTCTTCAAAATACTGTGGAATGAATGATAGCAATGACCCTTTTGCCTCTTTTAGCATGTCTTTCCTATCTTATCTTACCCTAGGCAGGAACTATGACAATATTTCTGTTTTTGCATTTGGTGCTATCTGTCAAATAGCTTTTCCTAATTGAAAATGCAGTCCTGCTTAAAAACTTCGACTTGTGACTACTTGTACATGCTTTCTCATTACAATTTTGACATTTTTTACATAGTAAAGACCCAAAACATATCAGTGAAACATGACAAGATCATAAAGAACAGTATCATATTATTATTTAGTCTCGTTTACAGTGGGAAGCCAATTTTGAAATATCTCATTTAAAACTCAGACCAATTCACTGAGTTATACTTTTAATAGCTTCCTCAAGCACACTTACTATTTCCCATGCATTAAATATGATAAAATAATCTGTCCATAGGCCTTATAAAAGGAAGTCTGAATATAGGGCTCACAACACCCAAATTGTTTTTCTAGCTATAAACTATACCATCGTCAACACAGACACGATTTGGACTCCCTGACAGGTGGACTAGAAAACAATGTTTATAGAGAAGAGAACATTTTAACATAAATGTTATGAATCCCAAAGGCCTTACTTGTACTACACAAACTTCAGATAATAGAAGCAGCAAAAAGGCTGAAGAATGTACATGGGAGTCTCAATTAAATACAAAGTTCATATAAACATTCTGAAACATACAGTAATACGCATTTTTCTTTGTACCCATTTCTGAAAAATGTTCTATGTTAAAAGTCTCATTTTTGGCTAGTTTCTAAATGACCAATCAACCCAGGAATCATATTTTGTCAATTCTTACTTTATACATTATAATAATCTAGTTTGATGTTTTAAATAAGGGAGGTACATTGAACCCATATCTCAAAATGTAAGTTACTTGATGGAAGTAGGTAGTGGCTTTCCAGAATTTAACAGTGTAGCTGATACCTTCAAACTGAGAAAATCAGAATTAACAGACATTTCTGCTGGTTATCAGTAGCCAAAGATAGCTGCCCACCAGGTTCTTTTACTTTTCAGTATTATGGCCCCAGAGATCTGCCAGGTCACATAAATACACAGCTTCTGTCCTCTGTTTGGAATGGGGACTGAGGAACCAGCCTCACACCCTCTATTCCATCTCAATTGTTCCCCCTTTTAGGCTCCTGTTTTTCTTCCCGCTGCCCCTTATCTTCACCTCATTTCATACCCCAGGGTAACATACCCCTCGGGTAACTAATAAAAGACAAAACCCACCCCAAAAGTTTCCTTAAAAGAAGAGACTCTCTGGAAGGATTAATTACACAGTGAACAACTAATAATCTATGGAATTCTTAAACTCATCTCTTGGGAAGTTCTTAATAAAATCATCTTTTGTAAATACTAACATCCTCTCCTCCCCCGCAAAAATTGCAACGGGGGAAGGAAATGGTAGGTTCCAAATGTCTAAGTCACCATTTTGTTTTCCTAAGGATCCCTCAATCATTCTATTTGCTTTTTTAATGTTAGCCACTATTAAGGCCCCAGTTCTATGGTATTAAGGCATCGTTTCCTGAAGGAACACGCTAACTTATAATGAACAAAGACGCCAGGCCAAAGAGCCATAGGTAAAATTTCAAGATACAATTGATTTTTCTTTCCTTTGGGCTGACAACTTCCAGGTTACTAATTGTTTTCAGAGCATTTGGGGCTCCATAAAACTGGCATTCTGGGGAAATGCTATTGTTTACTCTTTCACGTTTGACAAAAGCAATTCCCCACGTGAAAGACAAGTTTAGCCGTGGGGACAGAGTCTGTTACCTAAAGAAGGAAACAGTCTGGTGAGTTCCCAAGCTTGAGAAGTTGTCATATTGTCACCTCCTATTGAAGTGCCCAGCCACTGTGTTTCTCAGCCATGGCTATTTTGGTCATTATAGTTTGTTTTTTTTTAATAGTTAATGCAAGTCACATATAATGATCATAATCATCAATCATAAATAAAAACAACAGAACAATGCATATTAAATTGGTGAAAAAGTCACTTTCCCTGAAATGCAAGCTTAAAACAAGACATTACAACTTCTCTTGATTTAAAACTGGTGTGTATTTTTAAAACTACTTCTAATTCTGCTTCTATAGTTTTGCCATTTCTTAAACCCCATAAAAATCCTTTTAACATTTGCATATGGGGAAAGTGAAATTTTTTTAATGGACAAATTTTAAATTTACATTTAGAAAAATGCATTAAATCTCTGGTTACAATAGCCTTCATTTCCTTGATAAATTGATTGTGGTTCACCTTTGAATGCTGTCATTTTAACATGATAAAATTCTTTAAAATAGTAACCAGGGGACAAGAATATTTAAAATTAAGGCATGATCCACTTCCTTTCAGGTGCCATCAATAGCAGTGCAGTGCAGTCAGAGACAGCGAGGAGGACGCCCTTTGCTAGGCTAGTCTACTGTGGCACTAACTGCATAATTACCTGTATTGCATGAGAGAAGGGAAGGGAAGTTCTTGTAATTCACACTGCGATAAACCTTTACTATCTCTGAATTACACCAACTTCTTGCACCCCTGGGGCCCATTTTAGAAGCTCCAGTTTAAGATTAATGTGCTTAATGTAAAAAAAAAAGGCATTTTCAAATAAATAAGCATTATAACCTTGCTATTCAGGTGCTATTTACAAATCAAGAGCAGATGAAATAGTCCAAAATAAAACCAGGCAGAAGTCCGACAGAGTCTCAAATTCAACTGTACTCATTCTGAGCTGGAAAATTAACTTATTCGTGTCCATCTTTGGCAGAAACCAGCATTTGTTTAAATTATTCAGTTTGTGCAGCTTCAACACTTAGAAATAAAAAGAGGTTGGCATCAAAGTGGAAGGAAAGGATCATCCCAAGTTGTTGTTTATCAGGCAGGAGAAAACAGCAAGAGCAACAAACACAGAGAAGGCAGTGCAGGGATCCTCCAAATCCAAACGCGCACCAAGTCGGCCCCTGGGAGCAGCCCCCTCGGCCTGAATGGGGGGGCCCAGAGCAGGGCCTGGGGGTCTCATTATTACTGCTATCATCTCCGAACTCATTTTGGGAGGAGCATCTCCTCTGAGCCTGAAAGTTAGCAACAGTGACAATAAATCAAGATGATATGAGACAACTGTTACTTTTTAATGAGTCCTTTAATGTTTTACATTACTTTGTGTGGTACAATCATTCCTTGTGCTTTTAAATTTGGAGATCCGAGAGAAAACAGCCTTTTTGTTGCAGTGCTCACCTCTGATTGTAACTTCTTTCTTCTTGAGGATTTCTTCCCCTGTGTATACATTCCTGGCTCTGCAGGCATAGGTGCCTGAATCTTCCAGGGAAACATTCTTGATGGTAAGATTAAGAATGATGGAGTGCTCCTTAGTGATGGCCATTTTTTGCTTGCTAATACTGTAGTGCATTGTTCTGTTATTAACTGTCCGCATTAAAATCCAAGTAACATCTCTGTATAAGAACTTGTTAACTGTGCAAGACAGTTTCAGGTCCTCTCCTTCCGTCGGCATTTTTTCCAAGTTAACGTGAAACCCATTTGGCACATCTATAAAATAAGAATAAAGAACTTCAGTTCACAGAAAAATCAGTGTCTTTTAATGAGATATTCAAAGATCTTAAGAATTGTTCCTGCACAAATTCTCTCAGCATCAGCATTAAAAAGGATGAGTAAGCAGGTAGGAACCAACTAAGTTCATTCCATCAGAAGTGAGGTAGGAAATGCAAAACAGGACAATTATTAGCATGGCCTTTTCTCCTTATTCACCTGAAGTTGCTCTTCAAAGTGGCATGTTTTTTCCAACTTGGGTATTAACTTTATTTCCCCCAACCCTTTTTTTTTTTTTTTTTGAGTCAGAGTCTCGCTTTGTTGCCCAGGCTGGAGTGCCATGGTACGATCTCAGCTCACTGCAACCTCTGCCTCCCTGGTTCAAGGGATTCTCCTGCCTCAGCTTCTTGAGTAGCTGGGAATACAGGCATGCACCACCATACCTGACTAATTTTTGTATTTTTTAGTAGGGTTGGAATTTCATCATGTTGGCCAGGCTGATCTCAGACTCCTGACCTCAGGAGATCTGCCTGCCTTGGCCTCCAACGTGCTGGAATTACAGGTGTGAGTGACCACACCCGGCCTCGTTTCCTATTTTTAAAATCATGTACAGTACTCCTACTGGCAAGTGGGCAAAATAGAGAAGTAACATAAGAGCAATTCATCCTAAAAACCAAAGGCACACTTAAGGTCAAACTTATCCAAAATAGTTTGCGAACAAGTGAGAGAGGAAGTCCTAGGTAAAGTGCCAGTCAATTCCATTTTAGTCCTAGACTTCTGCAGTGAGAGGCAACTGTTATTCACTACCCTCCCCCTGCTCCTGACCCAGATTACTTGCCCTGGTCTTTGCTGGCACAGTGGGCCAGAGAGGAGTCTCCTGACTTACTCAGGATTTCTTTTATGGGGATGGTTCTACTCAGACCTGAGAGAGCAAAGATTTCTTCTGAAAATGTGGACAACTAATCTGGAAGAGTTGCCAGATTCTAAAATGGGGGTGATGGAGAGGGACAGAGAATAATTTTAAAAATCAAATTTTCTCTCAAAAATATTTTGAACATGTTCTGAAGGTGGCTATGTCATTAGAAGCCATTTTCTCCAATGTCAATTCCCAGCTAATCTTTGTGAAAGGAAAATTAGTCTTGGGACCCCAAAATCACTAAGCTAAAGGGAAAATCAAGTTGAGAACTGCTTAGGACAAACCTGCCTCACATTCTCTTCAAAGTCATCCCTCTGCTTTCTGAGATAAATGTATATCTGATTGCCTCCTTTGGAAAGGCTCATCAGAAACTCAGAAGAGTGCAACCATTTGTCTCTCACCTACCTATGACCTGGAAGCCCCCTCCCCCACTTCAAGTTGTCCTGCCTTTCCAGACGGAACCAGTGTTCATCTTACGTATATTGATTGATGTCTCATGTCTCCCTGAAATATATAAAACCAAGCTGTGCCTCGATTGCCACCTTGGGCACATGTCATCAGGACCTCCTGAGGCTATGTCACAGACTTGTGTCCTTCACTTTGGCAAAATAAACTTCCTGAATCGACTGAGACCTGTCTTAGGTGTTTTGGGCTAACACCTTCATCTCCATCTCCCAGTGTCTCTGGCAACACCCCATGAGCTCTTCCCCCTCCGCATGCCTAACCTGGGCCATCAGTTCACTTTGGGGCTGAGAGTTCCTTAGTATCATTTTGGCCAGTTTCACAGGAGGATTTTAAAAGTCATCAGCTGCAGGCCCTGAACTGACCCGCTCTCAAAACCTTCCCATTACTTATTACTAGTGGTGTATCTGCGTTTGAGCAAAGAATTTGGGCCAACATCTTACAAAGTGCTTTGAAGATGAAAAGCATTATGTTATGCTATTATTATTATTATACTTTGCACACAAAGCTATAAAGAAACCTTTAAACGTTAAGGGGACAATAGTCCAAAATTAGATATCATATCAACTCTTTCCTAAATCTCACTTTGCTTGTTTTTCTGATTTTTCTGAGCTTTGACTTTATTATAAAGTGTCACGTCTGAAGAAATGCCAAAGTATTCATTTGGAACCTGGGGAGCGGGGCGTAACAGTGGCTAACGAAACCGTGAGTGGCTGAGGAGAGAGGATACCGGTGGAGGTTTTCCTGCTTTTAAAATGAAAATCTAAGAATGTGCCAGAAGATGCAGGAGGGGCAGCTGACAGTCACTTTTAAGATAACAATAAGGTGTCAGAAATAGTTGCTCTAATTCAGCATCTTTTTATATTTGGGACATCTTCCAAGTATGAGGAGTAAAACATCAGCCATCAACTTTTACACAGATACTACAGCAGAGGTATTACGCGCTGGTTGCAATCAACCTTTAAAAGACCACAGACTTTCCATTTATGAGGTCTCATCCTGATAGTTAGAACCCATGCGAGCCCCAAGTAACACCATTGAGATCGTGTAGAGAGTTTCTATTTACTTTAGTGATTTGAAACTTCCTGTGGAAATAGCTCACAGGTTTCCTGATGGAAGATTTTGTTTATCTTTGCCAAGCACCACCAGGAATCTCAAAATAAAATGCATTTAGTGACATTGGGAAACCAGGGAGATAAGGCAGTGCTGTTCCTGTTTCACCCTCAGTAATTGCTAACACACCCATAGTCATGCTGAGTGCCAGCAAAACAGCAAAAACACACACATAGGAAAAGCAAAGAACCAAATTCGTTTTGAGGCCTGTTTCTTATATGGGGGACATGGTCACTGAAGCTAATTTGTTATGCTATCAGACAGCCTCTTAGAATGACTATTTCTCAGTCTCACCCCTTTGGTATTCTCTTTCGATCCATGGAAGATGATAAATAAAATGTCCGCAACTATTTAATGAACCCAGAGGGATTTTTCTTCTTAATTCATGTTGGTTTTTTTTTAGTCTGAGTACAAAAACAGACCCAAGAAAGAATTGCCTTCTAACCCTCAAAGTGAAAACAAGAAATCTTCCCACACTTAAATATCTGTGGCAAATTCAGCACAGTCATCATTATTACCAAATATTACTTATCCGTCTAACACATTATCACATCTATGGCATCTTATGAGGTGTCATGGAGAATAATCAACCCTTGCTCAGAAGAGGCATTCAACGCAGGGTTAGATAAAAGAGTAATCTATTTCTAAAAGTGCATATTTGGGGGTGGATATTTCATTTCAATTGGATCAGACATATGCATTAAGTTCATGAAACAGACAAGCATAGAAATTTAAAAGGATGCCAGGAATCTCATTTGTTGGGTAAAAGTAAAGGCTTTACTGCCACTGAAGAATGGAAATGACATTATCTAAAAAGATAGTAAATGGTTACCAGGAAGTTCTGCTTGTTTCAAGTCAATGCTATGTACAAGCGTGTGCCAAAGTCTGAAATCGAAGCAGTCAAGGATTCTAATGGCCACAGTTTATGCTTTTCACGAATTTAGAAGGCAACTCAAAGTTTTATTGTTTTGGGTTTTTTATTTTTATTTTTGGTGGTTGTTTTGAGGCAGGGTCTTGCTCTGACACCCAGGCTGGAGTGTGGTGGCGCCACCATGGTTCACTGCAGCCTCAACCTCCTGGGCTCAAGTGATCTTCTCACCTCAGCCTCCTAAGTAGGTGGGAATATAGGCACATGCCACCAGGCCTAGCTAGTTTTTGTATTTTTTGTAGAGACAGGATTTTGCCATGTTGCCCAGGCTAGTCTCAAACTCTTGTGCTCAAGCGATCTTCCCATCTTGGCCTCCCAGAGTGCTCAGATTACAGTCATGAGCCACTGTGCCTGGCCCCGAGTAATTGTATTTTGAAGAAGGGGCACCATGATTGAAATGAAGACCAATAAAGACCCAAATCTAGATCAGTAGAGCATTAAAATTTTAGACAGGCACTTTTAAAGCATTACCCTCACTGAGTCAAGTATAAACACTGAACAAATATATGTTCATTTTTTTCAAAAAACAAATATATGCTCATTTTTTTCAAAAAACATACATATAAAGTACAACATTCCTGAGTCTTTAGTCTCATCTCTAGTGACAAAGATTTGAGTAAGAAAAAGGTAATAGTTAAAAACAAATAATGAGTGTAAGCAAGTTAACCTAATATCACAATCAAAACTAGAACTTTTCAGGACTGGTAGAAAAGGATTCAGGGAAAGTATATTCCAGGCAATAGGGGCCTGATAAGCTGAACTTGTGTCAGTTTTAAGATTAAAGCTCTTGAATTTCTATAGGAAAAGAACTGTGAGCTTCAAGTAGGTATGTTTGAGTTGAATTCTCATTGTTCCTTTCTATGGATAAGCCTTGGGATCTAGAAGAGATTTCCACCCTGCCATGGTTCTACATTGTATAACATGGTGAGAGGTAGGAGGGAATTTCTGCCTGAATTCAGCAGGTGATGACCTTCATCAGCTTGGGTCCTTTCAGCAACAACACCATGGATAGAAATACGATGCATGATGAGAGACTCTGGGCTAGCCAGATGTTGGTGCTGTAATTAATGCTAGGCATTGGTTAGCTTTTCTTGGGAACACTGATTAATAAGGAAGCGAGCATGATATTCCCCTCTGCTCTTAGCACATCCTCTTTCAGTACTGCCCTCAGGCAAGAAAGGTCCCTGTCCCAGGCCTTTAGACAGCTGTTCTGGCCATAGCTCTCCCCCACAATTTAAAGAATTTATGAGACCAAGTGGGCATGCCTACCCACAGCCTGCATCACTCCATTCCTGTAACATGCTTCAGGTCCCTGGGATCTCAGAATTCCCTATAAGGATGATTTAAATCAGCTTCCAGGTTGGCTCTTCCTAGGTTTGGTTTCCTGAGATCAGACTGCCTGTCAGTATTCACACCTTTGGATCTGTCCAAGCAGTGGCCAAGGGAGACTATCTGTGAGGGGAATGGGCAGAGCTTAGATGTGTGGGCTGGGAGACACCACACAGTGTGTATGGCCCCTTGCAGTGTGGACAGGGTAAGGGGCGGAGAGGGGGAGGTGGGTGATCTAGTTTTTCTGCACTGCCAGGTGCTGCCACAATCTGCTCTGGAATCTGAGGAGTCTCAGAGCTCTTAAGTTGATGCTGACCTCTCAGGTCATCAGGAAAGTACATTTGTCCATAGGGGCCCACATATTTAATGGCTTGTTTGCTTGATGTAGAACTTGTCAGTAGTTAGACGGATGGTTTGTGGGCCTCCACTGGTACTCTTGCCTTGGCTCCGTAAATGTCAGGGCAAGCCTGTAAGCCTGTTCTCTTCTCTCCATCTATTGAAATCCCACCTTCTCTCTTACCTATTCAGGTCTTGCTCCCTTCTCAGAGGCTTAGAGCTGCACTGTCCAATGTGGTACCTATGAGTCACATGTGGCTTTTGAACACTTGAAATGTGGCTAGTGTATCAGAGGAACTGAAGCATATTCAGTTTATTTGACTTTATTTGAATTGATTTAAGTGTAAAAACTGAAGCAGTGTAATAAAAATACTGATTACATATTGAAATCACAATCGTTTAGATATATTGGGTTAAATAAAATTTACTTTAAAAAAATGTGGTTACTAGAAAGTGTTAAATGATATTTGTGGCTTACATTATATCTCTATTGGACAGTGATGGCTTTAGAAAGCAAGGTCATCTGTGACATTACCACTGCACATACATTTTGATAGTAGGATATATGTAATTTAACATTTCTCTGTTCCATTGGTTTTAGAACTGTGTTCCTAGAAAGACAGGGCTTCATTGATGTTCCTCCAAGTGCTCAGTAGAGTTGAACTGTACCATTTAACAGTGCTCATTAAACTGTTACAAAGTTATTGAATGTTCAGAACAAAACAGGAGTTGTTCAGTCTTTTGTATTCTAAATCAGACATACTGTGACTACGGGTTGAGACAGTAACTTGTTTCCAAGCAAATATAAAGGACAGTGCAAACCTTTGTATTTAATTAGCCCAAATCATCTGAGTTTTATTAGAGCACCAATCTATGTGAAATCTCTGTCTAAATCCTTCTCTAAATAAAGGCCATGTCCTACTTGGAATGGATGCAAAGGTGACTTCTCTTCCACTTCTCTAACATGAGAGACAGGGGCTTAGTTGGCCTAGAGCAGCTCGGCTGTGCACCTCTCCAAATCCCATTTGCCCATCTGGAAAACACAGGAGCTATGATGCAGAATAGCCTCTAGAATCCCTGCCAGCCCTGACGTTCTATGGGAATCTACTCAGGGACATCTCCCATGGCACAGCTTCTCTGGGGCTTGGCTAACTTGCTAGAGGCTCCTCTGATGTGACAACGCATATGACTCGTGGAATTGGACCTGTCTATTTCTTTCTGGAGACTTCGGCAATTACTGCAGCCTGCCCTGTGCAGTGCGAAGTTTCCAGAGAGTTGGCCTACTGCCCATGTTTCCTCAGAAATTGGGGGAGTGTGGAGCCAGGCAATTGTTTTTATACTTTGAGCTACTTACTTCCTTCCTGTACCCATTGAGGGACATAGGGAGTGCCATTTGTGTACCTTGGAAGTTTTTAAGATTTGCAGAGACCATCATATTTAAGGCTAAAAATTCTTAAATGCTATCAAAAAATAGCACATTAACCATTGTTAACAAAGCTCAGTTTCAGATTGCTATAGAGCCTCATGCCCCAAAAAGTCTAAATTACCTAAATTGTGAAACAATTAGCTTCTTGGTTAAAACAAAAACGATATCATCGTATTGTAGGCATTATAATTGGTTTCCTTGATTGGTATTGAACTGCTATATGCAAGATCCTGTGCTAGGTACTGAAGGGAAGGAAAAAATGAGCATACAAGATTCCAAATTCACAATCCGGTCTGGGAGGGAGACAAACACAAATAACTCTAAAAGCGAATTCCGGGAAATAACTCTTTAGGAGATCTGATGAGGTAGAATTCTATTCCTGAGAGCAAGGATGAAGGCACTCAAAGTTTGACAATTCTATGGAATTAAAAAAAAAAATCACTCAAGCTATAAATGCACTAAAAACAAACAAGATTGAAGAGAGAATGAAGGCACTAGGCTGTCTCTGGGTATAGGATATGTGGCTTACCTGTGATATAAAAGCTTATGTTTCTTTCCACAGTCCCAACTTTATTGGAAGCTATGCAACTGTAGATTCCAGAAATTCTAGAGTCAGCCACAACCAAGGTGCTAGCCATCTGCAAAAGAAAAGGAAATTTTAGCTAGCAATAGGGCAAATAACTATTTGAACACCCCTAAGCTACTTCTGAGGTTGAAATGATTCAGCTATTCCATTCATTCAGCAAAGAGAGTACTGCATGGGTGGTGGTTACCAGAAGGCTCTCCCTTGCAGAGCCCCAACAAGAATGGAAAAATAACAGGAAAGCAGGTCCTCAGGAGACCGGGGCCTATGACATCCGACTCATATGAGGGTTTCAGGCTTATTTATCTCGTGCTGCTGGCGTAACAATTACAGACCTGAGGCCGAGATGTGGGACTGCACGTCCTATCCTCCGAGGTGGTCAGTTCCACATCAATGAGAGGAACAGGTGAGGCTGAGGCCTTCCCTTTTGTTTGGGTGACCTGAGAGCATGGATGCCAGTTATAACAGGAGCCTTCTTTGCTGTTTGGTTCTATAACAGGGATGTTAGGTGAGCAAGGACAGAGGAGACTGTTTGGCTGAAACTTTTTTTTTCTTTAAGAAATGGGGTCTTGCTATGTTGCCCAGACTGGCCTTGAACTTCTGGGCTTAAACAATCTTCCCGTCTTGGTCTCCCAAGTAGCTGTGACAACAGGCACATGCCACTGCACCTGGCTTGAAACATTTTTTATATATGCTCAAATGATGTGGCACGCAATGCTGGATGGTCCTGAAGGAGGCCGTGTGTGCATGCGTGTGTGTGTGTGTGTGTGTGTGTGTGTGTGTGTGTGTGAATTACTGAATTTCTCAGATGTATCTATTTTTAAAATGAAAATTTAAATTATGAATTAAGGCAATAATATTGTTCCGCTAGACTTCAGTGCCGTTATTTGACAACTTAGTCCCTAAAGAAATGTTAGCAGTCAAGATTGCACGAACTTCGAAGCACTTTTCAAACTGTGATGTCGAAAAAGTAATGAAACAAAATTTTAGACAGCTTCAAGACTTGCAGTCTTCCAAAGAAAAAAATTGGCAGTATGAAACAAATTGTTAAGCATTCTTAAATTTAACCCAACCTTGCATTAAAAAGTAGTGTATAATCTATATGAAAAAAAGAGAAGCTAGTTTCTCATACTTAAAATTACAGAAAAGTTGATCCAGTTACTTATAAATCTTTGCAGCCTATCTTCTAGAACAAAAATAACTGGTTATGGGCTTTGAAATTGCAGAGGGTATGCTAATGCTTCCAGACTAATGAAGTGTCCTAGCTGAAGTATAATGACCAAGTG
This sequence comes from Ateles fusciceps, assembly GCA_036589455.1. Classification (NCBI taxonomy): domain Eukaryota; kingdom Metazoa; phylum Chordata; class Mammalia; order Primates; family Atelidae; genus Ateles; species Ateles fusciceps. The sequence continues at coordinate 1,986,454 of JAZHEH010002853.1, read as the reverse complement.
ACTTACAGGCTAAAGCAATGTAAGGCTGGAATGTAACAGCTGACTTTCCAGGGTGGTGAACATACTCTGCAGGTGATTTGGCTCTTGGAAAGAATCCTAACATTTTCTGAGTTTTAAGTAATGGGCTAGGCACTTTAGCTGTGTTCTCTTATCACATCTAATAAATTAAGGTATTTCTGTCTTTAATCTACAGATCAGGAAGACATGCTCCTAATGTTTTTAGCCAGCAAATTCATTCGTCCAAATTCTCTTTAATTTTCACTGTGGTACAGTGAGTAGCACATAGTGCTTTCTCTTCTGCTTGTTGGAAGGATCCAGTTAATTACACCTACTCATATATTCTCTGTGTATTATTGAAATTATTGGTAATGAAAGTGTCTGCAATATGTGGCAGACAATTTAGCAGACATTTATTGAGTGATTATCAAGGCATTGCCCAGATGTAAGGGAGACAGAGATGAATATGACATAATCCCTTAACTCTATTATTGTTTAAGTTGATAGAGAAGACTTTCCCTCCTTGAATATCATACAAAAATTATTCTCTGTTTTGCAAGGAAAGCTCCTATGAAGGCAAAGAGCCCATAGGGAAGGATATGAAAGAGAGCTCAGGTGTCCTTTTCCTTATTTTGATGGTGAATCTTTGTAAGAGGTGGGACATAAAAAATTCCGAACAGCCATTTCCTTGTAATTGTTGTACCCACCACTTTAGAGTCAGGGAAGGAAATGGAAGTAGTTAGAAGAGAAGCTTATAGGTGACAACATGAAAGGATTGTTAGCTGGTGGAAGCTAGAAGACTGGAGAGATCATCAAATAAGACTCTGACTCTCTTATCTCAGGAAGCTTAGATGTTTCAAAGCAGTTTGCAAAAAATTCAGCAACAAGGAGCTCAGATGAAGTCTTCTCATGTTCAGCTGTCAGCTCTAGCACTGTTTTTCTTATGAAATTAGTTCTCAAGTGTTTATCCTAATGGGCCTAAGGAGAAACTTACTTAGATTCTCAGATTAATTGTTGTCCAGTAAATAAGTGAAAAACCCATTCTAGGCCGGGCGCAGTGGCTCACACCTGTAATCCCAGCACTTTGGGAGGCCGAGGTGGGTGGATCACAAGGTCAAGAGATCGAGACCATCTGGTCAACAAGGTGAAACTCTGTCTCTGCTAAAAATACAAAAATTAGCTGGGTGTGGTCGCGCGCCTGTAATCTCAGCTACTCGGGAGACTGAGGCAGAAGAATTGCTTGAACCCAGGAGGCGGAGGTTGCGGTGAGCCGAGATCGGGCCATTGCACTCCAGCCTGGGTAACAAGAGTGAAACGCCATCTCAAAAAAAAAAAAAAAAATTTCTATTGTCTTCAGAGTGTTTGAAATTATGGACAGCATTTATCTGCATCTATGAATTGTGTTTGGGTTTTTATTTAAAAGATTTTTGACTTCATGGAACTTAGAGCAACTGAGAACAAGAACTGGGTTTCATGGCAAGGGAAAGTCAATTCAGATGTATAAATTTGCCATGTTTAAGAACCTGTGCAGGTAACCTGGGAATGGCCATGGCCATTTTACAAGTCTCCAACAAATAGTCAAATAGGTCCAAATTTACATATAATCAGAGAATAAAATTGAGGTGCCCAGAAGTGAAATGAATCCAGGTCACAAGATGGAGATAGCAATGTATTTGAGTTTTTCTTCTTTTGGGTGAATGACACCTTCCAAAACAGGACACATTACTCATAGTCGAGCCTGCCCCAGAACTCACCTCTCCAAAGCTTCTATTAAAATAGAAGCAGAAAATGATGTTGATGGGAGTTTACATTATTTCTTTGTTTCTGTGTAGCCTTATGTATCCCTTACAATGCACCAGGCAGCGTGCAAGGTCCTTTACAGGCATTATCTAATTTAATCCCTCCTAAAACCCTGTGAGATGGGTAGATTACCCTATTCTACAGATATGACAGCTGAGGTTCAGAGAGATTAAATGATTCATCCAAAGATGCACAGGACCACAGACAGGCCTGGGCAGAACTTATGCCCAGATGTGTCTGCCTCCAGTTCCTGTGCTCTTAATCTCTACACCAAATTGCTTCTAAGCCTTGAGACCCTTTAAATCGAATAACACAGATCTATTGGCAAAGTTCTGTTTACACCTTGAATTGAATTTTTCCTTGAGAATACCTCCTTTAATCAGCAGAGATGGGTAACATAAATCAAATACTACTACTATTTACAGAAATACTAATTTGCTTCTTTGATAGCATTTTACATAAGCTGCAAGCTGTTTTTCAACTGTTGTAATATTACGTGGTTTGAAAATACATTTGATAAATACAATGGTTATAATTAAAGAAGAAAATTTAAAAATCAGGTGAAATGTATCCTATGATCAGTTTTATTAAAACTTATCTCATTTCTAGAGTACTTCTCTTTCAGAGGATGTATTTTTAAATTATAAATTCAAACATATTTTCACTAAGAATAAAATATTTGACAATTAAAATTTAAACTTCATAGGATCAGAGAAAGGAGCTCAAGTGTGAATTGTAGATCAGTGTAGTTTGGCTGGACTAGAAGACAGCTTCTCATGGGACAGTGAGTTTCAATGTCTGAGTCTTCCGAATAAAGGAAAAAATCTGTTCCTCAGGGTTTATATCCAAATACTATGGTATCAAGAGAAAAAAATGAAAATAGCATAACAATTGGGGCATGCAATATCAACTAAATACTTTCAAAGAGAAAGTAACCAAGAATTTGAGTTGTATGTTTGAAATTATAATCATTTATTTTATAAGGTATGCCCAAAGAAATTCTTAGGGATATCTACTTGTTTCAGTTCTATAATTCGTTTTCATTTTCCACAATTGAAAATAAATGAAAGAGGACTGGGGAAGAGAAAGAAAACAGAAGTGCTGAAATAAAATTAGAATATCAGACCAGACGTGGTGGCTCAGGCCTGTAATCCCAGCACTTTGGAAGGCTGAGGAGAGTGGATCACCTGAGGTCAGGAGTTCAAGACCAGTCTGGCCAACATGGTGAAACCCCGTCTCTACTATAAATACAAAACTTAGCTGGACATGGTGGCATGCGCCTTTAATCCCAGCTATTTGGGAGGCTAAGGCAGGAGAATCGCTTGAACATGGGAAGTGGAGGTTGCAGTGAGCTGAGATTGCACCAAAATAAAATAAAAAATAAAAAATAAATAATCAAAGTTTATATTAGTGTTACAGGATGCATGCTTTCTACTCTTCATTTTTACTACGTTTGCTTTTTGGGGTGCTTCCAGTTGCCTAGCCTGGCCCTCAAGGATTTACATGTTAGAGATAGATCCTTCAAGCTCATTCTCTGGGCTCTTTTGTATGATCCAGGAATGCTCATAAAACTATCATCAAGTACTGTAAGTTTGGAGTTTTTCATGCTCCTTCCTTCCTTCCCCTTCACTAAGCATTAGTAATTCATTACTACAATGTTGTTTGAACCTCACGGAATAGAATGGATGGGGTGATGTGTCATTCAGCATAATTCCAGCACTCGTTTTTTAAAAATCTATATATGGAACACTGATTTTAATCTCGGGATGTTTCTAATATAGCTTCCTTTTAAGTGTTTCACGGAGAAATAAAAGTAGATGTGTAAAGGTCATGGAAGAATCTAAAATTAACACAGGGTGGCACATTTGAGCCAACTGATGGGAAAATAGAACGTGAGAATTAGAAAAAATTGGGCGTGTGTGGGAACTGAAACACAAGCTGTAATTCTGTGGTTAGGATTCTTGGTCCTGTCATGGATTTGTCTCATACAGGGCACACTTTTTAAGGTAGAGTCAGAAGGATTTCAAAGGAAAATTGCTAACACATTAAAATTGTAATGATTCTCCAACCTTACAGAATTAATGCTGTGATAACGTATTTCCTGTGTGTTTTTTTTAACATGGGGTTCCTTCTACTTCCTATTCCATATCTACAAACCTAACAGTTTGGCAATCCCATTCAGACAATATGAAAAGTGCACATTTGCTACTAGCAACTCCAGTTGATGACTCACTTTTCACAAATCTGGGCCAAAACTCGCCAATAAGGAAACTACATTTTATTGTCCTCTATACCCTTCCTTGAGTTAAACAAACAAACAAAGAAAAAAAATCAACAGGTGCTCCAGCATGAGTGTGAGCGCTGCCCCACTGACCTGTGGAGTAGCATTGCTGGGCAGGCTACCATGTGACAGTGGATAAAGGGATCACCGCAGTCTAAGCTGGGACTTTAATTTGCTTTCTAAAAATGTATAGAAAATAAAAACAGTTTTAATTGTAAAGGAAAGAGCACTTCATATAATTCAGAAACAGCAGAACTTCCATTTGTCACCATCATATGAAAGATATACTTTTTTTCACACCCACAAGAAGATGTATTAGTAGATGCTAAAAGTAAAATTAGTCAATTCTCCTAAATTCAAGACATGAAATCAATAATTTATTTAAAGTCTAATGTATTACAATTATAGCTGCTAATGGGATATATATATAACATATATCTATGACTTTGTTTACTGAGAGTATTAAAAGTTTTTTCAGTGCAAACAATTGTTTAACAAAGTCTTCATTGTATATGATCACAATCAGCTTGGGGAATTGCATAAGGCTGCATATGACATTCACTTTAATAAAGTAGTACTTGTATAGGGCTTTCTAATTATGTTATTTATTTATTTGAGACAGAGTCTCATTCTGTCCCCCAGGCTGGAGTGCAGTGGCACAATCCTGGCTCACTGCAACCTCCGCCTCCTGGGTTCAAGCAATTCTTGTGCCTCAGTCTCTCGAGTAGCTGGAATTACAGATGCCTACCACCAGACCTGGCTAATGTTTGTATTTCTAGTAGAGACAAGCTTTCACCATACTGGCCAGGCTGGTCTTGAACTCCTGACCTCAGGTGATCCACCCACCTCAGCCTACCAAAGTGCTGGGATTACAGGCATGAACCACCGTGCCCAGCCTTCATTATGTTATTTCATTTCATCTTTGTAACAGGAAGCTGGGTAGGGCAAGTATCATTAGTTCTGTTTTTTTGGAGGAAAGAACTCAGGTTGAGAGAGGTGAGCTGGTTTGTATGTGGTTATACAGAGAGGAAGTGTCAGAGTTTGACTCCAGGGCTTCTGATGGCAGGTTGGGTAGCACAACAGCAGAGGTCTATATTTAAAACCTTCTGCATAACTATAAAATTAAAAGACAATAAATTTGTTTTAAACCTTCATGGAGAAAATCAGGAAAGTTCCTTTATCATGGCCATGTTTTGATACTCCACTTCCACTGGTTTTTATAGGTTTTATATTATATATGGAGTCAGGTTGCTATGGTTTGTGTTAGCCAGAAACCTCACCTAGCTTTCTCATCTTTCATTTTACTTTCTATTGCATATTTTTATGGATAGGATAAAATAACACTAGAAGTTACCAGTGAAATTAAGCTCATAAATTCTGGTGTTAATATTCATCAGTTAACAGTACATCCTCCTGATATGGTCAGGAAAAGGCAACATGAATTGACACAACCAACGAATGGCATCTTGACATTTTTCTAGTACTTTGTGACAACTAATCTGCTGTCCACTGCTATTAAACTGAGGTAGTTTCCTTATTAAAAATATCTGAAGGCTGGGTGTGGTGGCTCATGCCTGTAATCACAGAACTTTGGGAGGCCAAGGCGGGCGGATCACCTGAGGACAGGAGTTTGAGATCAGCCTGGCCAAATGGCGAAACCCCATCTCTACTAGAAATACAAAAATTAGCCAGATGTGGTGGCATGTGCCTGTAATCCCAGCTACTCGGGAGGCTGAGGCACAAGAATTGCTTGAACCTGGGAGATGGAGGTTGCTGTGAGCAGAGATTACGCCACTGCACTCCAGCCTGGTCAACAGAGTGAGACTCTGTCTCAAAAAAGAAAAAAAAAAAAACAAATTAAACTTTCAAGTTTATATAATTTCCTCCAAGTATTTCATTAAACTGCTCTCTTTTCAATAGCTACACATCATGGAATATTTTAAAGTACTGCTTGTTTCTGTTAGAGAAAAAGAGTTGTAAACTACCTACAGCTACTGCTATAGTTATAAAAAAACTCCCTAAATGTTTAATAAGAGACTACTGGTGTTATCATATAAGCTATTGCTACTCTGACTAATTTCTACATTGGCTTACTTGGCTATAAGAGCATTAAGTTTTGGAAAGAAAATACTTTGGTTTGAGTCTCTCATTTACACTTTTAAGCTGACTTTGGGTTAATCATCTTATCCCTGTTTTCTTTATCCTTAAAATGGAGATAACCACTCTCACCTGCCAAAGAATGATGTTGATGTTAGCATATGTCAAAAAGTTTCACATAATGAAAATTATAGATGTTATTTATTGTGACTGTGAAATCCTACATGAGGAATGATGCCATCTACTTTGTCATCTTCAAATGCAAAGTGTAGGGCTGAATAGATAACATAAGCACACCCCACACTCAAGTGGGCAGTGGAATCTGTATTAACAGTCTCTACTCCAAATCAAGATATATATGAGTGAACAGACATGTCAGCCAGGGGATACTTGATTTCTTTTCTTTTTTAAAGAATCACACCTGGGTGCAGTGGCTTACTCCTGTAATCCCAGCACTTTGGGAGGCCAAGGTAGGTGGATCACCTGAGGTCAGGAGTTTGAGACAAAGCTGGCCAACATGGTGAAACCCTGTCTCTACTAAAAATACAAAAATTAACTGGGCATGAGGGCAGGTGCCTGTAATCCCAGCTACTTGGGGCTGAGACAGGATAATCACCTGAACCCAGGAGGCAGAGGTTGTAGCAAGCCGAGACTGAACCACTGCACCCCAGCCTAGGCAACAGAACGAGACTCCATCTCAAAAAAAAAAAAAAAGATTGTCCCTGTGCCAGGCAATAGCAGATTTTTAAGTGTATTCTTTACTAATTCAACAGGAAAAAGCCACTAGGTCTGAGATCCACTGAGACTTGCCTAGCTGACAGGCTTGTTAGCTATTGCCAAGGTTCAACGGGGGTTAGGGGAGTATCAAATGAACAGTGTGCTGATGAGGTCAAGGAATCTTGATGGATTGTGTGTGTTTGCATATCCCAAATTAGGCTTTGCTCTTGCAAAGACAGAGGGAAATACATGATATTTCATAAAAATGGAAACATTCAGTTTTAGCTCTAAGTCTTGCATTAGCTTTTGCTTACTGGGATCCCACTTTGTGTACATTAGTGATTCTCAGTCCTCGTTACATGCTGGAATCACCTGGAAGCTTTTACAAGCCCTAGGCTGCACCCTAGAGATCTGGATGTAATGATAATTGGTAGAGTATTCTAATATGCCAGCCAGGATTGTGAACCATCAATGTGGACCAGTTTGATGTTCAATTGGACAGTGCCATCTCTACCATTAGGAATGAGTACTCATTATCGTGCAGTTGGTAGCTTGAGCGGTGTCTGTGTGTATCTCCATGAAGACATAGCTTAGCTATTGTCTTTCTTCTCTCTGAATTTTTGTTTGAACATTTGAATTACTTCTGGTTCCAGTAAACCTAGAACTGGGAGTGGAGAGTGTATTTGTAGAATAAGTATCTCATTGCTCATTTTTACAAACAGTACCTTTTTCTTTCCCTTCTATTATTGCCATTCGCTGAGTGATGCTCTCAATTCTGTTTCCTATGTTGCTGTCAGGATCCAGGACAAAGGACGCTTCATTATTGGAACAAAAGTCAGACCTATTAAAAAAAATGTTATCACAATGTGGCTCTGCAGCATGGTCCAGTCAATGGGGACAGGTGAAATAAAAACCTGGTGTAAGTCCTCAGATTACAAAGTCACAAATTTTATGTGTGAGTCTTCTTTTCCTTAGATTTTTTCCTATATTTATCCTCGAAACTTAAAAATAGCAAATATATTTGGCTGATACTTGAAAAAGCCCACACCAGTGTGTCACCATACATCCTTCTTGTTCTAAATGTTAATGTTAAATAAAAAACAATAAATTAGAACATTTAATATCTAGATTTTCGTTTTTAGTGGAAGTAACATGCAAACACGGGAAAAAATGAAGTTATGTTAATGAATGAAAACCTCAAGGAAATCATAGCATTTTATATGTATAAAAGACTGGCTTTTAATCAGAATATGCAGTTGGACAGCTAATTTTTTCCAGGGCTAATTAAGTGCATATGAAAATAAACATCATGAAGCAGTTATTAAATTCAGTCTATTTCTGTTCAAGTTTTGGGGTAACATGGTAAGCTCTCAGGCCTCAAGTGTTTAATTATAAAATAAGGGTGTTGATATTATTTATCTTTGAGGTCTATGAATTCTCTCTCTGTTTTAAACATTTCACCAATTTGCATTCTGACTTTCCGGACTAAAATTTTTGTTGAGCAGTAAGTTTGCTGGTCTCTAATTTGTACATGTCTTGGGCAGATTCTGCAGATTTTTAAACCAAGAGGAATTTTATTATTATTATTATTTTTAGAGACAGGGTCTCACTCTGTCACTAGGCTAGTGTGCAGTGAGGCGCAATCATAGGTCACTGCAGCTTCAAACCCCTGGGTTCAAGCAATCCTGCCGCTTCAGCCTGTAGCTGAGATTACAAGCTAAGTGGACTCTTTAAGCTTCATTTCCAGAAAAAAATGAATGGTTCATCTTAAATAGCCAAGAGCAGGAATGACTTATGTGAGAGGAAATGAGATGCTAAAGTCAGTAAGAAAAGGAGAAGATAGAAGGTAATGTGGTCAGAAAAACATTCTGTTATTATTCCTCTCTGGTCCTTGAGCTGAGAAGGACTCCAGAGTATTAAACTATTGGATATGTGGGGGTACTTGCCCGGGAAAGTCCTCCTGCAGAGTACTCACCACCTTTTAAGTGCTGACTTAATGGCTCTGAGGACCCACTGGGCCAACAGCTACAGGAGGACAGGGGACAAATCGACGTATCCACTCTGTCCCCATAGCTAAGCAGGGCCTGAGGATGCCGTCGGCATCCCATAAACATTTGCACATACGCAGACGGCGTATGTTGTTTTTGGTAAAAGTTTTTATTTGTTTTTAGTTGTTTATTATTTTCAAACATACTGATAAGTAGAGACAATAGTGTGATATGTCCCCATATACTCATCACCCAGATTTGATAGTTATCGAGATTTTGTCACATGGGCTTAATCTATTCCTTCTTTTTTTTTCTTCTGCATTTGATTGATTGATTGATTTTTAAAAATTTTCAGCCTGGCCAAATGAAGGATCTCTGTATTTTAAAACAAATCTCAGACATCTTGTCATTTTAGCCCTGTGTACTTCAGTGGGTATCTCTAAAAATATGCAAATTTTTCCAATATAACCACAATGCTACTTTTATATCTAAGAGAATTAGCAATAATTCTGTAGTGGTGTTTGCACCTAAACCATATATCAGATTTACCCAAATGTTTTTAAAGATGTCTGTCTTTACAGTTAGATTATAAGATTTAAAATTTAAAAAGAATGAATAAGAGGTGACCATTCCTTAAGGAATTTCTGCAGTTTTTACCAGCTATAATCCTTATAATAATCATCAGGTAAAATAAGTGAACATTTTAATGCTTATTGATAAATAGAGTAAACTGAGCTGAAGAGAAATTATACACTTTCTCCTTTATTAGAAACATTTTAATGACAAAGTTTAAAGTCGTTACTTTGCCCCTATGTTTTCATTATCCATATTCTCCATTTTCTAGCTCTAATATCCCTGCCTTAATCTCCTGTTAGACTTACTATCTTTCATACACTCTCAGTACAGGTATGAGTATATATAATGTGCACATATACACATGTGTATACCTAGATTAGACACATGCATATGTATTTGGGATTGTGATGTCAAACAGCTTAAGTTCTCTTGTATCTGGAAGACAAGCTTTTAGATTTTATTCCTTTTCCCCCAAAGCAAGGAAAAAGATAGGGGGGGCCCTAGTCAAAGATCTTAATTTCATACTCTTGGGCTTTAGGAAATGCAAAGAAATATATTAGAATAAAGCAAGCCTGGGTGTTTCTCAAGGGAAATACAGTCTGCTATCTGAGTTCACTTGGGGCTGTTGACCTCTGACACCCCACACCTCCCCCTTCCCACACCCATGACTCTGAGTTACTAAGGGCACAAGCCCTAGTATGGAAACTATAGGCCAGACTTATTGCCAGCTCTTCCACATAAAAAGAACAGATTCTGTAGCTATTTTCTAATTTAAGGGGCTATTTTTCCCTCTTTGTAATTGGAGCTATAAAAATAGAATGTCATTTAGAAGCCTTACTATATAACAGCACTTGAAAAGAGATTTGAGGGGAGGGAATTTGCCTAAGCCTTAAGAATACATCAAGCTCTTAAGGAAGTAGATTGTGCCATGTTTGAAGATGCAGAGATAATCACTGTGCTGGGAACTGTCTTGAGGGGGGAGGAAGCCGAACAACAAGAGGAAAGCAGCGTTCGCTCCTGATTTCGCACAGGAAGTCCACAGCACCTCCTGCCAAAGCAAGATAAGAAAGCTCCCATGCACTATTCTGGACAAGGCCACTGTTATCAGCCTCAGCTCAGCGCTGTCCTCTCTTTGCTCCAAGCCTCCATCCCTTTCCTAATGAGCTATAGGACTCCTACCTCCATTTGCATACAGCATGCCAAGTACAATGGCAGGGAGGTATTTATAACCAGTGAAAGGAAAAAAAAATTCTGGGCTAAGAGTGTACTCCATGTCATCTCTGATGATTGCTCTGGAGCTGAAACAACTTAGTTTCGGACTAGAGACTGATGTAAATAAATTAAAAGAAAGCAACCAATTATGTTTTCAACACATGGAGGTAGAACCTCACGTGTGATATGTCAGCCTTCTACACTCCAGATGGGACTCTCCAAGTGGGAGCCATCTGTGGAACTCCCCCATCTGGTCTAAGTTACTAGTATTCTCTTGACACATTATGGGACCGCCACCCTTTATACATGCAGAGGACACTACTGACCTACATGCTTTGGGTTGATTTTCTTGCAGTGGTGATGAATTTGCCCTGTTCCCATCACACTAAAAAATATTTGGCTTCTCTGTGACCAAAGACAGATGAAGGCAGTCTGGGGCCACAGAAAAAGGCAAAGCCAACAGAGGGGTCAAATCTATGATCTCTCTTTTTTTTTCCTGTCACCCAGGCTGGAGTGCAGTGGAGTGATCTTGGCTCATTGCAGCCTTGACCTCCTGGGCTCAAGTGATTCTCCACTTCAGCCTCCCGAGTAGCCCGGACTACATGTGTGTGCCATCATGCCAGGCTAATTTTTATATTTTTAGTGGAGACGAGGTTTCACCATGCTGCACAGGCTGGTCTCAAACTCTTAGGCTCAAGCAATCTACCTTCCTCAGCTTCCCAAGGTGCTGGGATTACAGGTGTGAGCCAATGCGTCTGGCCAAAGCTACAGTCTTGACAGTATTGACTGCTGGCAGAATTTGTACTCAGTTCTGGCTCATTTCAGAACCTGTGCGCTTAACTTCAACACCACATGTAACATGATATCCATGTACTACCATCATATGACAAGCAGTTATTATGCTCCAGTACTCTTGGATATAATAAGAAAAGACGTCTCAATATTCACTACACAAACACCATTACTACTTTGAGGATTTAATGTCTTTTTTTTTTTTTTTTAGCTCTTTTTGCATAACACGGTCAGTCTCTTTTCAAAATTTGCTAAACATCTCTCATCTTACACAGACAAAATACGTTTGAATGACTAGTGCCTGCACAGTGTGCAATTACAGTTTATACTACAGTATCTATGAGAGCTCACTTTGTCACCCCGTAGTTCCTGAATTCAAGTCAGGTTCCATTCACCTTTACAAATCCAACACTCGCAAACTGTAATGCACAGTGTATACCCAAAGGTACCCTTTTGTGTTCACCTGTGCTTTTTCTTAATTGCTGGGTTGTTTTGTTTTTTTTTTTTCCTGAGATGGAGTTTCGCTCTTGTTGCCTAAGCTGGAGTGCAGTGATGTGATTGTGGCTCGCTGCAACCTCCACCTCCTGGGTTCAAGTGATTCTCCTGCCTCAGCCTCCCGAGTAGCTGGGATTGCAGGCATGTGCCACCACACCCAGCTAATTTTTTGTATTTTTAGTAGAAATGGGATTTCATCATGTTAGCCAGACTGGTCTCGAACTCCTGACCTCAGGTGATCCACCTGCCTCAGCCTCCTAAAGTGCTGGGATTACAGGCGTGAGCCACCATGCCCAGCCTTGCTAGTTTTTAACAATTCTTATTTTTAGATTTTCTTCATTCCTCCTGCCTTCCTCTCCCCCTCCCACTACTTAAAATTCAGAGCTGGTACTTTCTTTTCTTTAGAGGATGGATTGTCACATCTGGTGGAATCAGAAGGGAAAGCCCAGCTGGGTGAATGTTAGCTACTGATAATAAGTATTTGTGTTTTCTTTGAAGTGGTTCTCTTGTGAGAAAATGATCGATTCTCTGGAGAATTTGGTGGGATGGTTCAACACTTCATTTAGCCTTTCTAGAAACTGTCCATCTGTTTAGTGTCTGTTATGGTACCCAAGACTCCTGTAGCAATCCAGTATAAAGTTCTCATTTCATAAATGATTTCCTGCAAGTTTAATAACCACACTGATTCTAGAAGGTCTGCTCTACATCCTGAGTCTTAAGACACCCAGATTTTTAAAAAAAGGATCCTCTTTCAATAAATGATATTAAGCTGGCATTTCTTTCAAAATCTCTGTTGTACTATTATCTCATTCTTGGCTGCTTGAAGGGAGACAAGTTTTGTGAGCTGCTACTATGTGCTACTATAGCTTGGGCTAGAAGCAACGCACATTTTGCCTCAGTTAGTTCTCACAGTCACCCTATGAAGCAGGTATTATGATCCCTATTTCATAAATCCTTTTATCAATAAGGAAACTGAGACTCAGAAAAATCAAATGCTTTGCTCAGGCTCACAGAGTAAGGAGCAGAATTAGGATCAGAACCCTGACTCTCCTAACTCTTTCACCATCCCAGAGCTCTGTCCATCAAGTGGGGTGACTTTGATCCCAAAAACCTCTCCAAACCTTTCCCACCATAAGGGAAATCCAGCTCAGAGTCACCTGTTACAGAGGAAAACTCTGGGGGGCCTCCCAAATTCAAACCAGCACAGAGTCAGACACACCGGGAAAATTAAAATTTTGTTTTCAAGAGGGAGAAAGAAGACACACTTGTCTATTGGCGGATGAGGACAAGGGAAAGGGGCAGAAGAACACTTGACATTTTTGTTACATTTTTGACATAAATTCTAGTTTGTTTTGGTCATAAACATGCTTTGATGGTGAAATTATAGGAACTCTTTGCCTTCTACTGGCTGATACATTTTATCATTAAAAAAATCTTACAACAAAATAAAACCATCCAATATTTATCACAATTTTTTTCTCTCCTTGGTACCTTTTGTCTGCATGCTCAGTGATCATGTTGTGGATGAAGCTGGCTTGTTTTATTACAAACTTCAATACTAGAATGAGTGCCCGGTGGACAGGGGTGTGGGTGAGTGGTGATTTGAGTACCCAACACCCAATGGCTGCCTATTTGACCCAGAGCCATTGCCTAGGAATCAATGTTTATATTAAATGTATAATGAAAGCATATTTAATTTGGCAGCAAAGAGGCTCTAGAAAGTTCTACAAAGTCTCAAGACAGATAATAATCTCCTTCTCTTTTTTTTCTTTTTGGATGATGAAATCTGAGGACTTGTGTGAACTCTGCTTATCTGTTTAATGAGATTTTACTGCACGTGCTAATAGTGATTAGAATCTGTTTGTAAAGAATACTGAATCATTTCAAGCTAGGAAACAAAAGGGTAGAGGAGTAATGAAAAGCAAATTGAGGCTGTAAAATGTCTGTAAAAAAAATAGGAAGGAAAAAAAAAGCCTACCTGGAACCCTGCCAGAGGGCACGACCAGGGCTGGCCCCCATTATGGCGGCCATCCTGTAGCAGGGCCTGATGTAAACATTCCTCTGCTACTGTGGGTGTCGTGTCAAAACATTAGCAATCGTGTGTCTGAGCCATCAGATTAACAGAATCTGCAAACACTGTCTTTTCCCCTTCTCTCACGTTCTTTATTTTTTGAGACGCGAGTCTCACTCTGTTGCCCAGGCTGGAGTGAAGTGACACCATCTCGGCTCACTGCAACCTCTGCCTCCCGGGTTCAAGTGATTCTCTTGCCTCAGCCTCCCAAGTAGCTGGGATTACAGGCGCCCACCACCACATCGAGCTAATTTTTGTATTTTTAGTAGAGACGGGGTTTTGCCATGTTGGCCAGGCTGGTCTGGAACTCCTGACCTCAAGTGATCCACCTGCCTCGGCCTCCCAAAGTGCTGGGATTACAGGCATGAGCCATGAGCCATGAGCCATGAGCCACTGTGCCCAGACACTCACTTTTTTTTTTTTGAGATGGAGTCTTGCTCTGTAGCCCAGGTTGGAGTGCAGTGGCGCGATCTCGGCTCACTGCAACCTCCACCTCCAGGGTCCTGGTTCAAGCAATTCTCCTATCTCAGCCTCCCAAGTAGCTGGGATTACAGGCACAAGCCACCATGCCCAGCTAATTTTTGTATTTTTTGGTAGAGACGGGGTTTCACCATGTTGACCAGACTGGTCTTGAACTCCTGACCTTGTGATCTGCCCGCCTTGGCCTCCCAAAGTGCTGGGATTACAGGCGTGAGCCACCGCGCCCAACCATTTTTTGTTTTTTGTTTGAGATAGAGTCTCACTCTGTCGCCCAGGCTGGAGTGTAGTGGTGCAGTCTCGGCTCACTGCAACCTCTGCCTCCCGGGTTCAAGCGATTCTCCTGTCTCTGCCTCCCGAGTAGCTAGAATTATAGGCACACACCACCATGCCCAGGTAATTTTTGTATTTTTAGTAGAGACAGGGGTTTTACGATGTTGGCCAGGCTGGTCTCGAACTCCTGACCTCAGGTGATCTGCCCGCCTCAGCCTCCCAAAGTGCTGGGATTACAGGCGTGAGCCACTGCGACTGGCCACGTTCTCTTAAAACAAATGAGACAATATAGGAGGGCGGATGCTGGCAGAAAAAGGCATAGCATTGGAAGGAGTGTTTAGACAGAATGGTTCCTGCTCCTCTCGCACCAGGAAAGGGCCTGGGCCTTCAGGGTGGTCACAGGGTCAGGCTGAGGGGATCCTGGAGGAGTGACTTTTTGTGCAATGAGAGACCTAGTGACGCCTTGGAGCCCATACTGAAAACTACTTCTTGCCTCAATGGAGAAGGGGGAGTGGAGAAGAGTTTCGGGGGTTGTGGGCTTTGGGTCGGCTCCCTGGACAATGGTGGAGGGGGATCCAGCGTCCTGGGCCACCTCTGTTTAGATAAGAGCTTTTCCGTGAGCGTCTTGGCTCATGCTGCTTCCTGCTCTCGAGAGCCCTGTGGTCCATTCACACTCAGAACACCGCCCTCTTCCCAGCCTCTACTCTTCCTTCCTCCTCGCTCCTGCTGGCTTCTAGAGTGAGTGCCAGCAATCTCCCCCTCCCCTGCAACCAGTCACCCTCTCCCTCCCTGCTCCCTGCTCTCCTTCACACAGTCTTTTTCAGGGTCAGGGGATCCTCACAGCCCCACACCTGAGTAACTGAGAGGCTAAAAGAGTGGGTGCTTATTTGGCTACACCCACCTAGGAGACTCACAGAGGACACCTGTTTTGTTCATTCACTTTTCTTCTTAGCGAAGGACTAGTCAGTGAGGAAGGGTGATTTGAGAAATAAGAAATCTTTAAGAAAATATTAGGAGCACCTACAAAAAATATCCTTTAACACATTCAAGAAGGAAGCTTAAAATAATAGCTGCAGTCACTCAGTAGAGAACATTTTAAGCTATCATTATATTTTGTTCTCACAAAAAGGAAGAGAACAGCTTACTTTTTATTTGGTGCTCAATACTGAAACATTCAGAAAGCTTTTGGGAGTGGAGGTAGGGAATCAGAGTTTAGCATTAGGAAAACAGATTTTAGAGCTAGGTTTTATAACATTCCAGTTATGTAACTCTGGATGTCAAAAACCTGGCTATGAGAATCATAGTTACAGAAGATTGCTCGGAGGACTTGCAGTCATCTTGATTTCTTGTATCATTCTGAAATTTTGTCCTCGGATCACACCAGCCCACAAAATCACTTTTAATAAATTCTGCTTTGATGCTATGTCATTGGCCAACATTGAGGGATGTTAGTTAACCAGACCTGACACTCACTCTGGTAGAATTGCGTTCGGGAGTTTGCCTACTATTAGTGTCCTGCAGCGTATGAGAGAAGTAGTAGTTTCTCTTAGATCTCAGGTCTCTGAAAGGTATCTTATGAGCCCCTTAATCTTGCAAATGTTTGTTTCGCTTCCCTTTCTCTTTCTTGACAACTGGAAAGTAAAGCCTGTGGGCAGTATCTTCATACTAGTCTTATCCATTTTTTTCACTTCATCCAGGCTGCTTAGTTATGTATTGTACTTTCTGTGAACCACCTCAAATTCTTTGGGAATGGATGTGTTCTTAGCATAGCCAACTCATAAAAGCAACCCCATGCTACCATGTCTTACTAGTTTTATTATAGGCACTGAAAACGCACACATAAGGAAAATAATTTAAACAAACAATTGCAAGAAGATTGCTTTGACATCAGCAAATATTAGGGTGATACCAAATGTGTAACACACTTAGCACAGTGCCTGGTACACAGGAAACAAATCATTAATGTTAGTTGTCAGTTTATTATCTGATTTCGTCGAGAGCTACTTACCTACGGACAGGGATTGTGTATTATTCATCATTATAGCTTTGGTGCCTGGCCCAATCACCTGGTAAACAGTGGGTGAGCAACATGTGTCTTTCGCTCAGTTAACTCCCTGATGTGAAGAGTGGATCCTGACAAAGAATGGCCTGATGAGATGTGGACCTAACCTCACATCAGATGACAACCCTGCCATCTACACTTACCTCAAGTATGCTGAAAAAGGGGCTCTAGTGACTGTCAAATGACCTCACATACACCCCTGATCTAAGCACTATGTCACCACCATCAGTACCTCTCCATTCGCAATGATGAATATTAATGAAGACACCGGATCTGCCAGGACCCTGGCTAACCTCGGCACAGCAGTATCAGCACCTGACAAACTGATAGTCATGGACAGTTTCAGCTCAGGCAGGGATGCTGACATGTGGAGCCACTATTGTCTTCTGGTCTAATGGCAAATAGGAGACTGACTGACAGTGGCCTCCTCTTCTTGTCTATCTTCAAGGATAGGCAAAAATAGTGGCTTATCAAAATAGTACCATTTTATTCAACTAAAACAGAATTTTCTCATTCCTATTCCATGTAAGATGTAAAATCACACCCCCTGCAAGAAGTAGATGATTTGATTCCTTCTGTTGCTTAGGAACATATATGTTTATTGAAGAGACAAGTCAAATTCATGGGAAAATATCAGAATACAATTGAGCACAGGCAAGTAAAATGTCAAGAGCCCATATGCTACTATAGGCTGAACAAGACGTGGGTGATTGAGCATTTGAATAGCTGAGGTAGAATTCACCAATGAGAGTAGATCCTTGGATACTGTAACTCCTTTGATTTCCTAAACAATCTGAAACAGCCACCATTTCTGAGATAGTGTGCATACTGCAGGCTGAAGGAGTGCCACATGTAGAAGACCACCAATAATGAGTCTGTGGAAGTCCATCAGCCTGGGAGAAGGGACAAAGTAGGCTCCTGGCCAATAGATAGCAGCACATGCAGGCACTAGCCAGGTGGTGACTGCCTGGCTCAGCCATTCAGCCTCCACTGAAAACATTTCACATCAGGTCCAAAATTACCTTTCTAATTTTGGTTTTTATTTTTTCTCAACCCAAATCTGATGAAACAACCATATTAATCTTTGGCAAGTTCTTTTCAACTTTCCAACCCGTTTGTATGCCTATGTCGCTCCGTCACATCTTTGTTCCTCTCCCCTTCCATTTAACTTTCCAGGACTTACCCATCCTCTTTAGGGCCCAGATCCCACCTCCTCCTTGGTGCTGCGTCTAAACTGTAGCACTAACCATCTACCACCCAGGGTTGACTCGCTTGGCCAGATTATAAGCACATGGAGACTCAACAGGATGTTATGGTAGAAATAATAGTAAACAGGAAATCAGAGACATGCATCTAGTCCTGAGCTTGCCATTAACTAGCTGTGAGATAACTCTTTATCTTTGAGCCGCAATTTCTCACCTATAAAGCAATCTCTTTTCAAAAATTAAATCTGTAACATTCCTTAATTCCTTTTTTTTTTTTGGAATGGGGGTCTTGCTATGTTGCCCAGGCTGGTCTTGAACTCTTAGGTTCAAGCAATCCTCCCTCTTAGCTAGGATTACAAGAGCATGCCACTGTGCCTGGCTCAACATTCTTCAATTCTGTGTGAATTAATCATTTGAAGTGATAGGCCAAAGCATGCCGAGGCTGAAATTAGCAGCCTCCATGTCCCCATTTCATTCCCTCATCAACTATAAACCCTCATGTTTTCTCCTTCATTTTCTTTTGGCCCCTCCTTTTCATCTCCTTTAATTGCTCTCCTGCCTAAATAGCCATGAGCTTCTGTGAGGCCCACTGAGGGCCGAGTGCTTGCTGAATCCTAATCCAGAACATTAATCCCGAACAATAAATGAGAGGATGGGGCTTCCCTGCCCTGCAAGAGATCAAATACCCCTGCATGGTAAGAAAGTCACAGAAAGGGACAATATGAACAGGGGAAAGTGCCACAATAAGCAGGCCCATTAACTGTTAGACTTGCCACCCTCCTGAGGCTGGTCTTATTTAGACCTGCTCATCTCACTGGGGCCCAAATCAGCTGTAGGTCATCACTGTTTCCCCAAAGATATCATGAAATTTGAGCCCAATTCACCTATTTGCTGCTTGCCTCTTTGTCCTTTCCTCTCCCATCCTTTGCTCAACTCTAACTCAGCAGATGGGTCAGCTCTATCTCAGTATGGGCCAAGAGCAAACCTACCAGGTTAGGCCGGCACCCTCCCAAACCTATCCCCTGCAGACTTTGGCTCTTTCCTCTGGGAATCCACAGGTATGTCCTCTGAGGAGTCCTATGGGAAACCAGGGGAAAAGTAACCTCGTGGAATGCCAATCTATCTAGCCCCTTGCCTTTTATTTATTTATTTGAGACAGGATCTCACTGTGTCTCCCAGGCTGGAGGTTCAGTGGCAACACTGCAGCCTTGACCTGCCAGGCTTAAGCCATCGTCCCGTCTTAAGCCATCCTCCCATTTCAGCCTCCAGAGTAGCTGGGACCATAGGCGCTTGTCACCATGTCCAGCTAAATTTTTTATTTTTATTTTTGTAGAGATGAAGCCTCTCTCTGTTACCCAGACTGGTCTCCAACTCCTGGGCTCAACTGATCCTCTCACCTCAGCCTCCCAAGCACTGAGATTATACCCATGAGCCATTGCACCCAGCCCCTCTTTATACCATAATGTGAAACCATGTGAGAAATAACTCTCTGAGCTTCAGTTTTACTTATGGGAAAATAGGGGAAGTAATCAGCATTCCGTAGAACCGCTGTACAGATTAGAGATAATGTGTGTAAAGGGATGAACGTGGCCTTTGGCACCAAAAATGACTTACAGATTCAATCTATTACAGCTATTATAATGAAGTAGACCATTGCATTCAAGGTGGCAAAACGTCCCAGGAGGCTTCTAGAGACAGCATGAGGAAACAAGGGCTAGTGACTAGAAGCTCATTACAAGGCACTGTCAGGACCATAGTCCAAATCCATCACACCCTTCCCATCTTCTCAATCCAACAGGTTCTGCTTTGTCAACTAAAAGGGCATGGATTTTACATTAAAGTCACAGAATAGATACCATATTTCAAAAATCTACCATGCCAATGGAAATATACTAAAATGTAGATTCCCAGGCAGAGGTGCGTGTTTTGTAAGTGATTTGTTCTACTTATCTATCACCTAAAGATCTTGTGTCAGAACATTAGTTTCTAGATTAAATAATAAAAATGCTTATTCAGTTTTTTAAAATCTGTGAATTTGGCCAAAGAAAATCTGAGAGGTTCTGCCAATCTTCTTAAAGAATCTTCCCAAATTGTGTGTCACTATCTTCTGGTGACCTGGGAAGCTACATTGAATCTTGCTGAAAAGATCACTATAAAAACCATCCAGCGGCCAGGTGTGGTGGTTCACGCCTATAATCCCAGCACTTTGGGAGGCAAACACAGGTGGATCATGCGGTAAGGAGATCAAGACCATCCTGGCTAACACAGTGAAACCCCGTCTCTACTAAAAATACAAAAAATTAGCTGGTGTGGTGGCACGCACCTGTAGTCCCAGCTACTCGGGAGGTGGAGGCAGGAGAATTGCTTGAACCTGGGAGGTACAGGTTGCAGTGAGCTGAGAGTGCATCACTGCACTCCAGCCTGGGCGACAGAGTGAGACTCTGTCTCAAAAAAAACCCAAAAAAACAAAAACCATCCAGCATAGATTTCCTATGACTCAGCCTTTTGGTTTAATTTAAAACACATAATGAAATGTTTGATAGCAATTACAGGAGACAGTTAACACATTAGAAACAATTACTCATCAGATTCACTATATTACTATGAAGAGTGGGAAGAGGAGGAAAATCTCACAAAGCATAGAAAAGTGGCAAAGGGGCTTTGGCAAATGAACTCGTGCTCTGTTCTCAGGACTTTGTATGAAATATTAATAAGGGCTGTTGTCCGAACATTCACATTGAGCAGCATGCACTTCCTCGTCCAGTAATTACATAACAGAATGCAAGAAGTTTCTCATTAGTAAGTGAACATTCACTTTTGGCTTGTGATGAAAGCCTCCTGTATAAGATGGCCAGTTTTGTTTGGCTGTTTGTTCAAGCTCAAAGTCCTGCTAAAGTAGTCTTTGGTCAAGTGGTCTTCTTTAAAGTCCTCATTTTGATTCAAGGTTTTGTTTGTGGTAAATTAAAATTCTCTGTAGCATGCCTGAATTGAGGCGCATACCCAGTGTGTACTGCATAGAACATGTGTTGAGACACGTGGATGGATACAAACTGTATATAATTAGGAAGAATGTGATCAATATTTAAACATGAAGTATATGACTGTATTTCCAAAAGAAGAGTCTGCTTAAATTACAGCTTCCCTCAGACATCTGACCTACATTTTACCCTCAGGAAATGTCGACTTTTTCAATTTTTATATTGTTAAAACTTTCATTGTGCAGATGGAAAATAAAATATGGGACATAAAACTGTTACTGCATAAAAATAATAGACATTCATGTTGGCAGTCAATTAAATTTGGGTCTTTGAGTACATTTCTAATTAACTACCATTAACAATTGTCTTGTTTTTGTCCTGTTAATTTTACATACCCCACTGATGCGCCAAACTATGTTTCTCCCAAATGATCTACCCCTAACACATCCCTAATGACCAGGCCTTCCTTTCTTTGCCAATTTGCTGACGTAAACAATAGAGAAATGCAATTAGGCAAGCCCCTCTCAGAAGCCCTTCTCAGAGTTCCTAGATGCCTCTGCTTTTCTCTGATTTTGTAGGCCACCCCCGCCCCCCAATCCCTGGATGGAAGGCAGTAAACCACCCTTATTCTTAGAGTGGTCAGCTTTCTTTTGACACCACCCACCCTGCCCCTGATAGTACCCTACTGCTAGGGCACACGAAGAGTGTTTCAGAAATGGGAGGTCACAGTTCCATTGAGAATGGCGGGGAAACATTATTTTCTACTTAACTTCTAAAGCATGTAATTATACTCCAGTCCCGACCTACTTTAGAGTTTTGCAAGCTGTCCTTGAGAGTCCATGTATGTCTATTAGATTTTTCTTGGAAAGCCCACCATTTTATCTAGGAAAGTAGAAAGAATAACATTCTCCCTCAACCTTCCATGAGTTGAGAACCCAACATTTTTCACACCCTGAAGGGACCCACTGGCAAAGACCAAATAAAGCAAGCAAAGCTTTAGAGCTAACTGGGCAGAGAATGAGAATGCCTTCATTTGCATGGGCTGGACCAAGGCTGGCAAGGTGGTCCTGGTTGGCACTGCAGAAAATTTGGCTTGGCCCCAATGGTGGAGGAGCTGCTGCACATTTTTTTTTTCCTTACTGGGCCCTTATTAAGATTATAATCACGGAGTCAGTTCTGCATCATAGAGTTTGTACCTCCATTTAAGACTTTTCTGACAACCATTCTACTTTCAAAAGTTGAAATTTTCTGTTAATTTGTCACTGATCCTCAGAGTTAATGGTCAAATTGCCTTACAATTTATAGGAAACAGAAGGGAAATGTCAGTGTGCAACCACTGGGAAATAGTTTCAAGCCTTTTTGAAGGAAGAACACATAATTTACAGTGATTTTCTAAGTTAATTCATTCTAGGAAAGGGGGAAGCACAGTCATTGCCATTTACAGAAGGGGGAAATAGAAACACAGATTAAATAACTGCCCAAGGTCATGCAGAAGTCAGGGACTATGCCAAGAATAGAACCTGTTTCCTTGATTCCCAGGTCTCTATCCTTGGGAGGACGTAGTAGATATTTTGCAGGTACATATATAGATCTAATAAGTAATCACCAAATATGTTTAATCTTGTATAATGCAAACATAAATGCTAAAGACAAGTGGTATTTACGTTTTTGTTTTGCACATGGTTGTGCCTAATAAATACTTGTATTATGAGCAGATGGTTGACAGTATATTTAGATTGAGTACCAGACATGCAAAGTTGCTTTGTAGGATGTCAGCAATATTAATGCAATATAGATAGAAATGTTTCTCTATATATTTTGACTAGTTATCACAGGTAGCATATAAAGAAGATGAGATTTTTTTCACAAAGAACACACTGTTACCAAAGTTTTTTTTTCCCATTAGAGGGGGAATAACATAGTATGTGGTACAACTCTGTCTATTATAATCAACCAGTGTTACTTATTCCTCCGAAATTATGATCTGTGATAGTTAGATGGGGGAGAGAGAATTAAACTGGACTGTGATCTAAAGAATGTGTGCTCTCAAAACTAAACTGCAGTAATCAAAGGCTGCAGGCATTGAACCTCCCTGAAGACCCAAGCACATTCAATGTTTTAGAAACAGATCTCAGTTTCAGAAAGAAGAAAAGACAATTCAGAAACAACCAGGTGGACCCTGGACACCCATGGAGGAGGTGATCAGAGCTCATGAGAGTGCCAGGAAGGAGATCAGCAGAAGCTCCTCACCATCCCATGTTTGTGGGAAACAGATGAGTGCAAAGACCCACTCAGGCCACACAATTCTTCAGTCAGCTACCCGAGGGTCTCCTTGGTATTCAAGCACATATAAAGAAAAGTAGCCTTTCAGCATCTTAGATTCTTCCTGAGAAAATAGTGATCTGCAGTACAAACTGATTATACTAAGACTGTCCTTGCCCCATCCTCTCCTGGGTTCCTCAAATCCACCCTTTCCATACCCCAGAGAAGGTCCCCTTCCCTCCAATCCTGTATTATTATTGTTCCTTTAGAAACAAACCAACCTCCTTGCCATGGACAATCTTATCCAAATAGCATCTCCTGTGAGGCTGTATCAGTACTGTGGCAGAGCTCACGGAGGACTGTAAGAGCAAGTGGAGCTCAGTCCTTGGGGGGGTTTACTAGTACTACTTAGTTGTTCAAAATGCAGGGGGGAACATGAAGTTCTAAAAATCAAAAGTGGACTGGCCGAGCAGGCGTCAGCTCCCCCACATGCCCACTTAGCCCCACCCTAGCCTCAGCCAACCCACAGGGGAGAACCACTTCCTCTCATGACAGGAAACCAATGAATGGGGCAGGTCACACAAACAGGGAGAGTTACTTCATTCCCTTATGACACCCTTCCATTTACTCTTCCTTTTACTTCAGCCTAACTCTTCTATAGTTCCTTAATTTTTCTTCTTCTGCAAAGTCATATTTTCCTCAATTCCACAGCCACCCTCCACCCTAGACCTACTAAATTTCTATTTTTAAAGCACAACAAAACTGTATTTTACATTTCGTAATTTGCATTTATTTCTCAGAAATGTTTGATGAAACTGCTTACTGTTGTGAATAGCTCTATAGTAGGCAGAAATATCCTTTCAAGTTCATTAAAGGTTCTTGGGACTTATTTAAAGGCATGATTACAACCTTGCAAATCTGTGGCACTCTGTAGTTTTCTAAGGACATTACCTTGTTCGATCCTCATGGTCTCTCTATGAAGTGTGTATCAGTATCTTTATTTTATATGAACAGAGGCTGCCAGCTACAGACATGTGAAAGGCACTATATGCTCAACATACTTATGATGCTCTCTGGCTTTTTGCTCAGACTCAGGGAGCAGGTTTAGGAATATCTCTTTAGAAGTCTACCAGTTGGCTGAGGATGGGAAAAAGAAAAAGTTCCACCTCATTCAGTGTTGATAACTTATTTTTGTGTTATTAATATTCAAAAGAATATTATAGTTTTCTTGTCACTTTCCTTTGTTGTTTTTTTGTTTGTTTTTCTGAGACAGAGTTTTACTCTTGTTGCCCAGGCTGGGGTGCAGTGGCATGATCTCGGTTCATTGCAACCTCCGACTCCTGGGTTCAAGCGATTCTCCTGCCTCAGCCTCCCAAGTAGCTGGAATTATAGGTGCCTGCCACCACACCCGGCTAATTTTTGTATTTTAAGTAGAGGCAGGGTTTCACTATGTTGCCCAGGCTGGTCTCAAACTCCTGACCTCAGGTGATCTGCCTGCCTTAGCTTCCCAAAGTGCTGGGATTACAGTCATGAGCCACTGCACCTGGCCCCACTTTCCTTTTTTAATGCAAAAAAACTAAAAAGGGGACAGGTTCTTCTTGGTTCATTACCTGTATGAGTTTAAAAGTAATCATCCTTTCCCTCCTCTCTTTTATTCCTACTGTTTCATAAGAACAAATTCTAGGGAAAACGAAAACCACAATATTACTCAGTTACAACTTACCTTGCTTTCATAAAACATTTTACCACTTTTTTTAAAAGGGATAAATTTCTAATTAAACTGTCAGTAGTTCTGATAGCTTAATATATTTACATATTTATTAGACTCTAGGAAACTAAGCAATTTGAGTTAGGTCTGAACCTCTTTCTATATTAGATACGTTAACTATCTGGCTATATTAAACCAATTAATAGTTTTGAGCTCCTTAAACAACTACATTCGGCCCTCAAACTAAATGAATGCTTTGGCTGTGGGTATACATAGATACGCCCTTTCACTAGGGCTTAAAATTTAAATGCCAGGAATTATTCTACATATTTGAGAGTAGTGTGCATATATTAGTCACCCAGTCTCTTTTGATGGTCATGTATAGACACCAGTATGCAAATATGTTGCTGTATAACTCAAAATAAGTGCAATAGAGCATTTCTTACTCATGTGTTACTAAAATTCCTATCTATAACTGAATCTAAGTTAATCTAAGTATATACATACATGTTTATATAAAGTCATATTTGAGAACTTTTGGTAATTGAAGAGAGCTTCCTTTATCTGTAAATTTTAGCTTCATCTCTCTGACAGGGTGAAAGAGTGGTTCTGTTTATTTTCTAGTGTACAAGGGTTCTACATATATTTCTGAAATAATCCTAAGTTAACTGTACTGATTTAACCACCAAGCACCAAAGCTGGGCCTAACACAGGTAGGCTACTCAATTAGTACCTGCTGGCTAAAGAATGAGAGCTTGATGTACAAAGATGTGTACATTTCAAGCAACAACATATTAAAGAAATAAAGCATATGGAAACTTAAACTTTCATTTCTGATCAGTCTTGTAAGGGGTGAGAAAACAAATGCCTTCAACAGAATAATGCAAATAATAAGTAGAGAAAAAACAAATGCCTTTAACGGAGAATAATTCAAATGGCCAACAAACATTTTAGATAACACTCTGAGTTTTGAGACAATTTCGAAAGGAATAAGACATATTTCCAGGCCTTGGCGAACTTACTCCGTAACACAAAAGAAAGATCCCATATACCACAAGGAAATTGGAAAGAAAGCTAATGTTTACAAAGTTCCATTTGAGCTGGCCTCATTTCCCAAACCATATTTTATTAGCATCATTTGAACCCAAATTTATAATATTATGTTCTAACACTCATAATTGTTATTTTCTAACATAGTTACTAGTTCTAATCCTAGATAGAATAGAAATTTTAGGTTAAATATTGCCAAAACAAAATTTAAATATATTTAGAAAAGGCTCTGTTTTTCCAGAAAAATTCAAGTCTACACTTTTATCCAATCTAATAGCTTCAAGTATTTAGTTATTTTTTATTTATTTGCATGTTAAGTTGGCACATTATGTCAAGTCCCTAAAGGGATGGGTCCATAAATATTGATGCATACCCCAAATTGGCAAAATAGTATAGATTTTCAGTAGATCTCACTGTCTTGCGTTAAACATTCACAGTGGTAAAGAAGGTATTTAAGATTTGTAAGTCCTCTATATATCTATTCTTAGAAAATGACAGTCAAATGAGAAATCAGATGTGTGGAAATAGCTACTTCCCAGGAATTCCATAACTCACCAGTAACTTTCCATTCTAAGAGTAATACACCCTAAGCAAAACATTAAAATCAAGATGAAGAATTGGAATTGTGGGAAGAACCTAGAAAATCAGATAGCTACTTCTGTCTGTCTACGTTAGAATTGTGCTTTGTTTACTTTTCCTATCAACCTGTTTTTTTGTGTTTTGTGTGTGTGTGTGTGTGTGTGTGTGTGTGTGTGTGTGTGTATGTGTTTTAAATAGCAATCCTCCTGAACACTCTACAAGTGGAGTTAAAAGTAATAAGGAAAATAGTTTGGCATAATGATAATTCTTGGGCAGTTTCAATAATATATTATTGTTGCACCTATCAATTCTATTCCTGTTCTTCAAATTTGCTCACATGAACTATCCTTAGTATCATCCCTCTAGACTAAACAAAAAGGAGAAAAAGCAAACAAGGCTCAGTCATCAACAGGATGCAAGGAAATGCTGCACAATTTGCAGAGGGTAGGGATGTATTCATTCAGCAAATACACACTGAGCATCTACTGTGTGCCAGCCTTGGTCCAGCCTAAAGATACAGGGGTGCTCTCGATCAGCTCTTAGCTTAGAGAGAGACAAACCTGTGTGCATCAAGTGATGTAACAATGGCATGTAACAAAGTGCTGTTCATATTGAAGAGGAAGAAGTGATTCTGAATGAGGCAGTCAGGAGGGTTCACAGAGAAGGTGACATAAGAGCTAAGCCATGGGGTTTGATAAATAAGGTGCTCTTAGGAGGCAGGCAGTGGGTGGAAGTGCATTTCAGACAGAAGGAAGAGTAAAGCCCAAAAGCAGGAAACATAGTGATCATCGGTGTTGGGAAGAATTTGGATCAGATCCAATGAATACAAAATGAAAAATGGGAATACTAATGCAACTGACACAGTGGTATAGCCAAAGTCTGGGGATCTTCAACTGAGAAACAGGAGACCGGAGTTCCAACCTGAGCTCAGGTAACAGCTCATGGGAGGGACTTAGTTTTGTGCTTGTGCTTTTAAAACTGTCAACTAGAGAGAAAAATTATGAAATTGTTAGCCAATGATAGAGTACATTCAGTAACAAGGAAGAACAGCTGTTGCCCACCTTTTTGCAAGGCAGGGAGAGCCTTTGCCTCAAATATACATATATCCCATCTGCAGATTCTCATCTATGTCCATTAAAAAATCTTAATTCCAGGTGTCAAAAATTATTTGAAAGTTAGTAAAAAAACTGACTGTCCCTACCTTGCTTCAGAATGACTATGATTACAGGGGCGCCAGAGCCACTTGATTGTAGGTTGAGGGATACCATATGCGGTACAAGTCAGGATTTGTCTACTGCCCAGGGGGTAGAGAGCTGGGTCTGGAAACGATGACACGGCCTTTTCGTAAATTTGGGGTTTCACTGGAAAGGAGATGAAGAATGGGAAGAAGTCAAAAGCTGTTCAAATGACTTTCTCCTGGGTCACACATGAAGGACCACATTCTCACTGGTTTTGATGTCAGGGAAACAAACAAAAAACAAATAAACCCCCCTATTTGTAAAGAAAATGCAGATTTAAAAAAATTACAGCAGGGTTTTGAGAATATTAATAATTTGATTCCATGGTATGTGCATTGTGATTACAATGATAAAAGATCATGCTGTCTGTGGAATACAACAAACAAACATGAGATCGTTACGATGGGAACAGAAGTGGTTTTCAAAATGATCATTTAAAATTTTGTTATCTTTGATGTTGTTATGCTGACTTTTGAATTCACACATTTTCATTAATTTGTTCCCTACCAGAACCAGAAGAAAGTATGAGTAGCAAACTTACCATTGACAATTAGAGTGGCAGTGAGGTTTTTAAACACATTTGACTGTTTTATGTTCAGCAAGATTGTATAATTCCCTGCATCCTCTTCAGTTACATCCTTGATAATTAACGAATAGCCATGAGTCAAATAGCGAGCGGATTTCTCAATCGCAGGTAACCCATCTTTTAACCTGTGGTTAAAAGCATGATCAATAAGTCATTTTATACAGCCTCTCAATATCACTTTGATAACACTGTCATTTAAGTGTGCAAGCTCAAGTCGATCATTTTCAGACTTTTGATCATCAGTGTTGATTTTTAAAATGTAGGCGTTAACTTTTCAGTAAAGGCAGATAAGATTTTTAGAGTGGGTAGCACTTCATATTTATTGGCAAGGAGGAGGAAATAAAGCGAGAGAAGATAGAAAAGCAGTAGTTTAGTGGGCCCACAGGGATACTGGTGGCCACTGTGACTTAAGTATTAACCCAGAGAGGCAGGGGCTCTGATTCCATCTGAGATGTTTTTCGGAGTTCTCCATGAGGCTCCATCAGCAGTATAAGGGCCATTGTAAGTCAGATCAACTAGATCACTTCTCCTGATAAAAATAAAAATAGACTTTCCTATTGTGGTCTCATGTGGAGTTCTTATTAGTTATGTAAATTGTCACACCAGTTGTCCCTTTCATAAACTAGAGTGAAATCAAGATTATCAAGATTTTTCCTCTGAGTAAGAACAGTCAAGGCAAAAAACAAACAGAAAGTATAAACTTAAAGAAATTTAAAAAACATTTCAAATACCTAATCGATGCACTGATATCATTTGATTGCAAACAGAACTGACAGTCAGAGGCCTGGATGCTTGACCTGGCCCTGCTGCTCACTGCAGGCTGCTGCATACATGACTAACCAGATTGGCCTTCAATTTTCTCAGATTTTCTAGAGGTTCTCAAAGATTCCTTATAACTCTAAAATTCTATGATTTCATTAAAATGCACAGTTCTTTAAATAGGCAGTTTTAATCCATTAGGAGTTTCTTATGTTCTGTATAAAGGTATAATATTGGGAATTTAGTTCATTATCATGCATGATTATAAAGTCCTGCAAACAAATTCCCATTACTAGTGAGTCTCAGTTCCAAAGTAAGTAAAATGAGGATGTTACACTCTGTGATTACAAATATTGTCTTGGTATTACTTTAAATCATTTCTCATTAACAAGTCAGCATTTTTGAGGTGGATTGAATTTTTTTTCAATGCCCTTGCTACTTAGTTATTGAAGAAATCAACAGTAACCGATGAGTGTGCTCTCAGACACTGGAGGAGTGAATGTACTTCCTGGAGTCATTAATTACTATTCAATTTACTATTAAACCTAAAAAATTGCTACTAAATGTTTTTGATATTATGAAGCAAAAAAGATCACTTTTTTACTGCAATGGCATGAAGACAGCACAAAGTTTAAATTTTCTCTTTAATTCCCTATTAAGTATTTGAGGGAACTGAAAACAAACACTATCCTCATATGACATTGAAAGCCGAATCAGCTCTGGTTAGGGAGATTCTCAAATGGCACCACAGGATTGTTTTGCTAATGAGTTTTGTACTATACCCTTTGTATAAAATGTAATGCCTTGAGCCAAAGATATTGGCATTTAACAGTAATTTTATAAAATGATTGCAGATCATAAACAGATTACATTGTTTTACATCAGGTGTTGTACTATTATTTTAAAAAGCAACTGCAGAAGGAGGTTTTGAATACATATCCTTCTAGCCAAAAAAAAAAAAACTTAATTAGTTCAAGTAGGCCCATGCATCCCCCCTCTTCAAATGAGTGAATCTTGTCTCTATTAATGTTTGTTTAATTTTAAAACAAGACCGGAACTTTCAATCCAGCTGTATATAAAAGAATTATTTTCAGCATTCTCATTACAAGAGCCCACTTCTTCAGGGTTAATAGAGCATGTTACATATTCAACATGCTTCCTAGTCATTGCCCAACACATCCCATTCAAGGAATGTTGACATCATAGGAAGGTTTAGAGATGCAGAAAGTTAGCCACAGTAAGAGACTGACCACACCGCTCAGACAAATCTCATCTCTTGCTTATCTTGCTACATTATTTCCTTTCCCCCAGCTCTTCTCCCCTCCACCACCCGAGAATCTACAGAGTTCTGAGCTCTCTAGGGCTGTCTAAGGAACGTCTCTTCGTATTTTGTCAGGAATTCAAGTCATTAAGCTCTCGCAGCTTCCCACTTACAAAGCATGTCTTAGACTGTTATGGAAATAAGTATGGTCCTACCAAACAACTTCTGGCGAGGGAAATGCCTTCACTTTCATAGAGAGCCGGTAAGACCGCTTGCCAGCTATGGTTTCAAGCACCTGCTGTTTCGATGTTTCACAGTGATGAATGCTGTATCTTTGAAAGGAGAAGTGAAAATACATTAGAAAAGAATATATTTCCGTAAACAAAACCTTAGGGCCTCATTAAGGGAAGGTGGAATCAATGAGTAAATAAACAGAGCTGAATTATGATGGAGCCTATCAATGAGCCCAAATGTTGATCAATGAATAGGATACTTTAAAAGCACTCTAATCGGTGAACTCCTTTCAAATCAAATGGTATCAAGTCCTAGCAACATAAAACAGTGGCAGAGCAACAGAAAGTGAAACACCTTAAATATACAGTAACAAGGAAGTGGGAAGATATTTCTAAAAATCTACCTGGCCACTATAAGCCAGGTGAGAAAAAATTGCTCTGAGCACCCTAAAACAACTAATTTGATACCAAAAATCAACCAGGGAAAGACAAAAGGAAATAAAAGGCTACTGATAGAATTGTTCCATAGTTTTTGCCCTCCTCACTGTTTCCTTTTCAGCAATGGAAATAAGGTCATTAAGCATTTTCTTTATAGAATTTTCATGCTGAAATTAAGCAACAACATTAGGATTCCATGAGAATAAAAGCAGGGGATAAAATGGCATTAATTCTAAATGATTTAGTATACCATATTTTTGTTTCTCTAATTCATGGTAGTACCTGGGAAATTTTTCTTAGATAATAAAGATAAAACTCATCATCTTTTTCTATTTTGTCTATATAGAACACTAAGAATTTCATAAATATATTAGGTTCTAACTGAATTATTAGCCATAATAAACATCTAAAGGAAGGACTCTGATCAATTCAAAAGTATTAAATTTAAAGAGTACTTAATGTGTTTGCTTTTTGACAGGAGGAGGAGGGAACCATGGCATAGTCATATTCGTTCATGATAATTTAACTCTTGGCCAACAGAAAATAGACTTGTTTAGAGAACACAAACATCTACAATGATTAGAAAACATAGCATGAGTCAGCAATGCTGAACTATGCTTACCATATATATGCACTGAGGTGTTAACAGATTTGAATGATGGTCCACTCCTTACACGACAAATATAAAGTCCTTTGTCTTTGTTCTGCACTTTGTCAATAGTAAGAATACTGTAGAATATGTTGCCATGGGAATTGCTTCGGTCGAATTCGTCGCCTTATAGAAGCTCTCTTATTTTTCTAGAAAGAAAATGTATAAAAAATGTAGAAAGAATGAGTGTTCATGGTTATAGTTACATAGCATTTTAACATTTCTTAGATCACTATTTTGACAACAGCTTCTGTTTTATGCTAAGAATCATGTCAAATCCACCTAGGGCACAATGTTTGGAAACTACATCTGTGCCTAGAGGCGCTTCAAATATGTAGCATAGTAGGATTTATTTAGCACTTAATTTTCTTCAAAGGCACTTCGCATATACTATCTCAGTTGTTTGTCCCAATAACCTCGTGAGATTGGCAGGCTGACTGCCCTTTTACTGATGAAAAAACTGAAGGAAGTGACACCCTGGCCCAAGTTGGCCAGGAACTCGGGGTCTTTTGAGTATAAATCTAGTGTCCTTCCTCTGGCACACATACCTCTCTACACAGTAACCTGTTCCCTAGGAATAGATATCACACACAAACATGGACAATCATAAGCCTTAGTGTCTGGCTTAGTGACAGTGCTTCTCTCACTAAATCACCATGTGAGTTTCCTTTTTTGTCCCTACTAGATCTGAAGGAAAAGATAATGAGTCTTGGCTATACTTATTAAAGTGGAACAATCCTATAGTTTCATTATTTCACTATTTGAGCAGTGCTTGCCCATGCTGGCTAAATCATAGTCAATGGATCTGAGGACATGCAGAGCCATCAATGGGTTTAACCAAGACTTGGAAGGTGCTGTCCCAGGTTTATCTCAGGGAAGACCAAGAACTGGCCTTAGGCTCAGCAATCTGACCTGGCCACAATGACAACCCTGCTCACTGTTTTGAGAAGACAAGATCACATTGCCTTCTCCTTTTTTTTTTTAGCATTATATTTTATAACTAATAAGTGATATCCACCTCTCAATCCTTCCCCATAGTCGGTGGGGGACGGAGAGGAGGAACATGGAAAAGACTTTGGGAGCTGTCCAGAACTGATCTTTGGGTCTCGAGCTTAATTCTCCTCTGTGCCATGTTTAATAAACTTCTACCCACCTGTCCTTTTACTTCCCTGTTGGAATGGACAGACGCATGTTGAGACCATTTTCTTCATTCTCAGCAATACCAGAGAGAAAAGTCAATTGCCGCTATCAAGAGTCAGAGAACCAGTCCCCTAACATGACAGACTAAGGGAGCTTTCTGCAGCTCTATTTATACGGGTACTACTTCTTCCTTTGCCAAGTTGAGTAACACTGGTATTGCTTCTGACTTGGGAAAGAACTCGTCCTGTATTTTAGAATTGCTTTGCCCAGTACTGCAGCCACCAGCCACGTGTGGCTATTAAAATTAAACAAAATCGAAAATTCATTTCCTCAGTCACACTAGTCACATTCAATTTCTCATCTGCCATATGTGGCTAGTGGCACCATACCAGAGCAGAGATACAGGATATTTCCATCACAGAAAGTTCTGTTGGACAGTGCTGTTTTAGAACATTATTAATATTTAATAGATGTACTGTAGATACTCTTACAGTAGCAATGCTGGCAGGATAAAAGTTTCTTCCCTCTTGGCAGTTACTGAGAATATTTGATTTCTATTAAAACCCAGAAAATATTGCTACAAGCCATATCATTTTTATTTAAATGAAACAATACCACTCCTAGAAAATAGTTTATGACTGATAACTCCTCAATGTGTCCCTACAGGGCACCTGTTACACGTTTTTGTTGCTAAGTTATTCCATTTCCATGGCAAGAAATGTCAATGAAAAACAACGGTAGCTTGGGGTTGATGCATAATTTAATCATAAATTGACTTTGTAATTGGGCAATCTGAACGACATAACAAATGATTGTACTTGGGATATGCCGCATAAATCATGCTGACACACAAGAAATGGAGACTAGAACTACTGTCAAAATTTCCATAACAGTTTATCATGGTTTCCCCATCTATACATTTTTAAAACAGTTATTGTTTGCAAGGATGTTCGATTTGAATAAGGGAACCCGACTCAGTCTTCATTCTTCTCATTTTTCTGAAGGACAGAATTGCTCCCCTGACACTTAAATGGAATATTGGATGGCTGGGTTGTAATATCTTTTCCAAACATGCTCCAATCAGGTGCCTGACTGTCTGCCAGTATCTTAAATGAATGCGCTGACAGAGACAGCCTCCTGGAAAGTTGTTGTTGTTGTTACAAAAGGCAGTCCCTGCCTGGCATTTAGTGATAAATTTCCCTCTCATCTCTAAATCCTACAGAATAGTTTCCAAGAATGAAACAATCCCTTTTTTCCACCTAGAATCATGCAATCAAAATACGTCTACACTCTTCAAAACAAAACTCCCAGACATCAAAAGACAGTATCTATGCATATCACACTCATGAAATACCAGGCAGAGAAAGCAGTCGAACCAAACCCAAAGCTTCTTTATTGACTAACACTGCCACAGGAGTCAGGATTTTCTGATTTTTCCCATCTCAAAAACCCCGTGAGATCTCACTTGCTAAAAATACTGTCCTGCAGAAGAAATAGAAAAATGGGTCACTCACTTCATCAGGGTAACTCCAGGTCATTTGAACTCTCGTGTTCAAGGGAGTGGTAGCAGTACAGTTGAGGATAAGAGTATGCCCTCTAAGTAACTTGACTGGGGGTGGTGTGCTTATTTGGACATCTATGATTGTGTTGGCTGCAAGCATAAGAGAGAAATTATTTTTAATTAAGATTTCATTATGCAGATAAAATACAATGCTCTCCGGCTTATGTTCATGCCTTTGAAGCATCACTTACTTTGTCGATGTGTGAGATAGTTTGTCTTATACAAATGTCCATTGACTGTTGCTTCACAGGTCAGAAGCCCTATTTCTTTGTATGTTGCATTTGATATGATAAAACCCTTTCTGCTGTCCCAGATTATTCGTTTTCCATCAGGGATCAGAGTTTCAGGTGGAAACTGAAAAGGAAGAGACATGCATTAACAAGGTCCTATTAGCACTGTTGGCAATACTGTTTCACTAGCAGTTTGTGAAAACGTGATTTTTCATCTAAAACGAAAATAGTAAAACTCTGTAGTTTGCGTATAACAAACTAGATTAAAAACTCTAGTTTGTTATAATTGGTTTTTGCGTTTTCTTTGCAGATAGCAAAAGATAATTGCATTATGATAAATTATAGTAATTATGATAATGTACTATCAGCCTTGGCAACAAGTGGCACCTACCCAGGATAGACCTAGTTGTCATGTCAGACTTTTAGTGGGAGCCCATAACTCTTTGGCCTCTGGGAATCTTCATAATAATCTGGTCAGACCCTCAGTAGAGAAACCAATTAACAGACCGGGTGTGGTGGCTCACACCTGTAATTCCAGCACTTTGGGAGGCCGAGGTGGGCAGATCACCTGAGGTCAGCAGTTCGAGACCAGCCTATCCAACCTGGTGAAACCCTGTCTCTACTGAAAATACAGAAATTAGCTGGGGATGGTGGCACATGCCTGTAATCCCAGCTACTTGAGACACTGAGGCAGGAGAATCACTTGAACCCGGGAGGCGGAGGTTGCAGGGAGCCGAGATCGCACCATTGCACTCCAGCCTGGGCAACCACAGCGAAACTCCGCCTCAGAAAAAAAAAAAAAAAGAGAGAGAGAGAAACCAATTAGCATTTTTTTTCTACTGGGGCTGCCAGATTATTCTCATTTGTCTTCATCATCCAGAGCTTTTAACAAGCCATAGCTTGTCCTCCCATTTTGCATGGTTTATTAAAGAAGTGGCTGTCTTCAAAAGAGTGTAAATAATTCCAGGTCCTCCAAGATTCATAACATTAACTTGGCATTCACTAGGGTTGTCATTCTGAGAATCCTGCTGCATCACAAGGAAGGCATCAGCTCTGCCTCAGGGAGGGGAAACTCCCAGAAGCTGAAGCTGCTGATGTTGAAGGAGGAGCTTGGAGGTCAGAGACTCTGGATTGAATGAAGCGCTGTTTAAGGCTTAGAAGTATTCCCAAGCACGGTGAGTCCAAACAGAAGAAAATAATCTATGATTTGTCTTTCTCCTTATGCCTTCTTCTGACATCAAGAACGTAATGTTTAAAGACTACAAGATAAACAGTCTGCCTTGGGATTAAACTTTATAAAGGGTCATGGCTCCATTAAGTGGCCCAGTCAAATTCCCTTGATGCCAGGTTGCCAGCCTGATTTCAGTGGTGGTAGACTCCAACTACCACCACTATTACTTATTTCCAGTTGAAAAGGAGGAAAAAAACCAAATTACTTTCCCCCAACAGATTATAAAGGAAATACCAAACAGCCATAAAGAAGCTTGAAACCTTTTCTATTGCCTTTTAAAAAGTACACCTGACATCCCTCTCTCTAGCCAGTTATTATTTATTTCTACTGTTTGCTGAAGGAGCTGATCTGGGTTTTGATACTATGGCAGAAATTTCTAGTCCAGAAGCCACTAACACTTCTCTTCCGTGGACTATGCCTACATCTGTATGTGTTATCGGTGTTCTTTCGGTTTGAAATTAATTACATCCTGTTTATGAAGAGCTTAAAGCAATTACAGGATTCATTTCATGTTTTAGTAAATCAAGATGCTACCTGTAAACTTAGGAATGCATTCCATGGGGAAAAGAGTCTTCTCTTCTAATTTAGTGCAAACAAAGGAAAAAACCCAGAAAAATTTAAGTCAGGGACTGAAATCTATGGTACTTCACAAATAAGTGAAAACAAGCATGTGCTGAATCTAAAGAAAGGTTTGCAGACAGACTTCCTCAGTACAATTTAAAAAATACTAAAATTTCCTTTAAAGTGTTTCTCTTACTCTCATCTATCCATTACAGCTGTCAGTAGTATTCCATTGACAAAGTAACTTTATGTTTAGTTGACAAGCTCTAAAGCAGTAAAAGACTGTGTAGCCCATCATCTGTGGCCATCACCGCATGTGTAAGAATTGTAGGCAGATCAGTAGGCGGATCTCAGCCTCGAAAGGAAGCCCTGGGCAGCAAGGTCTGTCTGCAGCTGACCATGGCTCTGCCAAAGCAGGCATGTGAAGAGGAGAGGGAGAGGACAGAAAATTAGAAGAAAAGAGACAATAAGAGAAATGAAAGGGAAAGATACTAACTTCATGTCAGCAGAAATATGTCATAGGTTAGAATATTTTTAGTATATATGTGCCAAACCAAAATCCCTGTTAAAATTTTACACTTCTTTTTCTTTCTGTTTAAATTGTGCACTGCAGATCTTGGGCAGAAAAACAGAGTAAATAGATTCCCACCAGCCCCAGATTTTTATATGGGAATTTTGGAATGCTCCTGATGACCGAAAGACCCATCTGCATTAGCATTCACATGAAAGAGAAAGTTTCCCTCTTCCCATGGTGTTTTCCATGTTAATCATATAGCAATAATTATCTCAGATAACTAAGGGGAGGAGTGCCATGCTATTGAAAACATGACTTGGTAATACATCAAGTACAGTACTGGTTATTAAACTGTTAAATAATGCTAAAGCTAATTCTTGAATAGGGCTTATCTTGTACTTTCATACTGTTCTAAGTGCTTTCCATATATCGCCTGACGTAACCTTTCTGACAGCAATGTGAGGTGGTGCTACTGTCATCACTCTGTTCCTCGGATGGGGGAAAGTGAGGTGGAGAGAGGTTTGATGACTCGTTATTTTGCCCAGTGACGAGTGGCAGTGTGGTCAGAGTGCAGGCAGTGTGGTACCAGCCTCTGCTCTTACCCACCCTTGTCTTCCTCCTGTACAAACTAGACCAGTCAAGAAGGCTGGCAGGAACACTGAATGAGAAGGCAAAATATTGGCTCAAATGCTCAGTATGACCTGGGGAAGTTCCTGACACTCTGGGAACCAGAGTGTTTTTATCTTGACCAACTGAGGAGTTCGACTCCTCCTCTGGTGTTTCCAGCTCTGCCAGATAATGACTTTCTAATTCCTGGCAATGGCACACAAATGTAATGGAGGCCAAAATATGTCTCTGATGGACTACATTGAGGGCTTACATGAGTAACGACCCAGGACAGTGAACGCAAGGGAAGGGGACAAGGAGACTCCTCCACCACATCGAAGGACTCTGGGTCAATGGGTGGTACTGAAAATCATTCTCTAAACTTTTCCAGCCTGACTGCCACCACTACCAGCAGCACCAGACACTTCCTGAGTGCCTGCTGTGTGATGCAGTGTGTGAGGTGCTGCCCTGGGGCGGCCTTGACTTTTTGTCTTAAAGTTCTAAGCTCTCAGAACTTAGCATAGTCTTCCGTTTGGGGAGTTGTTATCTAATTCTGAGTCCTGGTGTACTCCTAACTCTTACTGCTGATTAATTAGCTAGAATGTCATATGTTTAGTTTCTGTTTTTATTAGCTTCTACCCTAAATCTTTTTCCTTTCCATATGTACAATTTACAATATAGTATGAAGAAAAGTCTCATGTATGGCCTTCTTTGCTCCCTTTTTTTTTTTCCCCTAAGAGGTGAAGTTTAGGTGCTCAGCAGGAGACAGACCTTTTTTTACCAAGGAACTTGCCAGTTCAAACCAAAGGTAGTGGCTCCTAATGCGTGAAGCCAGAACATGTCAATGGCTGGAAAATTGTGCACCTTGCTGACATTCCATCTTCTCTGCAGTAATCTAGATGATCCACTCTCTGCAAAGTTATTAATTTGTGTAAACAGCAAAACCGATTTTCTCACATTTGCACACAATTGGATTTGCGGCAATACCACAAAATTTTTCACGATTTCAGTTCTTTCATTACTCACAGAGATTTATGCTTAAGACACTATCATTTTATTCTATTTAACCACATGCATTGGCATAACTTCTAGCACTAGTCCTTATAGAAAAAGGATGTTATAGGAAAAGTCCACTGAGAAGCCCAGATGTCTGTTAGGAAATTATTCCGGAAAGAGAAAACAAGTAAAACTTCTTTATGCTCATTTGCAGTAAAAGTATTCTGAGAGTAGCAATGCTCAAATTTACCTTTTTTAAAGTCACAGTGATGTTAGGTGACGTAACCCGGCAGGGAATGATGAGCTGCCTTCCTTCAGTCATGTGTATAATTTCGGGGGATTTCACTGTACATCTCTACGAAAGGTCTACCTGTATCTGAATGAGAATAAAATGAAAACAATATATAAACGATTGACCTGCAAGCATGTAGGCACCGCAGCTAGTGAGGTAATGCAGGCACTGGCACAGTCACATCATTCTCCCTTAATGTAATCCATACGTTCATATCTTTGTCTCTGCATTTGGCCCATTCTGTTTCTACCCAGAAAAAGAAAGCTTCCCGAATAAAGCCTAATTTCTTATTCTGTTGTTAGCCTCTGATCAGACTGCCCTGATATGCTAATATGCAATGGTGATATGGGGGGACCACTGTGGGAAAAGCCTAAAAATGCAGTAAGCGAGAAAGGAGAAAATTCTGCATACATTTCTCACCACAGCTATGCTAAGTGCCTCAGGAAGCGCCCTCCAGAGCCTTTGTAAGTGTTCAAAGGGCATCGATGCAGTGATAAAAGTCAACTCTCTTTGGAGAATTCCAGGTGATGCAGAAGACTAGCAAGTTGGGGGAGAGGATTATCATTTGAATGACAGAAGCATGACTTAAAGATTTTCTAGACCTTTCCTTAGAGGCCAATAGTAATGAATGAGAAGGTCTGAGCTGCTTAGGGGGAGGGGAACAGGCAGGAAAAGCTGTGTTGAATGCTGCATTTATTTCATATGTATATTAGGCCTGTTTCTTTAGTATACACTACTTACCTGCTAATAGCAAAGTATGTGCAAGTGCCTGCAGAGAAGTCTGGAAAAGACTTTAAGCACCAGTACTTCCTTAAAAAGTGTGGCATTTGGCCAGTCTGAGAGGCAAAGAGGATTCAAACACCTGTTCAGCTTCCCTGGAACTCCTCAGGGAACCAGAATGAGCCCCAGATCCTTTTAGAAACATTCTCAGTCTACCCTGCCCTTGCCCTCGGGAATCTATTGACATCTTCAGGCAACAATCACATCAGGAGTCATTGTGTTCTGATCATTTCCCAGTGGCTCCAGCCTTATATACTAAATGGAAAGAAGTCCTGTGTTAACCCTCTCCATCTGGATCTGAAAGAACCAACCAGGCTCCCCACCTGCTGCTGGTCCTGTCTCAGGTCTGTGGGTTACGAAGCTCATTCGGGATGCTGAATGGAGAATGAATTGGACAGAAATAAAAGCAGTAAGCAAGCAATGGTTGCCTCGACTAGATGGTGGCTACAGTGATCATTATGGTAGAACTGTATCCCCCCAAAATGATATGCTGAGGTCCTAACCCCCCCATACTTCTGAATGTAACCTCATTTGAAAACAGGGTTGTTGCAAATGTAATTACTTAAGCTAAGTAAGGGAGGCCTCCTGATCCAATATGATTAGATCTTTCCAAGAAGGCAGCCATCTGAAGACACACAGGGTGTGCAGACTGGCACTGTGTGCAGACAGAGGCTGAGACAGGTGTGATGCAGCACCAAGCCAGAGAGTGCCAAGGATTACGGGCAACCACCAGCATGTAGGGGAGGCGAGGAAGGGTTCTCCTGCGGGTTTCAGAAGGGGCATGATTTGATTTCAGACTTAAAGTTTCCAGGACTGTGAGATAACACATTTCTGTACTTTTAAGCCAAAAAGGAAAAAAACGTGGGCCATTGCTGCAGCCTGCTGAAGATGGGATAGTTTTGTGCACAGCAGTGTGGCATGGAGGCACAGATATGAGCCCTAGAGAGACGCTTTCACCACAGCCCATCTTGTGTGGCCCTTGGCACCTATATGTTAATAATTCCCACTCATCCTCTGGGAAGCCTTGCCAGCCCCCTTCCTTCCTGCACCCTTTTCCACTCTAGCCCACCTTAGGGACTCTCCCAGTGTTCCCATTGATTCTGTTACAACATGGTCCACAGAACTGGCAGGTTTTTTCTCTGGGTACTCCTTGGATGATGAATTCCCAGAGGAGAGGAAATGGATTGTATTCATCTCTGTCTCATGTGTACTGAATGAATGAGTGAATGGGTATCCAACCCTGTCATTTTACAGATGAGAAAGGAGGCACAAATAGGTGAAGTGAGTTGTCTAGATGGATGTAGCTAGGCCTGGAGGCCAGTTACTTCTGCCTCCAATCCAGACCCCCCTTCCCCTGCAGCACCCTGAAGGCTGAACCTCTGGCTCCCTTCTCTTGAAGGCCCCCATAGAAAGGGCTGCCAGCAGGTGACAATGGTTTTTCAGAGACGAAGACTGATTTCCACATGTTCATTGGGAAAGTAAGTGCCTCATGGTACTGTATAGCATTGGAGAAATTCTGAAAAGGAGGTGATCGCCAAGGGAGAGCAGGCTTTGGGGCAGGCTTTGAGTCAGAGGAAAGCACCAGATCATGGTGGTTCAGAGTACACCTCAAATCCTGGGTTTAATCCTGGCTGTGGTCCTACATAACTGTGAGACCTTGGGGAAATCATTAGACACTCTGTGCTTCATCTGTAAAATCTATCTCAAAGGGCTATGGTAAAGATGAATTAACATATGTAAAGCATTTAGAATGGTGCCTGGCAAATAGCTGTTCTCTTTTTATTATTATTGTGAGTCATTTGAACTTATGGACAAAGAGGGTTAGTGTTAGAGTTGGCAGTTAGGCAGACATGAGTGGGGCAGGAGAGGGCCCATCCTCCCAAGAATGTCAGGTGACCATCAGGTGATAGTCAGGTGGTTATTAAACTGTCTTTCTAAAATAATAATTGGTCACAGCTGGTACCAGAGACAGACAGTCTCCCAACAGATAGAAAACACCGGAAGCTGGTGATCAGCAGCTTCCTGATAAGATCTGAGAAGCTGGGCAAGCATGCACACTCAGAGGCAAAATGGCAGAATTTAACCGGTATATGACCTTCCTCTGGGAATGCTCAACTGGTAAAGGGAAAAACACC
The DNA here is from genome assembly GCA_036589455.1 of Ateles fusciceps. Lineage (NCBI taxonomy): Eukaryota > Metazoa > Chordata > Mammalia > Primates > Atelidae > Ateles > Ateles fusciceps. The sequence goes on along the minus strand of JAZHEH010002853.1, from coordinate 1,944,624 downwards.
TCAAGTGAGCGTAAACGCAACTTCAGTAAACACACTGTGCATGCAGCCCCTCCCAAGTGCTGGCAGGCCACTGTGCATGTGGACAGCCCGTCCCAAAGGAAAAATCAGGGGAGAACCAACGCAAACCCTTGAATCTCTGAAGTTGCCTGCTTGGCCCTCTGCCAAGTGTAGTTTGCTTCCTCTCATTCCTACTCTAAAACTTTTTAATAAACTCTCACTCCTGATGTGAAACTTGCCTTGGTCTGTTCCTCTGTCTTACACCTACTTCTGCTGTTGGCTGAATTCTTTCCTCCAAGGAGGCAAGGATCGAGTTGTGGCAGACCCATACAGATTTGCTGATGGTACCAGTAGGTAGATATGAAAATCACAAATTATACTCATTATCTTAACTATTAAAAATATAAATATATATTGATACAGTGGCATAGAAAAAAGGATTGGAAACAAATATGCTAAAGTTTTAACAGCCAGGTGCAGTGGTTCCCACCTGTAATCTTAGCACTTTGGGAGGCTGAGTCAGGAGGATCACTTGAGGCCAAGAGTTTGAGACCAGCCTGGGCAACATAGCAAGATCCCTTTTCTGCCCCCCCAAAAAGTTAACAATGATTATCTTTGGGTGTTGACTTTATGAATTATTGTTGTTTTCTTATTTCCTTCTTCTGTCTTTGTCAGTCTTTCTAGAATGGTCATGCATATTATTGGTAATATTTTTACTTATTAAAGTTAAAACTCAAATGATAAAGCTCCACCCATTTTTGGTTAAGGAAAACTATAAATTTTGCATTTGATTTACCTGAGTTCCATCCTCTATAATAGAATGAGACATTAACTGTCACAGTTAATAAACTTACATGTTTATTAGGAAATCTCAATGGGTGTAGTAACACATGCAGAGAGAAAAAGTTAATCGGATAGAGACAAGGATTTCTTATCAGCATTAAATTCCCCCTTTAAATAAAGTTGCTGAGCTAGATATTCAGCCATGGACTATTGGGATTTGATCATTCCTTTCCTTCCTCTTGTGAGTCTATATTTTTGTTTCTTTGTGCGTCCCAAGATAAACACAAACACTAAGAAATGGTTTAATTCATTTAACTCAACTGTAAATCTTCATATTTAATTTACTGTCTCCTTAAGTGACCATTTTCAACAAAGGACACTGGCACAAAAAGTTCCTACAGGAGATAATAAAATCAGTGTAGTCACTTGTAGACTAATTAATACCAATCCCAAATAAAACTAGAAAAGGTTAATTCAATATGTCTTTGAATTTCTTCTTTCCCTTAAAATTTAAGTGGATCCCCCCAAACACTTAAATTTTACTACAGCTATTAGCCTTTAAAAGCCAATACCAATTTCAGAAATGGGCCCACTGAAATTCTATCCAAAGATATCAGAACTTCAGTGATTTGTGTCCATTCAAACACAATGCAAAACACATCATTTGTGTGACAGTCAATAGTTATAAATCCACTGTGTTTGCAAATGAGCATATGACTGTAGATACACACACACACACACACACACACACACACACAGAACAATACTCTCTGGGCTTATTAATAGTATATTTCCTCTGCAATTTACTTCAAGGAAGGGCTAAGAATGAATTTGCCTGACATATAATAATACAAACATATTTTGTTTTGTAGGACCATAGATACAGAAGAGGTCACGGTTCCATTAATATCACCAGTAAAACCACTTACTACTCCCCGTAGGATACATTTGTCTTTGTCACAAAATTAAAAATGACTTCCAATCCCAGCCAGCACTGCAGAGTGATTTCCTGAGACCAAATTGGCTGGTTGTTGAAAGAGTGAGGAAGAGCTGCTCCAAAGACTGCTGATGTACTGGCAGCTCAGATGTGCTGTCACCAGGGACTCATGCCAACACTCAGCTAGGTGGAGGTCACACTGCCCTCTCCTCTCTGAACTCTTAGAGCTCAAAGCGGTGGCCGGGAAACTGGCACAGAATATGAGGTTTTCTCACCCACTGGGAATATCTGGGCTGTCACCTATCCTTCAGGACAACAAGTGGGCCCAGACTTAGAGAAAGATCAAACAAAGACCCTTGCTCAGAATGGAATGATGTCTATTTTTTAAATGTGTCTTTTCCTTTTGAAATCTGTAATCATGCTGGCACACTGAAGCATATAGACATAGTGGCCCCCACATGTTATCCTCAATTGATTCCATTTCCAACTGGCATCACCTGGGAGTTCATCTGTTGGGTTCAGAGCAAGTAAACAATGTGCAAAATTTAGGGCTTTTGATGTGAAGAGGAGTTCAAGAGTAAACGTGTTGTTTTCTAGCACATGTACATATTTATGGTTTCTATAAACTTTTCCTGGTTGCCTTTCTTTTAATTGCATTTTTCTCCTGGTCATGAGGACACGTAGTCATTTTAAAGGAGGGTATGATTTTCGTTTATTGGAGATGAAGTGGAGAAGATAAAAAACGAATTAACCAATCCCATGAAAAGGGTTCTATCTAGACATAAAGGTTTTCACATCATACAGATCCAAAGTAATACTCAAGGAAAATGTACTGATTGGTAAAATATTTTATTTGAAATATGAGCAAGAAAAGAAAAGAGGCAGGTTCTTCACTGACTTACACTGCCCATCAAAGCCATTGACAACTCAAAACAGAGCTTCAGAGCAATCACAAGAAAGTTGGAGTGGTTATACTAACATCAGACAAAATAGACTTTTAAATAAGAAATGATTAGTGAGAAAATGGTTAGTGAAGATAGAAAGGGGTGTTTAATAATATTAAAAAGGTCAATCCTCGAGGAAGATATAACAATTAAAAACATGTATGTACCTAATAACAGAGCACTAAAACACATGAAACAAAACCTGACAGAATCAAAGGGAGAAATCATTCAACAATAATAGATGAAGATTTCAATATCCCACTTTCAAGACTGGATAGTGGGCTGGGCACAGTGGCTCATGCCTGTAATCCCAACACTTTGAGAGGCTGACGCAGGTGGATCACTTGAGGCCAGGAGTTCAAGTTCAAGACCATCCTGGCCAACATGCGAAACCCCATCTCTACTAAAAATACAAAAATTAGCCAGTACCTTGATGCATGCCTGAAGTCTCAGCTACTCGGGAGGCTAAGGCAGGAGAATCGCTTGAACCCAGAAGGCAGATGTTGCAGTGAGCTGAGATTGCACCACTGCACTCCAGCCTGGGTGACAGAGCAAGACTCCATTTCAGAAAAAAGTGGATAGAACAAATGGAAAGAAGATTTTTAAAAGGCAATAGAACACCAGAACAACACTACTAACCAACTATATCCAACAGACATCTATAGAAATCTACAGAACACTTCACCCATCACAGCAGGGTATATATTTTCCTCAAGTGCACATGGAGCATTTTCCAAGATAGACCATATGCTAGACCATAAACAAACATCAATAAATTTAAAAGGATAGCAATAATACAAACTATTTTGTCTGAATACAGTAGAATGAAATTAAAAATCAATAACAAAAGAAATCTGAAAATTTTACAAATATGTGGAAATTAACACATTCCTAAATAATCAGTGGGTCAGAGGAGAAATTAAAAAAGAAATTAGAAAATGCTTTGGTATGAATGTAAATGAAGACACAGCATAGTAAAACTTATGGGATGAAGTTAAAACAGTATTTAGAGGGAAATTTATAGCTATAAATGCTTATATTGATAAAGAACATCACAAATCAATAACCTAAACTTCCACCTAGGTAAAGAACAGAAAACTAAACCTAGAGGAAGCATAGAGGAGAAAATAATAAAGATTATAGTAGAAATTAATGAAAGAGGATGCAAAACAACAGAGCAAATTAGTTTCACTAATTTTATTTTTTTTTATTTTTTTTTTTTACTTGAGACAGAGTCTTGCTCTGTCACCCAGGCTGGAGTGCAATGGTGCACTCTTGGCTCACCTCAACCTCCACCTCCCAGGTTCAAGCAATTCTCCTGCCTCAGCCTCCCGTGTAACTAGGATTACAGGTGCACGGCACCATGCCTGGCTAATTTTTGTATTTTTAGTAGAGACAGGGTTTTATCATGTTGGTCAGGCTGGTCTCAAACTCCTGACCTTGTGGTCTGCCCACCTCAGCCTCCCAAAGTGCTGGGATTACAGGCATGAGCCACTGCACCCAGTCTCCTTTTTGTTTTGTTTTTTTAAGACAGAGTCTTGCTCTGTCACCCAGGCTAGAGTGCAGTGGCGTGATCTCAGCTCACTGCAACCTCCGCCTCCCAGGTTAAGCAATTCTCCTGCCTCAGCTTTCTGAGTACTAGGAATACAGGTGCCCCCCCACTGTGCCCAGCTAATTTTTGTATTTTTAGTAGAGACAAGGTCTCACAATCTTGGCCAGGCTGGTCTCAAACTCCTGACCTTACGATCCACCTGCCTCAGCCTCCCAAAGTGCTAGGATTACAGGTGTGAGCCACATGCCCAGCCAGTTTCACTAATTTTCTAAACCAAAAGCTGGTTCTTTGAAAAGATGAACACAACTAATAAACCTTTAGCCAGACAAGCCAAGAAAAAAAGAAACAATACTCAAATTACTAGATTCAGAAATAAAACAGGGCCAAGTGTAGTGGCTCACGCCTGTAATCCCAGCACTTGGGGAGGCCGAGGCGGGCAGATCATCTGAGATCAGGAGTTCAAGACCAGCCTGGCCAACATGGTGAAACCCCATCTCTACTAAAAATACAAAAATTAGCCAGGCATGGCGGCGGGTGCCTGTAATCCCAGGCTGGAGGCTGAGGCAGGAGAATCGCTTGAACCCAGGAGGCGGAGGTTGCAATGAGCCAAGATCATGCCACTGCACTCCAGCCTGGGCGACAGAGCAAGACTAAAAAGAAATGAAACAGTAGACGTTACTATTAAAATTATAAATTAAAAAGCATTACAAAGGAATATTATATGCCAATAAATTAGATCACAGATGAAATGGACACATGCCTAGAAAGACACAAACTACTGAAACAAACTCAACAATAATTAGACAACCCAAAAAGACTTGTAACAAGAGACTGAATTAGTAACAACAACAATAACCAACTGCTCGCAAGGGAAAGCCAGGGACCAGATGGCAAGTCAGTTCTACCCAACAAAAAGAGCTAATACCAATTTTTCACAAATTTTCCAACAAATAGAAGAGAAGGAGAAACTTTCCAACTAATTCTATGAGGCTAGTTTTACCCTGACATCAAAACCAAAGACATCACAAGAAAACTACAAACCAATATCTATTAAAAATATAGCTGCAAAAAACTCAGTAAAATACTAGCAAACTGAATTCAGAAACATATAAAAAGAATTGTATACAATGCCCAAGTGGGATTGTCTTCAGGAATGCAAGACTGGTTTAACATCCAAAAATCAATGTAATTACTATATCATATCAATAGAATAAAAACCAAAACCCACATGAAAATGTTAACATGGCAGAAGAAGGATCTGACAAAAATACAAGCTCCTTTCATGATGAAAACACTCAGGAACGTAGGAATTGCACTGAATTTCCTCAACCTAATAAATGGCATCTACAAAAAACCCTATATCTAACATCATGCTTAATGGTGAAACACTGGAAGTTTCCCCCCTAAGATCAGGAATAAACAGGGTTGTCCATCCTCCCTGCTTCTATTCAACAGTGTACTAGAGGTTCTAGCCAGAGGAATTGGGCAAGAAAAATAAATCCAGATTGGGAAGATCAAAATGGTGCAGGCATTTTGGAAAACAATCTCTATTTTCAGATGACATGATCTTACAAAATGCTAAGGAATCCACTAAAAAAAACTATTAGAATTAATAAATGAGTTCAGCAAGACTGCAGGATATAAGATCAATGTACAAAAATGAATTATATTTCTATACACTTGCAATGAACAATCTGAACACAAAATTAAGAAAAACAATTCCATTTATAACAGCATCAAAAAGAATAAAGTGTTTAGGAATATATTTAACAAAAAAGTATACAACCTATACTTTGAAAACTACATATAAACTATATGTAAAATATATACTATACAATTATATGAAATAATAAAAAGTTGAAGAACTCCTACAACTCAATAATAAAGACAAGCCAATTAAAAATGGGAAAAGGATCTGAATTGACATTTCCCCAAAGAAGATAAACAAGCAGTGAATAAGCAAATGAAAAGACATCATAACCCATCATGGAAATACCAATCAAAACCACAATGAGATTCACCTCATACCCACTAAAATGGCTATAATAAAAAAGACATAATTACGAGTGTTGGCAAGGATGTGGAGCAACTGGAACTCTCATCCACTGCTGGGGGGGAATGTAAAGTGGTGCAGCCACTTTGGAAAGCAGTCTAGCAGTTCCTCAAATGGTTAAACATAGAGTTACCATATTACCCACAATTCCACCCCTAGGTATCTACGCAACAGCATGAAAACTTACGTCCACACGAAAGCTTGTACACAAATGTTTATCGTAGCACTATTCATAATAGGCAAAAGGTGGAAACAACTCAAATGTCCATCAGTTTGTTAATGGATAGCTAAAATGTGGTATGTCCATACAATAGAATATTATTCAGCAATAGAAAGAAGCCAAGTGCTGATACATGATACAACATGAAAGAAACTCAAAAATATTATGCTGGGTAAAAGAAACTAGTCACAAAAGATCACAAATTATGTATCCTATTTATATGAAATATCCATAAGAGAACAAATCTATAGGAACAGAAAGTAGGTTAGTGGTTGCTTAGGGCTGGGGAGATGTGGGGATAAGGAGTGATAGCTAAAGCCTATGGAGTTTATTTTGAGGCAATGAAATGTTCTAAAATTGACTGTGATGATGATGGTTGCATATATCTGTCAGTATGCTGAAAACCACTGATTCATCACTTTAAATGGGTGTGATATGTAAATTATATCTCAATAAAACTTAGTTTGAATGAAAGAGAGGTTTAGTCTCTTCTTTAGAAATGATGATCCACTGTTTCCTGAGCTGACTGAGCTGGAAAAGTTCCCCAGATCACCCAGGGTAAACTCCTCAGCTTAAGAGTCTTTGTAGCATTTCTCTTCTACTCCCCTCCCGCATCCAGTTTGGGCCACTCACAAAAAATAAAATTTTCTCCTGTGATAGAATCATGATGATTTTAAATATGTCTTTCAAGGTTGGGCATGGTGACTCACACTTGTAATCCCAGCACTTTGGGAGGCCAAGGCAGAAGGATTGCTTGAGGCTAAAAGTTTGAGACCAGCCTGGGCAACACAGTGAGTGAGACCCCCCCCAATATGTATAAAAAATTTAAAAAATTAGCTGGGCATGGTGGTACGCACCTATAGTACCAGCTACTGGGAGGCTAAGATGGGAGGATCAACTGAAGCCCAGAAGTTCAAGGTTGCAGTGTCACTGCACTCCAGCCTGGGCAACAGAGCAAGACCTTGTCTCTAAGAAAAAAAAAAATGCCCTTCACTTCTTTCTTGGCAGCCTCAGTTCAGCAGGTAGCATAATGAAACATCTCTGCCTTCACGTAGATGGGAATGCTTGCCTGGCGTGGGTATTATAGTCCACATGGAATGTGCAATCTAATATCTCCTAGTAAGCTATCCTTATTATCCAAATGAGTATCATAAAAACCTCAACTATAATTTATTAGCTAAAAATATAGCAACTGTCACCACTGTTGGTGGATTCATATACAAATTCAAAAGTGATGAAAAGATCTCATCAAGACTGGCCTAGGAATATCAGAAAATCAGTTGCTAGTTTCTGCCATCTAGACAGATACTTACATGTTACACAAATATTTCTATTTGAGCAGGGTAAACTTTTCTAAGTCATTGTGTTTCAGACTCAAGATGCCATTCTAAATGAAAATTTAAAAATGTATTATTTTGTGTGGTAAAGAAATGCCTCTTTCTAAAAAAGAGCCCTTTGCCTACTACTTGCCTTTCCTCAGAAGAAAGACATTGTTTTTTGTTGTTGTTTGTTTTTTTGCATTGCCCCACTTAAAACAGCAGATTGACTAGCAAAAGCAGAGAAAAGGAGAAGAGCTAGAAAGGAGAGAAAAGGGATGCGGCTCCCTTTCTCTTCCTCTGGCTTCATCTGAGGCCCCTGGAATGCTCTTTGGAATGTGGGTGTCTAGCAGCAGGGGATCAGGATAAATGATCCCCTCGATCCAACGTCCAGCAGAGGCAGACACCTGGCACACTGTCAACAGATGTTTATGGAGAAGATATAAGATGAAGCAAGCAAGAAAGGTGAAATCGAGACGTATCATATACCCAGCACTGTGCACACGGACAGTCCCTGGACTCAAGTCCTCAGGATCTAGCTGAGCAGACAGCACACATATCTCACACACAAGAGTGCTCATGTTGATTAGAGGCAAAAGTACTAATACCTGCCTTGAAGGGAAGTACGGACCTCATTTTAAAAATTTACAGCTAAGATCTAGATAAGTGAGTCGAAGATCTCAGTGAGAGTGGAATGCTGGCTAGATTTAAACTTGATGGACCATAAGATCAAGAAGGTCTCAGCTTTCTGTGCTCTCTGGGTATTCACACTAAGCTGGCTGGCGGTTTATAGGTTCTGTTCACCAGATGACTGACCTCAGTCAGAGATCTTCATCTTGATCAGTTGAGGCATCTCAGAAGAAAAGTAAAAAAGAAAAGAGAAAGGGAGAAGGGAAGGAGGGAAGAAAGGGAGACAGGGTGAAAAGAAGGAAGGAGAGAGGGAGGGAGGGAGGGAAATGAAAAAGAAAAAGGAAAGAACTCTAATGGATTACTATTAATCTTTTTTCTACTCCTAAGATTTTTGGCCATGTCCCAAGTTCTATTATTTATTCCCAGTTCTGCCTCTGAACCATAACATTATAAAACTTTAAAAAGGACTTTTAAGATACTGTAATAATGCCTATCGTGTTACAGATGAGGAAACTTAAGCCCAAAGAGGAGAGACCTTGCCACAAGCACAGGAATACGATTAATGGCTGAGCCAAAATTGAATTCAGGCTTCCAGATCCTATCTGGCCCTGACACTCCTGAATGACTCAAGCGCAACAATTACATCTTCAAATATCCACACTCAGTGGGAGAAACGAGGGCCCAGAGATAGGGATAACATGGAGCCTTCTGACGGGGACTAGAAATGGGAAGCAAGGGACTGATCTCACCATGTGAATCAAGCTTGAGTCATCAGACTCTCTGCTTAGCTCTCCCCTGCTGTAAGGTGCTGGGACTTTTTGGGAGATGGTGAGGACCTCCTCAGAACCAACAGTCAGCCGGGCGCGGTGGCTCACGCGGTGGCTAGCACTTTGAGAGACTGAGGTGGGCGGATTGCCTGAACTCAGCAGTTGGAGACCAGCCTGGGCAACACGGTGAAACCCTGTCTCTACTAAAATTTAAAAAAAAGCCGGGCGTGGCGGCAGGTGCCTGTAGTCCCAGCTAATCGGGAGGCTGAGGTGGGAGGAACCTTTGATCCCAGGAGGCGGAGGTTGCAGTGAGCCGAGATTGCACCACTGCACTCCAGTGTGGGCGACAGAGAGACTGCGTCTCAAAAAAAAAAGAACCAACAGTTATGTTTTCCGGAGACTGGGGGAGGCAATTCCCTCTCAGGTGCAGAGCATGCCTGGTCAGACTCCTCTCCAGCGGGGACACTGGTTTTCCTAGAGTGCAGCCCCGATGTGTTCCACCAGTATAGCTGTGTGTGTGTGCGCGCGCTGCGGCTCGAGAGTAGGGGGGCGGTGAGCGAGGGGAGGCAGGAGGCAGGCTCTGTTGAAGTGCTGCATGATGACCTGTGCCACCACGGAACTCTCTAGGGCTCAGCTTCCTCATCTGGAATGTGGGACAGGCACTTTCCTGTTCCTAAATTCATGATTTGTTATGCGTTCACTTGAAACGTTCACACTGGGTGTAGCACACTGACATCCCCCCCGGGGGCCAGGCACACGAGTGGAGGAACGGGAGGTGGGGACAGGAAGCGTGGTGGCGGCTGGGAACGTGAGCCCATGTCTGAAGCGGGCAGTCCCTGCTTGCTGCAGTCCATTGTTGCCAAGTGGAAATATGGGCCAGTGTGGCTAGTGTTTCCAGTTTTTAAAGATAAGTAGGAAATGAAATTTTTACGTGAACTCTTCTAGCTATTAAGCATTGGCAGCCAAAAGTGCTGTGCCTGCCAATCAAAACATGTGTGCCAGCTGAATCCAGCCTGCATACTTCCAGTTTACAACCCTGCATGCACTCCTGTCCCTTCTCTCCCATTTTATAATGCATTCAAAGGTCCAGGACAGTTGGGGTGGCAACCCAGGCAAGGAGGACACGTTAGAAAGACCGGGGGCTTTCGAGTCGACCAGATTTGAGCCCAAAGCTTTGACTGGATAATTTATAAAGTATGCAACCTTAAACATGGTATTGAATTTCTCCAACTTTTCTGTAAAGAAGACTGATAATGGAATTTCTCTCATGGGGTTGTTGCAATGATGAAATGAGATGATGTATGTATTAATAACAAGCCTGAGCTGGACATCAATAAACGATAGTGACCTACACCAGGTGCTTAATGAATCCCAGCAGTGGAAAGGTCCTGAGGCCTCATCTGATCTGGTCTCACCAAGTGAGTGCCTACTTCCTAGATGCATGGGGACTCACCACTCCCAAGATGATTTCTTCTGCTTTGTGACAGCTTTGCATGTCAGAAAGTGTTTCCTTAAGTGAAGCTGATATTCTTAGATAGTTTTCTGCCATCTAGAATTATAAAGGCAAAGCTTAACCTGTTTTTCACATAAGAGAACTTTGAAGGAGACTGTCACCCTCATGTTTCCTATTTTTCCACCCAGTCCTTTACATATTTCAGTCCTTTCAATGGTTCCTTGCCAATGAAAATAACAAAATCATCAAATTAGTTAATGCTCACAAGGCACCCATTTTAAAGATGGTGACAATGAAGTGTAGAGGGATTAATAATTTGCTTGAAATTCCTATTTTTAATGTCCCTCTTGAGGTGTAAACTAAACAGTAAGTTTGGCACCACCTTTATTCTGGGCGCTATAATTTTCTTTCTTTTTTTTTTTTGAGAAGGAGTTTCACTCTTGTTGTCCAGGCTGGAGTGCAATGGTGCCATCTCAGCTCATTGCAACCTCCGCCTTCCAGGTTCAAGTGATTCTCCTGCCTCAGCCTCCCAAGTAGCTGGGATTACAGGCATGTGCCACCACACCCAGTTAATTGTGTATTTAGTAGAGACAGGGTTTCACCATGTTGGTCAGGCTGGTCTCAAACTCCTGAGCTCAAGTGATCCACCTGCCTCGGCCTCCCAAAGTGTTGGGATTATAGGCGTGAGCCACTGCGCCTGGCTAGGTGCTACATATTTCTGAATGTATCCCAAGATTGGATACATTCTGTCAGTAAATATGAAGTCAACTAAAAGTCTGAAGTCTTTTGCATGTGTGCTGTCTCAGCCATGGCTTCCCCAATCCAGTACTAGGGTAGTTAGTGGGTTTTGCAAGCCAAATACAGGCCTTTACATGTATTCCTGTTAAATCTCATTGTGCTAATCCCTGTCACTGCTCTAGTGTGTCAGAAAATTTGGGGATCATGATTTAGTCACAAGACATGCGATTTTAGTCCCCAGATTTATCTCATTTTCTCAGTGTGCCCTCAATTTCCTTTTTAAAGTCAAGGAAGTCAGGTGAGACTAATATACTTAAAATTCCATGTTTCTTTCATTTATCAAAGATTTACTGAGCACCTTCTGTGTACTAGACCCTGTGCTGGTCCTGGGGCTATCATGGTAAGCAGGATGGATTCAGTCCTGTCCTTAGAGCTTGTGAGAAGTGAGTCCTGTATGAAAGGTCAGTAGGAGCACCATCCCGAGTTTGGGGGGGGGGGCCCAGGGTGCTTCCCAAAGGGGTGATATTAAACTTGAGACCTGAAAAATGAGGAAGAGTGCACTGCTAAAGAAGAGCTGGGTGAGGGGAGTGGGGAAGGGGTAGAATGTCCCAGGCAGAGCATCCCCAGTCTATACCCCCTCTTACTGGTCTTTGCCATCATGCTCTGCATTATGGTTAATTGTAGCCCATTTTCTCTGACTTATCAAACTGCACGCCCCTTAAAAGTTGTGGGTATCATCTTTGTACTTCCTACTCTGCCTGGCACAGTGTTTTTCACACATAGGGATTATTACTGATCACTGCTGCCTCCTAAGTATTAGGCAGTCTATATTGTCTCATTTAGTCTCCTAATAGCCCCAGGAAGTAATACTCTTCTCATTTTACAGTTGAGAAAACCAAGCTCAAAAAATGGTAATAATGAGTAGTAGTATTAATAACAATTAACACTTATATAGTGTGTACTACACACCAAATACTGTCCTAAATGTTTTGCATATATGCAGTCTTGACTATGGGAGGTGGTTACAGGTGAGAGCTTTGTTGCCATCTCTTCCCTGCACTAGTTATATAACCTCGAAAACGTTACTTAACCTTTCTGAGAATGGAGATGACTATGATAATACTTTCCCACTAAGATCAGGATCAAGGCAAGGATGTTCCCTCTCCACAGCTACTTTTCCACATCACACTGGAAGTCTAAGCTAATGCAATAAGACAAGAAAGGGAAATAAAAGTTATACAGATTGGAGAAGAAAAAATAAAATGGTCTTTGTTCAAGATGGTGTGATCATCTGTATAGAAAATCAAAAAGAATCCACAAAAATACCCCTGTAACTAGTAAGAGATTATAGCAAACTTGCAAGACACAAAGTTAAATTCAAAAGTCAGTCGCTTTCCTATATATCAACAATGAGAACAAGTAGAATTGAAATGAAAAACACAATACTGACTGGGAAGAGAGCTGAAGCTCAGTCACCTTTCAAGGACCCAGAAGTAGGGTTCTGGCCTAGGTAACAGGGCAGAGATGTGGTTTGAGATTCTCCCCAGACTCGCCACCATGGGCGTGTGCTTGCTTATTCCAGGACTGGCTACTTCGTACATCCACAGGTTGACTAACGGCGGCAAGGAAAAAGGGTTGCTCATGTTTTGTATCCATGGAATTTGATGGAAAGAGATAGGTGGATCTCTGGAGTTGATCTTTACTATATGTCAAAGGGTTTGGAGAACATTGATTAAAGAAGCATTTTCCTGATTGATGAAAAAATAACTCAGTTATGGTCATCTACCCCTGCTAGAAGGTTATTCAGTATATTAATGTAGCATGCAGTGTGTTATGTAGTGCTTAGTAAAAATAAAATGAGAAGAAAGAAAAAAAAAGAAAGAAAAACACAATACCATTTGCATTAGCACCCCCAAAAATGAAATACCTAGACATCAGTCTATCAAAATATGTATAAGAATCTATATATATGAGGAAAACTACAAAACTATGATGAACAAAACTGAAGAACTAAATAAATGAAGAGATATTTCATCTTGGTAAAAAAGTTCAATATTGTTAAAATATCAGTTTTTCCCAACTTGATCTGCAGATCCAATGCAATCCCAATCAAAATCCCAGAAGTTACTTTGTGGATATTGACAAACTGATCCTAAAGTTTGTACGGAGAGGCAAAAGACCCTGAGTAGCCAATACAATATTGAAGGAGAAGAACAAAGTTGGAAGACTGACACTACCTAACTTCAAGACTTACTATAAAGCTATAATAATTAAGACAGTGTGATATTGGCAAAAGAATAGATAGGTCAGTGGAACAGAATATAGAGCCCAGAAATAGACTCACATAAATACAGTCAACCGATCTTTGACAAAGGAGCAAAAATCATCTTGTCAACAAATGGTGCTGAACAACTGGACATCCACATACAAAACAACCACCACCACCACCACAAAAAATGAGTCTAGACACAGACTCTTTAGAAAAATCAACTTAAAATGGATCACAGACCTAAATGTAAAATGCAAAACTATAAAACTCCTAGGCTATAACATAGGAGAAACCTAGATGACCTTAGGTATGGCAATGACTTTTTAGATGCAACACTAACGGCATGATTAATAAAAGAATTGACAAGCTGGATTTCGTTAAAATTGAAAACTCCTGCTCTGCAAAAGACAACATTAAGAGAATGAGAAGACAAGGCACAGACTGGGAGGAAATATTTGCAAAAGAACACAGCTGAAAAAGGATTGTTTTCCAAAACATACAAAGAATTCTTAAAACTCATCAGTAAGAAAACAAACAACCGTTTAAAGTGGGTCATTTCACTAAAGAAGACATGCAGATGGCAAATAAGCATATGAAGAGGTGCTCCACATCAGATCATTGGGAAAATGCAAACTAAAATAACAATGAGATATCATTACATACTCATTAGAGCAGCCAAAATCCAGAACACTGCCAACAGCAAATGTTGGCAAGGAGGCAGAGTGATAGGAACTGTCACTTGCTGCTGGTGGGAATGCAACACGAGACAGCCACTTTTGGCAGTTTCTTATAACACTAGCCATTCTATTGCCCTAAAATCTAGCAATCATGCTCCTTGGTATTTGCCCAGAGGAGCTCAAGAAATACATCCACACAAAAACCTGCACATGGGTGTTTATAGCAGCTTTATTCATTATTGTTAAAACTTGGAAGCAGACAAGATGTCCTTTGGTAGGTGAATGGGTAAATAAACTATGAATATAAGCATATAATTTATATAATAAATATATAATGAATTTATATAATGAATATTAAAATATATAAACTATGAACATAAAAAGATTCATATGATGGAATATTATTCAGCAACAAAAAGAAATGAGATATTAAGCCATGGAAAGACATGGAGGAACTTTAAATGCATATTACTAAATGAAAGAAGCCAATCTTAAAAGGCTACATACTGTATGATTCCAACTATATGAATTCTGGAAAAGGCAAAACCATGGAAACAGTAAGAAAGATAAGTGTTTGCCAGGGCTTGGGATTGAGGAAAGGATGACTGAGTAGAGCGCAGAGGATTTTAGGGCAGTGAAAATACTCTGTATGGTACTATAATAGTGAATACATGTCATTGTATGCTTTTCTAAACCCATAGAATGTCCAATACCATGGGTGAACCCGCATGTAAACTATGCATGTGGGGACAAGGGTGTATAGGAAATCTCTCACCTTCCTCTCAGTTTTGCTGTGAAACCTGAAACTGCTCTAGGAAAAAATTTTAAGAAATCACACACACACAGACACACACACACACACACAATTTTAAAAACGAAAGCACTACTTTACAGGATTGCTGTGAGGATAAAAATCTGTTAACGAAAGCAAAGTGCTTATTAGGATGGTACCCAGCATGGATTAAGACCCACCTACATGCTAACCATTCTCCTTATTAAACAATTTGTCCAAAGTCAAAGACCAAGACTTACTAGTATCCAAATAGGGATTTGAAACCAGTCTGAAGCCTGGATCATGTTGTTTCAACTGTAGCTTATTAATTGATATTTGATGAAGGAAGGAAGGAAGGGAGGGGGTGTTTACTGCTTTAGTAAGCTACCTATTTTGAACAACACAATCAGCTAGCCAACATAATTCAGCAAAAATATATCAAATGACAAACAAATATTTTAAATAGTTAAAGGAAAAACTGTAGAGTATTAGAACTGGAAGGACCATAAAGATAACAGATCAGCTCCTCATCTGCAAGCAAGGCAAGCATTTCATTATTATTGTTAAAGTTATGAAATGCCAGAAACTTAAGGCCTTTTTAGCTTAAGGGGATTTCTTCTGAAAAAGTCCCTTGCTTATTTTTCTTAAAAGATCATTTGAGGGAGATTTTTTTAAATGCTTAAAACCATAAAATTTTGATTCATTATTTTTCACACTTCTTGATTGTAAGGGGAAAAATGAGAGAATATGGTCAATTTTATTGCCTTTGGACTTCATTACCATCTTTAGATTTCTTTTTCTTTCTTTTTTTTTTTTTTTTTTTGAGGTGGAGTCTCACTCTGTTGCCCAGGCTGGAGTGTAGTGGTGCGATCTTGGCTTACTGCAACCTCCACCTCCTGGGTTCAAGCAATTCTCCTGTCTCAGCCTCCTGAGTAGCTGGGACTATAGGCATGCGCCACCACATCCGGGGAATTTTTTTGTACTTTTAGTAGAGATGTGATTTCACCATGTCAGTCAGGCGGGTCTTGAATTCCTGATCCCAAGTCATCCGCCCACCTCGGCCTCCCAAAGTACTGGGATTACAGGCGTGAGCCACCACGCCTGGCCCATCTTTAGATTTCATAATTCCACCATAGTCATCAACTTTTCAAACTCTTAGGTTGTGTCCAAGTGGCTTATTGAGGACTATGTTCATTCTGATTATTTCTGAGTACTTATGTAGCTCTACCAAATGCCTGACGACGTACAACTGCATTGTTGCTAGTAAGTCTTAGCAATGTGGCTCTAGGGAGCTGGCACGTCAAATTTTTCTGGTATGGATTTTAGCGAGACCCTAGAAATTGTCTTCTCTCTGAGGGAATGGCTTGAATATTTTACAGGTCCACACACCAAGTGCTAAGGATGACATTCCTAAGGACATCCTAGGAGAATACATGTCTGGGGCAGGGGCAAAGGTGACTGACTGCCAACAAGTCTACCCACGAGTGGCTTCTGTCCCAGTCACATGTCAGGGTCTTCTATAGTCAAGCTCCCTTGGTGTTTAATGACAAAAATGTTTTTACAAGGGAAATGTGACATGGCAGGACTTAAAGATATCAAGAATGTCTTCCATCCAATTTTCACATAGCTGGAAAGGAAAATGGTTAAGAGTTAAGTTACTGTTCTCTAAACTCTCGCCAGGTGGTCCTAATCAGCTGTCCACCAGTGATGGATAGAATGGATAATCTCCTTCATACTTCAGCCCTAGTGGGAGTGCACAGCCGGGCTGTGGAGGGGTCTGTTTCCTGAGAAAAAAATCTGCGATTGCAAACATCATCATCATCAGTGTGTATTTTAAACCCTAGACATATTTGTTTCCCCTCTTTCACATCTTCATCAAAATGAAAAAATAAATCCAGCAAAACCTGAACTTGTACTAGATTTTTGATGAAGATGTGTATAGATGTGCCAGAAAATTCCTAGGAATTCTTTAGAGCATTTGAAGGACAATTCTGCAGATGCAAGTCAGTCTCAGATTACTGTCATTCTCGGAATCTCACCTGGGCTTCCAGATGTGTCAGCCAGAGACTGAGAGTCCCACCTTTGTTCACCCCCAACATGTTCACCTGTCTCCTGAGCAAATGCATCAAGTAAGGATGTGAGAAGAAAAACGCGATTCATCACCCAAGCTGCCTGCCTTTGTGGCCTCCTGATGATGCAAGGACTCAAGCGACTCTATGGTAGAAACCCTAGACAATTCCTGATCAAAACTTTGCAACCAGTTCCTACTGGAAGATTAGTGGTAGAAGAAACACACGTTTCAGGAAATACATGGAAGAAGCCACATGTTAGGGATAGAGGTGATGTGAGTAAGGGAGGGGAGCTCTTTGGATGGACAGGGGAAGGAGTGAATGAGGCCATGTGGAAAACGGAAATTTAAAACCACAGAAAACTCTAGACATTAGTCAAGCAATATTAGATAATGTCATAGCTTTCCTAAGAAATCCATGCCTAAAAATTTCAACCAACTAATGTGGCTAAGAGTTTGCGTTTTACATTGGGAGCTTTCTTGTTTTCTTCCTACAACATGTAAACTGTTTTTGTTTATTTTCCCTTGGAGGAGAACTGTGATAATAGAAACAATATTTTCTCTTTAAAGTTTCTCTTATGAAATTATGACAGTGATTCCATTGACATATTTTTGAAACTTTGGCAATCTGTTCAGCCATGTGCTGCTCTCTGCCCATCACGGTGCTGACCTGCATGAAAGCATGACCACCTCCTTTCAGTCTGGGGATGAAGGGCCCACGTTCCTTGTGCATTCCCACCTTACAAGGGTCCTTCTGATCCCCCCTGGGGGGAAAGTGGAGGCGGCAAGCCTCAGCGAAGAAGCCTACAGATTGCTGCTCTGTTGCTGTCCCTGCTGGTTCCATGGAGATGTTTATTGGACTTGCCATACCAACCTGGCAGATTGGGCAACAAACACCATCTGCCAACCATCACCCAGCTGGGCAATGTTGGCTGAGCCTCCTGTATGTACCAAATTGTGTCAGATCTGGGGAAGGGATCTAAAGGCAGGCAGTGCTGAAACAACAGCCATGCCTCACAGAACATGAATAGGGGTCCTCATTAGAGGATATTAACAGAGCCCTCTTCACTCCTTAGAGACCTACTTCTGAACAATACTTATTCTTTAAAAAATAAAACTCATGCTTTAAAAAATACTCACAAATCTGTGAGCCATGGTCCTAGAAAGTAACTGGGGAACTCAACAATTACAGGATTCTGTGACTTTGCTTTTTGTATCTCCCACAGAACAAACAACAGGGCCTTGCGTGGAGTAGGTATGTAATCAACATCTGCAGGCAGACTCCTGCCCGTGGAAACTCCTGGGCTAAGCCTCTGAATAGGAAAACTCAGTTCAGGAATTAAATGAGTGGATTACACAGAACCACTCAAAAGCAGTGGACCCAAATCAGCTAAAGGAGAGGGCTTCTTTCCACTGCCACGTTTTTCTCCAGGCCTCTGTTTCAGTACTGGTGTGCCAAAAAAGAAAAAAAAAAAATCCCAGTGCTTACAATTGGCACTGCTTACCTAAATTATAGATATGGCCTATCCTGGCAACTTTTAAACTTACTATGCTAACTTTCACAATAAGAAATACATTTTACATCAGACCCATTAAACACATGCACACGCACATATGTACTTTACATTTATGTGGCCATAATGGATATATGTGTGTATAAAATTGAAACAAAAATAGTTTTATGAAACAATGCGTATCCTTACTCTTCGCAATTTACTTGGATGTTTTCTTTTCTGTCCTGGGTTGGTTTTTCTTTTTGAGACAGGGTCTCACTATGTTGTCCAGGCTAGAGTACAGTGGCTATTCACAGGTGCAATCACAACTCACTGCAGCCTCAAATCCTGGGCTCATGTGATCGCCCTGCCCTAGCCTCCTAAATAGCCAAGACTACAGGGGCATGCCCCAGCTCCCAGCTGTTTTTTTTAATGCAGGTTGCAACCCATTCATTTAATTCCATAGCCCATTAATGAATTTGGATGCGTATTTTCAAAAGCTCTGCTCAACTTAGTAAATTTTTCCTTGAAAGAAGAAGAAAAAAATTAAATTCAAGATTAAAAAATTTTAGTAACTATATAATTTTTTTTAACTTAAAAATTAAAACAACAACTAGGCTGGCCACGGTGGCTCACGCCTGTAATCCTAGCACTTTGGGAGGCCAAGGTGGGCGAATCACCTGAGGTCAGGAGTTTGAGACCAGCCTGACCAACATGGAGAAACCCTGTCTCTACTAAAAATACAAAAAATTAGCAGGGCATGGTGGTGCATGCCTGTAATCCCAGCTACTTGGGAGACTGAGGTAGGAGAATTGCTTGAACCTGGAAGGCAGAGGGAGTCATGGAAAGCCGAGATCACACCATTGCACTCCAGCCTGGGCAACAAGAGCGAAACTCCATCTTGAAAAACAGCAGCAACAATTAGTTCATAGTTTGATGTCAAGAGCTGCAACTCCAGTACAGGGGATATAGCCCTAACCTAGGGATCTAACCGGGAGCCCCGTCCTGGCTTCTCACTGTATGAGCTCTGTCTAGCTTATACAAGTCACTGAGGTTGTTTTCTCATATATAACATGGAAGAAATACCAACTCCCTTTCTCTCAGAGATAATTAAGTAACAGCTGTTAAGGAAATCTGAAGTTCAGTACAAATGAGTGCATTGAATCCTCCTCAGAATTGCCCCTCCACTACAGCCTGGGTGACAGAGTGAGACTCCGTCTCAGAAAAAAAAATAAAAAATAAAAAAAGAATCCTCCTCAGAATATCTGCACTGGTAGGATTTCTCCTTGCTCAAGGTTTCATAGCCAGGCAGAGCTTTTTTTTTCCCACTAAACACATTTACATAAAAACATAATTATTATTATCTCCCAGAATACCTACGTTGTTAGAAATTTTGCTGCTTTCAGTTATACACCTAATGCATTCAACAATTTTTCTACCTCAAATTATGCTGCTATGCAAATCTCATGAGTTTTATGCATATGGGAAAATCAACTGTGGAAAATTTTGTTATAAAAATGCTCCAACCCATTGACTTTAACAGAGCCAGAGAGGAAAACAATCAAGTAAAGAGAAACAGAAGAAAAGAGATGAGTTTCTTTTACAGGGATGAACTAGAAGGGATGTACCCCACCCCCATCATTTTTGCTTTTCGATTATAATTTTTCAAGAGGAGATAGGATACTTAAATAGGCCCTCAAAGCTTGCAGCTGGTGAGAGAGAGATATAAGCTAACCTCACAGTGTGGGGAGCTCAACATGCTGAGTTTAAGGTCTTGCTAACTAAATTAAAGATGAAGTATTAAATACTTTGGAGAATGCCATTAAAAAACTCGTCTGGTCAGTTTTCTTACTCTACAGTCCTAACTCATATATTACAGTAATATTTTCAATGAAATCCTCTAATTTTGGGGAAAGGCTGACCTGGAGCCAATTTCCTGTGTACATCAGAGTGTCAGAAAGGAAGTGCAAAAGTGCTCCTTTTTCTCTCCAAGGGGATGAAATCCACCTAAATAGCCCTAACATTACCATTCTTCTAGAAATTAGTAGAAGAATTGTACTCTGTTGCAATTAGGAGGTGCTTTGTAATTTGTTTTTGTTTATGACCTGGTATTTTTGTACCTATAATTAATGAGGGATTCAATTCATTTTCAACAAAGCAATTTTTACAAATGCATATCATATTTACCAAGGGTATATCCAGAGAGGAGGATGATGATGATAGTGCCTTTGCATCAATATAATTTAGTGTGGCAAAGCTCCACCTGGCTATGGGACCAAATGGCCCCTTCCAGGATTCTGAGTATTCCATTAATTCCCCTCTTTCCCTCAGTCACCCAACCTCTGATCACCAAGGCCAATGAATCCCCCCAATTCTATCAACTCTCCTTCCCCCACCACGACCAAAGTGAACTCAGGACACCTCCTTCCTCCTGCTTTGAGGCGCAGAGCAGGCCCGTATCAGGCTTCCCTGCCTCAGTCTTGCCCCCTTCTGATCTCCTCCTGCCACTGAGAATGTGAAGGGAAAGCCTGGCCACCTTGTTCTGGTGCTAGCACTTTTCCATGACTCCCGAAAGAGCCCTGATGTGAAGTGGATTCTTGGTCGTTCGCTTGTAGAACTCAGAGAATGATGCTTCATTGGATGGTTGTGAGGATTAAATGGCATAAAGTAAATGAAACCATTTGTTTTAAACAGTCCTAACTCATATATTACAGTAATATTTTCAATGAAATCCTCTAATTTTGAGGAAAGGCTGACCTGGAGCCAATTTTAACGAATGAAACCATTTGTTTTAAACAAATGGTTTCATTTACTTTATGCCATTTAATTTTTTACATTGAAACAAATGTAAAAAATTATATTAGTGGAAATTTAAATTTACTAGATAATTCAGTAATTAGGTAAAGTAGTTAAATATAATTACTTGGGTACTTAAATTGATTTAATACATCATGCCAGAGGTTTGGTGGATTTACACAAGCTGGAATGATAAAGCACTGATATTAATTTTTCTGTACATTGTATATCAGATGTTACATCCTAATCAGTGCTCAGGTGGGAACTGTGTCTGTTACGCAGCAGGCAATCAATAATGTCTAAATAATAGTTTGTTCATAATTTACATGCTGGATTTGGTGATATGTAGACAGAGCTATACTCCTCATTCTTTTTCTGAAAACTCCATTAGAGTACAAATCTACCTTTTCAACAGATGTGTCTACATAGGGTTACTCATCCTTATAGAAAAATAAAATGAAATCTCAATAATCTGCAGATGCTTATTGGGGCTGAAATACCCCCCAACGTATTCTAAAGTAAATATTCAACAATAATAAATACATGATAACCAAGTTAATATCTAGTGAGTAACCACAGCTGTGTATTAGGAAATGGTTGGAGTTTTATTAATACTCTCAGTCATCAGAGATAAGTTTTGTGCCCCTGTACTAAAATAAACCTGTCATGGAAGTGTTCAGTAACAATGGAAGCAGAAGACCAAATTTTCTCAGTGAGAGAGTTAATACAACAATGAAAAGAGAGATACATAAAATATTAGGCTCCTTGGAAAGTTATGATTGTTTAATAGATTATATCACAGCTACCCTGGACTTTAATAAGGTGTGATTATGAGACCAATATCAGTCTACCAGGAAACATAACAAAATATGTGTTACTATTCATAGTAGTACAGTTATAGGCTCATAGTAACTGTTTCCTAAATATTCGCTGATTAAATTAATTAGCAAACAAGATTCAGAAGGCTCTTCTGTGGTTACCATTATTGATTCTAACATCTTTTAGTATCAGTGCTATTTAAAAATAGTGGTCTCATAATATTATCATGACAATTTTCCTAATGAGCTCATATAATATTCATAGTATATGTATGTATATGTGTGTATTCCACAATAACCTATGAAATACAATGCATTTCACAATCCTTCCTTATCCAGAAATGATCTTTATGATAGACAATTTTCTAATGTCCAACAAGTTGTGCAAGTGTTTATGATATTGGAACTTGTAATTTTCTGCAAATGGCTGTGGACTATTACAGGAGCACAGACATGATAAATACAGGACCTAATGGCCACTGCTCCCCCCACAATCCCGCAAGAGACATCAATAATCAATCATGGCACTTTTTCCCACTAAGCCTGGAATTTATCCTCAAATGTCGATTTTAACATAGTATTCCACATAGCACCTGTTAACTCATTCATTTATTCATTTAGCAAATATTATTGATTTCTTACTATGTGCAAGGCACTGTACCAGGGAGGCACACTGCAGATAAAAGTCACCAAGACAGACATGGACCTTGCCATCACAGGACTTAGATTAACAATGGATTTGACACCAAAAGTCATGATTATTTGCTAGCTCTGCTCTGTTGTACAGTTGAAATGGAACTGATTCTAAATAGCAGTGTCCCTGTTTTGTGACAGTAGGGGACTAAGTGGAGAGGCTTGCACTCCCTGGCTCCATAAAGCCATGTCTATTGAATAGTTTAGGAGTTAAAGGTGAAAATAGCTGAACACTGTTTATTAGAAAAAAAGATGGTGTTCTTTTTATTCATTTAAGTGTTCAATTTGCAAGTCACACTGATAAACTCACAGGAGAAAGTTTTATGAAACTATTAGAATGAATAAATTTTCTCCCACTTCCCTGTAGAGACAGGGGCAGTCTGTGACTCATTGTGAAGTGTTTTCCTTTCTCCACAAATGTCGGAAAGAACACAATATGCTATGTGGAATTAGAAAAAGAGAACAGATGGCTGAGTTGATGGCTTTTCCACCACTATCAAGCATGTTGTCTTTCCCCCTCAGCTGCAAAATTACTTCTTAAAGTCTCTGCTCTTAATTCTGCACCTTCCCCACCCTGCCTCATTCCTGCCTGCCACCCTTTCATCCCTGCTTTAGAAGTGGGCTGACTTCCCCAAGCAAAGCTCCCCAGCTTACATCCCACTCGTATGTGGAAGTGGGCTGACTGCATCCCTTCATGGCAAACTGCTTGGATGGTTTGTCCCTTACAGCTATCTAACCCCTGGACAAGTGCAAAATGTCAAAACAGTTCGGAAGATCAGGGACGTGAAAGTGGCTCAGTCCAAATCAGGCTGATAGCAGCTACAAAGAGGTTACTGTCAATAACAGGCAACTGTTCTGCTGTCTCCTAAGACTAATCCTGAATCTGGATAAGTACATATTATGCTTGAGGAAAATACTGTCTAGTTGCTTTATTTCACAAGTCAAAAAAACAAAAAAACAAAAAAAAAAAAAAAACTCATGGCCAGCCGTGGTGGCTCATGCCTATAATCCCAGCACTTTGGGAGGTCGAGGCAGGTGGATCACCTAAGGTCAGGAGTTCGAGACCAGCCTGACCAACATGGTGAAACCCCATCTCTACTAAAAATACAAAAATTAGCCGGGCATGATGGCATGCCCCTGTAATCCTAGCTACCCAGGAGGCTGAGGCAGGAGAATCGCTTGAACCTGGGAGGTGGAGGTTGCACTGAACTGAGATCATGCCATTGCACTCCAGCCTGGGCGACAGAGTGAGACTCCATCTCAAAAAACAAAGCAAACAAACAAACAAAAAAACTCACTAAAGTGTGAATTCTACTGTACTACCTCCAGTGCGAAGACCCAGTTCTTGAACTCACTGGTAGACCCACAATGCATATTTAGTGATCGATGCTGATGGTTGGTTGTTTTCTTTTGTTTTTTAACCTGATTCTATACCTGAAGTGCCTACTAATTTTGCTTTGTGTTCTCTACAGCCTTGTTTGTGTGTGTGTGTGTGTGTGTGTGTGTGTGTGTGTTTTTTCTTTAATCCCCTCAAGATTTGGAAATTGACTGGAACTAAACAAGGAAGAAGAAAGTGACAGGCCATTTTTATTATTCTCTTCTCACAGTTCCAATTTTACTGTGAGTTTCTACTTCTTAAAAGATTTTGTATTTTTTCCCTTTGAATGTTACTTCATTTGTTCATTCTCTAAAAAAGAAAAAACAGTATCATAAAAATTATGAACGAATAAAAATGATTTTTCTATGAGTATCATAAAAAATGAATCAAACATGATTCATTTTTACCCTTTGCCCTTTGCACTGTATCCTGGTCAGTGCCAGTTCTCATGTCATTATAGTAGTTCCTCAGTGAATATGAAATAATACAACATTGTCCATTGGAACCAATTATATAACACTCAAGAGATATAACAGCAACATTGAGTTTATTAATTTAGTAGAAACACAATATTTTATAGTTCTAGCATATAAGAGAATGCAGTTGTGTTAAATGACAAAAATCACGTATTCTATTTTGGGCTTCTCAATAATTATTAAGAAATAGAGCTAAAATCATTTCATTCATTTATTCATCCAACTATGGGCCAGATACTGTGCTAGGATCTGTGGGTACAGAGGTGACGTATACAGACCAGTGTCTCTCTTTTGTGGAGCACACAAGTGACTGACTGGGCCTTGACAATTCTGGTTAAAATTGACATTCATGAAAGTGTCTACAAGTAGGATGGAATCTCTTTCCTAACCCGTTTCTTTCATACTCACTCAAGGTAGGAAAGCCACCCTTCCAGTGGACCGGGGTAGATTTATGACCCACTGAAAAGCAACAGCAAGCAGAATGTAGAAAATGGAAGTCTTACCACTAATAAATATATAGATTGCAGATTCTGTTTTCTTCTTCTTCGAAATAGGTACAGCTAGGTATTTGCAGCTGTAGAAGCCAGTGTGGTTTGCTTGAGCTGCGTTCAAGGTCAGAGTACTGCAGAATTGTTTCCCATTTCTTCCACAGGCAGATTTAGTTATGCTCAGCCTTTCGCTTTCCTTACTCACCGATTCAGGCAAAGACCATCCATGGGCTGCTTCCCCTCTGCAATCACAGATAAGAAAACAAAACATGATTATGGCTGGGCCCCGGGCTCAGCACCAGTTCCTAAGCATTCATTTTACTAGGAAGCTGAGGTCCTCTCTTAAGTGTAGTCATCTTCCTCTTTACGGGGAAAGCAACACATTTAGAAAAACTATTGAACAATACTCAGAATAAAGATGCAGAACTATATGGGCATCCCTTCCCCCATTTCCCTGAGTGAGTAATGCTCTCCCTTCCCCATGAATCCTCTTTCATGGGAAGCTGGATGCATATGGTTTGCACTTTGCAGCTCACGGGCAATCACTGAGGTCCCTACCTTTCTACTCTGCTGGGGAATGATTTTGCCTGAGGCATGGTGACTAAATTATTCCCAAACCATCACAGTCACTTACTTGCATTGGAGATGCAGTGTCTGGCCGGCTTGCATGACGTGCTGGGTGCCTTTTAAACTCAGTTCAGGACCTTTTAATTTTGAACCTGAACTAGATCCTGGAAAACAAATTTTTAAAATGTATTATTTGCAAATTACCTTCTTACCTTTTTTTACTTATCTTTCCATAAAGGTGAGTTTTCATTTTTAATTTATTTACATCTTTAATTTACTTGCATCTTTAATTTATATGCAGAAGATACACTAATATAAATTTCTCTTCATTCACAAATTTTTTCTAGCTCTACCCTTGCTCATAAATATTATATATCCTTTTATACCAAATGACCTAAATAACATCCAAAAGCCTATTTATGTAGAATGTTAATGGATTCATATAAGTTCAATGCAATTATATTAGAATATAAAATAACTTGTTATAATATTCAAATATGTAATAATTTAGTAAAAACTTTTAAGAATAAATGTCAGTGTCATCCAAGATAGATTTCCAATACCGAACTTCTTCCAGTGTGGGCCATCTGCTCCTATAGGCCTGTCTCATCTTTTTTTCTAAATAAAAAGTACAGAAATTTTCCTGGGTTCTGGACTTAGTGCAATCATTAGTTGAGCAATGATATATTTTTGGCCAATCATTTCCCTTTCTGAATCAGTTTCCTCATTTGGAAAACTAATTTGAGAATCAAAATCAGTTTTAGAAGCCATTTGGTTTGTCTTACATAATCTATGAGTTCCCTCTAAAATGGTACAGTCAAAAGGGAACTGTTCACACTCTTACGTGACATTTGACAAACGTCTCACAGAGAATTGTTGTGAGGCAATGAAGTCAGGTGGTGAAAGTGCCTTAAAATCTACACATCTCTAGATGATGCAACAATGACATCAATTTTAGTGACTAGCTGTGTCAGCCTAGACAAATCATCTCTCTCTTTCCAGATCTCACATCTCTTATCTGTAAAAAGAGATTGGACTAGATGACCTTGAAATCTTTGACCTTCCATTTCTCACAGTCCCAGCCTGATAGAGCTTGGATGTTGACCCTCCAAATCTGATGCTGAATTGTAATCCTCAGTGTTGGAGGTGGGGCCTGGTGGGAGGTGTTAGGGTCAAGGGGGTGGATCCCTCACGCATGGCATGGTGCTGTTATTTAGATGTGATTACATAAAAGTGTGTGGCACCTCCCCGCTTCTCTTGTTCCTGCCCTCACCATGTGATACACCTGCTCCTGTTTTGCCTTTGACATGAGTAAGGGCTCCCTGAGGCCTCACCAGAAGGCAAGCAGATGCTAGCACCAAGCTTGTACAGCCTGCAGAACTGTGAGTGAATTATACCTCTTAATAAATTACCAAGACTCAGATATTTCTTTACAGCAATATAAGAACAGCCTAACAGTCAGCCTCATGATTTTTTGAACCATAGGTGCTATAGATGCTGAGCCTCCCTTGAAGCTCTTATCCACCAATCAGGATACTCTTAGTAAGGATCTCTCTCGCCTCCTGCCTCCCCTCATCCCTCACTCTCTCTTCTCCTTCTCCCTCTTCTTCACCAGCCTCCTCCTCCTCCTCCCCCTCTTCCCAGGCAGCTGCAATGCCTTGGAAAGGCAGGAGGCAGGGGATGAGGCGTTCCTTAGGCGGGAATAGAAGTTAGCAGGAGGGAGGAAAGATATTCTTGGAGAGAGGAAAGTTTAGTATTGGGCACCAATCTCAGGGCATAGTTTTACTTTTAAAAAATCAATTTAAGTAGTGGAAGTGAAGGCAGAAGCTTGAAGTGAATGGTCATGCAGGCTTTACCATTAGGTCACGGCTCTGTGAGAGGAGATGCGTGTGCCAAATACCGTGGTTATGCCCAGCAGAGCTCTCCAGCCTTCCTTTTGGGTTTGAATATATCAAAGAAAACTAGATTCAGTTAGATCTGTGTTTGAAGCTTAGCTTTCCCACCTACTGACTGCATGACTTTGGCATCACTTAATTTGCTGCTCCTCAGCCTCCTCATGAGCGGAACCAGAAACCTTATGAACTACCTCATAGGCAGGGTGTGTGGATTCAGTGCTGTGCTGTGGAAGTGGCTGGCTTGCTGCCTGGCACATGGTAGATGCCCACTGTCACCGGCATCTAGAGGAATCACTTCCCCTCCCCCTGCTTCTGTCAGAGTATTTTGCTGGGTGTGTAATTGCAAATATATTAAATTAACATATGCTTTTCTGGTATTGCTAAGATAGAAATTAATACCTTTTTAAATTCTATTTTATTTTTGAGACAGAGTTTCACTTTGTTTCCCAGACTGGAGTGCAGTGGTGCGATCTCAGCTCACCCTGCAACCTCCGCCTGCCAGGTTCAAGCAGTTCTCGTGCCTTAGGCTCCCGAATAGCTAGGACCACAGGTGCGTCCCACCAGAGCAGCTAATTTTTTGTGTTTTTATTAGAGATGGGGTTTTGTCATGTTTGCAAGGCTGGTCTCAAACTCCTGAACCTCAGGTGATCTGCCCACCTCGGCCTCCCAAAGTGCTGCGATTATAGGCGTGAGCCCGGCCTAAAAGTAACTTTTATAGACAGTGGATCATGGTATCAAAGCACTCCTAAATAAAATGGGTAAATATTAACTAAATTAAAATCCTTGTTTTATATGGATCCCACTGATCTATCAAAGAACCTCCTAGAACAAGTCAACCCCTTCGGGTACCTAGGAACATATTTAAACTCATACTTATTCTTATGAGTTTCTTGAGGCAACCTGTAGCTCAAAATCAGGGATCTGTGGAAACACCAGGCTTTTCTAAAGCCACAGCCAGCAATGGATAACACCTGCCCTGAGAAATGTCCACGCCAGAATAGTTTCTGCCCTTCTTTATGGCCTGGAACTCTGGGGATTTAATTGAGCAGCTGTTCATGTG
Organism: Ateles fusciceps; assembly: GCA_036589455.1. Lineage (NCBI taxonomy): Eukaryota > Metazoa > Chordata > Mammalia > Primates > Atelidae > Ateles > Ateles fusciceps. The sequence goes on along the minus strand of JAZHEH010002853.1, from coordinate 1,915,784 downwards.
CTGGAAAAAATCCATCAAAGCTTCCTGTGGAAAACTCTGGCATTACTTGTGGTTATCCCTGTGGTCTTGGTGTGGAGATGCTGAGCGCTGCAGTCCAGGAGAAGGAGCAGTTCCCCTGTTTGTAACATGAGGTAAATCACACTGCCTACATCTTGGTTTCCAAATCATATGAATCTTTCTTTATCAGCAACCTAGAACACCAGTACTCCTGACCCTCATCAGAGGAAACCTCTTACTTCAAAGAACCACCCAAAGCCCAGCTGAGAGAAGTGCTATTTATTTATGTATTTATTTATTTTTGAGATGGAGTTTTGCTCTTGTTGCCCAGGCGGGAGTGCAATGGCACAATCTCGGCTCACTGTGGCCTCTGCCTCCCGGGTTCAAGTGATTCTCCTGCCTCAGCCTTCAGTGTAGCTGGGATTACAGGGTGCACCACCACACCCAGCTAATTTTGTATTTTTAGTAAAGACTTCTTTAACAGAGGTTTTGCCGTGTTGGCCAGGTTGGTCTCGAACTCCTGACCTCAGGTGATCCACCCGCCTCAGCCTCCCAAAGTGCTGGGATTACAGATGTGAATCACCGTGCCGGGCAAGAAGTACTATTTAGAGAAGATCTCTGAAACTGTGTGCCCTCTACTTGTCCCTGTCTGCACTCCCCCACGCTGTCCCCCAACCAGAAGAAGACAGCATAACTGAATGGTTAAAAGACACTGACAAGAATGGGGTTATTAAGTTTAGGGAAAAATGCTAAAAAAAAAATATGTTGTTACATAATTTGTCTCCAGTAAGATGAGTGAATTTTGCACCTGGAATGAGGACGCTAGATAAAAATATTTAACCAAAACAAAGGAAAACAGAAGTATAAGGAAACAAATTTCCAAGTAACTGGTGACTTCGAGTACATTACTATCCTTCAGTTAATAGGAAACCAGAATCTCACAAAGGTTATTGGAGGTGTCAAGTTTATAGTTTAACAGAAAAATGAATAAGAAAAAGGGAAAGTGAAAATATTTATTTCTCAAATGCTTTAAATTCCCATTATTAGGCCTTACAATGTTTCTTTGAGGCAGTTTAATGTCCATACACCTATCCGAGTAAGGAAGATTCAACTAACTTTTTTTAGCATCTACTATATGCTAGACACTTGCCCATCTCATTATATAAAGATAGATATGTACATACATATCCATAAACACGTGCACAGTCACAGCATGGGGAACTCAGCTTGCTCGCCTCAGTAGCTCACGATCATACTGACCATTTAGATAATAAATCCACAGCCTATCTCATTTTCAAGGGTGGAGTGCTATAATTTAGCAATGAAGCTCAGATGGGGATCAAAACTTTCCACTGCTTTACATGGCAGCCTAGAAATCTGTTTTAAAAGAATGATTTTGTCCTCCCAATAAATGATCTTGTCCCTTCAGTGAACTACTGTTTTCATCAAATCAATTGCAATATAATCATAACAGGCATACAAATCTCCTTACTTCAGGAAGACTATTTTTAAACAAAACAAAACCACAAAACTCAACACAGAGCATGAAAATGGGCTTTATCGCAAGCTGCTTTGTTAGAAAAACTTAAGGTCAAGCCGTATGGGCTAATGGCATTAAAAACCAACAGGTGAACGTGGACTTATTTGAACACTTTGTATTGGTCTTATCTGAGAATTTGCTTCATTGTGTTTCTGTTCTGTATTATCTGGCAGGTGGAACAGAACTTTACGACTCTTTGACACAAATCCCTTCTCTCCTTCCCCACAGGCTAAACCTCACATAGAAAGCCTATACGTAGACTGTTCTAAAATGCCACCCTTCATTCCCCCCACCTTAGTTTCATTAGGCAAGATGGAATGCCTTCTTTGCCTTCAATGGGAAGAGTGAATACATATCCAAGTAAAGGATGGCTTTATTTTGCAACCAAATCCAAAGCCCAGATGATTGAGGCTCCTTCTTCAAGTGCTCTTCAAAGCTACCAGGATGGATGCTAAAAGAGCCAACTCCCACTGGAGGTCATTATGAACCAGACAGCCTTGCTGTCACTTTTAAACTCAAGACTCTCAATCTGACTAAATGTATCTTTAGAAAACTGTGATTTTTACTGATCTAAATAAAAACAGTGTTCTAGCTGGTTGAATGCAACTTCAAGGCAAGTCTCCTGGTCCCCCTCTCACCAGATGCCACCTCAGTGCCCCTTAGTCTATGGAAGTCTTAGGGATATTCTCTGTAAGAAAGGAGCTTTATTTGAATATAAATCACCAAACATCTGTGTTTTTCCATTTTTTGTTATGAGTCATTAATCTCCCCTAGCTCTGCCACTTACTAGTTCTGTTGTGGCCATGGACAGGACACGTTAAGCCTCAGATTCTTTATCTGTCAATATAGGAGGCTAGACCTCAGTTTTTATGATCCTTTTCAGCTAACAATTCTGATCCTGGGATCACAGTAATTGATTACAATGTATACATTAAAAATCATATTTTAATAATATTTACGGTTAGTAAAAAAAAAACAATAGCCCAATTTTAAAAATCAAACAAGGATCTGAACAGACACCTTCCCAAAAAGATATATAAATAACCAATAAGCCCATGAAAAGATGAAGGACCTCATTAGTCATCAGGAACGTGCAAATAGAAAACACAGGCAGATACCACTTCAGGCCAACTCAAATAGCTTAAATAAAAAAGACAGATAGAACAAGTGTTGGCGAGAATGTGGAGAAATTGGAACCCTCTTACAATGCAGGTAGGATTTTTAAATGGTGTAACCCACTTTGAAAAACAGTATGGCAGCTCCTCAAATGGTTAAACATAGAGTTGATCATAATTTAAACACATGACGACTCAGCAATTATACTCCTAGGTATCTACCCAAGACAGATGAAAACACCCGTCCACTTAAAAACTTACACACAAATGTCCACAGCAGTATTTCCTATAATAGCCAAAAGAAACAACCCGGGCCCGGGTGCAGTGGCTCATGCCTGTAATCCCAGCACTTTGGGAAGCTGAGAAGGGCAAATCACCTGAGGTCAGGAGTTTGAGACCAGCCTGGCCAACAGGGTGAAACCCCATCTCTACTGAAAATACAAAAATTAGCCGGGCATGGTGGTGCATGCCTCCAGTCCCAGCTACTCAGGAGACTGAGGCAGGAGAATGGCTTGAACCTGGAAGGTGGAGGTTGCAGTGAGCCGGGCTTGAACCTGGAAGGTGGAGGTTGCAGTGAGCCGGGCTTGAACCTGGAAGGTGGAGGTTGCAGTGAGCCGGGCTTGAACCTGGAAGGTGGAGGTTGCAGTGAGCCGGGCTTGAACCTGGAAGGTGGAGGTTGCAGTGAGCCGAGATTGCGCCATTGCACTGCAGCCTGGGTGACAGAGCGAGACTCCATCAGAGAGGAGAGGAGAAGGGAGGGGAGGGAAGAGGAGGGGAGGGAGGGAGGGAGGGAGGGAGGAAGGAAGGGAGGGAGGGAGGAAGGAAGGAAGGGAGGGAGGAAGGAGCGAGGTGGGGGAGGGAGGTAGGGGGAGGGAAGGAAGGAAGGGAGAGAAAAAGAAAAAAGAAAGGAAAGGAAAGAAAGAAAAGAAAGAAAGAAAGAAAGAAAACAAACGAACCCAATGTCCATCAGCTGATGAATGGGTAAATAAAATATGGCATATCCTTACAATGGAGTATTATTTGGCAATAAAAAGGAATGAGGTGCTGATACGTGCTGCCACACAGATTATCTTGAAAATATTATGCTGGTGCACAGAGAAAGTCACGTAAGCACACAAGGAGAAAGCAGCTGTCTGCAAGCCACAGAGAGAGGCCTCAGGAGAGACCAGACCTGCCAGCACCTTGATCTCAAGTTTCCAGATTCCAGAATTATGAGAAAATAAATTCCTCTAGTTTTACTGTTAAAAACAAAAACAGGCTGGGCATGGTGGCTCATGCCTGTAATCCCAGCACTTTGGGAGGCAAGAGCAGGTGCATCAACTGAGATCAGGAGAGACCAGCCTGGCCAACATGGTGAAACCCTGTCTCTACTAAAAATACAAAAATTAGCCAGGTGTGGTGGTGCACACCTGTAATCCCAGTTACCAGGAGGGTGAGGCATGAGAATCGCTTGAACCTGGAGGTGGAGGTTTCAGTGAGTTGAGATCGCGCCCCTGCGCTCCAGCCTGGGCCACAGAAGGAGACTCTGTCTCAAAAACAAAACAAAAAAACCAACCCCACAAATCACTGTATTAAGTAAAAGAGCCAGTCACAAATGGCCACACATTATATGATTCCATTTATGTGAAATGTTCAGAACAGGCAAATCCATGGAGACAGGAAGGTAGACTAGTGGTTGCCAGGGCTTGGCGGGAGAGGATGGAGAGTGACTGATAATCAGCATGGGGTTTCTTCTGGGGCATGAAAATGTTCTCAAATTAGATTAATGGTGATGGTTGCACAACTCTTGAATGTACTAAAAACCACTGAATTATATACTTTAATATTCTCATCTCTTACAGTCATATTTAGGTTTGTCATACTCTGGTCTCCTATAGTATGTGAGCTTTATGTCAATAAAGCTGCTATTTTTAAAACCCAACAACTTATGACTAAAGTAATCATAGAGTTATGTTGAAGGCCTAGAATATCCAGTTATTTTGAAATTTGTTGCCACATATGTGTGAGGTTTTACACTAGTTGTTTTTCCAGCTTAAAACTTTGAAGGCTGATTTCAGAGAAATAATTTTTCCTTCATGTTCAGTAACATCACTACCTAATAGAAGTTTACAAACATGTTGCAAAACACTTGCTGTCCCTCCCCCATTGCAATCTTTTAAATTTAATTCAGTGTTAGTTTTAAATCACTCTTAATTGCACATTTTAAATTTTCCCTATTTAAATTGAAATTTTAAACAAATTACGTTGCCAGGGCTCTCTGAAGAAATGTGTTTCCTTTTACATCACATTTTTTCATTTCTAATTTATTTGTTTTTAACTTAGAGCTCTGTATATTCCATTTATTTCAAATGAAATGCATCTGTCTTTGATTTTGCATACTGTGTTTTCAGTAGCACATAATCCTACATGATAAATGGCCTCTTTATCTAAATAGAGATCCCCCAAGTATCGTGTTTCTCAAAATTCAAATTTAAGATCATGAGCTTTTTACAAAGGTTGTTTGAGGTTAATTCAACATGATTCACAATAAAAGAAGATATTCTTTCCTTAAGATGTAGCTTATTAAAGGCCTAAGTCTCATAGACTGAATCTCACAGAATATTTGTGGTTGGTGGCAAGGGTGGGAGAAGGGTAAAGAATGTAATTGCAAAATTCCAGAAGCTACCAACGTTTTTATTTGCGATGTTAATTCTTATAGGGCGCTGATACTTAATTAAAAAGTTAACTCTGTTTCTTAACCTCTGTGTCATACCTCTATCCAAGTACTTATCAGATAATATAAAGTGGACATTAAAACTGAATGCCTAGATTAAAATTACCACATTAAATGGAGACTACACTACCAGCTATGCTGACAGGGACCATGCTTTGATGAAGAGCATTATAATGTCCCATATCCTGTCACTTCCAGAATGATGGAGAAAGGCCAGAGAGTTCATATTCCATCTACCAACAGCCTAAATAGATGATGGGAAAGCCATGGAAATTCGTATGAACTGAAAGCATATTTTTTAAGTCCCACAATTAGCAATGACATTAATTTTTTAAATGTCGGGTTTGTTTTCCAAAATAACTGGCCTTAAATCAAGGAAGAATGTAAAGAAATGAAAGAATGTGCACAAAAATACACACACACATGCACACACGCACACACACACACACACACACACACCGCCTGCTGGCATGCATGCATATACTTTTCTGTCTATGAAAACTTCAAGTTTGTTTGAGTGGTGGTGGGGGATGTTGATGTAGAACTAGAAGAGATTTTTGGTGTGTGCTTTAATTACATTTTTCATTCAGATTAGGCTTAGGGAAAGCTCTTTCTAGGCTGGTATTTAGAAATTGACTTGTATGTGGCAAGAGCATGAAGCAATGACTCACTGCTGACTAATCCCTTATGCAGATAAGATTTGTGACTTTTACATGGGCTACTTTACAAATATGTAATACTTTATTTTAGGGTGATTGTGTGATTGGTCTTCAGGGTCCACAATAGGACTGAATGTTTAGGTAGCTGTTGTCCAGCAACATTATATTTCATTTGTAGAAAGTTTCTAATCCTAGGAAACTGCTTTTTCCTTTAAATCTTTATAGTATATTAAACTCACTATTTTACCATACTGATTTCTTGCTTTAGAGGTTTTGCTATTCTAAGTAATCCCCCAAACTATTAGATTCAATATGTGAAGTCTCTGGTCTCAAAGCCTGAATAGAAAATTCAAAATAGTCATGTATATAGCATTTATGTCTTGAATCCAGGTGTCAAAAAATAAATCAAGAAATTACCTAAATGTTTAACGCCAGCAATTAGCATTGGCATTTCTCTACAAGTATGTTCATTTCACTAATTCTGCTCTGGTTTGTTCTTTTTAAGGCTGTCCTACAATTCATATTTTAATTGTGTGTCAGTGAAAATCATAATTAGGTTTTGTAGCTCTTGGCACAAAGGACATCACACGGTTAGCCACTAAAGTGGCCGAAGTCTAAAACCATCAGAACTTGGACAGTTTTCATCCCATCCATACATGGGTCATTGACTTTACTCATTTTTCCTTAAGCTTTATAAAAGTTATTTAAAAGGAAAAAAAAAAATCTGTGTGGCTTAAAATGCTTACCAGGAAAAAATGCTCTAATAACATCAACATTCCTACTGTCATTGTTTACGAGGGAAACATGTCTTCCGCGTGCCTCTCTGAGCTTTTTACTTGACACTGGCTTCCCTGAGGGTCACAGTTGAACAGGGCACATTCATTGATCATTACGCCTGTCACCAGCTACCATCAGGGGCCTACCCTTCCAATGACCTATAGCCATGCACAACTCCTTTTCATGTGACATCAGTTAATTAAGGTTGGTTTGGGAGAAATCTCCTGCTGACCAAGGAGTTACCTTTTCCCAAAAAATGCTCTACTCCCACATCACTGGCCTGGTATTAAATGAGTTCAGAAACCACTTCCCTGGAGCTGTCTAACAACATGTCATTTCAGTTTACCATACGATATCATGAAAATTACCTGAGCTGCCTGGGGCGAAGGTCAAGATCTGGTTGACAGGGCACGAGACATCACTCGTAAAATACTCAGTAGAGAAGTCTGGTAGACCTTCACCTGGTTATGCAAAGGGCCATGAACAGAGCAAACACTCTTTACACCCTAAAAATGCATAGAGGAACACTGTGTCTGTTAGGCAGGGCTTGGACACGTCTCTGTTTTCTCTATCAATGGCAGGAAACTTGTTACATTTGAAGCATAACTCCCCATGGGCTTATGTTCTTATCCAATGTCACTGTTGAGACGTCTTTGTGGAAGCTGGGCCCTGATATCATGTCTTATCGAATGGATCATAATCGCCAGTAGTGTTATGCTACTCAGCAGTTGTTTCAGGCCTGAATATACACATTTTCAGATTGTGAACACCTGGAAGAGACATGATAACTGATTGCTCAGCAGAGGTGCAGCTTCAATGAACACACACTGAATGTATGTGAGACTAAATATGCACGTGGCTTAATGAAAGTAAGTGGGTTTTTAATAAATTTGTAAATTTTGTATCAATTTGTGCTTCTTTAGAATCATAGTATCCGATCAGTGACAAAATGCTTTTAGCTGCAAGAGCATTTGCATAGAGTTGTATTATTAAGAGTAGTAGTGGCTCACGCCTGTAATCACAGCACTTTGGGAGGCTGAGGTGGGCAGATCACCTAAGGTTGGGAGTTCAAGACCAGCCGGACCAACATGGAGAAACCCCGTCTCTACTAAAAATACAAAAATTAGCCGGGCGTGGTGGCACATGCCTATAATCCCAGTTACTCAGGAGGCTGAGGCAGGAGAATTTCTTGAACCCGGGAGGCAGTTGTGGTGAGCCAAGATCGCGCCATTGCACTCCAGACTGGGCAACAAGAGCGAAACTCTGTCTTAAAAAAAAAAAAAAAAAAAAGGAGTAGTGGTAATAATAATATGCTTGAACTGCCTTAACATTAGACTTCTAATCTCTAAATTATTTCGGATTGCAAATTTCAGTTCTGCCAAAGGCATCCTCCATGTTCTCATTAAATAAACAATTACCAGTTTGGAAGCATAGTATGGAATGCATGTGACTTGCAATCTAAAATGGAAAGTTTTCTCTGCTTTACATAGCATCAGGATTACAGTTTGGTCTATGTCCAGATAGTTTACCAAATACTCTGCTTTCATTACTGTTTAGTGTCAAGGTTCCAGGCATCTACAGAGATGATGACAGCAGGTGTCAGTGTTATGGATTTGTCATTTACATGGATCCCTGTGGGTTCCCTTAGAAGGAAAGTCTCATAGAAAAGGTCTGGGAGATATTTTATCAATTCAATATAGGAGCTTGCCATGTAACAGTTAAAGTATCAAAGTGGGAATTGGAACCTTTAAATTTTATTCAGCTATATCTTATATCCTGTCATGTGACATTATCTTCATATCCACACATAGTTCCTTCTGGAAAAAAAATGAGTATGTCATGGAGCTGTAATGTGATGCTATTAAATTACCATAAAAATGCATTTTGTTCAAGTTTCTATTTTGATTCCAAAATAATGCCTTCACATTTTTGTGCAATAAAATGAAGAAGGCTGGCAAACAGGCAGACAGACAAGCGTGCACCTTGGCACTGTAGCTATTCATGCAAGAAAAGCCAAAAACGTTATTATAGAAATACAAAGCTTATCTATTCTCTTCATACAGACTTTCAACTTTAGAATCTATCACAAACAATGACAGAATACCATTTGCTTTGTATATAAAAATGGAGGCGAGATGAAATAAGATTGGAAGGCTGAATGTGATAAAGTTCTGATGTTAATTTTCAGCTTACTTTGATACAGTTTATGGAGTCCAAATTATATGGAAAACATCTTTCTGGAGTCCTTTAGACTGTTCATAAAGGAGATACTTTAAATACACTCACTAAGAGGAAAGTTGAGAAGATCTCTATCTTTGCAACCAATAATATATACAAATTCTGTGAACTTTGAGACTTAAGTGGCCAAGAGTGTGCAATAAAGTTATCCATCATAGGGGAATTGAATTTTTTGAAAGCTACATTAGCAAATTTCTAGACTCATTAAATGCAATTCTTGACAATTGTGTTTTCTATTGTCAAAATCAGTTTCCTTCTAAGTTAAACAATTTAAAATATAATTGCCTTTCATTACACATATTTTGGAGATTAATCATGCTTAGAAAATGGAGTGGACATGTTGATTAAACTGTTCTTTTTTATTCTGGGTTTTTCTAATTTCATGTTTTCTTAAGATATCCTTCACATAGTAAATATTTGTAAGAGCTATGCTTTCCTAAGATTTCAAAAACTTTTAAAAAATCTTATCTCAGATGGAATTAATGTTATACAAGTTTTGCTGAGAGTCAAGTTTCTGTAAGGAAAAGTAATCTATTAAAACCAGTTATGTTTTCACCAGCAGTAGCTCAATTTTTAAAAGAGATAATTTACCGAATGTTTTTCACTCATTTCAGCATGTGATATTAAGGCCTTTCTTACAAATACCCACAGAAGACTTTAGAGTTGTTTGTTTCAATGCCTAGGGAATGCCGGTTTTCATTCTCGGGGCATGTATATGCTCATACACCTTCATTACCCTACCTAGAACTTGATTTGTAGAAATTAGCCTTTTTTATATCATACAAGGCATTATGTCTCTAACAGAAGAAAAACAACAACAATTTCTGTTATCAGTTGGCCACCAACCTAACAGCTTTAAAATAACGTATGAATCAGCGCATTCTGGAGGACAAGACCAAAACCAGTAAGTAGAAATTACCCAAAACCAAAAAGAAGAGCTCTGTGGAGAGGTAGTAAGGTCCCCCAATGCCGAAGCTGTTCCCATGAAATTAAGCCCCCACCTCCTTGGGATGACACTGACGAACTGGGTTAAGGGTTGGACGCTCATGTGCAATTTCGGGAGTCTGGGAACTCTGCCTTCATTTACCTATGCTTCTTATCTCTCTTTTACTGCTAGGCAATCCTGGTTTCCCTGCCACTACATTCTCTATATGACCTCTTTCTCCACTCCCTTACCTTGTTTATTTCTCCATCTTCAACCTCAACATTTATTCTTTCATTTAATTTTTTGCACATATACCGAGAGGCATACCACAATAAACAAGACAAACAAGGTTGCTTCCTTTACAGTGTTTACAACTTAGCATGAACAACAGATAAAATAAGTATATATAGATATATATATATAATGGCATAAAAAGAATTTCTGCTTAAATAAATAGAAAATTAAATTATGTTTGGGTGTTATCATGGGGAAGTGCCAGGTGTGGAGGTACCTCACTCAGCCCAGGGAGTGAGAGACTTCTATTAGAAGAATGAAGTTGAAGGTGAGACCTGAAGAATCAATGTGTATTTGCTAAGAGAAACAGCAGGGTCGCCCAGGCGTGCTGCCTCATGCCAGTAATCCCAGAACTTTAGGAGGCTGAGGTGGGCGGATCACCCATCTCTACTAAAAACACAAAAATTAGCTGGTCATGGTGGCAGTCACCTGTAATCCAAGCCACTTGGGAGGCTGAGGCAGGAGAATCGCTTGAACCAGGGAGGCAGGGGTTGCAGTGAGCCAAGATCGCGCCACTGCACTCTGTGTGGGCAACGGAGTGAGACTCCATCTCAAAAATAAATAAATAAATAAAAATAAACAGCAGGGTCTCTTTCTTCTTCAAAGACTTGCACATCTTCCCATCCTCTCCTAAGCCTCCTCTTTCCTTTTAAACAATTGTTTTCTTCTAACAGTTTCACATACATATTTCTTGTTTGTTACAACTCTGTTTCCCGCGGCCTCTACACTGGGAGGAGAAAGCTCTGTCATCTTTTTCCAATGCTCTGGTTTGCATATTTTTTGTCTGGGGTCTACTTGACTTCACCTGCCACTGGGAAAAAAGCCACAAGTAATCATGCTTTAGACATACACCCAGGTCATGTTGTGCTTGTTGAAACAGAGCACCGTGGAAGCCGACTAGGGTGAAGACCCAGCAACGAGAGAATGAATGAGGACTGTCGGATATGATGCATTAGCCAGGACTTCATGTTCTTAACGTGTCCTTCCTTCTGGCAGTTCACCTAGCCAATACCATGCATGGCCCAGAGCCAAGAGGAAATCATTTTCAACCAAAATGTTCTCATCCCAGGTGGCAAAAACAATGGCAGCAATAGTAACATTACCTAGTGACATGGGCTATGTTGGTGTACATAGAAATTAAAGGTTCCAATCAGCTATCTTCTGTGCTGTTTGGGAACCTGAGCCAGTTAACAGGATCCCAGCAGGAAGACGCAACTCAAGGAAAATATCTATTGGGAAGCAATTCTCTAGAGGTTGGGCAGCGTAGATCCTCGTTCTCAATCCTGAGTCTAGAGTCAATTTAGGAGAACATGGCCAGCTTAGCCCCAAATGAGAAAATGGTCATTGGACCTAGAGGATGATCCAAATGGAAGGAACAGAACATCGCATGTACACTGGGAGAATTGTTGCCAGCTCCTTGGCATATTTCTGCCAGCCTTCTCCACTTATACATACCTACACACACACACACACACACACACACACACACACACATACACACACACACACACTCATACTTAGAAGGGGAACCAATGAGGAACCATGACTCCTAGAAGGGCCCCAGACCCAGAGAAATGGCTCAGGATATGGTTTCTGTCAGTTCAGCCAGTATTTATTTATTGACTGCTATGTGCCAGGCACTGTACTGGTTCACAACTACAAAGATGGATCAGAAACCTTCCTTCCTCTTGAAGTGCTGTGAGCTCTAAGTTGACCTCTAGGGGATGTCATTTAGAAGTAGAATAGGTGAATACTAAGAAACATCGAAGATAATCTAAGGCAACAAATAGAGATCTCCTGCAAACTATGTACACTGTGTTTTTAAGGAACACATCTTTTAGTGTAGGGGAGTCACACATTCTTCACCAACATAAGTGATTTATCTTAGTAAAGCTCAGTTAAATTCACAAAATAAGAACACTTATTCAAAGATAAACATGTAACACAATGAATACAACCATATCTATACCTCAAAATAAAATATAATGGATTACTTGATGATAATCCCTTGAGCATCTTTTAAATGAATGTGTTCGAATGTTATAAAACAAAAGTCTTCTTTTATTTATTTTTGTTTTGAGACAGTCTTGCTCCGTCGCCAGGCTACAGGCTGGAGTGCAATGGCGTGATCTCAGCTCACTGCAACCTCCGCCTCCCGGGTTCAAGCAATTCTCCTGCCTCAGCCTCCCAAGTAGCTAGGACAATAGGCACGCACCACCACGCCCAGCTAATTTTTGAATTTTTTAGTAGAGACAGGGTTCACCATGTTGGCCAGGATGGTCTTGATCTTTTGACCTTGTGATCTGCCTGCCTTGGCCTCCCAAAGTGCTGGGATTACAGGCGTGAGCCACCACACCCGGCCAAACAAAGTCTTCTACACATGCCTGAACCCAACCCTGGGGCATGAATCTAGAATGATGACTGGCTATAAAATCAGCATCAGGTGAATTAAATTTGATATAGCTCATGTTTTTCCTCATGAAATTGTGGGAGAAAATACAGTCCTCCAAATCGTTGAAAAGCTATATATTTCTTAAACCTCCCCCCTACCTTTGTATTTAACATTCTCCCAAAATGGTGAATGAATTACTCCAGCAAGGTAATCCCATACTCATCTGTTTGGACTGTATATTTAAGAAATAACCACCACCAAGCAAACTCTATTTCTACATTTTAGGATTTTACGTCCTCTAAGAAAGATATATCCGGATATAGAACCAACAAGTTTAATGTCAGTCCCAAAAGGCTAAATGAAGTAGAAATTCCTGAAAATTCATTCCTATTAGTTTCCTAAATTCCCCATTTGCCTTCTAAGTGACTCTGTGTAGCAAACACTTTGGATAGGGTATTTTTCATTGATCAGTTTTGAAGACAGAGGATGGGATGGGAACGTGAGTAGCGGAACCACTTATTAGTTTGTACATCAACAATATGTCAGATATTTCCTAACCCTCAAGAAGTTACAGGTACCTAAAGTCCTTTCCAGGGCACTGCAATTACTCAGTTTCCACACATTTTTTTCTCTAGTTCTACCAGAATTTCTTATGGAGAGGATTCTGAAGCCATAAAAATTTCCAAAGAACAACAGAGAACAAAAATCTGATCCAGCAGGAGACATTAAGTGGAAAAAGAGAGTTAAACAATGTTTTCCAAAAGAAAACAACACCATTAATCACAGATGCAATGCTCTTGCCAGAGTTTACATTGCCTTTTAAAATTGTTTGTTTCCAGTCCTCTCTAGTATATCCCTGCCTTTCCATCTGTTTACATACATTTTTGGTTTCTCTAATGCCAACTTAGAGAAAGAAAACAATCATAAACATCCAGCAGGGGATTTTTACATACATAAACACCATGTATATTTTTATGTAGTATATACACCATTCCATGTCATTTCCATCTAAGGCATGTATCCATTTGACTGCATTTTCCAGCTTTTTCTTTGGAGTGAAAGATAAAACTTTATAGGTGGCAGGATAGGATTTTTCTCAGATTCTGGTAACATGACAGTATTCTGGTTGAAAAAGTGTCCTTCTCCAAGGAACAGGTCAAGAAGAAGAAGGAAAACACTATTTTCCCCTTCTTGACTTCTTGTAGGTCTATCTTAAAGGAAGGATCTAAGGAGGGAGAGACACAGGAGCTACAGGCTGAAAGGAATGTTCCCAGTGTTGCTGACTGTACAAGGATTGCCAATCAAACAGGAGAATCAAAGCGACTGGCAGGTAACTTGTTTGAGAAAAAGGCTCTTGGATGGTTGTCTTTTCTCTATAAATGAGTTTTTATTGTAAACCCTGAAAGCAAAATTCTTGCCTTTTTTCTTTAATTCCTAGATTTCATCACTCAAGATATTTTGAGCAAAATGTTGGTGGAAAGAGCCCCGATTTCAAAATTAAAAAGACTTAGGTTTGAATCTTCGCTTGGCTGTTCCATACGTGGAACAGGGTTTCCTCAGCCTTGGGGCTTCAATCCATAAAACAAAGTTACAGGTGTGCACAGTGGATGGCTAGGAAGAGACTTAATTGAGTTAACACAGAAGGTGCCCTGCGCTGAGATGTTCAGTACTTGCATTCCTTTCTTTCCCCGGGGGATAGTTAATGTCCTCCCCCATCCAATTCATGTAGCATCTGTCTTCAGGGTCAAACACACTTCCAGGTCGTTCCCTGAGGTACTTTAATTTCATTCTGGAAAAGCTATGAGCTTGCTGGGATCTGAAAGGCGCAGAGGGGGAGCCCACATTGCATTCCTGAAAACCATCTGTGAGAGGGCAGTCCCAACTTTTTCCTAGGACCTGCCTGATGTGAGCTTTTCTAGAATAAAGTGCCAGCCTCATGCTGTTCTTTGTCATCTGAACTGGTTTAAAGCCATATCTAGGAGGGCAGTTTGGACATAAAATGATGTCCGTAATGGCTTTAGGCTCCTTTTCTGACTTTAAGTTTTTTGGAAGGTCCTTGAATGCCTATAAGAAAAACCCACATGATTAAAATTCTGTCTTATTGGAGATGTGAACAGTGTCTGCCACACACAGCAATGGAATCTCCCAAGGCCACTTTAAGCTGGAGTAGCAGTGGCTTCTCACATTCTTTGGAGATGGCCAACTCCAAGGATAGAAGAAGGGAAAGACCAGCACACTCGCCTTGATGCTTTTTCCTTCTCCTCTTTTCATTTAGGCTCGAAGGCATGGTAGGAGGATCCCCTACATGTCAGGTTTGTAGTCTGACAGACTGAGAGTCAAATAATTCCAGGTTTACTTACCACTTCTGTGATCTTAAGGAAAGTATTTAATTTACTTAAGTGTCAATTTTTGCATGGTTAAGAGACCGCGCCTGGACTGAGTAAAATAATGTATGTAAACCAATACATATATGGATGGTATAGTCAGTAGGACTTGGTTGCCCCCTTCCTCACTCCCCGAAAGCATATCTGTCCCTGCAGTCTCTGCACCTCCAGAAAAAGGTACTGTATCAGGGCCTCTATGATAGGAGTCCAAAGAAGCTGCAGAGCTGCCTGCGCTCAGAATCTTGGGGTCAGCTGTCCTCCCTTGCTGGTGTCATGTCAGTCATCAGAGGCCACGGCCCAGCATGCCTGTGGATACCCTAGACAAAATTTGACTTATGAATAGAAAGCTCTTCTCTGGGGCCTGTTTTTTTTTAACTCTCAGATACTGTGGCATTATGTAGTATTTATTGTTATTTACTATTATATTTACTGTTATTTTCTTGGCCAAACTCCAGCCTAAGAGCTAGACTGAAAAGCAAACATGAAGTGTTAAACAGTGGTGTGATCTGTTGCGAGGCTGTGCTCCATGCAGAGAGGCATCTGCTTCCCATCCCTCGAATCTGAGCTGGGCTCGCTTTGACCAACAGAATGTGGTCCAGCTGTGTTGTAGGCGTTCCAAAGCCTAAGCCTCAATATGCCTTGCAGCTTCCACCATTACAGTCTTGCAACACCGCTGCCCCCAGGTAGGGAAGCCCCAGCCAGGATACTGAATGAGGAAAGATCTCATGGAGAGGGAGGCCCAGCACCAAGGATCCAGTGGAAATCCCACGGACTGTAGATGTGTGAGAGACCCAGGAGAGACCTGAAGGAAAAGCACTTAGCTGAGCCCGGCCCAAAGGTCTAACAGAATCATGAAGCATGATGCGGTGTTGTGTTGGGTGACTGCGTTTTGGCACATCTTGTAATGTAGTAATGGACGGCAGATGAAAAGGCTATTGTGCCTCAGCGCTGTAGAAACAGTGACTATGTGGTAGTTCAAGGGTATGCTCTTTCTGTATTTGAAAATAAGAGTGCCAAAGTGAAGCTCACGCAATATTCGGAATTAAATGCCCTACAGGTTACTGTGGGATGCCCCCAGGAAGGGGGAAGCAGCCTGGATTCTTGGTGTTTCACAAGAAGTGTCCCAGGACTGTGGTTCCACACTATGAGAGCCCAGCTCTGTCTCCAACCAGCAGCAGCTTTTCACGACAATGGGGGACAGAACCCTGGCACATCATGAAAGTCAGGAGGCCACCCTTCCCCAACAAATAGAATTCAGCCACCCAAGCAGGAGCCATACTGGTCCCAGCACCAGAAATACAGATACGGAGGCTCGGCTGGGGAGGCAATTTTGCAGGGCATACTGGAGGAAAGCAGGGCTGGCCCGAGGCATGTGGGTGCCCAGGACAGGCCAATAGCATGGTGTTTGTCAACATTTATATACAGGAAAGACTGAGCGCTCCACAGCATAAGGCAGAGAAGGAGGACTACTGTTAGTCTAGACCAGAAATTCACTTCTGCCCATAAAGTACATACCTCACTCAGCAAAACAGTCCCCCTCTCCTCAGAAGGCAATTTAATCTGGACTCATGGATTCCATGCCCTGGCATTTAACCTAAGTATTCTTTCTGCCACACTCTACTAACACATACTCTTCCTGGCAGGAATTCTCGTAAATAGTTTCTTCCACCTTGTTGTATGTCTAGTGATGATTTAGTGCCTTTTACAGATTAACATTTGGACAGGTGCCTCCCATGTGACGAGGCCTCTCAAACTAGCTGCAGGGGCAGAGGTTCTCAAAGTGTGGTCTCTGGACCCGGCACAACAGCATCCCCTGGGAACTTGTTAGAAAAGCAGATTCTTGGTCCTACCCCAGGCCTCCTGAATGAGAAACTCGGGGGTTGGCCCCAGCCATCCAGTTTTGCAAGCCCACCAGGTGATTCTGATGTGTGATGAAATTTGAGGTTCTTAACCTCAGCTGTCCACTGGAATCACCCAGGAGCTTTAAAATTACCTATGCCTGGATCCCTCTCAAGAGCTCATGATTAAATTGGTCAGGGGTACAGCCAAGATCCGAGGATTTTTAAAAGCTCTCCAGATTATCCTAATGTAGAGCCCAGGCGGGGGGTCGCGGCCCTAGAGAGAGGCAAAGGCTTTCACAGAAATCACTTGGCAGACTAATTCCTAATCAGGGTTTTGCTAAAGGTGGCCTTGAGTTTAAGTGATTTTATATTTGTGTATAATAACAGCCAAGGCTTTTCATTTATGCTAGGCTGACTTCGGGCCTCTTTTAACAAAAGAATCTGATAACTGTTGTAGCTCTGCCTAGGTAGACCACATGGGTGGTTCTGTGGCTTCAGAGGAAATCCATTTGTGCTCCACCCATTAAATAGAAGGATAGAAGACCAGGCTGAGAAAAAGTGGCTGCGAGCACCGTGATAATCTGTGAAAAGGTAAAAGCATTTGTCAAGGTTGGCAATAATGACAAGGAAGAACGTTAAGTGCAAATACATTCAATTTCAAGCCAGTAAGAGGCACATGAACTGTGTGATCAGCGGCAGCACAATGCAGTGAGACACTGACACCTCCCTGACAACCAGAAATTCCGCAGGATACTTAACCACTGCTGGTTTTTGCCACCAGGTTGTTTTCTTTTAGAAGCAAAAGCCTTGTAGAACTTTACAGTTAAAATCTGGCTATTTAATCACATTTTTACTATTTTCCACCAAATTCATATTTTCCAAGACCCTGATCTAGACCGGGTGTGGTGACTCACACTTGTAATCCCAGCACTTTGGGAGGCCAAGGCGGGCGGATCACCTGAGGTCAGGAGTTCAAGTCCAGCCTGGCCAACGTGGTGAAATCTACTAAAAATGCAAAAATTAGCCAGGCATGGTGGTGGGAACCTGTAATCCCAGCTACACTGAGGCAGGAGAACCCGCTTAAAACCTGGGAGGCGGAGGTTGCAGTGAGCTGAGATCGTGCCATTGCACTCCAGCCTGGGCAACAAGAGTGAAACTCCATCTCAAAAACAAACAAACAAACAAGAAAACGATATTGATCTCACCACCCATGATTTAGTTAACCATGGTATTCTTCAAGACCACAACCTCTGTTTACTTTGATTACAAGTCTAAGTCAAGTACAAGATTTTGTAAAGAATTTTGGAGAGGACACAGATGTCCCAGCAGAAGGCGGCACAAAACCATCGTGGGAGCCAGAAGAGAGAGGTTCCTGGCTGGCCCAGGTCTAGTCCCTCTGTCACACACGTCAAAGTTCATCACCAGGATGTTAGTGAAGAGGAAATGGGATCAGGTGCGATAGCTCCCGCCTGTAATCTCAGCACTTTGGGAGGTCGAGGCAGGTGGATCACCAGAGGCCATGAGTTCAAGACCAGCCTGGCCAATGTGGTGAAACTCTGTCTCTACAAAAAATACAAAAAAATTGGTCAGACATGGTAGCACATGCCTGTAATCCCAGCTACTTGGGAGGCTGAGGCACAAGAATGATTTGAATCTGGAAGGTGTAGGTGGCAGTGAGCCAGGATCGCGCCACTGCAGTCCAGCCTGGGTGGCAGAGTGAGACTCTGTCTTAAAAAAAAAAAAAAAAAGGAAATGGACCCTGACACCAGAACCAGTTTTGAATCCTTTACTAAAATCAATGCTTCTCAATTTTTAATGAAAAAAAAAAACAACACGTGGGGGATTTTATTAAAGTATAGGCTGTGAGTCATCAAGTTCCCAGGGGATGCTGGTGTTGCTGGACCTTGGAGCACACAGTGAGAAGCATGTTTGGAGCATGGTATGGGCATGTGCAGTGTGGGCCAGGATGGCGGTGAGGATAGGGACACACCAGTTTGAGCCCAAACCACGGGATTCCAATTTTTAAGAACGTGTCTCACACCTAGTAGGGTGGTCCTGCCAGGAACCCATTTACATGAAGCATTAAGGAGACCCCATCCTAAAGAAAGAGGAAGTTAGGCAGACCAGTGTGGTCCTATAACCAAAGCCCCTATTAAAACAGAGTTGATTCTGACTGTAGCCAGACATCTGTTGTTCA
Source organism: Ateles fusciceps (assembly GCA_036589455.1). Taxonomy (NCBI): domain Eukaryota; kingdom Metazoa; phylum Chordata; class Mammalia; order Primates; family Atelidae; genus Ateles; species Ateles fusciceps. The sequence continues at coordinate 1,896,712 of JAZHEH010002853.1, read as the reverse complement.
GGTTTGCATCTCAGCCCAGCACCCAAGGAGTTGGGTTTGAGTCTAAGAGAGGGCAAGAAAGTCAAACCCTAAAATCTGAGGACTCTGTTCTCTCTAACAATTGTATAAAATCCTGCAGGACAAAGCTGAAGTGCTTAGCACCTCACCAACAGAGGCTAAGACAGGACTTCTGCAGTGACCAGAGCCTGGCTTTGGTGGCTCAGAGGCCCCGGTGAAGCATTGTGCCCATGAGATGGTTTCTCAGAGAGAAAAATCATAGCTGATCTCCTGCATCTCAGTTGCTCACTGAAGGGGACAAATATCTGTTGAGAACAGTTACTTTAAGTAATCCCTTGTAACTGAGGCCAACTGAACAGGCAGGAGTACATTACTACATTGGAATAAATTCAAGGAATAAATGTGTATCTGAGACTGCTTCTTTGAAATGATAGTGTGGCTACATATTCATTCATTTACTCATTCATTCCAACACTTACTGAGAATCTCTGTACTAGGCTTTATATTAGGTGCCAGGGGTCTAAAGATAGCTAAGACATAGGGTCTCTCCCAAAGAGAAAGGACACAGACACACAAAATCCCAATAAGGCAAAGTGGGAATTACTAGAGCAGGGGGTACACCGCAAGGCTACAGGAGAGCAGAAGAAATGGCAAGTGCTATCTGAGAGCTACAAGGAGGAGCTCCCGGAGATGGTGATGACTGGGCTGGATCTTGCAAGTAGGGGAGGAGGAGACACAGAGGGAAGGCAAGGGTCTTGCAGCCAGATGAGCAGCATGAACACAGTGATGGAAGTGAAGGCTCTTCTGAAGAAGGGGGGAGTAATTTCTTTGACCTGGGTAGAGTTTGGGTAGCTGGAACCCAGAGTGTGTGGAGAAAAGTGGTGAAAGACAAAGCTAGTACCACAAGGCACAAGTATGTAAGCCACAGATGTTCAGAAAAAAGATGCCAAGTGCTTGTAACGGAAGTTAATCTTCTCACCACATCTCTTGGCGTGCTGCTAAGCAGCCATCATTCTGATTCTTAGTTTAAACCCCTATGTGCTTTAAGAAAATAGAAGAAAACTTCATATTAAAAAGATGTCATGGCTGGGCGTGGTGACTCACACCGGTAATCCCAGCACTTTGGGAGGCCGAGGTGGGCAGATCACTTGAGGTCGGGAGTTTGAGACCAGCCTGACGACACGGAGAAACCCCGTCTCTACTAAAAATACAAAATTAGCCAGGCGTGGTGGCGCATACCTGTAATCCCAGCTACTTGGAGGCTGAGGCAGGAGAATCGCTTGAACCCTGGGAGGCGGAGGTTGCAGTGACCCAGATCAGACCATTGCACTCCAGGCTGGGCAACGAGAGCAAAACTCCATCTCAAAAAAATATATATGTAATTTATAAAGAAATTTTAGCACTGTAATAGTGTTAGTCAATAAATATTTGAACATCTGTCTTCCGTTTGGGGAAGAGGAAATATACCAGTGAAGAAGAAATGTTGCCTGTAGCATGAACATCAGCTTCTGTTCCTGGGCCTGCCACTAGCCACCTGTTGACCTTGAAAAATAGCACTGGCCTCCTCTGGGCCAGTTTTCTCATCTCTGACATGAGTAGATTGGGTCGATGAGCTTCCATCTAGCTCTTACAATGTGTGTTTGTGTGTCTGTGAGACAAGATCAAGTCCCTCAAAGAGCTCAAAATTGAGGAAAGGAGCAGCAATCAGAAACGGCTTTCAGGCATCCAGCTTTACCAAGACGGATGGGAAATCCCCCAGGAATTCTTGACATCTCCCCCGCATCCGCCCCAGCGGCAATGCAGGAAATCTAGTCCACTATCTCCAGCAGACTCAATGCAACTGTTTCCTTAATGAACCCCCTAGCAGCCCCGTGTGCAAAGTCAGAGGCTTTCTTTTTAAGCCCTCCCTCAAATACCCCATTCCTCCTATTTCCTTCCCCTCCCTCAATCTGGTATAAAATCCAGCAATTTAATCAGCAGCATGCAATTTCCACGGCACCCAAGAGTGTGAAGAATCACCAGTGATCCTGGAAAGCATCTGGCAGGAGATCTTGTCATTTCTTCCAAGCCTCTCCTGTAGACGAAGGCCAGTGGAGCAGAATGGACTGTTCGGTTCTACCAAATTGCTTAAACCAAATGCAACAGATGGTCTATGCTTTTAACGACTCACAGTAGTATATTTTTACTTAGAAAAAAAAAAGTCTGGTATTATTTCAACGCCCTTCCTCCCCTACCCGCAATGACAAATGCACTGAAAAATGATGATTTTTACTTGATACCCAACACGCCCCTAGCTGCGTGATCAAACCAATAACTGGACACGCCTGGTCTCCACTAACACCAACAGGCTTTGTATTTAACATTTGAGTGCCACGATTGTTTCTCTCGCTTTCTTTCCATTCTTGCGCCCACTCACATACACATCTCGGTTTAAAGCACTACAGAAGCTGCTTACTCTGTTAATTGTTCTTGTCTTGACAACTGCCCAAGTCGAGTCAAACATCAGCCTTAACTTTGCTGTGTAGATCGCAACAGGCTGCATCATCTTCCTCGAGGACATTACATTATTTTGGTCAATATGAGACCATTTTTTGGTAACACATCACTTTCAACTTCCATGTTAAAAAAATTTGAAGTAGATTTGGAAATGCCCATTTTTGGAAAGAATAATTACTTGGTTTGTTTCTTAAAAGTCACGTAAAGTAGGCTCAATTTTAAATAATGGGTTTAGTATCCCTGTTAAAACCTGGAACTTTTTTTGAAGAATAAAGCCATTTTTTAAATCAAATAAGTGTTAATTTAAAAAAATTCGAGAAGTGAATAGGGGTTTAAAATGACTGCTATCCTTAGAAGAGTTAATGCAACTAGAGTTTTGAGGGGAGAGTCTGCTTTATAAATTTACACATTCTGCTAGTGAAGAAAGCCCAAGATAAAGATGACTGCTGACTCAGGCATCCTCTACTAGCCCATCTCTGGCAAAACAGCCTACTCAAGGCCAAACTGACTGGCTGTTTAGGTACATACTACTAGAGAAAAAGAAAGTTCAGTGTGATTAGCAGGGGAAACCCAGTTCATCCTCACAGCCCCAGCAACATATGGTTTCTCATCCATTCTACACACAAATATAAGTAAGGTGGGGAAGAGAAAGAGAAAGACACGGTGTTCAGTCCATTTCTTGGAATCACTCACTGAATTTTGGAGTCAGAAAAGGGCCTTAGAAATCAATCACCTATTCTAACTTCTTCATTTTACATACGAAAGCAAAGTACCCACTTGGTGATCATTAGAAAAGAAACCAGAAAACCTATTACAGAATTTCTAACAGGGAAAGAAAAAAAATGTATCAAAGTGCTGAAATATAAAGTAAAAATATTTGAGGAACTGGAGTCGGTAGTCACCTACAGTTAGTTCATTTGCAACATGATCCATCAGTTGGAAAACTATGTAGACTGCCAAAGCTCCTAAATAATTAACGTTTCAAATATGCAATTTAGACCAAAAAAAGTGCAGCTGCATGAAACCTTGGAGAAAAGAACAAAAATTGTTACAAAAAATAATTTTATTATAAGAGATTTATTACATTCAATTTAGAAACAGGTATATTTTCATGTGCACTTTGATTTAATATTATTAATGTGGTCTTCCTTCACAAAATTCACAATTTCAGTATTTCCACTTAGTTATAGTAAATGGTAAATGCTAGCTGTTCAAGAACTCAAGAAAAATGAGGGGTAAAGAAAAAAATCTGTAGCTTTCATACAGTTTACGATACCTTAAAAGTAAGAGATGAGACTCAGAGCTGGAGAAAGAGGACTGGTATCCTTTATAGAGAAGAGCAATAGAGACGACTTAAAAGTATCTGAATTATTGTTATCTTTTTATTTCCCGGAAGGTCTGGAAGAGGTAAATAAACTCTTTAGAGGGGGAAAAGCATTATCTTTTCATACTACTGAGCCTCTGGTTATTTTACATCTCAATGCATGTGCACACCGAGCATGCACACACACAATATTAATAGCTGATAAGTATTCAAAGATTACATAGCACTTGAAGGAGAGCAGACTCCGGTTCATAATGATGGAAGAGAACTCTGCAGCGCAGAAATGTGGCTCCTTACTAGACATTGCTTGGCAGAGACGCAGCCCCTCAGTTCAGCACGAAGCCCTGATGCGATTTGTAAAGTAGGTGGTAGCTGATTGTTTTACTATGAGATGCTTGTTAACCAGACAGAGAAACCTATGGGTTTTCAAAAGCACTCGTGCCGCAGACTGAGCTAACAGAGCACTCTGTTAACTGTCAGGTAAAGAGGTTCTCACCTTGCCAATGTTAGTTCCTTCTTCCCAAAAAAAGTGCAAATTAAAAAAAAAAAAATCACAATTCCAAAACTGCTGCCCCATTTCAGTAAATTATATTCTAAGAAAAATCACAAGAGAATTCCACTCACGTTTCTGTCAAGTTTCCACCGATCTAAGATGCTCCCAATTACAAACAAAACCATGTTTCACTAAAGTCAGCACGTTTTTGAAATAAAGATATGTCTGTGTGAAACAGAAAATCTAATAAATCATGTACTTTTCCCTCCATATTTTTGGATTCATGTAACTTACCTAGCTTTATCTTTACATAATAGTCGAGTGAGGTATTTACATTCTCCAAGCAATTATGTTTTAATGCAAGTCACTTTTCAAAACAAAAAAAATGTATTTGTGAAATAGAAAATACATTTTATTTAGGATAGTTACGTTAGCACCTTTCTCAACCTACAGTGAGTTCTCAGAAGTTACTACTTTGCCCTGCCTCCGGGTTTAGTAGTTTCACCAATCTAACTGGAATTATTATTTGTTACTTGGAAACTGATGGTCTAGTTAGTCTTCCCACTGAGAAAGAATATTTAATTATTGCTGGTTTTTGGGTTTGACAAGGTTTTGTTTTGTTTTGTTTTAATATGCTCATCTTATTGACATTTTTTTCCCGGGAATAATTGCAATGACTTATTTTATACGACTGTATTTTATTTCATATTTTACCTTTTCTCCACGATGCTTAAAAGAAAGGCATTCCGAAATCTGGGTCTCTGCGCATAGGGGAACGGGGCACAAGCCTCCGCCACTCAGCTCCACTAAGCAGAGACGGCGAGTCCGAACCCTCAAGTTCCTTGGGGCTTTGACCCATCGATGGCAGCGGTCTAACGCTGGTAAAACCCCTGGCTCCTGACGGTTCCACCGCCCGTCTCCCAAACAACCGGCAAAGGCTGATTTAGGTGGCGGGCGGACCTCACCGATTTCCTCAAACCGCATCGTTTGGTCCAAATCGCCCGCCCTCTCTTCGCTCGGATTTTAAAGGCTAGGCTTACAAGTCAGTAACTTAACGGTATTTGGGCCCTTGGCTGTCCTCGTCCGTCAGGGTCACTGATATCGGCGACCCAGGCTGGACGGTGCACCCCGCTGCTCCAGGCAGAGGACCCACCCGGGTGGCTGCGCGCAGAGCACTGTGGCCCCGCGGTCCGCGCGCGGCGGGGAGAAGTGGCGCTAGCAGAGCGTTACCCGGGACAGTCTGATTCGGGGGCCCAAGCGCGTCCTGGGATGCCCGCGCTGGCCCTCTCCTGAAATCCCCCTGCTCCCTGCAGGCACACGGTCCCCTTCAAATCAGCTCTCCTCCTTCCCTTTCGTGGCGCGAGGTCGCGGCCAGTGCACAGTATCACCAACGTCCCGGCCTCAGCCCAGCCCCGGGTAGCCTGGCAGGCGTTCAGGAGCCTCTGCTCCCGGCTCCGGGGGATCCCGCGGTTCCGCGCCAGGCCGCCTGGAAGCAGGCTCTGGGTGTCAGGCAGGTCCAGGTGCATGCTGCTCCCACTGCCCGGAGCCTCGGCAGTGAGATCCCACCCGAGAGCCGGATAAGGGATCAACGACTCTGTCGCAAACTGGCAGCACCAACGCTGACCCGGTCTGAGCGCTGATGCTCGCGGGTCCAGGCCAGCCACTCCCCGAGGCGCTCCCTCGGAGAAAACGGCGCAGCGGCCCCAGGCGTGCCCGCTGCAACTATAAGTCCCAGGTTCTTGTAGTAGCCGGCTTCTCGGGCTGCAGCCTGGTCTCCCCGCGTGCACCCCGCCCCAGCCTCGGAGGCTCTGCCCTCTGGCCGCCCCATCGCAGCCGGCCTCAGGCCCCGGCCCCCGGCCGCGCCTCACCTGTGAGAAGCAGACAGCCGAGCAGCGCGCACAGCAGGACCCCGGTGTCCCAGCAGCTGACCATGGTGAGCACGACGCAGCCTGCTCGCCCGGTGCCCGCGCTCCCGGCGGCCAACGACCCGGCCGCCCGAGTCGGTCCTCTCGCGCTCAGCCGCCGCGGGCTCCGCGCCCGAGCGCCCGTCTCGCGGCTCCAGCCAGGAGACAACCACTTCCCCGGGTAATCCTCGCCGCCAGGCGCCCGCTGGCTGCTGTGCCCGAGCCCCGGAGCCCGCTCCGAACCGCCGCCGCTGCCGGGGAGAAGCCGAGAGGAGTGTCCGCCTGGCGCGCTCTGAGCCTCCAGCGGACCTCGATGAAGAGGAGCGGAGGGCGGGGGCGATTTATATTTCCCCAGCCCACTTCCTACCCCGGCACCTCCTTCTGGTGACGTCAAGGGGTCCCCCACCCCTCATCCGCCTCCCCACCTACCCTCTTCTTCCTCCTAGGCTCTCTTGCCTGCGGCTACGGAGAGGGGCGGGGGCCAAGAGGGCGGATGGCCCGGGGCCGAGCGCGCGTGGGGAGGTGCTGGCGACGCGGGCCCGAGAGCGCGGCCCCGGCAGGTTCAGGGTCTTTACTCCAAGCCCTCTTGCCCCGCCCCTCCTCCTGCCCATCGCGCTCAGGAAATCCTTGCAGACTCCTTCCACCAGGCTTACTCAGCTCTGGGGGCCGCCAGAAACTGGGGAAGGGACACGGCTGAAGCTCCGCCGCCCGGACCTCGGGGCGGAAAGTCCGATCCAAGGGAAGCTGGAGGCGCGACGGTGTTCTTGGCACCGAGGACTAAGGCGCAGTTCGGCTGTCTCCCTTTGCCTGCTCTTCCCGCGTTGTCCTGGCGCCCCTGACCCCGTCAGACTGTCCCGAGAAGTCTAGAAAGGTGCCAGAGATTCTCGGTGCAAGGCGCTGGACCTGGAGCGCCTGAGGGGACCTGACGCTTGCCTGGCACCTTTGGGAAGACTGCGAACCGGTTCAGGTCCCAGGGGAGCGCGTCCGTGTCTTTTTCGGCCGCATTGATGCATCCGCCCAAGTCATTTCCTCAATCCTCTGCTTCCTAGAAGCAAAACAAGGAATAACATCATGATACCTTTAAAAAGCTGAGGCGTGAAACTGCTCCTGCAACTTGGAAGCGCAGAGCACTTGAACTTTATTTCCTAAATGCCGAAAAAGAAATCTTTCTGGTGGCAGCTTGCTACTCAAGATGAGTGACTCTTTGACCACAACCGGGTGAAATTAACTTGAGGCACTAGATCATTTGCTATGACACTAATTCCACGTTGTTCCACCATTATGTCTCCGTTACCTCAAAGGCTGAAATCGTCCTGGGCTGCATGGAGCAGCCCAGTCTTGTCTCTGTAAATACCGCAGGCTTGAAAAATAGTCCTATTAGAACCCGTCAGAGGGACATAATACCAGGGACTGTGATGGCTCCTGAACAGAGCCAGCGACTCTTCCTGAAGGACGGGACTACCTCCCCCACCTGGGGAGGTTGGGCAACCCGAAGTTGCCACATTTCTGGGCTACACACCAAGGAGAGGCCCCGGCCACTCCACACAGGAAATGCACGTCTGGGCACCTGGAACCGCAGGACCTGAGCCACTAACTGTCCCTGGATCCTTTCTGGTTCAGAGGCAAGGAAGACTGCCGGAGTCATTGCTTGCCTGCTGGCTTCACCAGCCCTATTTTTCCAGTGCTCCTCACCACTCTCCCTGGAGCCTTTCTCTGCCTCTGGCACACCTGGGTCCTCTAAAACCCACAGGATCATTCTGCAGAACAGCTGGAAGCCGACAGCTGATGCTTCTCCCTACCAGTCTCCCAGCCCAGGACACAGCCTGGGACATACGTGCAGAGCCACACTGTCTGTTGGTCTCACCTGAGAGCTGCTTGTCACTCCTACACCCTCTTTCAAGAAGAAGCTGTCAGCATTGTCCTGCAACATTCAACAGGGACCAGGCATTGGGTTAGGGCTGAAAACACTGGTGGAGAGCCATGATCTTTGCCTTCTATAGGGCTTGGACTGTGGTAAGGAGGTTGGATGCGTGAAGAAGCTGCAGCTCAGAACCTGCATTCCAGTGCTGGAGGGGTGTTGAGTCTTCCATCGGCTCAGAGAAGAAAAAGCACATTTACTGGCAGGGAAAACCCAAGGAAGGAGCTTCTCAGGAGAGACACTTACTTGACTCTGGGGGAAAGTGGTTCATAGTACCATGTACAAAAGTTTAATTTACTAATACATTTTTTCAGATGCCATTCTGATTTTCTTTTTTAAACTCACAAAGAGACAACACTTTCCAAACCTGCTGACAGCAATGAATCTACGTGGAGTCTGTGAAGCCAGAATAGGTATTTGACCGAGAGCTGAAACAGTCTTTATAGTCTTAGGTGCTAATCAACGATACTAATATGTTGCTCAATTATTTAAGGTTAATAGAGTCACAGTCAAATCTAAGATTTATATGAAAACCATGCTGCAGTAAGAGTGGGCTTCCACATTTCCCAACTATTCTTTTGAAAGTTGCAGGCTTTAATTAGAGTCAGGAATTAATTGACTATGACTTCTTTGTTAGTTGCATTAGCTTTCTCACAAAGAACTCAAACATGCTACAAATTGTCACAAGGGTTTGTTTCTGATTTCATTTTAGCTTAGATATGGGGAATAAAGGTATAGCTCCCAATCCTCTCCCCCAGAGATAATGCCTTTGAATGAGAATGGGCTACAGCACTCTCCTAACTAAATCACTAATGAAAGAGGTTTTATAGATAATACTGATGGAGAAGATTGAATTCAACACGCCTGGTGGGTATAAAAAGCTATTGAAGTAGACAATCTGCTTGCTTCCTGCTCACATACAAAAGAACATTTCATCTCCTGTTTGGTTAGCAAAACCAGACACTCTCTCTTGTTATCAGCTACAAACATTCTCTTGAGGTTTCTTCTCACCCCTGTTCAGAAGCACACTGTTGCTAAATCCATCAGTTTTAATATTCAAGACTGAATAAGAGTGTCGGAGCACCACTGTGAGAGACAGGAGGGAGCCTGGGCTCTCATCTTTCTCCAGAAACCAAGCATGGAGCTGATCATCTACAGTCACTGAGGATCAGGCAGGAATTTCTTTCCCACTTGGGTTAAGTAGCTTGATACAAAAGGAGAAATATACTCTATGGCTATACTCTGTGCAATGCAAATATGTATGGTTGAATACAAGAACCAAATGCTTTCATAAAACCCTTCTGTGTTGTATTTCACAAAACTTCACAGTACATATCCTCTGGACAGTTCAGGCTCCTTGGTCTAAAAAGCACACACTCCCAAATCTCCACTAAGAAGCTCTGCAGAGTTCACCAGGCAGGCACATGTATGATTTTATTTATCAGATGCTGATAACGCCATTGGCTCAAAAGTCTTGTTATGGGAAGCTACCACTGTGGCTGAAATTCCCCCCATTTTCAAAGAACTTAAACATCTGGTACTGGTTTTAGAAGCCATTCAATGCATCTACTGGGTCAATTCGTGGGATTCCTCTTCCATACTCCAATTTCTCCACATGAAAATTTATTGAACACTTAAAAACACCTCCTGTGCCATGGGTATCTTGTCTCCAGCCTCAGCATCCACGTCCCTTTGGTCACTCTTCAGCTGCCACACTCCAGAAACTCCATCCAGCTCCGCTTAGAAGCCTCCAGCAAATCGGTGTCCCTGCAAGTGACACACTCAGGATGGAAAATGCAGCACAACTATCATTTCCCTCCTCCTACAGGTAGTTTTGCTTTCAGGCAGAGAGAAAAGCCTGTGGGAAGGCCTAGTGGGAGTGAGGAAGGAAGAGCAACGTGGAGAAGGAAGCACAGGACAGCCCCCTCCTGGAGATGAGGTCAGTGCCACCGACAGTGGGGCAGCACTGCCCTGGTGGCACCGCAAGGGCCGCTGGCCTGGGCTCCCTGGTTCCTCCTATTCCTGCTCCTCATGCTCCCGTCTGCTCCTGACTACCTTCTCCCTCGCAAGGGTGGGCGCTGCGGCTGTTTGTAAGACCGCCATTGGCCTTACTCGGGATTCTGCCTGCCTTCTGAGGCTCTGCCTCCCAGCGCTGGACTCCTGCTTCTCCTGCTCCTCCTGCTACTCCCAGGGGCAGCTACAGAGATACCCTGCTTCTGTTCCTGGGACCTAAGATCAAAGGAGCCTTTTCTGTTAGCACCTTCATACCTTGGACTCTTCCGGAACTTACTCTGGATTCAAGCCCCGAGGCTTTCTCAGGAGAGTGGCTGGCTGGCTGCGGCTTGGGCTGACTCAGGCTGCAGACCCTGTGTGTGCTCTGTTTAAGCCTCTTGTTTGTTTTAGTCTGTCTTTCTGGCCCATCGAAGTCTTTCTGGTCTCTGATTCTGCCATCCAGTGGACTTTCTATAGCTCCTGATTCTAATGATCCACAAATATGGTAAACATGCCTTCTGGGTGATCATCAAAATCATTGACAAGGACAAAGCTGAGTGAGCGAATGAATGAGTGACTGAGTGAAGGAAGGAATGAATGAATGAATGAATGAAAGTAGAGATCTGTGGAAGTTGAATAAACCAAGGAAGAACTCAAATTATTCCTTTGTGTCATTATCTCTAGCTGTATGTTCACCAACGGAGGCTGCATATTAACTCATTCACATTTACCATGTCATTATTTAGGAATAATTGATGGTCCTAGCAAGAGAAAATAAGACAGGTAGGTTTTATTGAAGGTATGCTAGAAAAGTTGAAAGGAAAAAATAAAATAAAGCCCAGACTGGGATAGTTAGAGAAGCATGGTGCAGGGGAAAGGGCAAATCAGACAAGCAAATAAGGCCTAAAGGAAAAGTGGTCGATTGGAGAAATCTCTAGGAATGTCCTCTAGTCAGTATCACTAACCATCTTGCCTAAGGTCAATTGTATCTCAGCACTGAACTGCTAGCCATGGACTTTTCCCCTTACTCTTTTTCCTGTTTTATTACTTTGAATACACTCGTCGTCATTAAATATAACATTTTAGAAAGATTAAAAGTTGGGAAGGTCTGGAGGATGAGTCATAATTCCGTCATCTCAACGGAGCCACTGTGATCACTGGTATATTTCATTCAAGTCTTTTCCATACAGATGGCTTTTATCTTTCCGTGTTTCTATAGAGCCTTCGTAACTGTTGTAGCTAATAGCCACAAACTATTATCCTCTTGCTAGACATTCCAGTTTCTGCATTGTAAATAATTCCAAAATAATCTTAATTTGTCACTGGAATGTTTTTAGTCAGATGTGCACACGCACACGCACGCTCGTCAATATCCCTGCTTTACTGAAAACCCTGCCAGCTTAGTCCAGCAGTGACTTGGCACAGCCCTCAAAGGAAATGGCTCATGTCATGGTGCGTGATCCAGGAAACGTATTCTTTCATTCAGTAAATATATTTTGAGGACATACCCCATACAGAATGCCATGCTAGTCCGATTGAAAATAGTAACATAGGAGATATAATTATTGCTCTAGAAGACCTTGTACTCTATTGGAGAAGGCCAGGCTTCCACGAAATATTAGGAAACATTTCTAAGGCAATTAAAGGCAAGATACAGTTATGAGTGCTAAAAGGAATCATTAGTTACAATATTGGGAAATGGCTTGGAAGGTAGAAATGGCTGTGAAGGTAGTTAACAGGTTTGTATCAGCAGAGAAGAGAAGGCATTCTGGAAAGGCAGAGAACGGACAAAACCAGCCAACGATGGGAGAGGCTGGTGAGGGGTGGAGGTGTTAGGAACAAGGAGGCTGAGATTGTGCACGTAAGGTTGAGGCCTGGACACTTGCTAAATACTCATCTGTGTTTCATTCTGTCAGTACAGGAAGGTGTGGCTTAAGGATGCTTAGACCGGCCAATAGTGCGTTACAAGGGAATGAGACTGGAAGGAAATGAATAAACTATTACATAAATTCATGAGGAAACAGGTAAATCTATTCAGGGCTGATAGAATAGGGCTGGTACCAAGAGGGGAAGCGGAGTGTGCAGGGTGGTTCTGGTTAGCAGTTCGGGGAAGGGATATAGAGATAATAAATTTGGAGTTGAGGTGAGGGAGAGGGAAGAGCCTAGGAGAATTTCCAGGTTCCCAGGAAGACCCTAAGGAAGCCAGGCATTGCCTGATGGGGATGTTGTGGGAGGCTGCTGGAGAGGAGGCAGGAGGACTTAGTTTTAGCCATGTTGGGGTGAGTGGGCAATTGAAAGCAACCAACTTTATTTTCAGGCTGGAGCCAAGGCAGAGTTTAAAGGGATGGCGTACTGGGCGTGGTGGCATGTACCTGTAGTCCCAGCTACTTGAGAGGCGTAGGTGGCAGGATTGCTTGAGCCCAGGAATCCAAGACCAGCCTGGGCAACACAGTAAGACCCTGCCTCTAAAAATAAATAAATAAATAAATAAATAAATAAATAAATAAATAAATAAAAATTTTTTAAAAAGGCAACAGGATAGTGAGTCTAAACATTTTAAGGAAGTAGAAACTCAACAGATAGTGCTATATCCTGACTTCAAGTGCTAGATCCTGACTTCACATGTCATACATATGCTATAATTTTACATGTAACATACATGTCATATGTATATAAGCAAAAAAATGGCATATATTTGAGATAGATAGATAGTCTGAGTTTTCTTTAATGTCGAGGCTCTGACTAGGCAGTTTAATTTCCACCTCTGAGTAAGGAGGGGTGATGAGCAGAGTACTCCAGTTTTAGCCTTCCTTCTTCAAAAGTTCCTGAACTCCAGACACACCCTCAGGGCAGATCTGCTGGCGACTTCTGTGGAAGACCAGCCCTTTCCTTCCCTGCGTCTCTTCCAGGCTCCTCCTGGACGCACTTGTCATGAGCAGCAGCAGCAGTCACGGAGCGGCCAGCCACACTCTGCCCTGGACCGCAGGCCATCTGCCCCGCAGTCAGCCAGGCTTGCAGAAGGACGCTCGGTCGCCCCTCCTAGAGGCAAGCCTGGCATTTGTAAGAACGTTAGATCCCCCAAGCTCTAACCAACCCTACTGTGGAGGGAAGAATTGCGTATCGTAATTGGCTTTAGATTTTTCTGTTGAAAAAATAATGATTCATAAAAATAAGCTCCAGTTATACTATTAGTGTGGGTTTTCTTGCTAAAATTTGAAACCCAGCCAAATAATAGTTATTTAAATAAAAAATTGTTATTTAAGTAAAATCCCTCTTTTTCACATGCCTAATTAATCACAGATAAAGTGATAAAATGACTGAGATTTGCTTCAAAATTACACTGATTTGATCTTTACAAATTACATGAATGTATTAAATTATCACATGTACCACAAAAATATGTACATTTCCTATGCATCAATTTAAAACATTATCCAAGAGGAGTAAAGATGAAACATGACAGGTCATGTATTGATAATATTGAAACATACATAACTTATGTACATTTTTTCCTCTTATGTATATGCTCATAATTTTTTCACAACAAAACTTAATTTTCTTTTCTAAGCCTAAAATTGAAAATGCAAACTATTGATCCAAAGTGAATTTTATGATCTGAGCCTGAGGCTACAGAGAAAAGAGGGACAATGAATGTAACCTGTTGACCAGAGCTTTGGTTTCATTGATAGGAAGACATGTCCTCCCCCGTGAGTTTCTAGCAAATCCAGTGTAAATCTGATGAAGAGGCATGAAGAGCTGTAAAGCAATCACAGGGGAAACAAATCCTAGTGTTACAAATCCAGTTGATATGGAAAGTCCTGCTGCAGAAAGAGTATCATGGAGAAGTAAAAACAAGATAAAAAATGCAGCAGAAGAAAAAGAACAGGAAAACCTTTAAAAGGAAAAATCAAAAAAATTACTGGCCGGGTGTGATGGCTCACACCTGTAATCCCAGCACTTTGGGAGGCTGAGGCAGGTGGATCACCCAAGGTCAGGAGTTCGAGACCAGCCTGACTAATATGGTGAAACCCCGACTCTACTAAAAATACAAAAATTAGCTCGGCATGGTGGCGCATGCCTATAATCCCAGCTACTTGGAAGGCTGAGGCAGGAGAATCACTTGAACCCGGGAGGCAGAGGTTATGGTGAGCTGAGATGGCGCCATTGCACTCCAGCCTGGGCAACAAGAGCGAAACTCCATCTCAAAGAAAAAAAAAAAAAGAAAAAGAAAATTACTATCTATATGATGGGGAGGAGGGAAATAAATCACTTTTCTTTTTCATTTTATTCGTTGAAAATTAAATAAATTCCTTTAAAAATCCCTTTTCTTCTCCATGTTATTTATTTGAAAATTATGGCTGGAGATCATTAAGTAGAGAAAATGAAATTTGGGGTGAGAGGATAAAAACCCATGCTTCATCATCTAATGACATTATTAAAAAGGACTTTAAAAACTATGTTTTTAAGACAAAACAAAACAAACAGGATTTGTTGGCAAGCATTCTAGGCAATTTTAGGAACAGGAAGACAATATCGAAAGACCATTAGCCATTCTTTTCCTAGAACTTATGGAGAAGTCCCCATGATTGGAAAACAAAAGAAATTCAGAAAACTGATTGGTGGAGATAAACACAAAATCATAAAATCTTAGTGTGCAAATGGGCCTTATAGATCTAGTCCCGTCACCTGATCTTGCGTTAAGGAAAGAGGCAGCGAGGTGATGTACTTGGCCAAAGTCACACCTGAATCAGAATGTAGGGGTAACCCTTGACCTTCTCAGACTGGCTGAGATCTTCTCCCTGCACAATCCCCATATCCTGCTGGCCTCTTCACAGAAGGAGAGAGGCTAAAGGCTAAAGACCCATTGCTCTGTTTTCTGGATCCCCGTCAGATGATCTAATCAGTCAGTGAAATGCAGGAAGGATTTGCCTGCTCAGACTTTATTCAGGTCAAGATTGCCACCTTTGGGCCCAGGGTTGTTTGCATCCAGAAAGCAACATAAAACAGAGCAGAGGGCAAAGAACTTTTACTGCCAAAGAGGTTCTGTGCACAACTCCTAGGCCAGCCTGCCGGGGGTTCGAATCTTGACTCTGCCTCTTGCTGGGTATCTGACCTTGCACAAGCCACCTACCGTCTCTGACTCCAGCCTCTTGATCTCCAAAGCAGGGATGATGACAGAATAGTAGGGTTGTTGTGAGGATTAAAGGAAGAATCCAGAAAAGTATTTTACAATAGCGTCTGGACCAAACTAAGCACTGGATATGTGTTAAGTACGATTACGTGAGTCACGTTTGCCATACGCCCTCTGCACACTGCCTGACTAATCCTCCAGTACTTAACCATGGGTTAGCTGTACTTTGGCCCTCAGATTCCAGGTCTCTGATGGGATTGGGCCTTGGATGGGTACCAGCACACATGTACATTTGCAAGCCTTTTACTCAAGACTGAACACTTTCTTCCCTCTAGGCATCATTTGAGACCCTGCCTCCTGTCTGACTTCACGTGTCCCCTGACGCTTAGAGCTAGCCTCTGGGTGCCAACCCCATCCTCCAGACTGGAAGCCCTCAGATGCCCGTTTGTGGGACCCTGCCCCTGGGTAACTGTTGGACTGCAGGGCTGCTCATTGCTGTCTTATTCCCTGCTCCCTTGCTTCTCTGTCCTCCCCCAGTCCAGTTGCTCATCTCCTCTCTCTACCAGCCTCTGCTGCCAAAGTCCTAGCATAAGATCCTTAGCTCTATGTAAGAACCTCGCTGACTCCTTAAATAAAACAAAAACCTTGATCTGCCAAGGTTGGCCTCGGAGAGAGGAGCTCATCTTGGTGAAGACCTCTCTGTCCTCCTCTTGTCCCGACAGCTTCTTTCCTTAGGTAGCCCAGCAATCACTCCTGACATTGGGAACTGGTCCTCGGGGGCTCCATGATGCCTGCTAGGTTTTCACACATAGGGCCAACTGCTTCCCTGAGCTTCCATCAGCATCCCTGGGATGGCTGGAACCTTTATCAGGACCCCGCTAAAAGCTCAGACAACACACAGCCCGGAGGTGGCATGCCCCGTCAGAGCCCACCCGAGGTTCTCCTCCTGCTTCTGTCTTGAGCCCCACTTGTCCCTTTTCCATCAAACTGCACAATCCGGTTGAGCTCCAGAACCAGGAAGAATCCACAGGCATAGGCTTCAGTAAAAACACTGGAGGAGGTGGAAGCTGACAGGCTGCTGGCCTGCCTAGGCCTTTTTTGGTCACCAATCCACCCTGCCTGGCTGGGTAAGCCACGGCTCACTTTTGTCTTGGTTTATTTTGTACTTTACATTTAAAATGCTATCCCTTTTTTTTTTTTTTAATGATAGTGGAAAAGGTAGGAATCCTGTGATTTCAGTATCTAGGAAGAACAGCAGTTATAATTAACAACCACTGAAAATACAGTTTCAGTTTAGAAAAGCCCCAATAACTTGTTCCTTACAAATAAAAAAAGAAGAATCCAAATATTAAAGTAAATGCTTTTTTTCTATAGCCACAGTGCCAGGTCTTGCAAGTGAAGAGTCACTTACTATTTATTTATATTTTAGAGACAGGGTCTTGCCCTGTCACATAGGCTGGAGTACAGTGGTACAATCATAGCTCACTGCATCCTCACAGTTCAGGGCTCAGGCGATCCTCCTGCCTCAGCCTCCTGAGTTGCTGGAACTACAGGTGCATGCCACCACACCAAGCTAATTTTTTATATTTCTTAGAGATGGGGTCTCATTATGTTGCCTAGGCTGGTCTCAAGCTCCTGACCTCAGGCGATCCTCCTGTCTCAGCCTCTCAAAGTACTGAGATTACAGGTGTCACCATGCCCAGCCAAGTCAGCTAAACATGTATTTTTTGTCATCTATGGTATTTTTTTTTAATCCTTAATAGTGTGAGATGATTCGAAGAGCCTGACCACACCTAAAAATTGGAAAGTTGCAACAGACCACCAGGAGTACCTTTAGCTTAAGAGACTCCTCTGGGTCCCGGAAGGAAACTTTCAGGCTGTTGGTCTGATCCCATGACACTAAAATTAAGACTTGGGCCACAAAGGAAGGAGATAAAGAGCCCCAGGAGGAAAGTATATTAAGAAGTCAGGAAACTCACCCAGCTCAGAGCCAAGGGCAGGCACTGCAGCCTGGAGCTGGGGTAAGAGAGGGGGCTGTTATTGTGCTGTTGAGCCTCAGAGCTTCCTGGCTCCACACAAGCCTGGCTTGAGGATCCTCAGGGGGTGTTGTAAGACTGAAAAGCGCAGACTTCCTGAAGCACCCACGAGAGTTCAACTCAGGCAAGAGTTGAAACTGGAATTCAGGTCTGGAATCCAGACTGGAATCCAGGTCCACTAGGGTATCCAAAGGAGCTGTCATCGTTTGCTCATGCTGGGACCTGTACTTGCACCCAGAACACCTTGACAATTTCTGTCTGACTGTTCAACTCCCACCTACTGTGTGTGAGTGTGGGCCCAGGTTCCCCTGTGCCCAGGAAGTCTTTCCTGAGCCCTCTGGTCAACCAGACCCTTCTCTTCTCTGAAATGCACAGGTCTGAATTTTTATCTTGTGTTTCTTTGTACAGAAACTGTGGGAAACAGCCTGGACAACATACTAAGACCCTGCCTCTACAAAAAAATTAAAAAAAAAAATTAGCCAGGCATGGTGGCACCCACCTGTAGTCCTAGCTACTTGGGAGGCTGAGGCAGGAGGATTGCTTGTGCCAAGGAGGTCGAGGCTGCAGTGAGCTATGATTGTGCCACTGCACTCCAACCTGGGCAACAGAGCAAAACCCTGTCTCTAAATAATAAAATGTGAAAAAGAAAACTGGTAGGGAACCGCAAACAGATCTTTTGTCATTTAAGTGCTTGTTTAAAAAGCAAATCTAATGGTGAATATACCAGTTAGGAATGCTTTTGGTTGCAAGTAAAGGACGCCTGACTGCAATTTAAGCAATAAAGACAAAATTTAATAATCTCACATAGTAAGGGGACTGCAGAATGTAGTTTCAGGTCAGATGAGGCAATTTCACAATGTGATGAAATGCCAGGGCAGGCCTTCCCCATCTCTCTGCCCTGCCAACTCTGATGTTGCTTTATGGTTACAAGGTGGCTTGTACAACTACATTCAAGGCAGGAGGTGGGGCAAAGAAGTCCTCTCCTTGCTGAGTTCTATCTATTTATCAAGTCAGAAAAAACTCTTTCAAGGAACTACCCAGGAGAACACTCTTTACATCTCATTGGCCAGAACTAGGTCACATATCAACTGGTCTGTGTCAACCCTTAGACCAATCAATGGCAAAGGGGGAGTGGAATAAGCATGACTGGCCTAATCAGGATTATCCTGCTAAACACACACACACACACACACACACACACACACACACACACACACAGAGACACTGGGCAGGGCACTCCCTCTCCTAGAACAAAGGATCTCCTTTCCCCCTCCCCACCAGCCTGAACAGTATGGGGAGTCCTGTTAGCAGCCAAGAGGAAAACAATTTTCTTTTGTGTGCACAAAATCAGTGTCAGTCACAGTGAGTATCTAGTCATTGACGAATGACACTGAAGAGCCGTAAAAACTGGCCTTCCTCCAACAAAGCATACATCATGTCACTTTCCATGTTAAAAACTGCAGAGTATCCATATTGTGCCCGTGATAGTGGGAAAAGCAGTGATCCTCACTTGGCATCAGAAGAACGGCTGACTTATTAGCTATGTGGGCAAATCAATTTACTTTCTTGAGCCTCAGGTTCCTCATTTGTAGAAAACAAATGAGTTGGGTTTGCTTCATCCCTTTTGGTTCCAAAACCCTGTGCTTCCAAATCCCCTGTGGCTTCTAAGGCTTCCCTAAATCTGGTCAGACATCAATATTTAATCATATTTTCTATTTGTTTAACCCTATCAAGAGTCTTACTTCCTTTCATCTAGTCCTTTCATTGTCCCAGAACACACCATGTTATTCATTCACTTATTCCACAGACACTGAGTGCCTAGAAGTCCTAGACACAGGATGAGAGCAATTCTTTGGGGAATGGAGCAGCAACAATTGAGAGGCACTTGGGTCACTGGATGACATAGACTAAGCCCCAGACCGTCTATTTCTAGGTTGCTTCATGAGAGAAAAGAACCAATTTTTCTGAGCCACTATTTTTTTTTAGAGTCTTAGCCTATGTGATAACATTAAAAAGTTTCTCCTGGTCATTTCTCTGCCATCGTGATGTGTGCTTGACTCTACTTCTCGCCATGTCTTCTCACAAGACTTTCAGGATTAAGCAATTCCTGGCCAAGAAACAAAAGCAAAATCGTCCCACTCCCCGGTAGATTCAGATGAAAACTGGTAATAAAATCAGGTAAAACTCCCAAAGCAGACATTGGAGAAGAACCAAACTGGGTCTATAAGGAATTGCACATGAGATGGCACACATATCTATGCTGTGTGAAGGTCACAATCACGTTACCATGTCAAGCTGAAAATGTCACCACTGTCTAGGGAGTGGGACATGTTTTATCAGGAATATAGTTTTTCTCTCTGAATGTTATGAACGCATTGATTGTCCGAGTTCAGTAATAAATATCTGAGACCTTCCATTAAAAAAAAAAGTCTCTCCTCACTACTTGTTGTGAGCTTAATTGTGTCCCCTCAAAATTTGTATGTTGAAGCCCTGATACCCCAGTACCTCTGAATGTGACGTATTTGTTTCTTTGTTTTGTTTGCTTTTCAGAGGGGGTCTCACTCTGTCGCCCAGGCTGGGGTGCAGTGGCACAATCTCAGCTCACTGCAGCCTTCGCCTCCCAGGTTCAAGTGATTCTCCTGCCTCAGCCTCCCAAGTAGCTGCGATTACAGGCTCCTGCCACCACGCGCAGCTAGTTTTTGTATTTTGATAGAGACTACTAAAATAGTTTCACCATGTTGGTCTCAAACTCCTGACCTCAAATGATCTGCCTGCCTCAGCCTCCCAAAGTGCTGGGATTACCGGCGTGAGCCACCGTGCCCAGCCTGTGACTGTATTTGGAGATAAAAGGTCTTAATTGGCTTGTGCTGCTGTAACAGAACATCACAGGTTGGATAATTTATAAAGAACAGAAATTTATTTCTCACAGTTCTGGAGGCTGAAAGGTCAAGATCAAGGTGCTGGCATTTGGTGTCGAGTGACGGCTGCATCCTCCAGAGGGGAGAACTCCATGTGCTCACGTGGCAGAGGGTGGATGACATACAGGATGCCTCTTTTATAAGGGCTTTCATCCCATTCATTAGGGAAGGTGCCCTCATGACCTAATCCGCTCTTAGAGGCCCCACTTCCTAACACTGTCACATTGGCAACACCTGAATTTTGGAGGAGACACTTTCAAACCATCGCATACAATCTTTAAAGAGGTGATCATGAGGTGATTAAGAGTGGTCCTAGTCTAATATGACGTGGCTTTATAAGAAGAGGAAATTTGAACACAGGTACAGAGGGAAGACCATGTGAACACACAGGGAGGAGATGGTCATTTAAAGCTAAGGAGAAAAGAAAGAAAACATACCTGCCAACACCCAGAGCCTGGATTCTTAGGCTTTGGAACCACGAGAGAATACATTTCTGTTAAGCCACTCAGTCCATGGTTCTTTATTACGCAGCCCTAGTAAACACCTCTCCTGCCTACTTGCTTTCTTAATTGTTAAAATTACAACCTTATCTTGAAGTCAACAATGTACTATTTAAATCTTAATTTTATAATGTTTACACTTTTGTTAAAGGTTTACTAAGAGTAGAAAACATGTCTTAAATGTTTTAAGAATTTCCATTGTTAGTGTGATTTTGAAACAAAAGCTAGATGGTCCTTTAGTAGGACTAATAAAGAAAAAAGACAGAGGAGACAAAAATTAACAAAGGGGCCAAATCCACAGATACAGTCCAGAGTTTCTGAAAGCATAAAAAAACCCTCTAAAGTATGCAATAATTTTGAAAATTTAGATTACAGTGACAATGATTTATAGAAAAAAATTACAAAATTGGACTGAATAGATGTCTAGATGAAAATGACAGATAAGCCAGGCACCGTGGCTCAAGCCTGTGATTCCAAGCACTTTGGGAGGCTAAGGTGGGTGGATCACCTGAGGTCGGGAGTTTGAGACCAGCCTGACCAACATGGAAAAAAACCATCTCTACTAAAAATACAAAATTAACAGAGTGTGGTGGTGCATGCCTGTAGTCCCAGCTACTCGGAGGCTGAGGGAGGAGAATCGCTTGAACCCGGGAGGAGGAGGATGCAGTGAGCTGAGATTGCGCCACTGCATTCCAGCCTGGGCGACAGAGGGAGACTCTCTAAAAAAAAAAAAAAAAGAAAGAAAGAAAGAGAAAGAAAGAAAGAAAGAAAAGTTTTTTCAAATAAAATAAGAAAATTCTTCCCAATCTCTTTACACTAGAAAGTAATTTTTTAAAGACCATGAATTTAATAAAACAAGAGCTCAAGAATAATATGACATGGTAAATGTGACAGACAAAACGCTGTGGCTTCACCAAATCTTGTGTCGTTTTCTTCTTTCCAGGCACATAGGCATTTCTTACAGTGAATCCTACCATCTGACTAGTTCTGACCCAAAAGTGTATATTCTAGCAATACATCTAAATGATAGGTGCATATTCCAGGCCAATTTATGACAATGCCAAGCCAGTAGGTGTGTGTGAATTCTTATGTGGTCATTGCTTCTGTCTGGGCAACATAGAAACCATCAGCTCCATGTGGTATAGCGTAAAGGTTCCATGTGGCATAGCTTTAAGATGCAAGTACCCTGGACTCTGTGTTATCTCTTGGAAAGGAGCTGCTCTGGAAAGCTGTCAGCCCTCACCCAGTTTTGCATGAAAAAAAACAACCTCATTATGGTAAGACACCGAAAAGTTGTGGTTAGATTTGTTACTGCAGCGTAACCTAGTTCATCCTGACTAATATTGTGAAACAACAAATGAAATAAAAGAGTTTGCAGACATAAGGAAATCAACTGAATGCCCAAACCATATCATTACATAAGAGATATAGAGAACTCGTATAATTTTTCCTTAAATGTTTGGTAGAATTCACCAGTGAACCCACCTGAACCTGGTGCTTTCTGTTTTGGAAGGTTATCAATTATTGATTCAATTATTTAATAGATATAGGCCTATTCAGATCATCTATTTCTTCTTGTGTGGCTTTTGGCAGACTGTGTCTTTCAGGACTGGTCCATCTTATCTAAATTATCCAATTAGTGGGCATAGAATTGTTCATAGTATTCCTTTATTATCCTTTAAATGTCCATGAAATCTGTGGCAATATACCTGCTTTCATTTCTGATATTAGTAATTCGTGTCCTCTCTCTTTTTTTATAGTTAGCTTAGCTAAAAACTTATCAATCTTATTGACCTTTTCAAAAAACCAGGTTTTGCTTTCATTGATTTTGTCTATTGATTTCTTGATTTCTTATTTTTTATTTCATTGATTTCTGTTCTACTCATTTCTTTTCTACTTAATTTGGATTTAATTTGCTTTTTTTGTTTGTTTATTTGTTTCCTAAGGTGGAAGCTTCATTTTTTTTTAATTTTAGATTTTTTTTCTTTCTAACATATACATTCAATGTTATAAATTTCTCTCTAAGCACTGTTTTTGTTGCATCCCACAAATTTTGATAAGTTGTATTTTCATTTTCATTTAGTTCAAAACATTTTAAAATTTCTCTTGAGATTTCATCTTTGACCATGTGTTATTTAGAAGTGTGTTGTTTAATCTCCATGTATTTTGGTATTTTTCTGGTTATCTTTCCACTAGTGATTGACATATCCAAAAGCTCAGAGATTCTTTCCTTAGCTGTGTTTAGTCTACAAAGAAGCCCATCAAAGGCCTTCTTCACTTCTGTTACAGTGCTTTTGATCTCTAGCGTTTATTTTTTATTCTTTCATAAGATTTCCATCTTTCTGCTCATGCTGCCTGTCTGTTCTTGCATGCTGTCTGCTTCATCCATTAGAGCCCACAGCATATTAATCAGTTTTTTTTTTTTCGAGATGGAGACTTGCTGTGTTGTCCAGTCTGGAGTGCAGTGACGCCATCTTGGCTCACTGCAACCTCCGCTTCCCAGGTTCAAGCAATTCTTCTGCCTCAGCCTCCCAAGCAGCCAGGATTACAGGCACTCGCCACCATGCCTTGCTAATTTTTGTATTTTTTTAAGTAGAGATGGGGTTTCACCATGTTGGCCAGGCTGGTCTCAAATTCTTGACCTCTTGATCTGCTTGCCTCGGCCTCCCAAAGTGCTGGATTACAGGAATAAGCCATTGGGCTGGGTTATTTTTTATTTTTTTTGAGACAGAGTCTCGCTCTGTCACCAGGCGCCAAGCTGGAGTACAGTGGTGCAATCTCAGCTCACTGCAACCTCTGCCTCCTGGGTTCAAGCAATTCTCCTGCCTCAGCCTCCTGTGTAGCTGGGACTACAGGTGCACGCCACCACACCCAGCTAATTTTTTTTCTATTTTTAGTAGAGATGGGGTTTCACCATGTTGGCCAGGATGGTCTTGATCTCTTGACCTCATGATCCGCCCACCTCAGCCTCCCAAAGTGCTGGGATTACAGGCTTGAGCCACTGCACCCAGCTTGGGCTGGGCTATTAATCATAGCTTTAAAAAACATCCCTGTCTGATAATTCCAATATCCCTGCTGCATCTGCTTCTGATGCTTGCTCTGTCTCTTCACACTGTGTTTTTTTGTCTTTTAGTATGCCTTGTAATTTTCTGCTAAAAGCCATATATGATGTACTGGGTAAAAGGACCAGCTGTAAATAGGTCTTTAGTGATGTGGAGGTAAGGTGTCTGGGGAGGAGAAGCACCCTATTGTCCTGTGACTAGGCCTCAGTCTTTTAGTGAGTCTGTGTCTCTTGAATGTGCCTTTCACAAGTGCATCTGTTTTTTCCTTCCCTTTTAGGTGGGAAAGGATGGCTAGTGTCAGCTGGAACTGGGTATTTCCCTTCTCCCGGGTCAGTTATGCCCTAATGAAACCCTAGCA
Organism: Ateles fusciceps; assembly: GCA_036589455.1. Classification (NCBI taxonomy): domain Eukaryota; kingdom Metazoa; phylum Chordata; class Mammalia; order Primates; family Atelidae; genus Ateles; species Ateles fusciceps. The sequence goes on along the minus strand of JAZHEH010002853.1, from coordinate 1,872,583 downwards.
AGTTAAGCTCTGGTTGACCAGTTTCTCCTGAAGGCAAACCTTGTTAAGAAGAAGGGAGTGCTCTGTATTTCAAAATGCAGGTCCCCCTCTCCGTGCTGGAAGCACAGAATTTTTCTCTAGTATTTACTATGAGAACCCGGTGGAGTTCCTGGGGGTAAAACTCACAAGAGTGTGGAGGCCCCCATCAGAGCTGCGTCCTCTGGAGTTTTTGATTTGTCCATACTCAGTGTCCAGCAATTTGTAATTACATTTCAGGTTTTCCTATCCCACAATTGGTTCCTGCAGAAATTTCTGCTCCAGTATATTGAGATTGTCTGCATCTACCTGTCCATCTGTCCAAATTCGGGGCAGTAGTTTTCCCTGTGGATTTTCTCTTATGGATCCAAAAAGAATTGTTGATTTTTCAGTTTGCTCAGCTTTTTACTTGCTGTTAAGAGGTACTGGCAACTTCTAATCTCCTTAGCTGTCGAACTAGCCATTATAGATATACAAATTAGGAACATAAGAAATAGCACTGAAAATCCAATTACTGACATAAAGGTGAGTCCTGACGTATTTGAAGTAATTCATATGAAAAAGACAAAGGGACTGGGCATGGTGGCTTACACCTGTAGTCCCAGCACTTTGGGAGACTGAGGTGGGAGAACTGCTTGACCCACCAGCTTGAGGCTGCAGTGAGCCGTGATTATGCCACTGCACTCCAGCATGGATGTGGTGAAAAGGGAACACTTTTACACTGTTGGTAGGAATGTAAACTAGTACAACCACGATGGAAAACAGTATGGAGATTCCTTAAAGAACTAAAAGTAGAACTACTATTTGATCCAGCAGTCCCACTACCGGGGTATCTACCCAGAGGAAAAGAAGTCATTATATGAATATGATACTTGTGCATGCGTGTTTATAGCAGCACAATTTGCAACTGCAAAAATATGAAACCAGCCCAAATGTCCATCCATCAATGAGTGGATAAAGAAAATGAAGTAACTCAGGAATAGAAAACTAAACATTGTATGTTTTCACTCATAAGTGGGAGCTACGCTATGAGGATGCAAAGGCCTGAGAATGATACAATGGGCTGGGCGCGGTGGCTCACACCTGTAATCCCAGCACTTTGGGAGGCCAAGGCGGGTGGATCATCTCAAGTCAGGAGTTCAAGACCAGCCTGCCCAACATGGTGAAACCCTGTCTCTACTAAAAATACAAAAATTAGCTGGGCGTAGTGGCACACACCTATAGTACCAGCTCCTTGGGAGACCAAGGCATGAGAATTGCTTGAACCCAGGAGACAGAGGTTGCAGTGAGCCGAGATCACATCACTGCACTCCAGCCTGGATGACAGAGCAAGAGAGACTCGGTTTAAAAAAAAAAAGAATGATACAGTGCACTTTGGGGATTTGGGGGTCTGGGGGAAAGGGTGGGAGGGGGTGAGGGATAAAAGACTACACATTGGGTTCAGTGTACACTGCCTGGTGATGGATGCACTAAAATCTCAGAAATTACCACTGAAGAACTTATCCATGTAACCAAACACCACCTGCTCCCGAAAAACCTATTGAAATAAAAAATAAATTTAAAACAATCCTCACACAATAAAAAAAAAAGACAAAGATATTAAAGCAATTAATGAGACATTAATAGAAATGAGAAAAAAGATTGATATATTCCATCTTAAAGATAATTGATGCCTCTAAAGCAAAGAATCTGAAAATGAAAGACAATGCTTATTTATAATAAATAAGAAAAAAATCATAAAATAAAAAAAACAAACTGCAAATCAAGAGAACTGATGGTATTCCAGGAAATTTTAATACAGTAAAATACCACAGATATATGTATGTTAGCGAAACTATTGAAATTCCAGGATAAAGAACGACTTTGTTAGATAATCAGGCAGAAAAGCAAAGAGAAATTAGACTGGCCACAGACTTCTCCACTGCAACCTTCAGGGCAGAAGACGAGGGCTCAGCCTGCAAAACTCTAAGGGAATGAAGGCCATGAAAACAGGCCAAGGTGTTATTCAAGTAGAAAGGCTGAGGCAGGAATTTCTCAAACATGAAATAATTCAGGGAATAAAACACCCATCACTATTCATGCCCATCATTCGTGACTATAAAATCCAGCCAATTAAAAAAATCAATCAAATATAAGAACTCAGGAATGAGGAGACAGGGGAAAGGACCAAAGGTGGACATCAAATCCATTTGAAGACATAGAGACATACGCCTACATACATGCTACGCATGAATGAGATGTGTAAGGAATTCCATTGCTTAGAATGTAAATGTTATAAAATGGGCAAAGTTCAGGAGGCAAAGAGAAGTGGGAGGAAGTAAGAGATTACTGTTTTTCTTTTCTTTCATGGCAGGGAGTCAATTTTTACTGTCTAAATTTTTTTAAAAGATAAATAAAAATGGCTCTAATACCTTAATTTAAAAAAATTCTTGTTTTAACCACAGAGAAAACTTTGAGAAATTAGTCTTTATTTTTGCAATTCTGTGTCACTTTAATTTCTTTTTTCTTTGAATAAATTTGAGTGAAATTAACAATTATAAATATTCTTGGATTTATCTAACAATAGTATTTAAAAATATTCATCTACTCATCTATCCTATCTGTATGAATACATTGAAAATTGTGTGGAATAAATGTTGATCTAGTTACTGATGATTACTTCCTAATAGTGGGGCTTGAAGTAACTTTAAAAAAGGCACATTGGCTCACACTTGTAATCCCAGCACTTTGGGAGGCTTAGATGTGAGGGTTGTTTGAACCCAGGAGTTTGAGATCAGCCTAGGCAACATACTGAGACTCTGTCTCTTAAAAAAAAAAAAATTGGCTGGTCATGGTGGCTCATGCCTGTAGTCCCAGCTACTCAGCAGGCTGAGGGAGGAGGATCAATTGAGCAAGGGAGGTGGAGGTTGTAGGCAGCTATGATGGTGCAACTGCATTCCAGCCTGGGCAACAGAGTGAGACCCTGTCTCTAAAACAAAAACACAAAACTTCCACCTTTATACTTTTCTGCATGTATTATCTTGACAAAATTAAGTTTTTTCCTTGAGAAAAGGCTGAACATATATATCGAAATATTTAAAATGCTAATAGGAATTTAGATATTTTTCTGTTTATTTTTAAGAAATGAAACTTTAAATATTAAACAACTAAAACTTTTGGACTAAAAGCAATTAGAAGCTCAAGCCAGCTGCGGTGGCTCACGCCTATAATCCCAGCACTTGGGGAGGCCGAGGTGGGTGGATTACCAGAGGTCAGGAGTGCGAGACCAGCCTGACCAACATGGAGAAACCCCATCTGTACTAAAAGTACAAAAATTAGCCAGGCGTGGTTGGCTCATGCCTGTAATCCCAGCTACTTGGGAGGCTGAGGCAGGAGAATTGCTTGAATCCAGGAGGCAGAGGTTGTGGTAAGCCAAGATTTTGCCATTGCACTCCAGCCTGGGCAAGAGCAAAACTTCATCTCAAGAAAAAAAAAAAAAAAAAAAAGAAGCTAGAATGGCTCAATAGCCATTAATGAGACCAAATTAAGGTAAAAAAATCTGTTTCCTACCCATCACGCCTCCTCCAAAACTAACATCATTCTTCACAGAATTAGAAAAAAAAATTCTAAAATTTATATGAAAAGAGCCCAAATAGCCAAAACAATCCTAAGCAAAAAGAATACAGTAAGAAGCATCACGTTACCTAGCTTTAAATTATACTACAAGGATGTAGTAGCCAAAATAGCATGTTACTAGTATAAAAACAAACACATAGGCCGGGCGCAGTGGCTCACGCCTGTAATCCCAGCACTTTGGGAGGCCAAGGAGGGCGGATCATGAGGTCAAGAGATCGAGACCATCCTGGCCAACATGGTGAAATTTGTATTTCTACTGAAATTTGTATCTTCTACTGAAAATACAAAAATTAGCTGGGCGTGGTGGCGCATGCCTGTAGTCGCAGCTACCTGGGAGGCTAAGGCAGGAGAATGGCTTCAATCCGGAAGCCGAGGTTGCAGTGAGCCGAGATCACACCACTGCACTCTAGCCTAGCAACAGAGTCTCGCTCTGTCTCTAAAAAAAAAAAAGAATAAAAATAAAAAAATAAAAATAGACACGTAGATCAATGGAAAAGAATAAAGAACTCAGAAATAAAGACACATATCTACAACCAACTGATGTTTGACAAAGTTGGCAAAAATATACACTTGAGAAAGGACACCCTATTCACAAAATGGCACTGGGAAAATTGAAAGGCCATTTGCAGAAGAATAAATTTGAACCCGTATCTCACCATATACAAACATTAATGCAAGACGGATCAGAGACTTAAATGTAAGACCTGAAAGTACAAAAATCTTAGGAAAAAAACTTAGGAAAAACTCTTTAGACATTAGCCTAGGCAAAGAATTTACGATTAAGCCCTCAAAAGGACACACACACAAAAACCCAAATAAGCAAATGGGACTTAACTAAACTAAAAAGCTTAAGAAAGTACAGCAAAAGAAATAATCAATGGGGTAAATAGAAAACCTCCAGAACATGAGAAAATATTTGTAAACAATGCATCCAACAAAGGCCTAATATCCAGAATCCTAATCCTAAATTACCTAAGAACAAAGAGAACGAGATCATCTCTTTCTCATAAAAATGTTCCAGATAAGGGGAGTGAAAACTACCCAATTTGTTTCATAAGGTTACATAACCCTGATCCCAAAACCAAATAAGAAAAGGGTAAGAACTAAAGATATAAATCAATTTCACTTATGAATATTAGAAATAGATACATGCTACATGATATTTTAGCAAATTAAACCTTATTATTCCACTTAGGAACATCAAAGGCAGAAATTTTAAGTAAATATTAGTAAATCAAACAAATAAAAATCACAATTTGTGTTTTTGTTTTCGTTTTTGAGATGGAGTCTTGCTCTGTCACCCAGGCTGGAATGCAGTGGTGTGATCTCAGTTCACTGCAACCTCTGCCTCCCGTGTTCAAGCGATTCTCCCTGCCACATCCTCCCAAGTAGCTGGTATTATAGGAACCCACCATTATGCTCGGCTAATTTTTGTATTTTTAGTAGAGATGGCGTTTTGCTATGTTGGCCAGGCTGGTCTGGAACTCCTGACCTCAGGTGATCTGTCCGTGACGACCTCCCAAACTGCTGGGATTACAGGCATGAGCCACTGTGCCCAGCCAAAAAGTCACAATTTAAAAATTTTTATTTTTAATTGCAAATTGACAGGTTATAGTTGTATATATTTATGGGTACAAAGTGATGTTATGAATTTATGAATATAGTGTGAATACAATGTGGAATTATTAAATCGAGTTAATTAACATACCCATCACTTCAAGCACTTATTTTTTGTGGTCAGAGCATTTAAAATTTACTTCATGATTTTGAAATGTACAATACATTATTATTTACTATATTCACAACTCTGTGCAATATATCTCAAAGAAAACAACTTATTCTTTTTGTCTACTGTGACCCTCTACCCTTTGACCTTCTTCTCTCCATCCTGTCTTCTTGCAGTGTTCAGTAACCACCATCCTACTCTCTGTCTCTTTGAGTTCAATTGTTTTTAAATGTCACATATAAGCAAGATCATGTGGTATTTGTCTTCGCCCCTGGCTTATTTCATTTAGCACAATGTTCTCCAATTTAATCCACCCATGTTGTCACAAAGACATTTCTTCCTTTTTTAAAATTGAATAATATTCCACCGTATATATAATACCATGTTTTCTGTATCCATTTGTTATTGACGGATACTTAGGCTGATTTCATAACTCGGTATTGAGAATAGCTGCAATGTACATGGGAGATGAGACATTTTTCCCACATGCTGATTTCACACTTTTTGAGAAAATATCCAGCAATAGGATTGCTGGATCATATGGTAGTTCTATTTGCAGTTCTTTGAGGAGCCTCTATATTGTTTTCCACAATGGCTGTGCTAATTTACATTCCCACCAACAGCATGCAAGGGTTTCCTATTCTTCACATCCTCACCAATACTTGGTGTCTTTTTGTCCTTTTGACAATAGCCACTCTAACAGGTATCGGGTGGTATCCCATTGTGATTTTCATTTGTATTTCCTAATGATTAGAGGTGATAAACATTGTTTCATGTATCTTTTGGCCATTTGTATGTCTTCTTTTGAGAAATGTTTGTTTGGGTTTCTTGCCCATTTTAAAATCAGATTATTTGTTTTCTTCTTAGAGTTGTTTGAGTTCCTTATATATTTTGGATACTAATCCCTTTTCAAATGTATGGCTTGCAAATATTTTCTCCCGATTCATAGACAGTCTCTTCACTCTGTTAATTGTTCCTTTTTTTGTGGAAAAATAATCCATTTTGAGGCTTCAGTGAATTGACTGATGATTCTTCTGTCTTGAACTCTTGTTAGACTTCTGGGCATATCTACATATTGTTTGGTATCCATATATATATATTTTTTTTCCTCTTCTTGCTGGGAAACAAAGCTTTCTTTTCTTTTTTTTTTTTATTGCATTTTAGGTTTGGGGGTACATGTGAAGAACATGGAAGATTGTTGCATAGGTACACACATGGCAGTGTGATTTGCTGCCTTCCTCCCCCATCACCTATATCTGGCATTTCTCCCCATGCTATCCCTCCTCAACTCCCCCACCCCCCACTATCCCTCCCCTTTTTCCCCCCACAGACCCCAGTATGTGATACTCCCCTCTCTGTGTCCATGTGTTCGCATTGTTCAACACCCACCTATGAGTGAGAACATGCGGTGTTTGATTTTCTGTTCTTGTGTCAGTTTGCTGAGAATGATGGTTTCCAGGTTCATCCATGTCCCTACAAAGGACACGAACTCATCGTTTTTGATGGCTGCATAATATTCCATGGTGTATATGTGCCACATTTTCCCTGTCCAGTCTATCATCGATGGGCATTTGGGTTGGTTCCAGGTCTTTGCTATTGTAAACTGTGCTGCAATGAACATTCGTGTGCATGTGTCCTTATAGTAGAATGATTTATAATCCTTTTGGATATATACCCAGTAATGGGATTGCTGGGTCAAATGGAATTTCTATTTCTAGGTCCTTGAGGAATCGCCACACCGTCTTCCACAATGGTTTAACTAATTTACACTCCCACCAACAGTGTAAAATCGTTCCTATTTCTCCACATCCTCTCCAGCATCTGTTGTCTCCAGATTTTTTAATGATCGCCATTCTAACTGGCGTGAGATGGTATCTCAATGTAGTTTTGATTTGCATTTCTCTAATGACCAGTGATGATGAGCATTTTTTCATATGTTTGTTGGCTTCATGTATGTCTTCTTTTGTAAAGTGTCTGTTCATATCCTTCGCCCACTTTTGAATGGGCTTGTTTGTTTTTTTCTTGTAAATGTGTTTCAGTTCTTTGTAGATTCTGGTTATCAGCCCTTTGTCAGATGGGTAGACTGCAAAAATTTTTTCCCATTCTGTTGGTTACCGATTCACTCTAATGACTGTTTCTTTTGCTGTGCAGAAGCTGTGGAGTTTGATTAGGTCCCATTTGTCTATTTTGGCTTTTGTTGCCACTGCTTTTGGTGTTTTGGTCATGAAGTCCTTGCCTACACCTGGTATCCATATTTTTTAAAAGAAAACAGAGTGATAAGATAATTTGGAGAATATTTCACTGTACAATAACTAAGAGAACAGAAAAAGATGTACTCTGATATTTAAAAAAAAAAAGAAGCTGCAATTGATTGGTCAGAAAAACAAAATGCCAGAAAACATATTGGAATTTTTAAAAAAGAAAGCTTATCATTATTTTTTAAAATAACATTTTTACTAGAAATATTATCATCAACAATGCCCTTGATAAGTCTCCAAGAAAGATACAAACATCAAGGGAAAATCCATAGGAGCACAGCCTGCTTGGGGGCATGCAACTGTTCAATTCACAGAGTCTCATGCTCAGAAGGACTCCATACTTGTTTTCATGCTCAGCTGTTGCCATCTTGAAATTCTTTTCCTTTTTTGTTTTGAGACAGACGGACTTTCATTCTTGTTGCCCAGGCTGGAGTGCAATGGTGCGATCTTGGCTCACCACAACCTCCGCCTCCCGGGTTCAAGCGATTCTCCTGCCTTAGCCTCCCAAGTAGCTGGGATTATAGGCATGCGCCACCACGCCCAGCTAATTTTTGTATTTTTTTAGTAGACACAGGTTTCTCTATGTTGGTCAGGCTGGTCTCCAACTCCCGACCGCCCGCCTTGGCCTCTCGAAGTGCTGCGATTACAGGCGTGAGCCACCATGCCCGGCCGCCATCTTGAAATTCTTAATGCCTTTTTTTTGGGGGGGTGGGGCGGGGAGGCTCCGCATTTTCTTTTTTTTTTTTCTTTTTCTTTTTTTTTTTTTTTTTTTGTTTTTTTACAATAGCAAAGACTTGGAACCAACCCAAGAGGCTCCGCATTTTCATTTTGCACGGGGCCTTGCAAATCACGTAGGTGGAACTCCATAGATGGGTAAGTAAAATGGTCAACCGGCTGGCTCTATTGGTTGAAGATGGCGGAGATAATTGGGATCCCTCCGTAAAGCAGATAATATGAACATGATTCAAAACCACAAGGCTGTGAAGAGTGTCTGATCATAGACATTTTCTCATCATGTCTTCACCATGAAACTTGAAGGTGGAAATTTTATGACCAAGGCTACTCTGGCAGGATGAACGCTGGAAGGCTGTTTCTCTCAAAGTATAGGCCACTGAGCAACTCAGACTATTCCCATCCTCAACGTTTTAATCCCAAATTAAGCTACGAAAACTATGCAACATTATCTTGAAGGGGAAGGTAAGTTATAACAATGGATCACATGCTTGTAGGAGGAGGGTACTAGGCACGCCAAACCAGTAGTATACAATCCTACAACACGACACCCCTCACCCCAAAACTCTTCTCAGCCTGGACCTCAGTGATGGGAAACGAAGCAGAGGGAGCCTAGCTGAGTGCAGTTCATCCCACGGATAGCTCTGTCAAATAACTCATCAATGCTCTGTATAGACCAGAACATCAGAGCCTTGGTCTGAAAGGTTGTATAGGGCATGTTTTCAAAAGTAAGTTGATGTTGAAAAATATTACGGATAACAGGCCGGGTGTGGTGGCTCACACCTGTAATTCCAACACTTTGGGAGGCCAAGGCGGCGGATCACGAGGTCAGGAGATCAAGACCATCCTGGCCAATATGGTGAAACCCCATCTCTACTAAAAATACAAAAAGTTAGCTGGGCATGCAGCGTGCACTTGTAGTCCCAGCTACTTGGGAGGCTGAGGCAGGAGAATTGCTTGAACCCGGGAGGCAGAGGCTGCAGTGAGCCAAGATTGTGCCATTGCACTCCAGCCTGGACGACAAGAGCAAAACTCTGTCTCAAAAATAAATAAGGAATATTATGGATAACAATGTGAACAACCATTTATGTCCTTACCACCAAACCAGGAATTCTATAAGCACAACTTAGCAGACGATGAAAACTGAGTCTCAGAGAAGTGAAGTGATTTGTACAGGATCGTGCACAAGTAAGTGGCAGAGCAAGAAGTCAAGTGCAAGTTCTTTGTCCTCTCCCATGCTGTTGTTGGGCCCAGAGCCCGGGCATGCCTCCCCTATAGTGAAGCCAACACCATAAAGGGTAATTGGTGTGAGTGCTTCGAGCTGGGCAGATTGAGTGTTAGGCATATTTTGGCATTTTTATCCTCAAATGCTCTAAGCAGTTGCATCTGGAAAATTATTGCCAGGAAGACACAGATGCATTCTCCATCCCAAAGAGATGCTATTAAAAGGTGATCATGGCATTAAGTTAGGAAATAAAAATGACTTCCTGATTAGGCTGATTATCCATTCAAGAAATAGAGGAGTGCCTGTTGTGAGCCATTTGTCCTCTGAGATCCTCAAATACTCAGTAGATGGTCTTTTCTCTTGAATAGTTTAGATCAAAAGTTTATCAACTGTATTTCTGTGAAATTCGTGTGCCTAGGAATTACACCAAGGTTTTTAACAGCAATTTACCAAAAATACTAAATTAATGGAACATCTTCCTCTATTTTAAAATTATATGCATATGTTGGGACAGAAGGTATCTAAGAAATCTCTGTGCTTTGCACTCAATTTTGATGTGAACCTAAAAGTGCTCTTAAAAAATAAAGTGTAGTAAAAATTTTTTAACCTGTTTTTTCAGTCAACCTACAGTTTGTCAATTCACCATTTTAAGGGCATTACAAACTTGACTCACCACTATTTTTAGAATTAACAGAAATCTGAGGCACAATTTGTTCACTATTTCCCAGGGTCTGTAAATTACAAGATATTACTACCATAAGTTAAAATGTTACAAAATATCATTATGTGTTTAAAAAAATTAGAGGGCAGTGACACAAATGAAAATGGGAAGAGAAACCTGAAAGTGGTGAGTAATCTAGCAACTTAAAAACTGCACCATAGTCTCCCTATTTATAGACTGCACGTACCGTAACACCCAATTCTCATTCATAACATTTTTCTACCAACTTTGTTGAATTCGATTGCATGAGCAACGGTTACTCATCTTCTCACTCATCTGGGGAATTTTCTTTATTTTTTTATTTCTTTACATTCTTACTGACAAATAAAAATTGTACATATTTATGATGTACAACATGAGTTTTTGAAATTCGTTTCCATTGTAAAATGGTTAGATTATGCTAATTAACCTACGTATTCCCTCACGTACTTACCATTTGTTTGTGGTGAGAACATTTAAAATCTAGTCTCTCAGTAACTGTCAAGCATACATACCCTGCATTTTTATTAACTATAGACACCTTAGAGCTCTTGAACTTCGTCCTCTGTCTAACTTCTTGAGAATTACCCTTATGGAGATGTCTTCATTTCACAAAATCCTTTTCTAAATTTGCCTTTATGTTTTTATCTATAAAATTAGAAGAATGTAAAAGAATTTCTGGTTCCTGGCCAGGTGTGGTGGCTCACACAAGTAATCTCAGCACTTTGGGAGGCTGAGGCAGGCGGATCACTAGGTCAGGAGTTTGAGACCAGCCTGACCAACATGGTGAAATCCCATCTCTATAAAAATACAAAATTTAGCTGGGCGTGGTGGTGTGCGCCTATAGTCCCAGCTACTCAGGAGGCTGAGGAAGGAGAATCACTTGAACCCGGGTGGCGGAGGTAGTAGGGAGCTGAGATCACGCCACTGCACTCCAGCCTGGGTGACAGAGCCAAACTCCGTCTCAAAAAAAAAAAAAAAAGAATTTTTAGTTCTTGAGACAAGGTAGGCTTCAGATTCTCCACAAGAGCTCTGAGGAGTCTTTGATGCCAAGTGGAGACCAAAACAACCAGATAAACGAGGTGCCGAGGAAGTGAAGGTGGCTGGGACTTAGATATCATAGGATCCCGGAAAACCTGCACACGTGGCTTCCCAAAGGGGAGCCTGGGTGACCTCAGCACCTACAGCCATGAAGTGAGGAAGCTGAGGATCCCATCTCCATCACTGCCCAGCTGGGTTATCTTGGCAACAGACACAACTGCACGAGCTTCAGTCTCCTCATTTGCAACACAGGGATAAAAACAGTGCCTCTCTCACAGGGTGACAGGAGGAAAAAGGCATACAGGTGCTCAGTGTGATGAGCAAGCTGTAAATGGATGATGCTTATAGTCATTAGGATGTCCCCGTTAAAATGCTGCATCTGTCACCTCACTGCCTGTATCTCTTCACAGTTTAAATTCTTAAAAGACTGAATCTTTCTGATTCAGTCAAGTCTGTGAATTGGTTTGCCCTAGGTGGGATGATGATGATAATGATGTGTGTGTGTGTGTGTGTGTGTGTACATGCACACACTCAGAGGGGTATACAAGCATATTAGATATCTGAACATAAACTCTAGTATCAAATAGCAAATAGTTAAAAAACATGGCCAAAATGTAAAATTTTCTTTTTTTTTTCTCAGACGGAGTCTCGCTCTGTCGCCCAGGCACGATCTCGGCTCACTGCAACCTCTGCCTCCTGGAGCGATTCTCCTGCCTCAGCCTCTCGAGTAGCTGGGATTACAGGCGCGTGCCACCACGCCCAGCTAATTTTTGTATTTTTAGTAGAGATGAGGTTTCACCATGTTGGCCAGGGTGGTCTTGATCTCCTGACCTCGTGATCCATCGCCTTAGCCTCCCAAAGTGCTGGGATTACAGGCGTGAGCCACCGTGCCCAGCCTGTAAAATCTTCTGATTGGCAAAAAGACAACTGTGGTGCCCATGTTGCTGCCTGCATGTGCTGTTTCTCCCTCTTTGTTCAGAACCACTGGGAGGCATAATGCACTGAATGTCTGTGCCTCCCCCAAAATTCATATGTTCAAACTCTAATCTCAATGTGATGGTAGTAAGAGGAGGGGACTTGGGAGATAATTAGGGCATGAGGGTGCAGCTGTCATGTATAGGATTGTGCCATCTTTAGAAGTGACCGGAGAGCTGGCTTGCTCTCTTTTCTCCCAGTGAGAACATTGCAAGAAAGCAGTCGTCTGCAAGCCAGGAAGAGAGCCCTCCCCAGAACCTGACCATGCTGGCCCCCCTCATCTGGGACATCCACCTCTGCAACGGTGAGAAATAAATGTTTGTTGTTTAATCTTCCCAGTCTGTGGTGATTTTTATGGAAGCCCAAGCGGACTAAGACAGGATGGGAACAAAGAGGGCAAGAGTGAGACAGGGAAGACGTATATAAATATATTACTGCAGCTACACTGGTGCAGAACAGCCTTTCTGTTATAATGACCCAGAGTTAATACAGAGGAGAGGCTGGTGGAGAACGATGCAGGACTGGAAACCAAAGCCAAGAGGGGTCTGAGGTGAGTGAGAAAGGAGTTTTCAACTCAAATATATACATGGGACCAGAGACTGAAAACAGCTGCAGATTGGTGACAAGGTCGCTGAATTGTATTTATTACTATATTGTATCCAGCTGTTTTAGTAAATGAACTCATGTATTAAGTAATAAAATCAGCATAAACTAATTTGCAGACCCTAAACTGCTTAGGACAGGGTAGAGCTATTTAGAAATTTGAACAAAATATTCTAAGCCATTGCCAGTAGGAAGTTAACATATTGCTCTTTAATATTCATGTTGAAGCTGGGCATGGTAGTGCTGGCCCGTAATCCCAGCACTTTGGGAGTCTGAGGCAGGCAGATTGCTTGAGATCAGGAGTTCAACACCAGCCTGGCCAACAGGGTGAACCCCCACGTCTGCTAAAAATACAAAAATTAGGTTGGGTGTGGTGGCTCACGCCTGTAATCCCAACACTTTGAGAGGTGAGGCGGGAGGATCACTTGAGGTCAGGAGTTCAAGACCAGCCTGCCAACAAGGTGAAACTCCGTCTCTAATAAAAATAGAAAAACTAGCTGGACGCGGTGGCAGGCACCTGTAATCTCAACTACTTGGATGGCTGAGGCAGGAGAATCGCTTGAACCCTGGAGGTGGAGGTTGTAGTGAGCCAAAATTGCGCCAGTGCACTCCAGCCTGGGCGACAGAGCGAGACTCTGTCTCAAAAAAAAAGAAAACAAACAAAAATTAGCCAGGTGAGATGGAATGTGCCTGTAATCATAGCTATTCAAGAGGCTGTGGTGGGAGGATCACTTGAACTCAGGAGGCAGAGATTGCAGTGAGCTGAGATCATGCCATTGCATTCCAGCCTGGGCAACAGAGCAAGACCCTGGCTAAAAAAAAATAAAATAAAAATAAAAATAACTGATGTTTAAGATTTTTAAATAACGTTTACTACATTGAGTTTCTACATTAAGAACTTCATTGGCTGGGTGCTGTGGCTCACACCTATAGTCCCAACACTTTGAGAGGCCAAGGCAGGTGGATCACTTGAGGTCAGCAGTTCAAGACCAGCCTAGCCAACATAGTGAAACCCCATGTCTACTAAAAATACAAAAACTAGTTGGGTGTGGTGGCATGTGCCTGTAATCCCAGGTATTCAATAGGCTGTGGTGGGAGGATCACTTGAACCCGGGAGGCAGAGGTTGCAGTGAGTTGAGATCACACCACTGCATTCCAGCCTGGACAACAGTGAGACCTGGCCTAAAAAATAATAATAATAATAAAGTTTACTATTTTTAAAGAATGTTTACTCCATTTTTAAAGAATGCTTAATATTTTTATATTACGGACATCATTGGCCGGGCATGGTGGCTCACGCCTGTAATCCTAACACTTTGAGAGGCCAAGGTGGGTGGATCGCTTGAACCTAGGAGTTTGAAACCAGCCTGGCAAAACCCCATCTCTACTAAAAATACAAAAAATTAGTCAGGAGGGGTGGCATGTGCCTGTAGTAGCAGCTACTCAGGAGGCTGAGGTGGGAGGATCTCTTGAGCCCAGGAAGTTGAGGCTGCAGTGAGCTGAGATCGTGCCACTGCACTCCAGACTGGGCAACAAGAGCGAGACTCTGTCTCTAAATAAATAAATAATAATTTTTTTAAAAAGAGAAGAACTTCATCTTTTATGTGTGTAATTTATTAAAGGCATGATATACTCTTGGACTCAGTGAATCTTATTTATGGGAGAATCTAGGCATTGACAAATCTAAGGTACTACTGCTCACTTGCTTTCGACGTGGCAGCTTGCTTGCTTAAACTGTGAGCAGGATTCCAGGAGGAAACAAACTCACTGGAATCTAGCCTTGCAGACCCAAACCATCAAGGTGATTGTAAACATCTCTTGGTATTTCAAACCTCATTATGATACATGTTTCTTTTTTTAAGGCGCCATAGCTATGACTCTCTCTTGATTTTTTTTTTTTTAATGTAGATCTACCTTTATTCAGAGAGATTTTTGAGTTTACCACTGGGTCCCCGCGGGGGAGGTGGTCAGACAGTTGCAAAAGCGGCAGCAAGTGAAAAGAGGAAGGCCCCAGCAAAGGAGCGGAACAGAGGCTGGGAGAGGCGACCCTGCCAAGACGCTCATGTCAGAGGGGCGTCCACAGTTGATCATAATCTTTTCAAGTCCAGGAAATTAATCAGCAATGGGAAAAGGAGTCTAAGATGAATAAAAGGATGTCCAACAATGTGGACAGAGCAGCATGCTAAGAAATCTGGGTGGACATATTTCACAGGAAAGTGTAATGGTAGGCAGGGGCAGCTGTGGGACTAGCAACTAGGCCCCAGCCTCAGGATGGAGGATCTGGAAAAAGGGACCTGGCAAAAGCCCTAGAACGAGAAGATTACTGGGCAGGAAACCAGGACCAGATCTGAGATCTAGGACTCGAGTAGGGAAGTGGGGAGGGAGGAGGATACCTCACATAGCAAGGGATGGTCTGTCGATAAGTCCTTGAACCGATTTATTTCTTACAGACCTCTATTGACTGGAGACAAGGAACAGCTTTCCTGATAGTTTCAGCAATGCGTGGAGAAAGAAAAAGGTCCATCGTAACCTACACAAGGCAAGCGAGCATGAATAACCCACCAGAAGGCAAGGTGAAGTCAAGCTGAAACCATTCTTCAGGTGCTAGACGCTGAGGAGCCCTGGAGTCCTCCTAGCTGAAGGTTATCAAAGAAACACAACTTAGTAAGCCTCTTCCTTGTTGAATTTGAATTCTGCTAATCTTTTTGTGAGAAGACTGTGGGAACTAACCTGCCTCTCTGCTGGCAGCAATAAAATGAAGTGGAAATGCCAACAGCATGTGTGGATAGATAGAGACAGGCATCTGGAGCTTCTGGGGACAGACAGCTATTTCTGTTGAAGAGAACAAAGGATTCGAAGCTTCCCTCTTCCCCCGTCCCCTCCAGCTCTGAGCATTTCTTTCCTGAAAAGTTTTCATTCTTTTAGAATATGAAGCATGTTTAGAAAAAAGAAATAATAATAATAAGGGTTGATGATAGGGGAAGTTCACTCCCGAATATCTTCCTCCACCGTTCATTGGTTTGGGATTGCAACCTGCTTTTTCCATTGCTGTCATTCTTCACAGTCAGATGTTTGCCAAATTGTCCAGAGCAGCTAGACCCCAAATCTAAAACTGCTGTAGTAGAAGACTCTCCTCCACTGGTCCCTGGAAGCACATCCATGGAATGCCATTGGAAAACTGCCACTGGAGGGCATTAGACATCATTTAATTTGCTCCATGATGACTTTTGACCTCTGAATTCATTGCACATGGGTGACCAGGCTAGTCCCACGGTCAACCTCAGACATTTACCTATCTATTTCTAGGTGCGCAAAACAGTGCAAGGCTTGCAGATATAAAGCGATCCTTCAAGGGACTCACAATCTAGGTGGGACACATGTATAAAAAGATAAACAACAACTACAATAGGTTCCAATTAAAGTAGCACATTATACGTAAAAGCCACAGGAACACAGCTCTCTGGGGCAGCAAGCATTTTGCAAAAGCACAGAGAACTCTCCCAAGAAGGTGAACATCACAGAGTCTTCTCACACACTCTGCTGCTCTAAGTCTCACTTCTTCTTGGCTAACTGTAGGAGTGAACCACCTTTTTCATGTTTCAAAATATTAAACAGTTAGGATATGCCCAATTTATACTACTTAGGGATTGATCCACCTGGTTTTCCCCAAATCGATTTCTACAGACCAGGAGCTATAATCTGTTTTTCCCCAAGCTTATAAATAAAATAACATGAATAACATGTAAACAAAAAATAGAATATGATCATTCATTCATTCATCCATTCAAGAAGCACTTAGTGGACTTGGCTTTTACCGCTAACTTGACTCAACGCTGTTGGGCAAAGGACAGAGGACTATGCAACTGGGAGTGAAGCAATTAGGGGATGATTTTCACATTTTATAAAGAGTCCTAGAGGGTATCTTTTAGTGTGCTTCCCTAGGGGATTTGAATATTTAAATATTGTTATACAGACCACTAACTCTTGCAGCCGGGGAAGATGGGAAGGATAGCTGAGGATGGTCAGGCAAAAAGCAAAGATTTAAATCTGAAGGGTCAGAAGCCTCATTCCAATCACTAATTCCAACACTGGCTATGCCGTACCAATGTACAGGGCAGAAAGTCCCCAAAGCACTTCTTCAACCTTCTTTCTTTTGGTGGTCATGATGATAAACTCTAAAACTGAAGGTTTAAAATATGATGAGAAGTGACATTTTCCAAAATTGAAATCACACAAAATGTTTGAAGAATTTATCTGTGGCAAAGGAGATTAACGAGGAGAGCGTATCTGTGACAGATTTCACACATAGTTTTCATTTTCTTTCTCATCGAGGGTGGAGTGGGGAGCGTGAGATGGCGGTGGTATTGCAGTTACCAAACACATATTGTTGTATGTGTATAGCATGTCTGTGTTTACATATATGTGGTACATATAAAATAGCATGCATATGATTAATACATGCAAATTCTGTGTGTATGCTCAACAGTCAGATGATAGTGTTCCCAGCGTGCAAATGGGAACAAGATATGCAGGTAGGGGTGTCCAGGAGAGGCAAGAATGTCTACATACTTCATATGTATTCATAGTGATACAGCACCTACTATGTGCAATACCCAGGTCTCTAAGCCCAGAAAATGCAGAGACAAAATAGACCCTTTTCTGCCTTTCTGAGTTTGCAATCTAGTGCTCTTCCAAGAGACCCCGAACACGATATGCAGCAACTCAGGGCAGAATGATACCAATACCAAAATAGAAGTACTCAGTGGACTAGGAGAATATTAACTAGAAGTTTTGTGGGGCCAAATATTGGTCAGACTTGTAAATGTGAGGACCACCTAGACATGTCAGCCCATTGCCCAGACTTGGTCTGCTCTGAGCAGACAGCTAGCAGCTGCAGAGGCAGGGGTTTCTGGGCAGTTGGGAGCTCCTTCTGCCACGTTCCCCTTCCCAATGGATGTAGAGCTCGGAGGCTTGGCAAGGTTGGTCCCGATGGCCCCAGCGGGAGGGTCACCGTTGAGACAGCAGCCCCATCTCATTGTTTAAGGCCGGGGCTTCCTCTTTTGGCGGAGGCAGGAGCGGGAGCTGAGCGGGAAGGGGACGGACGCCGCGGGAGCCTTCGGGATGTCTATTGCTGCCGCTCCCTCCCCTCGCCGGGAGCTTGGGTTTCCCGGGGTGTGTGCTGATTCTCAATAAAAAGGGAAAAGCACGATCCAAGTTAATTTTCCAGCGCCGACAGGAAATGCTGTTTCCTGCATCGTTCAACACTGGTGCCAACAAGACTGACACAGGAGCCCATTGTCCCGCGAACAATGTGGCGATGGGGAAGGACGCCTGAGAAAACAGACCCCGGCCGCGTGAGCGCGTTTGTTGATCCTTCCCCATAGGGTTGTGTGTGTCTGTGTGAGGTGTCTGTGTGGGTAGGTGTATATGTGGTGTATGTCTGTGAGATTGTGTGTGTAGGTGTGTCTATGTGTGGTGTGTGTGGGAGTGTGTCTGTGTGGGAATGTGTCTGTGTGGATGGGTGTCTGTGCTGTGTGTGTTTGGTGTGTGTCTGTGTGTGTCTGTGGGAATGTCTGTGTGTGTGTCTACATAGCATGTGTGTCTGTGTGGGTAGATGTGTTTGTGTATGTGTGGTGTGTGTCTGTGGAAAGTGTGTATGTGTGTGTCTGTGGTGTGTTTGTGTGTGTGAGTAGGTGTGTGTGTGCATGCGTGGTGTGTATCTGTGGTGCGTGTGCATGCATGTATGTGTGTATGCATGAGTGTGTGTACATGTACGAGTGTGTGTGTGTGCGCGTATGTGTGTGTGTGTCAGGCTGAATAGGCTGGTAGAGGCAGGGCACTGTCCCTTCCTGCCGTGCCTCTGCTTCCCTGGCAGGCCCCGAAGTGGCAAAAGAGATCTAGCCGTCCAAAACTTTCAAAAGAAAAAAATGAGAAAGAAAAAGAAAGGGAGAAAAAGGGGTGAAGAAAAGGATAGAAAAGGAAAATTTTAAAAAGAAAGAAGGGAAAGGGGAAAGAAAAGAAAATCTTCTCAAGGTCTTCCCAGGGGCTCGTTTCGAACCCGCAGCTAGCCAAGGGCAAATGCATACTTGAAAGTGCCACACCTCTCGTCCACCCTGTACCCAGTCCAGCCCACCTAGCACCCCCTGTTCATGCCGCACCCCATGTCCACCGGCCCGCTGTCCACCCTGCACCCTCTGTCCAGTCGCTCTCTGTTCACCCTGTGCCCAATCCACCTGCTCGCTCTCCACCCTGCGCCCTCTGTCCACCCGCTGTCCACCCTGAGCTCCCATCCACCCACACGCTGTCCACCCCGCGTCCCATGTCCACCCGCCCGCTGTCCACCCTGCGCCCCCTATCCACCCGCACGCTGTCCACCCCGCGCCCCATGTCCACCAGCCCAGCCCTGAACGCCCGCAAAGCCGAGTGGAGAGCAGTGGCCGCAGTGCGGCGCCAAGCTAGGGCTGGGCTAGGCTGACCCGCGCGAACCCCAGGGGCGTCTGGGCGGCCAGGCTGGGTGGCGGTTGTGCACGTAGGAGTGTCCCCCGAGCCCAGCCGTTCGGCCGGCCTGACCCGCGGGTGACCAGATACGAGCAACGCGTGCGCCCCGATCTGTGCCTGGAGGGAGGGGGGCTCGGTGCCGCGCGCCGGGTAGGGGTGACGGTCTGGGGCGACTTCCACGGGGCAGGCGGGGGCGCGGGAGCAGCGCGCAGCTGCAGGGTCATTCCACCTGAGCGCCCTGGGGTCAGGGCCGGGGCCTGAGGACACGGCGCTGGGCTCCAGGGGACCCGGGTTCACGCCGGCGCCCGAGCGCCATCTCCCCGCCCTCCGCCGGCTCACGTAGTCCTGGGGTTCGGGACGTGAAGTGCCGGCGCGAGGCTGCTCAGGCCACCACATGGGCCGGGCGATAAACAATCGCACAGGATACACAACACCCTGGACTGTCACAAGCCCCTCGCAGGAAAAGATAAATAACATCTGAGGAGCCGCAGCGCGGCTTCCCCGGGCTGAACAAAAACTAGGAGGTGGGGGACGGTGGGGGGGAGTAAACAACAGAACCGAAGCGTTCCCGCACGAAGCTTGGGCCAGCCGAGAAAATCAGATGCAGTCTCCTTCCCTTTGGTGCCCATCCGTGGGGGTTTCTCCACATGGAAAAGAGCGACACACACACCACACCACACACTCAGTTCAAACTTGGCCCTTTAAAGCAATGGGCAGTCTCTCTCTGGGTAAGAGGCGCGTTTCCCCAGCACTGCAGGAAACGTTTTGGAGACCAAGTGGCTTTTCTGTAGAGGACTCTGCAGAATTTTTTGGGGGGGGAAAATTTACAACTTTTTCCCGAAGGTTTCCCAAAGCTTCCCAAAGGTTTGCTCCTTGGGATCAGAGCAGGTAGCGACCGAAACCACCCTTATACCCATGGTTTCATTTCAATTTCTAATATAAAGAAAATCTCTATCCCCCTGTTTAAACAGAAAGGGAGGAGCACCAAAATCCAAACCAGAGAACTACAGATACTCCATGGGTACAATTAAATGTCTGTTAACAACACACACGGGCTGTGGTGGCTCACACCTGTAATCCCATGCTTTAGAAGGTAGAGACAAGAGGATCGCTTGAGGCCAAGAGTTTGAGAGCAGCCTGGGCAACATAGCAAGACCCCATCTCTACAAAAAGTTTAAAAATTAGTGGGGCATATTGGCACATGCCTGTAGTCCCAACTACTCTGGAGGCTGAGGTAGGAGGATTGCTTGAGCCCAGGAATTCGAGGCTACAGTGAGCTATGGTTGTGCCACTGCACTCCAACCTGGGCAACAGAGTGAGACCCTGTCTCTTAGAAAGAACCAAAAACCTACAGGGTTTTTACCTGGTAGTCCTTGATTTCTCCCACCTGGATTTGGAGTGCTCAAAGCACTCCTTTGCCTTCTGTGAACTGGTTGGACCCAGCAAGGCTGGCCTCTGTGAGTCGCCCCTCTCTTCTCTTACTTTGTAGACTCAGCTAGTTTTCAGACTGCTGGTCTCCACTGCCCAAACAGGATCACTTAAGAAGTTTAGCCTTGGCTGGGCGTGGTAATCCCAACTCTTTGGGAGGCCAAGATGGGTGGATCACGAGGTCAGGAGTTCAAGACCAGCCTGGCCAATATGGTGAAACCTCGTCTCTACTAAAAATACAAAAATTAGCTGGGTGTGGTGGCGCGTGCCTGTAGTCCCAGCTACTCGGGAGGCTGAGGCAGAAGAATCACTTGAACCGGGGAGGTGGAGGTTGCAGTGAGCCGATATTGCACCACTGCACTCCAGCCTGGGTGACAGAGCAAGACTCTGTCTCAAAAAAAAAAAAAAAGAATTTCAGCTTCACACCTGTCTCTCTCATAGTCTCTTGAGCACTGCTCAAACTGCACTACATGAGATTTATTACTTGCATTAAGGCTTAGGCACCCCCCACATCAATTCCCCTGTATAGAGTTTACTCTTTATTTATACACATAATTAATCTGTTCCTGTGAACTGGGCCACTGCAGGAACTCATAGTAGTCTGTCTGTTCAATAATCTGTAGCTTATGTTAATGAGTTTATGTAATGTTTTTTGATTAGTGAAAATGGGGGTTCAGGACTGGGGGGATGTGGTGAGAGTATGGGGCAACCACTTACTAAATACAATTCATAACCGACTGATATTCTCCTTTCTCTTGACCGCTCTGATCCCTAGCTCAGTAGTGATGTATAGAGTGTCTAAATTTCTAGATGTTCCTCAAGGTTTCTCATGCCAGCCAAGTGGCATGAGACATCTGGGTTGGATGCTGGCACAGGTCAGTGACTGGTTGTGATGGCAGCAGCCAGCCGTTTGGTGTGGCCACTGCCATCACACAGGCCGTTGCAGGGACGGCACAGGGAGGAGGCAGGCAGTCCCATCCACTTCCCCCACAGCCTGCTGCCCTGGGGGCTGCACAATGGTGCCGGGCCAGGTTGTGTGCCAAGCGAGCGGAAGCTCCAGCCACCTCTGAGTGCCAGAGCCACAGTGGGAGCTTGCAGCAATAGGTACGTTGACCTTGTCCCAGATGCCAGCCAAGGCCCAGTGAGGACCTGGAGCCCTGGGGCCCCAGGCTTCAAGGGGGCACTGTTAGGTGCCATGCTCCATGGAGCTGGCAGGAGCCAGCGACAAGTGGGAGCCCTGCTCCTTCCAAGTTGGCAGGGCAGGAGCTCTGCAGGTGCAACTGTGGCTCCCCAAGCTGCTGCTGCAACCCAGGCACCCCGGTGCTCTTGGGAGCCTGGAATAGGCAGGAGCCCTGCCCTCCTGGGTAGGGCTGCAGCCCCCAAGTCGTGGCTTTGGATTTGAGCCTCCAGCTCCACAGAGCAGGTAGGAGCCCTGCCCAACTTCCCCAGCCCCCAACCCTCTCACCCTCTCAGCACCCCCAATAGCTGCAGCTGCCAAAACAGGGGCTGCAGACCCAGGCATTCCTGCACTGTTGGGGGCCCTGGGAAGCCCTGCGCTGTTGCCCTTGCAGGCTCAAAGGGACCTACTCCCACTGCCTGGTCTCTCCCTGCTCTGATCTCAGAGTTGGGACCAAGTCCTGGTGCTGTCACAGACCGGCAGGGAGTGTGCACATTGGGGACAATGCTGACATGCCAGTCCCCTGCTTCCTTGGTCCCCTGTGAACTTTGGGAATGGAGGAGCATGGGAGGGGAAGCTGAGGGGGCCTGAGGGCAGCTGGGTGCCGGCCTGCAGGTGCCCTTTGGTGCCATCAGCCTGGGCACCATGGATGGCCATGGGAGGAAGGGGACAACTCCCCAGTGAAGCCCCACCTTCAGGCCAGGGAAGGCCTGAAGCCTGGATATAGGGCTGCCAGTCTTGTGGACTGGAGGGAAAACTCATGGTGTTTTTTCCTGGGCCTGTCCATGGTTGCCCATGGACCAATCAGCACACACTTCCCCCTTCTGAGGCCCATACAAACCCCAGGATTAGCCAGAGCAGGGCAGAGGACAGAGAGGATAGAGAGACATGGCAGGGATGTCCAGGTGCAGACAGGAGCTACGTCTCTGCTGATAGCTGGAGATACAGGGCAACCAGCTGCAGAAAGGAGCAATCCCTCTCCAGGGCTTTCTTTTCCTCCTTTCTGCTGAGAGCAGCACATGTGAGGAGCAACCCTTCTCCAGGGCCTCCTCTTTGCTCACAGCAGCAGATGTCAGGAGGACCAGTAGCAGAGAGGAGCTACCCTCTCCAGGGCCTCCTCTCTGCTGACAGCTGAGCACTGAACTGGACTGACCTGCATACAGAGAGGAACTACCAAATGTGGGTCTCTCTGAGCTGTTACTGGACAAATGAGTCCTAATTTTATAATGTCTAGTCTCTAGACATTAAAGAGGTTGCCTATGTATGGCAGAAGTAGAGTTAGTAAACTAACACATTTTGTACATGTTGTTAAAATTCATAGAAAGGCTGTCTTCTGAAAGGAGCTTTGGAATTGAAATGGTAACGTCAGCTCTAAGTGACACATGTGCCTATATCTACCAGGTTAGTGGTGGAGAGGCGTTGGCAGGAATGACAGATTCTAAACCATAATGTTCCTACTTAGAAGACACTTTAAGATCTAACCATTGTTACATGTGTGTAGTTTATTCAACACTACTGTGTATATAGTGGACAAACTTCAGTCCTTATTTGAAACATCTAGTCTGTCTAGATGTCTAGAAGGGCACAAAATTTGTTAAAAGTAGATGTAGTAAATAACACATTTTGTAGATATCCTTTTGATTCATATAAAATACTGTCTTTTGGAAATTGATCAAACCACTTCCTTGAGCAGTTCACATTATTATATTCGTACTGGTTCAGAGAGGAAGGAAGAGCAGAAAGTGCAAAGGGCTTCATACTAGTGTGTTTACGGTGATGCACACTGACCATTGCCCCTTATGTCTGCATTCTCTTTTACTGTGCTATATATATAGTGTATATAAGTGGACAGAGGAGTCCTAATTTGCAACATCTAGTCTTTCTCGATGTTAAAGAGGTTGCTAGTGTGTGACAAAAGTAGAGTTAGTAAACTAATACATTGAGTAATTTTGTGTTAAAATTCATAGGGAAGACTGTTTTTAAAAACACAGCAGTGAAATTGTTAAAATCCCCTCTAAGCATTACGAATGCTTATACCTGTCCACTGGGTGGATAGAAGTCAGAAGTGAAAGGATTCTAGGTCAGAATATTCCTATTTAGAAGACACTTTCAAATTATAGACTGTGTTATGTATATGCACCATTTATTTATTCAATGCTACTGTACAGATAGTGGAAAATGTAAGTCCCTTTGGAAACATCTAGTCTTTCTGGATGTTTAAAATTGCACAAGATTAAAAGTAGAGGTCTGAGGCCAGGTGCAGTGGCTCATGCCTGTAATCCCAGCACTTTGGGAGGCCGAGGCAGGCGGATCACAAGGTCAGGAGATTGAGACCATCTTGGCTCACCTGGTGAAACCCTGTCTCTACTAAAAAATACCAAAAAATTAGCCAGGGGTGGTGGCATGTGCCTGTGGTCCCAACTATTCGGGAGGCTGAGGCAGGAGAATCGCTTGAACCCAGGAGGCAGAGGTTGCAGTGAGCTGAGATCGCACCATTGCACTCCAGCCTGGGCAACAATAGCATAACCCTGTCTCAAAAAAAAAAAGTAGAGGGCTAAAGCAACACTCTTTAAACTTTTTTTTTTTCGTTATTTCCTAGGAGCGGTTGCACTTGGGAATGGAATTGTTAAACTCGATGTTTTGGAGAGTATGCTGACTATTCACTGGGTGGCTGCGGGTGGGGGGATGAGGAGGTATGCAGGGAGAAGGGTTCTGTGCCCTTGAGTTGGGTTAGTTTAGGTGGTCTCACCGTTGTTCTACATGTGCATTTTGGTTAACGTTGTTGTGTGTTAAAAATGAACAAGTCCTAATGCTCAAAGAATGTGAAAAGTTGAGGTAGTAAAGCAATCCCTTATAAATGTTTTTTTGTTAGCTTTTAGGGAGGCCTGTCTGGGAGTGACCTCTGTTAATCTACCTTTTGGAGCTAGACATCCTATACTTAGTAACCGGGATGGTTGAAAAGGAAAAAGAGAAAAGGTGAAGGGAAGGGCTTTCTGCTAATATCTCCATATCTAGAAGATGGTTTTACATGATAATCATAGTTCTATATGAGCATTTTTAGTAAAGTGCCTGTGTTCATTGTGGACAGAATTCATTATTTTGCAACATCTAAGCTTTATGAATGTCCTGGGGTGATAATGTATGATAAAAAGTGGAGCTAGCAAATTAACCAATTTGTAAATATCTTTTGGTTATAACTGATGGAAAAGATGCATCTTGGACATGGAATTGTTTTTTCGTTTGGTTGTTTTTGTTTTTTGAGACAGTCTTGCTTTGTTGCCCAGGCTGGAGTGCAGTGGCATGATCTCAGCTCACTGCAACCTCTGCCTCCCAGGTTCAAGCAATTCTCCTGCCTCAGTCTCCTGAGCAGCTGGGACTACAGGCACATGCCAGCACGCCCAGCTAATTTTTTATATTTTTAGTAGAGACGGGGTTTCACCACATTGACCAGGCTGGTCTCGAACTCCTGACGTCATGATCCACCCGCCTCGGCCTCCCAAAGTGCTGGGATTACAGGCGTGAACCATCATGCCTGGCTGGACATGGAATTGTTAAACCACCTCTGAGCAGTGTGTGTCAGGACTTGTTCATTACGTTGGCCGCAGGGGACAGAAGGAAGTATAAAAAGAGAGATGTATGCAGATGTGTCCATATTTGCATTTTGACGATAGCCATTGATGTCTGTGCATCTCTTTTGGCTGTACTATAGGAATACATTAAGTAACTCAGTGGAAACATACCTTCTTGCTAATATTTTAATGGTGTAGATCTGCTAAATGCATCCTCTTAGAAACATTATACTTAGTGTATTCTATCGCTGCGTGTTTCATTTTAAATCGAGCATTGAGGGACTGCAGTATTTTAATCAGAACTCTGCCAATGCTTTTATATAGAGATGCGTTGCCATTTTTATCTTCTGTGAAGTTTTTGTCTCAAGAAAGGCAGGATTACATTTTTTTTCTAACAGAGTGAGTTGGTGTAGTGTATTCTTGGTTATCAAAATTCTCCTATAGCTGTGGGATTTTGAGTTGGTAAATATTCATGATGTGTGAAAAAGCATGATACATACTGTACAGTCTCAGTCCCAAAAATTGGATGTTGTGTCCACACACACACACACAGGACCTGGAAAGACACGTCAGACTGTAAACTGCTTGTAATTGTGGATGAGTCTGTTCTTTGCTTTTTGTGTTTTTCTGTTTTCTATAATGCACATATTAACTTTTTTTTAAAAAAAAAAGGTTTTCAAATCTGGAAAAAAAAGACAAAAGTGATGTTTAGTCTGGAAAAGAGGAGATACCTCAGGAGACTTGAGAGCAGTTTTCGTATTTGAAATGTATGAAAAGATGTCAGATAAAATAAGAATTGAAATCATGTAGTCTCCCATGCCAGAAGCAAAGACTCATAGGCACGAACTGCAGAGAAACTGACTGGACTCAAACACACACGCTGTGCCCCACCAACAATAATAAACCCATCACGCAGTCAAAGTGGTTCCAAGATGACAGGGCCTGCCAGAGAAGCCTGAAATCAGAGTGATTATCTACAGTTTACATTGCACCATTCCTAGTGGCCCGTGTATTTTGGTAACAGACAGACTTCTGATTGATACAGCTGTCTCAGGAGGAAGTAAGATCCCCCAAAAGAAGTCAGATTATGGTGGAGCCTGGATGACTCCTTACACAGTAAGATAGGAGTCAAGCATCCCTTGGGGGGACAGTGTTTAAGACTTCTTTTATCACCACCTATTTACTATTCCATTATCTGCATATTTCTGTTTTGCTGTGGGCTAAACAAGCAAAACTGTGCCTTGCTGTGATTTCTTAAACCTAATGAGGTCATTAAGGTACTTTTACATTACTGTTTTGTAAAGAAAAGTATGCATCATGGAAACAACCAAGAAATGGACAATTCTGGGCTTACAGATTAGAGTTTCAACACATAACCACTCATTGCTAATGACATAATGTTCATAAATACTGCGGATTTGAATAATTAAGACACTGCTGGTAGGAATGTCAAAGGGCACAAACATTTGAGAAAACAATTTGACGATTTCTTATAAATTTAAACATACGCTTTCCAAATGACCAAGCTACCCCACTCCAAGGTACTTTTCCAAGAAAGGAGAACTTACGTCCACACAAAGACGTATATGCAAGTGTTTGTAGCAGCTTTATTTCTAATGGTGAAAATCGAAAAGAATTTGAATGTCTGTCAACTAGTGAACTGATAAATTATAGCACATACATCCACACAATGGAATACTCAGCACTAGAAAGGAAGTGTATTAGTGATACATGCAAGGATATGAGTGAGTCTCACAAGCATTATGCTAAGTGAAAGAAGCCAGACACAAAAGCTATATACTTTTCATACTTTATGATTTTGTTTATTTGAAATTTGGAAAAGACAGAACTACAGGTACAAAAATCAGATTAGTGGTTGCCTGAAACTGGTGTTGTGGGCAGGGCTTGACGGCAATAGAGCACAAGAAAACTATTTTGGGATGATGGAAATATTCTATATCTTGATGGTGGTGGTGGTTATACAATGATATACATCTTTCAAACTCATAGAACTGCATGCTAAGGGGGGAACTGCATACTAAGGGGGAAATTTTACTCTCTGTATTTTATTTTATTTTATATTTTTAGAGATGGGGATTTCAGTATATTGCCCAAGCTGGTCTGGAACTAGGCTGAAGCCATCCTCCTACCTCAGCCTCCCAAGAGTCGCTGCACCTTGCTGTGCCTGGCTGTATGTAAATTACAGCTCAATAAAACTGACTTGTAAAAAGCTCTGTCCTCATTTTTAATAGTTATCATCTGGTGACTCACATAGAGTTGATATTCAGTAAATGTTTGTTGAATGAATCTGCATGGAAGTTTTGTTTTTTAACGTAGTCAAATTGTGCAGAGATGAACTGGAAGTGAGTAAGCTCTCTGTTCCTCTCGAAGGTGCTCTGCTCTCTGTGTGGGGGAACTCTCCCCTCCATGATCCCTCGTGACTTGGAGGTGGCATGGGAGGGCGTGCCCATGCCAGAGGGAAGCAGTGCCACTGTATCGAGTCAGCTTTCTGATAAGTCTTATTTATCCTGGAACTGCATCTTCATTTAGGACACTCCCTGCAGACAACCCAATACTGAAAAATACAAACATTGTTCTGAGGGGCTGCATGGGCAAGGCCTGGCCGGGAACACTGCCTGAAGGAAAATCCCTCATCTCGGGGCAACAAAGGATTCTAAAAATGAAAGTGCCATTCCCAAGTATCCCTATTTCCTTCTAATTTTCTAATCTAGCCACTGTCTTTTTAAGTTGAATGTAGAAAAAAACAGATCATAAAACTCCCCCCTCCAAAATTTAAATAATTTACTGCCAGTAATTACTAGCTGGCTCTAGGCAATATAAAAACATACCAATTTATATGTATAGAGCAGTTACTCTACATTTTTTTTTGTCAAATGAGTTTTCTCTACAAATAATTTTTCATTGGATTTTTTTTTTTTACCATCATAATCATTTTTAAGTGTATAGTTCCACAGTGTTGTTTATTCACATGCTGTGCAACCAATCTTCAGAACTCATTTGTCTCATGGAACTGAAACTCCATGCCCATTAAATACGAACTCCCCATTGCTCCCTCCCTGCCAGCCGTAGTTGGTACCATTCCACTTTCTGTGGATGATTTGAGGGACCTCATATGAGTGGACTCATACAGCACTTGTTGTTTTGTGACTGATGTAGCTCACTTAGCATAATAACCTCAAGGTTCATTTATGTTTTCACATGTGTCAGAATTTCCTTCACCTTTAAGGCTGAGTGATGTCTCACTGTGTGTTCCACCACATTTTATCTATTCATCTGCCTATTGATACTTGGGTCACTTCAGCCTTTTGACTAGTGTGAATAATGCTGCTATGAATGTGGGTTACAAATATCTCTTCAAGATCCTGCTCTTATTCTTTTAGGTATATAGCCAGAAGTGCAATTGCTGGATCCTATGGTAATTCTGTTTCTAAATATTTGAGGAATCTTCATACCGTTTTCAACAATGGCTGTACCATTTAACATTCCCATCCACAGTGCACAAGGGTTTCAATTTCTGCACGTCCTTGTCAATGTTTGTTATTTTCTTTCTTTCATTTACTTACGTTTTTGATAGCAGCTCATCCTAATGAGTGTGAAGTGGTATCTCATTGTGGTTTTGATTTGCATTTCCCCATTGACTAGTCAGGTTGAACATCTTTCCATGTGCTTGTTGGCCATTTATATGTCTTTTTTGGCAAAATGTCTATTCAAGGCCTTTGCACAATTTTTAATTGGGTTGTTTGTTTTTTTGTTGTTGAGTTGTAGGAGTTCTTAATATGTTCCAGGAACTATCCTCTTATCAGATGTATGACTTGCAAATATTTCCTCCCATTCTATGAGTTGAATCATGGGATTCTTTTAAGCAACAATTTCTTCTAGTGGGGGAGCCTGTGCTTTAGCAAGCTCCCCCGGTGATACTATATACCACAGGGCTTTGCATCACTGTTCCGATGCACATACGATGGACTGAACTTTCATTAACATATTTATGTAATAATATCAGTGATAATTTATGAAACCCTAGCATCCTTGGGAAGTGAAGTCTGGGGACAGGCTAAGAAATTTTATCTTTTTTTTTTAGATCAAAAGTTTCTCCTACCTGTTTCCATGACCTTGTTAGGCTTCACTCTCCTCTGGTTCTCCTTTTGCCTCTCTGGGTGTGCCATGTTAGTCCCTCTCGGTACTGTCTCATACTCCTTCTATTTATTAAATGTGAAGTTTCCCACAGCTCTTTTCTCAGCCCTATTCTTTCTCAACAGGTACCTTCCCTAAACAACGTACTGTGCCCTTGACTTTGATAGCGATGCCTCCCAGATTGACCACCCCAGGCTAGCCCAGACCCAGACGCACATGTGCCTTCCAGACATATCTGTAGGAGCGCTAACAGCACTTCAAATTCAATGTATTCAAACCTTATTTGTTCTTTCCCAACTTGAACTCCTTTGCATTTGCCAAAGCCGGAAACCTCACAGTCTACCTCGCCCTTAACCCCCATGTTCACTCAGTCATTGAATTCTGCTAATGCTGTTTGCTAGTTAGCCATCAGAGTCACTGATCCTCCTCTTCATTCTGGCTTGACCCAGTCTTGGTTTGGCAAGTCATATTCAGAGAAGCTTGAGGCTTCTCACTACGCACAGGTGGACATACTCATTCAACTCACAATGAATGTAAGATGCTATGAATGTAAGATGCTACACCCCAGGCGAACAGGTTGTGAAAGTGCCAAGAGCTTTCTCCAGGGACTGGCCAAAGACACCATAGAACAGTGTGGTGGTTTGGGAGGGGGAGGGCAATTCTGTGCCACAGGGGCTATTTGGTGATGTCTAGAGATTGGGTGGTGGTGGTGGTGAGGTGCTACTGGCAACCAGCAGGTAGATACCAGGGATGCTGCTAAATATCCTCTAATGCACAGGACAGTTGCCCCCACCAACAAAGAATTGTCCAGTCCTCAAAGTGCCGAGGTTGAGAAATTCTCCCCTAAGATGATCTTTAACCTTTTGTTCCCCACCCAGATCTCTCTTACTGGGGGATGCACCAAAGACCAGCTGTTCAGTGTCAATGGCTACCAGCTCACAACAACATCCCACACAGACGGGAGCCACCTGCATGT
This sequence comes from Ateles fusciceps, assembly GCA_036589455.1. Classification (NCBI taxonomy): domain Eukaryota; kingdom Metazoa; phylum Chordata; class Mammalia; order Primates; family Atelidae; genus Ateles; species Ateles fusciceps. The sequence continues at coordinate 1,841,890 of JAZHEH010002853.1, read as the reverse complement.
CTGCGAGATTCCCTGTCCCTCCTTTTCACTCCCGTCAAGGCACCCTCAGCCAATGACTGAGGGATACAGGGATACAAAAGCCCAGACACCTATCTTCAAAGAAGTAACTCTGTGGTGCCATTTATGTTCCAGAGCAACTGCAGGATTGAGCTGAGGCTGGACTCCAGCTGAAACCACATGCAACAGACTGAATGCTTGTGTCCCCCCCTAAATTCATATGTTGAAACCCTAATACCAATGTGATGATGGTATTAGGGAGGTAACTGGGTCATAAAGATGGATCCCCCATTAATGGAATTAGCGCCCTTATAAGAAGAGACCAGAGAGCTAGCTGGCTCCCTCTTCTCCATGTGAGGACACAGCAAGAAGGTGGCAGTCTGCAAGCCACGAAGAGAGCCCTCACCAGAGCCTGCTTATGCCGGCACTCTGACCTTGAACTTCCAGCCTCCAGCACTGTGAGAAATAAATGTGTGTTGTGTAAGTCCTCATTCTGTGGTAATTTGTTGTAGCAGCTCAAGTTGACTAAGATGTGGCATCTTTTCTTAGCTGCTCTGCTTCTATTTCCTACTTCTTTTCTCTCCCTTCAGATCCTTTATGAGAGTGTGCCCCCAAAATGCCACTTGTACAGGAATCTTTCTCTCAGCTCAGCTTCTAGGAAACCTGACCTAAGACACAGGCCATGACCAACATTCACCAGTGTGAGAGAGCAGAAGATGGAAAGGTCAACCGAAGCCCCTGGCAGCTGACAGGAGCCAGGACGACTCCTGAGGGCTTCTCTGGCAATGATGCTTAGCCAAGCGATGACCAACTAATGGGGTAGCTCCCTGGGGAAGCTGAATTAACAATACCATGCAATCAGTTAAACCAGTGAATGAGTATGAAATTCTTTCAATAAATGTTAAAGTTGGTAGAGAATGTGTTATAGCTTTGTTTTAGACACTCAGTGAAAGTCTAATACCTGGTTTTAGACACCTGAGTTCAAGTCCATGGAAACAACCCTTCTGTATTAGTGTGTTTTCACACTGCTGATAAAGACATACCTGAGACCGGGGCAATTTACAAAAGAAAGAGGTTTAATGACTTACAGTTCCACATGGCTGGGGAGGCCTCATAATCGTGGTGGAAGGCAAGGAGGAGCAAGTCACATCTTACATGGATGGCGGCAGGCAAGAGAGATTGGGAAGGGGAACTCCTGCGTATAATACCATCAGATCTCGTAATATTTATTTGCTATCACGAGAACAGCAGGAAGACCTGCCCCCATGATTCAATTACCTCCCACCAGGTCCCTCCCACAAAACATGAAAATTCAAGATGAGATTTGGGTGGGGTCACATCCAAACCATATTGCCTTCCTCTTGTCTTCCAGATTTCCATTGTAGCCACTCATTCTTCTATCAAGTGCAAGTCAGATCAGAGCCTTTTCCTGCACACAATTCTTTGACTCCCGATCATCCGCAGGTGAAAGTCAATGGTCCATTGCCTGACAGAGGTCCTTATGATCTAGCTCCTACCTGCCTTTTTTGGTGCATCTCTTTCTGCTCTCCTGGAATATACTTTAAGCTCTTGAAAACATGGAGCTACTTTAGTTCCCTAAACATTCTTCCTTCTTAATATGCTAGTCCCCTTGTCTTTCCTCACCTGTTCTCTCCCCACTGACACCTGGCAATCTCCCACTCACCCTCCAAGTCTGAGATTTACAGGGTCATTTCACTTGAGGGCTGACTTCAGGAATCGTTTCTCTGAGTTCTTTTTTTTTTTTTTTTAGACAGTGTCTCACTCTGTTGCCCAGGCTGGAGTGCAGTGGCATGATCTCTGCTGAATGCAACCTCCATCTCCCGGGTTCAAGCGATTCTCCTGCCTCAGCTTCCCAAGTAGCTGGGATTACAGGTGCCCGCCATCATACCCAGCTAATTTTTGTATTTTTAATATAGACAGGGTTTCACCATGTTTGCCAGGCAGGTCTCAAACTCCTGACCTCAGGTGACTCACCCACCTTGGCCTCCCAAAGTGCTGGGATTACAGGCATGGGCCACCATGCCCAGCCCTTTCTCTGAGTTCTAACTGCACTTTGTTTAGTCCACCACCAGAGCAGTTATCATTCTACTCTAATTGTTCATCTGCATTGTCTTTCCTGTAATCTAAAATTCCTTGAGCTCAGGAACTGTCTATTTTTATTTTGTATCCTAGGACCCAATAAGGAATTTGGGTACACTGGAGTATATTTAGTGCTTCAGGAAGTAGATTCTGAACTTGAACTGCCTGCATTCCCAGCTCTGTCACTAGCTATGGGACTTTGAACAAGGTACTTAGCATTCTGTTTTATTACCTGTAAAACGGAGATCATGACGTTGGCTTCTCAAGTTATTGTGAGGAGTAGCAAGCTTATCCAGGCGAAAGCAGGGTGCCTGAGCAGGTGGGTAAGGGCTGGATCATAAGGCACAATTCCTGGAACACAGTAAGCATGCAATCAATACTAATTTTTATAGATGTTCACTGCATAGTGTTATTCTGACTGCTCACCCCTGCCCTCAGAGTATTGATGAATAAACAACAGATACAAAGAAGTGCTATTCTACCAGCCAGACAGTAAATATAAGAGACATACTTGTTTACTTTAAAGAGAGGTGACGTGCTGTTTACCTAATCTACCCGTCAGTGCTCTATCAGACCCTTTTCCTGCTGGGCTATTCTGGGAAGATGGTATTTGAGATAAGCCCTGAAAGATGAGATGAAGTCAGCAGAGAGTGGAAGGGAGCGCGTCCTTGGACAGAGGGAAGAGCTTGTGCAAAGGCCCCAAGGCAAAAACAAAAATCGAGCCCAACTCCTCATTCCCTCCCACTCCACTAACTCTCTAAAGTTCCACATGGCTGGAGAGGCCTCACAATCGTTATGGAAGACAAGGAGGAGCAAGTCACATCTTACATGGATGGTGGCAGGCAAAGAGAGATTGGGCAGGGAAACTCCTCCCCCTTATGATACCATCAGATCTTGTGAGACTTATTTGCTATCACAAGAACAGCACAGGAAAGACCTACCCCCATGATTCAATTATCTGCCACTAACGGGAAAAATAGAGTGTTCCAGGGATCAAGAGGAAGCCGGTGTATCTGATGCTTAAAAAGTTACAGGGATGTATCAATGGACCTGGTGCTAAATAATAATAATAATGATAAAGTTAGAAGGAAAGAAGAATGAGATGAAGTTGAGATAAAAAAAATCAGATCATGCAGAACCTTGTAGGAAAGCATGTGGGTCTTATCCAAGGTGTGATGGGAAGGTTTCAGGCAGTGTAATAAGATGATCTGTTTTCTGTTTTTTAAAAAAGATTGTCTGACTCAGGAGTCTTTTGTGTTAATAGGTAAACTCTGTAAATTCAAAAGAAAAGTTATTGGCAATTTCAAGGATTAAACTATGAGTTTTCCATGTGTCTCTGAAATTGTTAAATGCCATTTTAAGGGCAGGCGTGGTGGCTCACACCTGTAATCCCAGCACTTTGGGAGGCTGAGGCAGGCAGATCACGAGGTCAGGAGATCGAGGCCATCCTGGCCAACATGGTGAAATCCCGTCTCTACTAAAAATACAGAAAATTAGCTGGGCGTGGTGACACACGCCTGTCATCCCAGCTACTTGTGAGGCTGAGGCAGGAGAATCGCTTGAACCCGAGAGGTGGAGGTTGTAGGAACCAAGATCGCGTCATTGCACTCCAGCCTGGGTGACAGAGTGAGACTCTCTCTCAAAAAAAAAAAAAAAAAAAGCCATTTTAATTTCCAGGAATGTGTAGGAAATTTGTAAATCTACTTTTAAAAACAAATCAGCTATTACCCTTAAATGTTAAGGGAAATAGCTGATTTGTTTTTAAAAGTAGATTTATGAAAGTCCACAGGCATATAAGTGTAACATTTTAATTTTATTTTTTATGCCATAACAAAGGATGAGTATTTGTTGGTAATTTTTTATTTGATTAGATCATTTCAGGCAGATCTTACATTCAGAAGTTTTATTGCCATAACCGCTATGGGCAAGACCTTGGTGATCATCTGCAAAGATTTGGTTAAGACTTGAATTGTAAAATTCTGCTTGCATCTATTGCTGTTTTAAAAATGGCAGCTATGATTTCAAAGCTTAAGTTAAGGTAATGGGAATCATTTCTTTAAGTGAAAGGGGATTAGATGGTGCCTATGTAAATTCTATACATTTAAAAGATTAATTTCCATCAAATGGGCAATATTTTTCTGTAATATTTTCTTGCCTGAAATCAGTTTGTTCGTGTCTATGTATTTTAAAAATGGTTTTACTTATAGTTTATTTTATCTATAGCCTTACAATTAGCAATTTCAATAGTGAAATAATTACTTTTTGGTATATCCTTAACGTTGTTAAAAGTGATTTTAATTTCCGGCGTTTCTTTTGTAAGAGTTGACTCAGGCTGTTTTGTGGTGAATATATGAAGTGGGGGGCAGCAGTGGAATCAGACCCGTTGTGAGAGATGGGTGGGGTGAGGGTGGCTCAGATGATGTGCAACCCTGGGAGAAATGGAGGGAGCCGAGATGCAAGCACACTCAGGGGGTGGAAAGACAGGCCCCACCAAGCCATTGGATGTGGAGGTGAGAACGAGGGAGCAATCACGGAGTGTGCCTCCGGTTCTGGCTCCAGTGGATGGCCGGATGGTGCAGGTGGAGAGGAATGGGTTTGCCGGGTGGTGAGGGAATCAAGGGCTCCACTTTGGACATTTTACTTTAAAAGCAAAGCATGCAAGAAAGTGGACCTCAGGGAGATAGCGAGCAGAATGGTGGGTACCAGAGGCGGTGAAGGGAGGGGGCGCATGAAGAGAAGTTGGTTAGTGGGCACCAAAACAGGGTTAGGTAAAAGGAATAAGTCCTAGCATTTAATAGCACAGTGTAGGAAAGTTAGAGTTAACAATCATGTATTGTATATTTCAAAACAGTCGTAAGAGGAGATTTGTAATGTTCCCAGCACAAAGGAAAAATAAATGTTTGAGGTGATGGACATCGTAGTTGCCCTGTTTTGATCATTACACGTTGTGTATGTGTATCGAAATATCACATGGACCGCCAAATTAGTACAACTATGATATATTAATTTTTAAAAAATAAAGCAAAGCCTACCTCCAAGTGGAGTTGTCATATTGGAAGCTGGATGGAGAAGTCTGGAGATTGGAGAGGATTGGGGCGTCCTTTGGGGATCCTGAGCATAGAAAAGGGCATCTTCATTAGCGAGGATGCTGTCGCCCAGGAGAAAGCGCAGACGGGAGGAGAGAGGCTACAGCCAGCCCTGGGAAGCCAGCCTTTAGAGTCGTGCATCCTTGGCGGGGGAGGCAGAGAGGAGTCTGCAGCAGGTTCTAAAAAAGAACAGTGAGAGAGTCAGGAGACAGAGCAGCCGAGCTTCCGAAGCCAGGAGGGGAGTGAGGAATTAGTTAGGTAAATCCAGTGCAAAGGTCAAGTAAGATAAACACAGAAACCCTGTTATTTGGATTTGCAATATGGAGGTGTTAAGTGGCTTGGACAAGAGTCATTTGGAGAAGTCTGAGGACAGAAGCTGGGTTAGAGTGGGTTTTATGATTGCGCGGGTGAGGGGGAAGTCCACACTGTTGACAGCTCTTGCAACAGTTAGTTTTGAGGTGACAGGGTGGCAGAGAAAGGCGCTGGCAGAAGGAGGAGGCTGAGGATGAAACAGGGGTATGCTGGTAAATATTTAGCAATGCACCCTCTGGAAAGTCAAAGCCTCCATTTGTAGTAATGTAAATACTCTCACAACGGCCAATATCAAGCTACCAACATGTTGTCAAACAGCTTGTAAAATTCCTGAAAATCTAGCATTGGCTTCTGGGAGGCATATGACCCAGCTCCAGCACACAGCAGCAATGGGGAATGGTTCTTCTCAGAGAAGTGGGCACTAAAACACACTGGCAAGCCTTTGGAAATGGCTTGCCCTTGGAAAGCCCTCCTGAGTAGAAAGAGAGCATTGTTTCGGGACAGCAAATGCATAGGCAGGGAAGGTGAGCCAGGAGGGAACCAGGTGCCAGGTGCTAGTAGGTTTGTTGATTTGAGGGTGGGAAGAGAAGAGAGTCGCCTTTCATGTCTGCTGTTTTCCAAGTGAAAATAATAAAATAAAATAAATAAAATAAAAGCCTTCAGCTGAGAAAGTGATTAGTGGATATGGTCTGCATGGAGTGGGAGGATGGTCATGGCAGAGGTGTGTGAATAGGAGTAGGAGAGGAACAGGAAGGGGTGGAGGTAAGGGGGGGATGGGATCTGATACAGTCTGGATGTTTGTCTCCTTCAGGAGAGCCTAGCTGACCCTGAGAATGTTTCACACTGCAGTCCAACCCGTGGGAGGCTGTTTCTCTCTCACACCCCCACTTGGATCTCAGGAACAGAAACAAAAGTTGTGTGTTCCTGAGTCACATTACCACTTGCAGACCATGTCTCTCCCTCCCTATGTTACCCACACCACTTACATGCTACCTTTTCCTTCTCCTAATAAATGTCACACACAGACTTCCAGGTTTTCCCCACTACACACGCACACCACACATACACACACACTCACTCATGTACTAAAGGTTTTCACTCCCCGCTGCCTGTCTTCCTTTCCACCCCAACTCTTGTAGCATTTTTGGTCACTTCAATGTGCAGGGAGATGACACATGTACCACACTGGCCTCTCAGGCTCTTGATTACTCAACGGTCTCGACAGCAGCCACCCACAGGCAGGTCACACCCTGCACTGTGTCATTATATCTCCCCCCCAGTCTCTCAACCTGTCTTAGCCCATTTCATGTTGCTATAAAGAAATACCTGAGGCTGGGAAATTTATTTAAAAAGATGTTGATTTGGCTCACAGTTCTGCAGGCTGCACGAGAAGCGTGGCACCAGAATTTGCTCCTGGTGAGGCCTCAGGAAGCTTCCAATCATGACAGAAAGGGAAGGAGAACCAGCAAGTCACACAGCAAGAGGGGGAAAGACAGAAAGAGAAGGAGGTGCCAGACTGTTTATTTTATTTTATTTATTTATTTTTAAAGTGTATTTATTTTGAGACAGGGACTTGCTCTGTCACCCAGGCTGGAGAACAGTGGCACAATCATAGCTCACTGCAGCCTTGAGGTCCTGGGCTCAAGTGATCCTGCCACCTCAACCTCTCAAGTAGCTGGGACTGCAGGTGCACACCACCACACCCAACTAATTTTTAATTTTTTTTTTTTTTGTAGAGATGAGGCCTTGCTATGTTGTCCAGGCTGGTCTCAAACTCCTGGCCTCAAGCAATCCTGCTTTGATCTTCCAAAGTGTTGGGATTACAAGGCGTGCACCACCGTGGTGGCTCATGCCAGGCTCTTTTTAACAACCAGCTGTCACTTGAACTAATGGAGAAAGAACTCACTCATTACCTTGGGGACAGCACCAAGTCCTTGATGAGAGATCTTCCCTGTCCTCATGACCCAAACGCCTCCTATTAGGCCCCACCTCCAACACTGGAGATCAAATTCTAACGTGGAATTTGGTAGGGACAAACATCCAAATCCCTCCTGGAGGGGTTTGCTGATTGCAGGGGGGTGGCTCTCCGGGGGTCAATGGAGGGTTGCTGGGGATTGGGTCCCATTGGGCTGAACACAGCAGCACGGTGTGTCATCCTGGGTGATCAGAGGGGCCTGGATTTCTGGCAGTGATTATGGTAAGAATGGATTTGAGGCATGAGACCTTGTTTGGAGACAACACATTCCACACCAGTATGCCTCCAACATTATCAACAAGATGTCAGACTTGAGGAACTATGAGACATTACCTGATTTAACCTCCAGCGAACTGAAAATCTACAAGCATCATCTGGCATTCCCCAATCACTGAATTCCTCCATTTAGAATCTCCTGAGTTCCAGTTCAGATTTCTGGCAACAAATCTTGATTTCTTGGCCTAGGATACTGTTGCCTTAGAGAGGTTGTCTCTCTGAAATTTAACCTCACATTTCTTTTGTGTGTTCCCCTCCGGTTTTCTTCTCCTGGCTGTGCATTTGTGATGTGTCAAACAGTTCCTTTTATTGGATTTGTTTTCCCTTACTTGTCAGGTTGTCAACTCAAAACATATTATTTGCAAGGGTGTTTTCTTTGATGACTCAAACTTTTCTACTGAACCAGAGAGAGGAGCCCCCAAATATTCTCCCTGGTCCGGTTTATCTCCTTGATTGATGTAGGAGTATTAGTAGTAATTGGTTTCATAATAGTCGTATTTCTCCCTCCTTCTATAAGTCCTTTGAAAAAGTCCCAGAGGGAACACATTGACCACAAATATTTTTCTGCAGAACTTAGAAGATTCTAAGCTGTCAACCACGTACGAGAATGTGGTCTGTTCTGTTGCCTTAACTCAACTGACAGATAGTTGGCAACTCCTATTTCAAAGGAAAAACATCACGTTATGTTAAAGACGTAGGATTTCAAATGCTCAATTTTATAGCTTAGAATTCTTCATCTTTAGAACCCGGCCTTTAGAAACAAGATAAATGCTATCTATCTTGGGTGTCTGTTTTTTAGAGTGGTGGCCTTAAGTGTAGTAATAGTGCAAATGAGAAATTCAACAAGGGTACAGGAACTGCTGATCAGAAATATGAGTCAGAGTTAATTTGGTGTGGGTGTTATTAGCGTTAACTTTGAGTTCCGTATTCTCTCTCTCTCTCTCTCCCTTTTTTTTTTTTTGCTATCCTTCAGCACCATAGTTCTGTATTCTCTGAACAAAGTGAGAAAAACAAAAACAAAAAAGCAACAGAACATCAGCCCCTCCCCTGACCATTTTGTAAAAGATGTCAAACACTTGGAGCATAATAATAATTACTTATTTTTTTTCTTTTAGAGACAGGGTCTTGCTCTGTTTCCCAGGCTGGAATGTAATTGCCTGATCTCGGCTCACTGCGGCCTCTAACCTCCTGGGTTCAAGCGATCATCCCAGCTCAGCCTTCTGAGTAGCTAATTTTTTCATTTTTTGTAGAGGCAGAGTCTTGCTGTGTTGCCTAGACTGGTGTCGAAACTCCTGGGGGCTCAAGCAATCCTCCCACCTTGGCCTCCCACAGTGCCAGGATTGTCGGTATGAGCCACTGTGTCTGGTCTCATAATAATAATTTAAAATAACATGCGTCCATTAGCATGGCTACTGCCCAGCTCAACTAACTGTATTCAGAAGTCCATAAGAGACTGCAAAATAAGGTTTTTCTGGCTATAATAAACAAGGATTCCTGATACTGATTGTGATCCACAATCTCAGCCTGTTTTCATGATCCATTTATTCTATTCATGTTTACTGAGTGTCTGATATATGCAAAGCACCATTAAGTCTTGTGGGGAAGCATTAATCCATGTAAATAAATAGCAATAATGCAAAGAACATGTGATAAGCAATAAAAAGGAAACCCCAAATGCTCCAGGGGTTAACAGGAAGGAACATTATTTCTTGTCAGAGAATGAGACACGGAATCTTAGAGGAAATGGTATTTGAATGATGTGTCAATGAGTTTGAAACAGAAGGGAGAGAGAATGGGAAGAATGATCAAGGCAGGGAAATTGACGAGAGCAAAGTTGTGTTGCATGTTTGGGAAATGCCAAGTAGCTTGGTTTGAGGGGAACACAGGACACAAAAATAATAGAAAATGATGTCCAGACTTGTGTGCTCACAGGTGAAGGAAGGGGGTATTTCTGGGAAAGTCAATGGGGAGCCGCTGAAAGTTCAGAGCTCTGCTCTGGGAGGTTTAATCACTCAGCACACGTAGGATGGTTTGGAGAAGGAGCAGACTGACGCAGAGCTGTCAGCTAAAACTCTGTGTGGCTCACGGTCAAGATCATTTACTGTTGTCATTATTTCACTATTATTATAGTTATTATTATCTTTCACAATGTTTATTACATGCCTACCACATGCCAGGCACTACTCCAGGCCTTGGGGCCATGCAAAGGATCAAGACAAACTGTAATGAAGTTCATATTCTCATCGGAAGAGTAAGTAAGGGGGACATTCCAGGTTTGATACGTGCTATTAAGAAAATAAAACAGAACACTTTCCTTTCCAAGAATTGAATAGGGCAGGTTATTTGAACAGCCCTCCCACTGAAAACAACTTAAAATGCTATGTAAAATACATTTTTTTTAGTCTTTTTTTTTTTTTTTTTCTTTGAGACAGAGTCTCCCTCTGTCCCCAGGCTGGAGTGCAGTGGTGTGATCTTGGCTCACTGCAACCTCCGACTCCCTGGTTCAAGTGATTCTCCTGCCTCAGCGTCCCAAGTAACTTGGGATTTACAGGCATGTGCCACCATGCCCAGCTAATTTTTGTATTTTTTTTTTTTAGTAGAGACGGGGTTTCACCATGTTGGCCAGGATGGTCTGGATCTCCTGACCTCATGATCTGCCCATCTCGGCCTCCCAAAGTGCTGGGATTACAGGCGTGAGTCACCCGGTCCAGCCTGCATTTTTTAAAAGTCTTGAAAGCTCAGATAGAATAGGAAGAAATTCACTAGAGAAGAGGAACCCAGTTGTCAGCGTCCTGAAGCTGCTTTTGCCCTGAGGACAAATCTAACCCAGGAGAACTTGAAGTTGGGATTTGGTGGCCTAGAGGAGTAGGAGGGAAAATTTTAGGCGCCCCCTGCTCACACCTCCTTAAATTGGGGGGCTGGAAATATGACATGCTCACCGCATCCAAGTTGGAACTGATAAGGGCTCTCCCATCAGCACTAGGCTCACCAGAAGAAAACCTGCATCCCATGATTTGCGATGTTATCTCTACTAAAACTCTGAAGGAGTGGGAGTTAGGCCCTGTTCAAATACGCAATTAACTTTTTCTAGAAAGTTCTCCTGGACCTTGAAGTTGGCCGAGATGATTGGAAGTGAACTACCAAAGTTTCATTTATTCATGGTGCTCTGTGGATAGACAGGAGAAATCCACTGGCAAAGACATCTTCCTTGGCATGCAGAGGAGAGCAAAGGATACTGTACCCCTCTCTCCTCCCACTGACGTTTGCAGCAGTCGTGGAATTACGTAGTTGGGAGATCAGAACACTTCATATTTTCATGATCTGCATATGCCAGAAAGCGAAACCAGCAGCCAGGCAGCTCTGCTGTCTTAAATGGAGGTATTTGGCAGTAATTAACACTGTCCTCCAAAACAACCGGCACCATCTTGACCTGGAGGCAACTCCTTCCTTTTCAGCGTGATTACCCATAAGGCAGTGTGCCCATGTGGCATGGTGAAAGTTGGTCCCATGGAGTCAGGAGCCTTCATTCTGGTCGCAGGACGAATCATTACACCTGCAGCATAGGAACGGAAAATGAAGTCTTCACAGATAATTTTCCACTGGCTGGTTCCAAGTACTTAATAAAGCAGAGGAGAAAAGAAAGTTTGTACAAATGTTACGAATTTTTATATTATTACAAATATTTACACTATTATTTATTTTTTATTTTTTTATTTTTTACACTATTGTTTTTAAGGGACAGGATTATGCTCTGTCACCCAGACAGGAGTGCAGTGGCATGATCACAGCTCACTGCAGCCTTGGACTTCTGGGCTCAAGTGATCCTCCCACCTCAGCCTCCCAAGTAGCTAGGAATACAGGTACATGACACCATGCCTGGCTAATTTTTTAAAAAAATTTTTTTAGAGATGTAGGGGGCGCGGGTCTCTCTATGTTGCCCAGGCTAGTCTCAAACTCCTGGCCTGAAGTGATCCTACCGCCTCGCCTTCCCAAGTAGTTACACTATTATCTTAGTCTTTCTATCTGTGACTAGCTCACAGATAGAAATTGACTCAAACAATAGTATAATTCATTGGCAGCTGTTAAACATCTTACATTTCCTAAGCTTTACAAAAAAACTCTGCAAGGTGAATACAAATATAGTATAATTTAAAATATAAGTAATACAAATAAAGCATAAAATATAAATAGGATAAAAGTAGTATAAAAATAGTATAAAATATAAATAGCATAAAGAAACTGAGGCACAGTGAGAGAAAATCAGGTCATTGTGATTCTTGTATAACACCCAGTCTTTCACCTGTTTAAGGCCAGTCTCCCCCTCCAGGCTATGAGCTCTAAGATCCAGGAACTACATTAGACTTGTTTACACCTGCATACACAAGGCTAATCAAGGAAAATTATTAGGTGTTCAGGAAACTTTGGTTGAATGGAAGAACAAATGAAGAAAAGAAAACGGTGTCCCAGGACACGTTTGTTTGTACAGAGATATTTTGGTAAAGTCCTGATTTGAGAGTAAATGGCCTGGCACCATCCCTAACATTCTTACATTAGCATGTTTCGGAAGCTGGGAGTGGTTGATCTCGGAGGCATATCGTAAACCTACTAATAAGAGCAGCTGGTTATTCTAACTCACCGGTCAGTCCATAGAACGGAAGTTGCTTTAAGATTGACGACCTCCTGCTGGGAGGTGGCCAGGTGTGTTCTGATTACTTTAATGAGTGTCACCCTCTCCCACGTCTGATAAAATACCTTATGGTACAGTGTTCTGTGTTTTAAATAAACCATGTCTCTAGAGTATTGTATTTTCTGTTGTTTTCCCTCTAGAGAAAGAGGGCAGTAATGTTTCCTTAGTCGGACCCCCTGCTCCTACCTCCCGCCAGCTCATGGGATCTAAAAAGGGAATGAGGCTTTCATTACTAACTGCTTGCAGGGGGGCTTGGGTTCCCAAATAAGCATATACTACCAAACTGATATACAGTCAAAATTACACTAGAAAATCTTTTAAGATGCCTGTAAATTATAGTACTCTATTTTCTCTAATAGCTAGTTTGCCTCTGGGATTGGAGGGGTTGACTGTGTCCTAATAAAGCAGAGGAGAAAAGAAGTTTGTACAAATATTATGAATTTTCATATTATTACAAATATTTACACTATTTTTCTTAAGGGACAGGATTACACTCTGTCACCTAGACTGGAGTGCAGTGGCATGATCACAGCTCACTGCAGCCTCAAACTTCTGGGCTCAAGTGATCCTCCCACCTCAGCCTCTCAAGTAGCTGGAAATATAGGTACGTGACACCGTGCCTGGCTAATTTAAAAAAAATTTTTTTTAGAGACTCGAGGGTCTAACTGTGTTGCCCAGGCTGGTCTTGAAGCCAGGTGAGGTAGCTGACTTGTGTCTGGGATCTGTGAGGTAGAGCCACTCACATCATTGGAGATAGGAGGGCCATAGTGGGTACAAGCCAGCAGCCTTGGGTTTCTCCTCTCTCACCTCAGGAGGTCACACAGGGAGAGGCAGAATCACCAGGACTCTGTTTCTCCCCATCAGCCCTCTCTCTCTCACTACTCTGAGCAAATACATGTTGTGACTCCACCATGTCAAGCCCTTCCGAGGAGTCAATCCATCGCACTTCGCCCAGGGGACACAAAGAAAAGGCTCTCTCCTCATCCTTGAGGGTCCACAGGCTAGTAAGCTTCACAGCCATGAACCAAAAATTATACCACAAGGACGGGATGCGGTGGCTCATGCCTGTAATCCCAGCACTTTGGGAGGCTGAAGCAGGAAGATCACTTGAGGTCAGGAGTTCAAGACCACCCTGGCCAACATGGTGAAACCCCATCTCTACTAAAAATACAAAATTTGGCCAAAATTTGCCCAGCTGTGATCTCAGCTGGGATTACAGGTGGTGCACACCTGTAATCCCAGCTACTCAGGAGGCTGAGGCAGGAGAATCGCTTGAACCCAGGAGGTGGAAGTCGCAGTGAGCTGAGATTGTGCCACTGCACTCCAGTGTGGGTGATAAGTGAGACTCAGTCTCAAAAAAATAAAATAAAATAAATGGTAAAATAACATTACAATACAATGAAACCTAAAGAAAGATATGCCCAAATGGTGTGGGGATGTGGAGGTGGCAAACAGCGAGCTGAGTGTGGCAGCTGGGAAGGCTGCAGGGAAGAAGAGGTGATATTTGACCTGGGTCTCAAGGGTGGAGTGTGAGTTCTCTGGGTCTAGAAGAGGAAGAAAGCCTTAGAGGGATGGCATATCCCAGTTATAGCAAGAGGGGAAGGGAAAGATGAGGTGGGCAGAAGATACCACTGGGGGATGACATTTTCCTTTGAACTGATATGTTTTATGAGAAAAGTAGTGTAAGACAAACATTTCATTCCATCCTGCGCACCAGCTAGAGAGGCCGATGGTCTCAAGTCTCCTGTACATTTCTACGCATGAGCCTCGTGTGAGTAAAGGAAAAAGACCAAACTAAAGGTGTCTTCTCCAGACCTGCCTCCTGCGAAGCCACCTCTGGGCGGGTAAACTGGCTTGGCGGAGTCAGTCTCCTGCCCGCTCCCAGGCCCTGACCACTTCTTTTCAGCAACCTTAGTTGGGGGTAAGAAAGACAACACTGGTCTTGACCTTTGAAAACCCAGGAAACCTTGGTTTCTATTGGTCCTACCTTAGGTGGACACCCCTTCACATCCAGACCCCAGCAATTGCGCCTGTGGGGAGTGAAAAGCTCACGCTCAGTATAGTTCACAACATGGTAAAGACTTAAACAAATCTAGGCTAATATGTAATCTTGAACCAGTAGTGGTTCCTTCCTACTGGCAAGATCCCAGGAGAAAAAGAACATTTATATTCCAAGTTAAGGGTAACTGGTCCAGGGATGGTGGCTCTTGCCTGTCCTCCCAGCACTTTGGAAAGGCAAGGTGAGAGGACCGCTTGAGGCCAGCAGTTCAAAACCACACTGGGGAGACCTCTGTCTCCACAAAAATTTAAAAAATTTAGGCCGATGTGGTGATATATGCCTGTGGTCCTTGCTATTTAGGAGGCTGAGGCAGGAGGATTCCTTGAACCCAGGAGTTCGAGGTTGCAGTGAGCTCTGCTCATGTCACTGCACTCCAGCCTGGGTGACAGAGAGAGACTCTGTGTCAAAAAAAAAAAAAAAATTAAAAAGGCTAATTGTTCCCATATTATTTTGCAGTTCCCTATTATATGAGCAGCAGGCATGCTTGAGGCAAGATACAGCTGGAGTTAAGGTGAGTGTTACAACAAAGAAGGCTTGTTCCATTTATAAGAAAGGGGAAAGCAGAGGTTTGACAGAGGCAAGGGGGTAATCAACTAGAAAGCTATTTTCTAATTCTAAGGATGCTACAGAAAACTCCAGAAATACCACTACCCGCAAAATTAACCCTTTCCTTTTCTTAATACTCAGAGTCAGGCCTTGTGAAAGGTCACTTGGTATACATCATTTTCTCTTGGAGTCAGATTTCTAAATTCCCAGGAAAAATACTTGAGAATACAAAATCTTTGGGAATACACAGAAAGAGTAGAGAAAGAGTGAGCCGAATGCCACCCCCTCCTAAAATATTCTAAATAAGACTCAGGAAGAGATTTTAAAGTGTCTAAAACATCTGGTTTTTATTTGAATATAATTAGAAATGTATTTTAATATACAAGGAATTTTAAAAGCAGAGGAAGTATATTTCTGGGTAACCAAACATCTTAGATGATGTCATAATCACGGCATGAAGAGAAATACCAAAGACCTTTTGGCATATTTTGAGAGATTGTCTCCTCGTGTTGTTTTACTGCTTCTATGAAAAATTATTTAGAAATGAAATAAGGAAAAGAATGAAATTTTCTCAAACAGAATGAATGAGGAGTTAAGGGGTTCTGAAGCCTACCTGGCACAGAGACGAAAGGTGGTTGATAAGATACACTTTCAAAAAGCAAATTGATTCTGAAACCAATGTTTTACTGCTCTCTCTTTCCATTCCCTGACCTCTCCCACTCCTGTTTGTTTTTCTTTGGTCCATTTTCCACTCTGGGAGTAATTAAAAAAAAGAGGAGTTTGCACTTGATTAGGAGAACCCAGCAAAGTAAATACATGGTCACCGTCTGGCTGCTCGCCCCAGCTCACTCACCTCTCCTTGGCCAGCTTTTAAAGTCTTGACACCCCGGACTCATGACATTAGAATCCCTGGGGTTGGGCCAAGGTGTCAGTCTTTTAAAAGCTCCATGGGTGATGCTTGTGTGCAGCCAAGGTTGAGAATCACTGTCCTCAACTAACAGCGTCATGGCTGGGAGACTCCCAGAGACCCAGCCCAGCAACCAAGTGCTTCCCAGGCCATTGGTGTCACAGACCGGCAACATTTCAAAAAGCACTTGGGAGGCCAATATATATTTTGGCTTATGAAGACATTAAAAACAACAATTACCATGGACTATCATGATTATTTTATGAAATAAAGGACATTTCAATATCAAAACGGCAGAGAGGACATCATCTAAGAATATTAAAATCTCATGCATAACATACATATATACACACATATGTATGTATATATGTTTACATATATACACATACCTATGTTTGTGTTACATATTTTTACATATGTATATATGTATATACATGCCTACAAGGATGTGTCTATACATATAGATTTTTCTTTTTACAAATTGTGGTAAAAGAAATGTAACACAAAATTTACCATTTTAATTATTTTCTTTTTTTTTTTCCTGGGATACACGAGTTTTGCTCTTGTTGCCCATGCTGGAGCACAATGGCACAATCTCAGCTCACTGCAACCTCTGCCTACTGGGTTCAGGCAATTCTCCTGCCTCAGCCTCCCAAGTAGCTGGGATTACAGGTGCCTGCCACCATGTCCGGCTAATTTTTGTATTTTTAATAGAGGCAGGGTTTCACCATGTTGGCCAGGCTGGTCTCGAACTCCTGACCTCAAGTGATCCACCTGCTTCAGCCTCCCAAAGTGCTGGGATTACAGGCTTGAGCCACCACGCCCGGCCATTTTAATTATTTTCAAGTGTACAGTTCAGTGGCGTTACGCACCTTTACACTCTCAGGCAACCATCACCACCATCCATCTCCAGAATTTTTTAATCTTGCAAAACTGAAACTTTGCATTCCTTAAGCAGTCATTCCCCATTCTCACCTCCCCCAGCCCCTGGCCACCAACACTCTACCTTCTGTGTCTATGAATTGGACTACTCTAGCTTCCTCGCATAAGTGGAATGGTACGATATTTGTCCTTTGGCATCTGCCTTATTTCGTTTAGCTTAATGTCTTCAAGATCCATCCATGTGTGGCAGTGTCAGGGCTGTCTTCCATTTACAGCAGAATGACATTGCATTGTAGGGATAACGCCCTGTGTCTACCCACCCATCTGTTGTGAAGTGGTACCTCACTGTGGCTTTGATTTACGTTTCCCTGATTGGTGATGTGCAGCATCTTTTCATGTACTTTTTGGCCATTTGTGTATTTTCTCTGGAGAGATGTCTATTGATGGTCTTTGCCCATTTTCTCACTGGGTTTTTTGTTTTTGAGTTGTATAAAGCACAGATTCTTGGATAACAGACCAGGTAACAATGTGTTCAAGGCCAGCAAACAGGCCTGCCAGCCCGTATCATTTCAAGTCCAAGGATTTTAAGCATCATGTACATTGATTTGTGCCTGGAATGTTCCAATCTCATTTCATCACCTTGATGATTACTGAATGTTTCTGTCCAAAGACATTCAGGCAAAAGGTGAGGTATCTGCTTAGAAATAGGGAATTTGGAGAGGAGAAAGAGTTGGAAATCTGGCAGCTGGTATTAGTTGCAGTCTCTAATGTTGATTTGGGTGGGAAGCCTCAGATGGCAGAGCCTAACCCATAATTTCCATGTTCTAAGGTCTTCTGACCACTGCTGGGCAAAGCTCCATCTGGCTGACATTATTGACATTTCTGCTCCCCAGGCCATACTATCTTGAGGAAAAATAGGGTGGCTCCCTGTATAAAACCCCTTGGAATATAAAAATATAGCAGTTCTGCTTTCCCTGGAGGGATTCCAGCTTCCTCGGGCATCCCTCAAATTCTTCCAAATAGTTCTGAGAATCCCTATAAGGGCTACCTCTTGCGTCCTCTAGGAACGTGTCCTCTTGGAGTTGTGTGGCTTCCGCTCTGCTCTTGTGCCACTCGTGATTTCTGGAGCACCATGTCTTCTGAGCAGAGCCTGCCAAAACTCCCTCCATGGTGGCCAATACCCTCTGGTGTCTTCATCAAGGCTGCTGGAACTGGCTATAAACACACTGTCTGATTGTTGTCTGGGATGTGGGTGTCAAGGTTGTAGATGCCTTGCACCAAACTTGTCTCTTTCTTCTAGCTTATATTTTCTCATGGATGGCAGCCCCCTTACCACAAATCAGGCTGGAGCCTCCTGTGCAGGGACTAAGGGTTGTCTGACCCACGGTGTGAGCCATCCCCATCCTACCACTGATGTGAACACGTTGATTTCTGGTCAGACATGTATAAAGGAGCTCCCTCTCTTTCGGGTGAGTTTTCCCCTAGCAGGATACTCTAATTTCTCCCCCTTATTAAAACATATCTCCTTGTTACAATGTATACAGAGGTCAAAACACAACATGGTGCCCTATAAATATACACAATTATTATTTGCCAATTAAAAAATATAAATTTCAAAAATAAAAAACCCAAACCAAACTGATGTGGTTTGGCTGTGTCCCGACCCAAATCTTATCTTGAATTGTAGCTCCCATAATCCCCATGTGTTGTGGGAGGGACCTGGTGGGAGATAATTGAATCATGGAGACCGTTTGCCCCATACTATTCTCATGGTAGTGAGTAAATCTCATGAGATCTGACGATTTTTATAAGGAATTCACCCTTTTGCTTGGCCGTCATTCTCTCTTGCCTGCTGGCATGTAAGGCGTGCTTTTCGCCTTCTGCTGTGATTGCGAGGTCTCCCCCAGCCACGTGGAACTTTGAGCCCATTAAACCTCTTTTTCTTTATAAATTACCCAGTCTCGGGTATGTCTTTATCAGCAGCGTGAAAATGGACTAATACACAAACCAAGATAAATATACCCTATTTGGGCCCCTCCGTTTCCCCACCATTGCCAAATGTGAAGAAATCTGAGTGAGCACAGACTAGGCTCTGATTGGGATTCCGCTATATTATTTTAAGAGAAAAATACCATATTTCACCCACAGTTATCCAATCCACTTACTTTTCTCTTGAGATGACTTTGCAACCAAGATGATTCCATGTTTCAAATTGCAAATTCCAAATTTTATTCCTCTAACGAGAATAGTCCCGCTATTTTGGCATTTTACCTTTATATGATTTGCTCTTTAAAAAATAGTTTTACAAATACATATTAATACATTCATTTGTCAATGCTCCCCGAGAGATTGCTGAACACAGGGAATTTAATTGAGTGTGGAGTCTTCCTGGAATATCTAAAAGAACAGCCACTAAGGGTAATGTGATGCATTTGCTATTCTGCTAGGGTTCTACGCATGTATAGTTCATCAAATTTCTTTTTCCCTTTTACAAAGAAAACTTCTTCCTGGACTGCCTGGCTTTGGGAACAAGTTGGATCCTATCTGCAATGCTTCTTCCAAGAGACTGTCACTAACTGGGCATCTACTATATGCCAAGCACGTGTCTAATTGTTTCACATATATTAAATCATTTAATTCTCGCAACACTGGAAAATAGGTAGTTATTATTATCATCATTTTTCAGATAAATAAACAAATCATACGGAGGTTAAGCAGTTTTCTCAGGTCACACAGTAAAGGATGGAGGCTGACCTCGAACCCAGGCTGCCCGATTTCAGAATCCCCCATATTCTTAACCACGTTGCTGCACAAGCAGCTAGATGTTCAAGTATTCTATTATTCAGCAAACATTTGTTAAGCAACTACTATGTGCTAGGCACTGTGATGAACCCCCAGCAATAAAGAGATTAAGGGGAGAAGGGAAGCTAGGCCATGGGTGCTAGGGTGGTGGATATATTATTTCTCACTTCTGATATTTCCACAGATGGGAAGGACTGTCCACACCACTCCCAGAAAGAAAGTGGAGGAGGCTGTCCAGCTTCTTGCTGTACCCCTGCTCACTCCTGGGAAGCAGTGGCTTATGATGGCTTATGATGATCAGTGATGGTTTATGATGATGATTATGGCTTATGATATCAGTGACCAAGGAGATGAAACCTAGCAGGTCCGGTGGGAGGTTTCCCAGACCAGGCTTTTCCCCTGGGAGGGAGGATCTGCATGGTCCGCAGCTGCCCATGATGGTAGGCGGAGGTCTGGCTCACTCACTCCTATCCTGGAAGCTCTACTGGCCGCCAGCTACTGAGGAGCCTGCCCAAAAGCCAAGTACCTGCCACCACTGGCCTTGTTACTGGTGACAACACCTGGGGAGGAGAAAGCATTTGTCTTTCTGTGAGAAATGGTCAGCAGGTAGAATTGAGTTTTCACCAGGAAAATCTGCACTGAAAACATGACTCGGGGAAAGCCAGGGCCTCTGCCAGCATTCTTATAGCCACAAAGGCTATCCAGGGCCAGGGGTCTGTGGAGAATGTATGAGTGCCCACAGAGGCAAATCAGAAGGCTAGGAAGCCCAGAGGAGGGCTTTCTACGCAAGGTGAGGAGCAGGAGATGGGTCAGCGACTTCTCCCTGAGAAAGTAGTGTATGAACTGAGTCCTGGAGGACCACTAGGCGTTTGAGAATGTGCGGGGGCTGTGTGCAGGAAGACCAGTAGGCAGAGGTAGCAGCAAATGCAGAGGCAGGAGAAGGCGTGGTGTGCTCGGATGTCTGGGTGACCTGTATACAGTTCAGAATGGCTGAAGCACAGAGCTTCTGCAGCCAAGGGAGAAGAAATGAGGCTGGGAGAATGGGCAGGGATGGAGCTGTGAGAAGCCTTGAATGCCATGCCAAGGCCATTGAAATTTCACCCTGATGGCAATGAGGAGCTCCTGAAGGATTTTATAAGCAGGGAATGACATGATCAATTTTGCTTCCCCATTGATAGTATAGAAAACTGGGGATAGGACGACCAGCTGGGAGGCCAGGACAGCGGCCAGGCAAAAGATGATGAGGCCTTGAAATAAGGAAGTGGCCATGGGGATGTAGAAGAGAGAAATTAAAGAGACACCAGTGGGTCACCGTGACTGACTAGCTCTGGGGACAAAGAGGAAAGGAAAGGTCTGATTTCTGGGGTAGTGGCTGAGGGTGTGTTGGTGCTATTCCCAAGATGGAGTGTAAGGAGAATAGGGAGAGGAGGATGCAGCCAGCTACATTTGAGGTGCCCATGATGGTGGCTCTTGTCTTGAGCTCTGGTCAGCCCCTCCCACGGTCCACTGAGTTGGACCCCAAATTCTTCCAGCATGCCATGAGGCACTGCTACAGTTGCAGTGATGCCCATGACATTGGAGTGGCAGTCCCGTCCCAAGGCCATGGATTCATGGCCTTGAATCCATTTTGTTTCTTCCCTTTGTTCTGGGTGCCAGCAAGCACCCGCTGAGGCTCTAAGGCGTGGTTCTGGGCTCCTTTCCAGGGAAACTCTAGGCCTTCCTGTGCTCGTTCTCACTCTCAAGTCACTCCTGCGCCCTCCACACTAACCGGTTTCACAAGTTTTTTTCTGAGCATTCTTCTTGCTCCTCTACAGCCAGTTTAAAGCTTTCTTGATCAAATCGCCTAACCTCCAGGGGAACGCATTCTTCCCTTTCCTGGGGCAGGGCACCCCATCCCAGCCTAGGAGCCACCATCCTGCTATCTTCAGCCACACTCCCAGATGGGTTACCCGACTTGTGTGGATCTATTTGTTATCAGTTCTGCCTAGGGCTGGCAAATTTCAACTAAACAGCCCACTAGGTCTACTCTCTTCTGAGATCTGGCCTGCCCGAAGGCACACTCTGGTCTTTGAACAGGAATGGAAGGTGATTAGGGTTGTCCTGGGGTTGGCAGAAGGGCTTGGGGCTACACCAGTGTGGGGCCGAAGCAGCTCTAAGCACCTCTCACTGCCCCACCACAGGTTCAAGTTTCAGGAAGAAAGACTTCTGTGTCCTCCCTGCACCCCAATTCCCCCTCTGCCCGCAGAGACTGGACCCAGCTTGTCAGAAGATGCCTGAATTCTGGGCAAATCTAAAGATCACAGAAACAGCTAATTTTAGTGGACAATCAGGGATGCTAAGTTTAAAACTGAGGTAGATCTTGAATTTCCTTCTGGACCCCACAGCTGGGAGGACTTGCCTTCCAAGCATGGTTGATTGGTGTTGGCCGGCACAGTGTAGGCTGGCAGCTCCAGGCTCTCTCTGGGAGTCTGGTCGCCCAGCTCGTTCATTTACAACGTCCATGCTTTCCCATCCAAAAGGCTTCATTTTGATGTGAATTGGAGTGTAAACATGGCTCCATTGTAGACCAAACTCTGCTAATGAGAAGGCATTGCTAAATGTCACAAAGAACCCAGACAAATGCAAGCGGCCCTACAGCCAAAATACAAAAATATCACACTGTTGACACTGCTCCTCTGATGAAGCAGCCCAGCCGAGCCAACAGAATAGCCCCAGTGTCATATATTTCAACCTTAACTCGTCTTTTCTCCTGCCCCTTCCAGTATTGGACTGCCATAGGAAGAGCTCTGAATGGGAGGCCAGGGTATCTGGGTCCTTGTTATTATCCTGTCCCTTACCGGCAGGATTACGCAAGCTGGTCATCAATCAATCTTCTTTGGGGTTCACTTTTCTCATCTAAAATCATCACATTTAAAAAGAAATTGAAGACTGGTCGCGGTGGCTCAGGTCTGTAATCCCAGCACTTTGGGAAGCTGACGCAGGTAGATCATGAGGTCAGGAGTTCCAGACCAGCCTGACCAACATGGTGAAACCCCGTCTCTATTAAAAGTACAAAAATTAGCTGGGAATGATGGCACGCGCCTGTAATCCCAGCTACTCAGGAGACTGAGGCAGGAGGATCACTTGAACTCGGGAAGCAGAGGTTGCAGTGAGCCAAGATTGCGCCACTGTACTCCAGCCTGGGTGACAGAGTAAGACTCCATCTAAAAAAGAAAAAGAAAGAAAGAAAGGAATTGAAGGACATTAAGTGAGAAAATATATGTGGAAACTTACATTCAATACAGAAGTAGTAAAATTTAATTTTTTTATAATGCATGCCTGACCTTTCATCTGCTAATTTAAATTTCTTTTTTTTTTTTTGAGATAGGGTCTCACTCTGTTGCCCAGGTTGGAGTGTGGTGGCATTATCATAGCTCACTATAACCTTGATCTCTTGGGCTCAAGTGATCCTCCCACCTCAGCCTCCTGAGTAGCTGGGACTACAGGCATGCACCACCACACCTAGCTAATTTTTTAATTTTTCTTTTTACGGAGATGGGGTTCAATTGTATTGCCCAGGCTGGTCTCAAACTCATGGCCTTGTGCAATCCTCCTACCTTGACCTCCCAAAATGTTGGGATTATAGGCATGAGCCACTGTGCCTGGTCCAAATGCCTTCTTTTTAACATTTTCTATATATTCATTCAGCAAGCTGTTATCAATGTAATAATAATAATAACGTAATAATCATATAGAGGTATAACCTGATTAAATGGTTTTGTCTTTGTTTCCTCTGGTGTTTTCTGCCACCCCCAGTGCAGTCAGACAGCAGCACGGGGCCCTATTTTTACTATCCTCAAGGCTGAGAGCTTAGAGCAGAAATGCACAGAGAATGAAATAAAGCCACACTCAGGTTGAAATTTCCAAGTAGGCTTTGGGTCTCACAGCAGAGGTAAGAGTTTAAATGAAAAAGTTTGTCTCTAAAAACAATGCCTTGAAGGACTTAGGACATAGAGCTGGCGTCATAAATGACATAGTCAGAAGAAGGAATGATCAGATGAGAATGAGGTTTTGCTCTCCAATGAAGTAACCCAGATCATGGGGCAGGCAGGGAAGACCCTGCAGGGATACAGGGTGTGGTGGAGCCCCTGAGCGGGTTGATGGACGGTAGAGGAGAGTTGTGCTTCTGTCTCCAGGAGCCTGGCTCGTTGGCAAGGCTGTGTCATGCTTGTGAGGACCAGCCACAGGCAGGTGAGCATGCAGCTTGGCCAGTCCACACAGAGAAGGGCTAAGACAGCCCCGCCAAGTCTCCTGGGTCCTTAGTGTGGGGCATCCAAAAATTTACCATCTCTCCTTCTCTGAAAAAGACAAGCAGATAACAGAGAGGGCCAGGCAATCTGTAAAGGAGGGCCAACTACAACTGCCTGGCCCACCCCCAGAGACCACAAGAAATATGGCCACCTCAGCCAATGCCCAGGTGGGCAATGACAATGCCCAGAGACCTAGCAGAAGAGGGAACATCTTGGCAGGTGCCAGCCTGGGTATACGAAGACAACCAGGGACCTGATCCTTTGAACAGGTGGCACTATATTAGCACCCTAGAACTCAGACGCGACCCCAGGGACATGAGCAGGGAGGGAAATGTCTGAATCAACAGAGAAAATCCTGCCTGGATTTACTCTGACATGACTAAGCAACAGAATGGGGGCTCAAGGAACAAAATTAAATTCAGTTCTTTTAAAAATGAAGTTGTGCAGTTTTTGCATTTCTGCGTTGTTGTGTAACCACCAAAGTATGTTATGTTTTATCACCTGTTGAGGCTTCAAAGCACGTTCACACGTCATTTATTTCAGGGCTGATCTGCTGACCCTTATGAGGACGGCCGTACTGGTGCCTGTTCCGATTGGCTGCTGATTGCTCCACACAGGTTATTAAATATTTTGAAATCGCCCCTGAAATTGAATGCTTATGATGTGCACAGCCATTGCGTTTGAGCCACTGTGTCTCACTTAGATTGTAAACATCTTCATTCATTTATTCATTTGATAAATATTTAAATTCCAGGAACCATGCAAGCAACTTAATGGTGAAAAGAAAAGAAAGATCACAGTTTCTGCTGCCACGGGCCTTACGGTCTAGTGGTAGAGGTAGACAGAATTTAAGAATTACAAAAATGAATGGGAAATTACAACAATGATGCCTGGTACCGGGACTGCAAGAGGGAGGTCACTTGAGGAGGTGATGACTGGGCTGAATATGAAGAAAGATGAGGAGTTAAGCAGGTGGAGATGGAGGAGAGGTGGTAGGTGAGAAAGAGGTCCTGTGCAAAGGTCCTGTGGTCACAGGCAGCATGGTACATTTGGAGGGGCTGAAAGGAGGCCCAAGTTGCTGGCATGCTGAGTGTAGCAGGGAGTATGGTCCAGGGTGAGGCTGGAGTGTAGCAGGACCTGGTAAGTCATGATGAGGATTTAGATCTTTGTCCTCTGGGGGCAGAGGGGTGGGAGGTTTGAGCAAGAGCATGGGCTACAAGGGATTGTGACCCCTCTGGAGTTAATCTTTAGTAGAGGCATACAAACCATACCAGAAGGGATTATGGTATTGTCATAGAATAGACTCAAACAAATCCCCTTGGAGTCATGTCTCTGATTCATTTCAGCACCACCCCCTCGCCATCAGGGACAGACACCTTTTCCTTTTGCTCCTCCTGGAAAGTTGTGGCTTCGCAACAGGTCGCCCACACAGCTTGGATTTAGTCAGGGAACGTGCAAGCTATTTCTGTCTGTGGCAATCGCTGAATGTCTCCTACATACAAGTGAGGCTAGTTGTGGGTGCATGCTGGGTTGATGGACATCTCTGGCTGCTGCCTGCCCCACATTCAATTCCCCCTCCTCCTGGCAACAGCTCCCTGATGGCCCTTTCGAGAATCACGTCGTTGTATCTCCAGTTCTGTCTGAGAATGGCTGGCCAACCCCACCCCCACCCTCGCTCCCTCCTTCCCCCAGCTCCAGGACAGTGTGCTCCACTCAGCCTAGTGAACATATCCCATCCCATCATGACCGGCCCAAGATCAGCCTTATCCCCGAGTCTCATTCCTAGAGCTTCTTCTGCAGTGACAGGGCTGCTCTGTTGTTCCTCTGGGGTTGCCGTGCTGAGGAATGTCCTGAGACCATAACAGGCCACTCCGCAGAGAGCATCAGCCTGACACTGAAGCTAGTGTATGAGGAACTAGAGCTGAGAGAAAGAGAGAGAAGCCAAGGCCTGACAGTGTCTCTTGGAGCTTTCAGGAGCCAGTTGGTTGGCACTGCTCCAGCTAGTTGGAGCTGGCTTCTCTTACTGGTGACCCAAAGAGGCCTGTATGACATGCCTGGCACTCAGGCTTTGCTAATGCATCAGAAATTCAGAGATTGCCACAGACAATCCCCTTTCGTCAGCACCACTGCACTGCTTCATCCAGCAGCTGGGTCCTCACTAATACCCCCATCTTCCCCAGGTTGAACCTTGCTTTGACTCTGACAAAACTAGAGCCTTCTCTCAAATCCTCTGAACACCGAGGAGGCAAAGTCATTTCTGCCTGGCTTTCTTGTGCCCTTGACTGGCCATTCCCTCCTTTTCCAGCAAAAAGTGCAGATCCCTGGGTTATGCCACCGAAGAGTTCTTTCTCAGCTCTCCTCAACTGGACTCATTCCACAGGAACCGAGGGATAGGAAACTCCAGGATCCTTCAGCACTGCTCTCCTTCTCACGTTCTCAAGCCGTAACCTGCATTTCATGACATTCTTTCTCTTCTTGGGGACAGTTCCTGTCTGGTTACCAAGAGTGATGTCTTCCCTCCCTGCTCTGCAGTGGCCTTCCTCCACATCGGCTTTTCCTCCTCACCTGTCATCACCTTAAGCTCCTCCACGTTAAAGATTCCATCTTTTTTTTTTTCTTTTAAGACAGAATCTCGCTCTGTCACCCAGGCTGGAGTGCAGTGGTGCAATTCCGGCTCACTGCAACCTCCGCCTGAACCTCCGCCTCCTGGGTTCAAGCTATCTTTCTGCATTTTCAGTTAAGTACTTTTCATTCATTTATGCAACACATGTTGATTTAACACCGTTCTAGGCATTGAGGATATGACAGATAAGTTGGTTTCACTTGTATGGGGAAAAGAGTTGTGCCCTTTGTCTAATTAGACTATACTTTGTAAGAAAAAATATATATACCTGCTTAGCTTAATGGGAGTGTGTGTGTGTGTGTGTGTGTGTGAGAGAGAGAGAGAGAGAGAGAGAAGGAGAGAGAGAGAGAGAGACATTGAAGGTAGGAGGAAATTGGTGAGTTTTGGGGAGTTTTGTTACATCTATTTTGAAGTATTTTGAAAATTCCAATTATGTGAATGCCTTAATTGTCCATGTTGCAATTCAAGCCATTATCTCCTTGTTTCTTGTGGTCATAAGAACATGTGTGAGCATGTGGGTCCACGATGGCTTTGACAAGGGCTCCACAGAGAAGGTGGAGGAACAAGAGCAAGAGAAATGGCAGGAGGTAGAAAAGAGCAAATTCCTGAAAATTGATTTCATGCCATCAAGCTACTAAAAATTGATAACCAAAGGAAAAAAAGTCGAGCACAAATACATGCTTTTATATTTATTTATTAAGTACATAAAACTAAACACTTTAAAGCAATCTTGCTAATATTGCCTTAGGGGGCTTTTCTGCAAAGGATGTACTAACTGGAGTTCTTTAAAATGAGCCCATCCAAATCAAGGTAAAGACGGCTTCTACTGTCAGCACGGTCACCCTCTGCGGCCAGAAGCCCTCGACATGATATGAAACTGAAGAGGCATCCTTCTCAAGCATCCTTCTCATTGAATATGTATGAGTTGAGTTCTTTGAATGGTAGTACCCAAAAATTTCTCTTTCCTTGCTCACAGGGAGCTGGGAAGTCAGACTATCATGAGTCCCAGGCTGTTCATTTGGCATGTGCAGACAAAGTCCTAAGTACCTCTATCCAGGACTGGTTATATTATTTGTGGGACCCAGTGCAAAATGAAAATGGCAAGCCCCTGTTCAAAAATTAAGAATTTCAACACAATGACAAGAGACCATTGAACCAAGCAGGGGCTCTTCTGAGTATGGGGCTCTGGGAAAATGATGCCAGCCTTGCACTCCTCTGGATGGACAAATGGCTTTGAGACACTGGCCATGCTGTCCTTCTCACCCTACATCCAGAGCTCTGGGGCACTTCTTCAAGTGCAATTCTCTGCCTATCTTGAACAATGTCCCTCTCTCGGCCCCACCCCACCCCCTCTCTCTTAGGTTTCCTTTCTTCCTACCTGCAAGCATTTTGACGCATGTAAATATGACCTACCCAATCTCTGGATTCAAACGCAAGGCCTGTTCCAAGATTAGTTCTAATCCCACACACATATGGGTCTTTCAACATTTCCCTGCTATCTCCATGCTCTCCTCTTTGGGGTTCCCAAATGGATCTTAACTACAAAGTCCTCAAGTGTCACGCAGGTGTGACACAGTGGGCACGTGGGAGGTGGGATGCCAGGGGTTAATCTGGGCCTACTCAGAGGTCCAAGAAAGAGTCAAAAGGAAATGGTGTTTTCAACCATCTCCCTCACTTACTTCTTTGCTACTGTCTCATTGATGATGATTATTTTTTTTGTATTCCAGAATTTTCCACGATTTCTGCCATTTCTCTTGGTCTTGTTCCTCCACCTTCTCTGTGGAGGCCTTGCCAAGGCCATCTTGGACCCACAGCTAGAGTGGGAAGCCAAGGATGAAGGGGCATCAAAGGGCCCCGGAGCAAATGTTCAAGCACAGCGCCATGCATGCCAGCCCATGAACTTCCGCTCACACACGCTCTGAAGGAAGAGGAAATGCTTGACGTATCACTCAGGTTGCTTGGTGGAAACTGCTTTCGATGGTTCACATCTAGCAGTGTAACTCGATGACTCACAAAAGAGCCTTTATTCATTGACGTGTTCTTCAGAGGACTCCATGAAATGACTCACACCTCTATTTACTAGGTTTTATTGGGAATGTGAGGTGAAATCCTTTCCCCTGGGAACAGGAAGTTTTCAGTGTTTCTTAGCAGAGGACGTGGGGACCTCATAGCAACACACATGTTGGTAATGGGTGGATTTTCTCTATCAGGGAGGCTCAGCTGGGGTCAACAGGGCAGCATTTCTGGAGGAGGGCATATCAGTTTTCACACCTGTTTTCAGAATCATCCACAAAAGGTGAGGCTGGACAAAATGTTTCCTGTTGTGAATAGTTAGAAGAGAGTCTGAGAATAAGAAAGTATTTCAGGGAGCATGGATGAAAGGTTCAACAACTGTATCTTGTGATGGCAGTCATTAATTTTTCCTATTGGGAATACAAGGGTATTCAGCAGTCAACAGGAAGCGAGGGGAGGCCCAGTCAACCCTGGCATCCGAGGAAGATTGCTTGCTCACGGCAACTGAGCAGAGGATGAATTCAACAGCCATAGACTTCAGACTCCCAGACAGGCACGGCAACAACCGGACAGATGAGAGACTTTACACAAGAGGCCAGCAGATGCCACAGAGCGGACGTCCTCATGCCTGCAGGAGCCCAGAGGCCCTCTCTTCCCCGATAGCCACAGGACAAAACAGCCACACACTCCATCCCCCCAATATCAGATGCCATCTTAGGGAAAGAAGCCAGAGGGAGGCAAGGCCATCTGAGAGAGTGAGCGATTATACAAGAGAAGCGATTAGAATCATCAAGTGATTACAGGAGTAAAAATCATCAAGTGATTTACACAAGTAAAAGAGAAATTACTGATGCCGGGCGCGGTGGCTCATGCCTGTAATCCCAACACTTTGGGAGGCCAAGGCGGGCGGATCACCTGAGGTCAGGAGTTCGAGACCAGCCTGACTAACATGGTGAAACCCCGTCTCTACTAAAAATACAAAATTAACTGGGCGCGGTGGTGCTTACCTGTAATCTCAGCTACTCGGGGGGCTGAGGCTGGAGAATCACTTGAACCTGAGAGGCGGAGGTTGCAGTGAGCCAAGATCACTCCATTGAACTCCAGCCTGGGCAACAAGAACAAAACTCTGTCTCAATAAATAAACAAATAAAATAAATGAAATAAAATAGAAATAATTTAAAACATCAAGTGGACTAAGCTTTAACCCAGATCAGACATTTCATGAAAATGTTCCCAGTAGCCTATGGATGGGGACAGAGAAAAATAAAAATGATCCACTTGTAGACTGAATGAAATCATGACGTGTTAATCTGTACATCAAATGGTACCTGCATGAACTGGCAACCCTGCTGCATGGTCGATTACTTAACACTTGTTATGCACCAGAAGTGGGGGGACAAATTCCAGTTCAAGACAGAGGCAGCTGGGAAACAATTACTACAGCACTGCTGTTCAGCTCTGTGTTGGGGGAATGCCCCAGAAATCCAGGGGCCCAGAGGAGGGATATTTAATTCAGAATAAAGGCTCAGAGAATGCTTCCTGGGAGTTGGGACCTGAGCTGAATTTGGAAGGACAAGCAGGTGTTACCTAGAACTTAGATTCTAAATGAGCAAAAGAAGGAAGCACTCCCGAGGCCAGAATAGCGGTGGGGGAGGCACGGAGGTGAGAAGCCCGTGATGAGGTTGGGGGAGGGGAAAGGATCCTACACAGCTGGGTGTGAGGAAGGACCAAAAGATGAGGCCAGAGAGATAAGAAGGGGTCAATTAGGAAGAGCCTTGGAAGCTGAGCTAAGTAAGGTGCTTGAATTTTGTTTTGAAGCTTTGAAGAATTTTTTAAATTTATTTATTATTATTATTTTTTGAGGCAGAGTTTGCTCTTGTTGCCCAGGCTGGAGTGCAACGGTGCGATCTCGGCTCACTGAAACCTCTGCCTCCTGGGTTCAAGCGATTCTCCTGCCTCAGCCTCCCAAGTAGCTGGGATTACAAGCACGCACCTCCATGTCTGGCTAATTTTTTATATTTTTAGTAAAGACGGGGTTTCTCCATGTTGGTCAGGCTGGTCTCAAACTCCCAACCTCAGGTCATCTGCCCGCCTCAGCCTCCCAAATTGCTGGGGTTATAGGCGTGAGCCACTGCACCTGGCCTTGAAGCGTTGAAGAATTATTGAAAGTCGTGAGTGCCTATAATCCCAGCTACTAGGGAGGCCGAGGCAGAAGAATCACTTGAGCCCAGAAGGTGGAGGTTACAGTGAGCCGAGATGGCGCCACTGCACTCCAGCCTGGGTGACAGAGAAAGACTCTGTCTCCAAAAAAAAAAAAAAGGAATTATCAAAGATTCTAACTAGGGGTAGCACAGAAGCAGATTCTCATTGGAAAAAGGTAGTTCGAGTGAGAGGGTGGAGGATGAGTGAAGGAAGGCAGGGGAAGCGGGACCAGTGAGGCGACGATAGTAGAAATGGTGAGACACGGTGAAGGTCTGAACCCAGATGGTGGTGTCGCAAGTAAGAAGCAGGATTTGGGTTGAAGATGCATCTGCAAGACGGAGTCTACAGGATCTGATAACCAAACAGACGTGGCAGGTGAACGAGAGTGGCAGAGCGGCTTCCAGAGTTCTGGCTGGATGGCAGTGACAGGGCAGGTGCCTTGCTCCAAGGGGAATCTCAGAGCCACAGTGTTTGGGGGCGAAGAGGGTGCACTAGGCTTGGGACGTGATTGATGATGTGGCACCTGACAGCCAGTCATTCAGAATGTCTCCAAAAATTAACAGGAAAACTGGGGCTTGTCCTTGGACTTGTCACTTGGGCAGTTATTGGAGACCTTCATAAGAGCAGGTTTAGCAGGATGAGAGGGAGAAAAGCCAATTTGCAGTGAATGAGAAAGTGAAGTTACTCTCTTCCCCTGCAGGCTTATTCTCCCTGGGGGTCCTGTCTTGCTGAAGGTCCCCCCTTGGAAACCGGAGGGCATCACGAACGCTTCCTCTTTTCACGTGATGTATTTGGCAGGTTTTTGAGTCCTGTTGATTCCATTCCCTTAGGATCTCTTGATGCCATCCCCTGCTCTCCACACTCCCTCCCACCTTAATCCAGTCTTTCCAAGATTTCTTTCCTTAACTTTCAACAAAACTGAGGAATCTTTTTTAAAAACACAAATCAGAATGAAGTTTGGATTCTCTGATGTGACATATAAAGCCCTTCATGACCAAGTCCCCAAGATTCCTTTCTACCCCTCAACGCCTCCCATTCTACCTCTGCTCCCCAAAGTGCTCTGCTCTGCATAGACTGAGATCACAGGGTTCCCCGTCTCCCTTCATCGCTCAGCAACCTGTGCTGATTGCTAGCATGGTACCCCATGGTCAGCACTGCCACTCGTTTGTCCTTGCTCTCCCCACCCCACCGCCAGCTCCAGCTCCTTGAAGAGAGGAACCCCGCTGTGTTCATCTTCTGTATCCACAGCAACCAGTACAGTAGCCAGCATGGATGTACACACTCAGTGCATGTATGCTGACTAAAGAAACGAACAAGACGTTGATTCTCCAAGAAACTTGATAATGAGGGGATATATGATTCGAAATGATATCTTTTTTTTTTAAGGTGGGAGAAACTGAGGTTTAGATGCTGAGAGAAGTGAGCCAGGAGAGACAGAGAGAGGTTGAAATACAGCAGAGAGGAGGATTACGTGGAGCCATGCCCCTGAGCACGCAGGATGGGATGAGAAGGGAGTGGGAGCTGGAGGGCACAGGAAGCAGGGACCTGGGGGTGGGGGAGATGCCAATTCCATGGGGGCAATGGTGGGTTTAGAA
The DNA here is from genome assembly GCA_036589455.1 of Ateles fusciceps. Classification (NCBI taxonomy): domain Eukaryota; kingdom Metazoa; phylum Chordata; class Mammalia; order Primates; family Atelidae; genus Ateles; species Ateles fusciceps. The sequence goes on along the minus strand of JAZHEH010002853.1, from coordinate 1,809,539 downwards.
GCAGAAAGGTTCCCAGGTATTTGAAAACAAAGTTGAGGGCTTTTCCCCCCGATGGCCTCCATCTGCTTAGCGATGAGGAGGCGAAGTCTGAGCATGAATGGGGTAGGGGTAGGGCTAAGGCAGAGGGCTAGGAGAGAAGTGAAAGTTTGGAAGAACCACCAGGAGGGATGAGCTAGGTCATGCGGTGGCGACAGCCAAGGCCAAATCTCAGCGACATGACACACCACCCATACTCATTCTTACTCTCCTTAGAAGTCCAGTGCAGTTACACATCCATGGTCTGCTTCTTAGAATTTCTCAAGGGCCCAGGCTGGCTTCATCGTTTTGGGGATCCAGGTGCAAAAGGAAAATGTAGTGCCCCACCTGTGGCTGGGATGCCAATCTCCCCTTTCACAGGTTCTGCTGCACCCACCCATAGCTGATGGCTGACCTCCGAGGGGCTGCCAGCTCCACACTGGAATGCATGTGAGACCCATATTGGGGTGGACTTAAGGTCCTGTCTTAGCTGCCCACTGAGTGTGTCAGGGGGTTGACAGCTGCTGCCTTGCTGTACCCTGAGATGCTGCAAGCCGTATGCTCAACTGCTGTGGCTTGAATGTTTTTGTCCCCTTCAAAATTCTTGTGTTGGAAACGTAATCCCCAATGCCACAGTGGTGGGAGGTGAGGCCTTTCGGGAGGTGCTTTGGTCCCTAGGGCTCTGCCCTTGTGAATGGAATACGTGTAGGCTGAATAAAGAAATGAACAAGATGTTGATTCTCCAAGAAACTTGATTATGAGGGGGTACGTGATTTTAAGTGATGTCTTTTTTTTAAAAGATGGCTCTGCCCTTGTGAATGGATTCCTGCCATTCTAAAAAGGGCTTGTGTGAGTGGGTTCACTTCTCTTGCCCTTCTGTCTTCTGCCTTCTGCCACATGTGGCTGAAGTAGAAATCCTGTACCAGATGCCAGCACCTTGGATCACGGACTCCCCCAGTGTTCAGGGCTGTGAGAGAATCAATTTCTGTCTTTATCAATGACGCTGTCTCAGGTATTCTGTTATGGCAGCACCAAACAGACTAAGACACCAGCCCTCCACCTGTGTCCACCTGTGCCCACCTGTGCCCCCACCAGGGATGGAGAGTGATGGTGGAACGTGGTCTCCTCACTTCGTGTGACCCAGTTACTTCCCTGGGTAAAGGGCAGCATCTGTAGGAGGGTGGGGGCAGGGGAAGAGAAACTGGGCAGGGCCAAGGCACCAGGGAGGAGAACAGGTGGCTGAGAAAACGTCCTGGGAGTCAGCAGGAGGCAGGAGCAGGCATTCTCGAGGCTCCACATTCCGAGCAGGCTCCATTGTCTCGTTACACTTCATTTGCAGAGCACAAGTTCAAAGGTAAAATTCTGAAGAATTTCAAGAGAGCAATTATAGAGCGTTAAACCCTAACCTTCTGAGTTCTCGTTCTGTGCAACGGCACTGGCCCCACATGTCCATGGTACAGGCCCTGTCTCTTCCCTCCTCTCCCCCTCTGTAACATCCTGCAGTGGCTCATATTCTTTTTCTTTTATTTTTTTTTGCAAAAAAAGAAATCCAACTGCTTTAACCTGTCTTTCACTTTTAGGCCTTCTGACACAGTGCTCTCACTGCCTGGACATGTTACGCCCTCCTCCAGTGTCCCTTGGCCTAAGTCTTATTCATCGCTGAGATCTGGATTTCAACACCACTTTCTCCAGGAAACATTCCTCGACTCTTTTGTTTAAATGTCTCGCTTATGGCCCCACAGCACAAAGATCAAATGCAGAAGGAACTGCATATGGAAAGGCCAGCCACACACATCACAAAAAGATGACTGAAGTCAGCATACAGCTTGAAAGCCAGCCTACAGGCCCTTCTTCAAGAATGGCTGGAGTGACCCTGGGGACTTGGTAGGATACAGGATGGAAGCTTTTGTGATTGTGCTGTTATTAACACATGCAGGGGTATAATTGCCGATGGTCCAAACTTCTGTTTGCTTGCCACATGAGCCTTCTAAGTATTCTGGGATTTTATCTTCATCACCTTGGCACATGCTAAATGCTCAGTTTATATTTGCTGCTAAATTCAATGAGTGAAAGAATTGTATTTAATGGTTATATGCTCAGGTTATTGTAGCACCCTAAGAATGTAAATTCTGCATTCTAACATCAGAGTTTCCTCAAAAAATAGAATTATTCTCTAAAGCAGAGGATCTTTACTGGAGCTCCCCCAGGGACTCCTAAGGAATCCATAAATTGGTTTGGGGTGGAAGGACTACAAATCCCAAAGACTGAATACTAAATTTTGTGGGTACACATAGTTCCGGGAGGGAGATGATCAAAATTTTCAGTATTTTTGAATGTATTTTGACTGGTCAAAGGTAACAAATATATATATATATATATATATAATATATATATATATATATATTAGACAGAGTCTCATTCTATCTCCAGGCTGGAGTGCAGTGGCACGATCTCCACTCACTGCAACCTCTGCCTCCCAGGTTCAAGCGATTCTCCTGCCTCAGCCTCCCGGGTAGCATGGATTACAGGCACCCACCACCGCGTCCAGCTAATTTTTGTATTTTTAGTAGGGACGGGGTTTTGCATGTTGCCAGCCTAGTCTCGAACTCTTGACTTCCAGTGATCTGCCCACCTCAGCCTCCCAGTGCTGGGATTACAGGCGTGAGCCACCAGGCCCAACCAACAAATTTTTTTTTTTTTTTACTTTTATTATAGGTCAAGGTGTACATGCACAGATTTGTTATATATGTAGATTGCGTATCACGGAATCTATACTTGGGTGTTTCATCACTCGAGTAGTAAGTGTAATACCCAATAGGTAGTTTTTCAATCCTCACCCTTCTCCCACCCTCTGTCCTCAAGCAGGCCCAGTGTTTATCGTTTCCTTCTTTGTGTCTATGTGTACTCAGTGTTTAGCTCCCACTTACAAATGAGAACATTCAGTATTTGGTTTTCTGTTCCTTCATTGGCTTGCTTAGGATAATGGCATTCAGCTGCATTCATGTTGCTGAAAAGAACATGAATTCTTTTTTATCGCTGTGTATTCTACAGTGTATATGTACATTTTCTTTATCTAGTCCACCATTGATGGGCATCTAGGGGGATTCCATGTCTTTGCTTTTGTGAATAGTGCTGTGATGAACATATGCATGCATGTGTCTTTACAGAAGAACAATTTATATTCCTTAAGTTATATACCCACTAATGAGATTGTAGGATTAAATGGTAGTTCTAAGTTATTTGAGAAATCACCAGACTGCTTTCCACAATAGCTGAACTAATTTACATTCCCACTGACACTGTATAAGGGTTCTCTTTATTCCACAACCTTGCCAGCGTGTTATTTTTTGATTTTTTGATGGTAGCCATTCTGGCCATTGTGAGATGGCATCTCATTGTGGTTTCGATGCGCATTTATCTCATGATTAGTGACGTTGAGCATTTTTTCATATGCTTGTTGGCTGCATGTATGTCTTCTTTGGAAAAGTTGTCTGTTCACGTCCTTTAAAGCAACAAATCTTTGCTCTGAAACAGTAGTTTTTAAAGTGTGCTCCCAGAGGAATAGCATCAGTGTCATTCGGAGACTATCAGAAGTGTGAAGTCTCAGGTCCTACCTCAGACCTGCTAAATCAGAAACTCTGGGCGAAGGGCTCAATGGTCTATGTGAAGTCTCCGGTCTTCTGATGCACTTTCAAGTTTAAAGACCACTGAAGAATTAGAAATAGACTGTTATGTTTCCAAACGTAGAGGTAAGAAGTGTGGATAAAAATAAAGGCAGGCCGGGCGCGGTGGCTCACGCCTGTAATCCCAGTACTTTGGAAGGCCGAGGCAGGTGGAGCACGAGGTCAGGAGATGGAGACCATCCTGGCCAACATGGTGAAACCCCTTCTCTATTAAAATACAAAAAATTAGCCTGGCGTGGTGACGTGTGCCTGTAGTCTCAGCTACTTGGGAGGCTGAGGCAGGGGAATCGCTTGAACCTGGGAGGCAGAGGTTGCAGTGAGCCAAGACTGTGCCACTGCACTCCTGCCTGGCAACAGAGCAAGACTCCATTTCAAAAAATAATAATAAATAAATAAATGGCAGAGAGAGAGAGAGAGGAAAAGACAAAATATAGCAAATAGAAAACAAAAATAAAGCAATAGAAATAAGTCAAAATAATTGGCACTCAAAATACTTGTGAACAAACTAAGGTCACCAATTAAGAGACAGAGAGGCCTGGATTGGTTAAAAATGGCCCAAAGTATGACTTTATACTTGGTAAATATATTCCATGTTTATCTGTGGATTATACCTCAATAAAGCTGGTGGGGGTGAAAGTTTACAGAAACAAAAACACAACAATGAATTAAGTCTAGAAAGGAAACTCACTAACATTTCCAAAGAGCTCCCACTTCATCATTGTGCAGCTACTAGAGTTTTATAGTTCTGTGAGGTCACGGGTGGGCCCAAGGTCATGAACCAGTGGGGATCAGGGCAGGAGGAGGCCCTGGCTCCTTTCCCCCACTCTGTCCTAAGCAGGTTCAGGTCTCTCTCCACTGTGTGGCTTGGTTCCAACCTGAGTGCCTGACTATCATCCCTTATCCTTATTTACTGCCCCCTAAAAGGAATTTTCATTTTTATGTATGGATATATATGATCATCGAAGGCATTTGGTTTACTCTAGCAGGTTTTCATATGGCTTCAAACAGTGCCTTTTGTGTGTGTGTGTGTTTTAGTCACAAGAAGCAAGAGGATTGGGCAAAGGTCAAGAGGCATTTGTCAGACATCACAAGATAAGCAGGACGATACACAAAGTGAGAGATGGGCGCGGGGAGAGGGGGTGGGGGAGAGAACCCCCACAGAGCCCAAGGGATGGATGGCATCATAATCACAGTCCTACATCTTCCTCTGTCTCCCCAACTGCCCTGGCTATCTCTGCAGACAGGAAGAGAGCCTCCAGGTAGGACTAGAAAGAAACTCGGCAGGTAGATCTCGCCGTAACAAGGAGAGGAAAGTCGTGGATTTGATCTAAGAGCAGAGAAGGGAACATCCTCAAGAGACTTGGAGGTTCCTTCTCTCAAGCGAGCTGAGATTAGCAGGAATTTCTCCTGTGGCTTCGCCATGGTGTGGGGAAAGGGAAATGGTTTTGTCGAAAGGGGCAGCGGGGTGGTGGCGGCGGCAGGAGGAGGGGGGGCGGCAGCTCACTTACAGGTTAAACCACCCTGGAGAGGCCCAGCTCTCTGCAGTTCAATGTCAGAATATACATTCAAATAAGGTGGTCAAGTATTTAATTTTTTGAGACTCACTTTCCTTTTCTTTATAAATGAGGATTAACAAAATTGTGAAGAAGGTGACAGAAAACAGCAGAGGAAAAACTGCAAGGTATTGGATACTCCATAAATATTAGTTCCCTTGGCTATATCCATCCCTTCTTTTTTGCCAGTGTAGAGCAATATGGATTACAATTTTTTTTGTATTTCTGGTCTCCAGCGCATGTATTTAGAGCTGCTCTATTAAATTTTCCTAGAAAATAAAGCATCCCCTTGCATCGAGGCTATCTAGGTGATCTACAAAACAGCATCTAAGTCTAGCAATTCAGAAATGTCTATACGTGCACCTCTCTGTCATGTCTTGATTCTTTTTTTTTTCTCATCCACTTTCCCATCAGGGGTTCAGATATTCTGTCTATATTTCTGTTTGCAAAGTTCTATTCCCGGATGGAATTTTCTCCCAGGAATTCCCAGCTGAGGCCATCTGCTCTGCAGGCAGAAAGTGAAGCGACCACAGCTTGATGCAGCCAGAAAAGCAGAGAGGAGGGAGCGTGGCACCAGGACAGAGCCGGCCAGGGCTCTGGCCTCCTCCTCCGGGATCCAGTTAAATGTGGGAAGCACAGTGCAGAATCCAGGGCAGCTCATGGCCCTGCTCACTTGCTGAGCAACAGAAAGAAAGTGAGTGAGGGGGGAGACTTTGTGGGCTGACACTCCCCAGCAATGCTGTGTGCACATGGGCATGGTGATTGATACGCAGCACTTTGAAGCAAACACCGTGAGACTACTCAGCATGGGGGAGAAGCTGTCCACGCAGACGCCCAGGAAGCAGCCCTGAGGACAGGGTGCCCCAGCAATACTGCAGAAACCCAGCTACCGACGAGAATTAGTAAAAGAAAGCACAGATTGGATATGTAAATAAACAGATTTAATACTGTGGCAGCTCTTGAAAACCAATCCCCCTTTTCTGAGTGTGCTCAGAAACCTCCGTCCTCATGGTCACTGGGCAACGTGCTGCAGGGAAGAAGACTCGGCCTCGGGGCAGCCGTGCCCAGTTCAATCCCAGTCCTGGCTCGTGGCAGTTGGGTGGTTGGGCAAGTCATTTATGCTTCTGGGCTTCAATCCTAACCTGTAAAATGTAGGGGTTGGGGAAGGAAGCCGGATGGGGTGGAGACAGAATTAATGTATGAAAAGTGAAGTCCCCGTTAAATGTTGAATGTTCGGTAGGTGGTTATTGTTGTTGGGTAAAAAGTGAGTTTTGCCCTCTCCCTTTGCCTCTCCGTCTGCATAGAATCAACAGCCAAGTCCTTCCTAACCTCCATTCTCTTTGTTCCTCCGCCTCCCTTCCCTATTTCCCATTAGGCCTTTCTCACTGTCCTCACAGGTGACACAGCAATGGCCTCTGTGAGTCTCCTTCTGCCCAAGAAGATGCCCCCTCATCAGCTAGCCAGCTCTCCTCACACCAGTTGGCAGGGGCCTCTCTTACCCCTGAGCTCTGAGCACACGTCACTTCTACATTCCCATGACACTCGCCACAGTCAGCCTGGCATTGCAGTGTCCGAGCGCCTGTCATTGCATCTGTGCCGAATCAGGCACTGTGAGTGTGAGGCCAGGCCCTGTGGACTCGGGTTCCCACTGGCACCTGGCAGGTTGCCCTCCATCAGGAAGTGCTCGTTCCATCCTGAATGTGGACTTCAGGAAGGGACACCCCAAAACATGCTGCTTCGGTATACTGCTTTCTTTGCACTTAGGGTACTTGGAGGACAGCAAAGGCAGCAAGGAACTTTCTCTGAGGTCCCCTTATCTGCCTAAAGACAGAGCCTCCAAAAGAACCTCACCCTGGGATTCTCACCAACCAGGGAAGATTAAACATGAATCACAAGAGAGGAGGCTGGACACAGACTGTCACAGGCTGTCACCTGTTCTTCTGAGGACCCGTTCATCTTCCCCAAAATCGTTTACTCTCCCCCCAACTTGCCTACACTCCCCCTCCACTCTCCCCTGCGAAGCAGGTATCTAAACTCCTAGATCTCACTGGACTTCAGGGTACTCACTTTTCTTTCCTCTGATGCCCCTGTGCATGTAATACATTTGTATCTCTCTTCTCCGGTTAATCTGTCTGCTGTCAGTTTATTTCACAGACTCAGATCTCCAACTCTCAAGGGTAGAGGGAAAGTTTTCCCTTTCGTACAAATGTAACTACAAAAACAGCATGTACTGAATGTGTTCACAAATGAATGAAAACATTTTATCTTACTTAGTTCCTCCTATGAAGCCACCAAGAGGTGGGTGAACAAAGGCCACCTAAGCCAATTTCCTATGGACCATATCCTCAAATAGCACCTATCTAATGGTAAGTATCTCGGTCACCTCTGAGCAGGACACCAAAACCACACATTGTGATCTCTAGTTTTCTGGGATTTACAATATAAAAAAGAAACCTGATGCCACATTCCAGGGCTATTACAAGTCAAATTCCAATGCTACAAACTCTAAAAGATCATAAAATACACCATAACAAAGATTACTTCCAATAAGAGTCTGGCTGGCTAAGGTTTTAAATCTCTTGGTCTGTCAAATAGACACTTTGTTATAATTTGATTTCACTTGTGGCAATACTAGCAAACTTTGTAAATCCCAAGTATATTTTGGCAGGGAAGATGGATGGAATTGTTGGGAAAGCCGTAGGGTGGAAAACATTAACTAGAGCTTAAGAAAAAATGTACAACGGAAATGAGGAAAGGATAGGCAAGATAGGGAATTCGGTGAGGTTCTGATGGCATGGTGCTCGGTCCTGGGCCTGAGATCTTCTTCCCCCCTTGGTGTGCTTCTTTGCAGAGTATTGACAACCCTCAAGATAACAGGGGGGACCTGAGAAATGAAGGAAGCAAGGCAGGTTGCCTGGGGAAATATTTGTGGGCTGCCTTCTTCTAAGATTATTCCTACTTTAAAGGACTTAAAAAGGTACTAACTATGGGTTAGCATCACAAGAGTTTTCATTCCGCCCCCCCTCCCCCGTCTCTACTAATCTCAATCTCAATACCTACTAATGATTCCCTCTCCCTCCAATCTCTAGTAATGATGGGCACAGAGTAGTTGCTCAATAAAATACTTTCAAACTGATTAAAGTCTTATAAGATTACTTATGGCTTCAGTGCTCATTCTTGCCACACAAATTTGTGTTTTATACATTTCAAAGTGAGATTAGTTTCACTTTCAAGATTGTGACACAAGGCAAAAGGCAGGCTCTGTGGGAGCTGACGTGATTGTGTCAGGGAACAGATAGCCAGCTTTATGACGGACTTCCAACAGATCACTGTGTATCTCTTTCCGACATCCCGCCGCACAGCTGCTGAAAAAGAAATATGAGCTGACAAAACAGTCCTCATTTTACCCAAACAAGAAAAGGAAAGAGACCACCAGGCCCCAGGGCACAGGTGCACAGGTGACAGACGATAAAACAGCAAAGGCCAGTGAATTATGGGGGTTGGGTTTTTGCTGGGAGGCAGATGGAAACATGGTCACACCCAATAAACAGAGGCCTATGGTCTGGATTCTATAGGTAATTCTACAGGAAAGAAGATGAAACGGGTCACAGACAGTGAATCAGTGTTGTGATTCGAGAAAATGTAGATTTCCAGCCGGGGTAGTATAGACAGATCCTGTCTCTACAAAAAAAAATTGTTTTAAAGTTAGCCAGGCACCATGATGTGTGCTTGTAGTCCCAGCTACTTGGGAGGCTGAGGTAGGAGGATCACGGGAGCCCAGGAGTTGCAGGCCACAGTGAGCGAAGATGGCAGCACTGCGCTCCAGCCTGGGTTACAGAACGAGAATGAGACCGTGTCTCTAAAAAAACCAAATAAGTAGATCAACTACAAAGACTTGCTTTCTGGAGCTCAGTTAAAGTCTTGTAGGCACACCTACACAAATCCTATGACATGCCTTAAACAGTGGTGTGCCCTAGCTATGTGAATAGAATGGTTAGGGTAAAGATTTAGGTAGGAATATTTGCACAAATTAACTTCAGCTACTGTTTAAACATATTCTCATTAAACTTTTCATATTGAGTATTTATGCTGCACCACATTCATAAAACGTCAAGGATTCTTACTAAATGCTTCATGAAGGCCACTATATTTGGCACAAGACTCTGCCCCAAGGTGTGTTCACACAGCTGGAAAATACCTTTCCTCAATGTACTAGGCTCCATATTGCTGAGGCTTTTGAAGCCACCAGGTTGTGTTTTGTTTTGTTTTGTTTTGTTTTTTTGCCACAGGGAAGTCGCTGCTGAGCACCTGGGGATTCCCTGGGACAGTAAGAACCCCAGGGAGCAGGAGACAATTAGAAACTGACTCAGCGAAATAATCACTCTTGGGGCCTTTGCTGTTTATTTTCTCACATTCCTCCTGCCTGCCACCTCATAAGTCACCTTCCCCGCAATTATCTGACATTCTTGACACAGAGCAGAACCAGCAGAACTGAATGGAAGGTTGCAAATGAAACAGGCTGGAGGGGTTTGGGAATGGGCCCTGGGTGAGGCTAAAAGGTGGGATGGCTGAGAAGGGATTTAATGATAGTCCCAAGACTTCCGAATGGGGGAGGGGAGATGGTGTCCACAGGCAAGGGAATGAGAGGAACAAGTTTCCATTCCAGGAGGACTGGATCCAGAAACGGCTCACCAGTCTTCTGGAAGTTTTTGACAAAAGGTGGGTGACAGGGCCATGCTACAATAAGAGGCAGCCTCAGCTGTCTGAGAATATCCAAATGCTTATTTAGAGATGGAAGGCATTTATGTACCTCCTTCCTCTCTACCACTAAATGTTCTTTACTGCCAATCTCTCCCACAGGGATCACTTACTATTCCACTTCTGGTCCTTCCTTCCTTTCTTCCTTCCTTCTTTCCTTCCTTCCTTCCTTCCCCTTCCTTCCTTCCTTCTTTCCTTCCTTCTTTCCTTCCTTCCTCCCTTCCCTTCTTCTCTCCCTCTCTCCCTCCCTCCCTCCTTCCCTTCCTCCCTTCCCCTCCTTCCTTCCTTCTTCTCTTTCTCCCTTTCTTCCTTTCAGACAGGGTCTTTGCTGTGTAACCCAGGCTGGAGTGCAGTGGCAGGATCATAGCTCACTGCAGCCTCAAACTCCTGGGCTCAAGTGATCCTTCCATCTCAGCCTCCTGAGTAGCTAGGAGCTCAGTAGCTACAGATGCATGCTACCACACCTGGCTAATTTTTAAATTTTTAGTAGAGATGAAGTTTCACTATGTTGGCCAGTCTGATCCAAAACTCCTGGCCTCAAGCAATCCTCCCTCCTCGGCATCCCAAAGTGCTGGCATTACAGGCGTGAGCCACCATGTCTGGCTGCATTACCCGCCCTGTGAGAAAGAAGGCAGAAGAAGACTGCCCTCTGGGGGAAAAAGAAGTGAATAAAATACTTTAAAAAATTTTTTTAAGTTTTTAATGCCTGTTATTTTACCATTATAGCCTCATTTATTCGCATCTTTAAAAATTCCTATCCAAAGTTTAAACACCCTTAGGTCAGAGGCAGTGTCCATTAGTGAGAATAAATGGCAGTTGAAATTATCTGAAGACTTCAGATGCTCTAGCCTGGCCTTCTGTTGTTCAGGGCCCCAGACTGGCTCGGCTGAGACTGAGATTTCACCGAGAGGAACTTTCCCTTCTGGCTGGCTTAGCTTCCAGAACATGAGCCTGGCTAGGGATTTGTATTGCCTTAGATCCAAAATCAAAATTAAAGGACAACAAACATATTGGGAAAGTATTTGCCATCTGTGACAAAGGCAAATCACCTTAATATAAAAATAGCCTTTACAAATCAATAAAAAATGAATACCACACAGAAACCAACAATAACAATTCAAAAAACAAAGCCAACAAAAACAGAAAGAGATCATTTGGAAGCGAAGAAATACAACATGATAAAATTGCAAATGAAGAAAAACACTCCACACTCACAAGTAATTAAAGAAAAGCAAAATAAAGCAACAATGAGATCCTTTTTCACTTATCAAAGCAGCACACATTTTGTTTCCTTTCTTTAGTCATGAAATTCAGTGTTGGCAGGAGTTCAGAAAGTGAATCTCTTTTATACATTGGTAGGAGTGTAAATTGGCAAAGCCTTTCTGGAGGGACATTTGGGATATTTATCAATGGCTCTTCAAAGTAGTATTTCTCATTATATGCACCACAGGGAATTGGTTAAGTATGGTACATCCACATGGCACCATTAAAATGTTGCAGAAGAAACATTCAGTGATGTTGAGAAAAGTGGATTACAAGATCATATATTTAATATGCGTATAGTTTTTGTTTTTTTAAAAAATGTATAGAAGGATCTGAAGAACCAGATCCAGAACCAGGCCAGAAGCACTTCTAGCCTTTCTGTCCCTTTTTGTAGGGAACATAAAAATAAATAAGTAAAACCAACGGAAATAAGAGGGTGGTAGTTTCATGAAGAAAATACAAAAAGTTACTGGGTCAGAGATTGTCAGCAGGTCAGGGGGGGAACATTAGATACAATGATGGATCTGATGAAGTAATGTTAGAGTTGAGACCAGAGTGGGGAGAAGGTTTCCAGGCAGAGGGAGAACAGGGGCCAAAGCCCAGGGGTGGGAACAGCATTGAAATACTTATGGAACAGAAATAAGTTCAGCATGGCAAGAGTCTGTGTGTGAAGACAGCAGAGGGTAAGAAATGAAGTCAGACTGAGGCAGACCCCAAATCACCTACACTCTTAGGTCAAGGGAAGGCCATTGGAGGAGTTCATTAAAATTTGATAAAATGCGTTCTTAAGGATAAAACATAAAAGCTAAACTTTTGGTAATTTGTGGTTAAAAATTAATTTCACATATATAATCTTTAATAAAACAGTTCTGTGGGACAGATCTGCTACCAAGCCTCAGAGAAGTTGAGTGGCCTGACCGTAATCACACAGCTGATAGGTAGCAGGATGGGGACTAGAGCCTGGGGCTCCTGCACCCTAGGTCAGTTACTAGGAATGACTAGAAAAATCTCCCTGTAACACTGAATTTTACTCCGCTGACGTGCCAGCTGAAATTCGCACAGTAGCATCACCAAATGAGTGAGCTGATTGAGCAAGTGAGTTCTATCACCACCTCCCCTTAGCATTGGCTTTGAAGAAGGTAACCGGGAAAACTCACACTGGGTCGCCCCATGTTATTGCACCGGGACTGGAGACTCTGAGACGCTGGTTGCAACATTTGGCGTCTTCGCTTCAGATGCTCTGTAAGCCTTTTTAGAGATGAGGCTGAGTGTGTAGCTGCAGGCACCCTTTTGAAAAAGCCACACAGCCCAGCCTCCCAGACACCTTCCTGGAGGAGGACTGAGAATTATCCCAAAACAGAAGGGTGGCCTCCAGCTGTCCCATCAGGCCCCAGCAATACCCAACTCCTCATCAAGATGGGTGCAAACGTTTGTTTTGGACTTTAACCTTCTCTTTTTTTGAGACGGAATCTCGCTCTGTCGCCCAGGCTGGAGTGCAGTGGCGCGATCTTGGCTCACTGCAACCTCCGCCTCCCTGGTTCAAGCGATTCTCCTGCCTCAGCCTCCCAAGTAGCTGGGACTACAGGCGCGCGCCACCATGCCCACCTAATGTTTTTGTATTTTAGTACGGACAGGGTTTCACCATGTTGGCCAGGATGGTCTCGATCTCTTGACCTCGTGATCGGCCGGCCTGGGCCTCCCAAAGTGCTGGGATTACAGGCGTGCACTCCGCCGACTTCAACCTTCTCTTTCACCCTTTGCTATTTGTTTCCAAGGCAAGCCCAATCAAGCTGAGCCCTCACAGCAGAGCCTTTTTCAGCGGCTGCAGAAGCTGCTTCACAACAGCCCTGGCTGGGGCTTCTTCCTCTCTGTGTAGGACATTACCTCTTAATCCTCTCGCAGTCTACCTGGCTCTCCTTGGCTCAGGCAGCTGTGGGCTGGGGAAGAACCACGTACCCTTAGCGGTCACTTTTATCTCTGGATTCCCAAAATGCTGCTCTTGGTTAGCTGGACCTTTCCCAGTCTGGCCTTTGCAGCTTGCACTTATATTATCTCTGGACAGTCCAACTGTTCTTCCGCAGAGTCCTTTGTATACACGGCTCTTTAAGATTTGAGTTTGTTTCTTCTTTTTTTTAGAGATGGGATTTCGCTCTGTCCCCCAGGCTGCAGTGCAGTGGCATGGTCATAGCTCGTTGCAGCCTCCAACTCTTGGGTTCAAGCAATCCTCCCATCTCAGCCTCCTGACTAGCTGGGACTATAGGCAGATGCCATCTCACCCAGCTAATTTTAAGACTTTTTTTTTTTTGTAGAGATGAGGTCTACTTTGTTGCCCAGCCTGGTCTCAAACTCCCAGCCTCAAGCAATCTCCTGCATCAGCCTCCCAAAGTATTGGGATGACAGGCGTGAGCCACTGCAGCAGGATTCCAGACTTCTTAAATAAGCAGGTGAGTTATAGGAGGTACCTGGAGTAGTCAAATGAACCAAGACAGAAAGCAGAATGTGGTTGTTAGGGGCTGATGGGGAGGAGGAGTAGGGAGTTTGTTGTTTAATGCGTATAGAATTTCAGTTTTGCAAAGAGAAAAGAATTCTGGAGATCTGTTGCACAACAAGGTGAATATACTTATGAGCACTACTGAATTGGACACTTAACAAATAGTTAAACCAGCCTGGCTGACATGGCGAAATCCCATCTCTACTAAAAATACAAAAAAATTAGCTGGGCACAATGGCTCACGCCTGTAATCCCAGCTATTCAGGAGGCTGAGGTGGGAGAATCGCTTGAACCCAGGAGGCAGAGGTTGCAGTGAGCCGAGATTACACCACTGCACTCCAGCCTGGGTGACAGGGTGAAACCCTACCAAAAAAAAAAAAAAAAAAGGTGAAGATGGCCAATTTTCTGTTATGTGTTTTTTTTAAACCATGGTTTTGAAAAAAGGCAGATAAACAGTGGGCCTGATCTGCTCATAGCTTGCTGCCCTCCTGTCTGCCCGCCTGCCCCCTTGAATACCTGGAGCTCTCCTTCCCTGTGTGTAAGGAGACGCCTTGACCTGCCACTTGATGTCACGGGATAACTAGAGCCCACTACCCTGCAGTCACCATGAAGACACAGTCCATCTCCTCAACCCACTTTACTGATGCCTCCAACCCCGCTGCCCTCGGCAACCCTTCTTGTCAAAGCCACAAATGACTTCCACTTTGCCAAATGCAGTGGTTGTTTTCTGGTCTTTCTCTCAACTTCTCTCTTGGACACAGTGGACTTCCTTCTTGAAATATGCTCTTGTTTTGATTTCAGGGCTACCTCACTGTCTGGTTTCCCCCTAACTTAATAAAGGTTTGGATCCCTTCACTGGTTCCACCTCTTCTCAAATGACTAACCTGGTGTAGCCCAGGGCTCTGTCCTTGGCCTGCCTCTCTTTTCCCTCAGCATTTTCTCTCTAGAGCATCTCATCTATCCCTGAGATTTACAGAGAAGTCAACAAGATAATTTCCAGATCTGTGCTTTCAGCCTGGACCTTCCCACTGAGTTCTAAAATTATGCCTCCAACTGCCTTCTTGACCTCTCCACTAGGATGTCTGTATCAGCCCATTAAGAGTTTTCAATTCATTGGGGGTATAAACATGAAATCGGTTCATGTTTTTCCATAACTGCCTTGATTATGCTACTCTCAATAGTCAGGAATCCTGGGATAGTTCAGTCCAATTCCACAATGCTTAGATTATTAAAGTAGTCTCATTCTAGATTTTAAAATCTCAGTACTATTTATACTTAAATATTATCTCAATGGCCAATTATCTGTCTAGGACAAGAAATTGTCAAATAGGCCTAAAACATCTTGAGATCCCAGAAGGCAAGGAATCGTTCAAAAAATCTTAGCGCCGTGCCAAAAGAATTCAGGAGCCAACGTGAAGTCTCCCTCTGTCTAAAGATGGAAGTGTTTGAACAATAAAAATAACAGCTGCAGTGGATTAAACACATTAAATCCTTAAACGTATACGTTGACACTGAAACTTTCAAAAATTCTCTCATTCGTCCTCTTTTAAGGATGACTAGGCAACCAACACATTCTTTTGAAAACTTGTAAATAAAAAAAAGAAGTGAATGTTTCTAGCATAAAATGAGCCTCAGGATAACCCAGGAGTTAAAGAGGGAAGTTTATTTTACAGAAGTATTTCAGCTAATAAAGAAAGAAGGATTAAATTGGCATATCACATTTTTTGGAACCTCTGATGAAATCATTGTTCTTGGCAACAATCACCAATAATGGTAACAGAGACAAATGTAGAAAAAGCGTAAGGGAAAACCTTCACAATATTAAATTTAGCAAGGATTTCCTTAGTGTGACACCAAAAGAACAGTCAACAGAAGTAAAAATAGACAAATGGGACTACAATAAAATTAAAAGCTTCTGTGCATCGAGACACAATCGACAGAGTGAAAAAATAGCCCATAGAATGGTAGAATATATTTGCAATTCATATAAGGGGTTCTAAGGGGTTAGGATCCAGAATATATAAAGAATTCCTCCAACTCAACAAAAACAAAAACCCAATTAAGAAATGGGCAAAGGACTCACACAGACATTTCTCTAAATATGATATACACATGGCCAAGAAGCATCTGAAAGATGGTCAGCATCACTGTCACTAATTATGAGGGAAATGCAAATCAAAGCCACGATAAAATATCACCTCACACCTGTGAGGATGACTAATCAAAAACAAGCAAAAAATGTATAGCAATTCAAAACAAATCAAACAAGTGTTGGAGCAGAGGTCGAGAAACTGGAATGCCTGCGCATTGTGGGTGGAATTGTAAAATGGTGCAGCTGCTGCAGAAAACAGTTTAAAGTCGCCTCAAAAAATTAAAAATAGAATTACCATAGCATCTAGTCATTTGGTTTCTAGGTACATACCCACAAGAATTAAATGAAGGATCTCGAAGCGGTATTTGCACACCCATGTTTAGAGCAGCGTTATAGTCAAAAGGTGTCAACGGCCCAAGTGTTCATTGATGAATGAATGGATAGACAAAATGTGGTACACACATACAATGGAGACCTTGAAAGTGACGGGAATCCTGACACATGCTACAACATGAGCCCTGAGAACACTATGCTAAGTGACACAAACCAGTCATCAAAAGAAAAACATTGTGTGATTCCACTGATGTGAGGTACCTAGAGCAGTCCAATTTATAGAGACGGAAAGTAGAATAGTGGTTGCCAGGGGCTGGAATAGGGGCAATGAAGAGCTTTTGTTTAATGGGTGCAGTTTTAGTTTTGCAGGAAAGGTTCTGAAGAGGGATGGTGGTGATGGCTGTACAACAGTGTGAAGATACTGATGGTACTGAACCGTACACTTAAAAATACTTAAGATTGGCCAGGCGTGGTGGCTCACACCTGTAATCCTAATACTTCGGAGGCCGAGATGAGCAGATCATGAGGTCAGGAGATTGAGACCATCCTGGTCAATATGGTGAAACCCCGTCTCTGCTAAAAATACAAAAAGGGCCAGGTATGGTGGCTCACGCCTGTAATCCCAGCACTTTGGGAGGCCGAGGTGGGCAGATCATGAGGTCAGGAGATGGAGACCATCCTGGCCAACACAGTGAAACCTTGTCTCTATTAAAAATACAAAAAAAAAAAAAAAAAAAAAAAAAAAAATTAGCCGGGCGTGATGGCACGCCCCTGTAGTCCCAGCTACTCAGGAGGCTGAAGCAGGAGAATCACTTGAACCCAGGAAGAGCAAGTTGCAGGGAGCTGAGATCATGCCACTGCACTCTAGCCTGGGTGACAGAGTAAGACTCTTCTCAAAAAACAAACAAACAAACAAACAAACTTAAGATTGTTCATTTTAGGTATGTGGTTTTATTTTTTGCCACAATAAAAAGAAAGAGAAAGACACAACTGGACATTACATTCCTCCTGAAGAAGAACATATCATCACCTGTGAAATAATGTTGCCGACAAATCAAACCAATTTAAATCTGATCAAGCCTCTTGATCTAACTACCAATTTATAGAAAATGTGGGACAGAGGAACATGTTAACAAGGTCACTTGGAAGCAATCCACAAAATCCAGACTGTGGGAAAACTCTACAGGAAAAACAACCAAATTTCTTTAATAAATTGCAGGAAAATATAAGTAGGAGGTGGAGGAAACCATGGATTAAAAGACTCTTAAAAGATGTAAACATCAAGTGCAATGTATAGAACTTATATGGATTCTTAATCAAAGTATAAAAATTATGGCACAATCTGGGAACCTTTGATAATATTCAGGAATAGAATGGATATTTTAAATCCTTATCTTTTGGAGATATATACTAAAATATTTATGGTTAAAATAGTCCGACTTCTGAGACTTGCCTAAAGATAATTGGGGTGGGGAAGTTGGAGGGTAAGTATGTATGAGCAAACTGGCGGAGTTGGTCATTATTGAAGTTTGGTGATGGGGGTCACCACACTATTCTTTCTATCATTGTGTTTGAAAGTCTCCATAATAAAAAGTCTTCTTTTAAAAATATTAACCTTAGATTCTACTTGAAGTTGGCCTTCTCTTCCTCCAGCAGCTTGACATAGGAGACAAAGGCATGGCAGGTACACACTTTCCCCTCTGCTCCTCTGCACCTGCCCTCCTGGGTCTCAGCAGAAGGTGGAACAGAACAGCTTGGCACAGCTCCTTGCTGGGCTGCCCTGGGGCGGGGAGGCAGTCTCCTCTCCCTGGATCGCTGTAGCTTTGTGGGCTACAGACACAGTCTGACTGTGTGAGGCAGGGGTCATATGCTGGGTCCCTCCTGGAACCAATCTCTGGGTTTTCTGGATGCGCCTCAGATGCCCTTCCCTACTGCAGCTCCATGGCATGAATATCGGACTCTGGCTCATGTTAGAGCCTCTCCGCCCACCTACAGCCTTCATCACAGCTTCTCGGTGTGCCCTGCCCTAGGGACAGTGGCCTTGGGTGGGGTACCTAAGATAGCTTAAGTCCAGCTACTTCTCAGCTGTCTAGAAAACCCACAGGAAATCCATGGATCATTTCTCTGTCAAACGGAGGAAGTGCAGGCTGCCCAAACAGCACGCCCTCCTTTGGCTGTCCCTCCTACACCTTCTCCACATCTGTGCGGCATCAGACAATGTCTGTACAACTTTTAGAGAAAAGACCATCAGAACCGGGTATTGGGTTGAGGTCTGGTTGGGCACACCCACTCTGCAATTGCTTATCTTGGGGTCTGTTCTTTCATTTATTGAATGAATGAATAAAATGATCTTTTTAAAAAGCTGCATGTAAAATATGGCCAAGCTGAGCACACAATTAAGTTCTATTGGCCTAAGTATTCCAAAGAGGGAGAGTCTGGATTTCATGTGAGACACAGAATTGGCAACTGCAATAAGCTTGTTTCTAATTTTTCTCTCTTCTTTTCTTTTAAAGACAGGCTCTTGTCCCTTTGCCCAGGCTGGAGTGCAGCGGCAGTCATAGCTCACTGCAGCCTCAACTTCCGGGGCTCAAGCCATCCTCCCACCATAGCCTCCTGACTAGCTGGGACTACAGGCACACACCACCATGCCCAGCTAATTTTTTCAATTTTTTGTAGAGATGGGGTCTTGCTATGTTGCCTAGACTGGTCTGAAACGCCTGGGGTCAAGCAATCCTCCTGCCTCAGCTCCCCAAATTGTTGTGATTACTGTCATGAGTCACCGTGCCTGGCCTAATGTTACTTTTTCAATTACTCAGTGTTTTATTAAAGAATCTCTGATAATTGATATTTCAACTTCTTTTGCATTTATTTTATAGAAAGAACTATAATAGTGCCCAGTATGAGGCCATCAGTGCAATACTGCAATGAATTTCCCTACTGTGAAAATGTGTTTCCTAGCACAAAACAAATGTGCTGCATAAAGGAGTCATAAAACACATATGACACGGTGCCACAAAGAAGATAATGGCAGGTCTTGCTACTAGCACAAGTCTGATTGTACATGTGATATATAACACAGATGTAAGTCCCTTACATATGTTACCGCATGTAACTCCCCTAAAAACCCCACACGATTTGCATCATTATCTCCACAGAGAGAGAGGAAAGCAAAGCTCAGGAAATTACTTTAGGAAATGATGAAGCCAGGATTCAACACAACACTGTAATGCTTAAACCTCAAATGACTCAACCATATTTAATAAGAGCACACCATGTACCAGGCAGTAAAGTAGGGCTTAGGGGGAAATCCAAGGGAATCTTCACCAGTTATTTTTTTTAATAGGATTTGTTTGAAGAAAATTTAGAAGTCTCCATGGACATGCTGTTCAATCAAATTCCTTACCTCCCTATATCTTAAAATATTTAAAAATACGTCTCTTTTGCATAACAAACCAGGGAACGATTCGTTGCTTTTATTTGCTAGAGGAAAGTATACATCTGATGATGCTGGATATCTTTGGCACAAGATATAACGTTTTGTTATTTATTTATTTTTTAAATATTATTTATATAAAAGGTAAAGCCTATTTCTCCTTAAGGGAAAAATAGATTTGGTGTCTAAGATAAATTTAATTTTTCTAGATAATCAAAATATGTCAGAAGTTAATTCAGACCTTCTATGTCTTGCCTAAATAAAGCTGGCAGGTAATTGTATTATTACCTGCTGCTGCGTACCAAGTTATTCCAAAACTTAGTACCTAAAGTAATAATAAACATTTATTATCTCATGCTTTCTGTGAGTCAGGAATTTGGGAATGACTTAGCTGGTAATTCTGGCTTGGAGTCTGTCACAGGGCTGCAGCCATCTGAAGGCTTGACTGGGGCTGGGGCAACTGCTTCTAAGATGGCACACACATGTGTTAGGCAAGCCACTGTTGGCTGCTGGTAGGACGCCTCAATTTCTCATCACATAGACCTGGTCATACAGCTGAGTGACTGTTCTCATGACAGAGTAGCGAATTTTCCCAAAGTGATCCAAACAAGTGAGGCAGAAGCTGCAAGGTCTTTTTATAACCTACGCTCTGAAGTCACACAGTCATCTCCTCGACATCTTATTAGCTACATGGATCACCAGGTGGTGAGAATCACTGGGGACCATCTTAGAGGCTGGTTATCACAGTAATCAATGTGCATTAGGAACTCATTTTTGCAAAAGAAAAAGTTGCTCATATGGAGAGCATAAAACACACTGTAGCATGCATTCTATAAAATATGGTATGGTAGATTGTTACAGTGCTGGTCCTCAATATATCGTATCTCCCTGAACTCATGTCCTTGCACAGTTCCCTCTCACATTGATGCTAGGTTTGGCTGTGTGACTTGTTTAAACTAATGGGGTATTGGCAAGAGTGATGCAAGCAGAGGCTTGAAAAGCAAATTTCCGGTAGGATCTGTTCTCTTCCGCTGGTGGGGATTCTTCCTTCACTATGTAAACAGCCCAAGCTAGCCTCCTAGAGGACAAAAGAACACATGGAGAGAGACTCAGCCAGCCCAGCCATCCTAGCCTGGCCACATGATTGAGCACTGCCAACACCACTCAGAGCACAGATTAGCTGTCCTAGCTGACCACAGTCCAAATTACTAACACATAAATTAGTGAGCACATAAATAGCTGTTTTAAGCCACTGTGTTTTAAGATCGCGGTAGGTAAATGGCGTTACTGCTGTTTCTGTTTCCCTCTTGCTTCACCCTCGCTGCTGCGTGCCAGGTAGTCGTTGTGAGGGAGGCAGACCTGGGAGAAGACCTGACAGATGACAGAAATAGCCTCATTGGGAATAGACTGCACTCCATCTGCATGTCCCGATGATCCCCCTCAGTTGCTAATAATCAAAAGCCAAAGCCTTTCACTGTAAACTGAATGGAATCTTCTTTAAAACCCTTTCCACATAGCTGAGCACTACCTGGGTCACTGCTATAGGCTGCAAAAGAACTTTACGAGCCCAACTATGTGCAGAGAAAGGGACCTTTTAAATATTTTTCAGTCCATACATGCTAGCCTGTTATCTGTCCTCGAAGCAATCCATTCTGACCAACATACAGGAAAAAACTGAGTCCCAAATTCATTCTTATGACCATATAATTTTTCTCTATGAAAATGTTACTCAGCTCCTTCATGGGGGTGGGGGAGGGGAAAGGCACGTCTCTACCCATTTCATTGCACTTGCTAGCATTCTTGATAGGTGAGTACCTAAATGAAAGTACTCACCTATTATCAATGGGGCATATGTATTGAGCTATTGGTCTAGGAGATGGATTTTTTATGCTATCCTCTCTTTGTGATCAACACATGCGTGTAGAGAAAGCTCTGGGGCTCTTTATTCTAAGCAAGTGTACTGAACAATAACATCTGCCACTTGGGCTTAGGGAAGCATCAAGAAACAGGAAATGAGACAGACATGGATTTGCATAATGGTTCCAGAATTTAGGGTCTGATTTTGGGCAAACTACTTACCCTCTCTGAGTCTCATCTAGAAAATGAGGACGATGCTACGTTTCTCACCGGGTTCAGGTAAGAATCCCTAAGGTGCTGTGTTTAAAGCAGGGCCCATGATAAATGGTCTTAGTATCTACTGGGCTCACTAGCGTTCCCTTCTTTCCCTTTGCTTACTGTCTGCACTGTGGGAGCTAAAGGCATCACTTCAGTTCTGATGTTTTGTGTGACTAGAGGTCAGAACTCAAGAAAAATCAGAACATGATTATTGGCGGCTGTAATCAGAATGAAAGGATCCCTTCTTCTAGAAGGTGTCAGATGGAGCTCACTGATTCAGACTGACAGCTACAACTGGGCAAACCAGCCCGAGACAAATAACAAATGTGTTAATTAGTGAAATGTAATGAATAAAGAAATGGTGCAAGAGTTTTTGGTGTGGTTGTGTGACGAATGACCCGTGTACGGCAGGTCTAGACAGGATGGGTTTTGGAGGTGGAGGATGGGAGAGAACTATCATCCTGGTCCAGCTTACTGAGAAAGGCTCTGTTAAGAAGTGTGATTTTAGAATTATTTGAATATTGGTAGGAGGGAACTTTTGCACCTGGAGTGAAGTGGGTGTTCCGGGTAGAGGGTATGGCCTGAGACACATTTCAAGGGACAGCCAGAGTAGAAAGAAGCAGACACCAAGCCACACACGATATTATTCAAAATCAGTAGCAAAGGAGCAAATCATGGATGGGGTCTGCGATTTTCTGAAAAGCTGGCAAACTGAGTCTTTCAGAAATGCACAAATGTTTCCTCTAATGCGGATATCAGTTCAGTTTAGGGCCCAGACTTAGAATGAGGTGCAAGGGGCTTGAAGCCCTTCCGAAGGGGACCAGCAGTTGAGGCCTCCATGAGGAAAAGACAAAAGGATGGGACTAGTTAACTGGGGACAGCACGTGGTGTAGGAGAGACCTGCTGCCTTCTCATTTTCTTTTTCTTGTTGTTGTTGTTTTTTGTTTCTTGTTTTTTTTTTTTTTGAGACAGAGCTTCACTCTTGTTGCCCAGACTAGAGTGTAACGGTGCGATCTCGGCTCACTGCAACCTCCGCCTCCCGGGTTCAAGTGATTCTCCTGCCTCAGCCTCCTGAGTAGCTGGGATTACAGGCATGCGCCACCATGCCCAGCTAATTTTTGTGGTTTTTTAGTAGAGATGGGGTTTCTCCATGTTGGTCAGCCTGGTCTCGAACTCCCAACCTCAGGTGATCCGCCCGCCTCAGCCTCCCGAAGTGCTGGGATTACAGGCGTGGGCCACTGCGCCCGGCGCCTTCTCATTTTCTTAATGACGGCTCTGGAAACCATGTGGTTGCTGCTTCTACTCCTGTGAATGGCAGAGTAGAAGAAAGGACTTTAGCTTCAGCAGAAGGATATAGAAGTGACAAGGGAAAATCAGTGACTCCTATGACATGCAACAAAAGCACAGTTTAATCAGAGGCCCGAGAAATTTCAATCCTACGCGTTTTTTCCAGAGGAGAAACCCCCTGTCTTCATGCCTCATTTGTTATGATCCCTCAGTTTACGACATTCAATTAATGGACATTTACGAGATCCAAATTCATAATGCAGACCATAATCTTAGCATACTCAGCACCCAAGGATTTGCAGTGATATAGTGTTCAGGTCCCCTTGAGCTTAAAGTTTCGGGAAACCAGCTCCCTCCTGCTGGAATTTTCTACTGGATTTCCCATAGACTCTGCCCAGTTCTGCACTCTCTTCAGTTCAAACAGACCTTTGCCTTTCTTCAAACCAGCAACTTCCTTCCAAGGTGGTTCACACACACTGCGACTGAGCTGCTGGAGAGACACTCCCCTGTCACAGAATATGGAGGAGGGAGATTGGAGGTGGAGCATTTCTGCAGCAGCTAGGCGCAAACATACTCATACTCACAATTTTGGGGGGTCAATTCTTAAATAGATTATATAGATGATAATATGGCAGAGACTGCTGTATATTCACCTAATTCTGTCTCTTTTTCCTCCCAGCATACAGTGAGTCGACATTTTTCAGTTTATCTTGCAGCCAATTGGAGCTGTATTAGTCTTGGGGAATGGAAACTAAGTAGGAGTGATGTGTGCCACTTCCAAGCCTGGTCCTTAAGAAAACTCCTGCAAGATCCTCCATGTTCTCTTTCTTCCTTTGACTACTGGCCAGATCCAGAAGATCTAGTGAAGGACAATAAGCCCTAGGGGACAGCAGACCTGGTCATCTGGATCTGGTCAGCAGCCGAGGGAAGAAGGAGGACTAGGAAGGCATAGGTGACAGCAGAGCCTCTAGCTGGAAGAAGACTGAGTCCTGAGTGAGTGTGTGGAACACCTCTTCCCACCAACTCACGTGGGACTATGATAAGAGAAAATAAACTTTGTGTTGGGCCACTAAGATCTGAGAAGGCTGTTTGTTACAGTACTTGGTCTTCCCTGGCTAATACACATGGAGATGAGAGAGCGGCTTCTGTCTGGGCTCTATACACCAGTGTGTGTGAAAATGGGTGCCTTAGAGGAAGGCCTGGCCATGCAGCCTCAGCTACCAGGCCAGAAATGATGAATGGAAATAAATAGATGTTTAAAGAAATTAGGGGTAGCATCAAGTGAAAAAGTAAGGTCACACTTTAAAATCTATTCCATGCCAAGAGAATTCCATATGAAAATAATATTCTTTTCAACAAATGATGCTAAGACAACTGAATATCCACATGCAAAAAGATAAAGTTGGATCTCTCCTTAAACTGTACACAAAAATTCACTCCAAATATATCATAGACCTAAATATAAGAGCTAAAACTACAAAACTCCTAGAAGAAAACAGGAGTAAGTCTTTGTGGACTTGGGTTAGGCAAAACCTTCTTATTATAACATCAAAAGCACAGCAACAATAAAAATAAATTGGATTTCCATCAAAGGAAAAACCTTTGTGATTCAAAGGACACAATCATGAAGGTGAAGACAAGCCACACAATGGGAGAAAAATAATTGCAAATCATGTATTTCATAAGAAACTTGTATCCAGAAGTGTTAGAATTCAACAATAAAAAAGATAACTCGATTTAAAAATTAGCAATTAATAGGAATGGAATTTTCTCCAAAGAAGATATACAAATGACAAATAAGCCCACAAAAAGATGCTAGTCATTACTAGTCATTAGGAAATACAAATCAAAACCACAGTGAGATACCATTACTAGTCAATAAGGAAATACAGATCGAAACCACAGTGAGATACCATTGCACACCCACTAGGATGCCTACAATAAAGAAATCAGATAATAACAAGTATTCGTGAGGGTGTAGAGAGATTGCTCGTGGAAATATAAAATGGTGCAGCCTCTTTGGAAAATATTTTGCAGTGCTTCAAATAGTTAAACATACAGTTAGCATATTACCTCCACAATTTCACTCCTTAGGTAGGTGAATAGTCAACAGAAATGAAAACTTACACCTACATAAAATCTTGTACATGAATGTTCATAGCAGCATTTATTCATAACAGCCAAAAAGTGGAAACAACTCAAAAGTCCATCAACTGATGAAAGGACAAAAAGATAGTATATCCGGTCAAGGGCATATTATGCAGCAATAAAAAAGGAATGAAGTATGTGCTGACACATGCTGCGACATGGATGAACCTCGAAAACATTATGTTATGTGTCAGAAGTGGGTCAGAAAAGGCCACCTATTGTATGGTGCCATTTACATGAAATGTCCAGGTAGACAAATCTCTGGAGACCAAAAGAAGACTCGTGGTTGCCTCATTCTTGGAGGAGAGAGGAGAGGGAAGACCAGGGGAAAATGGAGAGTGACTGCTAATGGGCGCAGGGTTTTTTTTTTTTCTTGAGACAGAGTCTTACTCTGTCACCCAAAATGGAGTGCAGAGGCATGGTGTCGGCTCACTGCAACCCTTTCCTCCTGGGTTCAAGTGATTCTCTTGCCTCAGCCTCCCGAGTAGCTGTCATTACAGTCATGCACCACCACGCCCGGCTAATTTTTGTATTTTTAGTAGAAATGGAGTTTACCATGTTGGCCAGGCTGATCTCAAACTCCTGACCTCAGGTGATCCGACAGCCTCGGCCTCCCAAAGTGCTGGGATTACAGGTGTAAGCCACCATGCCTAGCCCCAGGGTTTCTTTTTAGGGTGATGAACATGTTCTAAAATCGATTGTGGTGACAGCTGCACAATTTTGTGAATATACTAAAAATCATTGAATTGTACACTTTAAATGAATGAACTATATGGTCTGTGAATTATATCTTAATAAAGCTGTTAAAAATCTTTTCTGAATTATTTTCTATTTCATTATATAATGACACATTTCCAACTACAGAATGTCATAATGCCCCAGTACACAACAATTGGGCTGCAAATGAAGGGCCAGTGTTTTGGCCCAGCACACATTGCTCAGGATAGCTGTCCCGAGAGGCCACCAAGCTTGATTGCCCACAGCACCCCAAGGCCCATGGAAACGTAAGCAAATCTATTCCTAAGAAACTTCTGAGGGTCTTTTGTAGTGATATGCTAGTAAATGTTTGTTTGTTTATTTGTTTGTTTTGTTTTGTTTTTGAGATAGAGTCTTGCTCTGTGGCCAGGCTGGAGTGCAGTGGCATGATCTCTGCTCACTGCAACCTCTGCCTCCCAGGTTTAAGTGATTATCCTGTCTCCGCCTCCTGAGTAGCTGGAATTACAGGCAAGCACCACCACACCCAGCTAATTTTTATATTTTTAGTAGAGACAGGATTTAATGATGTGGCCAGGCTGGTCTCCAACTCCTGACCTCAGGTGATCCACCTGCCTTGGCCTCCAAAAGTGCTGGGATTACAGGCAAGTGCTACCACGCCCGGCCACTAGTAAGTGTTTAATACCTGACTCTGGTAGGGTGGAAAAAAAAAAAGAAAGAAGCCAAAGCCCCGATTTGCAGCATTTACCGATTTCCCTAATGCAAGCACTCCCACCCTGGCCAATTTCAAGCTACCAACATGAGGTCACTGAACACAGGGTTGAGGAAGAGACAGGTGATAGGATTCCATCTATAATATTTCCACCATACAGATTTAACAGCTATAAGTAACCCCAAAGGCATAACAAATAGTAAAATATGTAATAATTACAAGTTTTGAGCATTTAACACTTTTTTTTGAGCTGGAGTCTCTCTCTGTTGCCAGGCTGGAATGCAGTGGCGTGATCTCGGCTCACTGCAACCTCTGCCTCCTGGGTTCAAGTGATTCTCCTGCCTCAGTCTCCTAAGTAGCTGGGATTACAGGCATGCACTAACATGCCCGGCTAATTTTGTGTATTTTTAGTAGAGATGGGGTTTCACCATTTTGGCCAGGCTGGTCTCGAACTCCTGACCTTGTGATCTGCCCACCTCGGTCTCCCAAAGTGCTGAGATTGCAGGCTTGAGCCACTGCTCCCGGCAACACTTTTATATTAATATAATTTATTTAATTGTAACTTTGTATAATTTTTAGCAATGATGTGTTTATCAGCCGTTCGGTAAATTTCCTGAAAACTTAACGATTGGCTCTGGTGAGTTGGTCTCTAGCGACCACTGGGTCTCTGTTTATTTGAGTCTGTGGCTGGTTACAGGAAGAGAAGGAACAAATGAGCAAAGTTTCTCTCTCTTCTTACCACTCCCTTATCCAGCATGCCTTTCCCTTGAATCAACAGAACTCCCCTGCCTCCCTAATGCAGAATCAGGCAATTCCCGGAAGACTGTAAATTGATTGGGAGTTTTCTTTTCTTATTTAAATGAAATTTCTGGCTTTATGGTTTTATTCACCATAGTCACCTTCATTTCCTAATATTCTACCCCATCCCAGTCCATGCCCAAGTACAAAGAACAAGGGAACAAGAAGAGGGCAGGCAGGGGGTCCAGTTGATTTAATACCTTCTGTGAATTCTTCAGAAAGACGATGCTTAGGTCCCTTCAGTTCACCATCAATGAATTTCGAAGTTATAAGCAATTTGGCTTCAATCTATCACCTCCGCCCCCCTACCAGAGTCAAGTGAACCATGAGTGGCAATTCCGTGCAAAAAGTCTGCAGACATTTTCAAGCTGTTAGCCCTCGAAGCTTGCGATCATATGTTTAGAACAGAATTCAGGCTTGTTTTGTTTGCCTCTTTTGTCAAAACAAATTGAACCTTTAAAGACAGAGCGAGGGCTGCTCATGGCCTCCTAGGAAGACAAGGGTGCAGAGGCCTCTCCCTTCTTCTCCTAGTGAGCTGGTGCCCAACCTGGACCCCCAGGGAGGATGAAGCAGTCCTACCTCGATGCCCCCCACAGCTCTTTGTTTACTTTTCCGTTACTGCACTCAGTCAATAAATACTTACTGAGGCCGGGCGCGGTAGCTCACGTCTGTATGTAATCCCAGCGCTTTGAGAGGCTGAGGCAGGTGGATCACAAGGTCAAGAGTTCGAGACCAGCTTGACCAATATGGTGACAC
The DNA here is from genome assembly GCA_036589455.1 of Ateles fusciceps. Classification (NCBI taxonomy): domain Eukaryota; kingdom Metazoa; phylum Chordata; class Mammalia; order Primates; family Atelidae; genus Ateles; species Ateles fusciceps. Next base: position 1,781,388 of record JAZHEH010002853.1, on the reverse strand, counting down.
CCCATCTCTAGTAAAAATACAAAAAAATTAGCTGGGTGTGGTGGCGCATGGTTGTAATCCCAGCTACTCGGGAGGCTGAGGCAAGAGAATTGCTTGAACCTGGGAGGTGGAAATTGTAGTGAGCCGAGATCGTGCCACTGCACTCCAGCCTGGGTGACAGAGCGAGACTCTGTCTCAAAAATAATAATAATAAATATAAATAAATCCATACATACATTAATACTGAGAACCCAGTATGTGCTAGGTAGTTGGATATACAGTCATGAAAGGAACAAGTGCCTGTCCCAGGGGCCCTAGAAGTCTGTTGGGAGAACTCATCACTTTGAATTCTGGCTCCTCATGTACCTCACGTACAGGTTTACAGGTTTAAGTCGACAACGTGGAGGAGTCCGTACCACACACCATGATGGGTTTCTAGAGCACTATCGTGGGTACTCAGGAAAGTCTGTTGAATGAATGAAACAGATCTATAGAGGCAGGCTGTTCCATTGGCCCAGATCTCTGAGCTCTTAATGAAAGATCTACCCTAAAGTCACCTGAAAGTCTTTACTCTCCCAGAATCCAGACACAAATATCCCAACAGAAATCTTCCCCATGACTTACTCACGTATCCTTAAGCCACAGATTGACTACATAGCCACAGATTCGTGAATGAATACGTGAATCAGTAACCTAAGAGCAGCTTAAATTTCTGGGTCAGAGACACCCTGAAAAGAGAGCAAAATGATTGTTTAAAAGACATTTTAAGATTCCTGGAGGCTGTAGGAAGAAAGACACTTCTGGGAGGGGGTCTATTTTCAACCAGCCATTGCATAAGAATTTAAGAAAAGGGTTTTTGTTGTTGCTTTGTTAATTGAAAGAAAAAAAAGAACAGATGGGAATTTTCCAAACCCTTTAAGCCATGTGCATATATCATCTGCATCACTGTAAATATACGCCACACACAATCAAACACCCGTGAAGAGATCGTAACCACTCAGAGTCCATGCACACACTTACACATGTGCAGTCACTGACGAACCGAGGACCACGGGGGTCTTTTGATTTTAACAAATGAGCTCTGGAAAAGAGAAAAATATTTCATAGGCAACACTGAATAGCAATTTTACAGGCATAGTTAGTATAAACCCACTGGACTTTTGTTAATTAGGTACATTCTCTTATAATATTTAAAATGATCTCCTTAATGTCTATTTTGCACAAATCAAATGGGACCTCCCTATTTTGGAGCATAGGCTGTCTGATGTAGTAAATTCCTCCTTTTGTCTATAGAGATATATTCGGGAAAGGTCAGTTGTATATGTCCTGTTCAAAATAGCTTTACATCAAACAGGAAAAAACAATTAGAAAACAAGAATCTATCTACGAAACGCATCACATGACTCTACAAACCACTAGATGTGTACAGCAATAGTAACTGCTTCACTTGTACAAGGAAGTACTATCTTCATGGTCATTCAAGAGATGAAACTTTAGGCACTACAGTTCTGCGTCCATGGGATCACAGAAAGAGTTAGAAGGTATCGTACAGGTCTCTTTTAGAGACAGGAGGGCTTAGAATTAGAGAAGAACTGAATATAGTGGACACTTTACAAAGTAGGCAAGGAGGCCAGGCGTGGTGGTTCACACCTGTAATCCCAGCACTTTGGGAGGCAGATGTGGGCGGATCACAAGGTCAGGAGTTTGAGACCAGCCTGGCCAATATGGTGAAACCCGATCTCTACTTAAATTACAAAAATTAGCCAGGTGTGCTGGTGGGTACCTGTAATTGCAGCTACCTGGGAGGCTGAGGCAAGAAAATCACTTGAACCCAGGAGGCGGAGGTTGTGCTGAGCCAAGATCACGCCACTGCACTCCAGCCTGGGTGACAGAGTGAGACTCCGTCTCAAAACAACAACACACAGTAGGCAAAGAAACAGCGTTGTATATGCAAGGAAACTGAGGCCTGCAAAGATTTTGGCACTCACACGGGGTTCATCAGCATCCTTAATTAAATTGAATAGGTATTTGCCTTTGCAAATCTACTCTCCATCTTTCTTCTGCTCTTTATTCTAGGAGGCTGATGTGCACAGGCTATGTCAGTGGTTCTCAAAGTGTGGTCCCCAGACCACCTCGGAACTTGTTAAAAATGCAAATTCTCAGGCCTCACCAGAACTTTCTGAATCATATACACTGGGGTGGAGTCCAGCAATCTGTGTTGTACCAGGCCTTCCAGGGAGTGCTGATGTTTGCTGAAGTTAGAGAGCCCTGGACGACATCTGACAGGCCCCTTAGCCACGGGCTTCCCTCTGGGCCTTGGCAGGCGAGGAACACCGGCAGGAGGTCCCAGATAGGAGGAGTGAGTTCAGGGTTGTTTTTTTTCCCCAGGTTCGTTCCCCGTGGGATTGTCTAGGACTGGCTGCATCAGGGCACCAATGTCCCTGTACTTCCCAAGGCAGCCACTGAGCAATGTGGCCCCTTCCTTCCGGAGCCAGGGCCCACTCCCCCTGACCCCCTGTAAGTCTGGGGATGGTGACAGTCCCTGTTACTTGCTCCAGATCACTGCTACATTCCTCACGGTCCCCCTACACTCCACTCGCATCTTTGTAAAGTGTCCCTATATTTGACCCTCCTCTAACTCTCCTAATTAGGATGTACCATCTGGGATAGTCACCTGGTTCACATCCAGATAGAAAGTTGTTGTCTGGGTCATGGGAATGGGGCATGGCATGGCACCACGAGAATTTTCTTGGATGGGATAAGAATCATCTGTCTCTCTTCCACCCCGGTAGCACAAATGGCACTGGGATATTCCTAAATACCGTATTTATAGCAAAAGCACATACAACGTATTGATACCAAATATGACCATGACATTTATTGTGTCATTCCCAAGACAAAATGTATTTCTCCCCATAGATGGCCTATCTTGAGTTTCGTTTTTACTTCCTCTCCCATCTCATTGGCAGGTACCATGTGGCAAAAACAACTTGGCTTGCCTGGCTCAAGACCCTCTCCAAGAGCCCTGAGTCTTTATCTCCTCAACCCTTGGCTCAAAAACTCTTTTCCCTTCAATCCACCCTGCCTCTTCTTGTTTGTTTTTATATTGTGATAAAATACACGTAATCTAAAAAATTTACCATCTTATCATTTTTAAGTGTACAGCTCAGTGGCATTAAGTACATTCACAGTGTTGTGTTACCACCCACCGCCATTCATCCATGGACCTCTTTTCATCCTGTAAAACTGAAGCTCTATATCCATTAAACAGCTCCTCACTTCCCCTCCCCAGTCCCAGGCCCTGGGAACCACCTTTCTACCTCTATATTGATGACTAAGTACCTTGATATGAGTGGAATCACACTGTATTTGCCTTTTGGTAACTGGCTAATTTAACTTAGCACCATATTCTCAAGGTTCATCCATGTTGTAGCACATGTGTGAGAATTTCCTCGTAAGGTTAAGCGTGTTTCATTGCATGCATGTATCACATTTTGTTTATCCGTTCACTGCTGATGGGCACTTGGGTTGGTTGCTTCCGTGTTTTTAGCTATTATGAATGATGCTACTATGTACATGAGTGTACAGGTATCTCCTGGAGACTCTGCTTTAAATTCTTTGGAGTTTATACCTAGAAGTGGAATTGCTGGATCATATGGGAGCTCTATTTTCAGTTTTTCGAGGAACTGTCATGCTGTTTCCTGCAGCATCTGTATCCTTTTACATTCCCATCAACAGTGCACTTGAGCTCCCATTGCTCCACGTCCTCGCCAACACGTTCTTTTTTATAATAGTCATCCTAATGGCTATGAAATGGCATCTCACTGTGGTTCTGCTTTTATAAATCTTCCAGTTTATAATGCTATTTCCTCCCCCTAGAATGCCATCCCTATATGCCTATTAAATATCTTGCCGGTTGAAATCAATCTCCTCCAGCTTCCTATTAGCTTAACATGTTGTACTTCTATTTTAACACCTACCACCCCCTCCCTTATGCTCTCAGTGGCTTTTTTTTTTTTTCATTTGCCTATCTGCTCAACTTGGATGCGAGTTTGAGGACAGATGTCTTGGATTGTTCATCTTTATATCTCCCAGTGTGTTTAGCCCAAGGCATTACACAGTGTAGGCTCTAAAATCCCAACTGACTTGAAATACTGTAGGCCATCCACTTAGCGGAAAACCCAAAACCAGATGCAGGTTTTGGGTCTTACTCTTAGTTCAATACTCTTTCCCGCTGGTGAGGGACATTAGAACCACATTAAAAATAAACCCAAGTCAGGTTGGAAAAGGAGACGTGGCTTCCTGACATTGATTACTCACTCTCAATTTCTTCCTTAACGTAGTCACACACACACAAACACCAGCATTGCGCTCTCAAACCCATGAAGTTCATGCTGTGGTCCACGAAGATCAGAGTAACTGGCTTTCTGGAAATCAGCTCTAAACTGGTACCACATCCAGCACTAACGGCCCTGCCTTTAGACCAGACGGAGGCAGATGTTACAGTTTTCCTCATTGTCGCTTGCCCTGGTGTGTTTCGTTTTCATCCTGATGTGTTTCAGTGCGCTTCCCCCTCCTCTGAGGAATTGATGCACATGTATAATCTATCCTGATACAGATATCTGTGCTCTCACAGAAAATTCAGAAGCTAAATTAAAGGGCAGGAAGGCGATGTAGCCTGGTGTTAAAGTCTTTCGTGATGCTGTAAAACACGGGGCCCCAACATCTTCCATTCACCCACCACTTTCCTTTAATCTGGGGAATGGGTTTATTCATTGTTTTGCCTTCATGTCAGCTCTTCACGGTTTTATCCACAGGGCTTTCACAGAGATTAGGATGCAGACCCTGATCCAGCGGCCAACATCCTGCTGACAACACTGCCATAAGTGCCAAGGACCACTCAGGTCTTCAAGAAAGCAGCTCTTCTTATCACGCCAGGGAAGAGGCTTACTTTTGGCACTAAAGCACCAATTGGGAAGTGGTGAGATCACAGGATAAAGGCTACTTCCTGTCTTCCTTTGATTTCTTTAGAGACTCTACAGAGGAAAGTAGATAGAGATGGGAAAGCCCACGTTCTTCCTTTTAAAGGACTTCTCAGGGAACTCACCGCTCTTAGCGCTGTCCGGGTTTGAGTTAGTCATCTACTCGTTAGTTCCATACACCCTTTGAATAGGCCTGTGATTGTGTTAGAGGTCATGCGGACAATCTAAAGAACTTGCGTTCAACCGTTTCCTTCCTAATTGACATTGCCGGGCCTGGGTGGCAGGGCCATGTGTCAACAGCCAAGACAAATCCATTGTGTTCTTTACTTGTAAGTTAATGAATCAATGGCTGTTGACTTTGGAGTCATATCTTGATCCTTTAGGTGGGTGCTCTTGTCCTCCCTGCCACCCCTAATTTCCTGTCAGTGCCTGTCCCAGTGGGAATACCACATATCTCATCTCAGCTTCGTCTTGGAGAGATAGGACATGACAGGGTTTTTCCAGGACTGTGCTGCCATTTTCCATGAAAACTTCCAGGCGTTCCCTTGTTAGGGATTACTTCCTTTTATCACCAGGCTCCCGCCTAGTCAGGGGTACTTTCCTCAGTCAATTTCAAGCCACACAGGTCACAGTTTCCTTGATAAAAGACATCCTGCTCATTGTAGCTGGTTCTTGCCCTCATTTCTGTGGACTAGACCCCAAGCCAGAAGACAAACATTGGGGGCAGTTGCTGTCATTTGATTCAAAAATACACTGAAGTGGGAGTCCAGTCTCACTCAGAACTGAAGTTTATTCTCTGTGCCTTAATTCATCTGCCTGTCCGTACCACCATAATAAGACCATCCCAGCACCATGGGACAAGGGAAGGAGGGAGGCAATTATGGAACAGGGGTTAAAGGTAAAGGCTTTAGAATCACAGTGCCCAGGCTCCTTGTCTCTGCCATTGGTTGTGTGACCTCAGGCAAGTTAATTTACCTCTCTAAAAGTCAGTTTGTTCATCTGTAAAATGGAGATATCTCATTGAATCTTCACAACAATCATGTAAAGCTAATTCAGCTAAAACATTTAGTGAAGTATTAGACACATAGTAAGCAGAGGATGTTGTTTTTATCTTATATGAAGTCATTAGTCATCTGAAAGAGTGCAGCTCTAATCACCTGGTATGGTTATAAGAAGCCATTTCCAGAGCCCTCTTCCATAGTCAGCTTTGATCACTGGAGCATCAAGCAGTACCCCTCAGGTTTATTCTCAACCCCCTAACTATTTGCTATTCTTGTTTTCTAAATCCAGTTCCTCTGCTGCCCAAACCTACCCTTGTCCAAAGGCTTCTTGTCTACCCCATTCAGAATCTGATGGGTGAAACTGGATCAGTGGGGAAGCTATTCTAAGATGGGAATTAATTCAGTTAGAGCATATGCTGGCCCCAGAGTGAGACATTAGGGGCACAACCTTGAGCCAGGCAGGCATGGTCTCTGACCTCAAGGAGCTTACAGTTTGGATTAGAGAGTAATACAGTCCCTCTGCTTCAGCCACAACAGCTTCTTTAGCATTTCCTGAATATGTCCAGCACATTTCTGCCCCAGAGCCTTTGCAATGGCTGCTTCTACACTTGGACATTGTGCTCCCAGACACCTTCAGACGTGTTGCCTCCATTCCTTCAAATCTCTAATCAAATATTCCCTTGTTGTCATTTGTGGAATCTCCATGTGATGAGCCCCTGGTCAGCTGTGGCAGTGCTCTGGCTAAGTCACCTCTGAGGCTACACCTGTGTCTGCACTATCCTTCCTCCCCTATACTTCACAAATGTCTCCTTGGCCATTGAAACCACCTCCACAATCCTTCTTTCTTCCCTGGAATCTCTCCAGTAAGAAAGGTGATTTCCCCTGTGACCCACCCCTGCCTAAGTATGTTCCACCCACGATCCATTCCCTCAAAAAACACCTTCCTGTGGCTGGCACCAAGTGAATTATCTGCTGTCTGCTCTTGGTTCCTCCACATGTCTGTGGGCTGATTTATCAGTATGCTTCCAGAGGTCAAGAACTATCTGTTTATTTGCACAAGTATCATTACAAGGTAAATGCATAAATAAGCCCAATGAGGAAACACGGATAACTCACCGCCTATCCCAGAGAAGTTACTGGTATTAAAGGACAGATTGTTTTCAATGATGCAGTTTTTCTTTGAGAAGTAGTGTGTGAATGTGGTATTCAAGCTGAATCCTCTCCCCCAGCCACTTGTATCCCCTTTGCAGGTGGCCATTGTTGCCTGTTGCATGTCCTTTTTTTTTTCAGAGGTTTTGTAAAAAGCTTAAGCGGGGCTTTCACTATGGAAGACAAATTACTACAATCCGCTTCATAGTCACATGTGGAAGTGACTTTCTTTCCTTCTCTTCTTATCCCAGCCAATGCTTTTCTTTACTTTCACACTGAGTTATTTCAATTCAAAAGAGAAAATAAATCAACGTAACAAAAAGAGTTTAAATGAATGTACTCTCCCCACTGTGGACAACTTTATAAGGAATTGCACTTAGCCGAGAGCAGCAGAGTCCTCCTAGCTGCTGAGATGTTAGCCTGAAGCCAATTCCTCTATAATGTAATTTCTTCCCTAATGAAAAGGCATACAGAATTATAATATTGGATATAATTATGTATTTTAAAGTCTATTATAGGCTGGGCACGGTGACTTATGCCTGTAATCCCAGCACTTTGGGAGGCCGAGGTGGGTGGATCACCTAAGGTGAGGAGTTTGAGACCAGCCTGGCCAATATGGTGAAAGCCCATCTCTACCAAAAAATACAAAAATTAGCTGGGCCTGGTGGGCGCTTGTAATCCCAGCTACTTGAGAGGCTGAGGCAGGAGAATCGCTTGAACTCAGGAGGTGGAGGTTAAAGTGACCTGAGATGGTGCCCCTGCACTCCCTGTGACAGAAGGAGACTCTGTCTCAAAAATAAATAAATAAAGTCTATTATAGGAAAAAATCCACCAACACTAGCATACCAGTACAAATGTACATATATAAAATATATGAACATATGTATATTTATATGCAAAATGTGTGTATATTTTAAGGTAATAGGAATATGAGTGAATTGTTATTGGAGGGACAGAGTCTTGCTCTGTTGCCCAGGCTGGAGGGCAGTGGTGTGATCTCAGCTCACTGCAACCTCTACCTCCCAGGTTCAAGCTATTCTCCCACCTCAGCCTCTCAAATAGCTGGTAGTACAGGCGCATGCCACCACAGCCAGCTAATTTTTGTATTTTTAGTAGAGGTGGGGTTTCTTCATGTTGGCCAGGCTGGTCTCAAACTCCTGATGTCAGGTGACTGGCCGGCCTCGGTCTCCCAAAGTGCTGGGATTACAGGTGTGAGCCACTGTGCCAGGACTATTTTTTATATTTAAATTTTATTTTTTGTATTTTTATAATAAAAATACAGAATATACTTTACAATTTATAATATTTTGTTTGATTTAATTTGTCACTCTACATGTGTATTTAAATATTAATTATACTGCATTAAGAAAAGAAAAGTAATAAACCCTTTGATTCAAATACATTCAGCAAATGAAATCCATTCCCTTCCTGTCTATACATTTATCTCTTGAGAGCACAGAGAGTACCATACAAAGTGGTGATTCTCTTGCTTGCCTGAATATGGGAATCACCTGGGGAACTTTAGAAAAAGACTAATGTTTAAGTGCCAGGAGCAGAGAATTTGATGTAGTTGCTCTACAGTTTGGCCTGGTTTGGGATTTTTTTTACAAGCCTCCCAAGTAATTGTAATTTACACTGAAGATTGAAAATATCTGATTTAAAAAAGAAAACAGGAATGAACACCACTGTGAATTCATCAGAATAAAACATCTGAGAGAGTATCTTTATTGAATATAACCCACCTTGTTTTGCAGTTCAAGAATGAAAAATGCCCCAGAATTTAAATAGTTCATTAGAAATATAATGATCCCCACTACTTAATATGTGCCTGGCAATGTTACACCTGTTATCTCTAATCATCATAAGAACACTGAAAGGTAAATAGCATATGACCCATTTTTAAAAATTAAATAGTTACATATTTATTTATGTTTTCCTTCCAACTTTTATTTTAAAATCAGGGGTACCTGTGCAGGTTTGTTACATGGGTGAGTTGCATGCTGCTGGGTTTTGTTGTGCAAATTATTTCATCACCCAGGTAGTGAGCATAGTACCTGATTAGGTAGTTTTTCAGTCCTCACCCTCCTCCCACCCTTCAACTTCAAGTAGGCCCCAGTGCCTGTGGTTCCCTTCTTCATGTCCATATGTACTCAGTATTTAGCTCCCAATTACAAATGAGAACATGAGGTATTTGGTTTTCCGTTCCTGCATTAATTTGCTTAGGATAATGGACTCCAGCTGTCACCACGTTGCTCCAAAGAACACGCTCTTGTTCTTTTTTCTGGCTGTGTAGTATTCCATGGTTTCTATGTACCCCATTTTCTTTGTTTTTTTTCTTTTTTTTTTTTTTTGAGGCAGAGTTTCACTCTTTTTGCCCAGGCTAGAATGCAATGGTGTGATCTCGGCTCACCGCAAACTCCATCTTCTGGGTTCAAGTGATTCTCCTGCCTCAGCCTCCCAAGTAGCTGGGATTACAGGCATGCATCACCACACCCAGCTAATTTTTTTGTATTTTTAGTAGAGACGGAGTTTCTCCATCTTGGTCGGACTGGTCTCGAACTCCCAACCTCAGGTGATCCGCCTGCCTTGGCCTCCCAAAGTTCTGGGATTACAGGAGTGAGCCACCACACCTGGCATGTACCGCATTTTCTTTATCCAGTCCACTGTTGATGGGCATCTAGGTTGATTTCCTGTCTTCGCTACTGTGAACAGTGCTGCAATGAACACATGTGTGCATTTATCTTTATGATAAGTGATTTATATTCCTTTGGGTCTATGCCCAGTCATGGGATTGCTGGGTCAAATGGTAGTTTTGTTTTAATTCTTTGAGAAATCTCCAAACTGCTTTCTACAGTGGCTGAACTCATTTACATTCCCACCAGCGGTATAAGTAATCCCTTTTCTCTGCAATCTCTGCTATTTTTGGAGTTTTGAATAGTAGCCATTCTGACTGGTATGAGATGGCGTCTCGTCGTGGTTTTGATTCGCAGTTCTCCAATGACAGTGATGTGGAGCATTTTTTTCATATGCTTGTTGCCCATGTGTATGTCTTCTTCTTGCATGAGACCCATTTTAAAGATGAGGCTTAAAGAAGTAATTTGCCCAAGGACACGCAGCTCTGCTAGGAGGGGCTGGAGACTTAAACCCAGCTCATATGCCAAAGCCTGTGCTTAGCCACTATGCCACATCGCTTTCATCTAAAAAAAAAAGATGTAACTGTTGTGCAGAACAATGCACAGAGTGTGATTTAATTTTTGTGAAAATAAATAGCCCACGGTGTGCAGGCATCAAAAAAATTCTGAACGGATGCTCATCAAACAGCCGACACCCTTCTTGGGGGGCGGGCGGTATCACTTTTTACTTTAAATACTTAAAATATTTCTGTTGTGTGAGTGTTTTTTTTACAATGAACATTAATTTTATTTGCAATTTATAATTTATAAAAAGCATACATTGCAGTGATTACCAATTATTACTGAATAGGAATATTGGTAATAATTGGTCATTATAACCAATTGGAGATAACCATCACTACTAGTTACCAATACTAGTTACCTCCATTACCAATATCGAGGTAACTATCAATACTAGTGTGATGGTTAAGGGCAAGCCTCTAGAGTCAGGCCCAGCGGACAGCATTCCTATCTCCCTTTGCTGTCACTTCCCTAAACCTTTAATCCCTTTTCTGTCAACCAAGGAGAATCATAGTACCCAGCTCAAAAATTTTGTGAGGAATGGATATCCTCACAAAAGGAATATTACCTATATTATCACTTACCATCATTGAAGTAATAATCAGTGTAGTTCTTTTCACTGAAATATCTTTAAATTTCTTATTTAAACCTGGCAGCCATCCTATGGTAACTCCCATTTTTGTCAGTGGGAAACCAAGGTCTAAATCATCCAATACATAAATGGCTATTAGCCTTTCCTTGGGCCAGCCAGTCCTGCTCCAATTCTCTGGGTTCTTGGGAGGTTCCTAATTTGGACAATGACTATGTCTTTTTTTTTTTTCTTTTTTTTTGACAGAGTCTCACTCTGTCACCTAGGCTGGAGCGCAGGGGCACCATCTCGGCTCACTGCAACCTCCGCCTCCTGCGTTCAAGCATTCTCCTGCCTCAGCCTCCCCAGTAGCTGGGATTACAGGTGCCTGCCACCATGCTGACTAGTTTTTGTATTTTTGGTAGTGACAGGCTTTGGCCATGTTGGCCAGGCTGGTCTCGAATTCCTGGCCTCAGGAGTTCACTGCAGGGGGACCCAGGCCTGGTTTTGATCAAACCTCATTTATAAATCCCTCCCTCAGCCACCCTCATCACTTCACAAGAAGTGACTGCAGGAGACCAATAACCCACCTTGTGATTTCTAAACGTGAGGGCAGGCCTGGGTCGAAAGCAGGGACATGCTTTTGTTTTGAGCATGGGAGAGAACAAACAAGCTTTGCAGACGGCTTAGCCCTGGACGGTGAGGATGGGGAAGCCACGGAGACACGGGTTAAGTTACCAGGACTTGATGTGAGCCAGACGTGACTGTACGGGCAAGACCCAGGGGAAAGTGCCTGGATTCCAACACTCCTTAAGACCCTGCAACTTCTCATGTAAAAGGCCCCATATGTAACCACTACTTCTGACATCCCTTGAGGAACGCCCGCTTCCTGGAGGAAGTCGGTTGCAAATTAAAGGAGGAAGGAGAAATTGATCTTCCTCTGCAGGAAGCAGGGAGATCCTCGGTGTCTCCATGGCCCTTTCATTTGAACACGTAGCTGTGGAAACCAGAGTTCAGGTCGAGTTAATTAGGAGCATCTACGTAGGAGAAAGTTCCCAAGCAGGATGCTGAAGTGGAAGGAGCAGCTGGCCGAGCGCACGTAGGGGCTCAGCTGTCCTGCTGGGCTGCGAAGGCAAGTGGGATATGGGATCCAGATTACAACGTGGTGCCGGCATCCCAGACAGAAAAACACACACGTTCGAGAAAACACACGTGCCTTCCCTCTCACACACACAGGGGATGGGAACACAAAACAAAGGACCGTGCCCTATAGACCAGACACCTTAAAAATAAGAAAAAGATCCACGTCCTTGTAAGAGTGAGATGAGAGAACACTAAAAAGTTAGCAACCCTCTTACATCCATTTAGGGCATTTGGGACAAGCATGAAATTGAAGGGCCCGTCCATCTTATTTTAATAAAGGGAGAAACACAGTTGGTTAGGGGAGAGTGTGTGTAAAGGAAGATGAAATCTTTGTGAGTATGAAGGACGTTATCAGAGATTCTGTGAGTGTCTGTGAATGAAACAGCTCATCAAAGAAAGAGGTCAAGGTCTAAGAGCAGGTTCCTGGGATGAGAAAGAATCAGAAACAGGGGCAATGAGAGGGTGACACAGAGAAGACGTCAGAGGCGGCAGCTGGCATTTAGGGTGGAGCTCATGTGGACCAGGTGACCTTCGGCTATGTCCTCTCTCCTCTCCCCTCTGAACCTGGGATAGCTTCTTAAAATCTCTCTAAGGATGCGGGATTTTTTTTTCTTTTAATTTTACTTTAGATTGAAGGGGTTCATGTGCACATTTGTTACATGAGTATATTGCATGACGCCGAGGTTTAGGCTTCTAATGACCCCATCACCCAGGCAGTGAACATGGTGCCCAGCAGGCAGTTTTTCAACCCCTGATCTCCTCCCTCCCTCCCCTGTTTTGGAATCCCCAGTGTCTATTGATCCCATCTTCATGTCCACGTGTACCCAATGTTTAGCTCCCACTTATAAGTGAGAAGATGTGATTTTTGGTTTACTGTTTCTGCATTAGTTCACTTAGGATAATGGCTTCCAGCTCCATCCGTGTTGCTGTGAAGGACATGATCTTGTTCATGGATGCAGAATTCCGAGCCTCAGAAAGGTTGAGTAACATGATCAGCTTGCACAGTCGTAGTGAGGATAGAGATGGAAATCCAGCTCAGTTCTGCCTGGTGCCAAAGCCCCGCCGCCATGTTGTTACCCAAGGTGAGGAGGAAGCCTGAGACACCTTAAGTAAACAGCCAAAGAAAGTTGAGAGCAATGTGCAAGTATTAAGTCAGCCTGTGACTGACCCTGTCAACGACCCTGACATTTTAAGAGGGACTGGCTTGTGTTGGGCCATGCGTGTTCTACGTGACACAGTGGCTGGGTAGGATATTTTAATATTTTGGCATATTGTCTTTCTGGGTGTGGTGCACTATTGTTACACATGCCACACACCCAGACAACATTGTGTGAGGGTTGCTGCTTACCTGGAAACTCCAGGGACGGGGATTTGAACTGCAATCATCAGAAGAGGTCCACCCAGCACAGGTATCTTGCTATAATAATAGGTGGAGGCTGTCCTTAACTCAGGACTTCATGAAGATAACAAAAGGAGGTATCGAGAGAGTTTGAACCCATGCTACGAAATAAAACCAATCCAGTTCATTTCCGGTAAACTTCTAATTTTACGCAACAAACCACACATGGTATAAAAAGGCATTTTGGCATAAACCCCCAAATTCTTCGCACTAAAGAATAGGAAAAACTCAGCCTGGAACGGCTAAGGAAATGTCCTCTGTTCCAGTCTTGGCTGGATTCTTCTTCATCTTGGGTCTCCAAGTTCTAGTGATTCTCCTAAGCGTTTTCCACAATGATCTGGTCCTGCCTCTCTAGCAATGCCTCTGTCTCTACATGGGAACTTGTTCAGATTTCACTTTGAGCATCAGATATTTAGCAATCGTATTCCTAAGAAGGTTTGTTTCTCCTTCCCTTGGGGCTAACCAAAATGTCTGTTGTTCATGACATCTACTTTTTGCAAAAAGCTTCTCCATATTTTTGAGGCCTAGCATATCTGAGAACCCAAAGTTCTGCTTAGTTGTATTTGATTTCTTCCTAATTTGTGTGCTCAGGAGGGAATATGTTCAGCTTCTTTTGACAAGAAGAGTGACCTTTTTATTTGGGACCCCTCTCGCATCAAAACAGGAATGCAGAACCAGGCGTGGTGGCACGCACCTATAGTCCCTGACACCTGGGAGCCTGGGGTTTCAGCCAAGGAGGGTGAGGCCAGCTGCAACAGGGTGAGACCCTATCTCAAAATAGCAACAACAACAACAAAGAAACTGGGCCACTTCTTGTGTAGCCTTGTTACAAATCCTTTGGGTGTAGCAGTTCAGGGCATTACTGTTAACCATTTATCCTCCGTATTGTGTGGGCTGCACTGAGACACACACTTAAAAGGGTCTGGGTTCTTAAAAAGGAACCATTTAGGTTTTGGTGATAGTGGAATTAAATGTAGCACATTTAACTGAGCTCAAATGCAAACGCCTTTTATGTGCTGATGGTTGGAAGCTTCACATACACGCTTTCATTTCATCCTCAGAATATCTTTATGAGGGGGGTGTTCTATGCCCATCTTACAGATGAAGAAACTGAGACTCTAAGAAATTAGGTGACTTGTGCAAAGGCAAGGCCACACAGTCACTAGGAGCAGATCTTGGATTTTTTCTTTTTAAATCGAGGTAGAAACGTCTAACATAAAATGTACCATCTTAACTGTTTTCAAATGTACAATACAGCAGTGTTAATTACATGCATATTGTGCAACAATTGCCAGAACTTTTTCATCTTGCAAAACTGAAACTGTTCAATTAAACCACAACTCCTCCTTCCTTTTTTTCCCAGCTCCTGGTAACCACCATTCTACTTTATGTTTCTATGAATTGGATGGCCCTGGGTACCTCATCTAAGCGGAATCATGCAGTATTTGTCTTTCTGTTACTGGCTTATTTAACTTAGCATAACATCCGCAAGATCCATCCATCCTGTAGCACATGTCAGAATTCCTGTTTTTTTAAGGCTGAATTACACTCCATTGTATGGCTACACCATATTTTCTTTCCAGATCTAGGATTTTAATCCAAGTTCATGAGTCTCCAAATCCCAAACTCTTTTCGGGTGAGTAAACCATGCTACTTTGTCAGTGCTTTAAAGATAAGTTAAAGGCAAATGTCACGTTATACATAAAAACAAATGTGAGCTGAGACAGTGGTGTCCCAGCTCTGTGTTCTTAACCTTCCAGTCTCAGAAATGGATGGACAGGGGACTGACAAGGTCCTTTGCTGACTTACAGACTGCTAAGGGGAGAGCTTGTCTTTCTTGTTGGACAGAGAACAGCTCGGGGCTCCTCCATGCACCTTGCGTGGCCTAAAACTGCCTCCCCACCACCCTCCTAGCCCAGGACACATCCCGACCTTCCCTCTTCTGTAAATCACGTACCAAGGACTCCAGGACATTGCCAACCAAATGTAAATAGGTCTGAGACCTCAAACTCCCCACCCTTCCCCTCACCTAGCCTTGCCTGTTGCCCAACTTTTCTGTCTTGGTGAGCTTTGCCAGTCCCCACTGCTTCCGCAAGCCTGCAGCCTCAGTAATCCACGCCGCCTCTCTAGTTTTCATCACACCCTGTCACTTGCCAAGGACAGCAGCTTCCTTCTCTGCAGCCAGCCTGACAGCTGAGCATATCCTTCCCTTCCCCAGAATCCCATCCACATCTTATGACCAGGACTCTGTAGCCTCGCAGCTGCAACATTGTTCTTTATATCCACCCCCAATCTTTACTGCCAGCTGGTGTGGAATGAGCTGCAGCCATTTCTCCTGCTTGACCATGTTACTCTGCTCTGCTGGGTGCCTTTTCCTCTGGCTGCTAACCCACTGCCTCCCTCTTCACCTACACCCTCCTTGGGCAGCTTGGTTCTGATCAAGAGTGTTCACTAGGCCAGGTGCAGGTGCAGTGGCTCACACCTATAATCCTAAAAATTTGGAAGAGCGAGGTGGGAGCATCACTTAAGCTCAGGAGTTCAAGACTGGCCTGGGCAACATACAGAGACACCCCCATCTCTACAAATAAATAAATAAATTAGCCAAGCGTGGTGGCATGTGCCTATGGTCCCAGCTATTCGGGAGGCTGAGGTGGGAGGATCACTTAAGTCCAGGAGGTCGAGGCTGCAGGGAGCCATGACAGTGCCAGTGCACTCCAGCTTGGGTAACAGAGCATGACTCTGTCTAAAAAAAAAAAAAAAAAAACTTGTTCAGTGCCTCCTATCCTGCTCTACAGTCCCAAATCCAAATGATTTGCTTTGAACTTCCAGCAAGCCCTAAACATTCACCTAGACCCCCTTTAGACCTGGGACTCCTTTCTCTTCCGCGGCTGGTGTGAATCTCTCCTTTCCTCTCCTCGCTCCCTCTGGATTGCAATTTGCAACCCAGATTAATTCCACCCATTGTCTCATTTGTATTTCTGAACACTTGGATTTCAATATAATTAATGTTTCTTTGTAAATTCTTCTGTAAACTGCATATTCATCTTCCTTTTTACATAAATTCTTTGGAGAATGAAATAGGCCTACCTATTCTCAAATGGGCCCCTCATCCTCGTTGCTTATATTATTCCATAAATAAATTATTCTGTAAGCAAATCAGGAGGGAGAGGATTATTTTTTTCTCTCTTTTCATAATTTTTTAAAAAGAGAAGATCTCACTATATTGCCCAGGCTGGTCTTGAACTCCTGGCCTCAAGTATTCCTCCAGCCTCAGTCTCCCAAAATGCTGGGATTACAAGTGTGAGCCACCTCACCTGGCCAGGGGGATTCAGAATAACATAAGAGCTGCTTTCTGGCCAAGCCGAGTTGAATGGGGCCAGTGATGGGGAAAAGGAGAATTGAAGGCTATGGGGATAGCCTTCAGATGCTGTGAGCCCTGAGAAAGGTGCAGGGTCTTTGAAAAAAGGGCCTTGATACACATCCCAGATGAGTTTGGAGGACATCACGTTGATAGGGAAGGGAAGTGCTGGGAAGGGAAGAGGGTGGTCCCTTTAAATGATACCAAGAGGGGGAAGGGAAATGCTGGGTAAAGGAGGGCGTGGCCCCTGGCTAGGGCTCCACCCCCACGGACCTAGGTGAGGACAGGCATTTCCTACCCAAATGTTGCATTTCCCAAGACCACCCTGGCCTGCCACACCCCCATCCTGTGCCTATAAAAACCCCTCGAGACCCTAGCAACCTGACACAGAAATCTCCGGCAGTGAAGAGGAGAAGCTCTTCAGTGGAGGAACACACGGGTGGCTGGACATCCAGAGGAACGCATGGACAGGCACCGGCAGGCCACTGACTGGCAGAACCACTGGAGTTTGGCTGGGGCAATTAGAAGAGCCCCGGGCTGCTGAGTGGCTCCACTCCAGGGAAAACCATCTCCCTTTGGCTCCCCCATCTGTTGAGAGCTACTTCCACTCAGTAAAATCTTGCATTCATTCAACACCAAGGCAAGAACCCCGGGATACAGAAAGCCCTCATCCCTATGTCGTTGCGGTAAGACAGGGGTCTAGTTGAGCTAACACAAGCCAACTACGGACGGCTTAACTAAAAGAGCACCCTGTAACCCACGCCCACTGGGGCTTCAGCTGTAAACATTCACCCCTAGACACTGCTGTGGGGTCGCAACGCCTACAGCCTGCTGGTCCGTACGCTCCGCTAGAGGTTTGAGCAGCCGGGCACTGAAGAAACGAGCCACTCCCCATTGCGCACCTCATGAGGGGTACAAGGGAACTTTGCCCACTTCAACATCTGACATGTATCTTCAGGTTCAGCACATGGGTAGGACGGAGGCTCATAGCAGGCCTCTGGGCGCCGAGGTTGAGCCTGCACTGCAGGGTAATTCCAAGGTAGCCTTCTGCAGGGTCCCAGCACTACCTGCCCCCACCCAGGACGCACAGAAGGGGCTGAGAGGCAGCCACAAGTGGGACACTACAACCAGGGGGGAAGCCTGGCCATCAACAGGGATTGAGGGCAGCATGCTGGGCCAGGGAGGTGAAACCCAACTCCTTCAAGGCAACAACACCCCCAGAACAGAAATAGCCTCCCCTGTTCCCACACTGTCAGCCCTGATCCCGCCTGGAAGAAGGAGAAAGGGAGGGTCCTGAACTGACTGGGGGGGCTGCTCCGACAGAGTTAAAACTGGGAGGGACTGAGTTGCCTGTATTGGCAGGTTCACGTTTCCATCTTGGAGAGAAAATGGGGCCTGCGAGATGGACTGACTTAGAAACCAAGTCTGTGGAATTCCTACAGATTATGCACACAGCAAACAGCCCTGCAGGCCTGTATGACTTGTAAATTTAGCTGCTTGGCAGGGGCTTTAGAAGTGACCTAGGTGGAGCCTGTCATCTTTAGTGGCAAGGACCCAGGCCTCAAGGAGGAACAGGGAAGAGGCCATGGAGCCCAGTCCCCTGCCCCACAGCCAGTGCCTGCCATCACCTTCACAGCTGCAAGGCTCTTTTCTCTTCTGAGGCCACCGGAAGGAGAAAGAGGAAAGATTAATCTAGTCTAATATGACAGCATATGTTTCAATGAAGGGACTCAGTAATTCCAAATGAGAGAAGGAAGAGAACATATTATTTGTTTTTACATCAAAATCAAGGTAGGATCGAGTGGGGCAGAGATGTGGAAGTTTTGTGTCCTTGCCAGGCTTAGGTCCAGGTGGCTTGGAGGTGAAGGTGGGACACCCTGAGGCCCCTCTGCTGACGGCCATGAAGTAGTAGCGTCCTTGCTGGGCACTTCTGGAGCTAGAGGGTTAAAAACTTCAATCATTGGTCAGGCACAGTGGCTCATGCCTGTAATACCAGTGCTTTGGGAGGACAAGGCGGGTGGATCACCTGAGGTCAGGAGTTTGAGGCCAGCCTGACCAACGTGGCAAAACCCCATCTCTACTAAAAATACAAAAATTAGTTGGGTGTGGTGGCGTGCACCTGTAATCCCAGCTACTTGGGAGGTTGAGGCAGGAGAACCACTTGAACCCGGGAGGCAGAGGTTGCAGTGAGCTGAGATTGCACTACTATACTCCAGCCTGCAGGACAGAGCACAGAGCGACAGAGCGAGACTCCCTCTCAAAACGACAACAACGAAACTTCAATCATTCCTAACTCGAAAAACATTTTCTTTGCCTTTTATGCAAAGCGTGCTTGCAAAACATTTACACCCATTTGCACCCTTATCTAACACCTTTTCACGGTAATGGAGAAAAAGCAATGCCAGCTGGTTCTTGCCTGACAGTGCAGCCCCAGCCAAACTCTTTCTCAGCTCCTGAGCCAAGAATAAAATATTTTCCCGTTGAATTTAGGAGTCACGGATCATCATTCTACAGTGGTTAAGAATTCACCTTCCATATGTTAACACTGCATTTCTCCCATAGAATGAACTATGTGTAGCACAGAAGCAGAGAAATGCATTAAATGCTTATGGTGTATAATCTCATAAGCTTATTATGAGTACGCTATTCCAAGTGATAAGTGAAAGAAAATACCTCTTTATACAGTGTCTGCATAGGTACCCATGATGTTTAAGGAGCACTTAGTGAATGAAAAGCATCTCAGTGATTATAGCCAAATGTCTCTATCAATTCCAGTGCATATAATTATTTGGGGGACCATTATGCTAATCACATCTGCCATAATACTCAGAGTATTGCTGCCCTTACATTATGAGATGATACTTTTCCAGGTTGTGCCTGCACCTAGTCAAACTGTTCCTTGCTGGCCTTTTAGGGGTGGGATTGAGGGTGGTAGAGAAGGGAGAGTTGTGGAGACCTGGGGCCTCTGGCTGTGGAGCGATCATGTCTTTGTGCTTATGTCCATCCTAAACAGTCAAAACTGTGTCCTGCCACAGGTCAGGCCTGGAGCTACGAAGGGGTATATGCTCAGTGGTGTTCTGTGTGCATGGGCTGGGGATGAGGGAGTAAAGGTGAAGGCTCATAGCTTTCTTCCCACAACCATCCAGCCCACGTGACATCCACAGAGATGAGGGCATCCAGCACCATTTCCTTGCATTGAATACGAAAGAATAGCTCATCATTCCCTAAGATCGTTTTGAAGGTAACAGCAACAATAATTGTCCTTGTGAATGTCGTGTTATGCCCTGCACTTCACACACTTTCTCATCCAGTGCTTCTGCACACCATAGGAGGAGGTATGAAAAGGCCCCTTTTACAGATTAGGAGTCTCTGCGGGCAGTGTATAAAAATGTAAGTGGAGACTTGCCCCTTACATATATGCATGCTTGCTTTCTTTATAACATGACCATCATGCCTGTTACATGCCAGGAACTCTTCAATGCTTGATGCATGCTAATTTGTTTACTCTTCATCATGGCGCTGAGGCTGGTTACTTGCCCAGGGCTGTGGCACTTTATTGACTGGTGCCCATCTGTGCCAACCCCTCATTCTATTCCCACCATGCTATGCTGCTTCTCTGTGTGTTAGCCATGCCAAGTCACATTCAGCACCATTACCCGCTCCTTCATAACCATCTCAAAAGTAGGTGTTACTGGTTCACTCCTTCTCCAGCCATATACTCCACAACAGCAAAGACCAGACCTGCTGTACTTCCTACAGTCTCCAGGATGCAACACAACACCTGACAGATCACAGGCCCTCAAAAATGAATGATTGCACTTTGGGAGGCTGAGACGGGAGGATCCCTTGAAGCCAGGAGTTGGAAACCAACCTGGGCAACAAAATGAGACCCTGTCTCTACAAAAAATAAAAATATTAGCCAGGTGTGGTAGCATGCGCCTGTAGTCCCAGCTACTCAGGAGGCTGAGGTGAGAGGATAGTTTGAACGCGGGAAGTTCCAGCCGGCAGTGAGCCATAATGGTGCCACTGCACTCCAACCTGGGCTACAGAATGAGACCCTGTCTCAATTAAAAAAAAACACACACATGAACTACATAGTTGAATTCAAGGATTTCCTTTAGTCATCTGTAATATGTGTAGAACTGAGCTGACTACATGGACAGTTTTATCACTAATTTTAGTTGTTTTAAATTAATACATGCTAAGTATGAGACATTGTAAAGATCTGAAAAAATCTAAGACTGTAATTTTGTGAAATAGCAACTGAGATGACATCTATTCAACTGAGAGCAATTGAGATAACATCTACATTAAATGCCCTGTGTTATTCTCACCTAATTCTTGTAACAGCTCTATGAAGTAGGTAAAATCTTGCCGATTTCACTCCTCCCCGCCGTCCCCCGCAACTTCAGATGCAACAGCTTTGGGTTCATCATAGTCCTGGGTTCAGGGCACACTATCATTGTTCCAAGCATGGCCCTCTCGTATGCATCTTTTATTCATGTATTCATATTTTAAATAATAAAATGAACCAACTGCCCAACCCAAAAACTAGAACATGCACAATAACCTGTATCCACACATGCGCTTCTCCCACTCCACTCCCTTCCCTCCCAGGTGCAGCCACTATACAGAATTTTGTATTTCCTCATTTTTTTTCTATTGTGTGCCTAAATACTTTATTGTTTTAGTTATCTTGGACTTACTTATCTGTTAACTCGGCATTATATTACTTACACCCATCTATTTGCCACATGTAGCTGAAGTTCACTGATTTCCTCTGCTGTGAAATCATTCCATACTGTCTGCTGACGGGTGTTTTAGTTGCTTTGCATCCTTTGATATTGTGAAAGACGGTTCATCTTATGCAGAATGCCGATTTTACAGAGGAAGAAACAGAGGATCTTCTCACGTAAGATCGCCCAGCCCATGAGTGGCCGAAGCAGGGTTTCAGTCTCAATTTCTTTAGCTCTAAAAACATGACTCTTTCGCTACCATACAACCTCCCGTAAGTCCTGCTGTGATGGAAAGATCGCAGAAAGTAAAAGCACATTTTCCTTCTCTGTTTTACTGGTTGATTTTACTGAAAAGTTGCTCCACCCCTCTTGGCCTACTAGAGAAGAAAAACTTGTAAGTTAATTAGCCTTTCAAAGAAAACTTCTTATCCGCTTGGATGCAGTTACTCTCCACTCCTCCCCATTTTAAAAAGTAGCATTACTGAGTACAATACTTTATCTCCAAAAACCACGTCTAGTTTGGCTTTACACCTAGAATATGTTCAGGTTTTGGTTTTGTGCTTAAATTCTCTTTGCAATAGAACTAACTGTGTGCGCGTGTATTTTCTGTTTCGTCAAAAGTTCTAAAGAGGAAAATGATGGAAGAATAAAGTGATATGTTAGCTTCTACACCCTGTTATAATGTTCTAAGAGGCAGGAGAACTAAACTCTTCTCTTCAGATTATAAAAAGGCTTTATGTGGAAAATAGATCAGTAAAATAAAAGAAGCTCTGATCATACAAAACCATAGATCATAATTTTAAAACAGAAATGATTTCACTTACGTGCAAAGGAATTTTCCAAAGGAAATGCTTAGGTATTTGGAGTTTAGGAAAAAATTGGAAGGAATGCATCATATCTTTGCATTTATACAGTTTGTGCTTAAAAAAATAGGTATTTCTGTACTTCAGGGCACTGAACAATGTAAACTTTGGATTTATGTGGATTTTAGATGTAGACCAGATTGAGGTCTGGTTTCTACAAGGTAATGTCCCCGACTCCTGCCTGGCTCCAGAAACCTCACTGTCCCTCTTCTTCTCCCCCACTTGCTTCCCTGTAACAGACCATTCTGGGATAGCCCATTTCTTGCACAGCTTTTCTCATTTCTCTTTCCAACCTCCTGTGTGTGTGGATTTGGAGTGTAGATGCTTTTATTGTTTTCTTTAAAATATCAGACAGGCTGGTCCAAGTGCAGTCGTGTTTACCAGTTCAGATTTCTATGTGGCTTTTCTACTGCTACTGCTTCACCTGACTAGCCTACAATTTTTTAAATAAAGAAATAAAAATAGCAAACAACAGATATTTTAAAACCACCTAACAACTTTAGTACATTTAGGAAACAAGGGAATCTTACATACTCTCACCACCCTCATTCAATACCCACAATTGTTCATTTCTTCCCCACCTTAGCCTGTGTGAAACACATCGTCTACACAGCAGCAAATGGAGATGTACCCACATTCCCTATCCTGCCTTTGAAGCGGAGGTTTTCCCAGATGCAGATTCTGAGAAAAGGATTCACCAGAGGATTGTTGATTTGGGAAGTTCAGGTAGCATAGTTAGGATAGTGGGGGAAGCAAAACACAGAAAAAGGCAACCAGTAAAGAGGCACTTAAGGCTGGGCATGGTGGCTCATGCCTGGAATCCCAGCACTTTGTGAGGCCGAGGCAGGTGGATCACCTGAGGTCAGGAGTTCAAGTCCAGCCTGGCCAACATGGGGAAACCCTGTTTCTACAAAAAATATAAAAATTAGCTGGACGTAGTGGTGGGCACCTGTGATCCCAGCTACTCGGGAGGCGGAGGCAGGAGAATTGCTTGAACCCAGGAGATGGAGGTTGCAGGGAGCCATCACAGTGCCACTGCATTCTAGCCTGGGCGACAGAGTGAGACTCCATCTCAAAAAAAAAAAAAAAAAAAAAAGAGGCACTTAAGTGATAGAAGTTTACTCCCCCAAGGAAATTTGAGTACATGGTGCTAAATCTGCACCTCCAAATATCCTACTCTAGGAGTGATGGAGCGGGAGTATCTATGTGTTAACTGGTCACAGTTATTATTTGAGGACTGTTCATGGGGAGGAAAGGGGGAGCTAGTGCCTGAGCTATGTGGGTGTCCGCAGCTGAGGTTGGTTAGTTGGAACACCCTGAGAGCCCTAAGTGACATGGGCCGTCCCAGAGTGTCTGCTAGCCTGCTTTATTCACTGAATGTTAATTACAACACAAACACTTCCTTGTTGCTACACAGTCTTTATACTTAGCAGATTAATTTCTGCACAATATTTCATAATAGAATCATTATTTAATTAATTCTAATATTGGATATTTAGGTCGTTTCACAATGGAATGAGTTGGCAAGAAATAGCTAACTCTTTTCCGTCCAAACTTTAAAAGCAGGAGCTGTATAGCAGGGACTGGAAATGTCGTGTGTTTTTAAAGATACTGGAAGTTTTCTAGTGCTACGAGCGAAGCAGAACACCACAGGTGAGTGAGAATCATACACCCTGAGAATTCTGAGCAAGCAGCCTATGCAACATGTGCTCTGTTATTTAGGGTGACACTTTAATTGCTGATCTGTGATCATGCAATAGCTGTACTTTACTCTTCTGAATTTTTAAGGTCTATAAATTTTGTATATCAAAACTTTGCATCAGGGCCATGATAGCTGAGAAGCACGTAGATAGCTATCCAATCACTCTGTGCCAAGAAGTAATAATGAAGCAAGAGCCGGGCATTTTGCTGTTAGCCACTAAGCAGCTGTGTCATCTGGAGGAGGCTTTGGTGTGTCTCTGCGCCCCACCTACAAATCAAGGCATGTAGCACACCAGTCTGCAGCTTCTCCTACAACCATTTCCACCCTTCCCCTTCTTCCTTGCTGACACAAATTTGATGCAGATGCCAGGTGGAGAGTCCCTGTTCTCAGGGAGTCAGGTCTGAGAAACTCCAGGGGATGCTGGGCCTGAGTCACTTGCCG
Source organism: Ateles fusciceps (assembly GCA_036589455.1). Classification (NCBI taxonomy): domain Eukaryota; kingdom Metazoa; phylum Chordata; class Mammalia; order Primates; family Atelidae; genus Ateles; species Ateles fusciceps. The sequence continues at coordinate 1,756,873 of JAZHEH010002853.1, read as the reverse complement.
TCATTCCATTCTTCTGTGCCACATACTCATGTTCCCAGCCTCCTTTGTAGTTAGGCACTGCCAAGTTAAAAAATAATAATTCTTACACAACATAGTACTTTCCATGGGCCATTCTTTAAGTACTTTATGTATTAACTCGTATATCCTCACAACACCCAATGAACTAAATGTATCATTATCATCCTGTTTTACTGAGAAGGATGCCATGGAACAGAGGTTAGGCAGCTTTCTCAATGTCACATGGCTAGTAGATGTGGAAACAAGGACTCTATCCAGGTTTGCCTGGCTCCAAGATCCGTGCTCCTGTGTTACAGTTAGACTATCCAGGCTTGTCTTTATGTAACCAGAAGCATATCTAAGCATTATCTCTGAATTAGCCAAGGCTGGCCTTGGGAGATGTTGGCTTTTCCACATAGCCTTAGTCATGAGCAGCAGGAATGACCTCCTGGCTTTGGATGATAAAAATTAATGGTTTCCTCTTAAAGGCCTCATCCTTCATTCTAAACATTAGTCAAAATCACTACTGAAAAGGTAGCAGGTAAGAATGCTTTTTTTTTTTCTTTGAGACGGAGTTTCGCTTTTGTTGCCCATGCTGGAGTACAATGGCTCGATCTCAGCTCACTGCAACCTCCACTGCCTGAGTTCAAGCAATTCTTTTGCCTCAGCCTCTTGAGTAGCTGGGATTATAGGCGCCTACCACCATGCTCGGCTAATTTTTTGTTATTTTTAGTAGAGATGGGGTTTCACCATGTTGGCCAAGCTGGTCTTGAACTCTTGACCTCAGATGATCTACCCACCTCAGCCTCCCAAGTGCTGGGATTACAGGCACGAGCCACTGCACCCAGCCAAGAATGTTTAATCTCCTGTTTTTCCTCCTCTTTTAAGGGTAGATTGTGTAGGGTTAGCCTGCCTGCAAATTGCTTTTCCTCCAGTTCCACTCCGTGTTGCACATGCACACACGCATATGCTCTCCATACACCCTGCACCCTCCACACTGGGTGCCCCATATTAAATGGTGCACCAGGACAGGCTCTCCTTCCATGTACTCAGTCCCCAGCTTCTTACTTGAAGAAGCAATTCCTCAAACCTCACCCCAACCTGCTCTCAACTCTTCAAGCCGCTGACTTTCGTTTCTTTAGTCTTTACCTTTGATCTTCATATTTGGGCCTTTACACACGCTGTAAACTTTCAGGTTAGAAATATGTGTTCCCTTGACAGAGCATTTTTATTTTGTTTTAGCGATCAGCTCACCCCTCTCTCAATTCCATGGGCCTTTAGCTGTTGCGTACTTTGGCCTCGACTCTCAAGGCAGCATCCTCAACTGGAGCATCAGAGATTCTAGGCAATGACTCCTTAACTCTGTTATTTTTATTTATTTATTTATTTACTTATTTATTTATTTGAGACAGGGTTGTCAGGTTCCTCACACTTGGCCTTGATCTCCTGGCCTCAGGGGATCCTCCTGCCTCAGCCCCCTGAGTCGCTGGGATTACAGGCATGAGCACTTTTTGTTATTAGGGACACAGTCCTCTCCAGCCAGCAGCACTCAGGCTTCATCCGAGCCCCTGGAAACCCCAGCTATAGTACTTGGAACAAAATCCCTGAGGATTTACTCAAGGAAGCACCCTCAGTTCTCTTTGGGAAATCATAGGGGATGACAGAGTAACCAGAACACTGTTTACAGGAAAACATTGTCCCAGGTTTCAAATGGGAGAGGGCTATTACAGAAACTCTTCAGCTCAACCCCTTCTGGACATGACTGTGGACGTTCAGAAAGGAAATCCAAGGAAACTGAAGAGTCAGTGTGAATTCACTAAGTGCAAGTCAGGCCAGACTAACCTTGTGTCCATTTTTGGGAGGGTGGGTAAGTTAGAGAAGCAAACCTTCGCCTCAGCTTTCAATACCCTGGCATGTAACAATTAGTGGAAAAGAGGGGGAGAGAAGGGTTATAAACAGTCTCCAGAAATGATGCATATATTCAACCTATATTAATCTGTTTCAGCCCTTTGAAATGTAAAAGAGAAAGCTCCAAACTGAGCAATTGTTACATTTAAATACTCTTTAGAGGGCTTTATATAGAAGAAGGATTAGATTTCAGAGGGCAGAGCCAGGATAAGTGTGTGCAAATTACAGGGAGGCAGTTTTGGACCCCAATAAGGGAAAAACTGTCTCACACTTAGAACACTGTTTCTTAAACCCGAGTCATGTACAGATTCCCTAATGGAAAAAAATTCCTGCAAACTTCCAAGGTTTACAAATTGTTTTTCTATATCATTTCTTAATTATGGACACACAACTAGGTATAAAGTTCTTATGCTCACAGTTATTCACATTTACAAATTAAATTTATAAACTGAATTTACAAATGTATACATTAAAGGCAAGCAAAGCTACGATGTCAACAATACTTAAACAAACAACATTCTTTTAATGGGAGAGATGATGTTTTGCTGAAGCAAAATAATCATTCAGAGCATTAATGTGGTATTGATGGCTTTTGTCTTGGGCAGGTATAGACCGCTGTGTGCACTGTGATAACCCAAACCAAACACATTTCTTTTTTCTGAATCAGAGAGAAATCTTCATGTGTGATGTATGCTATGATGTTACTCTCCTTCACTAAAATTGACATCATGGTTATCTATTAGGACCAACTCTGTTCTTTTTAATTCATCCCAATTAAAGTGGATCTACTATCCTAACACATAAACAAAAATGAGCACTGGAAAATACCTTCTGGTAACCCTCAGCTAAAAAGTGGTTGCTACACTTGTCAAAACTCATAGAAAATACAATCAGAGGGAACCCTAATGGGAAGGCTGGACTTTGGTGGATAATGATGTCTCAATTTTGGCTCACTGACTGTGACAAATGTACAACACTAATGTAAGATGTTAAAAATAGAGGAAATTGGAAGCCAGGCATAGTAGCGTGTACCTGTAGTTCTGGCTACTCAGGAGGCTGAGGCAGGAGGATTACTAAAGCCCAGGAATTCAAGGCTGGAGTGTGAACTGCCACTGCACTCCAGCCTAGGCAACTTAGTAAGACCTCATCTCTAAAAAAGAAAACAAAGGGAGAGGAAATTAGGGATGGAGGGCCAGGGGGTATATGAGAATTCCCTGTGCTTTTTGTTCAATTTATCTGTAAAACTAAAACTGCTCAGAAAAGAAAGTCTACGAATTTTAAAGAAAGTGGTCGCCATAAAATGCTTATGTATTAGTTCTTTTTAGATTACTGTTCACATGAAAAGACAACTATTTTTAGATCTTTTATGGAACTCTTGGATCTTCAAGACTAATTCTATATATCTCAGGGTCTCTATCATAGTTTTTAAAAAATGCTGAAATTGGAAGTTCAAGAATGGAACAAGGTATTCTAAAAAGCTATTACAACCTCTTTACTCAAAGTGTTCCAGAGTCATCTTTTAGAGAGGTTCTTCTGGAGGATTTTTGCTTTTGGAGAGAGGTCAGAGCACATGATCTGTAATTCCAAGATTACATAATTCCACTTGGTTTGTTTTTGTTTTTGTTTTGTTTTGAAGATTTAGCTTTGAATTAATTTGTTTTTAGCACTACTTCTCACAGACTGTGCAATGGCCCAATGTCAGAACCACAATGTGCTGAAATTTGTAGCTTTCTAAGTTTTTTCTTTTTCCCACGATCCTGTCCAAATAGCAGCAATTTAATTTAGGCCAACCAATTGTTAATTTTTGGTTCTGGGAAAGGATAACTAATAAACCTTACTTCATTCCAGTGAACCCAGATTGCATTCCTTTCTGATGGCTTATCACATTACACTCTGGGTTAAGTGCCATCGTTATAGCTCCATTTACATCTTTGGGTAATGTATTTTCTAACTGTTCTCTTAGGGAAAATCTAGAAAACATTTCTATTTCTTTATTCCCTTTGGAAAATATTTCCTTGCAGGAATCTAAGGCTAGAATTGAATCTGTAAAAGGACTCTTGTAACTCTATACTTTTTAAAACCACCTTTTGTGTTTTACAGAACTCACATGTGTACATCTTTGCTTAGTTTTAGCAGATGACAGTGTCATGATAGAGGCTGTAAAATCATAGGCATTGAGTAGGTCAAATCTTTTGGCGATGGGTCTAAGGATTTGATTCCTCCAATTGGGGTAGTATTGCTGAATTGCGGTAGAACTGTTTTCTGTTAGAAAGTAAAGAAGCTGAGTCTTTGTCATAAATGTGGGCAGCTGAAGGAGGTGTACAGTCCATGTTTTCTGGTTTCCAGCCTGTCTTTCTCTGCTAGGTAGCATTCTCCCCTTATCCCATTACATCAGACCACTCACACTTCTGACCTGTAGCTTCCAGAAAGAATGGCTGGCTTGGAGGCATGGCTCTTATCACCACCCACTGTCTGCTCCAAGAACTGCATGAGCATCTCAAACCCACCAGGGCAGGTGGCTCTCCCAACCACAGAAAGAGGAAATGTACTAGAATAGAAAGAAAGAATAAAATGGAAGAACAAATGAGCATCTGAGGACTATACCTGAAAAATGAGTCACCAAGGGTAACCCGTTTCTATCTTTATTTTGATGTTTCCAAAAGGAAGACCCTTATTTATAAAAGATCACAACCAAAGTCCAATAGTCTGAAATGAGATGTTTTCAACATAAAAACAGGATCTACTCATTTTTCTTAAATCGAATTAAAAACAGTAGTTTGATAGCATTTCTATGGAGACGTGTACATGTATTTTTTTCTAGTTGTTATCCCAGTGTGTTCCTGTTTGAAAGCTATTACAAAATTAGGCCAGGCGCAGTGGCTCGTGCCTGTAATCACAACACTTTGGGAGGTTGAGGCAGGAGGATCGCTTGAGCCCAGGGGTTCAAGACCAGCCTGGGCAACATGGCAAAACCCTATCTTTACAAAAAAAAAAAAATGAGCTTGGTGGGGTGGCACATGCCTGTACTCCCAGCTACTTGGGAGGCTGAAGCTGGAGGATCACTTGAGCCTAGGTATTTGAGGTTGCAGTGAGCTATGATTGTACCACTGCACTACAGCTTGGACGACAGAGTGAGACCCTGTCTCTAAATAAATAAATAAAGTAAGCTCTGACAAGGTTAGCATCAATATATTTTTGAAAACAGTAGGAGTCTGAAAACAGACAAAACATGCCTTCTTGATGTGTTGAGATTCTGCTGCTTTTTTCACTTTACTGTTAATTCTTTTTTTTTCTTTTTTTCCCATACTTTCACCAGTTTCAGGAAAGGGTGGGTTAGAGTCAGGGGCTTCCTGAAGCTTTTCAGAAAAAGAATTCTAGTGAAGCAGTGTGTTCAGAGGGGGTCCCCTGAGAATCGTGTTTTGGAACATACTGACCTCATATGGTATTATCTTTGCTACACTTTGCAGTTTCGTGTGAAACTTATTTTTGGTCTTTAACAAAGCTGCCCGTGTTTATCTTAAATGCTGAAAAAGTTTAATAGTTTAAAACAAAACTTTTTAAAATAATTAAATATACAATGAATACTGAAACATAAAAGTCAGACAGAATGTTACCTTAACAAGAAAGGGCTTCCTAAAGATCAAAAGATTGTTGTTTGTTTTATTTGCTAAAAACAAATAGCAAGTACTTTCACTTTAGGGGATTCAGATTGCTACTGAAGGAGCCTAGGGGTTTTTATTGCCCCACCACCACCCAGATAAAGGCTTCCTCCACCTCATTCATAGAACTGGGAAACTTGCTTATTTGATACTAAAAAAACTGACTGTGCATTTAGAAAAATGGAATGCTGACATTTGATTAAAGATAGCATAGGATTCAAGGCAATGGCATATCTGAGCATGTCTTTCAATCTTACTTAAAATTAGAGGGGAAACAGACATTACCTTGGGCTTTGCCTTATTTTGTGTATGAGTGTTAAGTAATTAGTGCAGCATTGAGCAGGAATGAATTGTACTGAATGCCAAGTGCTACCAAGTTCCACCCTCTCTCATGCTGAGCAAGATTTGTTTGTTTTAATTTTTTGTAGAGACAGGGTCTCACTATGTTGATCAGGCTGGTCTCAAACTCCTGGCCTCAAGCAATCCCCCTTCCTTGGCCTCCCAAAGAGCTGGGATTACAGGCATGAGCCACCACACCCAGGTTTGAGCTGGCTTTAATGCTACATTTAATAAAGAAGAGAAGAAATAGGCTTTTTGAGAATAAAAGTCCTCTAAATAGTTTCAGATTTTTTTTTTAAGTCAGTGACATTAATTAAGTTAGTTATGGACTGCTATGTCAGAATAGGACAAGACGAAAATGTACCCTCAGTCCAATCTGCAGTGCCCTATAAGAGATGGGTTTGTATAATGGTGGTCCCCTTATGGGGCTGTTTGTAATCAGGCAAAGCAACTTTGGATGATGTAATAATATCTGGTCAATTCCATCTACAGCTGTCATATGGGCCCTATACAGTCCTGCAAAGAGAAGCAAGAGTTCTTGTCTTGTGTGACCTCAAAATAGCTTCAAAATATGTTTGCTGTTTTTTTACAAAAGCTTCAACAAATATTTATTTTGCACATGGCTAGATCGTGATTTCTGTTTTTTTTTTTGTTGTTGTTGTTGTTGTTTGTTTTTTACCTCATTGTTTCTGAGTTTTCTACCTAGGCAGTAAAGTTTTTAAGAGCTTGAGCTCTAGAATCAGATAAACTGACTCTCACTTACTTATGCGATCTGAGCAAATTAATGAAGCTTTGTAAGCCTTCATTTGCTCATTTGCAAAATGGCAAATACTAGTATTCCTTCACTCGAAAGGTTGTTGTGAGGATTGAACAGAGTAAGGAGCTCGGCACAGGGCCTGGGACTCAGACAGAATCCATCAAATAATAACTGTTGTTATAATAAACAAGGACTTGTGTCCAAGTCCTTAAATCAGTTACAACGAAGCTAAAAGACTTTACGCAGCAGTTGAAGGAAATCTAACACTACTTCTCTTTTCAACTCCCTTCATTTCTGTTACCATCTCATGGATTTACACGGTCATTCTCACCAGCATGCATGCCTTTCGTTAGTCTACAGCTCATGTTGTAAGGGGCAAAAGATCGAAGAAGGCCATGAAACAGAGAGAGTGACCCTAATTCATATGGAAATGACAAAAATATTCATGCAGAACCTATCATTCTTTAAAACTCTAATGAAATGGGGCTCAAGGAAATTACAGGGTGTGATAAATGATATTCCATGACTTCAGGAAATCTTACCAGAAAAAACCAAAAGCCTCTCATGGTCAGGTAATGCTAAGACTCTAAACACTAGATACTCTCCCCCAGACCATGGCTTTGGATTGTATTGAATCAGCAAATTATTTTATTTTGCTTAATTTACTTTAATGGGAGGCAGTATGGCAGAATGGTGAAAGGAGGTAGCTCAGTTGTTATGGTTGTCTTAAAAATTATTTCATAGTTTTGCTATCAATAATTGCTTGTGATTGCTGAGTAGCATTCCGTAATTACATGCTTATCAGGACAGTGGGAAAGGTAGTTCGTGTGTATTTGAGATAATAAAAGATTTAAAAGTATCAGAGGGCTGGATGCGGTGGTTCATGCCTGTAATCCCAGCACTTTGGGAGGCCGAGGTGGGCGGATCACTTGAGATCAGGAGTTTGAGCCAGCCTGGTCAATATGGCAAAACCCTGTCTCTACTAAAAATGCAAAAATTAGCTGGTGTGGTGGTGCGTGCCTGTTGTCCCAGCTGCTCGGGAGGCTGAGACAGGAGAATGGCTTGAACCCAGCAGGCAGAGGTTGCAGTGAGCCGAGATTGTGCCACTGCACTCCAGCCTGGGTGACAGAGCAAGACTCCATCTCAAAAAAAAAAAAAAAAAAAAGGATCACAGTAGGAGACCACTACTTTCAAAGGGAGGACTCAGAAAATAGGACTAGTTATTTATATAGACTAATTCTGTCATGTCAGGCTTCTAAAAGAAAGAATTTAGTCTGGAGAAAGATTTGGGTTTCGATGAGAAACAGAATGTATGAAAACTCTAATTTACCGTCTATTCAATATGTTTTATATATAAATTTTTATGGGATTTCCAATAAACTGAAAAGATAATTTTAGAAAATCCTTCATTTCCTCCACAGCACGGTTAACATTAATATTTAGACTGAGTTTATGAGTGTTTTCCCAGCATTGATTTCATAGTTCCTTGTCAGTTCTGGACGTAAAGGATAAGCTTTGATCTGAGGTGTGGCTGACTCAGAATGAGGGCAGATTGTGCTGCAGAGATGGATTTACCATATCTCTGTTGGGATGTTCTTTATAGTTACATCCTGACCTGCCAAATTATTAGTGAGTAGAGAGTCACAGCTCCAATCCCATAACTCTACCACAAAAATAGAATTCTAGCTTCTTTTAATATGAACGTTATCTAGATAAGACTATATCTAGGTCTTTCCTGACAAGTTATGTGATTTAGTGCTTTGTTTCTATGAACTAAAGTTAGAAACTCGGAGTGACTCACTTTTCTTTTTTGTACGCATCTAAGTGTACAAGGAAATCAGACTGCTTCTGGCGTTGCTTTCTTTAAAAGAAAAAAAAAGACATGCTCGTTGTTGAGTATCCTTTTTAGGTCAGCAATTCTTAAGTGCAGAACTTATTGGTATCCCAGCGGAAAGGCCTGAAGCTCTGATTTATCACGACTCCCTGTGAGTGGAGTTCTTCCACGGCTGGAGAAAGGAAAACATTTGTTGTACTAATACTGAATGTGCTTCCTGTGTAAAATAACCTTTAACTCTGTGGAGATCCCCCATTTTAATGACCAGGGACATAGTGGAAGAAGAAGGAAATCCAAATTCCCCACAGGCAGCCTCTCTCCTCAACAGCAGGGCAAGCTGCAGTGCTCCTGACGACAGAAATGCCTTCTGAGGTCATGCTCCGCTAGGCTCTCTTTCACCTGTTTGAAGACATGACTACATGAATTGTTTTCAAATGTATGTAATATTTTCACCTATGATGAATGTTGGGCTACAGCAGTCAGGTCTTGTGAGGAAGCTGGACCAGGGGCAAGAGGGTCATCCTCTCACTCCAGCTTCAGTAATGGGCATTGCCGGGAACCTGGCCAATGGCAGAACCAGCCCTCAAACACCAAGCCAGACTTCAGGTTTCCAAATCACCGTATCTTTTTTCTTTTTTGAGATGGAGTTTCATTCTTGTTGCCCAGGCTGGAGTGCAATGGCGCGATCTTGGCTCACCAAAACCTTCACCTCCTGGGTTCAAGCAATTTTCCTGCCTCAGCCTCCCGAGTAGCTGGGATTACAGGCATGCACCACCACACCCAACTAATTTTGTATCTTTTAGTAGAGATGGTTTTCTCCATGTTGGTTAGGCTGGTCTCAAATTCCCGACCTCAGGCGATCCACCCGCTTCAGCCTCCTAAAGTGCTGGGATTACAGGCATGAGCCATCACACCCGACCCAAATCACTGTATCTTTAGTGTAGAAACACTGTTAAACCTGCAGTGGTTGCCCTGGCCATGAGGACTCCTCTTCCTTTGCAAAACTTGAAGAGTATTCCCTACACCGGCGGGGGAAAACCCAGCAGTGGACAACATGATAACAAACCTTTCAAGTCTCTTTGGATTTTTGTTTCTGTTTTGAGACAGGGCCTTGCTCTGTTGTCCAGGCTGTAATGCAATGATAGAATGATAGCTCACTGCAACCTCAGCCTCCCGGGTTCAAGCAATCCTCTTGCCTCAGCCTCCCAAGCAGCTGGGACTACAGGCATGCACCACCATGCTCAGCTAATTCTTTGATTTTTTTGTAGAGACGAGCTCTCACTATGTTGCCCAGGCTGGTCTCAAACTCCTGACTCAAGCAATCCTCCCTCCTCAGCCTCCCAAAGTGTTGGAATTAACTGTAGACTAAACTTTTCATCAGGCTAGGTAAAAACAAAATCTTTTTGCTTTTTACAACAGACACATGTAAAACAAGTAAATTCATGGAAGAGTTGAAAGTAAAAAGAGGGAAAAATATTTAATAAATATTAACAAAAAGAAAGTTTGTGTGGTTACAGTATTATCAGATGAAGAAAAAATAAAGCAAAAAGTATTACTAGAGACAGAGGTGCATTAACATATTGATGAAGGTCCAATTCATTAGTAAGATGTAAACAATTCTAAATTTGCATATTTCTAATATCCAAAGCTTCAAAAATACTAAGTAAAAAATGACAGAACAAGAAAACAAAATTGATAAATACACTATTATGAGGTAGATTTTATCATATCTTTGTCAGAAATTGACAAGATAAAAATATCAGAAAAAAATATGGGTGATATGACCACTCCAATAAACAAGCCAGGTCTAACGAACACACACAGAGTCCTGTACCACGTCTAATGAACACACAGAGTCCTGTGCCACATAATGGGAACTACGCCTCTGTTCCCAGGAGCAATGATAAAAATTGACCCTGTATCAGCTCACAGAGCAAGTCTTAACAATATCAAAGAATCACTATCAGCTAGAACGCATTATCTGTCCATAATGCAATTAATAACAAAAACAAAATAAAAAACTTGGACTTTTAAAAGTATAAATCTAGGCCAGGCACAGTGACTCACGCTTGTAATCCCAACACTTTGGAAGGCCGAAGTGGTAGCGGGGGAATCATTTGAGGTCAGAAGTCTGAGAGGAGCCTGTGGTGAAACCCTTATCTCTACTAAAAATAAAAAAGGTAGCCAGGTGTGGAGGTGCACACCTGTAATCCCAGCTACTCAGGAGGCTGAGGCACTAGAATCCTTTGAGCCTGGGAGGCAGAGGTTGTAGTAAGCAGAGATTGTGCCACTGCTCTCCAGCTTGGGTGACAGAGTGAAACTCCATCTAAAACAAACAAACAAACAAACAAAAAGCAAAAACAAACAAACAAAAAAACCCTTACAATTCTAAATAGTTCCTGGCTCAAAAAAATAAAGCATAAGGGAAATAAAAAAATACTTAGAACCAACAATAGTGATTCCATAGGACAAGTTGTGAGATATAGCCAAAGTGGTAGATGGAGAAGTGAATACTTACAACACTTGGATTTAAATAAAAGGTAAAATTACAGAAAGAACAAAAACCTAAATAGAATACAATAAAGGACATAAAAATTTTAAGAGCAGAAATTAATTAAACAAAACATAATATTTAGTAGAAAGGCTCAACAAAATAAAAACTTGGTTCCTTGAAAAAAAATTAAAACTGACAGATCTTTGGCAAAACTGATGAAGTAAGCAAACAGCTACAAACAATTTCAAGAATGGAAAATGAAACATTGTAAATGCAACAGCAATTACACAGATAAAAATATTATGACAATTAATACATTTTAAAATTTAAGGAAAATGGACAAATTCCTGGAAACATATAATTTACAAAACTAACTTAAAAAGAAAATTAAAACCTGAAATTGAAAGTGAGGGCTGATATGAAGCCTGTATGCAACGATACATACATGCTGTTGGCTTAGGACCAGGATCTGTTGTGATTAACTGGTGTATCCATTCGAATTGGTTGTTAAATAGTTTATCACCAAGCCTATAATCATTAATGAATATGGTCAGTAGTTGAAATTTTTCCCACAAAGAAAACAGGGGCCAGGCAAGGTGGCCCATGCCACCTCCCAGCACTTTGGGAGGCCGAGGCGGGCGGCTAACCTGAGGCCAGGAGTTTGAGATCAGCCTGGCCAACATGGTGAAATCCCATATCTACTAAAAATACAAAAATTAGCCAGGCATGGTGGCAGGCACCTGTAATCCCAGTTACTCAAGAGGCTGAGGCAGGAGAATCCTTTGAACCTGAGAGGCGGAGGTTGCAGTGAACCAGGATCACACCACTGCACTCTAGCCCGGACAAGCGCGAGACTCTGTCTCAAAAACAAACAAACAAAACAACAACAAAAACAAAACACCAGGTCCGGGTCCAAGTAGTTTTATAGACAAGTTTACCATGATCCAAACAGCAGGTAATCCCAACCCTAAACTCTTTCAGAGAGTATAAAAGGAACATCTCCTAACTCATTTTATGAGACTAATATAACTTCATACAAAAGCCACAGAAAAAAATTACAGTTTAACTCCACTCTTGATTATGGATAAAAATGTTAAACAAAATATTAGCAACCATATCCAGATAATGATCAATAGGGTTTATTCCAGTAATGTAAGGTTACTTCACCATTAGACAATTTATTAATGTAATTTACCACATAAACCAATTAAAATAGAAAAATTATAGGGTCATTTCAAAAGAGGCAGAAAAAACATTCAAGAAATTTTAACAAGCCACTTATAATTTAAAAAAAAACCACTCTTATCCAAAAAGGTTAGAAAAGCACATCCTTAGCCTACCTAATAAAAAGGTATCTGCAAAAAAATCTCTGGCAAATGTGCTCCCCAGTAAAAAAAAAAAAAAAAAAAAAGTTAAAAGCATTCCCTTTAAAAACAAGAAACAAGACAAGGAGATAAACTAGCATCATTCCTATAACTTTGTGTTGGAGTTCTAGCCATTGCAGAATATCAAAAACAATGACAACAACAACAAAACACAGAGAAAGGAGACTTAGAAAGGAAAAAATAAAATTGTCATAGTTTATAAATTCAGTAATTGTCTACCTGGGTAACTCAAAGAGTTTGCCACAAAGTATAAGAAATTTAAAAATTTTGCAAGATTGCTAGATATAAAATCAACAGGCAAAAGTCAATTGCATTTCTGTCAATACAAAACAGACACAAAATCTAATTTTAAGGGGATACAATAACACAAAATTTAAATATCTAGAAATAAATCTGACAAAAGTATTTTTCAAACTTAATGTAGAACACTATAAAATTTACTGAAATACATGTAAAACACTTGAGTAAATGGAGAAACATGTCATACAAACAGAAAAGTTCCGTCTTAGAAATGTCAATTTTCTCCAAACTCAATAAATTCAAGAAAAATTCAAAAACCTTTTAAACTCAACCTTTATGATAAAATACTTCTTTTATTCCCTTTGACCTATTTCTACAAGAGCGAAGATACTTCTAAAGAACAATGTAGAGTCTTGTCCCAAATGAGATCTGTCTTGTCCCATGTATCAATAGGTATCATAAGCTATAAGGATTAGAACAATACACAATGTGCAGAGAGATAGACAAATTAACCAATGGAACAGAAAAGAGAGCCCCAAAGAGATATTTGGCAAATCTGGCATTGCAGATGAGTGGAGAAAATGAAAGTTCCCAGTATAAACAGAGCTTGAATAATCCATATAGAGAAAAATGAAAAATAACTGGATCCCTACCCTACCCAATATGTGCGTACATTTACACAGGTGTGTGTACACAATTAGTTATATTACGGACATAAATGTGAAAGGTAAACCTCTGAAAGTTGCTGAAGAAAAATACTGATAAATTTGATTATATTTAACTTTAAAATATTTATCAAAAACCTACCACTGACCTATACATAAACAAAACGGATACATTATAGACAAATGAGCAGAAGATATGAATAGATATTTCACAGGAGAATATATAATAGCCAATAATATGCAAATATACTAAATTTCAATGGTAATTATGAAAAAACTGCAATGAGATGCAATTTTATACCTGACAGATTGATAAAAATGTGCAAGTTGAGTAAGATCATGTATTGGCAAGGAGGATGTGGAGTAATGGAAACTGTGTTAGTTGAAGTGTAAATTGCTTCAATCAGGTTGGCTAACATTTTCATCTTATCTAGCAGCTGTGTATATATTCTACAATGAAGCATTCCATTTCTACTAGAGAAACTTTTGCAATACAAGATATGTACAAAAATATTTGTATTATCACTGTTTATATTAGCAAACCCTGGAAACAATCCAAGGAATCAGTGGAATAGATTTTTAAAAAGATGGTACATTTATACAACGGAATATTATACAACAGGAAAAATAAATGAACTGAAAAACATTTTGAGTAAAATAAGTCACAAATAAACCTTTTTGTTTCTATAAAGCTTAAAGACATGCAGAACTAAATGAGATACATTGTTACAAAGAAATTGAGAACTATAAATAGTAAATAAATACAAATCTCTTTTCATACATCAGGGCCAGATGTTTCAATGCTACTTATTTATTTTTTAATGTTATTTTTTAGAGATAGGGTCTTGTTATGTTGCCCAGTCTGGTCTTGAACTTTTGGACTCAAGCTATCCTTCTGCCTCAGGTTCCCAAATAGCTGGGATTACAGACCAAGCCACTGCACCTGGCTCAATGTTTTTAAAATCAAATCATTCCAGACAATAGAAAAAGACAGGAAGCTCCACATTTAATTGTAGAAAGCCAGGAAAATATTAATCTGAATATCTGATTTAAAAAAAATAGTACAACAAAGGAAAATATAGAATGACCTCACTCAAGACTATAACTGCAAAAATTCTGGATAAAATTTTAAGAAACAATATTTCAGAATAAAAAAATTACATTATAACCAAGTAGGATTATTCTAGGAGAATACAGGGATGGTTTCAATATTAAGAAACCTGTCAACATAATTCATCATGCCAGCAAATTAGTGGGGAAAAATAGTGATTACATAAATAGATGATTAAAAGGCATTTGAAAAAATTGAGCAGTCATCCCAATTTAAATCTCTCTATAACATCTGACTAGAAGATGTTTTAGTCAGCAGAAGCTAACTCGTCTTAAAAAGAGCCCCAAAACTCATTGGCTTGACACAATAAGTTATTTTTCCTCATGTCATATCCAGTTTGGGACAACAGTGGAGTTCTCCTACCCATAGTCATTCAAATACCTGGGCTCTTTCCATCAGTAGCTCTTCCATCTTCTAGAAAGATGTCCTAGATGTCCCAGGTCCACTGCATAGGACTGGTAGAGAAAGGAAGGAAGGGTAGAGAATAATGTGGGAGGCCCAGGGTTAGGACTGGAAGTGTGATCTCTCTTTTCCACCCACATTTTTCTGATAAAAATTCAGTTAGGTTGGGTCTACATAACCATAAGCTGAAATGGACAATGTAGTTGATCTGTGTTCTGAGGAGGAAAGGAAAATGTATGGGTGAGCATCTAGCCAGTCTCTGCCACAGGAAATTACCACCTAAAATATTAAAGACCTTACCAAAAAACTAGTAACAGATATTATTCCAAAGAGTCAAACACTAAATATACTTCCACTGAAATCAGGAAAAAGACTGGCATATTCACCATCACCATTATTTATTCAATATTATTTTGGAGGTTGTAGCAGGTACAGTAAGATATGGAAAGAAAATAACATAAATTTAGGAAAGAAGATATTAAATTATCTTTTTGCTGATAATATGCTGACATATTTAGAAGCTCTAAGACATGCTTTTAAAGAGAACATATCTGTTTAATTGAGTAACATGGCTGGACACAAGATAAATATAATACACAAAGACACATAAATATGTGAATATACACACGTGCGTACATTGTTCTCCATATGGTAGAAGTTCTCTTCATTTGCTTCTAAATAACACTTGGGGTTTATACAAGCTCTCAATGTCATCTGTGAAAGCTACAGACTACTGCTTATGGCAGAAAAAAATGCACTCACCTTGTGAGCTACTCTCTTACATAACCATGTACTCCACTTTTACCAGATGAGTTGTTTGCTTACCAATTTCTAGTTGTGATTGCTCCTAAACATTTTTATGACAGTTGTACTGTTATTATAACTAAGCAACTTGAGCAAATATTACTGAAGCCAATAAATAATAATGTGATAGGAATGAATTTTTGTTTCCATGGAAGCTAAGTTATCTGCTTTAGAAAGATTCAATAAAGACAAGTTACAAAAAATGCTGGTGGTTTGGGCATTACAATTATAAAGCATGAGGAGAAAATTATAAGATTTTTTATTTGCACTTTTCTACAAGTCTTATTAAGTTCTTGAACCATATTAGAGAAATCCAAACTGAAAACTGCATATGAAGCATTATTTATGTAGTTGTGCAAGAAAAATATCATGGTACTCCAAATCAGTAGACCCATACTTAAGTGAAAGACCTTGTCCTACAGAGCATTATGGATAAATGAATATATATATACATATATACACACACATACATGTTTTATGTTAAAATACTTTAAATGTCTTATTACTATAGTATAACCTAGCCTATCCTGATTAAAGCTAGGCTTAGGTTATGTTACAGTAATAAAAAAGTAAAACCACAAAAACCCTTAAGTATCAGTGATTTAAAACCACAGACTCTATCTGGATGACATCCAGAACCACTGTCTTTATATGATGACATTCCAGCTACTTTACCCTTTTGGTACTTCTACATCAGCATATATGTCTATCATCACTATGGCAGGGGAGATATGGAGAATCATGCTCCAACTCCTTAATGCTTCTGTGCAGGAAGGAAACACACACGTCACTTCTATTCCCATTTTCATTGGCCAGGATTAGTCACATGGCTATATCTAAATTTTTTTTGTTTTTTTTTTTTTTGAGCCAGAGTCCAGCTCTATCCCCTAGGCTGGAGTGCACTGGTGCAATCTTGGCTCACTGCAACCCCCGCCTCCTGGGTTCAAGCGATCCTCATGCCTCAGCCTCCCCAGTAGCTGGGATTACAGGCACCTGCCACCATGTCCAGCTAATTTTTTTTTTTGTATTTTTTAGTAGAGACAAGGTTTTGTCATGTTGGCCAGTCTGGTCTCGAACTCCTAACCTCAGGTGATACACCTGCCTCAGCCTCCCAAAGTGCTGGGATTACAAGTGTGAGCCACTGCATCCGGCTGGCTGTATCTAATTTTAAGAGACAAGAAAAAGCATTATCTTCTTGCATACTTAAAAGTAGAAGGAACCACATATCGTTGAATGGAGATAAATGTCTATTGCATAGGTATCATCTTCTAGGATTTCTCAATCTTGCAAACTTAACAACAAAATATCGTGATACATTGTATTACTGATCAGGACATTTGCTGCCCTTCAAGTTGAAAGAGTACTGATCGTATCTCACTCGTATTTATTAGGTGTCAGACTTGGCATTATGACTGGAAGGGCCCTTCCTTGTGGGGAATGTGTACATCCCGGATGCTTCAATGTCAGATATGGGCACTTCTTGCTTTGGTTTATAAAGTGTGAGGGGAAGTGATGTGTGACATTTCCTGGCAGGAGCTTTAAGAACGAGGAGATGCTATACTTTGACTCCTTTTCTCTCTATTACAAGATTGGAATGTGCCTGATAGCCATGGTTTCATTAGCCTGGGCCCCACAGTGAGGGTGATGTGAAGCAGAGCTGCAGCCAGCTTGGACTGGGCATGCGGTAGGAGCAGGAAATTTTTTGTTGTTACAAACCACTGAGATTTTCAGGTTGTTTGTTATTGCAGCATAATTTAGACAAAGCTGACTAATATACATACCATCCTTACTGCATCTGTAAGAATAGTTACAACAATAACCAAAAAGGAGTGAGAATGGAAAAACAGTCACATGTTGCATGATGACTTTCAGTTAATGATGGACTGCACATACAATGGTGGTCCCATAAGATTATAATGCAACACTTTATTTTTTACTCTTCCTTTTCCATGTTTAGATATATTTAAATAAGCAAACATCACTGTATTACAGTGGCCTACAGGATTCCATACAGTAACATGCTATGCAGTTTGTAACCTAGGAGCAACAGGCTAGACCATACAACCTAGGTGTTAGTAGGCGCTCTCACCTAGGTTTATGTAAGGACACGATGACATTTTTCACAATGACAAAATCACCTAAAGCTGCATTTCTCGGAACGTATCCCCATCGTTAAGCAATGTATGACTGTATTCTTCCTGTAATAGCAATAAAAGTACAGACTGCTTAAGGCTAAATTGGACAAGATAGGTTCAAGACATATGAAGAAAATTACAAAATATTACCGAAAGATATAAAGCATGTCAATTCTCCAAAAATTAATGTATAAATTTCATATAATTCTAATCATAACTCCAATGGTTTCTTTTTAATTTGATAAAGGCATTTTAAAGTTCATGTGGAACAGAATTTACCCACAGTGATGCTGCCAGGATTAAATGAGGTAAAGTATGTAAAGCACCTAGGACAGTATTTGACACCTGTAGTATATGTACTGATACATGTTAGCTAGTGTTACTTAGAAAAATAAATAGATCTTTAAAATGGCGAGTACCAAAATGTATCTTAGTATACATGGGATTTAAAATAGCCACCAAGAGGAAAATAAAATTAGACTCCTATTTAATCCATATCCAAAGTTAAATTTGATATGGATTAAAAATGAAAGCGTAAAAAATCAATAAATATTTTAGAATAAAATTTAAGAGAATGAATTTATATGCTACAGGTAGGAAAACATTCTCAACCGAAATAGTAAACCAGGGAGTTGCAAAGGAAAAGACGTTTTAAATATGTGTATATCAAAGATACCATAAAGAAAAGAATAATGTTATTATATAGTAGACTTGAAGAAATATCTGGTATGTATTAAAAAAGGTTAATATCTATAGTATAAAATGAGTGACCAAAAATTTACAGGAAAAAGAAAAAAAATTCCATAGAAAAATGAATAAAGAATGTGTGAATAGGCATTTTCAGAAAAGCAAATCTAAACAGTAAACATGAAAAAGTGCATGATCTTAATAGCAATCAGAAAGATGCAAACTAAAGTACCCTGAGTTATCACTTCTCACCCAGCAGATCCACAAAAGTTAAATTTCTGTTGACAGAAGTGTGAATTTAAACCACTTGGAATACATTTACCATTTGGGGAAGATGTTTGAAAGCAACCCTTTAATAAATATAGTGGTCAAGGAGGAACTTACTTGGGATTGCAAAGCACCAAATATAACCGCACTATTTTGAAAGTTCAGCTTTTCATGCAATGGATTCTGACTCAGGCTGCTCACTGTATCTCCTACAGTGTATGCCTCTTGGCTCCAAACTCAGAATTCTGCAACTATTTTTGGTCACTGGACAGTGTTTTTTTATTTCATGAGCACTCTAACCCTTGACCACATGGAAGTTCCTAATGACACTGCCTAGCACACCCTACCCATGCAAGTTCTGGGACCCCTGGTTGAACTCTGGCTAACTAGACCTTTTTGGATTTGTGACTTGTATGACTGTCTACACCTGATTCTGATTCTTCACCTAGTTTCTCAGTCCCTACTTTCTCCACTTACTCCCACTCCTTCCCCACTCCCTGTCCTTCTTGGAATCTCTCAGCACATGGATACCTACTGAAGCAAATAAATCAGCCCAAGTGTTAGTTGTGTCCTGGAGCTAATTTCACCCAGTTCCCACCACCACACTTTTCAAACAGAGAAGCATAGTTTGACGAGCCCACTTACTCTGGAGATGGGGATAATCACTTCAAGAACAGGTAAGAGTGGAGGCAGGCGGGCTGCTAGCTGAAAGGCTATTAAGATGTTCTTAATGAAAGATGATAGCTCCAGAAAGATGGTGAATGGAGTTTATAGTTTAACAAGGAGAAGCACACGTGAAAACAAGAGGTACAACAGTGTGTTGGTGAGACACAATTACTCACATGTAAGCATTAGCAATGAGGCACAAAGAGTCTATTTTCCCCAACTGGGGAAAGCAGGACAGTGGAGAAGGTCAGGAAAGGTTTTGTAGAGGAAATGACGCTTGACCTGACATGGTTTGATAGTGCATTCAGAAAAGAGGGGAGAGCAGGAAGAAATGTTAGGTGCATGAAACCAACATTAACCGGGAATTCCAAGTACTTTAATATGTCTGGAGTAAAGAATTTCAGAGTGGGGTTGACAGATCACAGAAAGCCTGTTTTGCATTCTGAAGAGTCATAAATTAATTCTGTAGGGCAGGCAAAGAGGAACTATTGAAGGGCTTTAAGGAGGAAAGCAATCGATTTGAATTTTAGAAGACAACTTTGGCAGCGTGTGGAGCATGGTTTGGAATAGGCAAGGACCGCTGCTTGTGGCTCAGGTGTCAGGTAATTAATTCCGTTATCCATGATACTCTACTTCTCAACCAGGCAAGTTCATCAAGGAATTTTAGAAACAATATCTTTCTTTCTTGCTCATGTAAAAACACCTAACTAGAATGATAAACAAACAAGGTCTTTTTTTTTCTAAACTCTATTGTATAAACTTAGTTGGATACTCTCTTTTAATAAATGGAGTGAGGCTGAATAGCTTTTGGCATTAATCCCAGATACTGAAACAGTGAGAAAACAACAAAACATGGAACATAATATCTACCCATAACTCCAATTGTATGGTTGGGGTTATTGGAGAATTGTAAGAGTTATGATTTCCCTGGCAAAGTATCAAAAAAACATACCTTCACAAATTATTCCAAACAGAGATCTGGCATCTGATCATGCTGACATAATGAAAAATGTTGAACAAATTGCCTACGTGTAATTTCTCATTCCTGAAGAACTAAAGGAAGGATGTTTTCTAAGGCTCCACAATGACGGTTTTTATGAAATAACATGGTCATAAGAAAGCCAAAAGAAATTTTCCCAGCTCACTTAGCAAATGCAATCAATCTATTTTTTTTCCTGAAGATAAATGATCTATTCCGTCACATAGAAGGATGTCTAAGAGGATATCCACCAATACATTCATGTTGGTTATCTCTGGGTGATGCGTTCAAGTGTTCTCTATTTTCTTCTTGTTGCCTTTTGGTGTTGTCTGACTTTCTACGGTGAACATGTATTGCTTCTAGAAGGAAAAACAAAAAAGTCAAATATACCAACCATACAATCAGAATGTGGTAGGCCATCTTTTTCAGCTCTCTGATTTGGCATCAACTTTCTAAGTCTCACTAAGATTAATGTAAACTGCTTTTGAGGTAACCTGCTAGTGTGTTTTGAGTATAAGCTAAATTCCTCTCCTCAAGTAATTATCTTCAGGGAATAAATCACTGAATTTTCAAAATATAAATATTTCCACTCTTAATTATTTATGCCAGTGGAGGGGAATACTGACATTAGTATCCAAAACATCAGAGAATTGAAACCATCATGTATACATGTATATTATATTAGGCTTTGTGAGGCTTTGCACATGATACTTTTGGCAGATATGCTTTCTGAATTACATTTTTATTTGGCTAATATTAAAATTACTCCATGCTCCCACATGTGGGCTGGCAAATGATGGGAGGAGGCTATGGTAAGAGAAATAGGTGTAGAATTTAAAATTCATTGCACATAATCTATGAGCTGTATGCTGTGCAGGCAAATGTATAAAGGCTATGGTAAAAATACAAACCAATTTTAAGCACAGACGGACCTAAAATAGGGCTACAAAAGCCTGAAAAACAGAATGCAACTTGTGCCATGTCTGATGCAATGCAGATGTAAAACAGTGAAATAAAACCCCTGGATTCTAAATAGTCTACTCTAGTACTTATTCTCAAAACCCAGCTTTTCATAATCAGAAGACACTCTTTTAAAAGCAGCTGCATCTGAAATCATAGCCAGCAAAATATTTCAGAAGAAATATGAAACACTCATCTCTTAGGGTTAAGGAAGCGGGTCTGTCAGATGGACCTGATATCTCTTCGTCTAACACATAGCAAGGGGCTTGCAAACAAGATTTGTAAATATGACTTATCGTAAACTATGCACATTGAACCTTTCTTGACACTGTAAGAATTTAAATCATTTAAAGAAGATTTGGATACATTATTTATAAGTTAGATTCTTTTCAGGCCCTGAAAAACCTAGTAACTTTCTTATTGGTTAAGATTTGTATAATACCACTCACCACACATGAACTACTCCTCCACCCCAGCCTTGTAGGGAAGCATAATTTTTTTTTTTTTTTTTTTTTTTGAGACTGCTCTGTTGAAGCCATCTGTTGCTCTGTTGCCCAGGCTGGAGTACAGTGGCATGATCTTGGCTCACTGCAAACTCCACCACCCAGGTTCAAGTGATTCTCCTGCCCCAGCCTCCCGAGAAGCTGAGATTACAGGCATGCACCACTATGCCCGGCTAATTTTATATTTTTAGTAGAGACGGGGTTTCACCATGTTGGCCAAGCTGGTCTCAAACTCCTGACCTCAGGTGGTCTGCCCGTCTTGGCCTCCCATAGTGCTGGGATTACAGCATGAGCCACTGTGCCCGGCCTGGGAAGCATAATTTCTGAACTCACGTAACCACACAACATTATGTTCATCAGCTATCTTGGATAAAGTAAGTTTTCCACACTTTTTACATCAATTATTTTTCCCTGCCATCTCTTTCTGACAATGGAGTTCTCAGGCTTCTCCTATCCTAAGCTCCATCATCACCACCAGTCCCTGGTGCCGGTTTTTCTTCAAATCCTGATTCTGCTTTCAAAGGTCAAAAGAACCCATTCAGCTGAGAAGAACTGTTCTGAGACTGGGAGGATAAAAGACCCAAGCAAGCCTGGACAGAACTGGTAGCTAGCAAGAGGAGGTAAAGGCTGGGCACATTCATGCATTAATACTTTTCATGTGATCCCACACACATCTGTGGTTCTTGGTATTAGTGGATGCTGGAATTGTGGTGGAATGCCAGCTGTTGAATCTAGCCTTGCAGGAAAGGAGATAGGTGTAGTTGGAACTAGGCAAGGAGTCAGGGCCTAGGCTTACATTGCTGAGCTTTAGGGTCAGGCTCCAGGCCTTGGATGCTTCTGGAAACAATTCCAAATACATTCTCTTGGGTCATCAATTTCCTAACCAAGTTAGTCATTCTTGCCTACGAGGCCCAACTGTTCATCCTTTCATTCCCATACTCTTTGTTCAATAAACATTTATTGTTTTCTATTATTTCCATACAATAATGTTAAGACATAGCCCCTGACTTCAGGAGTTCATGGGAGTGAAGAAACAGATGTGCAAATAGTGCAACCCAGGGTTAAAGGTTATGGTGAAGTAGGTATAGGCTTCTTAAGTTTCATCTGACATTTGACATCTGACATCTCTACTCCATGAACTCCCCTGCTCCTGTTATCACCCAGCCCCTGAACACACTATACTCAATTCTGTCTTCCTCTTCACTAACCCCTCCCACTATGCCCCTTGGAACTTCTCAGTACTTTTTTCCTTTGCCACAGTTATCTGTTCACTTCTCAGCCCTCACTGAAACCTAGCTTTCCTATAAATAACACCTTCCTTAAAAGCTTGTCCAGCGATGTCTGCTTTTCCTGTTACTCTCCTTGGGTCACTGGGCAAGGACAGTATCAACAAAGCCTCCTGCTGCCCACTACTTTGCTCAGCCGTCTACATCACCACTCACTACATCTTCTCGGAAGTGGAGGCCAACTGCTTTCCACTACCCTTTCTCAACTTTTACAGGCATGAGGATTCAACCCAACCCATGGGAACTTTTCAACTCAGCATGCTTTTACATTTCTTCCAACCAACCTCAGCTCTTGCCTGGCAGTATTCATTCACCTGCTTCTCACCTGTTTCACAGAAGGGAGTTTCTGTGTTCAAAAACATGCATTCTTACAAATATTTGTGCCAGGGAGTAGGCATTCAACGGTAGACAAATCATAGTCCCCACCCTCAAGGAGCTTGAAATCCAGAGAAATAAGCAAGTAAAAGGGCTGTCGATAGAAAGAGATGTTAGAAGACTAGAAAGCAGGTGCTGTGGTTAGGGGCATCATTGTTCTCTTTTCTTCTCCCTTCCTCTGTCTTTCTGACCCCTTGTACCATATAGTCACCTGGAATCCCTGCCCTGCTTACTCTTCACGATGTCTGCTTTGTGATCCCTCTTTGCCTGGCCTAGTGCCGCTCAGAATTACGGCATAAAACTGAAACTGTGTTGATCTAGCCTGTTACAAATTGAAGTTACTCATCCTCCCTTATATCCTCATGGTTCTAAGCAGTTCTTTTAATTCTTCTCGCTCATCTGCTAATATATTCTCCATGGTGATTTGTCAACTTTCTGCTCTTATAAAGATACTATCAGTCCCTCTCTCCCCCATCACTATTAAGAGTGGTGATCCGAATTCAGTTCTTTTCCACAACACTCCTTCTCCACAGTTCAGGACTTTTTCTTCACCATGTTTTCCACCTTGTCTCGTTTCTTTTATATTTTTTATTTTTTCTTTTTTTGA
Source organism: Ateles fusciceps (assembly GCA_036589455.1). Lineage (NCBI taxonomy): Eukaryota > Metazoa > Chordata > Mammalia > Primates > Atelidae > Ateles > Ateles fusciceps. Next base: position 1,732,813 of record JAZHEH010002853.1, on the reverse strand, counting down.
GATAGAGTCTTGCTGTGTTGCCCAGGCTGGAATACAGTGGCGTGATTCTGGCTGACTGCAACCTCCACCTCCCAGGTTCAAGCAATTCTCCTGTCTCAGCGCCCCCCGCGCCAAGTAGCTGGGATTACAGGCATGTGCCACCATGCCCGGCTACTTTTTTGTATGTTTTAGTAGAGATGCGGTTTCACCATGTTGGCCAGCCTGGTCTTGAACTCCTGACCTTAGGTCATCTGCCTGCTTCAGCCTCCCAAAGTGTTGGCATTACAGGTGTGAGCCTCTGCGCCCGGCCTGTCTCCAGTTTTCAACAGTTGCATCTCTGCCCTTGATTCCCCCTCACACCTATTCTGGGCATCTGAGAGGTCATTATCTCAATCATTCCTGCTTGCTGTTTCTCTTCCCTGTTGTCTTCACTTTTGCCCCTTCACCTACTCTTTCTAACATCTGCCTAACCAACTTTGGTCTGTTCAATCATGCATGTGAAACAAAAACAAAACCCAACTTTCATTCAAACCAAAATCCTATTTCTATTTTTTGAAATGGACAACTTTCTGAAAAGAATGACCTATAAAATTTAGCTGCCTCCATTTTCCTACTATAAATTCCTCATTCCTAACAATCTGGTTTATAGTTAAATTGCTCACCAGAAGATTTTTGCCAAACCCCACTGATCTTCCCATAATCACATCTGACATCACTGGTCATTCCCTATCTCAACAGTGTATCTTCCTTAGCTCTGAGACATTTTCAGACCTCTCTTCTCTATGCCTCTTCATGTCTCTTCTAGCTTCTCCAAATTTCTAGAGACACTCACTACACATTAGATCTTAAAACCCTTCTGAGTACCTGCCTAAAGTATGCAAGGCACTATGCTATGGAGCCAAGGCAGCTTTTAAGAGGGGTCTAACCAAGCAGGCTGCGTAACAGGGTTTGGGTGCCCAGGGCCAAGCTTAGGCAAATAACAGAAAATAGCAAAGGGTAAGTATAATTTCAGATCTTCAGAGAACACTAAAATTTAAGTCAGAAGACCCAAATTCAAGATGACAAGATGAAGTACAGGAATAGCACCCAAAACAGGAGACAGCCGAGGTAACAAATGGGGGAAAGAGCTAGAAGGAGGGAGGAGGGTTTTTGCCAGATGTGAACGAAGCTGAACTTGTCCTCAGTTGACCTATCTAGGTCACCAGACTGACTTAAAAGTAAAGTCAAAGAAGACTACAAAAAGTAAAATAAAATGGGGTGCTTGTTCTCATATATGCCGAGTGTTTTCTGTGAAATGTGCATAATGATAGTTATCTGCCTCGCAGGATTAATTGAAACAATATATGCAAAGAACTAAACCCTGGGCCTGACACGTAACAAATGTTAGCTATCATTAATATTCTATCCTCTAGGCTATTTAACATAAGGCTTAAGCAAATAGAATTAAATCATTCCAGTATCAAATCTAATTTACTTAAGTATTTAGCATACTCAAAAGTACCCCCTATTAGTTAATACTGTAACAAACCATTTAAAATAGGATACAAACTTGGGTGTAAGACTCAAAATAAGGGAATTTTCTCCTTGCTGGTCCACTAAAACAACTTACTTCACATTGATCATCAAAAGCCTAATTTCAGGGCTTTATGATCCCTTTTTAGCTACTTTTGAACTACTTTCTAACCTCTCAATACTTTCTTGCCCTTTTGATTCTAAGATGGCATAGGCTTTAAAGCAGGCTCCCAGTCTACTGACTGTCCTTTGAATTCTAGTATTTCTTAGGTTCATCCCTACTTTTTCCTTCCTTTCAAAGCCTTTCCAATATGTGACATTATCTTAGCATACCATTAGTGGCTTCAGTGGTATTCTGGTTCCTACTTTCTCCTATCTCAGTCTATCCTTCATGCTGCCACCAGAATTTTTTTTTTTTTTTTTAATGCCCAATGTTTGTGAAACAACCTCCATTATCTCCTGTTGTCTATAAGAAAAGCCCCAAACCTCCGCATACCATACACGGCCCTTCATTTTGGCCCCAACCTGTCCCTCCAATCTCATCTCATTCTGCTCCACCTGCTCACCCAGAGCTCCACCACAGGGAAATCTTCTCCATTACTCAAGATAACAACATGACTTTTTTACAAATCTCTTGTCTTTCCACATTCCTCTTCCTTGAATGTTGTTTTCTCTTGATCCCAGCTATTTTCTGGTTCAGTTCCTTTCTCTATCAAGCATTTATCACACGGTATATTATTTTTTTATTTTATTATTATTATTTGAGATGGAGTCTTGGTGTGTCACCCAGGCTGGAGTGCAGTGGCACAATCTCTGCTCACTGCAACCTCTACCTCTCAGGTTCAAGTGATTCTCCTGCCTCAGTCTCCTGAGTAGCTGGGACTACAGGCATGCACTACAACATCTGGCTAAATTTTTTTTTGTATCTTTAGTAGAGATGGGGTTTTGCCATGCTGGCCAGACTGGTCTCAAACTCCTGACCTCAGATGATCTGCCTGCCTTGGGCTCCCAAAGTGTAGGGATTACAGGCGTGAGCCACTGCACCCGGCCCACACTGCATTTTAAGTATCTGTTTACATGTCTATTCCCCCAGGAAAATATAAGCATCTCAGGTACAGGTAAATGCCCTTTTCTCGTCTTCCTAGTTTCAGAATCTAGTACCAAGCAAATGCTCAATACATATTCATTGAACTGTGAGCAATCAGCAAATGTTAAAATGATTTTTTTAAAAAAAGATTCGCAGTTCTAAAATTTCTCATTAGTTGGAATTGACTGAAAGAAAAAAGATGCAAATGAAACACTCCAACTCAAATCTCAGGATTAAACATGGCTATTTTGAAGGACCAGAAGACAACTAAAGGACAGCAGGGCAGAAGACTTAGCATCTGGAACTTCGAAGTTGTATGACCACAGCAGTGGATATATGGCCTTATCATTTCCTTCTCTCAAATCCTTCGATGGCTTTTTATAGACAAAGCCTCATCCTTAATCTTGCCTACAAAGGCTGAATAAAAAACTTGTAGCTAGGTTCCATGATACATGCCTGTAGTTCCAACTACTCTGGAGGCTGCAGCAGGAGAATTGCTTGAGCCTAGGAGTTCAAGGCAGGCCTGGGCAACATAGCTAAGCCTCATCATTACTTAAAACAAACAAACAAAAACAACAACAAAAACCACTTGCCTCCATCTACTTACAACCTCATCTCACAGTACTCTACTTTCTGAACTTAGGTCTTCTTTCCAGTTCCGTTTTTGCACAAGCAGATCTGCCCGTAATGTTGTTTTAAATACCTTCCTACCCCAAACTAGTCTGCTCTTATCCTTTGGCTATCAGTCCAAAGATTCCTTAAGATGTCTCCATCCTGTGGTAGCAGACCATAAAGCCGTTTTACTACATTATATTTGGACAACAATACAGTATAGTGTTATGACCATAGATTCGAGACTCAGGCTGGGTCCTTAGGCATATTTAACCCCTTCATGTCTCGGTTTCTTCACCTGTAAATTGTACTCGTAAGGTTACTGAAAAGATTAAAGGAGATAAAGCATGTAAGCACTTAAAACTGTGTTGATATGCAGTTCAAAGAGCCCAACATACGTCGGTCATGATCATATTTACTTAATATGTAGTCATTATCCTTCCTTCCCTCCCCTCCAGCCCCCGGAGTACCCCTGCTCCTCTGGCCCAGAGGCCACGCCAGCCTGGTCCTTTTTTGTATTCCTAGCCTAAGCACAGAGTTGTGAACATAGCAGGCCTTCAATATTGTTTTTTAAAAAATGACAAAAGCTTTGTGTCCCACTGAAATCACCTAGGCCTCGTTTATCCTTCTGTGAGATGTAATAGCTACCTCAGAGAGGTTTTGTGTTATATAAGGCGATGTACCTACAAAAGCACGTTGCACATCTTAAAATGCCGAACAAACGGTAGATGTTTATTAATAAACCGAAGTCCGTGTCTTCCCTCCCCTCAGGCACGTCTCGTCCCGACCCCGCTCTCCCCGCAGCCCACACCCTTACTGCGCCCTTGGCCCGCGGTCCCTCGGGATTGCTAGCGTGGGAGCCTCAGCCCCGGGCAGCTCCCCTCCGGCGTCCCGCGCCCTCCTTCCTTCCTCGCCCGGACGGACGCACTTCCGGCGGATGTGGGGGGGGCAGCCCCTGGAAACGGAAGTGAGCGGCGGGGTCGACTGACGGTAACGGAGCAGAGAGGCTTTTAGCAGAGCTGCTGAAGATGGTGAGTGAGTACCCGGGCTGCCAGAGTTCCACGCGGGCTCGGGATCGTGGTTCGGCAGAAACAGGCAGTCGCCTCCCAGCCCGTCCCCCGGCTGGCGGCGGCGGCGGCAACCTGGGGATGAGGCCGGCCTCCGGAGCCATAATCTGTCGAGTCACGGGGTTTGGGTGGGTCGTGGATGTCGCCGGGTCCCGGCTCCGGCGCTGATCCCCACGAGCAGCGGTTCGGCTTCATCCTGCTCCTCTTAGCTCGGTTTGCTCCCTTCCACCCCTTATACCCCAGCAGGCCCAGACCTCCTCCCCTTACTTGGTGCAGACGTGGAAACTACAACGCCGAAAGTGCAGCGTTCTGTGGGGGTGGCGCCGCCGACTCTTTCCTTGAGGGATAACCTCTGGGAGCCCAGAGTGCTCAGACTCCTCATCTCCCCTAGTCCCCGCCCTTGTAACTGTCTGGTAACCAACGCACAACTGTAGGTCGCATTTGTGTAACGCAGCTTTGCTCTACAAACGTTTTTGAGGGCTTGTAGTGTGCTAGGTGTTAGAGGGGAAAAAGACTGTTGCTATTCCCCGTTTGTCAGTATTGTTAGTACATCTTCTCCCTCCCTCCATCTTCACTTGCTCTCTTCTCCGCCCTCTCCTCTCCACCACTTTCTCTTTCTCTTACTTTTTAACTTAAAAGTTGTGATATTTGAGAAGAATCCTAGTCACCATTGCCACAGACTCTCATACAGATGCTGTTGGTAGGCCATCCATCCTAATCTAGAAAGCTTCTATTGGTAAATACTGCTAATCATTGTTAAAAAAAAGTTTTATGGACACTCGCAAATGTAACTAGTACTTAGGTTTTTGTAGATTTGCCTTTCTCGGCTACTTCTTTTATTAGAAACATTAAGTTCTAATCCTGATATTTTACAGAAGGAAATTGGAAAAAATAACGATAACAGAATCTAGAAGTCAGAATTCACCTTTTCCTTGTTCATTGAAACCTTTTGTCACTTTACAATAAAGCAGTCCAGAAGGAGGAGAATGTTGATATAGGGAAGTAATAGAAGATACATTTGCAAAGAACAATCACACAGCTCTACTGAAGGTCCCCAACCTATGGTGGTTCAACGGTTTTCTGACTTTATGATGGTGTGAAATCCATACATAGTCAGTAGAGGCCATACTTGAGTACCCACACAGCCAGTCTGTTTTTCACTGTCAGTACAGTAGTTAATAAATTACAATAAATTCAATACTTTTGATAAAGTAGGCTTTGTATTAGGTGATTTTGCCCAACTGTAGACTAGTGTTAAGTGTTCTGAGCACGTTTAAGGTAGGCTAGACTAAGCCCTGATGTTTAGTGGGTTAGGTGTGTTAAATGTATTTTTGACTTTTGACATTTTCAATTAAAGATGGGTTTATTGGGAAGTAACCCCATCATAAGTCAAGGAGCATTTGTAGTCCTGGTAGGAGTTCAGCTCCTTGGTGCAGATGAGTAAACAAGGCCAGAGAGGTTGGTGCTTTGCTGGCAGTCGCAAGGTAGGTTAGTGACAGTCCATGCTAAAGTCCAGATTCTTTTCCTCGTCCACCATGACGACTTGCATGTCGGGGAGTTGGAACCTGTTATGCAGGTTCTTTAGGTCCAGGCTAAGGACTCTGAACTTTATGCTTCAGACATTGATGAACCAGCAAAGATTTTATAGCAGTTTTGTTGGAGGCGTTTCATGCTTGAGGAAAACCTTGATATGCAGAACTGGAAAATGGGTGAGTCTAAGGCAGCAAGATCCGGTAGAATGCTGTGGAAGTTATCCATGCCTGAGAGGCTGGGCTAGAATGGTATAGTGAAGAAACCCTGGAAAGATAAAATACCTGACCAAATCAAATATACAAACGAATTAAGAAATCAGTGAAAAAGCTGATTTCTCAGAATATTTTCTCCTACAATAATATAAAATTTGATAGCAAACTACCTGTAACTGTTTTACATTTTTCTGCAGAATCACAGGGGTATTGGACTTGAGCAACAAGTGATTTAAAGTTAGCATCTTGGGCCATGCGCGCTGGCTCACACCTATCATTTCAGCACTTTGGGGCGCTGAGGCAGGAAGATCACTTGAGCACAAGAGTGTGAGACTAGCCTGGCCAGTGTAATTGAGACCTTATCTCCACAAAAAAATTAAAAAAAAATTAGCCAGGCGTGGTGTTGCACGCCTGTAGTCCCAGCCACTCGAGAGGCTGAGGTGGGAGGATTGCTTGAGCCCAGGAGGTTTAGGTTACAGTTAGCCATGATTGCTCGACTGCATTCTAGCCTAGATGACAGAGCAAGACCCTACCTGAAAAAGTAAATAAATAAATAAAGTTAGCATCTCGTGCTCTACTTGTTGAAACACAGTGTTTTATTTGCTTGTTTAATATGTTTTCATAAGATGCAGTCCTGGGAGGTATACATGTATATTCAGTATCTAGCAGAGCACCTGACACATAATAGATGGCTAATAAATATCTGGTGATTGCGCATTTCACAGTATAAATGTGTAAGATAATAATACACCATACCAAAGGCACTGTCTTTTTTGTTTTGTCGTATACTAACCTGATGAAATACACATAGTTTTTATAGGTAGTGCCATCTTCATTTAGAAACCAAACACTTTCTGAAATTCCCTTTTTTCCCCAGCTTCCGTGACTACTTTAATTTAGCCATCCTGTCTATTCTTAATCCCATTTCTTTGTTGTTCTTCCTTGTCCTCAAGGAATGGTATTCCCGAGGATGCTGTCCTCAACTTTTTTATTCTGTGTTAAACATTCTAACCTAAGGGAGAGGTTTTTCCAGTAAAAACAAATTCAGTCATGCCATAACCTTTCAGAGGCTGTCAGTGTTGGAATAAAACCCAAATTTCTTTGCATGTAAGACGTTTCACTTTTGTATTTCTCCAGCCTTTACTTCTGCCTCACTGAGAACATGTATTTAACCAGTCATCTCAAACAAACTGAAGCTTATTCATTTATCTTTTCATGACTTTATTCATGTTATTTTTTCCTGGAATGCCTTTCAAGCTGACAGCATTCAGATATCAGCTCAAGAATCCTTCCCACTCTCAAATTTGGTATTTTCATTGTACTACATATATATGTCTCTATCATATCATAATATTTAAGGCTTGCTGTAATTGTCTTGTCTGTGGACTCTTTGAGGGGCTGTTATTTTCCTGTCTCCTACATAAACAATATTTTTGACATAGCTGCTTGGCGTGTGTGTTTACATTTTTTTTCTATTTAATAGTGTTTTTTATTTGTGTTGTAGAATGCCAGAGGACTTGGATCTGAACTAAAGGACAGTATTCCAGTTACAGAACTTTCAGCAAGTGGACCTTTTGAAAATCATGATCTTCTTCGGAAGGGGTATATGGGGGAATTATGACTTCGATTTTGTTACAATGCTTCTGTGAATTATTTTTCACAATATTCTTTAAGTATTTTGATAGGCTATAAATGTATATTTAGTTTGGTAGATGGCAAGTAATATACATTGCATGGGATGCAGAGGGGGAAGAGGCTTAGATGTTTTCTGTAGTGGAAGAGGTATCTCATCAGAGTAGTACATTCCCAACGTAGGGCATCCTCCTAGGCAGTGGTGTCCATTAGCATGATTTGGTAGGATTCTTTTTATTTATGTATTTGCTACTGATAACTTAGCCATTCGCCTCCCTGTCTTAACTATTAAAGTAATTTGCTTTTCTTTGGGAGGCACTAGAACATAGCAGTTGAGAGATTAAACTCTGGATTCAGTCGGCCTGGGTTTGGACCCTGGCACTGCTGTTTACTAGATGTGTGCTTTTGGACAAATCACATAATTAATATCTCAGTGTCTTTATCTATACAATAGGGCTAATAATAGTCTATATCTTACTTTGAGGTAAATGAGTTAATACCTGAAAAATGTTTTAGATAGTACCTAACATTAGAAGCACTCAATAGGTATTGGCTGCAATTTTTTTTCTGTTCTAGCTTTAGCATGCAGTTATGCCATGTTGACAGTTTCTTTTATGTTTCTGTATGTTTAGGCCTCAATTTCTGGTACTAGACCATTCTCTTTGCGGTTTACTTTTCTGCTTAGTGAAATAAAGATAATACCTTTCCCCTATAAACAAATTATTGTTTTGAATTTTTGAATTTTACATCTAATTTTAAACTATTTGTTCTTATTATAATAGAATGGAATTTTAATGCTGGTATCTGAGTATAAATATAATCCGTCATTATAGACTTTCAATTTTGTAGTAAAAAAATGCAGCATTTGGCCTGTGGAATTGGAGTTATAATTTGATTTGTATAACCAAATTAATTGGCTAGGCAATAACTAAGGTCTGAAGATGTTTTTTTTCCCCCCCACATGAAATGTTCCTCCTTCTTCCTGATTGGACTGGGGCGGGACCATTTTCAAAACCCACTTCTTGTATAATGTTTTGTAAAAAGACAATATTTAATAAACAATGATTGCAGGGTTTCTTAAGGGTTTTTTTTTTAGCTTTAAAATCCTAGTTTGGATAACAAAATCGTCATCTTTATACAGCTAGAGTGATAAAGACCAGTAGCCTGGTTCTAATTGTGCCTTACCTAACGTACTTTATTTATAGTAAGTGTTTAGTAAATGCTAAACCTGTTGTTCAACATGTTTATTAAAGATGTATTAAATATTGAATGTGTTAGACCTGAAGGGAATAGGCTGATATTTTATGTAGTGCAAGAAGTACCTCATCAGAGAAATAGCAATAAACACACATTCATTCAGTTTCTTCTAGAACAGATTTTGGCAAGTTTTCCCTAGTGATTGAATTTGACCACCAATGTCTATAAGAGATACATTCTTAAATTATCTTATAGTACTCTTTTTTTTCCCCTTTTGGTGTATGGGTCCACGAATTTTTAACACATGTATCAATTCCTATAACTGTCACCACAATCAAGATACAGTTATATCAATTCCTATAACTGTCACCCCCAAAAACTCACTCATGCCGTCCCATTATGGATGATTTGAGCTGTGGGTATTGAGTGATATTTAATCTCCTTTCAGTGTTTTTTTTTTTAATTTCCTTTCAGTTTTTCTTGTGTGAAAAATGAACTTTTGCCTAGTCATCCTCTCGAATTATCAGAAAAAAATGTAAGTATGCTATTGTGTCCTTATTTTTATCTTCTAGTAGATAAATACTTTTAGTAATATTGGTTTCATTTTATTAAAACAATTTTGGTACTGAGGATTTGACCATGAAGAATATGAGGCCTTATTTTCAATCTCCTTGTAGGGTAGACTTACAAATTATACTGCTCCTCTGAAGCTCCCTTTCTGTGCATGCTGCCCTGCCTTTTTAAACGCACATCTCCAAAGGGTGATCCACTTCTCCATTCTTCTCATAAGAATGTTCTTTCTGATAGTGCTGCTGCTTTTTTATTTTTCCTGCCATTTTTGCTGTTGACTTCCAAGTTCATATCTCTAGTTTTAACCTCCTTCTCAAGTCCTGCATCTCCAAGTTACTGTAGGACATAGCCACTAGACACAGTGGGTACTTCAATGAATATGACATAATTCCTATCTTTAAATAACTTAAAATTTAATGAGGAAGACAAGCAGTGGGTAGGAGAAGGCTTCATAAAGTGCTAGAGAAGACCAAGAATGGGACAGCCATCTGTGCTTAGGGCTTTTTTGAAAGGCTTTGTAGAGGAGGAGGGACCTTGGAACAGTTTTAGACTGGTATTTACCAAGTAAATAGGTGGGAAAAGTTTACTCCTAAAGAGAGAATAGCATGTATGCATGTCCAAAAGACAACTTAAAGGATTCTTAAGTAGACATTTAGAGGAAGAAGAAAAAGGTTTCTGACTACTCGGGGAAGATGATGCAGTCACTAGGTAGCAGAAAACTGATCTGTGGGTTTTTTTTTTTTTTTTTGCTTTCTAATAAAGGATAGATCAACCTATAAGAAAGAGTAGAGAAATAATGCGATTATGAAATTGAAGTTCAAATAAAATGAGAAAAATAAAAAAGTTCCTAATTGATTTAAGTGAATTCAGGTTTTAGGTGCAGAAGCTGACAGTCCAGAGTATACTTAAAAGCATGTGAATATGATTCTAAAAGTGTAGTTGATCATTGTTGAGAACTAATGGGAGAAATGAAAATTGCTTGTAGATGGATACATATTCCACTTTTGTGTAAAGAATCTAACTAAAAAATAAGATTGCTGTGGTAACATTGATCCCAGAAACCATTTCTTAAGTGGACTATTGAGTGAGCTATGAGCATTTAATAAAGTAAGCAGTGATCATCAGCATCTGAATGAACTCAGCAAATTAATTTTAGTTCACTCTTTTACTAAATTGTCAAATGGGTCAGTCAGGGAATCAAATTATCTGACCAGGGATAAGATTGAGGATTATATGGTAGATTATGAACCAAGTGAAAGTAGTGTGGGGTAAAGTATATGAGGTTGATAACTGTACCCAGAGAACAGTGATTAAGGAATAGTCAATTAGGAGGGAATATTTTGATAGGGCTTTTGGCCTCTATCCACATCTTAGGTAGTCAGATGGACACATAGGAAGGCTAACTGTTTTTCAAGGACTTGTGTGTAACCAAAGAAAGAATGTATGTTAGGCTTTTGGAAAAAAAGATTGAGAAGGGTAGTTCATTCTGGTGAATAATTGAACTTCGTCATGATGACAAAATAGACCAAAACTTTAAGAAAAACATTTATAGAGGTGAGTGTGAAGTTCTGCGTTTGGATTTGAAAAATGAATTCTACACCTTTGGGCAGGGTAAAGTGACTTGCTGTGTAAAACTTGACTGTTTTAATTGACTCTATGCTCAGTATAAGCCAGCAGATTATGTTAGTTACTAAAAAGAAAGGTTAATGCAGTCTTGAGCTTTGTTAGTAAGATGGGGCTCAAATCAAGGGAGATTATTTTATTTTCCTATGTATTAGTCTGGCTATTAGATTTGGAATATTGGTTTAATTCTAAGCAATACTTATTAAGAGAAACTGACAAATCTCAGTGAGACTGGCCAGAACTGTGAAGAATCTAAAAACTTCAGAGATCTTTTGAGACTTGACTTAAATCTACTGTGTCTCCTCTTTAATCACTTAGCCAGCTAATGGCAGTCTCACTCTTTCTGTGACACTTATTGTCTACTATAAACCCTTTAGCATGGATTGTGTAGTTGAACTGTGTGGGCACCTCACTTTTGTAAGTAAACTTGGGGCATATTGTTTAATTTTCTTTAAGTCTTAATTTTCTCATCTGGAGTTAGTAATAGCCCATCCTTGGCACATAGCAAGGATGTGACTAGATAGCTGGATAGCACTCCAGCCACATAGCAAGCCCCTTCTCTTAAAATAAAATTATATTATCATGAGGATAGGTCAATATTTAAAGCACACCCTTCACTTCAGATCATATACCCATAATAAAATACTGCACGTTTTCCCTAAGAACCATCTGTCAGAATTTGCTGTGTCACCTCTAGTAGCTCTGCATGATTGGGAGCTTCAGTGGTGATAGTGATGGAAGATGACCGTTGTCATTTGTACCAGTGGTTCTCAACTAGAGGAGGATCATGCCCCTGCCCCCTATGAGGGAACAGTTGGCAGAGTCTGAGGACATTTTAGGTTGTCACAGGTGGTGCGGTGGAGGGTGGGAAAGTTGTAATACTGGCATCTATTGAGTAGAGGCCAGGGATGCTGCCAAACATCCTACAGTTCACAGGACAGCCCACCACAGTGAAGAATTATCTGGCCCAAGAAATCAGTAGTGCCGAGGGTTGAGAAACGCTGATCTATACGTAATGTCTTCCAACTGGATTATAATTTCTCCAAGCTAGACTGTTGAGTTTTGTTGTATTGTGTGTTGCCACAGTGCCTAATTTGGCACGTGGTTGCTAACTTACATGTTGATTGATAATTACAGTTTTAATATCACATTACAAGATGGCTATATTCATCAAAATGTACATAAAGTTACAAATACTTCTGGGTGTGTTGGGTACACCTGTAGTCCCAGCTGCATGGGAGGCTGAGGCAGAGGATTGCTTGAGCCCAGTAATTTGAAGCTGTAGTGCTCTATGATTGTGTCTTTCAATAGCCATTGCACTCCAGCCACACAGCAAGCCCCTTCTCTTAAAATAAAATTATATTATCATGAGGATAGGTCAATATTTAAAGCACACCCTTCACTTCAGATCATATACCCATAATAAAATACTGCACGTTTTCCGTAAGGACCATCTGTCAAAATTTGCTGTGTCAAGCTAAAGTAATTAAAAACCATTTTGATAGACACCTTACTTTAAAACTTCATAGTCATATCCCAAGTAGGTGCTAATCAATAGCTTTTTGATCAAAATGACCCTTTTTATTACTGTTAGAAGACAATTTATCAAGAGAGTAGCATATAATAAAAAATAATGACAAGAGTGACTTGACCTCATTATAATCACCTTAGCTCAGACGAATCTTTGTAACAGTCTGTTTGCATATCACATTCACTATTCTTAGGAGCCACTTTTGGAAACAGTATTTTAGAATCCATGAGTCAAGTTGATTCATTTTGCCTGAAATATATTAAGTTATGATCAAAGTTCCTTGAATATAATATTGGTGCTTAGTAAAAGTATGATTCCAGGAAAAAAATTTGCTAATTAGTACCTAATACAAATTGAATCAACTTTTAAGAGCTTGTTTTTCCCCTGAGGTGAGTACTAAAAGTAAGTGGAGTTTATATATTATAGTTTAATTAACAGGATGATTTAGTGGTTGGATTATTTCTTTTGCTGAATCCTTTGAAATATGTACCTTCATACTTAGAAATTAACTATTTAATGTCAGTGTATGTGACATTTTCTGGATCTCAGATTACACCTTTTCTTTGCTAGTTTTGCAGTACTTTTAACCAAAAGCATTAAAATACAATTATGCCTTATAAATCTACTTTTGAAATAGGAGACGCATTCCTTAATTTATTACTTTTGTAAATTTGGAATTTAGGTAGTGATTTTATACTGGTAAAAGTACACCTGCATGCCAGATAAAATGTAGACATATGTTATCTAAAATTTATCAGAAAAAATTAGAAAAGTACTTAGTTTTAATTTCAGGTATGGATATTAAAATTCTTCATCTAACTATTGTGTAACATATATGCCACTGTTAACTGTTTTGAAAGCAGAGTATTCAGTGTAATGTTTAAAATTACATTGTCTTTTGTAGTTCCAGCTCAACCAAGATAAAATGAATTTTTCTACTCTGAGAAACATTCAGGGTCTGTTTGCTCCACTAAAATTACAGATGGAATTCAAGGCAGTGCAGCAGGTGAGTTGATGGATCTCTTTCATATGTGTTGATATTATTTGTGAGGACTCTTCTATTTTCATAACAGCTATTTATACTACTTCCCTCCACCTTTTTAGGATATGGCCTTGATTTCTACTTCATAGAGGGAAAAAAGAAGTCATTAAATAGAATACTTCAAATTACAGGCTCAGTGTCTGAAAACTTACCTGCATCTGCTTTCATGTTTTTCTTGTTTTTTTTTTTTTATGAATTACATTCAATTTGAGATCCCTCTAAGAATATCCAAGTAGCGGTGTCAAGTATACAATCCGTATATAGTCAGATATACCTGTTGCTAAGGAATAAGTACTTGAAAAATGTCCTTCCAGTTATGTAAGAACTGCCCTCCTACCTATGCTTTGGATTCTATCCTGTTACACTGCCTCAGGAAAATCCCTTTATCAGTGATCCCTTCTAAAGCTGATAACTTCAACCTCTCTCTCTACTTGGCTCTGTCTCAGCAGTAGCATTTACACATATTTGAACCTCTGTTGTCTTTTAAAACAAAAAAATTGTATCAATTTTAAACTCCTTTATAGTAACTTGTCTCTCATTGAGCGTGCTTTTGCAAAGGGAGCTTCTTGAAAAGTTGTCTACCCTTGCTTTCTATACTCCTTTCCCTCCTGTTTATTTAACCCACTATTTCTGTCTCCCATGACACCAATGAAACTGCTCCTGAACAAAGTGGACATTTTTACCTTCATTTTACTTGATCTCCTTGTAGTGTTTGACACTAATGCCTTCTTCATTCTTCCTTTGGCTTTTATTTAATTTACTTTTTACTTATTTTTTTGAGCCAGGGTCTCATTCTGTCATCTAGGTTGGAGTGCAGCGGTATCATAGCTCACTGCAGCCTCAAACTCCTGGGCTTAAGCAGTCCTTTTGCCTCAGCCTCCTGAGTAGCAGGGACTACAGTCACATGCTACCTCGCCTGGCTAGTTTAAAAAATTATTATCATTATTATTATTTGTAGAAACAGGCTCTTGTTATGTTGCCTAGGCTGGTCTTAAACTCCGGGCCTCAAGCTATCCTCCTACCTCCTTGGCTTTTAGAACACCACACTTTGCTGATGTCCTCCTTTCTGAATCCTTATTCTCAGGTGTCTCTGTGTAGGTTCTATTTGTTTTGTCTGTTTCCTAAAATGCCAGTTTTGTTAGTGCCCCATCTCTAGTCCTTTCCTCACCCTATTTCCTACTTGTGACTTTAGTTATCAATTATATGTTAATGATTCCAACTGGGCATGGTGGCTCACGCCTGTAGTCTCAGCACTTTGGGAGGTCAAGGCAGGTGGGTCGTTCGAACTCAGGAGTTCAAGACCAGCCTGGGCAACATCACTACAAAAATATAGAATTTGCCAGCAGTGGTGGTACACACCTATAGTCCCAGCTACTCAGGAGGCTGAGGTGGGAGTATCATTTGAGCCCTGGAGTCGGAAGTTGCAGTGAGCCGAGATTGTGCCGTTGCACTCCAGCCTGGGTGACAGAGACCCCGTCTCAAAAAAATAAAATATGTTGACTCCCAAGTTACAATTCTCATGGGCTATAAACCTATAGGCTTTTCCAATTGGAATTCCCACAGGCACCTCCAGTTTTATATGTACAAGTACAGAATAACTCATAATTATTCCCCCACATACTCATTATCCCATATGAATAGGTTTCTGCCTAAGGCAGAAATTGGAGACTTAGCCTTGGTTATGTCACCTAGCACCCATCCTAACCCTTCTCCTCCTCCCCCCAAATCATTCATTCAGTTTATTACTTGATCTCCCCACCATTGCTACTACTTTGGTTCTTGCCTTGCCAGGCTTCATCTGGATGGCTGTAGTACTCATCCCTGCTGCCGCTCCGATCCTTGTTAACATTCTAGTCAGAATAATCTCTGTAAAACACAGATTTGATTATGTCACTCCCCCTCATTTTACCCTCAAAATGAAAATAAAACCCAGCTCCTTAGTGTGGCTCTGTCTATGAATTGGCTCCTTGCTTCCCACCAGTCCATATCCTCTTACACTACTTGCAGGTTCCTAATTCATTAGATTCTTTCACTGTTTGGCATTTGCACATGTTTTTCCTATTGGTGTGGATTCCTTTCTCTGACATAGCTAAATTGTGTCTTTTTCAATAAATTCGGGCCAGACAGGGTGGCTCACGCCTGTTATCCCAGTACTTTGGGAGGCCGAGGTAGGTGGATCATCTGAGTTCAGGAGTTCGAGACCAGCCTGGCTAACATGGTGAAACCCCATCTCTACTAATAATACGGATTAGCTGGGCGTGGTGTCACGCCTGTAATCCCAGCTACTCGGGAGGTGGAGGCAGGAGAATTGCTTGAACCCGGGAGGCAGAGGTTGCCATGAGCCAAGATCGCACCATTGTACCCAGCCTGGGCAACGAGAATGAAACTCAGTCTCCAAAAAAATTCAAAAATTATTTCTAATGCTGTCAGTTGTATTTGGCTAAATCATTCTGGAAGCTACTTTTTTTCCTCCCAAAGATAAAGCTCTTAAAAAGCATGGTTTTAAGTCAGAGTAACCTAGAGCTGAATCTTGGCTCATCTATTTACTGTCTTAAGAACTCGAGTAAGTTGGAGAACTTTCTGAACCTCAGATGTTTTATTTAATGTGAAATGGGGGAGAACAGTAAGAGTAGCATAGGGTTATTCTGAAGATTAAATGAATCCCATGTTTGGCACAAAATTATTACCTTCCCTGTTTATTTTCCTCTTACTCAGATTTCAACTACAGAGTGCTCAAATTTTGAATTTAAGTTTTTAATACTATTTAATCCAAATATCTTTCCCCAGAATTCTCTTTTTTTTTTTTTCTTATCTCTATACTTTTGTGGTTATGGTTTGTCAAGATGTATAACAGCTGCCTGCTCCTCCCTGCTTTTGATGCATTCTTAGGACTATACCTCTGATCTAACTACCAGACCCCTTGCTGTCTCGTTTAATTTACAGGTTCCTATTTTTGTTTCTTCCTCTTCCTCCTCTTTCCTCCCACTTCCTTTTTTTTTTGTTTTTTTTTTTTAAGGTTTGACAATCTAGAGAAATTTTTCCACACTGTAAAGATTTTAAATATCTCTATAGGATATTAGTAATCGAAAATAGAATATTTAGTCTGGATACATTTTGTGGGGTGGGACTTGAGTATAATCCTGCCCCCTTAGATTCTAAAGGTGTGATTATTTTTAAAATGCTACTATCATTTAGTCAAATATCACCTATTTTGGTAGTATCTAAAATTGTCTGCATTAGCTGGGCTTGGTGACATGGACCTGTAATCCCAATTTTAGTGGGAGGATCGCTAGAGCCCAGGAGTTTGAGACCAGCGTAGGCAACCTACTGAGTTGGACTTTGTTCAGGAATTCGATCATCCCACATTTATCAGGAAGGAGGCATGATGTTAAGCTCTGGGATTTTGCATTTCATCACATGGTATGTGCTGTGGTTTTCCTGAGCAGAAGCAAAGCCTCAAAATACATGCACACCTCATGGGATTATTGTTAATAAAAACTGTAATTTCAGTGTCTTTACAACTTAGTTTGTATCTAAAATATGAACTAGTGGTTTTTTTTCCCCCCTGGTTAAATTGATCTTTTACTTGGTTTTGTGAATTTTCAAAGAATAAAGAACATGAAATTAGACTGTATATTCTGTCATTTTCCCCTGAGTTTTTCTAACCTCGTCCCTTCATACTTTTCCCCCAAAGGTTCAACGTCTTCCATTTCTTCCAAGCTCAAATCTTTCACTGGATATTTTGAGGGGTAGTGATGAGACTATTGGATTTGAGGATATTCTCAATGGTAAGTGTCATTCAGCACCTTTTTATGGAGGCCTTGTAATTTAAAAGGCAAACAGCTGCAAAGAGAATAGGCAAAATTCTTGTCCTCGTGGAACTTATAGCCGATTGGATTCACTTGTGTTTATTTATTACATTAAGATAAAATTTAATGGTAGTTCTCTAACTGTTTTTAAAAGTGAGGATTGGCTAGGTGCAGTGGCTCACACGTAATCCCAGCACTTTGGGAGGCTGGGCAGATCACTTGAGGTCAAGTGTTCAAGACCAGCCTGGCCAACATGGTAAAACCCCATCTCTACTAAAAATATAAAAATTAGCTGGGTGTGGTGGTGGGCACCTGTAATCCCAGCTATTCAGCAGGCTTAGGCAGGAGAATCCCTTTAACCCAGAAGGTGGAGGTGGCAGTGAGCCGAGATCATGCCACTGCACTCTAGCCTGGGTGACAGAGCAAGAATCCATCTCAAAAAAAAAAAAAAGTGAAGATTATTTATGAAATTCTAAGGATATATAGTCATTTCAGTCTAGTAATGGTGGTTATTCATTTCATGTCCTGAGCTTCAAGTGTAATGTGTCAGTCCAGTATTCCTAGGGTGACTTAAACAATGATAATTATTTCAGAATTCACAGTTTTGGTATGCGACTGGTGTTTTTGTTTGTTTCGTTTGATTTTGGGTTTTTTATGACTAGCATTGTAAACAACTGGAAGATAAATCTTTATTTAAGAAGTAGCCCCCCCAAAACTAATTTTTGTACTTCTACAAGTGATAAATAGGAAAGAGGAATCTGTCTTTTTTTTTTTTTTTTTTTTTTTTGAGATGGAATCTTCCTCTGTCACCCAGGCTAGAGTGTAGTGGTGCGATCCAGGCTCACTGCAACCTCTGCCTCCCGGGTTCAAGCAATTCTCCTGCCTCAACCTCCTGAGTAGCTGGGATTACAGGTGCCCACCACCACACACAGCTAATTTTTGTATTTTTAGAAGAGATGGGGTTTCACCATGTTGGCTAGGCTGATCTCCAACTCCTGACCTCATGATCTGCCTGCTTCCTGAAGTGCTGGGATTACAGGCATGAGCCACTGTGCCCGGCTGAATCTGTCGTTTTTAATAAAATTCCTTGAATAATTGTATTTATTTTTGAGATAAGTAACTTTAAGTGAGAACAATACATGCAGCATCCTCTATTTTTTCTGGTCCTGAGGAAGATAAACAAATACAATCCTGTCCAATGCTGCCTCTGCTCATTATGCCCCAGCAGTGCAGGAGAAACAAAAATACCCAACAGGATTAAGTTTTATTAGTTTTGCTTGGCTGCTGATGTCCGGTAAGGAAATGCAGTGGACATAACAGAAGTCTAGTGAGCCTCCTTTGAGAATCTTCCCTGAGGGAACTTTTTGGATGCAGGAAAAGCTGGGATTCTTAAGCTTTTACATTGCACTTAGACCTTGTTTAAAATTACTGAGGTGATAGTTCAGGTCTTTATGTTTTTAACTTTTAGTTATAAAAGCATTCATTTAAAAATCTGCTTCTGTAATTCTGTGTAAAGAAAGGGAGAGGGGACTTAGGAGCATTGATCTAGCCAGTCCCATATTATGTGTCAGGTACTGGGCCAGGCTCTGAATATACAGCCATGAACAAAACAAATATCTCTGCTTTCAAATAGGGGAGACAAACATTAAACACATTAACACAAATATATAATTTGATAATTCTAGGAATAAAAAGGATGTTTTTGGGTTGGGAGGGCACGTACCTCTGGGAAAAGGACACATAAGTTGATTCCTGAAAGAAACGTGAAATCATTGACCTATAAGTAGAGGGAAGAATATTTCAGACAGAAGAGATCAGTATGTTCAGGGTCTGTAACCTGAGAACAGTTGAAGAACTCTTGAGCAGTTTGCAATCTTACTCTGCTTTCAAGCTCACTTGTTAGCCTGCCATGAATTCATGGATGCTGGCAGAAGACAAGAGACTCCTAAAGAACAGTTTCTTACTCATAACAGTAGCATAGCCAGAGTATCAGCATTTCTTTTGGTTCTGTTAGCACCACTTCCTGTGAGGCAGCTAAGAAGAGGGTAAGGTGATGCATTGTACATTCAGTGTTCATTAGAGGAGGGGGAAGTCCAAGTTCAGGCCACCTCAGCCTTATAACTGGCAGTAAGCCTGCCCTGTCTTGTGCTTCTTTGTCTTCTGAGGCTGAAATGGCTTTGTAAAGATAGCCTAAAACAAAGGCAGTTTCGTGTCTCTGCTCCCAGCTTGCAGAATGGAGAGAACTGTCTCCCAATACACATAGGAGCACTTTAAGAAGGCCCATATAGCTGGTGTGTTTTGAGCAAAGTAGAGAGTAGAATAAGGTTCAGGTCAAAAAGCTAAGCAAGGAATAGATGAACCAGGCCTACAGACCACAAAAAGAAGTTTGGAATTTCTTCAAAATGCAACAGAAGGCAGATGTAATGTGCTGGAATTACATGTTTAAAAAGGTCACTAATTGGCCAGGTGTGGTGGCTCACATCTATAATCCCAGCACTTTGGGAGGTGGAGGTGGGAGGATCACTTTAGCCTAGGAGTTTAACACCAACCTGGGCAAGGTGAGACCCTGTCTCTACAAACATTGTTTTAAAAATTAATTGGGCATAGTGGTGTGCGACTGTAGTCCCAGGTACTCAGGAGGCTGAGGCAGGAGGATCACTTAAGCCCAGGAATTTGAGGCTGCAGTGAGCGGTGATTACACCAGTGCACTCCAGCCTGGGCGACAGAGACTGTGTCTCAAAAAATAAAAAATAAAAAGCCACTTGCTATCTTGTGGGCATCTCTTAAAATTCATTTCTTGTGTTTCTCTAAGGTAACTCCTAGGAAAAATCACCTGTTTAGGTAGAGATATATATATGTATATATATATATGTTTTTTTAAGACAGACTCTTGCTCTGTCACCTAGGCTGGAGTGCAGTGGCACAATCTTGGCTCACTGTAACCTCCGCCTCCCGGATTCAAGTAATTCTCCTGCCTCAGCCTCCCAAGTAGCTGGGATTACCGGTGCCCACCACCATGCACAGCTAAGTTTGTATTTTAATAGAGATGGGGTTTCATTGTGTTGGCCAGGCTGGTCTCAAACTCCTGATCTCAGGTGATCTGCCTGCCTCTGCCTTCCATAGTGCTGGGATTACAGGCGTGAGCCACCGCGCCTGGCCAAGTAGATGATTTTTATCACAATGAGACCACTGCATTTGGGGTAGTTTCATTCTTGTGGGAACTGTGACTTTATATATGTGAGTAACTTATGACTTCACCTTAGGGACCTGAACTAGCTGTTCTTTTCTGCTTCGAATAGTTTACCCTCATTTTTCAGATCCCAACCTAAATGTTACTTCAGAGAGTCTTCTGTTGACTTCTGTTAGTCTAGTCTTGCATTGCTATAAAGAAACATCTGAAGCTGGGTAATTTATAAAGAAAATTTATTTTGGCTTATGGTTCCTCAGACTGTACAAGAAGCATGGTGCTGGTATGTGCTTCTGGTGAGGGCCTTAGGAAGCTTACAATCCTGGCAGAAGACGAAGGGGGAGCCAGTCAGAGGGAGCAAGAGAGTGAGGGGGGGAGCTGCCACACAGTTTTAACCAATCAGAACTTGTGTGAACTCAGAGCAAGAACTCGCTTATCCAGGGGGTTTGGCTAAACCATTCACGAGGTATTCAACCCCATAATCCAGTTACCTCCCCCACAAGACCCACCTTCAACATTGGGAATCACATTTCAGCATGAGATTTGGAAGGGACAGACATCCAAACCATATCAACTACCTAATCTAAAGTAGTCCCCACTCTGTCACCCTACCTTATATTAATTATTTGCGTAACACTTATCTGATATTTTTCTTATTATTTGTCCAACTTAAATGTACATGTCATGAGAGCTGGAGATTTTTTCTTGTTAACTGTTGCGTTCCCAGTACCTGACAGGGTGCTTGATCATAGTGTTTAAAGGTCTTGTTGACCACGTTCTCACCACCTTTGACGCAAAACAGTGTTAAGTCTCTAATGAGAGAGTAGCTTGTTAATCTAAATACTATGTAAAGACTGACAGTATTGGAGTTGACGTTTTTGCCTGCTTGCTTATCAGCGAAGTACTTAGGCAAGTTAATTCTGTACATTTTACAAGATTAGGAAGGATGTGTACGGACACTAGTAAAATCAAATAGACTTTTTCTTAATGCTGGAAGAGGACTTTCATGTGCTCTAATCCCCTAACTGGAAGATGAGTAAATGGAAGCTCACAGAGGCTCAGTCCTCACTCAGAGTCTCATGGCGAGCTTGTGGTACAACAGGTGCAAGACCCGCAGTCTGCCACCAGTGCCTTGCTTATATGATATACTGTCTTTTGGTGCAAGTGATTTATTTATTATTATTATTTTTTTTTTGGATACGGGGTTTTGCTCATTGCCCAGGCTGGAGTGCAGTGGCGCGATCTCAGCTCACTGCAGCCTCTGCCTCCCAGGTTAAAGCAGTTCTCCTTCTTCAGCCTCCTGAGTAGCTGGGATTACAGGCATGCGCCACCATGCCCAGCTGTGATTTATTTAATAAATGCATTTTATTAAAAGAAATAAGCTTTAAAAAGCAGGATGTGGAAGAAAGTTTAGTTACATAAATGAGTGTATTCTTTGTGCAAAAATTTGAAATATTACCATTGAAACTCAAGATTTTCTGTAATGACCCTCAATCCCATTTTCTCCTCGTTCCCTAGTTACCTGCTGTTTTAGTTTAGTTTGTCCTTCCAGACTTTGTTCTATGTGTCTTTCTACAAATACTAACATATGTAATCAAAAAATATTTGGCATTGCCTTTTTTTTTTTTTTTAAGTTTAGGTTTTGAATGCGTTTTATGTACACAGCAATGTATTAATCTTCAATCTCTTAGGAGGTCCAGTGAGGAAATAGCCACATTGGTTTTACTGAACTGTTCCTCTTGGTAGCCATCATTATGTGCAGGGTTACAAAGTGATTTTACAGTTCAGTTCATTAGGTTTTTATTCTGTTTCTCATCCTATGTTGATGAGTAGAGGACAAGACAAAGGCTCTGCCTTTAGGAAGCTTACTGTTGATATTCATTTTAAAAAGTTCTTTTAGGTGTATAATCACAGTTAAAATAAGGCTTTTGTCTGACTCATCTGTAAACACAAAAGTGACAATTTTTAAAAGTTTCTTTCTTTAGAATTCTGACTTATGTTTGTTGTATACAACAGGTCAGAATATGATACAGATAAGACGTTTTTGTGAATTAAGAGATTGTTTCCAGTCATGTGGGAAGCCACTAGAAAACTTAAGAACTTTGAAAAAAGAAAACTTTTTCAATCTGTTTTTTCTTTTTAAATCCACTATTTTGAGATATTATTGACATACAATAGACTATACATATTTTTAAGTGTACAGTTCTGTGAGTTTTAATAAATATACAGCCAGGTCCCCTAAATAAAGGAGTAGAATGCTTTCATCTCCTCAAAAAGTTCCCTTGGTCCCTTTGCGGTCAGTCACCTGCCCCAGCCCCAGGCAATCACTGGTTTGTTTTCTATAACTTTAGGTTAGTTTTGACTGTTCTGGATTTTCATGTAGGCAGAGTCATTGAATTTATCTCTTTTTTGACAGTCTTTAAAGTGTTTGATTTTGTTTGCTTTCAGATCCATCACAAAGCGAAGTCATGGGAGAGCCACACTTCATGGTGGAATATAAACTCGGTTTACTGTAATGGTGTGCTGTTCATGGAAGCTGACGGCTGCATCTTGTTTAGAGTCATCTTTTTATTGTAATTTGATGTACACGACATTAAAAGTACTGACATCTGCGAAGTTCTGCTCAAGTAGTATCAGTGATTATTTAAAATTTTGGGAGTCTTTGGTCTACAGCCATGTGACAATTAAAAGCACTAAAGGAAGATCATGTTCAAGCTCTTAATTTGTATTAAAACAATACCCTGTGTCTTCAAAAGAAATTGTTGCTTATGAATATTATAAAATGATCTACAGGTTTCGATTCAACTTGTTTTCTAGGTTTTCTGTAAACTTACTGTTGAATAAGCATTATAAGCATTTGACTCTGTAAACTTTATAGTAGCATCTTCCAGAATAAACATTTTTAATTGATTTCAGTGGCAACACTTCAAATTGAGTACACTATGAGATATATCAGTATCGTCCATTAACACTCATAAGAATAATATTTACCGTATCAGTGCTATCTTAGGATTATAGCTATTCTTTGATTCTTTCACGTTGAAAAGTAGAAGTTCCAAGGTTTTGATTTTGATCTGGTCTTTAAGTGGAAAAGCAACCAGTAAATGTAAGTTAAACTTTTACTTCATAGACTTAATATGTAATTAATATATTATCAGGCAATACTGTTAAAGAAAAGTAAAACTCATTTTTTCTTGTTCTTAATTTATATATTATAAGATACCGTAAAGTATTCTTTATGAACCTGGTGTATAAAAATTTATATTTTTAGAACATTAGTGAATGGGTCCTCTTTCACAAATAAAAGTATATTTTGATTATTTAGGAACATCTTTGATTAGATTAATTAGTGATTTGAAACATTTGGCAATGTCTAGATACATTTTTGGAGTCACAACTTTGGGGGTGGGCTGTGACTGGCATCTAGTGAGTAGAAGCTGGGAATACAGCTAAATATCCTACAATGCATGGAACATCAGCATCGATTTATGGTCATGTAATTAGTTGAGGACACTAAAGGGAAATGAATTTGAAACTCACAATTTATATTTGTACAGTAGCATTCTATGTCTTCAAAAAACTAATGAACATTCTAAAACTATCTACATACACAGTTGGCACCAAGAATCATTTGGTTTAAAATGTCAGTAGTTGCTAAAGTTGACAGATTAAAAAATTTTCTTTGAGACAAGGTCTCATTGTCTCCCAGGCTGGAGTACAGTGGCGAGATCATGGTTCACTGCAGCTGAGACCCCCAGGCTCAAGCAGTTTTCCCACTTCAGCTTCCCAAGTAGCTGGAAGTACAGGTGTACACCTCCACGCCTGGCTGATTTTTATTTTTTTTTTGTAGAGACAAAGTCTTGCTATATATTGCCCAGGCTGGTCTTGAACTCCTGGCTTCAAGCGATCCTTCTGCCTCAGCCTCCCCAAAGTGCTGGGACTACATGAGCCACTGTGCCTGGCCAGTTACACATTTTTAAAATAGATCTCCTGCTCTTGACTATTGAGATTAAGTTTAGAATCATCTTTGCCAACACAGTGTTCTCCAGCCCACTTTACACTTAAATATAAGAAAATGTAGAAATAATAAAGATTTACTAATTGATTGCTTCTAGATATATTCTTTTTAAATTAAGGAAGTTGGAGATTTCTGTACCTTAAACCTAGGAATAATAGATACCCTTCCTGGCCAGTAGAGGGTACTATGAAATAAATGAATGTATTTCAAATGGACAATCTGATGATTTAATATGGAATTTGGTAATCATGAATAACACTTTATGGTGGTCTTTCTGCCTCCTCTCTCCTCTTTAACTTTCTTTGTGTTTACAGCAGTGGCCCTCAGCCCTGGATGCATATAGGAATCAGCTGGGAATCTTTTGAAGAAACTGTAGTGTCAGGATCTTAATCTCATAAATTCCAGTAGGACTAGTCTGAGGTGGGTCCCAGGAAGTGTATTTTTTTTAAAGCTGTCCACGGTTGAGAACCTTTATATGCCTTATTTCCTTTCTTTGCTTGCTTTGCCTTTGTGTTGGTGACACTCATTAGTACTGGAATTGCCAATTGCAATTCCCAGGTTGTGACCCGTGCTTCTGACTGACTGGTTGTAAATTGGTGTTCCCATTGCCCCTCTCCTTGGGTTCCATAATTTGCTAATAGAACATAGAACTCAGGGGAATACTTTACTTACATTTACCCATTTATTATAAAAGTTAGTGCAAGGGCTACAGATGAACAGCCAGATGGAAGTGATGCATAGGGCAAAGTAAGGGGGAAGGGGCTAGAAGCTTCCATGCTTCTCCTAGCACACAACCCTCTGGACATCTCCACATGTTCACCAACCTGAAAGTTCAGGGGTTTTGATGGAAGCCTCATCTCGTAGGTATGATCAGTTATGAACTACCCTCCAATCCCTCTGCCCTTCCTAGAGGATAAGGGTGGGTGAGTGAGGCTGCAGATTCCAAGTTTCTAGTCATGAGACCACAGTCCTTGGTTAAAATTTATTAATACTAAAATGATAATAAAAGCATACCTAATGGGGGGTGCAACCTAATTTTATATTAAGCCTTTTAATATATATGAGAACAAGGGAGTTGGTGTTCTCATAGAACACCGTCTGAGAGTGTTGGGGATTTGGTGTATAATTGAACACTGTTTGGCACACCACAGGATGGCTCTTTCACTAAACACAACTTTTCACTCTACAAAATGCAAATAACTTACTACTTTTTCATAATTTTTTCCTTTGGGTGTTATCCCTTTTTCTGGGGGACAGGGAATACAACGTAGTGCTTTTCTACATTTTGTTATTGCTTTGTTTAATTTATTTTTTTGAGAGGAGGTCTTGCTATGTTGCCCAAGCTGGAGTGCAGTGAGTATCTATAGCTCACCAAAGCCTTGAACTCCTGGGCTCAAGTGATCCTCTTGCCTTACCTCCCTGAGTAGCTGGGACTATAGGCATACGTCACCATGCCCCCAGCTTGTTATTTCTTCGAATGCAGACATTCTCAGAATGAGAAAAACGATCTGAACAAGTACTTTTGAAAGATGGAACAATTATGTGAAACACAATCTTCCATTGGATTCTACAATTGGATAAATGTGTTTATTCAAACACATGAAATATAAGTTAAAATCAATTCATCTCTTCAAAAGTGTGGCCAAGTCAAACTTAACCAAATTTTGACTTGTTATTCCAATAAAAATAAAAAATGCTGTGACACCATTGGGCTTACTTACCTCATGACTTCAAAATTGAAATTCAAGTTCTTTCATATACAAGAAATACTTCATTAAGAACCTATACTTAATGTGTTATAGATCCTTAAATATTCCTAAAGAATGAGAATATACCATTAGGTTTTCTGTTTGTTTGTTTCGTTTTGTTCTGAGATGGAGTCTCTCTGTCACCAGGCTGGAGTGCAGTGGCGCGATCTCTGCTCCTCACTGCAATCTCTGCCTCCTGGGTTCAAGTGATTCCCCTGCCTCAGCCTCCCAAGTAGCTGTGACCACAGGCGCACGCCACCACACCCAGCTAATTTTTGTATTTTAGTAGAGACGGGGTTTCACCATGTTGGCCAGAATGGTGTAGATCTCCTGACCTTGTGATCCGCCCGCCTCAGCCCTCCCAAAGTGCTGGGATCACAGGCGTGAGCCACCACGCCCGGCCTGTTGTTTTTTGAGAGGGGAGTCTCACTGTATCGCCCAAGCTGGAGTACAGTGGTGGGATCTTGGCTCACTGCAACCTCTGCCTCCCAGGTTCAAGCGGTTCTCCTGCCTGAGCTTCCCAAGTAGCTGGGTTTTTTTTTTTTTCCAGGTTGAAAAAGTGTAATGGACTTTACAACTTTTTTTTTTTTTTTTCTTCTGAGACAGAGTCTCACTCTGTTGCCCAGGCTGTAGTGGAGGCTCACTACAACCTCAACCTCCTGGATTCAAGTGATTCTCCTGCCTCAGCCTCCTGAGTAGCTGGGATTACAGGCACATGCCACCATGCCCGGCTAATTTTTGTGTTTTTAGTAGAGACAGGGTTTCGCCATGTTGGTCAGGCTGGTCTCGAACTCCTGACCTCGTGATCCGCCCACCTTGGACTTACAATGTGCTGGGATTACAGGCGTGAGCCACTGCGTCAGTGGAGGATCACATATAATTCTGCTTTGACTTTGGCCATACTTTTGGAGAGATGAATTGATTTTAACTCAAGACTTTCACCACTTTTAAAATGTTTTCTGTTTTGTATTTTTAAAATTTCTAACTTAGAGAAAATCTGGAAGAACAATACCAAGAGCACCTATATAACCTTCATGTCTCTAATGTAATGTCTTATTTCCTCATTAGCAAATCCAGGAGAAACATTTTTGGCAAGACATCCACAGTGGTGGCGATGTGTGCTTCTTACCACAGCTCATCAGGATTCACATAACCTCAGGGGTGTTCCACTTGCTGCGATGCCAAGTTTGATCACCTGGTTAACGGGTGATGGCTATCAGAGATCTTTATTGTAAAGTACAGTTTTGTTTTTGTAATCAATAAGTAGTCGGTGAAGCAATAATTTGAGATCCTGTGCATATCCTGTTCCCTAAGAACTTTTCACTGAGGTTTTAGTATCCACGGAAAATCTTTGCTGAATCATTTGTAACATGGTTGTGGGGGACAAAGAGGGTACAAAATTGTGACATTCTTTTTCTACTTGTTTTGGCTGACAAGTTGTAAAGCAGAGATTCCTCACATTTCTTCTCCTCAAGTGTCCTTATGTACTCATGGGTTCTTATTTAATGCTTTAGAGTCTGTTTCTACACAGTACCCTTTTGATAGCCTAAACCTAACCATTTTATTGAACAGACCTTTAATTTGAAAATGACTGATGTCAAAATGTTAAATGTAATTTTAGCATTTTTCATTAATGTTATTTCAGAGTATTGAATATAATTTGAGACATTTTGTCATCATCATAGACATTATGGCCAAAGAAATAACATGTCGACAATAAGGGGAACAACTGCTGACCTTCACACTGCCATTGTTCTGCCAGATCCCTGCATGAGCAAGCTGAGAGTGAGATCAGGGGTGCTTCTTGCTCCATGCTGTGCAGTAGCTTTGAAGTAGGTACTAGGGCATGAAAATTTAAGAGAAGATGGAGGAAACCGATAAGGCACAAGAGGCGGTATACATTTGTTCTTAAACTTTTTACTATGGAAAATTTTAAATATCCAGAAGTAGATAGAAAAGTACAACGTAATCCCAAGTCCTCATCATCTGTCATCTGTCTTCAATAATAATTGTGTTTCATCTATATTTTCTACCCATTGTTCCACTCAATATTGCCTTAAAAGAAATTCTAAATATCTCTATGTGTAAATATTTCAGTTTCTAACACTAGCATAACCATAAAGCTATTATATCTAAATTAACAGTAATTCCTGACAAATACCCTCTGTTCAAATTTCTAATGGTCCAATAACTGTCATATATAAATTGTGCCAGTTGTCTAAATATATGGGTTCCACCTCCATCTCATTTTCCTTTTTCTTGCTAGTTGTTGAAAACACCAAGTTAGCTGCTCTGTAGTTTCCCACAGTCTAGATTTTACTGTCTACCTGTTTGTGATATAGTTTAGCATGTTGCTGTCTTTCCTTAGTATTGCCTATAAACTGCTAGTTGAATCTACAAGCTTGATAAGGTTCAGGTTCATTATTTTTGAAATAGTCACTTCACGGGTGGTGTGTTCTTCCATAAAAAGATACCTAAGGCCTAACCATCTCCCATTTTGTGATAGTGCTGGCCATTGACACACAATACATAGATTCATTTATTTATTAGGCTTGCAAACTGATGATTCTACCTGTCATTTTTTTCTTTATTTTTTTTAGCCAAAATACTGTCTTAAAGAGAACGTTCCTATTACCTACTATTTGATTATCCAGGGGTAGAGTTAATATAGGAAAGGCAGGGGGAATAAACTTTATTCTGTTATTTCTAGCAATTTTAAAAATAACAAAAATTATAATTATGCAATACTACTTATATAATAAAAATTAGATTATGCAGTAATAACACATGGGTTATCCTGTAACAGTAACCAGTTAGTTTGTTTGGTGTCAGTATCATGAAGGTGCATATTGTTTAATCAACGATTTTGTTTCGTATGCTTGTTTTTCACCAAGATATAAAAGGCACAAACCAAATTATTGTTTTAGGGACTGGCTTAAGACACTCTCTCTTGCCTTAATACAACAAAAACCGCATACCTCCAGGGTTTAGTTTTGGGGAAAAGATAGCCAAGGTCAGCAACCAGATTCCATTACCCTCTATTTCACCTCCTCCTTTGTAGAACTCATTTGTCTTCTTTTGGCTATCTGGCATTCACCCTTACTTCCCAACAGCAAGATTAACACCTAATCCTTTAGAGGAATCACCTTTCTTCTTTGTGTGTGGTTGTGGGGGGGGAGAGTGCTTGCCCCCTTCTCAAATTCTAAGAGGGCACGGTGTCTTCCCTCTCAGCTTCAGGGGCCTCCAGAGGGCAGGCATGGGACCAAGGCCAGCCCATTAAACTTCTCTCCTGGTACTGGGGCCCCTGAGCAAGGGCATGGGGAGGACAGTGAGGCGCTGTGTCACCAGGAACAGCTGCACACCCTCGTGCTGTGTCATCATTGCGTAGCTGCTGCTGCTTCTCTGTGGATGCTGTTTTGCTTCCTGCTTGCTTTCTTCGCCTGCTTCTCAGCTTTCTACTGAATCTGTGAGCCTCTGTTATCATTCCAGTCAAGCCCCTTGTGCTTAAGATAAAAGTACATTTTGTTGCTTGCAATCAGTCTCTGAATGAGTAATTGACATCAGACAGTTTGTGTTATAGGGCAGCAGCCCCCAACATTTTTGGCACCAGGGACCAGTTTCATGGAAGACAATTTTTCCATTGACCTGGGGGTGAGGGGGAGTGGGTTTGTGATGAAACTGTTCCTCCTCAGATCATCAGGCATTAGATCCTCATAAGGAGCATGCAGCCTAGACCCCTTGCATGTGCATTCACAGTAGGGTTCACACTCCTTTGAGAATCTCATGCTGCCATTGGCCTAACTGGAGGCAGAGTTCAAGCATAATGCTCACCCGCTACTCACCTCCTGCTATGCCACCCAGTTCCTAACAGGCCACAGACCAGTAGCAGTCTGCGGCCCAGGGGGTTGGGGACCCGTGTTACAGGGAAAAGTCCCCAGAGAAATGTGGGAATTGGAAATTAGTTAACTGACTGAGGGGTTAGGTGGTGAATCTGGGTAGGAAATCTAGCTGCCTCTGGCAGGCAATTGTAAAATAGCCATTCCATCTGGTCACATAAAATCACAGACCCATTTTATAGCAAGATTCTGAACAATCAGAATATCAAAAAGTCAGGATTCTGGAATGGCTGTTTCTAACATTGAGAAGTTTAAAGCAAGTGAATAGCAAGCTCAAACCCCCATACCAACCTACGGCACCCTAAACCATCTCATTTCTTGCAGGTATAATACTGAGCAAAAATCAAGATCACAGTCTCCAGAATAAGCACGGCTGTTGAAGCAACTTCCCCACCAGATCTATTGTGTGAAAACTGGAGCATTCCTTAGGACCAGTAGTAACCTGAGAATGGAATTAAGTGGGAATATGACTGAGGAAGTAGGTTCTTCACCTCAGGGGGAGTCAGTTTACCAGAGAAAACCCGTTCCCCCTCTTGCTAAATCCCTCTGTTTCCAAACACATAGCTAGTGTTAAGAGGCCAGCATACCCACTGGAGGTCAAATCCAAAGAAAGTTAACTTGATACAATCTGTGGACTTTGCCAATTTCTTTCTATCTATAAGAAATTCAGGGCCAGGCACAGTGGCTCACACCTGTAATCTTAACACTTTGAGAGGCTGAGTCTGGAGGATCACTTGAGGCTAGGAGTTTGAGACTAGCCTGGGCAACATGTTGAGACCCTATCTCTACAAAAAATTTTTATTTTTATTTTTTAAAATTTTAATTTGGGGGATACAGGTGGTTTTTGGTTTCATCGATGAGTTCTTCAGTGGTGAATTCTGAGATTTTACTGTACCCAGCACCCAAGCAGTATACAGTGTACCAAATATGTTGTCTTTATCCCTCATCCCCCTCCCAACCTCCCCCCAAGTCCCCATAGTCCATTATATTACCATACGATTTTGCACCCTCATAGCTTAGCTCCCACTTATAAATGAGAATATACAGCATTTGTTTTTCATTCCTCAGTTACTTCACTTAGAATGGGCGTCTGGTTCCATCTAAATTGCTGCAAAAGACATTATTTTGTTCCTTTATACGGCTGAGTAGCATTTCATGGTGCATATGTACCGTATTTTCTTTATCTACTCATTGATTGACAGGTACTTAGGTTGAAAGCATATGCTGGCAATTGTGAATTGGGCTTTTATAAACATGAACGTGCATGTGCCTTTTTCATATGCTGACTTCTTTTCCTTTGGGTAGATACCCAGTAGTGGGATTGCTGAATCGAATGGTAGTTCTGCTTTTAGTTCTTTAAAGGATCTCCATACTGTTTTCCATAGGGGTTGTACTAATTTACATTCCCATCAGAAGTGTAAAAGTGTTCCCTTTTCACCTCATTTATGCCAATATCTACTGTTTTTTGACTTTTTATTTATGGTCATTCTTGCAGGAGTAAGGTGGTATCTCATTGTGGTTTTAATTTGCATCTCCCTGATAATTAGTGATGCTGAGCATTTTTTCATGTTTGTTGGCTGTTTGTACATCTTCTTTTGAGAATTGCCTATTCATGTCCTTTGCCCACTTTTTGATGGGATTATTTCTTTTTTTTTTCTTGCTGATTTGAGTTCCTTGTAGATTCTGAATATTAGTCCTATTAGTCCTTTGTTGGATACATAGTTTGTGAATATTTTCTCCCACTCTGTGGGTTGTCTGTGAACTCTGCTATTTCTTTTGCTGTGCAGAAGCTTTTTAGCTTAATTAGGTTCCATTTATTTATGTTTGTTTTTGCTGCATTTGCTTTTGGGGTCTTAGTCATGAATTCGTTGCCTAAGGCAACGTCCAGAAGAAGAGATTTTCCAACATTATCGTTTAGAATTTTTATGGTTTCAGGTCTTATCTTTAGGTCTTTGATCCATCTTGAGTTGATTTTTGTATAAGGTGAGAGACAGGGATCTGGTTTCATTCTTTTACCTGTGGCTTGCCAGTTATCCCAGCACCATCTGTTGAATAAGGAGTCCTTTCCCCAGTTTATATTTTTATATGCTTTGTTGAAGATCAGTTGGCTGTAAGCATTTGGCTTTATTTCTTGGTTCTCTATTCTATTGCATTGGTCAAAGTGCCTATTTTTATACCAGTACCATGATGTTTAGATAACTATAGACTTGTAGTATTGATAGCAGCAGCAGCCCATCTGGAGCAGCTACCCACCTGGGCTGTGGACTCAAGCATCCCTGAGCTCTCGGAGACTCAGGAAGCCCCACCTCCCTCTGCAGGCTTGGAAGTACCTCCTCCTGCTGCCTTGCCTCTCCCTGCTCCCAGCACCTACTCCAATTTCTGAGCAAAGTTGAGGCTGAGCCTGGGCACTGTCACAACTCGGCCAGGTGTGCATGCTCAGAGTGGCGCTGACATGACAGCCCCGTGCCACCTAGTCCCCCTCAAGACTTTGGGTGCCAACAAACAGGGGAGGGAAGCCAAGGTGGTGTTGAGGGTGGCTTCGCATGGGCCTGAAGGTGGCCCTCTGCATGAACAGCCTGGGCACCATGGATGACATGATTTATGGCAGCAGGAGGCAGGCAGGCTCCTGGGCAGAAAGGGGCATGTCCCCGGTGAAGCCCCACATTCAAGCCAGGAATGGCCTGAAGCGTTGGGGCTGGGCTGTCAGTTCTGAGTGGAGTCTGCAGCCTGGATGGAGTAAGAACTTAATGGTGCTTTTGGTGCTCCCCATGGGCCAATCAGCACACACTTCCCTCCCTTCTGAAGCCCAGAAAAGCCCTGGGTTCAGCCAGACTTGCAGAGATGTAGGGAC
Source organism: Ateles fusciceps (assembly GCA_036589455.1). Taxonomy (NCBI): domain Eukaryota; kingdom Metazoa; phylum Chordata; class Mammalia; order Primates; family Atelidae; genus Ateles; species Ateles fusciceps. The sequence continues at coordinate 1,699,707 of JAZHEH010002853.1, read as the reverse complement.
CACCTGCCTGTATATAGGAGCTACTCACTCTGGATCTCCTCTCTGCTGAGAGCTGCACAGTCATTGGGACAACCTACCTGCAGATAGTAGCTACCCACTCGGGTCTCCTCTCCGTTGAGAGCTGCACTCATCCAGATGACCTGCCTGTGGAAAGGAGTTAGCCACTTCAGGTCTCCTGAGAGCTGTACTGTCACTCAACAAAGCACGTCTTTGCCTTGCTCACCTGCCAGTTGTCCATGTACCTCATTCTTTCTGGACAAGGGACAAGAACTTGGGACCTGCCAAATGGTGGAACGGAAAGATCTGTAACACAAACAGGGCTGAAACACACCCCCTAACCCACTTGCCATGTTGTGAGGAGAGAGGAGAGCTGTGGCCCTTTGGGGAGCCTAGACCTAAGAGGTCCTCAGGCCAGAGCTGTGACACACTCTCTGGGACTATGTGGTTCCTGGCATCTCTGAGCTTCCAGATGCCACCACATTTCTTAGATCCTGCAGGGAAAGCCACTTGCAATACACCTGGTCCAGCCACAGCCTTACAGAGCCAGTGCCTGTGTGGATGCCTGGAGCTGTCTGCCCCACCACAGCAGCCGGTGTGCCTGACTGTGCACAGTGGCCAGATCCCATGCTTGCTCACTCGTGTACCCCTCACCACTCTGTGCCTGGCTCACCCTTGGCAGGAGTGGGATCCAGGCTGGTAGCACAAGCCAAGCACAGCCTGCCAGGCTGAGTGGGCAGAATGAGCCTGTGGGCCCAAACAAAACTCAGGCAAAGGAGCCACAACCACAAAGGCTTTCAGCTGGAAAAGCGACACCCTAAGGATCCTCTGACAGTATAATTTGAAGTCTGCTAACTTTATGCTTCCAGATTTGTTCTTTTTGCTTCATATTGCTTTGGCTATGTGGGCTCTTTTTTGATTCTGTATGAATTTTAGGATTGTTTTTTCTAGTTCTGTGAAAAATGATGATAGTATTTCAATAAGAATTGCATTTAATCTGTAGATTGCTTTGGGCAGCATGGTCATTTTCACAATATTGATTCTTCCCTTCCATGAGCATGGGTCGTGTTTCCATTTGTTTGTGTCATTTGCGATTTCTTTCAGCAGTGTTTTGTGGTTTCCTTGTAGATTATACTTGGTTAAGTATAGTCCTAGGCTTTGTTGTTTTTTTTTTTTGTTTTTTTTTTGCAGCTTTTATAAAAGGGACTGAGTTCTTGATTTGATCCTCAGTGTGGTCATTGTTGGTGTATAGCAGTGCTACGGATTTGTGTATGTTGATTTTGTAACCTGAGACTTTACTGAGTTCATTTACCAGATGTAGAAGCCTTTTGAATGAGTCTTTACGGTTTTCTAGGTATACAGTCATATCATCAGTGAATAGTGACAGTTTGACTTCCTCTTTTCCGATTTGGATGCCCTTTATTTCTTTCTCTTGCCTGATTGCTCTGGCTAGAACTTCTAGAACTATGTTGAGCAGAAATGGTGAAAGTGGGCATCCTTGTCTTGTTTCAGTTCTCAGGGAGAATGTTTTCAACTTTTCCCCATTCGGAATGATGTTGGCTAGTTGGCTATGGGATTGTAATCTATGGCTTTTATTACTTAGAGATAAGTCCCTTCTATGCCTATTTTGTTAAGGGTTTTTAATCCTAAAGGGATGCTGGATTTTATCAAATGTTTTTTCTTCATCTATTGAGATGATCATGTGATTTTTATTTTTAATTCTGTTTATGTGATGTATCACATTTATTGACTTGTGTATATTAAACCATCCTTACGTCCCTGGGATGAAACTCACTTGATCATGGTGTATTATCTTTTTGATGTGCTGTTGGATTCAGTTAGCTAGTATTTTGTTGAGGATTTTTACATCTATGTTCATCAGGGATATTGGTTTGTAGTTTTCTTTCTTTTTTTTTTTTTTTTTGTTATGTCCTTCCCTGCTATTGATATTATGGTGATATTGGCTTCATAGAATGATCTAGGGAGAATTCCCTCTTTTTCATCTTTTAGAATAGTTTCAGTAGGATTGGTACCAATTTGAATGTCCAGTAAAAATCAGCTATGAATCTATCTGGTCTTGTACTTTTATTTGTTGGCAATTTTTAAATAAATGATTCCATCTTGCTGATTGTTATTGGTCTGTTCAGGGTTTCTGTTTCTTTCTGATTTAATCTAAGACAATTGTATCTTTCCAGGAATTTATCCATTTCCTCTAGATTTTCTAGTTTGTACATGTAAAGGTGTTCATAGTAGCCTTGAATGATCATTTGTATTTCAGTGGTATCAGTTGTAATATTTCCAGTTTCATTTCTAATTGAGCTTATTTGGATTGGACCTCTCTCTTCTAAATCTCACTAATGGTCTATAATTTTATTTATCTTTTCAAAGAATCAGCTTTTGTTTCATTTATCTTTTGTAATTTTTTTTGTTTCAATTTCATTTAGTTTTGCCCTGACCTTTGTTATTTGTTGTCTTCTGTTGGCTTTGGGTTTAGTTTGTTCTTGTTTCCCTAGTTCCTTGAGGTGTGACATTAGAATGTCAGTTTGTGCTCTTTCAGACTTTTTGATGTAGGTTTTTTTTGTTTTTTTTTTTTTTTGAGACGGAGTTTCGCTTTTGTTACCCAGGCTGGAGTGCAATGGCACGATCTCAGCTCACTGCAACCTCCGCCTCCTGGGTTCAAGCAATTCTCCTGCCTCAGCCTCCTGAGTAGCTGGGACTACAGGCGTGCACCACCATGCCCAGCTAATTTTTGTATTTTTAGTAGAGACGGGGTTTCACCATGTTCACCAGGATGGTCTCGATCTCTTGACCTTGTGATCCACCTGCCTTGGCCTCCCAAAGTGCTGGGATTATAGGCATAAGCCACCGCACCCGGCCTGATGTAGGTATTTAATGCTATAAATTTTCCTCTTAGCACTGCTTTTGCTCTATCCCAGAGGTTTTGATAACTTGTGTCAGCATTATCATTTATTTCAAAGAATTTTAAAATTTTCATCTTGATTTCATTGTTAACCAAAAAATCATTCAAGAGCAGATTATTTAATTTCCACATATCTATATAGTTTTGGGGGTTCCTTTTGGAGTTGATTTCCAGTTTTATTCCACTCTGATCTGAGAAGATACTTGATACAATTTCACTTTTCTTAAATTTATTGAGACTTGTTTTGTGGCCTGTCACATGGTCTATCTTGGAGAATGTTTCATGTGCTTATGAGAAGAATGTATATTCTATAGTTGTTGAGAAGAATGTTCTGTAAATATCTGTTAAGTCCATTTGTTCTGGGGTATAGTTTAAATCCATTGTTTCTTTGCTGATTTTGTCTTGATGACCTGTCTAGCACTTTCAGTGGAGTATTGAAGTCCTCCACTGTTATTATGTTACTGTCTATCTCATCTCTTAGGTCTAGTAGCAATTGTTTTATAAATCTGGGAGTTCCAGTGTTAGGTGTATATAAATCTAGGATTGTAATATCTGCTTGTTGGATTGATCCTTCTATCACTATATATAATGTCCTTATTTGTCCTTTTTTACTGTTGTTGCTTTAAAGTCTGTTTTGTGTGATGTAAGAGTAGCTACTCCTGCTCACTTTTGGTTTCCATTTGTGTGGAATATCTTTTTCCACCCCTTTACCTTAAGTTTATAAGTCCTTATGTGTTAGGTGAGGCTGTTGAAGACAGCAGATATTTGTTTTGTTTTGTTTTGTTTTTTAATCCATTCTGCCATTCGGTATCTTTTAAGTGGAACATTTAGGCCATTATATTCAACATTAATATTGAGATGTGAGATAGTATTCTATTTATCATATTAGTTACCAAGATACTTTGTTTTTTACTGCTTTATAGACCCTGTGAGTTTAATGCTTTCAGGATGTTCCATTGTGGTGCATATCAGATTTTGTTTTAAGATTTAGAACTTCTTTTAGCATTCCTTGTAGTGCTGGTTTGGTAGTGGCAAATTCCCTCAGCATTTGCTTGTCAGGAAAAGTCTATTTCTCCTTCATTTCCGAAGCTTAGTTTTGTTGGATACAGAAATTACAAAGGAGAAATTCAGGAATGTGTGACAGAATATATATTTTTTGACTCAACACCACTCAATGAAGGCATAGGTTTTGAGTGTGCTTTAGAATATTGTATGACATCCTTACATCAGATAATTCTACACTCAAATATCTCAAGGAGCTGGATGTGGTTTAATACTTTGTAAAACTGGATTCAACACAGGGACACACTAAGTGAAATGGAGACGCTAGAAGTCTTTGGCCAGAGTAGAGCATTGGTTTTCAGTCTTTTGTGTGCAGCAGAATCATGGGAGGGCTTTTAAAAACACAGATTGCTGAACCCCACTCCTAGAGTCTGTGATTCAGAAGGGTTGAGTTGAAGCCTGAGAATTTGCATTTCTAACAAGTTTGTCGGTGATGGTAATGCTACTAAGCTAAGGACCACACTGTGTTTTTGTTTTCCACCATGCCTGGCCAGTCTACTACATCTCTTTTTCTTTTTTTTAATTGTAATTGGGCTCTGGGGTATATGTGTACGTCCTGCATCCTGCCAGAATGCTGGGATTACAGGTGTGAGCCACTGCACCCACTCCTTATAATTTTCTTAATGGTGTATTTCAAAAGCAGAAAATTTTAATTTAGATGAAATTCAATTAAACTATGTGTATGTGTTTTACACCTTTGGGGTCCTATCTAAAATCTTTGCCTAACCCCAAATTTTGAAGATTTTCTTGTTATTTTCTTCTAGGAGTTTTGTATTAACTTTCATATCTTAATGTTGAGTCTTAATTCATGAACATGTATTTCTTTCCATTTATTTAGGTCTTTAATTTCAGCAGTGTTTTGTAGTTTTCAGTGTACAGGTCTTGCACATATTTTGTTAAATTTATTCCTGGGTATTTTATGTTTTTTGATGCTTTTGTTAAGTGGTTTGTTTTAACTTTAATTTTTTCAGTTGTTTGTTGTTAATTTACAGAAATACAATGATTCTTACATATCAACTTTATATTTCACAACCTTGTCAAATACATTTATTTGTTCTAGTAGTTTTTCTTAATGAAGGTTCTTTAGAATTTTCTATGTCATATTATACGTAGATAAACAGTTTTACTTTTTCCTTCCCAATCTATATCCCTTTATCACCTTCTCTGGCTTTATGTCTAGGTCTTCTAGTATGGTGTTGAATACGAGTTGTGAGACTGGATACACTTGTCTTATTCCCAGTCTTAGTGGGAAAGCAGCCAGGCCTTTTACCATAAAGTATTTTTAGCTGCAAGCTTTTACAAAAATAAAATAGATACTCTTTGTCAGCTTGATTCCTAGTTTCTTGAACATTTTTATCATAAATGGATGTTAAAATTTGATAAATGTTTTTTCTGCATCCATTGAGATGATGATCGTGTGGGGGATTTTTCCCCTTTAGTCTGTTAATATAGAGATTAAATGATTTTAAAATGTTGAGCCAGCCTTGCATTCCCAGGATAAACCTCACTTGGCCAGTATGTATAATCTTTTTTTATATATTGCTTGATTTGTTAATATTTTGTCTTGAATTTTTTTATGTTCATGAGGGATATAAATTCATAATCTACTTTTCTTGTAACATCTTTATCTGGTTTTAAATGAAGGTAATGCTGACCTCATAAAATGAGTTGCAAGTGTTCCTTGCTTCTATTTTCTAGAAAAGCTGTATGGATACGTTTATTACATAAATGTTTAGCGATGAAACCATTTGGACCAGGCCCCATCCTGATCACACACAGCTGTGCCTATGTATTTATGTATGGTCTTTGCTTGCTTTGTGCTACGATGGCAAAGTTAGGTAGTGTGACAGACTGTATAATCCACAAAGTCCAAACTGTTTACTCTCAGGCCCTTTACAGAAAACGTTTCCTAACCCCTGACCTAGAGGAGTGATTCTCAACCCTGACATACTGGAACCACCTGGAGAATGTATGAAAAAAAGTACTGTCTGGATCTCATACCCAGAAATTCTCATTTAATGCATTTGGGCTGAGACAAGGCCATTGAAGTTTTAAAAGCTCCCCAGGTGATTTGACTTGGCAGGTTGAGAACCACCGGATGAAAATCTGACTTGGTGTTTGTATTCATTTTACTTCCCACCCCAACACTGATTATTCTAATGAGCATTTAGTGTTGAAAATCGCTCATCTAAGGCAGTAGTTTCCATGTCTGGATGTGTAACAGTCACCTGCGGAGGTTTTAGAAACAGATTCTAAGACCACACTGCAGACCTACTGAAGCAGAATCTCTAGTACATGAGGCCAGAGATTTTTATCAATTAATATATTTTTATTTTTTAATTCCCCAGATAGTTCCCACATGGAGGGATTTCTTTAAAAGAATACTGAACCCTGGGCACCTTATTCTTATTGTGAAGATTTTTGGGCATTGAATGAGTAATTAGATTATTTAGTGAGTATGGAAGTGGAGAAAAAGGATTTAGATGGTTTTGAGGCTGCGCAATGCAGGCTGTGGACAGTCCCATTGACTAGTCCTCTCTAATGATGAGAATCTTCATTTCTAGTAGATAAGGTAATCTAACCCCCTTTGTACACTGCTGGATGACATGAAACATGTTTCTTCCTGTTTGACTTCACTTTATCTGGGCTCCATAAGAACAGTCCTTCCATTAACATTCTTCTTCAGATAATCAGGTTACATGATGGGAGAGTAGATTTTTTTTTTCATTTCTGTCTTGAGTCCATATTTCCCCCATCCCATCAGCTTGTATGCTTCTCTAGTCTCTTCAACACCACATTTACTAATTGTCTCTTAGGCTAGACACTTTGGAGATGGCAAGATCATTTGTACTACGTTTTTGCCCTGGGCCACCTCAATCTAATCTCCTGCTATACTTGCTACATCTCAAATAGAGTTTTTGCTCAACTGAGAAACTATCTGTTAACCCTTCAACTGTTTTACATAGCAGCTCTTCAGTTCAGATGAGATGTGTAAAACCGTGGAGTGTTGAGCTGGAAGAGACTTTATAGACCATCTTGTCTAAGCTCAAAAAAGATAACTATAGGCAGTTTAGTTGGGCACAGTTTTTTGTTAATGTGTTTTTGATGAGTACATGATGGTACACGTGTACAATTCTTGCTTTGGGGTTTATAATCTGTTACTGCAAACCCTAGCTATGAAGAACCTCAGTAGGGTCAAGTCCATTCATGTGTCATGCTGACAGGCACTGAGTAACCATGGTCAAGCCAAACCTCTGTGAGACTTACCTTTCTCTTCTGTAAAATGAGGAGAATGAAGATCTACTTTATAAACTGTAAGATGCTTTTTCTTTTGGTTCGGGAGAACCTTGGACAGGAAAGAAAACAAAAATGTATCAATCAATCTGAGAATCGTTTAGTTATTACATGGGCCCCAAGCCCAGAAGATATTAGCTAAACCTAAAAGGAATGATCTTGGAAATAAGAAATACAAATAAGAATTTCTAGTTATTATATTATGAGTGCTATTCACTAGCCAAGCAATCATTGATTTCTTTAAAGCCCTAAGCAATGCAATAAAACAGAAGACTGTATCTGCTTTCAAGAGATTACAATGAAGTTAATCATTTAGTTGCACTTTAGGGCATTTGTGTTATTATTTATGGTAACTTAGGAAGTGGGAAGTATTAAAGGACCTATGAAAATACTGTAAATCAATTTTATAGTGTATAAGCTGGCATATTTTTCAATTTGTTTGCAAGGCTGGCTTAATGATTGGCATAACAGTGGTTACTCTCATAAGGCATTAAATATATAGCTTTAAATGATTTTTACAAGTAAAAATAAAATTTTGTAGTCATTTAGTTTAGTTCAACGAACATTTATTGAGGATATAATGAGTAATCGAAGGTTGTCCCAGTACTCAAGGCGATGCTTGCCAGGTAGCAGAAACAAACAATTGCAAGTGGATGGAAAATGCTGGGATTGAAGTATACACAAAGAGCCACGGAAGCCCTGCAGGGACTCGGGAGTAAGGAGGGATGTCAAGAAGGCTGCTATGCAGAAGAAGCAATGTTCTGGCTGAGACCTGAAAGGTTCAATGTAATGGGGGAGGAAGAGCAAATGGAACAGTGTGTGAAAAGACATGGAGGCATGAGACCACATGGTGTTTTTAGAGACCAAGGTGGACCTCAGGATGAGTGTGTGGCAGTAAGAAATGAGATGGGAAGGGGTCAAATCACGGCTGGCTTGCTTGTTTGATCATTTTCCTATGAGTGACAGCCACTGAAGGACTCAACTTTAAAGAGCACAAGATCTGTGTTTTCAAAATGCCCGCATCAGTATTTCTAATTGAACAAAAGTGGACAGCAGCTGGATAAGAAAGACTAGAGGTAGAATCCTCAGCCAGGGATCATGGAATGTGAATATCCTTTTACTGACACAAGGAACAAATGTTGGCCCCAAACATTAATTACTTTATACTACCATTAGCTGTTCATTCAGTTTTTTAACTTCTTTAGAGCAATTTTATTTATAATCTATTTTTTCCAAATTACCCATTACATATAGAAATATTATCATACCTGTCACTAATGAAACATATTAAGAAAAGTGAAAAATACATATTCTTTAAAGTGCCTCCCTTTTAAGGATTTTGTATCAATGAAGCACTGATTGTGGATTTCGTGTATAGTCTTCAGAAGTCACAGTATATAAGCTCTGACTATCAATAGCAGCTTAACAGGCTCTATAAAACAAAGCATTACCAAGTATAGGTAAAATTATATTTGAAACTTATATCATTATTTTGCTAGCAATGAGTGGTTTATCATAATTTTCATTATGCCTTCAAAATCCCTGAGAGAGGCTAGAAACCCATTCTGCTGATGAAGAAACTGAGGTAAACAGTTTTCTCTTTGGCCTCAGTGTGAGAGCCTGGAATATGTCAGAGAGATTATTGCTTTTGACTTACCAAGTTTCTTGATCCCTCCTTACACCCTTAAGTTTTACTGTTTCTCTTCTAAGTTCAAACGCGAGGAATACTTGAGATTTGTTTTGTGTACTGCAAGTATATTGCATGATATGTACAAAGTGTTCAAAGTGCATGGTACCTTAAGAAGCTAAAGCCAGGAGCTGTCTCTGACTGTTCAGTTTAGAAGAAAGGATATGTAAAATTGGTTATCAATGAAACACTGATTGTGGGATTCATTTACAGTCTTCAGAAGTCATAGTATATAATATGTGCATTAATAGATGTTTGTTTGATTGTTTAAATCACAGTCATCTGTCTGAAGCATCTTCACTGGATTCTTCTTGTATAACAAGTTCGTAGCTTCCCCTCATTCCAGCTGGTACACTTCACAACACTGTAGAAGCAAACCAGACATCTTAAAATTGAGATTAAGACAATATCTAAATGAGTAATCTGTTTTCCAACTTTTTTCCCAGTTACATAGCTTTTAATAAATTATGCAGATTAGTAAGAGGAGTATCCTGGCATTTTGAATCCAGCTAACTCATGCATGGTGCTCTGAAAATAATTTTAAAACTACATGATTTTCTTCTAGACCCCTAGGCTATTGCATCTGTCCCATTGTTAACTCTGTGTAGTCCACATAAAATTGTTATAACTGAAGTCATTACTGAAGTTCCTGTTGAATAGCTATAACTGAAGCTCGGAAGCATGGACATTTGGAGGTAACACAGCATGGAATTCCGATTTTTAAAATATTAAGCGGTATAGGGAAAAAAAAAAATCTCAGGAGCCCATCTACATTTACCTCATTATTAAAAGGACAATTGCCTTTTATCTATCTGTTATAGAATTTATAAATATATGAAGAATAAAATTAGATTATCCATTATTCTACTCACCATGTATGCAATTATTTTCTTTAAGTTTTATTTTCCTAATTTTTAAAAAATCTTTTTTTTTTTTTTTTTTTTTTGGCCAGGCACGTTGGCTCACGCCTGTCATCCCAGCACTTTGGGAGGCTGAGGCAGGCAGATAACCTGAGGTCAGGAGTTCCAGACCAGCCTGGCAAACATGGTTAAACCCCATCTATACTAAAAATAAAAAATTAGCCAGGTGGTGGTGCACGCCTGTAGTCCCAGCTACTTGGGAGGCTGAGGCAGGAGAATGACTTGAACCTGGGAGGTAGAGGTTATAGTGAGCCGAGATCACACCACTGCACTCCAACCTGGGCGACAGAGTGAGACTCCGTTGTGAAAAAAAAAATCTTTTTTTCGTAAATATGGGGGTCTCGCTATGTTGCCCAGATTGGTCTTAAACTCCTGGCCTCGAGCAATCATCGTGCCTCAGCCTCCCAAAGTGTTGGGATTACAGGCATGAGCACCGTGCCTGGCTACAGTTCTTATTAGTTAAGTCATTTTTTATGCTATACCATCATTTACTTAAACATTCTCCTACAGTTGGACAGTTTGGTCATTTAAAATTTTTTTGTCGTAATTAACGTTTTTATATATCAATTTTTGACAACACTACTGATTATTTCTTTAGAGTATGTTTCTTAAAGGAATTGGTGGATCAATCACTATGAACTTTAAAGAAAAAGCTTTTGATACGTTCATGAATTGCTTTATGATATAGCGGAATAAGCACTATTATCAACAATGTATAAGATCGGTTGTCTCATTATGTGCTCACCAGCACAGCATGTATTTGTAATTTAGTTAATTCAACAGCTAAATAGTCTCTTTTTTAAAAAGATAACTAGTATAGATAACTTTTCATCAAAACTAGAGGAACCACAAATACTGCTGTTCTTTGACACAGATGTGAGGATCAGAATTGAATAGAGACAGTCAGTACCGAGCTCCTACTATAAGACATGAGCCAGCCCTTTAAGGAGTTTGTCATCTTGGCAGGATACTTAACACCTGTGTTTATAGGTACTTTCCTCACCCCAGAGCCTCACCCCAAAGTGCTTAGGAGAAAGCAGAGAAGGCCTGGCTTCTTGTGCCCCCTTTGCCTTGATTCCCATCACTGTGTTATGCTGGCAGCCACCATACTAGGCTATCAGCCATGTGAAATAGACAGAGCTCATCGGAAACAGATTAATGTGTCAAATAAATTTGCTTGGACATTTCAGCAATCACTCATCTAGTTGGCTCACATTTTTTGTTAAATAGAAAGCAAAAAGAAGTCATAAATATTGCTTTTATCTTTATGCTTCTATCTCTTCATTATATGTACTATTCATAAATAGAATTTTGTGCCTCTTTAATTTGAATATTTAAATATTAAAACATTTAAACATTAAAGTTTACACAAGTCATTAAAACAAGACAAAGTCATTAAACAAGCCCACTCTGGAAAGAGAACCCTATAGTCAGCATATCCTATCTACTTTTGTCATTTATACAAGAATCTGTGTGAAAATCAATCTCATTACAGCAATCTTTGACCGTCAGGGATATTGCACCCTGGGAAATCAGAGTTTGAAGGTATACATCTCTAATCTTAGATACTAATTTAATCAGTGGTTTAAAGGTGGGGAGTTATAATGAACACAATCTTTCTTTTAATTCTTCAGTCATGTCACTTTTTTTCTTCCTAAGTCTCCCAAAATTATTGACATATGCTTTCACGTCTATTTACATTATTTGTTTATTTTAAGGAGATGGGGGTCTTGCTATGTTGTCCAGGCTGGTCTCAGACACCTGGGCTCAAAATGATCTTCCCGCCTCAGTCTCCTGAGTAGCTAGGACTTCAGGCATATACCACCATGACTGGCTCTCTTTTTTTTCAATTAAAATTTTTATTTTATTAAAATATGAAATGCTTCATGAATTTTCAAGTCATCCTTGCACAGGGAGCACGCTAATCTTCACTATATTGTTCCAATTTTGTACATGTGCTGCTGAAGCGAGCACTTCACGTCTGAAAGTTCTTAAGAAAAGCACATTCTGAGGCAAAATTTCAACAGATCTATTTGATTTTACTGATTAGGTTAGGGAATTCACTGAATCCCTATGCCCTCTGATAAAATGATTAAAAATCATGACCTACCATAGACTGATTGCTGGCAGTAGTAACAGACCAGCAGACAGCAGGAAAGGGAAGCCAGGGTACCAAGCAACAGTGGCTGAGTAAATTCCATTGAAAGTAGAAACTGCAGTGACTCCTCCAAGTGTTTCTAAGAAAGCAATACAAGCAAACAGGGTACCTGTTTGGGGTAGGGATGTAAAGGGAGAAAAAGAAAAGGCAGAATTACAAAACAACAAACACAAACTAATGGAGACAATTGTTATTCGTGGAAAACAGTAAACATTGGTCAATGAAATGAAAGTTATTCCCTCAAAATCCCTGAGAAGTCAGCAGCCCATTCTACAGCTGAGGAAACGAAGGGAAAGATTCTCCTTGGACCCGATGTAAGAGATGTTGAAAACTCCAGATAGTCAAGTTCCAGTGTCCACAGGGCAAAGCTAAAAAGACACTGCAGCTGACTCATTTGAAAACTGCATGTCTCTCCTCTCTGCCACAGCCCCACGCAAAGCCACACCTACCCCCTGCTCTTCAGGATGCTGTCTCCCACCCTCCGCCCCCGAGCTAATCTGTGTGTAACACCTGAAAGCGCAGGACGGCTCGGAACAAGCAATGCTTCTTGCAAGAGCCTTTTGAAAGGCAAAGAAAACCTTACATGCTCCTCAGTCTGGCAAGAGTGACAGCTGCAGGCAGGAAGGAGATTCTTATCATACATTCTGCAATTGGAATTTTATCCCTCTCTTCAAAGTGACCAGAAAATTCCATCACCACTAGATTTTGCATGTTTGACGCATCAAATTAACCATCCTGTGCGCTAGTGAAGGTTTATGCCACAGTTTAATATTAAGTGACTCTTTAAAACATGCATTTCCACCTTACTGCTTGCAACTGCCTCTGCCCTAGGGTGCCTTACATGATGAAGAGTGGGGATTCTGCTATGGTCACTTGCTATACATCAAATTTGGTCAAGGGTAGGCCACTCAGCATCCTTCATGAAGTCTAAAATGGCTGCATGGTCAGTAAAAGCTCACAAGAGAGAAACAGACACTATTCTACTAATGTTTAGTTGTGTCTGGAATCCAAGACAATGTCAACTGAAGAGTTAAACTTCTGAAAGACAGGCTGGCCATCTTCATGTGATTTTCTTCCTCTTCGTCAAATTTTGCATCACCAGATTGAATAAAATTTCATGACCATTTTCAGTCAGATTGACCTGGCTTTCTGGGTCTCAGTTCCTATACATGTAAGCATGTAGCTTCTGCTTTCTGCAGACGTCGTCAACAAGCCACTGTGCTTGTTCCCTACTTTGCCAAGTTTATTTTTCCATGATAAACGCTAATGCGTTTTTCTTATTGACAATACAAATCGTGTAAATAATTGTGTTTGCTGGACTGATAGGAAGAAAAGGCCAAGCTTGAGGATTACCTCTCAAAATTAGACATGGTTTTTGTTTATATTCTAATTTTCACCATGGTCTTGATCTTTTAGACTGTGTATTGATTTTTATATTTAAACTTATTCATTTTGTTGTACATATTCTTATATATTGCTTCAAATCATTCAATGAATGATAGGACATACATTCATAAAATATACATCTATCTCTGCAAAATACTGTGCTCACTTATGTGTCTTCTTTTGACTAAAATGAAAGCTTTGTCGCTCTGCCTTGCACATCTGCCTTGCTCACAGCTATATCCCTAGGGCTCAGCTGTCCTGGTGCATGGCAGACATTTAATAAATATTTGTCAAATGAATGAATAAAAGCTTAATTCAGGATCCCATTTACCAGTCACCAAGTAGCATGCAGACTTACTGCCTCCATGATTTATGATAATCCATTAAGTCAGTTTAATTGGAAGGACGTTCTTCTACTTGTCTGACTACATTATTTTCTTTTATTTCTGATCTCTTGCCGCAGCCAGGAACAGTGCTATGGAAAACAGACTGCACAGTACTGGTTCTATTATGTAAGGGTTTTCATCTATTCTTGATGGGAAATAGGTCAGACAGTGCACCATTTGTTCTGATGGAACCATACTATTATGAAGTAGTTTTAGCTCGTTGCTCAGCTTCTCTGAGCATTTCAACTTGTTTAATAGTTGCCGGAGATTCAAACAGGATTGAAGGAGAAGAACAACTGAATCTACATTTTCAATCCTGTTTGTTTTTTTTAATCCAATAGGCCTCAAAAATCAAGTCTGTTTTACTGTATCCCAAATTATAATCACAAGGAGTGAATGAGTGATGCCCAAGTAAAATAGTCGAAGGCAGCTTCAGCTCTGAGTTCACAGTGGTACGGAGTACAGAGATTACAAAATAATTACCAGAATTCCGTTTCTCACCTTTCTTATTTAAGATATAAGAAATAATGACAGACATCTGAAAACTTTGGCAGTATTTCCCCACTCCTCTGATTATTTAAAGTGTATAAGATTTTCACAAAAATTGCCAATTTAAATAATGGTGAAGGATGGGAATACATTTAGTTATAGAAATGTTGACACCATCCAAAAGATTATTTAGCTTGCATTTAAGAACAAAGTAATTTAAGTATCCTGGAATAATGAAGTCACAATTCACAGTTACCGTAATTCCGATAAAGAAATGCCAACATGTACACTAAACATTTTAAAATATTACTATATTTAACAGTATGAGATGACTTTTTTATTTTTATTTTTTGTAGAGATAGAGTCTCCCTCTGTTGCCAAGCTGCTCTTGAGCTCCTGGCCTCAAGTGATCCTCCCACCATGGCCTCCCAAAGTGCTGGGATTATAGGTGTGAGCCACCACACCTGGCAGAGATGACTTTTTAAAAGCCTTTATAAATAAATTATAAAAAAAATAATAAAAGCCTTTATAAACTAAACCAAGTGTAAACAAAAATAAACTATACATCTTGGCAACTCTATTTTAGGTCTAAGTCAAAGAAGGTAAATTTTTTCCCAATAGCTTTATTGAGCTATAATTAACATCCCACAAACCTCACCCTTTTAAAGTCTACAATTCAGTGGTTCTTAGTATGTTACAGAGTTTTTGCAACCATCTCCACTATCTGCGGAATATTTTCATCACCCCAAAAGAAACTCTGTACCCATAAGTACTCATTCCCCTTCCCCAGCCCCAGTCAAGGCCTAATTTAATTTCTGTCTCTATGGATTTGCCTATTCTAGATATTTCACGTAAACAGAATCACATTTATATGACAATATATGACCTTTTGCGACTAGCTTTCTTAAATTTGGCATCATCATTTCGTCGTTCATCCATGTTACAGCATGTAACAACGCTATTTCTTTTTATTGCGGAAGAACAGTTCGCTGGATGGATAAACCACATTTTGTTTATCCATTTGTCAGTTCATGAACATTTGCATAGCCTTCACTTTCCGTCTACTGTGAAGAATGCTGTCATGAACAAGATTTTGTGCGGACATATGCTTTCACTTCTCATGGTATGTAGGTAGGGGAGGGATTGCTGAGTCATAAGGTAACTAACTTTCCGAGGAACTGACAAACTGCTTTGCATGGTGGCTGCACCATTTTACCTTTCCATTAGCAGTGTATGAGGGCTCCAATTTCTCCACATCCTCATCAACACTTGCTATGGCCTATTTTATTTTGGCCACACCTGTGGGTCTCACTCAGTGGTTTTGCTTTGCATTTCGCTGATGGCTAATGATATTGGGGGATTTTCATGTGCTTATTGGTCATTTGTATAACTTCTGTTCAAATCCTTTGCCCATTTGAATTGCCTTTTTGTTGTTGAATATTAAGAGTTCTTAAATATGCTGGATATGAGTTCCTGATTAGACAAATATAATTTGCAAATATCTTCTCCCATTCTGTGGGTTGTCGGTTGTCATTTCACTTTCTTTCTTTCTTCCTTTTTTTTTTGAATTTTTAGTGGAGACGGGGTTTCACCGTGTTGGCCAGGCTGGTCTTGAACTCCTGACCTCAAGTGATCTCCCCCGCCTCAGCCTCCCAAAGTGCTGGGGTTATAGGTTTGAGCCACCGTACCTGGCCTCACTTTCTTGGTGTTATCCTTTGAAGCACAAAATTTTTCAAAGGACAAACTTTGAATGAAGTTTTTGGATGAAGCCTAATCTGTCCATTTTTCCTTTGTTGTTGTGCTTTTGGTGTCATATCTAAGAAACTACTGCATAATCCAAAGAAGCAGATAGAGTTTTACATAGTTTACATAAATTTTTCCATTCCGTAGTAGTTTTCAAGGTAATCATCATCACATCATTTATAAACAGCTGTATGAATACATAACTACATCTTATGAGTGAAAAATAAGAGGCCGGGCACAGTGCCTCAAGCCTATAATCCCAGCACTTTGGGAAGCCGAGGCAGGGAGATCACCTGAGGTCAGGAGTTCAAGACCAGCCTGGTCAACATGGTGAAACCCCATCTCTACTAAAAATACAAAAATTACCTGGGTGTGGTGGTGGGCACCTATAATCCCAGTTACTCAGGAGGCTGAGGCAGGATAATTGCTTGGACCCAGGAGGCAGAGGTTGCAGTGAGCCAAGATCATACCACTGTACCCCAGCCTGGGCAACAAGAGCAAAACTCTGTCTCAAAAAAAAAAAAGAAAAAGAAAAAGATAAGAAATATATTTTTAAATTTACTGAATTATGTACTTTTCTCCAGTGTTGACTAAACTGATACAAATACAATAGCATAATTATAAATTATTCATAAGTAATCAAACAAGTACATTCACAGCACCGGGCTAAGAACTGACATTAAGGAAGTGCCAACGTCTAATAAGATTCAGATGATACGAAAGGGAAGGAGGACAACCCCATATGCCTCATATCTAACTAGTAACTAGTTCTCACTGGAAATCTAATTTTTGTCTTTGCTGCATCCTGGCTATTCTCTGCCCGCCCTGCTCAACCCGTCAGCTGTTTGACTTTGTGTGCCCTGCTCTGTGCGTGAGAGGCTGATCCCACAGATTGTATGACTTGGACTTTCTTGCTGGCCCGAGTTCCTGCTGCACTTGGTTAAAAGGATGGAGGAGGAGAGAGGCTATAGTGTTTCTTCTCTGCTTCCTATCTGGGGCATATCTCTGGCTGCCTTGACGATGCCCAGTCTCTATAATGGCCCTCATGAAAGCCTCCTGATGGAACCAGCCGAGTGGGACCCGCCTTTCTGCCAGGACTCTGGGTCAGTCCCAGCTGTGACATTTGTAGGGGCCAGTGTAAGAACATCATTAGAGGTCTATATATTATAATCTAAGGATTTAAGCATTTAAAAGTTGTCAGTTATTTGAAATCTGGCTAACAAACTGTTAACTAAAATATATTCTGCCTTCCTACTGTGAAAAATATCTCTTTGTAATGAATGATCTAGAAGCTAGCACATGCTTAGGATTCTCAGATGTTTTCAGAGTTCCATGTAGGAGAGGGTGGCCCAGGGTGAGCTGACCCTCAGCCTTGGTGCCCAGCTGGAGCCCACCCCCATTCTGCTCTATCCCTTGCACTACCCTCTCAGAAAGGGTCATTTACATGTGGGTGTAGAGGACCCCCACCTTGCGATTCCAAGGTCCAGCCAGACCCTCTCTAAGGATTCGCCCCTTGGCTTCTCCCTTGGTCTACAGGTGAGCACGCTGGGCACAGTCCACCCTCAGGAGAAGGTGGCTGAGGAAGAGGATCATCCAGGCCCTCACTGGACATGAGCCCAGAGCTGTCTGGGCTGGGAATTGCAGGGACCCAGGTGGGCAGAGTGTAGTCTAGAAGGAAGGAGACATGGTAAGCTCCCAGCAGGCATCTCCCACTTGGCCCTGAGGTCTCCTTTCTTCCTGGGGTGGGGCACAGCCAGAGCCAAGTGAGCTGTCTAAAGTACAAGGCCCTAGGCAGGGGCTCCCTTGCAAGAGTGTAAGCCTTTTCCTCACCCCTTTCGAGAGTGTGAGCCCTTTCTTAAAGCTTACCACTTTATTCAAAAGGAGATCCATGCGTAAAAAGGGCTGTGGAATATTCTGAAGCATTAAACATTGATTGTACACAGATTTGAGTTGGTACAGATGGTAGATTCATGATCTTTCTTAAATAAATTAAACTTACCTTGTTCAGTAGAATGAACCACTTTTGACAACATGGACCGTAGAACAGAGAACGGCACGATAGTGAAGAGGAATGGCACCCTGGCTGTGGGAGAAAGGGTTCAAAATCACTGGCTCATTCTGAAAGCTAACGGCCAGTTTAAAACGGGAAACACTTTCACTCTGTTTAAATGTTTTCTTTTCTACAAGCATCCTAACTCATTGCACCTAAAAATTGAATTAATGAATTGTAGAATTCTGTTTGGTGAATTAAAGTAGACTATGGACAGGTCAGTTTAAGGTTACTTTACTCTAGAATTCTTATTCCAGTACAAAGAACAAGAGTCCATGTAATTTTTAGGTCTAGATCTATTTATATAATCTGTCGATTAAGACTGATCTGCTTATTTTTCTTAACTGTGTATTAACCTCATTCGTGTTTGTTTGTGCTTGTTCAGACTTGGCACTCTTAGTGTTAGCATGCCTTTGTTATATTGATTCATTTTTGGTAAACTGGTTATCTTCTTGCCTGTTCATCTTTATGGTGGAATAAGTTTATAAGCATATATTACCCCTGCTCTTCAATTAGGACTCTTAATAGTCAGTAGTGCTTTTAAGTACATCATAAAACAGTTATATATGGCATCAGCAGATTACAGTTATCAAAGCGTTTCCACATAGATTAACTTACTTAGCCTTGGCAGCTCTTATGGAGACAGGGAGAAAAACTGGTCATTATTGAATGGTAGGCATTGTGCTAAGTGAGTGCTTGACACTGCCTAATATTCATTGTAACCCTCTAAATTAGGTAGTACCACACCCATTTTACAGATGAGAAAATGAGGGCTGAGAGTAGTTCAGTAACGTGCCCGAGATCATCTAGTACTCTGGAGGGAAGTTAGGCCCAATTCTGTTTGGTCACACTGCTTCCCTGCAAGATAGCAAGGGTTAACACTGTTATTAGAGAAAAGAGTAAATTGGACCTTTCCCAGAGTCTCATTTTATAGTTCCATAGCCTTTTCCAATGCAGTATCTCATTCGAACCCTGCAAAAACAGTTATGAGGTAGGTGGTTAGGGAAGCAGTCTAATTTGCCAACCAGCAATTCATCAAAAATCAGTCCATGAAATGGCCGATTTGCTGAAAGATCAATTTGCAAAACCTGTTTTTAAAAAAATTCCTTCTTGAATATATTAAATTGATATAGTTTTTTTTCTTATAAATACTTTCAGTATACTTTATACCATTGTCCTAAATATTTTTACGGAAAGTTGTCTTCTTAGCAGCATTTTAAGAAATGTTCACTTTAATGAAAGCTATACTGAAGAACTCATTCATAAGAAGAATGTTCCTCAAAACAATTTTGTGGCAAATATGCAAATCTGGGAAATTGGGGTTATTCAGTGAATTAAATTTATTTATTTATTTATTTATTTATTTATTTATTTTGAGACAGAGTTTCGTTCTTGTTTCCCAGGCTGGAGTGCAATGTGTGATCTCGGCTCACTGCAACCTCCACCTCCCAGGTTCAAGCGATTCTCCTGCCTCAGCCTCCCCAGTAGCTGGAATTACAGGCATGCACCACCACGCCCAGCTAATTTTGTATTTTTTTTAGTAGAGACAGGGTTTTGCCATGTTGGTCAGGCTGGTCTCGAACTCCTGACCTCAGGTGATTCACTCGCCTCAGCCTCCCAAAGTGCTGGGATTACAGGTGTGAGCCACCCTCCACAGCCTAGTGAATTGAATTTTTAAAGCAAATTTAGCTTTCGGCTTATTGACTACTGGCAAACTAACTATTTCCCTTTAATTGAACTAGAACGGCTTAAATAGAGGGCTTTATATTAAAGTTTTCCCCCCAATAGACAAATTAATTTCATATGAATATCAAATACACAGTTCTAAAGCTACACTTGGAACTCACCTAAAAGCATCATCAGTGTTGTCCTGGCAAACGCAGTCATAGCCATTCCTGTCATAGTGGTAAGAATCCCAATGAAGGCCATATGAATATCCTCCATACAATAAGAAAAAAACCATATTCCTAGGAAACTAGTAAAAAAAGAGGCACTACCCAAAGCTGATCCATAGCCTATAAAAACTTCATTCCAGCAGAGTGGTGAATTCAATTCATAAAGGATAAAAACTGGGGCAATGCCAATTACCACAAAATAATAAGTGATTATTGTAAAAAGTAACAAACAGAGCAAAACTCGTCTCTTACCGGAAGCATTTTTAAAAAGCATGTAAGTTCGGTAAAATAGGTCTTTGAAGCCTTCACTACATGACATAGTAACATTCTGAGATGAAGACTCTTCCATGGGATCACCGAGAAAAAATAAAATATAGACCAAATTAACAGCAAGAGACACAGCAATAATTAGAAACGACCACACAAAACCTAGTTCTCTAATAAAATAGCCAGATGACAGTCCTGTTAGACCAGTAACGAGTCCAAGCAGAAAGTCAATGATAGCTATTCGAATTGTTTTCTGTTTGTGTTCTTTACACTGATCAACTATATAGGCAAAGCAAGCTCCCCAAAATGTGGTATAATTGCCACAAAATGCACCAATGAAGGTAGATGCAATCAAAAGCTGGAATGGGAAGGCAAAATAGCAAAGCAAACAGAGCCAAACGCTGGTTGCGAGAGCACCAATGGAAGACAAAATCATAGGGAATTTTCGTCCGCGGTGATCACTAAGAGACAGAAGTATGAATGTAGACACTAGACCAGGAATTAATCCACTTATGTCCATCTGCAGATTAAATCGTGACACTTTTTTCTGAACTTCCTGCAAAGAAATAAAAAGAAGACAATGTAGTTTACACACCGTGCATGAAAATATCATGGTGCATGCTTTTTTCCCTGTGGCCAGTAGGTTACAGGTGGGGGAATCTCTGGTGCATGGGCAGGACTAATGGAGCTTACATTTTCATCCAGTTCATAAAGCAAGTACAGACTGAGTATCCCTTATCTGAAATGCTTCAGACTAGAAGTGTTTTGGATTTTGGATTTTTTCAGATTTGAGGATATTGGCATGTATATAGTGAGATACCTTGTGGATGGGACTCACATTTAAACACAAAATTCATTTATGTTTCATATATACCTCATACATATAGCCCGAAGAGAATTTTATACAATATTTTAAATAATTTTGTGCATAAAATGGTTTCCATTGAGAACTTGTGTGTGGAATTTTACACTTGTGGCTTCAAAACGGTCATCAAAAAGTTCCAGATTTTGGCCGCGCGTGGTGGCTCACACCTGTAATCCTCGCACTTTGGGAGGCCAAGGCAGGAGGATCACTTGAGGTCAGGAGTTTGAGACCAGCTTGGCGCCAACATGGTGAAACTCTGTCTCTACCAAAAAATACAAAAAAAATTAGCCTTTATTTAGGAAGCGCTTGGCTGTTGTCTTTTTTTTTTAACCTCTGTCGCCACAAATAGATTAGTGACAAACATATTCCTTTATTTACTAAATAAAAGAATTAAAAGTAAGATAAAATTGAAAGAGGAGCCTTCCACTATCTACAGATGGTAGCGTGCCATGGCTGGGTGTGGTGGCTCACACCTATATTCCCAGCACTTGGGAGGCAAAGGTGGATGGATCACTTGAGGTTAGGAGTTTGACCAACCTGGGCAACATGGTGAAACCCCGTCTCTACTAAAAATACAAAAATTAGCCCAGCAAGGTGGCGCATGCCTGTAGTCCCAGCTACTCTGGAGGCTGAGGCAGGAGAATTACTTGAATCCAGGAGGCAGAGATTGCAGTGAGCTAAGATTGCGCCAAGTCTCACTCCAGCCTGGGTGACAGTGTGAGACTCCATCTCAAATAAATAAAAATATAAAGTAAATAAAGGTGGTAGTGTGTCATGACCTGAGGAGTAAGATAAACTCAACTTCCAAGGGCCAAAATGACAAGGACAGACGACATATATACACAGATTGGAAGATGTGTTAATCATTACACTAGTTATTTGATGGAAGGAATTTTGCATGATCTTAAAACATTTTTTGCTTGCCATTTCTCTGTATTTTCTGAAGTTAATATAAAGAGTATGTGCTGGCTGGGTGCGGTGGCTCATGCCTGTAATCCCAGCACTTTAGAAGCCAATTCGGGCAGATCACAAGGTCAGGAGATTGAGACCATCCTGGCCAACACAGTGAAAGCCTGTGTCTACTAAAATTACAAAAATTAGCCAGGCATGGTGGCAGGCACCTGTAATCCCAGCTACTTGGGAGGTTGAGGCAGGAGAATCGCTTGAACCCGGGAGGGGCAGGTTGCAGTGAGCCGAGATTGAGCCACTGCACTCCAGTGACAGAGTGAGACTCCATCTCAAAAAAACAAACAAAACAAAAACCAGTATGTGCCATTTGTACACTGGGAAATACTAAGCTGATTAAAGAAACAGATTTAAACCTTTCTTAGTCATTGAATGAATCACTGAAGGTGATGGTGGTACCCTCTTGGGAAGCAAAAATGTTCCTTTGTCCAAAGGAGCAAACAGAGTGGGCCACCACTCCAGCATGGGTGGCAGGGTGAGGGTAGGGGTGGTTTCTGGTTCGTGGAGGTCTAAGAGCACCAACTTTAAGGGAAGAGACCTAGAGTAGCAGATTCTCTTGCGTGTTAATCCAATTAAGAAACAATAAATGAAAAAAATCAATTTGAAAATTTGGCAAAAATCTTTGACATGAGACCACTGCTCTGGGCACTAGGGGTTTCTCAGCAGCTGGGCCAGGCTGGAGGTGGGCCAACACTTGCCACCTGTACAGTTGCAGAAGCCACCAAGCTGGCTGGACCAAGGCCTGTCTCCCATCACTCCAAAAGGGCAAGAGCAGCAGACTTTCCCAGACATTCTAGTCTTCTCCTCCCAGGTCCCTCCCACTGCAACCAGGGGGCCTACTCCTAGGAGTCAGCTGAAAGACAGCACAGAATCAAATACAGAAATTGATGAGCTTATAAGGAGAAATTTGTTAAAGCCTACAAAACTACAGCTAGACAGGAAGAATAAGTTCTAGTGTTCTATAGCACCATAGGGTGATTATAGTTAGCGGTAATACATTACATAGTTTCAAATGGCAAGAAGGAGGATATTGAATGTTCCCAACACCAGGAAATGAGAGATGTCTGAGATGACAGATATGCTAATTAGCCTGATCTGATCACTGTACATTGCATGTATCAAAACACCACTGTATATGCCATGAATATGTACAATGATTATTTGTCAATTAAAAAAATTAAATAAGGCCGGGCTCGGTGGCTCACGACTGTAATCTCAACACTTTGAGAGGCCCAGGCAGGAGGCTCACTTGAGACCAGGAGTTCAAGGCCAGCCTGGGAAACATAGCAAGACCCCGTCTCTACAAAAAAAATTTTTTTAATTAGCTGAGTGTAGTGACACGTGCCTGTAGTCCCAGCTGAGGTGGGACTCAGGAGGCTGAGGTGGGAGGATCCCTTGAGCCTAGGAGTTCAAAGTTGCAGTGAGCTATGACCATGCCACTGCACTCCAGCCTGGGCAGTAGAATGAGACCCTGTCTCAAAAAACACCATACATACATAAATACGCAATACATAAAATAAACTCTGCAGGTGATTCCAATGTGCAGTCAAGGTTAAAAAACACTGTGTTAGAGGTTTCAGGATGGGATTCAAGTATGTATATTAACAAATATCTCCAGGGCCAAAATATGAAGAGCACCCCTGCTCTAGGACCCAACTTTGAAACTAAGAGGATTTATTGGCCAGGGATGGTGGTTCACGCCTGTAATCCCAGCACACTGGGAGGCCAAGGCAGGCGGATCACGAGGTGAGGAGTTCAAGAGCAGCTGACCAACATGGTGAAACCCTGTCTCTACTAAAAATACAAAAATTAGCCAGGCGTGGTGGTGCACACCTGTAATCCCAGCTACTTAGAAGGCTGAGTCAGGAGAATCACTTGAACCTAGGAGGCGGTGAGCTGAGATCGTGCCACTGCAATCCAGCCTGGGCAACAGAGCAAGACTCCATCTCAAAAAAAAAAAAAAAAAAGAAAGAAAAAGAAAAAAAAAGAGGATTTCTTAAACTCTATTCTTTTTACGTGTGTTTTTCTCAACGTAGAGAGACTCTGGGCTTCTCTGATTCAGGACCATTTTGCTTATCCTTGTCACCACAGGATAATGTGTGATAAACTTGTTTAATGCCTGAATAAACACACAATAAAAAGAAATTCTGAGCCTGAGAAGCTTCTCACTCCGGGGAATAACATAGGAGCCTTTCTTAAAGGGAGATAAGACCGCTAGGTGAGACCCAGGGCCCTTCTTTTTATGACCTTACCCTAGGCCAGAACCTTAACGTCTTCCAGGCTGCTCAGAAATAATCACTTCCAAGAAAATGTTTCCCATGGGAATGAGGAAATGAATAAGATCAGAGATTGTGCCAAATTGTCTGGCTTCACCCCAGCAAGGTCCCACCTGACACGTGGGCGGATACTTCATGAAATGCTAGAACCTTGCTTCTGGGGCGGTTTGAGTTTCCTTCTTCTCAGGCTCTTTTCCCAGTCACAGAGACTCTCAGAGCCAGCAGGAGGTGACTCAATTCCCTTTAACTCATTTCATCTGTCACTGGGAAGCAGCACCACTCCTTTACCATCACAAAATGTCCCCAAGAGGAAGAGTTCAGAGTTTACAGGTGTGATTTGTTTTTGAGGCACTGTAGGAAAAAAACATTTCTAAATCTGGATACTATCTCTTTGCATTTTGAAATGGTAGACTTTTATCAAGAACTGCCCAAGGGACCAGGAGAATGGTGAAGTGCATCCTGTTTTACACACAAAAATTGGGGGGAGGATGCTGGAGAGAGAGGAAGAAAGGCTCCTTAATATCTGGCTAAACATTTCTGGTGAGGGCAACGGTGGGTACTCCCCACTCCAGATGTCCCCACAGAGCTGCTCCTCATCACATGAGAGCCAAGGCTGGCTTGACAACACCAAATAATAAATGCTCCTCTGCCCCACCGGTGACAGACACTGGCCCACAGTCTTCAGTGATGGGCCACATTCTAGAGTCCCTGAAAGCTGGGACATGCAGAAACAGTAAAAGGGTTGGGGAGAAAGAGAGCAAGGGAGAGACAGAGAAAGGGTTGGGGACAGTAAAAGGGTTGGGGAGAAAGAGAGCAAGGGAGAGACAGAGAAAGAGAAAGAGAGCAAGGCTGAAACACCATGTTTCAGCCACCCCTGTCCACCAAACTGCTCATTCCAGCGCACCCTGCTCCAATTTTCAGACTTTTTTTTTTAGACAAAGGAAGGAGACAGCCACAGAGGAATTGACACTGTGGTGAAATTTTCCAACAGAAAGAAGAGCTAGTGTCACAGAGGAGAGTGTTTTAAGAAGAAGAGGCAGATTTGAAAGGTATCAGGAAACTTCAAACGGGATGAGATCCGAGTAAAGACCATTACGTTTGGGATTTAGGACTTTGATGGCTGCCATAGAGCAACGGATGATGAGTGCAGGGTCCTCTGACTCAAAAGCTCGGTGCACATTCCCTTTTTATTAAATTCTATGGATATTGTCATTTCTTACCTCTTGGAATGCAAAAATTGGACTGCTTTTGTTTTTTTCACACTCGGAAATATTGCTGTCAGATGAAAAAGTGTAGTTGCCAGTTTCTTCCCATATTCTCCGATAAACATATTGCGTTGTCAGTGGACTGGTCAAAGTCATAGCAAATGCACTAAGGAGAATAGCAGGTTCTACAAATAAAATCTTCATATTGCCTGCGGAGGTAGCTGTATTCTATAAAAGGAGAACATGGAGAAAGATCATCAGTCTTATCCCAGAGGCTAGATATTCAAGGGGAAGTTTGAGCAATTTTGTGGAGTAAATATTTCAACAAGCAAACTAGAGAACGGAAAGGCAGTGCGCACTTTCTCAGAGAATAACTTTTACTTTGGAGTTGAGTGCCCTGTAACACCTGAGGCTGCCATGCTTTCCATTTTTATGATTAGGACATTGTAGGACTCAAGCCGCCTTTGAGTCTGAAATAATAAATTGTCACCCAGCTTGGTTAGCCAATGATCACAGTACAGTTTCCCACACTGTATATTGCCAGAGAGTTTTTCATAAGTTCAACAATGAGGTTCCTTTTGGGAAGCGACAGTTGCGCAATGTTATTGTTATTTTGCTGCGTGTTAACTACGGACAGGGAGGGGGCCTTTTAAAAAAGCAGCTCCCAATCGGAAGGGCCTTATTTTTAACTCACCCCACGATTACAGTCTTCCTGCCAGGCTGGGCGCAGGTCGGGCCGTGCCCGGGGCCGTCGCCTCGGATGCCCTGCACTCGCGCGCTCCCGGGTTCAAGAGCAGCCTCTGGACTGGGGCAGCAGAGGACGCGCCGGGGACAGTGACCTCGGCAGGGGCAGGGGGGCCGGGCTACGCGGCTGGCGCTGGGGTGGGGAGGGGACTTTCCCGTCGAATTCGACCAAATTACGCTTGTCCGGGAGTCTCAAGCGTATTTTAAAGCAGACCACGACAAGCGCACTTCCGCGTCCCGCGTGACACCTGCACGGTTCCCGGCGCAGCCCTCGGCTCCCCCGCGGCCCTGCGGACTCGGCCTCAGCGTGGGGCGGTGGGGCGCGGGGCAGCTGCTGCTCCCGCACAGTGGGCAGTCGGCCGATCGGTTCCTCTGTCGGTCGGTCCGTGGTCCGGCCAGCGCTCGGCGGTGACTCTGCAGCCACCAGCTGAGCATAGCAGTCCGCCGAGGAGGCGGGGTCGGCTGCCGCCGGCGCTGTCACTGTCCTACACGGCTCTCCTGCGATTGGGCCCTGCGACCGGTGCCCCTGCGGCGATTGGTCTGCCCCGACGTCACTCCCCCAAGGAGAGTGGCTAGTGGATCGTGCACCCGCCCTCGGAGGGCCGGAGTGGATCCTGCGCGACCGAGCAGCCACACTGCACGGCTGCTGCGTGCTGGTCCGCGCCGCAGGCTCAGCAGCTCTGGAGTTGTAAAGCACTTCTGAACTCGAAAATCGTTTCTCATACAAACACATGAAAGGTCTGTTGCAAAAGTAACATGTTCGGGCTGTAGCTCCTAGCAGAATCCCGGTCCGCCGGGCCGGTGCCCGCAGAAGAGGGGAGTGGGCGCCGGCAGAGGGTATAGGAAAGAGGGTGCTCAATGCAGAGTTAGCGGAGGGTTGGAATGTGGTCGCTGGCTCTTCTAGGGTGTGGACTTAAGCAACTGGTTAAATTTTCATGAACCTCCCTATCTTTATCTGCCAAGTGGGGGATATTAACAGTCTTACAAGGTAATCTAATTAAACCCTCAGTGTATATACACAGCATAGCCCCTGGGCATAGGGGGAGCCGTCAGTGCTCTCCAACACACTCACCAGGAACACGCTTGTAGCAACTGAATTGAGCTATTACTTCTTGAAGCCAGGAGGAATGCATGCGTGAGGAACCGTGGGGGCATCTCAGTAAGAAGGTGTTAGAATTTATTATGGACTTGTGTTATGTGATATTTGGAAGAGTTCAAGAAAGCAAGGCGTTATTCTGGATTGGTTGCTGTCACGAAGTGGTGGTAATTCTATGATTGGGTATCTTGATAAGTCTTATTTAGAAAGAGTCAAGTCTAGACAGAGGCTTAAGCCACAAATAATAAAGAACCAGCAGTCACACATGTTTGTCATTTTGGTGGTTAATGCCTAAATGTTGTCTGTGTTCGGACAAAATTATGATGTGGTCTTGTTATTGTCTTTGATCGTGGTTACACAATGCCCTTGTCTGACTTTGGTATTCTGTGAAATTGTTTTCTTTTTTTTTTTTTTTTTTTTTTGAGACAGAGTCTCACTCAGTCACCAGGCGCCAGGCTGGAGTGCAGTGGCGCGACCTTGGCTCACTGCAACCTCCGCTGCCCGGGTTCAAGCATTCTCCTGCCTCAGCCTCCCGAGTAGCTGGGACTACAGGCGCGCGCCACCACGCCCAGCTAATTTTTTTGTATTTTTAGTAGAGACGGGGTTTCACCATGTTGACCAGGACGGTCTCGATCTCTTGACCTCGTGATCCGCCCGCCTCGGCCTCCCAAAGTGCTGGGATTACAGGCGTGAGCCACCGCGCCCGGCCTGTGAAATTGTTTTTATCGGACAGAACACCATGGTCCAGAAAAGCTCTTAGCAACACCAAGTCCTAGCAGATAGCTCCAGGTCAGCACCTGGATGTCAGAGCTGCTTTCTCTTCCTGAGCACTCCTTAAATGACAGTTATGTCACTGAAGGTAGAGTTAAACGTCTTAGGTTTGAGTCCTCATTGCTACTTAGTAGCTGGTAATCTTGGACTTGCCACTTAATCTGACTTCACAGCTTCTTCAAATCAGCATTTTTGAAGCACTTGTTATGAGTTTCGAACAATGGAGCATGGATATTGGAAAGAAGGTATACAAACATGAATAAATGAATAAGATGTGATTTGCAAGGAAGACATAATATTTTAAATTGCAGTACTTTGTGCTAAGTACTAGATAATTCTAAATGTCATTAGAAGATGTCTTTTTTTTTTTTTTTTGAGATAGAGTCTTGCTCTGTCGCCCAGGCTGGAGTGCAGTGGTGGGATCTTGGCTCACTGAACCCTCTGCCTCCCAGGTTCAAGCAATTATCATGCCTCGGCCTCCTGAGTAGCTGGGATTACAGGTGCCTGCCACCACACCCAGCTAATTTTTGTATTTTTAGTAGAGATGGGGTTTCACCATGTTGGCCAGGATGATTTTGAACTCCTGACCTCAGGTGATCTGCCCGCTTCAGTCTCCCAAAGTGCTGGGATTACAGGCATGTGCCACCACACCTGGCTGAAGATGTCCTTTCTTATGGGGCAAAAATAATTAGTGTTCAATATACTTCGATGCTTTGCATTCCTACGGTTCCACATAAAGAAGAAAGCCAGGTTTTCTCAACGAGTTCTCCTGCTGATCTCTACGGTGACAACAGTCATTATGCAAGTCTTTTTTTTTTTCAAGTAATATTAAGTGCTTGAGTATATATTAAGGAAGACTTAATTGACTGTTAACTGTCACTGTATTAGGCACTGTGGATGACACAAAAGAAGTCAATACACCATAGTTAATCATCAAATAAATTTCCCTTTATTTGGTAAGAAAAGATGGAAAT
This sequence comes from Ateles fusciceps, assembly GCA_036589455.1. Lineage (NCBI taxonomy): Eukaryota > Metazoa > Chordata > Mammalia > Primates > Atelidae > Ateles > Ateles fusciceps. The sequence goes on along the minus strand of JAZHEH010002853.1, from coordinate 1,670,556 downwards.
ACATGTAAAGAGTTAAAACAATTCCAGAACCAGGTATATGGAAACCACCAAGACCTGTCACTCCCATTTCCCCCACAGCTACTGTTGCTCCTCCCGGGTACACACTCCAGCCTTCTTCCTTCAAAGACTCTGAGAGATGAAATCAAAAATAAAAGCTAGCGTGCAAAGAGCAGTGAGCATTCGCCAGACATAATCTCTCTGGCCGTGTTTCTGAAATGTAGATCAAGAGGTGTATTCTTCGGGGAAGGCGGTCTGCAGGATTTTGAGATTTTATGTTTTCACTTAAATGACCTGGAAATTTTAATGTTAGCATATTATGAATTGTCTTGTAACCAAGCGCTGACATTTTATTTCAGTGTCTATATTTGCATTTCTGCTTATGGTCACATTGGCTCCAAGCAGCCATAACTAAATGATGTCAGACTAATGAGAAAAGAAGTGGAATAAATAGATAAATGATATGCCCAAACTAAGTGAAGACCAAACAATGTCACATCATGCTGTTTAAGAGAAGATTCCATAGTATTCCAATAAGAGGTATGGATGGGAGACTTAAGTCACTGTCTCACACACTGAATAGACATACTGAACTCAGAAGAACATAGACATACTGTGCTGGGCAGTGCCATGTTCAAGTGGCAAAGCCGACATGGAATAGAGTAGTTACGACATTTTGTTGGTTTCAAGAAGAGGCTTGTTTACTTCTGATAAAATCGGCAAAGTAAGATGTGACGAGAAGACCTCAGTTATACCAATTACTGCTTAGTAGATGATTGTCCAAATGGTTCTGATAAGAGTAATGTGATTCAACTCCAAGCACAAATTTTTGAAGGGAAATGTAATCTAATCATATGACTTTGGTCAATAAGTTTCCAAAATAGGCCTCAGTAGGTGTTATCTACTTGAGATATTCATAACCTGATGTCAGCCTTGTCTTTCTTGACCTCTGTTGCTTTGGACACTGTGAAACAGATTCCTCCTTCTGGAAATGTTTCCTCCCTTTGGGTTCCATGACCAGACTGTCTTCCTGCTGCCCTGAGAGCTCCGACTCGGTTTCCTCTGTGAGCTTGCTTCTCAGACGATGCTGTGCTTCAGGCCCTATCTCAGCTCCTACCTCTTCTGAGTCAATGTCGTACCACAAATATGTTGACCATTTCCAAATCTCTTCTCTTGATCATTTCCATCCTCTTCTCTTGAATTTGACACCCCAGGACTTCCTTTTGTTCATATTAAAAACAAAAGCAAAATAATAATAATAATAACCCAAACTGCACCAAACTGTATACTTAAAATGTACAAATCAGTTATCATCTTCCTCACACATCTGATAGCCTCTGATAAACTTTGTTTCAGTCCGTGACATCACCTGTCCAGTTAACAAAGATGGAAACTTAGGACTTATCTCTGACTCTTTGATCATTAAATGCATTGCAAATATTTTACGTAATAAATAGAACCAGTATTATCTATACACTTTTTAGGTTTGTGGCTGTGAGGAAGATAGGGAGGCCCTTGGTTTAGTAGCATTCAGACTGAACAGCTCTTTTTTGGCTTGGCTAAGGTGAGGGGCTTGCTATTGGTCTATTGCTGAGTGGCATTTGAAAGTTGTTGAAGAGGTGAGCAAAATGCAAAGCGATCAAGGAGTTCCCTTGTAAATCAGAACTCCTGACCCTTTCCCTCTAAGGTCTCAAGTTATTACAACACTTCTGATGGCCTGGGATGGTCCTAAGAAGGCTCAGTGGTCAGAAATGTATAATAACAGCCCTCAAGGAAGAAATCCACTGTGTTGGTGGTGACGTTGGTGATGGAGTTGGTGATGGTGTCTTATCCTAGGGGAGGGTCAGTGAGGAACAGAGTCATGTGATTGTGTTACATTCTGAGCCACCACCTTAGACCCTGGGGGTCGTCAAGAGAAATGGCTGATTAACTGTAAATGCAACTGTCTGTCACTAGAGTGGTAACCAGTAACCCAGCGTCCCATGGCGTGGAGTACTCGTTGCTACAGCCTTTATGCCTGAGAGCTGAATGTCTTGTTTCCGGTACCAGCCTCACCAGAGCAGTGGTTGGAACTTGAGGCAGAGTGACTGGACTTCTCAGTTTCTTTTCTGCACGATAGTTAACAGGACTACCTCGTTTGGACTAAGTAAGCACCTGGAGGGTTTTACTTTTCAAGGAAGGAAGAGCTCAGAGAATGAGAATGCACTTCTTACAAGCAGTAGGATGGAAGCTTAGATTTGATTTATCTGTGTAGTGACTTAAATTTGGCTTATTTCCTACAGCAGCAGGTAAAAGCTCCTAGAACAGGGGATGGCAATTGGTGGGTATTCAATAATGTGTGGATTTGAATATAACTCTTGCTTAATCGGACACACCTGGTACTATCTTTGAGAAATTATAAAGGACAACCCGGCCACCACTCTGAATTGACATTTCCCCTGCAGAAGAGTCAGTCCAATCTTAACAGGCTTGGGAATAGCAGGAAGAGAGGCTTTAAAGTCAGCGAGTAAATTAAATTCCCATGCATGTGACTTCACACTATAGCCCTTGTTTAGAAGGTTAGCCCATCTGTTTCTACCTCCAGCTCCTTACCTTTACCCCAGGCCACCATTGTTTCTCACCTGCATTGCTGCACTGTTTCCTACCTGGGTAATACAACACAATCTTCTTCAGAAACCATCAATGGCTTCCCCATTGAATTCAGAATAACACTCAACCTCCTCGCCATGACCTGAAAGACCCCAAAGGATTGGGCCACATCTATTCTGCACCCTCGGCCGGCCAAACTCCCTCCCAAGTCAGGCTTGCCACACTGCTCCTTCTCTTCCTTTAGGTGTCAGCTGAAATGTCACCTTAAAGAATTCTCTATCACACCCAAAGGAGGAAAGTGTTATTCCCTAGCTCAATAACTTCTTGTTTGATTTTTTTTTAACACTTCACACTCTATATTGTTTTATATATCTGTATGTTTGCCTTTTTTGGTCATCTGTGCCCTGTACTACGATGCAGCTCCATGCATGCAGGGACCATGGCTGACTCTTGTATGACTGTGTCATGTCTAGAATTGGGGCTGGCATGCAGAAATCTTAGTCAAATGGATGAAATGAGGTGGTTTTGTTCAGTACTCCAAAATTATGGAATTATACACCTAATCTACCCTTGGGAACCACAGAGAATAATTGTCTGATGTATTTATTTTTCTAAGAAGCTGAGTTTATGACAAAAGCTCTGTCTGGCTGAATCATTTAAAATACATGTGTACCAGAACATTCAGCAAACTACCAAGACAAACGATATTCAAATATGATACATAATAATAACAGAAATGGAAAAGATTTTATTTGTAAAACCAGTGTAAAATGTGTTACTCTCAAACTCATTGTAATTCTAGCTGAAATTTCATTCTCAACTGGAAAGAGGGACAAAAATGTCCAACCTCACTACTAAGCAAATAAACACACACCAGGAGAACAATTAGGGTATCATCTTTCACATTCAAAATGAGCAAATAGTCTGTTTTTAAGATAAAATTAGCTGGGCACAGTGGCCTGTGCCTATAATCCCAGTTACTTGGGAGGCTGAGGAAAGAGCATCGCTTGAGGCCAGGAGTTCCAGACTAGTCTGGGAAACATAACGAGACCCCCTCTCTAAAACAAAACAAAACTATATGTGTGTATATATCTGCATATATACATGTAGATATGTGAACAATATATTCATTTGGCCAGCCTGAGGTAAAATGAACAAAGTGTCGTATATTCCTAGTAAAAAGTGAATTAGTATAACTTCTTTCAGAAGTGAAATTTAACAACATGCACTAAAATCATTACACATTGTCTGCTCAGCAAGTCTTACTGATGAAATAATAGACATGGTCACAGCAATTTAGCTATTTAGATTTTTATCAGGTCGTCTGTAATTTAAAAAGATCCAAATATATACCAAGATATAACTATAACTATATATATAAAACCACATGTTGTGTGACATAGAAAAAAAGAAGAAATATAAGATACATATATATATATATATATACACACAAAATAATAGGGGAACAGTGCATACATATAATTGTATGTTGAGGAAGCCCATTATATTATTTTCATAGAATATTTAATTACAAGGAAAAATTTTCAAGCCACGATATTGGCTGAAAAAAAGGCAACAAAAAGTATTTGGCATAGCACATCCCAATTTAAAAAATATATATATACATATAAATGCATAGAAAAAAGCCTATTAAATAATATATCAAATGTTACTAATAATTGTCTCTGAGGGATAGGATTATTAACAATATTTGTTTGCATATTAAATACCATAGACAGAATGACTTTCTATATTGTCCACATTTTCAGCAATGAATATGTGTTAATTTATAATCAGAAAAAGTTTAGCTAAAAAGAAATGAGAGAGGGAAACAATAGAATAATTACATGCAAAGTCATTTCTGCTTGTTAAAAAGCTTTAGGAGAAAACCAATACCTAGACCTTCTCAAAGGTTGCTGTTTTCCAAGTGCTTCTGCAAGCTTTAATGTTGAGTCAGCAACCGCATGGCAAAGTGACCTTCTGGGATGGTCATAGGTAGCCCAAGATAAGAGGATGACTCTAGCAATCAAGAGTCCTTTATCTAGAAAAGTAAAGTCAAGAATGGAGAAATAACTGTTCTGAAGTAGAGGGAGGAACTGGGGGGAACTTTTGAACTGCCTGGATCAATCTATTTAAAGCCAGACTCAGAAATCAGTGAGACTCACAGCATGTGGAAATCTGCTAGTCCAACACCCTCATCCTACCCAAAGAAAACTAAAGCCGCAGGTGAAATGACTGTGCCATCCTCCACGAACACATTGCCCTGCCCTAGGCCTGTGCCCAGGGACTGTGGACGGGGTCCTCCCTGGCACCCAGGCCTTGCTACCGTCTGTCCACCTTTGTTTTTCTAACAGAAAGTGGAGTTTTTAAGCAGGAGTTTAAGGAGGCAGTTAAGAAACTTAAGACGTTTTGAGGAAGAAGACCTTAGATTCCTGTTCACGCCGCAGGAGGATAAAATGTCCTCTCTGATCTTTCCACTCCTGCAGCCGCTCCCATCGTTACTCAGTTTTTACTATTGATGTCCTCGAGGTCACTGCACTGCCCAGGGTTATGAAAACAGGACAGTCACCAGCTCGGGGAGAGAAAGCCATGCCCTTGGGTATCTTTAAACGAAGGGAGATGGAATTTGTCTGGTCAGCATTCATTCCAATCCTGATCAGTTTTGGTTCACTTTGTTTCTATCTCCCTGCAGCCCTGAAGACAGATACGTTTGCCATATGCAGGAAACCCGTAGGTAATCAGAGTGGAATCTGTAAGTATCTCCTGCCATGGAACTTGTGAGAAAAGAAAAAGAGAAACAAGAAAAGAAAAAAAAAAAGGATCTGCAAGTGTTCAGAACACAACTAAGCAAAAGTATCCATTTTATTTATTTATTTCATTAATTTAAAATAAATAGAGACAAGATCTCACTATGTTGCCCAGGCTGGTTTCAAACTCCTGAGCTCAAGTGATTCTCCTGCCAGGGCCTCTCGAAGTGCTAGGATTACAGGTGTGAACCACCACAGCTGGCTGGCTTTTTCTTTAAAAAAAGTTTCCTTCCCCAAAGAACCTGCTATCCCACGGTACCCCCTATCTGGTGTTCCACAGGCTGCGGCTTTGTCGGATCTTCCTGAAGACTCAAGAGTCAGTTTCCAGGGCTGCAATGACAAAGGACCACAAGCTGAGTGACAGGACAGGCAGAAATGTTTTCCCCTCCAGTTCTGGAGGCCAGAAGACGGAAATCAAGTGTCTCCAGGGTTGGTTCCTCCCGGAGCGTCTGAGGGAGAATCTGTTTCATGGGCTTCTCTTAGTTGCTGGTGGCTGCTGGTGATCCTCGACATCCTCTGGCTTGTAGCATCACTCCAGTCTCTGCCTCCATCATCACGGGTATTCTCTCCGTGTGTCTGGGTCTCTAGGACCCTCTTATAAAGACATCAGTCATATTGGATTGGGGCCCACTCTAATCCACTACGACCTCGTCGTCACCAGTTATATCCCATACTGACCCTATTTTGCAAATTTTTCAAATGAGGTCACATTCTAAGATACTGGGAGTTAGGACTTCATCATGCTTTTTTGAGGACCACGATTCAACCATAATATCCCACATCTTCTATATCTACTTTCTTTCTATTCGATGGTTTGCCAAGGGTAGGGAAGCAGGAGTATTCTGCCCCAGGTACCGACAACAAGGACGATTGTCTGTAAAGAATGCATAAATGTACTAATAATGACTAAAGGATCCTCTGCTTTTTATTATCTACTTGGGCCGGCAGTTCTAAACAATATCTGTGAATAAAATAACCACCCCCATCAAATCTGTTTGTTGGTTCTAAGTAATTGCTGTGTGTGGTAGTCTAAAAATATGTCTACAAAATTTTCCATATTCTTCCCTTCCAATTCCCCTGTCTTGAATGTGGGCTGGACTTAGCATTTTTCTTTGGTAAGCAAAATGTTAGTTCATACTTAATATATTACAGAATTTGAATTCTATCTTTAAGTGAAAATTTATTATTTTTGTTAATTGTTTTAAACTAAAGAAGGAATCAAGCAAACAAGCATAAAATGAAGTGTAACGATAAAAATGTTTTTAGTAATTACTGAAAATAGTTTTGTTGTTTACAGCCAAGGGGACGTGAGACAATGATTTGGTGTGGATGCACTATGCCGCTGCTTTTACAGCACTGAAACTTGAGACTCAGAATTCTCTGAGACAGTGTATAATTTCTAGTATCTAAAAAAGACCACCACATCTTCTTCATCATGTCTGTTTCTGATGTCAGAGAGTTAGATCCTCTAAAGACTGAAATTATATCCCTCCTTTCGCTGATGAAAAATTCACCAACGATTTCTTGAGTATCAACTATGTGCTCAGAACACATCTGTGGACAAAAACTTCTGCCTTGTGAGGGTACCTTCTAGGGAAGGCAGACAGCAAACCAAAAGGTTAAAAGTAGCTGGGCAGGTGGCTCACACCTGTAATCCCAGGGACTTGGGAGGCTGAAGTGGGAGGACTGCTTGAGGCCAGGAGTTTGACACCAGCCTGGGCAACATAGTGAGATCCCATCTCTTAATTTAAAAAGAAGGTTAGGGAAAAAAAGTGAAAAAAGGACTGAAGGATGGGCATGCTGGGGTGGGGTGGAGGGGGAGGTTGTAGGATTATGCAGTTGACTAAGCAGCTCTCACTGAGGAGGGAGACTGGAGTGGAGACTTGCAGGAAGCCAGGCAGTTTGCCATGCAGATAGCTGGGAAAGCATTCCAGGAAACAGACCAGTGAAGGCATGGCCTGTGTGGATGTATACTTGACATGCTGGAGGAAGGGCAAGGAAACCAATGCGAGCAGGAAGGAGAGGGGAGAAGCTGCCTAGAAATAGGGTATAAGCTTGGAGGAGGCAGCTCTCTTCCATGGGGGAGTGCCTGTAGGCCAACTCAACTGAGAGCCCTCAAGGCCCACACTCGCAGCAGCTGGGAAATGAGGCTTCAGCCCTGAAAAGGCTCAGGGCACCACTCCCAGCATCTCCTACAGAGTTGGATTTATAGGAGTCATTCCATTTGGATAGGCAATTAAAGGAGTGTCTCTGTTTGGAAGAGAAATTATATTTAAGGGGGAAGGTGGGCGCAGTGGCTCATGTCTGTAATCCCAGCACTTTGGGAGGCCAAGGCAGGCAGAATGTTTGAGACCAGCCTGGAGTAGCATGGCAGAACCGGATCTCTAAAAAAAAAAAAAGAAAAAGAAAAAATTAGCCAGGTATGGTGGCAGGTGCCTGTAGTTTCAGTTACTCGCAGGGCTGAGGTGGGAGGATCACCTGAGCCCAGGGAGGTCAAGGCTGCAGCGAGTCGAGTTCGCACCACTGGACTTCAGCCTCATTGTCAGAGTGAGATCTTGTCTCAAAAAAAAACAAAGGTCACCTTCCTCCTCATCCACATCCTGTAATTTCTTGCACAGCCTATTCGTTATCCTTATCTCGACTGTTTAACCCACACATTTCCTGGGAGTGGACGGTACACCCTGGGGAAAGCTGTTGATGTATGTGTATGGAGTTAAGATGCCTTTAGGTCCCTGCCCCTAGCTCAGGGCTATGCTGACCATTCTGGGCCCTGCATTTAATATGCTTCAGTTTCTACTCTCACTGTCATTGCCTTTTCTGTAGCCTCCTTTAATTAAAAAAACACACACACACTTTTTTTTTGAGACAAGGACTCATTCTGTCATGGTGTGAACATGGCTTACTGCGGCCTTGACCTCCCAGGCTCAAACAATTCTCCCACCTCAGCTTCCCCAGTGGCTGGGACTATAGGCATATGGCACCACCATGCCCAATTTGTGTATTTTTTTTTGTAAAGACAGGGGTCTCACCATCTTGCCCAGGCTGGCCTCGAACTCCTGGACTCAAGTAATCCTCCCACCTTGGCCTCCAAAGGTGCTGGGATTACAGGTGTAAGCAACCTCGCCCAGCCTGTAGCCTCCTTTTTTTTACTACAGATCAATTCTGCTTCGGAATTCAGTATTCTTGCTTACCCCTGCCCCCACCCACCTCTCCTTTTACTTTTACCTGGTATAAATTATCAATCCCATATACCAGACTTGCCGAGTGGGAAAGTACAGTTCTCCAGTGAATTAACCGGTTTGCCAGGAATTTTGGCTTTGAGGAAAAAGTAAATTTGAACACTTCTAATAACTTGTCCAACTCCAAAACGTTATGGTAAGTCCTGAAAATGACACTGGGTAATGTAACATATAGTTATGACTGAATTGCTCCCCAAAATGCACTGGTTTTAGAGCTTACCTCAAATGTGACAGAAATATGTAGAGAAGAGCCTTTACAGCGGTTACGAAGATTAAATGAGGTCTTTAGAGTGGGTCCTAATTCAAGAAGACTGAGTGTCCTTATAAGAGGAGGAAGGCAGGCTGGCACCGTGGCTCATGCCTGTAATCCCAGCACTTGGGGAAGCCAAGGCAGGCTGATCACTTGAGGTCAGGAGTTCGAGACCAGCCTAACCAACATGGCAAAACCCTGTCTCTACTAAAAATACAAAAATTAGCCAGGCATAGTAGCATGCGCCTGTGGTCCCAGCTACTTGGGAGGCTGAGGTGCAAGAATCCCTTGAACCCAGGAGGTGGAGGTTGCAGTGAGCCGAGATCACGCCACTGCACTCCAGCCTGGGCAACAGAGCAAGACTGTCTCAAAAAAGGAAGCGACACCAGGGGCGGGTGTGCACAGAGAGAAAGGACACAGCAAGAAGAGACATCCCTGCAAGTCAAAGTAGACATTTGCAAATCTCAGCAGAAATGAAACCTACTGACATCTTGATCTCCAACTTCCAGCCTCCAGAAGTATGAGAAAATAACAACTCCAAAGGGCCGTCACGGCCCCAGAGCTCCCTGGAGGCCTGCTGAGGCCTGGTTGTTGCTGCTTCTCCTGTGGCCTTCACTCCTCTCAGGCGTCCACCCAGGGCCTCCTCAGTGCTCTTCCTGCGCCGGTATCTCTATTTTGGAGTGGGCTTCCTGGAAACCAGACCCATGACACGCCCTCTACCTTTCCATGTTTCTCTTCCGGGAAAAAACACTTTGGCAGCATATCAAGAAGGTGATTCTTAAAACTACAGCTTCTTCGAAGTACAAAGTTTTAGAGTGACCCATACTGGAGGGTATTTGGGTGGAGGTAAAGGAGTCTGAATAGACGTTTCCATAGGGCCTTTTTATAGGACTTGCCTGTTCTAACTCATTGTCACCTTATAGTTCTTCCTTAAATAGTCAGAGGGCTTAGAGGCGCAAATAAAAGCAAAAATTACATGCCATGTGCCCATTTCTGTTGTTCTCAGGCCAAATTTTGCTTCTTTCCCAAACTTCCAGAGGCCCCAAACAGTTTCACTTTCAACCCATTTAACCTTCTTGTACAAATTAAGAAAAGATTTGGGGTCATCACAATTTTCATTTCATTGCAGCAATGAAAATAACAATGGGCTGTATTTCTTTCTTTTTCTTTTTTTCTTATAGACAGGGTCTTGCACTGTTGCTCAGGCTGGTCTCAAACTCCTGGACGTGAGTGATCCTCCTGCCTCAACTTTCCAAAGTGTAGGAATTACAGGCATGAGCCAAGGGAGTGAATTTCATTGAGAATTTACTCTTTTGAGCCTCTATTCTCTGCAGGATACAGAAAAGGTAGATGAAAAATCTTCGCTCTAAAGTGGTTGCAAAGAAGATAGAGAAGTGAATTATATTAGACAGAAACTTGTCATTGTCACTGGAGACATGCTCAGAGGAAGGCCATTGGCCATTTTAGAGAGGACCTGATGATGGCAGCCTTGCTTCTGAAAATCAAAGTGAAGTCCAGGTTTTGTGACCCACGGTAACCTCAGCCATGGGAATCCCTCATGGTTGACATCAGACCTGTGATCATTTGTTCTGCCTCTGAAAGACTTAGCCTTGAGCGAAATGTAGGAGAAGACTGCATCTCCAACTGCCTTGGAGAGAGGTTTCCCACACCAACCTTGGTGTGGACTGTGATTTGGAAACCTCTTACAAACCTCTTGGGAAAAGGCTTTTGAGCTCTTTGGAAACAGATACGGAGTAGACATAGAGGTTATGTTTGTGATATTCATACAAAAAGGAATACATGGCCGGGCCCTGTGGCTCATGCCTGTAATCCCATCACTTTGGGAGGCCGAGGCGGGAGGATCACGAGGTCAGGAGTTTGAGATCAGCCTGGCCAACATGGTGAAACACCATCTCTACTAAAAATACAAAAATAAGTTGGGTGTGGTTGTGGGCACCTGTAATCCCAGCTACTCAGGAGGCTGAAGCAGGAGAATTCTTTGAACCTGGGAGGCAGAGGTTGCAGTGAACCAAGGTCGCACCACTGCACCCAGCCTGGGTGACAAGGTGAGACTCAGTCTCAAAAAAAAAAAAAAAAAGAAGAAGAATAACACAGTTCCCCAGTTGTTCTGTTTGTACCAGGAGCTGCTTTTATTTACAGCACCTATAACCTCAACAAAATGTTAGTATATTTATGTCTGTCTTGTTTCCTGTAGGAGTCCTATGTCTTTACAAAAAATCACATTGAGCCAAGTGTGTAACTTAGGTAATGAGTACAGGAAGTTCTCAAAGATTTAGAAGAAAACCTCTTCAAAACCGCATAGAGGCAAAACACCAAGATTTAACTGCAAAATCCATCTCCTGCCTTCTGTCAGCTCCTAGTGGAACCACAGCTCAGCGGCATATATTGTGTCTCTTCTCTTCTCTGGGAGTGTTCTACAGTGAAACGTCAAGGGAGAATTAAGCATCAGGGAGAGATTGACATGAAGTCTCACACAAGACCATATCTTGTACTTGCTATGGATTTTGAGATGGTTCTGAAGCCAAAGCTCTGGAGGCCGTCACTGGGCAATGCCAGTTTGCACGAACCTACCATCACTTTCTCTGGTTTTTGTCAAGGGTTAAGGCTTTAGGGTGTGGGGATGTTCTACAAGTCCACTGGGGCTTCTTACTGGCACTAGGGGTGATTTGGGCTGAGTTGGGCTACATACTCTGAATCAACTTAAAAGTTAAGGAGATCCCACAGAGACTATTACAGAGACTATAAATTATACTTTTTCGTTAGGATTCCCTAAAGTAACTACAATTTTGGCATGGGATTTAAAGTATGAACTAGATTTTTCAGCAAAGTCAAGACTGGCTGATTGGTTATGTATTAGCAGGTTCAGAACCCTCCTTGGGCATGCTGCATTGACTTAGATGCCTTTAATCCACTTGCACTGCTTTAGAAGTCAATACAAGCCTTCCCTCCTATTCCCTAGGTAGCGTCTGGATCTTTGTAATGTACTCAACATAGACCTTTGACGATTTTATACTCTGTTGAAAATAATGTCAAAATACATTCTTTTTCATGACTTACACTTGTCTGTATGTCCTCTGTTATTAAAAATTTTCTTTCTTTTTTTCTTTTCCTTTTTTTTTTGTTTTTGAGATGGTGTTTCACTCTTGTTGCCTAGGCTGGAGTGCCATGGCGAGATCTCAGCTCACTATAGCCTCCTCCTCCTAGATTCAAGAGATTCTCCTCCCTCAGCCTCCTGAGTAGCTGGGATTATAGACACCTGCCACCACACATGGCTAATTTTTTGTATTTTCAGTAGAGGCAGGGTTTCACCACGTTGGCCAGGCTGGTCTCGAACTCCTGACCTCGGGTGATCCACCTGCCTCAGCCTCCCAAAGTGCTGGGATTACAGGAGCAAGCTACCGCACCTGGCCTGTTTTCTTTCTTTTAAAAAAAGTTTATTCATTTGAAAGTCATTCAATAAGTTATTTTAATTTTTATAGAAGGTGGGCTTTTTTTTTTTTTTTTTTCCTTTAGGTTGGGGGGACTATTGAAGAACATGGAAGATAGTTGCATAGGTACACACATGGCAGTGTGATTTGCTGCCTTCCTCCCCATCACCTATATCTGGCATTTCCTCCCCATGCTATCCCTCCCCAACTCCCCACCCCCCGCTGCCCCTCCCCTTTTCCCCTCGACAGACCCCAGTGTGTGATGCTCCCCTCCCTGTGTCCATGTGTTCGCATTGTTGAACACCCGCCTATGAGTGAGAACATGCGGTGTTTGATTTTCTGTTCTTGTGTCAGTTTGCTGAGAATGATGGTTTCCAGGTTCATCCATGTCCCTACAAAGGACACGAACTCATCGTTTTTGATGGCTGCATAATATTCCATGGTGTATATGTGCCACATTTTCCCTGTCCAGTCTATCATCGATGGGCATTTGGGTTGGTTCCAGGTCTTTGCTATTGTAAACTGTGCTGCAATGAACATTCGTGTGCATGTGTCCTTATAGTAGAACAATTTATAGTCTTTTGGATATATACCCAGTAATGGGATTGCTGGATCAAATGGAATTTCATTTCTAGGTCCTTGAGGAATCACCACACCGTCTTCCACAATGGTTGAACTAATTTACACTCCCACCAACGTGTATTTGTAGGTTTTTTCTGTTGTTTTTTTTTTATGTTTTCTTGGCATCTTGCGGTGCTAGTTTTGTTAAGTGTGTTATTGTTATTTTTTTTGGGGGAGGGCCCCGCCCCCGGTCCGGGGCCGGGGGCCGGGGTACTTTTTAACATCTAAAGGAAAGTAGGCTTTTCTGCACTTGTAGTAAATTCTGTGAGAAGAAATGAGTGCAAACCATTCACTCAACGATGCCTAGTGAAAACAGAGGCCAAGCACAGTGGCTCACACCTGTAATCCCAGCACTTTGGGAGGCCAAGGCTGGAGGATAGCTTGAAGCCAGGAGTTCTGAGACCAGCTAGACACATAACAAGCTCTTGTCTCTACAAAACATTTTTTAAAAAATTAGCCTGGCATGGCAGCATGCACCTGTAATTCCAGTGACTTGGAGGGCTGAGGCAGGAGGACTGCTTGAGCCCAAAATCTCAAGGTTGTAGTGAGCTGTGATTGTGCCACTGCACTCCACCTTGGGCGAAGGAGCTCATCAATTGACGTTGATGTCCCTATACTATAGTTTTCTTTGAAATTTACAATTTCATGTAACATACACACATGCTCATCAGTTTATATGTCTCCACATACACAATATTAACACTACATCTTTCGTATATATACACATACATATATTTAATTATTACATATTTTGTATATGCATATTTATCTGGTTCTACATGTGTATTTATATAATGTCTATTTATATTTATAAAATCAAATGATGATTGGGAATACTTTTTTTTTTAATTTGTAGAGGGGGTGTCTCACTCCATTACTCAGGCTTGTCTTGAATTCCTGGCCTCAAGCGATCCTCCGGCCTGGCCTCCTCAAAGTGCTGGGATTACAAGCGTGAATCATTGCACCTGGGCAGACATCTTTTAATGTTGAATTTGAAATGATCAGTTTCCTTAATTGCTAATTTTAAGCTACATTAGAAAAACTGGATAACTATTTGTGTGAGCTCCTTGGGACAAGCAATTCTGCAAAATCCACTTCTGCGCTTAGACCTAGGATTTTCTTAACCATCCCAGAATAGGGATCTCTATCCTGTTTGAGAGGAGACGCTACCTTTCATTTTCTAAAGCCTTGTGCACTCTCAAAGTAAAAGGAGAGAGGTGATAGAGAAAATCTTGAGGTGCTTGAGATCTCTGACAGTTATGCCGCCTCCTAGCTGGGAATCTGCAAACTGAGTGGAAAGTAAAGGGGGAAGGGGTGGAGCTGTGGTGGTAACCACCTTTCACCAGGGCCAGTGTTCGCCGGGGGGCTGGGCTCCAGCTTGGGCATGCAGTGGTGTACCTAGGGTATCTAACACCATGTGTCTTCTATACACAAAATTATTTCCACTACTCATGTAATAATCAGTAATAATCATTATTCTTTCAATTAAAAAGGATATGTTTTAATTTTAGAGGTATTATTTAAGTTTTATAAAATATTACAGGTATAAACTAAAATTGCAATTACCAAACAAAAAAAAATATCACACTTTACAGGTGGCACTCAGTTTCACTCTTTTACATTTTAAGCACACAAAAAAAATTCCAGCTGGGCAAGGTGGCTCATACCTGTAATGCCAGCACTTTGGGAGGTCGAGGTGGGAGGATTGCTTGAGGCCAGGAGTTCAAGACCAGACTTGACTGCATAGTGAAATTTTATCTCTACATTTTTTTTTCTAAAGCCAGGCATCCCAGATACTTAGGAGGCTGAGGTGGGAGAATCACTTCAGCTCAGGAGGTCAAGACTGCAGTGAGTTATGATCATGTCACTGCACTCCAGCCGGGAGTTCCAAAAAAAAAGAAAAATTTTCAACTCTATTAGGGTTCTCTAGAGGGACAGAACTAATAGGATACATACATACATATATATATATATATATATGGGAGTTTATTAAGAAATATTGACTCATATATATATATATATATATATATATAAATGGGAGTTTATTAAGAAGTATTGACTCACAGTATCACAAGGTGAAGGTGAGGTCCCACAATAGGCCATCTGCAAGCTGAGGAGAAGCACGGAAGCCAGTCCAAGTCCCAAAGCTGAAGAACTTGGAGTCTGATGTTCAAGGGTAGGAAGCAGCCAGCACGGGAGAAAGATGTAGGCTTGGAGGATAAGCCAGGCTAGTCCTTCCACGTTCTTCTGCCTGCTTTTATTCTGGCACACTGGCAGCTGATTAGATGGTGCCCACCCAGGTTAAGGGTTGATCTGCCTTTCCCAGCCCACTGACTCAGATGTGAATCTCCCTTGGCAACACCCTCACAGACACATCCAGGATCAATACTTTGCATCCTTCAATCCAATCAAGTTGACACTCAGTGTTCACCATCACACAAGTCATCACATAAAATGACAAAATCCAAGTATTGCAAGTTCTGCTTCATCTTTAGAATCACCATGCTCTCCTCGGTTATTTCAAATCCACCTCAGTCTCACTCTGTGGTCCAGGCTTCAGTGCAGAGGCACCATCTCGGCCCACTGCAACCTCTGCCTCCCGGGTTCAAGCGATTCTCATGTCTCAGCCTCTTGAGTAGCTGGAATTATAGGCACCTGCTACCATGCCTAGCTAATTTTTGTCTCTTTAGTAGAGACAGGGTTTCACCATGTTGGCCAGGCTGGTTTCAAATTCCTGATCTCAAGTGATTCACTTGCCTTGGCTTCTTAAAGTCCTGGGATTATAGGCGTAAGCCACTGTGCTCAGCCTTTTAAACACAGTAGAGGGGGTGGTACCACAGGGTTGCAGCCAGGTAATGGGCCGGAAGCAAACTTGAGTGATTCCAAAATGTTACCAATTTATTCTCAAAACACCTTCCTGTGGATGAGTCCTGGTAAGCCAGAATCACTGAGAATTCTCCCAGAGTTAACTTCTGTATGCATGAGATGATGATTATGAGAGAATAAGTAATTCAAGTGTATTAATTGGAAACTTACATATATAGTAGTAAAACTCACCAATAACTGCAGCAATTGTTTAGAACATACACCACAAAAAGATTTCTCAGGAAGGTGCATTTGCATTGTGTAGAATTGCTAGTATCATTGGTTTTAGGATTTTTTTTTGTCTCTGCTTGTGATGCATCCCCTATTACCTAGCTTGGCTCCCTCTCCCACTCCAAGTCTGGGAATCCAGACTTGGAAGATATAGACTAGTATTGGTGTATGACCTTGAGAAATTGACCAATATTGTGGTTGCTGACTTATTAGTGAAGTGGAAATGATGACACTTCTCTGCTGACCTCATATAGCTGTTAAGGAGATTCCAGAACTGTGGGCCTGAAACATGTCTACGTAGGCTAATCTGTTCTCGGAGCCCATGACATTGCAGTTTGCCACAGTAAGGGCCTCTCAGGCTCATCTTGGGCATCCAGGGTGCACCTGCTGCTTTTGTCACCTGTCTCCTGGCTGGCTCCTCTGTCTGCTTACTGAATAGTGTGGGTATTTCCCCCAGCTTCTCGCATTGGCTCTGGACTCCTCTCACTTCCCTCTCTTCTGTCCCTTTTCCTCCTTTCTCTCTCTGCTGAGCTTACCCACTTTCTGCTTTTACTAATTAGCCCAACAACAGCTCCCAAATCCACCCTTCCCTTGAATGCCAGGCCAGCATTTCCAACAGACTGCTGTCTTCCGTAAGTCAGATGAGCACATTCAAAAATGGAAACTTCTATCTCTTCCCCTCCCTTCACAGCAGCATTTCAGGAACCCAAACCTGAAACTTCAGAGTCTGCGCCACACCCTCTTTTTATTAGTCTTTACACCCAAACAGAAATGAACCAGAGTGGGCAGAGGCGACAGCTGTGGAGGGGCTGTGGAGTCAGCTGGCTGGAGTCAGATCCTGGCTATACCACGTCTGCCCTTGAGAAAGTGTTTCAATGTCTGAATCCTAGACTTTTTTGTTTGTTTGATAGTTTGTTTGTTTAAATAGGCAGGGTCTCACTCTGTCACCCAGGCCCAGACTGGAGTGCAGCGGTGCGATCTTGGCTCACTGCAGGCTTGGCCTCCCAGGCTCAAGTGATCCTCCCACCTCAGCCTCCTGAGTAGCTGGGACTACTGGTGCACACCACCATGCCCAGCTAATTTTTGTATTTTTTTGTAGAGAAGGAATTTTACCATGTTGCCCTGGCTGGTCTTGAACTCCTATGCTCAAGCAATCTGCCAGCCTCAGCCTCCCAAAGTGCTGAAATTATAGACGTGACCCACTGCACCCAGCCTTAAAAGTGAGTTTTAGCTAGTATTTTTCTATCTCCTACCTGAAAAACAGTCACAGAGATAATAATTTATTTTTTGTGTCAAGTCCTTTTCCTTTAAGGGATATGGAATAATTTTTTCAACTATTTTTTAAAATCGTGGTAGAACACACATAACACAGTTTATCGTCTCAAACATTTTTTTAAGTGGACACGTCAGTGCCATTGAATACACTCACATTCTTGGGCAACCATCACCACTGTCTCCAGAACTTTGTATTTTCCCATACAGAAACTCTATCCATGAAGCAGCTCCCTATTCTCTCCTCCCCCAAAGCCCCTGGCGACCACCATTCTACTTTCTGTATGTGTGAAGCTGACCACTCTAGGTACTTCATATAAGCGGAACCATACAGTATTGTCCTTTTGTGACTGGCTTATTACACTTAGCATAATGTCTCCAAGGTTCATCCATGTTGTAGCATGTCAGAATTCCTTTTTTTTTTTTTAAAGATGGAGTTTCGCTCTTGTCGCCCAGCCTAGAGTGCAATGGCACAATCTCAGCTCACTGCAACTCCTGCCTCCTGGGTTCAAGCGATTCTCCTGCCTCAGCCCTCCCGAGTAGCTGGGATTATAGGCGCCCACCACCATGTCCCAATAATTTTTGTATTTGTGGTAGAGATGGGGTTTCACCATGTTGTCCAGGCTGGTCTCGAACTCCTGAACTCAGGTGATCTGCCCGCGTCGGCCTCCCAAAGTGCTGCGATTACAGGCATGAGCCACCACACCCAGCCAAAATTTCCTTCCTTTTTAAGGCTGAATCATGTTCCGTTGCACGGATAGACCACATTTGGCTTCTCCACTCATCCTGTCAGGCACTTGGGTTGCTTCCACCTCTTGATTGTGAGTGATGCTGCTAGGAACATGAGTGTGCAAATGTCTCTTCCAGTCCCTGCTTTCAAGTCTTTTGGATGTATACCCACAAGTGGAATTTCTGGATCATATGGTAAGTTTATATTTAACTTTTTGAGGAACTGGCATACTGATTTCCGTAGGGGCTGCACTATTTTACATTCACACTAAACGTACAGGGGTTCCACTTCCTCCTCATCTTACACTTCTGTTTTTTAAAATAACATTTTTTAAAATATGAAGAATTAACTAGGTTTACTCAGTGCTTCTCTAAATGTATTCTGAAGATCACTCCTCAGAATCATCTGGTGGAGTGCTTATAAAAATGTGGACTCCTAACCCCACCTCAGACCAAGCAGAACCTCTGAGACTGGATCACAAAGTGTGGCCGTGTGTGTGTGTGTGTGTGTGTGTGTGAGATACAGGGTCTCACTCTGTTGCCCAGGCTGGAGTGCAGCGGTGCCATGATGGCTCACTGTAGCCTCCAACTCCTGGGTGCAAACGATCCTCCTGCCTCAGCCTCCTGAGTAGCTGGGACTATAGGTGTGTGCCACCATGCCCAGCTAATTTTTAATTTTTTTTGTAGAAATTGGGTCTCACTATGTTGCCCAGGCTGATCTCGAATCCTGGCTTCAAGTGATCCTCCCGCCTTGGCTTCCCAAAGTGCTGGGATTACGGGCGTGAGCCACTGTGCAAAGCCTGAAGTGTGGCTTTTAAACAAGCTCCTATAGGCACTGCCTCCTCCACCCACAGGCAGGCCTCCTGCAGGTGGGGTTCTGGACATGATTAGCTGAGGGGAGGAGGGATAGGAAGGGGAGAGGACTTCCTGCCCCCCTGAAGCTCCAGTACATAGGAGAACTCAAGCCCCAGCCATCAGGATACTCTCATATGTAGTCAAAAGACCACAGAAATTAAAGATTGCGATCGTCCATATTGTTTTTTCAAGCCTTCAATCTTTTCAGTCATGATCTACCAAAAAAATCAAATCGAGGTCTGGAAGCATGACATTTTTAGCTGAGGAAATGCTCTTGACCAAAACCAGATTTTGACTGGCGATACTCAAGTGAAATACCCTATTATCGGCTTCCGACAGATCTCAGCAGAGCCATTCTCTGGCATTAGGGAAGCAATCTCCACGAGGGCCACTTCCCCCGGCCACAGTGCCTACTGTGAGATGAGTCATGCCTTTTGTCTTGTGCCTGGAATTAGGGGATGTTTATGAAAAGTTGATGTAAATACTAGTCATAATTCCTCTCTTCACAGATTCTTTATTTCAGAAAATGAGTATTTCATCACGTACAAACGTCATATCACTTCCAGCCCCATTGCCACCTGGAAATGCTGTTTCTGCTGTTTTACTAGGGTTATTTAAAGGCTGTTGAGAACCCTCCAGAGAACACAGTTTCTGGGATGCCACCAGAAATATTGAAACATTCGCATCAACTGTACCGTAGAGAAAAGGCATATTTTTCCTTCCCATCATGGCTGAGGCCTTTATAAGAAAATAAAAAGGCAGATTAATAAGAGAAAATCATGCGAGTGTATTTGATATAAGTTTTACATGATGCAGGAGACTTTATAAGGAAACACCCAAAGCAATCAGTAGACCTGTGTATTTTTCATGTTCATTTTGATGAAGAAGTAGATAGTGGTGGAGAGGTACAATTGAATAAAAAACAAGTATGGGCTGGTGGTAACGCAGTGTGGGGAACTCCACAGCGCCTGTTTACACTCCTCTCTGTGGTCCTATGTCTTCAGAGATAAGGATGTTCCTTTGCCTGGGTAGAGGGAGGGCGCCTCTTGAATAACAGTCTGAGGTCTGTCTTCAGGGGAAGGTTCGGAGACTCTTTCTCTGGTGCTACGGGCTGCTTCGGGGGAGAAGAGCGAGAGGAAGATGAGAAGGACCTTCCTGTTGCTGCTGTCTCCAATGCCAGGGTGCCGTGTTTTGGGGTAGTGTGTCTTGAACCCCATCATTACCAATTTTATCTTTTGAGGGCCGAGAGGAGATTCTTGAGATTAAGAAGTAAGTGCTAATGAAAGGCAAAGTATCTTTCTATTTGGCAGGTTCTCGCTCTGTGGCCCAAGCTGGAGTGCAGTGGTGTGATCCCAGCTCACTACGGCCTCGATCTCCCAGGCTCAGGTGATCCTCCCATCTCAGCCTCCCAAGTATCTGGGAATACAGGCACGTGCCACTACGCTCAGCTAATTTTTAATTTTTTTTTTTTTTTTTTTTTTTTTGTAGAGATCAGGTCTTTCTGTGTTGCCCAGACTGGTCTCTAACTCCTGGGCTCAAGCAATCCCCCCCAGCCTCAGTCTCCCAAAGTGCTGGGATTACAGGCTAAGCCACCGCGCCCAGCCCCAAAGGATTTACTTAAATGCAGCCTCCATGAATTTAAGTACAACATCTATGTACTTGCTTCATTTAAATTCCCAAAGCAGATGAGATGGAATTGATACATACATCATGATGACATTTCTCATAGCACAATAAAACTTAACCTTCAAAGTAAACCACTCCACTATTGAACGTTAGCATTTTAAGGTGAAGCATGATGGTTCATACCTTTTAAAAAATAGAGAGTGGGTCACATCAGCGTTCTCCCCTCGGTGCCATCTCAGCCTTCTACTGACTCCCTCAGACACAGGCACTAGACCAACCCAGATGAATGTACTCAGGCAGGACATACTCCAGACTTCCCAGCTAGTCTCAAACAAAACAGAGCAGAACAAAAACCACAACATCCCACGGAATTCCTGTCAACAGACATAATGTTATGTAAATGACCATCTAACCTATGTGATACTTGGCCAATTGTTACGGGAAAGGGGTCCGGATCCAGACCCCAAGAGAGGGTTCTTGCATCTCATGTAAGAAAGAATTCTTGCATGTGAGTCCACAGAGTAAAGTAAAGCAAGTTTATTAGGAAAGTAAAGGAATGAAAGAATGGCTACTCCATAGACAGAGCAGCCCTGAGGACTGCCCATTTTTATGGTTATTTCTTAATGATATGCTAATCAAGGGGTGGATTATTCATGCCTTTCCTTTCTAGATCATATAGGGTAACTTCCTGACGTAGCCATGGCATTTGTAGACTGTCATGGCACTGGTGGGAGTGTAGCAGTGAGGACACCCAGAGGTCACTCTCGTGGCATCTTGGTTTTGGTGGGTTTTAGCTGGCCTCTTTATTGCAACCTGTTTTATCAGCAAGGTCTTTATGACCTATACTTTGTGCTGACCTCCCATCTTTATGACCTATACTTTATGACCTATACTTTGTGCTGACTTTGTGCTGACTTAGAATGCCTTCACCATCTGGGAATGCAGCCCAGTAGGTTTCAGCCTTCTTAGCCGGCTCCTATTCAAGATGGAGTTGCTCTGGTTCACATGCCTCTTACACAATGGTGATGGGGAGAGAAAGAGAGTTAGAAATAAAATGATCAATTTATGGAGAAACCCAGTCCCTACAGACAGCATCCTCTTTTGGGAAAAGCCTGGGGGTGGGGCTGCGTCAGTGCCATAAACATTTCCCTCTCATTTTTCTTCCCATATTTCTGGTCCTGCCTGCTGCTTTATTTCACAAGAATCCATTAGTTAAATTTTGTCAGGGATGAAAGGTCATTTTGTGCCAGTGGCCTGGCATGGAGCATATCAGGGGCTGTGGGCATCTGGTGAGTCAAAGTTCAAGGCAAAATTGATAGTCTGGGAGAAATAAGTATACTGATTATGGAAGTAAGCATTTAAAACTGATTTTTTAAAAAATATATACTTTTAGGAGCTACAGGGACATACTGAAATGAACTTACACTTTTTAAGTACAGTTTCATTCATATACACACATTGTTTTATAAAGGCGTGGAGGAAGATGAATTAATACTTGGGCGGTTGGTGCTAATTTGACTGTTAGAGAGAAGGCAGGCTGGGAGGAGGCTGGATTGTCCTTTGTTCTGTTCAATAGAGGGCAGTAGCAATGACTTCTTTCACAGAGGTTTAAAACTCTGGAGAACAAGGTCTCTCAGATTTTAATGTGGGGGACATTGTCAGTTGCAGGTTCTCATTTAGCAGGTCAGGTTGGGGCCCGAGATTCTGCACTGCAAACAAGCTCACAGTCATCGCTGCTATTGCTGGTGGAAGGAGCGCACTGTCTCAGTGTGGCATTACTGAACGAGTTGAATTTGTGCCTCATTAAAATGACACTTGTGCCAAGACGCAAACAGGTGCTTTGCATCCTCTTAGAGCTGTTAACCTGCTTGGCTCTCTTATCAATCAGTTGGAGTCCTTGTTTGTTTTGAGATTTAAAGTGTGCTTTATACTTTCCAGTGCGGTTGCAGAGTGCAAATGAGGCTTGGCGTGGGTGATGATTCAACAGCTTCTCAGACACATTAGTGTTCTCTTTTTTTTTTTTTCTCAAATGGAGTCTCACTGTATTGCCCAGGCTGGAGTGCAGTGCACGATCTCGGCTCACTGCAACCTCCACATCCCAGGATCAAGCAATTCTCCTGTCTCAGCTTCCCAAGTAGCTGGGATTACAGGTGGTGCCACCATGCCTGGCTAATTTTTGTATTTTTAGAAGAGACAGGGTTTCATCATATTGGTCAGGCTGGTCTTGAACTCATGACCTCAGGTGATCCACCTGCCTCGGCCTCCCAAAATGCTGGGATTACAGGCATGAGCCATGGTGCCCTGCCAGTGTTCCCATTTTATAGAGAAACCCAGTCCCTATAGATAGCATCCTCTTTTGGGAAAAGCCCGGGGAGTGCGTCAATACCATAAACATTTCCCTTTCATTTTTCCTCCCATATTTCTGGTCCTGCCTGCTGCTTTATTTCACAAGAAGCATTAGTTAAATTTTGTCATGAATGAAAGGTCATTTTGTGTCAGTGTCTTGGCATGGAGAACACCAGGGACTGTGGGTACTCAATGAGTCAGAGATCAAGGCCAAAGCCATGAGGTCCCACGTAGAGAGGTTGCAACCAAATCTCAAGATCTGCCAGGGCTGAGCGTTCATCTTTGCATAAGATTATTTTCTTTATTACTGGATATTCATAAAGAGTCACAGGACTGTGAGCAAAATAGTGTCAAATATTTTCTCTTCCTAAAATTCAAATATACCACCCCCTCTGTGACCTCAGGACCCACAGGTATCTGGTAACTTCAGGATTCAGTTGCAAGTTCTTAAACTGGTAACAGTGCTGTACCCGAGCGAGTCAAGGAATGCCCCACACTCTGAGGAGGAATTATGAGTCCCTTATTAAGCAGGAGACTGAGAGTGGCTAACGCCCAAAATTCTCTCGGCCCTGAAGAAAAAGTTAGGTGGTCTTTTATACACTAGTTTTAACAGGAAGGGGGGGAACCTAGCTGAAACAAAGTTTTCACAAAGGCAGAGTAAGCAAAAAGTTAAAAAGAAAAACTGATATGTAAGAAATGAAACAGTGCCAGTGTGAGGAGTACAGCTGTCATGAAAGACACACAACTTATAGATAAGGCGGGCTCTGGGCACTCACTGCAGCTGCATTTTCAGGCTCTGCTGATACCACTTTACTCGGCCTCTTATCAACAAAGGCATTTCTGGGTGCCCAGAGTGAGTCTGACCTTGCTTTATACTATAGTTACGTACTTAATGGGGAGAAGGTTACTAAAATGCAGAAGCCAAGATGGAGTCTGTTCAGCTCAAAAAGGCTAACATAGAGCCTGAACAGCTTTTAGTCAGGGAAAGGGAGAGTTCGTTTTAGGTGGCAAAAGCAGGGTATCACACCAGCACGGTAGGTTTCAGTCGTCCTTGGCCACTCACCGGCAGCTCCATCCAGCCCTTTACCCACGTGCACCTATACCTACTAAAACATTACCAATGTGAAAAGATAAATTGAGGCACTTTAAAATCTTAAAGAGTTTATTTGTCTTATTTATGAACAGGGAGCTCCAGACCTCGGGCAGTTTGGGGCTCCGGCAAGAGGTGGGGGTCGGGGGTTGGGGAGAAGTCTTTTACAAGACCAGCTCACTCAGAAGCAAGACAAAAAAAAAAAAAATACTTGATTTGTCAAAGTACAGTAATAGCCTCATTTGGATTATTCCAGTGAAAAGTCCCTGGTTAGAGGTTGGTTGGTGGTTTCTGATTGGTTAAGGCAACCACTGACGTTGAGTTGGGTTCTGGATTGCTCACCTAGGAACCCAGGGCATGGGAGCAACCCCAACCTAAAGGCCTCCTAATTAATTATTATTATTATTATTTTTGAGATGGAGTTTCACTCTTGCTGCCCAGGCTGGAGTGCAATGGTGTGATCTCCGTTCACCGCAACCTCCGCCTCCCACGTTCAAGTGATTCTTCTGCCTCAGCCTCTCAAGTAGCTGAGATTACAGGCATGTACCACCACGCCTCACTAATTTTGTATTTTTAGTAGAGACGGGGTTTCGCCATATTGGCCAGGCTGATCTCGAACTTCTGACCTCAAGTGATCCACCCGCCTTGGTCTCCCAAAGTGCTAGGATTATAGGTGTGAGCCAATGTGCCTACCCCCTAATTAATTATTTTTAACACCTGTGATCATTGTTGAGTCCACTTTATGTGGGTCTTTAGTCCAAGATGCACAAAGTTAAAAAGGGCCGTTTCTGGTGACCGCTATGCTTCCTCCACATTCTTCTTTTTTCTCTTTTTTTTTGAGATGGAGTCTCTGTCACCCAGGCTGGAGTGCAGTGGCATGATCTTACTCACTGCAACCTCCGCCTCCCGGGTTCAAGTGATTCTCCTGCCTCAGCCTCCCAAGTAGCTGGGACTCCAGGCGTGTACCACCACACCCAGCTAATTTTTACATTTTTAGTAGAGATGGGGTTTCACCATTTGGCCAGGCTGGTCTCGAACTCCTGACCTCATGGTCTGCCCACCTCGGCCTCCCACAGTGCTGGTATTACAGGCATGAACCACCGTGCCTGGCCAATACTTCCATATTCTAACATCCAATTTCCTTTACTCAATACCATTTACTCAATGTCATAGCCGTGAGGGCTACACTTATGTGAATAGTCCAATCTTCCTTCTTCCTGGGCACATACTGCTCTGGTTTGGAGGCGGTCTCTCGCCACCAAAACTCAAGTTGAAATTTGAGTAGGATCTCTGTTGAATAGATTAATGCCCTACCAAAGGAGCGTGTGAGTGTTCTCTCTCCAGGCAATGAATTTGTTCCCATCAGAGTGGTGTTTGTTTGTTTGTTTTTTAATGATACAGTCTCACTGTGTTGCCCAGCCTGGTCTTTAATTTCTAGATTCAAGTGATCCTCCCACGTCAGCCTTCTGAGTAGCTGGTACTACAGGTGTACACCCTGCAAGAGCGGGTTGCTTAAAAAGTCTGGCTTCCTTGGTTTCTCTCTCTTCCTTCCTCTCTCACCACGTGTTGTCTTTGCACACACCTGCCCCCGTCCACTTTCTGCCATGAGCAGAGGCAGCCTGAGGGCCTCACCAGATGCAGCTGCACAGTCTTGAACCTCTCAGTCACCAGAACTGTAAGCCAAAAAAACTTCCTTTTTTTTTTAATAAATTACCCAGCCTCATGGGCTAAGACACAAGCTAAGTTTGTATTTTGTTGCCTTTTTAAAAAATAAGCATATCATACCACTTGCTTTGGCCAATGAAATGTAGGTAGTAGTTATATGAGACTTCCAGGTGGCAACATGAAGAGCCTGTGTACAATTCTGTTCTCATCCTTTCAGCATCGTGGAAGCATTTACCTAAGGGGACCCTCCGTCAGCCCATCAGAGTCCTTGGATGGTTGCAATGAGAAGAGCACTCCCATCACCCATAAAACCTGTAATTCACACTGCACGTGGTCTGTGAGCCTCGAATAAGCCCTCGTTGGGTTAAGTCACTGAGATGTGTGTGTGTGGGTTGGGGGGGGATGTTACAGCAGCCTAACCTATTTTATTCCAGCAAATCCACCGGCATCTAGCTGGTGGTATAATCAACCATCTGTGAGTACAGAACTGCCAGGAAACTACCCATTGGCATAGTCTTTATTTTCTATTGTAGTGTGGGAAGTGTTTATGAGGGGTGGGTTTTTCCAGGTGAAGGAAACAACGATCATAACCACCATGAGGAATCATTTCCTCATCTTCCCAAACAGCTGGCAGTTCAGTCGCGAGCTGGAATGAATTCTTGTGCATGGTAAGGACTCCACAAATATTTGTTTATTAAAAAAATTAACTGTCCACAACGCATTACTGCTCATTCTTCCAACACCTCCCTCAAGGGCACATAGATATTGGATGGAGACCTAGCCAGTCTGCAATGACAGCTGGTAAAAGACTAACAAGTACAGTTAACCACAGAGTCAGGTGACGCCCTTCTCTAAAGGGAGGATAAACTCAAGTGCACAGGGGTAGTGTTGTGTTTGTTGGCTGGTTTTGTGGGAAGAATCCTGTACTCAACAGTGTGGTGTTTTATTGTTTCTGTTCCACTCATTCATTTGGAACCCAGGCTGGTGTAGAAGCTCAGGCATCATTTGGCATTTTTCTTGTCATGGACCTGCCAGTTCTTCTAGTTCTTGACTTTCTGACCCAGAATCCTCCTGGACATTTTCTACTCACCACATCTCACTTCCACTACCATTACCAGGAGCTGGTAACGACAAATCTGGGCATTTCATGGGCATTCTCTGCCATGTCTTTCTTCAATCCTTCCTGAATTTGAAATGAATGTGAATAAAGAAAATATTCACTTATTAATTTTCCCTATTGTTTAAAATTGTTGACTTATTTGCATAGAGCGCAATTCAGAAATGACATGTGGCTGGGTACAGCTCGGGACCAGCCTGGGCAACATGGCAAAACCTGTCTCTACAACTGATACAAAAATTACCTGGGCATGGTAGCATGCACCTGTGGTCTTAGCTACTCAGGAGGCTGAGGTGGGAGGATTGCTTGAGCCAGGAAGGATGAGGCTGCAGTGAGCCAAGATCGATCATGCCACTGCATTCCAGCCTGGGTGACATAGTGAGACCCTGCCTCCAAAAAAAAAAAAAAAAAAAAGAAAAGAAAAGAAAAAAGAAGGAAGGAAGAAAGGAAATGACATTGACACTGACATAATGATATATGTAAGACTGAAAAGATTTTGCTGCATGAGATATGGTATTGTGAAATGATTCAGATTTTGGTCTCTGAGCTCAGGTTGCCTGGGTCCAAATCCCACTCTGGCACATAGCTGGGTGATCTTGGACAGCTTACTCAGCCTCTCTGGGTCTTACTTTTTTTCATCTATCAAATGGGGTTCTGATCATGTATCTTTCATTGGCTATTGCTGTGTGCATTAAATGAGTTAAATGCACACAGCATTTAAAGTCCTTTGAAAGGTGCTTGGGACATTGCAAGTGTTAAAAACATTGTACTGATAGACTGGACAGAGAAAATGTGGCACATATACACCATGGAATACTATGCAGCCATAAAAAATGATGAGTTCATGTCCTTTGTAGGGACATGGATGAACCTGGAAACCATCATTCTCAGCAAACTGACACAAGACCACAAAATCAAACACCGCATGTTCTCACTCATAGGTGGGTGTTGAACAATGAGAACACATAGACACAGGGAGGGTAGCATCACACTCTGGGGTCTGTCAGGGAGAAATAGGGGAGGGACAGCGGGGGACGGGGGAGTTGGGAGGGGATAGCATGGGGGAGAAATGCCAGATATAGGTGATGGGGAGGAAGGCAGCAAACCACACTACCATATGTGAACCTAGGCAACAATCTTACATGTTCTTCACATGTACCCCAAAACCTAAAATGCAATTAAAAAAAAAAGACAGCATGGTACTTTTTGGTAAATGTTTATTCAACAAATTAAATCATGGATAAGCCTCAAAAAAAAAAAAAATTGTACCCTATATAGGCCAGAAGGAAGACACCAGAGCCGATGGTACAGGCCATGGTGTCTGACTGCCTCTGTGGTCTCAGGCAAGGAAATGTCCTCTCTATGCATCTATTTCCTCATCTGGCAATGGGGGACAATACCAGTCCCCATTTCCTTTAGAGGAGTTTTGTGAGGCGAAAATGAAATTGCGTGTGTAAAGCTCTAGCAAACAGTGTTGGCACATACAAAATGCTCCAGTGATACTACTTATTTTATTATTACGATTTCAAAACTCCGCATTTAAATAAATCTGCCACCTCCTTTCCAAACACCTTATACTTTCCCCTTCTTTTAGCAGCATTTCTCTCATAGGTTGAAAGATCCAATGCTTGATGTCGTCCAGTGTTTCTTTGATGGGCTAGTTTCTTTGATCCAGGGAGATGCCGCGTTTATGTTGGCTGTCAACAGGCCAACGTCCAGGAATTACTATTTTTTTGAATGATCTAATGTCCTTTTCCAGAAATTCTCCAAAGAACAAACTTCTCTGGGGACAAAATAAATTTGAGACTTCCATTAGTTCTTGCAAAGACTTTATAGCCCATCTCTCAGATGCTAACACTTTCCTGCACATTCTGACCTGGTGCCTTGGCTCTGACGTCTAAAATGAGAATTGTTTGGGTGTACTCCATACATTCTGTTTGTTCTGAGGTATGTTTTGTACTGGAAGTTTAAAGGAATTGCTTTATGTCTACCGTAACTTGTTTTTCTATTCTATGTCTTTATTCAGGTTGGTTTCCTACTTTATTTTACAGTTCTCACAAGTGCCCTACAAAGTTTCTTTGGTGAAATCACCAAATGTTTCAGAATTCAACAGACGTTATTAACTGTTCTTTCACCTTCCAAGAAACTCCACATTCATCTCAGTTCCCTGTATTGAAAAAGTCTCTGAAAATATTACAGGCATGGACATATACTTATTATGAGGAAATCAGCATTTCTTTTTATCTCTTAACTATTATGACATTTAATCAAATTTCTTGGTCAAGGCAAGTACTAACTGTACTTCTCTCAAAATATTAGCACTATATTTCTTCAGAGATAACACTAAGCCTGGACAATAGCGCATGACCCCATCTTTAAAAAATTTTTTTAAGTTAGCTGGGTGTGGTGGTGCACACCTAGACTTTCCAGCTACTTGGGAGGCTCAGACCAGAGGACTGCTCGAGTCCAGGAGTTTGAGGCTGCAGTGAGCTATGATGGTGCCATTGCACTCCAGCCCCTGGGCCACAGGGAGAGAGACCCTGTCTAAAAAAGAAAGAAGAAAGGGAAAAAAGGAAGGAAGGAAAGAAGGGAGGGAGGGAGGGAGGGAGGGAGGGGAGGGACAAGACAGAAAGAAATGCTGAACGTTACAGAAATTGACACAGACACGCCTACATTGGAATGCATATTCTCTCTGGGCTTTTACAGTCAGGGGAAGTGCTGAGTCACTACCTGGCGTACTCACATGCCTGCAGTTTATAAGCCAGACACACGCTGGCAGAGTCGGCGTGAACCCAGTGGGTCATGTAGACCTCTTGCCACCCACCAGCCTTGCTTGTGACAGGGGGAGAGCTCCTTAGCAGTTACTAGCAATGGCTCGCTTGAAGCTTTTGACAAATATAGAGATTATTAAGAAAGCTTGGCAGGCTGTGGCAAAAATTATTTGCTTGGGCAAACTTTAGTCAGACTCTGGAATCTTCTCCTAGGGTCATCTGTGCACTTCCTTGTAAAATCCAGTTTTAGCAAAGAAACCTGCTAAGTCAGTTAAGCAAGAATCCCCCACCCTCAATATCTGATCACCTTCACGTCTGATTGGGCTTTTCTCCCCTCCACCAGCCCCGCGGGATGGCTGGTCTCCTGGACTGTCTTCAGCAAGAATCCTGTTGTTGGTTTAGCCAGCATCTCTGTCAGTCCTGAAGTTTCCTCTTAGTGATTTTCACTCCACCGACCCCCGCCCTGCTCCTTGGCTATAGATTCCTACTTGTTCATGCTGTATTCAGAGTTGAGCCCACTCTCTGTCTCCCACTGCAAAATCTCATTGCGTGGTGGTCCGTATACCTATGGCGATGGTCCTGAATAAAGTCGGCCATACCATGCTTTAACATGCATCATTGGGTCATTTTCCCTGTAACACTGACTGCGTCACATGGCCTCTGACACTCGCGGGACTCCTTAGAAGGGAGCTCAGGAGAAAGGGGAAGTACCAGGGCAGCTGGGTTCACTGGGATTACGAATAGAAGCAGCGCCCGGGACATCTAAGGGCAAAGATGAAGCTGGGTATCTAACTAAGGAGTGTCTGGGTAAAACATGAAAGAAGAAAGACATGCCAGGGAAGAAGCAGAGCTGGCTAAAGGCCATGGGAATTTGGATGTGATGGCGTCGGAGAAAGTAACTTTAAGAAGCATGCACTGAGAAACAGCTGCAGCTAGCGTATTTTGATAAGCACTCTGATATTTGGGAAGATAGAGAGTATGTGTCCAGGAAGCCACAACTCTGCACGTCCATTCCGGGTATACTCCCCGGTTGCTCAGGCCCAGGGCCCCGAACTGCCCCCCTGGGTGGGTGCTTCGAGTACACCTCCACCAGGGGGCAGTGCGGTCCAGGAGGATCAGGCCATTCTCGCCAAGGCAGGTACTTCCTGTGGAGCCCCGAGCAAAAGGGGACGGTTTCATTTCAGGGTCTCAGTTCTGCAGTGCTCAGCGTGTTAACTGGATGCCCCCGCATCCCGGTCCAGCCGGCATCTTCCGCAGCGATGCTGTTCCCGGGGGAACGGAGCCCGGCCCGGCGGCACAGCCGCAGGAACAAACGCCCTGGCTCCTGCGTGCCATTTCTGGCCGCTGCAGCTGCAGCTGCTGCGCTGGCCCGAGGTCTTCGGACGGTCGCCTGCACTCCGCCTCTTCCTCCTGCCGCCTCCTCTCCCCCTGGCCCTTGCTTCAAAGTCCTCCTCCCCTTCTTTTGCGCCGGTTACAGGGAGCACAGCCGGCTCCATTTCTGGGCTTTTTACTGCCTAACTGATACTCTACGCTGTGCTAAGGAGAAGCTATTTATTTTTTCTCAGGAAACCTCAACATCTAGGTGGGAAAGGGCAGGTTTCCTGGAAGCGCACTTCTAGAAAGGCCACCCCCTCCCTAAGAAACAAAACAAAATTTTAATCTAGCTGCTTCCTGTTTCCTCCGTTTAAAGCACTCCCCCATCTGGCCAGAGCCTGGTAAAAGTACTTCAAAGGCTCAGCGGGCCAGGTGTGGACTCCAGGCTTTTTCCTTTTAACTCTTTGTGGTTTACTCTAACTGGGCTTTTAGTTGTCCTACTAAATGGTTGTGGCTATTAAAGGAGCGCGGTTATGAAATCCTCGTCGATTCCGCTAAAACTCTGCGTATGCAGTCTTGACGCATGCATTATGTCATGCAGCGAAGAACGGGTGACGCGTGTTGTGTCCAGATGTCACTGGGGCAAAAGCACACACAGTGGGTGCTGGGGTCACTTGTAAATATTTACATTTATTAAAATTTGCAAAATGCATACCCATTCCACTTTACTTGCAAAATTATGATATTTTCTATTTCTCCTTGTAGTTATTCTCCTTGAGAGGCACAAATCATAACGGCATGTAAGAGTCTCAAGATTAGGGAGTCACTTCTTAGATACAAATGTTGCTTTTTTTTTTTTATTTTTAACTCCATTTTATAAAGTGAATCGTTCTTGGAGGGAACATGTGAAGGAACTAGCCGTCAGGTAAACCTCATTATAAATTAGTCTATTGGAGATTGGAAAGATCTTGAGAAAGGTGACCCTTATGCACCCGGGCAGATTCCTGCCTCACAACGCCTCCTTTTCCTGTGGAAAAGTGGGAAGGATGTATATCTCACAAAGGTTGAAGATCGAAATCCAAAGGAGATGATGAATGGGAAAATGCTTCATCAAACTTGGATGCACTGACCAAAGGTCAAGGCTATTAGGATTTTAACAGCAGCAGAGGAAAGAGGAGGCTGCAGGGAGGGGGAATGAGCCCAGGAGTTCCAGACCAGCCTGGGCAACATAACATAGAGACCTTGTCTCTACAAAAAATCAAAAAATTAGCTGGGCATGGTGGCGCACACCTGTGCTTCCAGCTACTTAAGAGGCTGAGGTGGGAGGATTGCTTAAGCCCAGGAGATTGAGGCTGCAATGAACCATGATCACGTCATTGCACTCCAGCCTGAGTGATAGAGCAAGACCCTGCCTCAAAATAAATAAATAAATAAATAAATAACCAAGTTTAATAATTTCTGTGGGTCTTCATTTCCTTATGAAGCCTCCTATGTCATATAAAACTGAAATACATTTATATGCTTTTCTCTTGTTAATCTGTCTTTTGTTACAGGGACCTCAGCCATGAACCTAGGACAGGTTCATGGTATTTTTCTTCCCCTACATCTGTGTTCTACCTATTCATTCCTCCCTTCCTTCTCTCCTCTACTCTTACTGATGTTCTGGTTACTGTTTAAAAAACACAGTAACCTACCGTTTTTATTAAAACCTACTGTTTTAAATAACATGAAAGATACCATCCCAACCATTTAAGTGTACAGTATAGCAGTGTTAACTGCATGCACCCTGTTGTGCAACAGACATCTGGAATGTTTGTATCTTGCAAAACTAAAACTCTATGTCCACTAAACAACAACACTTTTTCCCCTCACCCCAGCACCTGGCAACCACCATTCTAGTTTTAATTTCTAAGAATTTGGCTACTTTAGATACACATATAGGAAGAATCATACAGCATTTGTCTTTTCATTACTGGCTTATTTCTCTTACCTTAACATTCCAACAAGTTTCATCCATGTTGTAGCATATAACATGATTTCCTTTTCTGAGGCTCAATAATACTCCCTTGTATGTATATACCACATTTTCCTTATCTATTTGTTCATTTATAGACATTTAGTTTACTTCTGTATCTTGGCTATTATTAATAATGCCGCAATGACTGTGAGTGTGAAATTATTTCTTTGAGATCCTGTTTTCAGTTCTTTTGGAGATATACCCAGTAGTAGACTTGTTGAATCATATGGTAATTCTATTTTTAACTTTTTAGGAAAACTTGATATTGTTTTTCGTAGTGACTACACCATTTTACATGCCCACCAACAGTCCACAGGGGCTCCATTTTCTCCAAGTCCTCACCAACACCTGTTACTTTTTTTTTTCTGATAGTGGCCATTCTAATAGGCATCAGGTAATAACTTAATGTAATTTTGATTTGAATTTCCCTAATAATTAGGATGTTAAGCATATTTTCATGTACTTGCGGGCCATTTGTAGTTCTTGTTTGGAGAAATGTCTATTCAAGTCTCTCGCCCATTTTACAAAAGGTTATCTGCTTTTTGTTGTTATTATTGAATTGCAGGAATTCTTTGTATATTCTGGATATTAATCCTTCATCAGATACATGGTTTGAAAATATTTTTTTCTATTCTGTAAGTTGCCTTTTCATGCTGTCAATTATTTCCCTTGCTGTGCAGAAGTATTTAAGTTTGTTGTAGTCCCATTTGTCTATTTTTGCTGTTGTTACCTGTGCTTTGGTGTCATGTCTAAGATCCTTGTAAAATCTAACGTCATAAAGCTTTTCCTCTATTTTTTTTTGTAGAAGTTTTATAGTTTCACATGTTATATTTAGGTTTCTAATACATCTTAGGTTAATTTTTGTTTATGTTTTAAAGTAAGGGTCCAACTTCATTCTTTTACATATGGATATCCAGTTTTTCCAGCACCATTTGTTGAAAAGACAATCTTTTCTCCATTGAGTGACTTTGGCACCCCTGTCAAAGATCATTTGGCCATATATGTGAAGGTTTATTTCTGCATTTTTTCTGTTTCTTTGAGTATATGCATGTCTTTATGCCTAAACCATACTGTTTTGATTATTGTAGCTTTATAATATGTTTTGAAATCATGAAGTGTGAGGCCTCCAGCTTTGTTTTTCTTTTTCAAGATTGTTTTGGCTATTCAGGGTGATTTGATATTCCATATAAATTTGAGGACTTTTTTCCCCCGTTTTTGCAAAAAAGGCCATTGGGATTTTGATAGGGATTGCACTGAATCTGTGGATCAGTTTGGGTAGTATGAACATTTTAATAATATTAATTTTTCCAATCCATGAACACAGGATATCTTTTTATTTATTTATTCTTTAATTTCTTTCAGCAATCTTTTGTAGTTTTCGGTGTACAAATCCTTTGTAGTTTTGCTTAAGTTTATTCATATGTTTTTCTTTTTGATGCTATTGTAAATGGGATTGTTTCTCACTTTTTAAAATTTATTTTTGTTTAGTATATAGAAACACAATTGATTTTGAATCCTGCAGCTTTGCTGTATTTTAAAATTACTTCTAATAGTTTTTTGGTGAAATCTTTAGGATTTTACATTTATTAAATTATGTCATCTGCAAACAGATAGATTTTTACTTCCTTCTTTCCAATTTGGATACATTTTATTTATTTTTCTTGCCAAATTGCTCTGGCTAGGAATTCCAGTACTATGCTGAATAATGGGATAAAGTGGAAATCCTTGCCTTGTTCCTGATCTTAGAGGTATATTTCACAATTTCTATGGTGTTAGTTGTAGGCTATTTATATATGGCCTTTATTATGTTTAGATAGTTTCCTTCTTTTTCTAGTTTGTTGGGTGCTTTTTCATGAAGGGTATTGAATTTTGTAAAATGCCTTTTTTCTGTATCAATTGAGATGATCATGTGGTTTTTGTCCTTCATTCTGTTAATATGGTATACTTCATTGATTGATTATCATATTTTGAACCATCCTTGCATTCCACAAATAACTCTCACTTTGATTTTGTTATCAGGGTAGTGGGGTCCTCAAAAAATGAGTTTGGAAGTATTCATTTTTTAAAAGAAAAGTTTAGGAAGAATTGGTGTTAATTCTTTCTGAAATATTTTGTAGAATTCTCCAGTGAGGCCATCTAGTCCTGGACCAATGTAATTTTTTAATATTGTATAGTACAATGTGTCTACATTAAAAAGTTTCTCTATACTATTGAACTAAATTTTCCAACTGACCAATGAATTATGTTAAAAAATCATGCATGGGCAAAGAGTCACTCAAAGTGTAAGACAGACCAATGAATTTTAATGTAACAGACTATAAAAAGTTCATTCATATAGTTTTTTTTTTCTTTTTTTAGCTTCTACCTTGCTTGCTTTAATATATAGTTTAGCATCAAAAAGGAATACACAGATTTATCTAAAAAGACTATTATAAACTTATTCTTTCACAACCACCTGTCTGTATGAGGCTCGATTTTCTTCATGTGCTTTAACCCGAACAACAAATCATAACTGACTGTAAAAACAAGGAATTGTAATGTTGAAGAAGGTAACCATTAAGGGGATTGGTGCAAATTAACTCTAAAAAAATTCCACTTCAATCCTTGAATTCCAAGACCTTAACTTTTTAAAAGTAAGATTATGGCTGACACCTATAATCCCAGCCCTTTGGGAGGCCAAGGCGGGTAGATCACCTGAGGTCAGGAGTTCAAGACCAGCCTGGCCAACATTATGAAACTCCCTCTGTACTACAAATACAAAATTAGCTGGGCATAGTGGCATGTGCCTGTAATACCAGCTACTTGGGAGGCTGAGATAGAAGAATCACTTGAACCCAAGAGGTGGAGGTTGCAGTGAACCGAGATTGTGACATTGCATTCCAGCCTGGGCAACAAAAGTGAAACTCTGTCTCAAAAAACCTATAAATAAATAAAAGTAAGATTTTAAAAACCCTTGCCTAAAAAGTGTTGTCAAATAGAAACTAACAATTTGTTCTCATCTTTCTGTAATGCCACATGGCTGTGTGTGTGTGTGTGTGTGTGTGTGTGTGTGCCATTCTGTCTTTTGCCCTGGTTGTCTCATTACTAGACATATAGTCTAAGAAACAAATTCTAAGGAATACTAAAAGATGAAAAGGAAATTCAAACAATATGTTTATCATAGCACAACTCACAGTAGTGAAAAACTGAGGCAACCTCAGTAACTCGATGAATAGCAAATGTCAAGCAGACAAGAGTACATCAGTACAATAAAACACCATGTAACCATTAATATGGAAGTATACAGATGATATTTAAAAAATAAGCATACACAATAGTTTATAGTATAATCATTGATTCTAACTCTATAAAAATTCATGTTTGAAAATAGACCAGAATGAGAAATATTTTAGGTAAGTAGATTTTTTTTCTGCAAAGTAGTTATATGCACATTAACATTTATAAATGACAGACAACCAGTGCAAGAATAATAAATTCTTGATACCAGAGGGGCACACAAACAGGCCAGGTAAACCAATTTAGTGTCCGTGGAGGCCGCTCTATCTCCTCTTGGCCTCCCGTTTCCTTACAGTCTGGTCAGGGGCAGTAGGAGGGGCGGCGCAGTTGCGGGGGTCGACAGACAAAGGCACTGACTGGGATCCATGAAGAGGATCAACAGAGGTTGGGGGCACCAGCCAGGGATGCTTGGTTGACTTGGGAGTACATCAGACCTCATCTGGTCTCCCTGCTTCGGGGCCCCCCGCGCCCCTATTCTTGGATTGGAGGGGCCTAGGGGTTTGCAGTCCAACCCAACCAGATTGGTCACACATTTATTGAGTGCCTACTGTGTACCAGGTACTGTACTAGGCCTTGGAACCAAAGGTTGGCTAAGACATGGGCCCTGCCCATAAGCAGCTCTCAATCTGGATGAACGTAACCAGATATCAGGCGATCTCTATGAGCCATGAAATGGGCAGGCACTGATATTTTTAGATACATGAAGACAAGACATACCGAAAACCCCCAGTGATGAATAAGTTTCATAATTTTTGGAATAATTGACTCAAGCTGCTCACAGCGTTCCCACGTCTGTGTCTCAGTGACTCACTCCATTCCAGATCACCTCGGATGGAAGGTTTGAGGAGTCTCGGAAGGGGGAAGAGACACCAGCGCAAACCAAAACAGCAATGACATAAACAGGGCAGCTTCGTAACAAATTGCGTGACTCTTTGGAGGAAGATGAGTGAAAATAATTCTATTTCTGAAGGGAAATGTGATGATTTGTCTCTCAAAATTGTTGTTCCTTCCTGCAACAACAAAAAAAGAAGGTAGGGCCAATGAAACTATCTCAAGGTCATCTTTGGGAGCCTAAAAATAGAGGCACGAGCATGGAAGCACACAGAACAAGCAGAGAGGTCTGGGTTTTAAGCTCTTCTCTACCAACGAGCTGTGTGGCCTGGGGGAGGCGCTTGTGCAATTCCCTGTTGTCAAATAGTATCTTCCTCATCGGAGTATTGTGAGAATACGTAATGTGGGACTGTGAATTGTAAAATGGAACAAAAGTGTAGGATGACCATTGCAGTAGCAGAGTCTATACAACATTCTGTAGCGATGATAAAAGCAATGGTCATCTTTCCAGTGCTGTTTTTCCTAAGACTCCATGCATGCTATTATATAAAATAGCTCAAACCAAGCACAGAGCTTTCAGTAAGCATTTTGGGCTCTACCCCAAATTCTGATTAATCCTGAGTCTTGGCACTTGGAGGGACTGGTTCCAATTTTTCTGGGTGGAAAGTAGAACAAACTCATTAGCAAGTGCCAGATATGGTCCTCAGCCCTATCTGGTGTGGTTCCCTAGAGGGTGCTGATGGCATTTCTGGTGTGTTTGATGCTGTGAAGACAGTTGTCATTAGGACCTCCTCACCCAGGGAACAGAGGCTGAAACCTGGAATGCAGGTGCAACAGGAAAGATGAAGGCAGGATGAGGTGGTGTTGGAGGGATGGGTCACAGTAGCGACTCACTCAGTCTGACATCCTTAGCAACCTGGGACATCTCGGTGAGGGCAGCAATAGTTGCCAGGGGTCTCCCAGCCCGTCAGTGTTATAAATAATGCCACAGGTCTCTGAGGAGCTGGGAGGGGGAGGGTAAGGGCTGTCAAAGGCAAACTGAGAAGTCAGGAGCTTGTCCCCATGCCCACTCCCCTGTCCATGCTGGCCCTTTGCTCCACGGAGCAAAGGTTCTAGAGCCAGGACTGTGGCAGCTTTGAGCTCAAACCTTGTGTGTGTGTGTGTGTGTGTGTGTGTGTGTGTGTGTGTGCGCACGCGCGCGCATGCGTGCATATATGGGCCTGGTGCTTACAGGCACAGGAATCCAGTTAGGAGATTAGGCATTGGCTGAGACGAGCTGCAGAGTGGGAACAGCATGCCCAGTCTGCCTGGGGTGAGCAGAGGTTTGTAATAGGCTGGGCAGCAGCCTGAGAGCCTGGCAACAAGTCCTGAGGGGGAACAAGTCCAGACGCAGCTCCAGGACAGGCCCTAAGACCTGGGCCAGGCTGAGAGGGGAGATGGAGAGAGCCTCTTTCTTTCTTTTCTTTTTTTTTTTTTTTTGACAGTCTTGCTCTTTCGCCAGGCTGGAGTGCAGTGGCACGATCTTGGCTCACTGCAACCTCCGTCTCCTGGGTTCAAGCGATTTCACTGCCTCAGCCTCCTGAATAGCTGAGACAACAGGCATGCGCCACCACACATGGCTAAGTTTTTGTATTTTAGTAGAGATGGGGTTTCACCATGGTCAGGATGGTCTCGATCTTCTGATCTCTTGAACCCAGGAGATAGAGGTTGCAGTGAGCTGAGATTGTGCCGTTGTACTCTAGCCTGGGCTACAGAGCGAGACTCCATCTCCTCCACTTCCGGAGGTTAGAATCTGAGATCAAGGTGTTGGCAGGGTTGGTTTCTCCTGAGGTTCTCTCCGTGGCTTGCAGCAGGCCACCTGTGTCATTACAGAGTCACCCTCTGTGTGTGTCTGTGTCTGAATACCCTTTTATTTTTATTTTTTAGAGATGCAGTCTCACTCTGCCACCCAGGCTGGAGTGCAGTTGGCACGATCTCGGCCACTACAACCTCTGCCCTGTGGGTTCAAGCTTCTCCTGCTTCAGCCTCTCGAGTAACAAGGACTATAGGTGCTTGCCACTATGCCTGGCTAATTTTTGTATTTTTAGTAGAGACTAAGTTTCACCATGTTGACCAGGCTGATCTTGAACTTCTGACCTCAAGTGATCCACCCTTCTCAGCCTCCCAAAGTGCTGGGATTACTGGTGTGAGCCATCACGCCACCCTGAATCCCTTTTACTTTTCCTTCCTTCCTTCCTTCCTTCCTTCTCTCTATTTCTCTCTCTCTCTTCCTTCTTTCTTTCTTTCTTTTTTTTTTTTTTGAGATGGAGTCTCGCTCTGTAGCCCAGGCTGGAGTACAACGGCACAATCTCAGCTCACTGCAACCTCTGCCTCCTGGGTTCAAGAGATTCTCCTGCCTCAGCCTCCCAAGTAGCTGGGTCTACAGGCACATACCATCATGCCTGGCTAATTGTTTTAGTAGAGACAGGGTTTCTTTCTTTTTATTTATTTATTATACTTTAAGTTCTGGGGTACATGTGCAGATCGTGCAGGTTTGTTACATAGGTGTACACGTGCCATAGCGGTGTTTTGCTGCATCCCATCGCCCCATAGAGATGGGGTTTCACTGTGTTAGCCAGGATGGTCTTGGTCTCCAGACCTGTGATCTGCCTGCCTCAGACTCCCAAAGTGCTGAGATTACAGGCATGAGCCACTACGCCTAGCCAATTTCTTTCTCTTATAAGCACACAAGTCACATTGGATTACGGCAAACCCATGTGGCTTCATTCAACCTAAATCACCTCTCTAAAGGTCCTATCTCCAAATACAGCCTAATTCTGAGGTACTGAGGGTTAGGACTTCAACATATAAATTTTGTGGTGGACCCAATCCATGCCGTAACACAGTGTGATGTGGGATGTACGAGAAAAGAAAAAGTGTAGTAAATTCTATAGTCGGGAAAATAGAAGATGCCTTGGGGAAGTTCCTGGGAGGGTGGCCAGATCCAGACTTGGGCCAGAACAGCCTTCCTGGAGGAGCTGAAGTCTAACCTTGGACATGAAGCTTCAGAAACAGCTAACAGGATGAAGAGAGAAGGGGCCAAGTGTCCAGGCAGAATGAATAAGATTCTGTCAGTTAGGAATGATTTTGGATTCAAGTAAGAGTATATTGCATTGATTAAAAGTGACTTGAAGCAGTTGGAGTCTATTTTCATCACATCCTAAGGAGGTGGCATAGGCAACTACTGGCTTTGGTTCAGCAAACTGATGTCAGGTGGCACCCCTGTGATTCTCTTGGCATCTCCCTTAGAGCCACAAGATAGCTTTTCCTGCCCTATTATTATTCTGTGTTCAAGTCACAAAAAATGAGGAAAGGTTATTAGCAATGTCTATCCTTTTAATCAGGAAAGCAAAACTGTCCTAGAAGCTACCAGCAGACCATGGCTCAACTTCCATAGTTTAGACAGTGTCGCAAATGGCTCCCTTAGCCGCAAAAGAGGCTGAGAGGAGGAGTGTTTTGCCATTCCAGCTGCTCTTGTGGAAGTGGAAGGGAGATGGAAGCTGAGAGTGAATGTGTCAGTTCAACAGGGTGGCCGTAAGAATCGAAAAGGCTGACTGTGAAGGAAAAAGCCTTGTTTAGAGAACTGACACTGGTTAGAGTCAGAGGATGGACTTGAGTGGGCGAAGTGGCAAATGCAGGGATGGGGACATAAAGGAGAGATGAACAAGTTTGGATTCTTACCTTGAAGATGTCAGTGGATGTCCCAGTTATCTACTGCCATGTAACAACTACCCCAAACTTATTTGTTATGTGCACAGATTCCGTGAGTCAGGAATTCCAACAGGCACAGCAGGGATGGCTTGTCCCTGCTATAAGGTATGTGGAGCCTTAGCTCGAATACTGAATCCCTGGACATAGCTCAAGTGGCTGGGGACAGGGTCATTAAAGACTTCTTTACTCTCCTGTCTGGTGCCTGGGCTGGGATGGCTTGAAGTTGGCTCAACTGGGCTGTGGACTGGAGACCACCAAGTAGCCTCTCCGTGAGGTTGGTTTGGGCTCCTTACAGTGTGCTGCCGGGTTCTGAGAGCAAGTGTCTAGAGACTGGGCATATTAAGAGACTCAGGCTGAAGCTGCAAGGCTCCTTCCACCCTAGCCTTGGAAGCCACAGAGCAACCTTTTGGTTCTGATGCATCCTCTTGGTTATGTGGAAGCCACTCAGAGCAGCCCATGTCCAAGAGAAGGTGAATTATCTTCCACCTCTTGATGGGGGAGAGGCAAGATGTCATTGTAGAGGAGCAAGTGGATGGGAGATGTTGTAGCCATCTTTCAAAAATCCCGTCTGCCCTCGGGGATGACTGAAAGGTTTTAGGCAAAGGGAATAAGTTCAGACTGTGCTTTTAGAAAACTCATTCTGGCTGCAGTTTGAGAACTAGTTGGAATGGACCAAGACTGTAGGTGGGGGAGATGTGGTAGGAGGTTGGCCTCAGTAAAGATAGAAGGTGTCTCATTTGAACAGCCTGGAGAGATTTTGGAGGTGGAATCACCAGGACTTAGGACTGAGTAAATGAGAGGTTCGAGGGTGAGGGAGGGGGTCAAAGTTCAGTATTAAGCAGCTACTAACTGGTGCCTTTAACCAACACAGGCACATAGGAGTAGGGCAGATTTGGGGAAGACAGTGGGCTCAACTGTGAACATTTAATTTTTGAGTGTCTGTGAGACATCGAAGAAGAGTTTCCTAATGGTTATATGGGTTTAGTATTCAGAAAAAATTTCTGATCTAGAGATATTGATTTGGAAATCATTAATATCGAGTTGATAATTGAGATGTTGGGAGAAAATGAGATTTACCAGGGAGAGAGTGTAGAATGAGAAAAGAAATGGGGCTAAACAGAATTCTGGGGAGCACCAATACTTAAAGTCCAGGAAAAGGAGTCTGTAAAGGTGGCTGACGAGTGGTCAAATAGATAGAAGAATGTGGCAGGTTGATAATGGCTTCCAAAGATTGGTCCACATTCCTAGAATGTTACCTTATTTGAAAAAGGGTCTTTGTAGATGTGATTAAGGTAAGAATTTTAAGATGCGGAGACTATCCTGGATTGTATGGATAGACCCTGAATGCTGTTA
The DNA here is from genome assembly GCA_036589455.1 of Ateles fusciceps. Lineage (NCBI taxonomy): Eukaryota > Metazoa > Chordata > Mammalia > Primates > Atelidae > Ateles > Ateles fusciceps. The sequence continues at coordinate 1,628,496 of JAZHEH010002853.1, read as the reverse complement.
CAAATGTCCATATAAAAGAGAGGCAAGAGGGAGATTAGATACACGGAGACAAGAAGGTGATGTGAAGATAGGGATAGAGTCATGTAGCCACAAGTCAGAAAATCCCTGGAGCTACCTGAAGCAGGAAGAATCGATGAACAGGTTGTCCCTAGAGCTTCAGAGGGAACATGGTTCTGTTGACACCTTGATTTCAAACCTTTGACCTCCAGAGCTGTAAGAGAATAAACCTCTGTTGTTCTAAGCCACTTAGTTTGTGGCAGTTTGTTACAATGGCCCTAGGAAACGAATGCGGATGGAAATCAGGACAGTGTAATTTTATGGAAGACAAGGAAGAGAGAATTTTAAGAGGACGAGTGGTAAATACATTTAACATACAGTTTTGGGAGTAGTCGATGTAGCAGGCCCTGTCCAAGGTGCTGAAGGCTCTGTCCTCATGAAGCTTATATTTATTATTATTATAATAAAGTGAAAACAAGTTTATTAAGAAAGCAAAGGAATAAGAGAATGGCTACTCCACAGGCAGAACAGCCTCGGGGGCTGCTGGTTGGCTATTTTTATGGTTATTTATTGATTATATGCTAAATAAGGAGTGGATTATTCATCAGTGTTCTGGGAAAGGTGTGGGCAATTCCTGGAACTAAGGGGTCCTCCCCTTTTTAGACCATATAGGGTAACTTTCTGATGTTGCCATGGCATTTATAAACTGTCATGGTACTGGTGGGAGTGTCTTTTAGCATGCTAATGCATTATAATTGGCATACAATGACCAGTGAGGACCACCAGTGGTCACTTTCATCATCATCTTGGTTTGGGTGGGTTTTGGCCTGCTCCTTTACCACAATGTTTTACCAGCAAGGCCTTTGTGACCTAATCTTGTGCGAACCTATCTCATCCTGTGACTTAAAATGCCTAACCCCCTGGAAATGCAGCCCCGTAAGTCTCAGCCTCATTTTACTCAGCCCCTATTCAATATGGCATCACTCTGGTTCAAATGCATTTGACGTATTTCCTCCTTTTTTTTTTTTTTTCAAAGGAACACTTAATTCTAAGGGTTGTGGAGGGATGAAGATACATCTTCTGTAACTTCTTCAGGCTGAATAGGGGTGATGATATTCCTGCCTAATATTAGGGTCTCTAGTATTCAGGGTAGAGAGAAGCTCAGTCAGAAAGCATGGCTATGTCAAGGGCTGCTCAAAACTCTTGAGTTCTGACAAAAGGTGATACCTGGAAGTTTAATAAGTGTTCAATTTAAGAGAACATCAAGTAAGCTTATCCTGCATTCGTGCACAGAGTACAACAGCAATAGATTTTACAAGAGTAAAGTAAAACAAATAAAACTATCCCAAATAAACTAAATAAGAAGGCTTTCCATGAACTGAGCAACTGTTGGAACCAAGCTGATATAGGATTCCAGCTGATTCCAATACGTGTCCAGAATTAGAATACTGATCCAAATTGTTACATTACCAATCCCTCTGGCTTATTCTGAGCTGCAGTCAGAGATCACTGGTTCGCAGGAAAAGCAGGGTCAGTCTCAATTACAGAAGAAAACCCTCAAAATCAACTAATTGGACTATAATAACAGGTGTAACACAGTTCTTGAAACATATTTTTTCTCTCTTAGTCTCCTGCTTTTACTAAAGACAAATCATTGTAAGATCCTGGGTTCAAGTGATTCTCCTGCCTCAGCCTCCTGAGTAGCTGGGATTACAGGTGCCCACTACCACAGCAAGCTAATGTTTTGTATTTTTAGTAGAGATGGGGTTCACCATGTTGGCCAGGCTGGTCTCAAACTCCTGATCTCGTTATTCACCCACCTCAGCCTCCCAAAGTGCTGGGATTACAGGCATGAGCCACCTCGCCTGGGTTAGTTGCCAGTTTCTTAATTGGATTACTGGCTTCAGGATGAAACCCTTGGAGGAACAGAGCCAGAAAAGCATGCAGTTTCTATGGTCTAATTAGCAGGCACAACTGGAATGCAAAAACAGATCCCCAAAATTAAGGGTCCCATTCTTATATTGGATCCTGGATCCCCCAAAGAGAAATGCTACAGAACTACAGTGCAATGATTTTACTGTGCATTTCGTTGCAAAGCAACCCAGAGCCAATAAGCCCGTTCTGTGATTAGTCCATCCTCCATGGAAGTCTTATCTCTCAGTGAGGGGTGGGGGATGGAGACATCTCCATGCCTTCCAGGTGGCCAAGAGCATGCTTCTCTGATCCAAACATATAAAGAGCGGAGTATCCCCCCATAACTGCCATTAGCTATCCCCCAAACTATATGTATTTCCTACCTAGTTATTAGACACCGTAGCTCTCTCATAATGTGAAGTAATTTCTGATACCCCCAAAAGTCAAAACCATCAGATAATGGAATGCAGAACAGAACAGAGTCTTAGATTTTGAGAGGGCTCTATCCATTTTTAATTAAGCTGACTCTTAACTATAGCGCTCTTTAAAGAAAAATAAATCCTTTCAGATTTCTTATTATCCATAGACTTTAGCCATGCCAAACTGCCAATATTTCTAAATTTTAAACCTTACCAAAGGTTACCTACCAGGTGAAACCAGTAAGTCTGAACTAAGGTTATGACTTAACCACGCGTGTACAAGGTCAAACTCCCAAGGTCACAAAACGAGATGAGAGGGAATCTTCATCCAATTCTTTTCGTTTGTTTCAGGGACCTCTGATCATGAGTTTCAACATGTGGTCTCTGGGCAAGATGGTCACCCTGAGTAACAGAAAAGTTAAGAAGGAGAAAGGAGAGAAAGAGAAAAGCATTACCTGTGGTGAGGTGGGGGAAGGCAAGTAGCTTAGGGAGGTCCGAGAAAGACCCACCCATTGCAGCGACATCGAAAAGTTCAGGTAGCTGCTTTTTAGTTGTGAAGGGATCTTTTCCAGCAGTTCCATCAGCCTTCAAGTTTCCCCCTTTTGAAGAGAAAGAAGCTCCCCGTGTCCCATGATTGTGTACATGCCTAATCCTGTCACCCATAGCTGTCAGCAGATTGCAAGGGAGATTAATCCAAAGGGAATAATAGTTAACACCCCATAATGCCAAATCCATTTTTAACCAAGAGGGACTTTACCAAGAGGGGCTTCTAATTCCCTAAATCTTAGGAAGGACTGGAACCTTCCTAAGTTGGGCCTTGAACCCAAGTTTGGTCAAGCATCCTTGCCTTTTATTAAGAGGGGCCTTTAACCAACTCTGTCTCAGGAGAGATTCTAACTTCGCTAAGTTGGGCCTGTAACCCAATCCCAACCTCTACCCAGGTACCCCACCACTTACCCAAAGTTGACCAATCAGTGACCAAGTCTATTTCCTTTGGGACAAGGATCTCCTCAGTATCATCCCTTCATGGTCGCCAGGAAGACATTACTGGAAAAGGGTCCCATTCCAGATCCCAAGAGAGTGTTCTTGGATCTTGTACGAGAAAGAATTCGAGGTGAATCCATAGAGTAAAGTGAAAGCAAGTTTATTAAGAAAGTAAAGGAATTAAAGAATGGCCACTCCATAGGCAGAGCAGTGGGCTTACATTTTAGAGGAAAGGAAACAGATAATGAGCAAGCAATATTCAATGCTGCAAGGAGATTAATTAAAATAAGAGTGAAAAGAGTTGTAATGGAAATGTGTTTTTGCCATCCAGTGTTCTTTCACCTTATTTTTATTACATCACCCTCACTTCCTTTAGAGAACTTCCTTCCCCACTGTGTGCATTGTTGGTATTCTATTGGGACCAAAGATCTTAAGCAGAGGTACAAGAAGGGAAACAGACCTGAAGCTCATTCATTCTAAAAACAGGGTCCTGAAAAGGTTTTTGAGTAGTTGTTGCTACCTAGATCCCTATGGCTGTCCTGGTTTTTGTGTTTCATCTGATCCTGGCTCTCCAGGTTTCCTGATGATCCCTGCTCTGTTTCTTTCTTATTACTTCCTTTTCTGCTTGAGACAGTCAGAGTAGGTTTCAATTGCTAGAAAACAAAGTCATCTAACAGATACATGCATCTGCTGTCTTTCAGTGAGATTATGATTTATTGAAGAGTGTATAGGAGGAGAAGAAATAGAGACAAGTGACAAGGAGAAAGCTAGTCTAATGTATTCATAGTGATGTAATCTGTGAGGTGGTGTGGTTTTCTTCCACAGTGCTTAGCAGCATTGAGAAGACCAATAGGTATAGCCCAGGGCTAAGGTTTTTCCGGCAAAATTCTGAGTGAGGTTAGTATGCTACAGGGGGATAGAAGGTGTTGTTTGGGGAGGGTGGATGGGAAATGGTTTGGAAGCAACATAGAGAAGGAGAAGGGGTGTGAAATGAGCAGCAGCTCCTTGGGAGGACTCAGGATGCATCCAGGTTCCCATTAAAGCTGGACAGTTTGAATCCTGTTAGACTCCACTCTGGTTTTTGCTTTACCTAATGTTTTTCTGAATTTCTCCTTCACACCATGATGTGGGTGATACATGGATCTCACTAGCCTTTGTCTTATCCTATATCTTATCTTAACTTTTTTTTTAAGAGACAGGTGACACCCTGGCTGGAGTGCAGTGGCACAATCTCAGCTCACTGCAGCCTCTATCTTTTGGGCTCAAATGATCCTCCCACCTTAGCCTCCTAAGTAGCTGGGACTACAGGCACACATCACCATACCTGGCTAAATTTTATATTTTTAGTAGAGACAAGGTTTTGCCATGTTGCCCAGGCTGGTCTTGAACTCCTGGAATCAAGTGATCCTCCTGCCTTGGCCTCCCAAAGTGCTGGGATTACAGGCATGAACCACCATGCCCAGACTTATCATATATCATATCCTATTTCCCTCTCTGCAGTTGAGCATCTCTTGTTATCCAGTGGAAATCTGGCCCACTGTATGGCCTTCAGCAAGTTGCTTAACCCTCTAAGCCTCACTTTCCTGATTGGTTAAATGGAAGATCAAAGTAGGTACCTACCCCAGAGAACTGTTGCAATCACATAAGAAAATGCTTGCAAATCACTTAGCAGAGCCCATGCCTGATATCCAGTAGATGATCACTTCATCAGCTATTATTAATGAGCTTCTCTGTTGGGGGCTTTGTGATGTAAGAGCCAATTAGCACTTCTTCTGTAATACAGGTCTTTACTCAAGATCATCTCTGCTGTTTACTGAGGCCTTCATAGCACTAACAATGAACATTTTGTTTATCTCATATAAGGGGGTGGGGAAGGAGTCTGTGAGCGTCTTATTCACCCAGTTATCTTTTGTCAGCAAACACTGGTCACCAGCAGCCTATCAGCACAGCTTGTCTCCTTCTTATCATTTATCTTCACCTCTTTTAATGGAGATTAGTTTTAGGTCCACATTAAATCCACCTTGGATTTGATAGCAGGTACAGAAATGCAAAGTCACGTCTATATGGATCATTTCCACTCAGCTATTTTAGTCCCTGGCTTGTGGGACTGGGAGGTGAGTGTTGCGGGAGGCATTACTGTGACCACAGCAGCTATATCCCCTCCCTGGAGATTCACTTGCTCTGAGGAAGAATGAGTTGAACCATCTACTCTGTCACAGGGCCTCTCCACCCATGGCCCAGATGCTCAACTTTGAGGCTAATTTGGCAGAAAATAGGAGTTGCACTTAGTTAATGAGGATCAGATTTTAAATACCTTTGTAAGACTTTTCACCCTTTTCTGAGTTTGTATTTTTAAAGGAATAGACTAAGAAATCTTATTTATTTATCATTCCTAGGTACTTGGCTTTGACAACTGGATTATTATTACTATTATTTAATTTTCTTTTGGGGTAGAGTCAGGGTCTTGATGTGTTTCCCAGGCTGGTCTTGAACTCCTGGCCTCAAGCAATCTCCCTTCTCAGCCTCTGAAAGTATTGGGATTGTAGGCATTAGCCACTGTGCCCAGATGACAATGGTATTATTTAGGGAATTGGGTATCAGTCATTTATTCAACATATATTTCTTGAGAACTGTCCATGTTACAGACACAATTCTTGATTCTGGAGTTCCAGCAGCAAACAGGGCAGACAAGATTCCTTTCCTGATAGAAAAGGGTAAGAAGCAGAAAACAGACAAGAAAACAAATAAACCAGAAAATATCAGGCCAGGTGTACTAGGTATAGATTTTGCTTAATAGCAACAGAAACTGACTTTAATAAAAGGCAAAAGAAGGACTTTACTGGGAAGACAGAGTTGTTCACAGAATCAAAGAAAATGCTGAAGAACCAAGATTTGGAAGTTCCAAAAACCAGAATAACTCTGAAGATCTAGGAAACTAGAAGTGACTATTTTAGCACCACACTGGAATCAGTGAGCTCCTACTAGTACTTCCTTCTGGGTCAGGATGACAGAGAGAAAGAGTGAGCAGTTGGTTGGTCTGGCTTTAGTCATTCGTCCAACTCTTGGCCAGGGTAAGACATACCATGTGCATGAACAGTTTCTCTATCTCCATCTCCAGTGGAGAGAGTGGTAATTCTCCAAAGCCAAATTGTTTCACAGTTGCAGAAGTAGAAGAAATGGATACTGAGCAGTCAACAAGGACAGATGTCCCCTGATTTTAAGTCAGTTTACATGGAAGAAGCCTTGGGGTTTTAGTTTTTGCAGGTGTTCCAAAATTGGGTGTAATTTGGTTTGCATTAATTAAATTTACCTGGGTTTCAATAAAAGGTGATAAACCCGTAGTTCCCTATAGTGGCAAGAATAGGATTGAGAATTTAAGTTTAGCCATTTTGAGAAGGGCATTGGTAAATTAAAATATATCAAGAGTAATCAGGCTGGTGAAGGATCTGGAAAACTTCATCTATGAGAGTAAAGAAACTGCTTTAAATACTTTGGAGCCCCTAAAAGAAATATTAGCTGTCTCACTATTGTCAGGTATTCTAAATAAGTTAAATAGTAAGTTTCATTCCCTCTTTTAATATAATTTATCATAGAATCTTATGTCAAAGACTTCATTGTAGAAATAACTTTAAAATAGGTATTTCAAACTCTGAAAATTTGCTATTTCTGCATTTTTTTTTATTGTTCTATAGAATGAATTTGAATCAGATCACCTTTGGAGTCTCTCCTATTTTCAAAATTCTGGGTTCTACAAATCCTATCACTTTTACCAATCTGTTACAAAACAACTATGCTGTAAATAACAATATTATTAACATGGCACTTTTGCTTGCCAAAATGTCTACTATAATATTTTTGTTTTGTCTAAGAGTGTTAAATTAATCTTCATAATCTCTTGTTAAGTCAATAGAAGTCAGATGGAATTTCTTCCATTTTAGAGATTTAATGGAAATGAGAAACAGTGTGGCTGGTGACAAGGAGAGGACACATTTCATTTTGTCTAGTGACCCGGAAGTGTATTATTCTTGTCCCTTTTGTAATAATTATACATCTACTATTAGGTAATCATGTATCCAAAAGTTATCTATGATATAAAGTCTACTTGGTTACTTAGTTGTGGCAAGGTTTTAAATATGGTTAAGATAAAAAGTGAGCCTAGGAACTTGACTATAAAATCTAAGATCTTCATTTCAAGAGGAAGAAACAATTAGAATTTGCAATTTAATTAGGAAAACACAATTAAAGGGATGCGGTGTCTATTCTCCTGGTGAATATTAAAGCTCAACACAAAGGAAACCCTTACGTGAAATGTAGTTGTGGCTAATTAGCTGCAGTATATGGGCTGGAAAAAGTGCCTTGTTCAGGGCTAGACAGTGAACTCCTCAGGGGCCAGAGATCAAGGATCATTTAGTAAGCAAATGCTTAGAATCACATGGCTTAGAATATGCTTGTCTGTTGCAATGTTTCACAATACGTAGTGCATTCCCTATGTTTTCTCTTCACATTTGATATGCAATTGCTAAGAAACATCGTATGTTTGGCCTTATTAATGAATAATTATTGATATGCTAACCCTGAACTGAAGCCAAAGCAAAGCTGACTGATCTCTGGAAACAAGCTGAGTAAACTCCCAAGGTGCTGGGCCACTAAGTAGAGTTGCTAGGGACAGTAGGTCTCCTCTGCCGCCTCCTGACCTTGAATATAAAACTACAAGCTCAGGTTGCAGATCACACGTTCAGAAAAGAATGATCTCTGAAAACAGCACAGGATAAAACTCAAGAGTCTTGGGTCTTTTAGTTTAGGCCCTGCCACTATGAGCTGCGTGACTTTCTGTAAGATTCTTTTTGTTATTTTTATTTTTACATATATTTTTAAATACAGAGATGGGGTGTCACCGTGTTGGCCAGGCTGGTCTCGAACTCCTGACCTCAGGTGATCCACCCATTTCAGCCTCCCAAAATGCTGCGATTACAGGCATGAGCCACCGTGCCCGGCCAAGATTCTTTACTTCTCTGGGCTTTATGTATTTTACCTGTAAAGGGCATGATGAAGTCCCTCTCTAAGGGTGTTATAAAGATATCACAGATTAGGAGATGGGAAACTATACAGATACTACGTGAAGCTGGCATTATTTTTGAGGGCAAATCTGCAGACAAGTAAAGAGCTTTTTCCTATCCCAGCCACTCAGTGACTGACTGACTTAGGTGAGTCCTGCTTGGAAACAGGCCCTGCCCTAGTTCATTCTTGGTCTCATGAGGAGGCACCCTGCCATCAGCCAGTAAGTTGTCAAGACATTTATTCTCATTTCAACATTTGAGTGTTTATACATGCTAGCAATTGTTGTAGGAGCTGCAGGGAGTCATGAACAAAAAAACTCCCCCCACAAATCCTGCTCCAATGGACATTCTTTTTATTATTATTACTAGTAGTACTAGTAGTATTTTTGTAGAGACAAGATCTTGCTATGTTGACCAGGCTGATCTGGAACTCCTGGCCTCAAGCAATCCTCTTGCCTTGGCCTCCCAAAATGCTGGGATTATAGGCATGAGCCAAGGTGCCTAGCCAGACAGACTAGTCAGAGCAGATAGACCAAAAACAGTCAAATAAATACATAAGACATCAGCAGCTGGTGATACTCGCTATGAGGAAAAATAAAGCTGGTTAAAGGGTGAGACGTGCCTGGAGGGGGTTGCTATTTTAGCTGGAGAAAGCCTCCCCCGATCTGAATGAAGGGAGGGAGGGGCCCTCATGATCTCTGCGGAAGAGCAGTCCAGGGAAGCGCACAGTTAAGGGCCCCACGGGAGAACACGCTCCGGTGTTCCAGGAACGCCGTGGAGATCAATTTGGCTAGAGCTAGCAGGCAGAGAGGAGATTCTGTTCCTGATGGTAGGGAGCACCCCGGGGTGTAACAACCCCTTTTCCTCCAGGCACTGGAAAGCAGGCAGGTGACAGCACAGTGTGGGCTTAGGTGTACCAGCTGGTTGGCATTGGTTGGGCTCAGAGAGTAACAACACTCTGGACAGGTGTGTGGTGATGCGCGCTGGCAGGGAGGGCCCCATGCTCCTACGCAGCGCCACTCCCCCCCCCCCCACCACAACACTTGGGCTTTAAGGCTGCGTGGCCACCATCTTGAAATTCTCCACACATTTATCTTTGCTTTTGTTCTGTAAGTGAAGTCCGGGACAACGGAACTTGTTCCCCAGGGCCTAGAGGCACGGCTCGGCTCGTGTGAGCTCCTGCCTCCTGCCTCCCGGAGTTGGGTCTGGGTCACCTGTTCCTGCTCCTGCTCAGAACTGCTGCTGCCCTTCATCCTGACAGGCCTGACACGGTGTCTCTGTCACTTTCCACCCAAAGGGTCCAGGCTCGTTGCCCCTGCCGCCCTCCACCAGACGGGCAAGGCAGGGTGGGGCGGGGCCGGGCATGACCCTCTGCAGGCCGAGCCACAGGGCGGGCCCCTGGTTCCCTGAGGGTCCGTGCCCAGCCTGCCAGCATCTCTGCCTGAGGAAGTGTGACATTAAATAGCAAACAAAACGCCTGGACAGGTCAAGAGATACTGCGGAAGAAGCTCTTTCCTTCCTTTTTTAACAAGGGACCCGCATTTTCATTTTATGATGGCCCCTGTGTGATCTTCTTGACCAGGAATGGTGTCACCCACCCCTTGGCCGCTGCTTTCTCTGCGTGGACTTCCGGTGAAGCCGGCTTTTAAAGCGGGTGAATACTCTTGCACTTTCCCGGGGGGCCTGTTGCCCTCTGCTGGGCAAAGCAGGCATTAGCTCTACCTCAAAATCTGGGAAGAAAAGGCTCCCAATTCCAGTTTCAAAACCCAATTTGAGACAATGGTTTGATCATCAGTTTTCTCCCTCTGCACTTTTGAAGGCTGCTGCAGATTTGAATAGCCAAGTCCAGAGTGAATTGCCTTATAGGTAGGTGATTTTCGTTTAAAACCAAGCAATCACAAACTTTAGTATCCAGACCTACTGTGTAAGGTACAGCAGAAACAGAACATGTCGAGCAGTTGGTTCCGCTGTTTAATTGTGCCGTCACATAACCTTGCTTACTGTGTCTGAAGTATTCTTTATAATCTTTAAAAGTTACTGGAATGGGCCTGCACCTTAATGGTACATTTGTTCAGAGCTTAAATAACATAAGCACTCCCATTTCTAAGCTCTCAACATCTGGTGACTTTTTATTTTCTTGGACATAGGGAGAATTACCTGGGAAATAGTACTTTAACGGTTTTAAGGCATAAAGAATTTTATATTTAGCCATTAAATCACCGCCTCTATGATAGCCTTTCTTTTTGGCAGTGATGGTACCAAAACCATAGGAAAATACTCTGTTAAAGCTGGTGGACTTTTGCTGTCTTTCCCTATTTTTTCACTGTGTGTGTGTGTGTGCTGTGTGTGCAAGAGACAGAGAGAGAGAGAGAGAGAATTGTAAAGCATAAATAAAAGGTGAAAGATGGCCAGGCAGTGGCTCATGCCTGTAATCCCTGCATTTTTGGAGGCTGAGGCAGGTGGATCACTTGAGCCTCTGGAGTTTGAGACCAGCCTGGACAACATGGTGAAACCCAATCTCTACAAAAAATTAGCTGGGCATGGTAGTGTGTGCCTGTAGTCCCAACTACTCAGGAGGCTGAGTGGGAGGATCACCTGACTCAGGGAGATTAAGGCCGCAGTGAGCGATGATCGTGCCACTGCACTGCGGCCTGGGCAACAGAGGGAGACCCTGCCTAAAAAAAAAAAAGAATGGATGAAAGATGAGCTTCCTCTGTGTATAAGCACAGGAGTGTGATTTACACGACTGACGTTCCTGTCTAGAATCTACTGTGTGCTAAGCACAGTGGCATGCGCTTCATATATTTGGTCTCGTTTAGCACAGCAACATTGCAAGGTAGGTTTTATATTTCCCATAGAAAACTGAGGAACAGTAAATTTAAATAATGTGCCCTACATTGTTAAACTAGAAACTGATATTTTGCTCTCAATGCCAGATCCACCTGACTCCCAAAACCTCTGTTTTCCCACTGTGCAGTGTGGTTGCCTACTGGATGATTCTAACCCTGGTTAGTTTTGTAGAGAACTAAAGCCCTAAGCAGGTGTTAAAGGGCAGAGCTGGACTTGGACTCCATGTTTTCTACCCTAGTCAAATTTATTATATTGCTAGAATAACTTGGCTTTAGGAACTGAGGATGATCCTTTAAAATTCCCCCTTTCTTATCTCCTATGTGGTGTTTGGGTCCTCCAAAAATTATCTAGATTGAGAGATATAAAAGAATGACCATTTTGGCTGGGAGTGGTGACTTATACCTGCAATCCCACCACTTTGGGAGGCTAAGGTGGGTGCATCACTTCAGTCAGGAGTTTGAGACCAGCCTTGGCAACAGGGTGAAACACTGTCTCTACTAAAAATACAAAAGTCAGCTGAGCATGGTGGCAGCTGCCTGCAATCCCAGCTACTCGGGAGGCTGAGGTGGGAGAATCACTTGAACCTGGGAGGCAGAGGTTGCAGTGAGCGGAGATCAAGCCACTGCACTCCAGCTTGGGCAACAGAGTAAGACTCTGTCTCAAAAGAAACAAAACAAAACAAAAAAAACAAAAAACAAAAAAAGAATGACCATTTCAACAATGGTTGAAATGGATTATATGTGATCTTGGTCTAACTGTTCTGGAGAACAGAAGATGAGCAAATAGGCTGCCCACTTCAACATCACCCAGTGTCACCATCCAACGAGTTGACCAATCAACCAATATTTATTGAGCATATTCTATGTAATAAGCACCAAGGTAGGTACTAGGCAACTAGAAATAAATAAGGCATGAGGTCAGCCAAATGGGATGAACAAACATGTAAACAAAAGTACATTGCAATGCAAGGTCTACACACACACAGCTCTGGAGCTACAGAAGGAAGAGCAGTAGATTCCAGCTGGGAGAATGGGGGAAGGCTCCCCTGAAGGACACTCACCCATGCCAGCATACCTTCAATATGGAGATGCCATTTGCATGACATGTTTCTAGTTCTTTTAATAATGAAGTGTACATTCTTCCATTCCAGATTGTACAGACAAGATATTTCATAAGATAATCTATAAACCAGAAATAGTAAAATTTTTTGAAAGCAACTTCATTATTTTGGCTAATAAGTAACAGAAATGTGAATTAGTATAAGGTTCTAGTAAGTTTAGATTCTCTAGAGAAATTGGGCAGCAAATGAAAGCTTAATTTCAACTTGGTTAAACACAATGTAATTAGAATAGTTAAATTGGCGTGCTAATTTAATTAAAAACTTAAGCCAGGTGCAGCAACTCATGCCTGTAATCCCAACACTTTGGGAAGCTGAGGCAGGAGGATCACTTAAGCCCCAGAGTTTAAGACCAGCCTAGGCAACAAAGTGAGACCCTGTCTCTACAAATAATAATAATAATAGTAGTAGTAGTAGTAATAAATTAGCTGGACATGAAGCCTGCTGGTTACACTGGTGGCTGAAGTGGGAAGATCACTTGAGCTCAGGAGTTCAAGGCTACAGTGAGCTGTGATTATGGCACTGCACTGCAGCCTGGGTGAGAGAGTAAGACCCTGTCTCAAAACAACAAAAAATGTGAAAACAAACATGTCAGTTAGAAGGGTAACTACTTATATAATCTTAATGAGTTCTCAGTTTAAACATTTTTCCAATTAGAAATAGGATTAATTTTAAGACTTTCATGTGTATTACATTTGGAAGACTTCCTAAAAAATGACATAAAGAAAATAAAAGTCAAGCCACATTCAGGAGGACATATTTTAATACATATCACCAACAAAGGATTAGTATAGTGCATATGCAGTGATCTATAAATCTGTAAGATATATGACCACACAATTGAAAAATAGGCAAAAGAAATGAACTGGTATTTCACAAAAGAGAAAATATGTATGGCATATAACCATAAGAAGAGATGCTGTGTCTCACTAATAATCAGGGAAATGCCAACTAGAACCACAGTTAAATTTTTTTTTTTTTTTTTTTTTGAGATGGAGTTTCACTCTGTCGCCCAGGCTGGAGTGCAGTGGTGCAACCTCAGCTCACTGCAACTTCTGCCTCCTGGGTTCAAGTGATTCTCCTGCCTCAGCTTCTTGAGAAGCTTGGATTACAGGTGCACGCCGCCATGCCTGGCTAATTTTTTGTGTGTGTGTTTTTAGTAGAGACGGGATTTTACCATGTTGGTCAGGCTGGTCTCAAACCCCTGACCCTGTGATCTAAGTGCCTCGGCCACCCAAAGTGCTGGGATTACAGGCATGAGCCACTGTGCCCGGCTATAGTTAGATATTTTATACCCACTGGATTGCCAAAAATTAACAACCTTTACCCTATAAAGTTTTGGAGAGGATGAGAACAAATGGGAAATCTTCTATACTGCTGTGTGCATTGTGTAGCCACATTAGAAAAATATTTGGCATTACTTCAAATACTTTTTGACACACAAAGTGACTTTTATGAGATGTTCATATGGATTCATATTAACAAAAGCTAGAAACAACCCATCAGGGAAATGAGGGAATATTGTGGAGCAGAGGAAATGAGTCAACGTCAATTGTGTGCTGCAACATAGATGACTCTTGGAAACATTCCACTGAGTGAAAATTGCAAGTTGCAGAACCTTATTAAGGATGATACCATTTTCATAAAGCAAAAAAGAAACCTCACAAGATATTATTCAGTCATACATACATATGTGATAACATTATTTCAGAAGACAGAAAGAATCAACCTAAAATTCAGGATGAAGGTTATGTTGGGGGGTGTCATGAGGAGGAGGAGGCCAAGGGAGAGAGGAGAAGCCGATTAAGAGATGCAGGCCTTGGCTTGGGTCATGAGTTCATGTGTTATTTTGTTTTATAATTTACATATATGTTATGTAAATTTTTCTATATTTTTCAAAGTTATATTAAAAATATGATAAAGTAAATTTGATATGATTTTTATTTATCAAATTTGCAAAAATTTTAAAAGGAGATTAAAATAAAGGTGAAACAAATAGACTTTCTTGTACATTGATGTTAGGAGTACAAATTGGTGCAGTCTTTTTAGTTAAAGCTCTCTGTTTACACACACACACACACACACACACACACACACACACACACACACACACTAGGTTGGTGGCGGCAGAGCAGCAGCACAAGGTTCAGGAGAAGCTGGGAGGTCCTGAGCCTCTGTTTGTGGACCCGGGTGTGTGTGTGTATGTGTATACATGCATGACATACACATACATATATATGTATGTATATATACTCTATTATATGTAGCCGTAAGCATGTTAACTTCTCTATCCCAGTAATTCCATTTTGAGGAACTAAAGGCTAAAAAAAACCCTGTAGTTAAAAAAGGATACAGTTAGTGAGTTCTTTTTCATGTCAGGGACGTGTCAGTTTCCTTCCCTCTGCCTGGAAGACAGAGGGTACAAAGCGACAGTGCAGGTGACTCACATCCAAAGTACACACTCAACCCCTCCAAGCTTTTATCATAGAATCCTATTTATTTTTTCCAAGGTCCTTGCACAATCTGAAATTGCCTAGGATGTGAATTTCCTAAGTACAGAGACCATGGGTGATATGTTCACTGCTGTTACACCGTGCTGACACAAAGTACATGATCAGTGAACACTGAACAATTATTTCTGTTGAGAAATGAATGCCTAGAAAAAAAAAAAGAAAAATACTTTATTGGATCACACTAGTCAAAATATGGAAGGCCCAAAGGAATATAAGTAATGTGTGTACCAGCATTCTGCAATTTTATAATCATGTTCAGATTTTGGGAGGTCAATATTTACTGCTTGCCAGAGAAATGCTTTTTTGAAATCATAGGTAAAATCCTAGGGAATTGTCATTCTGCTAAGAAAGCCTCTTGCAAGGTCTTCTGTGATGAGGTTTTTAGATGCTTTAACCTAAATAACAGGTAGGGAAACATTAGAAAAACTGGTTTGAATAGATCAGGTTTCCTGAAAAGGATTCTTTGTGTGCTCTATAGCAAATTTTGTGGTAAAATCCATGTGTACACTTTCCAAAAGGCTTTGCCATAATAACTGAAGTTTAATCCACTATAAGTACATAAAACAAGCAAAGGGAAGCAAGTAACATGTCTTTTAATATACAGAATTTTAGTTATAGCCCTAAATTAATGTCATATTCCCAAGGGACTCATAATGCATTTGAAATTCAAATAGCGCAAAGAGGATTGCAGGCATTTTACTTCACTAATATTTTCACCATGGCAAACATAATTGCCTGGGGGGAATTTACCACAGGTCTAGGGACAAAATTTATGATTTTGTTTCATTTCCCATAATTTTTGCCACTAGAAACCAAACAGCAGAGCAATCTCAAATCTGAGTAAAAACAGACTTTCAAGGCAAACATACAAAAGGAGTGTGCATTATTGAGACAAAAACAGTCAACCCACTTTGTGCCTTTTTTTTTTAGGATGTTAGCTACCATACTCTAAATTGCAACCAAATTTAGAAGAATATTCAAGTGCTGCAGCTCTTGAATATTAAAGCCAAGTGTAAATCACAGGTCATTTTCAAGAATAGTAAACAACTATGTAATCTACATTGGAGGAGGGGGTGTTGATGGTATTTAATAACTGCAGCCAATGTGCCATGAACCTTGCTACGGGAGGAAAGACAGTTAAGGCTGGCTTTAGACAACATGGCCAAAAGATGGAGTAGACTGCCCTTGGGCCTTTGGTTATTCTGTTCCATTTTTCCTGCTCAGGGTAAAAGGATTTCCATTCTCCCTGGGACCAGGTTGATGGCAGCAGAGCAGCAGTACAAGGATGAGGAGAAGCTGGGAGGTCCTGAGACTCTGTATGTGGACCAAGACTTCTGAGGCACAGGTACCCAGGAACTGGAAAGTGTGTTTGAAATGGGGAGGTATGGCTTCCCTGTCACTGTATGGAGATGTCTGCACACGTCTCTCCAAGTTGGTCAGGCTGGTCTTGAACTCCACCTCAGGTGATCCGCCCACCTCGGCCTCCCAGAGTGCTGGGATTATAGGCGTGAGCCACCTTGCCCGGCCTTGTCTTTAGTTTTTTGGGGAACCTCCATGCTGTTTTCTTCAGTGGTTGCACCATCTCATATTCCCACCACAGTGCACAACGGTTCCATTTACCTTGCTTCTGATTACATTTTATATGACTGGAACATGTCTGCTTCACTTTAAAGAATACCATCACCTCTGGTTTACTCTTTTTTCTCTCCTTGAAAACATCCATCTCATGTCATTATTTTTGTTATGAAAAGCCCAAGACTCAGTGTGGGTTTGTTCTGGGAGTGTAGAGGGCAGCCAGATCACCCAGAATATGGCTTAATGTTTATAATGATCATAAATTATATATGCATGGCATTTTGCAGTTTATAAAACACATTTGTATTTATTACATCTTTGATTCCTGTCCTACAAGGTAGGTAACACACTTTTTCTTATTCCCCTTCCTTTTTGATGGAGAAACTGTGGCTCACAGAAGCTAAGTAAACTGCTCAGGTTATATAGCCAATGTCAGACCAGAAAAAGTATCTTCTGGCTTTGACATATTTGGTGCTTTTCCCATCCCACTGTGAGACTTCTCCAGCCAGCTCTATAGCAACATGCACAGAGACTAGTGTGGTTATTCTCCTTCCAGATATTTGGAGAAACTGCATATTGTAGGAAAAAAAAAAAAACCTCCTGACTCAAATACTTTAAAATACTATAAAATATCCAATTAATAGCTGTGATGAATGCTGCTTGTGAGATCTCTGCAAATTCCCTTGGTCCCACTGTTTGTTCCAGCTGCTGCTGCAGCAACCAATTTCAAGACGCTTAGACCAGCCTCATGCCAGTATAACCAGACAGCACCCTTACCTTGATTCTGCCCTGTGCATCTCTTGCTTTCCTCCCTGAAGAATCTCTGGCATCATGGCATGGGGTATCTGCAGACATTTCTCATCTCTCACACAGGCACACCCTAGGGGAGTGGGTGAGTTAAACTCCTGCACCACTCTTGACCAACAGAAAATGAAAGCCATACTAAAAGAGTATCTTCCTTTCATCTCCCAGGAGGATATTTCTGAGATGCATTTTATAACATGTTCTTCCAAAGGATCTGTAAAGAGCCAATGCCATTCGCCTTTCTGAGTGGCCAACTCAATAAAGCATCCAATATTTTACATGACCTCCTTTCATGTTCTATAACTGCCTTGTATATAGCTGCTTTTTAGAATCATTTGCCCAGTTATCTACCTGAACATGAACTTCCTCTTATGCCTCCTTGTTCTCTGCTTTTAGGGCAACCTGTGCTAAGACAGTTCTAGAAGTAGCTCTGGAAAACAGACCCTGAGGGTGGGATTTTGGCTGGATCACTTTCCAGTCAGACAGCAATAAGGACTCCATTGCTAGCATACATTAAGAGTGATCATCCTGGTATGCAGTAGCACCAAAATTACTAAGATTCTCTCATGTGATAGATTAGAGTGAGGCACAAGTGGAAATGAAAGCATTGAGATTTGAAGTGTGTTTACAATATAACAGCTTGGGGGAAATAATTATCAGGATTGTGGCACAGCTTCCCAGGAAACTGATGGCACAGCCTCAACTGGTCTCCTGTGTCAGAATCAGGGCCCTGATACAAAACAAGAGGGTCCCGAGGTCTTGGATAGGGATGTTAGGGCTGGCAAGCCTGAGTATTTTGAATCCCTAGATTTCCTTGAACATCTGGGCTGGTAGAAGCAGACCATTCCCTCTTACTAGGGAAGAGAAAACTCCACTTGCTTAATTTCCTGTGAAAATATCACCTAAGGCCTATGCCCCATGATGTGGTGTTGTGCTCTTCAAGATCTGCCCACATGGTCCCACCATTGCCTCCAGGCTGGTACCCAATATTGGCTTTCAGCTCAGCATGAGCAGAAAAATACAGACCCTCTTCCAGGAACAAGAAGCTTGTACATACAGTCACAAACCTGTATGTACACACACATATATACACATATTTTGTAGCAGAACCTTCTCAGGTATGTGTGCTAAGCTACTGGCTAATGTGGTGCTGTGTGGTCAATAGCTAAAATACATTGGTCCAAGAACCACAGAACAGAAGAAGGAGTAGGTCCTCTCATCAATACTCCCTGTGACCCACTCATAATTTGTGCTTCCTCTGAAACCTTGGACTTTGCTGATTAGAGGCTCTGTTCACAGTAATAGTTCCAAAGAACTTGAAGGTACAACTACCATCTGATCACTTTGAGCTTCCCATGCCAACAGACCAGCAGGCAAAGAAAGTAGTTATTATTCTGGCAGGAGATATTGACCCTGGTTATCATGACGAGCTACAATTGTTGCTGCACAAGTTGGGCAGGAGTATGCCAGAATGCAGGGGAGTAAAAGGAGTATGCCATAATGCAGGGGAGCCACTGGTCATCTCTTGGTGCTTCCATGCCCAGCAGCAGCAGTGAATGAATTGAAGAGGTCATGGCTAGAGACAAGGCCACTAAGGGATCAAGCCCCACCTGACAAGCAACCTAGCCTGGCCAAAGTCGTGGCAGAGGTAAAGAAAATCTGGAATGGAGAATAGAGGATGAAAATGTTCATGATCAGTTACCTTCTAGGCACCAGGTACAACAGAAGAGGCTGTAGCTTGTTTCTCTAACCCATTGGTATGAAATCTTTTTAGAGATTACTGCTGGCTGCCACTGTGAATGGAACTATTTTATGGATTGAGTTTAGCAGAAAGTACAAGAGATACGAGTGATGCAGGGAGATGTATCTGTGATGCATTTTATAAGAGCCCAGCAAGATCAAGCATGAGTCATCTGGAGCAGTGGCTAACTCGATAATGAATTTTAATATTGGTTTTTCTTCCTTCATTGGTCTCTTTTTGCCATTCCCTGGGATCATTTCCCAAATAAATTACCTGCACATTGGATTTTGTCTCACGGTCTGCATTCAGGAGAACTCAGGCCATAATGACATATTTAAATACATAGCTAACTTCACAAGAAAGTAAGCCAGGCACTAAGAGAAAGAGAAAGATGATGCCAGAGTGGTAAGTAAATGGGTACAGCACTCAATGAATAGATGACCTGTAAACTAGGGTTTTGATGTTTTGGGGGTAGAAGTTTAGATCTTTGGTTTCTACAAGGGGAGATGTTGGAGCTAAAATCTCCACATAAAGGCTTTAAGGGCTGCATCACCAGCAAAAGTGTGGATTATAAAAAGATCCGTCGATCAGTAAAAGGAGCCCAGAAAAAACACAAATATAATCTCTAAATAAATAATTGCAAATATATTAGGAAATAGCCCACGGTGTGAGAGTCAGCAGAAAAAGTGTTACAAACTGATACAGTTTAGATCTGTGTCCCATTAATCGCACGTCGAATTGTGATCCCTAATGCTGGAACTGGGGTTGGGTGGGAGATGATTGGATCATGGGGGTAGATCCTTCATGAATGGTTTAGCACCACGTCTTTCATGCCGTTCTCATGATAGTGAGTGAGTTCTCACAAGATCTGGCTATTTAAAAGTGCATAGCACCTCCCATTGCTCTCTTGCTATTTCTCTGGCCATGTGAGATGCTTTACTTTCCCCTCTGACTTACGCCCTGCTTAGAAGCTTCCTGAGGTTTCCCCAGAAGCAGAAGCTGGTCTGCTTCCTGTACAGCCTGGAGAACCATGAACCAATGAAACCTCTTTTCTCATAAATTACCCAATCTCAGGTATTTCCTTATAGTAATGCAAGAATGAACTAACACAGAACATTGGTACCAAGGAGTAGGGCATTGCTATAAAGACACCTGAAAATGTGGAAGTGGCTTTGGAATTGGGTAACAGGCAGAGGCTGGAAGAGTTTGGAGGGCTCAGAAGAAAACAGGAAGACGAGGGAAAGTTTGGAACTTCCTAGAGACTGTCTAAATGGTAGTGACCAACATGCTGATACAAATATGGACAGGGAAGGCCAAGCTGAGGAGGTGTCACATAAAAACAAGGAACTTATTGGGAACCAGAGCAAAGGTCAGTTTTGTTATGTCTTAGCCATGAACTTGGCTGCATTGTGCCCCTGCCCCAGGGATCTGTAAAACCTTGATCTGGAGAGTGATGATTTAGCCTTCTGGCAGAAGAAATTTCTAAGCAGCAAAGTATTCAAAATTTGACCTGGCTTCTTCTAACAGCCTATGCTCATATGCATGAGCAAATAAATGATCTAAAGTTGGAACTTACATTTAAAAAGGAAGCAGAGCATAAGAGTTTGGAAAGTTTGCAGCCTGACCATGTAGAGAAAAGAAAAGCCCATTTTCAGGGGACGAATCCAAGCAGGCTGTGGAGCAACCATTTGCTAGAGAAATTTTCAAGACTAAAAAGGCAAGTGCCAATAGCCAAGACAAAGGGAGAAAGGTCTTGAAAGCATTTCAGAGAACTCTGTGGCAGCCTCTCCCATCACAAGCCCAGAGACCTGGGACAAGAGAATGGTTTAGTGTGCCAGGCCCAGGGACCTGCTACACTGTGTAGCCTGCTACTACGTGCAGCCTCAGGACACTGCTCTCTATATCCAGACACTCCAGCTGTAACTTTAGTTGTGGCTCAGAGGGGCCCAGGTGCAGCTTAGACCACTGCTTCAGAGGGTGCAAGCCATAAGCTTTGGCGACTTTCATGTGGTGTTAAGCTGTGGGTGCACAGAATGCAAGAGTTGAAGTTTGGAGCTTCTGCCTAGATTTAAGAGAATGTATGGAAAAGCCTGGATGTTCAGAGAGAAGCCTAATGCAGGGGTGGAGCCCTCATGGAGAACCTCTATTAGGGCAGTGTGAAGGGGAAATGTGGGGTAGGAGCCCTACAGAGAGTCTCCACTGGGACACTGCCTAGTGGAGTTGTGAGAAGATGGCTACCATTCACTAGACCCTGGAATAGTTGATCTATCAAGAGCTTCCACCCTGTACCTGGAAAAGCCAGAGGTGTTCAACACTAGCCCATGAGAGCAGCCATGGGGGCTGAACCCTGCAAAGACACAGGGGCAGAGCTACCCAAGGCGTTGGAAGCCCACCTCTCATACCAGTGTACAATGGGTGTGAAATATGGAGTCAAGGAGATTTTGGAATTTTAAGATTTAATGATTGTCCTGCCAGGTTTCAGAGTTGCCTGGGGTCTGTAGCCCCTTTCTTTTGTCAGAGTTCTCCCTTTTGGAATGGGAACATTTACTCAACGCTTGTACCCCCATTGCATCTTGGAAGTAACTAACTTGTTTTTGACTTTACAGGCTCATAGGCAGAAGGGACTTGTCTCAAATGAGACTTTGGATTTTTGAGTTAATGCTGGAATGAGTTAAGGCTTTGAAGGAGTGTTGAGAAGGGATGATTGTATTTTGCAATGTGAGAAGGACATGAGATTTGGGGTGACTGGGTTTGGGTCTGTGTCCCCACCCAAATCCCCAGTGTTGGAGTGGGGCCTGGTGGGAGGTAGTTGCATCAGGGGAGTAGATTTTTCATGTATGGCTCAGCACTATCCTCTTGGTGCTGTTTTCACAATAGTGAGTTCTCACAAGATCTGGTTGTTTAAAAGTGGGTAGCACCTCCCCCCATACCTCTCTTGCTCCTGCTCCCACCATCTGAGATGTGGAATGCTCCCCTTTGCTTTCCGCCATGATTGGAAGCTTCCTGAGGCCTCCCCAGAAACACAAGTCACTACGTTTCCTGTACAGCCTGCAGGACCATGAACCAGTTAAACATCTTTTCTCATAAACTACCCAGTCTCTGATGTTTTCTTACAGCAATGTGAGAACAGACTAATACATAGATTGAATGTACTCTTTCAGAATTTATATGTTGACATATAACATCCAATGTGACGGCATTGGGAAATGAGGCCTTTGGAAGATAATAAGGTCATGAAAGTGGACTTTTCATAAATGGGATTTGTGTCCTTATAGGAAGAGACATGAGAGCTACATCACTTTCTTTCCACCATGTGAGGATATAAGAAAAGACTTCAACCACCTGCAAGCTGAAGAGAACCCTCACCAGAACCTGACCATGCTGGCACCCTGATCTCAGGTTTATAGCTTCTAGAACTGTGAGTAATACATTTCTGTTGTTTATCAGCCATTGAGTTTTTGATATTTTATTATGTCAGCCTTAGCTGATTAAAACAGAAAGCAAATAATGTTAGACCCTCAAGGACTTCAGGTATTAAACTAATCAAATGTAAAAATTAAAAAAAATGCTAACAGGTTTGCTGAAATTAAAGAGCAATTTCAATATATGAGAAAAAAGAGACTATAAAATGGACAAGCGTATTTGAAAAAGAACTGACTGAAATGAAAACAAACTATAAGAAATGAAAAAGAACTAAAGAGAATGTCAAGAAAAATTTAAAATGGGGTAAACTGATGATTAGGCATTATAGATTTAAAAAATAGTGAAATAGGCTGGGTGCAGAGGCTCATACCTGTAATCCCAGCGCTTTGGGAGGCTAAGGTGGGTGGATCCCTTGAGGTCAGGAGTTTGAGACCAGACCGACCAACATAGCAAAATCCCATCTCTACTAAAAATCCAAAAATTGGCTGGGTGTGGTGGAGTGCACACCACCACACCCAGCTCATTTTTGTATTTTTGGTAGAGACAGGGTTTCACCATGTTGGTCAGGGTGGTCTTGATCTTTTGACCTCGTGATCCATCTGCCCTGGCCTCCCAAAGTGCTGAGATCACAGGCGTGAGCCACTGCGCCCGGCCTGGGAAAACATTTTCTAAGAGCTGAAAGAAAAGTAATTGTTAACCCAGAATTGTAAATGTAGAACACTATAGTGCAAAAATGAAAATAAAATAAAGACTTTTTAGAAATACAAACTGGAGAGCATTTATAATCAATTAACATTCACAAAGAAATTTTTGATGATACACTTCCAAAAGAAGGGAAACTGATCCCAGAAGGAGAGATCTACGATTTAAGAAGGAATAATGAGAAAACACTCACTACAAAATAATAACAGTACCTAATTTCCAAGATAAAAGAACTCCACTAAAATATTTCCTGATATAATGTAGAATAGGCAGGGAATAATTGGTGCATAAGTCCTCAAAAGTTTTTTTTTTGGGAGATGCAAGAGTTATAAAAAATTAGAATTTCCAGTTACTATATGTTACAAGTTTAAATATTACTACTGGAAGAAAAATATAGTGTATAATTTTTACAACAGAAAATGTAAAACAATGGAAGTTTGCCTCAATTCAAGGAAGATAGAAAAGAAGATGCATAGAAAAGCAGGACCAATAAAAAGTACTTAACTGTATGGCAGAAATATGTTCTATTACATAAGTAGTTGAAATGTTTTAAATGGGGTAGATTCACAAATTAAAAGATAAATGTTGTTGTATTGCATAAAAATAACCAGATATTGCAAGGTTACGAGGAGCTAAGAAAGCACAGAAAGGTACAATGATGGAAACAAATATGTGTCTCTTATTAACCAAAAGGAAGCTTCTGTAGCAACGCTTATAGCAGAATAAAATATATTTTAAGGTAAACAGTTTTAAGGAGTCACTACATAATGATAAATATATTTTACCAAGAATATATAACATTTCAAAACTTATTTGCCTCTAGTAACATAGCTTCAATATATGTACAAAGTAGCAGCTCACAGGATTGCAAAGAGAAATTAACAAATTCAGCATCACAATGGGGGATTGTAATACTCTCAGGAATTGATAGCTCATGGAGACAAACTCTTAGAAAAGATAGAATAGTTGGATGAAAATATTAAGCTCAATCTGAAAAGTCCACTGTAGACCCCTGCACCTAAATTAGAAGATACACATTCTTCTCAAGAACATGGAGTATTTATGAGTAGGCCACAAAGCAAGTCTGTATCTATTTCGAAGAATCTGTATCAAACAGACCATGTTTTCTGGCCACAATTAAATTAAATTAAAAATCAATAGTGAAAACATATCTAAAACAGCCTCATGCATTTAGAAATTAAAAACATACTTCTGAAATAATTTATGGGTCAAAGAAGAAATCATAATGGAAATTAAGAACTTTATAATTTAATTATATTGAAACTATTGCAGCTATAACTGTGTAGGAAATATATATGTGCAAAAAAGACTGAAAATTAATGAGCTAAACTTTCAACTTGAAAGTGAGAAAAAGAATAGAATAAGCCCAAAGAACACAGAATAAAGGAAATAATAAAGATCAGAATAGAAATTAGTAAACTTGTAAATAAAATGCAATAGGGTCAACAAAGTCAAAAGCTGGTTCTTTAAAAAGACAAAAAGGAGGCCGGGCGCGGTGGCTCACGCTTGTAATCCCAGCACTTTGGGAGGCCGAGGCGGGTGGATCATGAGGTCAGGAGGTCGAGATCATCCTGGCCAACATGGTGAAACCCCGTGTCTACTAAAAATACAAAAATTAGTCGGGCGTTGGCACGTGCCTGTAGTCCCAGCTACTCGGGAGGCTGAGGTGGAAGAATCCCTTGCACCCAGGAGGCGGAGGTTGCAGTGAGCCGAGACTGCGCCACTGCACTCCCTCCTGGTGACAGAGCAAGACTCCGTCTCAAAAAAAAAAAAAAAAAAAAACAACAACGAAAAGGAGACAAACTTTAGGTTTTATGAATTAAGAAAACAAATATTAAGAAAAAAGTCACATCTAAACAATATTAGAAAAAAATGGCTATAACTACAGAAGTAGCCAGTATTTAAAACGAGTAAGAAAATACTATAAAGAGAGCGCTGCAGTGACGATATATATCAACAACTTCATGCTAGTTGTGGACGATACAGAACTGTCCCTTCAAGGAAGGACTCCCTTCAGCTCTTGGCAATGCTGTGAGCAGATTGTCTTGGGCCATCTAATCCTTGTGTTTGCCTCACCTGCAGAGAGCCCTCTCGCCCAAGAATACATCTTCCCTGCGGAGTCCATAGCCAATGGTGGATCTGGTAGGGACTTAGAGACCTTAACCATTTAGCCCACCCTGGGACAACTCTGAATGGGTCCTATACACAGCAGTGTGCATGTAAATGTTTAAAACCAGCTCCTTTAAGGAAAACATCCTGATTTGTAGTATTTGCTAATTTCTGTGGTGAAAATACACCCTTCATGGATGATTTCAAGCTACCAAAGCAATATCACTGAATGCAGAGTTGGGACTAGATGCAAAATGGTATACTATCACATAATATTTCCATCATACAGCTGCAACAGTGGTAAATAAACTCAACAGTGGCCGGGGGTGGCGGCTCACACCTGTAATCCCAGCACTTTGGGAGGCGCAGGTGAGAGGATTGCTTGGCCAGGAGTTTGAGAGCAGCCTGGGCAACATAGCAAGACCTGGTCTCCATGAAAAAAACAAAAACACAAACACCTCAACAGTGTACTTTGCTGCTCATGTAGTAATTAGGGAAGAATGAGCTTTGAGTATTAACTTTGTTTTCAATAAATATACATAATTGTAGGTTAATATAATTTAATCCTTAATAAGGGCTGTTATTTAACAAGTGATGCCCAGGAGTTGGTAGGAGCAGGCTCAGCACACCACTCTGTATGTGCTCCAGGGCTCCTTGTGGTTAGGACTGTGGCTTTGTTGGACTTGAATCGTGGTTCAATCTCTCTCTCTGTCCAATCCTGGCTCTCATCCCTTCCCACAGGCCCTGACCCCTAATACCTAGCTTGCTCTTTGGTAAGCCAATCTGCTGCCCAAGTGTCATTCATGACTCACAAACATCACTCTATTCTTTCTTCCTCAGGCTTTTCCCACTGGCATTTCGGCACTTTGGAATTTCACAAGACAGATGCCTCTATTCCACCCACATGCTCCTCAGTCTGGTAAGGCCCTGGGAAAAGGCTCCAGCAGACACCTATGCTTCCCTGCACATCTCTTTGGCTCCCCCTCAGCCATAGTTCTGATAGGTGTTTCCTGTGAGTTGACAATGTCCTATCTCAAGGATGCAGCTATGGGTCACTCTGATTCTCTGCCTAGGGTCTTTTCCAAAGCACTAGGTACCTTTGGGAGTTAAACCTCCAAAGGCAATTTCAATCAATGGAGAACAGGAGCCAGAAGGTAAATGCTCAGCCCTGTGTCTTTGAAATGACCATTGTAAGCTCCTCAGAGTCCAAGTGGTATTCATTGTGTCCTTGTGTTCCTGTTAAATACAACAGTGGCCTTGAGAATATACTTTTAAGTTGCTTTTCATACTTCTCTGTCTTAACATCTCAATCTCATCACTCCTGGTTCCTGAGATCACCTTAAAAAAAAATAAACTATATGGCTGGGCACGGTGGCTCACTCCTGTAATCCCAGCACTTTGGGAGGCCAAGGTGGGTGGATCATGAGGTCAGGAGTTTGAGATCAGTCTGGCCAACATGGTGAAAACCCATCTCTATTAAAAATACAAAAATTAACTGGGCATGGTCGTGGGCACCTGTAATCACAGCTACTTGGGAGGCTGAGGCAGGAGAATCACTTGAACCCAGGAGGCGGAGGTTGCAGTGAGCAGAGATTGTGCCATTGCACTCCAGCCCAGGTGACAGAGCAAGACTCCATCTCAAAATAAATAAATAAATAAATAAATAAAAATAAAATATCTGTATCCAAGTCATTCTATCAGTCTCTGCTGTGGGAGAGAGTCTACACTAAGATACTTGCTGATCACATTTTTTTTTAATTCAAAAGAACATTCTTCTCTTCCTTTCACAGCTTTTTGCTTTCTTTTTAAATTTTAATTTGGCTGGGCATGGTGGCTCATGCCTATAATCCCAGCACTTTGGGAAGCTGAGGTGGGCGGATCACTTGAGGGCAGGAGTTCGAGACCAGTGTTGCCAACATGGTGAAACCCCATCTCTACTAAAAATTCAAAAATTAGCTAGGCACAGTGGCATGCATCTATATTCCCAGCTACCTGGGAGGCTGAGGCAGGAAAATCACTTGAACCCGGGAGGCGGAGTTTGTGGTGAGCCGAGATCACACCACTGCACTACAGACTAGGCAACAGAGTGAAACTCCGCCTCAAAAAAAAAAAAAAAAAACAAACAACACACAAAACTTATTTTAGATTCAGTGGGTACATGTGGTTGTTTGTTACATGAGCATACTGGAGACTGGGCTTCTAGTGTACCCATTACCCAAACAGTGAACACTGAACCCCAGTGAAAAAGTACAACTTTTTCAACTTTTGCCCCCTGTCCACCCTTCTTTCTTTTGGAGTCCCCCAGTGTCTATCATTTCCATCTTTATGTCCATGTGTACTCATTGTTTAGCTCCCACTTATAAGTAAGAATGCATAGTATTTGGTTTTCTGTTTCTGAATTACTTCACTTAGGATAATGGCCTCCAACTCCATCCCATGTCACTGCAAAGGACATGATTTCATTCTTTTTTATGGCTGCATAATGATGTATTAATATATGGACCGCATCTTCTTTATCTAGTCAACTGTTGATTGACACTCAGGTTGGTGCCATGATTTTGCCATTGTTCTTTTCACAGTTTCTAAATGCAGCATAATCAAATGTTAAAATAAGACTTATCTTGGGATAGCTGCTGGGTGGGCCAATAGATGACTATGTCAGTTTGGGACCTCTGAGAAGCAGATGCCAAGATAGGATTAGATGTACCAAAATATTTTAAAGAAAACACCTGTGCAGGATAGTGCAGGAGGGAGAAGGAGTCTGGGATGCAGGTGCCTTCTGACTGCAATGCAGGTCTGACACTTGTGAATGGAGAGAGGGAAAGGAAGAAGATTGGGTAGGAAGAGCTCCAGAGTGCAGCACATTCTGAGAAAGCCTGGTAGGGTGATAGAAATTCCTGGGCAAAGGCCGTCAATTAGAGGCAGAAAGGGCATAGCTCTAGTGCTCTCACCATGCTCAGTTGTGAGCTGGAAACAGCTGGGGAATGTGTGACCTTGGTGTGAGCTCTGTGGAGGATCCAAATGTGTGACAGCTGCAGTCTGTCAGTTGCTCATGCTCCCAAGAGCTCAGGGGCTCACCTCTGTGCCACCACACAGACAGGTGTCCCCACACATAAATAGAGTTTATTGGACCATCTTTGTAGGATTTGCTAAGTTAGGGTTCTGCCACCTTCAGACCAAATTGAAGGAAAGGAGAGAGCAATCAAGGGAGAAGGTTGGCGGTGAGAATGACATGGTTCTGACAGGGAGAAGAAGGAAGACCCACCTACTTTATGCAAAAAAAGGCATGCTTCCAGAGAACTACTTGGAGAGCCTGCCATGTGTCATCTAGAGTGTGGGGACATGCATGAATCCAGAGATGGCTGCCTGAAAAGCTTCAAGGGAAGAGGCTGGTCAGAGCTGCCTGTGCCTTATTCAGAGAATAAGAAGACAGTGCTGCAGCGACGGCAGTCTGCACTTCTACAGTGTGATGGGCCAAATGCCAGTTGGTGTCCATGGGCCAGCACACACATGGTGGAAAGTACCTGGGACTGATCTGCAGGGCCCGGTGCCCTGTAGAGGGCCTGCATGAAGTAGACCACCAGTGAAGCTGAGGCTGAGGCTGAAGCTGCAGGGTTAGACCCCACCTTGCCCAACTTGAGGAACTAGTCTTTTTTTTTTTTTTTTTTTTTTGACAGAGGCTTGCTCTGTTGCCAAGGCTAGGCTTGCTCTGTGACACAGGTTGGAGTGCAGTAGCCTGATCTCAGCTCATTGCAACTTCTGCCTTCCGGGTTCAAGAGATTCTCCTGAGTAGCTGGAATTACAGGTGCATGCCACCACACCCAGCGAATTTTTGTATTTTTAGTAGAGACAAGGTTTTACCATGTTGACCAGGCTGGTCTTGAACTCCTGACATCAGATAAGCCACCCACCTCAGCCTCTCAAAGTGCTGGGATTACAGGCATGAGCCATCACGCCTGGTGGTGGAACCAGTCTTCACAGAGCTAGCTGGGGAGGACACAGAAGCAGGATGCAAAGGTTGTTTCCCTCCTCCATGCAGGCTTCTGAGTTTGGGTCAAGTTGGGGTCTGGTGGGTGGTTGGAGGTGAGTGGGGAAGGGTTGAATGGATTGCGATTAAAGTTTTGATTTGGATTAGACTGGACTTTTAAAAATATTTATACTTTAAGTTCTGGGATATATGTGCAGAACGTGCAGGTTTGTTACACAGGTATACATGTGCCATGGTGGTTTGCTGCACCCATCAACCTGTCATCTACATTAGGTATTTCTCCTAATGCTATTCCTGCCCCCCACCCCCTTCCCCCCGCCCAGCTTGGGTTTGTGACGTTCCTCTTCCTGTGTCCATGTGTTCTCATTGTTCAACTCCCACCTGTGAGTGAGAACGTGTGGTGTTTGTTTTTCTGTTCTTGTGTTAGTTTGCTGATAATGATGGTTTTGAACTGGACTTTTTCAGCAAATCCGACTGTTTATGAACACCTGGAAGTGACAGGAAAAGCTATGAAATTTGCCCTAGATTCTTCCAGGGGAGAAGGGAGATCTGATGGAATAATTTTGAAAGACAGTGGTGTGAAAAAAAAGTGCCATTTCATGATTTCCCTTCACCAAGTAGTCCAGTTGGTTAAAAAAAAAAAATAACTGGCATAAAGTATTGCTTAACACAGTGGTTTGGAAAAAGACATTCCCTAAAAACAAAAAAAGCCAACTTAAATAGTGCAAAGACCAGCAACATCGTTTCATCTTTATAATGGTAAATCTTTATTCCATTGGTGTTTGAATCAGAGTCTGCAGAAGTCCTCTGGTTTCGCTTGCCTTTTCAAACCTTCCAGGTGCACGGCGTAGGGGGAGCCTGAGCATTTCAGGTAGGACTGGAAAAAGGCCTTTGAAAAATCATTAATTCATCTATTCACCGTATGGGCGGTCGAGGCTCGTTGGAAGTCCTCGGGCAGTGGGGGAGGCACATTTGGAGCTCATTAAACAGAAATAAGCCTGATTTTAGAAAGAAACGCCTGCCTTTTGCGCAAATCTTTTCAGAGACTGGCTTTGGGCTCCTGTGAATCAGGCACCCTAGGGTCTACCAAAGTTCTTCCCGATGCCGTCAGCTCAGTCTTACTCCTTCCTTCTCCTGGTGTTTCCCGACGCTCGGCACCCGCCGAGGCTGCGGCTGGGGGCTGGGGGCTGGGGGCTGGGGGCTGGGGGCTGGGGGCTGGGGGCTGGGGCGGGGGCTGGGGCTGGGGCTGGGGCTGGGGCTGGGGCTGGGGCTGGGACGGACGGACAGGCGCGCACGCAGGAGCCGGCGCAGGGGCGGTCGGCAGAGGGCGCTGCGGCTCCCGGCGCGGGGCTGCGACGCTGGGCGCCGAGCGCGGGCCGGGAGGAGGCGCCCGGGTCTCGGCGTGTGCGTCTCCCCCGCGGCCGGGAGGGGGTGCGCGCATCAGCCGCCCCGCGCCGCCTCCCGCTCAGGCCCGCTAGCCGCCCGGCCGCTGTCATCGCGGACGGCACCTTGCGGGGCGAAGCTCGGGCTGGGCGGCCGCCGGCCCCGCCGCTTCTCCTTTGTCAGGGCGAGGCGGCCGGAGGAGCAGCCGCGGCCGCGGCGGAGCGGGGAGCGCCCGGGCGTCGTGCGGGCGGCCTCGGTCCCCGACTGCGCCCCGGCGCTCGAGCGGGGGCGGCGGCCTGGGCGGTGCCTGCGCTGAGGTGAGTGCGGGGGCGCGAAGCGGGGCGCAGCCGCGGCGCGGGCGTGGGCGGGCGGAGGTGACAGCGAGCGTCGGCGGCTCCAGGTGCGGGGGCGCCCCCCGCGCTCCACCTGCGCCGCCGCCGCCGGCTCTCCGGGCAAGTTTGTCTGCCCCCTTCTGTGGAAACCCTTGACCGCTTAGCGGAGTCCAGACCTGTCGGTCAGTAGAAAACTGGCGCCGTAGAGGAGGAGGAAGCGTGGCGGAGCCTGGATGAGCGTCTCCGTGAGGGCAGTGGTGGCCTCTTGGACGTTACATTTCTTGGTTCTTTGCGATCCAGGTGAGCGAATCCTCGGCTGCGCGATCCGGCGGGGTCGGCTGGCTCTGCTACCCGCTCTCTGGAGCCGCCGGAGACAGGTGCGCGGAGTTGGGCGGCGCGCAGCTGGTTCGGCTTCTTGTCTCCAGAGCGCCGACGCTTCCTGCCCACATCACCTGCTCTGGCTGAGGGATTGCAGCTCTTTTGGCACCTTCGCTTGCTGCCAGGTTCAACACCCCTTGCTTTAGACGCGGTGGTAGGTTAGTTAAAGCGAGTTCTCCCTTACCCACCCCCCAGCTTTGGATAATTTGGTCTGTGTCTTCGATCTTAATTTAGTATGAGTGTGTTATTTTCTTCAAGCTTTATAATGGTAAAGCAGCGAAGCGGCTTGCTACATCCATTTTTTTTTTTTTTTCATTCTGAGCCTGTGCACAGAAGGAATTACAGGCACACAAGTGATGTTACTACCATTCTATTTTAAATACAAACACGGAAAGAAGTACTCTTGGCAGGATACCAAAGGCGCCTGTACTCTCTGTTATATAAGTGCTTAAAAAAATATTTGCTCATTGGCAAAGTTATGTGTGATTACCAGAGCATCCAAGAAGAGTGTCATGCTTTAACTTTACTTGGAGATAAGCAGTGGTCTTAGCTTGCGATACCCTTTTAAGATAATATAGGACCCTTTAAAAAAAAGTCATTAGGTAGAATTGTAAAGCATTAAAAATTGGTTTTGTGAAGTGTATTTTGAATTGGTGAGAATTCTTTACTTATTGATAAAAAGATCTCGCATATGTCCTTTTTAGTTTTCAAACTATTGAATGATTTTATTTTTAGTCTCTGATGGAAACTTAGTAGTTATGAGTTGCCAGTTATTAAAGTATCTGTCTCTTTTTTCCCTTCCCTTTCCCCACCCCCTGAAACAAGTACTCACATTTATGGCTATTTTTCCCCCCACTAAAATAAACAAAAGTAAAAACCATCAGCTATACTGATAGCTGGGAACACCCCTTGTCCCCCCTCCACCCATTATTCTGTTCTAATTGGTTTGGGGTGTTGCCTTGACATCTATAATGTTAAAAAGCTTTCCTGGTGATTCTAACGTGTAGCCAGGGGTGAGAACCATTGTAGAGCATCGTTTTGTCACTTTGTAGCCTAAATATTGCTACAGTGGTTTAAGGTAAGTCAAAAATATGTTGTCAGGAACATGGGAAGAAAAAAATGGTATTGAAAAGGAGACACATCGAAGAATTACAGCATGTAGACTTTTCTGTTTTGTCTAAAAGCTCCTTCTTGACTGCTTTTCCTGCAAAGAATAGTTGATGTTTATCAGGGACCCATAATTCCATGTAGAATACTTATGGGAATCCTGAGTGATACATTTCATTTGCAGAAGTACCAATGAAAGTTGACTACTAGTGTCAGGATATTCCTTTATGTTTACATGATAAAGTCATAGGAAAGATTATTTTCCCTATCAAATTAGAAGCTTATTATAGCACTATAAACTAGTACATTAAATGCAAAAAAGCTTTTATTATTTTTAAAGTCATAAAGAAACCTGACCTCTGAGTCAATGTTTCCTGTCTACCTTATGTAATCCCAAATATCCAAATCTCAGAGCAGATCTTATGGATGGTTTATGAAGGCTTATGTAAGAACTATGACTGTGCTTTTGGTACTCCATTAAACTCCCTGTTTTGGCTATTACGTAATTGACACGGAACTAGACTGTTAAAGCCAAAATCCGGGAGGATGCCCAAACCCACGCCGGCATACGCACTTTTATAATGAATTGCTGTTGCCAAATTAGAGGGAACAGCGGGGATGGTGGTTTGTGAAAGAGAGGTAAGAATAGTGTCTCGGGGATTGATGTAATAGAAGAGTGTTAGGCTTAGCGATTTTCTAGAGATTTGAATGCTGTGGCAGAAACCTCTCTAGTCCTTTCTGTCTTCTAGCAGAGGCAGATCCACTGGGGAGCTAATGAACCTAAGCCTCAGGCCCCTCACACAGGCTTCTTTGGTGCCCTCTGGGAGGGGCGTTGGCAGTGTGTTCGTGTGGTCATCCCTGAGTTTGTATTTGTACTTTCGGATTCTTTTTTTAAATAGGGAGAGTACTCTTTTTTTTTTCTTTTACTTTAAGTTCTGGGGTACATGTGCCAATCTTGCAGGATTGTTACATAGGTATACACATGCCATGGTGGTTTGCTGCCTCCATTCCCACCCCCCCGACCCCCCATCACCTACATTAGGTATTTCTCCTGATGTTATCCCATCCCTAACCTCCGCACCTCCTGCTATCCCTCTCCTAGCCCCCCACCCCACAACAGACTGCAGCGTGTGATGTTCCTTTCCCTGTGTCCATGGGTTATCATTGTTCAACACCCACTTATGAGTGAGAACATGTGGTGTTTGGTTTTCTGTTCTTGTGTTACTTTGCTGAGAATGATGGTTTTCAGATTCATCCCTGTCCCTGCAAAGGACATGAACTCATCTTTTTCATGGCTGCATAGTATTCCACGGTGTATATGTGCTACAATTTCTTTATCTAGTCTATCTTTGATGGGCATTTGGGTTGGTTCCAAGTCTTTGCTATTGTAAAGAATGCCACAGTGAACATACGTGTGCATGTGTCTTTATAATAGATAAATTTATAATCTTTCAGGTATATACCCAGTAATGGGATTGCTGGGTCAAATGGTATTTCTATTTCTAGATCCTTGAGGAATCGCCACACTGCCTTCCACAACGGCTGAACTAATTTACACTCCCACCAACAGTGTAAAAGCGTTCCTATTTCTCTTCATCCAGGAGAGTACTCTTTCTTCCCTCCCACTCCCCCAATTATGTAAACCCAAGGTTCCACAAACCCTGAATTTATCCCCCGTCTCCAACTTGTGTTCAAATATTAAATTACAAAGTTGCCTATTCTTAGTTTAATTTTTGTCATCTGAAAAGATTAAAAAAAGGAAATCTAGGCAATATCATAGTTGACTTGCTGAGGGACTGCAAACTGCCATAACCTAGGGCTGTGTGGAGGCACTGAAATTAGGCACTTACCTGGAGAACCAGCTCTTTGCCTCGTGATCTCACATGCGTGGGACTGTTTTGGTTCAGTGTGTGAACTGGAGATGGAGAAGAATGGAAATGGGGTGGGGAAGGGAGGACAGTGGGTTAAAGCTCTTCCTCCTCTCAGAGGCAAGATGCCAGGGGGAAAGGAAGAAAAAACCTACTGAAAGATGCTTCGTTAATAAAATGTTAATTGGAACAGATCGCATCAGCTCCATAAGCAGATCCTTCTGTAAGCTCCTTAGGATTGTTCTCTAATATGAATTTTTGACAGTGAGCAAACAAACTCTGTCCTGGAAAATATCCTACAGGAAACAAATGCAGATTTGGAAGGACTAGGTGAGTATCAGCTTGTTCCCATTAGCAGTTTTTATGAGCAAGTGGGAGGCTTATAATATCCACCACACACATGTTTGAAATGAGTTGTTGAAAAGGGTCAAGGAGTTTCCCTTTTGCTCTGAAATGATTTCTACTTCTTATGTGAATTTGGATGCCTTTCGATCTTATATTCTTGACCCTTCCCACCAGCCCTTATACCTCATCTATCCATCCATCATTCATCTGTCTACCGTCCACCCACCCATTCACAGAGACTCTCTTTTGACCAAATTTTAGTTAGGCTCCCCTGAGCCCTCTTCTCAAGTAGGCCTCAGCCTTGTCCTGTAAGAACTGCAGCTTTCAACAAAAACAATTTTGTCTGTGCTTCCACCCTCCAAGGGATTTGAAAACACCCTAGCATGGTGTATTAGCCTGTTCTCACCCTGCTGATAAAGACATACCCCCAAGACTGGGTAATTTATAAAGGAAAGAGGTTTAATTGACTTATAGTTCAGCATGGCTGGGGAGGCCTTGGAAACTTACAATCATAGTGGAAGGGGGAAGCAAACACATCCTTCTTCCCATGCAGCAGGAGAGAGAATGAGCAAAAAGGGGAAAAAACACCTTATAAAACCATCAGATTTCATAAGAACTTAGTATCACAAGAACAGCATGAGGGTAATTGCCTCCATGATTAAATTACCTTTCACCTAGTCCCTCTCATGACACATGGGGATTATGGGAACTACAATTCATGGTGACATTTGTGTGAGGGACATCCAAACCATATAACATGGTGTCTAGCAGCTTAAGGCCATGTTCCTGGGATGACCCAACCTCACTTGCATTCCTACCTAGAAAAGCTCAAGGCTGCCTCAAATAATTTATCTTTTGTTCTAACCTGCACAAATGATAATAGGCCCCTGACTTTCCTTTTGTTAGATTTTTTATTAAAAACTTATAATTGTAATTCTTTCTCTGCACCTTTGAGATGTATGTGTATCTCCTACCACCTGAAGTGTCTTCCTCAGTGTCTGTGAGCCATTCTTTTGAAATGAAACTATCAGGAAGGATAGGGCTCTGTCCCCTAGTCTCTATAGAGGGGTAGGAGCCTAACTTTGACAAGTGCATTTAGCAGTCACAGATGGCCTAATCTCATTGGCAGGCCCCCTTGCCTGCTTGCTGGAATGTTCTATGTCCTTGACCCCGCTTGAGCACACACACATTCTCATTTCCCTTCCCTACTTCCTCATTCTCCTTTTAAAACACCCAGTCACCTCTACCTGAATCAGAGTTGATCTCAGTTCTACACTGAAGTCTCTCTCTCTCACTGGTACTGGGTAAAATCGGTCTTTACTGCCTTTAACCAGTGTTCAGCTTTTTTTTTCTTTTTTTTTTCAAACACCATCCAACAAAAAAGTTTGAGTGTCTCCACGGGTCAGGCAGTGTTCTACTTATTACATATGGAACAGCAGATAAAAACTGTACCCTTGAGGAACGTACAGTGTAATAGAATGAATCAGATGAGATTAAGTACTGAATATATCAGGTATGGATAGGGCTATGGAGAAAATAAATCAGAGATGGATTGCTATTTCAAGTAGGGTGGTCAGGGAACGCCTAACTGAGAGGCGATGTTGAGCAGAACCCTAAAGGAGTTGGAAGAGTGAACCACTTGACCAGAGTGCAGCTGGCATTTGTGAGTAGCACAGGGAGGCAGCTGCAGGTTGCAATGGGGGAATCTTATGCTCATGGCCAGCTTTTCCTCACAACAGCAGCCCCATCCCCCCACTCCAGCCACCTGAGGCTGCCCATGAGCACTGGTGGTGGTCTTGGAGCCTTAGTGGTGTGGTGGCTTGGAACTGAGGGCCTTTCAGGGCATTGGAATCCAGCCTAGACCATACCTGAACAGGAGTAGGAAGGGAGAGTGTGTGTCTTCAGTGATGACTCCCACTGGCTTGTCATAGGAAAGGGGCTGGGGACAAGCTCACTCCAGCCTGGAATCCCTGCAGTCACCCTAGAAACAAACAGAACTATGATGCATAAAAGATGTGGATGGTGGTATGCTTGAGGAATGCTCTTGCTTGAGGAATGTCTTAATGTCAAGAATCTAGAGCAACTCTGTGAGTGCAACTGAACCAGAGAGAACCCCTCATTTAAAGGCAACTGGGGTTGGTTAGGGTTTGAGGTGGGGGAAATTGCTCAGCTCCTGCATGCCCAGATGGCTGCCCTACGTCTGCTAACCAGAACCGCCCCCTCTTCCCCACCCCACACACACCACAGACCTGTCAACAGGCTGTCATGGATTTCTCAGTGGAGAAGGTAAAGAAGCCACTGGGGAGCAGCAGCCAGGGGCTGACTTCTTGTTTTTAGTTACAGCCTTCCTGTACTCATGGGGACAGGGGTATGGAACCAGGATGGGATAGCTGTTTCCTTTTTTAAGCTGTTAGCTTATAACCATTTTAAACCTCAACAACCAAAGCAGAAATCTCTCATATAGAGGTTCCTTGGATTGTTTGCTAGTATGTAGGGAGCGTCACAGCAGCTTGAGTGAGCATATGCAGCTGGCATTAGGGAAGTGGCATTTATAGGAGTCCGATGTTTCAGACTCTTCTCTGTGCCTGTCATGACTTCATGTGGTCTCTTACTTTGCAAGCTTCTCTCACGTGCCCTATTATGTTTGGAAAATGAGGGACTTAAGGTAATTCCTGGGTATTTGATACTTTTCTTTAGCTTTTGTAAATGGGCCATGTTCCAATTGGTTTTATATATTCTACATGTTGATGTATTATATGTAACCAATAATTGATACATAGAAAGCTATCTAAAATGTAATGTAACCAGGCACTTTTCAAACTCTTACTAATTATAACCTTGTTATTTTCCTTGGATTTTCTAGATAGACGGTCATATCATCTGCTAAATAAGCAAATAAATCAATAAATCTAGATAGGTGGTCATATCATCTGCTAAATAAGTAAATCAATAAATTAAAAATAAATGGTTTTAATTTAATTTAAAATAAATGATTAGATGAATGAATAGATAAAATAAAAATGATTACTTTGGTCTCTTATTTTTTGAGATGGAGTTTCCCTCTTGTTGCCCACGCTGGAATGCAATGGCATGATCTTGGCTTACCACAACCTCCGCCTCCTGGGTTCAAGCGATTCTCCTGCCTCAGCCTCCCGAGTAGCTGGGATTATAGGCATGCACCACCATGCCTGGCTAACTTTGTATTTTTAGTAGAGATGGGTTTTCTCCATGTTGGTTAGGCTGGTCTTGAACTCCCAATCTCAGGTGATCCACCCACCTTGGCCTCCCAAAGCGCTGGAATTACAGGTGTGAGCCATGGCGTCCGGCCTGGTCTCTTGTTTCTATTTTATATTTTATTATTAGTTAGACTAGATCAAAGGACTTTTTATCTCTTAAGAGATTTAAAAAATAAGATTATTGTCTTTCAGGCAAATGTACTTCCCTTGTCCCAGAGAGGATGGGCTGTATGATCTCTGAGGTCCTCTCCTTATTAGTCTTTTTACTCTGTTTACCTTGGATGCATTGAACCAGTAGGTTCAGTTCCCACAGAAAAACAAAACAGTGTGTACACGCAGTCATTCTAGGTAAGTCAGCAGTGTATGTGATTAGGGCCACACCAGTATTGATGACTGGCTGATGCTGACTTTAGAAAGTTTGACTCAGCTTGGAGAAATGAAAAGCCAACATAGTATATTAGCATCTATAAAGACAGTAATAAGGCAAATACATGTGTCCAGAAACAGGCTAATATTGATACAGTGATTTTAAGTGCTTTTTCCCAAAAGTACAATGGAGAAA
This sequence comes from Ateles fusciceps, assembly GCA_036589455.1. Classification (NCBI taxonomy): domain Eukaryota; kingdom Metazoa; phylum Chordata; class Mammalia; order Primates; family Atelidae; genus Ateles; species Ateles fusciceps. Next base: position 1,590,071 of record JAZHEH010002853.1, on the reverse strand, counting down.
GCATGGAATATAGAGCCATGGATTATAATAAATGATAATAAAACAGCAGAAGCAAATAATAAACACTTAATAGAGAAATTTATTTTCCACACTTCATCAGGTTGCTACTGTAAAGTACTAATCTAAAAACTTAATATGAACACTATCTCTGTAAATATGGGAGAAGTAATCTCAAATCATCCAGAATTAATTATCTTTGTTCTAAGCTGTTTGACATTACTCATTCCAAATAGCTTCTCAAGACAGGCAGTATTTTTCTACACACAAATAATTGTGTTCTCAGGTTGCAAATATTGCCATATATTAAGCCAAACACATTTTTTTGCTTCTAATTCTTGTATTACTATTGGTTTACGTCAGGGGAAGTTAATTTGAGAACTGAAATCATGTAGCAGAATAATTTTGGTTGAAATGGATGTTTTTAAGCCTGATGCATTTTCTATTAGTGTTACATGATATCTTTGGAAGTTTGTACAGTGAAAATGCCAAACATTACATTTAATCTTCTGAAGACTCTAGCAAGTATTCTTTTTTTAAAAAAGATCCACATTGTATTAGTTTAACTGGCAGCTAGTAATTAGTTTTACGTTGACTGAGCTAATTTGCCACTACTAGCAGATTTATGAAGTTATTTTAATATAACTACATTGTCCTCTACCACCAAACTTTATACTGATTTTTTAATGCTAGATTTTAGGATTTTAATTTTGATAATATCCAAAGATACTGGATAAAATATAAATGTGAGTTAGCATTAATATCAGTTTAGAGAATAACAACAAAAGCAGAAACATAGCCTGCAACCACATTTCTCCAGGGTCAGCACTAGAGAGAGGCAAGTTGAGCACTTGCCTCAGGCACAAAATTTAAGGGACACCAAAACACTCAGTAATACAAATAAAAATTTTATGCAGTTTAAAATATCAAAATTAATGCAAAAAATCCATAATGAACAAAATATCAAAAATTTAAAGGAAAACAGGATCAGTATTACTGATTTACTGATTTTTCCTTTTGTGTCAGGCTTTAGTTTGGTTTGGAACAGCACTGTTACAGATCCTATCTATATTTAAAGTTTTAAAATTATGTTCGTCATGGATTTTTTACAGTAATTTTGATTTTTAAAAAATATTGCATTAATGTATTTGTCTTGGAAGCACATCTGAATTATTGGAGTAAGGACATTCTGAAAAGTCTCTCCTGCACAACAACAATGAAAGCACTGGCAAAAATATCAAAATAAACCATTTTAGAATGGTGGAAATTAACCAAGGGTTTACTACAACCTGAGGGCTATTTATTCAAGAAAAAGGACTGAATCTCATTAAGAACAGTCAACTTTGTGACATTTAAACTTACCTTATTCCCATTCCTTCCTCCCCCACCTCCATGGTACCCTTCAAAACGAATAGCCTAGAAGCCACTGAAAGGGACAAACGGTTTGAAGCCCTCCAAGATCCCCAGTCTCAGAAAATTGTTACTATATGATTGGTCTAGAAGCTTCCTAAAAAAACTCCATTCTCAAAGCTAGTTTTGCAGAGCCATGGGGCGTTTGTGGAAAACAATCAGCAGTAATTATTTAATATCTCAGCTGCTTGAGGCAGTGATACCAGTTGGGGTTAACCAAAAAACTTAAAAGGAAAAATTGGAAAAGGAGATATCTGTGGGGGCTTTAAAAAGCTTTGACATAGTGTTTGGAATCTAGAAGGCCCATGTACATATGTCCAGGAAATACTTAAGAAGGCCCTAATATGTCATCTCAGGCTAACAATGAGGCTTTCCATAAGTAAAGTAGGAAGAGAAGTCTAAGTTGTAAACTATCTGCTGGAGTGTTGAAAGCATGTACCCCACCCTGCAACACACAAATCCCCTCAGCAAAGGCTGTGATATATATTGGTTCAAGACATTTAAATAAATCTGTCTCATCATTAGCTCATCGCTGAAGCTATACTTCAGCAGCTGCACATGATAAAGAAAGTAGACTTGATACTGAACTCGAGTTGGAAGAGGCGAGTGCGTTCTCAAAATGGAGGTAAAACTGCTGCCCGGTTGCCGCCAGCCCGACTCCGGCCATCGCCGTTGCCGCCGGGGGGAGGAGGGCCATGATCCAAAGGAACCAGAGCAGTTGAGAAAACTGTTTATTGGTGGTCTGAGCTTTGAAACTACAAATGATAGTTTAAGAGAACATTTTGAGAAATGGGACACACTTACAGATTGTGTGGTAATGAGAGATCCCCAAACCAAACGTTCTAGGGCCTTTGGTTTTGTGACTTATTCTTGTGTTGAAGAGGTGGATGCAGCAATGTGTGCTCGACCACACAAGGTTGATGGGCGTGTAGTGCAACCAAAGAGAGCTGTTTCTAGAGAGGATTCTGTAAAGCCTGGTGCCCATCTAACAGTGAAGAAAATTTTTGTTGGTGGTATTAAAGAAGATATGGAAGAGTATAATTTGAGAGACTACTTTGAAAAGTATGGCAAGATTGAAACCATAGAAGTTATGGAAGACAGGCAGAGTGGAAAAAGAGAGGATTTGCTTTTGTAACTTTCGATGATCATGATACAGTTGATAAAATTGTTGTTCAGAAATACCACACTATTAATGGGCATAATTGTGAAGTGAAAAAGGCCCTTTCTAAACAAGAGATGCAGTCTGCTGGATCACAGAGAGGTCGTGGATCTGGCAGTTTTATGGGTCGCAGAGGAAACTTTGGAGGTGGTGGAGGTAATTTTGGCCGTGGTGGAAACTTTGGTGGAAGAGGAGGTTATGGTGGTGAAGGTGGTGGCAGCAGAGGTGGTTATGGAGGAGGTGATGGTGGATAATGTTTGGTGATGGTGGCAACTATGGCAGTGGTCCTGGTTATAGTAGTAGAGGGGGCTATGGTGGTGGTGGACCAGGATATGGAAACCAAGGTGGTGGATATGGTGGCGGTGGTGGAGGATATGATGGTTACAATGAAGGAGGAAATTTTGGTGGTGGTAACTATGGTGGTGGTGGGAACTATAATGAACTCTGAAAACAATATTCTGTGAGCTTGAGGTGGAGGGACAAACTCTGTGTGTTTAGCAGGGCCATGCTATTGAGCACTGCAGTGCAGTCTTTGATGCTCTGGCTCCATGGCCTTAGGAAAGGTTAAATTATACTTAGCATCATGTCAATGGATTTATTAATAAGGAAGAGAAAAGGTATACTTTATAGGGTATAGTTCTGTTCAATAGAAATAGAATGTGAGCTATATATGTAATTTTCTTTTTTTTCAGATGTATTCTTTTTATTTATAAATTCTGCCTTTACATGTATATAAGATTAATATGCTTTTTCATGTTACTTTATTTCAAATATTTTATTTTTTTTTACTTTTTTTAATTGCATTTTAGGTTTTGGGGTACATGTGAAGAACATGCAAGATTGTTGCATAGGTACACACATGGCAGTGTGATTTGCTGCCTTCCTCCCCCATCACCTATATCTGGCATTTCTCCCCCATGCTCTCTCTCCCCAACTCCCCACCCCCCGCTGTCCCTCCCCAGTTTTCTAGTAACTGCATTTAAAAATCAGAAAGAAACATGGAGTAAATTTTAATATATTTTATATAACCTAAAATACCATTTTACATTTTTCATGTTGAATCCTCAAAATCATGTATTTCATACTTAGAGCACATCTCAGTTTAGACTAGCTGCATTTGAAGTGCTCATTGGCCACCCTGGCTGAGTGGCTACTATCTTGACAATAAGAGTGATTTTCTTGAAAGTAGATGCAAGGCTTTCAGACACGCAGCATGGTATCCTGGTTTTGAGTTGGATCCAGATTCAAGTTCTGGCTTTGGCTCTAGCACTGCATTTATTTATTCTTAAAATATTTACTACATCTGTTCTCAAAAATCATAGTCTATTTCTATGTAGGGTCAGACATATGAATACTGGAGAGAAGTATCATGTTTTATTCTAATTATTGCAGGACCCAAGGAAGGAAGTGGTCAGTTCTATCTGTGAAAGAGTTGGTGGTGGTCAGGAAGGGCTTTGCAAAGAGGAGGGGCCTGAGCTCCATCTTGGAAGAGGAGGTAGATGAGGGCAGAGGCATTCTAGTAGGAGGCAGGAGCAAAGGCAGGGAGGCTTGCAACAGAACTGCCCAGGAGATTGCTTATAGCTTGGAGCAGGGGTGGGTGGCTGAAAGGGTGGTGTGGCTGAGCTGGAGTTGAGGGCCATGTTATTTGAGGGGACCTGCAAGGGGCTTCAGAATGCCTTTCATATTAGGCAGTGAACACCCACAGAAGAGCTTCAAGAAGTAAGTGATGAGGTGAGATTTGATCTTTCTTGTGTTGTTGCCTTGGGCAAGTTACTCACCTTTCAGATCTGCCCCCTTATTCTCCTATTCTACAACACTGGGTGATTGAAATTGACTCAGGCTGTTGCTATGAAGATTAAGTGAACTTGTATATGAAGCATGTCTGGTCCAGCTCAGACTTCTGGTGAATCAAGAGACTGCTTCTCTGGTAGTGTCCTTCTGTTGTCCTAGTGCCTGTTTTTCAATGTGATTATGCTCCAGCAGTACCCAGGGAAAGCTTTCAAGTATATAAATTGTTGGAGCACAACAATCAGCCTCAGGATGGTGTCTAGGAATCTATGTAACAAATCTATGTTTAACAAATTCCTTCTGTGATTATTATGCAGCCACCTGTTTGGGGTTTGCATACCAACATGCAGAGTTCACTTCCTCAACTCTTATCTAGGACTCTGGGCCATTCGGTAACATCAGCTCTTCCTGCCTCTTACACCAGCTTCCATGTACTGTTTCCTGGCTGATGGTCTGCAGACCCTATTCTGATAACAGTGGTAATTTACCAGTGGTCTAGGGCTCCTCTGTTTGAGGTTGACCAGTTAGTTCTTAGGTGGCTCTTCATAGATTGGCCTCATTGAAATGGTACCTGACAGCTTCTACACATGAATATATCTACTTCACAGACCTTAGCCGGTACTCATTAATTTTGTTCGCACTCTTATTTAATATGTGTATTAACATGAAGTCACTTTCTAACTCTTCCACAACGTGAAGTGTAATTCCAATTGGTCTGTTAATTCAGAGCTGTTCTATTTGCAGTTCTTTATCTGTGACCATACCCATAATAATAATAATGACAATTTTCTTTTTCTTTTTTTTGTTACAATTAGTACTATCAATGCCATTATGATGCATTTACTGTCAACCCTATAGCGGTCCACAGTAGATCCAAATATCTCTGTTTTAAGGGGAAAGTCACTATTAGAACAACACAGAGTACCTCTGAATGTCAGATTTACTCTGCTTGCATTTCATTTCATGGTCTTATGTGTTTTTAAGATTCTGATTGGATGTGAACAAAATGACAGGTTTCATCTAGCATGTCAACTGTGACTTTGTGGCCACCATTCTGTGACCATGTCACAGAATGCTGATTTTGATCCTACATCTAATCCTCACATAATTAATCTAAAAAATAAAAAGTTTATTTTCCAGCTGGCTACTCTTTCATGCAAAAACAAAACAATTTATAGTAGGCTGCTGATTTAATGGGTCTCCTGGTGGGAGGGAAAATTATTTAAACCCTTTCTACTCCTTCTCAGAAGAAAACACACTTTGGGAACCTGTGAATTTTCTATACCTGGGGTACCCACATGGCCTCAATTCCCCTAGTTTTTACTTCCATTAGTGTTATGCATGCTTCAAATTAACATTGTGGTAGGGTGGTCGTGATGCTGTTGTGTTGCTGGTGGTAGTTGTGCTATGTCCTAAAATAGATGCATTACTACATTTATTGCAAGACAGAAGTAAATGTTCCCTTCATTGCCCCATAGACTTGGGCTTGGACCTGTGTGGGGTGCGTTCCTGGCCAGGTCTGTCCTGAGCCAGTGGGCAAGTCTTCTGCACGCTTCCTTCTGCATCTTATTCCTGCATCCACTTTGCTCCCTGCATCTTGTCCCTTGCTTGCTCTGGCCTGCTTTCCCTTTCACCTGCCCCTGTTAGAGCTCAGCGTGGTCCCTCTCACGTTTTTTGTCTTCCAGCCCTCAGCTTTTCTTTCTGTCACATCTATGCTCTTGGAAAAGAGTCTTATGTTGCAAGGGGGACGCTGAGGGGGTTGGAAGTAAATGGGGACTGGGGGGGAAGAAAGAACTGAAAAGATACACATAAGCCCTTCCAAATGCTGGAGGTAATTCCTTTCTTATCTTTTAGGTACCATTGCTGATAAGTGGGAATGGAATCAGTTAATAATACCCAAACCATTGATGTTACTCAGAAACATGATATATGTTGAGCAATAGGTAGTTTAGAAAATTTAATTGTTTCATAATCACTGAGGTTTTCAATCCTGTTTATTTTTTTGTTTGGAGAAATTATGAAATTGCCATACGTGTAGGTAAAAAAATGGTTGAATGTCAGCAATTTTGTATAAGTCAACCTCCGAATAGCAGGTGTTCTGTGGTGTCTATGCCAGTAACATTTGGGAGGAAAATTTGTCTCTTTCTACCACTGACAACCAATCTTCCTGTTGGACAATTTAGAGAAGAGAGCAATTTGCTGATTTTTTGAATTAAAGTTTTCTTAAGCATTTAATTAATATTAATATTGTTAATATTGTAGGATTCATAGTTCCTCTGTTTTTTTTAATTGCTTCTGAATTAGAAGAAAATAAGCATGACAGTATAAATTTGGCACATAATGAGAAAATTAAGATCTATTAAATGGACATGATTATTCATATATCAGAGGTATTCTTCCCCTGACAAAAGCTCTGTCTTAAGTCCTTAAGATACTTCATTTATATGGTGTATTTAAGAATCAGTTTTCGGATCATTAACTACTTGAGGGATTAATATAGAAAGAAAATTGAAGTCCTGTAATCCATGAGGATTAATCTGAAAACAAGATTAAGTATCTCTAAAATCCTAGACACAGCCAGCGGAAAAAATGGTGAGTTGATGAAGCATCTCCAATTATGAAGTTTATCTGTTGTATAATTATTACATAGATTCAAGGACTTCTGAACTAACTTTATGTTTTCATGAGAAGACCTATTATAATGAAATTACTTTTCATGCTTTCCTGAATCTTTCTCCTTCTGAATTTTCCTGTATCTTTTTCTTTTAAGGTTTCCACAGCTGGATTGTTTACTAGGGCCAATTGTCACCGATGGCAGTAAAACTCATTTTCTGGGGAGCAGGGTGAGTTCATGAAGATTTCTACTTGATTTATTATTCCATTTGATTTATGTCTGTAATTGTCTCTCAAATGTTGTTTACTTCCTGATACCCAAAGTAAATAGCTGGTGGCAGTTTTTTTTTTTTTTTAAAGATGATATTATTAATGAAACAAGTCAATGAAAATAAATTATCATTTGAAAGCTTAATTTTTTTTTAAAGTGGTGAGGAATCTAGTTAGATATTGATTGAGTTCAAGTAATGTGTTAGTGGTTTTAAATTTGTAGAGGTTGTTCAGAATTGACACCTCTTACTTAGTAGTAATTAGTCTTCTGCACCTAAGGGTCATGTTATTGTTAACATGTGTTTAGTAATTTTTTTTTTTTTTTTTTTGAGCGTCTTGCTGTTGCCGAGGCTGGAGTGCAGTGGCGCAATCTCGGCTTGCTGCAACCTCTGCCTCCTGGGTTCAAGCAGTTCTCCTGCTTCAGCCTCCCGAGTACCTGGTACTACAGGCACGTGCCACCACGCCTGGCTAATTTTTTGTATTTTTAGTAGAGACGAGATTTCACTGTGTTAGCCAGGATGGTCTCGATATCCTGACCTTGTGATCCTCCTGCCTTGGCCTCCCAAAGTGCTGGGATTACAGAGCCACTGGTGTTTAGTAATACTAATGGATAGACATGGGACCTGAGCTTTAAGTAGGGGATGTGCTTGATAGCTGAAGTTACTGGAGAAAAAGACCAGACTTGGAGGAAAAAAGTGAATGCAGTGCAAACAGTCCATTAAACTAAGAGCAGAAGCTTTAGTGAACAGCCAAGACCACAGAAAACTTAAAACGTTTGAGAGAAGCTTTTCTAAGGGCTGCTGCTAGCCCATATGGCGCTTTGGGCAAATTAGACAAAGGCTCCCCCTCTGTAAGACATTTCACTTCCATCTGATGGGAAATTAGTGAGCTATACTGATTTTTAGAACAAGACACTTTATTGCCATGTGCTGGGAAATTGTAATTTAAATAATCAAATTACCCATCTTTAAATCATCCAAGTTTTAATAAAAATACAAACAGCTTTTAAACGAGTAGAGAGATGCTCATGATGAGACTGATACCTCCTTAAATGTGGTGCTCTTCCACAGTGCACAACCTGAGCAACTGGCAGTCTGGCTCTGCTTTATTGAGATTCAACCTATGAGAGACTCTAAGGAGGGACACTTTTTATTAAGGTCTAGTCATAAGGGACAGAGGATAGAAACAAGAGTTTGAGGTTTGGCTTTGATTAGAAACTTGGGTGGCTTGAAAGAAACTTATCAGAAGCATAGTAGCTATAGGTTTGGGGTCACAAAGGGGTATCCTGAGCTTTCTAGGGCAAAAACTAGGAAAGAAACACCCAAAATGTGCTTTAACTAAATTTATGACTGAGTTCTGCCATGTGGTGATTTATAGTATGTGCTTTCAGATTTACCCTACTTAAATAACGAAAGCTTCATTCTATAGATCACCACCTGTGTGAAGTTCTTGTTCTCAAAGACAATTTAAACTTGGATTGTTTTTCCCAGTAAAAGAGATTTGCTTTCAGAATGTTGAATGCATTCATAATGGATGGTTCTTCATTACTTACAAAGTTTTGTAATTAATCTTCTGATGAAAGAAAAAGCTATTATGTTGCTGTTAATGTGTATCTGATAGATATTGGTTGACAAATACAGGCTAAGTGGGATGTGGCAATACTTTGGGGCCAGATTTAGGGGCAACAGGTGGAGTATGTGACTGGTGATTGAAAAGTTACTGAGAGGCCAGGCACAGTGGCTCACACCTGTAATCCCAGAACTTCGGGAGACCAAGGCAGGCAGGTCAGGAGTTCGAGACCAGCCTGGCCAACATGGTGAAATCCCGTCTTCACAAAAACACAAAAATTAGCTGGATGTCATGGCGGGTGCTTTTAATCCCAGCTACACAGGAGGCTGAGGCAGGAGAGTCACTTGAACCTGGGAAATGGAGGTTGCAGTGAGCAGAGATTGCACCATTGCACTCCAGCCTGGGCGACGGAGTGAGACTCTGTCTCAAAAAAAAAAAAAAAAAAAGTTATTGAGGAAATTAGAACAGATATGGGAAAAAGTCATGCAGTGCAAGTAGGTGGATGTGGTGGTCATGGTACTTGGAGTCATGGGTGGAGGTGGTGGAGGTTGTGGGGTGGTGAGGTTGGTGGTGGCTGCTATAGTGGCTGGATGGTTGGTAGTGGAGGGCTGGCAGCTGCCACTGTGGCACTGAAGACACCTAAGAAGGAAGAGATGGTAGGTTGAAAAGATGCCAGCTGTGGACACAAAGTATGTGGCCTAAGTAAAAGCTTTCATTTTCTTGGGTGCTGGGGACAAATTGACCAGAGGGATGTGCAAGGGGCCTCCTCTTTGTGGGATGCAAAGTTTGTTTTCTTATTGTGTCATTTATCCCCTTCTTCCCCATTCCCCCTCCATGCCTGTGGTGGAGGATTTGATACTCTAAATACAGAAGCACAGAAACATGATCGTTTATGAAAACCATTCATGAGATTTAGGGCAAAGGCGCCAGTGTTACTTACACCTAAAATGACCTCCCTTCTGTCTCCCCCAAAACACAAATGATCTATGTGTTGAAGAAACAAATGTAGATTTTTTTTTTTTTAGTGAGTGGAGGAGGCAGAAGGACAAAGAGAAACCGGATAAGGAAGGCTTAGATCGGTTAATTCCTCCCTCCCCATAGTTGTTTAGCTGTCTGTTTTACTTTGTGGATAATATCTTTGCCTGTGGAACACCAAGGGGAGTGAGAATATGAAGACACTTTGGACCTGATGTTTGGCACCTGTGATACTGAGCTAATAATTTTGTGTTTCATGTTTCCTTATCTTTCAATAGAGAGAATGGTATTCCTTCTTAGAGAACACAGAGGGAATATTTGTGAAAACACTGGCTTAATGACTATTAAAATAAAATAGAGTTACAGGTTTGATGACAATCTGGTATTCTCACTGTCCTGAATCTTTATGATTTTTGGATTGTAATATTTTATCACTGTGTGTTCCAAATAGTTGTTCTCATTGTTTTAAAGAAGAGATCCTTCATGGCGATTCTGTAAAGATGTACATACTCTGCAGCAAGAGAGATTTAGGATAGCACAGCTTTTGAAAGAAGGGAGTTGGTGGGTTATTCTGCGATGGAGGCTGTCAGATTAGGTACAGAGCACCATGTGCTTGATGCATGCTTAATGGGACGGAATGACCTTACCCTGTGCAGATGCTAATAACAGCCACATTCAGTGGGTGCTGCTAGTTCAGTACTGTGCTGAGCCTAACACTCGTTATCTCATTGGCTCCTTAGACCCCCTCTGGGGCAGGTGCTGCCATGGCTCTCATTTTACAGCTCTGAGTGGTGAAGGGTGGAGCTGAGGTTGTAGGGAGACATGCCTGTCACCACTAGGCTTTCCTGCCTCCTTGAACCCAGACTGGCTCCACTCTTTAATGTCTTTTTCATTTCTCAAATGTTATGCATTTCAGACTAGCCCGTTTCATCCCTCGGAGCTGATTTAAAATCTAGCAGATAATTTTATCATTAGAGGACACCAGCTGAACAAGGCCAGGGGAATCCTAGAACTAAATTTGTGCTACATAATAAGATGTGAGGGGATTGTTGGCTGCAATTGGTTTCCCAGAGACCTTAGAGATTTCTGAAGGTTATGTTTTTTATTTTTGTACCAGAGAAGAATTTCTCTGATTGAGAAATATCTAAATTTCTGTGATTCAGAAATATCTAAATTACTGAAATATCCTCAGCTTTGGAGAATGTGAAGAAACCCAGCAGCGTGTGCGTCTTATTTTCTGCTTTAAAATTATCCTCAAGAATAGATTAGAAGGGTAAGGTTTATCTTTCCCCTAATTCATCTTTTTCCTTAGGCAGAAAACAGGAGAAAAAAAAAGGACCAAACACATTTTAATATTTAAATTCATAGATCAGGAGAGAAAAAAAAGACCAAACACATTTTAATATATTTTTTTTTGTTTTCACATTGGACATTTGTACAACATTTTAATATTTAAATTCATAGACGCAGAGCTCAGAATTTTAGTATGTTAGTTATTGGGATAAAGGGGGTGGTGGAGGATTCAGTAAATGTCACATGGGAAATTCTCTTAAAGATGATAGAAACCACATAAGCCTTTTTGTTTTCCATTTTTAAATGGTGCATAAGACTGCAATTTTCCATGCACCCCTCTCTTGTATGTACTGTTATATAGCTGCTGTAGCCAGGAATTAAACCTGTGGTCTGTTTGACATGAGGCCAGATTTTATTAAAGTAGGTCATCAGGGCACACAGAGGGGGCTGGGTCACGCTGGCACTATGTCATCTTTGGAGATTAAATGGGTAAGCATGCCAGTAAGCAAATGAAATGGCTTTGCTCCTGCTATTAGAAGCAGATAGCGGGGAGCTGTGTAATATTTGAACATGCATCCAGTTAATGATGAATTACAATGGGAATCCTGGAAAAGTTCCTGCGATGCTCATATTATGTCAAAGGAGTTCATCATATTTGAAATTATCACAGAAATTACAGAATAATTCAAAATGAATGGGTAATTATTCAAATGTTGTATGAGTTATTGCTTCGACTTGCACATTCTTAATGCAATGTGAATTTCTGCCCTCTCCTTGTAGAAGCACTGAGAACCTGAGCCGACATCAGCCATTTGGTCATGATTTCCTGGGGCAGAAGCTGGGGACTGAGTAGGGAGATCATTTATAGTTCTTTTGAAGGTTGAGTTTGGTTCTGTCTAGGAGATAGGAGAATGAATTAAATGACATTTAAAAAATGGCTTTTTAACAACTGCTTTTGCCTGAAAGGGATTTTATATTTAATTCTTTGTCATATTTATGTAGTAGTTATTCATTGTACTTAGCGTCCTGATTTTTAAAATGCTGTGTGTGTGTGTGTGTGTGTGTGTGTGTGTGTGTGTTTGTGGGTGTGTATTTAATGTTCAGTTGCTAATTGGGGATATTTCTCTTAGATGCTAGGGTAGGAGAGTGGCCTTTTCAGAGTATTTGTCTACCCCACATGGCTTGGGGGAGCAGCTTTGGCACATAGGGAGGGAGGTGTATGTATGTATGTGTGTGACAGAGTCTCTGTAGCCCAAGCTGGAGTGCAGTGGCACTATCTTGGCTCACTGCAACCTCCGCCTCCTGAGCTCAAGCGATTCTTGTGCCTCAGCCACCCGAGTAGCTGGGACTACAGGCACATGCCACCACACGTGGCTAATTTTTTATATTTTAGTAGAGATGGGGTTTCACCATGTTGCCCAGGGTGGTCTTGAACTCCTGAGCTCAGGCGATCCACCTGCCTCTGCCTCCCAAAGTGCTAAGATTATAGGCATAAGCCACTGCGCCTGGCCAGAATTTTCTTTTTTAAAATTTTAATTTAATTTAGTTATTAATTAATTTTTTAGAGACAGGATCTCACCTTGTCACCCAGGCTGGACTGTGATGGTGTGATCATAGCTTACTGTAATCTTGAACTCCTGAGCTCAAGCAATCCTCCTACCTTAGCTTTTTGAAGCTAAGACTATAGGCATGCGTCACCAGCCCTGGCCATTTTTTAAAATTTTATTTTATTTTTTTACATTTTTGTAGAGATGAGGTCTTGCTGTGTTGTTCAAGCTGATCTCCAACAACCATCCTCCTGCCTCCAACTCCCAAAGCACTGGGGTAACAAGCGTGAGCCACCGCTCCCAGCCAGTAACATTTTCTGATCTTTCCCCTGTAGATTCCACTTGTTACTGGAACGTAAACTTCACAAGGGTGGGGATTTTGTCTATTTTTATTTATTTATTTTTTATACATATTTTTTATTTTACTTTAGGTTTGGGGGTATATGTGTAGATCATGCAGGATTGTTGCATAGGTACATAAATGGCAATGTGGTTTGCTGCCTCCATCCCCCCATCACCTATATCTGTCATTTCTTCCCACAATATCCTTCCTCAACCTCCCTGCCCACCACTGTCCCTCTCCTAGAGCCCCCCCAACAGACACCAGTGTGTGATGCTCCCCCTCCCTGTGTCCATGTGTTCTCATTGTTCATCACCCGCCTATGAGTGAGAACATGTGGTGTTTGATTATTCTGTTCTTGTGTCAGTTTGCTGAGAATGATGGTTTCCAGATTCATCCGTGTCCCTACAAAGGACAAAAATTCATCGTTTTTTATGGCTGCATAGTATTCCATGGTGTATATGTGCCACATTTTCCTTGTCCAGTCTATCATCGATGGGCATTTGGGTTGGTTGCAGGTCTTTGCTATTGTAAACAGTGCCACAGTGAACATACGTGTGCATGTATCTTTATAATAGAACGATTTATAATCCTTTGGATATATACCCAGTAATGGGATTGCTGGGTCAAATGGAATTTGTATTTCTAGGTCCTTGAGGAATCACCACAGTGTCTTCCACAGTGGTTGAAATAATTTACACTCCCACCAACAGTGTAAAAGTGTTCCTATTTCTGCACATCCTCTCCAGCATCTGTTGTCTCCAGATTTTTTAATGATCGCCATTCTAACTGGTGTGAAATGGTATCTCAGTGTGGTTTTGATATGCATTTCTCTAATGACCAGTGCTGATGAGCATTTTTTCATATGTTTGTTGGCTTCATGTATGTCTTCTTTTGTAAAGTGTCTGTTCACGTCCTTTGCCCACTTTTGAATGGGCTCGTTTTTTTTTTCATGTAAATCTGTTTTAGTTCTTTGTAGATTCTGGATATCAGCCCTTTGTCAGATGGGTAGATTGCAAAAATTTTTTCCCATTCTGTTGGTTGCTGATTCACTCTAATGACTGTTTCTTTTGCTGTGCAGAAGCTGTGGAGTTTGATTAGGTCCCATTTATCTGTTTTGGCTTTTGTTGCCAATGCTTTTGGTGTTTTGGTCATGAAATCCTTGCCTACGCCTATGTCCTGAATGGTTTTGCCTAGGTTTTCTTCAAGGGTTTTTATGGTGTTAGGTCTTATGTTTAAGTCTTTAATCCATCTGGAGGTAATTTTAGTGTAAGGTGTCAGAAACTGGTCCAGTTTCTGCTTTCTGCACATGGCTAGCCAGTTTTCCCAACACCAGGTATTAAACAGGGACTGCTTTCCCCATTGCTTGTCTTTGTTAGGTTTGTCAAAGATCGGATAGTTGTAGATGTGTGGTATTGCCTCCGAGGCCTCTGTTCTGTTCCATTGGTCTGTATCTCTGTTTTGGTACCAGTACCATGCTGTTTTGATTACTGTAGCCTTGTAGTATAATTTGAAGTCCAGTAGTGTGATGCCTCCCGCTTTGTTTTTTTTGCTTAGAATTGACTTGGCTGTGCGGGCTCTCTTTTGGTTCCATATGAAGTTTAAGGTGGTTTTTTCCAGTTCTGTGAGGAAGGTTATTGGTAGCTTGATGGGGATAGCATTGAATCTGTTAATTACTTTGGGCAGTATGGCCATTTTCACGATACTCATTCTTCCTTACCATGAATATGGAATGTTTCTCCATCTGTTTGTGTCCTCTCTTACTTCGTTGAGCAGTGGTTTGTAGTTCTCCTTGAAGAGGTCCTTTACATCCTTTGTTAGTTGTATTCCCAGGTATTTTATTCTCTTTGTACCAATTGCGAATGGCAGTTTGTTCTTGATTTGGCTCTCTCTAAGTCTATTATTGGTGTATAGGAATGCTTGTGATTTTTACACATTGATTTTATATCCTGAGACTTTACTGAAGTTGCTTATCAGTTTGAGGAGATTTTGTGCTGAGGTGATGGGGTCTTCTAGATATGCAATCATGTTGTCTACAAATAGAGACAATTTGACTTCCTCCTTTCCTATTTGAATACCCTTTATTTCTTTTTCTTGCCTGATTGCTCTGGCTAGAACTTCCAGTACTATATTGAATAGGAGTGGTGAGAGAGGGCATCCTTGTCTAGTGCCAGATTCCAAAGGGAATGCTTCCAGTTTTTGCCCATTCAGTATGATATTGGCTGTTGGTTTGTCATACATAGCTTTTATTATTTTGAGATACATTTTGTCAATACCTAGTTTATTGAGGGTTTTTAGCATAAAGGGCTGTTGAATTTTGACAAAGGCCTTCTCTGCATCAATTGAGATAATCATGTGGTTTTGCCTTTGGTTCTGTTTATGTGGTGAATTACGTTTATAGACTTCTGTGTGTTGAACCAGCCTTGCATCCCTGGGATGAAGCCTACTTGATCATGGTGGATGAGCCTTTTGATGTGCTGTTGCAATCGGTTTGCCAGTATTTTATTGACGATTTTTTGCATCTATGTTCATCATGGATATTGGCCTAGTTTTCTTTTCTTGTTGAGTCTCTGCCAGGTTTTGGTATCAGGATGATACTGGTTTCATAAAATGATTTGGGAAGGATTCCCTCTTTTTGTATTGTTTGAAATAGTTTCATAAGGAATGGTGCCAGCTCCTCTTTGTATGTCTGGTAGAATTCGGCTGTGAATCCCGCCTGGACCTGGGCTTTTTTTGGGTGGTAGACTCTTAATTGCTGCCTCAACTTCAGACCTTGTTATTGGTCTGTTCAGGGTTTCGGCTTCCTCCTGGTTTAGGCTTGGGAGGATTCAAGTGTCCAGGAATTTATCCATTTCCTCCAGGTTTACTAGTTTATGTGCATAGAGATGTTTGTAATAATCTCTGATGATGGTTTGTATTTCTGTGGAATCTGTGGTGATATCCTCTTTATCGTTTTTTATTGCATCTATTTGATTATTCTCTCTTTTCTTTTTTATTAATCTGGCTAGTGTTCTGTCTATTTTGTTGATCTTTTTGAAAAACCAGCTCCTGGATTTATTGATTTTTTGAAGGATTTTTTGTGTCTCTATTTCCTTCAGTTCTGCTCTGATCTTAATTATTTCTTGCCTTCTGCTAGGTTTTGAGCTTTTTTGGTCTTGCTCCTCTAGCTCTTTCAATTTTGGCGATAGGGTGTCGATTTTAGATCTTTCCTTGCTTCTCATGTGGGCATTTATTGCTATATATTTTCCTCTAGAGACTGCTTTAAATGTGTCCCAGAGATTCTGGTATGTTGTGTCTTCATTCTCATTGGTTTCAAAGAACATCTTTATTTCTGTCTTCATTTCATTGTTTATCCAGTCAACATTCAATAACCAGTTGTTCAGTTTCCATGAAACTGTGCGGTTCTGAGTTAGTTTCTGAATTCTGAGTTCTAACTTGATTGCACTGTGGTCTGAAAGACTGTTTGTTATGATTTCCGTTCTTTTGCATTTGCTGAGGAGTGATTTACTTCCAATTATGTGGTCAATTTTAGAGTAGATGTGATGTGGTGCTGAGAAGAATGTATATTCTGTGGATTTGGGGTGGAGAGTTCTGTAAATGTCTATTAGGTTTGCTTGGTCCAGATCTGAGTTCAAGTCCTGGACATCCTTGTTAATTTTCTGTCTCGTTGATCTGTCTAATATTGACAATGGGGTGTTAAAGTCTCCCACTATTACTGTGTGGGAGTCTAAGTCTCTTTGTAAGTCATTAAGAACTTGCCTTATGTATCTGGGTGCTCCTGTATTGGGTGCGTTTATGTTTAGGATCGTTAGCTCTTCTTGTTGCATTGATCCTTTTACCATTATGTAATGTCCTTCTTTGTCTCTTTTGATCTTTGTTGGTTTAAAGTCGATTTTATCTGAGATGAGAATTGCAACTCCTCCTTTTTTTTTTTTTGCTCTCCATTTGCTTGGTAAATCTTCCTCCATCCCTTTATTTTGAGCCATTTTGTATCCTTGCATGTGAGATGGATTTCCTGGATACAGCACACTGATGGGTTTTGGCTTTTTATCCAATTTGCCAGTCTTTGTCTTGTGATTGGGACATTTAGCCCATTTACATTTAGGGTTAATATTGTTATGTGTGAATTTGATCCTGCCATTTTAATGCTAGCTGGCTGTTACCCGTTAGTTGATGCAGTTTCTTCATTGTGTTGATGCTCTTTACCATTTATATGATTTTGGAGTGGCTGGTACTGGTTGTTCCTTTCTATGTTTAGTGCCTCTTTCAGGAGCTCTTGTAAAGCAGGCCTGGTGATAATGAAATCTCTGAGTACTTGCTTGTTTGTAAAGGATTTTATTTTTCCTTCACTTATGAAGCTTGATTTGGCTCAATACGAAATTCTGGGTTGCAAATTCTTTTCTTTAAGGATGTTGAATATTGGCCCCCACTCTCTTCTGGCTTGTAGGGTTTCTGCTGAGAGATCTTCTGTGAGTCTGATGGGCTTCCCTTTGTGGGTAACCTGACCTTTCTCTCTGGCTGCCCTTAGCATTTTTTCCTTCATTTCAACCCTGGTGAATCTGACAATTATGTGTCTTGGGGTTTCTTCTTGAGGAGTATCTTTGTGGTGTTCTCCGTATTTCCTGGACTTGAATATTGGCCTGCCTTGCTAGGTTGGGGAAGTTTTCCTGGATAATATCCTGAAGAGTATTTTCCCGCTTGGATTCATTCTCTCCGTCACATTCAGGTACACCTATCAAACGTAGATTAGGTCTTTTCACATAATCCCGTATTTCTTGGAGACTTTGTTCATACCTTTTTACCCTTTTTTCTCTACTCTTTCCTTCTCGTTTTATTTCATTGAGTTGATCTTCGACCTCTGATATCCTTTCTTCTGCTTGGTCAATTCCGCTGCTGAAACTTGTGTATGCTCACGAAGTTCTCGTGTTGTGTTTTTTAGCTCCATCAATTCACTTATATTCCCCTCTAAGTTGTTTATTCTCGTCTGCATTTCGTCAAATCTTTTTTCAACGTTTTTAGTTTCTTTGCATTGGGTTAGAACATGTTCTTTAGTTCCCAGAAGTTTCTTATTATCCACCTTCTGAAGTCTGATTCTGTCAATTCATCATACTCATTGTCCATCCAGCCTTGTTCCCTTGCTGGTGAGGAGTTGTGATCCCTTGGAGGAGAGACGTTCTGGTTTCGGGTGTGTTCATCCTTTTTGCACTGGTTTCTTCCCATCTTTGTGTATTTATCCACCTGTCATCTTTGTAGTTGTTGACTTTCAGATTGGGTCTCTGAGTGGACGTCCAGTTTGTTGATGATGAAGTTATTTCTTTCTGTTTCTTAGTTTTCCTTCTACCAGTCAGGCCCTTCTGCTGTAGGACTGCTGAGGTCCACTCCAGGCCCTGCTTGCCTGGGAATCAACTGCAGTAGCTGCAGACCAGTAAGGGTTGCTGCTAGTTTCTTCTGCTATCTTTGTCCCTAAAGGGTACCCGCCTGATGTCAGTCTGAGCTCTTCTTTATGAGGTGAGTCTTTGGATATACAGGGGTCAGGGAGCTGCTTGAGGAGACAGTCTGTGCTTTATAGGAGCTCAAGTGCTGAGCTGTGAGCTCTGTTGTTCATTCAGAGCTGCTGGGCAGATACGTTTTTAAGTCTGCTGCAGCAGATCTCGTAAACCCTCTTTTTTTTTTCCCCCAGATGCTCTGTCCCGGGGAGTTAGGGCTTTACTTATGAGTTTCTGTTGTGCTGTTGCCTATTTTAGGGCTGCCCTGCCCAGCGAGGAGGCATCCTAGTCACTGTCTGCCTGCAGAGGCTTTGCTTCGCTCCTGTGGGCTCTGCCCAGCTGCCGTGTGAACTTCCTTGCAGTCCTGTTTATACGGGTATAGTTAGAACTGCCTTGGCATGGCGGCCCACCTCTGTAATGGCAGACTCTCTCTGTAATGGCAGGCTGCCTCGGCAATGGCGGGCTGCCTCAGCAATGGCGGACTACCTCCGTAGTGGTGGAGTGCCTTGGTAATGGTGGACGCCCCTCCGCCACAGAGCTGGACCATCCCAGGTTCAGCTGTGCTTACTGTGAAACTCAATCCAGAGCATTTCAGATTGCTGTTTTTTTGTGGGGGGTGGGACCAGCTGAGCCTGATCACCTGGCTCCCTGCCTCAGAGGTTTTTTTCTGTAGTTGAACAGTCGACTGTCTCCCAGGTGTTCCAGTAGCCTGTTGAAAAGGCGCTGGGATCTATGTGATTTCCCGCGTGGTGACCACTGCGCCGGCTGAAACAGCAGTGCTGAGATTCGTGCCACTTTTTTGAGCAGGAATCTCCTGGCCTGGCTCCCTGTTTCAGTCACCTTTTCTATCAGTTGAATGGGTGACTCTGTCTTCCCGGAGCTCCAGTCGCCAGCTCTAATGGTGCCTGGACCCGTGTATTTTGTACGGAGAACTGCCGCGCCTGGGCGCTGGCCAAACAGCCGCACCGGCCAAAACAGCTGCGCTGGTCACCCGTGGGGCTCCTCCGCCTGGGAATCTCCTGGTCTGTGGGCAATAAAAATCCGTCTGGAAATGTGGTTTCCACTCACCCTCTGCACTTTTGCTGGGAGCTGCAATCCTGAGCTGCTCCTAATCGGCCGTCTTGGATCCCTCTAATGATCACAATTCTAACTGGTGTTAGGGTTACGTTTAAGTCTTTAATCTGTCTGCACTTAATTAAGGTGTCAGGAAGTGGCCCAGTTTCTGTTTTCTGCACATGCCTAGCCA
The DNA here is from genome assembly GCA_036589455.1 of Ateles fusciceps. Taxonomy (NCBI): domain Eukaryota; kingdom Metazoa; phylum Chordata; class Mammalia; order Primates; family Atelidae; genus Ateles; species Ateles fusciceps. The sequence goes on along the minus strand of JAZHEH010002853.1, from coordinate 1,570,378 downwards.
GTTTTCCCAATACCATTTATTAAACAGGGGAATCCTTTCCCCATTGCTTGTTTTTGTCAGGTTTGTCAAAGATCAGATGGTTTGTAGATGTGTGGCGTTACCTCTCAGACCTCTGTTTTGTTCCATTGGTCTGTATTTCTGATTTAGTACAGAGTACCATGCTGTTTTGCTTACTGTAGCCTTGTAGTATAGTTTGAATTTAGGTAGTGTGATGCCTCTAGGTTTGTTCTTTTTGCTTAGGATTGTCTTGGCTCTCTTTTTTTGGTTCGTATGAAGTTTAAGGTGGTTTTTTCCAGTTCTGTTAAGAGGGTTATAGGTAGCTTGATGAGGATAATGTTTAAGCTTGTAGGATTTCTGCAGAGAGATCTGCTGTGAGTCTGATGGGCTTCCCTTTGTCGGTAACCCGACGTTTCTCTCTGGCTGCCCTTAGCATTTTTCCCTTCATTTCAACCCTGGTGAATCTCACGATTATGTGCGTCGGGGTTGCTCTTCTTGAGGAATATCTTTGTGGTGTTCTCTGTATTTCCTGGACTTGAATGTTGGCCTGCCTTGCTAGGTTGGGGAAGTTCTCCTGGATAATATCCTGAAGAGTGTTTTCCAGCTCAGATTCATTCTCCCCATCACATTCAGGTACACCTATCAAATGTAGATTAGGTCTTTTCACATAATCCCATATTTCTTGGAGTCTTTGTTCATTTCTTTTCACTCTTTTTTCTCTAATCTTGTCTTCTCATTTTGTTTCATTGAGTTGATCTTCAATCTCTGATATCCTTTCTTCTGCTTGGTTGATTTGGCTATTGAAACTTGTGTATGCTTCGCGAAGTTCTCATGCTGTGTTTTTCAGCTCCATTAAGTCTTTTATGTTCTTCTCTAAGGTGGTTATTCTAGTTAGCATTTCATCCAACCTTTTTTCAAGGTTCTTAGTTTCTTTGCATTGGGTTAGAACATATTCTTTTAGCTCTGAGATGTTTGTTATTACCCACCTTCTGAAGCCTGCTTCTGTCAATTCATCAGATTCATTCTCCATCCAGCTTTGTTCACTTGCTGGTGAGGAGCTGTGATCCCTTGGAGGAGGAGAGGAATTCTAGTTTTTGGCGTTTTCATTCTTTTTGCACTGGTTTCTTCCCATCTTCATGGATTTATCTACCTGTGGTCTTTGTAGATGGCAATTTTTGGATGGGGTTTCTGAGTAGATTTCCTTTTTGTTTCTGATGAAGTTATATATTTTGGATTTTTAGTTTTTCTTCTAACAGTCAGGCCCCTCTGCTGTAGGACTGCTGGAAGTCCACTCCAGACCCTGCTTGCCTAGGGATCACCTGTAGTGGCTGCAGAACAGTAAGGGTTGCTGCTGGTTTCTTCTTCTGTTATCTTTGTCCCAGAAGGGTACCCGCCAGATGTCGGCCTGAGCTCTCCTTTATGAATTGTTTCTTTGGATATATGGGGGTCAGAGAGCTGCTTGAGGAGACAGTCTGTCCCTTATAGTAGCTCAGGTGCTGAATTGGGAGCTCTGTTGTTCCATTCAGAGCTGCTGGGCAGGTATGTTTATGTCTGCTGCAGTGGAACTCATAACCGCCTTTTTTCCCAGGTGCTCTGTCCTGGGAAGGTAGGGCTATATTTATAAGTTCCTGATGTGCTGCTGCCTTTTTCAGAGATGCCCGGCCCAGGAAGGAGGTAGTCTAGTCACAGTCTGCCAGCAGAGGCATTGCTGAGCTGCTGTGGGCTCTGCCCAGCTGCTGTGTGAACTTCCTTGTGGTTTGTTTACAAAGGTACAGTTAGAACTGCCTCAGTAATGGCGGACTGCCTCAGTAGAAGGCGGATTGCCTCGGTAATGGCGGACTGCCTCGGTAATGGCGGACTGCCTCGGTAAAGGCGGAAAGCCTCGGTAAAGGCTTGGAAGGGCGGACTGCTTTGGTAGTGACGGATTGCCTTGGTAGCGGTGGACTGCCTCTCTAATGGCTGACGTGCTCCCCCCCACTGAGCTTGACTGTCCTAGGTCCAGCTGTGCTTGCTGCAAAACTCTCAGTCCAGAGGTTTCAGATTGCTTGTCTTTGTGGGGGGGGGGGGACCCACTGAGCCAGATCACCTGGCTCCCTGTTTCAGCCCTGTTATTTTCAGTTGAATGGGCAGCTCTGTCTCCCAGGCATTCCAGATGCCAGTTGAAATGGCCGCCTAGATTTGTGTGATTTTTTATGCAGAGACCTGTGGCACTGGCTGAAACAGCTGTGCTGGAAACTCATGGTGCGTTTCAGCCCTGGAATCTCCTGGTCTGTGGGCAGTAAAAACTTGTTTGGAAATGCGGTGATCACTCTCCCCCTGCATTCTCGCTCGGAACTGCGCTCCAGAGCTGTTCCTATTCAGCCATCTTCCCCCACTCTTTTGTCTGTTATTCACTACCATTTTCCTGACACTTTGACCAATAAATGCCTAATGTGTATTGGGCACTCAGGAAATGTTTCTAGAATGAATGAAGCAACTTTGAAGCTGTGTCTCTGGGAAGTAGAAATCCTTTTTCTTTCATCTCAAAGGAAAACAAGATTTACCTAGTCTTTTGCTTATTCTTTCAGCAGCACAGAGACATATTGAGAGATCAAGGCAACACTTTGTTTAAGAAATTGGAAGGAGAAGGAAAAAAATCCCTTATTTATGGTGTAAAACTTATTTAGTGGAAGGACTGGCTTAATGGTAGAGGTCCCCGATATATTTCCTCTCTGTTTTGTTTTGTTTTTTAAACTAGACAACTTGCTATACATGTTGCTCAGAATAAGAGGGTACATGAGTCATCAGATAGCCACAGTGAAGGACTATGTGGAATTTGGTGACTCCCTGGGTCATATCTTGGCTCTCACATTTTTTAATGTACAACCTTAGTTGTGTTACAGGTACAGGGATGGTACCTGGCTTGCAGCTCTGTAAGGATTCAATGAAATGAGAAGGGAGAGCACCCAATAATATAACAGTGCCTGAAACAAAGTAAATGTTGCTTCTCACTTCCAAATGACGCCCCATTGACGTCTCCTTTAAGAATTTGGCATTACTAAACCTGCTAATTTAACTGCTTTTCTTAAAAACATATATGCATGTTTTTTCTTAAAAAATATATATTGATTCCTCCTTCAGAATAGGGCATATTAAACAGAGTCCTGTAAGAAAGTAGAGCTGCTCTACTTTATGGTGTAAAACTTATTTAATGAAAGGATTGGCTTTGTGGTAGAAGTCTCTGATTGGTTTGGCACTGTGGGATGTGTTTAAGCATTTACATAACTGCACTGATCTGAACTAGTTTGTTAATGAACGAACATTTCTTAAATATGGAACCCATGTGAGAGACCACAGGGGGAATCTAAACTAAGTTTTTGAGGTCTCCCAATCCAGGTCACCTCTCTCTTCCGAGTTTAATTTAAAGGAATCATCATTCTCTGTAATAAGTAAAGAACATGAAAGAATTATATTGAAAACGCTTGGTTCATTGTAAGTTCTAAGAGGCATTTCAGTTCACTCAAGCTTTTTAACATCCACGAGGACATACAGATATACTTCTCAGTCCATCAGGTCAAAAGCTGTATGTGTCTTTTAAATGTTTTAGTTGTAGTTTTCTTCTTTCCTCTTTAGGAGAAATTAAATTATCAGAGCAGGTTAATCTCCACAGACTATTTTAGATGTGCAAATAATATGCCACTTACGGTGCATTTTTAATAGACTGCTTGTCAGAGAACTCATGTTTTCTTCCGCTTCAGGTAAAAGCGGTTCTTGTTTATGCATTCAGAAAACAAAGTAGTCTTTCATTTAGTAAGAAAATGCACACTTAACAAAACAATGAATCTTAATAGTAAGAGGGTATCAGGACTCATCTTCCATCTTGAAAGCAAACATAACAAAATTGATAGTCTGTGAAACGCACTAATTTTTCCTAGCTCTATAGTGATTTTTCATACCTCATGCATCCCTGTACCTTGTGCTGTAGTTATTTGTGAATAGACATTATTTCCTTACTGGGCTCTATGTTTCTTCAGTGGTGTAATCCATGCCTAATTCATTCCCAGTATTATTTGGCAAAGTGTCTTACACATAATGGGGGATCCACAAGTATTTGGTGGACCAATGAGGATTTTCTAAGCAAAATACAGAGGGCTGGATTCATTTTCTTTTTAAGTGACAGATTTTTATTATTTTATGCAAAAGAAATGGCTACTATATAACATTTTAAATTGTGAATATTTTCTTTTTTAAATTGTGCTTTAGGTTCTGGGGTACATGTGCAAATCATGCAGGCTTGTGCCATAGGTACATACATGGCAAGGTGGTTTTCTGCCTTCATCCCCCGCATCTCCTCTATTTGATATTTCTCCCCTCGTTATCCCTCCCTACGCTCCCATCCCCCGCCGACCCTCCCCCTAGCCCCCACCCTGCAACTGACCGCAGTGTGTGATGCTCTCAGCAAACTGACACAAGAACAGAAAACCAAACACCGCATGTTATCACTCATAGGTGGGTGTTGAACAATTAGAACATGTGGACACAGGGTGTTGAACAATTGGATTCATTGTTTATGGTTCTCATAGTTTTAATTGGGGGATGGTGTGGAAGCGTTCATGTCCTTGTTAGATTCTGGTTGAGCCATCGCCCTGCATTGTATTTAGAATGGCAAGAGAAGTCTGCCAGAAAAACACCTAAGGTAATTTTTTTTTTTTTTTACAAAGTAGGAAGATATTCAAATAAGCATGAATAATGTAGAGTGTCTGCCAATAAATTCATCTCACTTGAAGTTTTTCTTTGGCCCCTTTGATTTTTCTTGTCGGCTCTAGTGCAAATGAGAAGGTTGGGATGAGGGTGGAGTCTTAAGTTTTTGCCTCCCAGATTGAGGGACACAGGGCATAGGGGCTCTGATTTTAGGTTCCTCAGTGCAAAGGAAGAGGGAGGGGAGTGGTCCAAAGGAAGAGGCAAGAGGATCTCTAGAAGTGGGGTTCAGTGGAGTGTCAGGCCTGGATTTATCTAGAGGACATGGAAGATAACTTTTGAGACTTTCAAGACTTACTGTGATTTTATACATCTCCCCCTTGCCTATGAATTTCCACTGTGTCTGCTGTCTTTTTGTGGCTCTGGCAAATTGATAAGGAGTTGGCAGGGTGGTTTGGCAGGGAAGACCTCATTTCCTTTCCTGCGTGGCCTAGTTCTTCCATCTGTGACTCTTGGTAGCATCTTCCCAGACTTTCTTTCATTCTTGGCTTTTTCAACACCTGCCAGGCCCATCTCCTGGCTGGCCTCAGTGTCCTGCTAGGGTACTGTCCAAGGAAACCATGCAGCAGCCCTGAAGACCGATGCCGTCTCAGAGTTACGCTTTCTGATACTGGATGGACTTCACATAGATGTAGCCTCTGGGTGCCCATCTTAAGCAAGGTTCAGGCTTGGGAGGAGAGCGGGAGGGAGGGGGGAGTAGCTAGGCCTGTACTCTGTCACAGGTGGCTTTTTCTAGGGCTTTCTACCTTGGTCAGGCTCAGCCCTCCTGTCATCTGACCTCTCCATACATTTATCTGCAGGATAATGCCCCCATTTCTTAGCAGGAATATAGGACCCTTCCCACGCTCCATGTTTTATCCACATTTCCTGTCACACATTCGTTTTCTAGTTCAGGTATATACATTTATTGAATTCCTGCTTTGTGATAGTCACTGTGCCAGATGGTGAGAATGTAAAAAGGAATAAATTTTGGTTTCTGCCTTCCAAGAATTTACTATCTGTTGGGATAGCCCAATATATAAACAACTTCAAAAAAATAGTTTAAAGGAATGTTAATGGTGAAACATAGAGGTGGGACCCACAAGCCCCTTTCTCCATCCTTCCTAAGCCACTCATGGTTCATGTGTATGGGGGTGAGTCAACATTGGTTTGATTGTGATATTTTATATCTGTAGTACTGTATGACAATAATTGCTATTCTGAAAAATAGTATTAGATACCATAAGAATGATAGTAGTCAAAAGAGTTAAATTATTTTATTTATCTTATGGATTAAATAATAAAAACAAGCTTGTTGTAATGTTAGTGGTACCTAATGTGTGAGTGGTACCTAGTGTGGTAGGGAAAGAGATAAATATTTTGGAGATATTTTCAATAACAAGGGGTGTGATTATTGAGTTTCAAAGAAAATTGGGAGAGTCTTTCAGTAAACATTCCTGTTAATTATCACTTTATAGTAATAATTGATATTTCTAGCCCCACCCTTTTCCCTGCCAATCCTTCTGCTGTTGATGAAGCGATATTTTTGGCCCGAATGGTCTAGATCTCAACCTACAAGGATTTGCCCACTTTCCAGGTGGACATGTGGCAATGTCTGGAGACATTTTTGTCAGTCACAGCTGGGGACACTGTGCCACTAGCATCTAACAGGTAAAAGCTAAGGATGCTGCTCATCATCCTGTAATGCACAGGATAGTCCCCCACAAAGGATCTTATGACCCCAAACGCCAGTCATACCAGGGTTGAGAGACGGTGGTGTGGATGAATAGCCTGTATTGCTGCATGGTCTTCTTGTAACAGCCTTGTGATGATTTAATCCATCAGATGAATAGTTTTGATTATCGCTTCGGATGTTTTGGAGAACTTTGCTAATGTATCCCCAATGTCTAGCACAGACCCTGTAACCCAGTCCACAATTCATATGTATTTGTTGGTCAAATGCATAAGTGCACATATTTCTGGAGATGATAGTATTTTATTTGTTTTCCAAACACTCCTCTTGCACTTTCAGAGTTAGATAAATGGAAAATATGTGCCAGAGTTATGAAATTCATTTCAAAGATTCAAAGCAAGTGTTAGGTCAGTAAAAATAAGACGCCTAGATCTCTAAAAGGGAGAAGATAGAAAGTCATCAACTCTAGTATCAGCTTGTTTGCAAAGCTGAATAGGCAAAAACACGGCAGAAATTCATGAAAGCCCAGTTGGTCTAGAGCCACAGAGGAACATGTTATAAGCAAACAGCTGCACCAGAAAGCAAACTCACCACAAACCTGTAACAGGAAAATAAGTGGGCATCATACAGAGTCCTTAGAGGAACTAGAAACTGAGCTTCACAGCAGCACTACCTGCGGCTAGGGGCACAGACAGATATAATGACAGCCAGCTCAGAAATTACCTTGCACTGCCCCGTGGATGCCATCTGTGCTGGCTCTGCTGGGAAAGCCAAGTGCTTGACTTCCCAATTTCCCTCTGACCATTTTCCTGCTTGAACCCTTTGCTCCAGCCAGACTTTCCTGCATGTCCTCTAAACATGCCTTGTGCTGCCTCTCTCTCATTGCCCATGACGTTCTTTTGTCTAGAATGCTGTTGTCCCTCCCTCTCTACCTCTGAGTTTTCTGAGACTCAGCTCAAGTTCATCAGCCTCTACAAAACCCTTCCCAAGATTTTCCTGCATAAAAAATCGTTAACAACCTGATTCCCCCTCTCTTGCCCTCTCCAAATCCAGGGAACAGGGTATAGTCATGGCTTATCAGATTCCATTCTATAGAAACCTCAGGTGTTTCAAAATGATGAATGGGACAAATTCATCTTTTCATAGTTGTTGGAACAGGCAGTAAGGGTGGGGAAAGCATCTCCCTTTGGTTCCTTAGGGCCCGTTGGATGGATGCCTGCCGGAGGCTGTACACAGCAGTCTGCCTGTTGGTGTAAGATGCCTTTGAAGGTTCTGACATTACCTACCTAAGAAAGAAAGGGACCTAAAGGAATACTTTTGTATTGTCTGAAAACTCAAGAAGTAGACAAAAATGTAAATGCCATTCTGACATTACACAGAGATACATTCCCCTCTGTGTAGGACCCCATCCCAGTTTTGGGACACAGGTGGAATAAAGCCAGCCCTGTTTTCTTAGGGTTCAGGTACAACATGGAAGGTGTGTGTTTGCCTCTTGCTATGTTCTGATCTTGGCTCATGGCAAGTTCAGGGGAGAGGGGCCAAGCTTGGCTAATTGGCCAGCGACAACCCTGCTGGGCTAGGCATTCTGTCAGTCTCACCAGGAACCCTCTCTCTAGATTCAACTCAGAACTTTGCAATATTGTGTAGAATTCCCAGCCGCAGTGGGTTCTGATCAACTCTATTTACAAGAGCAATATTAAAAACATAAATTGCCCAGAGAGTGTGCTTAATGTTAATGTGTTAAACAGTAGAGGGAAAGGGACTTGTAAAAATGAAGTTTAATTTTGTTACAGAGAACTTTCATTCTTTGTGCAAAATGTCTTAAGGGTGTCTCTAAACCATCCTAGAGACTGGTCTTTAGACAGTTGATTCATTTTATAGCAAAACTCAGATGGACACATTAAAATTAAACTCATGCTGGGTATAAAATTTCATTATCATACCTGTTCTTATTACAGTCACTTGTTTTCTATTCATATGAGATCATGGGGTAGAGAAAATTTACCTTGATTTTTGCATTCAGAATTCAGTTGCCTGTTTACCATGGTTTCATTTATTTTTAGATGAAAATTTCCCTTTTTTGTGTGCAGCTGAGTGTATCTCTCAGTTGCCAGAAAGAGGGGAATATCGCTGTTAAATGAGGATGATCATTTATTTGCAAGTTAAAACATATTCTGAAAAGGATGGAAGCTTGTTCTGGAGCTTGTTTGTTCTGTGAAGCTTTGAGGTGTCTCTGAGGGCTGTTTCTACGCTATATTTTGCCTTGTTTCTTAGCAGTAAGGCCTTTACTTACATTGTTATAGAAAGTAGAGAAAAGTGATAAAAATATCTGGAGTGGACCTAAGAGAAACGGGAAATCTGTAACATTTGCATAATTCAAATGCAGGGCTGGTGATTCTGAAACATTCTGAATTGTGTTTTTAAATGCCAGTATGTAAGCACATACATTTGACCACTGACCTTGATGAAATTCATTGTAAGTGATCAGGGGTTCCCAAAGCCTTGGCATTGCTGATCTACAAAGCAAAGAAATCAGAGCACCTGTTTAAAAAATAAATAATCACATGTATATTCTGAGTAATTCAGAAAATATGTATTGAGTGACTACAACGTACGGGGCACTATGCAAATGTCATGGATATGAAGGTATATATGATGTGGGCCTTGCCCTCCAGGCACTTAGAGTCTAAGAGGAAACATAGATGAGTATAGACCCAGTACTTCCGGTACCTGCTGGAAAGGACTCTGACCAGGGTCCTGAAGCACGTACAGTTCCAGAGGCCCTCCTTTAAACATACGCAAAATTGGCCTGGCACAGTGGCTCACACCTGTAATCCCAGCACTTTAGGAGCCTGAGAGGGGTGGGTCACAAGGTCAAGACATTGAGACCATCCTGGCCAACATAGTGAAACCCCGTCTCTACTAAAAAAATACAAAATTTAGCTGAGCGTGGTGGCACGCCTCTGTAGTCCCAGCTACTTGGGAGGCTGAGGCAGGAGAATGGCTTGAACTCGGGAGGTGGAAGTTGCAGTGAGCTGAGATCACGCCACTGCACTCCAGCCGGGGCGACAGAGCAATACTCCATCTCAAAACAAAAACAAAAATAAAACAAAGAAACAAAACCCAAAAAATAACAACAAAAACAAAACAAAACCAAAACCATGCAAAATTACTAAAGGAGCACCTGGTAGAGAGATGAATGTGTATGTTTAAGGGGCTTGTGCAAGTGAGGAGCCTCAAAGTTTCCGTTTCTGCCTCTGGCCCTGTGAGATGTATCTGAGTGGATAGAGCACCTGAGCAGGACTTAGTGCCCAGCTCTGGGCCTGGGGCAATGCTTCCTGGAGGAGGCAGCACTGTAGGTGTGTGCTGTTTCCACTCTTCCCTCCTGAAGTCTACTCTCCACACAGTAGCCAGCGTGAGTCTTTGAAACCTAAATGAGATGACAGCACTCTCCTGTTCACACTTGCTTTCTATCACACTGGGACTCTCCTCCTCCTCCTCGCTCCTGATGCCTCCTTGCTGTTCTTAGAGCCTTCAGTCACCTTCCTCTTTCAGGGGTTGCACTTGCCATGCCCTCTGCTTGCAAGATTCCTCCCTCCTATTGAGGACAGGGCTGGCTCCTCTCAACCTGTTCAAATGTCCGTCCTCAGAGGGGCCTCATCTGATCACAGTGTCTGGTGCCCCTCTCCATTACCTGCCCTCTTTATTCTGACTTATTTTCTTCAGAACATTCTCTCTACGTTACATACTTCTTTGTTCGTCTGTCTCTTTCACTGAAATGGAAGCTCTGGGACGATTACTGTGTGGCTCTTATTCTCCGCTATTTCCCCACAGCTCAGGTGGGTTCTCGTATACAGGAGGCACTCAGTAAATATCTGTTAGAAGAAAAAGTGAATGAAAGTAGTGGAGACATGGTGTGGGGACAGTAGCTGGGATGTCTGTCTTCAACAGTTTGTGAAAAGGGAAGCTAATGATCTCCCAGGACTCTATTTTGAGAGGCTAAAAATGTATTTGTTTCTGATCAACACTAATTTACAGAATTTCTAAATTCCTTGGAAAAAGACTGGGCGCAGTGGCTCATGCCCGTAATCCCAGCACTTTGGGAGGCCAAGGCGGATGGATCACTTGAGGTCAGGAGTTTGAGATCAGCCTGGGTAACATAGTGAAACCCCATCTTCACTAAAATTACAAAAATCAGCCAGGCATGATTGTACATGCCTGTAGTTCCAGCTACTCTGGAGGCCGAGGAGGGGGAAATCCCTTGAACCCGGGAGGTGGGAGGGGGAATTGCTTGAACCTGGGAGGTGGATCGTGCCACTGCACTCCAGCCTGGGTGACAGAGCGAGACTCTGTCTCAAAATAAATAGATAGATAGGTAGATAGATTGATTCCTTGGAAAAAACTTTTGTGCCAGATTCCTGTGGTTGGATGGCATCTGATGATCTGAAATAGGTCTGAGATTGTATTCTAAATAACACCTACTTAAATGTTCTGTTGTTTCAAATGCCTTTATTTTAGATCTGGCTGGAAGAGATTTAAATCTTGAAAAGTGGAAGAGGTAGGAGACAGTTCAGTGTATGAGTGTGTGGTAGGAGGGGAGTTTAATTTTCAAGAGGTAAAAAGTCCCATCTAAAATGTTTTCTCCACTGATTATGTGTTTGTTAACTTTCTGAAAATGCATTTGGTCCTGAAAGCAGCAGCATGCCGAATAGTGAACGTGATCTCTTGTTCTCCATGTTCCTGCTGGTTACACATTCCTCTTCTCTAAGATGGCAGTGGCCAGAGTGGATGCCTTGGCAGCTCCTAAATTCTGCAGGGGGTGGCTGATGCGACAGAAACTGAGCTTTTATTATATTTTGCTTTAAGGACTGACACAGATGGCTTCACTTGGTCAATCTGTAAGGTTCTGAACCGAGGTGTCTTGAGGCAGCTGGTGGAGGGTCCATTGCATGGAGGGGGAAACAGTGACACCTTCATACCCTTGTCCTTTTTTTGTACGGGATTAAGTAGATTTTCAAATTACATTATCTATTTATAACCAAATTGACCTTCACAAAATAGAGAAGTGGCTTAAAAACCAGAGATTGACCATCATGTTAAAAAGTAAAAGTGCAAATGAGCACCAAAGAGATGGCAGAATTGATAGTCCTTCTACTACTGTTTGTGTGAGAATTGCCTTAGCCAAATAAAAACAAATGATAACTTAATCCTACTGGATAAGAAGTTGGCCAAAGAATTCAAGATCATTAAGAAGATTATTTGAAATATGGATTCATAGCTATTATTGTAACAGTGTATCTTGTGCTATCTGGATAGGATGGCTTGTTACATTAATTACTGGTCAGAATACATGTAATCTACAATGCATGAATAAACAAATGTACTTGTATTGGGGGATGTATGCTCAAAGCTTCCTATAGTTAGGGGTGTCCACTCAAGAAAGCTTAATGTCCACTGCTTGAGACGCTTGCTATTCAAAGCATGGTCTGCAAATGAGGCATCAGCTGGGAACCTTTCAGAAATGAAGAATCTCAAGACTCACCCTAGACCTCTGGAATCAGAATCTGCATCTCAACAAGAATCCCAGGTCATTTGTATGCACATTATAGTCTGGGAAACACTCTTTTAGGGAATATTTTATAACATGCTGCTTCTGTGCATTTGAAACCAGTGAGTCATTTTCTCTCCACAAGAAATTGTGGAACTAAAGATGTCTGATTTTTAGTTCTAGTTACGTTGCTTACAGTCTTGGCGTTGAGCAGCTTAACCACCCACTGAGATTCTGTTTCCACACCTGTAAAACAGAGAACAATCCTTGCCTCCCAGAATATTTGTAAGGGTTGTCTGAATGTGATGCCCTCTCAGGAACTGCAGTTCAGTCTCTCCTTTTCGCCTATGCCTTGTTAATCTGTGAACACATTGAGGGAGGGATAGCTTTTCTCTATCTTTGTATTTCCCAGCACAGAGATCTTTAAACTTTTGCTCATGTACCTCCTAAAACACCTTAAAAATCTTATATACCCACCCATTTTTAAAAGTTACATTGGTTCGGCCAGGCACAGTGGCTCACACCTGTAATCCCAGTGCTTTGGGAGACTGAGGAGGAAGGATCATGAAGTCAGGAGATCGAGACCATCCTGGCCAACATGGTGAAACCCTGTCTCTACTAAAAATACAAAAAAAGCAAGATGGCGGATTAGACACAACTCCAGCGCACAACAACCAGTGAAAGAGATGCAGAAACCCAGAGATCTCCTAGCTCCAACCGAGGTACCAGGTGCATTTCAACGGGTCTGGGCTGAGGGTCAGCAAGGCCCACTCAGGGCAGACCGAGGCAGGGAGGGGGTGCTGCTTCACCCAGAAAGTGCATCTGACCGGCGAGTCGGAGGCTCCACCTCTGGTGCTCAGGTCCAGATACAGCGCTTCCCCAAAGCCTCAGCAATACACAGAACAGGGGATCTTTGCCAGTCAAGTGCCAGGAATTACAAGTGCGGAGTTGAATAATAGTCTGCAGACTGAGCTATTGCCCCCTCCCCCTGCCCAGAGAGAGAGGGAGCTGTAAGTGGGAGTAGCTGGGTGACCCCTACCCCATGACCGGAGAGAGAGAAAGCTGAAAGGGGGAGACTGCTGGGTGCAGCTGGGCGGGTCCCTAACCTCCCCCACAAACCCCAGAGGGCTGAAGCTCTGACTCTAGTGGATTGCGTAGCCAGTGCCACAGTCTGAGAGGAACCTGAATGATCCAGCCCAGTGGAGGAAGGGCACAAAAACCACTAGAGGGGTGGGACTGGGCTACATGTTTTAACAAAAAACACAGGAAGCCTACTTAGCAACGGGACGGCGTTCTCGACAACCCAGCAGCGCCTACACGTCAGCGGAAGAGGCGGGCTTAATCTCCCAGCATAAACAAAAAAGACACAGGAAGCTTCCCTAGTAACCTGAAGGAGTCCCTAGAAGCCCAGTAGCGTCCCCATAGGCAAACAAGCGACCTCATCAAGCAGCTCTCTGACACCACAGCCAGGTAAATCCACAAAGATGGGAAAAAACCAGTGCAAAAAAGGTGAAACCACCAAAGACCAGAACACCTCTTCTCCAAGGGATCACAACTCCTCAACAACACAGGATCACAACTTGACCGAGAAGGAGTGCGAAGAATTGACGGAAACAGGATTCAGAAGGTAGATAATAACAAACTTCTCAGAGCTAAAGGAACACATGCAAAGAAACCAAAAGCCTTGAAAAAAGGTTAGACAAAATGCTAACTAGAATAACCAGCTTAGAGAAGAACATAAACGACTTGATGGAGTTGAAGAACACAGCACGAGAACTACGTGAAGCAAACACAAGTTTTAATAGCCGACTTGATCAAGCAGAAGAAAGGATATCAGAGATTGAAGATGAACTCAATGCAGTAAAAAGAGAAGGCAATACAGGAGAAAAAAGGGTGAAAAGAGATGAACAAAGCCTCCAAGAAATATGGGATTATGTGAAAAAACCTAATCTATGCTTGATCGGTGTACCTGAATATGACAGGGAGAATGAATCCAAGCTGGAAAACACACTCCAGGATATTATCCAGGAGAACTTCCCAAGCCTAGCAAGGCAGTCCAAATTTCAAATTCAAGAAATACAGAGAACTCCACAAAGATATTCCTCAAGAAGAGCAACCCCAAGGCACATAATTGTCAGATTCACCAGGGTCGAAATGAAGGAAAAAATGCTAAGGGCAGCCAGAGAGAAAGGTCCAGTCACCCACAGAGGGAAGCCAATCAGACTCACAGCAGATCTCTCGGCAGAAACTCTACAAGCCAGAAGAGAGGGGGGGCCAATATTCAACATCCTTTAAGAAAAGAACTTGCAACCCAGAATCTCATATCCAGCCAAACTAAGCTTCATAAGTGAAGGAGAAATAAAATCCTTAACGGACAAGCAATTATTGAGAGATTTTGTCACCACCAGACCTGCCCTAGAAGAGCTCCTGAAAGAAACACTAAGCATGGAAAGGAACAAGTACCAGTCACTGCAAAAGCAAATCAGTTGACAAAGACCAAAAATGCAATGAAGAAAATGAATCAACTAATGAGAAAGAAAACCAGCCAGTAACAAAATGGCAGGATCAAATTCATACATAACAGTATTAACATTGAATGTAAATGGCCTAAACGTCCAAATCAAAAGACACAGACCTGCAAAAAATTTTTTGCAATCTACCCATCTGACAAAGGGCTAATATCCAGAATCTACAAAGAACTAAAACAGATATACAAGAAAAAAACAAACAAACCCATTGAAAAGTAGGCAAAGGATATGAACAGAAACTTTTCAAAAGAGGACATATATGAGGCCAACAAACATATGAAAAAATGCTCATTATCACTGGTCATTAGAGAAATGCAAATCAAAACCACACTGAGGTATCATCTCATGCCAGTTAGAATGGTGATCATTAAAAAATCGGGAGACAACAGATGCTGGAGAGGATGTGGAGAAATAGGAACACTCTTACACAGTTGGTGGGAGTGTAAATTAGTTCAACCATTGTGGAAGACAGTGTGGTGACTTCTCAAGGATCTAGAAATAGGAATTCCATTTGACCCAGCAATCTCACTATTGGGTATATACCCAAAGAACTATAAATCGTTCTACTGTAAAGACATGCACACGTATGTTCATTGCAGCCCTGTGTACAATAGCAAAGACCTGGAACCAACCCAAATGCCCACCAATGATAGACTGGACAAAGAAAATGTGGTACATATACACCATGGAATACTACGCAGCCATAAAAAACGATGAGTTTGTATCCTTTGTAGGGACTTGGATGAGTCTGGAAACCATCATTCTCAGCAAACTGACCCAAGAACAGAAAGCCAAGCACTGTATGTTCTCACTCATAGGTGAGTGTTGAATGATGAGAACACGTGAACTCAGGGAGAGGAGCATCACACACAGGGGACAGTTTGGCGGGGTAGGGGAGAAACAGTGGGCATGAAGAGGGAGGGGAGGGTGGGGAGGGATAATATGGGGAGAAATGCCAGATACAGTATGCACCTAAAGTAAAATAAATAAATTATAAAAAAAATACAAAAAAAATTAGCTGGGTGTGGTGGCACATGCTTGTAGTTCCAGCTACTCAGGAGGCTGAGGCAGGAGAATCACTTGAACCCGAGAGGCAGAGTTTGCAGTAATCCCTAGGTTATTATAAATATTGACATTTAAGAAATAAAACTAGTTACATTCCTCTTTTCAGTCTAGCCAGTGGAATATGATCACTGGGTGATTTGAAAGGCTCTCAGTGGGAGGAGCCAGAGGATGTCTTCACTCCTTCTCCCTGACTTCAGCAGCACTCCAGTAGCAGCTGAGTCTCCTGGCAGTTCTAGCTCCCACTGGATGGGCTCATGGTGCTTCCAGCTCCCTCCTGGGGATGCTCTGATGACACATCCCCTCCTTTTGTTCCTTTAGCTCAGGGGTGGTTCTGGCTTCCAGCCGTTACTCATCTTTGTGTATCTCTGAGGTTCCCAGCTGGTTTACCATCCCTTCCTTCATTGGTTTAATTAGTGCCCTGCAGTAATTCCCTCTGTGCCAAATAAAGCAGATTCTGTCTTTCCTGGTTAGATCCCAGCAGATAAGTATACCAATCTTTTTTGATATACCAATAGGAATTGTGCTTTTGTCACTAGAAGATTTTTAATTTTAATGGATTATTCTTTAGTAACAGAATATTATCATCCCATAGGCACTAGTATTTTTTTTAATTAAATTAAATTTTAAGTTCCAGGATACATGTGCAGGATGTGCAGTTTGTTCCATAAGTAAACGTGTGCCATGGTGGCTTGCTGCACCTGTCAACCCATCACCTGGGTATTAAGCCCACCATGCATTAGCTATTTATCCTGACGCTCTCCCCACCAGCCTGTCCCACCACCAGTGTGTGTTGTTCCCCACCCTGTGTCCATGTGCTCTCATCGTTCAGCTTCCACTTATAAGTGAGAACACGTGCTGTTTGGTTTTCTGTTCCTGCATTAGTTTTCTGAGGATAATGGCTTCCAGTTCCATCCATGTCCCTGCAGAGGCCATAATCTCATTCCTTTTTATGGCTGCATAGTATTCCATGGTGTGTATGTACCACATTGTCTTTATCCAGTCTATCACTGATGGGCATTTGGGTTGATTCCATGTCTTTGCTACTGTGGATAGTGTTGTACTGAACATGCACATGCATATATCTTTATAACAGAATCATTTCTGTTCCTTTGGGTATATACCCAGTAATGAGATTGCTGGGTCAAATGGTATTTTTGGTTCTAGGTCTTTGAGGAATCACCATCCCGTCTTCCACAATGGTTGAACTAATTTACATTCCCACCAACAGTGTAAAAGTGTTCCTATCTCTTCACAGTCCTGCAAGCATCTGCTGTTTCTTGACTTTTTAATAATCGCCATTCTGACTGGTGTGAGATGGTATCTCACTGTGATTTTGATTTGTGTTTCTCTAGTGATTATACTAGAAGATTCTGTATGCCACATCTATGTACTCTGCAAAGATTCAGGATGTGTGAAGGGTGTTCTTCTCTTTAAAAAACAGAAGAAGGGGCCAGGCACGGTGGCTCATGCCTGTAACCCCAGCACTTTGGGAGGCTGAGGTGGGTGGATCACGAGGTCAAGAGATCGAGACCATCCTGGCCAACGCAGTAAAACCCCGTCACTGCTAAAAATCCCAAAATTAGCTGGGCATGGTGGCATGCGCTGTAGTCCCAGCTGCTCGGGAAGCTAAGGCAGGAGAATCACTTGAACCTGGGAGGGGTAGGTTGCAGTGAACCAAGATCGCCTGGGAGACAGAGTGAGACTCCATCTCAAAAAAAAAAAGAAAAACGAAACAAACCGGGAGAAGGGTAGTTGTGAGAGAAGATGTTCCCAGGGAGAACAGTTTTAGGAAAAAGTATAAATAGAATATAAGGATCTGTAAACTGATTCCCTTAAAATGAGCACCCTTGAAATGTGTCTATGTGCTCCAGTTTGAAGACTGCTGCCTTGCAAAGCCAGACACATTGCACATTTAGACACACTAAGTATCGTTTGAGTAAATGGATGGCTGCATATGTAGGGAAGTCCCAGGTTGTCCATAAAATCTTTTTTAGCAGTGGTGAGGCCCAAGTGCAGCCAACAAAGTGGGATGCATGCTCAGTCTGACACATCCTGAGGCTGCAGGTCATACCTGGCCAAACAGGGTGTCTTGAAGGGCCTGGCACTTGGCTGAAGAGAGAGCCACTTTGAAAGCAGGCAGGATCTTGGAAGCCCAAGCAATAATGGGCCATCAGCTGGAAACAGGGCTTCTGTTCTCACTTTGCCAGCAACAACAGCAGTGGTGCTGATGTTTGCAGTTGTGTGCATCTGCAGATTTGCAGAACTCAGCTGTTGAACTGGGGAAATCTCTCTGACAAATTTGTTTACAGAATATCAAGTTGTGTATTTATGGCTAGCCAACTCAACTGAAAATGGCCTAAGGAGGATTTTAAAAATGACTACTTTTCATTGGTTGTAGAACAGAAGCACCCTCTGCCAAAAAAAGAGTCCTATTTTGCATCATTGTTTGCTTTTTGCTATGATTTTGTTAAGTTACAGTATATCTAAACATACTCTCCCACAAGAAACTCCACTAAAACTCCAAAAGCAAGGCATTTGTGTGGAGAGAGGGAGACTCTTGTCATTTATAGCGTGCTAACAGAACTTCATAGCCACTAAATCAAAATATCTGAGCAGTTGAGCACATTCACCCTAGGCTCTCTAAGAAGGTGGGGAGCTGGTGTTTCCTGAAGCGGCTGATTGCCCATTTGCCTGGTTTACCTGGCAGGGGAAGACCTTGACATTGAGTGTATTAAGACAGGTTAAATTTCATTTATAATAGCAATTAATACTATTTCAAAGAGCCATCTCGGGTATAGAATTGGTGGCTTCTTACAGGGAATGTTGTACCAACTGAGAATATCTGTGAAGATGATGGTTCTGAAAGACAAAGGCAAGCCTTCTTAGATGTAGAAACTTGCCCCTCCAACTAGTGATTTTTCTTTATAAAAATCTGAAAGGTTAAAGTCATAGAGTCCATGAACTTCCTGGAGAGATGGAAGATCGGAGATCAGTTTTTAGGAAGATACCATGTGGGAAATGGAATAGAGACTCAGATAAGAACAAAGTTGGCTCTTGGAAGAAAAGGCAAAGGTAATACACATGTGGAGTGAGGTATCCAAGAAGAAAGAGGATTTTCATATCAAGAGGCAGCAAGTACCAGAGAACAGGCTGCCTTTGGGGGAAAAGGTGTAAATAGATAATTAATGGTTTTGAAAGTCAAAGTACAGAACTTCCCTTTTCAAGTGTTTTAATAAATATGGAAGAGAATGGAAATACATCTGACATAGTAATATGGAAGCAGTGAAGGACATGTTAATGGACCTTTGATGATCACTATGTAAGAAAGTGCTTAGGGAATGAGAATATAAACAAATCAAGGTCAAGTTTGTGTTCAAGTTTGCTCCAGTGTTCTGTACAGAATCTTACCTTACAGGTTCACTTCAGTATTTCCAGCAGTATTCATTATCATCTATCCATCCATCCACCTTTCTGTTCCTTCCAGAAATCCTCTTGAGCCTCTGCTATATGCCCTGAGCCCTGGACTGGGCACTAAGAACACGGTGGTGTATAAAGCCATGTGTGGCCCCTGCTGTTTTAAATCTCATTACAAGCACAAGTGTACGATTGCAGCAGCACTAGGTGCCAGGCAGAAAAGCTGTGTGGGGCTCTGGATATAGAATAGAGGGATCTGACCTAATTAAAAAATGAGAAGGAAAAAGCCTGTGAGTGGGAGTGTGCCTTTCCCTGAGAGACTGGGTCTTCATTTGCTTGGGAGTTTCAGGATTTGTAGATTTCAGATCCCTGAAGTTGACATTATTTTACAGGAACGATTCTTGAGTGAAGGTATCTAGGATTGAAAAACTTTTCTACCTTGCATCATATTTTTAGTTTATATAAATATACTGGGGTTATGGCTGAGGAATTAAACCCATGGCTAAAGATAAAAGCATTGAATTGCAAATTTGTCTTTTTCACTGACCTGCTGGACAAAGCTATATTAAGACTAACATTTGCATAGCAATTAATAGTCGGCTGAATTCTTTCATATAGTTGTTTAAACTTGTATCTCTACTGTATCCCTGGCTCTCCTTCCTCCCATTCTTCATCCACTACCTCCCAGGCAGGTAGGACGGGCACAATGTCGTTGTCGTTATCTCCAGCAACATCAAATGTGTTTTGAAGATTTGCTGCATTGGAAGCTGACCATAAAATTATAATATGTGCCCGCCATCTATCCCCCACCCTCAAACTTAGCATCTAGAGAGGGGGCAAATACTTCAAAATAGAATGCATTAATTTCTCCAGAGGCATGTACCAGGCTTATTGGAATATGAAGGAGGAACCCCTAATTCAGACTGTTGTATGGAGAGGGGGCAGGGGAGTAAGGGTGTATGTTTGTAGGGGAGCTTCCTGCAAAATCTGGAAGAACAGAGAAAATGTAGCTGGATAAGCGACAGGGTGGGTGGGGGATGATGTTCAGATAGAGGGTGAGCTTTGCCAGATGAGGAGGCAGGACAGCTAAAGTTGAGGCCAAAATCTGTCGATTCCTTCTCAGTTCAGGCACACTCCCTGAACTGAGCTGCCACTCAGGTGGAGAGAGGAGATGGGAGAAGGTAAAGAAGGCCAGTAAATGGGGTAACCCAGGAAGGGAAGCAAGAGTGCTTTGGTAGCAGGAGGCGGCAAGTACTCAGGACAGGCTGCTTTTTGGAAAAGGGGTAGGAGGTAATTACATGGGAGGCCCTGTGCAGTCATCACATTTGCTCTCTCCACAACATCCTGGATTAGGTGTTGCTGTCTGCATTTTACAGAAGGAGAAGTTGAGGCACACTGGGGCTGGAACCAGGCTGGACTTGACCCCGTGTTGCCCTGTTCAGTGGTTGGTACTGCAGGGATGGCTGGGGCCCAGTGGGAACTGTGGGCATTGTCCCAGGTTGGATGTCTAAGGCAGTCCCACAGTGGGCAGGCATGGCTGGGTTCTTCAGAGACATAATGAACAAAAGAGCTTTGGGGACTAACACGGGGACCTCATCCTTGCAGTCCAGTCACTACTATGGAAAAATGTGTTTACAGCCCCATTCGTAAGCTGGCCCTATCTGAATGCTCCTTTACTTTCTAGGACTGGGGAATTAGATATGTGCCGGCTGCTTAGGCCCTGTGTGTGTGTGTGTACATCTGCCAGCTTTCTAAGCTGCAGTAATAAAGGCTCTCATGAGTTTGCAGAACTCAGTGTCATATGGAGTAGAAATATCATTATTAGACTTAACGACAGAGGTAAAATTGTATTTTTGCAAAACATATTGAACTTACGCAGGATGTTGGGGTAGAACCTCCTGTGACTGATTTAAGAAATGCTGTGTTTATTTAAGGAGCTGCACAGAAAAACATATGTGCAGGAAGGCTAGAACATGGGAAATGTGTATGTTGTTCAGGAAGAAAGTTTGTGAGGGATGACCAGGATCCAGAGATGGGAGTGGGTGGAAACCCTTCCTGTAGCCTGTTCCCTGAGGCCCAATGAGAGAGAGGCGGACTGTTGGGTTTTATTTCAGAATTAATCTTGCTGATCAATATACTTCATCCTGCCTACTTTTATTGCAGAACCTCGTGCTTGGGTTGAGGCAGTGTTGGAGGGAGGGATTGATTTAAATTACGTTTAGTTGTGATCGGTTAGACAAAGTGGTAGATAATCTTTGGCAGGATGGATTTAGAATTTGCTTAATTGCCATGTGCTGTGATGTTCTGCCATCTGTAGGGAGAGCTTCCATTTGGAGATAAGATCAAAATACAATTTCTAGATGTTACTGAGGGTCCTCCTCCCTTAAACAAATACTGTTGTTTCATTTTTTCTGATAACTGTTTTCATTTTCTGTGAAAACATGCAAATGACTCAATTGCTAGAGGATAAATGAGGCAGCGTTTCTAATAGTCACTCCTTTCCAGCTTTTTGCAGGAATCAGGTTGTTTGACTTTCTTCCTCCTAAGAGGATAGTGTCTGAAATGATGTCAGCAGAGAACCCTTAAGACATCAGACACCATCTCCAGGCTGGGACGTGGGGTTTGGAAAGGACACCTAGGTCTTGACTGTTTTAGACACCTCATGTGAAACCGTTAGAGAAACCCAGTGTCATGGGGAAAATGTGACTGGGGGAGGGGCTATGTGGCCTTCATTCAAGGCAGTGCTGGCAGTAGAGCCCACCTTAGCAAAACATCACCACGTGCTGCATGTCAGCCTAGAAGGGGATGTGCTCGAGGCTTGTCGCTGGATGTTTGGAGTCTGACTCACCACACCCTCCTTGCTCCCATCCGCCTCAGAGGTTTCCCTGTCTGTGCTGGATATTGGAGGAACTGGGAGGAGACATTCTTATACTGCTTTCAGAGAAAGTTCATGTGTATGTCAACTCTCCTCCTGTCACATTCAGTTTTTGCAAACTTTTGTGGTTACATGTCGGGTACAGTGTGACAGCGGTTCAATGTGTGCATCCCTCATTTTGTGTTGTACCTGTTGTAGGGCTGTGCTGGACAGCCATGGCTTGGCCTGAGAACAGAACCTCACCGGTGTCAGGCAGACAGTCCCTTGCTGGTTCCTTCAGTAACAAATGCTGTTCTTATGATGGTAGTCAGTTTGTTAGGGAATCTTAGCCTGCTGGGGAGAGCCAGCAGGTAGAGATGGTTAAACATCTGCAGGGCAGGGAGCAGGCTGGTGGAGGGCGGGGCTTCTTACTGGACAGTGTCTCTGTGGGGCCCATACAGGGGAAGTTTCGTAGTGCTGTGGCATAAGTAGAGAAAGTAGCCTTCTGGAGTTAGGATGGTACATACAATAGGAAGTCCTATGTGGTAGGATGTAGTACTTTTAAATTGTTCGTGTGAGAGTATGTAGATTAATTGACCATTTAACAATGATTGCTGGAGTTAGAGAATGAATCACAGGTAGTCAGCACATCCATGTTAACCTCTGCAAAATTATTGCTCTACATGTAGTCGAAGGCTGTGGGGCCCGACAGGCCTGGCGTGGGTACGATTCTGTCACTTAACGGATCTGTGTAGGCACGTAGCCCTTCTGAGCCTGTGGCTTTTTTTTTACTCTTAATGGTGTTAACACAACCCAAGGGTTGTCTTGAAGATTAAATGAGGTGATTTTGTGTATATGTGAATAAAGAAACAAACTGCCTGGCATTTAGCAGGCAATCAGTAGGCAGTAGCTGTAGTTATATTAAGACCACAATGTAATCTTTGGGAATATTTGTCACCAATCAGGAATCTAGGGTCTTTGTTCAGTGGTGTTTTGCTAAGCCTACGACAGTGCCTGGCACATGGTAGGCACTCGGTTGGTACTTACTGGATGTGTGGAGGAATTGGGAAAGTGAGGAGGCAGATATTCCCCATGCCCAGCAGCCTGAGGAGTGCCTGTGTGAAAGGGAACTGCTCTGGAGGTGTGAGTGGAGGTGGTGACTCCATGGGGTGTTTGGGTGGGAAATGTCCTCCTTGGCCTGCTTTCCTGGATGTGTCTGTAAAGATTCCCAGGGAACCCCCATGCGCTCCTTCCCTTCAATTTTTCAATCTTCTACCCCATATATACCAACTCCCAAAAATGTGTGGGACAGAAAACTCTTTTTAGTTTTCATCCTTAACATAGGAGAGAGAGAGAAGCTAACATTTATAAAGGAACTCAAAAGCTGACTCTAACACATGTATGTGTATACCCCCTTGTCTGTAGATACCCCCTTGGCCTCACACATGAATAGAAAGTATGTGTAGGACAAGGAAATAGCACACAGATCAATCTGAATGGGCTTATTCAGCAATATTGTCACATGGCTGGTTTGAAATTTGGGAAATATTTATGTAGGATGATACCTGATAGGATATACCCAAATTCTGCATGATTACATAGTAAAATAACAGCAGTAACACAATCAAACATTAGAAAAGCCAGAAAAAAATAGAATTTAATCTTTATGAAGCTCCTGTATGACAGATGAATTTCAAGCACTAGAAGTGATGAAGGAATTTGGCTACATAAAAGTAAATGTATGTAAACAAAATGTAGCCAGAGTGAGAAATAAATTTGCTGCAAATATTATCAAGTATAATATGTTTGTTATACAAAGAGCTTATTCAGATTGAGAAATGGTACATAAATGGGCAAAGAACATGAATAGACAATGTGGAAGAAATGTACCTAATAAACATATAGAAATAGACCAGTCTCAATTGAATTGAAAAAAAATGGGGCTGGGTGCAGTGGCTCATGCCTGTAATCCCAGTACTTTGGGAGGCTGAGGTGGGTGAATGACGAGGTCAGGAGATTGAGACCATCCTGGCTAAAAAGGTGAAACCCTGTTTCTGCTAAAAATACAAAAAAATAGCCAGGCGTGGTGGCATGTGCCTTGGTCCTAGCTACTTGGGAGGCTGAGGCAGGAGAATTGCTTGAACCTGGGAGGTGGTGCGCCGAGATCATGCCACTGTACTGCAGTCTGGGTGGCAGAACTAGACTCCATCTCAGACAAAAAAAAAATAGGAAAGAAGTTACAGTTTGAAAAGAAATCAGTTGAGAACAATATGTGGACTGGCAAAGATATACTCTTCTATTTTTTGGTTTGTATTGTATTTTTGGTTGTACAGTAAGTTAGTTTAAAACTTTGGAAAAGCAGTTTGGCAGGTAATCCAAAGATCAGTAAATGTGGGATATTTAATGATTCAGTGTTCCAATTGAAATTTAACCTAAGGCACTAGCACAAGAAAGAAAACCCTCAGTAGGTGCGGTGGCTCATGCCTGTACTCCTCAGCACTTTGGGAGGCCGAGGCAGATTACCTGAGGTTGGGAGTTCAAGACCAGCCTGGCCAATATGGTGAAACTCTGTCTCTACTAAAAATACAAAAAATTAGCTGGGCACGGTGGTGCACACCTGTAGTCCCAGCTACTTGAGAGATTGAGATGGGAGCATCACTTGAATCCGGGAGGCGGAGATTGCAGTTAGCAGAGATCGCACCACTGCACTCCAGCCTGGGCGCGGCAGAGCAAGACTCTGTCTCAATAATAAAACAAAACCAAACCCTCTACACACAAGTTGTTGATTGTAGCTTTATTTATAATAGTGGAAAATTGGAAACATCTTATGTGCTCAGAGATTGGGATACATCCGGTTGGTGAATTCTCTAGTCATTAAAAGTGATGATTTTGAAGATTATTGTAACATAAAAAATTGAACATGATAGTAATGGAAAAATAAGAATAAAAATTTTATGTAGAAAATGACTTCAATTAAACATGTATGAAAAAGAAGAAATACATCATAATAGATATTTCCGAGTAGAGTCATGGTTTTGTGAATGATTATTCCTTTTTTCTATTTCCCAAATGTGCAAAAATTTTGTTGTTTTGTATTTTCAAACGTTATATATTTAAGTGATTACCTTTAGTCTGCTGAGGGAGATCAGAAAGAAGAAATTATAGAAAATGCAAACATGTAAAAGTAACTCACATGCTGTCTTGTTTTCTGTTCTAAACATTCCACTAATATTCAGGAGAGCTTTGGTGATTAAGCTTCATCTTTATCCAGAGAAAGATAAAACAGCCACAAGCTCATCAGTCAAGAACTTGTTTCTGCATTCTTTCCTACTTCCAGCTTTCCTCATGTTTCCTCAGCAGTTGGATTCCAGGGCTCTTAAGAGCTGTTCTGCAGGGTTTGTCCCCTGACGAATAGATTGTTCCTGATTAAAATCCAGTCCCTTTCTGTTTCAACCCTTTCAGGTCCTCTACAGCCTTCCCACTCAGTTACAATTTGTTGGTTCCCACCTTGAGCCTTTATATAGAAACCCACAGTGTCATTAAAGGTGTGTCAGGCCTTGTAAACATTCTCATATAGCCTGAGGCTGAGGAATTCTGGCTTTAGACATGAGAGGGTATTAGCAGACACTGTTTCTTTCTGCTCCTTGGCTGCGAGTGTATCGTGAGCTTTGTACACCTGTCTTCCTAGGTTGGCCTGGAGTAGGCTTTCCAGTAAGGAAAAAACAGATTTTAGCGGAAGAATGTCTCACAAGTGCTGCAAAGTACTTCTACATTCTTCTGATAATAGATGTTTTTAAAATTAATTTTTAAAATTAATTTATATTTTTGTATTTAAAAATATTTTTAGAGATAGGCTCTCACTCTGTCACCCAGACTGGAGTGAAGTGGTGTCACCTTTTCTCACTGCAGCTTCAGACCCGAGCCCACGTGTTTCTCCTGCCTTAGCCTCCTGAGTAGCTGGTACTAGAGGCATGGACCACCACATCTGGATAATTTTTACTTTTTATAGAGATGGGTTCTCACTGTGTTGCCCAGGTTAGTCTTGAGCTCCTGGGCTCAAGCGATCCTCCTACCTCAGCCTCCAAAAATGCTGTCATTACAGGCTTGAGCCACTGCACTCAGCCCCAGATCTGTTTTAATATAAGTTGATTTTCAGCCCCCAGCCTCCATGTAGTTCCTTTTCTGGGATTCAGAAGCTGTGGGTTAGGAATCACTAATTACATCCCTGCAACTTGGGTTCTCCTCTTCTACCACTTGCCTACTTGAAAATCTATAAAGATTCATTCAGGTGAATTTCTAGCCATCTGCACCTCCTCTGCTACACATTCACAAACACAGGATGCTCCCTTAGAAACATACCAAATGTGGTTCACACCTGTAACAGTTGTTAACTACATGCTAATCATAACAGGTATGTTATAAGGATCCATGAAGAATAAAAGGAAAGTGAGATTGTTCTCTACACTATTTTATGGGGTAGGCAAGGTTGACCTGATTTCAGATGTCACGTTAGCCCACAGTGTGGGGAATGTGTTGTGGCAGGAGACTGACACCTGCAGCTCTTGAAATTCTTAGGCCTTCTGGCTCATCATGTTGGTGGGGGGAGGAGCAGCTGCTAAAATTTACTAGATTTCTGCTGCTGTCATAGTTGCTACCTGGGTCCTGCTGGGTACATGGTTTGTTTAGTGGAACTGAAAGGCTGAGCAGAGGTGGATGTGGGCACATCTCACTGGTGGAGATATGGGAGGTACTTGAAGGATACACAGGTGTCTGAGACCCTGACTTCATTTAGTTATTCAGCGTATATTTGTTGAGTTCCTGTTATTTGTCATTGCTGATGTTGTATTTCTTTCCCAATATCTTGAACCCAGCTGTCAGCCCAATCAGCTAGAGAGGGCACTGGTTAACTTTTGAACTATATTCAATCCTCATGCAGGCCAGTTTAAAGCTGCGGCTCTCTGCTCACAGGCAAGATCGACTTCAGCTCCAGCAGGGTATCTTGCCAGTGCCTATATTGGTCACCAGGAGACCCATATTTGACTGTGGGTGGCTTGGTTCAGTTAATCACCATTTCTGGAATGCACATTTGAAGTTTCTGTTGCTTTTTTGTCAAGGAAGGGCAGCAACATGATTTAATATTCTGTATCAGAATATGATGAAATAAGGGCATAACGTTCTGTTGGGTTCTTTTTTTTTTTTTTTTTTAGACAGCATTTTGCTATTGTCGCCCAGGCTGGAGTGCAATGGTGTGATCTCAGCTCACTGTAACCTCTGCCTCCTGGGTTCAAGCAATTCTCCTGCCTCAGCCTCCCGAGTAGCTGGGATTACAGACGTGATACACCATGTCTTGCTAATTTTGTATTTTTAGTAGAGTCAGGGTTTCTCCATGTTGGTCAGGTTGATCTTGAACTCCTGACCTCAGGTGATCCACCTGCCTTGGCCTCCCAAAATGCTGGGATTACAGGCGTGAGCCACTGCGCCCAGCCTGTTGGGCTCATTTCTATAGGAATGTATCCTCTCAGTGATTAAAAGCCAACTGCCTGATGAAGTATTCCATGCAGACACTGAAAGGGATAAGCTTTGCTGTGTCCTCAGAGCTAAACAAGGCCACCTGAGAGCACCAATCATCAGCCTGGCAGAAGTCATCAGTATGGGAAGAGACACGGAAAGGTGTTCGTGTCTTTAAAAGAGCTTCTAAAAATAACACCCTATTTCCTGCAACTCTTGAAGAATATGAAACCATATTTGTACTTTTGATATAAAGTTTGAAATAACATCTAAAATTCTTTCAAGTAAATACAACTGCAAATGTATGTGTGTGCGCGCCTGTGTATGTGTGTGTCTGTGTCTTTGTATATGTGTGTCTGTATGTATGTGTATATGTAGGTGTGTATGCACACGTGCATGTGTGTTTGTGTGTCTATTCAGCCAATCACCCTGTCTGTGAAGTAGATGACATCTGTAGCTCTTATGACCCTTGAGATTCTGGGTGAGTAGCTCTGGGCTGGGGTTCAGGACTCTGTGTCTCTAACAAGCACGGTTAAAGATTGGGCTGCAGGAGGTGCAGAGGTCCGTGATTTAAAGAAACATTGCTTCAGAATTATGAGCATGGTAATAATGGAGTCCTTTTTATTTTCATGGTGGTTCTACCTCTTTCCCCAGTTGTTTGGGTCAGGCCTTCATTCGTGTCTCAGAGTCAAATTAAAGTGATAAAACACCCAGAAAATATGAAATCGTCATATTAAGTTGGCAAACTGCCATGCTTTTCTCAGCCATTTGTGCTTCCAAGTGTGACTTTATGATTCCTCTGTAAGTGCTTGATAATGAGAGGCCGAGCTTAGTTATGCAAATTGTTTTAGTGTCAAGTATCCATCGTTGGCTGCACATTTTAATCAGGGAGAAAATACAACTTGTGCTGTGTAACATTCAGGGCTTTGGCTGGTGGTGGAATCTCCTGCACCATGGATGGGTTATGGCTTGTCTGGGGTATTTCCCTTAAAATTAGCCCATTGATTGAGCCGGCAAAGAAAGAGCAGTATTATTGGGAGCTATTGAGTTTTCCCTGTGGTGACATTCTGGGTTGACTGGCTACCCTAGAGTGATGGTCTCTTGCAGGCTCAGCTGCTGCAGGTCTTTGTAATTGTTTTTCTGTTGTGATTTCCTTGATGAGTGAGACAGACTGTTCTCCTTAAAACAAAACTAGAATCAAACCACCTGAGGCAGTTGGAGAACTCTGCCTAGAGTTTGGATTTCTACATTTCTTCATTTCAAAAGTGAATAGAATGTTTTTTGGGTTTCTCACTTTTCTGTAAAAGGCCTAGTATGAACAAGGGGGAGGGCTGTTCCCTGATGGTGTTTTTAAATTTTCATGAGGACAGGATTTTAGTGCCTCCCCAGGTAGGCAGTTCTGATGCTAATTAGCGAGAAGATGTTTGCTTTCTGCATGGGAGCACATGTGTGCACGAAGCTTGTGTCTGTTACGACATGATGGCACGTTTCTGGTGCTGATTTCTGCACAGTCTCATTGTTTTGACCCTGTGAGCCTAAATGTCAGTTGAACCATGGCTCACCATAAGCTATGTGGCTTTTTCTTCTCTCTTACTAAATTCAGATGACCAGAGCATCCTTTTCCTGAGCTTCAAGTAGTTGGTAAGCATAAATGCTTATACAGGTGTGCACGGAGACTATAATAACAAAAAGCTGTGTACGGCCTCGAGCTTCTTGGCGTGTGGCCTTTATGGTTTTTATTATTGGTCCTTACGGCATCTGTGCTTTTTGGGTGCTGGAAACTATGGGTTATAAATATTCTGTATCTAAATTCTAAACTGACTGATTCTTAGTTTTAAGCCAGGTTTCAGAAGTTATTCTGAAATGGTTTGAGATAAATACTTACATTTATTATAAACTCTTTTCATGTAGTTATCTTATTTTAAAGATATCTTTATATAAGACTTAGAGCATGGTTACCAAGAATGGGTTTTAGATAAAGTAAGTGTAATTTTCACGTTAACTTGTAGTAGTTTGAATTTAGCCTTTATTTTTGGTTGAGTACTAGACAGGTTCCTCTGTCTTGTATTATTTGATTAAAGGATACCCTTCTGTGTATGTCCTCCATGCCTGCATTTTAAAGTCACAACATCCTCCTTATATATATATATATATATATATATATGTTTAATAATTTATTTTGAGGATTGACTAAAATTATAAAATGAATTAAAAAATTCAGGTGAAGTTTTTAAGGACAGTAGTAGGATCATGAATAAATCACAATGCAATGTCTTACACTTGCTACCTCAAGTAAATGTTTAAGTTACATAAATAATTCCTAAATCCCTGCAGAACCATAAAAACATAGGGAAGTTTTAAATCATACCTTCCCTGTTTCACTAGCAGTTGGTAGACATGGAAGGGCAGAATGATGGCAAGAGAATGTAAGCTGGTCTAATCTTGTGCGAGAGAGTTGCCAAGAATGGCAGCATTTTTAGCTTTTGAAGGACCCTTGCTCTTTAATATTAAGCAAATACTTCTGTCACTCTTATTACTAAACAAAACTTGCTAATGGCTCTAGCCCTTTGGGATATGTAACGAAAGCTCTTTTTTTTTGTCTCTGTCCTCTCATACCTGATTTAATTTAGATTTTTAAATTTAAGAAAAAAAAATATGAGAAAAAATATGGAGGAGAAGGCATTGTATTGACCAGCCATACAAAGTGAAATTTCTAGACGCACTGAATGTGTTAGGGGTCTCTGGAGAAGGATAATGTAATCTAGAACTTCAGAAAATCTCTTGAGCAAAGTTTCACCACTGGTTTTCTTTTCTGCTAAATATCACTTTGTATTGCTTAAAACATATCCAAGGGAGGGGAAAGATTAAAGGTTTTCATATTAGAAGACTTAGATATTTAAATTCTATTACAACTCTTAATCAGTGAATATGGATTTTCTTCAGTAATAGTAAGAAGAATATTGGAAGTAATTATGTCCATCAGAGGTGCAGCGTTTCTTGTAGATTATGAGTCCAGGCAGTGTAACTTGGCTCAGCCATCAAGAGGATGTCGGGAGCTTTCACACCTGCATCCCGTGCCTACTGTTTGCCAAGTGACTGGCTGTTTGAGCTCCTGTTCTTTTTCCTGAAATACTGTACAAGGATCCAGGGCAGTGGCTGTATTCCTGAACCTTTTCTGCACAGCCATCATCCCCAAATGTGTGTTTCCTGCTCAGACTCTAGGGCCCTGGTGGTTTGATGTCCTGAGATAGCTGTGATTCTTTGGGAATCCTGAAAAGACCATCACAAATGATTAGACAATTGCATAATTCCTTGCCTGCTTCTAAGGAACTCAGAACACTTTCTGTTCATATCATTCATCTTTATCTGCTTGTAACAAAGATAAAGGTTTTACAGGGCTGCTTTAAAGAAGAAAGTGGGAGGAAACAGATGTCACAAAGCAGCATTTTCTCACAAATTCAGAACCTAGAGGATTTTAGATGTGCATTTTATCCTATTCAGGTGAAAATTCACATCATGGTATAATAATGTATAATTTATTACTTTATAATAGTGTTATTCTTCCTGGTAGATTTATCCATCTATTTTTTGCCTTGGAACCTTTATTTCTACAGTGGTTCAGCTCTCACCCTGAGTTATCAGAAGTACCATAGTCAGTGGCAACACTGGTGTTTCTTCTTTGCAGTAAGCTCTCTCTCATCCTGCTGGGTTGGTGCTGCAGCCTCCGTGATATATTGCAGGTTCTCGTCACATCTGCCCAGGGTGTTTCTTCTGTTCAGTTTGTGTCTGTTTATGGTGTTCCTCTTGGTGGATTTCTTCAGCAGGAGAATTCAGGCCTTATAAAGGGAAGGATTGGAATAGATTAATGCATCCTTAGATTTTTGTATCTCAGGAACCAGATAGTCCTGGGAAAAGTACCCCAAATTTATTTTGACAACCCAGTGGTTTTAAAATATCCTCAGTATCACTTGCCACCATCAGTGTCATTCACTCCGTATTTTGTTGCTCATAGAGAGTTCATAAAAGAAAAGACATTTTAACTCCAGAAAAGCAAGAGAACTATAATTTTAGATGATTAGTCTTTTAGAAATGGAATAAATTCAGCTTTATATAAAGGTCCCTATGTGCTATCTTTTTTTTTAAATTTTACTTTAAGTTCTGGGGTACATGTGCAGATTTTGCAGGGTTGTTACATAGGTACACACATGCTGTGGTGGTTTGCTGCGTCCATCCCCCCCATTACCTAATTAGGTATTTCTCCTAATGTTATCCCTTCCCAATCTCCCCACCCCCTGCTATCCCTCCCCTAGCCCCCCATCCCCAACAGACCCCAGTGTGTGATGTTCCCCTCCCTGTGTCCATATATTCTCATTATTCAACACCCACTTATGAGTGAGAACATGCGGTGTTTGGTTTTCTGTTCTTGTGTCAGTTTGCTGAGAATGATGGTTTCCAGATTCATCCATGTCCTTGCAAAGGACATGAACTCATCCTTTTTTGATGGCTGCATAGTATTCAAGGTGTATATGTGCCACATTTTCTTTAGCCAGTCTATCTTCGATGGGTATTTGGGTTGGTTCCAGGTCTTTGCTGTTGTAAACAGTGCTGCAGTGAACATATGTATGCATGTGTCTTTATAATAGATTGATTTATAATCCTATGGGTATATACCCAATAATGGGATTGCTGGGTCAAATGGTATTTCTATTTCTAGGTCCTTGAGGAATCGTCACACTGGCTTCCACAATGGTTGAATTAATTTACACTCCCACCAACAGTGTAAGAGTGTTCCTGTTTCTCCACATCCTCTCCAGCATCTGTTGTCTCTTGATTTTTTAATGATCGCCATTCTAACTGGCATAAGATGGTATCTCAATATGGTTTTGATTTGCATTTCTCTAATGACCAGTGATAATGAGCATTTTTTTCATATGTTTGTTGGCCACATAAATGTCTTCTTTTGAAAAGTATCTGTTCATATCTTTTGCCCACTTTTTGATGGGTTTTTTTTTTTTCCTTGTATATCTGGTTTAGTTCTTTGCAGATTCTGGAAATTAGCCTTTTGTCAGATGAGTAGCTTGCAAAATTTTTTCCTGTTCTGTTGGTTGCTGGTTTACTCAATACATAAATTTTTGTTACCTTCAGGCATTTAAATTACTTAAAGTGTTATCTTCTGGGTGGATACAGACTCTAATTTCTTTCCTTTTTTTGATGTTCTGTAGCAATAATATTACTTTATATTTTAACAGCTTTTATGTTCTATAAAATTATTTTGTATCCATTTTCTGTATTTTTAAAATTGACGATGATAATTGTGCATATTGATGGGTCACGCAGTGATGTTTCAATACATATCATGTATAGTGATCAGATCATGGTAATTAGCATATCCTTCACCTCAAACATTTATTGTTTCTTTGTATTGGGAACGTTCTATATCCTCCTAGGTATTTGAAATGATACAGTATATTGTTGTTAACTACCAGACTCTGATTTCTTTATACATATTAGCAAAAGAAATATGACATTGAAAATTAATGAAATTTTTACTTTAAAATGTCTTAGATCTTAGGAAGGAATCCAATTGAAATGTCTCTTACTGTTTCAGTAGTAAAACAACAACAATCTTGATATTATTTTTATTATCCACCTGGCTGGACAAACGGCCTCGCTTGGTAAGGCAGACAGATGATAGAGTATGCGAGGGGGGAAGGAGACCCATTGGAGTGGGACTCCACGTCACAGCCTCTCCCATCATTTCTTCAGTGAAGTTCTCTGGTTGGCCCATTCCCCGACTCCTCACATTGACTGCCTAGGTTATGAGTATCTGTGCTTCTGGTGGTTAAGCTTGTTGATTAGTTGAGATTTATTGTGTTTGATTAAATTTACAGTTGGTCAGGGTGGTTGTTTTGAAAGGAGTTTGTAGGAGCAGGTCCTGAGAGAGATAGGAGGGTGGTTTGGAGCTAGAGACTAACTTGGATAGTCTGGCTGGCAGTGGAAGAACTGCAGAGCTATAATTTGTGTAAGTACGGGAGGCTGGTAAAGTCACTGGACTTGTTGATTTTCTGAGAGGGGGAAAGTGGATTGCTTTGAAATCCCCCTCTCTTCTCCTCCTCACGAATGACACCCAGTTGTTCAGGTTTAGATCTTGGCACAGCTTGCACATGGAAAGAATTCTGCCCCTATTTATAAATTTATGTCATAATTTCTATCATGTTCTAGTTGCTTTTGATAGCAAAGGAGGGACTTTTGATGCATCATTATCAAATTTCAACTGAGCTTTTAATAAGTCCGAGGCACCAGGCTAAGTGTTGGGAATACAAAGGTATGAGAGACGTGCCCCACCTGCATTAATGATGTAGCACGTTTGTTAAGTACCTTCAGGGATACAACTACTGTCATTTGCTTTATCTTGTGTAATCCTTATAAATTCATGCCAGATAAGTTAAATAAAATTAATAGGACATAGTATTTATTTATTTTTATTTTTTAAAATTTTTAAATATTTCTTAACCTCTGGAAGAAAGGACACTGTTGATAGCACTGACCCACAAGCCCTCTGTTTCCACATATTATTTCAGCTGGAGTGAAATTTTTGTGTAAGTGGGAGGGAAAAGAAAAAGCTGAATAGTTTTACTGTGTCCTAGTTATAAGAAGGTCTTCATCTGGGCTGTATTCTGGGGTTATAGTGGCTCAGTGAAGGTTTTGAATAGGGGCTCCTAGTAATTAGCACTTATTTTATAAGATGATAATGGATAGAGAAATAGAAGACTGAGAGAGAAATAACAGTAGGTATCTCTTTCAATGAGATTTACATTCATTTATTTATCCCATAAATGTTGAGTGCTGACTGTATGCCAACCACTCTATTAATCACTTGGGAGATAGTAGTAGGCAAAAAAGACAAAATCCCTGTCCTTGTAGAGCTTATATTTTAGTGGTAGGAGTCAGTCATTAACAAATAGTCACACGAAAATATGAAAATATTTTATGTAGTAATAACTACTATTAAGAAAGTACAGCAGGATAAGAAGATAGGATTGCTGAAGTGGGGGAAATTACTTTAGAGTGGTTAAGGAAGCCTCTCTATAGAGTTGACATTTGATCAGAGACCTGCGTCATGCAAAAAAGCCCACCATTTCAATATCTCAGGGTAGGAGTGGCCTAGGTAGAGAGAAAAGCAAGTGCAAAGGCCCTGTGGAGGGATTAAGGATCTACAGACAGGTGAGTCTGGGCAGACCGGGAAAGATGACACTGTGAGGGAGGCAGGAGGCAAATCACATCAGCTTGGGACCTCATCTAAAGAAAGGACTTTATTCCACATGTGACAGGACATGGAAGCTTTGTAGGAAGAGAGGGAAGCATGTGAGCTGATTCATGTTTTAGAAAGATGACCATGGTTATATGTGGGTATTAGACTGTAAGGAGCCCAGTTGGGAGGCTCCTGGAGAAGGAGTCTGGGTATGAGACAGTAGTATGGACCTTGGTGCTGGTGGCTCAGCGGAGGAGGAGTGGATGAACTTAGAGTATGTTTTGAAAGATATGTTGATGAATTCATGGGGGGTGTGAGGGAAAGAGAGGAATTGAACAGCACTCCTAGGTTTTTGTCCTGAGCATTTGAGTGGATATGATGGCTTTTACTTTATTGGGGGAATACTTGGAGAATAATAGGTTTTTGGGAAAAACCAAAAGTTTTGTTTTGTATAGATTGAGATCCATATTAGGTGTCTTGGTTCATTTTGGGTTGCTATAAAGGAATACCTAAAGCTAGGTAACTTATAAAGGAAAACATATTTACTTGGCTCATTATTTTGTTGGTTGGAAGATAAGATACCTGGTGAGGGTCTCAGGCAGCTTCTACTCTTGGTGAAAGGTGAAAGGGAACTGGCGTGTACAGAGATTGCATGGCAAGAGAGGAAGTAAGAGAGTGGGGTGGGGGAGCTGATTTAGCAATCAGCTCTGTGGAAATGAGTAGAGTGAGAACCCGCTCACACACTGTCCTCTTCCCCCCGGGGAGGACATTCATCTATTCATGAGGGATTTACCTAACATGTCCCATTAGGCCATCCCTCCAACATTAGGGATCACATTTCAACATGAGGCTTGAAGAGGACAGATGTTCAAACTATAGCCATCCTAGGAGAGAGCACTGGGGCATAAGCAATGTTTGATGAGAAAATGGCTGAGAATTTTCCAAATCTAATGAAAGACATCATGGATTCAGGAAAATTACAAACCCCAAATACACAATTCCTTCAACAGACTAACAGTAAATCTGACAGCCCACTTGTCAGGGGAAACAATGAAAGTTGGAAGACAATGAAATGATGCTTTTAAAACTAAAGGAAAGTAACTGCCAAACTAAAATTCTATAGCCACTGAAAATATCATTCAAGGATAAAGGCAAAATAAGTATATCTTCAGACAAATGAAAACTGAAAAGCTGTGTTTCCCACAGACCCAAATGGAAGTACAGAGACGTGGGATTGAATAATATAGTTCAGTGACACATGTTTGAGTTCCTTGAACATACCATGGGGGAAAATTTTCTTCCTGCCAAGACTGTTTTAGGCACATCCTGTTTACTCTGTCTGATGTTCTTCTCACATCTCCTTGAGATGTTAACCCACCCTCATCATTTAGATAGAAGCACAAATGCCACTTTCCTGAAGCCTTTTCTGAACCCTGTCTAGTTTAGAACTAAGACAAGTCTTTTTGTAAAGGGTTTCATAAATATCCAACTATTAATTACTAGGGTGTTACAACATTGAATAGGGCAGTTAAGATAATGTGAATATTTGTGAACTGACAGTATAAAGTTAGTTCCCACTCAGACTTTTTGCCTTAATGCTAGTGTTCATCCTGTCAGTATCTCGTATCCATTAATTTCTAGTGGATAGTTGGATGTTTACAATAATGCAATACAAATTTGGTTTAAAAGTAAAATCACACATATTGCCAGCTGTGCAGAATTTCTTTAATTTTGATAACAGTGATATTGAACTACTGGAATCACATTCATTGGTAATGACTAGTACAGATCTGGCAGAGTTATTCATAACTGAAGAAGACAGAATGGATGTTTAATAGACAATAATTTGGAAATTAAAGAATTACAAAGAGGATTTTGAGAAAATTGATTATTTTTACAAAAATTACTCTTTTATAGTCCTGTGAAAGTTCCAAGTGCCAATAAGGATTTTGTGTTATACTGTCATTTGGTAATGTTATCCAGCCCTCTAATCAATACTTGATTAATATTTTCATTTTAAGAATGATTTTCTTAAATATTCTTAGGTTTTAGATGAGATGAACTTAATTTCATTTTAAACCATTTTTTCAAGAGAAACAATTCAATGTATTTAATATTATATGATAAATCATACAAAAACTTAATGGCTTAAAACTGTGGGAGTTACTTATTGTCTGTCATGGTTTCTGTTAGGAATTCAGGAAGGAGTTGGGTAGGTGGCTCTCTTTTAGGATTTCTCAGACAGTTGTAAACAGCAATCGTCTGTAGGTGTGATTAGGCTGGAATGGCTCACTCATATGGCTGTCAGTTGGCCTGGGGCCTCAGTTGCTCCCCATGTGGGTCTTGCTGTGGGGCTGCTTAAGCGTTCTCAAGGCATGGTTGCTGGATACCCTGAGAGCAAACCATCCAAGAGGCCAAGGTAGAAGCTGCAATGGCTTTTATGACCTAGCATCAGAAGTCATATACTGTCACTTTCACCAACTTCAGTTGACACAGGGGAGCAACCCTAGTTCACTGTGGGATGAAGCCACATAAGGACAGGAGTCATAGATCATTGTGGGTAATCTTGAGGGTTGGCTACTACATAAATTATCCTTTATTTTTTATAATGTATTATTAAATTTTTGTTTTGTTTGAAGTAGGTTCCTTTAAGAGCTCTTGATTTGGTATCAATTGTCATGAGAGAAGTGGGATCTCCTACACCAGTCATTTGTTCATATTCTTACCACAGTTGTAGTTTACATCTATTGATGGACGTATTTTGTTGTCTCCCCTTCAGAACAATGTTTTATGAAGGTTGGGTCCAAGGCAGTACCAGATAGCACAGTACTTGGTACATAATGGATGGTCGGTAAAAATGTGTTAAATGAATGAATAAATGAATCTAGTAGTAGATACTATTTGTTCTTGATTAGAGAATGTCCAGACTTAGATAAAGTAGATTTTTTTGGTTTCATTTTGTTTATTATCCTGGCTACGCCCTTACATTGCTGTTGTAGTCAGTCTGGACCTCAGTGTTCTGTATTTATGTTAATGTTTATTTTTAAAAGAACTGTTAGTGTGTGCTGTTGTGGAAGGAAAAACAGCCCACATAAGTAAATCTGCACTGTTGAATTGTGTGGATTTAGCTTCTTCTCAGGGAGAAAATTATTCAGCTGAATTTTGTAATTGATTATTTGATGTTTCTCAAGAATATTGATGACCATTTTCAGCAGCTTGGGGTGAGTAAGGAAGATAAAGTTATATCTTTAAAGAAAAAAATGGTTTCTATTTATTGATATTAAGGATATATGGGTAAGAATTATTCTTATTAAAAAGACTTACAACAATTACTTAAGTGATCATTTTGTAGGTTTGCTATTTGCAGTGTTCTAGAATTGTTTTATTCATGACTTGTTTTGTCTACTAAAACCCATCTAAAATGTTCTTTTAATTTAAACATTGATGAGACTTGGCTGGGTAGTGGAATGCCAGAAAGGACCAAATTCCTGCAGCTGCCTGCACACCATTATTCTGAAATGCTGCTATTTAAATGGCTTAGCTAATTGCTGAAACATGACTATCTGAGGAAGGTGGTAACCCCTCTAATTTTCTGCCTTGGTCTCTGCCTTTCTTTTTTCCTCTTCTTGGAAGTTGTTTTCTGTGTATTAGTCAGTGTACAAGTTTCTTGTGGATTCCTAGTTGGAGATGAGGGAATACCCTGGTGAGTTGTGGTCATGACTTCACAGAGGCCTAATATTGAATATCGGGCT
This sequence comes from Ateles fusciceps, assembly GCA_036589455.1. Classification (NCBI taxonomy): domain Eukaryota; kingdom Metazoa; phylum Chordata; class Mammalia; order Primates; family Atelidae; genus Ateles; species Ateles fusciceps. The sequence goes on along the minus strand of JAZHEH010002853.1, from coordinate 1,532,051 downwards.
GGGGTGTGTGTTCCTCCCTAGATTAGAGATTCTGAAGCAAAGAGACCATATATGACCTTCGGAGGTTGCTTTCAGATGTTTACACAGCATATCCATGAGATTAATTGGCACACATAAATATGGACACCGAGAAGTAGGGCCGGGTTCCCACATGATGTCATCTGGTGGGTCCAGATTCATTTCCATGTGACTGTCCTGGTTCTCTTCTCCATATCCCCTAAGCCATCCTAAAGATGGCTGCAGCAGTTTCAAAGCTCTCTTCTCAACACACTATCTAGAAGAGGAGAGAGTTGTTTCTTGAAAGCCACAGAAGATCGAGGAAGATCTTTTCCAAAAGTGTCCAGGAAAGTCATCACACTCGCTGTCGGTCTTTGGCCTAGGTTGGGCCACATTCCTGAACCCGTCACTAGTGATGGGAATGGAATTACCCTCGGATCAGTCAGACCCACCATGGAGTGAGGGGAAGCCCTGGGGAGAGGTGAATCAGGGTTTCATTAAGAAGGAGGGAACACATGCTGCGTAAATGACCGAACAATGTTCTTTATACTCTTTGTTATGTCCCTCATACCTAGAACAATCCCTGGCACATAATAGGTTGTCAATAAATATGTATTAAATTACTCTTTTATTTTCTGGTTTAATTTCTCAACTTATATAATTGCTCTTGTTTCCTAAGAGAGAAACATTTATATGTTGCTTATTGTCTTTTAAGTGAACTTTAAAAAATAGTTATTTAAGTAGCCTGTTGTTATTTCACAATTAATGGAATTATTAAAAATAATTTATAATTAAAACAACTTGGTATATATTTAGATAGCTTTGCTTGCATATTGCAGTCCAAGGGTTTATCCTTAGGAAAACTAAGAAAGCAAATCTGATTCATTATTTATAACTTGTAAGACAGTAGAAGTATAACCGAGAATGTCATATTATAGTCATGGCATATGGCGGGAGCCATAAAATCTCACATTACTCATTGAAACTTGTTCAGTTAAAAGGAGCGAATTTGGTGTGAGATTACTATAAATCCTGTGACTAATGTAGTAATGATGATGCTTTGGTAAGTGAATTCGTAAGAAGACACTCAGAAGCTTTCCGCTGATCCATAGTAATATGGGATATGTATATTTTATCTCTTGATGCCATAATCTGTAATTAAATTATTCTATTGCTAGTGCCATTGTTGGTTTACTTAAAATAAATTTAGCATCTGGATTCCTTAGCTGATTATCTGCTCTGGTGCTTATTGTTTTCTAATAAGCTCAGAGGTGCCGGCTTCTCTGTTTTATATCTGAAAAATGTGTTCTTTGCATTTCGAAATGAAACTACTGACCTCCTGAGTACAGGGCATGGGCTGAAGTATTTTCTTTTGTTATGATGCCAGGTTGATTGTTTGAGTAGTGGCTGGTGGATTAGGTTGCATGCTTTGTAGCTCTGTAGCTTTAGTTGATGTGTATGAAGATAAAACTTTGGTGACATTTAGTCTAATTTGGTGACATTTAGTCTAATGGCCCAAAATACTTTCAAACATTGAGCTTTGTGGCCTACAAAAGAATAGATATATTTGTTGTTGTTTGTTTGTTTTTCTTCTTCAGCTTTTAAGTCCTGGGGTACATGTGCAGTACGTGCAGGTTTGTTACATTGGTAAACCTGTGCCATGGTGGTTTGCTGCACAAATCAAGCCATCACCTAGGAATTAAGCCCGGAAGGCGTTAACTATTCTTACCGATGCTTTCCCTCCTACCACCACACTGACAAGCCCTAGTATTTGTTGTTCCCCTCCCTGTGTCCATGTGTTCTCATTGTTCAGCTTCCACTTAAGTGAGAACATGTGTTTGGTTTTCTGTTCCTGCATTAATTTGCTGATAACAGTTTCCAGCTCCATCCATGTCCCTCCAAAAGATGTGATCTCATTCCTTTTTATGGCTGCATAGTATTCCATGGTGTATATGTACCATATTTTCTTTATCCAGTCTATCATTAATAAGCATTTGGGTTGATTACAGGTATTTGCTATTGTGAATAGTGCTGAAGTAAACATATATGTGGATGTATCTTTGTAATGGAATGATTGCTATTCCCAGAAATGAGATTGCTGGGTCAAATGATATTTCTGGTTCTAGATCTTTGAGGAATCACCACACTTTCTTCCACAATAGTTGAACTACTTACACTCTCGCTAACAGTGTAAAAGCATTTCTTTTTCTTTGCAACCTCATCAGCATCTGTTGTTTCTTGACTTTTTAATAATTGCCATTCTGACTGGCATGAGACAGTATCTCATTGTGGTTTAGATTTGCATTTCTCTAGTGATCGGTGATGTTGAACTTATTTTCATATGTTTGTTGGCTGCATGAATGTCTTTTGAGAAGTGTCTGTGTCCTTTGCTCACTTTAAATGTTTTTTTTTTCTTTTAAAATTGTTTAAGTTCCTTGTAGACTCTGGATATCAGACCTTTGTCAGATGGATAGATTGCAAAAAATTTCTTCCATTTTGTAGGTTGTCTGTTCACTCTGTTGATAGTTTCAAAAAAGAATATGTCTTCCTGAAGTGCCTGCTGGTGGACAGGAAAACTCAAGTGGGAATGACCTTTTCCTCAATCATTTATGAAATCAGTGGGAAGTAATTTAATTACTACCCTCTTTTAACTTTTTCCTTATGTTCATGTTCCTTTGTGTTGTTAATTCCAACTAGCATGTTCACGTCTTAGAATCTGAATGTAAGGTCATAGTATCAATGGTAGGGTTGGGCTTGGGGGGCTCCATTTTACTTTTTAGAATGTGTGTTTTGTTGGTTGCCAAGACTTCTCCTGACCCATTGTTTTGTGAGCTAGTAATATGAACTGTTGATGTTGAAATCTTGACCTGGGGCCTCTTCTTGTTTGAAAACATTCTTGAAACATCATTGCTGTAAATTTGAGAGAATGAATTTCTCCTGAATAGGATATTTTGCTCTATCTGCTTTAAGAGGGAGTTTTAAATGATTTTCATCAAATAATAAAGCCCCTTGATGATCTAGCAGAGGTTGCAAATTGATGGGAGGGAAAACTCTCTAAAATGAGGTGAAAGAATTTCCTTTCGGGTTGAGTGTCCAACTGATACTGATGTTAGAGATGTATCTAAGTGTGATTGGCACAGTTACGTGCATTTCAGGATCAGTGTTCAATAGCCCAGGTAGAGGTGAGTAAATTGATCCAGGTCAGGGAGATAAGGAAGCAAGAAATCGAGGGTCTTTGTGCTAATAATATCTGAAGTCATGAGATTGAGGCAAAGAAATAAAGTTAGGAAGGACCTGATATATTGAGAGAAGGCAGAGATTCAGCTACTGAAAGACTCCATTCACCATTTCATTACATATCTTGCCAATTTTTTTGTTTTTGTTTTTGAAATGGAGTCTCACTCTGTTTGCCCAGGCTGGAGTGCAATGGCGTGGTCAGCTCACTGCAACCTCCACATCCCTGGTTCAAGTGATTCTGCTGCCTCAGCCCCCCGAGTAGCTGGGATTACAGGCGCATGCCACCAGGCCTGGCTAATTTTTGTATTTTTAGTGGAGACGGGGTTTCACTGTTAGGCTGATCTCAAACTCCTGACCTCGTGATCTTCCCACCACAACCTCCCAAAGTGCTGGGATTACAGGCCTGAGTCACTGCACCCAGCAATATCTTGCCAATGTTTGTTAATACTTCATTTCACCAATATGTGGTCTTACTGTTCTATTCAATGCATTTTGGGTAATAATGTGATTTAAGGAAGAAATCTGTATTCATTGTGCTCGACTCACACCAACTCTCTGAAAAACATGAAAAAGGCATTTACTGTTGGTGAAGTTGAAATCTCATTTCCTTCCTGTCTACTAGTTATTGTTTCCTATTTGCATATCACTCCAGGCTAATGAGGAAAAAAATAAAATACATTTTATTAAGATCAGAATAAATCAAGCAAGGTTGATTCTTGAATATTTATGAAACACAGCAGTAAACAAATAAAGCAAAGCATGAATCAAGTTTGTTGTTCTATCTTGGATTTTGTGAAGTGGAAAAGGAAAGTCCAGAACTTGTGGTAAACATTGGTATATTCATGCTAACAACTTCAATTGTAACACAATGTTTATCCATCAAAAAGCAAAGGTTAGAATAAAAGGAAAATTAAACATTGGAGATCTATGTACTTATAATAAGAAAAAATAAGTCATAATGTAATATACGCATGCTTTGGAAAATTTAGGAGACTATAAAAAGGAAAAGTAAACGTGGTCATCACTAGTCACTCTACTCAGCTGTAACCATGGACAATATTTTGAGTATACCAGATTTTGTTTTTGCAAGTACAAATTATTTTCCTTTTATTAAGCATTAGGGATTATTTTTAGTAAGTTTCTGCTATTCCTGTTACCTGAAAAGATTAGTCAGACACGATTTTACCCATGGTTAACAGTACAGCATGATCTCTTTTTGAGAGAAATCTTATAAAAGGTGAAGTTCTAGAATAAATTATAGTTAACAATTTGTTTTTATGAGTATTTTAATAGAACTATGTATGTAAACAGAAGGTGCTTATGGAAACACAGAGGACCTAGAATCACCAAGATACTTTTGTTTTTATTTCTTTATTTTTAATTTTTAGACTCGGGTGGTACCTCTGCAGGTTTGTTACATGGATATACTGTGTAGTGGTGAGGTTTGGGCTTCTAGTGTACCAGCACCCACATAGTGAACATTGTACCCGACAGGTAATTTTTAAAGCTCTCACTACCTGTCGCCAACTTGGAGACTTGAGTGTCTATTGTTGCTATCTTTGTGTCTGTGTGTACCTATTGTTTAGTTCCCACTTGTGAGGACATGTGGTATTTGATTTTCTGTTTATGAGTTATTTAACTCAGGATAATGGCCTCTAGTTGTATTCATATTGCAGCAAAGGAAATGAGTCCATTCCTTTTTATGGCTGCATAATATTCCATGATGTATGTACCACATTTTTTTTTTTATCCAGTCATCCATTGATGGACACTTAGGTTGATTTCATGATTTTGCTGTTGTGAATAGTTCTGTGATAAACTATGAATGCAGCTATCTTTTTGATAAAATGATTTATTTTCCTTTGGGTAGATGCCAAGTAGTGGGATTGCTGGATCATATGGCAGTTCTATTTTTAGCTGTTTGAGAAATTTCTATACTGTTTTCCAAAGGGGTTGTACTAATTTACCTTCCTACCAACAGTGTGTGAGCACTCCCTTTCTCTCCATCCTTCAACATCTGTTGTTTTTTGACTTTTTAATAATAGCCGTTCTGTTTAAAGATTATATCTCATTGTGGTTTTAATTTGCATTTCTCTGGTGACTAGTAATGTTGAACATTTTTTCATGTGTTTGTCTGCCACTTGTATATCTTCTTTTAAGAAATAGCCAAGGATGATCCAAGATGGCCAAATAGGAACAGCTCTGTAGTGCAGTTCCCAGCGAGAATGCAGAGGGTGAGTGATTACCGCATTTCTAAACGAATTTTTACTGCCCATAGACCAGGAGATTCCCTGGCAGAAAAGTGCCATGAGTCTCTAGCACAGCTGTTTCAGCCAGTGCAGTGGGTCTCTGCACAAAAACTCACACATATCTGGGCACTGTTTCAATTGGTGCCTGGAACACCTGGGAGACAGAATCACCCATTCAACTGAAAAAGAGGGGGCTGAAACAGGGAGAGAGGTGATCTGGCTTGGCGGGTCCCAGCCCTACAAAGACCAGCAATCTGAAATGCTCTGGACTGAGAGTTTCACAGCAAGTACAGCTGGACCAGGGACGGTCCAGCTTTGTGGGGGGAAGGGCATCCACCATTACTGAGGCAGTCCACCACTACCAAGGCAGTCCGCCATTACTGAGGCAGTCCACCATTACCGAGGCAGTCGGCCATTACCGAGGCAGTCCGCCATTACCGAGGCAGTCCGCCATTACTGAGTCAGTCCACCACTACCAAGGCAGTCCACCATTACTGAGGCAGTCTGCCATTACAGAGACAATCTGCCATTACTGAGGCAGACCGCCATTACCGAGGCAGTTCTAACTATACTTCTATAAACAAAACCGCAAGGAAGTTCACACAGCAGCTGGGCAGAACCCACAGCAGCTCAGCAACACATCTGCTGGCGGACTGTGACTAGGCTACCTCCTTGCTGGGCAGGGCATCTCTGAAAAAGGCAGTAGCAGGTCAGGAACTTATAAATACAGCCCTACCATATATGCAAAAATTACTTAAATTTTTTTTTTTTTTTTTTTTTTTTTTTGTGAGATGAAGTCTTCCTCTGTCTCCCAGACTGAAGTACAGCAGCATGTTCTTGGCTCATTGCAACCTCCGCCTCCCAGGTTCAAGCAATACTCATGCCTCAGCCTCCTGAGTAAGTGGGATTACAGGTGCATGCCACCACACCTGGCTAATTTTTATATTTTTAGTAGAGCTGGGGTTTCACCATGTTGGCCAAACTGGTCTCAAACTTCTGACCTTAAGTGATTTGCCTGCCTCAGCCTCCCAAAGTGCTGGGATTATAGATGTGAGCCACCGTGCCCTGCCAAAAGTTACTTCAAAATTGGTCACGGACCTAAATGTAAGATAATGTCTTAGATAAAACATCAAAACCATGGCGCATAAAAGAAAACATTAATAAAGTAGACTTTTGAAGCTGGATGCAATGGCTCATACCTGTAATCCCAACAACTAAGGTGGCTGAGCTGGGAGGATTGCTTGAGGACAGTAGTTTAAGACCAGCCGGGGTAACATAGTGAGACTCTGTCTCTACAAACAAAACAAAACATTACCTGGGTGTGGTGACATGTTGCTATAGTCCCAAGTACTTGGGAGGCTGAGGCGGGAGGCTCGCTTGAGCCTAGGAGTTTGAGGCTGCCGTGAGCCATGATTGTGCTATTGCACACCAGCCTTGGTGACAGAGAGAGATACTATTGCTAAAAAATGTTGTAAAATAGGCAATCAAAACTAAAAATTGCTTTTCAAAAGACATCATAAGAAAATGAAAAGGCAAGCCACAGTTGGAAACTTTTGCTTCAGAAAAATCCTGTTCAGAGGATGAAAAGACAAGCTACAGACTAGAAGAAAATGTTTGTAACCCACATATCCAAAATTAGACAGTACCTAGAATATATAAAGAACTCTCAAAACTCAGTAATAAAACAATCCAGTTTGAAAATGAGCAAAGAAATGAACAGACTTTACAGACATTTCAGTGAACAGGATATACAGATGGCAAATGAGACATGAAAAGTTGTTCATATCCTTAGCCATTAGGGAGATGCACATTCAAACCACAGTGAAATATCACTGCACACCTATCAGAATGGCTAAAATAAAAATAGAATACCACATGCTGCTGAGAAATCAGAAATTAATTCTGGATCACTGATATATTTCTGGGGTAATATAAAATAGTACAGCCACCTTGGAATCCAGTTTGGCACTTTCCTGTAAAGATAAAAATGTGCTAACTACACAACTCAGCACTTGCGCTATTCAGTATTTATTCCAGAGAGATAAAGACTTATGTTCACACATGAACCTGCACAAAAGTGTTCATAGCAGCTTTATTCAGAATAGAAAAATAATGGAAACTACCAAAATATCTTTTAATGAGTGGATAAACAACTGTGATACATCCATACCATGGAATACTATGTAACGATGAAAAGGAATGAGCTGTTCATACATGCAGCAACTTGGATGAATCTCTAGGGAATTATGTGGACTGAAAAATGCCAATATAAAAAGGCATATACTGTATGATTCTATTAACATAACGTTTTTGAAGTAACAAAATTATACAGACGGAGAACAGATAGTGGTTGCCAGGAGTTTGGAATGGGGGAGGGTGTGACTATAAGGGGTAGGAGGACGAGGCAGGAGCTTTGTGGTGATGGAGCAGTTCAGTATCTTGATTGTGGCCATGGTTACATTATTCTAAACATGTTATCACATTGCACTGAAGAGATGCTTAACATCACTAATCATTAGGAAAATGCAAATCAAAATTGTAGTGAGATACTTCTTCACATCCATTTGGATAGCAATTATCTAAAAAGTTAGGGAAATAACAAGTGTTAGTGAGGATGTGGGGACCCTGGAACTCTGGTGCTTTGCTGGTGGGAATGTGAAATGGTGTAACTGATATGGAAAATGGTATGATGTTTCCTCAAAAATTAGAAATGGCTGCTATGTGATCTAGCAGTTCCACTTCTGTATATATACTCCACTTCTGGATATATAATCTGAATGGAAAGCAGGGATTCAAATAGATATTTGTTCACTCATGTTCACAGCAGTATTATTCACTATAGGCAAAGGTGGAAACAGCCCAAATGTCCATTGGTGGATGGATGGATAAACAAAATGTGGTATATGCATATGATGGAAGGAAATTCTGACCCATGCTAATGTGTGAATGAACCTCAAAGACCTTATGCAAAGTGAAATTAACCAGTCACAAATGGACAAATGTTGTATGATTCTACTTACATGAGGTACCTACATTAGGCAAATTCATAGAGACAGAAAGTAGAATGGTGGTTGCCAGGGGCTGGGCAGAGAGAGGAGAGTATAGACTTTCAGTTTGGCAAGATGAACCGAGTTCTGGCGATGGATGGTGGTGATGTTTGTACAACAGTGTGAATGTACTTAATGCCACTGAACTGTACACCTAAAATAGTTTAACGGCTTAATTTTATGAGTACTTTACCACAACAAAAATTGTGTAGATCTACACACACGAGCACACAGGCACACACACACATACTCACTTGGGGGCAGGAAATGGGAATGAGTGCATTTGAAACTAGTGAAATCTGAATCAAGTTTGTCGATGTACCAATGCAATTTTCTGGTTTGATATTTTACTGTAGTTAAGCAGGGTGTGTTCTCACTGGGAGAAGCTAGGTAAAATGTACTTAAGACCTTGCTGCATTTTTTTGTTACTTCCTGTAAATGAATATGTAGTTATTTCAAAATTAAGCATGTTTTTTTGTTTATTTTTTTGAGACAAGCCACACATTTTTCTGTTGTACAGGAAATAGAAAAAACTAACTGCAGTTATTGGGAGAGTTTCCTAATTATTGGGAGAGTTTATCATTTTGTTAGAATCTTCACGTGTGTGTGTGTGTGTGTGTGTATAAAAATATTAATTGTTAATATTTTTAAGGAAAGGGTCTACTTTTTGAAATTTATCATCAATCATTTTGACTTCCAGTCATTAACCCCCCCAAGTAAATAAATAAATTTCTGAATGGTAGCTTTATCTTAACAGATTTGATTTAGGTGTTTTAGGAAAAGCATCACTTATATTTTGCCTTTTATCTTGCTCTGCAGTGATTCTGTTTTGTTTTATACATCATCTGGTAAACATTAGTGAGAGAGTTTGTCGAGAATACAGACATATGTGTTCAACTAGATTAAAAAATGTTCTTGGTAACTGAATGATACCAAGAGGTCAGCAGGGAGGAGTGGCTGGGTAGGGTTTCCTCCATGGATAAAGGGAAAGAAAAGAAGCTGACATTGATTGTCAACATTTATGAAAGCCTGTTCTGCAACTCCTGTTATCCTTTTATACGTGTCTCATTTAGGGGGAGTAAGTATTCTTTACAAGGGAAAATTGAAACCTGGAAACACTGAGTGCCTTTCCCAAGGTTAGACAGCTGATGAATGCCCAAGCTAGGTTCCAGACGTATTTTGGAGAGGCAGCTAAATGTGGAACCATGAGTTCCTGGGGTCAAATTTAGGAAGACACCAATTTTACTACCTTTGTTGATCTTTAGCTCTGGATGGCCCTGGATTATAAGTGGGAAGTGGTTACAACACATGTTTGTATGGATCAATCTTAAAGATGAATATTAAACACTGTATTCCTGAGAGCAAATAGCTGTTGATTTGATATATATTAAACAAATATTTATTGAGTTCTTAGTTCTTAATTATCCCAGGCAATGTTTTAGGGACTGAGGATATAGTAGTGGACAAAATAGATCAAAATCAAGGAAAACAAGTAAAATATATGTAAGCTAGTGATAAGGACTATGGGAAAGCCTTTAGAAGGGAAGGCTGAGGATGTATTGCAGTGGGTTGATATTTTGATAAGTTATCAGGGGAGAGCCTCACAGGGTGGGTGACACTGGGCCACCTGGAGGCAGTGAGGAAGTGAGGCTTGCGGGGCAGCTGGGGAAGGGCATTCCAATAGAGGGAATGGTGAGTCTCCAAACCCCAGATGGGAATGTGTGTGGTGTGGCACGGACCAGCAGAGGCCAGTACATCTAGGCAGAGTCACTGGTGGAGAGAGGGGTGGTCAGGAGTGAGGTCAGGGGGATGTAGGGGCCATACCAGAAAGGGCCTTGTAGGCCATTGTTAGGATTTTGGCTTTTACTTAGTGAGATGAGAAGCTGCTGGAGGGTTTTGAGCAGAGGAGTGCGGTCATCTGACTTAATTATGAAAGGATCACTCAAGGGCTTTACTGAGAAGAGATGAAAGGGGGCCCAGCAGGGGAGCAGGGAGGCAGGTTAAAAGCCATAGTAGTAATGCAGGCAGCAGATTATAGAGACCGGAGTCAAGAGGTAGTGGTGAAGATGGGGAGAAGTGGTAGGAATCTGATTTTACTTTCCAGGCGGAGCCCACAGGACTTGCTGATGGATTAGCTATGAGGTATGAGGGGAAGAGAGGCATTAAGAAGGACTGCAAGTTTTTTGGTCTAAGTAGGGAAAGAGATGAAGTTGTGAATGCCGTGTGCTGAGATGGGGAAGAGTGTGGGAGGGCAGATCAGGGCCTCAGTTACGGATTAAGTATGAGAGTTCTAAGGGGAAATGCCTGTTGCCTATGTGCAAATCATCATGGTAGCACTTCTGAGCAGACGGAAGTGTAAAAATGCTCTCCAGGAATGTGTTCTCCAGAAACTCACTGATAAGTAAGGAGAGATAAAGTACTCACAGACTTACAAAGTACACGATGTTTATGAATGATAAACCATTCATTCTCACCACTGAGACCAAAGCTGATTCAGCACTTCAGATGCAGAATAATGGCTGCAGGTACAGGAGTTTAGGATGAGGTGGACTGTGACGAGCAGCTGGTGCTTTTCCTTGGCTTTGAAGTGCTTGTAGGGCTTGGCAGGTTGCAGGTCTGCTCTAGGACTCCTTTCTTCTCCCATGCCACTCCCTGGGGCTGTCATCTCTTTCCTTGGTCTCAGCTATCCTCTGGGCAGTTAGTTTCTGTTCTTACCTCCCTCATGACATCTAGACTACCTCACTGTTCTCTCTCCTTGGAAGTCCCAAAGGCATGATTAACTTCCTGTGTCCTAAACTCTAAGAAGTATCTTCCCACTTGGCCATTTCTACTTTCTTTCAAGCTTTTCTCCTTGTCCCAGACACCTTTTCTACCTGCTGTTGCCTGTCCAGTAGCATAGCTCTAGTGCCACTCTTCAGTGAAGCCTTCCCTACCTGTTTATTCCTGCCTGTCTCCCTGGCAGAACAGATTAATCCTGGGACCCTGTAAAACACTGCTAAGGCCAGGCACAGTGGCTCATGCTTATAATGCTAGCACTTTGGGAGGCTGAGGCAGGTGGATTATGAGGTCAAGAAATCTAGACCATCCTGGTTGAGGAAGGCTCTGGGTGCTGGCCAACATGGTGAAACCCTGTCTCTAATGAAAATAAAATAGTTGGATGTGGTTGCGCGCACCCATAGTCCCAGCTACTCGGAGGGTGAGGCAGGAGAATCGGTTGAACCTGGGAGGTGAAGGTTGCAATGAGCCGAGATTGTGCCACTGCACTACAGCCTGGTGACAGAGTGAGACGCCATCTGAAAAAACAACAAACAAACAAAAAAACCCAACACTGCTCATTTTTCTCTGTCCACTCTTGGTTTGAACTGCTGACTATTGTATATTGTCTGAGTTCTTAATGGATTAAATCCTTCTGAACCTTATATTGCTGGTGCCTTGTATAGTATTTGGGTCTCAGAAAATAGCATTTTATGAACATAATGAAAATACTGTTGAAACACTGGCAAAAAGGTTTTAAGTAGGACAGTGAAAGTAGAGAGAACAGAAAGAGTCGAGTCATGCCTAATACAGAATGTGAATACGTCAGATTGAGAAGACCCATCTATCTGGTTTTCCTCTTGGCATCTTAATCAAGGGATGCTGTTGAATATTATTCTGCCTGCAGACCCCATATTGATCTTATAAAATCTGAAAAATGAGATATTTTGAGAGAGAATTGGTCCTTTGAGATATTGCAAGCAACCTTTGGTTGCATCCTTTACATTTAGAATTGCATTGTCAATGTCAAGGGCAAAGGGTAAGGGACAACCCATATCATTTGGAAAGATTAAAGAATAAGAAATATAATTGTATGCTAACTTGAACCATCACCTCCACTCTCCTCCCAGGAAAAGTGTGATTGATATTGAAGTCCCGACAACCAAGTATGTACTTGGAAGTAATTAGCATTTACTGAGGGTGCTTCATAGAATCCATTTGTTTGAATTTCTTTTAATTCCTTGTGGTGATGGTGGTGACAGGCTCGTTGTTCATTTGTTCTCAGCTGTTCCAGGAGGGTGTAGCTCTTCACCTGCTCCTGGTTCTGTGTGGCAGGCTTCAGAAAAAAAAAAAGGATATCATGTTGGTTCCACTGAAGGGGAAAAAAGGCAGGAGGAATTTAGGGGTTCACTTACTTACAAAGATGATTGACTTAAGATAAGCATTGCCTACCGCAGAGTAATTAAGCTCATTTCCACAGTAGCATTTTCTCTTCTGTGCTTGTGTCAGGCTTGCAGGTACATGTTCATTATTTCTGACTTTCTAATTATAGCAGTCATCACGATTTTGTTGAGCTACCTTGTTATTAGGTATTAACTCTCTGTGTTGTTGGGCTTACATCTGAAGTTGTGATGAAGGGGAAGTGTGCACTGAGCATGGGTGTGTCTTTTTTTCTAGGGTTCCACATGTTCCCTTGGTTTATATATTTCTTGCAAACACTTGTTAAGTATGGAGTGGTGCTTTATGATGCATGCTGAAATTTGCATTTCAAAAGAAAAGATGAGGGATTTTTTTTTTCCCTCTTAGATAGAGGGGTAGCCATGCCTGGGGAAACATGGACAAAACACTAAACTCTGAGATGCTCTGACTTTGTGATTCTAAGTGATTCCATAATAAATAATTGATAGCAATAAGGATAAGGGCCCCTAGGAGTAGCAATTAGAGATCCAGGCATGACACCCATAAGCTTCCACTTAGTGTATGTGTGTGTTTTCTGCTGTTAAGTGGAGTTTGGGCATGAGAAGGCAGATGTATTCCACTATAGTGCAGATGTGTGAGGCTGAGGTGAGGGGATGCAGGATGTGGGGTGCCCCAGTGATACTCGGTTAAGGTCTTGGCTACATTTGTCCACACCTGCATTCCAGTGTTTTGGAGGACATAGCAAGAAAGTTTCTATGCAACGTAGCAACCTTTTTTTAGACTGTAAGGCACAGTGTTGTCCCAGGAACATCCTTATTTTGGCAGTGTAGCTTCACTTCTGATGATTTGTACTCCATGATCGTAGAATGGCATAAGTTATAGGAGCTCTCAGTGGTTACATTATAATTCTATAAGATGGAGCAGAAGGGACCTGACTGAAACATCTAGACAAGTATGCTTCAAACATCAGTGATTTGAGTGCTATAGCCGTGCTTTTTGCTATATTCAACAACTACCATTATTATGTTTCTCTGGATTCTATCCTGTGTTTAGCTTAGCCTCATCTGAGGCATACTGTTTGGATTTGATCATGTTACAGCTAGGACTCGCGAACCAGACTACCTGGGTTCAAACCCTGGCTCTACATCTTCCTGGTGTGGTGACTGTGAGCAAGTCACTACGTTTCTTTGTGTCTCTCTTTCCCCTGGGTGCAAAATGGAGATGATAATAATCTCTGTCTCATAGTGTTTTTATGAGAATTAAATGAAAAAAGTAAGATATTTACAGTAGTGCCCAGCACATGGTAAGTGTGCACAAAATGCTAGCTATTCTTATTATATATTTTTATGTATAGAAATATACATAAAACTAACCATTGAAATAAAAAGTTACTTTTATGCTACCTACAATTAGATTTTATTAGTGGGATATTTTTATGCTACCTACAATTAGATTACATTTTATTAATGGAGTATGTATTTTTCTGTGAAAAGCATTGATCCTGTCATCTAGTCTCATGGCTTTTTGGTGTTTGTTTCATGCATTGCCCTAGACTGAGGCCACCAGGGATTCCACTTGATTTGAGGCAGCTGTGTCTGTTAGAGCAGCTGCCTTCATGGGGCAAGCTCATGGCTTCCTTCCATCCATTGCATTTTGCTTTTGACATCAGAGGGACCAACTCTAATCTCTCTTCTCCATTACAACCCTTTGCATAATTGACGAAAACTGTCATGTTTCCCAGAGTCTCCTCTTCATCAGCCCTACCAAGTGTCAGTTTTCCCCTTTGGACGAGCCCCTGCCTGCCTTGCTTGTCTAAAGTCAGCCCTTTGTGGGGAATGAAGCTATAGGAGAGGAGATTTGTCTGAGGACATGTGCGATACATTTGCTTGTACTAATTAGTGCTCATAAATGCTATGAACACCTGGAAGCAGCCAATGTCTTCTCAGATGCAAAAGTTGCAGGTTGAAAATGGATCCAGTCAGTATCCCTGTAAAGAGCCAGAAATGGTTATTTAAAGAAGGCTTGGAAAACTAGTGCGTGTGGTCGCCTCTGTGAAAGGGAACAGGGTGGCAGGTGAACTTACTTTTCACCATCTACTCTTTTATCTTCCACATTTTACATCATACAGTGTATTGCCTATTCAAAAATTCACACACACACACACACACACACACACACACACAAAGCAGAATCATAGGCTATTGAACTGAAAGGCATTAAAATATATGAGGGAAGAGCTTTGTAAATGGTAAGTTCCTGACTAAGGGGACAAAAAGATAATAGGGGCAGTGTGCTGAAAGGAGAAGATGAAATAAACAAGAATAACAACAAATGACAAAATCTTAAATCTAGGCTTTTCCAGTCCCCAGTATTCTCCATTTGGTTTGGCTAATTCCTGCTTCTCCCTTAAGATCCAGCTCAGCTGCTGTTTTCCCCTGGGAAGCTCTCCTTAACCCTCTAACCCTTTCACCAGCCTGGCTCCAGGGCTTCCCTTCCTGTTTTCTCAGCATCCTGTGCAGCCTTCTAGGCTTGTAAGAGTCTACTTACTACAGATATCATTATCCATTTACTTCTCAGGCTTTTTAACTCTATACTCCCTGACTCCTGGAGGGATGGACTGTCTCATTAGTATTTATATGCGTTGTGTCATGTCAGTGAGATGCCTAGCATCGTGAATGCATGGGATTTATCTGTACTGAATGAGTACAGGTGTGCAGCTGGGGCTTGGGGCTATGGGCGAGGTATAGGAAGGCTTCCTGGGGCAGCCGGTGCTGGAGCCATCCTGAGGTCTGGGTAAGCATTTACCAGGCTGAGAAGAAAAAGACAACCCTCTGGGCAAGGTGAACAGCAAGTTCAAGGGCAAAGAGGCATGACTGAGGTTATCGTTTTAGAAGAACACATTCTAAAAGGATGCTTTAACCCAAAACACACCTGACATTTTATAGCAAGACATACCTAATATTTACCCACATTATTAAAGAAAGTTTGTGCTTGTGGCTGGCAAGATGGCTGAATAGGAACAGCTGCGGTCTGCAGCTCCCAGCGAGACCAATGCAGTAGGCGGGTGATTGCTGCATTTCCAACTGAGGTACCTAGCTCATCTTATTGGGAATGGTTAGACAGTGGGTGCAGCCCATGGAAGGTGAACAGAAAAGCAGGGTAGGGTGTCGCCTCACCCAGGAAGCACAAGAGGTCAAGGAACTCTGTCCCCTAGCCAAGGGAACTGTGAGGGACTATGCCATAAGAAATGGTACATTCTGACCCAGATACCATGCTTTTCTCATGGTCTTTGCAACCTCCAGACCAGGAGATTCTCTCAGGTGCCTACACCACCAGGGCCTGGTTTCAAGCACAAAACTGGGAGGCTGTTTGGGCAGACACTGAGCTAGCTGCAGGAGGTTTTTTTTTCATACCCCAGTGGTGCCTGGAATGCCAACAAGACAGAACCATTCACTCCGCTGGAAAGGGGCCTGAAGCCAGTGAGCCAAGTGGTCTAGCTCAGTGGATCCCACCCCCATGGAGCCAGCAAGCTAAGATCCACTGGCTTGAAATTCTCACTGTCAGCATAGCAGTCTGAAGTCGGCCTGGGATGCTCAAGCTTGGTGGGGGAGAGGGGCATCCACCATTACTGAGGCTTGAGTAGGTGATTTCCCCCTCACAGTGTAAACAAAGCTGCTGGGAAGTTCAAACTGGGCGGAGCCCACTGAGATCAGCAAAGCCGCTGTAGCCAGACTGCCTCTCTAGATTCCTCCTCTCTGGGCAGGCCATCTTTGAAAGAAAAGGCAGCAGCCCCAGTCAGGGGCTTATATATCAAACTCCCATCTCCCTTCCTGGGGGAAGGGGTGGCTGTGTGCACAGCTTCAGCAGACTTAAACTTTCCTGCCTGCTGGCTCTGAAGAGAGTAGTGGATGTCCTTAGCACAGCAGTTGTGCTCTGCTAAGGGACAGACTGCCTCCTCCAGTGGGTACCTGACCCACATGCCTCCTGGATGACTAGGAGACACCTCCCAGCAGGGGTCTGTAGACATCTCATACAAAAGAGCTCTCGCTGGCATCTGGCGGGTGTTCACCTGAGACAAAGCTTCCAGAGGAAGGAACAGGCAACAATCTTTGCTGTTCTTTAGCCTCTGCTGGTGATACCCAGGCAAACAGGGTCTGGAGTGAACCTCTAGCACACTCTCGCAGACCTGCAGCAGAGGGGTCTGACTGTTAGAAGGAAAACTAATAGAAAGGAATGACATCAAGATCAGCAAAAAGGATGTCCACATGAAAACCCCATCCAAAGATCACCAACTTCAAAGGCCAGAGGTAGATAAATCCACGAAGATGAGGAAAAACCAGCGTGAAAGGCTGAAAATTAAAAAAACCAGAATGCCTCTTCTCCTCTGAAGGATCCCAACTCCTTGCCAGCAAGAGAGAAAAACTGGGTGGAGAATGTGTTTGATGAATTAACAAAAGTAGGCTTCAGAAGGAAGGTGATAAAATCCTCTGAACAAAAGGATCATGTTCTAACCCAATTCAAGGAAGCTAAGAAGAAAAGGTTAGAGGAATTTCTAACTAGAATAACCAGCTTAGAGAAGAACATAAATGACCTGATGGAGCTGAAAAACACAGCACAAGCACTTCATGAAGCATACACAAGTATCAATAGCTGAATCGATCAAGCAGAATAAAGGATATCAGAGATTGAAGATCAACTTAATGAAATAAAGCATGAAGGCAAGATTAGAGATAAAAGAATGAAAAGGAATGAACAAAACCTCCAAGAGATATGGGACTATGTGAAAAGACCAAACCTACGTTTGATTGGTGTACGTGAAAGTGACAGGGAGAATAGAACCAAGTTGGAAAATACTGTTCAGGATATTATCCAGGAGTATCTCACAAACCTAGCAAGACGGGCCAACATTCAACTTTAGGAAATACAGAGAACACCACAAAGATACTCCTCAGGAAGAGCAACCCCAAGACACATAATCATCAGATTCACCAAGGTTGAAATTAAAAAAAAATGTTAAGGGCATCCAGAGAGAAAGGTCAGGTTACCCACAAAGGAAAGCCCATCGGACTAAGAGCGGATCTCTCTGTAGAAAACCTACCAGCCAGAAGAGAGTGGGGTTCAATATTCAACATTCTTAAAGGACTTTCAACCCAGAATTTTATATCCAGCCATACTAAGCTTCATAAGTGAAGGAGAAATAAAATCCTTTACAGACATGCAAATACTGAGAGATTTTGTCACCACCAGGCATGCCTTACAAGAGCTCCTGAAAGAAGCACTAAATATGGAAAGGAAAAACCAGTACCAGCTACTGCAAAAACATACCAAATTGTAAAGACTATTGACCCTATGAAGAAGCTGCATCAACCAATGGTCAAAATAACCGGCAAGCATCATAATGAAGGAATAAAATTCACACATAACAATATTAACCTTAAATGTAAATGGGCTAAAGACTTAGACTGGCGAATTGGATAAAGAGTCAAGATCCATTGGTGTGCTATATTAGGAGACCCATCTCACATGCAAAGACACATATAGGCTCAAAATAAAGGGATGGAGGAATATTTACCAAGCAAATGGAAAGAAAAAAAAATCAGGGGTTGCAGTCCTAGTCTCCGATAAAACAGACTTTAAATCAACAAAGATCAAAAAAGACAAAGAAGGCTATTACATAATGGTAAAGGGATCAATGCAACAAGAAGAGCTAACTGTCCTAAATATATATGCACTCAATACAGGAGCACCCAGATTCATAAAGCAAGTTTTTAGAGACCTACAAAGAGACTTAGACTCCCACACAATAATGGTAGGAGGCTTTAACACCCCACTGTCAATATTAGATCAATGAGACAGAAAATTAACAAGGGTATTGAGGACTTGAACTCAGCTCTCGACCAAGTGGACCTAATAGACATCTACAGAAATCTCTACCCCAAATCAATGGAATATATATTCCACTCAGCAAAACATAGCACTTACTCTAAAATTGACCATATAATTGGAAGTAAAACACTCCTCAGCAAATGCAAAAGAATGGAAATCATAACAGTTTCTCAGACCACAGAGCAATCAAATTAGAACTCAGGATTAAGAAACTCACCCAAAACCACACAACTACATGGAAACTGTACAACCTGCTCTCTTGAATGACTGCTGGGTAAATAACAAAATTAAGGCAGAAATAAAGTTCTTTGAAACCAATGAGAACAAAGACACAACGTACCAGAATCTCTGAGTACACAGTTAAAGCAGTGGTTAGAGAGAAATTTACAGCATTAAGTGCCCACAAGACAAACCAGGAAAGATCTAAAATTGACACCCTAAAATCACAATGAAAAGAACTAGAGAAGCAAGAGGAAACAAATTCAAAAGCTAGCAGAAGACAAGAAATAACTAAGATCAGGGCAGAACTGAAGGAGATAGAGACACGAAAACCCTTAAAAAAAAATCAATGAATCCAGGAGCTGTTTTTTTAAAAAAGATTAACAAAATAGACCACTAGCCAGACTAATAAATAAGAAAAGAGAGGAGAATCAAATAGACACACTAAAAAGTGATAAAGGGGATATCACCATTGATCCCACAGAAATACAAACTACCATCATAGAATACTATAAACACTTTTCCACAAATAAACTAGAAAATCTAGAAGAAATAGAAGAATTTCTGAACACATATACCCTCCCAAGACTAGACCAGGAAGAAGTTGAATCCCTGAATAGGCCCATAACAAGTTGTGAATATGGGCAGTAATTAATAGTCTACCAACCAAAAGAAGCCCAGGACCAGACAGAGTTCACAGCCAAATTCTACCAGAGGTACAAATAGGAGCTGGTACCATTTCTTCTTAAACTATTGCAAACAGTAGAAAAAGAGGGACTCCTCCCTAACTCACTTGATGAGGCCAGTGTCATCCTGATACCAAAACCTAGCAGAGGCACAACAAAAAAACAAACAAATGGAAAAGCATTCCATGCTCATGAATAGGAACAATCAATATCGTGAAAATGGCCATACTGTAATTTACAGATTCAGTGCTATCCCCATCAAGCTACCACTGACTTTCTTCAGAGAATTAGGAAAATCTACTTTAAATTTCATATGGAACCCCAAAAAAGCCCATATAGCCAAGGCAATCCTAAGCAAAAAGATAAAAACGAGGCATCACACTGCCTGACTTCAAACTATGCTACAAGGTTATAGTTACCAAAACAGCATGGTACTGGTACCAAAACAGATACATAGACCAAAGGCACAGAACAGAGGCCTCAGAAATACCACCACACATCTACAGCCATCTGATTTTTGACAGACCTGACAAAAACAAGCAATGGAGAAAGGATTCCCTATTTCATAAATGGTGTTGGGAAAACTGGCTAGCCATATATAGAAAACTGAAACTGGACCCTTTCCTTACAACTTACAGAAATTAACTCAAGATGGATTAAAGACTTAAACATAAGACCAAAAAGCATCAAGACCCTAGAAGAAAACCTAGGGAATACCATTTGGGACATAGGCATGGGCAAACACTTCATGACTGAAACACCAAAAGCAATGGCAACAAAAGCCAAAATGGACATATGGGATCTAATTAAACTAAAGAGCTTCTGCAAGGCAAAAGAAAATATCAGGCCAATATCCCTGATGAATATCCATGTGAAAATCCTCAGTAAAATACTGCAAAGTGATCCAGCAGCACATCAAAAAGCTTATGCACCATGATCAAGTCGGCTTTATCCCTGGGATGCAAGGCTGGTTCAACATACACAAATCAATAAACATACTCCAGCATATAAACAGAACCAATGACAAAAAACACATGATTATCTCAATAGATGCAGAAAAGGCCTTCGATAAAATTCAAGAAACTATCATCAGAGTGAACAGGCAACCTACAGAATGGGAGAAGATTTTTTCAATCTATCCATCTGACAAAGGGCTAATATCCAGAATCTACAAAGAACTTAAAACAAATTTACAAGAAAAAACAAACCTATCAAAAAGTGGGTGACATATATGAACAGCTGCTTTCAAAAGAAGACATGACCTTGGAGGGTTAATTTTCAGGTAGATATTGAGGTTCTTACTGCAAGGGTAGAAATTTGGACTTTCTTCTCTAGGTAGTTGGGAGCCAGTGGGATTTTTGAGCATGCAGTTGACATATCAGAGCTGTAGTCAGAATCAGGTCTCCTAGCAAGACAGAAAAACCAGCTTGAAAAGCTGTCTGTGTAAACCAGCTGGGAAGAGGTATTCATGGAGGGAAGAGAACCAACAAAATCAGGAAGGAAAGTAGTTCTGGCACATGGTGCTTTGAGGGGATCTTTAAGGATTCATTCTGTCTCCAGTTTAATACAGAAAGTGGCACAGGGCAAACATATATTGGAAATGACCAAGGAAACACTAAGAATGATGTGCTCTTTCCCTAAGTGCCAAAGGTAAAGCCATTGGTTAACTGATGTGATTTGTGTTTAGAAGAATCTTGGAGCTGCCAGGTATGGGCTGTATTACTGGTTCATTATGTACATTTCTGTTAGGATTGGAATGTCTGGTAATTGTCCTAAGGTTTTGATCATGAGTAATTCTGAAACTTTCTGAAATATAGGAACAGAAGCAGACTGAGTATTGAGATACCCTCTAAATGGTTTTTAAAGCTACAGCTGACTAAATGGGAAGACAGGTTAAACAGACATTCCATTTGAATAGAACATGATTATAATGATTCTTATCCTTGAGTTGTGAGGCTTAGTTTCTGTCAAGTGCAGATTTGCAAATTTTTATGACTCAAAGAAATATGTTGTAAAGCTAGGCACCAGATCGACATTGTTTTGGTTTTGCTAAAGATTTGAGATTTTGCATGTACAGCAAGTAAGTCACACTTTGTTTAATAGTGATGGGCAAAAAGCACATAGAGTGAGTTTGTTGTTGAGAACTTAAGAGAGTTGTATCATTTGGCTCTTCAGGGTCTGCCAGGCTATTCCTTGCTGTTTAACTTTCCTCTTCATCTCTTTTTCTGCTATGAATTGAATTGTGGACCCACTCCACCCCTCACCCCACAATTCATATTTTCAAGTTCTGGCTCCTAACATGATGGTAATGGAGATGAGGACTTTGGGAAACAATTAGGTTTAGAAAAGGTCACATAGAGGTGGGGCCCCTGTGACAGGATTAATGTCCTTTTAAGGAGAGAGAGAGAGAGATAGAGAACAGAGCTCACTGTCTTTGCTATGTGGGGGACACAGCAAGAGAGTGGCCATCCACAAGCCAGGAAGGGGGTATCCTCACCAAAACCAAAATCTACCAGCACCTTGATCTTGGACTTCCAGCCTCCAGAACTGAGAAAATAAATTTCTGTTGTTTGAGCCAGCCAGTCTATGGTGTTTTGCTATGGCAACCCAGGCTCACCAATACAGTGCTACCATGTGCAAAACTTAGGACAACCAAGGGTTCATGGTCATGTGTTTACTACGTAGAAATGCTTTGCCATTCCTTAGACTGTGTTATGTAATGCATTTTGGCATATAAATGTGTGATAGAGACAGGCCAAGGTGGAAAAACTGGGGGTGGGGTTTGTGTGACAAATTTTGGTAAAGCGTAGGGCACACTTTAAGAATCCGTAAAATCCTTGCAGCCAGGGACACTGTAGGCTCTAAGTATGGACTCTTGGAGCCATTTGTGTATTTCTTCATGTAGAAATAGAGAAGTTCTTCTATGTATAGTCAGATTAATGAATTGTCTAATTTATGATTAATATCAATTTTGGGGACCACAGTAGCAGTAGAAGAAAGTACTAAGATGAAGCAGTTTAAAATAGAAAAAGGATTAAGGAATGTGTTTCAAAGATCTTGAAATTTATCTGTCTATTTCAGCTTTCCTAAAAATCATTCATTCCCAGTGACTGAAGGCCAGCCTCATATATGCCAAGTTATATTTAGAAAAATAAAGGAGGAAAGGGAAGCTCATATCAATTTGTGGAAGTTGTCCCAGCTATGTTTTTATACCTCTCAGATTCAAAATACAGTGGAATCTCTTAGAATGCAGATTCATGGGCCTCTGAAGCAGCATCTGTCTTGGAAGAGAGCAGGTCCTCTAAGCCTTTTACTGTACTAGGCTAACATAGTGGTAACATTTCATGGGTTTTACTTGACTTGTTTTTCATGCTAATTTGTATAATAATGAACTGTGCTTGTGATGGAGTTTTAGGATATAGAAAGATAATTTTGAGGAATTCTGTAATTCAAAGAAAATTATAGTTGAGTATTGGGAATTTGGAACCACATAATTCCCCAATTTTAATTCAGGCAATTAGAGAGTTACATTCATTGTTTTAGATTAAATAGTATTATTAGATAGTGTGTATCTACCAGGGATAGTTCAAGCAGTGGGGAGATTTAGTATGTAATGTTTTGAAAACTTGTGCTCTTAAAACGTGGTTGACTGTCTATAGGTCCATGAAGTGAGTATTAAGTTCTTGGGAAGTCAAAACAACTGAGTTGCTCATTGTGCACACTTCTGCACCAGTGCCGTGGACACTGCAGAGAAGCAGTAGAGCAGTAGACCTCCACAGTTGGATATGGTAGCCACTAGCACAGTGGGAATTTAAATGTAAATGAATTAAAGACAATGCAAAATTCAGTTTCTTAGTTGCGCAGCCACATTTCACATACTCGTTAGCCAAAAACAGCTAGTGGTAATTCTGTGAGATGGTGCAGATGTAGAATATTTCCACCATCGTAGGAAGTTCTGTTGGATAATGTGTGGGAACATTTTTATGCCCCTGATTAATTTTAAATCTGGGATAGAAAGATGTGTAGAAGGAGAGGATAAAAGAAAACATAACATTTTTATCAGCAGTGCCTCTGGGCAGCATGTGATTGATTATTAATTTTATAGATAATAAATAATACAAGATATTAGACTGAGATAATTAGGGAAGAGTTGTAATTTTTACTGGATTTTAAATTATCCAGTGGGATTCCAACAGCAGTGATGAAGTGGGAGGTGGTCTATACGAACAGGTTGAAGTTTTGTTGAGGGAGTGGGCAGTATAAGATTTGTTTGATGCAGGGACAGCTGTATAATTTGGAGGACCCAGTACAAAATAACAATATGGAGTTTCCTGTTAAAAAAATTCTTAGGTATTTCTAGTCCTAAGAAATACAGAAGAGCTTTATGCCAAGCACAGAACTCTTTTAAATCACGGGTTGCATGGCATGGTTTAAAGGTTGGCAAGTGACCCAAACTGGCTAGATTCTAATGACTTCTAAAGGTGAGTAGTAAGAGATATATGGCCACAAATGCCATCACAACTTAAAAACCCTTCTTGTCTCAGCTTCCCCATAGCACAGCATGGTGTGTTTCTCATGGGTTGTTGTTTGGGACCAGAGCCCTGCTCTTTACCCAGTGGTTTGTCTTTCTGAACGTCACACCGAAGATAGCATTATTTTTCTCAATCCACTATAAAGCAAGAGTGCATGGTGAGCTACCCAGTCCCTGCTGATAGCAAACATTATCTCTTCAAAGAAAATAAATAACATGGTTTAGAAAGTACCATCTGAGTCCACACTAGCTGGAGGCTTGGCTTTCATTAGTTTGTTAGCTGACAATTATACCAGAACTTTCTCTTTCATTTAGAATGCCTCAATGGGAATCATTACTGCAAATAAAAAAACAAAATAGAAATCATTGTGGAGGCATTAAATTTTTATTTCAGACGTACTTAACAAATAATATTATGTAATGGGCAGGGAATTTTTGGCACTTAAATCCTGATTTCACATGAGCTATGATGTGTGGGATCATCTTTAGTTAAATGTGTGATTGATCTGTGCATAGAGTAGTTGCCTGCCATATGGGTGCTTAAGGAGAATAAAATAATACTGGCTCAATAAAGATGAATACCTTTTATTTGACAAATAATTCAAATTCCCTTTCCTCCCACTTTTTTTCAGTCCCTCCCACAAGCCACGCTGGCTTGGCAAGGATAATGTCTTAGTTTTTCTTCTTCGGGCAATAAACAGATTTACCCTTGACATTATTTAGTTTTCTGTTTTGAGATAATTGTAGATTCACATGCAGTTGCAAGAAATAATAGCGATCTCATGTACCCTTTATCCAGTTTTCCTGAATAATAATATCTTGTAAAGCAATAGTAAAATATCTCAGTGTTAAATCAAGTTCAGCCTGAAGCTACCTCCTTCATATTTTAAGGTCAACCTAATGATTTCTCTGTATATCATGAACTATAACCTAAATGGACTTGCAACTGTAGACAACTCTTGTGCCAATCACCAGATTTTAGCCAAAGGTGGCCAACTGTTCAAACTGTGTTCAGATAAGGCAAATGCTGAGCTGTAAGCAATCCAGCTGGTTTTGTCCCTCAGTCCATTTTCTGTATGTCGCTTTCTGTTTTCTGTTCATAAATCCTCTTCCACCACGTGGCTGTGCTGGAGTCTCTGAGCCTGCTCATGTTTCGGAGGCTGCCTGGTTTGTGAATTGTTCTTTCCTCAATTAAATTCTTTTAGATTTTATTTTACTTTTTCTTGAGATGGAGTCTTGCTCCATCACCCAGGCTGGAGTGCAGTGGCACAATCTTGACTCACTGTAACCTCTGTCTCTAGGGTTCAAGCCATTCTTCTGCCTCAGCCTCCCGAGTAGCTGGGATTACAGGTATGAACCACTATGACTGGCTAATTTTTATCTTTTTAGTAGAGGTAGGGTTTCACCATGTTGGCCAAGCTGGTCTCAAACTCCTAACCTCAAGTGATTTGCTCACCTCATCCTCCCAAAGTGCTGGGGTTATAGCGGTGAGCCACCGCACGCAGCCCTGGTTATACTCTTTTGGGTAAAGTTTATCTTTTAACAACAATTAGAATATTCTCATTGATACAATCCATTTATCTTGTTCAGATTCTCCCCAAGTTTTACCTTTAGTTGTGTGTGTGTGTGTGTGTGTGTGTGTGTGTGTGTGTGTGTGTGTTTCCATGCAATCTAATCAGAGTGTAGGTTTATGTATCACTACTACAGGTGAGATTCTGAATTCCTTCATCACCAGGATCCCTCATGTTGCCCATTTATAACCACAGACACTGTTCCCCTGACCTACTCTCTACCATCACCCTTAATCCCTGACAACTGCTGATCTGTTCTCCATTTTTTCTAATGTTTTCATTTCAAGACAAAATAAATGTAATAATACAGTATGTTACCATTAAGACTGACTTTTTCCACTCAGAATAATTTCTGAACATTAATCCAGGTTGTTGTATCAGTAGTTTGTTCCCTTTCACTGTTGACTAGTATTTACGATATAGAGGTACCACCATCTGTCTAAAGGACATCTAGGTGGTTTCTAGTTCTAGGCTGTTGCAATAAAGCTGCTATGAACATTCATTGTATTAGTTGGCTAGACTGGCATCACAGAGTACCACAAACTGGGTTAGATCACAGACATTTAGGAGTTCAGCATATGAATTTGGAGTGTGAGACTCAATTCAGCACTTAACATTCACGTGCAGGTTTTCCTGTGAATATTGCTTTTCATTTTTCTGGAGTAAATGCCTAAGACTGCAATTTCTCAGTAGTATGGTGATTGCATGTCTAGGCTTTTAAAAAGTGCCAAGCTGTGCTAGAGAAGCTGTATCAGTTTACATCCCACAATATACAAGTGAACCTGTTTCTCCACATCCTCAGCAGCATTTGGTGATGTTGCTACTTCCTATTTTTGCCATTTCGATAAATGGTAGCTTACTGTGATTTTATTTTTTATTATTTATTTTTATTAATATTATTTATTATTACTTTAGGTTCGGCGGTGCATGTGCAGATCATGCAGGATTGTTGCATAGGTACATACATGGCAAGGTGGTTTGCTGCCTCCATCCCCCTGTCACCTATATCTGGCATTTCTCCCCATGTTATCTCTCCCCAACCTCCCCATCCCCTGCTGTACATCCCCTACCCCCCTCCACCCAACAGACCCTAGTGTGTGATTCTCCCTTCCTTGTGTCCATGTGTTCTCATTGTTCAGTGCCCACCTATGAGTGAGAACATGCAGTGTTTGATTTTCTGTTCTTGTGTAAGTTTGTTGAGAATGATGGTTTCTAGATTCATCCATGTCCCTACAAAGAGCACGAACTCATCATTTTTTATGGCTGCATAGTATTCCGTGTTGTATATGTGCCTCATTTTTCTTGTCCAGTCTATCATTGATGGGCATTTGGGTTGGTTGCAGGTCTTTGCTATTATAAACAGTGCTGCAGTGAACATACGTGTGCATGTGTCTTTATAATAGAATGATTTATAATCCTTTGGGTATATACCCAGTAATGGGATTGCTGGGTCAAATGGAATTTCTATTTCTAGGTCCTTCAGGAATTGCCACATTGTCTTCCACAATGGTTGAACTAATATACACTCCCATCAAGAATGTGAAAGTGTTCTTATTTCTCCACATCCTCTCCAGCATCTGTTGTCTCCCGATTTTTAATGACTGCCATTTTAACTGGCGTGAGATGGTATCTCAATGTGGTTTTAATTTGCATTTCTCTAATGACCAGTGATGATGAGCATTTTGTCATATGTTTGTTGGCCCCATATATGTCTTCTTTTGAAAAGTATCTGTTCATATCCTTTGCCCACTTTTGAATGGGTTTGTTTGTTTTTTTCTTGTAAATCTGCTTTAGTTGTTTGTGGATTCTGGATATTAGCTCTTTGTCAGATGGGTAGATTGCAAAAAATTTTTCCCCCATTCTCTTGGTTGCCGATTCACTCTAATGATTGTTTCTTTTGCTGTATAGAAGCTCTTAAGTTTAATTAGATCCCATTTGTCTACTTTGACTTTTGTTGCCAATGCTTTTGGTGTTTTAGTCATGAAGTCCTTGCCCATGCCTATGTCCTGAATGGTTTTGCCTAGATTTTCTTCTAGGGTTTTTATGGTGCTAGATCTTATGTTTAAGTCTTTAATCCATCTGGAGTTAATTTTGGTATAAGGTGTCAAAAAAGGGGTCCAGTTTCTGCTTTCTGCACATGGCTAGCCAGTTTTCCCAACATCATTTATTAAACAGGGAATCTTTTCCCAATTGCTTGTGTTTGTCAGGTTTGTTAAAGATCAGATGGTTGTAGATGAGTGGTATTGCGTCTGCAGCCTCTGTTTTGTTCCATTGGTCTATACCTCTGTTTTGGTACCAGTACCATGCTGTTTTGATTACTGTAGCCTTTTAGTATAGTTTGAAGTCAGGTAGTGTGATACTTCCAGCTTTGTTCTTTTTGCTTAGAATTGTCTTGGCTATGCAGGTTCTCTTTTGGTTCCATATGAAGTTTAAGGTGGTTTTTTCCAGTTCTGTGAAGAAGGTCATTGATAGCTTGATGGGGATAGGGTTGAATTTATAAATTACTTTGGGCAGTATGGCCATTTTCATGATATTGATTCTTCCTAACCATGAGCATGGAATGTTTTTCCATCTGTGTTCTCTCTTATTTCCTTGAGCAGTGGTTTGTAGTTCTCCTTGAAGAGGTCCTTCACATCCTTTGTTAGTTGTATTCCTAGGTAATTTATTTTCTTTGTAGCAATTGTGAATGGGAGTTTCTCTTGATGTGGCTCTTTTGTAGTCTATTATTGGTGTATAGGAATGCTTGTGATTTCTTTTTTTTTTTTATTGTACTTTAGGTTCTGGGGTACATGTGCAGATCATGCAGGATTGTTGCATAGGTACATAGGTGGCAAGGTGATTTGCTGCTTTCATCCTCCTCACCTATATCTGGTATTTCTCCCCCACATTATCCTTCCCCACCCTCCGCTGTCCCTCTCCTAGCCCCCCCCAACTGACTGCAGTGTGTGATGCTCCCCTCCCTGTGTCCACATGTTCTAATTGTTCAACACTTCCCTATGAGTGAGAACATGTGGTGTTTGGTTTTCTGTTCTTGTGTCAGTTTGCCTTATGATGGTGATTTCTGCACGTTGATTTGGTATCCTAGAATTTGCTGAAGTTGCTTATCAGTTTCAGGAGATTTTGGGCTGAGACGATGGGGTCTTCTAAATATACAATCATGTCATCTACAAATAGAAACAATTTGACTTCTTCCTTTCCTAATTGAATACCCTTCATTTCTTTTTCTTGCCTGATTGCTCCGGCTAGAACTTCCAATACTATATTGAATAGGAGTGGTGAGAGAGGGCATCCTTGTCTAGTGCCAGATTTTCAAAGGAACTGCTTCCAGTTTTTGTCCAGTGTGATATTGGCTATGGGTTTGTCATAAATAGCTTTTATTATTTTGAGATACGTTCCATCAATACCTAGTTTATTGAGAGTTTTTAGCATAAAAGGGTGTTGAATTTTGTTGAAGGCCTACTCTGCATCTATTGAGACAATGGTGATTTTTGTCTTTGGTTCTGTTTATGTGGTGGATTATGTTTATAGACTTGGTATGTTGAACCAGCCTTGCATCCCCGGATGAAGCCTACTTTATCATGATGGATAAGCTTTTTGATATGCCGTTGCATTCGGTTTGCCAGTATTTTATTGAAGATTTTTGCATCTTTGTTCATCTGGATATTGTCCTGAAATTTTCTTTTTTTTTGTTGAGTCTCTGGGGGGATTTTGGTATCAGGATGATGTTGGTCTCATAAAATGATTTGAGAAGGATTCCCTTTTGTTGTATTGTTTGGAATAGTTTTAGAAGGAGTGGTACCAGCACGTCTTTGTATGTCTGGTAGAATTTGGGTGTGAACTCGTCTGGACCTGGACATTTTTGATTGGTAAGCTATTAGTTGCTGCCTCAACTTCAGCCCTTGTTATTGGTCTGTTCAGGGTTTCAGCTTCTTCCTGGTTTAGGTTTGGGAGGGTGCAAGTGTCCAGGAATTTATCCATTTCTTCCAGGTTTACTGGTTTATGTGCATAGAGTTGTTTGTAGTCATCTCTGATAGTAGTTTGTATTTCTGTGGAATCGATGGTGATATCCTCTTTATCATTTTTTATTGCATCTATTTGATTCTTCTCTCTTTTCTTTTTTTTTATTAATCTGGCTAGTGGTCTAGTTTGTAGATGTTTTCAGAAAATCATTATTTTTGAAGGGCTTTTTGTATCTCTGTCTCCTTCAGTTCTGCTCTGATCTTAGTTATTTCTTGTCTTCTGCTAGCTTTTGAGTTTTTTTGATCTTGCTCCTCTAGCTCTTTCAATTTTGTCAATTTTAGATCTTTCCTCTCTTCTCATGTGGGCATTTATTGCTATAAATTTCCCTCTAGACACTGCAAATGTGTCCCAGAGATTCTGGTACGTTGTGTCTTTGTTCTCGTTGGTTTTGAAGAACATCTTTATTTCTGCCTTCATTTGATTGTTTATCCAGTCGACATTCAGGAGCCAGTTGTTTGGTTTCCATGAGATTGTGTGATTTTTGAGTTAGTTTCTTAATCCTGAGTTCTAATTTGATTGCACTGTGGTCTGAGAAACTGTTCGTTATTATCTCTGTTCTTTTGCATTTGCTGAGGAATGATTTACTTCCAGTTATGTGGTTAATTTTAGAGTAGGTGCATGTGGTGCTGAGAAGCATGTATATTCTGTGGATTTGGGGTGAAGAGTTCTGTAGATGTCTATTAGGTCTGCTTGGTCCAGTTCCGAGTTCAAGTCCTGGATATCTTAGTTAATTTTCTGTCTCGATCTGTCTAATATTGACAGTGGAGTGTTAAAGTCTCCCGCTATTATTGTGTGGGAGTCTAAGTCTCTTTGTAGGTTGTTAAGAACTTGCTTTATGTATCTGGGTGTTCCTGGGGTATGTATATATTTAGGATCATTAGTTCTTCTTGTTGCATTGATCCTTTTATATTATATAATGTCCTTCTTTGTCTCTTTTGATATTTGTTGGTTTAAAGTCCATTTTACCAGAGAGTAGGATTGCAACTCCTGCTTTTTTTTTGCTTTCCATTTGCTTGGGAAATCTTCCTCCATCCATTTATTTTGAGCCTATGTGTGTCCTTGCACGTGAGATGAGTTTCCTGAATACAGCACACTGATGGGTCTTGATTTTTTATCCAGTTTGCTAGTCTGTGTCTTTTGATTGGGCCATTTAGCTCATTTACATTTGAGATTAATATTGTTATGTGTGCATTTGATCCAGCCATTTTGATACTAGCTCATTGTTTTGCCCGTTAGTTGATGCAGTTTCTTCATTATGTTGATGGTCTTTACCGTTTGGTATGTTTTGGAGTGGCTAGTACTGGTTGTTCCTTTCCACGTTTAGTGCTTCTTTCAGGAGATCTCGTAAGGCAGACCTGGTAGTGACGAAATCTCTCAGCAATTGCTTGTCCATAAAGGATTTTATTTCTGCTTCGCTTATGAAGCTTAGTTTGACTGGATATGAAATTCTAGGTTGAAAGTTCTTTTCTTTATGGATGTTGAATATTGACCCCCACTCTCTTCTGGCTTGTAGGGTTGCTGCTGAGAGATCCACTGTGAGTCTGATGGGCTTCCCTTTGTAGGTATCCTGACCTTTCTCTCTGGCTGTCCTTAGCATTTTTTCCTTCATTTCAACCCTTGTTAATCTGATGATTGTGTGCGTTGGGGTTGCTCTTCTTGAGGAATATCTTTGTGGTGTTCTCTGTATTTCCTGGACTTGAATGTTGGCCTGACTTGGTAGGTTGGGGGAAGTTTTCCTGGATAATATCCTGAAGAGTGTTCTCCAGGTTGGATTCATTCTCCCCATCACATTCAGGTACACCTATCAAATGCAGATTGGGTCTTTTCACATAATCCCATATTTCTTGGAGACTTTGTTCATTTCTTTTCACTCTTTTTTCTCTAATCTTGCCTTTTCATTTTATTTCATTGAGTTGATCTTCAATCTCTGATATCCTTTCTTCTGGTTGGTCGATTTGACTATTGAAACTTGTGTATGCTTCGCGAAGTTCTCATGCTGTGTTTTTCAGCTCCATTAAGTCTTTTATGTTCTTCTCTAAGCTGGTTATTCTCGTTAGCATTTCGTCTAACTTTTTTCAAGGTTCTTAGTTTCTTTGCATTGGGTTAGAACATATTCTTTTAGCTCTGAGATGTTTGTTATTACCCACCTTCTGAAGCCTGCTTCTGTCAATTCATCAGACTCATTCTCCATCCAGCTTTGTTCACTTGCTGGTGAGGAGCTGTGATCCCTTGGAGGAGGAGAGGCATTCTAGTTTTTGGTGTTTCCATCCTTTTTGCACTGGTTTCTCGCCATCTTTGTGGATTTATCAACCTGTGGTCTTTGTAGTTGGTGACTTTCAGATGGGGTCTCTGAGTGAACATCCTTTTTGTTGGTGTTGAAGCTATTTGTTTCTGTTTTTTAGTTTTCCTTCTAACCATCAGGTCCCTCTGCTGTAGGACTGCTGGAGGTGTACTGCAGATCCTACTTGCCTGGTTATCACCTGTGAGGGCTGCAGAACAGTAAGGGTTGCTGCCAGTTTCTTCTGTTATCTTTGCCTTAGAAGGGTACCCACTAGATGTCAGCCACAGCTCTCCTTTATGAGGTGCCTCTTGGATCTACGGGGTTGTGGAGCCATTTGAGGAGATAGTCTGTCCCTTATCAGAGCTCAAGTGCTGTGCTGGGTGCTCTGTTGTTCCATTCAGAGCTGCTGGGCAGGTATGTTTAAGTCTGCTGCATTGGAACTCATAACTGCCTCTTTTCCCAGGTGCTCTTTCCTTGGAAGGTGAGGCTTTATTTATAAGTTCCTAACATGCTCCTGTCTTTTTTCAGAGATGCCCTGTCCAGCAAGGAGGTAGTCTAGTCACAGTCTGCCAGCAGAGGTGTTGCTGAGCTGCTGCAGGCTCTGCCCAGCTGCTGTATAACCTTCCTTGTGGTTTTGTTTACAGAGGTACAGTTAGAACTGCCTTGGTAATGGTTTGCCTCAGTAATGGCAGACTGCCTCAGTAATGGCGGATTACCTCAGTAATGGCGGACTGCCTCAGTAGTGGTGGACTGCCTCTGTAATGGCAGACGCCCTTCCCCTCACAGAGCTGGACTGTCCTGGGTCCAGCTGTGCTTGCTGTGAAACTGAATCCAGAGCATTTCAGATAGCTGGTCTTTGTGGGGGGTGGGACCTGCAGAGCCAGATCACCTGGCTCCCTGCTTTCAGCCCCCTCTTTTTCAGTTGAATGGGTAGCTCTGTCTCCCAGGTGTTCCAGGCGCCAGTTGAAACGGCCACCCAGATTTGTGTGAGTTTTTGTGCGGAAACCTGTGGCACCGGCTGAAACAGCCATGCTGGAAACTTGTGGGTCTTTTCGGCCTGGAAATCTCCTGGTCTGTGGGTGATAAAAACTACAGGAGAAACACAGTATCTGAACCAGAGTGCTGGAATGGATGGAAAAGCCCTCGATGGCCTCCATTGGGGAGGGAGGCGGATCCTCCAGGGATTGTACTTCCCAGGTGAGGCAGTGCCCTACCCTGCCTTGGCTTGTCCTTCTTGGGCTACACTCACTGTGCAAACAGTCCCATTGAGATGCACCTGGTACCTAGTTTGGAAATGTGGTGGTAGCTTACCCTCTGCGTTGCTCTTTCTGGGAACCGCACTCCAGAGCTGTTCCTTTTGGGTCATATTGGATCTCCGTCTCTTATTGTGATTTTTTATTTGCATTTCCTAAATGACAGATGATGTTGAGCATCTTTTCTTGTGCTTATTGCATCTGAATATCCTCTTTGGAGAAGAGTCTATTCATGTCTTTTTCTCATTTTTAAAGTTTTTTTTTTTAATTATTATTATTATTTTTAACTCTTGACTTTTGGGAGTTTTTTAATATATTCTGGATACTAATTCATTTTCTTTTCTCTTTTATCTTTCTTCTTTTTTGAGACAGAGTCTTGCTCTGTTGCCCAGGCTGGAGTGCAGTGGCGTGATCTCAGCTCACTGCAACCTCTGCCTCCTGGGTTCAAGCGATTCTCCTGCCTCAGCCTCCTGAGTAGCTGGGACTACAGGCATGTGCCACCACACCCAGATAATTTTTGTATTTTTAGTAGAGATGGGATTTCACCATGCTGGACAGGATGGTCTTGATTTCTTGACCTCATGATCTGCCCGCCTTGGCCTCCCAAAGTGCTGGGATTACAGGCGTGAGCCACTGTGCCTAGCCTACTAATTCATTTTCAAATATGTGGTTGATAAATATTTTCTCCCAATATATAGCTTCTCTTTTTAATCCTCTTGACAGAGTAATTATCTGAACAATTTTTAATTTTGAAATTTTAATTTTTTAATTTTGAAAAAGTGCAAATGTAGTGTTTTCTTCTATGGATTGTGCTTTTGGCATTAAGCCTAGGAACTCTTTGTCTAGCCTTAGATCCCAAAGATATTCTCCTATTACTTTTTAAATAAATTTTTTAGGTCTTACATGTAAGTTCATGATTTTTTTAAATTTAATTTTTGTAATATGATGTAAGGCTTAGGTTGAGGTTCTTTCTTATGCCGATGGATATCCAATGGCTTCAGTACTGTATGTTGGAAAGGCTCTCCGTCTTCCATTGAATTACTTTTGCTCTGTTATCAAATATTAGTTAGGTATATTTTTGTAAATCTGTCTCTGAGTTCTCTGTTCTGTTCCATTGATCTGTGTCTCTAAACCTCCACTGATACCATGCAATTTTGATTACTATAGCAATAAAGTAAGTCTCAATAATAGGTAGGGTAATTCTTCCTATTGTATTTATTTCCAAGATTATTTAAGCTATGGTAGGGTTTTTGCCTCTTCATGTAAATTTTAGAATAAGCTATTTATCTGCAAACAAACAAAAACCTTCCTGGGATTCTTGATGGCAATTGCATTAGATTAGTTTGAGAATAATTGACATCTTTACTAAGTTGAATCTTCTAATCTATGAAAGTGATTTGTCTTTCTATTTAGATCTTCGATGTCTTTTATCAGAATTTTAAATTTTTCAGCTTAAAGTTTATGTGTTTTGTTCAGTGCACACCTACATATTTCATTATTTTCTGGAGAGATTTTAAATCTTATGTTTTAAATTTTGGTTAATACATGTTCTTGTAAGCATGTAGAGACATGGTTGATATTTATGTGTAGATCTTGTGTCCTGGGACTTTGCTGAACTTATTTCTAGGAGATTTTAAAAAATGGTTTTCTTGGGAAATTTTATGTAGAAAATTATATGCAAACCAGAATAGTTTAACTTTTTGGTTTCTAATCCCATTGTATTTATTTTTCTTGCCATATTGTGCTGGCTAGAATTTCTAGTTCTATGTTGAATAAGAGTGGTGACAGTGGATCACCTTAACTTGGTCCTGATCTCAGGGGGAAACATCTAGGCATTAAGAAATGCATTTCACTTAAGTATAATGTCTCCTGTAGGTTTTTTTGTAGGTACTCACTTTTGAACAAGTTAAGAAGTTCCCCCTCTATTCTGAACCTGCTTAGAGTATTTGTTATGAATGGGTGTTGGATTGTGTTAAAAAAATTTTTTTTAACATTAATTGATACAGTCTTGCTTCTGTAGCTAATATATATAGTGGATTATATTGATTGATTTTCAAATGTGGAACCAGCCTTGCATGCCTGGAATAATCCTATGTGTCATAGTGTGTATAATTCTTTTTATACACTGCTTAACTCAATTTGCTAATATTATGTTTAGAATTTTTTGTGACAAAATTCATGAGAAATACTCATCTGTGGACTCTCTTTTGTATTGTCTTTGTCTGATTTGGTCAGGGTAATAGTGGTTCCTTATTAAATAAAATGAGTTGGGAAGTGTTTTTTTTTTTTATTTTCCATTTTCTGGAAGATAATTGTGTAAAATTAGTGCTAATTCTACTTTAAACATTGGTGGAATTCTCCAGTGAAACCAGCTGGTCTTTGAGATTCCTTTTTGAGAGGGTTTTACATGATGAATTGAACTCTTCAATAGTCTATAAGGCTGTTCAGATTATTTCTTTCATATGGATTGAGTTGTGGTAATTTGTGGTTTTTGAGAAATTGGACTGTTTTATCTAAGATTCCTTTTATTTGAAGAATTTCCTTTGGCTAATCTGTAAAGACAGGTCTTTTGGAAATAAATTATTTTAGTTTTTCTTCATGTGATAATGTCTTTTTTTCCCACTTTATTCCTGAATGGTAGTTTTGCTGGATAAATAATTTGCAGTTGACAATTTTTTTTTTCTTTTAGCCCTTAAAAAACCATTGTGCCACTTCATTCTGTTCTCCCTGGTTTCAGATGAGTAATCTGAATTGGTATTTCCCTGTAGGCCATCTGTTATTTATCTTCAGCTGCTTTCAATATTTTTCTTTGTATTTAGTTTTGAGACATTTAATCATGTTGTGTCTTGGTGTGAATTTTGGGGGATTTATCCTATTTGGAATTCACTCAGTTTCTTGATTCTCTAGATTTCTGTCTTTCACCAAATTTGGCATATTTTCAGCAACTGTTTCTTTTTTATTTGTTATTGTTTATTTTTGTGGGTACATAATAGGTGTGTATATTTATGGGTTACATTAGATATTTTAATGCAAGCATGCAATGCATCATAATCACATAACAGAAAATCAGGTATCCATCTCTTCAAGCATTTATCCTTTGTGTTACAAACAATCCAATTATATTCTTATTTTTAAATGTACAATTAAACTGTTATTGACTGTAGTCCCTCTGTTGTGCTATCAAATACTAGGTCTTATTCTTTCTATTTTTATTTTATACCTATTTACCACTCCCACTTCCCTCTATCCCACCCATTACCCTTCCCAGCCTCTGGTAACCATCTTCTACTCTCCATTTCCACAGGTTTAATTGTTTTGATTTTTTTTTAATATATATTTTTTATTGTATTTTAGGTTTTGGGGTACATGTGAAGAACATGCAAGATTGTTGCATAGGTACACACATGGCAGTGTGATTTGCTGCCTTCCTCCCCATCACCTAAATCTGGCATTTCTGCCCATGCTATCCCTCCCCAACTCCCCCACCCCCAGCTGTCCCTCCCCTTTTCCCCGACAGACCCTAGTGTGTGATGCTCCCCCTCCCTGTGTCCATGTGTTCACATTGTTCAACCCCCGCCTATGAGTGAGAATATGTGGTGTTTGATTTTCTGTTCTTGTGTCAGTTTGCTGAGAATGATGGTTTCCAGGTTCATCCATGTCCCTACAAAGGACACGAACTCATTGTTTTTGATGGCTGCATAATATTCCATGGTGTATATGTGCCACATTTTCCCTGTCCAGTCTATCATCGATGGGCATTTGGGGTTGGTTCCAGGTCTTTGCTATTGTAAACTGTGCTTCAATGAACATTCATGTGCATGTGTCCTTATAGTAGAACGATTTATAATCCTTTGGATATATACCCAGTAATGGGATTGCTGGGTCAAATGGAATTTCTATTTCTAGGTTCTTGAGGAATCGCCACACCGTCTTCCACAATGGTTGAACTAATTTACACTCCCACCAACAGTGTAAAACTGATTCTATTTCTCCACATCCTCTCCAGCATCTGTTGTCTCCAGATTTTTTAATGATCAATTGTTTTGATTTTTATCTCCCACAAATAAGTGAGAACATGTGAAGTTTCTTTTCCTGTGCCTAACTTATTTCACTTAACATAATGACCTCCAGTTCCATCCTTCCATCCATGTTGTTGCAAATAATAGGATCTCATTCTTTTTGTTCTTTTTGTCCCCCAACTTTTATTTTAAGTTCCAGAAAAGATGTGCAGGATGTGTAGGTTTGTTACATAGGTAAATGTGTGCCATGGTGGTTTGCTGCACAGATCAACCTATCACCTAGGTATTAAGGCCAGCATTAATTAATTATTCTTTCTCTTCCTGATGCTCTTCCTCCCCCCAGTTCCCCAGCAGGCCCTGGTGTGAGTTGTTCTTCTCCATGTGTCCATGTGTTTTATGGTTAAGCTCTTATAAGTGAAAACATGTAGTGCTTGGTTTTCTGTTCCTGTGTGTGTTTGCTGAGGATAACGGCTTCCAGCTCCATCCGTGTCCCTGCAAACAACATGATCTCATTTCTTTTTATGGCTGCATAGTATTCCATAGTGTATATGTATCACATTTTCTTTATCCAGTCTGTCATTGATGGACATTTAGGTTGATTGTATATCTTTGCTATTGTGAATAGTACTGCAGTGAACATACACATACATGCATTTTTATAATAGAATAATTTATTTTCCTTTAGGTATATACCCACTAATAGGATTGCTAAGTTAAAATGGTATTTCTGCCTCCAGATTTTTGAGGAATTGGTACACTGTCTTCCACAATGGTTGAACTAATTTACACTCTGATCAACCGAGTAAAAGGTTTCCTTTTTCTTTGCAACCTCACCAGCATCTGTTGTTTCCTCATTTTTTAATAATAGTCATTCTGACTGGCGTGAGATGGTATCTCATTGTGGTTCTGATTTGTATTTCTTTATGATCAGTGATGTTGAGCTTTTTTTCTTATGTTTATTCACCACATGAATGTCTTCTTTTGAGAAGTGTCTGTTCATATTCCTTGCCCACTTTTTATTTTGTTTTAATAAATTCGTTTACATTTTTTTTGTAGTCTCTGCATAGTAGACCTTTGCCAGATAGACTGCAAAAATTACCTTCCATTCTATAGGTTGCATATTCACTCTCATGATAGTTTCTGTTGCTATGCAGAAGCCCTTTAGTTTAATTAGATTCCATTTGTCAATTTTTGCTTTTTTTGCAATTGCTTTTGGAGTTTTTGTCATGAAATTTTTGCCCATACCTATATACTGAATGGTATTGCCTACATTTTCTTCCAGGTTTTTTTTTAAAAAATATACTTTTGGGTTTTACACTTAAGAGTTTAATCCATTGTGAGTTAATTTTTGTATATACTGTAAGGAAGGGTTCCAGTTTCAATTTTCTTCATAGGGCTAGCCAGTTCTCCCAGCACCATTTATTAATTTAGGGAATCCTTTCCCCATTGCTTGTTTTTGCTGGGTTTGTCAAAGATCAGATGGCTGTAGGTATGTTGTTTTATTTCTGAGTTCTCTATTCTGTTCTGTTGATCTATGTGTCTATTCTTGTTTCAGTATCATGCTCTTTTGGTTACTGCAGCCTTGTAGTATAGTTTGAAGTCAAGTAGCATGATGCCTCCAGCTTTGTTCTTTTTGCTTAGGATTGTCATGGCTATATGGGGTCTTTTTTAGTTCCATATAAATTTAAAAACAGTTTTTTTCTAGTTCTGTGAAGAATGTCAATGGTAATTTAATGGGAATTGCATTGAATCTTGAAATTACTTTGGGCAACATGGCCATTTTCATGATATTGAGTCTTCCTTTCCATGAGCATGGAATGTTTTTCCATTTGTTTG
This sequence comes from Ateles fusciceps, assembly GCA_036589455.1. Taxonomy (NCBI): domain Eukaryota; kingdom Metazoa; phylum Chordata; class Mammalia; order Primates; family Atelidae; genus Ateles; species Ateles fusciceps. The sequence continues at coordinate 1,493,046 of JAZHEH010002853.1, read as the reverse complement.
TGCTCTCTCTGATTTCCTTGAGCAGTGGTTTGTAGTTCTCCTTAAACAGGGCCTTTACTTCCCTTGTTAGCTGTATTCCTAGGTATTTTTCTTCTTTTGCAGCAATTGTGAATGGGATTTCATTCATGATTTGGTTCTCTGCTTACCTGTTGTTGGTGTATTGGAATGCTAGTGATTATTGCACATTGATTTTGTATCCTGAGACTTTGCTAAAGTTGCTTATCAGCTTAAGAAGCTTTTGGGCTGAGACAGTGGGGTTTTCTAGATATAGGATGATGCCATCTGCAAATAAAGGTAATTTGACTTCCTCTCTTCCTATTTAATAACCTTTATTTCTTTCTCTTGCCTGATTGCCCTGACCAGCACTTCCAATACTATGTTGAATAGGAGTGGTGAAAGAAGATATCCTTGTCTTGTGCCAATTTTCAAGGGGAATGCTTCTGGCTTTTGCCCATTTAATATGATATTGGCTGTGGGTCTGTCATATGTGGCTCTTGTTATCTTGAGGTATGTTCCATCAATACCTAGTTTATTGAGAGTTTTTAACATGAGGGAATGTTGAATTTTATTGAAGGCCTTTTCTGCATCTATTGAGATAATAATATGTTTTTTGTCTTTTATATGATTACATTTATGGATTTGCATATGTTGAATGAAACTTGCATCATAGGTATGAAGCTAACTGGGTTGTGGTGGATAAGTTTTTTGATGTGCTGCTGGATTTGGTTTACCAGTGTTTTATTGAGGATTTTTGCATGGATATTCATTAGGTATACTGGCCTGAAGTTTACTTTTTCTGTTGTATGTCTGGTATCAAGTTTGGTATTGGGATGATGCTGGCCCCATAGAATGAGGCCATTTTCATATGATTTTTGTATATGATAGGAGATAGGGGCCTAGTCTCATTCATCTGCATATGGATATCCAGTTTTCCCAGCACCATTTATTGTAAAAACCAGTTTTTCTCCATTGTATGTTCTTAAAACCTTTGTGAAAATGAGTTCACTCTAGGTGTTTGGGTTGTTTCTGGGTTCACTATTCTGTTCCATTGTTCTACGTGTCTGTTTTTATACCAGTACCATACTGTTTTTGTTATGATAGCTCTGTGGTATAATTTTAAGTCAGGTAAAGTGACTCCTTCAGATTTTTTTTTTTTTTCCTCAGAATAGCTTTGGTTATTTTGGGTCTTTTGTGATTACATGCACATTTTAGCATTGTTTTTTCCATTTCTGTGAAAAATGTCATTGGTATTTTGATAGTGATTGCACTGAATCTGTCAATTGCTTTGTGTAGTGTGGACATTTTAACAACATTTATTCTTCTAATCCATGAACATGGAATATCTTTCCATTTTTGCATGTTCTTTTAAATTTCTTTCATCAGTATTTTATAGTTTTTATTGTAGAGATCTTTGACTTCTTTGGTTTAGTTAATTTTTAGATATTTAATTTTATTTTTGGCTATTGTAAATCAGATTGCTTTTAAAATTTCTTCTTCAGATTGTTCAACTACTGACAGGTCCCGGTGATATTTCGCTCCCTGTGTCCATGTGTTCTGATTGTTCAATACCCACTTATGAGTGAGAACATGCGGTGTTTGGTTTTCTGTTCTTGTGTCAGTTTGCTGAGAATGATGGTTTCTAGCTTCATCCATGTCCCTGCAGGGACATGAACTCATCCAATTTTATGGCTGCATAGCATTCCGTGGTGTGTATGTGCCACATTTTCTTTATCCAGTCTATCTTTGATGGGCATTTGGGTTGGTTCCAGGTCTTTGCTATTGTGAACAGTGTCACAATAAACATACATGTAAATGTGTCTTTATAGCAGAATGACTTATAATCCCTTGGGTATATACCCAGTAATGGGATTGCTGGGTCAAATGGTATTTCTATTTCTAGATCCTTGAGGAATTGCCACATTGTCTTCCACAGTGGTTGAACTAATTTACACTCCCACCAATAGTGTAAACATGTTCCTATTTTTCCACATCTTCTCCAGCATCTGTTGTTCCCGGACTTTTAATGATTGCCATTCTAACTGGTGTGAGATGGTGTCTCATTGTGGTTTTGATTTGCATTTCTCTAATGACCAGTGATGATGAGCATTTTTTCATATGTTTGTTGGCTGCATAAATGTCTTCTTTTGAGAAGTGTCTGTTCATATCTTTCACCCACTTTTTGATGGGGTTGTTTGTTTTTTTCTTGTAAATTAATTTCTTTGTAGATACTGGATATTAGCCCTCTGTCAGATGCATAGATTGCAAAAATTTTCTCCCATTCTGTAGGTTGCCTGTTCACTCTGATGATAGTTTCTTTTGGTAGGCAGAAGCTCTTTAGTTTAATTAGATCCCATATGTCAATTTTGGCTTTTATTGCCATTGCTTTGGTGTTTTAGTCATGAAGTCCTTGCCTATGCCTATGTCCTGAATGGTTTTGCCTAGGTTTTCTTCTAGGGTTTTTATGGTTTTCAGTCTTATGTTTAAGTCTTTAATCTGTCTTGAGTTAATTTTTATATAAGGTGTAAGGAAGGGATCCAGTTTCAGCTTTCTGCATATGGCTAGCCAGTTTTCCTAACACTATTTATTAAACAGGGAGTTCTTTCCCCATTGCTAGTTTTTGTCAAGTTTCTCAAAAATCAGTTGGTTATAGATATGTGGTGTTATTTTTGAGGCCTCTGTTCTGTTCCATTGGTTTATATATCTGTTTTGGTACCATTACCATGCTGTTTTGGTTACTGTAGGCTTGTAGTGTATATAGTTTGAAGTCAGATAGCGTGATGCCCCAGCTTTCTTCTTTTTGCTTGGGATTGTCTTGGCTATGCGGGCTCTTTTTTGGTTCCATATGAAATTTAAAGTAGTTTTTTTCCAATTCTGTGAAGAAAGTCAATGGTAACTTGATGGGAATAGCACTGAATCTGTAAATTACTTTGGGCTGTATGGCCATTTTCACGATATTGATTGTTCCTATTCATGAGCATGGACTGTTTTTCCATTTGTTTGTGTCCTCTCTTATTTCCTTGAGCCGTGGTTTGTAGTTCTCCTTGAAGAGGTCCTTCACATCCATTGTAAGTTGTATTCCTAGGTATTTTATTCTCTTTGTAGCAGTTGTGAATGGGAGTTCACTCATGATTTGGATCTCTGTTTGTTATTGGTATACAGGAATGCTTGTGATTTTTGCACATTGATTTTGTATCCTGAGATGTTGCTGAAGATGCTGAACAGCTTAAGATTTTGGGCTGAGATGATGGGGTTTTCTAAATACACAATCATGTCATCTGCAAACAGAGACAATTTGACTTCTTCTTTTCCTAATTGAATACCCTTTATTTCTTTCTCTTGCCTAATTGCCTTGGCCAGAAATTTCAATAGTATGTTCAATAGGAGTGGTGAGAGAGGACATCCTTATCTTGTGCCAGTTTTCAAAGGGAATGCTTCCAGTTTTTGCCTATTCAGTATGATATTGGCTGTGAGTTTATCATAAATATCTCTTATTTTGAGATATGTTCTATCAATACCTAGTTTATTGAGAGTTTTTAGCATAAAGCGCTGTTGAATTTTGTTGAAGGCATTTTCTGCATCTGTTGAAATAATCATGTGGTTTTTGCCAATGGTTCTATTATGTGATGGATTACATTTATTGATTTGCATGTTGAACCAGCCTTGCGTCCCAGGGATGAAGCTAACTTGATTGTGGTGGATGAGCTTCTTCATGTGCTGTTGGATTCAGTTTGCCAGTATTTTATTGAGGATTTTCACATGGTTGTTCATCAAGGATATTGACCTGAAATTTTCTTTTTTTCATTGTGTCTCTGCCAGGTTTTGGTATCAGAATGATGATGTTGGCCTCATAAAATGAGTTAGGGTGGAGTCCCCTCTTTTTCTGTTGTTTGGAATAGTTTCAGAAGGAATGGTTCTAGTTCCTCTTTGTACCTTTGGTAGGATTCAGCTGTGAATCCCTCTGGTTCTGGACTTTTATTGGTTGATAGGCTATTAATTACTGCCTCAATTTCAGAACTTGTTATTGTCTATTCAGGGATTCAACTTTTTCCTAGTTTAGTCTTGGTAGAGTGTATGTGTCCAGGAATTTTTTTTATTTCTTCTAGATTTTCCAGTTTATTTGTGGAGAGGTGTTTGTAGTATTCTCTGTTGGGAGTTTGTAGTTCTGTGGGATTGGTGGTGATACCCCTTTTATCATTTTTTATTGTATCTATTTGATTCTTCTCTTTTTTTTCTTCTATATTTGTCTGGCTAGTGGTCTATTTTGTTGATCTTTTAAAAAAAATAGCTCCTGGATTCATTGATTTTTTTTTGAAGGGTTTTTTGTGTCTCTGTCTCCTTCAGTTCTGTTCTGATCTTAGTTATTTTTTGTCTTCTGCTAGCTTTTTAATATGTTTGCTCTTGCTTCTCTAATTCTTTTAATTGTGATTTTAGGGTGTTGATTTTAGATCTTTCCTGCTTTCTCTTGTGGATATTTAGTGCTATAAATTGTCCTCTACACACTGCTTTGAATGTGTCCTAGAGATTTTGGTATGTTGTGTCTTTGTTCTCATTGGTTTCAAAGAACATCTTTAGTTCTGCTTTGATTTCGTTATTTATCCAGTAGTAATTCAGGAGCAGGTCGTTCAGTTTCCATGTTGTTGTGCAGTTTTGAGTGAGTTTCTTAATCCTGAGTTCTAATTTGATTGCAGTGTGGTGTGAGAGACTGTTTGTTATGATTTCTGTTCTTTTGCATTTGCTGAGGAGTGTTTTACTTCCAATTATGTGGTCAATTTTGGAGTAAGTGCCATGTGGTGCTGAGTAGAAAGAATATTCTGTTGGTTTGGGGTGTAGAGTAATAGAGTTCTGTAGATATCTGGTAGGTCCACTTGGTCCAGAGCTGAGTTCAAGTCCTGAATATCTCTTCAGAACTTTCAGGCAGGGACATTTAAGTCTGCTGAAGCTGTTCCCATAGCCACCCCCTTCCCCCAGGTGCTCTGTCCCAAGAGATGGCAGTTTTATCTCTAAGGCCCTGACTGGGGCTGCTGACTTTTTTTTTCAGAGTTGCCCTGCCCAGAGAGGAGGAATCTAGTTAGGCAGTCTGGCTACAGTGGCCGTACTGTGCTGCGGTGGCTTCACCCAATTCGAACTTCCTGGTGGTTTTGTTTGCACTGTTGGGAGAAAACCACCTACTGAAGCCTCAGTAATGGTGGATACCCTCCCCATCTAAGCTCAAGCATCTCAGGTCGACCTCAGACTGCTGTGCTGGCAGCAAGAGTTTCAAACCAGTGGATCTTAGCTTGCTGGGCTCTGTGGGGGGTGGGACCTGCCAAGCCAGACCACTTGGCTCCCTGGCTTCTGTCCTCTTTCCAGGGGGAGTGAATGGTTCTGTCTCTCTGGCATTCCAGGCGCCACTGCAGTATGAAAAAACAAAAACAAAAAAACTCTTGCAGGTAGCTTGATGTCTGCTCAAATGGCTGCCCAGTTTTGTGCTTGAAACACTTAGGGCCCTGGTAGCATAGGCACCAGAGGGAATCTCCTGGTCTGCAGGTTGCAAACACTGTGGGAAAAGTGCGGTATCTGGGCTGGAGTGCACTGTTCCTCATGCTACAGTTCCCTAATGGCTTTCCTTGACCAGGAAAGGGAGTTTCCTGACCCCTTGCACTTCCCGGGTGAGGCAGTGCCTCACCGTGCTTCGGCTTGCCCTCCATGAGCTGCACCCACTCTCCAGCCAGACCCAATGAGATGAACTGGTTACCTCCGTTGGAAATGCAGAAATCACCCACCTTCTGCGTCAGTCTCTCTGGGAGCCTGCAGACTGGAGTTGTTCCTATTTGGCTATCTTGCCAGCCAACATAGTCCAGTGTTTCTTTGTTGATTTTCTGTCTAGAAGATCTGTCCAGTGCTGAAAATGGGTTGCTGAAGTCTTCAGCTATTATTGTATTGAGGTCGATCACAGTCTTCAGCTCTAATAATATTAGCTTTATATATCTGGGTGCTCCATCATTGGAGAGAGATACATATATATGTATTTGTAAATGTTATGTACTCTTGCAGAATTTACTGCTTTATCATTATATAATGACCTTTTTCTCTTCTTTCAGTTTTTGTCTTGAAACCTATTTTGTCTGATATAGCAACTCCTATTTCTTTTTGGTTTCCATAAACATGGAATATCTTTTTCCATCCCTTTATTTTCAATCTATGTGTGTCTTCATATGTGAAGTGTGTGTGTGTGTGTGTGTTATGTGTGTGTTTTGAGGGCAACAGATCATTGGGTCTTATTTATTTTACATCCATTGAGTCACTCTGTCTTTTAATTGGAGAGTTTCATTAGTTGATATTTAATGTTATTATTGATAAAGTAAGGACTTAATGATGCTATTTATTTTTTGGTTTTTGGCTTTGTGGTTTTCATTCTTTCCTTCCTTCCTGTCCTTCAGTGAAGGTGATGTTCTCTGGTAGTATGATATAATTTCTTGCTTTTTAATTTGTGTGTATTTGTTATATGTTTTTTGATTTGAAGCTACCATAGGCTTGCAAATAATATCTTAAAGCCTGTATTTTAAGCTGATGACAACTTAACACTGATTGCATAAACAAACAAGCAAAAAAAAAACTAATAAAAAACTTTGTTTTAACTTAATCTCTCACACTTTTTAAACTTTTTGTTGTTTCTCTTATGTCTTACTGTACTACATCTTGAAAAGTTTTTGTAGTTATTATTTTTGATTAGTTCATTGTTTAGTCTTTCTGCTTAAGGAAAGAGTAGTTTACACACCACACTTTAAGTGTTATAATATTCTGTGATTTTCTGTGTGCTGTTACCAGTGAATTTCATACCGTCAGATGATTTATTATTGGCCATTAATATCTTTTTCTTTCAGATTGAATAACCCTCTTTAGCATTTCTTATAGGACAAGTGCGGTGTTGCTGAAATTGCATAGATTTTGTTAGTCTGGCAAGGTCTTTATTTCTTCTGCTTTCTTGATGGATATTTTTGCCAGATATAATATTCTAGGGTAAAAGTTTTTGTTTCTTCAGTACTTTAAATGTGTTATGCCACTCTCTTCTGACCTGCAAGGTTTCCACTGAAAAGTCTGCTGGTAGACATATTGGCGCTCCATTGTATATTATTTGTTTATTTTTCCTGCTGCTTTTTGGACTTTTTCTTTATTTTTTACCTTTGGGAATTTGGTTATTAAATGCCTTGAGGTAGTATTCTTTGAGTTAAATCTGCTTGTGTTCTATAACCTTTTTGTACTTGAATATTGACATATTTCTCTAGGTTTGGGAATCTCTCTCATATTATCCCTTTGAATAAACTTTCTACCCCTATCTCTGTCTCTACCTCCTCTTTAAGGCCAATAACTCTTAGATTTTCCCTTTTAAGGCTATTTTCTAGATCTTGTAGGCATGCTTCACTGTTTTTTATTCTTTTCTCATTTTCTCTGACTATATTTTCAAATATCCTGTCCTCAAGCTCACTGGTTCTTACTTCTGCATGATCAGTTCTGCTCTTTTTAAAATTTATTTTTTATTTTTAATATATATATTTTATTGCGTTTTAGGTTTTGGGGTACATGTGAAGAACATGCAAGGTTGTTGCATAGGTACATACATGGCAATGTGGTTTGCTGCCTTCTTCCCCCATCACCTATATCTGGCATTTATCCCCATGTTATCCCTCCCAACTCCCCACCCCCTGCTGTCCTTCTCCTAGTTCCCCCCCCCCCACAGACTCCAGTGTGTGATGCTTCCCTCCCCTGTGTCCATGTGTTCTCATTGTTCACCGGCCTATGAGTGAGAACATGCAGTGTTTGATTTTCTGTTCTTGTGTCAGTTTGCTGAAAATGATGGTTTCCAGGTTCATCCATGTCCTATAAAGGACACGAACTCATCTTTTTTTTATGGCTGCATAGTATTCCATGGTGTGTATGTGCCACATTTTCTGTGTCCAGTCTATCATTGATGGACATTTGGGTTGGTTCCAAGTCTTTGCTATTGTAAACAGTGCTGCAGTGAACATTCGTGTGCATGTGTCCATATAATAGAATGATTTATAATCCTTTGGATATATACCCAGTAATGGGATTGCTGGGTCAAATGGAATTTCTATTTCTAGATCCTTGAGGAATTGCCACACTGTCTTCCACAATGGTTAAACTAATTTACACTCCCACTAACAGTGTAAAAGTGTTCCTATTTCTCCATATTCTCTCCAGCATCTGTTGTCTCCAGATTTTTAATAGACTCTGATGCACTCTTCAATATGTCAGTTGCATTTTCAGCTCTAGGATTCCTGCTTGATTCTTTTTAATAATTTCAATCTCTTGGTCAAATTTATCTGTTGGAATTCTGAATTCCTTCTCAATGTTATCTTGATTTCCTTGTGTTTCCTCAAAGAACTGATTTTAATTCTCTGTCTGAAAGGTCACTGTTTCTGCAGGATTGGTCCCTGGTGCCTTATTCAGTTTGCTTGGTGAGGTCATGTTTTCCTGGATGGTCTTGATGCTTATAGATGTTCATCAATGTCTGGGCATTGAAGAGTTAGGCATTTATTGTAGTTTTCACAGACTGGGCTTGTTTGTGCCAGTTTTTCTTGGGAAAGCTTTCTAGGTATTGAAAAGGACATGGGCCTCATACCTAATAACACTGTGGTTCTTGTAGACTCATAGAAGTACTGCCTTGGTGGTCTTGGATAAGATCAGAAGAATTATCTGGATTACCAGGCAGAGTCTTGTTTTTATCCCTTGCTTTCTTCCAAACAATCGGAGTCTCTGTGCTGAGTCACCTGGAACTAGGGGTGAGGGGGACACATGTGCCCCTTTCGCCACCACCACCAGAATTGTGTTAATATAGACCTGAAGCTGGCATAGCACTGGCTCTTTCCCAGGGCCTACTGTAACCACTACCTGGCTACCACCTATGTTCACTCAGGGGCCTTTGGCTCTGTGATCAGCAAATGATAAAACCAGCTGAGTTTGTGTCCCTCTCTTCAGAGTGGTGAGTTTCCTAATGCCCCGAGCAGGTCCAGAGATGCTGTCTGGGAGCCAGGGATTAGAGTAAAAAAATCCTAGATATTTAGTTCTATTTTCATGTGGCTAAGGTAGCACTCAAACCACAAGACAAAATCCTTCCCGCTGTTCCCTTCCCTTTCCATAGGCAGAGGAGCCTCCTCTTGTGGTCACCAGCGATAACAACACAAGGGAGTTTCTGCCAGGCCACCACCAATGTTCTCTTAAGGTCCAAGGACTCTCTAGTCAGCTTGTGTTGAATGCTTCCAGGCTTGGGACTCACCCTTCAGGGCAGTGGGCTCCCCTCTGGCCCAAGGCAGGTCCAGAAATGCTGACCAAGGGCCTAGGCCTGGACTCAAAGACCCCAAGGTCCTGCTTCATGCCCTACCCCACTGTGACTGAACTGGTACCTCAGATACAAGACAGAGTCCCCTTTACATTTTCCCGTTTTTCTCAGAAGGAGTTTTTCACCATAGCTCCCACAGCTGAAAGTTTTCTGGATTCCACCTGAAAGCAGCACTTGTCAGAGCCTAAGTCCCATGGCCTATTACCTGGGTATTGCTGCTAGGTATGTAGGGCCTAAGGGCTCTTTAATCAGCAGGTGATAAACCTGGAGGAATGGATCCTTGCCTTCAAGGCGGGGGGTTTTCTTTTGGCCTATCCTGTGTCTAGAAATGTCACCCATGAGCTAGAGCCTCGTGACTGCCTGGTGCCCTATCCTACTACGGCTGAGCTGGTATACAAGATATAAGGCAAAGTCCTCTGCTCTTCACTTTCCTCTTTTCAAACAGAAGGAAGGGGTCTCTTCTGTTGCTATGAGCTGCACTGCCTAGGGTTGAGGGAGCGGTGGTGCAATTGCTCCCTTAGCTAATCTGTCTAGTGTCTCCTTAGGGCATGTACCACCCTAGTCTACTGTCCCTTAAGCCCAGCCCAGCACTAGGCATTACCTATGAATTGCAGTAATTTTGTCCTAGACTGTCTTTCAAGTTTATGTTGGAGCTGAGAGCATTTTGTCCTGTGCTAGTGAGGCTTGTTGAGAAACTCAAGTTCCACCTGCTGGGATGCGTGATTCCCCCTCTGGCTAAGTCTGGTCCAGATGCTCCCTCTGTGTGTGAGTGCTACCTAAGCCCAGCATGGCTTTGCTCTCCGCTGTAACAGGACAGCACTGAGATTAAAGTAGTTTCATGATCACTGTGCTCTCCCTCTCCCAAGAGCACAGATTTCTTCACACCATGCAGCCAGTGCCATGGAATGGGGGAGAGGTGGAAAGCACTTTGTTAGTTGCCTGCTTGGTGTCTCAGTAGGTTGTGTAATATGGTTTAGCTTTGTGTCCCCACCCAAATCTCATGTCAAATTGTAATTTCCACATGTTGGGGAGGGACCTGGTGGGAGGGGATTGGATCATGAGAGCAGATTTCCCCTTTGCTGTTTTCATGATAATGAGTTAGTTCTCATGCAATCTGGTTGTTTAAAAGTGTCACACTTCCCCCTTTGCTCTCTCTCCTGCTGCCATGTGAAGACATGCTTGCTTCCCCTTCACCCCTCCGCCATGGTTGTGTTTCTCGAGGCCTCCGTCCCCATGCTTCCTGTATAACCTTAGACTTGTAAGTTAATTAAGCCTTTTTTCTTTAAAAGTTATCCAGTCTCAGGTAGTTCTTCATAGCAGTGTAAGAATGGACTAATACATCGTGTGCGCCTGCCGAGTCCACTGGCTCTGAACCCAGCTCAGAACTAAGACTTGCTGAGGAATTGCAGTCCTTGTGACCTAGACTGCCCTTTAAGTTTACTTAGGGTCCAAGAGCCACTTTAGTCTTTATTGGTGAGACTTGCTGGAACTCTGGCTCCATCTGCTGGGATGGGTGATTCCCATCTGGCTAGGGCCAGTCCAAATGCTCCCTCCCTAGGTGGGTATCCACTGGATAAGGTCCTGTTATGCTTTCTGCTATGACAGGGAAGCACTGAGTTCAATTCAATGTCCCTCAGTCATTGCGCTGTTTGTCTCCCAGGTGTATAGATTCTTCATACCAAGTGGCTACTGTCAAGAGATGGGGAGGGGTGGCACTGGCACATCAAGACTGTCTTTCCTACCCCCCTTTCAGTACCTCTTTCAATGATAAGTGGATAAAACTAGGTACTGTGAGTGCTGATTTTTGTTGTTGTGGCAGTGCTTTTGTGTGTAGTTAGTTAAAATGTGTTTCTGTGGGGGGGGAACAAATCATGTAGATTTCTCTTCGGCCATCTTGCTCTGCCCCACCAACATGTCTTAAATATTCTTTTAGCCCACTTTCTTTCTCTTTTCCTTCTGAAACTCCCAAGATACAAATGTTGGGCCTTTTTCTTTGTCCCACAGGTGCTCCGTTCATTTTTTTTTTCCCGTTTATCTTTTCTCTATTGTTAAAATTGGGTAAATTTTATTGATTTGTTCTAAGGTTTATGGATTCTCTTTCCTTTGTCCTTCATTATTGAGCCCCTAATTAAAACAAATTCTGCTGTCGTGTTTTTCCATTTTCTTTGTTTTATTAGAATTTATAATTGTTTGTTAAAGCATTTTTATCATGGCTGCTTTAAAATCCTTGTCAGAGAATTCTAATGCCTGATTCATCTCAGTATTGTTGTCAGTTGTCTTTTCTCATTCAGGATGTGATTTTCCTGTTTCTTGGTGTGATGAGTGAGTTCTGATTGTGTTCTGGACATTTTGGCTATTCTGTTGAGAGCTTCTGAGTCTTATTTAGATCTTTCATTTTTGAAGGCAGTCACTCTTTTTTTTTATTAATTATACTTTAAGTTCTGGGGTACATGTGCAGATCTTGCGGGATTGTTGCATAGGTACACACATGCCATGGTGGTTTACTGTCTCCATCCCCCTGTCACCTACATCAGGCATTTCTTCCAGTGTTATCCCTCCCCCAACCTCCCGGCCCCCCCTGCTGTCCCTCCCCTAGATTCCCACCCTCCAACATACTCCAGTGAGTCACTCTGTTTTAGTATGCGGGGCTGGGCGCAGTGGCTCATGCCTGTAATCCTAGCACTTTGGGAGGCTGAGGCAGGCGAATTGCCTGAGCTCAGGAGTTTGAGACCAGCCTGGGCAACAAGGTGAAACCCTATCTCTACTGAAATCCCCCTCCCCCCCCCCAAAAAAGAAAGAAAATTAGCCAGATGTGGCGGTATGTGCCTGTAATCCGAGCTACTCTGGAGGCAGAGGCAGGAGAATTGCTTTAACCCTGGGAGGCTGAGGTTGCAGTGAGCCGAGATCATGCCACTGCACCCCAGCCTGGGTAACAGAGCTAGATTCCATCAACAAACAAACAAACAGTTTAGTATGCTGGTCCTGGCCTACGTTTGTGAGTTGTGATTCCAAAGACTATTTAATCTTTAAGAGTGCTTGGTGTATCTCATGCCATTGAGGCTCCCACTGGTGCTGGTGCTGATGCTGCCCAAGGGGGTGGAAGTAGCTTCACACAGTCCAGGTCACCTTGCCGCTCTAGATGGGGAAGACTGTCTCCTGCCTATAGAAGAGTCAGTGAGGCTGCCTGTAATCCCTGCACTTTGGGAGGCTGAGGTGGGTGGATCACGAGGTCAAGAAATTGAGATCATCCTGGCCAACATGGTGAAACCCTGTCTCTACTAAAAATATAAAAAATTAGCTGGCTGAAGTGGCGCATGCCTGTAGTCCCAACTACTCAGGAGGCTGAGGCAGGAGAATTGCTTGAACCCGGGAATCGGAGGTTGCAGTGAGTGGAGATCATGCCTCTGCACTCCAGCCTGGCGACGGGTGAGACTCTATCTCAAAACAAACAAACAAACAAAAAAAACAACCAAAAAAGAGTCAATGAGGCTTTCTGTGTCCAGCTGCTTGTTGTGTTGAGATCTCCCATAGTGGTGCTGCTCAGTCCCTCCTGATGGGATAGGGGAGTCTTCGGCACCTGGGAACATAGCAGCATCCGATGATAGGTCACTTGTGATGAGCTCCCCCTTGCCAATGGGGACCTAGAACACCTTCCAGGCTAGTTACTTATTGTGAGAGAATCCTCTTGCCTGTGCTGCAGGTCTCCCTGTTGCCTCTAAGTGGGGAGGGGAATCTTGGGTCCTTAGGGTCGGACCCTGGATACTTTCTGTGGTAGAATTCCCCTTGTCAGAGCTTCCCTTCTCCACCCTCCCCACCGTGATTCTCAGTGGTGGTTATACTTTTTCCCAGTTGGGAGCAGAGTGCTTCCCTTAGCCACTTGTCTGCCAGAATCCCCATCAGTCCCTCTTATGTGGCTCATGCATATTGTCAGTAGGATTCCAGTTTGTTTCCAGGGGGAATGAGCCACCTTCTGTTGCTTGGTTGAAGATCAGGAAATGCCAGGTCTGGGATGCTTTCTGCTTTTGGGAGGGTCCTAAAACACCCTACTGCTCATACAGTCCTAGCTAGGTCCCTGCCCATTCCACCTTTCTCTTTACATCTTTCAGAATCCTCCTTTGGCTAACTTTTGCTTTATTTCCAGGGTTTATAGTTGTACTTAGCATGGAGGAGCAGGGAAAAGTGAGTCTATGCCATTTTATTCAGAAGTATGCATTTATTATTTAGCTTTCATTACCTTTCTGGATTTGTTTTCATCTCCCTTGTCTTGAAAAGCTTTGAGAGTAATCCTGCAGTCAAGCAATATCCCCTGCTCTTGAGTACAGATGTACAGTGATCTGCTGTGTCTGACCAAGGTCAGAGTCCCAATAGGCTGAATTAACTTTGCTGGTGTGGAGTCATGTCATTCCATTAATATAAAACAAAAGTTTAAGTCCACATGCACAGGGAATAAAGAGAGGGAGCTGCTGCTGTCCCTCTATATGGATGATGCACTAAGCTGGCACTGCCCTTTCCTTTGTGGCCATATGTCTGTGGTCAGTGCTTGTCCCGGCTTATGGGGAGGGCTCGAGCCATCTGGCCTCCCAGTTTCAATCACTTGTAGCAGTGCCCAGTACCCACAGTCAAGGAACTATCTTTGGATTATCTAGAGGTAATTCCTGTACTTTAGGCACCAAAAAGGAATGGAAAAAGTGTGGAAATCACTTTAAGATTAGTGAGTATAGTAGAGAAGCATATGAGATCTCTACTGGATGGCTGTTTCTCCTTTGAAAAAGGGTACACACATCACTTTCTGCTTGGAAAGATAAACCAACATCAAATTCATCTTGTCAGGCAAGATATGTTCCATTAGTAAGACTGATTCCATTATATACTCAATTGCAAAAGAAATAATTTAATTCTTGCTCCTTGTCTTAGAACCTTTCTCTAATGCTAAGAGGACAGTGAGATGAGAGATGCTATGTTTGCCTTTAGGCCGGAGCATGGTTTGGGTCAAGCAAGGCAGTTTTGGATCAATTCAGTTTTACATTTTACCTAGAATTGGAATGTTGCACTTAATTATCGGACACAAGAAACTGTTGATCATTTCTACTTTGCAGGAGTCAATGGAATTTGAGTTTACTTAAAGAAAGAATTTGAAACATTGATTCTGGCTCTCCTCATATAATGATTGAACAGTTAATGAATTCCTGGTTAAGTTCCTATATTTTCTGTTTTATGTAGGACTAATATTTCATTGTGTACATGAAAACAAATTTGATACTAATAGATGTGTGAACATGTAGTCAATTTAAAGTGTTTTAAAATAGTATTTGATTGCCCTTTGTGAAGAAATACTAATCATTAGTTACTTTAAAGCTATTTAAACATTTATTAAATATCTGGTACTATCTTTTGAAAATCTTAAGTGCCATTTGATTGACTCACTGGGGCTCACATTTCTCTGTGGGTTGGTCATATTCTTCCCATGCTGAGGACATTGGCAAGAGAAACTCTACCTCGTGGTGAAGGACCTGGGTCTGAGTTCACGAAGGAACTCAGCATGGAGTATCCTGGCTGTACCATTTACAAACTTTGGGCCTTGGGCAAGTTAACTCATCTCTGGCATCTCAAATTCCTTTTATGCTCACTGGAGAAATACAGAACTAGTGTATCAGGTATTGTGAGTACTCAGTGGAACAATGTGTGCAAAGCATTTAGAAATATATTGCTTATAGCAAACACATAATAGCTGTTAGCTTGTCTTGTGGTGGATGGTTACTGTTATTATGACCAAAAGAAAGTAGATATCACTATGGGAGTTAGAATGCACACTTCAAAATAAAACTACCTTGGCATTGGCATCCATAATCAGGGTCTTGAATACTCTATCCAAGTAATAAAAATGCTGTACGCTCATATTTAGCTAGAGGCAACCTTACCCTGTTTGAATTAATAGTACTTTGCTACTGCCACTTCTGATCACCCCCTCTTTCTTCTTAATCCCAAGGATGAGAATTTTCCTCTGCTTCTCATTATTATGTTCTTTACAGCAGTCAAATTGGAGACAAGCTATTGAAGGCACAGATCCGCAGCTAATCTGTTTCTAAAAGGTATGCACTTAAAAATAGTGTGCATTTGTGATGGTTGATTTTGTGGTACTTTGTTATTAAGAGAAGATGATGTTAATAGCAAATGAGTAATAAAAAATCAATTAAAATCCTTTAGGGAAATTAAAATACTGACAAATTCATAATAGCTTTTCTGGTTGTTAAATGAGATTGACATGGATTAACAATTAGTGGTGGACAGAAATTTGCTGAATTTACTAAAGTATATTCCCATTAAAATGACAGCTGTGTCTTAGAGCCTGCACCAGGGCCTTTGGTTCCAGGACTCATGAGTGTGAAGGAGAGAGCTAATCAAATAAGACAACTTGTACTTAATTTTAATTAAGTAAATTCTCCATCACATTTTAATCACATAAACTCAGTCATGGGTACTGCAGGAGCAAGAGGCCAACCATTTTATTGTCTAACTCTGATTTCTTTTTTAAACGTATTTATTAAAAATAAACATACAGGCTTAAGTTGGTAGCTGATTGTGCATTCTGAATTCATCTCTTTATTGAGAGTAGTTTATCAGTCATCTTTTCATTATTTGAAATTTTTCCCATAAATCCCCACAAACCATTTTTATAAAAATATATTTAAAATTATATAATACAATTTGCTAAGCACTATGTAATTTCATGCAAGGAACTTATGTCAATAAAGTTGTTTGGTTGCTGAAATAATAATAGTTAAAAATATGAATTTTGAAGACCATTAAAGCCTTTTTATTTTGGTATGTGTTCTTGGATTTTTTTTTTTGTAAACGTGTGCATAAATGCATAAATGGGATTCTAATCTTTTTTAGTTTGTTAGATTCTTGCTTCCCTAGGGAGCTGGGTGCAGAAAGGTAGCACATCATCCAGATTTTGTTACACTTGTGGGATATACCTAGGTGCTATAGCATTTATAGTGATCAGATTTTCCTTTACTTAAGTGTACAGTGTTTATAGCCTAAAATGACTTTTTGGCTGATGTAAATAGAAGCATAATTTATGAATTTTGCAGCAGCCTATGAGATTTGAATCAATAAACATTTTTTATTCATTGCTGTTTGCAAAATGCTGTGCTCAGCACAAGAAGATACACAACCAAAATAGCTTGTATTTCCAGTGCTTTGGGGGTTTGAGGTGGAAGGATTAGTTGAGGTGGAAGGATCATCTGAGGTCAGGAGTTTGAGATCCCCCTGGACAACAGAGCAGAACCCTGTCTCTAAAAGAAAAGGAAAAAAAAAATTAGCCAGGCATAGTGGCATGCACCTGCTGTTCCAGCTACTCAGGAGGCTGAGGTGGGAGGATGTCTTGAGTCTAGCAGTTGGAGGCTGCAGTGAGCTGTAATTGCATTACTGCATTCCAGCATGGGTGACAAAATGATACCTGTCTCTTAAAAATTGTTTTTTTAAAATTAATTACAAACAAAAGGCCTGCTTTTAAGTTCTCCACAATGGAAGAGACAGACAGATAAGCAATAACCCTAGGAAATCAGTTCTAAGCAGAGATAAAATTATTTCAATTGACATACACAAAGCAATTTACAGATTCAGTGAAATCCCTATCAAAATACCAGTGACATTCTTCACAGATAGAAAATACAATTAAAAATTTATATAGCACCAAAAAACAAACAAACAAACAAACAAAAAAACCTCTCAAGAGCCAAAGCAATCCTGAGCAAAAAGAACAAAGCCAGAGGCATCGTATTACCTGACTTGAAAATATACTACAAAGTTTCAGTAACCAAATCAGCATGGTACTGGCATAAGAACAGACACATAGACTAATGGAACATAATAGAGAACCCAGAAATAAAACCACACCTTTATAGCCAGTTCATTTTTGACAAAGGTGCCAAGAGCATACAATAGGGAAAGGATAATCTCTTCAATAAATGGTGCTGGGAAACTGGATATCCATATGCAGAGGAATGAAACTAGGACCCTTATTTTTCACCATATACAGAAAATAAAAAATGGTATAAAGGCTTAAATTAATACCCAAAACTGTGAAACTACTGAATGAAAATGTTGGGGAAATACACCAGGACATTGATATGGGTAAATTTGTGTGTGTGTGTGTGTGTGTGTGTGTGTTCTGTAAGATGTCAAAAGCAGAGACAACCAAAGCAAAAATAGACAAATGGGATTATACCAAGCCAAAAAGCTTCTGCATAGCAAAGGGAAACAAGCAACACAGTGAATAGACAACCCACATAATGGGAGGAAATATTTTCAAATTACCTACCTGACAAGGGATAAATAACCAGAATATATAAGGAACTCAGACAATTTAATAGCAAAAACCAAAATCCAATTAAAAATTGGGCAAAAAATATAAATAGACACTTCTCAAAAGAAGACATCCAAATGGATATATGAAAATATGCTCAGCATCACTCATCATCTGAGAAATGCAAATCAAAACCACAATGAGATATCTCACTTCAGTTAAAATGACTTTTATGAAAAAGAAAAATAATGAATGCTGTGGAGAAGGGGGAACTCTTGTATTCCCTTGGTGGGAATGTAAGTTAGTACAGCTACTATGGAAAACAGTGTGGCAGTTCCTCAAAAAACTAAAAATAGAACTACTGTATGAACCAGCAATTCCACTCCTGGGTATATATCCAAAAGAAAGTAAATCAGTATATCGAAGAGATATCTGCATTCCCATGTTTATTGTAGCACTAGTCACAATAACCAAAGTATGGAATCAACCTAATTGCCTATTAATGGATGAATGGATAAAGAAAATGTGATATATATGTATATCACCTGGAACCCCACAGGTGTGTGTGTGTGTGTGTATCTGTAACACACATGTACACATACACACATTCATATATGTACACACAATGGTATACTATTCAGTTACAAAAAACAATGAAATCCTATTATTCGTGGCAATATGGTTGGAACTGGAGGTCATTCTGCTAAGTGAAACAAGCCAATCACAGACAGACAAATATTGCATGTTCTCATATGTCAGAACTACATATGCAGATCTTATGAAGGTATACAGTAGATTGGTGGTTATTAGAAGCTGAGAAGGAGTAGGGGAGGGGTGGATTGAAGAAAAGTTCATTAATAGGTACAAATATACAGTAAAGGAAAGAAATAAGACCTAGTGTTTGATAGACCAGCAGGGTGACTATAGTTTACTATAATCTATTGTAAATTTCAAGATAGCTAGAAGAGAATAATTTGAATGTTTCTAGCATAAAGAAGAGACAAGTATTTAAGGTGGTAGATATCCCAGTGACACTGATTTGATCTTTACAAATTATATGTATTGAATTATCACATGTACCCTGAAAATATGTACATCTATTATGTATCAATAAAGAAGAGAAAAATATTTCAGTTGAGTAATCTGAGAAGGCCTAAAACTTCACATTTGAACTTGGCCTGAAATATGAAATTTGTTGGGTAGGAAGTGGCTGCAACCATCTTTCCAGGCAGAGAACCAGCTTGAGCACAGGTATGGAGGAGAGAGTCCACATTGCATTCAGGGAATGACTGGAGAACTCTGGCAAAATCCAGGGTAAATGAGGGAGGACTTTATTTAGCAGGGAATGAGTCTGGAAACCTAGGTTTATTTACCCAACAGCAAACACTTCTTAGCACCTGCTGAGTGTCAGGCATGTGCTGCCTGCTTGGTCTACCTTGGCGGTCCAGGCAGTCACAGCCACTGCTCTCAGCAGGAGCTGAGTGTCTGGAGGGGACCCTACTGTGTAGTTTGTCAGCATTTTTGAGGATGAGAGTTATAGGATCTGGCAGTGTTTTAAGAAGAAAACTCTGGTGATCTGTGGAGGGGAGGGTTGCATAGAGAAGGTGGGGCCAGAGGCCACAAGGCGGGAAAAGAAGGCCTGAGGCAATGGGGGTGCACAGGTGAGAAGGAGAGGAGGAGAGGGCAGAATCCCAGATGGGACTGAGATTTATTCCAAAGGTCTGGCTCAGTCATGAGACATCTCTTTTTTATGTGATAACCTTTTCAAGAAAAAAATGTTGGCCACAGTCTTTCATTTCCCTTCTTCAGAATAACTTCTTTAGCCTCATGTAGCATAATTATGTGTGCTCATAATCGAAATTATCATTTAAATAGAAGATACTCTATCAGAAAAATGGTGTTATGTTTTCGCCACTAAAATGTAATTATTCAGGAGTAATTGGTTATCGGCAGTCTCAAGGCAACTTTCCTACCATTTATCTTTAAGGTAAACTGAGCACCTTCCCCAGAAACTGGGTGGTGGGACCCCTGGGTGCCTCTCTCTGAGTTGGCTTGTGTGTGGTTGAGTGGAACCCTGCCTGTCTTCCTCTGTTCCTTTGGGCTGGGGATGGGAGCCAGGCATTGGTCCTCCATTGCACTTTTCTTTCCTTACTGGGTAGATTTAAACTTGTAGATCCCTCTGTTTTGGTTTGAATAGAAGATAGAGTGAAAGTGTGTAGAACTCAGTGTATAGGGAAATGGTTGGCATTTCAGCAAGAAGAACATCTCACATATCTAAGATTTGCTTAGCTCTTCAGACACTGATAGGAGGTTTTAATAAGATCAGTGATTTTTAGGTTAGTGATTTTTTAGTACTTTTCTTGTTTCCCCTGGTAGAATCCCACCTGAAACATCTGCTATAGGAGAGTAGAATCTGGAATATTTTGTCTTGATCTGATACACTTAATGGTGGTTAGTGTTAGCCCCAGCCCCTGAGAGAGGACATTCCTGTTAGTAACCCGAGAGCTGTTACCTATAGGAGTCACAGGGGGGTTGGGATGGGTTGAAGAAAGTCCAGGTAATTGCAGTAACTCCTACTAGTGGAGTTGAGAGTCATTGCCCTTTTATAGCTGTTTGTTTTAGAAGGATTAGAATAGTCAGGTGGGCAGCCCTGGAGTCAGGTGGACCTGAGTCCTGGTTTTAACTAGCCAATCCATGACTTTGGACAGGTTCCTTGTTGTAGATTGAATTATTGAGCCTAGTTTTTCACCCTTTGTTATGGAATTCTACTCCCTGGCCCTGGCCTCATGCTTGTTGGAACACACTTTTTTGACTTTGGCCATGGCTGCATGACTTGCTTTGGCTGATGAATTATAGCGGGCTCTCTGTATCGTCGGCTTCTGCATTCCTGGATTCAACTGACCAGCAGTTGAAAATATTTTGGGGGAAAAAAAATTGAAAATAACAATATAATGATAAAAAATAATACAAATAAAGCACAAAACAGGTGGTATGGTTAGGCTTTGTGTCTCACCTTGAATTGTAATCCCCAGGTGTTGAGGGATGAACCTGGTGGGAGGTGATTGACTCATGAGAGCAGTTTCCCCCATGTCATTCTTATGTTAGTGAGTGAGTTATCACGAGATCTGGTGGTTTTATAAGCGTTTGGCAAGTTCCTCCTTCGCTCGCTCGCTCTCTTGTCTGCTACCCTGTAAGATGTGCCTGCTTCCCCTTCCACCGTAATTGTAAGTTTCCTGAGGCCTCTCTAGTTACGTGGAACTGTCAGTAAATTAAACCTCTTTCCTTTATAAATTTCTTAGTCTCGGGAAATTCTTTATAGCAGTGTGAAAATGGACTAATATAGCATAATAATGACTGTTTACATCATATTAGGTATTATAAATAATGTAGAGATGATTTAAAATATACAGGAGGATGTGTGTAGGTTACATGCAAATACTACACCATTTCATATCAGGGACTTGAGCATCTGTAGATTTTGGTATCTGAGGGGGTCCTGGAACCAATACTCCACAGTCCTAAGGGACAACTGTATTAACAAATGTGATGCAAGAAGAGACTTGATTTTGCTTGTGTGCCTGGGCTTGTCCTCAGGTGATTCAGGCTGAATAAAAATGAATCCACCTCAACCTGGAGCCCTGCAGGTGAGTGCAGCCTGGACCAGCTGAGCTTCAACCCATGTGCAGAGTCATATGTGAGAAAAATATATGTAGTTATAAGCCACTGAGATTTTGCGTTTGTTGTGCAGCATTGTGGCAATAGAGAACTAACCCTGTGTTTGTCCTCCCTTCTGTAAAACAGGAATCTGATCTTCCTTTCACAGGGGGTTCTGTTCTAAGACTTAAAATAAAACAATCCTGTTAGTGCATGCTTGACTCATAGAAGATGATATGAAATAAGTAAATTGCAGCTATTTTAATAATTAGAATGTGGAATATACATCCAAAATCTTTATTTCTGCATAGAAGGGAATTAGCTGAGTAAAGAGGAAAAAAGATAAGATAAGGCTCTCACATTGTGTTGTGTGTCTACTGGAAATTTGTTATTTTTCTGAGTGCTTTCTGTTTACTTATTCAATGTATGTTTTTTAGTCTGGGTTCTCTGGACAGTCAATACACACACACACACACACACACACACAGAGATACTGATTTATCTGTCAACTTATCTATTTATCAGCATTGGCTCACATGAGAGGGCTGACAAGTCTGAGATTTGTAGGGCAGGCTGGCAGGATTAGAAATTCAGGTGGAGTTGATGTTGTAATCTTCAGTCCACAGTCTGCAGGCCAGGAAGGCTGGAAACTCAGGCAGGGTTTCTCTATTTCAGTAGTGAGGCAGAATTCCTTCCATATTGGGAAACTTAAGTCTTTGCTCTTGAGGCCTTTCACTGATTGGATAAGGCCAACCCACATTATGAAGAGTCATTAGCTTTACTTAAAGTCAGTTGATCATATAGTTTGTCCCATTAAAACATACCTTAACAGCAATGTCTTGACTGGTGTTTGGGCACCATAGCCTAACCAAGTTGACACTTAAAATTAACCATCACAGCATACATTAATGGGGTTGCCCGCTGTATGATTGGGCAGGCCCACAGTGATGAAATGATACAGAGTTTGCCCTCGTGGGGCTTAGCTTCCAGTGACTGTGGTTTTGTTTTATCTTTACAGAAGCCCTGTAAAAATGTGCCTTATTTCCCCACCATTCAGCAAGCAAGGAAACAAAGGCTCAGGAGCATAAGGTATTTAACTAAGGTCACACAATTGTCGGTTCCAGAGACCTTACTGTTTCTATTCTCTGTGCTGCTTCTCAAGGGAGACCATTTCCTAGATGAGAACGGCCATTGGTCAGTGAGATGCAGCTTATATGGGATTCTCTGGCAGAAAATGACTTATGACTCCTTGACTTCATGCTTAGATGGCTGTCAGTCAATTTGGACTAATGAAATGGGAATGTATGGATGTAAATTTTAATTGCAACAAATTCTGAAGGATTTTATGTGTGCACACTTTATGTTATCAGATCACACTTCCCAGGAGTGGAGTTAGCAGAATTAGTTCTCACTCTCCTACAAACTACAACAATTAAGTGAAGGCTCTTGCCAGAAAATAAAATAAATCTATTCTATGTGCTTATAAACAGTAGAATAATTGCATAATGTAACACAAAAGTCAGCCTAATGTTTGTACATAGTGGAGGTATTGATTGTTAAAGTTTATTTCATGTATCCCTACTATTGCATTGGGTTTTCGTGTTTCCTTCTTCTTGTGTGTTTATTAATTCGTTTTCTATGTCATCTTATGTCTGTTTTCCAGTTCATACTTCTTTTTTTTTTTTTTTTTGAGACAGAGTCTCGCTCTGTTGCCCAGGCTGGAGTGCACTGGCGCGATCTTGGCTCACTGCAACCTCCACCTCTTGGGTTTAAATGATTCTCCTGCCTCAGCCTCCTGAGTAGCTGAGATTAGAGGTGCATGCCACCACGCCCAGCTAATTTTTTTGTATTTTTAATAGAGACAGGGTTTCACCATGTTGGCCAAGCTGATCTCAAACTCTTGACCTAGGTGATCCACCTGCCTTGGCCTCCCAAAGTGCTGTGATTACAGGTGTGAGCCAGTGTGCCCGGCCCCAGTTCATACTTCTAGAGAAAAGTTCACTTTTCTAGATTCATTCATTGTTACCTAAATAAGTGTATAAGGACTTAGATACTGTTTACTGCAGGCCATCTTTGTGGTGAATATGCTGTGCCATTTGCTTTATTTTTATTTTTATTTTTTACCTCTGAGAAGTTTCCAGAATGTTTTGCTTATTTTGAAGTTTACTTTTGTATTGAGTTATAACTTACATAAAATAAGCATACACATCTTAAGTGTGTAACCCAATGAAATTTACACAAATGTAATCCTGTGTAGCCACTATCCACATCAATATATATAATATTTCCAGGACCTCAGCAGCTCCCTGCTACCCCTCCAGTCCCTCTCCACCTGTAGGTAACCATCGTTCCATCTCCACAGCATTTTCTATTTTTTGCCTGTGCTTGAAGTTTGTGCACATGTAATTACTGATCAGGTGCCCTTGTGTGTCTGACTTCTTTTGCTGTACACTGTGTCTTCAGCACATGGCATTTTGCAGTTGTTTTCTTCATTTGCTGTGAAGTGTTCTGTTGTATGAATAGCCCACACTTTGTCCATCTTACTGTTTAGGGACATTTGGGTTGTTTCCAGGTTTTCAGCTGTTCTGCTTAATATTTTTATGAACATTTTTGTCCATTTCTTTTGTTATAAACAGGAGTAAAATTGCTGAGTCATAGGGTGTACATATGTTGAGTTTTAGGAGACATTGCCAAACAGTTTTTTAAAGTAGTTGTACCAATTTATACTGTGAGCAGTGTTTGTGGTTCTGGTTATTCTACATCCTCACCAAAGCCCTTTTTTCCCCTTTGATTTTGAAATATTGTAGACAAGTCCTCTGGAACACATTTATGAGGTTGTATAAGTGACTCTACTGACAGCATAATCATTACATGCTGTCCTCTTGTGATTACTTTCTTGGATTATATGCTGCTCCTGGCAAGCCTCATCCTTAAGTCCCCATGGATGATTCTCTGATGAGCCTAGTCTTAAAGCACTACCCAGAAGGAAGGAAAATGCAATTATAAGCATTTTAACTCAGGCTCATGGTGTGAACATTGCAAAGACCAGGCTCTTTTTTTTTTTTTTTTTTTGAGACAGGATCTCTCTGGGTTGCCCCAGCTAGAGTGCAATGATGTGATCATAGCTCACTACAGCCTGGACCTCCTGGGCTCAAATGACCCTTTCACCTCAACCTCCTGAGTAGTTGGGACCACAGGCTTGTGCCACCATGTCCGGCTAATTTTTAAATTTTGTAGAGATGGGATTTTGCTGTGTTGCCCAGACTGGTCTTGAACTCCTGGCCTCAAGTGATCCTTCTATCTTGGCTGCTCAAAGTGCTGGGATTACAGGTGTGAGCCACCGTGTCTGGCCCAGACTCACTTTTTTGAGGCAGGGTTTTGTATTAGGGAAATAAAGAGGTACGCTGAATTGAAATCACTCCTTACCATGTTCCTTTACAGCCCCCAAGGGGAAGGGACTTGGTTAGTTGCCACGATGTTTGCATGGTTATGTGATGTTAGCTGGAAAGCAGGTGTCATGCCAACATGCTGGTACCTTTGTCACCTCAAACTAGCACTGCCTACCCCTGCACTCTAAGCCTTTGAATATCAACTTGGTTTATAAATTTTCTTCCTTTTACAATTGTTAGGAATTTAAAAACATTTATGAATATAATAAATACATATTTAAAACAATAACAAATTATGATATGCTGATGTTAATACATATTTTCTAAACAAAAACAATGAAAAATATCTTTTTATATTTTTGCAATTTTGCAAAATTTGTCAGAATTTTAATATTTTATATTTTTAAATGTTTTTGAAAATTTTAATGCTTAGCTTAACAGAAGATATAGCAATAGAAGTCAACATATCCGTTTTGATGTGTTATTTTGGTTGAAGTATATGAAGAAAATTAGCTTCACAAAGGTATATAGCTAGAAAAGGAGGAATATTTTAATAGCTTCTTCAATAATTATGAATATTATTTGGTACATCAAACTTAGCAAGTGGTAGTTTCTTAAACTTACTTGCAAAGTAGAATCTGGAATCATATTGATGAGTTTTTAATGCTATAGTACATTAAATTCATTGGGCTATCTTGTCCATTTTATTTTACTAATGCATGGTTTTCTAACACTATGCATTGGTCATTTGGAAAATATTAATTCACTGAGTTATGAAATATTGACACATTTCATTGTATGATATAAAAACTCATGAACATCAGTCTTATCAGAAAATATTGGATTACATTGAAGTGAAGAGTTCTGTTTACCAGGAAAACATCCCTGAATATGAAATGGCAAGATTTTGAGAGAAGATATTTGTAATATATGCAAGTAACAAAGATCTTACCTCCATAATATTTAAATAAGTCATTTAAAACAATAACAACTCAATAGAAATATCAGCAAAAGACTTGACATGCCCTTCACAAAAGAGAGTATCCAAATGGCCAATAAATAAATACAAAGATGCTCAACCTCATTAGTCATCAGGGAAATACAACAAAACCACAATGAGATACCAACACCCTGCCGCTCCTCAAGAATTACTAGAATTAAAAAGATGAAAATAGCAATATTGACAATATTGGAGAATATTATAACTCTCATACTCTCTTGATGGAATGTATATTTGTACACCAGTTTGTAAAACTGTTAGTTAAGAGCTGATTATTTGCATGCCTTATAGATGAGTAATTTCATTTATAGGAATGTAAGTAACAAATATGGCACATATTTGCATCAAAAGGCATGTATAAGAATGTTCATGGCACCATTATTCCTAACAGCTCCAAACTGGAAACAACCCAGATGTCCTTCAGTAATAGAATAGATCAGCAGTATGTGGTGTATACAATGGAATCCTATACAGCAATCAGTAGAGCTATTGTTACACATGGTGACATGGATACATATCACAGAGTTGAGTGAATGAAGCCAGACACAAAAGAGTATGTAGTATATGATTTCACTTTTTATCAAGGTCAGAAATAGTCAAAACAACTGGTGTGTTGAAGGTGAGGATAGTGGTTATCTGTAGGGAGGACGGCGGGGAGGAGGGGAAGGTGGGAGAGCATACCAGGAGGCTTCTAGAGTGCTGGTAATGTGCTATTTCCTGATTCAAGTGGTAGTTTCATTGAGATGTGTACTCTGTGTTGATTAATTTAATCATTTAATCACTTTATGTATATTCTAATAAAAATTTATGTAACGATATATTAATACTAAGAAAAAATGTGAATTAGAAAGTTATCGTATCCTTATCACAAAGAGCTTGAAAACATAGTTAAAAGAACATAATCCTTCAAGCTGACATTCCTCTGACATTGTGCTTAGTATCCCTTCCCACACATTTCCTAAGAACGTGATCTGGGGTAAGTTGCTTAGTTCCTTAATTTCCTCATCAGAAAGCTAGGGATTGTAATAGTGCTTACTTCATATTGCTATTTTTAGAGCTAGTTAGGTAATACATGTAATGTGCCCAGCATAGTGTTTGGTTCATAATTAACACCTTAAATTATTCATTGGATAAACATTTACTGAGTTTCTGCTCATGTATCTGGCATTGGGAGAGTGATGGCGACACTGGGAAAAATAAGAAAATGTTAGTGAACTCTATCAGGATTACTGTGCTGTCTAACCTGATAGTCCTTAGCTTAATGGTAATTAAATGAAAATTAAATAAATGAAATTTAAAATTAAATTCTTAGTCAGACTAGCTACATTTCAGGTGCTCCGTAGTCACACATGGCTAGGAGGGACATGTTAGACAGCACATTTACAAGAACGTTTCCATCATTGCAGCAAGTGCTTCCAGACAGTGTTGGGCAGGGCAAGTGATGGAGTGACAGAGGTGGGTATTGCAGGGTCCTGGTAGAGGTGAGACTTGAGTTGCTCTGAAAGATGAATTTTCAGGTGGAAGAATGAGGAGTTGGCCATTCCACTAGAGTGAAAACACAATGAGCCAGAGCTTTGAGCTTTGAGTCACCTGGAGATTGTAAGCAGTTCAATATGGCAAGAGCATTGGATGCATAGGGAGGAAGCTGGAGGCATGGCTGGAAGGTACAGTGGGGCGGGGCTCTGGAGAACTGGGAATGCCATGTTGAGGAGCTCTTCTAGAGGATGCTTAGGAGTATTTTTATCTATTACTTGCTTACCTCTTAAGACTTAATGCTTCGTTTTTTAAAAAAATCAATTTACTTAACAAAAATAAAACACTCATATTTGCTAAAAATATTTTTATAGTCTTGTTTCTTTTTTTTAGTGTATCTGTTCAATTTTTATGTAGGCAAGTCTGTGCTTCTTTTCCTTTAGAATTTGAAAGCATAGAAGATGTTACTTCTAAAGACTGAGACATTTTCTTTTTAAAAATATATAACATACGTATTTTGGGGGGTACATGTGATACTTTAATACAATTTGATACATGCCTATAATCAAATCAGGGTAATTGGGATATCCATCACCTTAAATATCTATCTTTTCTTTATGCTAGGAACATTTGAATTATTGTCTCGTAGCTATTCTGAAAGTATGACAGATTAATGTAAACTATAGTCACCCGAGTGATCTATAGAACATCAGGTCTTATTTCTTCTAAGTGTATAGAGAAATTTTCAATTCTCTTTTATTTTTTCTATGCTTTTATTTTTATGTATTTAAATATAAAATGGTGTCAAGCTAACTTCTGTGTGCTTCAAATGGGTTGTCTAAATTTCAGATATAGATGTAACAGATTGCTAGCTGGTAAGTCCCAACCATTTGTTAAATGTTTCCCATTCCTTGTGATGAATCCTTTGTCATATATTATGTTCTTGTATATAATGACACTTACTTCTGAGTTATTAGTTCTAATCTATTGCTCTTATGTTATTGTAACATTGCTTATTTACACCACAACACTTATTAAGTATCTGTGTTTTATAGATTAAAACTTGTGATTACTTAGTTTCTTTTTTTATGTTCTCTTTTTATGCATCACAGATTTGAAAATTGGAACTCATCTTGGGCTATGGGAGTGGTCTGAACAGGCTAAATCAGACAGCTTGTCATTAAGTCAAGACTAGCACTGTATTTACTAGAAACACCATTCATGATAGGTACTTCCTTTCTCTATTTTACTGTTTTTTTTTTTTTTCCTTTAAATTTATATTAACTTGAGGGGCACAAGTGCAGTTTTGTTCCTGGACATACTGCATACTGGTGAAGTCTGGGCTTTTAGTGCAACTGTCAGCCAAATAATGTACATTGAATCCATTAAGTAACTTTCTTATTCCTCACCCTCTCCCACCCTTAAAACCCTTATGAGTCTCCAGTGTCTATCATTTCACACTCTGTGTCCATGCATACACATTATTTAGCTCTGACTTATAAGAGAGAAATACAGTATTTAACTTTCTGTTTCTGAGTTATCTCACTTAAGAAAATGGCCTCCAGTTCCATCTGAGTTGTAAAAGACATGAATTGTTGTTTTTTATGGCTGAGTAGTGTTCCATTGTGTATATATACCACATTTTCTTTATCCAGTCATCTGCTGATGGACACTTAGGTTGATTCCATATCTTTGCTATTGTGAATAGTGCTGTAATAAGCATACGAGGGAAGGTATCTTTTGGATATAATGATGTTTTTTCCCTTTGGGTTTCTACCCAGTAGTGTGTAGGGTATTTGGGTAGATACCAGTAGTGGAACTGCTGGATCAAATGGCAGTCCTGTTTTCAGTTCTTTGAGAAATCTCCCGTACTGTTTTCCATAGAGGTTGTACTGATTTACATTCCCACTGGCAGTGTGTAAGTGTTCCCCTTTCTCCACATCCTTGCCAACATCTGTTATTTTTTGACATTTTAATAACATCTGACTGGTGTAAGATGCTATCTCAGTGTTATTTTAATTTGCATTTCTGATGATTAGTGATGTCAAACATTTTTCATGTGCTTTTTGGCCATTTGTATGTCTTCTTTTGAAAAATGTTCATATCCTTTGCCCACCTTTGAAAGGGGTTATTTATGTTTTGTTGTTGTTGTTGAGTTGAGTTCCTTATTGAATCTGAATTTGAATGCATAGTTTGTAAATATTTTCTCTTATTCCGTAGGTTGTCTCTTTCTTTTTGCTGTAAGAAGCTTTATAGTTTGTCCCATTTTTCTATTTTGTTTTTGTTGTATTTGCGTTTGAGGTTTTAATCATGATTTCTTTGTCTAAGGCAATGTCCAGAAGAGTTTTCTGATAGGTACTCGTTTAAAAATGTATGTACTCGTCTTTTAGTACTCTGAAAGACAGCTTTACCTCATGGATGATGATGTATTCAATAGTGCATTTAGCTCACAGCTATAGATGTGTAAAAGGGAGCTTGTGTTGCATTGTTGTAATCTTTCAAACTTCACGGTTATATAGTTTATATAACAATGGTAATCTATAAGTATTAGCTATAGGAAAAAGTTCTGTTATTGACATTTTGTTAATTGGAAAAATTGACAATTGTTAATTGTGCATGCATGTGGCTGCATGCAAGCATGCATGCACACACACGTGAGTACCTGCTAAGGGGTGGGATTGGGGGGTGCAAGGGAATAGGACTTTAGCAAGCCGAGGTAATTCACAAATGTAATTTTTCAGTAGATACAAGGAAGAGGTCATGGCATGGGTGTTTGAGGGTGGTGGCTTGATCAGCATCATAAATGCTCATCAGATATGGCCAATAACAACAACTATTATGTAACATAATCCTAGGGGTTCCTATGATCTTCCTTTAGGTAGATCATCATTGATAGAACCAAAAGTTGTTTTTCAGAGGTTGCTTTAAAGAATAATTAGTAATTTTCTCAAACAATTTGAAATTCAAATATTATCACTTAATTTAGATGGACTGGCATTCACAAAAATTAGGCAACAGGTTTTTTTTTTTTCTTTTTTTTTTTTGGAGACGGGGTCTCACTATGCTGCCCAGGCTGGTCTTCAATTCTTGGCCTCCAGTGATCTTCTGCCTTGGCCTCCTAAACTGCTTGGATTACAGATGGAGCCACCACACCTGGTCAATCACCAGTTTTTAACTCTTGCCATTCATTTGATGTGGACTATTCCCATGTAGAAATCATTCTGCTTTGTAGAGAGCTTTAGCATTCCCAAAGCACCTTTCACATCTGGTATATGATGCTTACACAACATACCTGTGAGGCAGGTATTCACATGAGCTACAGTTTACAAACATTACAGCCTAGTTGTAGAGAATAAGAAGTGCCCCCAGGAGAGAATAAATTCCCTTTTCACAATCAGATTGTCAGAGTTCTCCCAGATGTATTCCTTGGGGCTTTCTATAAAATTAAAGCAAACAGAATCACTGTAATTGTGATGGCATTCCATCTGCCCATGATTATTCATGTTTATAAAGATTGGTAATATGACTAAGTTTGAAATATGCCCCATTGAGGAATGTTTTTATTTACTTTAATTAATTATCAGTTGTTATACATGCATTTTAAATACACAACATAATGAAGAATGCTTGAGCCATTTTATTAATATAGAGAATTTTTTTTCCCTTTAAGTTCTATCCAGGCAACCAGCTCATGAGTTTAACCATTATATAGTTTTCCTATTGCTGTCTGCCTGTGGGTTAGGTGATTTATTATAGAAAGCAAATCAAAAGGGTCCCATGCCCATTTGAATCAGCCCTACCAAAAAGCACACATGATTTCATAGATCAGGCTGCTCAAGTTCCCTCCTGCCTTTAGAAAATTTCAGGCTACTCTAACTTCTATAACAGTTACCCCCTCTCACTGAATTTCTAGTTTTCAGTGGGGCTGCATGACTGTTTCTTATGCAGCCTGAATATTCACTGACATGACTTTGCTGAGAAATTAGGGAATCTGCTTATGGACTTTCCGAAGTGGGTCTCAAGATGAATTAAGATATTAAAGAGTCCATGAAGATGGACATGTTTTGTGTTTTGCATTTCTGGTGTACATTGGCCTTAAGGTAATGCTTAATGCTAACTTAAAACACACATGCGAACCAAAACAAGCTCAGGTCCAGATGGGTTCACAGCCAAAGTCTACCATACAGTACAAAGAGGAACTGGTACCACTCCTTCTGAAACTATTCCAACCAATACAAAAAACTATTCCTTACCAAATCATTTTATGAGACCAACATCATCCTGATACCAAAACCCAGGAGAGACTCAACAAGAAAAGAAAACTTCAGGCCAATATCCATGATGAACATAGATGCAAAAATCTTCAATAAAATACTGGCAAACTGATAACAGCACATCAAAAAGCTTATCCATCACGATCAAGTAGGCTTCATCCCGGGGATGCAAGGCTAATTCAACATATGCAAGTCTATAAATGTAATTCACCACATAAACAGAACCAAAGACAAAAACCACATCATTATCTCAATAGATGCAGAGGAGGCCTTTGACAAAATTCAGCAGCCCTTTATGCTAAAAGCTCTCAATAAACTAGGTATCAACGAAACGTATCTCAAAATAATAAAAGCTATTTATGACAAACCCACAGCCAATATACTGAATGGGCAAAAACTGGAAGCATTCCCTTTGGAATCTGGCACTAGACAAGGATGGCCTCTCACCACTCCTATTCAATATAGTACTGGAAGTTCTAGCCAGAGCAATCAGGCAAGAAAAAGAAATAAAGGATATTCAAATTGTCTCTATTTGCAGATGACATGATTGTATATCTAGAAGACCCCATCGTCTCAGCCCAAAATCTCCTGAACCTGATAAGCAACTTCAGCAAAGTCTCAGGATACAAAATCAATATGCAAAAATCACAAGCATTCCTATACACCAATAACAGACAAACAGAGAGCCAAATCAAGAGCCAACTCCCATTCACAATTGCTACAAAGAGAATAAAATACCTAGGAATACAACTAACAGAGGATGTAAAGGACCTCTTCAAGGAGAAATACAAACCACTGCTCAAGGAAACAAGAGAGGACACAAACAGATGAAGAAACATTCCATGTTCATGGTTAGGAAGCATCAATATCGTGAAAATGGCAATACTGCCGAAAGTAATTTTTAGATTCAATGCTATCCCCATCAAGCTACCTATGACCCTCTTCACAGACCTGGAAAAAACACCTTAAACTTCATATGGAACCAAAAGACAGCCTGCATATCCAAGACAATTCTAAGCAAAAAGAACAAAGTTGGATGCATCACGCTACCTGACTTCAAACTATGCCACAAGGCTACAGTAATGAAAACAGCATGATACTGATACCAAAACAGAGACATAAACCAATGGAACAGAACAGAGGCATTGGAGGCAATGGCACACACCTACAACCATCTGATCTTTGACAAACCTCAAAAAACAAGCAATGGGGAAAGGATTCCCTGTTTAATAAATGGCATTGGGAAAAGTGGCTAGCCATGTGCAGAAAGCAGAAACTGGACCCCTTCCTGACACCTTACAATAAAATTAACTCCAGATGGTTTAATGACTTAAACAAAAGACCTAACACCATAAAAACCCTAGAAGAAAACCTAGGCAAAACCATTCAGGACATAGGCATAGGCAAGGACTTCATGACTAAAACACCAAAAGCATTGGCAACAAAAGCCAAAATAGACAAATGGGATCTAATTAAACTCCAGAGCTTCAGTACAGCAAAGGAAACAATCATTAGAGTGAACCAGAAACCAACAGAATGGGAAAATATTTTTGCAATCTACCCATCTGACAAAGGGCTAATATCCAGAACCTACAAAGAACTAAAACAGAATTACAAGAAAAAAACAAACGCATTCAAAAGTGGGCGAATGACATGAACAGACACTTCTCAAAAGAAGACATTTATGAGGCCAACAAACATGAAAAAATGCTCATCATCACTGGTCATTAGAGAAATGCAAATCAAAACCACTTTGAGATACCATCTCACACCAGTTAGAATGGCGATCATTAAAAAATCTGGAGACAACAGATGCTGAAGAGGATGTGGAGAAACAGGAACACTTTTACACTGTTGGTGGGAGTGTAAATTAGTTCAACCATTATGGAAGACAGTGTGGCAATTCCTCAAGGACCTAGAAATAGAAATTCCATTTGATCCAGCAATCCCATTACTGGGTATATACCCAAAGGATTATAAATCGTTCTATTATAAAGACACATGCACACGTATGTTCATTGCAGCACTGTTTACAATAGCAAAGACCTGCAACCAGTCCAATTGCCTATCGATGATAGACTGGACAAGGAAAATGTGGCACATATACACCATGGAATACTATGCAGCTGTAAAAAATGATGAGTTCGTGTCCTTTGTAGGGACATAGATCTGGAAACCATCATTCTCAGCAGACTGACACAAGAACAGAGGGACATACACCGCATGTTCTCACTTATAGGCAGGTGTTGAACAATGAGAACACATGGACACAGGGAGGGGGAGAATCACACACTGGGGTCTATTTTGGGGAAATAGGGGAGGGACAGCAGGGTAGGGAAGTTGGGGGAGGGATAACATGGGGAGAAATGCCAGATATAGGTGATGGCGGGGGATGGAGGCAGCAAACCACCTTGCCATGTATGTACCTATGCAGCAATCCTGCATGTTTTGCACATGTACCCCAGAACCTAAAGTGCAATTAAAAATTATATATATATAAATAAAAAAATAAAAACATACATGTAACAACTGTGAAAGAAAATTCATGGCAAGGAGGGAGAGAATAATAAAACACAGTAAAATCTCTTTTAGAAATACATTCTTTTTTTTGTATCAGCATCTTTTGGTCTACATAAGACAGTTGAGTCTCATTGTGGCAATGGTAAACAAAATAGATCTGCCGACTACACACTAAGTACCTTGTAGTAAAATTGCTGCATGTGTGACTATACAAAGGCAGTTGTACTTGGGGGAAATACTTCTTGATATTCAATCTGATAATTTTACCCTTAGCTTTACACATTCTATGTGTGTGTATATAGTTCCCTGATGCTAAAATAGCCTTAGACTTTTTATTTTTTTCTAAGTAGTATCTAGAAAATACTGCTCTACTAAGTAATGGCTTCTCAACTGGCACACGCTGGAATATATTCAACTGCTGGGATCTTGATGTCTTAACTTGTTGGTTTCTGTGTATTATTCAATTTCATTTTATCACTGCAATCTGGGATAATAATAAGTCTTCATAAAGTCCATGCTCATTTGGATTGATGAAAGTAGCTGGATTTCCCAACCACTGTTAGCATCTCTCTATTCATCATGCTCCCAATGGTTGGGTTGAGTGGCTCATTAGTAAGCATTTCATTAATGCAGAAACTTTTAGGACATTTTTGTGGAACAAGATAGTTACTAGAAAGAAATTGTATCAAAGAATTGCCCATCTGCATTTTTTACTTAAATATTGTGGCCTACCAAGTTCAGTATGCCTTCCTGAGTAAAAAGAAATATCTGAATGTATGGAGGCCTGTGAATTCACATTTCCAACAAGTTTCCAGATGATGCTGATCTCACTTATCTGGGGACTGAACCATGAGAACCACTGGCCTGGGCCACCTCATACTCTCAGTGTCATCCTCTGGAAATAAGCACAAGAATTCCTACCTTAAAGGAAGTTTTTCTGTGAGGTGGGAGATTACTGTATATACTGTATGAGGCACTAAGGACTCAATCATGGGTAGCTGCTGCTGCTATTTCTGTAATTATTTTTACATTGTTTTAAACTAAATTTAAATTATTTCAAAAAATATATGAGTAACTCTGATGTCCCACTGCTAGGGGACTAAATGTACTAAATATATGAGGAAGTTATTCTTGCCCTCAAGGAGCTTCGAGTCTAGTAAGGGATACAAAAAATCTATACAAATAAGACATAGAATATGATAATCACATCTATCTTGGCACTTTGAAAGGCTGAGGCAGGAGGATTCCTTATGGCCAAGAGTTCAAGACCAGCCTGGGCAACATAGTGAGACTCTGTCTCCACAAAAGGAAAAAAAAAAAAACCTGTTGCTTAATTTTTGTAAATGCCACTCCATCTAAGTAATGATATCTGAATTTCACATTGTTTGAGAACATTACTGATTATTCTTTAAAGCATCCTCTGAAAAACTGAAATAATTTTTGGTTCTATCAATGATGATCTGCCTAAAGGAAGATCATGGGAACCCCTAGGAGGATGTTACACAGTAGTTGCTGCTATTGGCCATATCTGATGAACATGTATGATGCTGATCAAGCCATCTCCCTCAAACTCCCATGCCATTCCTTCTTCCTTGCAGTCGACTGAAATTGAAATACAAGGATTAATTTACCTGGGGGGATTGGGAATGCTTCGTGGAAGAACTGCAGTTGTACATTAAGGAATGAGTAGGATTCTGACTTAGGGGCTGAAAGAACAGGTGTTCTTCATGGAGAAAAGGAGGAGGGGCCTGTGGGAATGCTCAGACTGATCTGGGCAGAGGCAGAGAGGCTGCATTCTACTGGAGCACAGGAAAACATAGGTACGGACTAGTTAAGATTAGAAAGACGGACTGGACCCAGATCACAGAATCCTTTGGATTCTCTCATTTGCTCCCCTTGACCCCAGACACTTAATAATTAAGGTTCTGGAAAACTTGCAAGTATTATTTTATGTTCTTGACAGACTCTTACTTGATTTCTTAGGTATTATTAGTATGGGGGATTGGTATGCCCTCCTCTGTAGGATTGTTTACACAGTATTGTAGAATGTGTTTTAAACGTTACTTCCTTGCTGAGACACAAGGTTGCCTGCCTAGCCCTGTGACTTATATGGATCCTGTGTAGTGATATTCAAGACTCTGGCTTGCCAAAAAGAGATCAGTAGGAACTGGAAAAACAAATATTCTGGGCTAAAGCAGCGGTTGGCAAACTACAGCCAGTGGGCCAATTCGGCTCCTCACTTGTTTTTATGTGGGCCATTAGCTGAGAATGGTTTTACATTTTTAAATAGTTAAAAAGAATCAAAAGAATAATATTTCATAACATGTGAAAAGAATATACAATTCAGATTTCAGTGTCCATAGTAAAGTTTTATGGGAACACAGCCACGCTCCTTTGTTTACTTATATATCCATGGCTGCTTTCATAATACAGTGGCAAGTTACAGCAGAGACACAGGGCTCCAAAAGCCTAAATTTATTATCTGGTCCTTCGTGGAAAAAAGTTTGTCAACTCCTTGTCTGAAGCACTGGATCTCTAAAGCTTCAGAGTACATCAGAATCACCTGTAGGTCTTGTTAAAGTGCAGACTACATTAGAATCACCTGGAGGTCTTGTTAAAGTGCAGCTTGCTGGGCTCCACCCTGAGTTTGAAATTCAGTAGTGCTGCGTTCAAGAATGTGCATTTCTAGCAGATTTCCAGGTGCTGCTGATGCTGCTGATCTTAGGACCACCCTTGGAGACCTACTGGTTGAAAGCAGTGCTGCTCAAACTTTAAGATGCTTGGGATTCAAGTGGAGAGCTTGAGATTAAAATGCAGATTCTGATTCATCAGGTCTGGGTTGTAGCCTGAGAAGTCAGCATGTTTAACGGGCTCCGGGCTGAAGCCATGGATCAAGTGTTCACCTGGGATGCACTTGAGTAAGTATGACTAGCTTGACTTTCTGTGTGTGAGATGTTGATACAGCCAAAAGAATGGACTTCTTTTGAGATAGAAAAAGCTATGTGACTAGATTGTGAGCAACTATTTGGGGGAAACAAAATTAATTGAAGGCTCTAGGATGGTAAGAAATATACCTGGGGCCTTTGCAGTTAATTCTCAGCTCATGGAGATATTGAATTGCCTTTGATGCTGCCTATATACATCTCTAACTAAATAATAATTAAGGAGTATTTTTACTTAACTGTGCTCTTGTGATTGAGGTCATTCTCCTTACCGTGGCTTACATAAGATTTTATATTTATCTGACTGCCTCAATTTGAGCCTTGAATTTGCTAATTACAGTTTTACTGGGCTTTTATGTTTTGGCTGTTAAGAACTGCAGCTGAAAAGAGTGTCTGCTTCCTGAAAGCAGGGAATGCTTTCAAAAGTCTGGTGCTTTAGTAGGTGCTTTGTGGTGGCTGTGCAACCTAAAACTGAATTAAAGATTAGGGGCTGGACCATTACTTTGGAATGCATGAGCGAGTGTTTATTTTAGAAAAGAGTAATGCTTAAGAAAACATTTAAATTGAATTTTATACTTTTGATAGATGTTAACTTGTTTGTATTAATACCTCAATATGTTTGTGAATGATTTATTCAGTTAGACAGGGGGGGTCTTCAAAGTATCTACCAAAGCCACGTGAAATATTTTGGTTTTACCAGAAAAGTGCTTATTGCCATTAATAGAAACAAATTATAAGTGAGCTCCTCTTTGGACCCAAAGAAGCCTCCTAATTATAGGTGTTGACTTTAGCACACTGGGTATGTAGATGAATCTAACTCTGTAGCATTTGCATCTCCAGCACCTCTCAGGTCTTACCCAGTGCTAGTTAATTCACATTTGAAATGTTACACTTAAAGAAATAATAAGTCATTTTTTGGTCTAATTTTAATTTTCATGCCTTTCCTCAAAGAAGGGAAGATAAATAGTTGTGTGTATGCTACTCTTTATTTTTTTTTTTTTATTGCATTTTAGGTTTGGGGGTACATGTAAAGAACATGGAAGATTGTTGCATTGGTAACACATGGCAGTGTGATTTGCTGCCTTCCTCCCCATCACCTATATCTGGCATCTCTCCCCATGCTATCCCTCCCCAACCCCCCCACCCCCCACCATCCCTCCCCTTCTTCCCCCCCACAGACCCCAGTGTGTGATACTCCCGTCCCCGTGTCCATGTGTTCCCATTGTTCAACACCCGCCTATGAGTGAGAACATGCGGTGTTTGATTTTCTGTTCTTGTGTCAGTTTGCTGAGAATGATGGTTTCCAGGTTCATCCATGTCCCTACAAAGGACACGAACTCATCGTTTTTGATGGCTGCATAATATTCCTTTCTTTAATAAAGATTTGAGAATGCTTTTAGAAATAGAGCCCATTAAAACTTTTTTTTTTTTTTTTTTTTTTTTTTTGAGACAGAGATTTGCTCTTGTTGCCTAGGCTGTAGTGCAGTGACACAATCTCGGCTCGCTGCAACCTCTACCTCCTGGGTTCAAGTTATTCTCCTGCCTCAGTCTCCCAAGTAGCTGGAATTACAGGCATGCACCACCACACCCAGCTAATTTTGTATTTTTATTAGAGACAGGGTTTCTCCATGTTGGTCAGGCTGGTCTCGAACCCCCAACCTCAGGTGATCCACCTGCCTCAGCCTTCAAAATGCTGGGATTACGGGTGTGAGCCACTGTGCCTGACCAAAACTTTTTAATACATAGGATGTTTGGCCACATGGTTATTTTTTATAGTTGTCAATTTCAGTGGCTTGGTTGAGACTATAATTAGTTTTAAATATGTTGTTTATGCTTTGAAGGAAATTTTCTTTAAAAATTCATACCAGAATTCACAGGTCATCTTTTTCTTGTTCAAAGATGACAGATTTTTTTCAGAGCTAGCATATTTATGCAGTCAAAATTTATTGAACACGATGTAGCTATTTTTCACTAGCAAAATAATTTTGCTGTTAATCTGACCTCCAAAATCTAACTCATTCAGGGTAGGAACTTTGTGCCCAAGTGCTCACTAACCAGCTATTTACTCACTTGTGTGACTTCCATATTCCTCCAAACAAATAATGTTACCTCAGGTTTTCAAATGATAGAAGTGTTTTCAAATGATCCTGATCACCTACATAATTTTAAATAATCTCTTAATTTTAAGAAAATAAGGCTCAGGCCCAAAAGTAGAAGTTACAGGGAGGCGTTTATTGGTTCTGTATAAGAAGGGACTTTGTAACTCTTTAAGGCTGCTCAAAAATAGAATGGGCTATCTTGCTAGGCATTGACATTCTCTGCAATTAGAAGTA
The DNA here is from genome assembly GCA_036589455.1 of Ateles fusciceps. Classification (NCBI taxonomy): domain Eukaryota; kingdom Metazoa; phylum Chordata; class Mammalia; order Primates; family Atelidae; genus Ateles; species Ateles fusciceps. The sequence continues at coordinate 1,453,810 of JAZHEH010002853.1, read as the reverse complement.
TTCAAGCAGATGGCAGGCACCTACCTGTCTGAAATTCTTTGGCTGAGATTCCTCTATTAATTAGTAAATTAGTCTTGTTGATTTCTAAGATTTTCCCCCCTTATTCCAATATAGCTTATATCTACCCTCTCATAAAATAGGTGCTTGCAATCTGTTGAAATATCAGAGGAGGCTTAATAACCGTGTTGGCAACATATTATAGAACACCGTGGTGGAGTTATAATGCATAGATTTCATTATGGTAATACTCAAATTGCTTGTTTCACGGGTATGTGTATGGCAGCAAGGGACCGGGGTTGGGGAAAGGAAACAGCATGTCTTAGGTCCCCATATGGCTGTATATACTATAACAGGCATCCACTCCCCCTGGTATTACAAGCTCAGTTCATATCTCAAGTACAGGTTGGTGGCTCCTCCCTACTCCTCTGTTGGGTGTCCAGTGGGTTCCCTTTTGGATTTAAGGTTGTCCTTGAAGGGCTGCCAATTTGTAAATCTTGGAAGTTGCTTTACATCTCTAAGTTTCATTTTTTCTTTGCCATATCCAGTATATGGTATATGTAGGATATAAAAGGGAACATGTGTATATAGGAGAACATAAATGTTTAAATTTTTTTCCAAATTAAGAAGAAACTTGTTTTTCAGTCTTTGTTGTATAGAAAGGAATTATTTTGCTCATTTTGTGGAGAGCTGACCCTCCTTAGCATGGAGTATAAACATCCCTTCTTCCATTCATTGAGCCAGGCTTTGACTTTGAGCAACAAGAATTGGTTTTTCTGTTGTGTATAGTTTGGGGACCAGATTAATGGGCAGTTAGCTTACCTCAAATGGGAGCTGGTGGCCTTCCTTGGGGCTGTAGCTTTTAGAATGCTTTTGGGTTTGCTTACTTGTTTTCAGCTTCTCTCTGTTTCCAGCACAATTTCTTATCATTACTTCATTTATCTTGCTATCTTTTAATTACAATATCCAATTCTCTTAATGTTTTGAAAAAGTTTTAATTGTGGTAAAATACACCTAACATAACATTTACTGTCTTAACCATTTTTAACTGTACAGTTCAGTAGTGTTAATTAAATTCACAGTATTGTGTAACCAGTATCTAGAACTCTTTTTCTTCATCTTGAAAAACTGAAACTCCGTATCTATAAACAACAATGCCCTATTTTCCCCCCCAGCCCCTGGCCAGCACCATTCTACTCTCTGTCTCTATGAATTTGACTGCTCTATGTACTGTATGTAAATAGAATCATACAATATTGATTCTTTTGTGTCTGGTTTATTTCACTTAGCGTAATGCCCTCCAGTTTCATCCATGTTATAGCATGTGCCAGGATTTCCTTCCTTTTAAAGGCTGAATGATATTCCACTATATAGATATACCACATTTGGTTTATCTGTTGGTGGTCACTTGCACTGCCTCTATATTTTGGCTATTGTGACCAATGCTGCTGTGAGCATGCATGTACAAATTTCTTTAAGACTTTGCTTTCAATTCTTTTGAATATATATCCAACCCAGAAGTGGGATTTCTGGGTCATGCAGTAATTCTGTTTTAAATTTCTTGAGGAACTGCTATACTGTTTTCCAAAATGGCTCCTCTACTTTGCATTCACAACAGTGCACAGGGGTTTTGATTTTTCCACATCTTTGCCTACATTTGTTATTGTCTGTTTTTTTTTTTTTTTTGTTTTGTTTTTTTTGGATACTAGCCATCCTTATGAGTATCAGGTAACATTTAATGGTTCTGATTTGCAATTTCCTAATGATTAGTGCTGTTGAGCATCTTTTCGTATTCTTGTTGGTCATTTGTATATCTTCTTTGGAGAAATTTGTATTCAAGTCCTTTGCTCATTTTTAATCAGGTTATTTGTTTTTGTTGAGCTGTAGAAGCATTCTGGGTGTTAACCCTTTGTTAGATATGTGATTGGCAAATGTTTTTTTCCCATTTGATAGGTTACCATTTCACTATGTTCATGATAATTTTTGATACACAGAAGTCTTAGTGTAGTTCAGTTTACTTTTACTTTTGTTGCTTGTAATTTTGGCATCTGTCCAATAAATCATTCCAAATCCAGTGTCATGAAACTTTTCGGTTACATTTTCTTATATTTAAATCTAATTTACATTTAAATCTAATTTCAATAGTTCTTACATTTAAATCTAATTTCAATATTGTTATGTCTCAGGGAATAGGGAGGCCCAAAGAGAGAGAAATATGGGGAATGACCAGTCAGTGGAGCAGTCGGAACACACACATTTATCAATTAAGTTTACCATCTTATATGGACATGGTTCACTGTGCCCCCCAAACAATTATAATAGTAACATCAAAGATCTCTGATCACAGATCACCATAACAGATATAATAATAATGAAAAAGTTTGAAATATTATGAGAATTATCACAATGTGACATGGAGACATGAAGTGAGCACATGCCGTTAGAAAAATTGCACCGATAGACATGCTTGATGCAGGTTGCCATAAACCTTCACTTTGTAAAAACACAAAATCTGTGAAATGCAATAAAGTGAAACTCAATAAAACAAGGTGTACTTGTAAAAGACATCTAAATTGAGAAGAAGGAAGTAAAATTATCTATTTGCTAATGTGTTGATCTTATATCTAGAAAACCCTAAAAACTCCACTTAAAAATTGTTAGAACTAATACATTTAGCAAAGTACTAGGATGCAAATTAATTACAAAAGTCAGCTGCATTTCTATACACTAATAATGAACATTAAAAAAAAACTAAGGAAATTCCATTTACGATAACATAAAAAAAAAACTTAGAAATTAATCAAGGAAGCAGAAGACTTACACACTGAAAACTATTTTGATAGAGATTGCATTAAAGCTGTAGATTACTTTGGGTAGTATTGACATCTTAATAATATTAAGTTTTCCAATCCATGAACATGGAATGTCTTTTGATTTATTTGTGTCTTTTAAAATTTCTTTCAGCAACTCAGTCTTTCACCACTGAGTATGATGTTTGCTGTGGGATTTTCATATATGATCTTTATTATACTAAGGCAATTTCCTTCTTCTCCTAGTTTTGTGAGTGCATTCTCTTAATTAAAAAATAAAATTAAACTCTTGTGGCTGGGCGCAGTGGCTCACACCTGTAGTCTCAGCACTTTGGAGAAGCCACAACGGGTGGATCGCCTGAGGCCAGGAGTTTGAGACCAGCTTGGGCAACATGGTGAAACCCCATCTCTACTAAAAAATACAAAAATTAGCCAGATGTGGTAGCATATGACTGTAGTCCTAGCCACTTGGGAGGCTGAGACATGAGAATTGCCAGAATCGAGGAGATGGAGGTTGCAGTGAGCAAGATCACACCATTGCACTCCAGCCTGGATGACAGAGTAAGACCCTGTCTCAATCAGTCAATCAATCAAGAAAGTCGTCTTGCATTAGGAAACCAAGATGAAGCATCTGACTTGATACAACATCTGTTAGTAGGTGATGCCAGATGACAGAGCATCTGATACTGGTCAGGGTGGGGTGGCGTTTGTTGAGGGGCAGGACTGGTGATAGAGTGCCTTTGTGCAGCATCCCCCTATAACCCATCTTCCATGTAGAAGTCCGCCAGTGGCAAATTCCTGAATGACCTTTGAAAAAAAATTTCATCATGCATTATTTATTTGTTATACTTTAAGTTCTGGGGTACATGTGCAGAACGTGTAGATTTGTTACACAGGTGTTCACATGCCATGGTGGTTTGCTCAATCCATCACCCCGTCATTTACATTAGGTATTTCACCTAATGCTATCCCTCCCCCAATCCCCCCCCCCACCCTCTGCTGTCCCTCCCCTAGCTCTTCACCCCCTGAAAGGCCCCCGGTGTGTGATGTTCCCCTCACTGTGTCCGTGTGGTCTCATTGTTTAACTTCCACTTATGAGTGAGAACATGTGGTATTTGGCTTTCTGTTCTTCTGTCAGTTTGCTGAGAATAATGGTCTCCAGCTTCATCCATGTCCCTGCAAGGGACATGAACTCATTCTGTTTTATGGCTGCATAATATTCCATGGAGTATATGTGCCACATTTTCTTTATCCAGTTTATCATTGATGGTCATTTGGGTTGGTTCCAAGCCTTTGCTATAGTGAACAGTGAGTGCCACAATAAATATACATGTGCATGTGTCTTTATGATGGAATGATTTATAATCCTTTAGATATATACCCAGTAATGGAATTGGGTCAAATGGTATTTCAATTCCTAGATCCCTGAGGAATCGCCACACTATCTTCCACAATGGTTGAACTAATTTATACTCCCACCAACAGTGTAAAAGTGTTCCTATTTCTCCACATCCTTTCCAGCATCTGTTGTCTCCTAATTTTTTTCATTAAAAAAAATTATTTATTATACTTTCAGTTCTGGGGTACATGTGCATATTGTGCAGGTTTGTTACATAGGTATACACGTGCCATGGTGGTGGTTTGCTGGATCCATTGCCCCATCATCTACTTTAGGTATTTCTCCAAATGCTATCCCTCCCCAATCCCCTCATCCCCTGCTCTTCCTCTCCTGGCCCCCTAACTCCCAGGACCCGGTGTGTGATGTTCATGTGTCCGTGTGTTCTCATTGTTCAACACCCACTTATGAGTGAGAACATGTGCTGTTTGGTTTTCTGTTCTTATGTCAGTTTACTGAGAAGGATGGTTTCCAGATTTATCCATATCACTGCAAAGGACATGAACTCATCCTTTTTTATGGCTGCACAGTATTGCATGGTGTATATACACCACATTGTCTTTATCGAGTCTATCACTGATGGGCATTAGGGTTGGTTTCAAGTCTTTGCTGTTGTGAACAGTGCCACGATAAACATACGTGTGCACGTGTCTTTATAACAGAATGATTCATAATCCTTTCAGTATAGATCCAGTAACGAGATTGCTGGTTCAAATGGTGTTCTAGTTCTAGATCCTTGAGGAATCACCACACTGTCTTCCACAATGGTTGAATTAATTTACACTCCCAGCAACAGGGTAAAAGCATTCCTATTTCTCCACATTCTCTCCAGCATCTGTTGTCTCCAGATTTTTTAATGATTGCCGTTCTAACTGGCGTGAGGTGGTATTTCAACGTGGTTTTGATTTGCATTTCTCTAATGACCAGTGATGATGAGCATTTTTTCAGATGTTTGTTGGCTGCATAAATGTCGTCTTTTGAAAAATGTCTGTTCATATGCTTTGCCCACTTTTTGATGGGATTGTTTTTTTCCTTGTAGGTTTGTTTAAGTTCTCCATAGATTCTGGATATTAGCCCTTTGTCAGATGGGTAGATCGCAAAAATTTTTTCCCATTCTGTTGATTGCCAGTTCACTGTATTGATAATTTCTTTTGCTGTGTAGAAGCTCTTAAGTTTAATTAGATCTCATATGTCTATTTTGGCTTTTGTTGCCATTGCTTTTGGTGTTTTAGTCATGAAGTCCTTGCCCATGCCTATGTCCTGAATGGTATTGCCTAGGTTTTCTAGAGTTTTTAATGGTGTTAGGCCTCATGTTTAAATCTTTAATCCATCTAGAGTTAATTTTTGTGTAAGATGTAAGGAAGGGATCCAGTTTCAGCTTTCTGCATGTGGCTAGCCAGTTTGCCCAACACTGTTTATTAAATAGGGAATCCTTTCTCCATTGCCTGTTTTTGTCAGGTTTGTCAAAGATGAGACAGTTGTAGCTTTGCAGCATGCTTTTTGAGGCCTCTGTTCTGTTCCATTGACCTGTATCTCTGTTTTAGTACCAGTACCATGCTGTTTTGATTACTGTAGCCTTGTAACATAGTTTGAAGTCAGGTAGCGTGATGCGTCAGCTTTATTTGTTTGTTTGTTTTGCTTAGAATTGTCTTGGCTATGTGTGCTCTTTTTTTGGTTCCATATGAAGTTTAAGGTGTTTTTTTTTTTTTTTTTTTCCAATTCTATGAAGAAAGTCATTGGTAGCTTGATGGGGATAGCATTGAATCTATAAATTACTTTGGGCAGTATGGCCATTTTCACAATATTGATTCTTCCTAACCATGAGCATGGAATGTTTTTCCATCTGTTTGTGTCCTCTCTTATTTCCCTGAGCAGTGGTTTATAGTTCTCCTTGAAGAGGTCCTTCATATCCCTTGTTAGTTATATTCCTAGGTATTTTATTCTCTTTGTAGCAATTGTGAATGGGAGTTCACTCATGGTTTGGCTCTCTGTTTGCCTATTATTGGTGTATAAGAATGCTTGTGATTTTTGCACATTGATTTTGTCTCCTGTTGCTTATCAACTTAAGAAGATTTTGGGCTGAGACAACGGGATCTTCTAAATATACAATCATGTCATTGGCAAACAGGGACAATTTGAATTCTTCCTATTCGAATGCACTTTATTTCTTTCTCTTTCCTGATGGCCCTAGCCAGAACTTCCAATACTGTGTTGAATAGCAGTGGTGAGAGAGGGGATCCTTGTCTTGTGCCAGTTTTCAAGGAGAATTCTTCCAGTTTTTGCCCATTCAGTATGATATTAGCTGTGGGTTTGTCATAAATAGCTCTTATTATTTTGAGATACGATCCATTGATACCTAGTTTATTGAGAGTTATTAGAATAAAGCACTGAATTTTATCAACAGCCTTCTTTGCATCTATTGAGATAATAATGTGGTTTTTGTCTTTGGTTCTGTTTATGTGATGGATTACATTCATAGATTTGCGGAGGTTGAGCCAGCCTTGCATCCCCGGGATGAAGCCAACTTGATTGTGATGAATAAGCTTTTTGATGTGCTGTTGGATTCGGTTTGCCAGTATTTTATTGAAGATTTTTGCATCGGTGTTCATCATGGATATTGGCCTGAAATTTTCTTTTATAGTTGTGTCTCTGCCAGGTTTTGGTATCAGGATGATGTTGGTCTCATAAAATGAGTTAGGGAGGATTCCTCTTGTGCTGTTTGGAATAGTTTTAGAAGGAATGGTACCAGCTCTTCTTTGTACCTCTGTTAGAATTTGACTATGAACCCATCTGGTCCTGGACTTTTTTTTTTTTTATTGACAACCAAAAAGCAAGCAATTTATTTTTAGGGAACAAGGAGAGTGTCAATCTTAATAACAAAAGAGAGAGGCTCTCTAAAAGAAAATTTTATTTTTTTGGGAAGAAGACATTGCAATGGGTATATGTATGCCATAACAAACTATCTGCATATTCAGGGAGGTAAAGGAAGACAGTGGTTTTAAGGAAAAGTAAGAAGGATTACATAATTGTTTTGCAATAACGATCATTGGCTACAAGGGTCAGTAACAAGGGTGACACCACTATGTGTTTGGACAGGCATTTGCTGGCAGATGTCCTTGTAGAGGTTTTTTTTTTTTTAGATTTTACTTTAAGTTATGAGGTACATGTGCAGATCTTGCAGGATTGTTGCATAGGTATATACATGCCGTGGTGGTTTGCTACTTCCACCCTGCTCCGTAACCTACATTAGGTTTTTCTCCTGATGTTATCCCTCCCCAATGTACCCACCTCCCCAATCAACCCACTCTCTGCTATCCCTCCCCTAACCCCCCATCCCCTGACAGACCCCACTGTGTGATGTTCCCTCACGGTGTTCATGTGTTCTCATTGTTCAATACCCACTTAAGAGTGAGAACATGCAGTCTTTGGTTTTCTGTTTTTGTGTCAGTTTGCTGAGAATGATGGTTTCCAGATTCATCGATGTCCCTGCAAAGGACATGAACTCATCCTGTTTTATGGCTGCATAGTATTCCATGGTGTATATGTGCCAGATTTTCTTTACCAAGTCTGTCATTGATGGGCATTAGGGTTGGTTCCAAGCCTTTGCTATTGTAAACAGTGCCACAGTGAACATACGTGTGCATGTGTCTTTATAATACAACGATTTATAATCCTTTGGGTATATACCCAGTAATGAGATTGCGGGGGTCAAATGGTATTTCTATTTCTAGATCCTTGAGGAATCGCCACACTATCTTCCACAATGGTTGAACTAATTTATACTCTCCCCAACAGTGTAAAAGTGATCCGATTTCTCCATATACTCTCGAGCATCTGTTGTCTCCAGATTTTTTAATGATTGCCATTCTAACTTGTATGAGATGGTATTTCAACGTGGTTTTGATTTGCATTTCTCTAATGACCAGTGATGATGAACAGTTTTTCATATGTTTGTTGGCTGCATACATGTCTTCTTTTGAAAAGTGTCTGTTCATATCCTTTGCTCACTTTTTGATGGGGTTGTTTGTTTTCTTCTTGTAAATTTGTTTTAGTTCTTTTTATTTCCTTTGGTATTATTGTCATCTTTTTTTCTTTGCATTTTTTAAAATTGCATTTTAGGTTTTGGGGTACATGTGAAGAACATGCAAGATTGTTGCATAGGTACACACATGGCAGTGTGATTTGCTGCCTTCCTCCCCATCACCTATATCTGGCATTTCTCCCCCCTGCTATCTCTCCGCAACTCCCCACCCCCTGCTGTCCCTCCCCTATTTCCCCCCGACAGACCCCAGTGTGTGATGCTCCCCCTCCCTGTGTCCATGTGTTCTCATTGTTCAACACCCGCCTGTGAGTGAGAATATGTGGTGTTTGATTTTCTGTTCTTGTGTCAGTTTGCTGAGAATGATGGTTTCCAGGTTCATCCATGTCCCTACAAAGGACATGAACTCATCGTTTTTGATGGTTGCATAATATTCCATGGTGTATATGTGCCACATTTTCCCTGTCCAGTCTATCATCGATGGGCAATTGGGTTGGTTCCAGGTCTTTGCTATTGTAAACTGTGCTGCAGTGAACATTCGTGTGCATGTGTCCTTATAGTAGAACGATTTATAATCCTTTGGATATATACCCAGTAACGGGATTGCTGGGTCAAATGGAGTTTCTATTTCTAGGTCCTTGAGGAATCGCCACACTGTCTTCCACAATGGTTGAACTAATTTACACTCCCACCAACAGTGTAAAACTGATTCTATTTCTCCACATCCTCTCCAGCATGCGTTGTCTTCAGATTTTTTAATGATTGCCATTCTAACTGGTATGAGATGGTATCTCAATGTAGTTTTGATTTGCATTTCTCTAATGACCAGTGATGATGAGCATTTTTTCATATGTTTGTTGGCCTCATACATGTCTTCTTTTGTAAAGTGTCTGTTCATATCCTTTGCCCACTTTTGAATGGACTTGTTTGTTTTTTTCTTGTAAATCTGTTTTAGTTCTTTGTAGGTTCTGGATATTAGCCCTTTGTCAGATGGGTAGACTGCAAAAATTTTTTCCCATACTGTTGGTTGCTGATTCACTCTAATGACAGTTTCTTTTGCCGTGCAGAGGCTGTGGAGTTTGATTAGGTCCCATTTGTCTATTTTGGCTTTTGTTGCCAATGCTTTTGGTGTTTTGGTCATGAAGTCCTTGCCTACGCCTGTGTCCTGAATGGTTTTGCCTAGGTTTTCTTCTAGGGTTTTTATGGTGTTAGGTCTTATGTTTAAGTCTTTAATCCATCTGGAGTTAATTTTAGTGTAAGGTGTCAGGAAGGGGTCCAGTTTCTGCTTTCTGCACATGGCTAGCCAGTTTTCCCAACACCATTTATTAAACAGGGACTCCTTTCCACATTGCTTGTTTTTGTCAGGTTTGTCAAAGATCAGATGGTTGTAGATGTGTTGTGTTGCCTCCGAGGCCTCTGTTCTGTTCCATTGGTCTATATCTCTGTTTTGGTACCAGTACCATGCTGTTTGATTACAGTAGCCTTGTAGTATAGTTTGAAGTCCTGTAGTGTGATGCCTCCCACTTTGTTCTTTTTGCTTAGAATTGACTTGGCTATGTGGGCTCTCTTTTGGTTCCATATGAAGTTTAAGGTGGTTTTTTCCAGTTCTGTGAAGAGTCATTCATAACTTGATGGGGATAGCGTTGAATCTGTAAATTACTTTGGGCAGTATGGCCATTTTCACGATATTGATTCTTCCTAACCATGAACATGGAATGTTTCTCCATGTGTTTGTGTCCTCGCTTATTTCGTTGAGCAGTGGTTTGTAGTTCTCCTGGAAGAGGTCCTTTACATTCCTTGTTAGTTGTATTCCTAGGTATTTTATTCTCTTTGTAGCAATTGTGAATGGCAGTTTGTTCTTGATTTGGCTCTCTTTAAGTCTGTTATTGGTGTATAGGAATGCTTGTGATTTTTGCACATTGATTTTGTATCCCGAGACTTTGCTGAAGTTGCTATCAGTTTCAGCAGATTTTGGGCTGAGATGATGGGGTCTTCTAGATATACAATCATGTTGTCTGCAAATAGAGACAATTTGACTTCCTCCTTTCCTATTTGAATACCCTTTATTTCTTTTTCTTGCCTGATTGCTCTGGCTAGAACTTCCAGTACTATATTGAATAGGAGTGGTGAGAGAGGCCATCCTTGTCTAGTGCCAGATTCCAAAGGGAATGCTTCCAGTTTTTGCCCATTCAGTGTGATATTGGCCATTGGTTTGTGGTAAATAGCTTTTATTATTTTGAGATACGTTCTGTCAATACCTAGTTTATTGAGGGATTTTAGCATAAAGGGCGGTTGAATTTTGTCAAAGGCCTTCTCTGCATCTATTGTGATAATCATGTGGTTTTTGTCTTTGGTTCTGTTTATGTGGTGAATTAGGTTTATAGACTTCTGTGTGTTGAACCAGCCTTGCATCCCTGGGATGAATCCTACTTGATCATGGTGGATAAGCTTTTTGATGTGCTGTTGCAATTGGTTTGCCAGTGTTTTATTGAAGATTTTTGCATCTATGTTCATCATGGATATTGGCCGGAAGTTTTCTTTTCTTGCTGAGTCTCTGCCGGGTTTTGGTATCAGGATGAGGTTGGTCTCATAAAATGATTTGGGAAGGATTCCCTCTTTTTGTATCGTTTGGAATAGTTTCAGAAGGAGTGGTACCAGATCTTTTTTGTATGTCTGGTAGAATTCGGCTGTGAACCGTCTGGACCTGGGCTTTTTTGGGTGGTAGGCTCTTAATTGCTGCCTCAACTTCAGACCTTGTTATTGGTGTATTCAGGGTTTCGAGTTCGTCCTGGTTTAGACTTGGGAGGATGCAAGTGTCAAGGAATTTATCTATTTCTTCCAGGTTCACTAGTTTATGTGCATAGAGTTGTTTGTAATAATCTCTGATGATGGTGTGAATTTCTGTGGAATCTGTGGTGATATCCCCTTTATCGTTTTTTATTGCCTCTATTTGATTATTCTCTCTTTAATTTTTATTAATCTGGCTAGTGGTCTATTTTGTTGATCTTTTTGAAAGACCAGCTCCTGGATTTATTGATTTTTTGAAGGGTTTTTTGTGTCTCTATTTCCTTCAGTTCTGCTCTGATCTTAGTTATTTCTTGTCTTCTACTAGGTTTTGAGTTTTTTTGATCTTGCTCCTCTCGCTCTTTCAATTTTGACGATAGGGTGTCAATTTTAGATCTCTCCTTGCTTCTCATGTGGGCATTTATTGCTATATATTTTCCTCTAGACACAGCTTTAAATGTGTCCCAGAGATTCTGGTACGTTGTGTCTTCTTCATTCTCATTGGTTTCGAAGAACATCTTTATTTCTGCCTTCATTTCATTGTTTATCCAGTCAACACTCAAGAGCCAGTTGATCAGTTTCCATGAAGCTGTGTGGTTCTGAGTTAGTTTCTGAACTCTGAGTTCTAACTTGATTGCACTGTGATCTGAGAGACTGTTTGTTATGATTTCCGTTCTTTTGCATTTGCCAAGGAATGATTTACTTCCAATTATGTGGTCAATTTTAGAGTACGTGTGATGTGGTGCTGAGAAGAATGTATATTCTGTGGATTTAGGGTGGAGAGTTCTGTAAATGTCTATTAGGTTTGCTTGGTCCAGGTCTGAGTTCAAGTCCTGGATATCCTTGTTAATTTTCTGTCTTCTTGATCTGTCTAATATTGACAATGGGGTGTTAAAGTCTCCCACTATTATTGTGTGGGAGTCTAAGTCTTTCTGTAAGTCATTAAGAACTTGCCTTATGTATCTGGGTGCTCCTGTATTGGGTGTGTTTATGTTTAGGATCATTAGCTCTTCTTGTTGCATTGATCTTTTTACCATTATGTAATGTCCTTCTTTGTCTCTTTTGATCTTTGTTGGTTTAAAGTCTATTTTATCAGAGACGAGAATTGCAACTCCTGCTTTTTTTGCTCTCCATTTGCTTGGTAAATCTTCCTCCATCCCTTTATTTTGAGCCTTTGTGCATCCTTGCATGTGAGATGGGTTTCCTGGATATAGCACACGGAAGGGTTTTCGCTTTTTTATCCAATTTGCCAGTCTGTGTCTTTTGATTGGGGCATTTAGTCCATTTACATTTAGGGTTAATATTGTTATGTGTGAATTTGATCCTGCCATTTTGATGCTAGCTGGCTGTTTTGCCCTTTAGTTGATGCAGTTTCTTCATTGTGTTGATGCTCTTTACTGTTTGGTATGTTTTTGGAGTGGCTGGTACTGTTTGTTCCTTTCTATGTTTTGTGCCTCTTTCAGGAGCTCTTGTAAAGCAGGACTGGTGGTGATGAAATCTCTGAGTACTTGCTTGTTCGCAAAGGGTTTTATTTTTCCTTCACTTTATGAAGCTTAGTTTGGCTGGATATGAAATTCTGGGTTGCAAGTTCTTTTCTTTAAGGATGTTGAATATTGGCCCCCACTCTCTTCTGGCTTGTAGGGTTTTTGCTGAGAGATCCACTGTGAGTCTGATGGGCTTCCCTTTGTGGGTAACCCGACCTTTTTCTCTGGCTGCCCTTAGCATTTTCTCCTTCATTTCAACCCCTGTGAATCTGACGATTATGTGCCTTGGAGTTGCTCTTCTTAAGGAATATCTTTGTGGTGTTCTCCGTACTTCCTGGACTTGAATATTGGCCTGCCTTGCTAGGTTGGGGAAGTTTTCCTGGATAATATCCTGAAGAGTATTTTCCCGCTTGGATTCATTCTGTCTGTCACATTCAGGTACACCTATCAAATGTAGATTAGGTCTTTTCACATAGTCCCATGTTTCTTAGAGACTTTGTTCATTCCTTTTTACCCCTTTTTCTCTAATCTTGCCTTCTCGTTTTATTTCATTGAGTTGATCTTCGACCTCTGATATCCTTTCTTCTGCTTGGTCAATTCGGCTGTTGAAACTTGTGTATGCTTCGCAAAGTTCTCGTGTTGTATTTTTCAGGTCCATCAATTCACTTATATTCTTCTGTAAGTTGTTTATTCTCGTTAGCATTTCATCAAATCTTTTTTGAAGGTTCTTGGTTTCTTTGCATTGGGTTAGAACATGTTCTTTTACCTCACAGAAGTTTTCTTATTACCCACCTTCTGAAGCCTGATTCTGTCAATTCATCACACTCATTCTCAATCCAGACTTTTTCCCTTGCTGGTGAAGAATTGTGATCCCTTGTAGGAGGAGAGGCATTTTGGTTTCGGGTGTTTTCATCCTTTTTGTGCTGGTTTCTTCCCATCTTTGTGTATTTATCCACCTGTCGTGTTTGTAGTTGTTGACTTTCAGATTGGGTCTCTGAGTGGACGTCCAGTTTGTTGATGATGAAGTTATTTCTTTCTGTTTCTTAGTTTTCCTTCTACCAGTCAGGCCCCTCTGCTGTAGGACTGCTGAGGTCCACTCCAGGCCCTGCTTGCCTGGGGGATCACCTGCAGCGGCTGCAGAACAGTAAGGGTTGCTGCCAGTTTCTTCTGCTCTCTTTGTCCGAGAAGGATACCCACCAGATGTCAGTCTGAGCTCTCCTTTATGAGGTGAGTCTTTGGATATATGGGGGTCAGGGAGCTACTTGAGGAGACAGTCTGTCTTCTATAGGAGCTCAGGTGCTAAGCTGTGAGCTCCGTTGTTCATTCAGAGCTGCTGGGCAGGTACGTTTAAGTCTGCTGCAGCAGAACTCATAAACCCCCTTTTTTTCCCAGATGCTCTGTCCTGGGGAGTTAGGGCTTTATTTATGAGTTTCTGTTGTGCTGCTGCCTTTTTTCAGGGCTGCCCTGCCCAGCGAGGAGGCAGCCTAGTCACTGTCTGCTTGCAGAGGCTTTGCTCAGCTGCTGTGGCCTCTGCCCAGCTGCCATGTGAACTTTCCTGCAGTCCTGTTTATATGGGCGTAGTTAGAACTGCCTCCGCAATGGTGGCCCACCTCAATAATGGCAGACTCTCTCTGTAATGGCGGGCTGCCTCGGCAATGGTGGGCTGCCTCGGCAATGGCAAACTACCTCTGTAGTGGTAGACTGCCTCGGTCATGGTGGACGCCCCTCCCCCACAGAGCTGGACCATCCTGGGTTCAGCTGTGCTTGCTGTGAAACTCTCAATCCAGAGCGTTTATGATTGCTGTTTTTTTGTGGGGGGTGAGACCAGCTGAGCCTGATCATCTGGCTCCCTGCCTCAGAGCCTTTTTTTCAGTTGAATGGTCGACTGTCTCCCAGGTGTTCCAGTCGCCCTGTTGAAAAGGCACCGGGATCTGTGTGAGTTCCTGTGCGGCAACCCACTGCGCCTGCTGAAACAGCGACGCTGAGATTCATGGCATTTTTTTTGCCCAGGAATCTCGTGGCCTGGCTCCCCTGTTTCAGTCCCCTTTTTAATCAGATGAATGGGCGACTTGCCTTCCCAGAGCTCCAATCGCCAGCTAAAACGACGCCTGGACCCATGTATTTTGTACAGAGAACAGCCGCGCCGGGCACCGGCAGAATAGCCACGCCGGCAAAAACAGCCACGCCGGCCAAAATAGCCACGCCGGCCAAACCAGCCATGCTGGCGACCCATGGGGCTCCTCCGCCTGGGAATCTCCTGGTCTGTGGGCAATAAAAATTCATCTGGAAATGCGGCATCCACTGCCCTCTGCACTTTCACTGGGAGCTGTAATCCTGAGCTGCTCCTAATCGGCCATCTTGGATCCCTCTCTCCAGTTCTTTGTAGATTCTGGAAATTAGCCCTTTGTCAGATGGGTAGCTTGCAAAAATATTTTCCCATTCTGTTGGTGGCTGGTTCACTCTAATGATTGTTGCTTTTGCTGTGCAGAAATTTAATTAGATTCCATTTATTTATTTTGGCTTTTGTTGCCATTGCTTTTGGTGTTTTAGCTTTCTGCACATGGCTAGCCAGTTTTCCCAACACCATTTATTAAACAGGAAATCTTTTTCTCATTGCTTGTTTTTGTCAGATTTGTCAAAGATCAAATGGTTGTAGATGTGTGGTGTTACTTCTGAGGCCTCTGTTCTGTTCCATTGGTCTATATCTCTGTTTTGGTACCAGTTCCATGCTGTTTTGATTACTATAGCCTTGTAGTATAGTTTGAAGTCACATAGCATGATGCCTCCACATTTGTTCTTTTTGCTAAGGATTGTCTTGGCTATGCAGGCTCTTTTTTGGTTCCATATGAAATTTAAGGTGGTTTTTTCCAGTTCTGTGAAGAAAGTCAGTGCACTTCAGTGTAGGTGACAAAGCAAAACAAAAACAAAACAAAATAAAACTAAACTAAAAGTAGAACTACCATTTGATCCAGCAATCTGCTACTAGGTAGCTACCCATAGGAAAAGATACTTGCACACACATGTTTACTGCAGCAGAATTCACAATTGCAAAAATATGGAATCAGCCCAAAATCCCATCAGTTAACACGTGGATTAAAAAAATGTGGTACAAATGTACTATGGAATACTAATCAGCCTTAAAAAGGAATGAAATAATGGCATTTGGAGCAACCTGGATGAAGCTGGAGACCATTTTTCTAAGTGAAATAACTCAGGAATGGAAAACTAATCATCATATATTCTCACTCATAAGTTAGAGCTAAGCTATGAGGATGCAAAGGGGTAAGAATGATACAGTGAACTTTGGGGACTTGGGGAATGAGTGGGAGGTGAGTGAGGGAGGAAAGACTACACATTGGGGGGCAGTGTACACTGCTTGGGTACTGAATGCACTAAAGCCTCAGAAATCACCTACGAAAGAACTTACACATGAAACCAAGCATCCCCTTTCCCCCAAAAACTGCCGCAATAATTTTAAATAAATAAATAAATAAATAAAAGTGAAAAGAGAGAAATGACATTAGTGTTGAGAGACAATCTATTCATGGATGTACAAAGGCTGAAACTTGTGGGAAATCCACATGAAATAAACATTCTGAGTGCTAAAACAAAACCTAATGACTCAGTTTTCTTAAGAGCAAAATTGCGAAAAGTGACATTAATGCCCATCCTAGAAGAATAAAATACACATTGCCTTTACTGATATGAGTAAATTACTTATTTTTCCTTGAAAGAGTATCTAAGCCTATTGTGTTCATTTTCACACTGATCAAACAGAGCACCCTCCTGTCAACAGGTATCTGCAGTTTTCACGACCTGGCAGAAATTCTGTCTTTTCCTTTTTTTTTTTTTTTTTTTTTTTTTGAGGCAGAGTCTTGCTTTGTTGCCCAGGCTAAAGTTGCAGTGGTGCAATCTTGGCTCACTTTAACCTCTGCCTCCCAGGTTCAAGTGATTCTCCTACCTCACCCTCCTGAGAACCTGAAACTACAGGCATATGCCACAGTGCCCCGCTATTTTTTTTGCATTTTTAGTAGAGGTGATTCTACAGGCACATGCCACCGTGTAAGCCATGATAGTCTCGATCTCCTGACTTGGTGATCCGTGTGCCCCCGGCCTCCCAAAGTGCTGGGGTTACAGCTGTGAGCCACCACGCCTGGCCTCTATCCTCTACCTTTAACAGTCAGGCACCAGAGTAGAGGCAGCTGCTAGGCTCCTCTGCGCAGAGCCAAGTGACTGTCACCATCAGTGGGAAGGATGAAAGCTTGAGATTCCCCTGGTCTCTGAGATCTTCTGGGTGCTGCCCTCCCCCCACTGCAACTGCACCCCGTAACATCCCCCCGAGTCAGCGAGACACCCGCCTGATCCGTGCAGGATTCTATGGCCAGCGGGTGCCAGCACGTGATGCTTTGTGCGCTTTCTGGCGTCCTGAGGCCAACGGTCACGGTCACCAAGCTCTGCACACTTGGCACCGGCCGCGGACTTCGGAAACTTGTGGAAGCCGAATTTCTAAGGAAAGGTCCCGATGGCTACACTGCTGTCATGGGCAGCTATCTGAGCTGGTTCCTGGGCTGGCCCCGGGCCAGGCTGCCACCCCGAGCCCAGAAGCCCCGGGCCCTGCGGTCCAGACCCGTCCTCCGCTCCCAGGTCCAGGACCGCTGCAAAGTCGTCTATGCCCATAGGGCGCGCTGGGTCCGCACCCTGCTCCTCCCCCACGGCTCCTCCAGGCTGGGACTATGCCCGCATCCGGAGGTGCTTTCCCAACAGGCCACCGCTCCTGAGCTTCATTGGGCCGGACTCTTCCGAGGCTCCCCTGGCCTACATGAAACGGTGGCTTTGGAATGCCCGGCACCCGCGGCCCGTCTGCAGCCTGGTGACCGTGAAAATCGCCCCGCCGGAGCACAGAGGGGAGCCTTGACAAGCCTCACCTGCCCCGGAGCGCCCAGATCCCTGTGCCAGGGAGACGGTGCTCAAGGCCCTCAGCCAGTGCAGCAAGGGAAAAAGGAAATTCACCGAGCCACTCTGGTTTGAGGCCCCGGACACCAAGCGGAGGAAGCAGAGCCTGGCACCCAGGCCTTCTGCCTTCAAGCCCGTCAGGAGACATGGAGAGGTTCCCGCCTTTGTGCCCAGGCCTGGGCCGCTGAGAAGCCTCTGCTCTCCCGCAGCAGTGTCTTCGGGGAGATTCGGCCTTCCCTCAGCCCGCCGCCCGCCCTACCGCAGGAAGTACGCCGTCCAGAGCCCAGTCACAGCGGCCACCGCCGGAGCTCTAGGAGCAGGTGCAGCAACGTCTCCGTGTCTTGGGCCTTCCTACCACACAAGGAGCCGCCCCAGGGTGGGGACCATGCACCTCTGAGCATACCCAGACTGCAGTCCGGCTCAGAGTCAGGGCCCTGCCCCCTTCTCCTGAGCCTCCAGACTCCTTCACCCTACTGACCCCTGTTTCACCCCCCACAGGAGCCACTGAGCCCACCAGGGCACTTGCCACGGCTTCAGCTGACCACTCTGCCAACCCCAGCCCCACCTCTCCTTAGCCTGCGGAGCCCCCACTGAAGAGACCTTGTTGCTCTCAAAACCCCTCCCTTTCCCCTGCCCACCCACTTCTGCCTTCTCCCTGGGAACAGGAGGCAGCCGTATCCTCCATTTTCTCAGTTTGTTTAGTAAATATTGGTTCTTCTTTTAAATAATAGTGCCTTTATTATTTAAAAAAATAATAGAAATCAGTTGCATATCCTTATGCAAGGAAAGAAGGAAAAATTCAAGCCACACTTCACACTATATACAAAAATTAACTCAAGTGGATCTTAAACTTAAATGTAAAACCTGCAAATTTATATCTTTCAGAGAACGGGAAAAAATTTTGTGACTTTGAGTCATGCAAATCTTTCTTTCTTTCTTTTTAAATTATACTTTAAGTTCTGGGGTACATATGCAGATCTTGCAGGATTGTTGCATAGGTACACACATGCCATGGTGGTTTGCTGCCTTGATGCCCCTCATCACCTACATTAGGCATTTTTTCCAATGTTATTCCTCCCCAGCCTCCCTGCCTGCCACTCCCAACAGACTAGCTATCCCTCCCCTAGCCCCCACCCCACAACAGACCCCAGTGTGTGATGTTTGCCTCCTTGTGCCCATGTGTTCTCATTGTGCAATACCACCCTATGAGTGAGAACACGCAGTGTTTGGTTTTCTGTTCTTGTGTCAGTTTGCTGAGAATAATGGTCTCCAGATTCATCCATGTCTCTGCAAAGGACATGAACTCATTCTTTTTATGGCTGCATAGTGTTCCATGGTGTATGTGTCACATTTTCTTTACCCAGTCTGTCATTGATGGGCATTAGGGTTGGTTCTAAGTCTTTGCTATTGTAAACAGTGCTGCAGTGAACATGTGTGCAGGTGTCTTTATAATAGAATGATTTATAATCCTTTGGGTATATACACAGTAATGGGATTGCTGGGTCAAATGGTATTTCTATTTCTAGATCCTTGAGGAATTGCCACACTGTCTTCCACAAGGGTTGAACTAATTTACAGTCCCACCAACAGTGTAAAAGTTTTCCTATTTCTCTGTATCCTCTCCAGCATCTATTGTCCCCAGATTTTTTAATGATCATCATTCTAACTGGCGTGAGATGGTATCTCAATTTGTTTTTAATTAGCATTTCTCTAACGACCAGTGATGATGAGCATTCTTTCTTATGTTTGTTGGCTGTATAAATGTCTTCTTTTGAAAAGCGTCTGTTCATATCCTTTGCCCACTTTTGGATGGGGTTATTTTTTTCTTGTAAATATGCTTTAATTCTTTGTAGATTCTAGAAATCAGCCCTTTGTCAGATAGGTAGCTTGCAAAAATATTTTCCCATTCTGTTGGTTGCTGGTTCATTCTAATGATTTTTTCTTTTGCTGTGCAGAAACTCTTAAGTTTGATTAGATCAGATTTGTCTGTTTTGGCTTTTGTTGCCATTGCTTTTGGTGTTTTCGTCATGAAGTCATTGCCCATAGTTATGTCCTGAATGGTATTACCTAGATTTTCTTCTAGAGTTTTTATGGTGTTAGGTCTTCTGTTTGAATTTTTAATCCATCTAGAGTTAATTTTTGTGTAAGGTGTAAGGAAGGGGTCCAGTTTCAGCTTTCTGCACATGGCTAGCCAGTTTTCCCACCATCATTTATTAAACAGGGAATCCTTTCCTCATTGTTTGCTTTTGTTAGGTTTGTCAAAGATCAGATGGTTGTAGATATGTGGTGTTACTTCTGAGGCCTCTGTTCTGTTGCATTAGTCTATGTGTCTGTTTTGGTACCAGTACCACGCTGTTTTGATTACTGTAGCCTTGTAGTATAGTTTGAAGCCAGGTAGCATGATGCTTCCAGCTTTGCTCTTTTTGCTTAGGATTGTCTTGGTTATGTAGGCTCTTTTTTGGTTCCATATGAAGTTTAAGGTGGGTTTTTCCAGTTCTATGAAGAAGGTCAATGATAGCTTGATGGAGATAGCATTGAATCTATAAATTACTTTGGGCAGTAAGACCATTTTCATGATATTGATTCTAATCATGAGCATGGAATGTTTTTCCATCTGTTTGTGTCCTCTCTTACTTCCTTGAGCAGTGGTTTGTAGTTCTTTTTGAAGAGGCCCTTCACATCCTTTGTTAGTTGTATTCCTAGGTATTTTACTCTCTTTGTAGCAGTTATGAATGGGAGTTCACTCATGAGTTGGCTCTCTGTTTATTATTAGTGTATAGGAATGCTTGCGATTTTTGCACATTGATTTTGTATCCTGAGACTTTGCTGAAGTTGCTTGTCAGCTTAAAGAGGTTTTGGGCTGAGACGATGGTGTCTTCTAAATATACAATCGTGTTGTCTGCAAATAGAGACAGTTTGACTTCCTCGTTTCCTAATTGAATACCCTTTATTTCTTTCTCTTCCCATATTATGTTGAATAGGAGTGGTGAGAGAAGGCATCCTTGTCTTGTGCCAGTTTTCAAAAGGAATGCTTCCAGTTTTTAAACATTCAGTATGATATTGGCTGTGAATTTGTCATAAATAGCTGTTATTATTTTGAGATACATTCCTTCGACACCTAGTTTATTGAGAGTTTTTAGTATAAAGGGCTGTTGAATTTTGTCAAAGGCCTTCTTTGCTGAGATAATCATGTGGTTTTTGTCTTTGGTTCTGTTTATGTGATGGATTACATTTATAGATTTGCGGATGTTAAACCGGCCTTGCATCCTAGGGATGAAGCTGACTTGGTCGTGATGGATCAGCTTTTTGATGTGCTGTTGCAATTGATTTGCCAGTATTTTATTGAGGATTTTTGCATCAGTATTCATTATGGATATTGGCCTGAAATTTTCTTTTTTAATTGTGTCTTTGCCAGTTTTTGGATTAGGATGATGTTGGTCTCATAAAATATGTTAAGGAGGATTCCCTTTTTTTTATTGTTGGAATAGTTTCAGAAGGAATGGTACTAGCTCCTCCTTGTACCTTTGGTGGAATTCGGCTGTGAACCCGTCTGGTCATGGAGTTTTTTGGTTGGTAGGGTATTAATTGCTGCCTCAATTTCAGACCTTGTTATTGGTCTATTTAGGGATTTAACTTCCTCTTTGTTTAGTCTTGGGAGGGTGTAAGTGTCCAGCAATTTATCCATTTCTTGTAGATTTACTGGTTTATTTGCATAGAGTTGTTTGTAGTAATCTCTGATGGTAGTTTTTATTTCTGTGGGATCAGTGGTGATGTCCCCTTTATCATTTTTTATTGCATCTATTTGATTCTTCTCTCTTTTTATTTAAATTAGTTTGGCTAGTGGTCTATCTTTTCAAAAAAACAGCTCCTGGATTTATTGACTTTTTTGAAGGGTTTTTTGTGTCTCTGTCTCTTTCAATTCTGCTCTGATCTTAGTTATTTCTTGTCTTCTGCTGACTTTTGAATTTGTTTGATCTTGCTCCTCTAGTTCTTTTAATCTTGACATTAGGGTGTTGATGTTAGATCTCTCCTCGCTTCTCTTGTGGACGTTTAGTGGTATAAATTTCCCTCTAGACACTGCTTTAAATGTGTCCCAGAGATTCTGGTACGTTGTGTGTTCATTCTCATTGGTTTTGAAGAATGTCTTTATTTCTGCCTTCATTTCACTTTTTATCCAGAGGTCATTCAGGAGGAGGTTGTTCAGTTTCCATGTAGTTGCACAGTTTTGAGTGAGTTTCTTAATTCTAAGTTCTAATTTGATTGCACTGTGGTCGGAGATACTGTTATGATTTCTGTTCTTTTGCATTTGCTGTGGAGTGTTTTACTTCTAATTATGTGGTCAATTTTAGAATAAGGATAGGTGGTGCTGAGAAGACTGTATATTCTGTAGACTTGGGGTGGAGAGTTCTGTAGATGTCTGTTAGGTCCACTTGGTCCAGATCTGAGTTCAAGTCTGGATATCCTTGTTAATCTTCTGTCTTGTTGACCTGTCTAATATTGACAGTGGCGTGTTAAATTTTCCCACTATTATTGTGTGGGAGTCTAGGTCTCTTTGTAAGTCATTAAGAACTTGCTTTACGTATCTGGGTGCTCCTGTATTGGGTGCACATAAATTTAGGATAGTTAGCTCTTCTTGTTGCATTGATCCCTTTACCATTGTGTAATGCCCTTCTTTGTCTCTTGATCTTTATGGGCTTAAAGTCTGTTTTATCAGAAACTAGGATTGCAACCCCTGCTTTTTTCCTCTCTATTTGCTTGGTAAATATTCCTTCATCCCATTATTTTAAGCCTATGTGTGCCTTTGCATGTAAGACATGCAGAGTTTGCTGAAGCAGAACCGACAACCACCCCTTTTCCCAGGTGTTCTGTTCCAGGAAGGTGGGGTCTTTATTTATAAGTCCCTGATGGACTGCTGCCTTGTTTCCTTTCTGCCCAGCAAGAGGGAGTCTAGTTGACAGTCTGCCTGCAGAGGCATTGCTGAGCTACCGTGGGCTCTGCCCAGTTGCTGTGTAAACTTCCTTGTGACTTTGTTTACACAGGCAAGGTCAAAACCGCCTACCCAAACCTCAGCAATGGCAGACGCCCCTCCCCGAATCAAGCTGTAATGTCCCAGGTCAAGCTCAGACTGCTGTGCTGGCTGCAAGAATTTCAGGCTAGTGGATCTTGGCTTTCTGGTCTTCATGTGGGTGGGACCTGCTGAACCAGATCACTTGACTCCCCTGGCTTCAGCCCCCTTCTCAGGGGAATGAGTGGTTATATCTCGTGGTGTTCTAGATACCACTGGGGTATGAAAAAACAATTGCTGCAGCTAAAACGGCTGCCTAGTTTTGTGCTGGAAACCCAGGGCACTGGTATGGTATGCACCAGAGGGATCTCCTGGTCTGCAGGTTCTGAAGGCTGTGGGAATAGCGCAGTATCTGAGCCCAAGTGCCAGAGTGTCGGAAACATCCCTAATGGCATCCCTTGGCTAGGAGAGGGAGTTACCTGGTCCCTTGCACTTCCCGGATGAGGTGATGCCCCACCCTGCTTTGGTTTGCCCTCCTTGGGTTACACCCACTGTCTAACCAGTCCCAGTGAGATGAACCTGGTATCTAGGTTGGAAATTCGGATATCACTCACCTTCTGGATCACTCTCTCTGGGAACTGTGGACCAAAGCTGTTCCTATTTGGCCATCTTGGTGGAAGTCCCTTGTGGTGCATTTCATATTTCCTGTCACCATTATTTCCATTTTTCTTTTTTCTAAAAAAGAAATTTTTTTTGATACTTTTAGTTATGGAAGTAATATATTTGCTTTACTAAGTGAAGCAACTTGGTACAAAGATCATATGTAGGTAAAATTAGTGATCTAAAGCTCTTTCCAGCACAACTCCCTGAGATAGTCAGTGTTAGCAGCCTGGTACACACCCTTCCAAAACATTCTTGCTCCATCAAATACATGAGTTCATTGTACATACACTGGTATTCTATTCTTATTTGAACAGAATAATATTTTTACTCATTATTTTGTAATTTGCCTTTTCAGTTTAACAATAGGTCATGGACATTCCTGCAAATTAGTAGATACAGATCTAACTGCATCTCTTTTTTCAAGTATCACATACATGGAAATAATATACAGGTTGGGTGTTCTTTGAGGTTCTTTTTCTGTTTTCTTTTACTTTCTCTCTTGTCATCTCTTATCATGCTTGGTAACCCATGTGAATTACTTGGTGTGTATCCTTCTATGTTTTCCTCTATGCCCAGATGACTATATGTGAACATATAAACATATAAGGGGTTGAGAACATTTACTAACTTTTATTAAGTGGTATATTAAACACACTTTTCTGTATCTTAGTTTTCTCATTTAACAAAACTACATAGAAGCATCTCCAATTCAACTGGTGTAGCTTGCATTTATTCTTTTATGGCTACATACTGTTCCATGATATGGACCTCTCATTATTTATGAAACTGTCACCTTTTTTTTTCTTTTTTGGCATTAGGAATAGTGGTCTAATAAACATATTTGTACATTCTTTTGTATTGGTATTTTTACTTTAAAAAAGTGTTACAGTGTTTGGGAGCTCATTAAAATGTACCTTTAGCAATGGCTATTGCCAGATTGCTTCTAAAATTTTTGTTAACAGTTGCCATTAGCAGTTTGTGAGAATGCCCCTTCTTGACATCTCTGATAGTGGTTAAGTGCTAATCTTTATGATTTTTGCATCTGGATGGAAATGTTGAGTTTGAGGAGCTTTCTGATACATTTGGTCTTTTTGTTCTTGACTTGGCTGGGAATTTCCTATTTATTTATTTTTTTATTTTTTCACATTTTTCTACTGAGTTGCTTTTTTATCAATTTAGAGTTCTAGGCCAGGTGCAGTGGCTCGCGCCTGTAATCCCAGCAATTTGGGAGGCCAAGGCAAGTGGATCGCCTGAGGTCAGAATTTGAGACCAGCCTGGCCAACATGGTGAAACCCCATCTCTACTAAAAATACAAAAATGAGCTGGGCATGGTGGCGAGTGCCTGTAATCCCAGCTACTTGGGAGGCTGAGACAGGAGAATTTCTTGAAGCAGGAGGTGGAGGTTGCAGTGAGCCAAGATAAGAACCATTGCACTCCAGGCTGGGCAACGAGAGTGATACTCCGTCTCAAAACAAACAAACAAACAAACAAAATACTGTATTGATAACAGTATTTTATTTAAAAATGTTTATTGCAAATATTTTTAAGCCAGTTATTTGTCTTTAAACTTTACTTGTGATAGCTTTTGTTCTTGCAAAATTTTTTAGTTTCCATATAGCCAAATATATATCTTTTGTATTATGTTTATATGTTTTGTGGGATAAGATCTCCATGCATTCCTTGGTTGTATACATAGTCCCCTTCCTAGATTTTCTTTTTAAGAGCCTATTGGTTTAATTTTGACATCTAGCTTTTCCTTTTATGTATTTTAGTAAAGTTACTTTATGTAAATTTTGCATATGGGGCAAGTAAGAGGACCAAATTAATTTTGTTCCAACTAGACAGCTGAGAGTGTCAGCACCATTTATTCAAATTCCACAAAAAATAGTGAAGGGGGATGTGAGGCTTCCCTTATCAGACATTGAAACATACTATAAGGGCTACTATAGTAAAATCAATGTGATAGACAAATATATCAACGAAACAGAATGGAGACTCCAGAAATAGATCTCAGTATAAGTAAAATTTTAAAATATGATAATGCGGTATTTAAATTCTGTTGGTAAAAGAGTGGTATATTTAAGATATATCTACTTTTTAAAATTTTCAGAGGAAAAAAGAATTTGCAGAGTGTGTTCATTTTTACTAACAATGCAGATAAATATTCATGGCATTTGAGAATAAATTCCACAGAAAAATGCAGAATCTTTGCTGAAGAATTTCTCAGTGGTTCATGTTGGGTGTATTTCAGTGACTGCGACAATGACAGTCATTTCCTGGCCTCACACTGTAAGTGCTGACAAGTTTGAGGGAATATCCCAGTGGGTCACTTCTTAATTTCAAGGCACTAGAGATGACACAGATGGTGCAAGATTAATTACCTAGAAACAAAATTGTGACCTTCCATTGGTTTCTTCTCTCATTAGTCCACGCATTCCGGGCATTTCCTGACTGAATGCAGCTGGGCAGAATTAGGAGGGAGGGTGTGTTCCTGTATTCAGAAATGTACTCACAGTGGCCCATATGGGGAGTGGATGTGGGCGGTGCTAAGAGGTTCTGAGGAGGAAGGTGGTGGTGTATGAACATCGTTGAAGTGGAGCTGTGAAGCAGAGGTAGGATTTTAACAGGTGGATTGGAAAAGGTGGCTTTCCAAGAATGTGTGTGACATAAGCACACACATACATGTGCAATCACTTGGTGAAGTGGATGTGTAAAGAGAGGGAGGAATGATCAGGTTAGGATTGATCATCCCTACATGATCAGAGGTGAGGCTTCCGGCAGGGGGTACTTACGTATGGGGCTGAGTTTGTTTTGGAAAGGTCACTTCGAGGGGTGGTTGGAGTAGAGTCCATTCAGGAGTCTCTTTATAACCGTGACCTCATTTGGCCTGTGCTCTGTTGACTGTCCCCAAACAGTTACCATTTACTGAGCAATTCCACGTGGCAAGGTTCATTAGGCACTTCCCATGGAAGAACCCTGTGAAGTCAGCAATAGATCCTGGTCTTACAGGTAAGAAAACTGAGTTACGAGACCAATTTTCCCAGGGTTATGTTAATTGGCAGAGCTGGTAGTCAGAGTCTGATTTGATAGGATCTAAAGACTTTGCCCATTCTACCCTATGATGCCATCTTTTACCCACATGCTACATCTGTGCTCCTGCCACCTGCTCACAGCCACACCAGCCTGGCATTGCACGGTTTCTGTGTTTTGCATAATGCAGCTTGCATTATGGTTAATGCAACCCATGCATAATTGAAGTGACTTTAAAAAATAAAATATAAATACAAACTAAAAGCAGATTTATAAGTATCTAGAGGCAGCTTTTGTGTGGCACAGCATTTAAGGAAAGCCTTTATCTTGTTGTCAGCATATTGCCACATTAGCCAGAGCCAGCCAGATGGGAATGTGGTGGCCCACTTAGGTCCTCTTTAATTGCTCACTATAAATAGCTTAATGATGCCGCCATAAAAAGCCTCTGCTATAAGTAGGGGCTCAGTGTGACCCATATATGTGATGTTTTTCTAGGTGTCTGTGTCTGGGAAATTGGATGGCTGTGTCTGAGATGGTTTTCACTGCTCAAATGAAAGCTTCATTTCTAAGCCAATCCTTTCTTACTCCCCCTTCCTTCAGATGCCGTTGTCTCCCCTCATTCCTTTCTGCCTTCATCTGTGGGGAGATCGAGGTTGACACTTTTATCACTCTCACATGCCAGAGAGAATTCCAGCAGTCACTTGACCTGGCAGCCGGGGAGAAGTGCCTGCCTGAACCAGTCCTGATCTAGAGGGGCCACTGCAGGCCTTCGTGGCATGCCGCTTTCTGCTTGGATCATCGTGGGCACTTTAGCCACCTTGCTCTGCTCCAGATAAGGATGAATTTTCTTTGTTAAAAAATGTCCATGAGTTTTTGGGACACAGGTAATATTTGGTTGCCTGAGTAAGTTCTTCACTGGTGATTTGTGAGATTTTGGTGCACCCATCACCTGAGCAGTATACACGGCACCATATTTATAGTCTTTTATCTCTTACCCCCGTCTCGTCTTTCCCCCAGAGTCCATTGTATCATTCTTATGCCTTTGCATCCTCATAGCTTAGCTCCCACATATCAGTGAGAACATACGATGTTTGATTTTTCATTCCTGAGTTACTTCACTTGGAATAATAATCTTTGATCTCGTAGACATGGATGAATTTTCTTGATTCAGTGACAAGATCATTTCTGCCATGGTTGTCACTAGCCTTTGTCAGTCCTCACCCTCACCGTCAACTCCTATCCCCAGCAACAGGTAGGAATCTCCCCTTAAGGCTGTCGCCTGCCACAGGTTGTAGATGGTTCCTCATCAGTTCAGTATGGTGGTAGCAACCCGGTGCTCCTGGTGGCCCCACCGTCGGTTGGCTTCCCACCTTTGTGTGAAACATTCCATCTATACTTGGTTGGTTTCTTCACCAAAGTCTCTGTTTTCAAAAAGAATAGAATCTAGTAGAATTGGAGAAATTAGAGGTCAGGATGGTTGCATTGAAAACAGAGGGGGCTAGTGGGTAAAAAACATATAGAATAAAGACCCAAATTTCAGGGGGAGTGTGTGAACCTGGAAGAAACAAAAACACCAATAAAAAAAACACAGTAGCTTGGAGGATTAAAAGGAGAGAGAGGAAGTGAGGGAGCGTGGGAGGCAGTCCTGGGGAGGCTGGATGAATGAGCTGGTGGGATTGAAGTGTGGTTGGGTCAGAAGAAAGAAGGCTGCCCTAGAGATGGATGAGCTGGTGGGAAGGAAGTGTGGTGGGTCAGAGGGAAGAAGGCTGCCCTAGAGATGGATGAGCTGGTGGGAAGGAAGTGTTGGGGGGGGACAGAAGGAAGAAGGCTGCCCTAGAGATGGATGAGCTGGTGGGAAGGAAGTGTGGTGGGGACAGAGAGAGAAAGGCTGCCCTAGAGATGGGTGAGCTGGTGGGAAGGAAGTGTGGTGGGTCAGAGGGAAGAGGCTGCCCTAGAGATGGATGAGCTGGTGGGAAGGAAGTGTGGTGGGGACAGAGAGAAGAAGGCTGCCCTAGAGATGGATGAGCTGGTGGGAAGGAAGTGCAGGGAGGGGACAGAGGGAAGAAGGCTGCCCTAGGGATGGATGAGCTGGTGGGAAGGAAGTGTGGGGAGGGGACAGAGGGAAGAAGGCTGCCCTAGAGATGGGTGAGCTGGTGGGAAGGAAGTGCAGGGAGGGGACAGAGGGAAGAAGGCTGCCCTAGCGATGGGTGAGCTGGTGGGAAGGAAGTGCGGGGAGGGGACAGAGGGCAAGAAGGCTGCCCTAGAGAAAGATCAATGCTTTCATGGTCTGGGACTTCCACCTGCCTTTCTGCATGTGCTAAAGATATATCACAGTGTACAAAGAACACTGGACATGGAGATAATGGGTGGCTTCTCATTAGAATAGAAAATAACTTGGTACTTTGGTCTATAGATGCTAATGACTTGTGGTAGTATCTGGTATCCTTTCTCTTTGTGAAGAGGGGGTCTTTTCTTTACTCATAAAAAAATTAATACCAGTGATAACATTTGCCATTCATTGAATACCCATGTTTCCTTTGCACCATGGTTCTTGTCTCCAAAGTTTATCATAGTTCGGTAAAGCCGGGGATACTTTCCTTATTCTATTAGATGAGGAAAATACACTTGGTCCTCTGTATCCCTGGGTTCCACCTTAATAGATTAATCCAACTGTGGATTTAAAATATTCAGAAAAGGCCGGGTGCGGTGGCTCACGCCTATAATCCCAGCACTTTGGGAGGCCGAGGCGGGTGGATCACGAGGTCAAGAGATCGAGACCATCCTGGTCAACATGGTGAAACCCCGTCTCTATTAAAAATACAAAAAACTTAGCTGGACATGGTAGCGCACGCCTGTAGTCCCAGCTACTTGGGAGGCTGAGGCAGGAGAACTGCTTGAACCCAGTAGCCGGAGGTTGCGGTGAGCTGAGATCGCGCTGTTGCACTCCAGCCTGGGTAATAAGAGCAAAACTCCATCTCAAAAAAAAAAAAAATTTTTTTCAGAAAAATGGAGGGTTGCATCTATACTCAACGTGCACTGACTTTTTTTCCTTGTCATTCTTTCTTAAATAATACAGAATAACAACTGTTTACATAGCATTTACATTATATTAGGTATTACTAGTAATCTAGAGAGAATTTAAAGTATACAGGAAGGTGTGCTCAGGTTAGATGCAAATACTATGCCATTTTATGTCAGACACTTGAGCATCCACAGAGTTTTGTATCTGTGGCGGGGGCCCTGGAACCAGTGCCCTTTGAATACTGGGGGATGGCTGTGTTCAGGTAACTTGCCAAGGCCACAGAGGTGAATTTAGAACTCTCTGACTCCAATCTCACACTCTTTCTTTGGAACCATGTCTTTTCTCTCAGAAGTACAGATGTGCATGAACCCTGCAGTATGATGCCAGGAATTGGTTCTATTTGCTGTAGAATTCAGGAACGTAGTATTCTGTATTTTGTGGTACGCGTGGGATAGGAGACATGTGACAGAATTGTAAGGTTGGCCTTTAATGAATTACTAGCCTAGGCACCTTGGAAAACCATGTGCCTGGGGCATGGTCACTCAGCACAGCCCATTTTTCTGAAATGAACAGGTGCTGCAGCCTGTTGTGCTGGAATTGTCAGCTTTGGCTGTGCTCTAACAGCAGTAAAGTAAGAAAAAATGTCCAAGTGCTTATTAGGCTTCTGAATTTAATTTGTGTCTCCTGCTTAATTAGCACAGTCATTCGGAATCCTTAGCTCCCAGCCTATGTGTGATCTCAGGCTTCCCCTGGATAGTGGGTTCGTAGAGGTGGAGGGCGCTTTTCCAGCTGTCTATACTTGGCATGGGCTGCCTGTTTTCCCCACAAGCCTACTGCTTGCTTGATTTATCTTTATTAACGTAAAATGAATCTATAAGTACAATGGCACTGCATGCTATTTAAGATCATTTATATCTAACTTCAGCTAACCATGCCATTTTATGTCAGGCACTTGAGCATCCACAGATTTTAGTATCTGTGGGGCCACAGAGGTGAATTTAGAACTCTCTGATTCTAAACTCACACTCTTTCTTAGGACCCACACTCTTGCCTAGAAACCATAGCAATAGAAGATGGTGAGGAACCTGTAAGTAAGCCTAAAGGATGTTGGAGCAGCCTAAATCGATGCTGGGAGATTTGTATATGAAGTGAAGAGTCTGTTATTCTTAGTCTGTTTACTATTGTTTAAAAATATCTCCAAAAGATTTGACTGTTTGGTTTCTCAGGCTGCGTGCTGGTAGAAGTAGCAGATTAAAAGGTGTGGAAATTCTCTGGAGGCGGCCACATTGACAAGAGCTAGAAGTAGAAAATGGAACAGGCAATTACAGGAGCTTCCAAAATTGGGTCAACAGGTCCCATTTAACATGACAGCAAATGGAAGAGTGCATATCACATAGCAAACTCCAAGTGAATCTTGTGGAATAAACAAACCTATAGCTGTGGATGTTTGCATTCTTGAGCTTGTCAGCAAGGTTAAATTCATTTCAGTGGCCTGTGTTTCCAAAGGATAAGGCAATGCATAGTTCACTTTAAAGCTAGGTCTATGTTTAATATTTAGCAACAATTTAAAAATTTTGTTTTAAAAAAACAAGCTGGACTTCTGCTTCTGGGAAGATGGTAGGCTTCTGAGAATATAAGTAGATACTCCTTCTAGGCAGACCAGCTAGAGACCTCAGGACCTGAGGAGGAACATAGTGGTGGGGGTCCCTGGGCTGGCTTCTTGCCTCCTCTGTCTCAGACTTGGAGCAGAAGCATCTGGTAACCCAGAACAGCCCATGGACACAGAGGACAAATCCCCAACAACAGCCTGCTTTCTCTAGCCACTTCCACCTGTGCCAGGGAATGTCACATGGAGAGCCTAAGTTCCCCACCTGAGATTGTAATGAGTGGCTTCAGCTGCCCCCACCAGGATGGTGGTAGGGAAGGCTAAGTAAGGAGCTTGGATTTCTACCCCCGCCTGGCAGCACCAAGGGCACCTCGCCTTCCCCATTGCAGTGGTGTCAGAGGAGGCTCAGTGGAGAGGCAGGACTTCACCCCAGTAGCAGTGAGGCTGCATACCCCTTCTGTGGTTCAGTGGAGGCCATATGGAGAGCCTGGACTTCTAGCCCTGTATTAGTCTGTTTGCATGGCTATAAATTGGGTAATTTATCAAGAAGGAGGTTTGTCTGGCTCATGTCTGCAGGCTGTACACAAAGTAGAGTGCCAGCATCTGCTTCTGGTGAGGGCCTCAGGAAGCTTCCACTCATGGTAGAAGGAGAAGGGCAGCTGGTACTGATTCATACTATAACATGGATGAACTCTGAAACATTATGCTGAGTAAAAGAAACCAGACACAGAAGGTCACATGTATAATTCCACTCATATATGAAATGTGTAGAATAGGCAAATCTATAAAGATGGAAAATAGATTAATGGGTTCCAGGGACTGGGGAGAAAGGGAGATGAGGAGTGATTGGTGATGAGTATGGGGTTTTATGTTGTGTTACAAATGTTCCGGCATTAAGTGGTGGTAGTGGTTGCACAACTTTGTGAATATACTGAAAACCACTGAATCATATACTTGAAAAGGGTGAATTTTATGGTATGTGAATTATATCTCAACAAATACAGTGTTTCAAAAGGAAATTACAGGCACACGTGAAACAAAGGAAAGTCTCAACTAAGAAAGGGATGATATAAAGAAGAACCAAATGGATATTGTAGAATGGAAAAATATAATAAATAACTCAATGGGTGGGCTCAGCAGAGGAATGGAGGGGATAGAGAAAGAATCAGTGTGTTGGAACGTAGAATAATAGAAAACATCTAAACAATAGAATATGAAATAACAAAGCATCAGGAACCTGTGGGATGCTAACAAAAGATTTTTGGTGACATTCATGTCATCATAATCCTGGAAAGAGAGGAGAAATAGGAGGGACAAAAAAAGTACTCAAATAATGGTTGAAAACTTCCTAAATTTGTTCAAGATAAAAATTTTCAAGAACTTTAAAATTCAAGAAGCTGAGAGAATCTGGAACAGGATGAATGCAAAGAAATGCACACCAGAATGTATTGTAATCAAACTTCTGAAAACAGACAAAGAAAAAATGTTGAAAGTAGCATGACAGAAACGGCACCTTATCTGTAGAGGAAAAACAATTAGAATGACATTGGATTTCTCATCAGAAAGTGTGGATGTCAGAACAAAGTGAAACCTAGACATACTCTATTTTACTTCATTGTAATCACTTCAATCGCTCTTCCTTTCCACCATTCAGCTACAACTTAAAATTTTAAGTTATAAAACCCTTGATTATGAAAATAAAATTTTATTATTGATAAATTGGGATTAACATAGAGAAAATGCAAACCACTCATAATCCTACCACCTGGAAATTTTGTTGTTAACTTTTTCGTGTGTTTTATGTCCAGTCTTTTTATACACTTTACAAAACTGGGATCATCTAAGTTAAGTAGTTTTGCAGCATACCTTTCCATTCGACTTTGGATTGTGTGAGTTTTTCTACTTTGTTAGATAGCCTTCAAGGACATGATTTTTCATGGTTGCATAACATTCCATACTCTGAGGGTAAAATGATTTATGTTATTTTGGTGGTTTGCAAATTCTTGTTATCTAAAGTAACTCTCCCATGTCCATCATTGGATATCAGTCTTTGGCTGTACCTCTGATTATTTCTTAGGATAGGGTTTTGGGTGTAGAATTATTGAATTACAGAGAATAAATATTTTAAAAAATCTCTTTATGTACATGTATATTTTATATACATATTTATACATATGTAAAGAGATTTTAAAATATTCTCTCTATATATACATATAAAAATAAAGAAATTTTAAAATATTTGAAGACTATACATTTTTTCATATATTTTTAACAAATTGTTGTCCAGAAAAATTGTACTAGCTTACATAGTGGGAAAAGTGTCTATGTACATATATATAATTCTTACAAAAATATCAGATGTACTCTTCCACCAGTCAAGTCAAGAGTCTTGATGTGTTTTCATCTCTCTTCTCTCTCCTGTCCCACACTGTTCCTGGCCCCAACTCCTTGATATTTCTGATATTATAATTTTCTGGAATATGGGTTTTAGAAAGTTCTTACTTTTTTTAAATAATAAAATTCTCTGGACACATACAAGTTTACTGGTATATTGGCTCTATTCTCTCTTGAATTGCAGCCTTCAACCTTTTGCAACCATTTTTTGTTTTATATATCCTCCAGGTATATCTTTAACATAGCTTTGTAGATGGCAGGTGACTCTGAGGAATTGGTGGAAATGAAGCTTCTTTAAAAGAAAAACAGAAAAACCAATTTCCTGTTTGCAGCTGGTGTATGCCATTAGCTGTCCTAGCTCCTGAAACTCTGAAGATTTTTTTGCTGGCATTTTTTGGTCTCCTATGCCTCAGTCTTAGATTCATTATTATTGTGTGGGCTTAGTAAACCAAGTTTTGGGAAGGTTACAGAGTCCTCTCTACCCAGACTTGCTCTGGGTGTCTCAGAGGCGCTGGGTTTAGAGCAGCGTGAGAACTTCCAGAGCCTCGTGGACGCTGGGTCTCTGTGGTACAGTCAGACCAGCTTTGATCAGTGTCACTTTTGGGACTGGTGGGCCAAGCTTGCAGGACAAATGCCCTGAGAATTCCAATGGGTCCTCTCTCCCGCACCATCAATGTCCCCCTTTCCACTCTATCACTTCCAAACAACTCATAAACATACTGTAATTGAGCATTCCTTTCTTTTGTGTGAAAGTTTATATTTCAAAACTCAGTCTTTTAAAAGAGTATCTGTATATGTGTAAATAATGCAAAAATTTTATAATCCAAAGTA
Organism: Ateles fusciceps; assembly: GCA_036589455.1. Classification (NCBI taxonomy): domain Eukaryota; kingdom Metazoa; phylum Chordata; class Mammalia; order Primates; family Atelidae; genus Ateles; species Ateles fusciceps. The sequence goes on along the minus strand of JAZHEH010002853.1, from coordinate 1,419,796 downwards.
AATATCCCTTTCACACCAGATACCCAGTTCCTTTCTGTGAAGGCAAAGAAATGGTCTGTTTAAACACAGCATAAGCATGTGTGTATATGCACATGCATGCCTATATTTAGTGTGTATCTCTGTGTATATGTATTAGTGTGTGTGTGTGAATATATCCTTTCTTAAAAAACAAAACCTAAACCCTTTCCTTGGCTCCACCACTTCTTCCATCCATTTCACAGTCCCCTTTGCAGAAGCACTTTTTGAAAGAGTTGCCTGTGGACACATTCTTACCTTCTCCTCCTTCCACTCCAGTCAGGCTTTCATCCCATCACCCCATGAGACTGCTCTTGCCAACTTTACCAGAACTTGCACTTGGCAACTGCGGTGGTCACGTCAGTAGTCATTTTACCCGTTCAGGATCTTGGCACAATGGCACTCTCCCTCCTCCTTGAAAATGCCCTTTCCCTTCACTTGCCACTCCTCTGGCTTCACTGCTTCCCAGGCTCCTCCCCCAGGCTGACGTTTGAATCTTAGAATGTCCTGCAGCTCAGCTGTGGACTTTTCATCATTCGTTTCCACTTTCCCCATAAGTCTTCCCCCAGGCCCTTGCTATGAAAGTGCTATTTCCAAAATTCTGACCTGTAGCCCTAACCATCCCACTGAGCTCCAGACTTATTTGGCTAATTGTTTAATTGATACCTGCACTTGGATATCTAATAGAGGTCTCAAAATTAACATGCCAAAGAAGTTTTCCTAATTCTTTCCTACCCAGTCTGTTCCTCCCTGGTCATCTGCATTCTAATAAATTGCGATACTACTGACTTGCTGCTAAGATTGTTAGCAAGTCCTATGACCTCTTCTTTCAGAACGTCCTCGCTGTCTCTTCCTCACTGCTCTTACTGTAGTCCAAGTCACTGTTGCTTCTACCTGTTCCTCTAATCTGGTCTTTATTCTGCGGTTAAGAGAAATTTGAAAATGTAAATTGAATTATGTCGTTCCTTGTACTGCTTAGAATAAAATCCCAGATCCTTCACACCACCACCAGGAGCAGTGCCCCTGTCTATTCCTCAAACCGGTCAGTGTTGTCTTGTTCACTGGCACAGCCACTGTACCTGAATACTGCTTGGCACTTGAGAGGTACTCTGAATTATGAAGGATGGTGATTGCAGGTTTGTCTGCAGAGTTACAAGTGACAGTGGAGATGAACAAATCTGTTGCTGCTTTTCGGGCATTGCTTTGGGGACCTCAAGTGAACTGGGTCAGTGTTTCAGTCTGTCTGAGCTTTAGTCACGTACAGGAAGATTTTCTGTGTTTTAATGCGTGGGTCTTGGGTTAGAAGAACCCTAATGCCCAAAGTCCCATACCTTGTGGTGATGGCTGGCCTTTCTCAATTGCACATTGCCGAGCAGCATCTCTGCATTCCGGAGCTCAACCCCGCTCATCTTGGCAGGGTCTCCTGCTGTGCATGTATATCTGAGAGTCCCATATGCTTCTTGTTTTGATGGGGCTCCCATTTTAGAAACACGCGGTTTGTGTGTGATTGCTCCCTTTAGCTGATGAGCAGCACAGTAATTGCAATCACCCCATGGCATATGTGTGTCACTTTCCATTTTGGTAACATAGTGGGAAGAGTCTCTTGTTTTAACCCCTGTTGTCGTAATGAAATTCACACGGGCAGTTGTGATTTATGATCTACTGTCTTCTAGTTCTTCCTGCCAGTGGCACATTTCTTTGTAAATTACAAAGTTCTTTCAATAGCCTCATGGTATTTAGAGCCTCCTGAGGTAGGCAGGAGTGGTAGCAGGTGCTTCATTCAACGCATAGAGAAACTGTGTGGAAACAAGTGGCCTCTAAGTCACTTGTTCAGGTTCCATCATTTATAATCAGTGGGCCTAGATCTTGAATCTTAGTGTTTGGATTCTAAAGGGGGCTTTCTGGCATTTCTCATTCCTGTCTACCGGTCTTAGTTGTGTAGTGATTCCTGTCTGAAGTATGTAATGGGTTGTAACACTGGTTATGAGAGAGAACTACCGGGAAGCCTCTTTGTATTGAATGTTAATTCTGAAATGTGTGCCTGAGCAATTGGTTGTATTAGAGCTCTTCAGAGAAAGAATCATGAAACAATAGAATGTATATGTTATACATGTATATATATGCATAGCATATAGATATACATGTGTGTGTATATACACATATATATACATATATACACACGTATATGTGTGTGTGTGTGTGTGTGTGTGTGTGTGATGTGTTGAGAGAGAGAGAGAGAGAGAGAGAGAGAGTTATTTTAAGGAATTGACTTATCAACTATAGGAACTGGCAAGTTCAAAACCTGCAGGGTAGGTGAGCAGGCCAGGGACCAGGGAAGGGCTGATACTGCAACTCAAGTCCCAAGTCAGTTTGGAAGCAGAATTCCTCCTTCCTCTGAGGACCTCAGTCTTTTTCTCTGAAGGCAGTTAACTGATTGGATGTGGCTCACCCACATTATGGAGCATAATTGGCTTTTCTCAAACTCTGCTAATTTGAATGTTAGTCACATCTAAAAAATACGTTTACAGCAACATCTAGATGGATCTTTCTAAACAACTGGGCACCATGGCCTAGCCAAGTTGATGTATAAAAATTAACCATCACACTGGCTAACCAAACAATGCTCAAAGTAGCATCTTTACAAAGAGATTTCTGGACTATCTGGTAAAAATGAATTGTTCATGTTTTCCCTACCATTGTTAACCAAATAATAATAGTGAAGTAAAGTAATAATGGAAAGCTAGAGCCTTTAATCATGGGATTGTTTTATGATACCTTCCAAACAATACTTAGCAAATTAAAGATATGACCTCCCCCACCTTTTATATTAGCACCAATATTGCAAAAAGAATGATTAATTCCTAGGAAATTCTATAGCTGCTTGCAAGAATGGATTCTAATTATCACAGCCTTTTATTTTAGAGACTTGTTTAAAGATATTCAGTTTATTTGCACATTCTTTGCTTTGGAAATACTTAGATTTTGCTTAAGTTCTTAGATAATTTTCTATTCATGTTTATGTCTAATTCAAGAATTGGCTATTGGCTAGGTGTAGTGGCTCATACCTGTAATCCAAACATGTTGTTGGGGCTGAGGTGGGAGGATGGCTTGAGCCCAGGAGTACAAGACCAACCCAGGCAACACAGTGAGAACTTTCTCTACAAAAAAATGAAAAAACAACTAGCTGGGCATAGTGGCACATGCCTGCAGTTCCAGCTACTTAGGAGGCTGAGGCAGGAGGATGGCTTGAGCCCAGGAGGTTGATGCTGCTGTGAGCTGTGATGGTACTTGAGCCTAGGAAACAAAGGAAGACGCTGTTTAAAAAAAAAAAAAAAAAAAGATTATTATTTTTTGAGCATTTCTCAACTCGGAAGGTTTAGCATTGCAAACGTGGGCCTATACCACATGGAATTATAATACCCAATTTGAAATATTAAGGAAGTTTACAAATCGTACAATGTTTCTTTATTTGAGAAATAATCTCCCTCAGAGGAAATTTGTACAGTCTTCCTCAGAGGAAATTGTTCCCATGATCTGGCAGTAACAGTACTGCAATAGCAATTTCATACACTAGACATCATTAACTATCTTATGAAACTATGCTTGCAATATGTGCATAAGTTCAAATAAGTTCTTACCACCTTAATTCCAGCAGGGGGGAGGAGTCATGATGGAATGGTCGGTAGCATTGTTGAAGATGAGTATTATACAAACTAAATTTAACTTCTTTTGCTTTGAACATGTAGCATACCCTGAGCCTGACCACTATATTAATATCCCATGTGCACCATTTTCCTATTTATATTGCGGGGAGGAGAGGTATTTCTGAAATGAGCTACTCATCAGGAACTTTCTAGGAAGATTAATATTAACAAAGTGTAGTGACAGTTTACTACATATTGGACTAACAGTGTGTCTTCTACCCCACCTATATCCCTGTAGTTTTACCAGAAAGAAGAAATAAAAAAGCTCTGGTCTATTTAAGAAACTCTTGATTTACCCAACAGAGGACGTGCTGGAGGGACTAAAAGCATCTGTGTCGTTACTGTCATCATTGTCATGAAAAAGCCTCTATTAAGTTGTCAGAGGCCATTCTGAATGTTATTGACCAAAAGCACTGTCTGGTTGGGTCATGGCATTAGACATTGGTGACAGTGGAGGCAGGATCTTGATTTAGAGCTCTGTGGCCCTTCTCATTTCCCCCTTCTCAAGTCAGCCATCTCACACACACACGCCCTTGCCACCCAGATGGCATGATCTGTGCAAAAACTCATCATCCCTGGAAAAAGTAGCCTAGTATATATTCCAGGAGCCATGAGTCTGTGTATGTGGAGAGAGCAGTTTGTTTCATAGGGAGTATGTGGCTATAGTTCCTATATGTTATCATATAAAAACATGTATGAATGTGAAAATGTTGGAGACATAGAACTATACCTCACTCTGTTATTATTTCAGTAGCAATTATTACTTTTTATAATTCTTTATATGATGATTTATTGTTTACACAATTGAAACACTGTAAAGTAGATAAAAATGATTCATGATGTCACCATTTAAAGATATACCTGCTGACATTAGGCTATAATACCCTCAAGTCAATCCAGTTTGCCTTTTGCTGCATGACTATATAGAAAGTATCTGAAGTAGTGATTCTGATTTTTTGAGGTAACATTGCATCTCATTTTTTCCATAAAAGTCAGTTTTCAAAAATTAATTTTTAATGTTTGAATTTTTTAAGTTATTTGGATGAATCAAAATATATTTCATACTGTGAGGCTGGGGCAAAGTACAAAATAAAGGCCCACATATCATGCTTAAGTATTTAAAGGTATAAATTGAATTAACAAAGCTATAAATAAAATGTGTTCTATTTCCCTACCTTGAAAATATGTCATTGCAATGGCAAAATTTTTAAAAAGTGTAGCTATGATTTTTATGAGTGAATGTCAGAAAAATGTCAAATGATTGAATTTATTTTGCACTATTATTATATGCAGAAAAATGGGCCAGTTTTGTAATTAAATCTTGATTTAATAAGGAATCTAAAGTTCCTGGGATTTCATCTTAACAGTTCAGTACTCGGACTGGATGAGATTCTTTTCTTGTTCATTTTTAGTGCTTTGCTCAGTAATTCAGTCTTTATTAAATAATTTTTCATGTCCTATTTATGAATTTTATATGATTTGTACCCTACAGAGCCTGCTCACTTTTAGTTTTAATATTAAAATTTTCAAGCAAATTGCTTATTTGAAGATTTTTAACTTTGTAAACTTTCTCTTTTTTGAATTCTACTTTCATAATATCTATTTCTAAAACATTCTTCCCTTATTATCATGTGAAGGATTAAAAAGTGGTGAAATTTTATTCAAAGTATACCAAATATAAATGTGTTTTCACCAAAAATGTAAATAAAAGTAAATTTGAAATTTAAAATAATTAAAATTTTTTTCCCTTCAAAAATGTTAAAGAATTATACAGTAAAATTAAAAGGCAAAATACAGATTTCGACTGATGATATCAAAATTTTAAGTAAAGTTATTTTTATGAAGATGCAATTTTTTGGTGTAAGTTTATTAAATTTTTTTTTAGAGTTGGGATCTTGCTCTGTTGCCCAGGGTAGAGAGCAGTGGCATGATCATGGCACACTTCTGGGCTCAGGTGATCCTTCTACCTTAGCCTCCCAAATAGCTGGGACCACAGGTGCAAGCTACCATGCCTGGGTATTTTTTATAGAGACAGGGTCACACTATGTTGTCCGAGCTGGTTGCAAGCTATTTTTTTAATTGACCAATAATAATTATATATATTCATGGGATACAAAGTAGTATCTCAACATATACAGTGTATAGCAATCAGATCAGGGTAATTGGCATATCCATCATCTCAAACATTTATCATTTTTGTGTTGGAAACATTCAGTGTCTTCATTCTAGTTATTTGAAACGATGTAATTCATTATTATTATTATTACTGAGATGAAGTTTTCTCTTTGCCCAGGCTGGAGTGCAATGGCAGTCTTGGCTCACTGCAACCTCCGCCTCCTGGGTTCGAGCAATTCTCCTGCCTCAACCTCCTGAGTAGCTGGGATTATAGGCAGCTGCAACCTTGCCTGACTAATTTTTGTAATTTTAGTAGAGACAGGGTTTCACCATGTTGCCAGGCTGGCTTGAACTCCTGACCTCGTGATTTGTCTGCCTCAGCCTCCCAAAGTGCTAGCATTACAGGCATGAGCTACTGTGCCCAGCTGAAACCATGTAACATATTATTATTATTATCACTTTTGAGACAGTCCACTCTGTCGTCCAGGCAGGAGTGCAGTGCGGCAGTCTTGGCTCACTGCAACCTCTGCCTCCTGGGTTCAAGTGATTCTCCTGCCTCTGCCTCCCAAGTAGCTGGGATTACAGGCGTCTACCTCCATGCACAGCTAATTTTTGTATTTTTAGTAGAGATGGGGTTTCACCATGTTGGCCAGGCTGGTCTCTAACTCCTGACCTTGTGATCCACCCGCCTCAGCCTCCCAAAGTGCTGGGATTACAGGCGTGAGCCACCACACCTGGCCTATATTATTATTAACTATAGCCATCTTACAATTATGTAGAGCACTAGAAGTTTAACAGTTAGAAAATTTAGTTTCATTTTTATGAAAATGATTTTTTAAATAATTCCAATAATACCATTGTCTCTTTGTCAATGTAAAAAGTCAGTGTTATGCTTCATGCATGCTTTGTCTAGATCTTTATATATACAAATGTAGAATAATATAAATTGCTAATATTGTAAAATGTTCCTCAGATGCCACTGAAACTTGTGAATAATGTGAGCATCTCTAGAATAGGGGTTGGCAACCTATGGCCCATAGACCACATCTGTCCTGCCACTGTATTTGTGAAGAAAATCTCACTGGAACACAGCCACCATCACTCATTCATGCATTGTCTCTGTCTTCACACTGCAACAGCAGTTTAATTGCAACAGGGACTGTGTGGCCTGCAAAGCCTGAAATAGTCTATGGCGGTTTGTAAAAAAAAAAAGTTGCCTCCTTCTGCTCTGGAACCATGGATTAGAACAGGAAGAAAAGTAAGAAAATGAAGGCTTGACCTTACTGTTAAATAATACCTTTTATGCAAGAAATGCTTACATTTGTGCTCTCTGAGAAGAAGGATTTGAAAACTTTTTTCCCCGCCCTCAGATGCCATATTCCCCCTCCATCCCCCTCCATAGTGGCAGCAGCACAGCCTGCAGACCTGCACAGTGTTCCTTTCATATCAGGGCCATGGGACAAGAGCTGTAGAAATGTGTTTCCCCAGGGCCTGCACATTGTCAGTGACTGGAGGAGAGAAGGCACTCAGGGTTAGGGGCCCACTGTGCTCATGCTGAGGGCAGGATCCAGTGTTACAGAGGCATCCACGTGGCATTTTATCCTGTGGATTTGTGATTTGCAAGAGCGACTAATGCATATGGGTGTAAAAGCTGAATTCGATATTTATGTATTAAAACACCTATGTTTTAATCTAAATGTTACTCACAAATCAGTATTGTATACTCTTTGTCCCTGGAACACACATGGAAAAGTAGTGCCAGAAAGTAGAGCTTAGTGTTGGATTTGGGATTTTTCAAAATACTATGGGAAAACTTCTTCATTTCAGTCACTTGAAAAAAATTTAAAAATATCTTGATTTAGAATATTTTAAAAAAATAATCATAGTATCCCAACTCATTACTAGTAGTGTTGTTCCCTTGATATTGGTGACTTGAAGCCAGATATATGGGTGGGGGACACTGAAACACAGCAAAATGAGCTGTTTCACAAGGAAAACAAATGGCATGATTTTGATGTGGAACTCCATGGTCTGGTGAACCAAGTACCTAGGATATGTCTGAAGGAATCCTCAGGCTCTCATTTTGAGAAATAATCTGAGTCCGTGTTCTCTCAAGCTGAAAAAGAAATTGTAATGAAGAATTCTAGTTAATAGGTGAGAGAAATATTAGTCCCATTAGGACTTTAACAATAAGAGCTATATAAAAATGGAGTAGGCCACAGTGAACAAATATGGAAATAGCAATTTCATTTATGGCTTTTATTTGCATTATATAATGGGGTGCAGACATTCCATTCATTGCTGTACCACCAATAACAGCACTACCTTACGTTTTCATAATGCTTTCTATTTTATACAGGCTTCCTACACACTTGAACTCATTTACTTCTCATACAAACATGTAAGAAAGTGTAGACAAAGAAACTGAGTTTGTTGGCCTCATGTATGTCTTCTTTCGAAAAAATGCTCATTGTCACTGGTCATTAGAGAAATGCAAATCAAAACCACATTGAGATACCATCTCATGCCAGTTAGAATGGTGATCATTAAAAAATCTGGAGACAACAGGTGCTGGAGAGGATGTGGAGAAATAGGATCACTTTTACACTGTTGGTGGGAGTGTAAATTAGTTCAACCATTGTGAAAGACAGTGTGGCAATTCCTCCAGGACCTAGAAATAGAAATTCCATTTGACCCAATAATCCCATTACTGGGTATATATCCAAAGGATTGTAAATAGTTCTCTTATAAAGACACATGTGCATGTATGTTCACTGTGGCAATGTTTACAATAGCAAAGACTTGGAACCAACCCAGATGCCCATCAATGATAGACTTGACAAGGAAAATGTGGCACATTTACACCATGGAATACTATGCAGCCGTAAGAAAGATGAGTTCATGTCCTTTGTAAGGACATGGATGAATCTGGAAACCATCATTCTCAGCAAACTGACACAAGAGCAAAAAACCAAACACTGCATGTTTTCATTCATAGTTGGGTGTTGAAGAATGAAAACACATGGCCACAGGGAGGAGAGCATCACACACCGGGGTCTGTTTTGGGGAAATAGGGGAAGGACAGCAGCGGTAGGGAGGTTGAGGAGGGATAACATGGGGAGAGATGCCAGATGTAGGTGACGGGGGGATGGAAACAGCAAACCGCATTGCCATGTATGTACCTATGCAGCAATCCTGCATGATCTGCACATGTACCCCAGAACCTAAAGTGCAATAAAATATATATATATATATATATATAATTCATATATGTATATATATGAAAAACAGTTTCAAAATGGCGATGGCACTTACCCAAGGTCAGAAAGCTTCCATGTGGCCAAAATGGGACACAAACTATGAGATGTTCTTATCTCATTTATCGTGTTCTTTTTGCCATCCCAAAACTTGCCTCGTAAATAAAGTATTGGATGAAATTCGTGTGCTGCATGCAAACGGCCATGCTGGACAATTCATGGTAACACTGATTTCAAGTGCTAATAGCCAAGGGTGAAAACAAGCATATGATTTATGGCTTTAGTATTAATGAGAGCTTTCAAATTTCACAAGATGTAGGTGGTATTGAGTCTGGGGGTGTTAAAACTCTACATGCAGAGCAACTATTGAGGAGAAAGAAATATTTGCCTAGATGAAAGGAATTGTGAATACTTCTCAGCATCTTCGATCTGCACAAATAAAGCTGCATTTGGAAGGTGAGGAAGGCGGCAGGGCCCACACCCTGAGTGAGGGAAGATGCAGCCCTTGAGATCACAGCAGTCACAGGTACAATAATGAATGGCTCCTCTGATCAGTGACCCTCCAATTCTTCCAGGACACTTAACTGCAGAAAATAGTCAGCATTATTAATCTATGAAATAATTGGTACCCACAATGTCCTTCTGCACTGTGTTAGCAGGTGGCCCTGTGAGGAGTCAGCTAAAATCATGCCTGCTCAGCTCCGGGCAGTGTTTTCAACCACCAAAGCTTCAGAATAAACAGTATGCATTTGGGCCTAGGACCTTTTAATGTTCAGAAACCCAAAACAGTTATAATTTCTCAAAGGGTCAAATTGTAAATAATGCTGAAAGCACAGCCACTTAGATTAGTTTTACTCTCTGGCCCAAGGTACAGTAAAACCTAAATGCTAACATCGCAGCCCCAAGTTCTGAGAGCTGCAGGGTGTTAGAGAATGACTTTCCCGTTCTTCAAAGCTCAGTGCCTGTCTTCTGGGAGAAAGTGTAGCTTGAAAAGGTAAATTCTTTAAAAGTTACTTAAAATTTTTGTTCTGTGAATCATTTAAATGTAAAAACAGAAGATAATTCACCTTTATGTACATCCCCATTTAAGAGATGCTGATTTTTTTTTTGCATTTGCTACAGACTTAGGAGAAATATTTCAGACACAGAGAGTTAAGCCCGTATCTTAATCCTTTCCCTATGCCCCTCCCCCAAGAAAACTGCTATTCCAAGCAGATGTGAACATTCCTTGTGTGATTTTATCCTTTTATTATATATGTATATATCAAAATATGTATATATATAGTTTTATTTTGTATGTTTAAAGTGCACATACACTTTGAATGTAGCTTGTTTTTTTAGAAAAGAATCCCTAGCATTATTTTTTTAGATTAAAATAGATTTTATTAACAGCTCTAAATGTATTAACCTGCTCTATGATATGAATAGGAAGTGGTTGTGAAATTTAATTTTTCCCGTCGGTGGACAGTGAAATTATTTAAAAATTTTCAGTCTTAGCAAGAGTAATGCAGCAACACTTCTGATAGGTAACTCCACGGACACACGAGAGGTATCCTCTCAACTAGCGTTTTGAAAACTCTCGTTATCGCACATTGTAAGGATAAGTTTTGTTTAATTACTTTTTTCCATTAGATGTGTATATATGCAAGTGCACTGGGTTGTGATGTAAAATATATTTCATACTGAGAGTCATAGTGAAAAGCTAGAAGCTGCCACACTAGGGCACGTACCTAAGACCTACTGCTGGATCATAGGATATACGCATCTTCAGCTTTACTGAATGTTGCCAAATTGCTTTTTTTTTTTGGAGATGGAGTCTTGCACTGTCACCCAGGCTGGAGTACAGTGGTGTGATCTTGGTTCACTGCAACCTCCACCTCCCAGGTTCAAGCGATTCTCCTTCCTCAGCCTCCTGAGTAACCGGGATTACAAGCGCCCTGCACCACACCCAGCTAATTTTTTGGATTTTTAGTAGAGACAGGGTTTCACTATGTTGGCCAATGCCTGACCTCGTGATCCACCCGCTTCGGCCTCCCAAAGTGCTGGGATTACAGGCATGAGCCATCGCGCCTGTCCGCCAAGTTGCTTTTGAAAGTCACTGCATCTTATTTGCAGGGCTCCTTCCTATTTCACCACATTTTAGCACTAGGTTTTTGTGACAAAGGTTTCTAATTGTAATTTTACTTTGCTTTTCCCCTATTGCTGGTGAGGCTGAAAACAAGTCAGTTCTAAGTGTTAGAAATCCATTTATTTGAAGGTTTACATTTTTTAATTTTAGCACAGTATTGGATAGTCACAAGAAAAATAAAGCACATGGAAAGGAGAGGCTGTGATCTTTCTAGGTTGATAGGAAGAAGGCAGGTGAGAAATAGCTAATATTTTGATATCTGATGTTACAGACCTCAGCCTTAGCAAAAGACTAAAATTGATGGTGCTCTCTGCTGTCGGGTGTGTGATGTGTTGCACTTAGGGAAGAGGGTGAAAATGGAGATGCCTTCAGCAGCCTGTGTTTTTATGTAAGTGAGTAAAGCGTGCTGGGTGTAACATGTTTGCACATTTAATGCATGGAACAGTTCTTGACTCCTTCAGAAATGTATATTCTCTCTCTCTCTCTCCCAGTTTTCTTGTTCTTCTGCCCTCTTAGTCTGTCTTTTATTTTCTGTCTTTGAGGCTTGTGCAGACACAGAGAGCTAACTGGACGGTAAGTGGTTTCTTATGGTAAGTTTCCATGTTGGACTCTGCAGGGGCAGCTGCAGCTCTTCTCTAGGGGAGTTTTGTTTTGTGGGAATTAGAATCCAATGTTGCTAGATATTTTTATGCATTTTCCAAGAGAAAGTGGAAATATTTTAAAAAATTAATTTAATCTTGTGAAGTCTCTTGATTTGGTTTTTAAAATACTGAGCCACTTTTTAAAAAGACAGTTTGGGCCAAACAAACTGTATCTGAATTTAGACTGTGAGACAGTGATTTGAAATTTCTGTGTTAAGGGAACAGAGCTATGAAATGGCTAAGGTTTTAGAAATCATGAACACCAGTGTTGATTCCTTGTGAACTAATTTGTCATTTTGCTTTTTTCCTCCTGGGTGTGTAAACGAGTATTGAAGGAGCTGTGAAATTCTGAATAATATTCATTTGTCTTTGCTCCTCAGCACCTAACACAGGGCTTGTTATATAACAGGTTCGTAATAAATGTTTGTCCAACCAATGAATAAATGAACGATGAAAACATACAGCTCCCCGTTCCTTTAGAATTGAAAATCTTAGAGTTAAAAAACATACTTGCTGTTTACCAGTTTTGTATTATTTTCTCGGGGCTAACAGAGGAAATTTCTGCTGTGCAAGGTTCTTCCACATGTCAAACCCTGACAATTTTACTCTTCTCCAAAATGCCACATAACTAATTCATGATTTATAAAGAAAGCTCAGCACATTAATAGATTAGGTAGTCAGTAGAATGAATAATAAATGGCAAAGCTATGTACACAAAGAAAATATGCATAGCTCTTGGAAATCATATAATGAGGGTTGGTCCATCTGGAGTCTTTGCTTCCCTAGGGGAAATGTGAGGACCTAGTGATAATCCTTCAGTTATAAAAGAAGAAAACGAAGTTCCATATGGGCATTTGATCAAGCCCAGGAAATTGCAGTGCTGAAGAAATTCTAGAACAATTAGCACTCTTCCGCACTTAACCCAGTAGGCAGTCCGATCGGATCCATGGCAGCAGGATGTTATTGAAAATGTTAGTGTGGAGTGGGTAGGAACTGGATCATGATCCTTTCCATCCCTAGCCATCAAAGTCTTACTTTAAGTATCTTTATTCTAAAAATGACTTCAGAGCTGTCCTTAGTTCTCCCAGCTTCCCAACTTGCTTCCACCTGCCCTGGTCAGTGGGGTCTTTGCCCTGACCTGAAGTCCTGTTAGAGTTCCCCTGGTCACCACTCTGACACTCTGCAATGGCTTCTTCAGGCAGTTTTTCATTGGGAGTCTCCAATCTCACCTATGGCAGCATCGCCCTCCTCTGCAGCCCCCTCCCTGCCTTCAGCACTGTAGGGAAACCCATCAGAAGACTACCTTGACAGCATGGTCAATCAACCTAATGTCTCTTCTCAATCCTTTCTCTCCTTCTGGACATTATGATAACAACTGTTGAGTGCATTCCGTTTGCCAGACACTGTTGCAAATGTTTGATGCATTTTATCTCATTTAATCTGTGCCACAAACCACAAGGACAATGTAATTAACCCTGATTTTTGTGATGAGGAACCTGAGGCACAGTAACATGTTGATTATCTTTGCCTTTTTGAAACTCAGCTTCTTTTGCTTTCCATACCAGTTCATTTCAGTGAACATTTATGACGTCTACTATAGTTCTGTTATAAAGATGAGCAGGGGCAGGATTCCTTTCCTCCCAGAGCTTACGGTGGAGGAGATGAGAAATTCCACTGTGACAAGCAAGGGAAGACTGAGGTGGGCACAGGCAGCAATGGAAGCTTATTGTCCATTCTGAGGGGTAGACACCACTTCCTGGGGGAGGTGGTGGCAGAGCTGTCTTGGAAGCAAAAATAGAAAATATAGGCAGGTGCAGTGGTATACATTTGTAGTCCCAGCTACTTGGCAAGCTGAGGTGGGAGGATTGATTGAGTCTGGGAGGTCGAGGGAGCAGTGAACTATGATTGCACCAGTGCACTCCATCTAGCTTAGGTGACAGAATGAGACCCTGTCTCAAAAAAAAAAAAAATTAGATGAAATAAGATGGGAGGGTGTTCCAGGAAGAAGGCACAGCATGAGCTGAAGCAGCCTAATGTACAAGAACTGCAAACAGTTTGATATTACTAAATTAATGTGACGGCAATTGGTGGAACATTGTAGGAGGCATGTATAATGTGCTAATGAGCCTGGCTTTCATCAAGTAAGTAGTAGTGGCTGTTTTATTTTAAGCTTTGGACAGGTGTGGACTAGAATATAATTCAGTAGATTGCAGTGCATTTGGGAGGATGAATGGGAGGGAAGATAAGAATCAAGGGAGATCAATTATGTGGCTGTTGTGATAGTCCAGGGAGGGGTCATGAGCTCCAGAATAAAGCCAGTTGGAAGTACAGTAGGAGGAGACAAGAGAGAGTGGATATGAGAAACATTTAGAAGTTAAAATAAGCAGGATGTTTTTTGTAACAGAGATTGGCAATATCTAAATGGGCTATTGGTGAGGGAATGACTAAACTATATTATATATATACACATATATGCTAGGGTGCAGGATCAGCTGTTAAGCATAAGGCAACTTTATGTAAATGGCATGGATGAATTTGAAACATTGGAAGTGAGTGGGAGGAATAAGATACAAAATAATCTGTGTGCTATGCTAATCATGATTGTACAAAGCAAACATGCATAGACTAACTCTGGAAGGATGTGTAAGTTATCTCTGCAGAGGACAATTAGGTGGTTGGGGAAGAGATAGAGAGGAGGGGCTTAGGTTTTATGATGTACCCTTCCCCCTTTGTGCCTGATGCCATGGGAATATATGACCTATTTTTATCAAATCTCTGTCTGTGAACTGGATATCGGGACTGAGAGAGAAGAATTAGTTGTACCTACCCTGGATTCACAAATGCAGGTGAGGGAGTAGGTTTATCTGGTGGAGTTGTTGCGGGGGGAGAGGGGATGATGAGTCAGTTGTAGATACTTTTTCACAGTGGATTTAAGTAAGTATGATTGATAAATCGCATCCTGGTATCTCTTTTTCATTTAAAATTATTAAAACCATTATTTTATGGTATTTCAACCCAATTGGCCTTTATTTAGACCAATATTAAGACAGGAATTTTAGCTTAGGAGAAGGAAAAGAAAATCTCAATGACTAGAACTCAGCAGTTATAATCAGCTGCTTCAGATGACTTTGGGAAATAAACTGGGAAACTTACTACCTTTTATGTTTTTTTATGTGAGAATGTTTTCTCAATTCCCAACAACTTACTCCTAAACTTTCTGTAATATAACATGAGGTAATTGGTTTTTTTATGTGCTTCTTATTAAGCAATTATCCGACAGAATAGTTTTGTGACACACATTTATAGGCTGTTAGTAGCTTCACTTGTACATCAATCATCATAATGTTACTTTGCTATATTATCAGGTGGAGATGAAAGCCTTTATTATAATAAAAATAATAAATTTAAGAAATTTCTCTTCACTGAGGTGAAGACAGAAAAATATTATTAAAAAGCCAACACTCTAATAATTCGGTTTTGAGCTGGTGGAGTCCAGGATTTATCCATTTAGTTTTAATGGGAAATTCAGGTCTTACTCACTTAGAAAATCATCATCTTTGCCTATTTAATGTTTTCAGTTTTAAAATACTAATTTACAAACCTAACTTCTCTCAGCATCACACTTTTTTGCCAGATGTAATACATTTACTGTCTCTTTTCCAGACTGCCACAGCACCCTGTAAGAGATTTGTAGCTATGCTGTAGTCACAAAGATAGAAAAATGACTTCTAAATTATAGTGTTGCACCAGTAGATGACATTGCTCTTTGAGAGATAGAATTTATCTGCCAAATTAAAGAACTATATTTTTTTCTGCCAAGTTTACCTTGCCACATGTGTTCTTTCTTTAGCCATTTTTATTGCACTTGACATTCATTAGAATATATTAAGAACATAGAAAGTTAAGTGAAAAAGACAAAAGTCTCAGCTACCTAGTGGTGAAAAATTTCTCCCTAGTTTTAAGATCTTCTTACATCAAAAGGATTTTTCTAGTTCTACAAAACAATTCAGTGCAATAGACCAAGCCCTGACCCCTCACTTTGTAGAGACAGTTTTGATGAGCAAATAGAATAGAATATCCAGAGAAGCAGTCAGGAATGCAAACATTAACTATTGGATTAAGCAACATAAAACAAAGGGCATAAACAACATCAGTTGCAGGAAGAATGAGGAGGATGATATTTATGCATTGATTTCCATTTTAAGATGTAGAAATAATATACCTTATGTAAATTCTTACAGTGTTTTTATCTGCTTAGCAGGCCATCATTTTCGTATTTGAACTGAGACAAGATAGTGATCTCTAATTCATTGGAAATTACTGTGATGTGATGGTCATGATTATAGTTTGTTTTAAAATACAGATTTAAATTTATCACAGGTATGTATGTCCGTAGAGTGTAATTCCTCATGGTGACATCCTTTTGTTGTAAGATAGCAGTACATTTCTGGGTCCCAGTGACCTAACAGGTCATTAATGGCTCTGGCCTTGTGACAACGGGTCAGTGGACTCTACACCATCTGCCTAGGTCTTGCCAGTGGTGCTATCAAAGGCTGTTATGCTCTGACAGCCGAGACTGGTGGAGGACAACCAGCCAGAGAGGCTCTTTCCTGGTGTCAGCCATCCTATTTCATTCAATATGCCCTTCCCCCAAATGACTGCCTGTGCATAGGATTGTGGAAAGCAGCCCCCTGGATCATTCAGAAGAGAGGCAAGTCCCCTTCCACACTCCACAGAGGCATCTGTAACCTCTGCACTCAGACACTGCAAGAGTACCAGTGAGCATTTTAGGATAACTACCAGATTCCGAGTGGTTTCCTTCAGGAGCTGAAGTTTGGAAGAAAGCTTAATTGAGAGAGACTCATTTGAAGTAGGTAGCATGAACAGCCACAGATGGGGACTTAAACAAAACCCTTTGTTAGGTACTCTGCATTGAAAGGTCTGACTTCCATGGCCAAGTTGTTAATGATTTCTATTTATGCTTGTAAATTCTACCAGAATGCTGCCTAATTAGAGCTGCTCTATCATTTTTCAAAAATCATTGTTATAAAGAAGAATTATCCTTGAAAATTAAGTGCCTTTTCATCCCAAAAACCATTTTCAGGCCCTTTCCATTTTAAAGAATAAAATTATGAAAATTAAAGAATATACTGGATTTCTTTAAGGTATAGAAATCCAGTATATACTTTTTCTTCCTTTTTCATCCAAAAACAATCCTTTTTTTTTTTCTAAAAAGATTTAGTTATATTATCTTGAGGAAAAGATTTAGAAATAACAATTTTGAAATTAGTAGAAGAGTTTAATGCTAAAACATGCAGTCACCATTAGTTTAGGTTTTTGTTACTATCTCAGAGTCAGTTCCATGAGATCTGAAGTGGTTCCCAGGATCAAAATGGAAGGGGAATCTGGGAGAGTAAGAGACTCTGATAAGACTCTGAATTTAGTGCCTCAGAAGATGCCCAGTTTCCCAAAATACACTGCAGCATATCTTAATGTTAGCATTAAATGTTAAATGCTAACATTTAATGTACACATAGAAATGATATTATGATAATGTTTTAAAATTTGGAGCAACCTTTTTTGGGGGAAAAGGACTTTACAATGATTCAGCTTATCAAGAAACAGTGTTCCCTTAAAGGAAGTGAACATAGCACCCAGAAGAGAATTAGGGAGGTACTCTCTTGCTTTTGGGATGACATGTTTAAATTTAAAGGAAATCATGAGAAGGAACTTTCTCATGCTTCTGCCAACTACATTGATGCATTTTGAAAAGGAAGAATTAGATGATGAATTTTGAAAAGGAAGTCACCTTCCTGATATTTGAGGCTTTTGAATATATTCATTGTTTAAAAGGTAAATGTACTGATTTTGTGAATATTGAAAATAAATTGATTACAATAGTCCATGCCATTAAACCTGGCAGTTCTTTCCCCAAGAACGTTCCCCCCTAGTTTTTCTTTTTAATTAATTGTTTTTGAATAGGTAATACATTTGTTTACATTGTTGAAAAAGTTAAGAGAGACATTAGAAGGTATGCTTTAAGAAGTTTTACTTCCAACCCCATTTTCATTTGCCGCATCCCAACCTTCTGCCCCATAGGCCGACATGCTAGTTTCTATGTGTTTTCTCAGGCTCTTTGGAGGTGGTTCTTTATGCAAATGTGTATTGTGCTTCTCCCTATTCCCCTTTTTTACATAAAAATAGCATACTATATATATTGTTCTTCTTTGTTTTCCTCACTTAAGGGTACATCCTAGAGCTGTTTCCATTATTAGAAAATAGGGAGCTTCTTCTTTTAGCTCACGGTGATGGCTACTTAGATTGTTTCCAGTGTTTTTCTTGTACAAACACTGCTGTGATATTGTATAAGCATGTGTAGGAATATCTGTAGGATAAAATCTCAGAAATGAGATTCTTGGATTAAAGAATAAATATATTTGTAATTTTGATAGATGTTATCAGAGTATTCCTGAGTGTTTTTTGTTGTTGTTTGTTTTTTAGAATTTTGCTTTCTCACCAGGAATGTTTGAAGGAAACTATTTTCCTGTGGCAAGCACAGGCATGTAATTTATTGTCTGAACCGGGACACTTCTAAGAGTGAAAAGTGGCTCTAGTAATAACCACAGTAGGGCAACAGGCACAAGCGGAGACTTTGCCAGGTAATCTGGGACATGTCTTGACTTACTGTTAGCTTTGCTGACAGAATATGCTGTAAGACTTTCCGATTTTTCTCAGGAGACCTTGAATGGAATTAAAATTCAAAATTAATCCTTTGATGAGGCCAACTTTTAAAAGTGAAGCCACCGATGATGGTTGCACAACAGTGTGAATGTATGTAGTGCCATTGAACTGTATGCTTAAATGTTATTAAAATGGTAAATTTCATTATGTGTATTTTAACACAATATAAGGCATAAAAGTTAAAGAAACATACTGCTAATACATGAACCCACATGGATTAATCTCAACCAAATTAGATAAAATGAACAAAGAAAAAAGACAGTCTCAAATGCTGCATATTGTATGATTCTATTCATAAAGATATTCTGGAAAAGGTAAAACTATAGAAACAACAAATGTGTAGGTAGTTTCCAGGGGCTGAGGGCATAGGGAGGGTTGACTGCAAAGAAGCTGGAGGAAATTTTGGGAGGTGATGGGACTGTTCTATATCTTGATTATGGTGGTGGTTACAGGATTTTATGTGTTTTTCAGAACTCATAGAACTATCCACTAAAGGAGTACATTTTGCTGTATGTAAATTACACCTTAATAAAAGAGAAATGAACAAAGATGGAAAAAAGCAGAATTTTCAGTATTGTTTCCCTTGAGTTCTGGGAAAGGTGTCATGCCTTGTCTGGATTCTCTTCTGGGCAAGGGCAGGATGACCTGAGTGGAGCTTGCCAATGGGCCTTCTGCTTGGTGACCCTATATCACTTGCACTTTTCTGCTCTCGTTGGTGGCCCTGCTGCTTCAGGAAACTGTGGCACTGTTAGGCTTTGTCTGGCCTGTTTAGGGATCTTGAAGATGCCAAGGTCAGGGGTTCAGAATGAGTGTGGCCAACCATTGTGTCGCCCCAAGGCTCAAGTGGCTATGAGCGGATCTGGTTCTGTTTTACCTGAAGGGAATGGGGAAGTCAGAGAATTGCTTCCCAGTGCCCCAGCCTTTCTTGCATGCCCTAGGGATTCTCCCTTGTTTCTTTGTGGCATAGGGAAAGGATTCTTACATGGTGAATCAATCTTGGCTGTAACAGAGGATGCCAGTTAATGGCCAATGTAAATGTCTGCTGTATCTAGACCAAGTAAAAAGAATGTTTAGATGGGCAAGAGCAGATGGTTCCATAGGTAAATAGGGTGCAGGCTCAGGAAGACAGTGAAGACAGATGGAAAAAGGCACATTCTCTGGGTCCAGGATGGGAGGTGGATGCAAAAGTCAGCAGAGGTCAAGAGTCAAAATCAGAAGAATGCTCAACATCACCGGTTATTAGAGAAATGCAAATCAAAGCACAGTGAGCTACTGCTTCTCACCCATGAGCATGGTTATTATTTCCAAAAATTAAAAAACTAGAAAATAGCAAGTGTTGGTGAGGATGTAGAGAAATTGAAACAGTTGTGCACCATTCGTAGTAATGTAAAACGCTGGCTTCTGCTATAGAAAACAGTATGGAAGTTCCTCAAAAAATTAAACATATAATTACCATCTGATCCTGCAATCTCAATTCTGGGTTTATATCGAAAGCAGGGACCCAAACAGATATTTCTAGACCTCTGTTCACAGCAGCCTTATTCACAATAGCCAAGAGATAGAGGCAGCCTAATTGCCCACTGACACTTGGATGAATGGATAAACAAAATGGGCTCTATAAAGTGGAATATTATTCAACCTTGGGAAGGAAATTCTGACACACGCTACAGTATCGATGAACCTTGAGCATATTATGTTAAAGGAAATATGCCAGTCATAAAAAGACAAGTACTATGTGATTCCATTCATATGAGGCACCTAGGGTGGTGAAATTCATAGACAGAAAATAGAAGGGGCGGTTGCCAGGGACTGGAGAGAACAACGTGGGGGGGGATTGTTTAATAAGTTTAGAGTTTTAGTTTTGCAAGATGAAAAGAGTTCTGGAGATGGAGGGCTGTAATGTCGCCTAACAGTGTACTTATTGCCACTGAACTAGTGAATGCATTTAAAGATGGTTCAAATGGCAAGTTTTATGTTATGGATATCTGTCCATAAAACATAATCTTAAGAAAAATTCAAGGGGAGTGGGCTAAAGCCAGCAAACATTTACCTGCAAAGCCAGAGCAGGGTGGCCGTCAGCACCTTCATGCAGTGGGTGATTGCTCACACAGAGGTCCCTGCTAGCTCCACCTCTCCGTCGCTCCAGAGATGCCTGAGTTCTCTCACATACCATGACTTGGGTGACCATCAAGCTAACCTGCCTGCTATACTCATTGTCATTCACATACAGTGGCCATCTTCTGTAACGTCTGTCCAGGACAGCGGCCAGAAGCCACGTGCGGCTGTTGTGCACTTCCAGTGTGACTCATTCAAATTGAGATGTACTGTAAATGTAAGATTCACACTGGATTCTGAAGCCTTAATCTGAAAAAGAAATGTAAAATACCTCATTAATAGTTTTATATTGATAATATGTTGAAATAACATTTATTGGGGTCAATGAAACATATTATTAAAATTAATCTCACTTGTTTGACTTGACTTTTTTATTGTGGCTACTAGAAAATCTAAAATTTCATTTGTGGCTTTCATTGTATTTCTGTTGACTAGCATTTTTCTGGAGCAGCAGCAACACCTGAGAATGTGTTAGAAATGCAGATTCTTGGGTCCCACCCCAGGCCCTTGGAACCAGAAACTCTGGGGATGGAGCCAGCCATCTGTATTTTAACATCTGCTGAAGTTTGAGAGCCAGGGCTCTAGAGCACTCTGTCTCAATCAGTTTAACAGCTACTAAGACTAACAGGCTGCTTTATCACTGCTGCCAGGCACCTTGACCTTTAATCACAGCTTATGGCAGGAAGGACCGACTGCAGGTGCAAATTAGCACGGGCACTTGTAGTTGCGTGGGTGCTCTCTTGCTTTGCTCCAGATCCTCTCCTTGTCTGTCCGCTCTCTGCTTATGTGGCTTCTCACCCACTTTGTTTCTTTACCTGTTTCCAGCTCCGTGTTCAGTGGACTTGACAACAGATTCCACTCTCCTTCTCCCTGGGACAAAGGCTTGTGCCCCTCTCTTGCCAGTTTCTGCTACTGGCTGCACTTGAGTTAAGGACGATTGCTGAGTACTCATGTGAACTTTGCTGAATTCTGCATTGTGTCTTCATTCCGCCCAGGCAGGAAGGGAGGGGAAGATGTGAAGAATTAAGGGAAGAGTGCTAAATTATCATTGGTTTTAGAAATCTCATGTAGTTGAGAATCTCTTGGGAAAAATGAGACTCTAAATTTGTTCCTCTCTCCCTCTACCCCTCCCTCCCTTTCTTTCTTATGGGGAAAATTTTGGTTTCTTCCTAGTATCAATAAAAGGGGTCTTTATGAGACTTCTGCATCTGGTTTTGATGAAAGCAGATGTGTTTGAACAAATCATTCACCTTCTCAGTGCTTCTAACTCCTGGTTCTCAGGATAGAATTAATGGCTTCCAGTGCTGTATTACAGCTTGCAGCCCCCTCTCTGTAATTGCATGAAGATGATCAGTGTGGACACCATAGAGTTGTTCAGAAGCCCCATTCTGGCCCTGACATCTGACGGAACTGTGTATTTGGGCTCTTTTTGAACCCCTTTGACTTGATTTGTCACATGGGGATAAAGGAGGTCCTCAATACTTTTTATAAGACCTTCTGGGCCAGATATGTGCATGAATTTGCACTTCAGGTTTTTAGATTGTGCCTGGGTTGTATATAACATGACATTCCTAAGGAAGGGTGGGTCAGCGCCCTGCATCAAATACGTTATCCCTGAAGTGAAACATGGGCATTGACGCTAAATGTGATTTCTCAAA
Organism: Ateles fusciceps; assembly: GCA_036589455.1. Lineage (NCBI taxonomy): Eukaryota > Metazoa > Chordata > Mammalia > Primates > Atelidae > Ateles > Ateles fusciceps. The sequence continues at coordinate 1,397,422 of JAZHEH010002853.1, read as the reverse complement.
AAGACTATAAATAGCTTCATACATTTGGGTTATGTTTTTCTGTCAAATGAATTATAAAAACAACCTCTCAGCTCTTAGATCTTTTGGCATTCGGGATAGTGGATAAGGGATTGTGGACTTTGGTAGTGCCTGTGTTGTCTGAAATAACAGAAGAAACCCAGATTAGCAAATGTGTGACTTTCGTTTATTTTGGAATGACTGACGAATGCCCCAGATTAGGAGAAGATTCCAAAGAGCTGATTCATGTGTCAACCTTTTGGAGTTGGTATTGTTGCCAACAACCTGAGAAAACTATATTTTAGTGTCCAGAAATATATATGGACATTCTCAGATATTGGAGCTTAATGTTATGGTTTTGATTTTTAGACAGAAAAAGATTATCCCAATTCAGACACATCTTTGAATCTGGCTGTATATGCGTGCTACACAGGATTTTATTTCTTTGGAAGCAGAACACAAAGTAGTTGTGAAAATCCACCACACTGTCAGAGGTTCGTTGTGATAACTGAATGTGATACTGTGCTGACAGCAGTTTGCACGGAGTGTGGTCTTTAAAAATTCAATAAATGATAATTTGGTATATTATAACTGCAGATGTTAGTAATTAGCATTGTCTATTCTCATTCCAGATAGAAATGGATTTTATCAAAATTTGTTCCTTATATTTTAAAATACTTTCAGCAATGGAAGAAATGATATATATATTTTTAAACAAAACAAAACTTTATCTTTGTTTTTTCCCTGGCTTTAATTCAGTGCCCTTGTTTAAGTCACTTCAACTCTATGATGGTTAATTTGGTTAACTTGGCCGGGCCGCGGTGCCCAGATACGTGCCCAGACATTATTCTGGATATTTCTGTTAGAGTATTTTTGGATGAGATTAACATTTAAATGGAAGGATTTTGGGTAAAGCAGATTGGTCCTCCATGACATAGGTGGGCCTCATCCAATCAGTTGAAGGTCTGGATAGCCCTCTCCTGAACAAGAGGGAATTCTGCCTGCAGACAGCCTTCAGGCTTCAACTGTAGCATGAGCTCTGGTTTTCAGCCTGACGGCCCACCCTGCAGCTTTTGGACTTGCCAGCTTCCATAATTGTGTGAGCTAATTCTTTAAAATAAATCTCAATCACTCAGCCAGGTGCAGTGGCTCACAACCTATACTCCCAGCACTTTGTGAGACCGAGATGAATGGGTCACCTGAGGTCAGGAGTACAAGACCAGCCTGACCAACATGGTGAAACCCATCTCTACTAAATACAAAAAATTAGCCAGGCATGGTGGTGCATGCCTGTAGTCCCAGCTACTTGAGAGGCTGAGGCGGGAGAATTGCTTGAACCCAGGCCAACATGGTGAAACCCCACCTTTACTAAAAATACAAAATTAACTGGGTGTAGCGGTGCGTGCCTGTAGTCCCAGCTACTTGGGAGGCTGAGGCAGGAGAATCACTTGAACCCGGGAGGTGGAGGTTGCGGTGAGTCAAGGTTGCGCCATTGCCATTGCACTCCAGCCTGGGCAACAAGAGCGAAACTCTATCTCCAAAAAAAAAAAAAAAAAAAAAAATCTCAGTCCCTCCCTGTCTCTCTCTCCCTGTCTCTCTCTCCCTGTCTCTCTCTCTCTCCCTGTCTCTCTCTCTCTCCCTCTCTCTCTCTCTCTCCCTCTAGAGAACCCTGATGAATGGACCTCTGTTGAGCTTACTTGATTTCTTCATTTATAGAAACAGAACATATGAGATACATCTTCCAAGGTTTCCTTTAAGAGTGTGAGAAGTTATTTGGGTCTAAAGCATCATCTAGGATGTCTCAGGCTTGGCTAATTGGGAGGACGAGGGCAGGAAGGAGAGTGGGCCTTGGGAGTGGGTGTAGATGGCAGGCTTAGTTGGGAGCTATTGCAGCCTATGGGGGATCCACATGGAGATGTCCAGTACACATCTGGATGAGAGTTGATCTTGAGGGTGATGGTGATTCACAGAGAGGTGTTAACAGACACAGGATGTAAGAACTTGCTTGCCGTGTAGAGCTGAGTCCCTGGTGTATACACTAGGTGGGCACTGGCCTCCTGGCTTCAGAGCTTGGAGGGAAACCTAGCAGCTGGGGTTCCACTTGGTTGTGTTAAAGATGCTACCTCCTGGAGACTGTGGCTGCATGCCTGCTTTCTCACCAGAGGCAAAGAACTAAGACAAAACAACTCCTGAATGTTCATCATGGCCCCGATGAATTTTGGTTACTCTCCCGGGCATAGATTCCTCTAACAGGATCAGACGTCAAGTTTGCCTGAGATCTGTTCCTACAGAGTCTAAGTATTAGATGGAGGCTCGAGCTGGAACAGCTTGCTATTACTATTCCCTTTGTGAATAGTGTTCAGTGTTTGTCACTTCAGAGCTGTACTTTTCAATGGGGGAGCCACTGGTCTCATATAACTATTTAAATTACAATTAAAATAATTAAATTAAAAATTTAAGTCTTCAGTCACACTAGCCACATTGCAAGTGCTCAGTAGCTGCATATATGTGGTGGCTTCTGTATTGGACAGCACAGATGTGGGACATTTCCATCCTCACAGAAAGTTGGCTGGACAGCCATGCTCTAGTCTAGAGCTTTGTGTACATTGTCATATACTCCCATGGTGTTCTGGAGTGAGAGTTATTAACCTCAGTTTGTAGATGAGGCTATTGGGGTGTAGGCTGAATAACTGGCCCCAAATTACAGTTTTAAGTGACAGAGCTGGGAATGCAAAGTTGGACCCATTGGACTCTTCTGGAGCCCTGGACTAGTCCACTGGATCTGGATTTGTCAGCCTACAGGTGGTAGTGAGCCTTGAGTGTGCAGGAAATCTTCCCTCCCTGTGGCAAGAGGCAACCCTGGGTGGAAAGATGGAGAAGAGTGGAGAGACACAGAGGGTGTGGGAAGAGGCTCCAGAAGGATGCAGCACATCCAGAGAGTTTGAGTTGTGTTGCCCAGTGGCAGAATGAGGCCATTGGTCTTCGCAAGGGCTGTTTCGGCCTCGTGGAGGGGGAGAAAGCTGGATATCAGGGCTTTGAGGAGTAAATGGAAGATGAGAGAGGAGATGGGGGATGGGCAGCTAGAAAGAGACATGAGATGAAAAGACAGGACACTTTTAGGCTTGAGAAATCTTGGCCCTGCTAACAGACTAAGGTAAAGACTGTCTGTGGAACCAGGCTGGAAGTAACTTTGAGGTGGGGGCCAACCCTGAGACACATGCCCTGCCTGGAGGGGGCTGCCACCATCCTATCCCAGCTGACTGCTGCTGGGAGACTGCTGTTTCCAGAGTCCACGCATCTGGATTTTTATGTGAAATGTGCCAAATTATAAACACGTTTAAAATAACATGTGCTTCTATAAAAAGCACACACACATCTCATTGCTAAACAATGTGAATGTCTTTAATGCTGCAGAACTGTGCACTTAAACACGGTTAAAACAGTAAAATTCTTTTTTTTTATTTAACCAAAAAAACAAAAAACACATATCACTGGACCATTTTAGCACACAAGCTGTGAGTTTGTGACTTCTGGGCTAGGGGGATAGAACCTGCATGACTTTCTACCTTGGCTATCCAATAGCATCCTCAACCCCAGGCCATACCCTGGAACAATGAAGTCAGAATGTCTGGAGGAGGGACCCAGGTACCAGAATTGTTTAAAGTGAGAAAGTGATCCCATTTTACAGCCAGTGTTGAGAAGGTGAAATAATTAGCAATTAGGATAGAGACAGGAAGAAACAGCATAAGAATCCAGATATAGGGAACTTCTGTTTCTGGGACTGGAGGGAGAAAAGCGAGGATGTATATGGATTATGTTAGATTAGGGATGTGAGGATGCCACAGCAAGAATAATGAGAATTGCATGATGTCTAGGGCTTGAGCTCAACTGTTCTTTAACTTTTCCAGTTGCAAAATGGGAATGATATATGCACCAACCTGTCTATGTCATCATGTCTTTGTGTTTCTGAAAATCTGTTTGTTCCCTGAGAATTCATTTTGTACAGATGTATTGTAAGGCAAAAATGTCATACTTGTTAGTGATAATCTTTTAGGAATCACTTTACCTTTCAATTTCTATCCTACTGTAATACTAGACAAGTTATTAATTCATTTTGGAGAAAACATAAAATTAGAGAAACGGATTTGTGAGCAAACAGATCAGGAAAAACATTGAAATCTAAATATATAGAGCCACTAACAAACCTTTTAGTAAACTGAATGTACAAAGTGTTCACTGAATATAGACAGTTACTTCAAAAAATGTAGTTATCCCTTTTAACACAAAAGTGTTAAAAGTCCATTAATTACCAAATATTCAAAGAGTTGCCTTTGGAGTAGACAAAGACCTGAGGCATTCTTCAGCAGGAGCATTTTCATTAAAGGGGAGTATATTTATGTACACTAAAAATTAGGGAAGGTTTTGAATAATTCAAGGGGGAAATAAAGTTCTATTTCCCCCCCTGACTTTAATGTAGCTTGAAGTGATGTAAGCTCATGTCTAAAATATTAGTTTAATATGAGAACAAGCTTCTTTCCAGCAGGAAGATGTTGCTCATTTAGCTTTCCTTGTAATCAAAAGCAATTGTTTGTAAACCAGCTTGGCTGCACTTTGAGTCAATTGGTTTTGGACTAGCTTCTAATCAAGAGATGCAAATGCTTTCTTATCAACAGTTTCATTAGCTTAGACCTGTCTGCTGAGGGAGATTTATCTTGATCCCTGGTAACTTAAGATGCTCTGTTGGGCATGCTTTATACAATCTGTGAAGCTGGTGGAGTGCTGGGAGCTGAGATTCTGCACACCAGGTCAGCTGTTGGTATGTGAAAGAGCCACAGAGTCCAGGCAGCCTTGGGAAAATGGCTGCTTAGTAATTTGGGCATTTGCAGATGAATTGTCATCTTGTGCAAGAGCCAACCAGTGAAAGGAGCTTATGAAAAGATATAGGTGATGGGGGAGGAAGGCAGCAAATCACACTGCCATGTGTGTACCTATGCAACAATCGTCCATGTTCTTCACATGTACCCCCAAACCTAAAATGCAATTAAAAAAAAAATGAGGCCAAGATAGTGACACCTTTTTAGATAAGGGATACATGTATGAGGAAATTTTAGGGAAGCATATATAGTTCAGACATACAGCTAAGCCATTGAATAAAAGATTGGCCTCATTAGCAAAGTCCCTTGCCAGCTTCCCAAGCCCAGAAAAATATCCCTCAGCAAACTCTAAGAAGGAGGAGGGTGCAGGTATGAGGAGGCTTAGATTTGGCTTGTTGGGGGATGGGAATGGAGGCGTTTATGAATCTGCGTCACAGTTTTGATGAGCATTGGGTCTTCTGCTCCAGCTGTCCTCTCTACAAGTATCCACAGGACCCACAGGTGGCTGGCAGGGAGGATGAGGGTGGATGGCAGCCACCTCATGCCTTCTGCTGGGGAGACAGTATGAGGGGTGAGGATGGGGTGAACAGGGAAGCACATGTGACTCCTACAGAGAGCCAGCTGCTGCGTGGGATTGCAGGACCACGCTTGCCAGCTTGTCTCATTCTCTAACTTAAGTCAGGCATCGGGCTGTTTTTTGACAGAATTCCCTGATTAGTGCACGTTGATAATGAGTTCAAATCATAACATTATGAGGGTCAAATAAAATACCTGTGGGGGGTCAGATTTGGCCTATGGCCTGGCCTCTCTCTCCCCTACCCCTGCTTTTCCTAACCAGGGGCTTGTATGGAAGGAGGTACTGGAATCTTCTGCTGCCTGGGAGGTGTTGTGAACTGGCAGGAGGATGTCTTGTGTATTGGGGCTTCACTGAGTGAGTCACTCATTCAACATGTATCTACCAACAACTCTGTGCCAGGCACAAAATGGGTTGGAGGCGTGGGGAATTCCAGGCCAGGGAGATGTTGGAGGCCTGGGACTTTGGAAGGAGCTGATAGGTTCATGGAGAGACTATTTTCTATGTGGTTAGCAACAGAGTCCATGTGAAAGGATGGTGGGGGGTGGTATTGGCAAGTTCAGTCCTGGTTGGAGAGTGAAAAGCTTTATGGTTGCTCAAGAGTGTGGGTTTTGCTCTAAGAGCAAGAGGGAGCCACTTAGCAGAGAATTGTCATGATCACATTTGCATATTTACAAACTGCTGCTGCTGGGCAGAGGAGCAAGATGAGGCAGGTGACCCAGTGCATGCTTGAGGATTAGACTTTTAAGAATTTTTGCTCATTTAAGACTGCTGCTATGTTAAGCTATGCAGTGAGGGTTTGTGCTGCTCTTGATCATATGGGATAGAATATGAACAAACATCACAGGGTCACGTGTGTGTAAGTTAGACTTGACTTTCCTGTCCTGCTGTTTATTTCTATTGAGGTAGTGTAGTAGTTATGAAACTCAGCTTTGCCTCTTCATTTTTAAAAATTAATTTAATTAAATTTAGACTGTGAGCCTTTTTCCTGCTCTGGGCCAGCAGGAGCTTTAAACTTGGCTACTTTTTATTACTTTTCCCTTCCTTCTCCTTTGTGTGAAGATCCTGGGTTGGAGGGAGCACCCAGGCAGCAGGGGCATTCCTGTAGTCCTGTGTCTCAGGTCCACAGCAGTTACCTCTGAGATGTCAAGGGTTTGTTAGGATCGGCCAGTGTGATTCTGTCGCTGTACCTGGAAACTTGTGTATCCTGGAGCCCAGCCTAGGCTTGGCTGAAGGTGTTCCTCCCTTTCTAGGCTCAGCTGGCTTTGAGAGCAGCCAGCACAGAGCCTGCCTACCTCCAGGAACCACAAATCCTCTCTTTTGTGGGCCTGGGAGATTTACTTTGGGGGACTTTCTTAATCTCCCTTCTCTTATCTATAGTTCCCACAGTGACACCTCTTCTTGCCTGAAACTTTTTTTTTCCTCCATGCACTTAAGCATTTGGAAACCAAAATCAGGAAGGGAAGTGTCTTACCAGCAACGCCTCCTCTGCAGTCATGAAGCTCCCCCAGGGACTGGGAATCATGGAGCCTGCTTGGGGGAGGTAGATGAAGAAAGGGAAAATAGAAGAAAGAAAGAAATTGCTATTTCAACAAATATTTTTCCATGGTGGCAAGTTGATATTACTGTTTAGTTTCAGAGCCAAAAGGGAGAAGATACGAGGACTGCTGGAGGGAGGAGGAGGTGAATGAGGGAACTAGGACTTGCCTAGTCTGAGCAGCCTTTTCAGCTGCTGGGGAAGGGGGTGGGTAAGGAGAGATGGTTTTTGATGGCTGCACATGGACTAGAAACAGGGAGATGTTCACAGCATTGCATACTGTGAACACGTCCCACACCTGCATACTTCCAGGAAGGCACTAATGACTGCTTCCTTAATAATTGTATTTTCAGTGCTTCACGGCCGCTTCCAGCAGCTTGGGTTATACCTGACCATTTCTAAGACTCAGTTTGGCCATCCTTCCCATGCTCCCCCTGGGCCTTTGGATAATCCAGTCCTAGTTGCTCATATTTAAATTTTTTTTATTGTGGTAAAATATACATAAAATTTTCTGTCTTACCCATTTTTGAGTGTACAGTTTAGTGGCATTAAGTACATTCACATTGTTGTGCAGCTGTCACCACCATACATTTCCAAAACTCTTTCATCTTGCAAGACGGAAGCTGTCCCCATTAAACAACTTCCTATCTCTCCCCCACAGCCCCAGGCAACCACTGTTTTACTTTCAATGAATTTGATGACTCTAGATACCTTCTGTAAGTGGAATCATACAATATTTGTTCTTTCATTGGATTTTTCTCTTAGCGTCATGTCCTCAAAGTTCCATATTTCAGGATGTGTCAGAATTTCCTTCTTTTTTAAGGCTGAATAATATTTCACTGTATGTATATATCACATTTGTTTATCCATTAATCCATAGGGGAACATTTGGGTTGATTTCACATTTTAGCTATTGTGACTAATACTGCTATAAAGACAAGTATACCAGTATCTTTTTGAGACTCTGATTTCAATTCTTTTTGTATATACCTAGAAGTGGGATTGCTGGATCATATGATGATTCTAATTTTATTTAATTTTTTGAGGAATTGCCATACTGTTTTCCCCAGCAACTGTACCATTTTATAATCCTACCAACAATGCACAAGCGTTTCCGTTTCTTTACATGTTTGCCAATACCTGTTATTTTATTATTCTCCTATTCTGGTCATTGTCTGTTTACTCTGTTGATACTTTCTTTTGCTCTGCAGAAGCTCTTTAGTTTAATTAAGTCCCTCTTGAGGGACAGAGGATTTCCTAGATTTTCTTTTAGGATTCTTAGAGTGTGAGGTCTTATTTTTAAATCTTTAATCCATCTTGAGTTAATATTTTTTCTCATCTGGAGAAAGGTAGGGGTCCAGTTTCGTTCTTTTGCATATGTCTAGCCAGTTATCCCAGCACCATTTATTGAATAGAGATTCCTCTCCCCCATTGCTTATCTTTGTTGACTTCATTGAAGATCAGATGGCTGTACATGTATGGCTTTATTCTCTGTTCTGTTCCATTGGTTTATGTTTCTGTTTTTGTTCCATGTGTTACTATCTTCTTTTGTGCTTGGTTGATTTTCTTTGTAGTGAAATATTTTAGTTTCACTTCTTCTCATTTTCATTTATGTATATTATATAGTTAGTTTCTTTTTGGTTTCCATAGGGCTTACATTTATTTATTTATTTAATTCTTGAAAGTTTTATAAATAATATATTTATGGGGTACCATGTGATATTTCAATATGTACATAATTGTGTTATGATCAAATCAGGACAATTAGTCAACCCATTGCAAACATTGATCATTTCTTTGTAGTGAGAACATTCAAAATTTTCTCTTCTGGCTATTTTGTAGTATACAGTGTATTATTGTTAAATGTAGTCACCCTACTGTGCAATAGAACACCAGAACTTTTTTCTCCTAAATGTAACTTTGTACCCACTGACTGACTTCTCCTCTTCTGCCCCCATCACCCAGCCTCTGGTAACCACTGTTTTACTCTCCATTGCTATGAGACCAGCTTTTTTAGATTCCTTATATAGGTGACATAATGTGGTATTTGTCTTTATGTGTTTGGCTTACTTCACTTAATGTCCTCCAGGTTCATTCATATTGTTGCAAATGACAGTATTTCATTCTTTTTAAAAGCTGAGTAGTATTCCATTGTGTATATCTACCACATTTTCTATATCCATTTATCTGTTGATGGATACCTAGGTTGTTTTCATGCCTTGGTTATGTGAATAGTGCTGCAGTAAATTTGGGAGTGTAGATATCTTTTTGACCTATTGCTTTCATCCTTTGGGTGTATACCCAGTAGTAGGATTGGAGGATGATATGGTAGTTCTATTTTTAGTTTTTTGCGAAATCTCCATACTGGTTTCCATAGCAGTTATACTACTTTTTAGCATTTCTTGCATGGTTGATATAGTGGTAATGAAATTATTTGAATTTTGTTTATCTGGGAATGTCTCAGTTTTCTTCTCACTTTTGAAGGACGGTTTTGCTGGCTATAGGATTCTTGGTTAACGGTCTTTTTCTTTTGTTTTGTGATGGCGTTTCACTCTTGTTGCTCAGGCTGGAGTGCAGTGGCGCAATCCCAGCTCACTGCAACCTCCATCCCCAGGGTTCAAGCGATTCTCCTTCCTCAGCCTTCTAAATAGCTAGCTGGGATTATAAGTGTATGCCACCACATCTGGCTTTTTTTTTTTTTTTTGTATTTTTAGTAGAGATGGGGTTTCTCCATGTGGCACTGCTGGTTTTGAACTCCTGACCTCAGGTGACCCATCTGCCTTGGCCTCCCAGTGTTAGGATTATAGGCATGAGCCACCCTGCCCAACCGACAGTGTTTTTCTTTTAGCTCTTTAAATATATCAAGTCCTTTCACTTAAGTCAGGACCTAGATGTCACCCTTGACCTCACATCTGAGCCATCACCAAGTTTTGCCACTTCTCCCTCCTAAATAGCCACAAATATTTTCACTCCCCTTTCCCTCTGCTACCATTGTCTTCTCTTTCTGCATGACTCCAATAGCCTCCGAGTCCTTCTCCTTCCTCCTACCTAGCCCACTCTAACCTGTCCTCAGGTGGCAGCCAGAGCTCTGTTCCGAAAGTGCAGAGATGGTTGTTCCCCAGTTCTGTTGAATACTTGTCAGCAGCTTTCTATGGTCCTTAGGATAGGATCAGGCTATGTAATGTAGGGAGGGTGCCAGCCCTTGCCATATGCACATGCTTATCTCTCATTCCCTCTCACAGTCATTATTTAGGCCACACGGAGCAGCATTCAGTTCCTAGAAAACTGCTCTTTCTTGCCTTTATTGATGGGATGCTTCTCACAAGCACTTTGGCTTTTATTCTCAGTGAGATGAAGAGCCATGGGAGGGGCTTGAAGAGAGGAGTGATATGATCTAATTTCCATGATTAAAAAGATCCTTCTGGCTACAGGGTTCATAATAGACCACAGGATGGGATCTGGGACATTGTTTCAGGGATCCCACTGAGGAAAGATGGTGGCTTTGATGGTGGTGGCTATGGAGGTTGGGAGATGTAGTCAGATGCTGGATCTGTTTTTAAAAGGATACCTGATAGAACTTGATGACAGGTTGCATGTGGAATGGGAGAGAAAAAGAGGAGTCAGGGGTGACTCCAGGTTATTTGCCCTGAGCAAATGGAAAGATGAGCTTGCCATCAACTGAAATGCAGGCAGACATGGGTAGAGCAGGTTTGGACAGAGTTGGTGGGAGTGAGTGGAAATAGCAGCAGCTTAGCTTTGTTCAAGTTAAGCTTGAGATCTGTTCAACATCTATGCAGATGTGTCAGGCAGAATAATGACTCCACAAAATGTCCATGTCCCAGTCCCTGGAACCCATGACTATGTTCCCTCATGTGTCAAAAGGGACTTGGCACATGTGATTAAGGTAAGTATATTGAGTTGGAGAGATTATCCAGGATTATCTGAGTAGGTCCAATGAAATCACAAGGGTCCTTGTAAGAGGGAGGCAGGAGTGTCAAAGTCAGAGGAGGAGGTGTGATGGATGACCAAAACAGAAGCTGGAATGACATGCTTTGAAATTGAAGGAAGGGGCCACAGCTAAGCATGCAGGTGACCTCTGTACACTTTGTGAGATACATTTCTCTAGCTTCTAGCTGGAAGAAGCATGGAAATAGATTCTTCCTGGAGAGTCCAGAAAGAATGTGGCCCTGCCAATGCTGTGATTTTTTGTTTTTTAAGACCCATCTTGAACTTCTGACCTCCAGAACTGCAAGATAATAAATTTGTGTTGTCTTGAGCCAGTAAGTTGTGGTAATTTGTTACAGCAGTTATAGGAAATGAACATAGTGAAGATACTGAGTGGGCTGTGTTATACATGTGTCTGGGGCTTAGGGAGAACCTGCCTTCCTTCACTGTAGCTGTCACTCATCACTCAGCAAAATGACAGTGGTCTTTTGGCAGCCTCAGCTGGTTTAACAGTAAACATCTGGGCACAGTTTTTAGAAGGTAGGCTAAGGGGATTGCCCAAAATGTACAGTATAAGTTTTCTACTCATGGCTGGTGTTTTCTGCTTACACCACAGTTGATACACTGTATACCCATATATACTATGTACTGCATATTTTTTGCTTTATACAGAATTTGAGTGTTTATTACAAAGTGATTTTAGATAATAAGAAAATAGGAAAAGTTCTGTTCTGAAGCAGAAATAGCGATAGTTGCAGGATGTAATAATTAATAGCAGGGAAAGATTCAGGGAAAATTAAAGTCAAAAGTGAGATGCAAGGACTTTAATACAGTCATATTTGAGCAAATAGTTTAGGGGCAAACAGATCTTTAAATCATAGTAGTTAATGCCTCCGTTAGATCGTCAGTCTGTTACAGCCCGAATTCAGTGACAAATGTTCAAAATGATCACCTTAAGTCACCATGAAAATATTAGACTACTTTTGATGCACTCTTTCAGAAAGTAGGAAATTCTGCAGTACATTTTAAAAGCTTTCTCTTCACATACATCAAACTTCAAAGTGCGTTGGCTCTTAAATATGCTTCAGTTGCTAGAAAATCAGTTTATGTGGTGCACTTAGTCCCCCAGTGATGCTAGATAATAGAGCACCATTGAACTTTAGAAGTGGATAAATTCACAAATAGCAAAGTAAGATATTCAAAGATGAGACTCCAATTGTGCACCAACCCTATTGTGAAAGCCTTTCCTTATAGAACGATAAACAACTAAAAGTACAGTTAAAGTAGTTCAAGAAGAGCAACACACTGGGAGTTCACTCCCCAAGTTAGACCTGAAGCAACAGCATTGTTATAGAGATTCAAATGGACAGGACTTTTTGGTTTTTCTCCTAAGCCTTTTGAATAAATTAACTGATGATGAAGCAACTCTGTGAGTAAAGTACTATCAGTGTTCCCATTTGACAGATGGCAGAACTGAGGGACAGACAGACAAAGTAACCAGCTCAAGTGCATCCAACTGCTAAGTCCGGATTCAAGTCCAGGGAGTCCATACCTTTAGCTGTGCTCTGTGCTAGCCTCACTGGATCTTTCTGGCTTACACTCTTGAATTCGCTCTCCTATACACTTCTGCCCCTTTTAAATGTGGTTTATGCATGTTAGAGGGATTCCTCTTGAACACTTTTTGTCCTAATTCAAGTCCTTTTCTTTGTCTGGTCTGGGCCAGCTATTTATTCTGCCCCCAACTGTTTCTGATCTGTAATTCAACATTATCTAGGACTGCCTCACCAGATGTCATTCTTCTTGTTTAAAAATATGCAGTGTTTTCCCATTTCCTACAGAATAGGGGCCAGACTCCTTAGCATGATATTTTTGGTTGTGAGCAAGAGAAGTCTTCTCTGGTCACTTTGTGCAGAAAAGGAAGGCCATGGATGATACCTGGGTGATGGACAAGAGCAAGGGAGCACTGGGCATGGGCAGTGGGAACAAACTAGGCAGAGTGCTCCTGCGGCCCCGGCACAGCCTCCGTGAATGGCTCTGCTGACACTCGTGGTTGCAGCTGCTGCCCACGGGTGTGCTGTCTCTCATCTAGTCTCACCGTCATCATAGTTTCAGGTCATGTGCTTCAGATTCAAAGACCCCAGTGAGAGCATCCATTTAGCCAACACTGGTCCCCTTTCCCAGGGGGAAGAAAGGGTGAGGAGCTCCCTTGTTTTGCTACTTTAATGGAGTGTAGATTTCCTGCCTCTGCCAGGACTGACCACACAGAATTACCCAAAAGTAGGAAGTTGGTTTGTTCCAGCCAAAAACAATGACAAATAACCCTACAGTGTGGCTCTAACATTTCTGTCTGCAACTCAGAAAGGATATATGGGCATGCACATGTATGTGTGGACACATACATGCACACACACACACAGGCAGCATTTAACTGAAAAAGATTTCAGAAAACAATTCTCATCCATGAAAATGTAATAAACTAATAGATTATATATATTCTCATTAAAAAAATACTGGCCATGACTCATTAAATTGATTTGAATTTGAAAATCTTGCCCTACAGCATTCTCTATATAGTACTATGTTTTCAATGAGTAGCTGTATTCATGAAATGCTTATTTATATAATAGACAAACCTTTTTACAACTCCGGTCTTTAAATGAATGTTTATAACCTAGATCCTTGAAGTATGGGATTTATTACCTCGACAACAAAGCAGGCAAAAATGAGAAGGAAATATGGATCTTGCATGTAATGAAAAGCAACACTTTGTAGTTTCCAAACAGACTATCTGCATCATCGGAAGTTACCCACTATAGTATTTCAGCATGTTAGTTTAGCTTGGCAGAAAAATTTAAATCAATAATAGTTTGCTAGAATGTGATGGGTTTTAATTTCTCATGCCTGCTAAACAAGCATGTTTCTTTCAGCAAATACAAACTGAGAACCTGCCCTGGGCGAGGCCCTTGCTGGATGTTATGAAGGTTATCGAGGTGCACTGGGCTGGGATCCTGGTCTCAGGGAGCTGGAAGCCTAGTACAGAAGACAAGCCTGCAGAGAATAGTTGTACAAGGTAGAAAGTGATCAGGGTCATGGGAAGAGAATAAATAAAATGCACAGGAATTCAGAGGAGTGCAGGTGTGCAGTTCTTGATGAGCACGTTCTGTAGAGCAAAGGAGGACTTCGGAGCTGCTCTCTAGAGGGACTTCCCCAACACCTCGTGCCTGCCGTGGTGCAGCCAGTGAGGCCATGGGGATCAGCATGGGCTCACAGACCCCTTTCTGCAGTAGGATTCTTGTGTTAGCATGTCTTTGTTCCTACCACCCCAGCCACCTCTGCCACCAAGTCAATGCTTAATGTGTATAGAGTGAGTGAATGGACCTAGTTTTGGCAGCAGAGCTACCATGGACAGTGATGAGTGCTCAACCACCAGCATTATGGCCGAGGGCCCCACGCAGGCCTCTGTGCGCCAGAGAAGGGCTTGGCCCAGCAGCTGGAGAGGGGCCAGGACTGACAAACAGGGCTTTGATCACAGTGCTTGCCCATCTCCAAATTGGAAATGATGAATTTTATCTATGAACCTGGCAAAGTTCTGTTGAGTGTCTGTTATGTGAAAGTTCTTTTGCAGAAAGGGATCTGCAGATGCTAAATGACAAGGACCCTGCTCTCTAGAGCAGCCAAATCCTGGGAACAAAGTAGGGTGGAGAGGAATCAGGAGGAAGTGTATACAGAAGTAACTGTGGGCAGTAAGGATGGAAAGGGGTAAGTGCTGTAACCGAGGCATCGGCAGAGAAAGTGCAGCTGTGGTCTTGGACACAAGGAAGTAGGGAACTTCGTACTGACTTTAGCACATGTGAACCAGGCACGTTGTGGTCTGTTACTCTTCTCTAGTAAGGATATCAGTATCTTGCAAACCTGCTTCTTCCTAACCAAAATTAACCTTGTGTTGTTAACCTAGGACATAGTCTGCGCTTCTGTGTCTTGTGAGACTCTGCTGAACACAGAATCTGCTCTCTAGGAATATGCTCCAGGGATGTAATGTAAAGGAATAGTATTGCCGTTTGAGTTTTGAAGATGAAACTATTTCCATGTTCTGGCAGATGGCCCATTGAAACAATTCTTTTCTTATCTGATTGCGGCTAGCTCTTTTAAAGATGCAGTTCTGACTCAGGGACACTTTCCTCAGTTGCTTACTGTGTAGGGACTTGGTTTCTACAACAGAGACTAAATATTTCTCTTGTATGGAAGGACTGTGCAAGTTCCTGGAGAGGGGAGTAGGGCAAAACCAGAGGGTAGGTGGAGTGGGGCAGCTGTAAGCTGAGGTTGAGAGTGGGCAGGTGAAGGGTGAGGTACCAGTGGAGGATCTTCCCAGGTGCTGCAGTTGAGTTGCAAGCACATTGCACTGTGCACCAGAGGCTGTTAGAAACACATAAAAGCAAACGGCAGGCCAGGCGCGGTGGCTCATGCCTGTAATCCCAGCACTTTGGGAGGCCAGGGCGGGTGGATCACCTGAGATCAGGAGTTCGAGACCAGCCTGACCAACATGGAGAGACCCCATCTCTACTAAAACTACAAAAATTAGTCAGGTATGGTGATGCATGCCTATAATCCTAGCTACTTGGGAGGCTGAGGCTGGAGAATTGCTTGAACCCGGGAGCCGGAGCCGAGATTACGCCATTGCACTCCAGCCTAGGCAACAAGAGTGAAACTCTGTCTCAAAAAAAAAAAAAAAAAAGCTAGGCATTATTCCTTTCTGTGGCCCAATCAACCAGGTACATAGCACTGAATCTGTACATTATTTTTTTTAATGCAGTGACACGATATGTACTCCATTTATTTAGTAGCCCCCCCACTATGGAATAAGTACGTTATATACATTTTTTTCTAGTCCTCCCAACAAAGCTACAAACCGCTGTTTTTAGGTCCATTAGAATGCTGATAAGGACACAGGATGAGATTAGTGAGTTACCACAGAGCCACAGGATGACAGAACCATGATTCAAAGCAGAGGGTGCCACATTCTGATACCTCCTTTGCCTCTGCTTTGTATGGATGGTGGGCATTGTGAAGCCATCTGAGAGGCCTGACAATAGGCAGGTTTTTTGTTGTTGTTGGTTTTTTTTTTTTTTGTATGTCTTTATGACAGGAGGGCTGTGTTTTCTAGGGAGCGTGCTACCTGATAGAACATGCTGGATAATTCAGAAACATCCTGACTTGCCATTCCATAGGCAACTGGAAAATCTTTAAATCTGTTGTGTGTGTATCAAAATCTGTGCCTCTCTTCTGATATTGTGACTTCCTTTTCATTAAACTAGCTCAGCTTTTCTTTGAAATCCTTCATCTGTTGAATTCAGGGACAGGAGGGGGATGCAGTCTCATCTGCCTGCTCAACCCCTGGTGAATCTGGGGTCTTCTGGTCTCTGAACACCCAAATACGTGTCTTTCCTCCCACTGATTCAGTTTCAAGTTCAGATGTCCTGTTATTTCAGCAGGAATATCCAATCTGTTGTGTACCTAGACATCCAGTACAGTGATCCTCTTAGATTCCTTAAATTTAAGATTTCAATTTAAACTGGAAAATCACAAAGTAGATATTTTTTAATAAGTTTGTAGCCTTACTCCTTCATTAAAATGATCTAAACCTTCACACTTTGCTGTAGTTTTCTTTACGTCATAAGAAAACAGTGGTTTAAAAATTTTAAATTTCTGTTACAGTGATAAAAGGCTTACTACAAGAAATTGCAGTCCTCTGTTTGCCCGCCCCTCCCATTTCAGCTCTTACTCCCCAGAGGAACAGATTGCAAATAACTTCACTGATTCTCCTGATACCCAGCTCCACCATTCTTAGAATGTGCTCTATTTCTATCTTTTGTTTTCATCAATTTTGGATATTTATCATTACAGCTGTGGAGAATTCAGCTCTTAACTGCATATTCTTACTAAATATTCTTCTTTTTTTCTGCATATCTTATTAGAATTTAGAGCTCCTAGATTGATCTAGGAGCTCTAATTATTTTATCTTTGTTAGTTTCTTTTTTTGGAGAGGTTTCTAATTTCTGAGAGATTTCCTTGACTTTAATGCCTTCTTTGATTTTTACATTTAATTGTCATTTTTAAAATTTCTATAAGCCCCTATTTATTCTCTGTCCCTTCCTATAGCACCCTATGCTTGTTTTATGGACACTCTTATCTCTCTGAAAAATATTAATTAGAATTTTAAAATGTTTTCTTCTGTCTTTCAACTGGAGAATATACAATATATGGTACAGCCATATAATTGAATATTACTCAGCAATAAAGAGGAACAAACTATTGATCCATTTGACAATATGGATGAACCTTGAATGCAATATGTATTGTATACTATTACTATTAACTATAATAAATATATCCAACTACTTTTATTAATAATATATCAATAATAATATAGTATAATATCTAGGTTTATCTATATTAAAAATGGAAGAAGCTGGACTTGAAAGGCTACATGTTGTTTGGTTATATTTATATGACATTCTGGAAAAGACAAAACTATAGGGATGGAGAATAGGTTGTATTTGCTAGTGGCTCGGGGAGAACAGCTGATTACAAAGTGGTATTGTGAGAGAAGTTTTTGGGGTTATCAGCTGTTCTGTACCTTAACTGTGTTAATGGTTTCTCTGTGAATTTGTGAAAACTTATAGAACTATAAACCAAAAAGAGTGAATATATTGTATGTGAATAAAAATCTTTTTAAAAACTTTTTTAATGTTTCCTGTATTTTTTAATGCCTTTTTTCATTTCAAGCCTTTTTACATATTTGGTTATTTTTTGCTATTCATTTATATTTAAGAATCAGGCATTAACAAGCTGACTGGACTCTAGGGCCACATATTATGTGTTGTATGGTTTTGCTCTAGTAGGTGTTGAGAGAGTGGGGATAAAAAGCTATAAAATGCTTTTACAAACACACAGGCACACTCACAGTCACACACGGAATGCTTCCTCTTTCTAAATTATCTTTTTCTACTTTAATACCTCTCAGGTTTTCCTCTCCTCTTTCATCTCTCTTTTCCTCCAGCCTCCTTAGAACCAAAATCTGGCTTTTGGTGGGGAATGGAGTGTCGGCTTCATTTGTCCAGCATTACTTTATTCTTTTCACATTAATCAGAGGACCTGCCATCTCAAGGGTCCCCTTTTCCTCGCCACTTTCCTAAGACGTCCTTGGCCTGTAGGGCTTTGGCCTTTTCTAGGCTAGGACCCCCTTCCTTCCTTTCTCTTGGGGTTGAGAAGGCTGCCACCTGCGGACCACACTCTCAGCCTGTCTGTCTGCTTGGGAAGCTCTGTCCCACTGCTGTGGGGAGGTTTTCTTCAGATTTACTTGCTCTATCACGATCCCTTTCAACATCAGAGAATGCCCCCATTGAGAGCTGAGTGCTCCTTTCTGTGGCCCAATCAGCCAGGTACATAGCAATGGATCTGTACATATATTTTTTTAATGTGTTGATCAGAATTCCTGGTTTCTCCTCCCCTATTAGAGCTGTCCTCACACTTTAGTTAGAAGACTCCTTAACAGTAGACCTGAAACAGATTTCTCTGGTGTGGAGAAGGTTAGTCAGTGTATAGCTATGCTAGTCTCAGCAGTCAGATGGTGGAGGACTGTCTGGGCTGCTGCTGCAGTCCTGGAGATCTGCCCCTGGGAGAGGAGCCATCCCTGGGGTCAGGAGCCTCCCTGGAAGCTGTCAGGGAGGACATGTTAGCATCGTGCTCCCTTCTATGCCTCACACTTATGCATACATGTCATACATGTAAGAGGATGTGACTGTGAATCACTAAACAGAATTGACTAGCCTTTTAACTGTTTTCTTTAAAAGACAAGCAGCATGCGACCTATGGAGTATCATTGAGAGTCTTTGATTAAAATGGATGTATTTGGGTGTCTTGTGTTATTTAACAGTGAATTTCTAAACTGATTTTTAAATATTTAAAACATGCCCATTAAAATTCATGCTTATTCAAGTTTGTGCTTTTGGGAATGATTTTTGTGGCTTTGAGAAATTGTCTAATTCTGATAATGAAGATGTATGAAGCCTAAACCCCATCCTGAAAATGCTAGCAAGTCAGTTTTCTACCCTTGCATTATAGATTGGGTACTATTCAAACACACATCAACATGCTGCTCTTTTAAAAAGCACTCTTAAATTTTGTTGGGAATATAAATATCTTTACTATTTTTCTTCGATCTTTGGTGAAATGATGGAGGATTGCTACAAGTTATCCAAAGCAATATTATTCATTTATCTCAGCTGATCAGAAAAACTAGTCATTCTCCCCAGCATGTATCATTTATTTTTCCTTCATGTTTCTGGGCTGAGTTGGTTCCTAACTGAATAATATGGTTTTTCCTTTTTAATTTATTTTCATTTTCTTATCTCTTTTTTTAAAGATATTCCAAGCGTGACGATCCAAAATGCTTTGTTCATTACAAAGTCTAATGAAAATATAGAGTCTTATGGCAGGCCCTGGGACATGAAAGCATATACCTTTCAATTTAGTTGGAGGGTTTTGTACTCACCTGTGCAGTTTATTTAATTGCTTTCTGGTTGTTGAAACTTTTTTTTTTTTTTTTTTTGCTTGGGCTGCATCATGGTGTTACATATTTAGCTTCATCCTTCTAGGGATCTAGTTTATTTGACAGAAGAAAGGATATGAGCTTCTGATGAAAGATAAAAGAAATTCACCTTCAGGATAAAAAGGAATTTGAAGGAGCCCTGTTTAAAGTGACCTGGTGCAGACTTTTGAGCTGTAGGTGAACCTCCCTTCCCTCCTGATGATGTTAGAATGATTTATTTCTTCCTTCCAGATAGCAAACAATCTCTGAGGTTTATAGCCTGCAGTCCTGTAGATAAGGGAGGGTCATGTGCCGCCTCCATCCATTCCATGAGTGTATGGCGTATGGAAGAGAGTCAAGAGCATGCAACTCAAGTGTGCCTCCTGCTCTGAAGTAAACGCACATGGAGAAGCTCAGTGGGGGAGTGGCCTAGCAGAGGAGCTCAAGTAACTGTCCGTTCTGCCCTTTCAGTGTGCACCACCCCGACCCACCCCACCTCCCGGGAATCAGCTTCCCGACCTGGAATTAGCTTTCTCCCAACCTGCTCAGGTGGATTATAGGATACTCCGGCAGCTACTTAGTCAAGCCTGTCCATATTGCAGAGGAGAATAAGGCCATAGGATTTGGGGTAGGAAGGAAGAGGGGGAGAGGGTTTGTTGGGAATATTCATATAAGGCATTTGTGGTTAGAAATGAGGAAGGGAATAAATTAGTGAATTATTACAGTGCTATATTAATACTCAGGCAGGTTACTACTTAGAGATAGGCTAATAGATTGGGTCCAACCTCAGTTGCCTTCAGGAGCCAGGCAGGTAGCAGAGGCTGTGAAGCAACCAGGTGTGAGTTACTAGGCCAAGTAGCCACTGCAGAAGGGGAAAGCATGTGCCCTGAAAACACACATTTGAATTCCGTTTTTTTTTTTTTGCATTATTTATTATTATTATTATTCTTTTTTATTGTAATTTAGGTTCTGGGGTACATGTGCAGATCATGCAGGATCGTTGCATAGATACATACATGTCCAGGTTTGCTGCCTTTATCCCCCCATCACCTACATCTGGTATTTCTCCCCTCATTATCCCTCCTCACCCCTGCTGTCCCTCCCCTAGTCCCCCACTACTGACTGCAGTGTGTGATGCTCCCCTCCCTGTGTCCACGTGTTCTAATTGTTCAACACCTACCTATGAATGATAACATACAGTGTTTGGTTTTCTGTTCTTGTTGACACAAGAACAGAATGATGAGTTTGCTGAGAATGATGGTTTCCAGATTTCATGCATGTCCCTACGAAGGACACGAACTCATCGTCTTTTATGGCAGCATAGTATTCCATGGTGTATATATGCCACATTTTCTTTATCTAGTCTATCAATGATGGACATTTGGGTTGGTTCCAGGTCTTTGCTATTGTAAATAGTGCTGCAATGAACATATGTGTGCATGTGTCTTTATAATAGAACAATGTATAATTCTTTGGATATATACCCAGTAATGGAATTGCTGGGTCAAATGGAATTTCTATTTCTAGGTCCTTGAGGAATCGCCACACTGTCATCCACAATGGTTGAACTAATTTACACTCCCAACAACAGTGTAAAAGTGGTCTTATTTCTCCACATCCTCTCCAGCATCTGTTGTCTCCAGATTTTTTAATGATCACCATTCTAACTGGCATGAGATGGTATCTCAATGTGGTTTTGATTTGCATTTCTCTAATGACCAATGATGATGACCATTTTTTCATATGTTTGTTGGCCTCAAATGTCTTCTTTTGTAAAGTGTCTGTTCATATCCTTAGCCCACATTTGAATGGGTTTGTTTGTTTTTTTTTCTCGTAAATCTGTTTTAGTTCTTTGTAGATTCTGGGTATTAGCCCCTTGTCAGATGGGTAGGCTGCAAAAATTTTTCCCCATTCTGTTGGTTGCCCATTCACTCTAATGATTGTTTCCTTTGCTGTACAGAAGCTCTTGAGTTTAATTAGATCCCATTTGTCTATTTGGCTTTTGTTGCCATTGCTTTTGGTGTTTTAGCCATGAAGTCCTTGCCTATGCCTATGTCCTGAATGGTTTTGCCTAGGTTTTCTTCTAGGGTTTTTATGGTATTAGGTCATATGTCTAGATCTTTAATCCATCTGGAGTTAATTTTAGTGTAAGGTGTCAGAAAGGGGTCCAGTTTAAGCTTTCTGCACATGGCTAGACAGTTTTCCCAACATCATTTATTAAACAGGGGAATCCTTTCCCCATTGCTTGTTTTTGTCAGGTTTGTCAAAGATCAGATGGTGGTAGATGTGTGGTGTTGCTCTGGAGGCCTCTGTTCTGTTCCATTGGTCTATATCTCTGTTTTGGTATCAGTACCATGCTGTTTTGATTACTGTAGCCTTGTAGTATAGTTTGCAGTCAGGTAGTGTGATGCCTCCAGCTTTGTTCTTTTTGCTTGGAATTGACTTGGCTATGCGGGCTCTCTTTTGGTTCCACATGAAGTTTAAGGTGTTTTTTTTCCAGGTCTGTGAAGAGCGTCATATGTAGCTTGATGGGGGATAGCGTTGAATCTACAAATTACTTTGGGCAGTATGACCATTTTCACAATATTGATTCTTTCTAACCATGAGCACGGAATGTTTTTCCATCTGTGTGTGTCCTCTCTTCTTTCCTTGAGCAGTGGTTTGTAGTTTTCCTTGAAGAGGTCCTTTACATCCTTTGTTAGTTTTACTCCTAGTTATTTTATTCTCTTTGTAGCAATTGTGAATGGGAGTTCCTTCTTGATTTGGCTCTCTTTAAGTCTGCTATTGGTGTATAGGAATGCTTGTGATTTCTTCACATTGATTTTGTATCCCGAGACTGCTGAAGTTGCATATCAGTTTCAGAAGATTTTGGGCTGAAATGATGGGATCTTCTAAATATACAATCATGTCATCTGCAAATAGAGACAGTGTGACTTCCTCCTTTCCTAATTGAGTACCCTTTATTTCTTTTTCTTGCCTGATTGCTTGGGCTAGAACTTCCAGTACTATATTAAATAGGAGTGGTGAGAGAGGGCAACCTTGTCTAGTGCTGAATTTCAAAGGGAATGCTTCCAGTTTTTGCCCATTCAGTATGATATTGGCTGTGGGTTTGTCATAAATAGCTTTTATTATTTTGAGACACGTTCCGTCAATACCTAGTTTACTGAGGGATTTTAGCATAAAGGGCTGTTGAATTTTGTCAGAGGCCTTCTCTGCATCTATTGAGATAATCATGTGGTTTTTGTCTTTGGTTCTGTTTATGTGATGAATTATGTTTATAGATTTGCATATGTTGAATCAGCCTTGCATCCCCGGGATGAAGCCTACTTGATCATGGTGGATAAGCTTTTTGATGTGCTGTTGCATTCGGTTTGCCAGTATTTTATTGAAGATTTTTGCATCTATGTTCATCATGGATATTGGCCAGAAGTTTTCTTTTTTTTGTTGAGTCTCTGCTGGGTTTTGGTATCAGGATGATGTTGGTCTCATAAAATGATTTGGGAAGGATTCCCCTCTTTTTGTATTGGTTGGAATAGTTTCAGAAGGAGTGGTACCAGCTCCTCTTTGTATGTCTGGTAGAATTTAGCTGTGAACCCATCTGGACCTGTGCTTTTTGTAGTTGGTAGGCTAAAAATTGCTGCCTCAACTTCAGCCCTTGTTATTGGTCTATTCAGGGTTTCAACTTCTTCCTGGTTTAGGCTTGGGAGTGTGCAAGTGTCCAGGAATTTATGCATTTCTTTCAGGCTTACTGGTTTATGTGCATAGAGTTGTTTGCAGTAATCTCTGATGGTAGTTTGTATTTCTGTGGAATCAGTGGTGATATCCCCTTTATCGTTTTTTATTGCATCTAATTGATTCTCTCTCTTCTCTTTTTTGTTAATCTGGCTAGTGTTCTGTCTATTTTGTTGATCTTTTCAAAAAACCAGCTCCTGGATTTATTGATTTTTTGAAGGATTTTTTTGTGTCTCTATCCCTTTCACTTCTGCTCTGATCTTAGTTATTTCTTGTCTTCTGCTAGCTTTTGCATTTTTTTAATCTTGCTCCTCTAGCTCTTTCAATTTTGATGATAGGGTGTCGATTTTAGACCTTTCCTTGCTCCTCCTGTGGGCATTTATTGGTATGAATTTTCCTCTAGACACTGCTTTAAATGTGTCCCAGAGATTCTGGTACGTTGTGTCTTCATTCTTGTTAGTTTTAAAGAACATCTTTATTTCTGCCTTCATTTCATTATTTATCCAGTCTACATTCAGGAACAGTTGTTCATTTTCCATGAAGTTGTGCGGTTTTGAGTTAGTTTCTTAATCCTGAATTCTAATTTGATTGCACTGTGGTCTGAGAGACTGTTTGTTATGATTTCTGTTCTTTTGCATTTGCTGGGGGAGTGATTTACTTCCAATTATGTGGTCGATTTTAGAGTAGGTGTGATGTCGTGCTGAGAAGAATGTGTATTCTGTGGATTTGGGGTGGAGAGTTCTGTAGATGTCTATTAGGTCCACTTAGTCCAGATCTGCATTCAAGTCTTGGATTTCCTTGTTAATTTTCAGTCTCGTTGATCTGTATAATATTGACAGTGGAGTGTTAAAGTCTCCCACTATTATTGTGTGGGAGTCTAAGTTTCTTTGTAGGTTGTTAAGGACTTGACTTATGTGTCTAGGTGCTCCTGTATTGGGTGCATATGTATTTAGGATTGTTAGCTCTTCTTGTTGCATTGATCCTTTTACCATTATGTAATGGCCTTCTTTGTCTCTTTTGATCTTTGTTGGTTTAAAGTCTTTTATTGGAGACTAGCATTGCAACTCCTGCTTTTTTTTTCTCTCCATTTGCTTGGTAAATCTTCCTCCATCCCTTTATTTTGAGTCTGTGCATATCCTTGCATGTGAGATGGGTTTCCTGGATACAGCACACCAATGGGTTTTGAATTTTTATCTAATTTGCCAGACTGTGTCTTTTGATTGGGGCATTTAACCCATTTACATTTAAGGTTAATATTGTTATCTGTGAATTTGATCCTGCTATTTTGATGCTAGCTGGTTGTTTTGCCCATTAATTGATGCAGTTTCTTCATTGTGTTGATGCTCTTTACCATTTGGTATGTTTTTGGAGTGGCTGGTACTGGTTGTTCCTTTCTATGTTTAGCGCTTCTTTCAGGAGCTCTTGTAAGGCAGGCCTGGTGGTGATGAAATCTCTGAGCAATTGCTTGTTTAAAAGGATTTTATTTCTCCTTCACTTATGAACTTAGTTTGGCTGGATATGAAATTCTAGGTTGAAAGTTCTTTTCTTTAAGGATGTTGAGTTGGCCCCCAGTCTCTTCTGGCTTGTAGGGTTTCTGTGGAGAGATCCACTGTGAGTCTGATGGGCTTCCCTTTGTGGGTAACCTGACCTTTCTCTCTGGCTGCCTTAGTGTTTTTTCCTTCATTTCAACCCTGGTGAATCTGACGATTATGTGCCTTAGGGTTGCTCTTCTTGAGGAATATCTTTGTGGTGCTCTGTCTATTTCCTGGACTTGAATGGTGGCCTGTCTTGCTACATTGGGGAAGTTCTCCTGGATGATATCCCGAAGAGTGTTTTCCAGCTTGGATTTATTCCCTCCATCACATTCAGGTACACCTATCAAACGTAGATTAGGTCTTTTCACATAATCCCATATTTCTTGGAGGCTTTGTTCATTTCTTTTCACTCTTTTTTCGCTAATCTTGCTTTCTCATTTTATTTCATTGAGTTGATCTTCAATCTCTGATATCCTTTCTTCTGCTTGGTCAGTTTGGCTATTGAAACTTGTGTATGCTTCACGAAGTTCTTGTGTTGTGTTTTTCAGCTCCATCAATTCATTTATATTCTTCTCTAAGCTGTTTATTCTTGTTAGCATTTCATCAAACCTTTTTTCAAGGTTCTTAGTTTCTTTGCATTGGGTTAGAACATGTTCTTTCAGCTCAGAGAAGTTTGTTATTACCCACTTTCTGAAGCCTGTTTCTGTCAGTTCATCAAACTCATTCTCCATTGAGCTTTGTTCCCTTGCTGGTGATGAGTTACGATTCCTTGGAGGAGGAGAGGCATTCTGGTTTTGGGTGTTTTCATCCTTTTTGTGCTGGTTTCTTCCCATCTTTGTGGATTTATCTACCTGTGGTCTTTGTAGTTGTTGACTTTCAAATGGCGTCTCTGAGTGGATGTACTTTTTGTTGATGATGAAGTTATTTCTTTCCATTTTTAGTTTGCCTCCTAACAGTCAGGCCCCTCAGCTGTAGGACTGCTGGAGGTCCACTCCAGACCCTGGTTTCCTGGGGATCACCTGTAGTGGCTGCAGAACAGTAAGGGTTGCTGCCAGTTTCTTCTTCTGGTACCTTTGTCCCAGAAGGATACCCACGAGATGTCAGCCTGAGCTCTCCTTTATCAGGTATCTCTTTGGATATACGGGGGTCGGGGGAGCTGCTTGAGAAGACAGATTGTCCCTTATGGGAGCTCAAGTGCTGAGCTGTGAGCTCTGTTGTTCCATTCAGAGCTGTTGGGCAGGTGCGTTAAGTCTGCTGCAGCGGAACACGTAACCGCCTTTTTTTCCCAGGTGCTCTTTCCTGGGTTGGTGGGGCTTTATTTAGAAGTTCCTGATGTGCTGCTGCCTTTTTCAGAGCTGCATTGCCCAGCAAGGAGGTAACCTAGTCACAGTCTGCCAGCAGAGGTGTTGCTGAGCTGCCATGGGCTCTGCCCAGCTGCTGTGTGAACTTCCTTGTGGGTTTGTTTATAGAGGTGTAGTTAGAACTGCTGCGGTAATGGCGGTCTGCCTCAGTAATGGTGGACTGCCTTAGTAATGGCAGACTGCCTCGGTAGTGGTGGACTGCCTTGGTAATGGCGGATACCCTCCCCCCCACAGAGCTGGACCGTCCCCAGTCCTGCTATGCTTTCTGTGAAACTCTCAGTCCAGAGTGTTTCAGATTGCTGGTCTTTGTCGGGATGGGACCTGCCAAGGCAGATCACCTGGCTCCCTGTTTCAGCCCCCATTTTTTTCAGTTGAATGGGCAACTCTGCCTCCCAGGCATTCCAGGCACCAGTTGAAATGGCCACCCAGATTTCTGTGAGTTTTTGTGTGGAGACCTGCTGCGCTGGCTGAAACAGCTGTGCTGGAGACTTGTGGTGCTTTTCTGCCTGGTAATCTCCTGGTCTATGGGCAGTAAAAACTTGTTTGGAAATGAATGCGGCGATCTCTCATCCTGTGCGTTCTCGCTAGGAGCTGCACTCCAGAGCTGTTCCTATTCTGCCATCTTGGATTGTATCCCATGGAAGAGTTTTTCAAGGAAAGGGATGGAACAGGCAGTGGGGGAAATGGAGGGATAGAATGAAGAGTGGCATGTTTTTCTTTTGATGGTAGTATTTATTCAACAAATAATTACAGAGCACTCATTCAGTGCCAGGCCCTGCTAGGCACTGGAGAAGCACCTGCAAATGAAACAAAAAGCCATGTGGGAGCTTTGAGTTCTGTATGAAGACGCAAATGTGCATACCCTTTAACCTAGGGACTCTGCCTTTAGGAATTTATCTGAAGAAAGTAAAGGGTGCCGTAATGTTGTTTGTTCACTGATTTTCTGTGAAAAGTTATTTAACAATACAAAAAACTGAAGACAACCTAAACTCTGACAATAAGGAGAATTGGTGAAAAGATTATAGTACAATTGATAATTAAACATGATGAAATATTTACTACATGTATTTATATGGGAAGCAGCACATGGCATGCAAAGTGAAAAATTGGGGTTATAGAACTCATTCCATGTGTGCAAAAATAAAAAATCAAAAATACTACACATTGAATTGTATTTTTTGGGATGAGGTTAGAGAATTTTGGAATATTTTTACTTTTTAAAAAATATATAATGAAGATTAATTTCTTTTATAATTGGCAATGTAAATAGTTCCACTTTGGGAAAAAATCAGCCAAGACAAAAACAAAACAAAATAAACATTAAGCACAATAGGCAAGGAATGAATGCCCTATATTTTCTGGGTGAAATTATCCCCTGGAAAGGACTTATTTTTTTTTTAAGGGTATGCTTGAAATGCTTTTTGTTGGCAAATGTGAGTGAAACTTCTTTTGGAGAAATACGCAGCATTTTTATTGGGAGAGATTTTAAATATCAATGAACATAATATTTTGTTTAAATAGCACCTTGGTCTAAACTATGAAAACCATTAGCTCCTTTCCGTCCTCTGTAGAGGGAAATAGCAGCATTTCATTTATGTATATATTCTTCTTTACTCTTTCTAGTCATGGTAAAATAAAAATAAAATAGCCTCTGCTACCTCAGTAAAAAAGATATTCTGAACACAGTACTGTTTGTATATTAGGACAAAATGTGATATGGTACCAACGTTATGTACATAAGATAAAGAGAGCAAAGCGGGCTCCAGAGAGCTGTTGTATTTTATGTTATGTGACACCATAGATATCTGCAGAGTCCCTGAATATATATATTTAACATTTCCCAACCACTAATTCAATTTTTAACCATATTGTAAGGACATTGTACTTGTAAGGTTCATTTAGTCTGCTGAGCATCAAGTGTTAGACTATCTAGAATTGTGCCTGTTGAGAATAAATATGCCCAACGTTATGAAATAAGACCAAGAACCTGAATATCCTTAAGTAATTACAACTGCAGAAAACATGGAGGTATTATTACCAGGAGACTTTCATGTGAACACATTGACTTGTGCATAAATATGTAACTACATATACAATTATCCTATTAAATGTGGCAAAACACTATAGGCACCAGATATATACTCAGTAGAGATGTCAACTAAAATTTCAAAGCTAGGATTTTGTATTTTCTTGCATTATTACATTTACCCTTGAGTTTTGGGTTTATATTCTGTCATTTTTTTTCTGTGTCCTAAAGTTCTACAGGATAAGTTATTGCATGGCAGGAGCAGTAGTTGGAGCTCCTTTGGCAAATAAGTTTTGTGAAGTCAGATGAAATTGCATTTACATTCAGAGGCATGGTCGTTGAATGTATATATAAAAATTCACAACCAATAAAGCATTACACAGCAGACCTGGCAGCTAAGGAGAGCTGTACAACCATACTTCTCAATCTTTCAAAACCCGTACTTCCTTTTAATAACTTAAAAATCCCCCAAACTTTCTTTAGTTTATTTTCAGAGTAAAGTATTATGACAAATATAAATCAAACCAATGATCAGAATATAGTTCTCTATCTGTTCTCACTTGGATATTCTAATATATCCCTCTTGGGAGGACGTCTGACCAGTTGCTTAGTTGAGAAAGGTGGCTTTATAATCTTCATCTTGAAAGACTGAAAAAAGAGGACTCACGTTGTAGTGAATATTTCCCCTTTTTGAGCTCAAGTTAGGATGATATTACCTCATCTGGAGTGCCTACCATGTGCAAAGTGCTGTCCCAGAAATTACATGGGAAACAGAAGTGTCTGTGCTATTAACCTTCAGCCAAGTGAGCTTATAGTTTCATAAAGGGAGTAAGACACACATGTAACCATAATAATGAGTCAGATATAACTGTAATAAAAAGACACACTTAACTATTTTAGATGTACATCAGGGATCTAGAAAAAGAAATACCATTTGACCCAGCAATCCCATTACTGGGTATATACCCAAAGGATTATAAATCGTTCTGTCATAAAGACACAAGCACACGTATGTTCATTGCAGCACTGTTTGCAATAGCAAAGACCTGGAACCAACCCAAATGCCCATTAATGATAGACTGAATAAAGAAAATGTGGCCCATATATACCATGGAATACTATGCAGCCATAAAAAAGATGAGTTATGTCCTTTGTAGTGACATGGATGAATCTGGAAACCATCATTCTCAGCAAACTGACACAAGAACAGAAAACCGAACACTGCATGTTCTCACTCAAATAGGTGGGTTTTGAGCAGTGAGAACACGTGGACACAGGGAGGGGAACATCACACACTGGGGTCTGTTGGGGGGTGAGGGGCTAGGGGAGGGATAGCTGGGGGTGGGGAGGTTGTGGAGGGATAACATAGGAAGAAATGCCTGATGTAGGTGATGGGGGGGATGGAGGCAGCAAACCACCATGGCACGTGTGTACCTATGCAACAATCCTGAAAGATTTACACACATGTACTCCAGAACTTAAAGTATAATAAAAAACAGAAAAGTATGGTATGACAGTTCCAAAAGGATAGATCTGTGGATTCAGGACACAGAGAGACGATATCTCGTTCCTCCTCCACTTTTTCAGTGGTGGAAGGGAGGAGAGGAGAGAATTTAGGAAAGATTTCATGAAGGAGGTAGATTTTGAGCTGGACTTTGATGCTTAGAGCATGGAGCTCTTGGGCAGGAGGATTTTTTTACAGTGCAAATGTACTTTAAGTAGAAGCGTAAGAGGATTAAATCTGGAAACATACACACCCAGGGCTCACTGGACCTTGAATGTCAAGCTAAGAAGTGTCACTTTAGCCTGTCATTTGGCTGGGCCACTCAGGGTGATATTCTTGGAGGGCACCTTGATGGATCCAGAGTTTCCCTTCATTCAAGAATGCCTTCCACTCTGTATTGGACAAAACAAACATGGGACACCATAAATCACAGCCTAAAATGGATAAAGAAATTCTACATGAGTGTCTAGATGCTGTCATTTCATTTCATGATTTAGAAATGTATGTGCGTTTGACTGGGCATGGTGGCTCACGCCTGTAATCCCAGCGCTTTGGGAGGCTGAGGCAGGCAGATCACCTGATCAGGAGTTTGAGACTAGCCTGGCCAACATAGTGAAACCCCTCTCTACTAAAATGCACAAATTAGCTGCGTGTGATGGTGTGTGCCTGTAATCCCAGCTACTTGGGAGGCTGAGGTGGGAGAATTGCTTGAACCCAGAAGGTAGAGGTTGCAGTGAGCTGAGATCATGCCACTGCACTCGAGCCTGGGCGACACAGTGAGACTCTGTCTCCAAAACAAAAAAAAAAACAAAAAGAAATGAATATGCATTCAATTGAAAAAGTTCCAGATGAGGTGGTCAAACCATTAACAGAGATTGTGAGCTCAGGAGAGCTGAAAATGTGCTTGATTATGGGCAGAGACAATTTTGTTTTTGAGCAAGGAGAGCATGTGGTACTCTGGCTTTATGCTAGCAACCCTGATGCTGAGCCCATGTTAGGTTTTTTAAAGCACCGGTAATTGGTGAGTTACGAGTACTAAGAAAAATAAACAGTGGTCCTTACACAATTGTAGGTTACGGTGTAGGACCTGTCATGGTACTTCAACCTTATTTTCTTGTCTTTCTTCACTTTCATTTTCTTTATTTTTCATGAGCAGCAACATTATAATTACTAACATTTCAGCATCATGATTGACAAAGTTTCTTATGCTCTTGTGGACAAGATGGGGGCACACACAGTGGCTGCAGGGACTGGTGGGCAGAGGGGTGCCTGAGGAGTGCTGATCAGATGAGGAGCATTGTGGAAGCATTGTCGGGTCACATCCCCTGTGGCACCAGGGCTGCTGTTTTGTCCCCTGCTGTGTTCTGCTAACATTGGTGTCAGTGAATGACACCAATGAGTGATTTATCAGTGAATGATAATGTAGAAGAAACTCTTACCTCTTCAACGATGGTATGAAAACAAGAATGGATTGCAAATATTTTGGATGAAACATTAAGGATGTGCTCCACAAGTTTTAAAACAGGGTAGAACAATGCATCAAGACCAGCAAGATGATGTTTGAGTCGTATATTTTTATGATCCCACCCATGGGTGCTAAAGCCAGTTGCAAATGGCTCGGATTGAGTCAGTGGAGTTTAGGATAACTTACATGGTACGTAGTTGTTTTAATTAATGATATGGAACTAGAGGGTGGTTTATATGTCCATGAAGAGGTCATTCCTAGAATGTGTGGGTAGAAGTATAACTAAGAGAATGGAAGGCTTGCTTTCTTGTGACTCTAGAAGATGCAGTTATAACTGAAGTTTTGTGCATAGCTCTGGGTACCTCGTTTAGGAGGGACTTGAGATTCCCTGGTGTGTGTACTTAGAGGAAAGCTGTTTGGTTGGTGGGAGTTTTCCAAAGGTCATCCCACAGTTGGGACAATCTGAGTTCATTGACAAGGAGTAGAATAGGTTTTGGGAGGAAGGGAGCATATAGCTCTCTATAAATACTTGAAAGGTCATCTGGTGGAAGAATTGCCTCATTCTGCTCTAGGGAGGCAGGACTTGGCCACCAGAGACCCTGGCCAGATGAGTGGTGAATTTTCTGGCCCTAGTACCAGGGGGAAGCCACTTAGAAGACTATTAAGCATCAGGTAGGTTATAAGTGTAGATTTTTACATTCCCTTTAAACCTAGTACTTAACTAATGGATTTGGTTTTCTTCAGGATAAAATATCACTTACCTCTAAGGCCATCATTCTTAATTGTATAATAATAGAACTGGAGCATATGAAAGTTACATCCCTCACCATGGAAAAATGCACCTCAACTGGGAGTTTGTACTGTTTGTTGACCTATTTGCATATTTTATTTAATCACACACAGTCCTGTATTATAAGTTTGAACTTTTATGAACATGTCATATGTTCTGTGGAAACTTTTATCTTAGTAGAGGATGTTGGATTGAAATTTAGATCCAGAAAGAAATGCGTGTTTGTGTTTACTTTGCGGCTGTGAAGCCTCATGAGGAGGAGACAAGCAGGAAACATGACTTCCTGTGCATAATTTTGCCTCATATAACTGAAGAAAGTTTTTAAAGTTGCTTCTCCTTTAGCAACTCCTTTAGTTTCTTGTGTGAACTTCCACATGTTGGTTTCTGTTTTTTTTTCCTATTCTTGTTCTTACAATAGTATGTTTTCCTTTTGTTCTTCCTTGTGTGTTCTATGATTCCATTCATGGCAGCTTTTCTTCTTGACAGCGTCTGCTTTCCATCTGTCCCAGCTCTGCCACTCATGAGCTGTGTGACCTTGGGAATGTTACCTTCTCCATGCTTTCATTTTCTTACCAGGAGGTGGAAAAATAAAAAGCAAGGGGATGTGAAGACCTGTCTCTGGAGGCTTGCTATAAATATTAGGCAGTCTAACTTAAATTAAAATTGGATGTTAAAGACTTGTAATTGTGTAATTTTAATTTAAAATTAAATTTTAGGCCAGGTGCTGTGGCTCATGCCTGTAATCCTGGCACTTTGGAAGGCCAGTGTGGGAGGATCATTTGAGGCCAGGAGTTTGAGACCAGTCTGGTCAATATAGTGAGACCCTATCTCTACAAAAAACATAAAAAAAATAGCCAGGTGTGATAATGTGCACCTGTAGTCCCAGCTACTTGGGAGGCTGACCCAAGAGGATCTCTTGAGCCCAGGAGTTCACCATTGTAGTGAGCTATGAATGTCCTGCTGCACTCTAGCCTGGGCAATAGAATGAGATCCTATTTAAAATTTTTCTTAAACAGATTTGTATAACTGCTGAGAAACTACTGGGCCCCTAGGAGGTTCTAGCTTTCTTTCTGTCCCCTTACCAGTGAGTACCAGTTATTGTTTACTGACAAAGATGAAGAACATTTATGATGTTATTCCTTAAAAACTAAAATACAACTTTCTAGCATGACATTGGTTTTACACTTCTTTGTCACTTTCTTAGAATCACGTTATGGGTTGTGGACTTTGATGCTTTGCTTTTGTCTCTGCCAAGCGAAGTTTCCTTCTTTCTCCCAGCCTTGACAATTCAAACCAATCAGGGCTCTTAGCTGCATATTTATACTTCTGCCCACAGAGAATTAGAGGCACTTCTCTTCTGTGGATGGCCTATATTTATGAACTTTTCCTGCCCTTTTTGACTTTTCAGGATACCTATTTCTCAACCCAGAGAGCACAGCACTCTTTTAAACCACAATCTTATTGATTTCCCTACATGCTTTTTGTAGTTGTGCTTGAGAACATGTGTATCATGTTTAAAAGGGAAACACTTTTAAAATGGAATAAACAAACAAGGGTTTGTTGAGACTCCCCCTCTGTGTCAGGAAACGAAGACTGGGATCAGGGTATCAACAGCTTGGTAGAGGGCTATATTGAGGTTAGGCTGTACCGGGGGTGCTGTTCGCTTACTGAAGATAAGGCTGGGAGGAGAATGTGGAGAAGAAAAAGAGCATGAGAGCGGGGAGGGTGAGGACACTGAGAAAGTCGTGGAAAGAACAGAAGAGCAGTGTGGTAGGGAAATGAAAGGGCACATGCGCATGTATGACTGTGTATTTTCCCATGATCATACAAACATGGGGAAAGAAATGGAAAGATTTAGGTGTTAATGTGTCTTGGGGTGTGGGGTAGAAGAGGCAAATTTTAAAAAACTGAACAAAAACCAGCTTAAAGGAAATGATCTTATGTATGTAAGAAAGTTTACCTGCTTATGTATAGATGCAAAGAAAAGAGAGCTCTATCAGCTAAGTGTTCAGGGATGCTCATGGTAGGTTGTTAGGTAAAAAGTTTAGTTGGAAACATAGAGGGCTCCAGTGAGGAGGAGCACGAGGTTGGCT
The DNA here is from genome assembly GCA_036589455.1 of Ateles fusciceps. Classification (NCBI taxonomy): domain Eukaryota; kingdom Metazoa; phylum Chordata; class Mammalia; order Primates; family Atelidae; genus Ateles; species Ateles fusciceps. Next base: position 1,363,402 of record JAZHEH010002853.1, on the reverse strand, counting down.
GCAAGATGTTTTTGGATCGGGTGATGGGCTGTCGGGTGTTTTATTATTTTGCTGTATAACATATACATTTTATTAAATAGAGATAAGGTCTTGCTATGTTGCCAAAGCTGGCCTTGGTCTCCTGGCCTCAAGTGATCCTCCTGCCTCAGGCTCCCAAAGCCTTGGGATTACAGGTGTGAGCCACTGTGCCCAGTCCTCATGTTCTTTTTAATATATGAAACAATATATTAACAATGATGAAGGGAAAACAGGTGGGTGGCCACATTGCCGTGTAACCTGTTTCAGGAGAAACCTAACAGCAGCCTCCCAAGTAGTGCGCACGTGTGCTTGCACATTCTTGATGAATGAGGAGGAAAGCGTGGAAGGCTTTGAGTCTCCACTGGGGGAATTGGTGATGGGGCAGAACCTTGTTACTGTTTAACTCCCCTATTCCCAGTACCTAATAAAATGTATCCATAGTACTGGATGAAACAGTGTCAACCTTGAATGGAATGGTTTAGTGTTGATCTGTGAGTCTACTTTAACAGAAAAGCATATCCCATACAGATTTTAGACTCACTGGGGGCAGAAATAACACTGATCTTCATCATCATTCATTTGGTCATTTATTCATCATTCATGCTACAAATACATACTAAGTACCTAATATGTATGCCAGGTATTAGGCAATATTTATTTTCAGTGTCTAGCAAATCTGAAAGTCTTTTGTTTTAATTCTGAAAAGTGAAAATATAGACTATTACAAATTCATCATCATAGGACAACCTAGTGGGTCAGGAAGGCTTCCTGGAGGAAGTGGTAGTTATGCTGCATATTGAAGGATGCAGGGGACTTGTAAGATGGGGTTGGGGGAGGATTCCATGTTCCATGCACTTGGAAGAGTACATGCAAAGGCCCCGAGGCAGGGATTAATGAACATAGTACTGTGAGGAATGAGGTCAGTGTGGCTGCAGCCTGCAGAGCAGAGGGTGAGGTGGGGACAAGGCCAGAAAAGTGTTCAGGGCCTGGTCATGCAGGCCTCGAAGGCCAGAGTAAAGTGTTTCCCCAAAGGTTCTATTTTAGAAAATTTCAAACCTATAGAAAACTTGCAGATATAATGGAATTTATTACCTAGATTTTCAAATGGTTGACTTTTGCCAGTTTCTCTCTCTCTTTTACTCTTTCTCTTTCTGACATGCACACACACATACATACACGTGTTTGTCTTGGTTGAATCATTTGAGAATGGTTACAGAAATCATGATATACTACCCTTGAATTAAAACATGTATATTTCAAAAACAAAAATGATCTCTGGCATAATTATAGCACAATTACACACCCAAGAAAATTAATTATGAAATACCTATATTTTATATACAGTTCATATTTAAATCTCTAATTGTCCTAATAATATTCTCTGCTACCATATTTTGAAAATCCAGGGTCCACTGACATTTTTTGGGACCAGTTAGGCCAGTTATTTTGTAATACATACCTCAATTTAAATTTGTCTGATTATTTTCTCAAGATTAAATTCTGGTTGAACATTAACTGCTGTGTAGGTGATATATGGCCCTGAGAATGAATATCAGGAGTCTGTAGTGTCAGTTTCATTACTAGTGATGTTAAATTTGATCACGTGGTTAATGTGTCTACCAGATCTCTCTACTGTAAAGAGAAAATTTTCTATTTGTAAGAAATAAAGTAGCCTGGGAGACGGTACGTTAAGCATCTATAAATATCTTGCTCCCCAACAATCTTTTACCCAGTGTTTGTACCTTTGGCATCCTTGTGCAAGATAATTATTAATCTAGTGATTACAAAATAGTGATTTTTCAAATTCTGTAATTTTTTCTATATTCGTTGATACTTTAAGAGCCTTTACTTCTCCCATACCCTTTTCAGTCAGTATCAATCTAGACTTGTGGATGTTTAAAATCTAGATTTAAGATTTCACATGCATTTATAATCCATTTCTAACATTAAACATTTTGATGTTTAATTTTTGTCTGTATTTAGCCAGCAGGAGCCCCAATCAGAAAGGTTTTTGAGAAAACTATTGAGTGAATGAAATGATAGCATAGAAGTGATGAATAAATCTGTGTTTACCACTTTTTTTTCTCCTGAGACGTTCTACTTGTCAATCTAATGTGACTATATTTTTATTTCTCTCCAGGTCTCACGGACTAATTGGCTCTCATTCAGCAGGAACCTAGCAGATAAGTCTTCCTGCTATATATCAAGACAATGCTTGGTTTTCAAGCTGTTCTGAGAATGATCAAAGCAGTGTCGCAATGTGACATTGTCTGGGGAGGACCAGCAGCTTGAGAATTTCCTATTAATCCGATTGCAGCTTGAAGGCAGCCCATTTCCATTAAGTAGGACTGCATGGCAAGCAGCCCCCACCAAAGGGTTGACAATGAGTGTCCCAGTGGCTCCTAAGAAATCATGTTACACTCAGCTGCGGGACAACAGAAATGCAGCGGGAAATAATAATGAGAGTATCCTAAGTCTGGGAGATACAAATGCCAATCAAATCATGTTGGAGGTCAGCTCCTCTCATGATGAGTCCAAGACATGTGGCCTGGAAGATGAAATTGAAAATACAAATTCCAGTGAGCCAGAAAACCGTACCCATTTCCATAAGGAATTTCAACAACTTCAGGGCTTTGGGAAGGGATCTCAGACTGGCTCCACCAGCCTGAAAGATTTTAGACTTTCTTCAGCTCTTCAGAGGGAACTCAATGAAGAGAACACAATGGAGAGAGGCACAGATAGCCTGCAGACCCCACGGAGTATTCAGGGACCAAGTCTGTTGAGTTGGAGGAATGTGATGGGTGAGACCAGTCTAGACGTTTGGGCTAAACGGGATGCTGACATTCCCCGGCATGTTCCCAAGGATAAATTGGCAAAAACCCTCAACAATGAGGAACTGAGGAGGCATTCTTTGGAAGAGCAAGCAGCTCTGCAGCTGCAGTCGGGAGCCTGACTCTGCAGCATCCGCAGCCTGCACCCCTGGACTCCCTGGAAGCACGGGGTCAGGTGCCTGGGGGGTGGGGAGGGGCCACAGAAGACATTGCCAGACCATGCTCTCCCGGCAGCTTTCCCCTCCAACTGACAGTACCTCAGAGGGAAAGAGTGTGCGTCATCTTAAACCATCTACCTCAGAAACCAAGCACAGCGCCCCCTCAGAGACCCAGACAGTGGGGGTGCCTGTACTGCATGTGTGCAGCGAGCACACATCACGTTCTGCCCATCCAGAGCCTGCCCTGAATTTGACTTTGACATCGAAGGAAATCCCAAGTAAGCCAGAAGCACAATGGGGTCAGGGAAAGGAGAGGCTAAGCTGGAGCCGAAATATGTTCCACCCAAGAGGATTGAACAGGAGGGAAAGGCAGCCCAGGAAGGGTATCTGGGATGTCACAAGGAAGAGAATCTGTCAGCCTTGGAGGGAAAGAAGCCATGTGGGGAAGCACACCCAGAAGCCGCCAATGCACTTGGCAGTCTGCCCAACAGTGACCTCCACCACTCTGGGGTGGGGGAGAGGCAACTGTGAAGAGAAGAGAGGCGTCAACTCAGGGGAGCTGGATTCTCTCCACAGCACCCCCAAACAGGGTTCTGCTTCCTTAGGTGGGGCCGAAATCAGCCCACTAGCAAAATTTTACCATGTGCAGGTGGGAAGTTGGGTGAAAGGACATCCAGCAGCTTTTCACCAGGTGACAGTCATGTGGCTTTTATTCCTAATCATCAGACTGGCAGCAAGCCCTCAGATGTCAGTGAGGAGGAAAGGCTGCTGGTCAGTGGGAACAAGGACAGTGTTACGGTTTTGGTGTTCAGTCCTTCTGTTGGAGAGAGCAAGATGGAGGCGCCTGAGCCCCTGGATCCTCCAAGTGGCAGCTCAGAAGCATGGGAAAGCAAAGAGATCACCACATCTGGTGCTGAAAACAGGAACCTTCTAGAGAACGCAGCTAAGACTGAAAGCACCTCAGCAAGAGCAGATTCAGTTCTCAATATTGCAGCACCCCTCCACCCAGAGACAACTGTGAACATGACCCACCAGCCTACAACACCCAGTAGCAGTTTTCAGGATGTTCGCGTGTTTGGTATGGACGCGGGGTCCCCTTTGGTGCTCCCACCCCCTACTGACAGTGCACGCTTGTTGAACACGTCCCCCAAAGTGCCTGACAAGAATACCTGCCCCAGTGGGATCCCCAAGCCTGTCTTCATGCATTCCAAGGACACAGCTTCCTTGCAAGAGGCAATGGAGAACCATCAGGTTGAAAAACAGAGGAGAGGACAGAAACCAAGCCCATCATTATGCCCAAGCCCAAGCACGTGAGGCCCAAGATCATCACCTACATCAGGAGGAATCCCCAGGCCCTGGGCCAGGTGGACGCCTCGCTGGTTCCCGTGGGGCTTCCGTATCCCCCCCCCCCCCCCCCCCCGCCCGCATGTACCATGCCTCTTCCCCACGAGGAGAAGGCGGCAAGTGGTGACCTGAAGTCATCTGCCAACCTCTATGAGAAATTCAAGCCAGACCTGCAGAAGCCAAGGGTCTTCAGTTCCGGATTGATGGTGTCTGGGATCAAGCCCCCAGGACATCCTTTCAGTCAAATGAGTGAAAAGTTTTTGCAGGAGGTAAGAGAATGTTGTTGTGATAATGGCCTATAAGTTGACTGTTCTAAAATGTGTGATATATTTTCAATGAGTTGTGAAAGTAAAATGTCCTCTATAAGCAAGTTGCAGATTTTCATGAATGCACTTGTGGAGAAATGGAGCTTTTGACTAGAGGAGATTGTCTAGAGAAATGGCCATTTTAACTATAAGAGTCTAATTATCTTAATAAGATGTACCCAGTATTGAAGGAGATCCCTTTAAATTTCACATGCAGTAATTCATATGAAATTAGATGAGTATGCATTAAATAGGCTTCCATGTTTAAATAAGGGAATATAATATAAGCCAGGTGAAAGGAAGAAATAATGCAAAATTAGTATATTCTTCAAATGGATCAGACTCATTTTTCAACGGGGAGTATTTTCTGCCTGGGAGTATCTCTTATTCGTACATGTGAAGAACAGTGAATGAGCAGAAAATAGTTATAAGTTAGGCATTGGACTCTTTCTTTAAAGTAAAAATAATAATTACAACTAACATTTAATCGAGGGCCGGCTCTGCATTGGGCTCATATAATACAGCATTTGGTCTCTGTTAATCTTCACTAATCCTTGCAGTAATTCCCTGAGGGTTGGTATTGCAGATTTTATCACTGTAATAGATGCAGAAACAAGTAGAGAAGCTTTAAGTCACCCACCACGAAGGAAGGAGAGCTCTGAGAGTCTCACTCAGGCCTTGCAATTTCAGACTGCACTGTGCTGTCCTTTTGAGTACCGGGGAGCTCTGGTGAGTCATCCTTTGAGACCTCATAACTAAGATTTGTTTCCTGAATCAATCTCTTCATGGCAGTCGGTGATCAGTTAAAAGTAAGACAGGGACTGGGCCCGGTAGTTCACGCCTGTAATCCCAGTACTTTGGGAAGCCGAGGCAGGTGGATCACGAGGTCAAGAGATTGAGACCACCCTGGCCAACATGGTGAAAACCCGTCTCTACTAAAAACACAAAAATCATCTAGGCATGGTGGCATGTGCCTGTAATACCAGCTACTTGGGAGGCTGAGGCAGGAGAATCACTTGAACCCGGGAGGCAGAGGTTGCAGTGAGTCAAGATCGTGCCACTACACTCCAGCCTGGCAACAGCGAGACTCCATCTCAAAGAAAAAAAAAAAAGTAAGGCAGGATGAGATCATCCTGTCTCTAACATCCTCCAGGGCTGCCCAGGTTGCTTGGAACACAAGCTGGAGCCTGTAGGATGGCTCAGCCTTTAGGATGTGCTCACTGGGGCTCTGTCAGCTACTCCCATCCCACTTCTCCTCTCCCTTTCTCACTCTGCTGCTTCAGGACCTTTGCACCTCCCTCTCTTTGGAATGTTTTCCCAGTTTTGCAGATGGCTTTCTCCCTGTTTTTTTTTTTTTTTTTGAGTCTCGCTCTGTTGCCAGGCTGGAGTGCAGTGGCGCAATCTTGGCTCACTGCAACCTCTGCCTCCCAGGTTCAAGCGATTCTCTTGACTCAGCCTCCCGAGTAGCTGGGGTTACAGGTGCCTGCCACCATGCCTCACTAATTTTTGTATTTTTAGTAGAGACAGGATTTCACCATGTTGGCCAGGATGGTCTCAAACTCTTGACCTCGTGGTCTGCCCGCCTCAGCCTCCCAAAGTGCTGGGATTACAGGCGTGAGCCACCATGCCCAGCCCTCTCCCCTCACTTGTTTTAGGTCTGTACTCCAATGATACCTCCTTGGGAAGGCCACCCATCTTCCCTCTGAATCCCCTTTCTCTGGTTTATTTCTTCCTAGCACCTACCTCCACCTGCCATAAACACTTTTTTAGTTTTTCTGCATTGACTAGAATGTAAACTCCATTGTTTTCAGTATTTTGTTCCCCTGTTGTGTTCCCAGAGTTTAGAATGCTGCTTGTTACAAGTATGTGCTCAAAAAATGTTGAATGATAAGTGAATCATGAACTCCATACATGTTGGAACCGAACAAAAGTGTACCAAGGGTTTCTAGAGATAGGATGATTGAGTCCAAAGTTGGACTCTAGCTTGGTTAGATGTATTGGCATATTTAAGAATGTATCAATCACAGCAGAAATTGTCAGATCTAGCACTGAATCCATTCTTGGCAGCAGACATTGACCTAGGCAATCACTGACTAGGTGCCCCAACAAGCCAACCAGCTGTGCTGCCTCGCGGCAGGTCCTTAGCAAGCAAATCACATAGCTTGCTCCCTGTGTTCTGACCCTGCGCCTGCCACCAGGCCTCTGACTGTAACTGGCTTCCTACCTCATGTCTCTAGAGAGAGGATTCTGACTGGAGAGTTCAGGGGTCCAGTCAGCTTGGCAGGGGTTTGTCTTGCTGTACAGGGCTGCATGGCCTCTTGTTGAGAAGTGGCTTCTTACCCTGTGTCCTGCAATGAGAGCATGTTCTGGCCAGAGGACACTTGAGTCTGACTTTAGGCAGTGGTCTCCCATTAAAAGTGAACAAATTACCCTTCTGGTTTTATACATCAGTGTCTGAGTTTGGTTACAGTGAGTCATTCTCAAATTTCTAAACACTCATCCATTTGGGCCTCTGAGGTGCAGGGTCAGGCTCTGAAGCTGTGCTCTTCTATAAGGCAGGGGATCACTGGAGAGGTCCCATAAAGAGACCTGTCTTACTCTATTTGTGTTGCCATAAAGGAATACCTGAGACTGGGTAAGTTATAAGGAAAAGAGGTTTATTTGGCTCATGGTTCTGTAGACTGGACATGAGGCATGGTACCATCATCTGCGTATGGTGAGGCCACAGGCTGCTTCCACTCATGGGGGAAGGGAGAAAGGGAACCACGTGTGTTTTGATCATGTGGTAAGAGACGAGCAAGAGGGGAGTAGGGGGAGGTGCCAGGCCTCTCTTTCACGACCAGTTCTCTTGGGAACTAATAAAGCAAGACCTTGCTCATTACCAAAAGGAGGGCACCAAGCCATTCATGAGGGGTCTGCTCTCATGGCCTACACACCTCCCCACACACCCCACCTCCAACACCGGAGATCACATTTCAACAGAAGAGTTGGCAGACACAAGCGAACCATATCCAAACCATAGCCAGACCCTAGATTTCTTCTCTATAAAAACATATCCATGAGGGAAACTTGATTTGGATATGTAGGCCAAAACCCCATATTGTCTTTCTTTCTTTCTTTGTGACCTTCTGTATTTTTCTTTATATATTTTTTCTGTGTTGTTTCTGCTTCCTCCAAGAATAATTTCTATATTATATGCATATTTTTCCCCAAAGTATTTTCTCTACTTCATTATCTAGACACCACCTCAAGACTCAAGGAAATGGGATTGTATGGACATTGTGTGGCTTTGGCGGTTCTGAGGGGTTCACACAGACCCCACTGGTATGTAGAGAGCATCGTAGCCTCACGCCTCAAATATCCCAAAGTCGTCTTCAAAGAGTTTATTTGTTGTTGTGCCTCGACCTTACAAGTTTGTTTGAAATTTCAGTTTCCCTCTTTGTATCTGGGGACCATTTTCTGCCATAATCAGAGCATCTGAGAGACCCAAGCCCATTCTCAGGCTGCAGGAGGATACCCAGGTGTTGTGTTGGGCTCATTTCTATGGTAACCTTCTTTACTCAAAAGTAGGGAACAGGCTGGTCCTTGGCCACCTGCTATAGCTGTGACATGATAAAACCCAGCAAGTCCCCTCTTGTGTTTGAGCTCAGTGCAGGGAGATAAAAAAGCTGCCCTCTTCTGCCAGTGTGCCCCAAGCTCATCATGGGGTGGCTTCAGTCTGGTCTCTTGGAAAAGAACACATTTTTGATAATGTGTTGCAATAGAAGTATTTTTCAGTTATAGAAGCCTGATTTTTTTTAAAAAATAAAATGAGAACCTCTTAAAAATCAAGACCCAAACCAGCTTCAGACTCTTCCATCATTATCAACAGATCCCTGCTGGTTAGATAGCATGAGTGGAAGTGGAGAAATCAAGAGTAAGCACTCTTCTGAGAGAGAAATTCTTTTCCCAGTTGGCAGGAACACAGGCATTTAAAACTTACAAAAGTGGCTTCTAAGATCACCTGGGATCTAGTTATATCCAGGTATTAAATATTCACCTAAACAGGTGCCCTCTGCCACTGGCTTTCCTGAGGTCTCAGGGACACTCTCTCCCTCCAACAACTTGGGATCCCTTTTTATTTTTGGTAAAGGGAGGTGGGGAAGAAAGGGGCAGGGCTGAGAGGATGGAGTGAGGTGATGTGTGTGCAGTATGCAGATGTGTGATCCAGGGCTGCTCTCCCTACTCACGTCTGCTGTTACTTGTCTCTGAGCGGCACTGCATCAATCGGGGTTCCCCAGACAAATAGAACTAATAGGTGTGTGTGTGTGTGTGGTGTGTCGTGTGTGCACAAGTCTATATACATCTATACTTGTGTCTCTCTATTTATATATTACGTATATAAAACAATATATTGAAATATATAATATATATTGACAGAGACATAAATAGAGATGTATATATAGAGAGGTTACATTGCATAATTTATATAGATATATATCTGTATGTGTAAATAGATAGATTGATTTTAAGAAACTGGCTCATTGATTGTAGAGGCTGGCAAGTCAAAATCTGCAGGGCAGGACAGCAGCCTGGAGACTTAGGGTAGAGTTGGTGCTGCGGCTTGGGTCTGAAGGCAATCTACTGGCAGAATCCCCCTCTTCTTTAGGAAGAGTTAGTCTGTTTTATTAAGACCTGTAACTGATTAGATGAGGCTCACCTACATGCTGAAGGGTCTGCTGCTTTATTCAAGGTCTACTGATTTAAATGTTAATCTAATATAAGAATTACTTTCATGGCAGCATCTAGAATGCTTGACCAAATATTTGGATATTGCAACCCAGCCACGTTGAAACATAAAATTAATCATCCCAGACACCCTTCCCCCACTACCATCCCAGTGGCTTTTTAGCAAAGCCTCCACTTGTACCCTCTGTCTCCATGGCACACTGTCCCAGTGAGAACAGGGGCAGGGTAAATAGGAAGAGGGACAGTCTGGTAAGAATGTATTTGTTTGTATGCCTTGACTTGACGAGTTTGTTTGAAACCATAGGATTCTTTTGTTCGCTTTCAAAGTGAGTTTTCTAAAAACCCTCCTTTGGGAAGGAGGGAGGGAAACGGCAATGTTTGGGGTTGATCTCTGTGTTTATGACAGTGCAGCATCACCTGCTGTATTCTGTCAGTAAAAATGAAGGAAACGAGTATGAAGCTTTTTGTAGATTTCCTTGTTTAATTAAAAATGCACAGACTAGACATCAAAGGCATAGTTCTCCCACTTTTAAAGAATTTGTGATCTCACCAGAAACAAATTACCCAACAAATGATAGGCATTGAAGTTATGAAATCCTTAAGATCATTGCTGAGTGAGAGTGTGGGGAATTTTTAGCCCTAAAAACTGTTCATTTTTAAAGCATGGAGTAACTACTAAGATCAGAATATTGCAATCCTAAAACCTGACAGATGTCGTTAGGAAATGATACTAATTTCTTCATAAGAGCACCTGCTCAAAGCAATGTGCAATGGCACCCAAAATTTAGAAACTAAAATTAAAAAGGGATATATATCAGAAAAACCAGAGATTGATAATGAGTGTAAGTAGAGAATGGTAAAAAATTTATCAGAGTGCAGATGTAGAATGTTCTTTCATGGGAATATAATTTGCTGTAGCCGAGTACAATCTATCTACTATAGCAATCATGCATATTTTACAGTGTGATTATGATAAAACTTTAAAGGCTTAATCTTTTGTTTCTATAATGTCAGTTTGAAGGAGAACTTTGTATCTAGTTCAACATTAAATGAATATCAATTTCAGGGTTTATCTCTTCAACAGCTTGGATCAAAGCTTTTATAGCCCCTATTAAAGAATATTGTTAAATGCGTATGATTCCTGGATAGAAATTAGACACATAAAATGTGCTGTGATTTAGAACAGAGTTAATTAACAGATATATCTTTTCATACATAGCCCTTAGCACTATTTTTTTTATTGTAACTTGAAATAGATTATTTAATTCTCTTTTTTCATGTTTAATATGAAAAAACACTGATAATATGAACAGACTTAGTGAGTAAAGAACTGCATATATAAGAAGTACTACCCACAGGTTGTAATCTAGGCCAAACTGCTAGCTACAGGAGAAAGTACAGTAATGTTATGTTATTATTAAATTAGGAAAGAATGGAAACATGATTTTTTAATAGTTGTGTATTGACTTTAGCTATGTGCTCGACATTGTTTTTGGTGCTATGAAGTCAGCAGTTGACAAGATTGTGCCTTAGAACTTCCATTCTGATGAAACTTGCTCAAAACTTCCTGGGAGCATCACCTCACTAGGGCAGACAATGTAAACGCATAGTACAGGTCTGAAAACACATTTTTCATTAACTTCTCTATTTTTCTGAATAATGTTTCCTCCCTTACTAACAATGTAATTTTTACTTTCTAAGTAGCCCAGTAAAGACCTAATATAAGTTGACACAGTTTATCTAGTCAGTCTAAGACTAGGTTATCATACAAATTATGGCTTTTTTCCCCACAGGTATAATAAAACTTTTGTAATTTTGTGAATGTTTGCTAAATGCTGTCTTTGCTTTGTTGGCATTTATAGCTTGGCTACTCACGCAGATTCCAGTGATTTTATAACAGTGCAATTAAAAAAAAATATTATCCGCCCAGTTCTTTTTAACTCCAGTGAACTGTAGATTCATAGTGTAGTAGAACTGGAAGAGACCTGAGAGATCATCCAGGTGTGTTGTCAATCAGGAGATGAAGACACTGTGGCCCAGGGAAGGTAGGGGACCTGTGATCAAGCAGCTCAGTGGGACCAGAGTGGTCACTGGTTCAGTCTTGGTCTCCTGGTCCTGTTTAGAACTCATACTATGATGTGAAGGTCTCTGACTGAATTTTTGTTCATTTATCATAGGTTACAGACCACCCTGGAAAAGAAGAGTTTTGCTCTCCAACCTATGCTCATTACGAAGTCCCTCCGACTTTTTATCGGTCAGCCATGCTCCTTAAGCCCCAGCTAGGATTGGGTGCAATGTCCCGTTTACCATCTGCAAAGAGCAGGATTCTGATTGCAAGTCAGAGGTCTTCAGCAAGCGCCATCCACCCACCAGGACCCATAACAACAGCCGCCAGTCTCTATAATTCCGATCCTTCAGGTAACTGGTCCAATAGCTTCTGCCTTTTCCTGCTGTACATTTAGATAGTCATCATGTAAGATGGTGATAATTGTTTAAAATATGAAAGCCTTTCACCCTTTAAGGAGAGCTTTTTTCTATTTTTCCATCTGTCTGTAGATACAGACATTTGTGAAACTCATCTGTGTGCAGCCATCATCCTTCATGTCACCTTTAAACTGATGGCCCTTGTTACTACCATCAAGCTTCTCATAGTTTCTTCCTTCTCTAATGCTGCCTATAAAACAAGGCTCAGAAGTTGTTTTCTGTCAAGGGCCAGAGAGTAAATATTTTGGAGGATATGGATCCTAAGGGGTCAATGTCATAACTGTTTAGGGCCCCTGGACTATCTGGTGATGAGACAGAGAAGGTAGAGCCAAGAGAAGTTCCCCTCACTAGGCATGGGCTGCAAGAGAAAAAGCCTTGGAAGAGGATTCCAGGGTTTTTGGCCTGGGTACCTAGAAGAATGCAGTTGCCACACAGAGAGGTGGGGGAGAAGTGTGTTTAGAAAGACAGGTAAGAGTCAGGTGTGGTGGCTCACGCCTGTAATCCCAGCACTTTGGGAGGCTGAGGCAGGTGGATCCTGAGGTCAGGAGTTTGAGACAGGCTGGTCAACAGTGTGAAACCCTGGCTTTACTAAAAACACAAAAAACTAGGCAGGTGTGGTGGCAGACACCTGTAATCTCAGCTACTCGGGCGGCTAACGCAACAGAATCTCTTGAACCCACGAAGTGGAGGTTGCAGTGAGCCGAGATCCTGCCATTGTGCTCTAGTCTGGGTGACAGTGCAAGACTCCATCTTTCTCTCTCTCGCTCTCTCCATATATATATATATATATATATATAAAAGATATATATATATATGTGTGTGTGTGTGTGTGTGTGTGTGTGTGTGTGTGTGTGTGTGTGTGCGTGTGCGCATGTGCGTAAACTGAAGTCACAAAAATTGTTCCTTTTTCTTCTGAAAGACATACATTTGTAGGTTTTACATTTAAGTCTATGGTCCACTTGAGTTAATTTTTGTATATAGTGTGAGGTGTGGCTTGAATTTTTCTTTCTTTTCTTGCTTAAGAATGTGCAACTGATTTCTATTATTTTTTTAAATAATAAAGACTATTTTTTAAAAGAACAAATATTTACTATACAAACTATGAAAATGGAGGATATGGCTGCCTCCTGTTCCCAGGGAGAAGGCAGAAGTGGGTGGGCAGGGGAAAGGGAGGGGTTTTGAGAGCAACAAGGTCTCTTCAGTGGGGGGCTCCGAAGCCTAAGGAGAGGCGGGGCTGGGGCTGGCAGAGTGGTCAGCTGAAGCGGTGAGAAGTGCCCTGGTGGGCTCAGTGGCTCCTGTGGGGGGTGAAACAGGGGTCAGTAGGGTGAAGGAGTCTGGAGGCTCAGGAGAAGGGGGCAGGGCCCTGACTCTGAGCCGGGCTGCAGTCTGGGTATGCTCAGGGGTGCATGGTCCCCACCCCGGGGCGGCTCCTTGTGTGGTAGGAAGGCCCAAGACACGGAGACGTTGCTGCACCTGCTCCTAGAGCTCCCGCGGTGGCCGCTGCGACCGGGCTCTGGACGGCGTACTTCCTGCGGTAGGGCGGGCGGCGGGCTGAGGGAAGGCCGAACCTCCCCCGAAGACACTGCTGCTGGAGAGCGGAGGCTTCTCAGCGGCCCAGGCCTGGGCACAAAGGCGGGGACCTCTCCATGTCTCCTGACGGGCTTGAAGGCAGAAGGCCTGGGTGCCAGGCTCTGCTTCCTCCGCTTGGTGTCTGGGGCCTCAAACCAGAGTGGCTCGGTGAATTTCCTTTTTCCCTTGCTGCACTGGCTGAGGGCCTTGAGCACGGTCTCCCTGGCACAGGGATCTGGGCGCTCCGGGGCAGGTGAGGCTTGTCGAGGCTCCCCTCTGTGCTCCGGCGGGGCGATTTTCACGGTCACCAGGCTGCGGACGGGCCGCGGGTGCCGGGCATTCCAAAGCCACCACTTCACGTAGGCCAGGCGAGCCTCGGAAGAGTCCGGCCCAATGAAGCTCAGGAGCGGTGGCCTGTTGGAAAAGCACCTCCGGATGCGGGCATAGTCCCAGCCTGGAGGAGCCGTGGGGAGGGGCCGGGTGCGGACCCAGCGCGGCCTATGGGCATAGACGACTTTGCAGCGGTCCTGGACCTGGGAGCGGAGGACGGGTCTGGACCGCAGGGCCCGGGGCTTCTGGGCTTGGGGCGGCAGCCTGGCCCGGGGCCAGCCCAGGAACCAGCTCAGATAGCTGCCCATGACAGCAGTGTAGCCGTCGGGACCTTTCCTTAGAAATTCGGCTTCCACAAGTTTCTGAAGTCTGCGGCGGATGCCAAGTGTGCAGAGCTTGGTGACCGTGACCGTTGGCCTCGGGCCACTGGAAAGCGCACAAAGCATCACGCGCTGGGCACTTGCTGGCAGTAGTACCTGGTCCCGCACGGGCCAGGCAGGCGCCTCGGGGACTCGGGGACGTCATGGGGCGCAGCTACAGCGGGGGAGGGCAGCACCCATACGATCTGGGGGACCAGGGAATCTCAAGCTTTCATCCTTCCCACTGATGGTGACAGTCACTTGGCTCTGGGCAGATGGTCCTAGCAGCTGCCTCTACTTTTGTGCCTCAGTTTTAAAGGTAGAGGGTAGAGGCTGCGCGCGGTGGCTCACACCTGTAATCCCAGCAGTTTGGGAGGCTGAGACACGGGGATCACGAGGTCAGGAGATCGAGACCATCTTGGCTTACGCGGTGAAACCTCATCTCTACTAAAAATACAAAAAATTAGCCGGACATGGTGGCACATTCCTGTAGTTTCAGCTACTAGGGAGGCCGAGGCAGGAGAATCACTTGAACCCGGGAGGCGGAGGTTATAGTGAGCCGAGATCGCTCCACTGAACTCCAGCCTGGGCAACACAGCGAGATACCATATCAAAAAAAAAACAAAAAGTAGAAGAATTTCTGCCAGGTTCTGAAAACTACAGATCCCTGTTGACAGAAGGGTGTTCTCTTGATCAGTGTGAAGATGAACACTGATTGGATACTCTTTCAAGGAAAAATAAGTAATTTACTCATATCAGTAAAGGTGATGTGTGTTTCATTCTTCTAGGATGGACATTAATGTCACTTCTTGCAATTTTGTTCTTAAGAAAGTAGTCATTAGGTTTTGTTTTAGTAGTTGGAATGTTTATTTTATGTGGATTTCCTATCATTTTCAGCCTTTGTGCATCCATGAATAGATGTCTGTCTCTCAACGCTAATGTCATTTCTCTCTTTTCACTTTTTATTTAAAATTATTGAGGAAGTTTTTTGGGAAAGGGGATATTTGGTTACATGTATAAGTTCTTTAGTGGGTGATTTCTGAGGCTTTAGTGCACCCATTACCCAAGCAGTGCACACTGCACCCAATGTGTAGTCTCTCCTCCCTCACTCACCTCCCACCCATTCCCCCAAGTCCCCAAAGTCCGCTGTATCATTCTTATCCCTTTGCATCCTCATAGCTTAGCTCCCACTTATGAGTGGGACTATACGATGATTAGTTTTCCATTCCTGAGTTACTTTACTTAGAATAATGGTCTCCAGCTTCATCCAGGTTGCTCCAAATACCATCATTTCATTCCTTTTTAGGCCTAGTTAGTATTTCGTAGTACATTTGTACCACATTTTTAAAAATCCACTCGTTAATTGATGGGTATTTGGGCTGATCTCGTATTTTTGCAATTGTGAATTCTGCTGCTATAAACATGCCTGTGCAAGTATCTTTTTTGTATAATGACTTTCTTTTCCTCTGGGTAGTTACCCAGTGGTGGGATTGCTGGATCAAATGGTAGTTCTACTTTTAGTTTAGTTTAGTTTAGTTTTTGTTTTTGAGATGGAGTCTTGCTTTGTCACCTAGGCTGAAGTGCAGTGGCGGGATCTTAACTCAGTGCAACCTCCGCCTCCTGGGTTCAAGGGATTCTCCTGCCTCAGCCTCCCGAGTAGCTGGGATTACTGATGCGTGCCACCACACCCAGCTAATTTTTTATGTTTTTAGTAGAGATGGGGTTTCACCATGTTGTCCAGGCCAGTCTTGAACTCCTAATCTCATGATCCACCTGCCTCTGCCTTTCAAAGTGCTGGGATTACAGGTGTATGCCACCTCAACTGGGCCTCCTTTTAGTCTCTTTAAGGAACTAAAACTGTTTTTGATAGTGGTTTGTATTAGTTTACATTCCCACCAGTAGTATACAAGTGTTCCCTTTCACCACATCCACACTAACATCTATTTTTTATTTAATTATTTGATGATGGCCACTTATGCAGGAGTAAGTTGGTAGTGCATTGTGTTTTTGATTTGCATCTCCCTGGTAATTAGGGGTGTCTGAAAAAACAAGCATTTTTGTATATGCTTGTTGGCTATTTGTATATTGGAGAACTGAGAATTGTCTATTCATGTCTTTAGCCCATTTTTTGATTGGATTGTTTTTTTCTTGCTGATTTGTTTGAGTTCCTTGTAGATTCCAGAATTAGTCCTTTGTCAGATGCATAGTTTGTGAAGGGTTTCTCCTCCTCTGTGGGTTGTCTGTTTACTCTGCTGATTATTGCTTTTACTGTGCAGAAGCTTTTTAGTTTAATTAAGTCCCAGCTATTTATCTCTGTTTTTATTGCATTTGCTTTTGGGTTCGTGGTCCTAAAATCCTTGCCTAAGCCAATATCTGGAAGGGTCTTTTTTGATGTTATTTTCTATAGTTTTTATGGTTTCAGGTCTTAGATTTAAGTCTTTGATCCATCTTGAGTTTTGTATGATGTGATAGATGAGGATCCAGTTTCATTCTTCTGCATGTGGCTTGCCAATTATCCCACCACCATTTGTTTAATAGGACGTCCTTTCTCCACTTTATATTTTTGTTTGCGTTGTTCAAGATCTATTGACTGTAGGTATTTGGCTTTATTTCTGGGTTCTCTCTTCTGTTCCATTGGTCTATGAGCCTATTTTCATACCAGTACCATGCTGTTTTGGTGACTATAGCCTTATAGTGTAGTTTGAAGTCAGGTAACGTGATGCCTTCAGATTTGTTCTTTTTGCTTAGCCTCGCTTTGGCTTTGCAGACTCTTTTTTCTTTTGGTTTGATATGAATTTTAGAATTGTTTTTTTCTGCTTATGTGAAGAATGATGGTGGTATTTTGATGGCAGTTGCATTGAATTCAGACTGCTTTTGGCAGTGTGGTCATTTTCACAATATCGATTTATCTGTCCACGAGTGGCATGTATTTCCATTTGTTTGTGTCATCTGTGATGTTTTTCGGCGATGTTTTGTTGCTTTCTTTGTAGAGGTCTTTCACCTCCTCGGTTAGGTGTAATATACTAAGTGTGTTTTGTTTGTTTGTTTGTTTTATAGCTATTATGAAAGGGGTTGAATTCTTGATTTGATTCTCAGGCTTGGTTGCTGTTGGTGTATACTAGTGCTATTGATTTGTGTACATCATTGATTTTGTATCCTGAAACTTTGCTGAGTTTGTTTATCAGTTCTAGGAACTTTCAGCATTAGGCTTCAGAGTTTTCTAGGTGAACCCTTATATCATTGGTGAACAGCGACAGTTTGATTTCCTCTTTACTGATTTGGATGCCCTTTATTTCTTTCTCTTGTCTGATTGCTCTGGCTAGGACTTCCAGTACTATGTTGAATAGAAGTGGTGAAAGTGGGCATACTTGGCTTGTTCCAGTTCTCAGAGGGAATGCTTTTGGCTTTCCCCCATTCAGTGTAATGTTGACTGTGGGACTGTTTGTCATAGATGGCTTTTATTATCTTAAAAGGTCCTTTTATGCTGATCTTGCTGAGGGTTTTAATCATAAAAGGATGCTGGATTTTGTCAAATGCTTTTTCTGTGTCTATTGAGATGATCATGTTCTTTTTGTTTTTAATTCTGTTTATGTTATTTATCACATTTATTCACTTGCACATGTTAAACCATCCCTTCATCCCTAGTATGAAACCCACTTGATCATGGTGTATTGTGTTTTATGTAGGCTGTTGGATTCCATTAGCTAGTATTTTGTTGAGGATTTTTGCATCTGTGTTCATCACGGATATTGGTCTGTGATTTTCTTTTTTTGTTATGTTCTTTCCTGGTTTTAGTATTAGGGTAATACTGGCTTCATGGAATGATTTCGGGAGGATTCCCTCTTTCTCTGTCTTTTGAAATGGTGTCAATAGGATTGGTACTAATTCTTCTTTGAATGTCTCATATAATTCAACTGTGAACTCATCTGGTCCTGGACTTTTCTTGCTGGCAGTTTTTTTATTACCATTTCAGTCTTGCTGCTTATTACTGGTCTGTTTGGAGTTTTAATTTCTTCCTGGTTTAATCTGGGAATGTTGTGTATTTTCAGGAATTTATCCATCTCCTTCTAGGTTTTCTACCCTGTGCATGTAAAGGTGTTCATAGTAGCCTGGAATGATCTTTTGTATTTCTGTGGTATCAGTCATAATATCTCCTGTTTTGTTCATAATGAAATTGATTTGGATCTTCCCTCTTTCTCAGTTAGTCTCACTAATAGACTCTTAATTTTGTTTGTCTTTTCAAAGAACCAGCTTTTTGTTTTATTTATATTTTGTATTTGTCTCTCTTTTTTGTTTAGTTCTCCTCTGATCTTTGTTATTTCTTTTCTTCCACTGAGTTGGGTTTGTTCTTGTTTCTCTAGTTTCTTGAGGTGTGACTTTACATTGTCTATTTGTCCTCTTCAACTTTTTGATGCAGGCATTTAATGCTCCAATCTTTCTTTCCTCTTAGCTCTGCTTTTGCTGTATCTTAAAGGTTTTGATAGGATATGTCACTATTATCATTCAGTTCAAGGAACTTTTTAATTTCCATATTGATTTCATTGTTGACCCAATGATCATTCAAGAGCAGGTTATTTAATTTCCATATATTTCCATGGTTCTGAGGCCTTTTGTAGTTTATTTCCAGTTTTATTCCACTGTGGTCTGAGACAGTACCTGATATAATTTCAATTTTCTGAAGTTTGTTGAGACTTCTTTTGTGGTCTATCATATGGTATATCTTGGAGAATGTTCCATGTGCTAATCAATATATATTCTGCATTTGTTGGGTAGAATGTTCTGTAAATGCCTGTTAAGTCCATTTGCTCTAGTTTAAGTCAATTATTACTTTGTTGTCTTTCTGTCCTGATGACCTGTCTAGAGCTGTCAGTTGGGTACTGAAGTCTCCCACTATTATTGTGTTGCTATCTATCTTGTTTTTTAGGTCTAGTAGTAATTCTTTTATAAATTTGGGAGCTCCAGTGTTAGGTGTATATATATTTAGGATTGTGATATTTTCCTATTGGGCTAGTCCTTTTATCATTATATAATGTTCCTCTTTCTCTTTTTAAACTTTTTTTGCTTAAAATCTGTTTTGTCTTATATGACAATAGTTACTCCTGCTTACTTTGGGTGTCCATTTGCATGGAATATCTTTTTCCACCCCCCTACCTTAAGTTTATGTGAATCCTTATGTCTTGTAGGTGAGTCTCTTGAAGAGAGCAGATACGTTGTTGGTGAATTCTTATCCATTCTGGCATTCTGTTTCTTTTAAGTTGAACATTTAGGCCATTTACATTCAACATCAGTATTGAGATGTGAGGTACTGTTTTACTCATCATGCTGGTTGTTACCTGAATATCTTTTTTTTTTTCATTGTGTTATTGTTTTATAGGTCCTGTGAAATGTTGCTTTAAGGGGGTTCTATTTTGGTGTATTTTGAGGATTTATTTCAAGATTTACAACTCTTTTTAGCAGCTCTTGTAGTCCTGGCTTGGTAGTGGTAAATTCTCTCAACATTTGTCTAAAAAGACTATATCTTTCTTTCATTTATGAAGCTTAGTTTCACTGGATACAAAACTCTTGGCTGACATTTGTTTTGTTTGAGGAGGCTAAAGTATGACCCCAGTCCCTTCTGGCTTACAGGGTTTCTGCTGAGAAGTCTACTGTTAATCTGATAGGTTTTCCTTTATAAGTTGCTTGATACTTTTGCCTCACAGATTTTAAGATTCTTTCCTTTGTCTTCACTTTAGATGACTTGATGACCAGGTGTCTAGACAATAATCTTTTTGAGATAAATTTCTCTGGTGTTCTTTGAGCTTCTTGTATTTGGATATCTAGGTCTCTAGCAAGACCAGGAAAGTTTTCCTTGATTATTTCCTCAAATGTTTTGAAACTTTCAGATTTCTTTTCTTGGGAACACCAGTTATTCTTAGGTTTGACCATCCAACATAATTCCAAACTTCTTGGAGGCTTTGTTCATTTTTTAAAATTCTTTTTTCTTTGTCTTTGTTGGATTGGGTTAATTCAAAAGCCTGGTCTTTGAGCTCTGAAGTTCTTTCTTCTGCTTGTTTGATTCTGTTGTTGACACTTTGCAGTGTATTTTGAGTTTCTCTAAGTGTGTCCTCTCGTTTTCAGAAGTGGTGATTGATTTTTATTTATTTATGCTATCTATTTCTCTGAAGATTTTTCTGTCCATGTTCTGTAACCTTTTTATTTTTATTTTTTTAAGTTGGTATTCACCTTTCTCTGGTGTCTCTGTGTGTAGCTTAATACTCAAACTTCTGAATTATTTTTTCTGGCAATCCACAATTTCTTCTTGGTTTGGCTCCATTGCTAGTGAGCTAGTGTGATCTTTTGGGGGTGTTGAAGAATCTTGTTTTGTCATATTACCAGAGTTGTTTTTCTGGTTCCTTCTTATTTGGGTAGCCTATGTCAGAAGGAAAATCTAGAGCTCAGGTGCTGTTGTTCAGATTCTTTGTCCCATGGCATACTCCCTTGATGTAGTGCTCTCCTCCCTTCCCCTAGAGATGGGGCTTCCTGAGAGCCAAACTGTAGTGATTGTTGTATTTTTTCTGGGTCTAGCCACCCAGCTGAGCTACCAGGCTCCAGGCTGGTACTGGGGAGTGTCTGCAAAGTGTCCTGTGATGTGACGTGTCTTCAGGTCTCTCAGCTGTGGGGTACCAGCACCTGCTCCAGTAGAGGTAGCAGGGGAGTGAAATGGACTCTGAAGGGGTCTTCAGTTGTAGTTTTGTTTAGTGCACTGGCTTAGTGTTTTTTGGCCTCCAGCCAGGAGGTGACGCTTTTAAGAGAGCCTCAGCTGTAGTAGTGTAGGGAAGACAAGCTTGCTGTAACGTCACCTGGATGTGTATTTGGTTTCTTAGGTGGTGGGCAGGGCCATAGAGCTCCCAAGAGATTATGTTCTTTTTCTTCAGCTACCAGGGCAAGTAGACAAAGACAATCAGGTGGGGGCAGGCTTAGGCATGTCTGAGCTCAACTCCTTGTGCGGGGCTTGCTGTGGCTGCTGTGAAGGATGAGGGTGTCGTTCTCAGGCCAATGGAGTTACGTTCCCAGGGGGATTATGGCCACCTCTCCTGGGTCACACAGGTCACCAGGGGATTGGGGAAACACTGGGAGTGACAGGCCTTACCCAATTCCCACATAGCCAGTAAGGCCAGTCTCACTCCCCACCAGGTGTGCCCCCAACAGCACGGAGGGACATGTCCCAGGCTACAAGCCTCCCTGCTGAGAAAGCAAGCAGGACTTCCAAGTTTCATGCCTCCACACCTCAGCAGCTTCTGTGCTCCTATCTGTACTCCCAGATCACCTCCTCTCCAGATTTTGTCCAGAAAACTTCGCAGATTGTTTCAAAGTTCAGCTGGAAGTTTCCTTCTCCCTGTGATTATTCCCCAATTCTACTGTCAGCCCTCCCCAAGAACCCTTGAGAGACAAAGTCAGAAATGGCTTCCCTGGGGTCTGAGAGGGCCCACAGGATTCTTCCCACTGCTTCCTCTACCCCTCTATTTTGCTCAGCTCTCTAAATTTGTCTTAGCTCCCAAGAAGGTCAAATCCTTCTCCCGTGATCTGGTTCTTCAGGTTCGCCAGTGAGGATGTGTGTTTCAGAGCAGACGTCCCCCCCTTTCACACTTTGGACACTTGTAGTTTCTCAGCTGTGTCATGGAGCCTGCAGCAACAAGCCACCTCTTTCAAAGGGTCTGTGGATTCTCTCAGCTTTCCTGGTGTGTTCCTCAGTAGTTCTTGGAGCAAACGTTCACAGAGTGTCTCCACAAGCTGCTCTGTCCATCTGAGCAGGAGCTGCAAGTTAGCTCTGCCTCCTGTCTCCCCATTTTCCCTCACTTTCTGATTTCTGTTCTGATTATTACTTTTCTTCTGCTTATACTGGGTTTAATTAGCTGATGTCATTAGTTGGAGGTCTTTCTTTAATTATGTGTGTGTTTAGTACAATAAATTTCTCTGTATTGTTGCTTTAGTTATAGCCCAAGAATTTTGACACATTGTGTTGTCATCTTTATTGAGTTCAAAATGTTTTCAAATTTCTCTTTTTGATTTCTTCTTTTATCCATGATTATTTGGAAGTGTATTATTTAGTTTGCACATGTTTGGGGACCTCTCAGGGATCTTTCTGTTATTGAGCTCTAATTAGTAATTCTGATGTGGTTGGAGAACATGCTTTAGATGATTTTTAAAACCCCCAAAACCTGTATCTCTTCTCACGACACCTCTGACAACACATGTGTGGGATTTCCACAGCAAACACTTCTCCACTTCTCTGTGGACATCAAGTGAGTGTCCTACAATTCAATTCAAGTATAATGCTTATTACCTAGAGTTAGCACACACCACACAGGTTAAGGGCTCAGTCTCACAAGACTGCCCCTCACTTTAGATGCCAACTACAAGTAGTAGGTGTGTATGTTACCCACACTTCTGTCTGACTTGACTACAAATTGGAGGTTCTCACAATCTTCTCCTTAAGTTGGATATTTATTACAACAGCTCACAGAACTCAGGGGAACATTTTACTTACAGTTACCAGTTTATTATAAAGGATATGATAAAGGATACAGATGAACAGTTAGATGAAGAAGTACATAGAGTCAGGCCCAGAGGGGTCCCACGTGCAGAAGCTTGTGTCCCCACAGAGAGGGGCTGCTCCTCACAACAGAGAGGGGCTGCCCCTTGACACCTGGATGCATTCACCAACCCAGAAGTCCTCTGCATCGTATACTTGATGAATTTTTGTAAGGCTTCATCACATAGGCATGGCTGATTATTAACTCAGTCTCCAGCCCCTTCTCTTTCTCCCAGAGGAAGGGTAGAGGGAGCTAAAGGTTCTAAGCTTCTAATCATGGCTTGGTCTTTCTGGTGACCAGCCCCTATCCCGAAACTATCCAGGAGCCACCAAGAGAGTCTCATCAGAGCAAATGATGCTTCTGCTACCCAGGAAATTCCAAGGGATTTAGGAGCTCCGTGTCAGGAACTGGGATCAAAACCAAATATTCGAACAAAAGATTCTTATAGCACCCATATCATTCAGGAAATGAGAAGGGTTTTAGGAGCTCTGTGTCAGAATTGGGGGCAGAGATCAAATATATATTTCTTATATCACAGATGACTTGAATCCTTTTAAATTTATCGAGCCTTGGTTTATGACACACAACAAGGTCTATCTTGGTAAACATTTCATGCACACTTAAAAACAGTGTCTACTCTGCTGTTTCTATGTGGAGTGTTTTACAAATGTCACAGGTCAGGTTGTTTGATAGCACTGTCAAGTATTCTACACCTTACTGATTTTCTGTCTACATGTTCTATCAGTAGCTGAGAGAGGGCTTCAAATCTCAGACTATAACTGTAGACTTGTCTGTTTCCTTTGTCAAATTTCTTAGCATTTCCTCCATTTATTCTGAAGATCTATAAGGGATATAAAGTTTTAATTTATCATTTTGATGAATTGGCCACTTTATCATTATGAAATGAACTTCTTTATGCCTGGTAATAATATTCCTTTCCTTGAAATCTACTTTTTTCATTGTTAATGGAGCCACTCCAGCTTTCTCTTGGTTTCAGCATGGTAACATTTTTCCACACTAACTTTTTAATCTATTTGTCTATTTATTTTTAAGTAGATTTTTTATAGGTCACATGTAATTAGATCTTACATTTTTATCCAATCTGAAATCTCTGCCTTTCGTATACATTTGATGTTATTACTGATTTGAGATTAAATCTACCATCTTTCTATTCAACCCATATGTTCTTTTTTTTCTTTCCCTCTTGTACTGCCTTCTTTTGGCATTGAATAGTTTTTTATGATTCCATTAATCTTTTTTGTTCATGCATTAGCTATCTGTCTCTTATTTTTGTGTTCTCAGTGGTTGTTTTTGGGTTCATAATATTAATATAGGTCTTCAGCTTTTAACATTCCAGCTTCAAGAGATATTATATCACTTTGTATATGGTATAAGAATCTTAAAACAGTGCATTTCCATCTCTCCTGGCATTTGAGCTGTTGTTATTAGATATTTTACTTCTATATATATATGAACCTATACTGCATTGTTACTATTATTGATTACCAACACTCAGTTTTCTTTTAAAGAAATTTAAATGAGAAAAAGTCTTTTGAATTACTCATTTAATTGCCTTTTTTAGTATTCTTTATTTCTTTGTGTAGATCCTCATTTCTATCGGGTATCATTTTTCTTCTACCTGAAGGCCTTCCCTTAACATTTATTCTAGTGGAAGTTTGCTAGTGTTGAATTCTTTAGATTTTTGTTCATCTGTAATTTTGATAAATATTTTTGCTTTGTTCACAATCCAAGTTGGCATTTTTTTCTTTAAATACTTAAAGATGCTGTTCCAGTGATTTCTAGCTTGAATGCTTTCTAGTGGAAAATCTGCTGTTATTCTTAACTTTCAATCTTTGTATATAATGTGTCTTTTTTCTCTGGCTGCTTTAAAGATGTTCTCTTTATCATTGGTTTTGAACAGTTTGATTACAGTATGACTTGATGTTGTTTTCTTCATGTTTTTGTGCTTGAAGTTTGTTGAGATTCTTGGATCTGTTTTTATACAGTTTTCATCAAATTTGGGGTGTTTTTGCCTATTGTTTCTTCAAATATTTTCAGTCCTAATTCTTTCTCTTCAGGGACTTTAATTACACATATATTAGGCCTCTTGAAGTTGCCCCACAGCTCTTGTTCAAAGTGATATTCTGTTCATTTCTTTGAATATTAGTTCTCTCTGCATTTCATTCTGGATAGTTTCTCTTGCTATCTCTTCACTACCTTTTTTTTTTTTTACCTTTCTTTTCCTTAAAATAAATTTATTTACTAACAATTCTGTAGGTGAGACATCCAGATGTGGCTTAACTTGTATTCTCTGCTCCAATTATCACAAAGCTGATATGAAGATGTTAGCCAGGCTGAGTTCTTGACCAGAGGCTCTGGAGAAATATTTGCCTTTAAAGTCATTTAGATGGTTGGGAGAATCTAGCTCATGTGCTTGTAGTACTAGAGTCCTTGTTTTCTTGCTGGCTGTCAGTTAGGGACCACCTTCAGCTCATAGGGCCACCCACATTCCTTGCTATGTGCCCCACTTGATCTTCAAAGCAGTAATGGTGTGTTGAATCCTTCTCAAACTTCAAATCTCTGACATGCTACTCTATGACCAGCTGCAGAAAACTCTGCTTGTAGTAGACATACTTGATCAGGCCAGGCTTACCCAAAGTAATCTTCCTCTTAATACATAATACAACATAGTCATGAGAGTGGTATCTCATCATGTTCCTGGGTTGTTACACAGTTGTTTTAGTCCACTTGGGCTGCCATAACAAATATCATAGATTGAGTGACTTAAACAACAAAATTTTTCCCCATGATTCTGCGGGCTGAGAAATTCAAGATCAGGGTGCTGGCTGATTTGGTTTCTGGTGAGGGTCCTCTTTTTTGTTTGCAGATGGATGCATTTTTGCCATAGCCTTTCATGAGGGAGAGACAGATTATTCCTCTCATATTTCTTCTTATAAGAGCACTAATCCCATTCATGAGGGCCCCACTCTCAGGACCTAATTACTTCCCAAAGTCCCCCACTTACATGTGTCATCACATTGGTAATTAGGGCTTCCAAATATAAATCTTGAGAGGACACAAACATTCAGTTTCTAGCAGCAGGGTATGTACATGAAGAGGCAAATATCGAGGCAAGTGTAGGGTCTTGCCATCATAGGTGGATAGAATGGCAACCTGGAAATGCTACATAACATTGTGGGGGAGATCTGGGAGGGGACAGTTTTTTTGTTTTTGTTTTTTTCCAAGTTCTTCATTTCTTCTTGATAGTGATGCTTCCTTTTTCAGATTACTGAATATCAAAGAAAATCAACTGAAATGCCTCCGTGAGGCCTTTGGGCCTTCATATGACTTCCGGCCTAGGAGAAGCTTTCTGGGTGGCACATTTAAGGAGGGTTTGTCTCTCTTGCTGGGCTGTAAATTGAATCATGGCAGGAACTATATTTTCTGTCATCTCTCTCATCCCCCAAAACAAAACATACCAGAACAACAAACATCCGCTGACCCTCATATTTCTGACACATCTTCTCCCCATCTGGACAGCCAGGCTTGAGAAACAATTGTTTATGTTCCCCATCTTGGTCCCCTTGCTTACAAATGACTCTACCTGCTGCCATCTAGACACCCCACTATTCTACTACAAAGGCCACTACTGACCTCTTGGTTAGTCTTTTTTGTTGTTGTTGTTTTTTTTTTTTTTGAGACAGGGTCTCGCTCTGTCACCCAGGCTAGAGTGCAGTGGCGTGATGTTAGCTCATTCAGCCTTGACTTCTAGGCTCAAGCAATCCTCCTACCTCAGCCTTCCAAGCAGCTGGAACTATAGGCATGCACTACCACACCTGGTTAATTTGTTTATGTTTTGTAGAGATGAGGTCTCTCTGTGTTGCCCAGGCTGGTCTCAAACTCCTGAGCACAAGCCATTGTCCTGCCATGGCCTCTGAAAATGCTGGGATTACAGGCATGAGTGAGCCACTGTGCCTGGCCTTAGTAAGTCTTAATAGATTTGTCCTATTCCTCATCGTAGCACTGACATTTGACGTTATTGATTACTCCTTTCTTTCTGAAACTTGTTCCTTCCTTCGCTTTTTTAAATAACCCCATCTGCCTGTTCTCTTCTTGCATGCCTCTGCATATGGTTGTTCTTAGTTGCCTTCACTAGAAATCCTTCCCCTGCATTTTCTAAATCTTGTTAGGTGGTATTGGCAGAAAATAGACTGAACTGAGTTAAATCCTGATTTGGTGAATGATGTGTAACCTTGGGGAAATTATACAACTTCTCTGAGCCTCAGTTTCTTCTTCTGTGAAATGGAAATTATCCCCATGCTGCAGGGTTATGGTGAAGGTGAGTGATGATGCATGTAAAGCATCAACACATGAGAGCTCTCAGTCTTCCACAGCTCCAGCCTTCCTGATAGCAGAGACCCTGTCTTAAAGATAGGATGTTCTGGTGCATCTGTTTTGACACCAGCATTTTGATATGGCAGCCGAATATCTCCATTTCAAAATACGCTTGTTGAGTCTTTTTTATTAATTGAAGTGTAATTCACATTCCATAAAATTTGTGCTTTTAAAAAGTGTACATTTCAGTGATCCCTGGCAACCCCTAGTGTACTTCTTTGTTTTATGGATTTAATCTACTTTGGAAGTTTCATATAAATGGATTCATATGCTTTGAGGCTTTCTGTGTCTGTTTCTTTCACTTAGTATGATGTTTTAAATGTTCATCCATCAATCAGTATTTTGTTTCTTTTGATGGATGAAAAATATTCTATTGTATGGATATAAAACTATTTGTTTGTCGATGCATTAATTGATGGACATTTTGGTCATTTCTACTTTTTGCCTACTATCATTAATGCTGCTATGAAAATTTGTGTCACTAATCTTTTCTTATGCAGTATATAATCTACTCTTAATCCCTTTCAGTGTATTTTTCATCTCAGACATTGGAATTTTTTCTCTACAGTTCTGATTTAGGTCTTTTTTATCTTCCTTGTCTTACTTGACATGTTAAGTTATTCTTAATCATATGAAATACAGTTATTATAACTGTTTAACTGTCCCTGTCTAGTAATTCTATCATCTGTGTCATTTCTTAGTCAGTATCAGTTGATTACATCTTCTCATTATGGATTGTATAACCCAGCTTTTTGGCATGCCAGATAAGTTTTTTTAGATGGCAGGCATTGTGAATTTTTTAAGTGAGTATTGGATATATTTTTATTGTCATTGTATTTTTTTGTTTTTGAGACAGGGTCCCATTCTGTTGCCCATCACTGCAGTGGCAAGATAATGGCTCACTGCAGCCTCAACTTCCGTGGCTCAAACAATCCTCCCACATCAGTCTCTCAAGTAACTAGAACTATAGGCATGCACCACCACACGACTAATTTTTTAAGGTTTTTGCAGAGACAAAGTCTTACTATATTGTCCAGGCAGATCTCAAACTCCTGGGCTCAAGCAGTCCTCCTGCTTCAGCCTCCCAAAGTGCTGGGATTACAGGTGCACACCACCGCACATGGCTAATTTTATATTTTTTATTGAGGCAGGGTCTTGCTGTGTTGTCCAGACTGATCTCTAACTCCTGAATGCAAGCAATTCACCCACTTCAGCCTCCCAAAATGCTGGGTTACAGGCATGATGCCTAGCCCCCATAGTATTCTTGAGCTTTTTTCTGGAGTAAAGTTATGTCACTCAGAAGAAGTCTTATCATTCTGGGTTTTGCCTTTCAGCCTTATTAGGCATGTACTGATCAGCAATTCTTCCAAAAATATGTACTTTCTGGCCTGTTAAGAAAACGTGTGTTGACCTTGTCTTTGGATATTGTCAGGTTGCCATTCAGAATGGTGCCATTTAGACTGAAAAAGCATATGGCAGATTTTGCAACTCTTTGGCCAGTGAGAGTCTAAGTATGGAAGACGAGATGAATTTAAATTTTATTTATGGATTTTACTGAAATGTATTCACAAGGGCATCCTTTTGTTTGTTTGTCGTTTTTCTGGAGATGTGAGTTGTATCAACATACGGCATTGGGGGACCATGCTGGAGTACTAGTGCCAGGGAGGCTCTGATGAGGCCTTTGGATAACAGGGGGCTGTAGAGCTTGGGCAGGCTGAAGTTTACCCACCTCTGCAAGGCTGGCAGGATCACAGCTGTGCAGCTGTCAGTCATACACCAAACATCATCTGGACAAAGTGAGCCTTTTGTCTGAGATGCTTAGCATGAAATTAGAGACCGACCATTAAAGGAATCTCCAAGACTGTTCTCCTTTCTCGTTCCAAAACCCCTTCAGGTTTTCTCCTGAGGTGATTTTAAAAAGTGGAGCCTACAGAGCAGGACACTTGCCCTGCAGGGCAGGACTGGGAATCCCATGTTAATGCAATGGGGCTGAGTAGATGCACAGGAGGCAGGAGTGTCCACAGCTCTTGCTTTCCACCACAGAGCAGCAGAGAGGCAGCAGATTGAGGAAACCCACATCTTTACAATAATCAACCAGTAAGTTTGGTGTCAGGAGACTCTAAAATACAAGCGGCTCTGCAGCTGCCAACTTCATTTGTCTGGAGAGAAGCCCAGGGTGAAAAGAGCTTGTGCCTCACACATACCTCAGTTCCTAAGGAGCTTCCCTGTGAGCAGGGAGATTTCCCACCAATGTGGAATCCAGCTCTAGCCCTTCCTGCATGAACCTCATGCAAACAGCTGGACAGGAAGTACTGCTGTCTCAGAGGACGAATAAGGGTCAGAGTGTCCACCTCCCCACGCCCTTTCCTCTCCTCACCTACGCACACCTGCTAGGCCCCGGATTCAGGAGCCTGGGTGCCTACAAAATCCAAACAATGTTTTCTTTTTCTGTTTCTCTTCCTTTCTCTTATATACTTTTATTACCATAAAATATTATGGAACTAGGTACCCAACCTTGTGATCAAAATGAAGTACGGAGACAGGGCCTCCCCATTATGCAAATTGTGTGGCCCACATGAACTGGTCTCAACAGAGACGTTTAAAGAAGCTCATTCCAGCCACCAAGAGAAAAATAAGATATTCCAATCTACACCTGGTTCATACAAAGCAAGTGACCCACTACTTTCCTTACCACTCCGAACTCTCACTTTCCTTTCTCTTCTCATCTCTCCTATCTTAGACATTTTCTGGAGACTGTCTCTTTCTCCCTGATTCTCAAATATCCTCCAGGGGTACTGTCACTCTCCCTTGCTATGCAGCTTAGTCACAACCATCAGCGTCTTCTTACCCCTTCCCTACACCCAGTTTTACCACCCAAATGGACAAAGCTTCAGAATGGCTTACTGCACGAAATTTCAGAAGATAAATACTCTGACATGCTTCAGGGAAAGTAATGACCTTTTTTAAGGCTGAACTTGTATACAGAATTATTTTGACAACCTAAGTATTATAATGACTGACACAGTTTGGCTGTGTCCACACCCAAATCTCACCTTGAATTGTAGTTCCCCCATGTATTGTGTGGAGGGAACAGGTAGATATAATTGAATCATGGGGGCAGTTTTCTCATCCTACTGTTGTGATAGTGAGTGAGTTCTCATGAGATCTGATGGTTTTGTAAGGGGCTTCCCCCTTCCTTGGGCACTCATTCTCTCTCCTGTGAAGAGGTACCTTCCGCTATGACTTTACATTTCCTGAGGCCTCCCCCAGCCGTGAAGAACTGTGAGTCAATTAAACCTTTTTCTTTATAAATTAATTATCCAGTCTCAAGTAATTTATTCTTCATAGCACTGTGAGAATGGACTGATACAATGATGAAGATGATCACTAATGTAACTATTCAGAGTGATTATTATATAAACAATATATAATCTGTCAACAAGCCTGTGAGATTGTTCTTTTGTTTTCTTCACAGATAGGGACATTGTTGTACAGATGAGGCTCAGGGTGACTAACATTGACAAATCACAAGTCTGGTAATTCAGAGTAGTAGTACCCAAGTGGAGATCCATGTGGGCACTAATTCATGTTGTTAATCAGCAAGATGACAGAGCAGTGCCATTCAGGTGCAACTTGAGGACCTAGTTCACAGCATCCCCTTGGGAAAATAGGTAGGTTCCAGTTTGGGGAGGTTTGCAAGTCAAGGCCAAACCTATCTGAATTCATAAGACCTTTTCATAATCCCCTAAATTTCCGTTTTGCCTTTTATTAGACAATCCCCAATCCTATCTTACTCCACGTGAATACTCATCTGCTTTTTGTTGCTATAAATTATTTCATATTTTCTAGACTTTTATATAAATGGGATCATACAGTATGTACTATTTTTGTATCTGGTGTTTGTCACTCATCATAATGTTTTTGAAATCCACTCATATTATTACATGCATCTGTAGTTTACTCCTTTTATTGCTGAGTATCCTATGGATGTATATACCACAATTTGATCATCCATTCACCTGTTGATAGACATTTGGGTTATTTTCAGTTTTTGGCTCTAACGAATGAAGGCACTATGAATGTTCACGTACAGGTCTTTTTGTGGGCATACGGTTTCACTTTTCTTGGATAAATATCAAGGAGTGGAATTGCTGGGGTATACAGTAAGTGTATGATTAGTTTTATATGAAACTGCCAAAATATTTTTCAAAGCAGTTTTCATATCTTACATTCCCATGAGC
This sequence comes from Ateles fusciceps, assembly GCA_036589455.1. Classification (NCBI taxonomy): domain Eukaryota; kingdom Metazoa; phylum Chordata; class Mammalia; order Primates; family Atelidae; genus Ateles; species Ateles fusciceps. The sequence goes on along the minus strand of JAZHEH010002853.1, from coordinate 1,332,067 downwards.
AATCTGTGAGAGTTACAGTGGCTTCACAGGCTCACCAATATCTGAAATTGTTAGTCTTTTTAATATTGGCCATTCCAGCGGGCATGTGGTGATATCTCATTTTAGTTTTAATTTGCAGTTCTCTGATGAATAATGATGTTGAACAGCTTTTTATGCGTTTATTTGTATTCATATGTCTTCTTTGGTGAAGTGCATGTTCAAATCCTTTGATCATTTAAAAAATTGGGTGATTTTTCCAAATATTATTTAGCTGTAAGTGATGTTTATTCTAAATACAAATTTTTGTTTAGATATATCTTTTGAAACTAGTTCCATCCAGTGTTTATCTTGATTTTTCATTATTTAACAGTGTCTTTCAAAGAATAGACTTTCAATTTTGATAAATTCCAGTTTTCATGTACCTTACTTATATAACGTACCTCGACTAGTCAAATTCAATTTTATTTTTTTGAGACAGAGTCTCACTCTATCGCCAGGCTGGAGTGCAGTAGTGTGATCTTGGCTCATTGCAACCTCTGCCTCCCAAGTTCAAGTGATTCTCCTGCCTCAGCCTCCTGAGTAGCTGGGACTATAGGCACATGCCACCATGCCCAGCTAATTTTCGTATTTTTAGTAGAGATGGTGTTTCACCATGTTGGCCAGGATATTCTTCATCTCTTGACCTTGTGATCGCCTGCCTCAGCTTTCCAAAGGGATTACAGGTGTGAGCCACTGCACTGGGCCCAAATTCAAATTTAGAGTTAGAAATTAGAATAGCAGTTGCCATGGCTGCAGAGAAGGGGAGTTGTGGTATAGGTACAGAATGTCAGTTTTCAACATGAAAAAGTTCTAGAAGATTAATTTACAGAACAGTGTAAATATATTTAACACTGTTGAACTGTGTAATTAGAAATGAATAAGGTGGTAAATTTTATGACACCTGAGTTCTACCACAATCAAAAAAAAATTCCAAGGTATTTTATCTTTTCCTATGCTAATGCCAATATTTAAAATATTTTAATTTCTAGGTGTACCTTATGGATTGAGGACATATATTTTTGTTATCTTTCAATTGAGGAGATTTTCTAATTTCTCTCATGACTTTTTGACCCAGAGTCTATTTAGTATTGTGTTGCTTAATTCCTCCAAATTTCAGGATTTTTTAAATACTTTTCTGTTGATTTTTTGTTTCATTCCATGTGTTCAGGAAACTTGCTTTGTTTCATATGAATCTTTATAAGCTTATTGTGGCTTCTATTTTATACTCCCAAATATGGTCTATGCTTATGTTTGGTATACTGACTGATAAATGTCAATTAGGTTCAGTTGATTGATAGTGTTGTTGCAGTCCTTCATGTTTTTATTATTTTTTAAAAAATTTATTCTATCAGTTACTTAAACAAGAATGGTAAAATTTCTAAATGGATATTTGGATTTAAAACACTATTTCAGTAATATCAATTTTTGCTTCACATTTTAAAGCTCTGTTATTAGGTGCACAAACTCATGTGGGATATTGATGTCTTCCTACTGAATTTATCCCCTTTCATTATGAAATCTGCATCTTTATCCTTGACAATATGCCTTATTCAGAGACCCAATTTCCTATGATATTTATATAGTACTGTAGCTTTTTGCCTTTAATTTTTATTTTCAAACCTTTATTTTAGTTTCAGGGGTACATGTGCAGCTTTGTTATACAGGTAAATTGTGTGTTGGGGGGAGTTTGGTGTACAGATTACTTTATCACCCAGGTGATAAACATAGTAGCCTATAGGTAGTATTTTGATCATCACCCTCTTCCTACCTTCTACCCTCAAGTAGGCCCTGGTGTTTCTTGTTCTCTTCTTTGTTTCATTATGTACTCAATATCTAGTTTTCTGTTATAGATGAGAACATGCAGTATTTGGTTTTCTGTTCCTATGTTAGTTCACTTAGCATAATGGCCTCCACCTCCATCCATGTTGCTGCAAAGGAAATGATCCTATTTTTTTTTAAGGCTGTGTAGTGTTCCATGATGTATATATACCACATTTTCCTTCTCCAGTCTACTGTTGAGGGACATTTAGATTGATTCCATGTCTTTGCTATTGTGAATAGGGCTGCAATGGACATATGTGTGCATGTGTCTTTATGGTAGAATGACTTATATTCCTTTTGGTATATACCCAATAATGGGATGGCTGGGGTAAATAGTAATTCTGTTTTAAGTTCTTTGAGAAACCAACAAACTGCTTTCCACAATGGCTGAACTAATTTGCATTCCCACCAGTAGTGTATATGTGTTCCTTTTTCTCTGCAACCTAGCCAGAATCTCTTACTTTTTGACTTTTTAGTAATAGCCGTTCTGACTGGTGTGAGATGGTATCTGATTGTGGTTTCTATTTTCATTTCTTTAATGATTAATAATGTTGAGCATTTTTTCATAGATTTGTTGGCTGTGTATATGTCTTCTTTTGAAAAGTATCTGTTAATGTCCTTTGCCCACTTTTAAATGGGATTGCTTGTTTTTTGCTTTTTAATTTGTTTAACCTCCTTATAGATTCTGACTTTTGTCAGATGCATGGTTTGCAAATATTTTCTCTTATTTGGTATTGTCTGTTTAATCTGTTGATAGTTTCTTTGGCTATGCAGAAGTTCTTTAGTTTAAGTCCCATTCGTCAGTTTTTGTTTTTGTTGCAATTGCTTTTTGTGTTTTTGAAATGAAATATTTGCCAGGTTCTGTGTCCAGAATAGCATTTCCTAAGTTATCTTCAAGAGTTTTTATAGTTTTAAGTATTAAGTCTTTAATCCATCCTGAGTTGATTTTTGTTTATGGTGTAAAGAAAGGATCCAGTTTCCATCTTTTTTATGTGGGTAGCTAATTACCCCAGCACCATTTATCAAGTAGAGACTCTTTTTCCCCTTGCTTGTTTTTGTTGACTTTGTTTCTCCTTCTCAAGTTTTTGGAATAGTTTGAAGTAGGAATAGTACCAATTTTTCTTTATACATTGGTTAGAATTTGGCTATGAATCCATTTGGCCCTGGGTCTTTTCTGGTTGGTAGGCTTTTTCATTACAGATTCTATTTTAGAACCTGTTATTCATATGTTCAGGGATTGAATTTCTTCCTGGTTCAATCTCAGGAGGTTGTGTGTTTCTAGAAATTTATCCATTTAATGTAAGTTTTCCGGTTTGTAAGGTTTTTGGTATTTCTGTGGGGCCAGTGGTAATGTACCCTTTGTCATTTCTTGTTGTGTTTATTTGCATCTTCTCTCTTTTTTTTATTAGTCTAGCTAGTGGTCTATCCATGTTATTTATTCTTTCAAAAAACAAACTCCTAGATTCATTAATATTTTGTTTAATGTTTTTCACATCTCAGTTTTCTTTTTTTTTTTTTTTTTATTGCATTTTAGGTTTAGGGGTACATGTGAAGAACATGGAAGATTGTTGCATAGGTACACACATGGCAGTGTGATTTGCTGCCTTCCTCCCCATCACCTATATCTGGCATTTCTCCCCCATGCTATCCCCTCCCCAACTCCCCCACCCCCCCACTGTCCCTCCCCTTTTCCCCCCCGACAGACCCCAGTGTGTGATACTCCCCTCCCTGTGTCCATGTGTTCCCATTGTTCAACACCCGCCTATGAGTGAGAACATGCGGTGTTTGATTTTCTGTTCTTGTGTCAGTTTGCTGAGAATGTTGAGAATTTTTCTTTAAACAAATGACATATTTTTAAAGGATTTTGAAATGTCAGAAAATACTTTTTACTTTTACTTACATACTTTACTATTTGTGTTGCTCTTTATTCTATTGTTTGATCCATGTTTTTAACTACTGTCATTTTTCATCTGCTAGAAGAGCTTCCTTTGACATTTCTTATACAGGTTCCTGGTATTGAATTCTTTTATTATCTGTAAGCCTAATAAAGCTTTTTTTCACATTCATTTTTAAAACATACTTTTACTGAGTACAGAGATCTGACTTGACATCTTTTCTTTCAACATTTTAAAGGTTCTATACATTGTCCCTTGGTTTACATAGTTCTGACTATATGTCTGCTGTATTTCTTTGTCCCAAACTGTTCTTAAGATTTTCTCTTTATCACTTGTTTTTAGCAATTTGATTATCATGTGCCTTGGGTTGGTATTTTTATTGTTTATTCTGTTTGTCGTTTATTGTGTTTCTTTGATATGTGGATTTATAGTTACCATCAAATGTGGGAATTTTTGCTAGTATTTATTCAAATACGTTTTTTGTCTTTATTGCCAGTGTATGTATGTTACCTTGATAAGTCACTAAATTCTGTTAATTTATATTCAGTTTTTTAAAACTCTGTGCTTCATTTTTTATAGCTTTTATTCCTGCATCTTTAAGTTCACTGATCTTTTTCTTCTGCAGTGTCTAAACCACCCCTAATTTCATCCAATCTATTTTGTCTCTAGACATTATATTTAGATCTTTTACATATATTTCATTTCTCTGCTCATCATGTTCAGGTTTAGGTCTACCTCTTTGATTATATGGAGCCTAACTGTAGTAACTTTTAGTATCCTTTTCTGTTATCTCATCGTCTCTGTCTTTTAAAATCTGTTTCTGTTGACAGGTTTTTCTCTTGTTTATAGGTCACATTCTCATGGTTCTTTTTTTTTTTTTTTTTTTTTTTTTTTGAGATGAAGTCTCACTCTGTTGACTAGGCTGGAGTGCAATGGCGTAATCTCAGCTTACTGTGACCTCCGCCTCCCAGGTTCAAGCAGTTCTCTGCCTCAGCCTCCCAAGTAGCTGGGATTATAGGCATCTGCCACCGCACCCTGCTAATTTTTGTATTTTTAGTAGAGATGGTGTTTCACCATGTTGGCCAGGCTGGTCTTGAACTTCTGACCTCATGATCCACCTGCCTCGGCCTCCCAAAGTGCTGGGATTATAGGCATGAGCCACCACACCTGGCCATGTTTCTTCCAATTTCTAGTAATTTTGATTGGATAGTGGATGTTGCGAATTTTACCTTGTTTGATACTGTTCATTGCTTTATTTCCTTAAAGATTATTGAACTAATTCTGGTAGGTAGTTTAGTTACTTGTCAATTAGTTTGATTCTTTTAAGGCTTATTTACAGTTCTTTTAGACTATCTATAAAGTAACCTTTCTTCTACAGCTGATTTCTGGAGTCTCTGTTGAGTACCTATGTATTCAACAAGATGTCTCCATTTTGGCTGTAGTGAAGTGGAACAATCACCAGCCTGTGTGAGTTCTGGGAATTGTTTATCTTACAGCTGTCTCATAGCTGTTCTTTCCTCAAAAGTTATTCTTACTTGGTCTTAGGGTTTTTTTTTTTTTTTTTTTTAATGCATGCAGATTGATATTTATCCAAAGGCTTAATAGGACTGTAATGCAGGTTTTTGGATATTTTGTCTGCATGTCTCCCTCCTCTCTGTCCCATACATTCTAGCTGCGTTGACCTCCCCAAACTTTGATCTCTGTATCTTCAGCCTACCATGTTAGACAGCTTCTATTTGAGTTTCTCCTTCCTGTGCTGTGCTGGGAAACTTCCTCTAGGCAGAGAGATAGGGCAGTGATTTGGCACATCTTGTTTGTTTTCCTTCTCTGAGGATCATAGCCCTGTGCTGGCTGTTGTATAATTTCTGAAAACATCAGTTTCATATATTTTATTTGTTTTCTAACTGTTTATGACTATTTCTATATAAGTTAATTCTTCATGTGTGAACTTTCTCTTACATATTCATCAAAGATTATTAGCATCAGATAGTTTTTGTTGTATCTGAAAGAAACTTTTACTTTTATGTTTATATTTTTAGTTCCAGACTATTTTTATTATTGTTTTGCTTTGTTGTTACTGTTTTAAGAATGCTTTTTAAAATATTTTTTTAAGATAGGGTCTCCCTCTTTGCTCAGACTGGAGTGCAGTGGTGCTATCTTGGCTCACTGCAACCTCTGCCTCCAGGGTTCAAGCAATTCTCGTGCCTCAGTCTCCTGAGTAGCTAGGACCTCAGGTGCGCATCACCATGCCTGGCTAATTTTTGTATTTTTTGGTAGAGACAGGGTTTCACCATGTTGGCCAGGCTGGTCTTGAACTTCTGAACTCAAGTGATCCACCTGCTTCAGCCTCCCAAAGTACTGGCGTTACAGGCGTGAGCCACCATGCCCAGCCTTAAGAATGCTTTAAAAACATGTCAGTATGTGGTTGTATTTGTATGTTTAACAGGTGTCACATACTCAGTAGTTTAGGATTCTCTGTAGGTCTTTATTTTACATGGTACTTAGTACCCAAGGCTCTAAGTACGTACTATCATACTGCCAAATAAGAGCTGGGGACACAAACAGCCCATAATGCTGTGCCCTGAAGTTTAACATTTACATATTTCCAACCTCAAGTGATTTTCTTTATTCTGAATTCTAAGACTGGGTTTGATATATAAATTACACTCATTGCATTTTTGCATTTTTTTTTTTCCCCGATTCTCAGATAGGAAACCTCTTAGGTTAATAACAGGCCAGTATGCTGTGACTTAGATGTTCGGAATAATTTCTGGTGTTTCCCTCCTGTGTTGACTCTGCAAGTATCACTAGGTTTATTGTGGCCCTAAAGTGGCCTGAAAGAACTGGGTATGCAAGAAATACATGCTAGTTTACAATGAAGATTTTCCCAGAGTTTCTGTGTCATAAATGGGTGATATTTCCTAAGACCGTTAACTTCTTATGGATTTTGATGTGACTGTATCTTCTGGAGAATAAAGGAATCGAAGCACTTCATTACATCTTACATCATTTTCATGTTTTTTAATCCAGTGCTCTTTGGCTTAATAATCATGCTTAAAACGTTGAGGTTGGACTGTCATCAACCTGGATGTGAAACATAAGATGTTGATTGAGTGCTCAAAAGACAGCAGGACTGTTACCTCCCTTTAGGTGAGCATAAGATTTGAATTAGTGAAACCTAAGATCATGTATTTTAAAAAATTGTTGTTAGAGCCCACATTTCTAAGAAGTAAAAAGGCGGTAGTTTTCTACACTGCCTTTTTTAGCAGATTTATATATGTTTCATGTTCTTTCTTCAGAAAAACATCTCTAATAGCCTAAAACATTATGTAAGAAATGTTAACCTGTACAAATGTAATTTGTGCATATGGTAAATGCACCTAAAATAAATATACCCAGTTGTAGCCAAAAGCAATGTTTTTGTGTCAGACAATGCAACTGGAAAGAATTGAAATATTTTTGAAAGGGGCAGTTGAAGTGTCAGAATAAAAGGTTTTTTTTTTTTAAATTTTTTATTTCAATAGTTTTTGGGGCAGAGGTGGTTTTTCATTACATGGATAAGTTCTTTAGGGGTGATTTCCAGGATTTTGGTTCACTTGTCACCCGAGCAGTATACATTTTACTCAATATGTAGTGTATTATCTCTCATTCCTTCCCCACCCTTCTTCCCCAAGTCCCCAAAGTCCATTATATAATTCTTATGCCTTTGTATCCTCATAGCTTAGCACCCACTTATAAGTGAAAACATATCCTATTTGATTTTACATTCCTGAGTTATTTCACTTAAAATGCTGGTCTCCAGCTCCACCCAAATTACTGCAAAACACATTATTTTATTCTTTTTTATGGCTGAGTAGTATTCCATGATGTATGTACCACATTTTCTTTTTCTTTTTTTTTTTTTTATTGCATTTTAGGTTTGGGGGTACATGTGAAGAACATGGAAGATTGTTGCATAGGTACACACATGGCAGTGTGATTTGCTGCCTTCCTCCCCATCACCTATATCTGGCATTTCTCCCCATGCTATCCCTCCCCCAGCTCCCCCACCCCCCCACTATCCCTCCCCTTTTTCCCCCCCAACAGACCCCAGTGTGTGATACTCCCCTCCCTGTGTCCATGTGTTCCCATTGTTCAACACCCGCCTATGAGTGAGAACATGCGGTGTTTGATTTTCTGTTCTTGTGTCAGTTTGCTGAGAATGATGGTTTCCAGGTTCATCCATGTACCTACAAAGGACACGAACTCATCGTTTTTGATGGCTGCATAATATTCCATGGTGTATATGTGCCACATTTTCCCTGTCCAGTCAGAATAAAAGTTTTTAAAGGAATAGATGAGAGTACTGCATTCTATAAATAACCAGAGAAATTCAATCATGTAAGAAAATTTGGGACAGTTTTCCGCAACATACATCCAGTTGTGTTATGAATTCTGCTTATTAAAATAAATTTTACTTTAGAGTTTGACATACTGTGTACAGTTTCCTCCTTGGTCATTTTTTAAAATAGGATGAATCCTACCAAGTTATAACATGTAGATTGTCAAATTATTAAGAAATATTAAAGAGCAGGTAAACTTGATTGGAACAATCTAAACAAGCGCAGTCTGAGCAGCCATGATAATGTTAGAAATTTATCAAAATATACACATCTGCTCAGTATTTCTGGTATAAGAATTCTGAAAATATGACAGTTTCTTCCCATGACTTTTGCCTTTTTGGTAGCAAAGCATATAATAGTTCTGAATCTTATTTATATTAGATGACTAGTTTTAATTTTTAACTAGTGGGTGCAACGGATGTTAACATCAGATCTTATTTAATGTTTTAAGTGGGTGCAACGGATGTTAACTTCAGATCCTATGGGTGCCCTCCAGACAGCAGGAGAGGCTTCTCCACCTCTTCACATTCTAGCAGAGCTCAGTGATAGAAAGTATGAGGCCTGGGGACACATCAATTCATTCTGTTAACCTGCTCCTAGTGCTGGCTCTGCACAGAGCACTGGGATGTGTTGTGGAAAGGTGTTATTAAAGGGGGAAGAATGTTGGGGGGGGGCAGCTTATCCTGTATCAGCGAAGGCTTCATAGAGTGGTAGCATGTCACCCAGGTACCAAGCCTAATACCCTCCCCAACAGATATTTTTTTTCTGTTCCTCTCCACCTATCCCTCACCCTCAGGTAGGCTCCAGTGTCTATTCCTCTTTATGTCCATGAGCTCTCATCACTTAGCTGTCACTTGTAAGTGAGAATATGCAGTATTTGGTTTTCTGTTCCTGTGTTAGTTTGCTAGGGACAGTGACCTCTAGCTCCTTCTGTGTTTCTGCAAAGGGCATGATCTCATTCATTTTTATGGCTGCATAGTATTCCATGGTATGTATATATGTACCACATTTTCTTTATCCTGTCTTCCATTGATGGACATTTAGATTAATTCCATGTCTTTGCTGTTGTGAATAGTGATGCAGTGAACATGTGCATGCATGTGTCTGTATGATAGAACAATTTATATTCCTTTGAGTATATACTCAGTAATGAGATTGCTGGGTTGAATGGTATTTCTGATTTTAGCTCTTTGAGGAATCGCCACACTGCTTTCCACAGTGGTTGAGCTAATTTCCATTCCCACCAGCAGAGTGTGTAAGTGTTCCTTTTTCTCCACAACCTTGCCAGCATCTGTTATTTTTTGGCTTTTTAGTAATAGCCATTCGGACTGGTGTAAGATGGTATCTCATTTTAGTTTTGATTTCCATTTCTCTAATTATGAGTGATATTGAGCTTTTTTTCATATGCTTATTGGTCTCATGTATGTCTTCTTTTGAGAAGTGTTTGTTCATATCCTTTGCCCACTTTTTAATGGGGTTGTTTTTTCCTTGTAAATTTGTGTCAGTTCCTTATAGATGATGGATATTAGACCTTTGTTAGATGCATAGTTTTCAAATATTTTCTTCTGTAAATTTGTCTGATTACATGGGAGAAAATAAAGAGACATTGCCTGTTGTCTTTTTACTCTGTTGATAGTTTGTTTTGCAGGATTGCAGTAATTTTTAAGTTGAGTGTTCACACTGTAGAAGTCAGGAGGAACAGATGGAGAGGATTTGCAGTCTCTTAGTCAGTCCTGGTGCTCTGAGTCTCACCCCAGATTCTCCATTTATTAGTTACTTAATCTGTGCCTCTCTTAGCCTCACTTTCTTTAACTCTAAAAATGAGAATAGTAACAGAACAAAAAGCATTTGATTGTTAAAAGTATTGAATGAAAGCTCTTAGAACAGTGCCTGGCATTCAGAATATAATCAACAAATTTAAATCCCCCACCTGACCTGCAAAGCCCCCTGGACCAGGTTTCCTCCTGCCTCCTCCCTTGAGCCTGTTCACAACTCTTTCTGTCTTCTCACTATGCATAACCCACAGTGGCCTCCACTCAGTTTTTCAGGTGTGCCACCCTTTTTTCTCACCCAAGGGCCTTTAATTCACCAAATCTTCTGGAACGTACTTCAACACTCCAAGGCTGGCTCTGTCTCTTCCTTTAGGTTTCAACATAAATGTCTCTGTGTCAGAGGGACAGGCTGCCCTGATCACCCTCTCTGCAATGACGTCTTCTCACCTGATGCTGTCTGACACATCCTGTGTTTTCTTCACTTTCTTTATTGTGATCTATAATGTTCTTACTTTGCTTTTACATGTTTATTGTCTCTCACCCCACTGCAGTATATAGTGTGTCATAATGGTGGGATTAAAACATCAAGATCTCTTGAATAAATGTTAATAATAGCAACGCAGTAGTAGTATTGTTGTTTTTCCCATCATTATCAAGAAACGATGAGGACCTGAGATGTTTTGGAGGAGGGCTGGGAAGATTGTAGGCCAGATAACAAATATCTGGCCTATGTTGCTTTGTGGTCTCTGTTGTAACTGCTCACCTCTGATGTTGTAGTGCAAAGGCAGCCATAGACAATATATACATGAATGACATGGCTGTGTTTCACTAAGTCTTTTTACAAAAACAGGTGGCTTGTCCATGGGCTGTGGTTTACTGAATGACCACTGCTTTAGAGAATCACCAACCTTCGAGATGATCAGATTCATTCCTTTATTTAGTCAGAGATTTTCTGAGGATCTATTATGGGCCAGATGCTGGTCTCTGTATTTAGAATGCACAGATTAAATGCATAGTCCATACTTAATGGGGATATAAAGAGATAAATCAGTAATTATAGTATGAAGAGATGAATACTTGATAGAGACATGTGCAGAATACACAGGAGGAGAGGAACCCACTTGCCTTGGGCAGAGAAAAAGGTTTTCTGGGCTCTGGAAAGTTTTCTGAGCCAAGTTGTGCTGGATTTTGAAGAATAAATAGAAGTTTGCCAGGCTGAGCAAGGGCAAAGATAGAATATAGATCTGTCAAGGGGAGAGGCTGTCAATTGGGGTTATTAGGATCCAGTTACTCAGTAGGAACACTGGGGGATGTTTTATAGGATTAGGGCTGGTAGAAGAGAGTTAGTGGACACATGCAGAGTTTGAGGTTCCTAAGGGACATTTAGAAATGTAGAAATTTCCAAAATGCCGAAACTGGAGCTAAAGAGAAATCTGAGCCAAAGACACAATGTGGTGTCATTACCCTATGGATGTGAGTTGAAGCCATGGGAATGGATGAGCAGTTTGAGAGAGAGGTGGGAGGATAGAGTAAGGAGATGATCAAGAAAGGAACTTTCCATCCATATTGAAGGGGTGCCTGAGGAGAGAAGCCAGCAAGTGACAGAACACTGTAGGGTAGGAGTGGGGGGAGACACAAGGAAAATGTAGTGTATGAGTCTAAGGAAGAGGGAGTTTCCAAAGTAGAGCGTGGTTAAGACTGTCTCATAGACAAGAGGACCAGTAAAAATGCAAAGAGGTTGTTGGGATTGGAAATTAGGAAGCAGTTGGTGACCTAGTTTTGAATGAGCAATTTTAGTGAAATGCGGGGGTGGAAGTCACATATTAATTAGGAGGTTGAGAAGTGAATGGAAAGTGGGGAAATGGAAGCAATGAGAATAGACAGCTGTTTCTAAAAATGTGCTGATGGAGAAAAGAGCTGGAGGGGAAGAGGGGTTCAGTTTCGTTTTGTTTCAGAGCACAGTGGGAGAGATGGGAAGGAATCTGAAGTAGAAGTGCTACTGCGGCCTGTGGAGAGAAGCTGGTGAAGGGTGTGGGGGGTGATAACTGTTAGACAAGGCCCTCTGGAGGACAGGAAATGAGTACTGAGATCACATGCAGAAGGGTGGATCCTGGAATACAAATGGAACATTGATTCTTCTAAGGCCAAATAGGGAAAGAATAGGTGAAGAACAGAGTGGGCAAAGATTCCTGTGAGAAGAATAAAAACGATTGGTGTCACTTCAGTACCACTTCTCTTTTTAACCACTGTTTTACTTAATTTTGTAACTATATTATCTACCAAGGATGTTTAAATCAAATGGGAAAATATCCCCATAAGACAAACTAGTGAATTACTGAGATGGTGAAAAAGAGAAGATGGTCTTATTTTAGTTCCTTTGCAGTCTTTATGATACCAGTGACTTGGAACTTATTTTGGAGACTGCAAAAGAACCATTCAATTTGTTCTGGTGTTTATCTAGTATATATCACAACATTACCCATTTCTATATATTGTTGAAATGGACATTGGCAATGCCTATATTTTCATTGTGCATTCAGCAAACAAAATTGTCCTATCTGTGGCTTACTTTCATTGCAACTCAGCATGCCAATAATGTCCTGAAGAAACATACTAAAACTCCAAGTTTCCTTAGTCTGCACCCAGGGAATCAGCTTCAGTGGCTCTGGAGTGGAGTACAGGCATAATAAATATTTCTCAATTTATTTGGAGAAACACTGCATCGATATTTACTGAGCACTTACTATGCATCAGATTTCCTCAGGCACTGAAGATAGAACCATAAACCAGGTAGAAGAGGTTCCGCAGTCAATTATGATACCATGTAATTGACTGCTGTCCTGGCAAAGAGATCAGAACATCAGAGATGAATCCAACCCCAAGTTGAAGTCCAGGAAGTTTATCAGGTATAGTGTGGTATGAAGGGCAGAGGATTTGAGGTGTGAGGGTGAGGAAATGGCAGGAAAGGAAGAAAGGGCACTTCAGACAGAGGGAATGGATGTGTAAAGATTGGCACCGCTAGATTGTGGAGTGTCAGGGGAAAGATGAGAAAAGGGACTGGAGGCACCACTGTGAGCTGCTGAGGAGTTTGCCTTTATCCTAAGAGCAAGATGGTGCCATTGAAGGGTTTAAGCAAGGGATTGACATCTTCTTTCTTTTTTAGAAGTATTAGTTGGACTGAAGTTTGGAGGATAAGAGTGGAGTGGGATGGGGTAGGAAGGATTGGACATAAAGAGACCCCTTAGGAGGCTATTGCAGTATATAAGAAAGAACAGCCCAGCCTAGGTAGTGGGAGAGTAGGGGATGGAGAGAAGTAGATGGGTTTAAGGAGGTGGATTTAATTAAGTTCCTTTATTAGTCAGGGTTTTTCAGAGAAGCAGAATCAATAGGAAACAAGAGATTTAATGTAAAATATTGGTCCATGTGGTTATGGAAGCAGAGAAATCCCATGATTTGCTGTCTGCAAGGTGAAGACCCAGGAAAGCTAATGGTTCAGTTTGAAGGCCTGGGAGCCTAAGAGCTAGTGGTATAGATTCCAGTCTGAGTCTGTAGCCTGAGAACCAGAAGCATCAAAGTCAGGAAAAGATTGATGTCCTAGTTCAATCGGTCAGGTCAGGCAGAGTGTGAACGCAACCTTCTTCTACCTTTTTGTTCTTTTCAGATTGTTAACAAACTGGATGGTACCTCCCCCACATTGGGGAAGGCCATCTGCTTTCCTCAGTCAACCAATTCAAATGCTAGTATCTTCTAAAAACATCTTCACAGACACACCCAGAAATAATGTTTAACCAGATATCTGAGTATCCCATGTCCCACTCAAGGTGACACATAAAATTATGACACCTCCTGACCCTGTGAGTCACATTCACATAAGAATAGTTTGGAAGGGAAAAGAATTAAGGAAGAAAAAGCAAGGAGGAGTAATGCCAGCTCTAGCTCAACTCTACTGGCAAAAATCCATTACTAATTGGAAGAGATTTAGCTGAAGCGTATGGCCTTGCAGTGAACTGATTCATCTGTAATTGTGTTTGTTTTTTAAAATGGATAGTAAATATGAGGATGAATAATTTAGTTTTTTTTTTTTTTTTGTACTGCTACTTTTGACCTTTGGTTGATATAACAAAGATATCTGTCCTGTTTATCATTGTATATGAGCTCCTAGCACAAAGCTTTTCTTCTGGATTTATAACAAAAAGGGGATGTATCCTATCTTTCTACACTCTTCCCCTTCATTATTACAAAACGATATAAAAATAACAACTTCAAAGCATAGGCTCAGAAGGTGGAGAGAACTGAGTGATTTGGGTAGGTAGAATCTGGAGAGGGGGATGGAATCATGCGATAAATGTTTACTGGACACCAGCTGTGTTCTGGGCTTTCCATTCTCTGGATGGCTTTTCCTGTTTCTCCTGGTGTCTGCCTCTGAAATGTTCAATTCTGTAGTTTTTTTACCTTCTCAAATATTCCTCTGGAACCTCTACTAAACTTTCTCTTGGGGTTGAGCCATGCGTTTCTCCTCTGTGGTTTACTTATTTATTTTGTTGGAGTACATGCTTGGTAATTCCTAAGAGAGAATTCAAAGAAAGCAAACCTGTTACATTTTTGAAATTGTTTGTAGTCTGCATTTACTAGATTAAAAATCATTTGCTAGGTTGAAAAGAGTTTTCAAATATAGAGACTTCCAGTGTTATTCAAGAGAAATGATAACAACCGTTGGGTAAATATCCTTTTGTAGGTGATCTGATTTTTTTTTTCTCCTTGAAAACTTTAGAATCTTCTCTCATTCCTGGTGTTCTGAAACTTTCTAGTGGCATTTGTGTGTGTATGTGTGAGAATGTGTGTTAGAAAGAGAAAGAGGTTTATGTTGCTAAGGACTTGTTAAACTGTTTGAAACTTGTCTCTCCCTTCAGTTTTGGGCAATCATCTTGTGTTCTTTCTCGTTAGTTTCTACCTCTCTGTTTTCTCTTTCTTTCTGGAATTTCTGTTATTTGCTTTTGGACTTCTTAAAGTGATTACCTGTATCATTACTTTTTTCTGGCATAATTTCTCTTACCTTATGTTTTCCTTCTGCATTTTAGACAATCTTGACTTAATTTTCTAATCCTTTGGTTTAATTTTTATTTTGCTATTTTTAATTTTTTTTTATTTTATTTTCAAAGCACAATTTTATTAGACATTCATAATATATATTTTGCTTTTCTAGTGTGTTTGAAAATGTTTATTAGAGATTGGGCTATGTCGTTCATAACTTTTAATTCACAAAAAAGTAATCATATATGAGAAGGTGGACCTGTGTCCTAGGACTATGTTTTGAGATGGAGTCTTGCTCTGTCACCCAAGCTGTAGTGCAGTGGCGTGATCTCGGCTCACTACAACCTCTGCCTTCTGGATTCAAGTGATTCTCCTTCCTCAGCCTCCTGAGTAGCTGGGATTACAGGTGCCTGCAACCATGCCCAGCTAATTTTTGTGTTTTCAGTAGAGACATGGTTTCACCATGTTGGTCAGGCTGGTCTCGATCTCCTGACCTCGTGATCTGCCCGCCTCAGCCTCCCAAAATGCTGAGATTACAGGCATAAGCCACCACGCTTGGCCTCTGATTGCTTGTTTTTATAGCACATTGTTCTTTATTTTGTTGTTGCAATATCTTCTCAAATTTCTCTGAGGATACTGAAGCGACCTCATCAAGCAGCTCTCTGACACCACAGCCAGGTAAATCCACAAAGATGGGAAAAAACCAGCACAAAAAAGGTGAAACCACCAAAGTCCAGAACACCTCTTCTCCTTCCAGGGATCACAACTTCTCAACAACACAGGATCACAACTTGAGGATCACAACTTGACTGAGAAGGAGTGCGAAGAATTGACGGAAACAGGATTCAGAAGGTGGATAATAACAAACTTTTCAGAGCTAAAGGAACACATTCTAACTCAATGCAAAGAAACCAAAAACCTTGAAAAAAAGGTTAGATGAAATGCTAACTAGAATAACCAGCTTAGAGAAGAACATAAATGACTTGATGGAGTTGAAGAAAACAGCATGAGAACTATGTGAAGCAAACACAAGTATTGTTAGCCAAATCAATCAAGCAGAAGAAAGGATATCAGAGATTGAAGATAACTCAATGAAATAAAAGAGAAGGCAATACAAGAGAAAAAAGAGTGAAAAGAAATGAACAAAGCCTCCAAGAAATATGGGATTATGTGAAAAACCTAATCTACGCTTGATCAATGTACCTAAATATGACAGGGAGAATGAATCCAAGCTGGAAAACACACTCCAGGATATTATCCAGGAGAACTTTCCAAGCCTAGCAAGGCAGTCCAAATTTCAAATTCAAGAAATACAGAGAACTCCACAAAGATATTCCTCAAGAAGAGCAACCCCAAGGCACATAATTGTCAGATTCACCAGGGTTGAAATGAAGGAAAAAATGCTAAGCGCAGCCAGAGAGAAAGGTCAGGTCACCCACAGAGGGAAGCCAATCAGACTCATAACAGATCTCTCGGCAGAAACTCTACAAGCCAGAAGAGAGTGGGGGCCAATATTCAACATCCTTAAAGAAAAGAACTTTCAACCCAGAATCTCATATCCGGCCAAGCTAAGCTTCATAAATGAAGAAGAAATAAAAACCTTTACGGACAAGCAATTATTGAGAGATTTTTGTCACCACCAGACCTGCCCTAGAAGAGCTCCTGAAAGAAACACTAAGCATGGAAAGGAACAAGTACCAGTCACTGCAAAAGCAAACCAGTTGGCAAAGACCAAAAATGTAATGAAGAAAATGAGTCAACTAATGAGAAAGAAAACCAGCCAGTGACAAAATGGCAGGATCAAATTCACACATAACAATATTAACATTGAATGCAAATGGCCTAAATGCCCCAATCAAAAGACACAGACTGGCAAACTGGATAAAATGTCAGAACCCATCAGTGTGCTGTATTCAAGAAACCCATCTCACACACAAAGACACACATAGACTCAAAATAAAGGGATGGACGAAGATTTACCTAGCAAATGGAGAACAAAAAAAAGCAGGGGTTGCAATCCTAGTCTCTGATAAAATGGACTTCAAACCAACAAAGATCAAAAGAGACAAAGAAGGACATTACGTAATGGTAAAAGGATCAATCCAACAGGAAGAGCTAACTATCCTAAATATATATGCCCCCAGCACAGGAGTACCCAGATACATAAAGCAAGTTCTTAACAACCTAAAACGAGATTTAGACTCCCACACAATAATAGTGGGAGACTTCATTACTCCACTGTCAATATTAGACAGATCAACGAGACAGAAAATTAACAAGGATATCCAGGACTTGAATGCAGAGATGGACCAAGCAGATCTAATAGACATCTACAGAATCTCCACCCCAAATCCACAGAATATACATTCTTCTCAGCACCACATTGCACTTACTCTAAAATTGACCACATCATTGGAAGCAAATCACTCCTCAGCAAATGCAAAAGAACAGAAATCATAACAAACAGTCTATCAGACTGCAGTGCAATCAGACTAGAACTCAGGATCAAGAAACACACTCAAACCCACACAACCACTTGGAAACTGAACAACTTGCTTCTGAATGTTGACTGGATAAACAATGAAATGAAGGCAGAAATAAAGACGTTCTTTGAAACCAATGAGAATAAAGACACAATGTACCAGAATCTCTGGGAAACCTTTAAAGCAATATCAAGAGGGAAATTTATAGCAATAAATGTCCACCAGAGAAGAGAGGAAAGATCTAAAATTGACACCCTATCATCAAAATTGAAAGAACTAGAGAAGCAAGATCAAAAAAACTCAAAAGCTAGCAGAAGACAAGAGATAACTGAGATCAGAGCAGAACTGAAGGAGATAGAGACACAAAAAACCCTTCAAAAAATCAATAAATCCAGGAACTGGTTTTTCGAAAAGATCAACAAAATAGACTGCTAGCCAAATTAATAAAAAAGAAAAGGGAGAAGAATCAAATAGATGCAATGAAAAACGATAAAGGAGATATCACCACTGATCCCACAGAAATACAAACTACCATCAGAGATTACTACAAACAGCTCTACTCACATAAACTAGTAAACCAGGAAGAAATGGATGAATTCCTAGACACTTGTACTCTACCAAAACTAAACCAGGAGGAAGCTGAAACCCTGAATAGACCAATAACAAGGGCTGAAGTAGAGGCAGCAATCAAAAGCCTACCAACCAAAAAAAGTCCAGGTCCAGACAGGTTCACAGCTGAATTCTACCAGACGTGCAAAGAGGAGCTGGTTCCATTCCTTCTGAAACTGTGTCAAACAATACAAAAGGAGGAAATCCTCCCTAACTCAATTTATGAGACCAACATCATCCTGATACCAAAACCTGGCAGAGACTCAACTAAAAAAGAAATCTTCAGGCCAATATCCATGATGAACATCGACGCAAAAATCTTCAATAAAATACTGGCAAACAAATTGCAACAGCACATCAAGAAGCTTATCCATCATGACCAAATAGGCTTCATCCTGGGGATGCAAGGCTGGTTCAACATATGCAAATCCATAAATGTAATCCATCACATAAACGGAACCAAAGACAAAAACCACATGATTATCTCAATAGATGCAGAGAAGGTCTTCGATAAAATTCAACAGCCCTTCATGCTAAAATCTCTCAATAAACGAGGTATTGATCGAACGTATCATAAAATGATAAAAGCTATGTATGACAAACCTACAGCCAATATCATACTGAACAGGCAAAAGCTGGAAGCATTCCCTTTGAAATCAGGCACTAGACAACTCTCACCACTCCTATTCACCATAGTATTGAAAGTTCTAGCCAGAGCAATCAGGCAAGAAAAAGAAACAAAGCATATTCGGTTAGGAAAGGAGGAAGTCAAACTGTCTCTATCTGCAGATGACATGATTGTATATCTAGAAGACCCCATTGTCTCAGCCCAAAATCTTCTCAAACTGATAAGCAACTTCAGCAAAGTCTCAGGATACAAAATCAATGTGGAAAAATCACAAGCATTTCTATATACCAATAACAGACAAACAGAGAGCCAAATCAAGAGCGAACACCCATTCACAATTACTACAAAGAGAATAAAATACCTAGGAATACAACTAACAAAGGATGTAAAGGACCTCTTCGAGGAGAACTACAAACCACTGCTCAACGAAATAAGAGAGGACACAAACAGATGGAGAAACATTCCATGCTCATGGTTAGGAAGAATCAATATCGTGAAGATGGCCATACTGCCCAAAGTAATCTATAGATTCAATGCTATCCCCATCAAGCTACCAATGACCTTCTTCACAGAACTGGAAAAAACCACTTTAAACTTCATATGGAATCACAAGAGACCCTGCATAGCCAAGACAATCCTAAGCAAAAAGAACAAAGCTGGAGGCATCACACTGCCAGACTTCAAACTATACTACAAGGCTACAGTAATCAAAACAGCATGGTACTGGTACCAAAACAGAAATATAGACCAATGGAACAGAACAGAGACCCCAGAAGAAACACCACACATCTACAACCATCTGATCTTTGACAAACCCAGCAAAAATAAGCAATGGGGAAAGGACTCCATGTTTAATAAACAGTATTGGGAAAACTGGCTAGCAATGTGCAGAAAGCAGAAACTAGACCCCTGCCTGTCACTTTACACTAAAATTAACTCCAGATGGATCAAAGATTTAAATATAAAACCTAACACCATAAAAACACTAGAAGAAAACGTAGGCAAAACCATCCAGGACATAGGCATAGGCGAGGACTTCATGACTGAAACACCAAAAGCAATGGCAATAAAAGCCAGGATAGACAAATGGGATCTAATTAAACTCCAGAGCTTCTGTACAGCAAAAGAAACCATCATTAGAGTGAATCAGCAACCAAAAGAATGGGGAAAAAATTTTGCAAACTACCCATCTGACAAAGGGCTAATATCCAGAATCTACAAAGAACTAAAACAGATATACAAGAAAAAACAACCCCATTCAAAAGTGGGTGAAGGATATGAACAGACACTTTTCAAAAGAGGACATATATGAGGCCAACAAACATATGAAAAAATGCTCATCATCACTGGTCATTAGAGAAATGGAAATCAAAACCACACTGAGATATCATCTCACGCCAGTTAGAATGGCGATCATTAAAATATCTGGAGACAACAGATGCTGGAGAGGATGTGGAGAAATAGGAACACTCTTACACTGTTGGTGGGAGTGTAAATTAGTTCAACCATTGTGGAAGACAGTGTGGCGATTCTCAAGGATTTAGAAATAGAAATTCCATTTGACCCAGCAATCCCACTATTGGGTATATACCCAAATAACTATAAATCGTTCTACTATAAAGACACATGCACACGTATGTTCATTGCAGCCCTGTGTACAATAGCAAAGACCTGGAACCAACCCAAATGCCCATCAATGATAGACTGGACAAAGAAAATGTGGTACATACACACCATGGAATACTACACAGCCATAAAAAATGATGAGTTCGTATCCTTTGTAGGGACTTGGATGAATCTGGAAACCATCATTCTCAGCAAACTGACCCAAGAACGGAAAGCCAAGCACTGTATGTTCTCACTCATAGGTGGGTGTTGAACAATGAGAACATGTGGACTCAGGGAGAGGAGCATCACACACAGGGGACAGTTGGGGGTGGGTAGAGGAGAGACAATGGGAGGTGGGGGAGGGAGGGGAGGGTGGGTAGGGATAACATGGGGAGAAATGCCAGATATAGTATGCACTTAAAGTAAAATAAATAAACAAAAAAATTTCTCTGAAGATACTAATTAGATTTTTTAAGAGATCTCTATAGTTGCTTGAATTCTCTTTATGTTCTTCAGGGCAGTTTTTCTTTGCTTTTTGTTTATGTATTTAAGGCTGGAAGATTTTCTCAAATTCTTTGTGATCTCTTATTGAGTTGGATAAACTTGGAGTTAATTTGTTCAAATTCTTTAGAAGTCTGTTTCTCCAACTCCAAGGGGTGGCAGGAGGTGAGGGTAAGAGGAAAATGTATGAGTACTGGGCGCTGACCCCATGCCCAGAAGAAGAGATGATGGGGTGAGGGAACAGTTCCTGCCTCGTTTCTCAGCCCACTTCTTGCTCCATCTTCCCTTTGATCTGCATCTTGGAGTTTTTGGGCCTCCAAGCTCGGAGTTCAGCAGGTTCTTCCTCTACTGCAGCATTGCTGTCTCATTGCTGCAGGCTGTGTGTCTCTTCCTCCGTTCATCAGTCTAGGGCCTCCATCTGTGTCCTGTATTCCATTCCAGAAATTGTTGACATCTGTAGCTCAGTAAGTACTTTCCTCTTTTCTTTTTTGATCTGGATTTAAATATGTACAGTGCTTAAGAGAAAGCACTCAATAAATGTTGGCTGTTATTTTTAATTCTACCTCTTACAATTGAATTACTCTCATTTTCAAGCATCTTTGATTAGAGAGGATAAAAATACCTGTGTTCTGTCTCACCTTGAGCTGGCAGACTCCTAGTCTCTTAAATCTAGTCATTGTTGATGACCAGCATCTCTGAGGGTACCTTTCATTCTTGTAAAATGAGTCCATTTCATCTGTATTATAAAAGCATGATGAAAATGCATTTTAAGGGAACTCCATGGAAAATACTTATTATGTCATCATAATTTTCCGAGTTGTTTCCTTAGCAAATAGAATACCTGCTTTAATTTTACTTCCATTTTGAAATGCTAAAGCCATTGATCAGAAAACAGATGAGTCAACTGAATTCGTTCACAAAAATATTATTTCTTTTAATTAGCTTTTGGGCTTCTGATGTTTTGCCTGAAAATTGCTATTACAAAGGATCCAGGAGCTTTAGCAATCCGTATTTATAACATAACAGTTTAGAAGCATTAGTAGATTTAGAATCAGTTAAAAATCATTGACCAACACTTCTAATTCTGAAAGATACGCTAGTACAAGGTCACTCTGTATTTGACACACCTTTTCAAACAATGTCTGTCTATAAGCAGATCTGTCCAGCCACAAAGCCTAACATTTTCAGTATGTATATGACTTGTACCTTACCTTCTGCTAATTTC
This sequence comes from Ateles fusciceps, assembly GCA_036589455.1. NCBI lineage: Eukaryota > Metazoa > Chordata > Mammalia > Primates > Atelidae > Ateles > Ateles fusciceps. Next base: position 1,310,094 of record JAZHEH010002853.1, on the reverse strand, counting down.
CTTTTGTTGGTAGCACTTTGTCATGCTCATTCCCAACCCTCCACTTTCCAGTTCCCTTCTCTGACACTGGGTTAACTCTTTCAGGTGATCGTTTTATTCTAATCCGGTGGAAAATATGTCACTAGATATTTGTGAATGACTGGGTTAAATGCAGTCCCTTTCAATGTTATAACACAACCCATACAGAAATGCGAATACAGACACTCAGATCCTAGTTATTCTAATAACCCAAAAATACTTACCCTCACTTTCTTAGGTTGTTAAAAGAAAGTCAACTCAAGATTTGGACCTCAATTAAAAACACACCGCATGAATGCATTTATTTGGTTTTGTAGATTCTTGCTCAGTTAGCCTAGTGTTTGGTTTTTACCTTAGACCAACCTCTTCACAACTCTAAAAATATTAACAAAATAGAACAAAACAAAAAACTTTGACTAGTTTCTCTTTCTAGCCTGGATATTAAATAATGCCAGGGAGCCACGACTATCTGTTAAGTCTTTCTGTCGCTCATCATTCCCAGGTTATGTACACATGTGTAATGACGTTAGTGAAAGCCATGTGTGTGTGTGTGGGGGGGGGGGAGGGGTTGCCCTTTACCTTTTGCTAGATAGGTTTTTAAAATCAAAAGCATGAGGTCTAAGCCTTCCTCCATCTGTTTACAGCCTTGCCTGTGCAGGCACCATGTGTACATCCTGCCTTCTTCCTCGTGCACCTTTCTGGGGGTCACTTGGCTGATCACAGGGTGTAACCCTACAGGCTGTCTGACCACATAGAGCCTCCCATAGAGCTTTTCAGACCAAAGTTTCCTAAAGTCCCTATAAATGACTGTATTTTCAGATGTGCATGCTCTCAGTGGGACATGGTTTAACTACAGTTGTTCCCCTTGGAGATCGTTCAGGTATGTAGACCTTTTCTCATTCCTGTAACAAAGAGGATTACTCTTTCCTCACCTCCAACCCTCTCAACTAATCATTCAGCAAGACCTGCTAATTCTGTAACTTAATCCATGCACTCAGCCCCATTCCTGCTCTCAGAGCATCAGGACTTCTCTCTTTACTGGCCGCCTCCCAACTCATTTCTCTGCCTTCAGCCTTGCCCCTCTCCAACCCATCCACCACACAGCAAATCACACCCAGCTCTTCCTCCTTTAAAATTCTCTGTTGGCTCCACATTGCTGTCAGAAGAAACACCAGACACCTTAATGTCAAGCAAGACTCTTCCAGCTGACCTCTGCAGCTTCTTCTCCCACAAAATGCCCTCTTTCTTCTCTAGTCCTAACTTGACCAGCTCCTTTTTATCCTTTATGACTCAGGTCAAGTTTACCTCCTCCAGTAACCCATTCATTGCTTAGTCTGGGTGGTGCTAGGGATTCCCTCTCTTGTGTGCTCCCACAGCTCTGAGTCCATGCCTCTGTTATGCCACTTAGCACACTTTATTGTCATTTTCTGCACATATGTGTCTGATAACAGAACTATGCCTCATTAAAAAAAAATTATTTTGTAAGTGCTGTCATGGCACATGGTGTTTGTTCAATGATTTTTTCCAAAACTCAGCTCAACTGAGTGAAGGCAAGGGATATGTCTTTACTGTTCTCCTCTTCCTTCTCCTACTTCTTCAGTTTTACTCTCCCCTGAGGTCATTTTCATTATCTAACCCTTTGTGCTCCTCTCAGGTGACTGTGATACTGACACTACAAGTGCCTCTGTTTTAGTCCTCTATCTTCTGGGTTGAGAGGGGTTGATCTAGTCCCAATTTTCTGTATCTTTTGTCTTGCTTCTTTATTTTCCTTTCCTGGAGCTAGTGAACTAGCTAGCTACCTCTAGGGCTCCTCAGTCTCTCTCGGACTTTCTCTCTCTCTTAAACACAGTTTTATTGAGATAGAATCCACATGTTTCACCATGTATTTCCACCATGTAAAGCATAAATTCAGATATTTTAATTATATTCTCAGAGTTGTGCAACCCTTACTACAGTAATTTTAGAACATCTCATCACTCTAAAAAGAAACTTATCAATATACTGTCACTCCAGATTTCTCAAGCTCCAGTCCCTGGCAACTACTAATCTACTTTCTGTCTCTATAGATTTGCCTATTCTAGACGTCTTATATGATGGAATTATACAAAATATGTGAGCTTTTGTGTCTGAGTTCTTTCACTTGCCTTAAGGTTTCCAAGGTTGATCTAGTTTATAGCACACATCAATATTTAATTCCTATATTATTCTACTCAGGCTGCCAGAAACTAAGTGGCTTAGAAATTTATTTCCTCATGGTTCTGGAGGCTAGAAGTCCAAGACCAAGGTGCCAGCATGGTTGGTTTCTGGTGAGACCAAATGTTCAAGAAGGAAGCTACACTGTCTTTTATGACATAACCTCAGAAGTCTTACAGCCTGAGTTATTCTATTAGTCACACAGGTCAGCTCTGACTCACTGTAGGTGGGAATGACACAAGCGTGTGAATACTCGGAAGTGAAGATCATTGTTGGGGGGGAGGGTTGGGGAGCATCTTGGAGGCTACCATGGCCTGCTCTCTGGCTTCCAATAATTTATGACCCTCCCACCTGCAAAAAAACGCCCTCTTTACCACCTCCAGAAGTCCCAGCATCAACTCAGTGTCTAGAATGTTGTCATCTGAATCAGGTCCAGGTGTGAAGAAAGCTACTTAGATATAGTTGAGTATAGCTCCTTCAGTATAGTTACTCTTGAATCAAAAGCCAGTTATCTAAAGAGAGAAACTATCTCATTCTCACCCAATAGAGAGTGGTTGGACAGGCATAGGATAGCTTCAGTAGACCACCCCTGCCTCCCATTTGTAAAAGAAGCATAATTGGAGGCACGCAGGACTGTAGCCCAGAGCAGTTCTGAAATGCATCAGGACACATATTGGTAGGGCTAAGTTGTTCCACTGTCTTAAGTGATTTTTCATGGCTCTGACCTCTACCATATGGACTCTTGATTCTTCCCTCTTTGTCTTTTCTCCTTTTTTATAAAAGTTTTGAATCTTAAGGGTGTTCTCAGGCTGTTTTCTGCATGTAGAAGTTTGGTTGTCTAAAGACCTTTCAATCAGTATTATCTCTGACTATTTTAGTCTAAGCTGACTGTTTCTGCTAATATAATTCTCTTAAAAAGTTTGTGAGTCTACTATGCATATTATGGATTCACTCCATTAGGCAAAAGCCACATCCAAAAATCACTTCAAAATAAAGTCTTTCTCTACCTTGGGCTTCTGCTGAGGTTACTGAAGGACAACAACCGATGTTTCCTAGAATCCTATTGATTACCAGTCATTCAAGATACTGCTTTAGATTTTTCTGGTCTTACCAGGGGATTTTAGATACACCTTTAGCTTCATCATTAGACCATATTCTCCTGTTAGTATCTGAGTAGGATCATTGCCTAGAAATCATTTCTTAATTTTGGTATTATTTACCATCTAGAGAGGCTTGGAATTTTTGAACCTTTAACAAGTCCTACCTCCTTTACGTTTAAAACTCCTTTGTACTGAAGTCTTTAGCTTATCCTTCTACTTTTACACTTTACCAGAAGAGTGAGAAGAATATAGGTAGCATCTTCAAAACTCTACCTGGAAATCTGGAAATCTCGTTTGCTAGATTTCTCAGTTCATTAGTTACAATCTATACATTTCATTTTATAGCAGGTAACATTGTTGCTCAGTTTTCTGCTATTCATTAACAAGAATTCACTTCCCATTAGTGTCCTCAGCTTCCTTTAAGTCTTCACTGACACCTTCAAAAGGCATAAAGCTTCTTCTGGAAGTCCTTAGGCTTTCAGTAATGCTTTCTTCAAGTTCCTTACAGCTCCCACCCACTGCCTGACTTCAAAGCCACTCTTACAGGATAAGTTCTTTATAATGGTATTAATAGCACCCCCTTCCAAGTACCAAAATCTACATTAGTTATATGTTGCTGAATAACAAATCACTCTAAAACGTAGATGCTTAAAACAAATCACTCTAAAATGTAGATGCTTAAAACTACAATAATCATTTATGATCTAGTGGTTTCTTTGGGTCAGAAATTTGAGAACAGCTTAGCTGAGTGATCCTGGCTTAGAGCTTCTCATGAGTTTGCAGTCATATTTGGTTCATTCCACAATCATCTGAAGGCTTGATGGAGGATGGAGAACCCTTTTCTGAGATGAAGTGGTTACCCACATGGCTGATGAGTTGATGTTCGCTGTTGGCAGGCCTCACTTTCTCCCCATGAGGACCTCTGTGTGGGGCTGCTTAAATGTCCTCATGGCATAGCTGACTTCCACCTCAGTGAGTAATCCAAGAGCTCAGGGAACAATCTGGAGTACCTTTTATGACTAGACTCAGAAGTCACACACTCCACTTCCTCACTATTTTACTGGTCAGCCCTGATTCTCTGGTGTGAGGATCGCTAGAGAGCCACCACCTTGGAAGTTAGCTACTGTGCACCTTGACCTATGTTCTATTTTACCCTTTGGTGGAAAGATGCTTTTGCAATTACAATAAGAGTGGCATTAATGATAGCAACAATGGCATTAATGATAGCAACAATAGCAATGCCTATAATTTGTTGAGTGTTTATTATATGTTGGGCAATATGATAAGCATTTTAGATGTGATTTCTCTTCTATCAGTATAATGAATGGATGGTTTTATCCTCATTTTTCTTTCTCTCCCCCCTTTTTTTTGAGTCAGAGTTTTTTACTCTTATTGCTCAGGCTGGAGTGCAGTGGCTCCATCTCCGCTCACTGCAACCTCCACCTTCCGGGTTCAGTGATTCTCCTGCCTCAGCCTCCTGAGTAGCTGGGATTGCAGGCATGCACCACCATGCTCAGCTAGTTTTGTATTTTTTGGTAGAGACGGGGGTTTCCCAATGTTGGTCAGGCTGGTCTCAAACTCCCGACCTCAGGTGATCTGCCCTCCTTGGCCTTCCAAAGTACTGGGATTATAGGCGTGAGCCACCGCACCTGTCCTGTCCTCATTTTTCATGTGAGAAAACTGAAACTCAGAGAGTTTGAGTCTTTCTTGAGATTATACACTTGGTAGTAATTACATAAAATGCAGATCTGTAATACAATTATGAAATGTGCCACTTCTCTTGCTTTGTTTGATTGTGTCTTTCCTTTCTCCTTTGGGAGAGCTGTAGCCCTAATACTGAAGAGTTTTGTTTAAAGGGGTTTGTCCCAGTGTGAAGAAAGTTTGGTAAAAAAACAGCTGCTGTTTGTTCATGTTCACAAGCAAGCTGAGAGAGGAAGAATTGCTTCTCAACCATGTGAACAAAGCAAACCACCTCTGTAACAAAATATCTGTGAAAGGAAAAACTGTAAACAACTACGAAGAACTATGGTAAAATTTAAAAAAATGATTTAGCCCAAACAGTATATTGCCCTGTACATATAAGTATACCAGAAAAAAACTTCAAATATAAAATTGTAAGAAAAATGTGGCCCTTGAATTAAAAACTGAATCTTTCTGCTTGATGTGTTTTGCTTTCATGTAGTTTTTCCTTCCCATAGCACTTAGTCTCACCTCTGTTCTGGCCCTGTTACCCAGTTTATCTTAGGCTATGGTTATCAGTGAACCACAGTGCTCCAGCAAGTTGTCAGCCCCAATGGGGACTGCTCCTTTGTTTCCGAATTTTCTACAACACTTTGTGAAGTGTTTTGACAATGATAGGCATCTGTGAATGCATATCGAAATGGATTAATATACATTTACTTTTTTAACTTCTTTATTGGATTGCCTGAAATGTTAGGAAGATTGGGCAATGATAGATGGATCTTTATCAATATAATATTAAAACTTAAAACACTATGATTTTAGTTAATTGAGATATTTTTCTAGCATTACAGAGTCATTAAAAGGAGAATCATTACAAAAAGGGAAAATGACAAAACAAATACAGTTCTTCAAATTTCATCAAAATTAGAAGATCCACTTTCTTCGCAGGATTTATCTTTTTTCTTTTGAGATGGAGGGAGATGAGTCTCCCTCTGTTGCCCAGGCTGGAGTACAGTGGTGTGATCTCTGCTCACTGCAGCCTTCGCCTCTTAGGTTCAAGCAGTTCTCTGCCTCAGCCTCCCAAGAAGTTGAAATTACAGGTGCCTGCCACCACGCCCGGCTAATTTTTTTGTATTTTTAGTGGAGGCGGTGTTTCACCATCTTGGCCAGGCTGGTCTTGAACTTCTGACCCTGTGATCCACCTGCCTTGGCCTCTCAAAGTGCTGGGATCAGAGGCATGAGCCACTGTGCCCGGCCAGGATTTATCTTTTAAGAGAGAAAAATTATTTTGAAAGAACAACACGTCTTTTAAAAGTTCAACAGCAGCACAATCTCTGTTTTAGTTCAAATAAAAATTTTCATCTTTTTGGGGGCAAAATCTTGTCAAAATATAAAGCGTTGATAAAAATGAAGGAAATGAGTCCACTTTAGCTTCTTTGCATGAGATTTGCATATTTGATCTTACGTTTTTTAAAAGTTTATTAACGTCTGAATTTATTTAAATTAATTTTTCCATTATGGTTTTATTCATTTAGAAGAGTCTTTGAACTGCCATACAAAACCTTTATTGCACCTGCCTGGAGTGTTTTTGTAGAGGACATACAATGACAGACCAAGTTTTTATCTGACATGGACCTTTTGAAAATGAAGATATTTATGTAGATTGGAAAAAACCCATAGCTCTGTCTTAATGTAAGACTATTCCTGAACTGAAGAACTTTTATTTACCATAACAGCTTTATTGAGAGATAATTCAGGTACTATATATAATTCATCATTTAAAGGATACAATTCAGTGGTTTTTAGTATATTCACAGAATTATGCAAATATTGCTGCAATTTTATAACATTTTCACAATCTCAAAAGGAAAGAAATCTTGTATCCATTAGCATCCTCTCCCTCAAACCCCAGTTCTGAGAAACTATTAATCCATTTTCTCTCTTTTTTTTTTTTTTTGAGATGGAGTCTTGCTCTGTTGCTAGGCTTAAGTGCAGTGGCACAATCTTGGCTCACTGCAACCTCTGTCTCCTGGGTTCAAGCACTTCTCCTGCCTCAGCCTCTTTAGTAGCTGGGATTTCAGGCATATACCACCATGCCCAGCTAATTTTTGTATTTTTAGTAGAGACGGGATTTCACCATATTGGCCAGGATAGTCTCGATGTCTTGACCTCATGATCTGCCCGCGTGAGCGTCCCAAAGTGCTGAGATTACAGGCGTGAGCCATCATGCCCAGCCCTATTCTGGGCATTTCATATAACAGAATCACACAATATGTGGCCTTTCAAACCTCATCCACATTGCAGCGTATATCAGTATTTCACTTCTTTTTATAGCTGAAAAATATTCCAGTGTATGGGTATCCACTTTGTTTATCCATTCATCAGTTGAAGTATATCTGCATTTTTTTCCCACCTTTTGTCTCTTATGAATAACATCACATTTATGTGCAAGTGTTACATAGATGTATATTTTCCTTGGAATATACCTAGAAGGAGAATTGCTTGGTCACGTGGCATCTCTGTATTTAACCATCTGAGAAACTGCCAGACTGTTTTCCAAAGTGGCTGCACCATTTTACATTCCCACCAGCAAGGTATGAGGGCTCCAATTTCTCCATATCCTCACCAACATTTGTTACTGTCTTTTTAATTATAGCTGTTTTAGTGAATGTGTTGGGGTGTGTCATGGCATCTGATTGTGGCATTGATTTGCGTTTTTTCTGATGGCTAAAGATGCTGTGCATCTTGTCATGTGTTGGCCATTTGCACATGTTCTTTGGAGAGAGATCTATTCAGTTTCTTCACTAATTTTAAAATTTGGTTATTTTTCTTTTCATTGTTGTGTTGGAATAGTTCTTCATACATCTTAGATATTAGACATGTGATTTGCAAATGTTTTAGCCCATTCTTAGGGTTTTTTCTTTTTTTTGATAGTGTCCTTTGAAGCCTAAAACTTTCAGTTTTGATGAAATTCAACTTACCTAATTTTTTCTTTTGTTGCTTGTGCTTTTCATGTCATAGCTAAGAAAGCATTGGCTAATCTGATGTCATCAAGATTTATACCTATTTTTCCTCTAGGGTTTTGTAGTTTTTTTCCACATACCTTGAAGCTTTTAAATTTTTTTTGAGATGGAGTCTCACTCTGTCACCCAGGCTGGAGTGCAGTGACACACACACCCAGCTGATTTTTGTCTTTTTAGTAGAGGTGGGGTTTTGCCATGTTGGCCAGGGTGGTCTTGAACTCTTGACCTCAGATGATCCACTCACCTCGGCCTCCCAGAGTGCTGGGATTACTGGCATGAACCCAGCCTGAATTTTTAAAATATGGTATGAACAGGGGTCTAGCTTTCTTTTGCCTAAGTATATTTAGCACCATGTGTTGAAAAACCTCTTCTTTATCCAATGAATGGTGTTGGTAACCCTGATGAAATTGAGTGTATTTCTGGAATGTCAGTTCTGTTTACTTAGCTATGTGTCTATCCTTATGCTAGTACCACACTGTGTGGATTATTGTAGCTTTATACAAAGCTTTGAAATTGGGGGAGTATAAACCCTCCAACTTTGTTCTTGTTTTTCAAGATTATTTTGGTTATTCTTTGTCTTTTAATTTCTATATAAATTTTAGAATTAGCTTGTTAATTTCTGCAGATAAGCCATGTGGCATTTTACATAGGAATTGCATTGAATCTGTAGATCAGTTTGGGGATTATTGCCATCTTAATAATATTAAGACTTCCACTACATGAACATGGTTGCTTTCTAGTTATTTATGTATTCTTTAATTTTTTCAACAATATAGCTTTCAGAATGAAAGTTTTACACTTCTTTTGTGAAACGTATACCTGTTGTAGCCACTCTGAAGATAAAAATGGATTCATACCTCAATTTGGTTTGGATTCTCACTTAGTATTAGGAAAATATTTAGGCAATTTGAATTTATAGTAAAGCAAAGTGAAATAGTATAGAGTGGCCTTTTTATAAAGTAGTACTTTGGTATAAGTAAAACTAATACAAAGAAAAAGAAACCCAAACTACTCTACTTTGGTTCTTACGTTAACTGGAACTTTAGCAATGAAGCGACTGCACGGTATTAGGGTTATCTAGAGGGACAGAACTAATAGGATAGATGTATACATAAAGAGGAGTTTATTAAGGAGTATTGACTCACACTGTCACAGGGTAAAGCCCCACAACAGGCCAGCTGCAAGTTGAGGAGCAAGGAAGCCAGTCCATGTCTGAAAGCTGAAGAACTTGCAGTGTGATTTCGAGGGCAGGAAGCATCCAGCACAGGAGAAAGACGTAGGTTTGGAGGATAAGCCAGTCTAGTCTTTCCTTCTGCCTGCTTTTAATCTGACTGAACTGGCAGCTGATTAGATTGTGCCCACCCAAACTGAGGGTGAGTCTGCCTTTTCCAGTACACTGACCCAAACATTAATCTCTCTCTCTCTTTTCTGAGACAGAGTTTCACACTTGTCACCCAGGCTGGAGTGCAGTGTCGCAGTCCCAGCTCACTGCAACCCCTGCGTCCCAGGTTCAAGTGATTCTCCTGCCTCAGCCTCCTAGGTAGCTGGGATTACAGGTCCCCACGACCATGACCAGCTACTTTTTGTATATTTAGTAGAGATGGGGTTTCTCCATGTTGGCCAGGCTGATCTGGAACTCCTGACCTCAGGTGATCCACCCGCCTCAGCCTCCCAAAGTGCTGAATTACATGCATGAGCCACTGCGCCTGGCCCCAAATGTTAATCTCCTTTGGCGACACCGTCACAGACATACCCAGAAACAATACTTTGCATTTTTAAATCCAACCAAGTTGGCACTCAATATTAACCATCACACTTGGCTATCTTAGATGACAAAATGGAAAGCCCTTATTTGCTTCACTCTCCTGGTGGAGGTTGATGATGTCACACACATACTCCAAAAAATGCTTTATTACTGACATAAATAAAGCAGGGCAGGCCTCTCAAGCAGATTGAAAATGGCTTGAGAGAACACTGAAAGGAGATTGGCTTGGAGTTTTTATTGAGGTTGGGGTTAGGGTGGGGCAACGGTTTCTATACATAGACAGGAACTTGCCTGGTTTGACTTTCCCACAAGCACCAGAGGAGGGAGCATCTAGGCTTTCTGATGAGTCCAGATGCAGGCCATAAGGGGAAGCGAGAGCAGTGACGCTGAAACAGATGACAGCTGCAAACATCAAACGTGGGAGTCTGACGATTAGAATTCACCCTGATGTCTGACTGATGACTAAAAGATACTATATATTATTTAATTGAATTTGAGCTTGTTTAGTAAACCCTTATAGTACTCTACAAGGCATACAGCCTGAGGCCAATAAGGAAGGCAAACATTCCATTGAATGTCTTGTTCAAGAGCCCAGCATTGTGTGTTCTGGGAAGCAAAAAGTTCCTCGTACTATCAGCGGTGTCTAGAGCTCCAAAGTGTTAGGTTGATGTAAAAGTAATTGCAGTTTTTACCATTCAAAGTAATGGAAAAAACTGCAATTACTTTTGTACCAATCTAATAGATAAGGAGAATCTTGGTGAGACCTTATATTGTTGCTTGGGTATGTGTAGAGACATATGTGGCTTTGATTTATATTTTGGGTATCTACAGGGCAAGAGATTACAAGAGGTTTGGTTGTTTTTGTTTTTGTTTTCTTTACCCCAAGGGTGGCAAGCTTGAACAAGGAGTTGTTGTGGCCTTTGACTAGACCAGTCAGACTACTGGCAATGGCCCGAGAATGTAAACTTGGGCAGATGGAATCAACTTTTGGCCAGAATATCCAGTGTTATACTACTGCCTGAAGTTTGTCCAGTTGTGGTGATCGTTGGGTTCTGTTATAGACTGACTGTGTCTCCCTAAAATTCCTACGTTGAAGTTCTAATCCCCAATGTAATAGTATTAAGAGTTGAGCCTCTGGGAAGTAATTCGTTTTAGATGAGGTCATGAGGGTAAAGGCCCCATGGTGGGAGTACAAGAAGTAACATTTGAGCTTCCTCTCTGCTGTGTGAGGACACAGCAAGAAAGCTGCGAAGCGGGCCCTTACTGGAATCTGACCATGCTGGCACCCTGATATTGGACTTCTAGCCTCCAGCACTGCGAGAAATAAATGTCTGTTGTTTAAGCAACCCAGGCTGTGGCATTTTGTTATGACAGCCCGAGCTGACTAAGATAGGTCCCATCTTTTATCAGCAACATATTGATTCGGAGATGAAAAGCAGCAGCTCTCCAGTGAGCTCCATCGTGTCTGATGGTGACATTTTCATCTATAAAGTGTATGAACTCCCATTGCTATCAATCAGTTGGTCGCAAGGGGCTCCATAGATAGCCAAGTCTTAAAGTGGAGACCTCCTTCAGCACTGTGGCACCAGGTGAAGGTCTGAGGAAAGGGGAGGCCCTCCTTCCATCCCCCCCGCAACTTGGCAGATATAATATGCCGGAAGGCACAAGTTTGACCCTGCCCTGTAGCAAGGAGGCCTCAATAGCTATGCCAAGTTTGCAGGGTGCCACTTCTATGACTCAAGGCATAATGAAGATCTGGGTATGGAGGGTCACAGCTTCAGGGAACAGAAGTTTCTCTTTTCCAGAGAGATCAGCATATGGCCAGCATCTGGTATTGTTATACTGTATATTGCAGGACTAAGGGCATTCAGTTTTTTGTATCTGAAGTCCAGGAGAAGCTTATAGCCATTATAGGTGGTCTAGAGACTCCAGAAAGCATGAGAGGAAGTTACTAAAGCTTTTATAGTGAGGAGTCTCTGAGAGAACTAAAGGAAATACATGTTGATTGCAATTTGGACAGATTCTAGAGCCATTTGTTGGAGGGAGGCCCATTGAAGATGGGCTTCCGTAAAATTTGAAAATGAAGGATATTTTGCTTCCTGAGCCTAAAAGAGCCTAAAAGACCCTGGGCTTACTTTAATATTTTTGGTGCTGATACAATCATTCGCTGATTCTTGAGAGAGTCAGGGGATGGAGTGCCCTGCAGTTTATTTTCAGGAATTGAGTAATTTTCAGGAATTGAGCCTGGTGGCAAGACGTTGCACTACGCACAAGGCAATGGCCCATTTCTTTTTGTGAACTCTTTGGTGAGTTTTTATTTGTATGTCCTGAATAAGTGTATCAAATTAATGCCTTCAGAGGAGAATGTCATCAATATAATGTCATACCTGTGTTCTCTTCTTGGAGAAAATTGGGTACAGTTAAGACCTTCCCTGCAAAGGTTTATGTATGATGGCAAAGCTATTGGGGTATTGAATACCTGTTGTATTCCTTTGGAGGTAAAGGAAAGTTGTGACTTAGAAGCTTTTGAAATAGGAGCTGAATGGAACATGTTAGTCAAATCTATAATAGCAAAATATATTGCAGTTGCTGTTTAGATGGAGTCAGTCAATCTAATAATATAGTGTCTGGGGGCCTTAATGGATAGCACCATGGCATTAAGGTTACATAATCCACTGTGAGGTGTCATTCATTCCAAATTTAAGAACAGACCAAATTGGTTGTTAAATGAAGGAAAAATAAAGGCATGTGATGGATTTCAGTCCTAGTAAGCTCTGTTTAAATTTCCATTGAGTCATACTAGCTAGTTTTACTGGGGATATAGTCCATGAGGGTCTCATTTTGCCAAGTCAATTTTGTATATATCAAAGTCTTAATTATACTTAAATGTATTGATCATTAGGTCAGAGTGTCTGTGCTCACAATGGGATATTTTAGGGCAATGAGTGCTGTGACACTGGAAATTTTAGACAAGACATTAATTCCTTCAGTAAGGTGAAACATACTTAATGTGCCCTCTATTTTTTGTTCAGTAACTCCCCTAGATTATAGCATGTTAATCTGTAAAGGAGAGATTTATAAATTAAATTTATATTATAGATTGTAATTATAGGGGGTGGTTTGTTTAAATTTAACGAGATTCCAGGAATAAATGTAGTTCGAGCCTCAATATTAAGGCCATGAAGGATGCCAGTTGGTACATTCAAAATGTGTTAAAGTTAATTCAGAACGTATGTTGGAGAAGTGAAAAAGCTAATTAGTGCCCTTTTAAATCTTATGTTGGATAAATTCTTTTAGTAAATTTTGGATTTCAAGTAAATTTTGGGTTCAACTATGGCTTCTGTTTCAGTTTTTTGTTTCCTGTGCCATATCTGGTTTCTTTCTCTATCTCGATCTCTTTCTCTTTCCTTCCACCCTCCTTTAAAAAAAAATTGTTATTGTTACTGAGCATTCTCTCTACTTTGCTTAGATTTATAAATTCCTTCTTTCAGAGAGGTTCAAATCAGTATCGTCAGGGTTAGGGGCCTCCCCCATGCAATGGTTACTTTATTGATTTATTCGTGAGACAGAGCCTTGCTCTGTCACCCAGGCTGGAGTGCTTGAACCCCTCCTGGGTTCAAGCAGTTCTCCTGTCTCAGCCTCCCTAGTAGCTGGGATTACAGGCATGTGCCACCACACCTGGCTAATTTTTGTATTTTTAGTAGAGATAGGGTTTTACCATGTTGACCAGGCTGGTCTTGAACTCCTGACCTCAGGTGATCCGCCCCCCTCAGCCTCTCAAAGTACTGGGATTACAGGCATTAGTCACTGTGCCCAGCCTGAGCTTTCTTAATTATTTCTGATCTTTAAATGTTTGATAGAATTCACTAATGACATCTGTGCCTGCGTTTTTCTTTGTGAGTTATTTTTATTCTAATTTAGTCTCTCTTTTGAGTACATTCAGGTTTTCAGTTTCTTCTTGATTCAGCTTTTATAGTTTGTGTTTCTGTGGAATTTGTCCATTTCACTAGGTTGTCTAATTTGTTGAAATGCAGTTCTTCATAGTACAATATTCCCATATGATCCTGCAAAGTAAGTGGTGATATTCCCTCTTTTATTCCTGTTAGTAATTTAAGCCTTCTGTTTTTCTTGGCCAGTCCAGCTGAAGGTTTGTCAAATTTATTGATAATTCAAAGAACTAAGCTTTTGTTTTCATTGGCTTTCCCTCCTGTTTTTCTCTTCTGTTTCATTTATTTTCACTGTAATCTTTATTATTTCTTTTCTTCTTTTTGGTTTAAGCTGCTTTTGCTCTTCTTCAGTGTTTTAAAGCGAAAAGTTACTTTACTGAATAGACATCATTTTTTCTTTTTTTAATGTAGGCATTCACAGTTACAGTTTTCCTTCTAAGCACTGCTTTAGTTGCTTCCCATAAGCCTCATTCATTCTTATTCATCTTAGTATTTTCTAATTCCCCTTGCAACTTCGTCTTTGACCCAGCGGTTACTTACGTATGTTCATGTATTTGAGAATTCCCCAAATTTCCTTGTTACTGATTTTTAAATTCATTCTATTATGACCATAGAACATACTTTGTATCATTTCAGTCCTTTTTAATTTATTAATGCTTGTTTTATGGCCTAAGGTATAGTTTATCCGGGAGAATATTCTATGTGCACTTGAGAAAAATGTGTCTTCTGCTGCTCTTGGGTGAAATGTTTTATAGAGGTCTATTAGGTTTAGTTGCTTTATAGTATTCAGATCTATTTCTTTGTTGATCTTCTGCCTCATTGTTCTATTATTAAGGGTAAGGTATTGAAGTCTCCAACTATTATTTTGAATTATTTCTCCTGTTAATTCTATTCATTTATGCTTAATATAATTTGGGTATCTGTTGCTAGGTGCATATACACTCATAATAATTGTATCTTCCTAATGCATTGACCTTTTCATCATTGTGAACTATCTTTCATCTCTTCTTTTAAAACCTACTTTATCTGATACAAGGACAGCCACCAAAGCTTTCTGATGGTTGCCCTTTGCATGGCATATCTTTTTACATCCTCCTACTTTTAACCTATTTATGTATTTGCACCTAAGTTGTCTCCTGTAGACAGCATGAATCATTAAAAAAAATTCAGTCTGACGATCTATGCTTTATGATTGGATTGTTTAATACATCCCCATTGAATGCCCTATTAATATAGTTATATTTACATGTGCCATTTGACTTTTTGTTTTCTGTATGTCTTATGTCTTTTGATTATCTGCTCCTTATTGGTGCTTTATTTTACATTGTGGATATTTTCTAGCATAGCATGTTAATTCCTTTGGTTATTTTTTCCACTCTACTTTTTTGTGTTATTTTCTTATTGTTTGTTGTAGGGCTCACCATATACCATCTCAACTTACCAGAGTCTACTTAAGATTTAAACTAACTTCAGTAAGATACAGAAATGTTATTCCTATGTAACTCTGTTCCCTCTTCTCCCTCTTTTGTGCTATTATTCTCACATGTATTCCATCTATGTCTGTTGCAAACCCAATGAGAGATATTTTTTGGTTATTCATATAATTTTATGTCTTTTAAAGAAGCAGAGGATAAAGGAGAGAAAAATTTTTATATTTTTTTTTATAATTTGTCATATTAACCTTATTTACTATTTTGGATTTTCTTCATTTCTTCCTGTGAATTTGAGTTACCATATGGTGTCATTTCCATACTATAATATAGCTTTGCCCCCACCACCTCCTTTGTGCTGTTACTGTTAAATATTGTGTTTCAATATATTATAGGCCTAATAATATGGTTATATACCTATTGTTTTATACAGCTGCATTTTAAGTTGGTTATGAGAAGAAATATACATAATTATTTTTACCAGTGCCCTTTGCTTTTTTGTGTGGGTTTATCATCTGATGTCACTTAGTTCCAGCCTGAAGGAGTTCCTTTAATATTTCTCATCAGGTGGGTGTATAAGCAACAAATCTTCAAGTTTTTGTTTATCTGATGACAATGTCTTTATTTTGGCTTAATTTTTTGAAAGATAGTTTTGCTGGAAATGATATTCTGGGTTGACAATTTATTTTCTCCTCCAGCAGTTAGAGTATGTCATCTCACTAACTTGTAGCCTCCATTGTTTCTGATAAGACATCAGCCATTAAGCTATTCATTTACTTGTACATGATGAGTCATTCTTTTCTTTCTGCTTTCAAGATTTTCTCTTTATACACTTCTTACTATGGTGTGTCTGGGTGTGGATCTCTTTACATTTACCATATTTGGGTTTCCTGTAGCTTCTGATGTATACATTAATCATTTCAATAAATTTTGGAAGATTTGGACTATTTGAATATTTTTTCTGTTTCTGTCTCTGTTTTTTCCTTCTGAAACATTCATTCTTTGTATGTTGTTGCACTTAATGATGTTTCACATTTCTCTGAGGCTCTGCTTATTTTTCTTCATTTCTTTCCAC
The DNA here is from genome assembly GCA_036589455.1 of Ateles fusciceps. Lineage (NCBI taxonomy): Eukaryota > Metazoa > Chordata > Mammalia > Primates > Atelidae > Ateles > Ateles fusciceps. Next base: position 1,293,860 of record JAZHEH010002853.1, on the reverse strand, counting down.
TGTGTTCCTTGGATTATATAATATGTATTGATCTTCAAGTTCACTGATTTTTTTTTCCTGCCACTTCAAATCTATTGTATAAGACCCTTTAGTTATTTTGCTTTTTTTTTTTTTTTTTTTTTTTGAGATGGAGTCTTGCTGTGTTGCCACCAGGCTGAAGTGCAGTGGCATAATCTCGGCTCGGTGCAATTTCTGCCTCCTGGGTTCAAGTGATTCTCTTGCCTCAGCCTCCCGAGCAGCTGGGATTACAGGCACACGCATCACCACACCCAGCTAATTTTTGTATTTCTGGTAGAGACGGGATTTCACCATGTTGGCCAGGATGGTCTTAATCTTTTGATCTTGTGATCTGCCAGCCTTGGCCTTCCAAAGTGCTGGGATATAGGTGTGAGCCACTGCGCCTGGCCTATTTTGCTTTTTAACACCAAACTTTCCATTTGGTTTTTGTAATTTCTCTCTCTTTACTGTTATTTTCTATTTGATGAAACATTGTCATCATAGCTTCTGTACTTCTTTAATAATAATTTGCTTAGTTATTTTATTATAATAGCTCTTTTGAAGTTTGTGAATGCTGGGTCCTTCCTGCTTTTTTCTAACATATAAATCACCCTTTTCTGTATCTTTTTTTTGGTGTGTCTCATTTCTGTTGTAATGCAACTTTTAGATAATTATCATAGCATCCTTGGCTACTAATTACCTCTCTTGCTCTCTGGGGCTTATTTGCTTATTTATTTGTTTAGCAACTTGGTTGATCTACTTTAGTGAAGCCTATTTCTCTTGCATTGTGAATTCACTGATATCACTCCACAGAATGCATGGCCTTGGGCATGTACATTGACAATGTTTTTGGAGGGCTGTCTCTGATCTGTGTTAGTCTTCCTCCCTTTGCTATTACATTCAACTGTCAGGTTCTACTAATTACTGACTGATTGCTCTATAATTTTCTACAGTGTCCTGGGGGCATACATTATTCCACAGTCTGATCCAGTTGAATTCAAGCTCCTTCTCAAGGGTAGTTTTTTGTTTGTTTGTTTGTTTCCACTGGAGAATTTTACTAGACATTTAAAGATTTAGGACCAATTCTTTACAGTAGATTTCTTCAGATTTTTCTGTGTAGACAATTAAATCATCTGCAAATAGAGACATCTTTGCTTTTCTCTTCCTGATCTATATCCTTTTCTTGCCTTATTGCATGACTAGAACTTCTAGCACTACACTGAATAAGAGTGGGAAGATTAGACATCGTTGCCTTGTTACCAATCTCAAGGGGAAAGCATTCAACCTTTCCCCATTAAGTCTGATATGGTTTGGCTGTGTCCCCACCTAAATCTCATCTTGAATTGTAGCTCCCATAGTTCCCATGTGTTATGGGAGGGACCCCACAGTCCTTGTGGCTGGAAGTCTGAGATCAGGGTTGCTGACCACAATCTTCTCATTATATCTTCACATGGTGGAAACAGAGGGGAGCTCTGTTTCTCTACAGCTTCTTTTCATATGCGCACTTGGGCTCTAATCCCATTCACAAGGGCTTCATTCTTGTAACCTAATTACCTCCTAAAGGCCCCACCTCTAAATACCACCACATTGGAAGTTACAATTTAAACCTGTGATTTGGGGGGGGGATGGCAGGGATGGACCTTCCGTTCATAACACTGGACTTGTTTGAGAAATAGTAGGGACTATATAATTTTATAAATATGGCCCTCTTAGGAGAAACTAAGATTAAGATACATTCAGCCAAAACAGCTGAATGCAGTTATTTCACAGGGTGAGTTGGCATATTCTGTTGAAGTTTTCAAAGATCCAGGGACCACCTGAATCAGAATCACTGAGGTGATTTATTAAAAATCAGACTTTTGAGCTCTACTCCAGACTAGATCTCATGAAGAGACTAGTAGAGATATTTGACTTATACTGTGGTCTAAATTAGTGTGATAAAAGCCTGGCTAATGTAAACTTCAACTAAATATTTATCGAATAATACATTGTGGAAACCATTGTGCTAGGAGCTGGTGATATAAAAAGAATAAGACTTGCTTCTGCAAACCCTGAAGGCATGTGTACTACTCATGAGATTAATCTGCTAGAAGGAAAGACCGTTATGTAGTAACTTAATGTATGATATAGATACCATTATATTTGCAAAAATTGTATGCACAGAGAGTTGAGGGCAAGTATACTTCTGCAAGTCATCTAAACACACACATGCACACACAAACACAGCCCATATGTGTCTTTATTAAAATAAAGATCTAGACTATGGGAAAGAGAAACCTAGAAAACAATTTAGAGATTGGCTTCCTGTGTATCTGGAATCCTGTGCTGCGTGTCCTCCTCCTCTCTGCACGTTCCACTGCTACTTTTCTACTGAGGAAATCAACAGTAATGGAATATAGTAAGTGTAGATAAGATAAATTTCTTTTTGAACATGTTCAGTGGCTTGTCTTATGTAATGATTTAACAAACTAGGTTTTCATTCTTCACTGAGTATTAAATGCTTACTACATGCCTAGGTACTCTGTTAGAAATTCTGACTTTAACTTTTTTTTTTCCAAAATACAGTTTGTTTTTCAGAAAAATTATTTTGTTTATATTCTCCTCACTTGCTTTTGCATAAAGTTAATTATTGATTAACTGGGTTAGAAAGGAGGTTATAGATAACTTAAAATAGTATCAAAATATAATGGATTTAGAGTATATTGTTGAAATTACATCTGATGTTTAGCAACTCTCTTCCCGTTCTACAGACATCATTCAAAATCAATGTGGTGTAAACTCACTGTGAAAATGATACTGTATATATAGAGATATTTTCACTGTTCTGGGGACGTCAACTAAAGGTATTCAAAATAATGTGAGAACAACAATGTGAAGTCATTAAACGCGGCATAAATTGCTGATGCAAATGGGCCATTCCCAGTTGTTAGACAGTGTATTGTTTCTACTTTTTCATAGTTGAGGTTTTTTTTTTTGGTATGTGTGTGTTTTCCCAAGCACTAGAACAGGCTTGAGTTGGGAATATTTGCAGCTCCAGCTCCTTGCTTCTTTTTCCTTTTGCAATCGCTGGATTTCTCCCCATCCTAATCCTGACTAAGGCATCAGGAACCCACAGCTGTGCAGCTTCTGCCTTCATCTGGACTCACGGCTCTCCATAGCCTCACTTTTAGGGGAGCAGCTGGCAGAGGAAGAGGTAATTTTCTATGCACCATTTAGACCCAGTGTATCATCTATTGCTGCTCTCTGTATTTTCACACGTAGATGCTTTATAATATGTGGTTTCTTCATGGATTTTTTTTTTTAACAAATGGGTCGTTTAATGCAAAACCTGGTTTAATCTGAAACCTGATTAATATTTTACTGGATAATAAAGAGTTGACTAGCATAAGAAGGCCACTGAATGGTCACTATATGAGCACTCATGGTAAATACGCCTGCAGGTGAAAGTTGTTAAAGGAATCAATAAGGACCGTTATACAGCATATTGGGAAGCTTGGGCCTTTTAGATTTCCTATCAAAGAGCGTTTGTATGGGGGCAATATTCTGATTCTCCCTGGTGCTGGGAGCCCTCTCATAGTGTTGTGATAATCATTGCAGTTGCTATTGCTGGAGCCTGGCTCAGACTTAGAGCATGGTGATGCTGAGATGCTAGATTTATAACTTGATGGTTTATTATTTCAAAACAAGCTGACTTCGCACATATCTGCGAACTAATTTTGAAGTTTGGACTAACATAACAGAAAGTGGAAAAAGGAGAAAAGAAACCTAACATCAGTTTGAGCACATACCAAGTTCTTGTGGTATAAGCAGTAATATTTATATTAGATTTGCAAAGTCAGTGTTATTCCCAGTCTTTACATGAAAGGAAACTGTGGCTCTAAGTGTTAGGACAAGGGCTTGAAGTTACACAGCTCGTCATTGGGAGACCTCCTATTCCAGCCTGGCTAGTTCCCTAGTCCACACTGTTTCCTTCTCATTCCTGCAGCCAACAGAAAGTTAGATAATTTTTTGTACATGTTTCTTATAAGACTTATTACAAACTGCTTAAAGTTACTAGTAAATATTCGCCACAATGGTTCTTTGCCCATTGTATGTCAAAATGTAAGGTGTATCTCAATTTTAACAAATCTAGGGTAACTTGCAACAGTAAGTATTCACTTTCATTCATTGTCCTAAGCACTTGATGCCTTTTCTTATGGCCTTAAAATAAAGTTATTTGTCTTCCTCCTCTCATCTGCCTAAATAGACAGTAAACTTGTCCAGGCTAGGGCTGCACCTCCTCCTCTTTGAGTTCTCTGAGGCACCTGACCCACAATATAAGGGGCCTGTCTCTTCTAAAGTCTGTTTTAAATGTGTTGAATCAAACCCCTGCAAGATTAATTTTAGTCTGTTTATGATAGAACTGGGTTAGAATTCACAATCTGTGGCATTCTTTATCTCGTGGTGAACTGAGAATAATGTTTTTTTTAATTTGGGTTTGTTTTAGCAGATTTAAAGAAAGCTTCCAGTTCAAATGCTGCAAAATCCAATCTCCCGAAATCTGGTCTCCGTCCTCCCGGATACTCGCGTCTCCCAGCAGCCAAGCTGGCGGCGTTGGCTTTGTCCGGAGCTCCAGCGTCTCCTCAGTCTCCAGCACCCAGTCCACGGACAGTGCACAGCCAGAGCAGAGCCGGCCGGCCACCCGTAAGTGGGCTGGGGCAGGGCGGGGCACCTGCACTGAATGAAAACCAGCGCGCCTGTGTAACTGCGTGTCATTTTGTTTGCATGATTAGTTAAGAATTCGGATCACCTCCTTTAGCTTCCTGTTGTTTTATTCATCGACTGAAGAAAAACAGCCTATTTGACACCGTCAGTTATGGGGAGTTAGTGTGCCAGGAAAAAAGATTGTAGACCTCCTCTTACAATGTAGAAAATGACTTATCCAGGGACAGATTCTAGCATCCCTTTGCTTTGCAGATTCTAGGTAAGAAGTCAAAGAAAGGTGTTACTACATTGTGCTGTCATGAAACATACTAGATATTTAATATTAGCTGAAAGAATCATTTAGTCACCTGTGATTACCAGTAATGCCTTCACACTGCCAGAGTACTTGACCAGATATCTGAAAGTTAACCAAATGATATTAAAAGTAGCAAAGCACTGCCAGGCTTCTTCAAGTCCCTCCCCATTAGCTGAGATGATGCTGTTCCAGGCCCATTTCCTGAGACTGGTGGTGCAGACTGTATTTTAAAGTATGAATTAATAACCTGCGGAGCACATTACAACAGCCACTGTCCCTGAGGAAGATCTGCAGGCTGCCCATTCAGCTGTGCCTTTGATGACCAGACCCCATCTCAGTCTCCACTTCAAAGCCAATGTTATTGGATGGGAAACATGACATCTCAGATGTTGGTTTCCAAGACCTTGCCAGAGGCCCAGGAAAGTCTTAAAGGTTTCCGTGTAGAGAGCTGTTCTGAAGGGGTTATAGAAGTTGAATCAAGTTGGAATGATAAGAAAGACAGAGAGAAAGAGAAGGAGGGAGGGAGGGAAGACGGGAGGGAGGGAGGGGGGGGGAGAGAGAGAGAGAGAGATCAATTGATTGATTCATTATTTTGAATTTCTTCTCCAAGCTTCTTTATTCTGTGTTCTTTCTTGTGTTTACAGAGATGATGTGTGAAACATTTACATAGTTCTAAATTTTGGTCTACCTAGTTAAGTGATACATTATATTTCCCTTTGTCTTGATGTGTCTGTAAGCAGTTCTTAAGGGTGTTTTCTTTGCCCTGTTGGTTTCCTGAAGGTGCCATAGCTCAGGCATGCTTTCACACAGGATACCTTTAAGGAATATCACTGTAATTAGGGATTACATCATTACACAGTAGTAGTCTCGAAATCTGAAACATGAATGTAATAAAGAACTGTTTGCAAATGTATAATTCATGTTTTTATATATGCATGTGCATATGAGCAGTCTGGTGATTTTAAAACACGAAAGAAGCTATTTATCATCATTTTTATTAATAAAATTCCCGATGACATGTTTCTCTTTTAGAGAAAGTATGAAGGAAAAACCTCTCATATAGTATATATCTTTTCAAAAACGGAGTTAAGATTTTGGTGTCTTAAAAAAAATTAACCTCAAGGCGAGATGAGCCATGGCCCCGTGACAGCAGCTTTTGCTGACAGAGACCTGACAGGTGTGGACAGAATAACTGCAGGTGTGCTTAGGGCATTTCTTCTCACTCTGCTTCAAAGGATGCTAGAGAAGGACCCCTGAGAACCCAGGGGGTAAGAGCTGTATGTGCCAGAGAAAATAACTCCCAGTTTAAAGACTTTATGTTAAAAGTGACATTTTTTTTTATGAATGTCTATCCAAAATTGTTTTCCATTTTTAGAAACATATGTTAGAATTGATTTTAATTATCTGCTACCTACTATGTATACAATTTTTACTTCACCGATAAATCACAGAAAAACCTCCCATGCATTTGATTTGATGTCTAAATACTACTAATCATTATACCTATGCTTGTTATTAGATGTAATGTCCAGAAACATTTTGTTTCTGTTATTTAGTGAAGAGATGATGCTTTGATTACAGGGAATAAATAAAACATGAAGCTCTTGAGAGAGCTAAAAGTCCTTGGATCATATCCTAGGAGCAAAGCTTTGCTGGTTCAGCTCATGCAAACAGCCAATGTGGTATCAGAATTGGTTCCTTTTTTCTTCTTGGAAAGCTGGTCTTTTTGCAGACACTATTTTCACATAGGCTTCATTTAAGGAATTCTGTAATTAGGAATTATGTCATGGCACAGTAGATGTTTCAAAATCTGAAACATGAGCATGGTAAGGACCTATAGTCACACAGTGCTCAATGACAAGGATATGGTCTGAGAAATATGTTGTTAGGCAGTGTTGTCGATGTGCACACATCATAGAGTAACTTGCACAAACCTGGATGAGATAGCCTGCTACACGTACCTAGGTGATATGGTATAGCCTTGACTCCTAGGCTACAAACCTGTAGAGCATTTACTGTACTAAGTACTGTAGGCAGTTATAACACAATAGTGTAGTATGTAACAATATCTAAACATAGAAAAGGTAAAGTAAAACTGTGGTTTAAAAACTGTAAATGCTGTTCCTGTATAGAGCACTGAAGTGTGAATGAAGCTTGCAGGAGTGGCAGGTGCTCTGGGTGAGTCAGAGAATGAGTGGGGAGTGAATATGAAGGTCTAGGACATCATCGTACACCTTTGTATGATGGCAGCACGTGGGTTTATTTACACCAGCAACACCACAAACATGAGTAATGTATTGTGCTACGACATTATGATGGCCAAGACATCACTAGGCAATAGGAACTTTTCAGCCTATGTATAATCTTACAGGACCGCTGTCGTACTTGTGTTCTGCTGTTGGCTGAAGCGTCATTATGTGGTGTATAACGGTATTTGCAAACGTATAATTCATATTTTTAGGTGCTTGTGCATATTAACAGTCTAAACAATGTCCACATTGACTGTGGCATGCTATACTGGGATACTTTTAAGTGACTCATTATGAATTTATGAGTGTTTCCTAGGCTAGCCTGGCTCTACTGGGACTCTTCCTTGCTGTTTTCCTGGGTCCTGAGGGGCAAGTGATGATGAGTGTGAAAACGGGAGCCCCTTGCATCCCCCCTGGACATGAGATAGCAGGACCATCTGGGGGTTCAGCTGTTCCATGTGGAGTCCCCATCCACCCTGGACTCAGGCTCCAGGCCATTAGCCCAACCCCACTGAGTGGAGGCTTTCTAAGTCAGGTGCCCTTCTATGTCTTTTTACCTTTTACACAAGACTCTGGCAGATGAGACAGGCACAGGGAAATGAATTCTCTTCATAAGTCCTTAGAACTTGAAGGTATCTTACCATCCAGTTTACCATCCGTTTTATAACTGAGCAAACTGAGATCAGGTTGACTTGCCCTGGGTCCTGGGCTGGTGTTTTTTCTTCGCTATTTCCTTCTTAAAGCTGCCGTATAGAAAGAAGGAAGACATACACATGATTTGAATATCATTTCTTTCTATTAGGAAAGCAAATCATAGAGTCAGAGCTGACTTGAGAGGCCCCTAAGGCTTCCCAAGTTGCCATTCAGTGCCTATGAGAACACTCTGAGTGCTAGAGAGAGTTCCACTTCACGCAGAAGCCACCTCTGAGGCTGGGCTGCTCTCATTAGGAAGTGCTCTATGTGAGTTCAGGCTGCCTCCTTGTAATCTGCAAGGAGTAGCCACAGTTCCTGCAGGTTCACACAGCACCTGCATGTGTATCATGCCTCCAGGATAGCCCCAGGTGCCTCCCTTCACTCCCTTACCAGTTCATCACATGAAGCTTATAAGGTTGGCCTGGCCCATTTAGAGCCTCGAATAAAATGACAAATTACATTAGTGACCCATAGATTTTTCAAAATAATATTTAAATTGAAGGAGGGAACATAATTTTCTAACTTAGAACTTAAGCATAAACTGAACATCATAGGTCTGACCCAGGGTGTGGCCCCTTAGTTTTTGTATAATGTTCAGAGATGAAAAAGATTCCCAAATATACTTTAGGTGATAGAAACTTACTGATAAAAATAATGACCGTATTGTAGAATTTAGCACTGGAAACATGCTATTGCCTAAAGTATACAGGTTATGTATTCCAAATCAGAAAATCTGAAATTTGAAATGCTCCAAAATCTAAAGTTTTTTGAACACTGACATGATGCTCAAGGGAAGCAGTCATTGGAGCATTTCGGATTTTGGATTTTTGGGTTTGAGATGCTTAACTGGTTTAATAAAAATATTCCAAGATCTGAAGAATTTCCAAATTCAAAACAATTCTGGACCCAAGAATTTTGGATAAGGGATACCCCACCTGTACTTGGTTATCATATTATTCAGTAATTAGGTATAGACTTGATTTCCCCAGTGGGTAGGCAGATGTGACTTAAAGTCAAAGTCTTTAGGGACATGTGTAGAGGGAAAATAGAATGACTTAGGTTTCATAAATTAATCATTAATGAAAATCATATCAGCCAAGGATAGAATAATTTATCTGGAAGATTCTATGTCATTATGTATTCTGAATAGCACTTCATTTACTGGGTGCCCAGAAACAGAAAATACCTATTAGAGAAGTACATGAAGAATATGATACTTGCGGCTTTCCATTCCAATTTCTTCTCTTCTTCCTCTCTTTTCAAATACTGCCACACTTTCTCCACGGAGTAATCTAAGAACAGAAATCACAGGGCAGAGAATTTGAAAAAACAAGTAAAAAATAAAAATTAGAAATTTTTCTCCTGTTTTTTTTTTTTTCTTGTGCGTAGAAGTATTCAAGTGATGGAGAAGTAGGGATACAGCTGGGGAGGTGGACAGAGAGGCTGGCGTTTGCATAAATAATCCTGGCAAAGGATGTATGTTTTCAGAGCCTGAAAAGTGGCATGAGGCAGAGGATTAATTTCTGATGAGGGTGATCAGGTTGTTTCTCAGAAAGGATTGTAAGCCAGGCAGCCTTTTGGAAGGTGGAGATGAACTCTAGGAGATCTTTGATAGGGGAGCGATGCTGTTGGTGGATTCAGAAAACTTCCTGAATCTGCAGAGTTGCCCTTCCTGGTGCAGCCTGCCACTTGATCACGGCGCTGTTTGTCTCCTAGGTGCTGAGCCCACACGTTTGAGTTCCCCAGGATTTGTTCTCAGAATGTCTCTCTTCAGGTCTCCCTAGTCTTCGCCTGGTCATCTTATCCACAGTTTCAACCCTTAGCAGTCTGTACACAGTGCTCACATCTACATCTCTAGCTCCAATGTCCCTCTACAACCACTCATCTGCATTTCAAATGAGCCATCAAATATCTCTAACTGGGTGACCCACCTCACCGTAAACTGAACACTTTTTCAGAAAATAGATTCTTCATTTTCTAGTGCAAACCAAAACCTTCTCTGGAAGTTGCTCTGTCTTTTAGTGATATTTATGATCTCCTGGCAGCCCAGACTGGGAATTTCAAAATCAGTGTTATGTCATGCTTGCTTTTTGCCTTCTTTACTGTTCCCTCATCATTTCTGGTGAATTGTTTCTCTCTGGTACTTACCCCATTCTCATTCTTCTGTCTCCTCATCTCTCTTTAAATCTGTGGTAGTGCCTATCTGAGCTATTCTTAGCACACCTTGGCTTTCTGATCTACAAAGCACATGGTCCTTGGTAATTTCCCCTTTGACCCCATTTTAATTGCTGCATGGTACACCTATGCCTGCTTCAGCTATCAGACTTTCTAGGTCCTCCATGACCGGGCCCCAACTTCCTTTCCACCTTTAGTGCATACCATTCTGACCTATACTCCCAACTAGCCAAATGTGAGTAACAAAAATATATTGCTCACATTTTTCTCTGAGGGCTTTGTGCTTTTCTACCTTTTGGTTTTGATTTAAACCATTCGTCTCTGTGATACACATTCCACAGATTTCTATCACAACCCCTACCACCTCCTATCTCTCTGCAGAGTCTATCACTTTTAAGTACATTTCAATTTTGCTTCCTTTAAAATTCCCTCAGTGTGATCTTTTTCCTGGAAATCCCTAGGGCTCTGGGCTTGTATCACTTTTATTGCCTACTGGCTCTTGTAGTTATTTGTTTTTATGTCCTTTCTCCCCCTGTAGACTATAAGCTCTTTGGGGATAGGGGCTATGCCTCTTAATAATTTTAGTATCGCACACTAAAGGACACTGTCCTTTACATAGTAGAATTTTAAGGGAAGTTATCTCCCAATAGAAACCTTTTCTCTTATGTAAGGGTATGGAAAAAGATTTTTGAGAGTAACTTAGGTATCTTTGAAAGTATTTTGTATTGGGAACATTATTTTTACCTTATGCATGAAGTTTGATTGTTGATGAAGCTCATAATTATGGTTCTCACAGTTTTCTAGGACCTCTAAAATGTCGTTTTTATTGACTGTGGTGTACCTAGAGATAATTTACATAAGTCAAAGAGTAGAAAACTCTTTGAACTCTAAATATATTCAGAGATAAACATTTAAACTCTAAATATATTCAGAGACAAACATCATAAAGACTGACTTAGTAGTCTCAAAAGTGTCCAGTAACCTACATATCTCCTTGCATATACTTAATCGTTTTTAAAGAATTGGGCTAAAACATTGCTTTTGAGGCTATTCATGAGAGAATTTCAAAGTTTCCAAACTTAGATGTCTTGATTTGACAAGGTTAGATATTCTCATTAATTGCTTCTTGGCCTTTTGGCTAAGATCAAGCGTAGCTATTCTCATTAAATTCTAGAGTTTTATTTCTTGTTTTAATATTTAAAATAAGTACATGTTCTTTCAATTATTGAATAGGATTTAGGTTCTGGGGGATAATCTGAAGTGGAAAATTGCTAGCCTTTTGGAAGGTTAATCAGTGAAAATGAGGGTTAATATGAAAGCTTTTTGCAATGTTAACTTTAGGGTTTACACTGATGACTACTGTAAAATACATTTATATACATAACACATTTGATATTCTACATCTGACATGCATTCTAAATAAGATCAGGGTTGACAAGAAATGTTATTAATAACTCTTACAAAAACAGCCATTAACACATCTCATGTTTATCAGCAAAGAGACAGTCATTTTTTATTCATGGAAAAAGGAACCGAGGGTGGCTTGTGAGGTCAGACTTCAGAGAAGCTATTGCCTATTTCGTATGACTCTTAATGATGTCTTTGTTCATTCCCTTTCAGAAACACTCAGACAATGATGAGTTCCACCCAGAGATAGGATTAGATTGTAAGCATGTTTTGTTTTATTTTTAAGGATGTTGGCCACCTCTGATTATAAGATAAACTGAAGGTTTAGGGAACATATTTTTATTTACAGTAAAAATAATGTCTAGTTGAACTGCCTCAGTTTTCTTGGCTGGCTTATTTTATGAAGATTAGATGATTTGCTTTCTCTTTCCCGATTCTGCATTCTTTCAGCATCTTCTATGTGGTAAGCACGATCTCAGTGATGGGGCTGCTATGACCCAGACAAGGGTAAATCCTCACTCACCCTTGCAGGGAGTGGAGAGGTAGGATTGTGCTCATAAAGCCATGCAGGGAAATGTTAGCATGGCTGTGATTGAAGACCACACAGCAGGTGAGGGAGGAGGCACAGGAAGGGGGAAGCATCCATTCACCCTGAGTGAGGTGAAGAAAGACGTCATGCCCTGCACGATAGGCCCTCTCCAGGCCAGCTCAGCGCTACTGCGATGTCTTCAGAATTCTTCCACATTGGTTTTAGGTAGTTGACAACCTTCTGAATTTGCCGTAAATACTCCATCAAAGGAAAAAAAATAAACCAGAGGTCAGGGAAGATAGATGACAAAAGACTGACAAATATTCTAAAATATTTGAAGCTGGATGATGGAACCATGAAGGTTCATTTTACTACTTACTTTGCTTGTTGTGTATGTTTGAACATCCCCATAGGAGGTTAAAATCCCACCTTCTCGCTTTATTAGTTTTTATTTCTTTTTTGTTTCATTTTGTTTTTACATTTAGTGGTCCCTAGAAAGCACTTAGTTTTTTTCTTCTAATCTTTTTGAAGTATAACAGACAAATAAAGAATGTGTATAGTTACAGTGTGATGTTTTGATATACATATGCATTGTGAAATGATTACCACAATCAAGTTAATTAACATATCCATCACCTCACATAGTTACCTCTTCTGTGTCTCTGTGTGTGTGTGTGTGTGCGCGTGTGTGTGGTGAGAACATTTAAGATCTACCTTCTTTGCAGATTTCACATACACAATATAGTGTTATTAACGATCAATCCCATGCTGTATATTAGATCTCCAGAACTTACTTCTCCTGAATACCTGAAACTTTGAACCCTTTGACCAATACCTCCCCATACTGAAGAGATGATACAGTAGTAGCGAAGAGTGCAGACTCTGGAGATACACTGCCTGGGCTCACATCCCACCGTTGCCGTTTGCTAGCTTTGTGACTTTGGGCAAGTTGCTTAATTTTTCTGTGCCTCTGTTTCCTCATTTTAAAATAATGATAATATTAATAATGACAAAAATGAGTTTAAAGAACCATCAATAGGGTCTGTGGAGCATCAGATGGAATTAATATCTGCATAGTACTTAGAAAGGGGCTTTGCCCAATAATAATGTTTCTGTGGGGATTTCCATTCATTGGCTGTGTGCGTAAGGGTGCAGAAGGTCAGCTGGAAGATGACCATGATGGATTAACGTATCTGTCATGCTGTAAAGAAAGTGCTTCTGCTGACATCTGAGTCAGGCAGGCGACATCTATTCCAGTTCTGTATTTTTATAATCACCTCGCACATATATGGCGAATAGCTTTCTGAGTGTTAAGTTAAAAACATACCATTTTGAGACGTGAAAGTGGAAGTTGATCATTTGATTTTCATGGTAATCTCTTTTGAGTTGTAAACTTGTGATTGTTTGGATATTTACAAAATATAGACAAGGACAATCATGCTTTGATTTCTTTATTTACAAGTGCTATGCCATGCCTTTAGCACATTATCATTTTCGTTAATATATTCACTTGGGTTCCCTGTAAATGAAATATGCCTATGCAGGGTGACTAATACATTAATCTAAGCTGATGGCATTTAAAACCTCTGCTCAAAAATAGAAAGTGAGAATTGGATCTGATTTTATTTCTGTGCCTTTTCAATGTCTGTTGGAAGAATGGGAACATTTGATTTCCCAGTACTTAAAGGGATTTGCACAGCTTCTCATTTTGCTAGAGCCTAATTTCCATTGTACTAGGGCTTACTTTGTGAAACATCTCAACCCAATTTGGGTGGGTGAAAAAGAGAAGAGTAAGAACAAAAACCAAAATAAGCTTCTGATTTCCTCTGGAAATGTAGAAGTCAAACAAATGTCACTGATGGATTTAAGTATCTAGTTCCCTGGAATCTGTAATTATGAAATTTAAAGTATTCTTTAAAAGAAAAAAAATAGAATAATTTTCACTGAATCTTGCTGTTAATTTTCCCAATTATTCCCACACACTCAGTTCTTTCTCTTTCCTCTTTTCTTTGCTTCCTTCCCACACATTTACAAAGGAGAACAGTTTTTCTGAGTATTTTTGAGTATTACCTTTAAGTGAAAATACTTTTGTTATTGGTTCAGTAACTCCTACTTTATCCACCTTACCTCAGATATCTGGATTTAACTTAGAAATCATATCATTTCTCCAGAGGTTTATCAAGTTTCCAAGTGCCATATTCTAGAATGTTCTAGCTCATTCAAGATGTTTAATGAAGAAAAGATACCAAGAGCTATGGAAATAGTATTTTTGATAAGAAATATGACATATTAGCATGTATAATATGCATAAAACCCAGCATTTACAATAATGGAATGATCTTTGGGAAAGTCAGTTAACCTCACTGGACTAAGACTTTTATCACAAAGTTCAGAGGGATTGGATTAAATGAATTGACCAATTTGGGCTCTTAAGAGCTGGTATTCTGACTTTTTTCTGTAAAAGAAAAATGGAACCACTTATGGTCTTAAGGAATAATATAATTGTATTCAAGAAAAATTAATATGATAATGGTGTGGGTAAAAGTGGTTTGGAGAAGGGAAACTGGGCATGAGACATCTTGGTTCTGCCAAAATTAATGATGCTTTCCCTCTGGGCCAGACTTTCATTATTTTTTCTCTGCCTTAATAAGGTAAGAATTTTATAACAATAACAGAGAACAGTGCAGAGGTTTTTACTGCCTTGCTTTTTTTCCGTAAAATGCAGAGTTATGAGATGCTTGGAAGTTATTTTCTGGCTCTTATCCTCTCTCTAATGCTGAGCATCTTGGATTATTAGTCCAGTACCAGAACAAAGATGAGGAGCTGCAAGAAGGCAGCAAGGAGCAGGAGGAAACATTTTCATACGTTTTATTGCTTTTGTCTCAGCAGAAACACTAGGTCACAGCTCACATTCTATACTCTAATTTTGCCTGGGACTGTGGCAGAGGGAGAATATTGAAAAGCAAGCAAACATAGCTTCTAGATGAATCTTGCTTCTCATGGGGACTTTGCCAACACTTTGTGCTTTCTTGCATTGTTGAAACATGTGTAGGGTGTCTTCTGGGAAGGTTCATAAAGACCCTTGTGGTATTTTTCTGAAGGCAGTAGACAGATTGAAGAGATTGATCATTTCTCCTTTTTTTGCAAGGAGAAAGAAATTTCTATAGTTATGTCAGAGGATTCTTTGAGCTCCTCTCCAGGCAGCAATTAACAGGAGAGAGTTAATGGGAACCTGAACTAGGGGCTCCCTAGTTCAGGAATGGAAAGGAAGGGTCAGACAGAGTCAGAAAGTAGTACCATTCCACACTGTATAGAGGAGGAGAAGCTTATTTGTGGGACTTTGATGAGTTTGGGTTTGGTCATGGAATGCTTCCTGAGAAGCATTCCTGTAACTACCAGCTGATTTGGACTGAAAATAAGGAGAGCAGCCATGGAAAATAAGTGATGTTTGGAATTGTGACTGACATAATTGAGGGAGTGCATGAAGAATGAAATGGCAAGAGGGATGCTGACACATTGTTCGGGGAATGTCTATCTAGATTGCGGGGGCAGGAATCGGGAGACAGCCGGAGAAGGCTTGGTCAGTGAGGAGGAGGAGTGTCAGACACGGTCAGCATCACTAAAGCTGTGGGAGAGGTTCCCAGAAAGGATGGCTGGTCAAACCATCTGTGCTGTGGGGCTGAGATGTTTTGATATTGAGGAGAATGGGTAGGCAGACTTTGTGATTAAGATGTCACTGGTAGCTTTGATGTGAGTTTAACAAAATGTGTGAAGGCAGAAATCAGGTTCCAAGGGGGTGAGGAAGGTAAGGGTGGAGAGTGTATACTACTGTTGAGAAGTTTGGTGAGGAAAAGGGAAAGAACCATAGCAGGGGAAGTTGGTTTGTTAGTTTTTAGTTTTGTGTTTGCTGCTTTTTTTTTTTTAAAGCACAGAAGAATGCTTATGCTCTGAGAAGAAGGATCCAGTAGCCAGAGAGAGACTGAAGATGAAAGCAAGTGAGGATAGTAGATGGAGCAATTCCTGGGGCAAATAGGAGGGGAATGCTATTACATATACAAGTGGAGGCATAGCCATGAAGACAGAAACAAAGGCATGAAGGATGAGTGCTGAGAAATTTTGGACAGACAAGAAAAGGCTTCAAGGAGGTCATGTCAGGTTGCCTCATTTGTCCCAGGTAACTAGGAAGTGTAGTTTTTGCAGAGAGAAACCTTGATGGAATTGAACATGGGATCGCATAAAGTGAGAGGCAGGTAATGGTTCTTTGAGGTATACTCTGAGTCAGTAAGAGGTGCATGGGGGAGTCACAGGTTGCACAGAAGGCCCATGTGAGGTTGGAAAACATGATTTTATACTAGAAACTCATAGATTTTAGGGCCGTCTCCAGTGTTGTGGTGGTAGAGTCCATGTCTCTCCAATTTTTGTCCCATGTATGATAATTTGTAGCAATTAAAACTCCAAAGTGAATATATAATGTTTCTCAGGAGCTTGGAGTGAAGTGATACTTACATACAACTCTGTTGAGGCAGAGGCACTGGTTGAAGAGGGGTGTGTGGAGCCCTGAGCCTGCTCTGTCTGCCTTTTCCTTCCCTGTCCTTGCTTCGTGCACCAGTCACTAAGGGACTCCATGGAGCACAGTCGAAAATTGCTGACTTTAGGGCACTGGCCTCAATAATTAGAGACAGAATTCACTATTATAGTCAAATTGCCAAGAAAGGCATTTTCTTACTTGCTGGTTTGTAGTAGGGCCCTCGTGTGTCTTTAGAAATTTCTGCAGCGTACGTCTTTTGCTCTTGATACGGTAGCCACTAGTCACATGGGGCCAATGAGCCATTGAAATGGGGCTGGTATAACTGAGGAGCTGAATTCTAAATCTTATTTAGTGTTAATGACTTTATGTTGCCATGTGTGGCTAGTAGCTCCCTTATTGGATAGTACAGTTCTTGACTGGATTATCGGTTTGGATTCTTTTTAAGATATAATAATACTTCTGACAGTAGCATCTTTGAGATTCACAATGGCAGTAATTTTCTTCCTTCATGTGGGGCTGCACCACATGAATTCCTAAAGACTGGAACTTTAGGGTCCTGGGTTCATGATATGGTTTGGATGTGTGTCCCTAATCAAATCTGATATTGAAATGTAATCCCCAATGTTGGAGGTGTGGGCCTGGTGTGAGATGATTAGATCACGGGGGCAGTGATAGCGCCCCCTTGTGACAGCGAGTGAGTTCCCCCAAGGTCTGGTCATTTCAAAGTGTGTTGCACCTCCCCACTCTCTATCTTGCTTCTGCTCCCACTATGTGAGATACCTACTTCCCCATTCACCTTCTGCCGTGATTAGAAGCTTCCTGAGGCCTCCCTAGAAGCAGAAGCTACTATGCTTCCTATACAGCTTATAAAACCATGAGCTGATTAAACCTGTTTGTTTTTTTAAATAAATTACCCAGTCCCAGGTACTTCTTATAGTAATGTGAGAACAGACTAATACAGTTGGTGACGTAGAGCTAATGAAGATCTCACATTTTTACTTTAAAGCTTTGTGTAGGAATTGGGACTGGGGATACTTCTCTAAGACCACAGATGTTGTCTTTATCCCCAGTTGCTTATTTTACAAGTTCATACCATTAATCTTGAGATCATAGAAGATGGAATAAATCATCCACTGTGATCAGAGCCATATCCTCATATCTAAGAACAGCAGAGCAGCCATAATTTGACATTTTGTTCAAGATAACTTCATAGTGTATAAATATAATAGTTTCACTCTATGTAGGTAAAGTTAGACATTATCAAAACTAAAAGGAAAAAGTGGGAGGGGGGAGAGAAATAAGTCAAAGGAAAGATGGAGGAGGTAAGGAAGGGAGGTTGGGTGCAGATGGTAAGATAGCTGTGGTGGGAGGTAACTGAGAAGGGAACAAGGAGACATGGATGCTCTATAGTCTTCCTCCTGGTTTTCTTTAAGACCTTCTGTCCAGCTGCTTGCCTGCCCTGTCCTCCCCAGGCAGGGATGCAATGAGAGCCAGCACAAAAGCCCCAGCTTGAGGGTTACTTCTCCAAGAAGTTCTGAAAGATTACTGCAGGTCCTTCTCCTTTTCTGAGAGTATTTCTTTACTATGTCCATGATACTTTCTCTAGTTTGAGTGCTTGGTTCTCTTTTTGTGTGCTGAGGTTCTGTGAGCAAAGAATGAGCTATTTTATAATCCTTTCCTCAGCTTGGATCTGAGGTTAAGATGGATGGGTTTCTCTGGATGCTGCAGCCACAGCATTTTGTGTCTCCCTGTCTGCTGCTGTTATACCTGAGCAAGTTTAAACAGAATTTTTGAACCCCTGGGGTAATCAGGTCCAAGTAAGCTGGGTAGTGTCTCCTGAGTTTGGATCTGTCCATTTGAAAGCAAAGATTGGCTGGCTGTTAGGGGCCAGAGGGATGGCAAAGAAAGCATCCTTCAAGTCCAAGACAGTGTATACTGTATGGTTTGGTGGGGAGTAGGCTGAGGAGGGTGTACGGGTTTGGGATAGTTGGATGGATGGTGACTGTCCGCTTGTTGACCTCCTGTAAATCCTGGACTGGCCAATAGTCATTGGTTCCAGGCTGTTTTATTGGCAGGAATGGAGTATTCCAGGCCCATTTGCATGGTCTTAAAATATCTGCCTGCAGCAGTCACAGTATGTGGGGACTTATGCCTTCCCTGGCCTTTTGACTCATGGGGTACTGTTTTACTTGTACCGGTAGAGCCGTGGCCAGTAGTTCTACAGTTACGGGGGGATGGTGTTTTGCCAGTCCTGGGGGGTTTGATTCCACCCAAACATGGGGAAACTGGGCCTGCAATTCCAACATAAGGGAGTTGTTTTCCGAGGCCGCGGTTGGGGAGCTCAGAACCAGGAGATATTCCTCTGACAAGGGGGTTGTTAATATGAGGTGGTTCATTGATGAGTCCTGGTTCTCTGAGGTTAGGTGTGTTCCTTGAATTGAGAAAGAAATAGAGGCTTGCAGTTTATGGAGTAGGTCTCTTCCCATCAGGGGGATGCGGGCACTCTGGGATTACCAAAAAGGAATGAGTTACCTTTTTGTGGCCTAAGTTTACTCCTCGGGTTTGAGTGACTGGATATTTGCAAATAGTTTCTGTGGCTCCTTGAACTGCCACTTTTGTATTGGTGACCTGGCCCAAAGGTGTTTTTAATACTGAGCGTTCTGCTCCAGTATCAATTAAAAATTTTACAGGGTGACCCCCTACTGTGGCGGTGACCATGGGCTCCTGGGAGTTAAGCAAAAATGAGCCCCGGCCCTGTCAATCTTCTAGGTCCTCCACGGCCAGGAGTTTCTTTTTATTCTCGGTTTCTCGTCTTTGGCGACATTCATTTTCCAGTGCCCTGTCTGTTTACAGTAGGCACACTGATCTCGCTGTAGGGTTAGGGTTAGAGTTAGGGTTCAGGTTAGGGTTAGGGTAGTGGGGTTTGGGCCCCCAACTAACGATGGCCCTTGTCTTTCTTGTTGATTTGTTGGGAAGGGGGTCTCCCCCATGTCTCCTGGAGGGCAGCCACCAAAATTTTTGCCAGTTTCTTGGAAGCTTTGTCAGTGGGATTTTCTCTATTATCAAACACCTTCTGGGTTATTTCTAAAAGTTGTGTGATGTTCATGCCACTAAATCCTTTTAATTTTTGTAATTTCTTCTGGTTGTCTGGGGCTGCCTGAGCCACAAAAGCCAAATTTAAAGTGCAGCTATTTTCAAGAGCAGCCAGATCAAATGGGGTGTAAATGCGATAGGCCTCCTGGAGACATTCCAAGAATGCCCCAGGAGACTCATCAGCCCCCTGGACCACTTCCGTGGTTTTGGATAAATTCACGGGTTTCTGTGCAGCTCCCTTAATACCCACGAGTAGATGCTCGTGAAAGTTGTCCGAAGCCTGCCTCCCCACTGAGGATTTGTGGTCCCAGTTTGGTCTGCCGGTAGGGAAGACTTCCTCCAACCAGTCTCTGGCCTCCTCTTGAGGCTGACCAGTGGAGGAGAGGAAATGCTTTCACTTTTCTCTGTGGATATGGTCCCTCTCCTCCGTGGTAAAAAGGGTGAGGAGGATTTGCTGATAGTTTTCCCAGGTAGGACGATGAGTCTGAAGTATGGATTCCACCAGAGAAGTCAGAGCCCGGGGTTTTTCAGAAAATGGCAGGTTCTGAGCTTTCCAATTATACAAGTCAGAGGTGGAAATTGGGACATAAACCAAAATGGGGTTGATTGCTCACCACCAGCCAGAGGTGGTGCTTCCCCTAGTGGGAGGAGGTGGTAGCCTCCTCTCCCTGTCGTAGCTGGAGTCTGGAAGCCACAGGTGGTGATGTGGCAAGGGGAACAGAAGAAGTAATAGTAGGCGACCCTGTCAGGGCCGGTGGGTCATAGGCGGGGGAAGGAGGGGGAAGAACTTTGTCCTCCTCAGACGAAGGCAGAACTGGAGGGGCTGAAGCTGAAGACGGCGGTGACTGAGTGGTGCAGTTAAGGAGTATAGAAGCAGGATCTTGAGCCACGCAGACCACGGCAGTGGGTTAAGAACCAAGTTTAGCCACTGATCAATATACAGGAACTGGTCAGGGTGGCCTGGATTTCCTGTAACTACCCTCCAAACAGCCTGGATGATGTTAGGGTCCATTGACCCTGTGTCTGACCACTCCACGTTAAAAGTTGGCCATTCCAGTTTACACAGGGTGCGGAGTCAGCCCTTGGATAGGCAAACTTCGTAATCACCCACAAAACCCAGGGAAAAGTTTTTAAGCATACATTGTAAAGGAGTAGGTGGCTGAGGACGGGAATGGGAGAGTACGTTTCCCATCTGGCTTACAAGAGAAAATTATAACCAGCATGGGCAGAAATATTCTCGGCCAGGAGGGGATGGTTAAGAGAACCTACAAGCCAGAAGGATTACAACCAAAAGAGAACAAAAAGGGTCAGGGCTAAAGCTGCCTGCCACATGGAAGAATCAGACGAAATCCTGGGCTGATGCCTGTCTTCCTCTGCGTCTGTAACCAAGGTACCTCTGGTGCCTCCACTCATCAAAAGCCTCGAGTTCGAATTTGGCCCTCTCAGTGAGGGGGAGATAGGAGAGCAATAAGGGCCAGGTCCTGGAGTCTCTGTACCTGGTGAGAATGAGGGATTTCAGTGTTACGGGGCAGGGGACAGGGTCTGCGGGGGTATTTGGTATTAGATTCTGGGTCCACTGGGAACCAGAGTTCACTGAAAGGGCTTGGAAGGAGTTAAGAAGAGCGAAAGCTCGCCTTATGTATGACTCAGAAGGCCTGAGAAGGCTGGGGAAAGTGCGTGGGTGGCAGAACAGGTGTGGCAGCAAGTCAGCTGGGGTGGCTGTTTCAGATCCACCACGTATTTACAGTGGGGGGCAGCAACGTTTGGCCAGGGATTGTGACAGTCCACTTGCCAGCAGTTTCTATGGTGCCAGAACTTACAGTCAATAAGGGGGTGAGGTTCACAATCTAATCCATAGCAGCACTTAATGGTTTTGAAACAGTACAGACAGTTTTTGGGCAACCATCCTAGACGCCAGACAAGAGCTGCCGTCCCAGAGGGCAGGAGGTCTCTACCGATAATGAGAGAAAAAGTTTTTCCCTTGCTGCCTGGGACAATATCGGTGGCCAGACATATGACACCAAGACAGAGGACACACAGAAATGGGGGAAAAGGTGCCCTGTGAGGGACCACTCAGATGCCCTTCTGGCCACTTCCTTTTGGGGAATTTAGGCACTTAGCATTGGCAGGTCAGTATAAACACACAACAAGGATTGGGTCTGAGTGGAGCCCGATTCCACCCTAAGCCATATGAGGTCGCCATGGAACTGCAGGCTGGGGCCCACTCAGACTCTGTAGTTGTTCACTGTGGAGCCACAAATTGGAGATACAAGGGCAGGCCCTTGGCTTCTCATTCAGTCTATACATGCACACATATACTCATTCGGAGGCTAATACAGTTGTCATTAACCAGACAAATTCAGTGACCCATGGTCCTTTACTTCAGTGTCCTGGATTTTGGACAAGATCAATGAAGGGGGGTGACTTCATAAGGGATTGTCACTTCCAGAAACCGGAGAGAGCAGAGTCAGATCTGACTTACCTTTCTGGGACTTGAGACAATGGACTCGGGTCCAAATTCTGTGGGCATGGTGGCAGTCGGTCCATTCCTCTCCAGAGACAGTGACCTACGGGGCCCTGGAACATCTCGGGATGCCTCCCCTATAGTTCGCCATTCGTCCAGGGAGGTCTGGAGTGAACCTGGTCCATGCCCGGTGGTGATATAAAAATCTCGCTGGGACCTCCAAATGTTATACCCAAGCGAGTTTAAACAGAAGTGCCATGCTCAGAGTTTGTTGAGAGTCCGCTTTAATGCTGGCATCTGAAAATCAGCTAGAGCTCAAACCTCTCAACCCAGAACAAAGGGTGGCCAACATTTTTCTGTCAGTTTAGGGTCGGGGGCAGTAAGCAGATTTTTACAGAAGCAGAAGGAACATTTTATTCCTATGCACGTGTGTTTATGCATGGATGTCAGTGTGTCTACATGCACACACTCCCCACCTCTCACACAAGTAGTGTGACAGGAGAACTGGCCACCCGAGGATCTCCCACCATAGCCACTGTGGCAGAAAGCTGCGGGGTGAATTCTTTTTCTAGCACTATTTATTAGGAACTGTGTGTGGCAAGGAGTTGACACATCAGACAGCTGCAGCTGTCAACTGCCAACACCCATTTACTCTGACCCCTTTGATTAGAAAATGAAAAATGCCACCAAACCTCAGGCCCTGTCAGCTGTGAGGTGTGCCTCTAAGGTTGGCACCAACACAGGAGACTTCTGGTGTCACTTGGAAGGTTTGTTAATGAAGGAAATGACCAGGGCGGACCCTGTCAAGATGGTTTCACTGGAGAAATGTGCTAATTAGGCTGGAGGTCAAGGAGCTGCTGCTGTTTCAAGCAGATGCTATTAGTTTTGTGTGCAACAGTGGCTCTGAAGGTGCATGAAAAATAGACCGTGTCTCCATGGTTTTTATTACAATTAAGGACAAGATGTGTTCTCTGCCTGGAGCCTGGTTGCTCATTCAGGAAATGTAAGTTGTCTTGAGATAGTCATGTATATCAGGCTCTCTTCATAGTCATCACTAGCTTCCTTCTTCTCAAGCCCTTGTTTACCATCTCAGAAGCCTGGAATAGCGAGGCTGGCACCCTAGGTATTATCCAGGTGATGATGAAAGCAAGTGAAGATAGTAGATGGAGCCATTCCTGGGGCAAATAGGAATTGAAAGTCATTCCACAGAGGAAGAGATGGATGCCAGGAGAGGTGAGATGACTCTTATCACTCCCAGGGTGAGGTTAGTGATGGACACTGGGCTGGAACCTGGCTTTGATGTCCTTATCCTCTGATGCACACCAGGGTGAGAGGCACTGAATATAGCACCATGGCTGATTGGAGGGAGGGGGATCCATGTGTAGCTTGAGTCTGAAGATGAGACTCCATTGTTGGGGTCCTACAGCATACTAATAAATTGGCAGCCAACTAGACTCTTACAGTTTTCTATGATCTTCCCTCTGCTGAGTGATCATGGGAAGCTGAGTTGAGCTGCCCCGCATATGTAGGAGTCCGTTAGCAGCATGTAGGTACTGGCTGAGGTTCCACGTGAGCAATTCCCAGAGAGCAATGCGGGTGGAGTGTGAGTGTTTGTGTGCTGAGCATGGAAATTGGCATGGCCCTGGGCTCCTTCTCAAAGACTCAAGAGAGGCGGCACGCTGGGCAGGACAGTGACTAGGACTGTAGGAGAATGGGCGTCTAGACAATGACTTGCACCGTCATGTTGGACAAATCACATAAGCCCTGTGGGTGACCAGTGTCCTCCCTGTGAAATGAGGAAGTGGATGATGAGTCCTGAGATGCCTTCATGGGTCCCTGTTATCTGGTCCTGTGACTCCAGAGCTGAAGACTTGCAGGATGTTTCAGCACCCCTAGAACACAAGTTTGCTGCTTCTCATGTTTTTATTCAGAAACTCTAAGGAAAAGACTCCTAATATTTCTTGTACGTTTTTCTCTGGTCACAATTGGAGGACATACAAGATATGTTATGTATGTATAGTATTGTCAATAGAAATTCATAATTGCAGAGCTATATACCTAAAACATATACATATTGCATTTTTCCCATTTAGGGAAATCTAAACTCTTATGGTAGTGCTAACAGGCAGTACATAGATATACACTGAGCCAGATTAACTGAAGAATAAATTCTCAACAACTAATTTTAACAGTCAAAATAGTGGTAAGGTTGTATCACTTCCATATAGTTTCTTTTGGTGCTGGACCTTGTGGGCACTGCATAACAACAACAAAAAATTGATAAATGGCTTAGTAAAAAATAGTGGAAAGCAATCAGAGATCTACTGTTATGAATTTGTAAATTTGAGAAGCATGATGACAAAAGTTTTCATAGATTATGTGATATTTTAAAAAAACATCTTTTATGAAATTTAGTAACTTAAAACCTTTAGCTCATTAAACATCATAAAGTTAGTATATATAAATTATCTGATTATGTTATTAAGGTAAAAAGTCAACTAAAATTTGCAGGGGAAGGGTTCCGGTCTGATTCTGAAGGCCTGAGCACCAGGAGTAATGAGGGCAGGAAAAGATCCCTGTTCTAGCTCAGGTAGTCAGGCAGAGAGCAAATTCAACTTCTCGTAGACTTTTATCCCTTTCAGGCCCTTAAAAGAATGGATGGTGCCCACCCACATTGGGAGAGGCCATCTGCTTTATTCAGTCCACCAATTTAAATCCAGAAACACCCTCACAGACTCACCTAGAAATCATGTTTAATCAGCTATCTGGGCATTCTGTGGACCAATGAGTTTCACACAAAGTTAACAATCACAAGAATATGTAAAGAACCTTTACAAATCAGTAAAAAGAATACATAAAAATATGTCATGTTCAGTTGCAAAATGGGCATAGGACATAAAAGCACATTAATAAGGAAAGCAAAGCCAATGTCCAACAAACTTTTGATAAACTTTTTGCCATTACTATTGATACCATAAAACAAATTAACCACAATATTATGTTTTCTTGTTATTAGACTAACGAAGATGGAAAGGGATAGTAATACATAGGGTGTTGGTGAATATGTGACAAACTGAGCAGTGTCATACACTGAGGTCAAAATCACAAATTGATGTTATATTTAAGGAAGATACTAATATTTAAAAAAGAAAACCTTAAAGGTATTTATATCATGAATACCTTTTCTTTTCAAGTAATTCCACATAAGGAATTACCTTGAGAAAGCCAAACAGATGTATTTAAAACAATGATCCTCATTCTTGTTATAATAGTAAAATATATTTTCACAAATATCCATGATTATTTAAAAGGAAAAAATCAAAACAGTATTATGCATGAGACTGTTTTTATACTTATAAATTGAAATATATAATAAAAGATAAATTCCTAGATTACTTTCTACTTTCCTGTTAATAGTTGGGATTATTGGAGACTTTAAAAAATGTTTATTTGCTTATATTTCCTAAAGATGGAGCATGAAGGAAGAAAAGAAAAGATAATATTTTGGAAATGTATCACCACTTTAAAATAAGAGGTGAATAGAAAGAAACTAAAAAAGGCTAATTGAACCATTGTTACCAGGGGCCGCAGAAGGAGTTTAAATTTTGGTATGAAGCAAGGCAGGAACCCTCCACTGAAGGATGGACTGATCCCCGTGGGGTCCGATATGCATTGCAGTTCCCGCTATTATTGAATTCAATTCTTTTTTGCAGTGGAGATCAAAGTCAGGCTGAAACAATCTCTACAACATTCTGAAAAAATTAAAAGATGAAAGAAGGTGGTATAAAATCATTGATACAGCAAGAAAAAGCAGAACCTGTTCATGTTCAGAAAAGATTTTGATAAAAGCCACTTTTATAAGTCATGTCATGTTTTGAAATTGACAATGCATGGAACAAAATGCCACAGCACTCCCCTAACAAAGTATAAGAGCATTTGAAATTTTGCTGTCTTCCTGAATTTCTCAAGGTGTGTTATTTCAGTGGTCATAAAATTCCCCATAAGTCCTTATTACTTTTTTAGAGGTAACAGTATAGACATTTTATGGGACAGCTATAAGAAATACCTCTCACTTATCCCTAAGGAAATTACTTTAGGGTGAGCTCTACAGATGTCATTAGGCATGGATCCCTAAAAATGTCTTTGATTGCTCTCATCCTAAAAATAACTATAGAAATATTGATTAAGAGCCCATTAATTTATTGCTTTTATTCTGTGCTGGATACTTGAGTAAGAAGGCAGAAACAAATATAAATCATGAAGATCTGGGTGTTAAATAGCTTATCTTTATGTTGCTTAAGAAAAAAGACTTCCCTACTTCCCTATATCAAATTAGTTTTATATTTAATATATTTTCATATATATATTTCCTTATATATGTGTATATATGTATTTCCTTATATATATGTGTGTGTGTGTGTGTGTGTGTGTGTGTGTAGTGTATGAGAGAGTGAGCAAGCACGGGCAATGTCATGTAGATAGATATGGGGAATTTTAAAAAGATATATAGTAATGAAATTAAGTTCCATGCAAGGCTTTCTGGCTAATGCCAGGCTGCAGAAAGACCAGAGAACTTCCAGGGAAAAGGCCTGAGTTCAAGTCCCTGCTCTGCTGTTCATTCACACTCTCACTTTTTTACTTTTAAAAACCTTACTTCTCACTGTATTGTAAGAATAAAAACATGTAATTGAGGTTCCTTGTAGGCTAAAGCATATGAAGTGTAGTACAAGTAGGTATACTTGTTGTATGACTAAATCCTGAGCAGAAAGTTGTACTCTTTATTTATGCAAAAACAGCCCCTGGATTGAGTCCCCTGAGTAGGGGTCTGATGTCCCAGGTAAGCCATTGAAGCTTTGGGGAGGGAGAAGGGGGATAGGTTGCACTTAGGCCTTAAAAGACAGGAGGCTTTGGGTTGGTGGAAATGATGCTGTGTTAGTTTGTTCTCATGCTGCTATGAAGAAATACCCAAGACTGGATAATTAATAAAGGAAAGAGATATAATTGGCTCACAGTTCTGCATGGCTGGGGGAGGCCTCAGGAAACTTACAATCATGGTGGAAGGGGAAGCAAGCACATCCTTCTTCACATGACAGCAGCCAGAAGTGCCAAGCAAAGGGGGGAAAACCCCTTATAAAACCATCAAATCTTTTTAGAACTTACTATCATGAGAGCAGGATGAGGGTAACCATCCCCATGATTCAATTACCTCCTAATGGGTCCTTCCCATGACATGTGGGGATTATGAGAACCACAATTCAAGATGAGACTTGGGTGGGGATACAGCCAAATCATATCAGATGGGGAGAGCATTCCACTGGGATCAAGTCACTAATGCGGAGACCCGTCTAAATCAGCCCTCACTCTGTGGGTTCTGTTGCCACCTATGACTATGTGATTACCTTTTAGAAGTTCTTACAGGAATTGAAATTTCTACCTACTTAATAATCAGAAACAGTAAAAAGACTAAACGATGCTACTTAATTTAAATAAATTCACATCCTTGTCTGTATCACTGGCTCTCTCCTTTAATCCTTTTAAACTCTGTCAAAAAGATTTATCATATGAGGAGGGAATTTTTAAAATGTAGCTTTTGTGGACAGTTTCTGACGGTCAGCCACTGTCTCTGTTGTCCCAGTGCCTAGTTCCAGGCCTACTCTATGCCAGGTGCTACAGAGTGTTTAAAAACTGGAAATAATTTTAAAAACTATGGCAAAGAGCAAAATTAAAATTTATAGCATGTTTATTTTTCTTTATCCTTGACCTTTCAATGCTTCAGCTTTTTATAAAGCTTCCTGTTTTGCATTAATATTCTATCAATACTTGAAATTTTTATTCATTTACAATCAGGACTTGTTTTAGTTTCTCTAAAAATTACCTCTTTTGCTTCCTTTCACTGTTCTTTTTAAAAAAATTATGGTTTCCTCTTTATAGTAGCTACTGATTTCATTTTTTTCTTCATTTTCATGGGTAGTTTAAAAACTCTGTGATTCATTGTGTTTATAATTTTCATTTAAATTTTTTCTTCTCACTCTGAGAATATAATTTTCATTTACATCTCATCTTCATTTGTTAACTTACCACGTTGATATTTCTGTTTAAAATTTAAAAGACAAACATTTGGCTGTGTGTGGTGGTTCACTGCTGTAATCCCAGCACTTTGGAAGGCTGAGGCAAGCAGATCACTTGAGGTCAGGAGTTCGAGACCAGCCTGGCCAACATAGTGAAACTTTGTCTCTACTAAAACTACAAAAATTATCTGGGCTTTGTGGTGCATGCCTATAATCCCAGCTACTCAGAAGGCTGAGACAGAAGAATCACTTGAACCTGGGAGTGGAGGAGCCAAGATCATGCCATTACACTCCAGCCTGGGTAACAGAGCGAGACTCATCTCAAACAAACACACACACAGACACACACACATTCCCCCCTCCCTTTCTCTCTTACTTGAAAAAATACATTTTTCTGAATGATGTGTTGAGACCCTGGATAAGTGGGAGTTTCCTGAGAGGATAAAACCCAAGTGTTCTCAGAACATGGTTGTAGTGTACCTGAGCCTCCTGCCTCATTCCCTAGGTTGGCATTCCCCCTCCAGATGCCCACTGACCTCATTCCAGGGGGTACCATGCAGCCAGGTAAGGAGACTCTGTGACTATAGGTGCTTAGGTTATTGCACCATTGCCAGATATTTGATGATATCATCCTTTTACAGATACAACAAATGCTTCTCTCCCTTGTCAATAAAGCAAACACTTTAGCTTGACATTCAGGGTCTTCCACAGTCTACCCTGAACCTCTTACCCAAAACCTCATTATTCCATTGGTAATGAGGAATGGGACAGATATTCAGGAAACAAATATTTTAGGACTAGGCATTTGTTGGATGTCTGTTTGAATTAGAAGGTATTTTAGAGGAAGAAGACTTGGTTCTTGCCATTGCAGGTCATGGATGAGTGGAGGAAGATACTGGTATTCTAATTTAATGTAAATCATTACAGTATAGTGTAATTTAATTTAATGTAAATTATTATAATATAGTGTAATACCTAAGAGAGAGATATGAAAAAACAAAGCCCATGAAATCTGGTTGCCATTAAGTTAGCTACTATTTTTTTTTAAGTTAGCTACACTCTAGAAAATAAGAAGTGTTGGTGAGGATGTGGAGAAATCGGAACCCTCATGCATTGCTGATGGGACTAGAATGGTGTACCCACCATAGAAAACAAGATGGCAATTCCTTAAAACGTTGAAACTAGAACTACTGGGTCATCCGGCAATTCCATTACTGCTATATGCCCCAAAAATGTGAAAGCAGGCTTGTGAAGTGTTATTTACATATCTGTGTTCCTAGTTGTGTTATTCACAACAGTCAAGGGGCAGAAGCAGACCAAGTATCCATTGGTGGATGAATGGATAAACAAAACGTGATTTATTCATACAGCAGAAGATAATTCAGCCTTAAAAGGAAAATAAATTCTGACACATGCTACAACATGGATGAACCTTGAATACATTGTGCTGAGTGAAATAAACCAGATACAAAGGACAAATAGTACATGATTCCACTAGTATGACGTACCTAGAGTAGTCAAATTCATAGAGACAAAGTAGAATGGTGGTTGTCAGGGGCTAACAGGGAGGAACAATGGGAAGATACTGTTTAATAGGTACAGTGTGTCACTTTGGGACGATGCAAAGATGAATGGAGATGAATGTTTGTAATTGTTGTGGAACAATGTAAATATACTTGATACCATTGAACTTTAAAAATAGTAAAATTATGTGTATTTTACCACAGTTAGAAAATACATTTTGAAAGTCCAATGTCAGCCGATTATTTAGTTAATAAGGAAATAGAAAACTAAATCAAGTGGGCCAAAATGTCACTTCAATAACTATTGGAAATCTTATAGGGCCAATGGGGCGTAGATGTTACATCCAATAGTGGTAGCATCTTAGAAATAAATCTGTTGCATCAATGTGAGCGATTGGGGTATGTGATAGGCATCACATTGATCTTCTTGAGCGTCTTCATGGGTTTAAAATGAATAGCTACTTGAGTCGTTTGCAGTTCAACCCAAGAAACACTTAAGGTTGCCAAGCAACCTATGATTGCTGTCAACAGAAGCAAATCTAACATTAATTTTATACCTCCTGAAATGATAGAAGAAACATTCAATCTAAATGTTTTCATTTCTAGCTACTTTATTGAATAATATAAACACTTTGTCAAGAATGTGCCATGCTGTTTCTACAGGAACAGTGTTTTGTGCAGCCACTCCTGTGTTTTGTTTTCTTAGCCAAAGCACCTTACATCTTTCAAGAGCACAGAGGCAAGATACAGATACCTGGCACAGGATTTACACCCTGAAGACTAATAGCTTTACCTGGGAAGTTCTAAAAATAACTCAGTAAAATGAAGTTGTTAAATGGCAAACTTTATTTCACGATGATTTTTTAAATCCAGAGGACTTCTTTTTGGTTAAGTTTAGCAAACAAAGACCATAGATTACTCTAACATAGTTTACTCCCTGCACAGAGCCACAGGACAAACTTAAATGAGAGAGCTTTGTGTTTGAGGCATCCCCTTACTGAATTCTGTGATCCACAGAGATAAAGTCAGTAGCAAGTGCACAGAATTGAAATGATTCCGCTGGATTGGCAGAAGGATAGCCATAATTGGAGATTCTCTTTCTTCTGAAGCAAGAGCTGTATATTCTACTCAGACTACTGTATCCATTGTCTTTAACAGACTCTATCCGGAGTAGACCAGTGAGGAGAGGAATATAGCTAAGGATGTGAAGTACTCTGACACCATTTTCTTTCTGCAGCATGAGGTTGGCGGGCTATCCTCTCATACCTGGACTTCCTCTTTGCCTTAATTCCTGCCTTCTACTGAGAACCCACAGGGAGGAGGTCTCCTCTACCACACTCTAGAATTCTCATTTAACTGCCACCTGCCCCTCTCTCTCTATCTATCTTTAGCTCTGCTTTCCTGTTTCTATCAAAAGCTAAAGTAATTTCTCCATCTGTGCCCTTTACTCTATTTTAAGTTTGTCCCACCTGCAACCCGCCAACTGCATGCAGCCCAGGATGAGTTTGAATGTAACACAACACAAATTTGTAAACTTTTTAAAAACCTTATGAGATTGTTATTGTGATTTAAATTTTTTCTTTTAGCTAATCAGCTGTTGTTAGTGTTAGTGTATTTTATGTGTGGCCCCAGACAATTCTTCTTTCAGTGTGGCCCAGGGAAGCCAAAATATTGGACACCCCTGCTCTACTTCGTCTCACAACCTGAAGACCCTTTAGTTAGAATGCCTATGTTGGGGTCCTGCCTCTCTACTTAGGAGCTAGGAGACCTTGGGAAGTTCATTGGCCACTCTGTACACCAGTTTCTTATCAACACATGTGGTTAATGGTACCCATGTCTCAGGGTGATTGTGAAGATTAAAGAGAAAATGCCCGTAAAGCACACTGGCCAGTGGCAGGCATGTGGTCAGTGCTCAGTCAGTGTTCAGTGCTCTGATCGTAGCCTCTGTCCCTGGTGCTGTCTTGGATGCCTCTTCTGTCTGGATCCTGGGCTTCTCTTCTGCACCCACGAGCTTCTTGCTCACCGGCTCCTGGCCCCAGCCATCGAGCTGCTCCCACACCACTTAACTTGTTCTTCAGCCTTAAAACTTTGGCTTTAGTAGCACTTCCTCCAGAGAGCCTTCCTTGTTAGCATACCCCCTCCCCCTGCCCAAGTGTGATTGAGAGGTCTCTGTCCTGTCCTCCCACAGTTCCTGCATTTCCTCTCTGGGATGGTCAGTTTTCTGTGTCAACATGGCTAGGCCTCAGTACCCAGTTATTACTGGACTCTAATTTAGGCTAGATTACCCAGTTATTCACTTGGACGTGAATCTAGGTGTTACCATGGAGGTATGTTGTAGATGTTATTAACATCTGTAATTTGCTGACTTTAAGAAAAGGCAGTTATTCTCTTTAGCCTGGGTGAGCCTCATCCAATCATTACAAAGGCCTTAGAGAACAAAAATATGACTGCCCTGAAGAGAAAGAAAGTGTGCCTCAAGATTGCAACATCAGCTCCTGCCCCCAAGTTTCTACGCTGCAGGCTTGCACTGTGGGTTTTGGCCTTGCCAGCCCCCATAATTGGGTAAGCTCATTTTTTTTTTTTTTTTGAGACGGAGTTTTGCTCTTGTTGCCCAGGCTGGAGTGCAGTGGTACAATCTCAGCTTATCACCACCTCTGCTTCCCAGGTTCAAGTGATTCTCCTCCCTCAGCCTCCCGAGTAGCTGGGATTACAGGCATGCACCACTACGCCCAGCTAGTTTTGTATTTTTTTAGTAGAGACGGGGTTTCTCCAGGTTGGTCAGGCTGGTCTCGAACTCCCGACCTCAGTTGATCCACCCGCCTTGGCCTCCCAAAGTGCTGGGATCACAGGCGTGAGCCGCCACACCCAGCTGGGTAAGCTCATTCTTTGACATCTCTGTGCATTTGTGTATTTCATATTCTGGTTCTGTCTCTGGAGAGGGCTGACTCATGCAGCCCCTTACAGCTCACACATGGCTGCACTGCGCCCCTCTTGCTCTGATTCTCCTCTGGTCCAATAGCTGCGCACTGGCAGGAGCCACATTTTTCCATGTGGCTTGTCCCATAGCTTAGTTAATATTGAACAATTCCATTTTTCCTGCTAAGCAGTGTGGTTTTAAAATTAATGTATTCAATAGATGTTTATTGAATTTTGGGGGTATACCAAATACTTTATAAAGTGCTGTAGATATAAACCTGAAAAGACCCTATCCCTACTTTTCAAGAGCTGCAGGCTGGTGAGGAGATCAGTGTTGAATCAGATGTTGATGTGATGCTGAAATGGAGGTGCGTACAGAGTAAGTGAATGTATTAGAAAGGTGTCTAAGTTTGGGACATCAAAGAAGGCAGTAGAAGAAGACACAAACTTGAAGGAACAGTTGAGTTTGCAGGTGGGACAGACAGATGGAACAGTCATGTAAATTTGTAGAGGAATGGCGTGTTGCAGCAGCAGGATGGGATTAGACCTGCTGGGCCACTCACTGCTGGGCAGGCAGGCCCTTCCTCAGGCAGTGAAGACATGCAACGAGACCAGGAAATAAGGTTCAATGAGGAGTGAGTTAGATTTATGAATTAAAGACCACATAATGGGTGGCATACGGAGTGGGTTAGAGAAAGTGAAACTTGAGGAGAGGAGACTGGTTAGGAATTGCCCAGAGACAGATGATACAGCAGAACTCAGAGGGCGACAGGAAGGAAAGGAGAAAGGATGGGTAAAAGAGGTTTTCAGGATGACTTCACCTTATAAATATCAGAAAATGTAAGGCTACAAATAGATGTCAGTGCATGTAAATTAGATGTCAATAGCATGACTTTTAGAATCTCTGGAAGGTGAATTATATAACTCAATAAAAAGGAAAATAAAGAACTGGCAACCTTCACATGAGCAAAGATGAAAAATACAATTTCCCAATGTCAACAGTGAATATTTATGAATGGTGGCATTTGGGTAATTTCAGTTTTTTCTTTTTATCTTATTATTTAAAATTTTTGATGCTAGCCATGTGTTACTCGTGTTGTTAATTCAAACATTTAAAAAATGCCAGGTTGCCTTCAACTGCATTCCTCACTCTGCACCTGCTTTCAGTTTTGATCCGTGCCTGGGTGTTTTGCTCATATATATAAAACTGAACAAAGTTTAAATGTATTCAGTGATTAAATAAGAAATAAGATAATGAGGAAATACTTCATCTTTGATGCCTTTGTATTCTGCATCAAAGGATGACCCTAGTTAAAAGGAGATTGTAAATAATAAAACAAAAGTTTAGTTCAAACAATTGCCCTAAATACTGGGCCTTGTAGAACATTTCTTTAGATTTTTCTAAATGTAGTGGCAAGTGCATTTCTATGCAATTGTGGACACTTCTGTGCACTTTCTCTGGTTTATAAATATTTAGTACCATGATTACTCATAAATCCAGGAATTGCAATGGAAATATTTTCCCC
Source organism: Ateles fusciceps (assembly GCA_036589455.1). Classification (NCBI taxonomy): domain Eukaryota; kingdom Metazoa; phylum Chordata; class Mammalia; order Primates; family Atelidae; genus Ateles; species Ateles fusciceps. Next base: position 1,259,693 of record JAZHEH010002853.1, on the reverse strand, counting down.
TGGCAGTCTTTTTTTTTTTTTAATCCAGAATGACATTCCAGATACAGAGAGGACTGGTTGTCATTTAGCTCTGTTATTTGGGAGAACTGTAATTCTATATTTCTGTTAGTGGGCCAGGGCCCAGATTCTGGATGCTGGTCTTTTTTCATAATTGGAGTTATAAAACAGAACATTTGAATTCATGATGGCACCTTTCCTGAAGGCCGGCTTCCCTATGCAAAAGACCTGGAGGGTGATCCTTCCACTTAGAATATATTTCCCAAGCAAAATCTACCTTGTCTTCTTCATATCACCATTGTTTAAACAAAGAGGTTCAGTCTATTTAGTAAAGATAACTGTTTTCTTTCCATTTTTAAACTCATTTTTGCTTTGTATTTTTTTAATTGATACATCGTATTCATATTTATGGGGTACATGTGATATTTTGTTACATGCATGGAATGTGTAATGGAAGGAGGAATAAGTTCTAAAGATGACTTTTTGTTAGGTGATGATATGGGATTGTGATTGAACGGACAACAAAATGAGCCATGGCTGGTAAGGAACCGCCTGTGCCCAGAATGCTGGTTCTCAGAGGCAGCCTCAGTACTTCAGTATGGTGTGCTGTGTTGGGCTTGGGCTGTCTCTGTGAAGCAGAAAATAGTCTCTCTTCAGAAAAGCATGGTGGGGGTGGGATGAGGTAAGGGTTCTTGGTCCATTAAGGTCAGAACATTGAGGATTAATTTTATTTTTACATTTAGGTGAAACCCCAAGATCTTTCTCGATACTGGGGAGATCTTAGTGCTGTTTGTCAGTCGTTGCTATCATGGAGCCTTCACCCTTCGTGTTTTCAGAGTGCTTTATAGCCACGAACTTTGCTTAGCCACAGGTTGAAAGAGCCAGGTTAGGGTCTTGTCTCAGTTATATGGAGGACAGAATGGAGTGAGTCCAAGAAGAGAGAGGATTTGGTCATGCCTTGTATGCCCTTACTGAAGGGGAGCAAGAACATGTAGATTTTGAGTATGTTGTTAATTAACACATTTAACTCAGGTCAAGTTCCTCTCGACTCCAAAATCTCCAGCTCCTTCTTTGGCTCGGAATAAAGCCCAAGTCCTTATTACACTGGCCACCACAGCCCCATGTTATCTGGCCATATTCTTCCCTGACCCTTCTGCTTCCCCCTCCTCACTCTGCTCGAGCCACTCCAATCTCCTTGCTGTTCCTTCTGCACACACACCAGACTCACCCTTGCTTGAGGCCTCAAATACTTGTCCCAAATAATTCCTCCTTCTAACCTTGGCCCAATCTCAGCTTCCCAGTGAGGCCTGCTCGCCCACCCACATTAATGACATGACAACCTTTGTCTTCTGCCCCTGCACACTCAGCCTCTTCTCCTTTTTTTTGGTCTTGCACTTTTCACCTCTAGCACACTTATTCATTATGTGTATTCATCTCCCTCTTCTCCAGGAAAGGATGTATCTTCATCTCTTTTATTCATCGATGTATCCCAAGTACCCTCAGGTGGGCTTGGCACTTAGGAAGTCCTCACATAGGTGTTGAAGGGAATTGACAGAAGATTCAACGGGTCACTTTTCCACTGGTCTAAAATGATATTCCTTGTGTCTATCATAGGAATGCCTTTAAAAGAGAAGCATGATGGTGTTTTTTTTTTTGTTTTTATTTTTTGAGACAGAGTCTTGCTCAGTTGCCAGGCTGGAGTGCGGTGGCATGATCTCGGCTCACTGCAACCTCCGCCTCCTGGGTTCAAATGATTCTCCTGCCTCAGCCTCCCAAGTAGCTGGAACTACAGGCACATGCCACCACACCTGACTAATTTTGTATTTTTAGTAGAGATAGGGTTTCACTATGTTGGCCAGGATAGTCTCGATCTCTTGACCTCGTGATCCACCTGCCTTAGCCTCCAAGAGTGCTAGGATTACAGGCATGAGCCACTGTGCCTGACCGCGTGATGATGTTTTAAAGTCCTCTTAACTTCTTATGACATGTCAGGCCTTGAGCTAATCTCTTTATGGTCATAGAGTTAGCTGTCATCCTTAGTTTGTAATTAAGAGAAGCTGAGCCCTAGAGGTTTTGGTAATTAATAGAACCTGGTTTTTTAACCCCAGTCTTACTGACTCAAAAGCTCATAGTCTTGACCACTATAACAAACTGGATGTGAGACAGCAGACTTAGAGATGCCCTGCTTACCTCCTGGCTGGAATGATATTACCCCTGAGACAGCAACCAGTGCTGCCAGCAGAGCCCAGACAACAGGTGGGGGCCATTGAGGCCCAGCTCAGGAGGACTTGGTGTGGTCAGACAACTGCCTTCATATCACTATGGCAATGGTGGGGCAGAGGTATTGTCTTTTTCCACAAGGAAACAGGACAGCTTGAGACATTTGTGGCACAGCATCAAGGGCTAGTCTAAGTCTGCTAGGGGCTACAGGGAGTAATGCTCTGAAAGATGAGAGTCTGAACTCTTTAGCTAAAGAAGTCTGGCTCCCTGCTCACCTCCACCTGGCTTAGCCATCCCTCTAGATGTCTTTAAACAATATTTAGTTTTCTTATTTCATCATAAAAGCAACACATGTTCACTGTGGAGTGTGTGGAAAGCATCAGTTTGTGCCCAGTATCAAATGAAAGTCATCCCTAATTCTACCATCAGGAAACATTGATGATGACATGATTATAGGTGCTATTGATTAAATCCTTACATGTTGTGGGTGCTGCACTAGCATTTAGTGTTGATTTCCCACTTTTAAAATCTTAACGACAAGTCTGTGAGGTAGGTATTATTTTTTCCATTTTACTGATGAGAAACAGAGCAGTTAAGTGACCTCCCAATATGATACTGCTGGTAAGTAGTACAGCCAGGTTTCAACCCAGATATTGGCTCCAGAACTCTGGAATTAATATGTTTTGTGTACTTGTATATGTATGTGTGTCTGTGTGTGTGCATGTGCATGGTATATATACACATGCATATACTTTTCTTTTATATGGGGAAAAGTAAAACCTTTATTGAAGGAATAGAAGTTAACCTGGAGAGATATAGGCTGATCCTGGGTGAACAGACTCAACATTATAAAGATGTCTGTTTCTTCAGATTTTTCTATAAATTACTGTCATTGCATTCAAAATCCTAAATAAGCTTTCTATAGCTATTTTTCCCCATTTTTTAATTGTGGTAAAATACCACAAAATTTGCCACCTTAACAATTATGTGTACAGTTCAGTGACATTAAGTACATTTACATTGTTGTGCAACCATCACCACCACCCATCCACAGAACTGTTCATCTTGCAGTACTGAAACTCTGCACCCGTTGAACAACAACTTCCCATTTCCCCTAATCCTTCAGCCCCTGGAAACCACAATTCTGCTTTTAGTCTCAAAGAATTTGACTACACTAGGTACCTCTTATAATTGGAATCATACAGTATTTGTTTTTTTATGACTGATTTATTTCACTTATTATGATGTCTTCAGGGTTCATCCATGTTGTGGCATCTGTTGAGAATTTCCTTTCTTTTTAAGCCTGAATAATATTCCATTCTATGCATAGACCATAGTTTGTTTATCCATTCATTTGTGAATGGACATTTTGATTGCTTCCACATTTTAGCTACTGTGATTAATACTTCTGTGAACATGGGCATACAAATATCTTTTTTAGCACCCTGCTTTCATTTCTTTTAAATATATATCCAGAAGTAGAATTGCTGGATCATATGGTAATTCTGTTTTTAATTTTTTGAGGAACTGCCATACTGTTTTCCATAGCAGCTGTACCATTTTACATTCCCACGAGTGCACAAGGGTTCCAGGTTTTCCATATTCTTGCCAACACTTGTTATTTTCTGTTTTTTTTTTAATTTTCATTTTAATGGTAACCATACAAACGATTGTGAGGTGCTATTGCATTATAGTTTTGATTTAATTTCCATAACGATTAGTGAGGTTGAGCATCTTTTCATATGATTATTGACCATTTGTATATCTTCTTCGGAGAATTGTCTCCTCCAATTCTTTGTCTGTTTTTGAATTGGATTGCTTTTTTGGTTATTGAGTTTCAGGAATTTTCTGTATATTCTGGATATTAATCCCTTATCAGATATGCAATTTGCAAATATTTTCTCTCACATTGTGGTTTGCCTTTTTACTCTGTTGGTAATGGTTTTTGATGTACAAATTTTTAAAATTTTCAGAAGTCCTTGGGCCGTTTCATTTCTTTTATTGTCTGTGTTTTCTGTGTCATATCCAAGAAATCATTGCCATATCCAATGTGGTGAAGCTTTTGTCTTGTTTTCTTCTAAGAGCTTTATGGTTTTAGGTTTTACATTTAGGTGTTTGATTTATTTTGAATTAATTTTTGTATATGATGTTAGATAAAGGCCCAACTTCTTGTTTGCATGGAGATATCCAGTTTTCCAAACATTGTTTGTTGAAATGATTTTCCCCCCATTGACTAGTTATGGCACCCTTGTTAAAATAATTTGACTGTGGAAGTGGGGGAAGATCACCAAAAGGAAGCTTCTCCAGAGTGCAGCTACCACTGAGTGAGACAGAACCAGAGCGATATCTGCGTCTCCAGACGAGGTACCAGTTTTGTTTTAAAGGGACTGGTTGAACAGTGGGATTAACCCCCAAAAAAGGCAGTGCAAGCAGCCCAGAGGCATCCAGCTGAGGCAAGGTGGGGCACTGCCCCACCTGGAAAGTGTATCAGGCACAGAGGATCGGAGGGTATCACCTCCTCAGTTCTCTGAATCAGATACGGCAATTCACTCCAAGACTTCAGCAGCACACAGACCAGGAAAATGCTGCCTTGCTGAGAACCACCCAGAGTCGCATACCTGGGCAACAGCCTAGGCCGGCAGCCCCGGCCAGACCGGTGCCTTGTTAGCACAGACCAGGGTGGAGATTTGGACTAAACCGAGAAAGCTTGCAAAAAAGGAAGTGCCCGTCCCACAGAAGGGAGAGTTGAAAGTGGGGAGGGGGATACGACCAGACAGGCCCCTCCCCCAACAAGATCCAGTAGCCGGAGTACCTCTCCTGGGAGAGTTTCGCAGGTAACACATCCTCCACCCGGTAACAGAGGGCTTGGCAGAGGGAAAGAGCCCACCATTGGGAAGGCGGGGGCTAACCCCACCAGTATGGAAACCAGGTGAAGAATAAACAGCAGCCTAGCTGAGACTGAGGCAGCCAAGCAGCGCCTCCACAGGTAGACAACAGATAAACTGTCTCAAGTGGCACACTGACACCTGCATTTTTTTTAAAAAAAAGGCCTCATACAGGAGAAATAACCCCAACTTTAACAGAAAGAATGTTCACTCAGAGAAGATGGGAAGAAACCAGAGCAAAAAGGATGCAAACATCAAAGTCCAGAACTCGTGTCCTCCCCCAGAGAGATCACAACGACTCACCAGCATGGCAACAGAGGAGGTCAGAAAATGATTCTGACGAGCTGACAGAAGCAGGCTTCAGAAGATGGGTAATAACAAACTTCTCTGAGCTAAAAGAACATGTTTTAACCCAATGCAAAGAAACTAAGAACCTGGAAAAAAGGTTAGATGAAATGCTAACTAGAATAACCAGCTTAGAGAAGAACATAAACGACTTGATGGAGCTGAAAAACATAGCATGAGAACTTCATGAAGCATACACAAGTTTCAGTAGCTGAATGGATCAAGCAGAAGAAAAGATATCAGAGATCAAAGATCATCTTAACAAAATAAAAAGAGAAGGCAAGAAAAGAGAAAAAAGAGTGAAAATAAATGAACACAGCCTCCAAGAAATATGGGATTATTTGAAAAGACCTAATCTACGGCTTGATCAGTATACCTGAAGAGGATGGGGAAAATGGATCTAAGCTGGAAACACTCTTCAAAATATTATCCAGGAGAACTTCCCCAACCTAGCAAAGCAGGCCAACATTCAAATACAGGAAATACAAAGAACATCACAGAGATACTCCTCAAGAAGAGCAACCCCAAGGCACATAATTGTCAGATTCACCAGGGTTGAAATGAAGAAAAAATGCTAAGGGCAGCCAGAGAGAAAGATTGGGTTACTCACAAAGGGAAGCCCATCAGACTCACAGTGGATCTCTTGGCAGAAACCCTACAAGCCAGAAGAGAGTGGGAGCCAATATTCAACAACCTTAAAGAAAAGAACTTTCAACCCAGAATCTCACATCCAGCCAAACTAAGCTTCATAAGTGAAGGAGAAATAAAATCCTTTATGGACAAGCAATTACTGAGAGATTTCATCATCGCCAGACCTGCCCTACAAGAGCTCCTGAAGGAAGCACTAAACACAGAAAAAAACATCCAGTGCCAGCCACTGCAAAAACGAACCAAATGGTAAAGACCAATAACTCAATGAGGAAACTGTCGACCAATGGGCAAAACAAACAATCAATAACCAGTAAAATGGCAGGATCAAATTTACACCTAACAATATTAACATTAAATGTAAATGGCCTAAATGCCCCAATCGAAAGACACAGACCAGCAAACTGGGTAGAAACTCAAAACCCATTGTTGTGCTGTATTCAGGAGACCCATTTCACCATGCAGAGACACACATAGACTCAAAATAAAGGGATGGAAGAAGATCTACCAAGCAAACGGAGAGCAAAAAAAAAACAGGGGTTGCAGTTTTAGCCTCTGATAAAATCAACTTTAAACTAATAAAGATCAGAAGAGAAAAAGAAGAGCATTACATAATGGTAAAAGGATCAATGCAACAAGAAGAGCTAACGATCCTAAATGTATACGCACCCAATACAGGAGCACCCGGATGCATAACGCAAATTCTTAATGAATTACAAAGAGACTTAGACTCTCACACAATAATAGTGGGAGACTTTAACACTCCACTGTCAACATTAAACAGATGAAAGAGACAGAAAGTCAACAAGGATATACAGGCCTTGAACGCAGAACTGGAACAAGCAGACCATATAGACATCTACAGAACTCTCCACCCCACAGCCACAAAATATACATTCTTCTCAGCACCACATTGCACTTACTCTAAAATTGACCACATAATTGGAAGTAAATCACTCCTCAGCAAATGCAAAAAAATGGAAATCATAACAGTCTCTCAGACCACAGTGCAATCAAATTAGATCTCAGGATTAAGAAACTAACTCAAACCTGCACAACTTCATGGAAAATGAACAACTGGCTCCTGAATGTCGGCTGGATAAACAATGAAATGAAGGCAGAAATAAAGATGTTCTTCAAAACCTATGAGAACAAGGGCACAATGTACCAGAATCTCTGGGACACATTTAAAGCAGTGTCTAGAGGGAAATATATAGCAATAAATGCCCACATGAGAAATGAGGAAAGATCTAAAATCGACACCCTATCATCAAAATTGAAAGAACTAGAGGAGCAAGATCAAAAAAAACTCAAAAGCTAGCAGAAGACAAAAAATTACTAAGATCAGAGCAGAAATGAAGGAGATAGAGACACAAAAAATCCTTCAAAAAAATCAATAAATCCAGGAGCTTGTTTTTTGAAAAGATCAACAAAATAGACACACTGCTAGCCAGATTAATAAAAGAGAGAAGAATCAAATAGATGCAACAAAAAACGATAAAGGGGATATCACCACCAATCCCACAGAAATACAAACTACCATCAGGGATTACTACAGACAACTCTATGCACATAAACCAGTAAACCTGGAAGAAATGGAAAAATTCATGGACACTTGCAACCTACCAAAACTAAACCAGGAAGAAGTTGAAACCCTGAATAGACCAATAACAAGGGCTGAAGTTGAGGCAGCAATTAACAGCCTACCAACCAAAAAAAGTCCAGAGATCCAGACAGGTTCACAGCCTAATTCTACTAGATGAATAAAGAAGAGCTGGTACCAATCATTCTGAAACGATTTCAAACAATGCAAAAAGAGGGAATCCTCCCCAACTAATTTTATGAGACCAACATTATCCTGATACCAAAACCCGGCAGAGACTCAACAAAAAAAGAAAACTTCAGGTCAATCTCCATGATGAACATAGATGCAAAAATCTTCAGTAAAATACTGGCACACCGATTGCAACAGCACATCAAAAAGCTTAAACATCACAATCAAGTAGGCTTCATCCCGGGGATGCAAGACTGGTTCAACATACGCAAGTCCATAAACATAATCCACCACATAAAAAGAACCAAATACAAAACCACATGATTATCTTGATAGATTCAGAGAAGGCCTTTGACAAAATTCAACAGCCCTTTATGCTAAAAACTCTCAATAAACTAGGTATTGATGGAACCTGTCACAAAATAATGAAAGCTATTTATGGCAAACCCACTGCCAATATCATACTGAATGGGCAGAAACTGGAAGCATTCCCTTTGAAATCTGGCACTAGACAAGGATGCCCTCTTACTCCACTCTTATTCAATATAGCATTCGAAGTTTTAGCGAGAGCAATCAGGCAAGAAAAAGAAATAAAGGGTATTCAAATAGGAAAGGAGGAAGTCAAATTGTCTCTTATTTGCAGACGACATGATTGTATATCTAGAAGACCCCATCATCTCAGCCCAGAATCTCCTGAAACTGATAAGCAACTTCAGCAAAGTCTCAGGATACAAAATCAGTGTGCAGAAATCACAAGCATTCCTATACACCAATAACAGACAAACAGAGAGCCAAATCAAGAGCGAACTCCCATTCACAATTGCTACAAAGAGAATAAAATACTTAGGAATACAACTAACAAAGGAGGTAAGGGACCTCTTCAAGGAGAACTACAAACCACTGCTCAAGGAAGTAAGAGAAGATACAAACAGATGGAAAAACATTCCATGCTCATGGTTAGGAAGAATCAATATTGTGAAAATGGCCATACTGCCCAAAGTAATTTATAGATTTACCACTATCCCCATCAAACTACCAATGACCTTCTTCACAGAACTGGAAAAAAACACCTTAAACTTCATATGGAACCAAAAAGAGCCTGCATAGCCAAGACAATCCTAAGCAAAAAGAACAAAGTTGGCGGCATCACGCTGCCAGACTTCAAGCTATACTACAAGGTAACAGTAATCAAAACAGCGTGGTACTGTTATCAAAACAGAGACATAGACCAGTGGAACAGAACAGAGGCCTCCAGAGCAACACCACACATCTACAACCATCTGATCTTTGATAAACCTGACAACAACAAGCAATGGGGGAAAGGATTCCCTGTTTAATAAATTGTGTTTGGAAAACTGGCTAGCAATGTGCAGAAAGCAGAAACTGGACCCCTGCCTGACACCTTACACTAAAATTAACTCCAGATGGATTAAGGACTTAAACATAAGACCTAACACCATAAAAACCCTAGAAGAAAACCTAGGCAAAACCATTCAGGACATACACATAGGCAAGGACTTCATGACTAAAACACCAAAAGCAGTGGCAACAAAAGCCAAAATAGACAAATGGGATCTAGTTAAGCTTCAGAGCTTCTGTACAGCAAAAGAAACAATTCTTAGAGTGAACTGGCAGCCAACAGAATGGGAAAAAATTTTTGTAATCTACCCATCTGACCAAGGGCTAATATCCAGAATCTACAAAGAACTGAAACAGATTTACAAGAAAAAAACAAACAAACCATCCAAAAGTGGGCGGAGGATATGAACAGACAGTTTTCAAAAGAAGACACAAATGAAGCCAACGAACATATGAAAAAATGGTCATCATCACTGGTCATTAGAGAAATACAAATCAAAACCACATTGAGATACCATCTCATGCCGGTTAGAATGGCAATAATTAAAAAATCTGGAGACAACAGATGCTGGGGAGGATGTGGAGAAATAGGATCAGTTTTACACTGTTGGTGGGAGTGTAAATTAGTTCAGCCATTGTGGAAGACAGTGTGGCAATTCTTCAAGGATCTAGAAATAGAAATTCCATTCGACTCAGCAATCCCATTACTGGGTATATACCCAAAGGATTATAAATCATTGTATTATAAAGACACATGCACACGTATGTTCATTGTGGCACTGTTTACAATAGCAAAGACCTGGAACCAACTCAAATGCCTGTCAATGATAGACTAGACAAAGAAAATGTGGCACTTATACACCATGGAATAATATGCAGCCATAAAAATGTTGAGTTTGTATCCTTTGTAGGGACATGGATGAACCTGGAAACCATCATTCTCCACAAACTGACACAAGAACAGAAAATCAAACACCACATGTTCTCACTCATAGGTGTTGAACAATGAGAACACTTGGACACAAAGAGGGGAGCATCACACACTGGGGTCCATTGGTGGGGGCTATGGGAGGGAGTGTTGGGGAGGGATAACGTGGGGAGAAATGTCAGGTATACGTGATGGGGGGGATGGTGGCAACAAAGCACCTTGCCATGAATGTACCTGTGCAACAATCTTGCATGATATGCACGTGTACCCCAGAATCTGAAGTACAATAAAAAAAAAAATGAAATAATAATTTGACCATAAATGTGAGGGTTTATTTTGGATTATTTATTCTACTTCATGGGTCTACATATCTGTCTTTTTGTAATATCACACTGATTTGATTACTGGGAATTTGCAGTAAGTCTTGATGGGAAGTGTGTGTCTTCCAGCTAAATGTTTCTTAATTTGTTGATCTTTACAAAGAAACAGCTTTTGGTTTTACTGATTTTCCTTAGTAGCCATCTCAGTTATCATGTTGCAAAAACAGTGGTTTCAGGCATTCGCTAGGAATGTTGGAATGTATCCCCCACAAATATGGGGGACTACTATAATGTCCTTCTTTGTCTCTTACAACTTTTTGATCTAAAGTTTATTTTATGACAGTATTATAGTCCCGCCGATCACTTTTGGTTACTGTTTGCATAGAATATATATTTCTATCCTTTCACTTTCAACCTATTTTTGTCCTTGGATTTAAAGTGAGTCTCTTGTAGACAGCAGATAGTTAGATCATGTTTTCATTTTTTATCCATTCTATCAATTTCTTTAGATTAGAGAGTTTAATCCACTGAAATTTAAAGTAATTACTGATAAGGCAGGACTGACTTCTGCCATTTTGTTATTTGTTTTTTATATGCCTTGTAAGTTTTCTGTCCGTCATTTCTTGTATTACTATCTTTGTGTTTAGATGATTTTTTTGTAGTAAAATATTTTAATTCCCTTCTCATTTCCTTTTGTGTATTTTCTATAGCAATTTTCTTTGACATTACCATTAGGATTATGTTTAACATCCTAAAGTTATAACACTCTAATTTAAATTTATACTAGTTAAACTTCAATAACATCCAAAATCTCTGCTCCTTTAACAGCTCTGTTCCTACTGCTTTCTGTTGTTAATATCACAAAATTACATCTTTCTATGTTGTGTGTCCAAAAACATAAACTAATAATTTTGTAATGTATTAGTCTCTTAAATTATGTAGGAAAAAATGAGTTACCAACTAAAGTTATAATAAGATTAGCTTTTAGAGTAATAATTGCTTTTAAAAAATTGTATTAGACTCTTAAGTCCTATAGAAACAAAAAGTTGAGTTATGCAGCATTGTTACATTAATACTAGCTTTTATAATTGACCATGTTACTACCTTTACTGAGATCTTTATTTCTTCATATGGTTTCAAGTTACTGTCTAGTGTCCTTTCATTTCAACCTGACCTCCTTTTAGCATTTCTTGCAGGGCAAGTCTGTTGATTAGTAACAAATTTCCTCAACTTTTGTTTATTTGGGAATATCTTAATTTCTTCCTCACTTCTAAAGGACAGTTTTGCCAGATACAGAATTGTGATATTGTGAAATATATATTTGGTCATTGTCCCCATGTCCTGGCATATAGCTCCTAAAATTTTTGGAATCTTCTGAGGGATAAGAGTGTTTTCTATACTCTTATGAGTTGACAAGCAGTTTGTGGCTCCTTAGGTAGCTTCAGGATGATAACTGGTCACCTAAAAAACCAAGCCTTCATCAGGAGGTTGGGACTTTCATTCCTACCCTTTAGCCTCTGGGCAGGGAAGAAGGGCTGAAGGTTGAGTTGATCACCAATGACTAATGATTAAATCAGCCTTACTTATGTAATGAAATCTCAAAAGGAATGGACTTGGAGTTCCTAGGTAGCTGAACACATGGAGATGCCTGGAGGTTGGCTGGCCCAAAAAGGATATGGAAGTTCTGCACCCCTTCTCCCATACCTCACCCTATATATCTCTTCCATCTGGCTATTCATATATATCTTTTGTACTATCCTTTATAATATATGAGTAAATATACGTTAGGCAAATTAATCAAAACCCAAGGAGGATATTGTGAACCCTCAGTCAGTGGGGTACATGTGACAACCTAGTACTTGGCAGCTGGCATCTGATGTGGGAGCCAGTTTTATGGAACTAAGCCTCAGCCAGTGGGATGTGATACTATTTCCAGGTGGACAGTATCAAGATGGAGTTGAAGGATGCCCATTTAATGTCTGCTGAAGAATTGATTGGTTGCTGGTGGAAAGAAATCTCCACACGATTTGCTAATCAGAGATGAAGTATTCTGTGTTGTGTTGATTGTGAGTGATTAAATATAGAGGAAAAACATCTTGTTTTTCCCTCCTACATCCTTGTAAGACTCTTGGTTGCGTTTTTTTCTTTATCACATTGACTGTATCAGCCCACTGCCTTCTGGCCTCCAGTGTTTCTGATGTGAAATCTGCTCATAATCTTATTGAGGATCCTTCATATGTAACCATTTATGTCTTACTGCTTTCAAAATTATCTCTGTCTTTTAACAGTTTGATTAAACTGTTTCCTGATGTGGGTCTCTTCGAGTTCATCCTACTTCCATGCTCATCCTATCTCCGTGCTTCTTGGATGTTTATATTCATGTTTTTCATCAAATTTGGGGGATTTGGGGCCATTATTTCTTCATATATTGTCTCTACCTTTTTCCCTCTTCTCCTGGGACTACCACAGTGTATTGTTGGTTGGCTTGATGGTGTCCCACAAGTTCCTTAGAGCTCTGTTTACTTTTCTTCAGTCTTTTTTTTTTTTTGAGATGAGTCTCACCCTGTCACCCAGGCTGAAGTGCAATAACGTGATCTCGGCTCACTGCAACTTCCAACTCCTGGGTTCAAATGATTCTCCTGCCTCGGCCTCCTGAGAAGCTGAGATTACAGGTGCGTGCCACCATGCCCAACTAATTTTTCTTTTTTTATCTTTAGTAGAGATGGGTTTTCACCATGTTGGCCAAGCTGGTCTCAAACTCCTGACCTCGTGATCTGCCCACCTCAGCCTCCCAAAGTGCTGGGATTACAGGTGTGAACCACTGCTCCCAGCCAGTCTTTTTTCTTTCTATTCCTTAGAGTTAATAATTTCTATTGTCCTGGCTTTGAGTTCACTGATTCTTTTTCTGCCTGCTTAAAGCTGCCTTTGAATCCCTCTAGTGAATTTAAAAATTTAAAAATTTCAGTTATTGTACTTTTCAGCTCCAGAATATTTTTTTGGTTTCTTTTTTGGGTTTTCTATTTCTGATGTTTTCATTTTGTTCATAAATTATTTCTTGTTGTAAGAAACAGTTTTTCCATGTTGTCCTTCAGTTTTTTGAGCATCTTTAAGACAGATCTTTTAAAGGTCTTTGTCTAGAAAATCTGCCATCAGGTCTTTTTAGAGGCAGTTTCTGTTGGTTTAATTTTTTATTTGAATGGGCCATACTTTTCTGTTTTTTTGTGTTCCTTTTTTATAGAAAATTGGACATTTTCACTTAGTAATATAATTCTGCAAGTCAGATTCTCTCCCTTCCCTAGGTTTTGCTATTTTTTGTTTGATTGGTTTCGGTTTTAGTTTTTTGGCTGTTGTTGGCTGTCTTCATGCCAAGGGTCACTCTGAGGTATACACTTAAGGTCTTCTCAGGTCTTTTCTGAGCCTGCACCTTCTCTTGAACATGTACTCTGAATTTCTAATCTACCCCATATATGTGGTTGCAGTTGAATGTCCTAATCTTCATTGTCTGCCTCCCAAAGAGAAAAAAATGAAAGAGGTTAAAAGAGAAAGGCATTGGCCTTTAAATCCTTTGGAAGTTACTTCAGTATGAGTAGGAGGGGGAACAAAATTGGGAGGAGGTGGAATATCAGTGGTCACTGCCTCTTCTTCTGTTCCCCTATGATCAGAAATAGTAATAGGAGTGGAGCACAGATCCTTGACATTTTGAAGACAGGGTCCTTTTACCCACTCTGCCTCCTGCAAGTTGTGTTCGGATTGCTCTAGGAATGCACACAACTTCCTGCTGTGGGGCTGGGGAGTGGGGGATGGGTAGCTGCTACTGTGTTTAGAGGTGAAATTGATCAAAATTAACTACAGTTTACTATCCTTACCTTCCCCTGGAAGTTGCAGGCCTTCAAGAAACCCCAGAGTTCCAAAATAGTTACATCAGACAGATTCTGCCAGTGTAATTGTTGTCTGGGTGTGGAGGAAGATTTTCTGTACTTCCTACTTTGCCATCTGCTCAGAATCCTCATATGCTTTTATAATAGGAAATATATAAATATTATATATTATTTATATAAATAAAAGATATGTATATAAATTATATTTATAAATATATTTTTTATATTTATGAGTTATATAAATAAAAATTTTATAACTCAAGTACATTACTGGAAGGACTATATTAAAAATAGGTGGATGACTAGAGTTGAGAGACTAATGAATACAGAGTTTCTTTTGGAGATGACAAAATGTTCTAAACTATGGTGATGGTTGCACAACTCTGTACACATACTAAAAAAACATTGAATTATATTCTTTATATGGGTCAAATTTATGATATATATATTATTTCTTAATAAAGCTGTTTTTAAAAAAAAAAATGCATCCAAAGTCAACATAAAGCCATTTTAAAAATGCCACCACACAGGCAGTTTTGCTGAAAATGAGCCAATACCATATGAATAATAATTTTAGAATAAGTTGAGTGAAAAATTATCAGTTATTTAATAAGGTATTATTATAGTTAATTTCTGAGTCATTTAATTTTTTAAGACAAAAAAGAGCTCCCAACTGCTTTGGAAGCTGATTTCTCCCCAGCCGCTGCCCTCAGTGATATGGAGTAAGCCTGTTTATGTTAATATATTAAGTTTAATTTCCTCCTGTCTTTTTCTTTCTTTAGTAATAATGTATTGAGGGTTTCCCACGTTCCCAGCCTTATGCTAGGTACTTTGCATGTATTATCTCATGCACTCATGCATGTAAGCTGCATTCATATATGTGCTGACACACAGACAACCTTAATGAGAGGTTCTTTTATTAAACCCCACCTTACAGTGAGAAAGCATAAGCACAAATTGGTTAACTCAAGCTCATGATTACATATTGACATTTTTTCTTTCTTGGATTTTGCATTGGGATAATGCTCAGAAAGCTCTTCTTTACACTTTCAGAAAACCATGCATTTCTGTTTTTCTCTAGTGCTTTACATCTTTATATTTAAATCTTTAAGCGATCTAAAATTACTTTAGAAGCACAATTAGGCAGGACTTTCATTTTAATTTATAATAAATGCTGGGTAGTGTTTCTAAAACAGTATGTAAAACTATTCATTTCCCCCATTTTAGATGTTTATTATGATGCTAAATTCTAATATCTACTACTAAATTTAATATCTATTTGTGGACTTTGTTCATTTTATTGAGTGAGTCCAATTTGAGACAAAGAATGTTGTACCCTTTTACTGTCTCATTATCTTCCCTCTACTGTTGGGTCTTTGTGATTTCAGATCTAGATAATCATCGTGTTTTCTTACATTATAACGAGAAATGGAACTGTTTTGCAAAAATGTACAGTGACTATTTACAGTCATATTTCTTTTAACTGGTTTTAACACTTACCTCTCATCCTTTTGTGCCATGATTCCTCATTCTTGTGCTCTTAGGCTTCTGGTTGGTGCAGATCCTGGGGTCTCTGAGATAGCTGGCAGATGGGCAGAGAGGAATAACTATCTTCCCCTTCCTTTGGCACTCTCTTAATCAGCCAGTGTTTCCAGAACTGGTGTTCCTCTGTAAAGCATCACCTGCCCTGTAATTAGCAACTGTTTTTCCAAACCTTTGATTGAAACACAAGGTTGTCTTTAGTTATGGTTGTCTGTGTTGAGAGTTTTCTTCTTCCTCTAAGTTTTCATGGATGAGAAACTGCACTGAGGGCTGCCACCCAGATGTCATCTTAAATATTTAACTTTTCTTCATCGACATAGAAATTTAATTTATTTATGAATATCTGCATAAAATCTCTCCTATTTTGTCAAAATAAGCAGTTTCTTAAATGAGGAGAATGTCTTCATTTAGGAATAAATGAAGAAAAATGTTAAATTTAGAATCTTCAGACTTTTAGGAATAAGCCATGAAGAGGTGGATGCCCACAGGATGGGAAGGTGATCTTCTCACCCGGGGTGACCTGCTCCTGAAGAATCTCGGGGCTAAGCAACACAGTATTTTCTGGCACTGCTTACAAACTGTTGTGGCCAATGCAAGCATGACTTTCCTGTGAGGTTAGCTTCTCTGCAATCCCACGTCCTGTCAGACAGCATACCAGAGTAGTGAAGGAGAACAGAAATCAGTCCTAAATGCTGCAGTTATTTCTGGAATGTCTTCCTTTTGTAGGAAACCAAGTGGCTAGTGTTTGGTGGTGTTCTGAACAAACTGTTCCTCATCCTAAGTGATGGGATGAGGGCTTACTGGCCTGGAAGATGATCACCCAAGGGCATTTGTTCATTCGTTTGTTTTTTTCACCTCTGTCTGCCCCAATTCTCTGGTAGGCGATTAGGCAGCACCAATCACTGGAAAATCATCTCTTCCTCTGTTGAACATGGTGACTAGTCATTAGCCATATTTTCAAGGGAACTCATCTGGTAGACATTCAAGAAGACTTCACTCATGGGAAGCAGGCATATGCAAACCTACCCTGTGTCTGCAGGTGATACTTGAAAACGCAGCAAAGTATAT
Organism: Ateles fusciceps; assembly: GCA_036589455.1. Lineage (NCBI taxonomy): Eukaryota > Metazoa > Chordata > Mammalia > Primates > Atelidae > Ateles > Ateles fusciceps. The sequence continues at coordinate 1,242,729 of JAZHEH010002853.1, read as the reverse complement.
GCTCATGCTTATCCCATGCCTGGCATTCTATTTCTAGATCACTGGCGTACCTGCTGACAAAAATTGGCTTCAGTGTATTAAGAGGGGTACAGAAATAGCCTCAAAGGTCTCCTGACCCCTTCAACCAGCAGAGACAAATTTATGTTCTTACTCTAAACTACATTTGTCATTAGCATAAAATATATTCATGTTTGGTTGTTTGAGGAAATTGAAGCATAGAAAATTTAATTACATCTAGTACCAAACTTTACCCACTTCTATTTTTCCCAGTCCACAAATGTTGAGCACCAGTTGTGTGATAAGCACTGAAATACAGCAATGAGAACCCTGACCTTTCAATGCAGTGGAGCAGACAGACAGGTGGAAATTATTTCAGAGTACTGTGTGATAAGTGCCAGGATCAGGGTAAATGGAGGGTAGCCCCGGAGCACAAGAGAGGAGTGTCTTACTATGTTGGGGGTCAGGAAGCTTCCTGAAGATAAGCCTTGAAGGATACATTGGAGATATCCAGGCAGATAGCAAGTGGAGAAGGACATTTTCAGGCAGAATTAACAGCCTAGAGATGCTGTTGAAGAGGTGCAGATAATTGAGTCTGATTGCAGCCTTGTGTTTACAGAAGCACATAGAAGCCCCCAGAGGTGGGTCATAGAAGTCTAACCCCACAGAGCCCCATGACAATGAGCTTTGTTTGCGGAACTAATTTAGTCTTCCTAGCCTTAATCAGAGCTGCATATACATCCGTAATAAGAATAAGAATGATGTACTATGCTTACTTTATTTTCTTTGTGCCTCTTTGGTCAAAGGTGCTTAAATTAATGTTAATGAGTTGAGATGAGGTAAAGAAACATGTGACATTCAGCCAAATATGTGTAATGAGCATAAAATTTGTGAAAAACACTGTTCTGTGTGCTAAGGGGGTTTAGAAAAACAATAATAATGCTAGTTAAATTTTATCATATTTCCTGTTGTCCAAAACAGCTTGCAGTCTACATGGGGATCTGATTTTTAAAGTGATTTATGATTTAAGTAATTATGTGTATATATATATTAACATATATTCACATACACTGATAAATCAGGGGTTCTTACATGTTAAAGTACATTAGAATTACATGATGGATTTGTTAAAACAATTTGAGGGGGCCCACCTTCAATATGCCTGATTCGGTATATTTGGGGTTGAAGCCCAAGAATTTGTGTTTCTAATAACTCTCTGGGTGATGCTGATGCTGCTGGTCCAGAACCATTGATATGAATGCAAGCAAATTAAAGAAGTTCATGCTGCTGGGTGCAGTGGCTCATGCCTGTAATCCCAGCACTTTGGGAGGCTGAGGTGGGTGGACCACCTGAGGTCAGGAGTTTGAGACCAGCCTGGCCAACATGGTGAAACCTTGTCTCTACTAAAAAAATAAAAAAATTAGCTGGCTGTTGTAGCAGGCACCTGTAATCCCAGCTACTTGGGAGGCTGAGGCAGGAGAATCACTTGAACCTAGAAGACAGAGATTGCAGTGAGCCGAGATCATGCCACTGCATTCCAGCCTGGGTGACAGAGCAAGACTCTGTCTCAAAAAAAAAAAAAAAAAAAAAGAAAAAAAGAAATCCAGGCATATGGGAGCCAAAGCATGAAGACCCAGGCAGAGCAGGGTAGAGTTAATTATGAGTGAATATTGTTCTTGCTTTTAAAGGAGGGTAGAGCAGCTGAGTTGTCAAACATAAGCAAAGAGAGCATGTCGACTTGAAGGGACAACACGTACAAAAAGCAAGGCAGCATGTACAAAAGCGAAGTTTTGCTTAAGTGGGCAATAAGCTAGTTATCTTAGCTTGTATAGAGAATTGCTGGCTATGAAATAACAAACAAAAACTAGAGAATATTGAATTGGGAAGGAAGGTGAATGAAGTTTCTACCAGATCTTTAACAAAGCCAAAATGGTTGTATCTTGAACAACGGATACAAGGAATTCACTGTAGGATGCTCAGCAGCAATAAAATCGAGCTTAGCAAGGCATTCTCTAAGTCCTGTGCTGGGTAAACAAGGCTGGAATGAGCCTAAGCACTAAAACAAACAGAAACCTATCATATTTTCCTAGGTGTCAGGTAGTGAAGGCTTAAGCCTACCTTTTCTATGTGGAAATACTAATAGAAAAATATAAAATGGAAAAAACACAGATAAAACTGTAGGAAACTTTCAATTTGATAAGGCAGACAAAGCAAATCTGTTTTCCTTTAATTTTTTTTTTCTAAATATGGTGCTCCATATATTTTCAGTGCTTAATACATTGTTCACAGAACAAATAAATACATTGCTCCAAAAGCATTTTTCTGCCTCAATTTTCTTATCCAAAAAATGGGGGTTATATGGCATGTCTGCCTCTACAGATAAATAATTGGTATAAAATACTTTGATCATCCAAAAGTATGAATATGATTATTATTGCTAATGACAGAGTGAGAAATCAAGTTCTCATATGGGTTTAAATTGGTTCAGAGAAAGGATATTTGTGCACATTTCCTCATAGAGTAGGGTTAATGGGGTGTCATAGGAATTGGTGCCTAGCATATGAAATAATTAGTTGGAGAAAAGTAGCTAGCTCATTGAAGTAACTGATGACACAAAATTATGTAGGCTAGTAAAAACCATAGAGAATTCTCTGAAGTATTCCAGAAGGAGCTAATCAAACGGTATGACCAGAAAATAGGACAGCAGTTCCATTTTAATGAAGATAAATGACTTAGAAAAGGAAATAGTTTTCATTTTCTCAGCATGTTGATTAACCAGGAGATATTAGAGGGAAAAGCAGTGCGTCATGGTGCTTAACACATTTATTGCAATGCAGAAGTGTCTCCATTCATTCATTCATTCATTTCTGGACTCTTTTTTAGCACACACTTACCATCTACATGTCAGACAATTGTGCTAAACAGAGGGAGAGAAGTGAACAAAAATAAATGAAGACATAGTCCCTGCCTTTAAACTAGCTGACAATCCAGAAAGAGGGACATAAAGGTAAACAGATATGGCTGTGAAACTGCCAGATAAATAACTGTATTGGTTTTCCCTTGCTGTGTAGCAAATTACACAAACTCAGTAGCTTAACCCATATTCTCTGTTTCTGTGGGTCAGGAATCTGAGCATGACTTAGAAGAGTTCTCTGTTCAGGGTCTCAGTCAAGGTGTTAGCTGGCTGCATGCTCCTTTGGAGGCTTGACTTGGGAATAATTTTTTTTTTTTTTTGAGTTGGGAATGTTGCTCTGTCTCTTAGGCTAGTATGCAGTGGTGCAGTCATGGCTCACCACATCCTTGAAGTCCTTAGCTCAAGCAATTCTCCCACCCCAGCCTTCCAGTTTGCTGGGATTACAGGAATAAGCCACCGTGGCCAGCTCAAGAATCCGTTTGTTATGCTCACTTAACTTGTTGGCAGAAGTGATTTCCTTGTGCTGTACATCTGAGGGTCCCAGTTTTTTGCTTGCTGTCATCTGGAGGTCACCCTCAGTTCCTAGAGGGTACCCACAATTCCCTGCCACATGGGCTTGCTCAACATAACCCCTTACTTCCTCAAGTTAGCAAGAAGAATCTCTCACTCCAGTCTAAGATGGAGACTTAAATCAAATAACCTAAACATGAAAGTGATAGCCCATCGTCCTTGCCATATTCTATTAATTATAAATAAGTCACAGGTCCCACCTGCACTCAAGACAAAGAGGTTACACAGATCATAAACAATAAGAGGTAGGTAATATAGCAGTGGGGTCACACCTTACAGTATGTCTGCCACAGTCATATACAAGAGGCTGCCTCATGAAGAACACATCTGAAACAAATTCAGAAAATTATCAGATATGTTATTCATTCATTTTTCTTGGTACTTTTGGCCACATTCTTGAATCATTTAAGGTTGCCAGATGACTTTATAATTGGACCTGCCAGGACTGACTTTATTAAATTGCCCTTTATTGTTTTGCTATTCACTTTTATCAAAGTTCACATATAATAGCAATAACAAATTACTATTGTAATTATTGGTCAAAAAAGTAAGACAGAAGGACAAAATTTGCATATATCTTAAATATTTCAGTTTAACCTAAAATTCATAAATATGTCTCTGTCAACATTATAAGACCAAGACCATTTCCAATGTTCAATTTAGGTTTCTTTTTAGCTGATTAAGCTCTTAAAGACATGTGTGAGGTAGCCCAAGTGAAAAATACTCCTGGAGTGTCAACCCACCTACCCCTGGCACCCCAAAATCTAAGATTCCCAGAAATTTTTTTCTGCAGCTTTCCATTATCATATGTTTTCAAAGCCTTCCACCTCTTCATAGAAATATTTCTGTTTGCACACATGTATTTCAGCTTATGGCATATTTTAGTAGAATTGCATAATTGCAATAGCAAGTATGACGAGTGTAAGTAGTTTTGGATGCAAGCACAACCAATTCATGGAAGCACATAAAACACACCTTCAAATGGTTACAAAAGTTATTTCTTCAAGGGACAACATGGGTGCACCTGACTCAGCCGACACGCTTGCCCATGTGTCTGCTATTGTCATATGACTTTTTGCTTCTGTATTCGTTGTAAAACGTTTTTGCTGTTCATGGTGGTGATTCTTTATATATTTTGGTTCATAACATAAAGCTCTTTATCAAAACTTATGTTGAAAATAAAGTGTCAGATAAAGCTTTACCCTCTCCCAAAGGATACCAACACCTTTGTCATAAAGAATATATCATAACTTCTGAGAATCTCTCCTTCACCCTGGCTGGACTAGTGTGTAGGCAACACATAATATACAAATATTCTGGACCTGTCTGTATTTTAGAAATTGAGAATTTAGGTGTCTGATTTCTGATACTGATATCTATACATGGCCAGCTTGTTATTTGGTTTAAAATGATACAACTTTAAGGACAAATTTGATAATTAAATATTTGAGAAGCAGCAACTATAATTTAAAGCAGACTTACACTCCCATTTCTTAATAGAAAGATTTGAACTCTTTATACGGATGTTTAGAACAATGTCTGAACAATCATACTGCAGATTATTAGGCATCTAATTTTAGCAGCTGCCATCATTATTGTATAATTGATAATTCGCCATTTTTAAACCCCAAATCAGACCTCCTTATTAATATTTGGTAAACATGCAAGGAGAAAGCTATTTACTTGGCACTTAAATAAATTTTTCAACAAGAAAGGCTAGCTACTACCTATGCAAATATGACTAAATGCCAATACACAGATTTATGATAATTGGCTTGTAATCTTCACATTTTCTTGGTGAAGTTGAGTAGTGTATATTAATCCAACATAGACCTGAGTTAACTGGTCTACCTGTGGCATAGGAGCACAATATGTTGCAGGATTGTTTTAAAGATGAAAGATATTTAGAGTGCGTAGGATGGTATAGGATTTAAGTGTGCAGCACATGTTTGTTGCATGAATGAATAAGGGAACTCATGGTAATTATTTTGTGGTGTCAATTTTCAATCAGGATGAAAAAAACAATGAGAATCACGCTAAGGACTAGTGGGTAACAACAGTTGTTGCACATACTCTTGGGAACTTTAGCAAGGTGGCTCTGATACCCATTGCACATAAAAGAAATTCAAATCAAGCCTGTGTGTCATGTCAAAGCCAAATCAATTACTCAGTTGATTCTAAGCCACATATTTTTAACCATCAATGAGGAAAGGGGGTAATGTTCATCTCCCAAGGCTATGATATAAATGAGGTTAAATTCATGGTTAGAACCTCCCAACATCCACATATCAACTCCTTTCCTTGGAAAACTTCTATAATTGATAAAATGGAAGCCACCAGCTAGTTGGTTGTATATGATTTTAGCAGTCGTAAGTATTGTTAGACCCAGAATTTGCAATCAGAAACTTCTTGTATTCATGGTCACAGAGTATTTAAAAGGAGGATTTTGTAGGTGCAATGCTAAAATTCACTATGCCCATTTAAACAAATTTTAGGTTTTCTTTTAGATTGAGGGGGTACATGTGCAGGTTTGTTACATGGGCCTATTATGTGATGCTGAGGATTGGGGTTTGATTCATCCTGTCACCCAGGTACTAAGTGTAGTACCCAATAGGTAGTTTTTCAACCATTTTTCTTCTCTCTCTCTTTACCCTCTACTAGTCCCTAGTAGTCTATTGTTCCCCTGTATATTTCCATGTGTACCCAGTGTTTAGTTCCCACTTACAAGTGAGAATATACAGTATTTGGTTTTCTGTTCTTTCATTAATTCATTTAGGATAATGGCCTCTAGCTGTCTCCATGTTGCTGCAAAGGACATGATTCTGTTTTTTGTTATGGGCTGCATACTATTCCACGGAGCATATGTACCGCATTTTCTTTGTTCAGTTCACCACTGATGGGCACCTGGGTTGATTCCATGTCTTTGTTATTGTGAATAGTGCTGTGATGAACATATGCATGCACTTATCTTTTTGGCAGAATGAATGTTTTATTTTCCTTTGGGTATATTCCAGTAATGGGATTGCTGGGTTGAATGGTAGTTCTGTTTTCAGTTCTTTGAGAAATTTTGAAACTACTTTTCACAGTGGCTGAATTAATTTACATTCCCACCAACAGTTTATAAGCTGTTCCCTTTTCTCCACAGGCTCACCAGCATCTGTTGTTTTGTTACTTTTTAGTAGCCATTCTGAATGTTGTGAGATGGTATCTTATTGTAGTTTTCATTTGTTTTTATCTGATGATTAGTGATGTTGAGCTTTTTTTTCATGTCCAAGTTTTATAAGTGCAGGGGTACATATGCAGGATGTGCAGGTTTGTTAAATAAGTAAATGTGTGCGATGCTGGTTTGCTGCACAGATCATTCCATCACCTAGGTATTTAACCAAGCATCCATTAGCTATTCTTCCTGATGCTCTCCCTCTTTCCACCCTCACCCTCTGACAGACCTCAGCGTGTGTTGTTGCCCCCCATGTGTCCATTTGTTTTCATCATTCAGCTCCTACTAATAAGTGAGAAAATACTGTGTTTGGTTTTCTGTTCTTGCCTTATTTTTCTGAGGATAATGGCTTCTAGTTCCACTCATGTCCCTGCAAAGGACATGATCTTGTTCCTTTTTGTAGCTGCATAGTATTCCATGGTGTATGTGTACCACATTTTCTTTATGTAGTCTATCATTGATGAGCATTTAGGTTGATTCCATGGTCTTTGCTATTTTGAATAATGCTGCAATAAACATATGTGCACATGTATCTTTATAGCAATGATTTCTATTCCTTTGGGTATATACCCAGTAATGGGATTGCTGGATCAGATGATATGTCTAGTTCTAGGTCTCAATCGTGACACCATCTTCCACAAATAGTTGAACTAATTTACATTCCCACCAACAGTGTAAAAGCATTCCCATTTCTCCACAGCTTCACTAGCATCTGTTGTTTCTTGACTTTTTAATAATCACCATTCTGACTGGGCATGAAATGGTATCTCATTGTGGTTTTGACTTGCATTTCTCTAATGATCAGTGATATTGAGCTTTTTTTCTTATATTTGTTGGCCACATATGTATCCTCTTTTGAGAAGTGTCTGTTCATGTCCTTTGCCCACTTTTTAATGGAGTTGCTTTTTGTTTCTTGTAAATTTGTTTGAATTCCTTGTAGATGCTGGATATTAGGCCTTTGTCAGATGGATAGATTACAAAATTTTTCTCCCATGCTATAGGTTGCCTGTTCACTCTAATGATAGTTTCTTTTGCTGTGCAGAAGCTCTTTAGTTTAATTAGATCCCATTTGTCAATTTTAGCTTTTCTTGCTGTTGCTTTTGGCATCTTCATGAAATCTTTGCTTGTGCCTATGTCCTGAATGGTATTACCTAGATTTTCTTCTAGGGTTTTTATAGTTTTGGGTTTTACATTTAAGTCTTTAATCCATCTTGAATTTATTTTTGTATATAGTGTAAGGAAGAGGTCCAGTTTCAATTTTCTGGCTAGCTAGTCCTCCCAGCACCATTTATTAAAAAGGGACTCCTTTACACATTGCTTGTTTTTGTCAGGTTTTTCAAAGATCAGATGGTTGTAGGTGTGGGGTCTTATTTCTGCATTCTTTATTCTGTTCCACTCGTGTGTGTGTCTGTTCTTGTATCAGTACCATGCTGTTTTGGTTACTGTAGCCTTGTAGTATAGTTTGAAGTTGGGTAGTGTGATGCCTTCAGCTTTGTTCTTTTTGCGTTGGAAAGCAATAGCCAAGGATTGTCTTGGCTACTTGGGCTCTGTTTTGGGTTCATATAAATTGTAAAATAGTTTTCCCTAATTCCATGAAGAATGTCAATAGTTTAAGGAGAAAAGCATTGAATCTATAAATTGCTTTGGGCGGTGTGGCCATTTTCACTATATTGATTCTTCCTCTTCATGAGCATAGAATGTTTTTCCATATGTTTGTATCCTCTCTGATTTCTTTGAGCAGTGGTTTGTAGTTCTCCTTGAAGAGGACCTTCACTTCCCTTGTTAACTGTGTTCCTAGGTATTTTATTCTTTTTGTAGCAATTGAGAGTGGAGGTTCATTCATGATTTGGTTGAGCATTTTTTTCATATATCTCCTTTTAAGAAGTGTGTGTTCATGTACTTTGCTTACCTTTTAATGAAGTTTTTTGTTTTTTGCTTAAGTTTTTTATAGATTCTGGACATTAGACCTTTGTCAGATGCATAGCTTGCAAATATTTTCTCTCATTCTGTAGGTTTCTGTTCACACTGTTGATGGTTTCTTTTGCTGTGCAGAGCTCTTTAGTTTAGTTAGGTCCCACTTGTTGATTTTTGTTTTGGTTGGAATTGCTTTTGAGGACTTAGTCATAAATTCTTTGCCAATGCTGGTGTACGGAAGGATATTTTCTAGTTTTCTTTTAGGATTTTTATAGTTTACATCTTACATTTGAGTCTTTAATCCATTTTAAGTTAATGTTTATGTATAGTGATAGGTAGGGGTCCAATTTAATTTATGTGCATATGGCTGGCCAGCTATTCCAACACCGTTTATTGAATAGGGAGTCCTTTCCCCATTGCTTAATTTTGTTGACTTTGTCAAAGATCATTTGGTTGTATTAATAGGTATGCAGCTTTATTTATAGGTTCTCTATTGTGTTCCATTGGTCTACATGTCTGTTTTTGTACCAGAATCATGCTGTTTGGGTTTCTGTAGCCTTGTATAGTTTGAAGTCAGATAGTGTGATATCTGTGGCTTTGTTATTTTTGCTTAAGATTGCTTTGGTTATTTGGGTTCTGTTTTTCTAATTCTGTGAAAAATTATGTTGGCAGTTTGATGGGAATAGCATTGAATCTACAGATTGCTTTGGGCAGTATAACAATTTTAATGATATTAATTCTTCCAGTCCATGAACATGAAATGTTATTGCCTTTGTTGTCATCTATGATTTCTTTCAGCAGTGTTTCGTAGTCTCCTTTTAGAGATCTTTTATCTCCTTGGTTAAATATATTTGTAGATATTTTAATTTTTTGTGGCTATTGTAAATGGCATTATGTTCTTGATTTGGCTCCCAGCTCAAATGTTATTGATGTATAGAAATGCCACTGGTTTTTTACATTAATTTTGTATTCTGAAACTTTACTGAAGATGTACATAAGTTCTAGGAGCTTTCTGGAGGAGTGTATAGGGTTTTCAAGGTATAGAATCATATCAGCAAAGAGGGATAATTTGACTTCCTCTCTTCCTATTTGGATGCCTTTATTTCTTTCTCTTGCCTGATTATACTCTGGCTAGGACTTCCAGTACATGTTGAATAAGAATGATGAGAGTCGGCATTCTTATCTTGTTCCAGTTCTTAAGGGGAATACTTCCAGCTTTTGTCCATACAGTATGATGTTGGTAGTGGCCTTGCCATAGAGGGCTGTTATTATTTTGAGATATGTTCCTTCACTGCCTAGTTTGCTAAGGGTTTTTATCATAAAGGAATTTTGTACTTTATCGCAAGCTTTAATCCATGTATTGAGATGATCATATGGTTTTTGTTTTTAATTCTGTTTATGTGATGAATCACATTTATTGATTTGCATGTGTTGAACCAACCTTGCATTCCAGGAGTACAGACTACTTCATAGTGGTTAATTACCTTTTGGGTGTGCTGCTGGGTTAGGTTTGCTAGTATTTTGTTGAGGATTTTTGCATCTATCTATGTTAATTGGATGTTGGCCTGTAGTTTTCTTTTTTTGGTGTGTCTTTGATAGATTTTGGCATCAGGATGAAGGTGGCTTCATAGAATGAGTTAGGGAGGAGTCCTTGCTCCTTGATGTTATATACATATTGGAATAGTTTCAGTAGGATTGGTGTCAGCTCTTCTTTGTATGCCTGGTAGAATTCACACTATACCCAAAATAGTAGCAATGATTTGTTTCCAATCAATTTTTCTTTTAAAATAGTATTAAATAATCACCATAATAAATGTCTTCTGAGGAATTAAGATAGAGAGGAGTTCCCTAAACATATGCTAAAGGGTTCTTTCATTTAAAAATAATCTGGAATATTCAATATGTGGAGGGGAAAGTACCTGTTAGATTTAGGAGACTAATTGGTGTGTGACTTAGAAAAATCTTTTAGTATCTACTGCTTAGTAACAAGTTATCCCAAAACTTAGAGGTATAAAACAGCAAATACTTGTTACTTCACACAGTTTCTAGGGTCTTGAATTCTGGTGCAGCTTTGCTGGCATCCTCTGGTTGTGGATCTCTATGTGATTGGAAGCTGTCAGACAGGGCAGTGGTCTCCTCTGAAGGGTCCTCTGAAGGAGGACCCACTTTCAAGCTCACTCACATAGCTGCTGGCAAGATTTGGTTCCTTGGGAGTTGCTGGACAGAGACCTCTCTTGGTTTCTAGCTGCATGGACCCTTCTGTAGAGATGTCTTAAGACATGGCTTTCCCCCAAAGAGAGAAATCAGAGAGAGAGGGCCCCAAAGATGGAAACTGCAAGCTCTTATAACCTCACCTCAGAAGTGGCGTCCCATATGTTCTGCTGTTTTCTGCCATATTTGTCAGAAACTTCAATGAATCCAGCCCACATTCAGGAAAGTGGACATGACTGTCAGGAAATGCAGGTACTTGGGGGCAATCTCAGGGGCTGCCTACCACCGAAAGGGAGGAGTTTCCTAAAAGTGTGATTAAGATTTTTTCTTTTTTCTTTTCTGGGAGGCTTAATGTGTGAAAGGAAAGTACTTGATGGACTGAGACAATCCTGTGACCCTGGAGAAATACCCTACCCCCTCTGAACTTCAGGTTTACGTGCACAAAATGTGAGTTGTGCCAGATGAACTCTATGATGTATTCAAGTTAAGTAGTCTTGAATTCTGTATGCAAGCCTGCTGATTTTGGCAAAGCAATGGTTTCTGATGGCTCTTGACACTTTAGTCCAAGGCGAAGCCCAGCTTCCTGGCAAATCAAGACAGTGCAATTCTTATTAACCTACCATTAGCCTGGAGAGACCTCAGAAGTTAAAAAAGAACCTCACACTCCTCACAGTGATAGACATAACAGAATTTTTAACTACCCACAAATCCACAATGATGTATTTCACTTCAAAATGAATTAGTGAATTCCACTCTCTCCTTCTCCTGGCTGCCTGGCACAACCCCTCCTCTGCCTGTTTCTCAGCATCCCTACCTGAACCTCTTCTCATACAATATTAGAGCTCCAAATGCTTTAAGTGTGGAGGGGGCAGAAACCTCCCAGTTCATGATTCTTTCCCATTGTGTGTTTCCATCTCCAGGAGGGGGAAGGATGGCTGGCACTGCCTCCAGCTCTAAGATAACCCTACTGGGCTTGTCTGTCCCCTGCATGCTGTGGGCTCAATTACACACTGCCCATCTCCAGTTCTCCTCCTGGCTTTTGCTAAGTGAGCTCAGTATCCCCAGTCCTCCTCAATTCTCCTCTTCCTGCTTCCTCCTTTTCCTTCCACCCCTCTTTATTTTCCTCTTTTATTCTTCCTATTTAGTTTTATTTGACAGTGTTTCCCTTAAGCTGAAAAAGCGTCAGGTGACACTGTATTTTTTAACATTTTAAGGTCTTCAAGTTTAATTTGGCGGGAAGGATAATACAAGTATGCAGCTGTTATATCTACCTCTCTACTCTCTGTTGCTCAGTCAGGAAGTTTTTGAGAGTCAAAAGGGTGTTGAGGTGGTTCCGAGAAAAAACAGTCAGAGGTACCCAAAAGAATCGACTTGTCCCTGTTCAGACGTATTGGAGGGTGGCACATAGAGGCACACTTGGCTGTTGGAGTTCAGTTCATTGTTACGGCATTGTTCCAGCCCTAGCCTCGCTGTCACATTGCTCACTGGTTGCCAACTAGCAAAATCAGAGAAAGCAAAATGTTACTGCGTTTCATTGGTTAACTTCACAGGAAATAAATTTTTAGTTGAGAACGTATAAGATTTATAGGAAAACTAAGTTTTAAACTCTGGATTTTCATCATGAACTATGTCATTGTGAAATAGCTGAACTCATGCATTTGTTTACTCTTCAATTTAAAAATGGTTTTCAAGTGTTTAAAAGCAACATGAAAGAATCACTTTACATACCTTTCCTGTATTATTGCAGAAGTTTATAGTCTTACTGGAAATATAAAGGGATTAAAAGGCCATCATCTCATACATTATTAAACATAACAAATCCTGTTACGGCTAAATCAATGAACCATTAACCTTCTCACAACACAATGTGTCAGGAATCAATTTCATAAAGCATAGACTTCTGCAATGATAGTGCAAAATGGGATTTCTGCACAGTGAACACTGGAATGCCAGACAGAAAGCCAAAGTATTGGGACATTACTTGATCCTTCTGCCAGGAGAAGCAATGAAGGAAAAGAATCCAAATTACCTATCACCGTGCAATGGGCTGTACCGTTGGTTTGTATAATTGTTTGACAGATTCATACCACTTGCAATTATTTCATATGGCTGAGCTAGATTGGATTTCATATGTTAGCTATGACACAGGGAAATGTTCAGTTGTCCTGGTGGTTTTACTTCACAACTTATAACCTCATTAGTTTCGCTTATATTTTGAGTCTACAATTTTTTTAAGAAACAAGTTACTTCAAAAAAAGAGAGTAAAGTAGCTATTGCCACACAGACATAAATTACAGTAACATAGTCCCTTTTAACAGGGTATTGGAAAGGAAGGTAAGTTTAACTGATACCACCTCCGCTGCTGAAGCAGAATACCATTAGGGCATCCTGAGCACATGGGCATCTATACCAAGAAATCCAGACCTAGTTTTTAACATTTTAGTTTCATTCGTCTGAATTGTAAGGATGAATTCTCATGGTTAGGAAGGTTGATAAAGTTAAAATATAGTACCATCACAAGGGTTTATACGATTTGAAAGGTTTACCTATATTTGATGAAACTGGGCTCTCTCCGAAAGCGCTAAGCATGCTTTCTCAGCCTTGAAGAGATGTATGGGTTTTGTAACATCCCAAATGGGGAAAATAAGACATGAGTGAACTGGGGGATTTCAGACGATCAGAATTTCATTAAAAGAGGCTGATAGCACTTGATCTTTCCATACCACTGAATAATTTGCTGTACTTAGACAATAGAAACTAAGTCCAGTGCATTTGATCATGTCACTGAAGACAAAGTGGAGCTATTGTGTCTCCTCATTCAACAATGCATCACACTTCACTGCCTCAGCACAGAAGCCATGCCCTCCTGGGAAGAGCAGGGTGGAGGGAAGGTGCAGGAGAGGATCATGGAGACTCAGGCTCAGGGTGGATATGCCCTAAGATGTGCTCTAATATCCCAGTATTCAGTCTGTAAATTATAAAATCCATATAAGATTGTGGAATATGTCTGATCTAGAGAGGAAAACACCAGAAATTCTATATTCCTAACTAAATTATATGTGTGTACATATATTTTTATTATACAGAAATTAAATTATATGACACTATGATTATAGTCATAGAGATATGTATATATACATATATACTCATCTAGATTGTATACTTGTATCTCTATGATTGTTAGTTATAATATAATATGATTTAACTTCTGCTTGTTCCTACTTAATGTCCTATCATTACCGGGTAATCTTAAAAATATTTAACAACCAGTAAAGCACACATATTGACACAGGAGGCATAGGCAGTAAGTAGCTGGTGTGAACAGACACTAACCATAAAGAACCGTATGCCCAGACCCATGCACACTGGCTAAATATTGACCTTGATTGAAAGTATTCTTACCTATTGTTGCAGAGTCTATGGATAAAGCATTAATGACTTCATTAAACACAGTTGCCTATCTCTTGCCCTACTGCTAGTCATTTAGGGTGCTCCCATTTTCTATTGTTATAAATAAGCAATGAACAAATTATGTCATGTTAAGATGTTTGTAAGAACTGAATTGTAAGTGATTATAAATCTGATCCTTAGTTCTAAAAACTGGAAAGTTGACAGCAATTCAGAAGAATAAGTCACAAATGAGTCAAAAGTTCATGGGTGTCAGTATAGATTGAAACGCTGCCTTGCTGTGTGATCTTGAATGTATCACCTATAAAAATAGCTTTATCTATATTGGTTTTCTAGTCTGCCAAGTGAATATCATGCCCATTGTTGACAAAAGGCTCTCAGGGTCATGCAATAAAAAGCCCGGAAATGTTACAAGCAAAGATGTCTGGAAAGATGTTGGATGATGGGAGGAAACAGTGCCAAATCTGGAGTCGGGGTCTGAATCCTGGCTTTGCCTCTTACTTGCTGTGTGATCTTCAGCAAGTCATTAGACACTCTGAGCTTTTTCCCCTCAAATTGTGGCAACATATCCCCTGCCTACTTTGTAGTTACTTGGAGGATATGGTGTAGGTGGAGAGTCTCATAAACTCCAAAGCACTTTTAGAATGGGAAGAGTTATTATTCAGTTTATATGAAAAGGTATCTATATTGATATCTTTTAAAGTTATTCTGAAGTTTTCCAAATGCTCAGCACTCAAAATGAATAACTCTGAATTTCTTCTCCTTTGTTACACTCCCAGTCCACTCCTTGGTCCCCTCTCAGAGCCATGTGGAAGTCGTATACGTACGCATTGTTTCTGCTGTAAAACTTTTACCATGGAGATAATGTGCATCTGTGAATAATACACAGTAGAGTCTTTAAATATTAGATAAAGATATCAAAACTCTCTGTATTCTCCTGTAACTCTTTCAACATTTATAAGATTCATCCGTGTTCATATACGCAGCTCTTATTCATTCATTTTCATTGCTGCCCAAACTCCATTGCATGCATTCTCTTCAGTGCTCTTGGGTATCTCGGCTTCTTTCCAAAGTGGAGCTATTGCAGACTAAGCTGTGAGGAGCATATCTGCACATATCTTTTTGTGCACATGTCTGAATGTTTCTCTAGGGCTAGAAGTGGAATTGTTGGGTCATGCACACATCTCTACCACTAGTAGAGATAGGAAAATGCCCTCAAATTAGTGCTAACAATTTCCACTGCTCTCTCCATCAGTGTATGTGAGTTCCCAGTTCTCCACATACTCGCCAGCCCTTGGTGTTTTTGACTTTCTAATTTTAATTGTATCTAAATGAACATGAATAAATATTCACACATCTATGAATAAATATTAGAATTTGATTCAGTTTAGCAAGTGGCAGTAATTTTGTTTGTGTCAGCATTGACCCATGTTAACCAAAGTAAATACTTACCATTAAAAAATGGAAAGTACCCTGGACCTTGAGTTCTGAGGCTGAGGGAAATCCCAGCACTGCCTTTCGTAGATGTGGCTCCCATAGGCTTCCAACATCTCTGTCCTGGAGACACTGAACTTTCGGAAGTCTCAGGAGGAATAAATGAAATGCTGTATGTGGCCACGAAGTCAGAATCACCAAAACTAGAGCCAAGAATCTGCATTTCCAACACACTCCCTGGCAAATCTTCACATCTAAATTAGGATATATATATTATCGATCATGATTCATCAAACAAGGTTAGAGAAGCTAGGTGCTGGGCATAGCATCAGTCAAGAATAATGCAAAAAGTTGGTTAAGTGGGTCTATGTGACAAAATAGAAATGGAGAAAGGAATTCTAAAGAAACATGGAAAATCAGGTGAAATATCTCTGACTTCTAAAAATGTAACATTGACTTCTGGCATGCGTGCCTTCTCAGGGTGTGTTTTACATCATCCTGTTACTGACTGCTGCAAATAATCTTCACGCAGGTACAATCAAAGCCCTTCACTCCAAGGGACTGTCTCTTCTCCCTCAAATGTCTTTGCTTCTGGAATTTTGAGCACTTGGATTTCTGGAAGGAATGCCCTGAGAATAGATTAAAAGATTGCCAACTCTGGAGGACCTACCAAGTGCGGGCACTGAGTGATTTTCATGTACTTTTGTATTTACACCTCACGACAATTCCACGAGATAGGTCATTCCCCATTTTTTTGCCAATTAGCAGGAAATGTCAAACCAGAGCTCAGCCCAGGCCAGTCAGGAACACTTGAGCTCACTCTGTCTCTCCAGAGCCTGGCAGTACCAGGACCACAGTGAGAGCTGGACCCAGAAAACAGACTACAGCTATTCAAGAAAGCTGTTTTTCATAGAGCAAGGAAGGCATGGAAGAAAAAATGCCTCCTTGGCTTCTGTCACCCTCAGATAAACTGAAAGGAATAGGGGATGCAGCAGATACTTCTGCATCTGTGCTCACCCCTCAGGAAAGAGAGGCAGGTGGGATGAGAGAAAAACAAGTCCTTCTATCTGGATGCCTCTGAAATCTACCCCAGGGTCTTCACCCTAACCTGCTTCGTTTTTCCCTCTGGCTTTTAGCAAAGGAGTTTTGAATTCTTTTAAGATGCTCAGGGAACCCACTGTTCAAGGATAGGAGCAATGAGAAGGAGTGGGGGATGAGACCAGGGTCTGATCTTCAGAATGTCCAGCTGCCTCCAGGGAAGGCCCACCAGTGGGAGACTGGCATAAACCAGCAGAGCCCAGGAAAGCGAGGGCTCAACTTGATGGAGAAGCAACTTGGAAACAGCTTAATTGGCCACTAAGAGCAGATTTCCTAAACAGATTGGCGTTAGTTGTACAATGAAATATTGTGCTGCTTTAAAGATGATGTGACAGAAAGTTACCATGGACAATGTTCATGACTGATACTGAAGAATTCAGGTGATATAATACTAATTTTGTGTTTTTAAAAAGTTTATATATACATGAGTTATGTGTATGTATGTATGCATACACACTTTTAAAATACATATCCATAAATGTAAACTTTATAACACAAATCCACATAACAAAGTTAATAGGTGATTTTATAAAAAGTTTTGGACTCATTTTAATATTCTCTCTCTCTATGTGTGTGTGTCAAAGTGTGTGTATACTATATATACACATAGACATGTGTGTACTCTGGACTTAAATATGAAGCATAAAACTTTTAGGAAAAAGAATAGGAGAAAAATCTTCAGGATCTAGGACTAAGCAAAGAATTCTTAGGTTGGATGTTAAAAGCATGATCTAGAAAAGAAAAAAATTAATTAAATCTCATCAAAATTAAAAACTTTTGCTTTGCAAAATACCCTAAGAGGATGAAAGTATGAGCTACAGACTGATAGAAGATATTTGCAAACCACATATCTGACAAAGGACTAATATATATAAATAACTCTTAAAACTCAGCAGTAAAAACAATCTAATTAGAATGTGGGTAAGAGATGGGCAGCCATCTCACTGAAGAAGATGTACAGATGGAAAATAAGATATACAGATGTTCCACATCATTAGCCATTTGGGAAATGCAAATTAGAACAACAATGTGTCACTTTATACACCTATCAGAATGACTAAAATAGAAAATAGCAACGTCACCATATACAGGTGAGAATGTGGAAAAACTGGGCCCCACCTTTGTTGCCGGTGGGAATGTACAATGGTACAGCCACTCTGGAAAGCAGTTTGGCAGTTTCATGTTCAACTGAACATTCAGTTACCATGCAGTCCAATGATTGTATTCCCAGGCATTTTTCTCAGAGCAATGAAGACTTATGTTCACACCAAAAATCCTATACACCAGTGCTCATGGAGGCTTCATTTGTAATAATCCAAAACTGGAAACAATCCAGAAGGCCTTCTGTGGGCACGTGGTTCAACAGTTGTGGCACATCCATGTCACAGGCTACTACTCAGCAGTAATCAGGAACAAACTACAGTTGACCCTTGAGCAACACAGCTTTGACCTGTACCGGTCCACTTATACATGGATTTCTTCCACCTCTCCATCCCCGAGACTACAATACCAATCCTCCCCTAATAAATAGAAATCTTTCTTCTTCCTTGTGACTTCCTTAATATTTTCTTTTCTTTAGCTTACTTATTGTAAGAATACAGTATATAATGCATATAATATACAAAATACGTGTTAATCCACGATTCATGCTATCAATAAGGCTTCTGGTCAACAGTAGACTATTAGAGGTTAAGGCTTCAGGGAGTCAAAAATTATATCTGGATTTTCAACTATATTGGGGTTGGCATCCCCCACCCCTGCATGGTTCAAGGGTCAACTGTACTGACAAATGTAACAACCTTGGTGACTCTTCAGTGATTGTGTTGAGTGCAAAACGCCAATCCCAAAGGTTGCGTACTGTATGACTCCATTTATAAAACCTTCTCAAAATAACAGAATTATAGAAATGGAGAATAGATTGGTAGTTCAAAGGGTTATGGATGAGAGTGGGGTGGGATGGCTGGAGGAAGGTGAGTGTGGTTTTAAAAGGGAAGTGTGAGGGACCCTTGTGGTAAGGGAATTGTTTTGTAACTTGATTGTGGTGGCAGATGCCTGAAACTACATGTAATAAAATTGCATAGAACTAAACACACATAGACACACACACAAATGAGATTAGGTAAAAACAAAATTTAACAAGATCAGCAGATTTGATCAATGTCCGTATCCTGGTTGTGATACTGTATTATAATTTCCCAAGATGTTACTACTGGGAGAACTGAGTGTAGGGTATAGAAGGTCGTGCTGTATTATTTCTCAGAATTTCATGTGAGCGATACAATTATATTGAAGTAAAAAATTAATTTTAAAAACATAATTTTTAGATTTGTATAAATTATATAATGCATAATTATATAACATATTATTATAATATGTAGTATGCATTATAGCTTGGTATTTATAAGAAATAGACAAATTAATTGGTGATACAATCACTGAAGGGCTTAACCTGTTTGAAAGTTTCAGCTCTTTTCTTGCAAGATAAAATTAGTAACTTGCTCCCCCTTTTCCATGAAACTCTGTGAAAGCATTGTCTATATTCATTGTACCTAATTCCTCTTCTTCCATTGTCTCTTTAATTCACTTTAATTAGGATTTCATCTCCACAGTCTTACCAAAAGATGCCAGTGTCACCAGTATTAACTGCAGTGCCAAAGCTCAGTCCCTGCCCCTGACCTAGCAGCATCATCTGTCCTGGGTGGCAGCATCCCCTCTTGCCATGCTTTCTGTGTGTGGCCTCCTGGTTCCCACTCTCTGCCTCACCCCTGACAGCAGAATGCCTGCTCAGTGGCTGGTTCTCTGCCCCAGTCTGTCTGCACATGCTCTTGCGGCTTTAACACCAGCTGTGTGTCTGCTACTCACACTCTGGTATTTCCAGCTCACTCCTTTCTCATGAACTGTGGATTCATTTATCTAGCTGCACACTTGACATCTACATCTCCGTATAGATTCTGCTAGATACTTCAAAATTTAGCATCCCTCCAGCCGCTGCCACTATATTCACACAGGTCCCTTCTTTCTGTGTGTATCTCTGTGTACAGATTTCCCTTTTATTATAAGAACAGCAGCCATATTGGCTTTAGGGCCCACACTAATCCAGTATGACCTCATCTTAACTTGATAACATCTGCAGAGACCCTATATTCAAATATGGTCATATTCACAGGGTCTGGGTGAACATGAATTTTAGGGGGACACTATTAACTCAGTATACATACTCTATTAATTTTATAAGTGATTTGTTTTGTTATTGTGTGGCTCCTGGTTCTAGAATGTGATTTTCTTAGAGGCAGGACTCTTTTTCAGTCCTGAGTATATCCCAAGGTCCTGGTGCTTTGTCTAGCAAATAGCAGAATCTCAATAAATTAAATAGTATGTTTACATATACAATGAATTACAATATAATGATGCCCTTTTGGGGGTAGTACGTGTGGACGTGTCAACTTCTTTGACCATGTTTTTGAACAAATAGACAAATACAAAATACCAATTGATCAGTTAAAACAGAGCTTATTTAGCCATTCAGAATACACATCATGTCCTCTAATTTATATTCTTGCTATATTTAAGTGAAAATGTTGCTGTTGTTTGATCATATTTCTAGAGATAAAGAACTGCATGAGTCTAATTCAGAGTATCCATGTACTTGTTAACAACGCACTTTTAGTAACTGCTGCTTCATTTCTTGCTTTCTGATGGACTGCTAAGTCACTGGAGCCAGGTCATCCTCTGAGAATCTAAGACCTGCTGTGCCCGAGGCTTGCTGCTGCTCTTGGTGCAGCTGAGTTTGACCCTTTTCTGCTGGGGGCTGCAAATGAACCATGGCCCTAAATGCACCCTGAAGGTCAGGAGAAAATTAACTCTGTGTCTTGTCTCTAAAATTTAGATCTTGTTCAGTTCTAATGTGCATGTGGGCATGCATGTTTGTGATGTGTGTGCATATATATGTGTGTGCTGTGTGTAAGGGGTGTATATCACAGGGTGGAGAAATAGGGTAGGTAAGTGAGATTTTCACCACTGGGCCACCAAAAATCTCAGTAATCAAATAATATTTTAATATCCTATTTTTAAAAGTTAAAAATAATACTAAAATTCACAACAAACAAATTATCAAATTTTTAAATAAAAACAGCTGCTGTTTATTTTATGATACTGTATTATAGTCATCAGGAACAGCCAGTGGGTCCTGGTCTGCCTGGCTGGGCTCCCATCCCTCTTTCAGGAGGTTTCTGAGGGCTGACAGTGGTATATGAGCAGATTGAGCCATGTGGGTATTATATGTAGTCATGCGTTTTTGTTGTACAGCTTTTATTTACTTTTTCCACTTGGTTCAAAATACGGGAGGATATTCTGACAAGTGCCTTTGGGAACACACATTTTTTCCCTTTGCCTCATGTTCCATCATGGGTAGGCACACCAGTGTGCATATGTGTTCACCCATGTGCAGGTATCTGTTGGGTGTTCACTTGTCCATTCTAGGGGCTGGCTCTGGAACATCTCTGAATGGTTAGGTGGTTGTTGGTCAGATTCAGTTAAGAGGATCCCCTACAGTTTGACTTCGTTTCAGTCCCACTAGCGGGGCAGAGCTATTCTGGCTGACTCCAAGGTGGTCCAGGGGACTCCTGCGCAAGCACATGTGGAGGTGTGCAGCCGGAGCGCTCTCATTCATCATTAGTGACATTGCAGCCTATGCATGAGACAGTTTTTCAAGTCCACAGTGCATGCAGTCATACATGTTAGAAAAACCCTTTCAAACTAACCTCCATGACCTCTCCCTACACTCCAGAGATCCGGAGCCCCGAAGCCGTAACATGGTGAGGACCCTTGTGCTTGACCTTGCATGCCCACAGTTCAAGTGCCCTTTCACTAACTGTTGCTAAAAACTCTGGTACACACCCTTGCTTAACTGACTTGAAAGTGGCTCAGAAGAATAGGAGTAAGTCCCTCCTGTTCCTATTGTTCCCAAGAGAATAGAAGATCCAGAAAGAATCGTTGTGCAGTATTTCCCCTTTTCCACACCATAAAACCTACCCAAACCTGCTTATGGGCAGTTAGGCTAGATGACTAGAAAATAAAACAGTGTGCAGGCAGTGCTCTGTAACCCCCCACCAGGAGCGGCCCTGTGCCTGCAACAGGCTGCAGAGCTCCCCTTCTCCCTCTGCCTTTCCAGGCTCCGGTCAGCACCATTTGCTTTTCTGGTTCCATTTTTTGCACTCTGCTCGCTCAGGTTGTTTGCATTATTTCTGTCCTGAAGTCAGCAGCACTGGGGATTGGGCTTAGACAGACTTTTGACAGCGATTTTGGTACATGTGCACTACAGTGGGAAGACATGTAGGCACCGTACATAAATCTTAATGATTTCAATGATTATCAATGTCTGTCGCACTCAAAGATGACTTTTTAAAGATTGATTATTGACAGGGTTCTTGGGGAAAAGCCTTTCTAGTTTGAGTCTATCGTGATATGATTTGAGGTATTCTGATCCTTCATCTAGGGGTGATGTATATGTGATTTAAATTCACAGCACTTTTGCACTAGAGTGGGAGCCCACAAAGAGAAAATGACTGAAGATCAGATCCTTCTTACAGAATATTAAAAATAGTGTGTTTTCAAGGAAAAGAATATGGGTAAATTCTGACACCACAGGTAATTTTGTGTTGGCCATGTAAAGTAATTTCAAGTGGGAAATAATTGCTGTCCACTTTAAGTAAAACTATTTTAAAATCAAATGTTCTACTTTTAGTAGTAAATGAAAAAAATGAAATGATTATAGTTTTTTTCCTGCCTAAGCACTGAAATTATGGGAAAGGGCTTATTTAAGGTAGAGATGTATTGTTCTGAAATATTTTTAAAAATTCTTAGAAATTCCACTTCAAGAATAGGGATGAATATTTCTCTAGACCCGGAAAATGTTGAAAAGCTGGAATCTCAATGGCTTGCTGTGGCCTTTAAAATGGAAAGCACACTACTCAGGAGGAACTGTGGCACTGTGGGTACTGGCTCCCTCCTGCTTTCTCGTGTCATCACACACCAGCTCTCCCTCACTCTCTCACTGAAATGTCCCTGACCAGTTTTTAGGTGCTTGTGTCTGAACGTTCTGTCCTGCCACCCGGCCTTTGCACATTCTGTTCTCATCCCAGGGCCATCCTTCCCTCCATCCTTCACGCGTGTCAGCTAAAGCAACCCATCTTTGAGGAAGCTTCTCGTGACCTTAACTAGATTAACCTTAACCTCCATCTCAACCACACACATAACATCCTCATCATGTCTCTGTCCATGAGACATCAGAGCTGCATTTTTGTGGTTACATTCGACATCATTTTATTATAACTCTGGACCTCTGTGTAGCCCATAGCTGCTTGAGAGCTGGAACTTGAGCCCAGTTTTGCCTATTATGACATCTCTTGTCTTTCCTCACACCTTAATATAAATTTTGGGAGGAAGCGAAGACAATTAATGTGAGGCCAGTCCTTCTTTCATTGCTAATTTAGATATAAGGTAAAGAAATTGCTTTTTTTTTTTTAACTGTACTTTAGGTTCTGAGGTACATGTGCAGATCTTGCAGGATTGTTGCATCGGTACACACATGCCATGGGGGTTTGCTGTCTCCATCCCCCCCATTACCTAGATGAGGTGTTTCTCCCAGTGTTATCCCCTCCCCAACCTCCTCACTCCCTGCTGTCCCTCTCCTAGCCCCCCCAACCCCTAACATACCCCAGTGTATGTCTTGTTCCCTCCCCCTGTGCCCTTGTGTTCTCATTGTTCAACACCTGCCTATGAGTGAGAACATGTGATGTTTGGTTTTCTGTTCTTGTGTCAGTTTGCTGAGAATGATGGTTTCCAGATTCATTCATGTCCCTACAAAGGACAGAAACTTGTCATTTTTTATGGCTGCATAGTATTCCATGGTGTATATGTGCCACATTTTCTTTATCCAGTCTATCATTGATGGGTATTTGGGTTGGTTCCAGGTCTTTGCTATTGTGAACAGTGCCGCAGTTAACATATGTGTGCGTGTGTCTTTATAATAGAACCATTCGTAATCCTTTGGGTATATACCCAGTAATGGGATTGCTGGGTCAAGTGCAATTTCTATTTCTACATCATTGAGGAATCACCACACTGTCTTCCACAATGGTTGAACTAATTTACACTCCCACCAACAGTGTAAAAGTGTTCCTATTTCTCCACATCCTCTTCAGCATCTGCTGTCTCTAGATTTTTTTAATGATCACCATTCTAACTGGCGTGAGATGGTATCTCAAGGTGGTTTTGATTTACATTTCTCTAATGACCAGTGATGATGAGCATTTTTTCGTAAGTTTGTTAATAGCCTACCAACCAAAAAAAATCCAGGTCCAGACAGGTTCACAGCCGATTCTACCAGAGGTACAAGGGGAGCTGGGACCATTCCTTCTGAAGCTATTCCAAACAATACAAAAAGAGGGAATCCTCCCTAACTCATTTTATGAGACCAGCATCATTGTGATACCAAAACCTGGCAGAGACACAACTAAAAAAGAAAACTTCAGGCCAATAACCATGATGAACATTGATGCAAAAATCTTGAATAAAATACTGGCAATCCGAATGCAACAGCACATCAAAAAGCTTATCCATCACAATCAAGTAGGCTTCATCCCGGGGATGCAAGGCTGGTTCAATATAGGCAAATCTATAAATGTAATCCATCACATAAACAAAACCAAAGACAAAAACCACATGATTATCTCAATAGATGCAGAGAAGGCCTTCAACAAAATTCAACAGCCCTTTATGCTAAAAACTCCCAAATGGAACATATCTCAAAATGATAAAAGCTATTTACGACAAACCCACAGCCAATATCATACTGAATGGGCAAAAAATGGAAACATCTGCTTTGAAATCTGGCACTAGACAAGGATGCCCTCTCTCACCACTCCTATTCAACATAGTATTGGAAGTTCTAGCCAGAGCAATCAGGCAAGAAAAAGAAATAAAGGTATTCAGTTAGGAAAAGAGGAAGTCAAATTGTCTCTATTTGCAGACGCCATGATTGTATATTTAGAAGACCCCATCATTTCAGCCCCAAATGTCCTTAAGCTGATACACAACTTCAGCAAAGTCTCAGGATACAAAATAAATGTGCAGAAATCGCAAGCATTCCTATACACCAATAACAAACAGAGCCAAATCATGAGCGAACTTCCATTCACAATTGCTATGAAGAGAATAAAATACCTAGGAATACAACTAACAAGGGATGTGAAGGATCTCATCAAGGAGAATTACAAACCACTGTTCAAGGAAATAAGAGAGGACACAAACAGATGGAGAAACATTCCATGCTCATGGTTAGGAAGAATCAATATTGTGAAAATGGCCATACTGCCCAAAGT
Organism: Ateles fusciceps; assembly: GCA_036589455.1. Taxonomy (NCBI): domain Eukaryota; kingdom Metazoa; phylum Chordata; class Mammalia; order Primates; family Atelidae; genus Ateles; species Ateles fusciceps. The sequence goes on along the minus strand of JAZHEH010002853.1, from coordinate 1,217,585 downwards.
AATTTATAGATTCAGTGCTATCCTCATCAAGCTACCATTGACCTTCTTCACAGAACTGGAAAAAACCACTTTAAACTTCATATGGAACCAAAAGATCACCCACATAGCCAAGAAAATCCTAAGCAAAAAGACCAAAACTGGAAGTATCATGCTACCTGACTTCAAACTATGCTACAAGGCTACAATAATCAAAACAGCATGGTACTGGTACCAAAACAGAGATATAATCCAATGGAAGAAATTGCTTCTAAAGTACTTGCTGTGTTCAAATAAGGGCTTTATGTTTTGATGCAGTAGACAATGTCATTGAGAAATTTTCTTCTGTAGTTATTTGGCTAGCATTACAGTTTCCGCTATTAAGAAACAATAACATGTTCACTGTGTTCTGAGTGGAAGAGAAATGTTTGGGATGCAGTTCTTGTTGCTCTGAAGCATTTTTCTTTTTTTTTTTTTGCTGCTGTGGATGGTGGGGAATAAATAAATGCCATGAAAATTGAATTTCCACAAAATTGATGCAGTGAGGAAACATGTCTTTCACCAAATCACTCAAAATGGCAAAATTATAGAAATGGAGAATAGATGAGCAGTTCAAGGGGTTATGGATGAGGCTGGGGGTGGGATGGCTGGAGGAAGGTGAGTGTGGTTTTAAAAGGGAAGTGTGAGAGATCCTTGTGGAAAGGGAATTGTTTTGTAACTTGACTGTGGTGGTGACACATGTTAGGGTGCAGCTACTGGTGAAAACAAAACTATCCTTCTAGTTTGGAAAGTGTGGTTTGACCGCTCATTCTAATTAGAATGAGGACACAGGACATTAAGTTCCTTGCAACATCTGTTTCTCTAGGACTCAGATTTCATGTGTATAATATTTAGGTCTGGATTGAAAACATACATTATATGAGCTTTGAAACACAATTTTATTGATCTGTAGACTTGAAGAGGAAAAACAGGCTAACATGGAGAACTGACAGAAGATTGGAGTAGAATTCCAGATATGAACCCTCTGACAAAAAGAATGCTTCAACACACCTTCTTGAATGCACCAGCTCTTAGTCACTAGAATGTGGGTGCTCTTGTTCCAGCAGCTCTAGACAGAATGAGCCATGAGGCTTCCCGCCTCTGTGGATGGGCGTCAGCCTCAGTCCTGTTATCTGTGTCTGCCTTTTGAATTCTTTAGTAATTCTCAACAATAGATGTTCAAGGTTTAACTGCATACAGTTTTGTTTCTAGGTTTAGAACATACTTAAATTGATAGATTTTTATTTGCCCTGGGAAATCAGACTAGTAGCTGTTTGCATTGATAGTTTGTATTTACATTTAGACTTCCAAAATTTAAATGATTGTATATAGACATCTTTTTTTTTTCTTTTTCCTTTTTTTTTATTGCATTTTAGGTTTGGGGGTACATGTGAAGAACATGGAAGATTGTTGCATAGGTACACACATGGCAGTGTGATTTGCCGCCTCTCCCTCCCCATCACCTATATCTGGCATTTCCTCCCCATGCTATCCCTCCCCAACTCCCCACCCCCCCCACCATCCCTCCCCTTTCCCTCCCACAGACCCGCTAGTGTGTGATACTCCCCCTCCCTGTGTCCATGTGTTTCCATTGTTCAACACCCACCTATGAGTGAGAACATGCGGTGTTTGATTTTCTGTTCTTGTGTCAGTTTGCTGAGAATGGTGGTTTCCAGGCTCCATCCATGTCCCTACAAAGGACACAAACTCATCGTTTTTGATGGCTGCATAATATTCCATGGTGTATATGTGCCACATTTTCCCTGTCCAGTCTATCATCGATGGGCATTTGGGTTGGTTCCAGGTCTTTGCTATTGTAAACTGTGCTGCAATGAACATTCGTGTGCATGTGTCCTTAGAGTAGAACGATTTATAGTCTTTTGGATATATACCCCAGTAATGGGATTGCTGGATCAAATGGAATTTCTATTTCTAGGTCCTTGAGGAATCGCCACACCGTCTTCCACAATGGTTGAACTAATTTACACTCCCACCAACAGTGTAAAAGCGTTCCTATTTCTCCACATCCTCTCCAGCATCTGTTGTCTCCAGATTTTTTAATGATCGCCATTCTAACTGGCGTGAGATGGTATCTCAATGTAGTTTTGATTTGCATTTCTCTAATGACCAGTGATGATGAGCATTTTTTCATACGTTTGTTGGCTTCATGTATGTCTTCTTTTGTAAAGTGTCTGTTCATATCCTTCACCCACTTTTGAATGGGGTTGTTTGTTTTTTTCTTGTAAATGTGTTTCAGTTCTTTGTAGATTCTGGTTATCAGCCCTTTGTCAGATGGGTAGACTGCAAAATTTTTTCCCATTCTGTTGGTTGCCAATTCACTCTAATGACTGTTTCTTTTGCTGTGCAGAAGCTGTGGAGTTTGATTAGGTCCCATTTGTCTATTTTGGCTTTTGTTGCCACTGCTTTTGGCGTTTTGGTCATTAAGTCCTTGGCTACGCCTATGTCCTGAATGGTTTTGCCTAGATTTTCTTCTAGGGTTTTTATGGTGTTAGGTCTTATGTTTAAGTCTTTAATCCATCTGGAGTTAATTTTAGTGTAAGGTGTCAGGAAGGGTTCAGCTTCTGCTCTCTGCACATGACTAGCCAGTTTTCCCAACACCATTTATTAAACAGGGACTCGCTTCCACATTGTTTGTTTTTGTCAGGTTTGTCAAAGATCAGGTGGTTGTAGATGTGTTCTTTTTAGACTTCAGCTTCGTTAAAAAGTTGAGAATTTTGTATTTAAATACTTGCCAGGTCAGTAGCCTACCATTGTTAAGTCATAAAATTTAATCTGTTCTTGAAGTAAAGATTTATTGTCTTGAAAAAAATTTAGTTTCAAAATAAAATCCAGCTCAATTTATCATTTTTTTAAAGTAAATTAATTTCAGGTGCTTTTCAGTATGTTCCTACTAGTTCAGTTTTTCTAATAATGTAGTACCTGTGGCTTTATGATAGGAAGAACAGAAGTATCTGTTAAGCCATATGTTTTACTTAGTGTCACAAATGAGCTCTTGTGTTCTTAAGATATAATTCTTGAGTATTCTCTAGAACTGGTTATTAGGCTTTAGAAAAATGAAGGATTTCTAATAATGTAACCACTTTTTTGTCTCTTTTTAAATAAATTATTTTCTAAGTCATTCTAGCTTAGTGCTTTATATAAGTTGAATGGTAATGTAATCACTTCCAATGTTGAAAACTAAGAACATCTTGATGGCTTCTAAATTTGACCATTAGAAGATAATTATATTTTTATATTGTCTTATTTAACCAGAAAAGCTAAAATCAAAATATATTTATGAAAAAAGACACAGTAAAGGACTTCATAAACTAATGCAAATTGAGCATTTCAAGTTTGAAAATCCAAAATCCAAAATGCTCTAAAATCCAAAACTCTTTGAGTATCAACATGATGCTGAAAGCAAATGCTCATTGAAGCATTTGGGGTTTTTCAGATTTGGGATGCTCTATCAGTAAGTATAATGCAAATATTCTTAAATCCTCCAAAATCTGAAATCTGAAACACTTCTGTTCCCAAGCATTTCAGATAAGGGATACTCAGCCTGTATTGTATTGTATATATTATTCATGTATGTATAATACTGAAATAAATAGGAGTACGTGACAGAGACAAGAGGAAAGCAAAACTAATGTTTTTATGTCCTTGTAACTAAAGTACAAAAGGAACAAGGTGATATGTGTAATTTTGTTGAACTGACATCATTTTAAATTATATCAGCTGATATTTCATGTATCTGTTATGACACATTTATTTAATGTTTATGTTAATTTTGGAACAAGCCAAAATAACTTACTGAATCTCAGTAAATATAGAGGAGGATATATTCTGAACATTATCTGAATGTTTTTATGTTACTCAGATGCCTTCCCTTGATATTAGGTTCTTAAACAAGAAACTGCCTGACTCTCCTAACACGTTAGCCTTTGAGTATGATTTGTGCTTGTTATACATGTTGATGATGTTTCAGATTTCAGCTGAGCTCCACCTGCTTATAAAAGCACCTTGTCCCATAGCCCCTCAATAAATAATGTTAAACAATGGCTCTGTACTTACAAAAAGCTTTGGATTTGACAATCTAGCAGTCAGTGTTCTTTTGTGAATTATCTCTTCATGCTCTTACAAGGAAGAGAACTGCCATTAGCTTCATCTTACACTTGAATAGATTAAATAACTAACAACTACATAGGCAGTGTCAGAGCAAAGGCTGGCATTCACAATTCAGAAATCTCTCCATGGCTTTACTTTCTTAATTTTACCACATGTCTGCTAATTTCCAGAACAAACAAGAAGGCCCTCATTTTTGGGCAGGATGATGGGCTAGGCATTCAAATGTGACACTACTGATGACTGGAATATTTTATTTCTAGCATTGTGAACAAATTTGCCCCTTCTTTATTCCACCCTAAGTCCTTAGTACCGATATTCCAGGATCAATATATAAGTTCAAAGGAGGAAGAATTTAAGCCTGCAATTTAAGCCTGGCCTGAGGGGGAGAATGCTGCTGTTTTACGGACACTACCACACATATTTGTCTCCTTTCACTTTATGAATCCATGTGTGTGTGTATGAAAAGAATATTTTATAATGCCAGTATCATTTCTAGGTCATGTACATGTCAACCCTGCCCTGATATTCACAACTGAATCAGATGTTTGGATTGACCACCAATGAGATGACTTTCCTTTTTAGGTTGTGACTTGCCCAAAAACTTCTGATAGGACAGCTGCCTCAGTCTTGATTTCTGTGCCCCAGGCTTGTTGGGGTATAAAAGCAGGAATTGAAATTAGGCCTTGCTAATTTTCATAAACTGCATAGATGTTGAAGAGACTGAAATGTATTGCTTTTTATTTTATAAAAGTGAGATTTAATAATAAAGCAGAATATTAGCTGAAGGATAGAGCTCTCTATAGGTTCTCTAGTAAAATATGCTTCTATTTTATAGAATAAAAAGAAGCACATTGGTAGTGTGATTTATGTGTAGGTAAGACAGCTTCTTAGAATTTAAAAGTAAAATAAAAATAGTTGTTTGGAAGAGAAAATGGTTCTGAGTGTGTGATTCATTCTTTTTTGTATTGGAATTTAAGACGTGGTGCTTGCAGCAGTGAGTTCTTAGCAGAAAAATAAGTCTGGCTTTTAATTTACGTGTGTGTCAGAGACATTAATCAAGTATTTGCATTATAACATTTCAGACAGATAGATATATGTGTGTATATTTTGTACATTTAAATATGCCCTACTTCATTCTCAATTTAGAGATACTCCTCCTCTTACCTACGACTTTGCTGGGCAAGTATTTAATTTTTTCTTATCCTGCTGAACTTTGATGAGCACTAAAGGATCTTTCCAGCCAGTTCTCATGTGTTAAGCTTCAGGGTTGCTCTCTTACCTCACCGGGGCTGTGCAGCCATACCTGCAGGAGGTAAAGGTGATGCCAAGCGAGTTGCAGATGGGCCCAGGACAAGGACTTGACATTTTCCATCTGCCTGTCCTGTTGCCTCACCCAGCTAAGTCCCCCAAACTTGGACAGTGACAGATATTCTGCTTTCCATTAAGTGTGTATCTCTTGTCATGGTTGTTATTAAGTAATGTAGTTCTTCGAAACAGCTTTCTATATTTAGACACCATTTATAAAAAACGTCTTTCTAAAATGTGGCAGCCATCCCAGGCTTGATGGTGAGGGAGTATGGCTTACTATGTCATGAGTCCTTGCATCAGGAAATAAGGTGCTTGCTGACTGGTGGCCTGAATTATAGAAATTTGCTGTACCTTTTCCAAACTTCATTTTCTCTGTGTTAACTGTGGATCACTGTGCATATTCTCACAAAGATAACCTGGAAACACAGGATCTCATTTAGCAGGAAGGCTTGGTGAGTGTGTGTGTGCGTGTGTGTGTGTGTGTGTGTGTGTGTGTGTGTGTAGGGGGGTGATTGTAATGAATTACATTTTCTGATTTATGTAGGGTTAACCATTTTTTTCAGGTTCTAGTGAAATCCATTCTTCAATGTTTCATGGTGCTCCATTGCCTAATAAATATAAAACATTGAGTACAATTGAATTTGAATCCCAATTAGTAAATAAGAATCTAGCAGGACCTGAATACTAGTGGATTTTGTAGGCTGTTAAACAGAAAGCACAGGTGATCAGGCCAAAATAGGATCTGTACTGGAACTTACTTTTCTGAGTCAGCAGTAATAAGACCTCACAGATGGGATGGGACAGACAGGGAGTTTGTTCTGATTTATTAGAAAGATAAAGTGGCCCTAATATTATTGGTGGTGGAGGTGAGATCTCCAAGTAGATGAAGTCAAGTAAAGGAAAAGATAAGGCATGTAAGTTATATCAGTTAGGGTCAGGTTCATCTGAATGTGACACAAGATTCAAAACTATTATGGGTTGAACGAGATAGAATTTCTTTTTCTCTTCTGTAAAATAAATCTGGAAATAGGTAGTCCAGGGCTTATATGTCATGGTGTTAGGGACTCAAGCTCCTTCTATTATACTCTGCCAACTGTAGTTCAGTGCTTCTACCTCATGGTCCAAAATGGCTGCTTGAAATCCAGTCATTACGTCAGTGTTCCAGTCAGTAGGAAAGAAAAGTAACCAAAGAAGAGCTAGTCCCTTTTCAAATAGTAGTTTCCAAAGGATGCACACCATAGTTCTGCTTACATCTCCCGAGTCAGAACTTAGCCATGTAGTCCCACCTAGCTGCAAGGAAGGCTGGGAAAGGTCATGTTTCTTTCAGGGGTCACGTGCTCCTCTAAAGTAATAGGGTTAGATTAAGATGAAAGGAGAGAGTACACACAGGGAAACATCCAGCAGTCTCGGCCATGAAGCTTGGAGAGAAAAGATGATTGTGGTGTCATGGAAACAACTATTTGTAGGATTGCCTCAGTCCCACCATTTTTAAAGCATGGAAGCAGAACTTGAGAGTGTCTAAGATCACTCCTCCCTCAAACATGCTGGCTTCTATCCTCCCAAAAGTGGGTTATCAAAACAAGACTAAAGTGATTCGTGATTTTGGTTATTTGGGGTTTAGGTACATCAAGGACTAACTCTTGTTCAAGTGAGTGCAGTTTGGCCTGTGAGGAGAAAACTTACCCAGCAAATTGAAGCATTTAATAAACCGAGTAAAGTGGTGCAATGAATGAAAGGATTAGTCAGACCTGATATTTCATGGAGAATTAAATGTTGGCAATATCCAGTTCAATGTCTTCTTCAGTTTAGGACTTTGGCTGAAATTAGCATTATAATTTATTATAATAAGAGTCAATTCCACACTCAAGCTTGAAATCCTTCAAGAAGATAAAATTACAAAGAGAGACCCAGATGTGAGGATTGTTTATCTCAATTAAAATTTGAGTGATCTACCAAAGGCCAGGAACTATGTAAGAGACAGAGACTTTACCAGGCTACTGTGGAATTACAGACAAGCACACGGAAGCACGCGGAGGTGTGATCATGCAATGATTAAAACGTGTGCAAAGTAAAGAAGGACATTTGAAGAACTTTTCAACAGTTTTACTTTATACTGGCCCTGCAAAGTATGTAGTAATCCTAGCTAAAATAAAATTAATCAAATCACTTTTTGAAAATAATTTTTTCCTCTTCATTCTTTCATTCATTCTTCCATCCAACATATATCTCATGTACCTAGGATGTGCCAGGCACCTTTACATAGGCACTTAATTCTTATATCTGGGACTTGTTTGTGCTGGTTGTAAAATAATTGCATCTGTTTTTTTTTTTTTTGTAGACTTTAATAACTTATTTTTCTTTTCTTTATTGATATTTGGTATGTTAAAATCAGTATCTCTGTGGCCTCAATTATTTCCTTTTTTGAGTCATCTGTTCTACTCTAAGGATTTGTTTATGTTTGCAAAGAGAAATTGAGAAAGGATGCTTTTATCTGGCAATTTCAAGTCCCAGGATATGTAAGTAATGAAGCCCAAAGTGCTTGTCTGCCTGAATTCTCCAGTCTCTTGTTTCTATTTTGAAGTCCGTTTTGTTTTCTCTTTAGCTTAAATGTTAATGATTTGACAGAAATAAACTAAAATTCAGAAGTTTATATGACACTAAATATTTTAGAATTGGTTTACCTTCACATTTTAATGTATGTATTTGCTTATAAAGCTCCAGTGGTTTGGTCTGTTTCCCATCTGTAATTCTCATATGTCAGTGGAAGGGTTTACTAATCCAAGATATTGGGACCTTTAGTTCTATCTTAAACACCTTTCATTTCCTTAGGAAAAAATTATAGTTCAGGATGAATGATTAGGGTGGAAATAGCATATTGATTCTCTCCTGGAGAAGGTTAAGATGATGAATTATTTGAACTCTTCTGGGAAGATTATCAGTGGGTCAGTACTACAGTCAAAGAAATTATATTGCTCTTCTTACTTTTATTTTGTACCTTAAGTAACCCTGTATTTAAAAAAAACCTCCCCTTGTCTATTTCCTGGAATTAAAATTGCAAAAACATATCTTTGATAAGAATTAACCTTCTAGGCTTAAACTTAGACTTAACCTAGACTTAAATTCAAATTTTAATTGAGATTTTAAAATCTCTCCTCCCTATGTGACTATTTCGATGTTTAGATGGCATTTTCCTGTTCTATTCTATTCAGGGAATACGGACTTCTACACCCTATAGAAGACAAACTGTAAATTGTGACATTGTACTTGCAAGGCAGTCTGATTTCATTTGATTTTATATTAATCAGAAAAAAAAATGCCTGCAAGTTAACAGTTGTTCCTTCCTAGTTCCTCCTTAAATCAGCCTTTCTGATTTAATGAAGAAAATCTGCTTTATTTATCCCAGATGGTTCCATGCTACCTAGAAACACAGTGATATACCTACACCATTTATTTTGCATAATGTGACATATTGCATATTTGGGTGCACTCTTAATGTATTCTGCTTAACTCTGAAATGATCAAGAAACCAATTTCCTGACCACAAAAGAGGAAGGTCCCCTGGCAGTTTGCACATTTCTATTTACTGTTTTACCCTTCAGAACTCCTTCACACTGTTCAAGCCTCAGCGTTTAAAAAGCCAGTGAGCCATCAGAACCAGAAAAAGGAGCCTGCGTGCTCTGTTCATTAGTGTGTGTCATGGTTGTCCATAGTGAAATTATGGAATTTGAAAGTATTTTATGCCACAGGAACAGGGTTGGGTTTGTACTGTTAGAACAAGTGGTATACAAATAAAAGATTAGCCAAACCACGTTCTGTTTTGCATTCTAAAATTACCCTCAGTTTGCCTGATAGGGATGTGTTCTCCATTGATTAGGGGCTTTATGTTTAATTTAGCTTATGGCAGGGGTTGTGGTTTTCTCATAACACCAACATAGTCCATACCATGTGGACAAGAATTCCCCCTCTGCGTAGTATTGTAGCACTTGGGTGGGGATAAATGGAAGGGTTTGTCCCTTTATCTGAGCAGGGCAAATGGTGATTATTTATGGCCAGTATTTCATGAAAAATTAAATTCCTTGAGATTTACATTTTATAAGGATTAACTGTTTGCAGAGTAAATATAAAATGCTTGTGCATGGCCAACATCTTTCCAGTCTAGAAATGGAAACAGTTCACTCTTCCTTCACTGACAACCATTCAGCCTCTTTGTGCCTCAGTTATATTTTCAGCCAATAACACGTTCATAAATCAAATGGATAGTTTGAATCTAAGGGGAATATTTAGCTCTTATACATAACCAGGATCTCAGAATCTTATTTTTGAGGCTCTTAATATACTGTTTAATTCTGATTTTAGAAAATTTGCATGTTTTGTTACAAGCTGAAAGTAATTTAAAACAGAAAAACTGACCCTGAAATCCAATATTATTTGTACATCATAAAATCTAAATTTATTCTTTAAATAATGAAAAATAAAAGAATATGCCTCTTTTGTAATGCAAAGACTAATGGACAATAAAAAATAAATATTTATGGGTGATTATAAAGGAATGAGATTTCATTCTCTTTAATCCCAGGGGAAGGAGATTTGCTGTCCATCCCTTCATAATCACAGTCATTTCCATCTGAAACATTCATAGGCAGTAACAGAGAAAAAAATAACAATACTCCATTGCAGTAGCCATTAGACAACATGTGTTCTCCACTTACACGTGGGCTAAAAAAAATTGCTTTAGTGTGGTAACAAAGAAAGCAGTCTGTGTAGGTATCTGTCATTATTGCTTTGTGCTGACTATCAGTGACTTTGGGAAGCATTGTGGAATTGGAGGTCTGCAGTATTTCCAGCGTTTTGTTAGATTGCTGGACATATTGATCTCACTAATGATTGCTTTTGAGCAAGACAATAGGGTGTTGCTGACAGAAACAGACCTTTGGCCTTACGTGCACATGACCAACAAATGCCTGGAAATATAAGCTGTTATTTAGGGTCTCAACAATAGGTTTCCTTTTTTTTTTTCCTAGAAACTCACAGCAGAGGTTTGCTTATATCCTGTTGTGGCTGCTGAGCATGTATTTAAATAACACATTTTAAATTTATAATTTATTTAAACATTAAAATACAACTATAATAGAGACAGGTTGGCCTTGGAGTGAGCTCAACAGCCATATGTATTTATATGTTCTCTTTACGTATTTTTTGGATTTGAAATTTACAGTCCCAGCTTGGTCATAAAGAGAATTTTCATTTTTTTTCTATAGATAAATTCAACTTGGTCATCAGTCACCATTTCTGTGGGTAAGAGAGAATATGATTTTGCTACTTCAAGGTAGCTCAGTTTCTGCAGGGTTGAAAATGTTGTCTTTTGAGTATATATTCAGTGAGTTCTTTTTTTTTAATTTTATTTCTATGCAGATCTCAAACTCCCTAACTGTACTGTTCTTTCCTGTCAAGTTTTCTCTTCCTTGCTCCCCATTGGCTCTTGGTTAGGAGATAGACTTATGCAGCATCATGATGGAGGGCAAGAGGATCTGGTTCATGTTCTGTCCTCCAGGCCTCACTGCACTGAGAGGTCTCCAGCTTGGTGTTTGGTATCAGCCTTTATTGTCCCAGCACTCCCTACTGTGGTGTCCATCATCTGTTCTCTCGGAGCAGCTGGTACCTGGTGCTGCTCACAGAGCCTGGCCGGGGTCTTCGTCCATCTGGGCTGCTCTAACCTTAGACTGGGTAATTTGTAAACAACAGAAATTTATTTCTCACGGTTCTAAAGGCTGGGAAGCCCAAGATCAAAGGTTCACTCCACTCTCTGCCTCATGCACCTCTGGCCATGTCTTCAGATGGTGGAAGGGGAAAACAAGCTCCCCTCAGGACTCTTTTATAAGATCACTGATCCCATTCATGAGGGCTCCACCCTCATGACTTAATCACTTCCCTACAGGCCACACCTCTTAATACTATAACATTGGGGATTAGGTTTCAACAAATGAATCTGGGGGGCACACCAACATTCAGACCATGGCAGCAGCTCTTCATGAGGGCTTGGCCATCTCCACATCTCTGCCTGCACTGGCCCTGCAGCCTCCCTGCATTCCTCCTCCTCCTCTCTGTGGACATTCACTCCTGAGTTTCTGCTGTGGAATGGTGGCTCTTTAATCTCAACTTTCTTCTGTTGTCTTAGAGAGATTGTGGGGGAGATTTTCAGGTTTCTTCCATGCCAGTACACATGGATGGGGAGAGGGGGGTCATCTCATTCATCTCTCTTTCTAGACTTGCTCAGCCATCATTTTCACTCTCTTGATGGCCACCCATGTTGGTGCAGAGAACAGGTTGGAGGAGGAAATAAGAAATTCACTTTTGCCTAAGATCTTACATTTGGGATATCTAATAAGCATACAGTGGAGTAGGCAGTTGCAGATATAATTCTGGAATTTAGGGAAGAGTTCTGAGTTGGAGATAATAATTTGGAAGTCAGTAGCCTTTAAGTCATACTTAAAGCTATGAGACTAGATAAGATTGCAAAGGAAGTGCATATAGATGAAAATTAAGGAGATAAAATGAGTTCATAGAAAAAAAATGAAAAGTTACTGGACATAATAATAATAATTTAAAGGAAATTATTATAGGCCCTAAGGCTGGGTGGGATATTCAAGTTTTAATCATTTGTGAAAGTAGTAGGGAATAGATCCAAAGGGCAGGCATTTCTCCTTATCCCCAGCCTTTCTTAATTGATCTCAGAGCCCCCCTTTTCACCAAGGTTTGGAATCCTTCACTAGTCTACACAATGCTTTCTCAGTAGGTTGAAACTGGAACATGTAACGAAACTTATATTCCAAACAGATACAGATTTTACGACGAGCAAAGTGGCAATTGGTTCAAATAAACAGGTAATCCTACTTACTTCCTGGGAACATCTTTAAAACACTCAGCTGTGACCCACAGACTGGAATAGGTCTCCTTCAGTCAAAGATTGGATAAGTTTAACCCTTGGTACAGGACTGCCTGTCGCATTGTGGAGAAGCTCCAATATGTGCTCAGATGAGAACCCTGAGCTACACCTTCTATGAAGGAATCTAGAGTCAAGGCAAACCACCACTATTATCTCCCAGGATCCCCCAGATTCCCCTGTACACTCTTGCTTGCTTGCTTTTCCAGGAAGAAATAAGACACAAAATTTTGAATGTGATGACCATGGGTTTTTTAGGATCCAACGGTCTTGGCAGCACATAAAAGGTCAAGTTCTAGAGTTTCATTGTTGTCTGCAGCACCCAGGTGCTTGGCTGTGGTCCTTCATGAGAGTTCTTTCTACTTCCGTGGTTTGCTTAGATGGCCTCATATTGGTAGAATTTACAATGAACTACTGGGCATTTGGCTTATAGGTCTGATCACGTTGAATGCCAAACAACATAAATGCTATGAAATTTAGTTTAAAATTGTTTAATTTGTTTAAAGCATTTGTATTCATGAAACTCAAATTTGTTGGAATTTGTTACTTTGCCAGTTTTTGTTTGGTGATACCCTACTTTCCCAAACGACCACATTGCTTTTTTTTTTTCTCCCCAGATTTAAAGTGAATTGTAATGAATTTTTTAAAAGAATTTTGGAATAACCCTTGAAAATCCTAGGAGATATTCTATGAATTGCAAAACCAGAGTTAGGAATTATGGTCTAAAGCAGAGTTTTTAAACCTTGACCCTTCTGGAGTTTGGGGCCAGATAATTCTTTGCTATCTGGAGCTGTCCTGTGAACTGTAGGATGGTTAGCAACATCCCTGGCCAGTACCCTCAGTGGCACTTCAGCCCAGTTGTGACAGTCAGAAATATCTCCAGACACTGCCAGATGTTGCTTGGGGAAGCAGAATCACTCCCAGTTGAGAATCATAGCCAAAAGGACAGAATGTTTTTTAAAAAGTTTTTTCTCGATTGAAACATATTTAAGACATTCTAATTTATATGTGTAGATTTTAAGTCTCTCCAAAAGCTTATCATTTTTCCTGTCTTTTGTGGGAGTGTTATGGACTTGAGGGTTTAATTGAGCAAATCACACTGGATGTGAAACATGGAGAAAATCTGGTGGTGTTTTAGAAGATTTAGTAAGACTACGTAAATTAAAGTGGAGCACCAGAATTTAAAAATTAGGGCTCAGCCACAGAAGTGGATTTTTGGAGAGTGGTAGTGTAGCAATATGTGAACTCTCCAAGTAGAAGCTGCCCTGACTTCCTACCTACCACTGTTTAATCACAGAAAACTGTGCTATTGATTAAGGATCTTTACTAGGCATTCAGAAATTTCTGTAGAGTACTTTGTGTTCATTATTTTAATAGGCCAGAGCTCAAAATATAAAATAATAGCTGGATATTGATGACCGATTCATGAAGAGACAGTCAAATTAGTGTTAATTCCACTGGAAGGAAAGGTTAAAACCTAAAAGGTTAGAAAAGAAAACACATCTCTGATTATCATCCAAAAAATATCTCTGCATTAACCATATCAGAGGACAGTTTAACCTGAGTTAATATAATATGATCCAAAGTAAATGTATGGAAATGGAAAGAAATGAACACAAATATAAAAGGAGTTAAGATTTGAGTAGATCAGTTTCTCACCTACATTTTTTTTTTTCCCAAAAAAGGTTTTGGGGACAATGCCATTGGAAATACAAAACAGCAACAGTGGTAATAACTATGGAGAGATTCCTCCCTAAAGGAAAGAAAGGGATGGATGACTGAGGAGGCGTTTATACCTCCTGTTCTCAGCAAACTAAATATTAGACAGTATGTTCTCCACAAATGGAATTTTCTAGGGAAAAAGCATAGGAAGTAAATATATTTCTTAAACAATTAAAAACAAACTTTGAAAATTTGGTGATTTTGTTCTTATTTGAAAATCTGAAAATACATTTGATGTGCAACATTATTGTAGTAGGTACGCTGTTGCCTAAAATTGTACCTGTGCTTTGTACCAGCTCATGTATGTTTTCACATTTTCTGGTTTATCTCACTTGGTCTTTAAAAACAGCTAAGCTCTTTCATTTTAAACTATCTGAAGGGTTTTTTTTCCTTAGTTGGAGAGGAAATTTTAGAGATGAGTTATAAATAAATTCTTTAAGAACTAGTAACAGTTGTTGTGTTCTTAGGCACCAATTCTGTGTAGGCATTTCAGGTGGACAAAACTTATCCAAAAATCAGAACATAAACTGTGTTAAATGAAGGGAAAGCTTTCTCACTGCTAAAATTGGTTAACTACTTTGTCTTTGGCTGGTTTCCAAATGAAGATGTTCTTCGAGAAAAGAAAAGTGATTTTTAATGACTTTGAATATTTCTCTGTAAAACCCTCTTCAAAGAGGTTGAATAATTTATGCATCTTTAGTATTGGAGAGGGAAGTTCTTCCTTGAAGTCCAACTTTTCGTAAGCACTTTGTCATGGTTGATTGATCTCTCCACTCAGAACCAGAGACCTCCATGAAGCATGCAATTCAGTGGGTCACGTAACCCCAGTACCTCTAAAGCACACAAATGGATCATGAACACTGACATATACACAATATTAATTTTAATTGCCAAGCACAAGTATCATAAATAAGCAACCCTAAGATAAAGAAAAGTAGAATGTGGGGCAAAGATAGAAGTTATACTTCACTAAAAGCAAATTAATAAGTTGAAAATCTTACACAGGCAAATCTTAAGATGTTAAGGTCATTCAGCTTGGAAAAGTGCATGAACTTTTTCCTGGGAGAATTGGACATTTATGGGCATATGTGGATATCTGTCTATACCGTCAGATAAATCTATAGTATGTGACACAGTGCTTCATTGATTTTCTATTTTCTTGAAGTTAAGGTTTATCCAAACTCATTGTTTTGCTCCAGGTCACAGGTCACTGGCTTATAGGCTTCCCTTGAGTCTGGTGGCCACCTCTGGCCCAGTCAGTTATGAACAGGGAGTCAGAGTTGGTTGCATGATATGGAATTTGGCTCTTGCAAGTGGGACAGCGCCCTTGAGAGGGATGTCCGGGGGAGCCTCTGGCCTCATCAGCACTCTCATGCACCTGTCTTCTGAAGCAAGTATCTTCCACAATTGTCCTCTCTTCAACATAGAAATATTCATAACAGGTTTTTAAAGCCTAACTGAAAAACAACTATATGTTCATTTGATTTTAAGTTATTTCAGAATATCCTGAAAAAAAAATTTATCTTGCCTGTGGTTGAACTGTTTCTATAGCATAGAGTTGGAAGATGTTGAACTAATTTACAATCTTCCAGTTGAAAAACTATGGCAATTCTTCCCCTTTTTTTGCAGTTTCAAAAGGCTTGGAGACCAAGTGTCAGGGAGAGAGCTGGTAATGAGTGATGCTGTGAAACCACAGCTCTATTCTCTCGATGGGCCTGGGGGTCACAGTGCTGCACTGGAACGTCTGTTACCTAGTACTGACTGTGTACCCCCATCAGCCATGGGTGGTGGCAGGTGCCCTGCCAATGTGTCTGTTATCTCCATAGGTGACAAGAGCAAATGATCCTCCTCTGGGACCCACAGAACTGACAGCCTGGCCACAGTGGCATGAAGGCTGGGGTGGGGGCAGCTGCTGCTTGTGTCATCACCCACCAAGGTTCCTGGGGACTCTGAGCCTGCCCATTGTCACACTGGATACCAGCCTGGGTGCAAATAGATTGCAATTGCAGAAAGCTGGTTTCCTGATGCCAGCACTTTGAAGCACTAGTAGGCAAAGCTTTGCCATCTTTAATCACCAGAGAAATGGTTCTGGGGCAAGAGCTCCTCACTTTGCTTGCCTTAGGGTTCGGATTTAGTGGTTTTGAGGAGATTTGTTCAATATGTATGATTAATGGATCAAAACAAACTCTTACTCGGTTACCAGGGCTGATTACTGTAATAATAAATTCATATGAGTGATTTTAATAGGTTTTCTAATAAATGATTTTAAAAGGCATTTTGAAATTTCTGTTATATGTGGAGCTTTTTCATAAATCATTGTAACTTTGTGTGTGTGTGTGTGTGTGTGTGTGTGTGTGTGTGTGTGTGTGTTGTAATGAAGCATTGGGTCGGGACATTTTTAATAAACATTTTTTTCTTGCTGATAGTAGAAAATAACTAACAGATATTCTTGTGGTATGGTTAAATATTCCTAAGAAAGTGCTCTCACATTGTATATGCTTTTATTATACTGCAATGAGTTAAGAAGGATTATCGGGTTGACTCCATTTTTCTCAGCCTCCCTTGGCCCCTGCTTACGTTAGTTAAGGGAACCCCCTCCCCTGGTGGCTACTGTTAGAGATATTTTTCCTAGTCCAAGATCTCTGAAAAAGGTTTAAACGTCTACAGCTTGGAGTGGACTGAGCCTGAGACTAAGTTCTAAGACAAAAATCTTGGAGTCATCCTTATCTCTCTTTCTCACACCCAGTGTCCAATCCATGAGGACATGTTGACACTAACTTCAAAATACAGCCAAAACGTGCTGTTCAGCACCCGTTCTGCTTAGGCTTCTTTATTTTCATCTATACAGTCGCCACTGATGACTGGTGCTTGCAAGGGACTGTCTGTAAAATATGCTTAATGTCTAAGGCATTCGTAACTGCATGTGTAACTATGTTGCATTACTCATCCTTAAGTCCTCCAGACCATCCCTGGCAAAATTAGTCATTCCTTCTCTGTGTCACCTTCATACTTTGTACATACATCCCTGTTATTCATTCAGCAAATATTTTCTGAGAACCTACTATGTGCTAGGTTCTTAGCTAGATTCTTAGATACATCAGAGAGAAAAGAGGAAAATAGTTTGCCTTTGTCAAATTTACTTTTTAGCAGAAGACAACAAATAGTAATAAATATAATAAATAAGTCCATGCTAGTGGGTGATAAGTATGAAGGAAAAAACCTGAGAGTATGAGTTCAGGAATACCAGAATAAGTTGGAAATTTAAATTGGGTGAGAAGGTTGAATTAAGTGAATATATGGAAAAGGTAAAGGAATTAACTAACAGACATCTGGGAACAACCACTGTGTGGGTCCCTAAGGTAGGAACAGACTTAGTGAGTTCCAAGAGTAGGATCAAGGCCAGAGCAGCTGAAGGGGAGGGAGCAGGGGGGAATGTAGCAGGAGATGAGCTGGCAGATGACGAAGGGGAACAGTCTAGGATCTGAGAGCCACGGAAGGCACTTTAGCCTTACTCTGTGCAAGATGGAAAGCCAGTGGAAAGTTTTGAGCAGAGTATGACAGAAGCAGCATTGTGTGTTAATCACATCCATCTGGGTGTTGTCTTCTGTAGGTTTATTGCAATAATACAGGCAATATGTGAGGATGTGTTGTACAAGGGAAGGTGCAGAGCAGGTGCTAAGGAACAGCCAAGTTCTGGCTACAGTTTGAAGTCAGTGCCAACCGGGCGTCCTGATTGGATGCTGGGGTGTGTGAGAGAGGGAGAGTCAAGGAAGTCAAGGATGATTACCAGGGTCTTGATCTGAACACCTGGAAGGATGGAGTTGTCATCAACGGAGATGAAGAAAACAGCAGGGGAAACAGGAGACACATTTAGGGGTAGGGTCAGAAATCAGAAGTTCTGTTTCGGACCTGGCTAATTGGAATTATCTATTAGATTTCCAGATGGGAATATTATTAAGTAAGGAATCTGGAGTTCAGAGGAGAAAGTTGGGGCTAGAGATATAAAATGGAGAGCTGTGAGCAAATGAATGGAATTTAACACTGTGAGACTGGAAAGATCACCAAGAGAATGAGGATAGGAAAAGAGGATGTTCAAGGGATGAGTCTTGGGGACACTCTAATGTGAAGAGGTGAGGAGAAAGAGGAAGAACCAGCAAAGGACACCAAGAAGGAACACACAGTGAAGTTGGAGGGAAACTAGAAGAGTGTAGTGTCCTGGAAGCTAAATGAAAAAAGTTATTTTAAAAATGATCAGTTGGATCAAATAAGGCTAATAGACTGACCTTAAAAATAATGTTATTTAAGTATTCTGCATCCTTACTTTTTTCATATTATCTTCTAATTTTACTACAAAAAGAATTTTCCAGGTCTGTATAGTGGAAGATAGTATCTTTTACTACTCTTTCTTCCGCAATAGTTTGTTATAAAAATGTTTAAACATAAAAAGTTAAAACAACTGTACAGTTTTTTTCTATTTACTTACCATCTAAGTTCAATAATTAACATTGTTCCTTATTTGCTTTATAAGCCATCAAGCCATGTTATTTTTTCACATTTCAAAGTAAGTTGCAGGCTTTACCCCTAAAAACTTCAGTATGTGTCATGCATATCATTATCTACAATTCAATATTTGTTCACTGTTTTTTTTTTTTTTAGGTAAAATTTACTGGTGGCGAAAGGTAAAAATCTCAAGTATGCCATTCAGCTACCTTTGACAAATGCATGTAACATATAACCCAACTCCGTTAATAAATAAAACATTATTGTTCCCTCCCCCTCCCCCAGATGCCTCTCTTATTCCCCTACTTTCCAAAGCCAGTCACTGTTCCACTGTCCTGATGTTTTTCACCAGAAATTAGTATAGCTTGTTCTTAAACATCATGCTCCTGGAAATCTGAAAGGCCATGCTCATGCCTAGAGCCGTGTGCATTCCCAGGGCTATGTTCATGTTCATGGAAGACCTGAGAAAGCCCCAAGCTCTCATTCTGCCCAAACTTTAAGCATTGGGAAAGCAGGATGCGAAGGCTAATGTGGAGTTGTAAACTTCTTGGCTGAGTGTTGAAGGCATATACTAACCACACGCACAGCCACTCAGCAGACTGGGAGATGTATTAGTTCCAGGTATTTAAGGCAATCTCTGTCCAATCATTAGCTGTCCTCTAAGCTAATTGGGCATAGATATTAGTGGCACACATGACAAAAAAATATAGACTTTACAGAGTTAGCTTAGAAAAGTCACTGAACAGACAACAAACAGCAACAACAAACCCTGGGGAATGAGAAAAATCTGATTTTCAAAATGCCAAATCATATCATTTAAAATGTCCAGTATTTTAACAGATAATTGATGAGATATATAAAAAATAAAAGTGTGGGCAAAGAAACATGGTGACAATAGGGAGACAGTCAATAAAAACTTCCTTGAGGAAGTCCATACTACTTGGACAAACAAAACAATGGCTTTAAAGCAGAAGTTTTAAATATGTTCAGATAACTTAAAGAAATCCTGTATAGGAAAGGAAAAGTATCAGAACAATGCCCCACCAAATATAAAATATCAAAAAAGATTTAAAAGTTTTTTTTTCTAAAAAAGGAATAGAAATTCTGGAGTTGAAAAGTACAGTTACTGAAATAAATTTACTAGAGGAGCTCAACAGCAGATTTGAGCAAGCAGAAGAATCACCTAAATTGAAGATAGATCAATTGAGATTATTCAGTTGAAGGAACACAAAGAAGAACGAAAAAAGATGAACAGAGCCTCAGAGGTCTGTGAGACACCGTCAAGCATACCAACATATGCATAATGGGAATCCCACAAGGGAAGGAGAAAAAGAAAGAAACAAAAAGAATTCTTGAAGAAATAAGGGTGAAAAACTTCCCAACTTTGGTAAAAAGCATTAATCTACACATGGAAGAAGCTCAGCAAACTCCACATAGGATTAAACTCAAAGAGAATCATCTTAGACACATTATAATTAAACCATGAAGATCCAAATACAAGGAGAGAATATTGAAAAGAGAAGCAATTCATCACAAATGCAAGGGATCCTCAGTAATATTAACAGCTCATTTCCGCCCCCCCCAAAAAAATCATGAAGGACAGAAGGGAGTGGGATGACATATTCATATTCAAAGTGCTCAAAGAAAAGCCTATCATTCAAGAATTCTATATCCAGCAAATCCATCCTTTAATACTGAAGGATAAATTAAGTATTTTCACATTAACAAAAAGTAAATCTGTCTCTATCAGATATTTCTTACAAGAAATATTAAAAAGAATCCTTTTTTAAAATGACAAGGTATTAATACATTAAACTAGAAGATATCTAACACAAAGCAGTTTGTGTTCAATAAAATAGAAGGCTGGGCATGGTGGCTCATATCTGTAATCCCAGCACTTTGGGAGGCTGAGGCAAGAGGATCACTTGAGCACAGGAATTTGCGACCAGCCAGGGAAACATAAAAAGACCTCATCTCTACTAAAAGTTAAAAAAAATTTAGCCTGGCACAGTGGCACATGCATGTAGTCCCAGCTACTTAGGAGGCTGAGGTGGAAAGATTGCTTGAGTCAGGGAGATAAAGGCTGCAGTTGGCTACTATCACACCACTGCACTCCAGCCTGGGCAACTGAGTGAGACCCTATTTCTAAAAGAAAATTTTTTTAAATGTTACAGATAGGACAACAAAATGGCAAACATAAATAATCTTATCAATAATTATATTAAATGTAAATGAATTAAACAGTCCGTTTAAAAAAGAATTAGGCCGGGCACAGTAGCTCACAACTGTAATCCCAGCACTTTGGGAGGCCAAGACAAGCAGATCACAAGTTCAGGAGTTCGAGACCAGCCTGGCCAATATGGTGAAACTCCGTCTCTTCTGAAAATACAAAAATTAGCTAGGTATGATGGCAGGCACCTGTAGTCCCAGCTACTTGGGAGGCATGAGAATCACTTGAACCTGGGAGGCAGAGGTTGCAGTGAGCTGAGATTGTGCCACTGCACTCCAGCCTGGGCAGCAGAGTGAGACTCCATCTCAAAAAAAAAAAAAAAAAACACTTTAGATCCAATTTGGACACAAATAGGTAAAAGTAAAAAATAGGAAAAATAATGCAAAAAACACGGGAAAAATGCAAACAGTATCCAAAAAATAAAGGGGTCATATTAATGTCAGATAAAATAGATTTGAAGACAATTGTTATTAGAGACAAAGAAGGATAAAATAATAAAAGGCCACTCTTTCAAGAATATACGACAATTATGAACATTAATGCACCTAACAACTAAACCCTAAAATACATGAAGCAAAAGTTGACATAATTGAACGAGGAAATAGATAATCCAACAATAGTAGTTGAAGACTTCAGTACTCCACTTTCAATAATAAAGCACCTAGAAAGAAGACCAACAAGGAGGTAGAAAACCTTAACAACACTATAAATCAGCTAGACTTAATAGATATCCACAGAACATTATACTAAACAGCAACAGAACACACATTATTCTCAAGTGCATGTGGAATATTCTTTAGGACAGACTAACATGTTAGATCATAAAGCATTTACAATTCAAAAAAATTTTTTTAATTTCTTTTGGAAACAAGGTCTTGCTCAGTTGCCCAGTCTGGAGTGCAGTGGTGTGATAACAGCTCACTGCACCCTTTATCTTCCAGCCTCAGTGAATTTAAGAAGATTAAAATTTGGCAAAGTATATTAGTCAATGATAGTGGAATAAAATTAGGAATCAATAAGTGAAATTTGTGAAATTTACAAAGATATAGAAATTTAACATATTTTTTAAAATTTATTTTTATATATTTTATTGCATTTTAGGTTCTGGTGTACATGTAAAGAACATGCAGGATTGTTGCATAGGTACACACATGGCAGTGTGGTTTGCTGCCTCTATCCCCATCACCTACATCTGGCATTTCTCCCCATGTTGTCCCCTCCCCCAACTCCTTACCCCCCCCACTGTCCCTCCCTTAGTTCCCCGCAACAGACCTCAGTATGTGATGATCCCCTCCCTTCGTCCATGTGTTCTCATTGTTCAACACTCGCCTATGAGTGAGAACATGTGGTGTTTGATTTTCTGTTCTTGTGTCAGTTTGCTGAGAATGATGATTTCTAGATTCATTCATGTCCCTACAAAGGACACGAACTCATCATTTTTTATGGCTGCACAGTATTCCATGGTGTATATGTACCACATTTTTCCTGTCCAGTCTATCATCGATGGGCATTTGGGTTGGTTCCAAGTCTTTGCTATTGTAAACAGTGCTGCAATGAACATACATGTGCATGTATCCTTATAATAGAGCAATTTATAATCCTTTGGATGTATACCCAGTAATGGAATTGCTGGGTCAAATGGAATTTCTATTTTTAGGTCCTTGAGGAATTGCCACACTGTCTTCCACAATGGTTAAACTAATTTACACTCTCACCAACAGTGTAAAAAGTGTTCCTATTTCTCCACATCCTCTCCAGCATCTGTTGTCTCCAGATTTTTTAATGATCACCATTCTAACTGGCGTGAGGTGGTATCTCAATGTAGTTTTGATTTACATTTCTCTAATGACCAGTGATGATGAGCATTTTTTCATATCTTTGTTGGCCTCATATATGTCTTCTTTTGAAAAGCTTCTACACAGCAAAAGAAACAATCATTAGAGTGAACTGGCAACCAACAGAATGGGAAAAAAAATTTGCAATCTACCCATCTGACAAAGGACTTAAATCCAAAATCTACAAAGAACTAAAACAGATTCACAAGAAAAAACAAACCCATTCAAAAGTCAGCAAGGGATATGAACAGAAATTTAACACATTTCTAAATAACCATTGGGTCAAAGAAGAAATCACAAGGGAAAAATTAGAAAATATTTTAAGACAAATGAAAAGACAACATACTAAAACTTATACAGCTAAAGCAGTGCTTAGAGAGATATACGTGTGAATGCAAATATTAAAATATAAAAAAAGATTTCAAATCAGTAACTTTTCACACTTAGAAATCAGAAAAAATTGCAAACAAAATCCAAACCAAGTAGTAGGAAGGAAACAAGATTAGAGAGAAAGTAAATGAAATAGAGAATAGAAAAACGTTATAGAAAATAAACAAAACAAAAACAAAAAAAAAAAAGAAAATAAACAAAACCAAAAACTAGTTCTTAGCAAATATCAACAAAATTGATAAACTATTAACTGACAGACCAAGGGAAGTTAAAGAGAAGACTCAAATGACTAAAATCAGGTATGAAAGAGGGGCATTACTACTGACCTTAGATATATAAGAAGAGTTATAAAGGAATACTTTGATCAATTGTATACAAAGAAATTAGATAAATGGACAAATTGCTAGAAAGAAAACTGTTTTGAGCATTAAATGAGATGTTTGTAAAGCTAGTATTGTAGGTATTGATCCATAGTTTGTGATTTATTTCATTTCTGTACATGTATGGAAGATGGCAAAAGACTTTGCATTCCAGAATGACACTTTATTTTTGTCATTCTCTTATCACTGGATTTGTCCTTTTTCCTGCCACGAGTTCAAAATTCTTTCTGATTAACAGACTCCGTAGGGTGACTTTAGCCACGCCTGCTTATCCAACCTGATGTCCCTCATTGCCTCAGAACACACACCCAGTACAGAGGTCCGGACAGCTCTCCTCACTGCCCCATCAACATTCCGTGTTGATTTCTTGGTCCTCTGTCTTCATTCATAATGTTTCCCTTACCCAGACCTCTCCTGTCTGTTCCCAAAGTACATTTGCTTTGTTTCAACAATGAAGCAACATGGAAAGTTGTTGAAGGTAGAGATCACTTCCACATTTCCCCATGGAAGCCACCAGGACGTTGGCTGCTAGCCTGACTGCTCGTCATCTTTAGAATTTTCAAAAATTATATATTATTGATTTTTACCTCCCAGGAATACAGATCTGGTACGGCTGTTAGGGACAAGAATCTGTAATTTTATCAAACATCTTGATAACCCAGGTGTAGCTTCTGCAGGACTGAATTAATGTTGAGGCAACAAGGAGGAATGGAATAAACACTAAGAGGTGGTCACCTCTTCAGACATGGGAACTGAGGTTTATAGAAATGAAGTGATTCTGTGGCAAAAGAATAGGAAATTACAAGCAGGTCTGTGGGTGAAATGATATAAATTATATTACTTGAGAAGATACACATCTTGGAGCTTATTTGGCCTGGTAGGCATGTTATATGAATGAGCCGGAAATGGTCTCTGTGTATCAATCCCTAAATTGTTTATTTCTTACATAGCAAACTGAGATCCATTAGCTTAAAGCCTGCCAGCACTAGACTCAAATGTTTGCACATCCAAATCATTTTAAACATAGTTCAAATAAGCAGTTTTAGCCATTTTGAACCGACCTGCTTTGCATACCCCCAAAACTCTATCTGACATCTATAATCATACATAAGGTAAGCCCCAGGCTTAAAAGACCCTCAGGCCACTGATGTGCTTCAGGGATCTCTGACCAGAGACTCCCTGCTTTGCTGGTGTCACTGACACCACATAGAAACATACACATATAAGCTTCCTCTCCTGGGCCTTCTTTCCCAGGAGTTCTCTTGCCTACCTCCCCCTCCCCTTCTGAGTAGCCACCCCCTCTGCAGTAGCCTCTGGTCAGTCACATGCAGTGAGGGACTCCCCCCTGCACAAAAACCAGTCAAAAAGCCTTATCTAGTACAGCCTTGTGTGTGTTGCTGCCATTTCGTGGTCATATATTTTTTCCTTGATCAATCCCTAAATTCTTCAAATCTCCTACGTAGTACCATAGGGATAGACGAACAACATGTAGCGTCTGAAAGTCAGAAACAATGAGAATGGAAGCACCAGCGGCTGGGATAAGAAGTAGTCAGCCATGACCCTGGGGGAAGCACCTCTGTGCTCAGCAGGGCGGAGCTCAGGAATTGGGGTGGGGCAGAGTTCCTAGAATCACCAGAGACCCTCACAGAACCCCAGGCTGCTAGTCTGTTTTGTAAAATATATGTTGATCTCATCCCTAGAAGGTGTGGCACACAGGAGGAGAGGAAAGAGAATATTCAGGACTTTTACAAACATTAGGTTCAGGAATTCATACTTAGAAGCTTTTGGAAAGTATCTACAGAGGTTAGAAAACCAAAATTAATTTTTGTTGTGGACATCCTTTTTGTTCCTAAGGAAGAGACAGTTATAATGTTTAATATTTATCTTACGCCATGGAGTGATATGCTCCTATGTGTCAAAGTCTCATAACAGCTCTTTGTGCTATCCTCACAGTATTAGGGCCGTAAAGCTATCTTTGTTTTAGTTAAACTGTTAAAACTGGTAATATACGCCTAGTATAAAAATAATGTTCTCTAGCTCAGGCAAAGGGACAGTAAAAAAAAAAAGAAATTAACCAGCAAAAAAGACACTTTCACTTCTAATTATGCAACTTGCCCATGTACGTGACTAATCTCTTGTCTCTTTTATACTGTTCCACCATTTTTTTGTTTGTTTTATTTTATTTACTTAAAATATAATTTATTGCCCATTGAATTAAACTTAGGAAGCTCCATCTCACAGCTGAGGGGGGACTTTAAGAAGTTATTCTTATGGCCTGAAAGTTTCTTCTTTTTTTTTTTTTATCTTTTTTTTTTTTTTATTGCATTTTAGGTTTGGGGATACATGTGAAGAACATGGAATATTGTTGCATAGGTACACACATGGCAGTGTGATTTGCTGCCTTCCTCCCCCATCACCTATATCTGGCATTTCTCCCCATGCTATCCCTCCCCAACTCCCCCACCCCCCCACTATCCCTTCCCCTTTTCCCCCCAACAGACCCCAGTGTGTGATACTCCCCCTCCCTGTGTCCATGTGTTCGCATTGTTCAACACCCACCTATGAGTGAGAACATGCGGTGTTTGATTTTCTGTTCTTGTGTCAGTTTGCTGAGAATGATGGTTTCCAGGTTCATCCATGTCCCTACAAAGGACACGAACTCATCATTTTTGATGGCTGCATAATATTCCATGGTGTATATGTGCCACATTTTCCCTGTCCAGTCTTTCATGATAAACCTTTGGAAGGTCCACCTGTTTTGTTTTTCTTCACTGTTATGGACTGAATATTTGTCCTTCCACCCCCAAATGTACACACTGAAGCACTAACTCCCATAGGATATTATTTGGAGGTAGGGCCTTTGGGAAATAATTAGTTTAAATTAGGAGGTCATGAGGGTAGAGCTCCCACAGTGGGATTAGTGTCCTTGGGAGAAGAAGTGATAATAGAGTGCTCTTCCCCTTCAGCCGTATGAGGACATAGTGAGAAGGTGGCTAGGCTGTCTGCCAGCAAGAGGGCCCTCACCAGAACCCGAATCTGCCAGCACCTTGATCTTGGACTTCCCAGCCTTCAGAACTGTGAGAAAGGAATGTCTGTTGTTTAAACCACCAGTCTGTGGTATTTTGTTATAGCAGCCTAAGCAGACCGAGATATGCATGTACTCTAGTAACAATAAAAATAACATAACTAATACCTAACACTTACATGGCACTCGGAATACTAACAGCTTTTCACGTATTAACTCAATCCTTGAGTTAAGCACTGTTTTAACCCTATGATTCAGATGGGAAACTGAGGTTAAGAAAGCTTAAGACACCTGTCCATATTTATAAGGCTGGCAAGTGGTAGAGCTGGGATGCACACCCAGGTCGCCTGGCTCTGGAACTGGTGGCCCATGTGCTTAGCCACCTCTTTTTGTTTGTTTTACTTTATTTACTTAAAATATAATTTATTTCCCATTGAATTAAACTAGGAAGCTCCGTCTCACAGCTGAGCAATGGAGATAGTTGGAAACCTTGCCTGCCTCCAGATTGGTTTGGCCTCATGTGGCCTTGGCAGTGATGCCCAGGGGAGCTCAGGGGCCTGTGGTGGTAGGCACAGGTGAGTTCAGGGAGCAACACTGTGTTGGGTGTGGTGCGCTGACTGAACTGCGTAGAGAGAAGTACTCAGCATTTTTCCTAATCATTGCATTGTAATTCTCAAGCTGCACTATTCCATGTGTGTAACTTCGTCTCTTTCAGTACTTTCCTGGCAGGATGGTGGTATCTGACCCTCTGTCAACAGAGGGCTGCTTCTAGGTCTACTAGACTGTGAACCTCGGTCACCAGTTGGCCCTGGGACAATCACTGTGACCTACATTACCATAGTAGTGAACTTGGACAACTACGTGTTTTTTCCTTTCAACCCAAACAAATGATTTACACTGAGAACATGCCATATGCTTGGCTTGCCAACATAGGCATGCTCATTTTAAGAGAGCCTTTTTTTTGAACCCTGTGCAGAGAAGAGAGCAGCATCATTACCTTGCAGCTGCCACACAGCTGTATGGGGGAAGCCCAGGAGGTTTTGGCCATGGCATTATCAGATATACCTCTCAGGTCCCATTCTCCAGAGTCTCATATCACTTCATCTTGCCCAAGTTGTATTCATTTTCAGTCATGCTGTCCTTGGAGATTCAGAAATCCAGTTTGAGTTTGAGGCTGTCTTTTTAGACAATTGCAAGGAATGGAAATGGGAAAATGTCAGAATCTCAGTCTCTTGGTGGCTTCAACATCCCATCACTGGCACTAGAATTTCTAAGATACCATTGTTTGTACATAATTGGTTCACAGGGAAACTGATACAGGAGGAGCATTACAGCTGTAAAAACAATGACGAGAATCAGTTGTGCAGTCAGACGTGTAATAATGAAAGCGGACCTCAGAGCTTGTCTCCCTTGGCTCCACGTAACTGGGATGCTGACATCCTGGCAGCTGGGTGTGTGCCTGTGTGCTCTGTGCTCTTGGAGTTCTTTTGCCATGTTTGTGAAGGAGAGACACTGAAATGCAAAGATGGGCTGGGGAACATGGGAGACTGTGTCCAACAGACCATCTGGGGCCGTATCAAACCCACACTGAATTTCCCCCGGCCTCCTGCCAGATGCTGACCCCTGGAGATCTTGGGTGTGAAACAACCTGTCAGCCCACTGTTCCCTGGCTCATGACAGCTTTCATAATCAGACCCGAGAAAAAACATAAATAACTCAGAGCATATTCTCCCCAAGTGTCTCTCCCACTATTTTGAATGGCTAAGATTATGTAGTAGTTGGTAATGACTGTGAAATTGCACAATCATCAATTTCTGTACCTTCTTCTTTACCACAGTAAAGTGTCCATTTACTGTGTAAAATCCGACTTTGTACAGCACCTGTGAAAGGACATTTGTCAGTGATGTGGTGGCTACAATGCAGTGAGTTATTTCCCAAGTGGTAAATAAACCTCGGAAGAGAGGAACAGTATAGAAGTCCGTAAGGATGTCGTAAATCTCAAAATTTGCTTTGTGCTGAAATATTTTATTACAGCATTGATGGTACATGGGCAAAAATTATTGAGTAGTAAATCATTAAAATTAAGTAATTTCAGTTTGTGTGTCTGCTGTTCAACTTCGTCTAGCTTAAATATTTTGGTTACGTTTTCTGAGATATTTTTGCTTAGAATTTAGAGAGGACATGTTTTGGAAAAGGTGTGAGTTACTAATTATACAGAATACTAGGTGCATGACTCTGTTCAAAGCATGAAATATCTTTGTTCACCAGATATTCTCAATCCTATGCAGAAGCTAAAATAAGTTGATCTCATAGAAGTAAAAAGTAGAACAGAAGATACTAGAGGCTGAGAAGAGTTGGGGAAAGAGAAGGATATGGAGAGATTTATTAAAGGATACAAAATTATAGCTAGAGAGAGGAATAAGTTCTAGAGTTCTATAGCACTAAACAATTAGTATAGCTAACAATAATATACAGTTTCAGATAGCTAGGAGGATAGTCAATTTCCCAACACAAAGAAATGATAAATGTTTGAGATGATATATATGCTAATTATGCTAATGTGATTACTATGTATGTATTGAAACACCAATATGTACCCCCCACAAATATGTCGTTATTATGTGTCAATTAAAAAATATTGTTTAAAGTTAAAAAAAACTAATGATTTGACTAAAAAAGAAATCGGTTTGTTAAAAATGCTATCTGGGCTACTTTTCTCATAATCCACTTGAAATTTCAGTAGTTTATTTTTAAACCCAAACTGGTGCATCATCTCTGCTAGGCCATTGTCAGGTTGCCTGCGTTATACCTGGGAACAGCACTTTATGGTTTAAGTTTGTTAATTTAGGTCCAGAGTGGATGAAAAGCAGGCATGGTAATTTATAAGAGAATGACAGTTGGATACCTAGGGGGTTAGTGGGGGGTTGAGGGGGAGGATTCCAAATAATGTATTTTGTATTTTCATCCAAATTAAACTCTGGGGAGACTGAGCCAATATCATACATTTACATTTTAGGTCAATGAACAGAATCTTGAAAAGGGATCACTTCCAGCCTTTAACTGCAGAAATCCTGTTAATACATACCCTGATGTTCTCTCTGTGGTCACTACACAGTGCAGGAGCTGGTGGGAGAGTGACCTCCCATTTTCTGACTACTTCTTGTTTTCTTAACACAGTGAGATTAGAGTGCTGAACCAGTTAAAGAGGACTCTAAAGTGGGAAAGCAGTAGTAAATATAGAACCCACTGTGCAGCTCTGTGAAGTGCCTGTGGGCCAGGCATTGCAATAAGTCTTAAGGGCTACAAGAGCCAGTACATCACAGTCCTGCTGGCTCATGTTGAAAGATGCACAGAGTGTCAAACATCAAAAGAAAGGAAAGGCAGAGGCCCCGTGAGGGCCAAAGGAAGGGCACCCCGCCCAGCCTGGGCCAGTCAGGGAGCCATCCTGGTGAAGGTGAGGCCGGGGTTGTTAGAAGAGTGTTCGTGAGGGGAAACAATCTCAGCAGAAACACAGAAGCAAAACCAGTGTGATGTGTGCAAGAAACAAAAAGAAACTGGTATTTTTGGGAGCAGTAAATGATGGGGGAAACTGGAAAATGGAGCTCTATCCAGCCTCATGAATTTCTGGGCTTCATCACAGAAAGCCTGTGTGCCTGCTGTGGAGCCTGAAGCAGGGACTTTGAAGGATGACTGATGCGATCAGGTTTATGTTTTAAAGAGATCACTCTGGCAACAGCGGGGAGGATGGATTTGAGAGGTGCAAGCCCAGAATCACAGAGGCTGTCAGAAAAACCACATCGCAATGACACAGGGCTAAACTACTGCAGATCCTACAGGTCCAGAAAGATGTACAGACTTACATTTTATTAGTTTCTTTAATCTCAGATTTTTAAAAATATGAACCATTTTTCCTCAATTTTTTTTACTGTGGTAAAATACATATAACAACAAATTTACTATCTTAACCATTTTTAAGTGTTCGGTAGCTTTAAATGCATTCATAATGTTGTACAGCCATCACTATCAACCACCTCCAGAACTCTTTTCATCTTGCAGAACTGAAACCTTTTACCCATTAAACACTAACACTCCATTGTCCTCTCCTTCGCTCCCTGGCAACCACTATGCTACATTGTCTTCATGATTTTGACTTCTCATAGAGTGGAACATACATAATTTGTTTCTTGCATGTCTGGCTTATTTCATTTAGCATGATGTCTCTAAGGTTTATCCATACTACGCGTATGCCAGAATTTCTGTCCATTTGAAGATTGAATCATATTCAAACGTATGTATATACCACATTTTGCTTATCCATTCATCAGTGGACACTTGAGTTGCTTCCACCTCTTGGCTATTTCGCATAAGGCTGCTATGAACATGAATCTACAAATATCTGCTCCAGTTCCAGCTTGTATTAATAGTTATATTATTACAAGTTATATTATTACAAGTTATATTATAACAATAGTTGTATATACCCAGAAGTAGGATTACTGAATTATATGATAGTTCTGTTTTTAATTTTTTGAGCAATCAACATACAATTTTCTACAGTGGCTGTACAATTTTTTAGTATACTTTAAGTTCTGGGATACATGTGCAGAACATGGAAGTTTGTTACATGGGTATACATGTGCCATGGCCCATCAACCCATCATCTAGGTTTTGAGCCCTGTGTGCATTAGGTATTTGTCCTAATGCTATCCCTCCCCTGGCCTCCCATCCCCCAACAGGCCCAAGTGTGTGGTGTTCCCCTCCCTGTGTCATGTGTTCTTGTTATTCAACTCCCACTTATGAGTGAGAATATGTGGTTTTGGTTTTCTGTTCCTATGTTAGTTTGCTGAGAATGATGGTTTCCAGTTTTATCCATGTCCCGGCAAAGGACATGAACTCATTCTTTTTATGGCTGCATAGTATTCCATAGCGTATAAGTGCCATATTTTCTTTATCCAGTCTATCATTGATGGGTATTTGGGTTGTCCAAACCTTTGCTGTTGTAAACAGTGCTGAATAAACATCCATGTGCATATGTCTTTGTAGTAGAATGATTTATAATCTTTTGGGTATATACCCAGTAAGGGACTTGCTAGGTCTAATGGTATTTCCTGGTTCTAGATGCTTGAGGAATCACCACAGTGTCTTCCACAGTTGTTGAACTAATTGACACTCCCCACCAACAGTGTGAAAACGTTCCTATTTCTCTACATCCTCTCCAGCATCTGTTGTTTCCTGACTTTTTAATGATTGCCATTCTAGCTGGCATGAGATGGTATCTCATTGTGGTTTGATTTGCATTTCTCTAATGACCAGTGATGATGAGCTTTTTTTTGTATGTTTGTTGGCCGCATAAATGTCTTCTTTTGAGACGTTTTGGACACTTTTTGATGGGGTTGTTTGTTTTCTTCTTGTAAATTTGTTTAAGTTTCTTGTAGATTCTGGATATTGAACTTCTGTCAGATGGAGAGATTGCAAAAATTTTCTCCCATTCTGTAGGTTGCCTCTTCACTCTGATGTTAGTTTCTTTTGCTGTACAAAAACTCTTTAGTCTAATTAGATCAATTTGTCAATTTTGGCTTTTGTTGCATATGCTTTTGGTGTTTTAGTCATGAAGTCTTTGCCCATTCCTATGTCCTGAATGGGATGTTTGTAATTTTTGCACATTGATTTTGCATCCTGAGACTTTGCTGAAGTTGCTTATCAGCTTAAGGAGATTTTGGGCTGAGATGATGGGGTTTTCTAAATATACAATCATGTCATCTGCAAACAGAGACAATTTGACTCCCCTATTCCTATTTGAATACAATTAATTTCTTTCCCTTGCCTGATTGCCCTGGCCAGAACTTCCAATACTATGTTGAATAGGAGTGGTGAGAGAAGGCATCCTTGTCTTGTGCTAGTGTTCAAAGGGAATGCTTCCAGCTTTTGCCCATTTAGTATGATATTGGCTGTGGGTTTGTCATAAATAGCTCTTATTATTTTGAGATACAATCCATCAATATCTAGTTTATTGAGAGTTTTTAGCATGAAGTGATGTTGAATTTTATTGAAGGCCTTTTCTGCATCTGTTGAGATTACTATGTGGTTTTGGTCATCGGTTCCGTTTATGTGATGGATTACATTTATTGATTTACATATGTTGAACCAGCCTTGTATCCCAGGGATGAAGCTGACTTGATCATGGTGGATAA
Source organism: Ateles fusciceps (assembly GCA_036589455.1). NCBI lineage: Eukaryota > Metazoa > Chordata > Mammalia > Primates > Atelidae > Ateles > Ateles fusciceps. The sequence continues at coordinate 1,184,921 of JAZHEH010002853.1, read as the reverse complement.
GCTTTTTGACGTGCTGCTGGATTCAGTTTGGCAGTATTTTAGTAAGCATTTTTCTCATCGATATTCATCAGGGATATTGGCCTGAAATTTTCTTTTTTTGTTGTGTCTCTTCCAGATTTTGGTATCAGGATGATGCTGGCCTCATAAAATGAGTTGAGGAGGAGTCCCTCTTTTTCTATTGTTTGGAATAGTTTGAGAAGGAATGGTACCAGCTCCTCTTTGTAGCCCTGGTAGAATTTGGCTGTGAATCTGTCTGGTTCTGGGCTTTATTGGTTGGTAGGCTATTAATTACTGCCTCAATTTCAGAAGTTGCTACTGCTCTATTCAGGGAATTGACTTCTTCCTGGTTTAGTCTTGGGAGGGTGTATGTGTCCAGGAATTTATCCATTTCTTCTAGATTTTCTAGTATATTTGCATAGAGGTGTTTATAGTATTCTCTGATGGTAGTTTGTATTTCCATGGAGTCAGTCGTGATACTCCTTTTATCATTTTTATTGTGTCTGTTTAATTCTTACTCTTTTCTTTTTTATTAGTCTAGCTAGTGGTCTATCTATTTTGTTAATCTTTTCAAAAAACCAGCTCCTGGATTGATTGATTGATTGATTGATTGATTGAGATGGAGTCTACCTCTGTTACCCAGTGCAGTGGCATTATTTCAGCTCACTGCAACCTCTGCCTCCCGGGTTCAAGTGATTCTCCTGCCTCAGCCTCCCGAGTAGCTGGGACTACAGGCACAAGCAACCATGCCCAGATAATTTTTGTACTTTTAGTAGACACAAGGTTTCACTGTGTTGGCCAGACTGGTCTCTAACTCCTCACCTTATGATCTGCCCACCTTGGCCTCCGAAAATGCTGGGATTCCAAGCATGAGGCACTGTGCCTGACCTCATTGCTTTTTTAAAAGGGTTTTTCCTGTCTCTATTTCCTTCATTTCTGTTTTGATCTTAGTTATTTCTTGTCTTCTGTTAGCTTTTGAATTTGTTTGCTCTTGCTTCTCTAGTTGTTTTAATTGTGAATGTTAGGGTGTTGATTTTAGATCTTCCTGCTTTATGATGTGGGCACTTAGTGCTATAAATTTCCCTCTAAACACTCTTTAGCTGTGTCCCAGATATTCTAGTACATTGTGTCTATGTTCTCATTGGTTTCAAAGAACTTACCTATTTCTGCCTTGATTTTGTTATTTACCAAGTAGTCATTCAGGAACAGGTTGTTCAGTTTCCATGTAGTTGTACCGTTTTCAGTGAGTTTATTATTTTTTTTAATGTATTTATTTTACTTTAGGTGCATACTATATCTGGCGTCTCTCCCCATGTTATCCCCTCCCCACTCTCCCCTCCCTTCCCACCCCCCACTGTCTCTCCCTTACCCCCTGCCAACTGCCCCCAATGTGTGATGCTCCTCCCCCTGAGTCCATGTGTTCTCATTATTCAACACCCACCTATGAGTGAGAACATACAGTGTTTGGCTTTCTGTTCTTGTGTCAATTTGCAGTGTCAGTTTGCTGATTGTTTCCAGATTCTTCCAAGTCCCTACAAAGGACACGAACTCATTGTTTTTTATGGCTGCGTAGTATTCCATGGTGTATATGTACCACATTTTCTTTGTCCAGTCTATCATTGATGGGCATTTGGGTTGGTTCCGGGTCTTTGCTATTGTACACAGGGCTGCAGTGAACATATGTGTACACATATCTTTATAGTAGAACGATTTATAGTTCTTTGGGTATATACCCAGTAGTGGGATTGCTGGATCAGTCCCGAGTTCTAATTTGATTGCATTGTGGTTGAGAAACTGTTATGATTTCTGTTCTTTTGCATTTGCTGAGGAGTGTTTTACTTCCAACTGTGTAGTCAATTTTAGAATAAGTGTGATGTGGTGCTGAGGAGAATGTATATTCTGCTGATTTGAGGTGGAGAGTTCTGTAGATGTCTGTTAGGTCTGCTTGGTCCAGATCTGAGTTTGGTCCTTAATAGCCTTGTTAGTTTTCTGTCTCATTGATCTGTCTAGTATTGACAGTGGAGTGTTAAAGTCTCCCACTATTACTGTGTGGAGTCTAAGAACTTGTTTTATGAATCTGGGCGCTCCTGTATTTAGTGCATATATATTTAGGATAGTTAATTCTTCTTCTTGTGTTGATCCCTTTACCATTATGTAATGCCCTTCTTTGTCTTTTTAAATCTTAGTTGGTTTAAAGTCTGTTTTATCAGAGACTAGGATTGTAACCCCTGCTTCCTCTTGCTTTCCATTTGCTTGATAAATATTCCTCCATCCCTTTATTTTGAGCCTATGTTTGTCTTTGCATGTGAGATAGGTCTCCTGAATATAGCACACTGATGGGTCTCGACACCTTATGCAATTTGCCAGTCTATGTCTTTTAATTGGGACATTTAGCCTGTTTACATTTAAGGTTATTATGTGTGAATTGGATCCTGTCATCATGATGGTAGCTTGTTATTTTGCACATTAATTGATTCAGTTTCTTCATAGTATCATTGGTCTTTATATTTTGGTATGTTTTTGGAGTGGCTGGTACTGGGTGTTCCTTTCCATATTTAGCGCTTTGTTCAGAAGCTCTTATAAGGCAGGCCTGGTGCTGACAACATCCCTCAGCCTTTGCTTCTCTGTAAAGGATTTTATTTCTCCTTTGCTTATGAACCTTAGTTTGGTTGAATATGAAATTCTGGGTTGAAAATTATTTTTTTTCAAGAATGTTGAATATTGGCCCCCACTCTCTTCTGGCTTGTAGGATTTCTGCAGAGAGATCTGCTGGGCTTAGTCTGTTGGGCTTCCCTTTGTGAGTAACCTGACTTTTCTCTCTGGCTGCCCTGAACATTTTTTCCTTCATTTCAGCCTTAGTGAATCTGATGATTATGTGTCTTGAGGTTGCTCTTCTTGAGGAGTATCTTAGTGGTGTTCTCTGTATTTCCTGAATTTGACTGTGGCCTATCTTGCTAGTTTGGGGGAAGTTCTCCTGGATAGTATCCTGAAGTGTGTTTTCCAACTTGGTTCCATTCTCCCCATCACTTTCAGGGACATCAATTGTAGTTTTGGTCTTTTCACATAGCCCCATATTTCTTGGAGGGTTTTGTTCATTCCTTTTCATTCTTTTTCCTCTAATCTTGTCTTCACACTTTATTTAATTAAGTTGATCTCCGTGTCTGATAACCTTTCTTCCACTTGATCAATTTGACTATTGATACTTGTGTATACTTCATGAAGTTCTCGTGTGTGTTTTTCAGCTCCATCAAGTCATTTATGTTCTTCTCTAAACTGGTTATTCTCGTTAGCAGTTCCTGTAAGGTTTTATCAAGGTTCTTAGCTTTCTTGCATTGGGTTAGAACATGCTCTTTTAGCTTGGAGGAGATTGTTATTACCCACCTTCTGAAACCTACTTCTGTCCGTTCATCATTCCCATTCTCTGTCCAGTTTTATATCCTTGGTGGTGAGGAATTGTGATCCTTTGGAGGAGAAGAGGCATTCTTCTGGTTTTTGAAATTTTCAGCATTTTTGCACTGTTTTTTCCTCATTTTTGTGGATTTATCTACCTTTGACCTTTGATGGTGACGGCTTTTAGATGGAGTTTTTGCATAGGCGTCCTTTTTGTTGATGTTGATGTTACTGCTTTCTGTTTGTTAGTTTTCCTTCTAACAGTCAGGCCCATCTTCTGCAGGTCTGCTGGAGTTCACTGGAGTCCACTCCAGACCCTGTTAGCCTGGGTATCACCAGCAGAGGCTGCAGAACAGCAAAGATTGCTGCTTGTTCCTTCCTCTGGAAGCTTTTTCCCAGAGGGGCACCCTCCAGATGCCAGAGCTCTCCTAGATGAGATGTCTGTCGACCCCTGCTGGGAGGTTTCTCCCCCGTCAGGAGGCACGTGAGTCAAGGACCTACTTGAGGAGGCAGTCTGTCCCTTAGCAGAGCTTGAGCGCTGTGCTGGGAGATCTGATACTCTCTTCAGAGCTGGCAGGCAGGAACGTTTAAGTCTGCTGAAGCTGCACCCAAAGCTACCCCCTTCCCCTGGGTGCCCTGCCCCAGAGAGATGGGAGTTTTATCTATAAGCATGTGACTGGGGCTGCTGCCTTTCTTTCAGAGATGCCGTGCCCAGTGAGGAGGAATCTAGAGAGGCAGTCATAGTCACTTTGCCATGCTGAGGTGGGTTCTGCCCAGTTTGAACTTCCTGGTGGCTTTGTTTACACCATGAGGGGGAAAACCACCTACTCAAGCCTTGGTAATGATGGATACCCCTTCCCCCACCAATCTCGGGTACCCCAGGTCAAGCTCAGACTGCTGTGCTGGCAGTGAAAATTTCAAGCCAGGGGATCTTAGCTTTCTGGGCTCCGTGGGAGGTGGACCTGCTGAGCAAGATCACTTAGCTCCATGGCTTCAGCCTCCTTTTCAGGGGAGTGAATGGTTCTGTCTCGCTGGCATTCTAAGCACCACTAGGGTATGAAAAAAACTCCTACACCTAGCTTGGTGTCAGCCCAAATGGCCACCCAGTTTTGTACTTGAAACTCAGGGCCCTGGTGGTATAGGCACCTGAGGGAATCTCCTGATCTGCAGGTTTTAAAAACTGTGGGAAAAGCATAGTATCTGAGCTGGATAGCATAGTCCCTCATGACTTTCCTTGGCTATGGAGGGAGCTCCCCAGCTCCTTGCACTTCTCAGGTGAGATGACACCCCACCCTGCTTCTGCCTGCCCTCTGTGGGCTGCACTCATTGTCTAACCAGTCCCAATGTGATGAACTGGGTACCTCGGCTGGAAATGCAGAAATCACCTCCTTCTGTGTTGGTCTCACTGGGAGCGGTAGACCAGAACTGCTCCTATTTGGCCATCTTGGAAACACCTCATGGCTGTACAATTTTACAGCTCACCAACTTAACAAATTCCCATCAACAGTGCACAAGAGTTTCAATTTACCCACACCCCTTCTAATACTTATTTTTTGCATTTTTGATAGTGCCCATTCTAATAGGTGTGAGGTAGCATCAGTATGAGCTATTTTAAACAGAAATAATGCAAACACCCGTGTTTCAACCATGAAGGTTTAACATAATATCTTCCATAATTTGATTCTTAAGGAAATAAACATTAATTACCCTTTAGTTGAATTTTCCTGTGGACCTCTACTCAGCACCAGTGTCCTCTTTTATTCTGAATTTGCTGCTTACCAGTTTTATGCCTGTGTTTTATAATTTTACTGTACATATTTGTACTTAAAATATAGTATTGTTTTTTATGTATTTTAAATTTTTACAGCAATGGTATTATGCGTAATGTGCAACTTGCTTTCTTCATGATCCATTATTTTTGAAATATATTCATATTGATACATTATTTAGCTTGAGTTTTTTCTAGTAACTGTTATATAGGCATACCTTGGAGATACTGCAGATTCTGTTTCAAACCACTGCTCTAATGTGAGTCATAGGACATTTTTGTTTCCCAGTGCATATAAAAGTTACGGTTATACTATACTGTAGCCTACTCATTGTGCTATAGCATTATGTCTAAAAAATATACTTACCTTAATTTAAAAATACTTTATTGCTAAAAATGCTAATCACTTGAGCCTTCAGCAAGTCATAATTTTTTGGTTCTTTCTTTGATGGTCGTTGCTGAACGCCGGAGTGGCTGTGGCAATTTCTAAGACAACAATGAAGTTTCCCACATTGACTGACTCCTCTTTTCACAAAAGATTTCTCTATAACATATGAAACTGTTTAATAGCATTTTACCAACAGAACTTTTTTTTTAATGGAGTCAGTCTTCTTAAACCACTGCTGCTGCTGTATCAACCAACTTCAAGATTTCAAATTCTTTGCTGTCATTTCAACAATGTGCACTGGCCAGGTGCCGTGGCTCATCCCCTGTAATCCTAGCACTTTGGGAGGCTAAGTCAGGAGAGTACTTGAGATTAGGAGTTGGAGACCAGCCTGGGCAACAAAGAAAGACCTGGTCTCTACAAAGAAATTTTAAAAATTAGCTGGGCTTAGCAATGCATGCCTGTAGTCCCAACTACTCAGGCCGAGGCAGGTGTATTGCTTGAGTCCGGGAGGTCAAGGCTGCAATGTGATGATTGTGCCATCGTACTCCAGCCTGGGCAACAGAGTGAAACCTTGTCTCAAAAAAAAAAAAAAGAAAGAAAAAAAAAACTAAAAAAACCCTCTGTGTTTACAGTGTCTTTACCAGGAGTAGATTCCATCTCATGAAACCACTTTCTTTGCTCATCCAAACGAAGTAACTCCTCTTCCATTTAAGTTTTATCATAAGATTGCAGAAATTCAGTCACACTTTCAGGTGCATCTTCTAATTCTTGTTCTTTTCCTATTTCTACCACACACGGTAACTTCTTCCACTGAAGTCCCGAACCCCTCAAAGTCCTCTATGAGGGTTGGAATCAGTTTCTTTCAAACTCCTGTTAATGTGGATATTTTGATTTCTTCCCATGAATTACGAATGTTATTAATGGCATCTAGAATGGTAAATCCTTTCCAACAGGTTTTCAATTTACTTTGCCTAGATCCATTAAAGGAATCATTGTCTATGGTGGCTATAGCCCTACAAAATGTATTTCTTAAATAAGGCTTGAAAGTCACAATAATTGCTTGATTCAGGGGCTACAGAATGGATATTGTGTTAGCATACATGAAAACAATGTTTAAGTGTCCTTGTTCATCTCCATCAGAGTTCTTGAGTGAGTGACCAAGTGCATTGTCAATGAGTAGTAATATTTTGAGAGGAATCTTTTCTTCCAAGCAGTAGGTCTCAACAGGGGACTTAAAATATAGAGTAAATCATGCTGTAAACAGATGTGCTATCATCCAGGCTTTGTTTTTCCCTTTCTAGAGCACAGGCATAGACGATTTAGCATAATTGCTTAGGACCCTAGGATTTTCAAAAAGGTAAATGAACATTGGCTTTAACTTAAAGTCACCAAATGCATTTGTTTTTAAGAAGAGAGTTAGCCTGTCCTTTGAAGCTTTGAAACCAGGCATTGACTTCTCCTCTCTAGTTAGGAAGGTCCTACATGGCATCTTCTTCTAATGGAAGACTGTATTTCATCAACATGCCAGCCCCATGCTGCCTTGGCCCCCCTCTGGATTTTGGGTGCCAACAAGCATGGGATGGAGGCCGAATGGCGGTTAAGGATGACTCAGCATGGGCCTACAGACACCCCTCAACAAAAACAGCCTGGACACTGTGGGCACCATGGACAGCAGGTTAATGGTGGCAGGAGGCAGACAGGCTCCTGGGCAGAACAGGGTGCATCACCGGTGAAACCCCACCTTCAGGTCAAAGACGGCCTAAGGCCTGGGGGCCCAGGCTGCTAGGTTTGTGGACTGGAGTAAAAACTTATGGTGCTTCTTTGGGCCTGCCCATGGCTACCCATGGACCAATCAGCATGCAGTTTCTCCCCTCTGAAGTCTATAAAAACCCTGGACTCAACTAGACTGGGGCAAATGACAGAATAACCTGCCTGCAGAGTGGAACTACCCACTGTGGGTCTCCCCTTTGCTGAGAACTGAACAGATGATGGATGCCCTGCCAGTGGAGAGAAGCAACCCACTGTGGGTCTCCCCGTCTGCTGAGAGCTGAATAGACTTCAGGACAACCTGCCCGCAGAGAGGGGCTACTCACTGCAGGTCTCCCCCTCTGCTGAGAGCTGAACAGACAGACATTGGGACAACTGGCCTGCAGAGACTAGCTACCCTCTGCGAGTCTCCTCTGAGATGTTCTGTCACTCAGTAAAGCACCTCTTGGCTTGCTTACTCTCCACTTGTCCATGTACCTCATTCTTCCTGGACATGGGACAAAACTTGGTACCTACTGAATGATGGGGCTGAAAGAACTGTAACACAAACAGGGCTGAAACATGCCCTTGCTCGCCACATTGCAGGTGATGAGAGAAGGAAGGAGAGAGGAGATGTGGCCCTCCTGGGGAATTCAGACCTAGGAGAACTCTGAGCCCGGTCTGTGACATCCTCTTTGGAGCTCTGAGTATCTGGTGTTTCAAAGCTTCCGGGAGCAACCACCTTCCCCATACCAGCCTTGGAAGCTGCTTGTGGTACATCTGGTCCAGCCACAGCCTTGCAGAGAGCCAGTGCCTCTGCTGGTACCTGGAGCTGCCTGCCCTGCTGTAGCCACCATGCTTGGATGTGCACAGTGGATGGACCCCATGCTCACTCACTCACACGTTCCTTACTTTTCCACACCTGGCTTGCCCTTGGCAGGCATGGGATCTAGGCTGGTAGTGTGAGCTGAGTGCAACCTGCCAGGTTGAGTGGGTGGAGCAAGCCCAGTGGGCCCAAGCAAAACTTAGGCAAAGGTGCCACTTGCCACAAAGGTTTTGGGCCGGAAAGCTACACCCCAAGGATCCTGTGACATTTGCATATAACCAAGTGTTTTTGTAGTACCTTGGCAATATATTGTAATTTACTTCAAAAAGGCCCTTCATGTCTTCTGTAAGATGTAGTTTGGGGTGTTTTACATTTTTCCAGCTATTATCCCTTCAAATATTTCCATTACTCTTCATTTATTTTCCATGTTGCTTAGCTATTCTTTTTTTTAACATCTTTTTTTTTTATGTACTGTTCTTCACTGCACATCCAGTCTAGAGTTAATGCCATCTGGACTGTTTTTATTTATTTAAATGGACAAATATTTCCAAAAATTCTAATTATATCTCTCCTATATCTATGTGTTGTTTTATAGCTATTTTGTTTCATAGTTTCAGGGTATTTTTAAATGAGTGTGCCTTAATTTATTTTTCTGAGTATCCTAGATATTCTTATTTTAAAATATTTGTCAGTCTGGTCAATAAAATTAATTCTTTCATAATAAATTCATGTAGTGCTTTTTGCCGTCTTAGCATTGTGTGCATTAATTAGTTTTCTAGCTTTTGTTCATAGGTTCATTTTGTTGCTGCTGCTGTTTCTCTTTCTCCCATAAAGTTTGCCCTCCCTGCTTAGTGGTTATATCCATCAAGTTCTGGGGCCTCCAATCCACCAAGTTCTGGAGCTTCCAATCCAGAATGAGGTCTTCACAGGCAATTTGAGCTCCTGTCCTGTGATATTATCACTGATCCAATCATTGCACCAGGGTTTAGTGGGAGTTGAGGGGCTGTGGTGATTCCTTGTCACCAGGCTGTGTCTATCTCCTCTACCTTTCCGAGAGCCACAGCCTCTCAGCAGCTGGGCCCCAGGCAGCAGCAAGCAGCAGGCTTTGCTCAGCTTCCTTCACAAGACTGGCTCCTTCTCTGCCTGCCCTGGACAGCAGAGCACACCCAGTTCCTGCCTCCTGTAGGAGCCTGCCTGTAGCCTGAGAGCCTGGTGGGCTCAAGGCTCAAGCCCTCCCCTGTCTTTGTGTTCCGTTCCAATTCTGATTCACAACTCTTTCTTCATTTGCCAGAGGACCATGGTTTCTTCTATTTATATTTTTAATCTTTCACTGGCATATGTCAGAGCAGAGGATATATGTTACAGTGTGATCATATTTTGCCATCTCAACTCATCCTCAAATTTGATAAAAAAAATAACTTTCAAAGTTATGCAGTGTTATCCTAACATTTTCTTATCACAGCAGGGCAATTGTGTTCATTTCAACCCCCTGCTCTCGTCTCTCTTTACAGGATCATAGAATTAAGGGTGACATTCTTTCAGTAAATCATATCATGATACACCAGCTCAAAGATTAATTCAAGAAAGATGATTAGAAAGAGACATCTGAATAGTTTATCTGAGCCATAAGGCATGGACATCAGTGACGGGATTTAAATAGCTGAAGTGAATTCTCTTTTTTTCCTTGTCTTAAGAAATTAGCATCAAAATGTTTTTTACCAGTTTAGGTAAGGTGGTGTCAGAAAATCTGACTGTTTTGCTGGTCATAAATTATCACCATGTTCAGGTGCTGACCAAAATAATATTTTCTGTTAATAGATTACCAAGTGTATGTTTTGGAACAAGAATGATAATATGGTATTAGTACTGTTCTGGGATGTACCATACTCTGTAATTTTTTCCAACAATTTGTCAGCAGTCTAAGTAAATAAGAAATTTTACCTTCTGTTTAGTAAACTGTCTATGTTCATTACTTCAAGCTTATAGAAAAACAATAGTAATCAACCTGGAATTGATATGCCCTTTAGAATTAGGGTTATGTCTCCAAAAATGCCATATTAAATTTTAGTTAGTGGCCGTACTTTCCAGTGTCCTGCTGAGTTAATATTAGCCGGTATCTCATCATCAGCATTCCATCCAACCTTAAACAATGCCAGGGAAACAGCCTCCCCCCAGATTAAAAAGATAGCATTATAGAGTAATTCTTCATTCAGATTTACATTCATTTTAGGTTAAAAGATACATGTTTAATAGATGAAAATGGAATAAAGATACTTGGAAATAGTTTATTGTAGGTTTCACCAAATAATATTTGACATGTATAGTCAAATTTAACTGCTAAACTTAAGTGGCTTTTCATATTCTCATTTATACTATCAAGAGAAGGGGATGACAGCATTTGACTTAAAATATTAAAATATCAAAGCTTTTCAGAAGAATTCAGAGAGCTAGACACTTTCCCTCTGTCAGAGGCCTCCATCACTTGATACTTCAAGGAAACTTCATTTGCACTCCCAAAACAGGACATACATTTATTGTTTTGATATTTTTAAATTTTAAATATTAGATAAATATTAATTTTTTTTCTCCAAAGCTTTCAAGACTATAAAATTCATTAGGGTTCATCAGAATTCTAAAATGTGGAAATAAATTCTTTAAAACTTGAATTACTCTTTTTTATACTTGAATTCTCTTAATATTGACATTGTTACTGAGGAAAATGAATCTCTCTATGCCTTGGAATAGCCAAAGAAAAAAATTTTTGAATAAATAGAAATAATCAGTAACCATACATATAAGTTTTGTTACTGTTTTTTTGTTTTTTTTTTTTTTTTTTTGTAGTCAGTGTCTCACTCTGTTACCCAGGCTGGAGTGCAGTGGCACGGCGTGATCTCTGCTCACTGCAACCTCTGCCTCTGTCGCAGCCTTTTGAGTAGCTGGGATTACAGGCACCTGCCACTATGCCTGGCTAATTTTTGTATTTTTGGTAGAGATGGGGTTTCACCATCTTGGCCAGGCTGGTCTTGAACTCCTGACCTCTTGATCCACCCACCTCAGCCTCCCAACCAGCCAGAGCTTCAGTACTTTTAAAGCTTTGCTTAAAAGCCAAAATTAAGCCATTGTGAAGATGATGTTTGATCTCAGAATCCTTTCAAGAAGAGTGATTACAGGTTTCAGAATGATAGCAGGATTCTCAAGTCTTCTCTTTCCTTCTTACATGTGTCCTGGACTCGAATCTGCATAGGGGCTGGGCGTGGTGGCTCACACCTGTAATCCTAGCACTTTGGGAGGCGGAGGCAGGTGGATCACCTGAGGTCAGGAATCCGAGACCAGCCTGTCCAACATGGCAAAACCCTGTCTCTACTAAAAATGCAAAAAATTAGCTGGGTGTGGTAGTGTAGGTCTGTAATCTCAGCTTCTTGGGAGGCTGAGGCAGGAGAGTCGCTTGAACCTGGGAGGTGGAGGCTGCAGTGAGCCACTACTGGGCGACTGCACTCCAACCTGGACAACAGAGTGAGACTCTATCTCAAAAAAAAAAAAAAAAAAAAAAAAGAAGAATCTGCATAGAGACAGCTTCATCCTAAAAAGGAAAATCCATGGTGTTATGTCATGACCAATTGAGAGAGATTTGCCCCGGATTAGGGGTTTCAGCTGTTGATTAAATGTCTCATATGGATGTGTCTATAGCACCAGGGCAAGTGACCTAAGGGACTCGCTGTCTGAAGCTGCACCAAGTGACCTGAGCCCTTTGGCCTCCTTTTCTGCCAGGGAAGAAGCCAAGAATTAAATCAAGGCAATCTCTTGAAGTTCCTTCGAAGACAGCTTTCATACCTTCACACCGAGGAGAATCTGAGCGTTCTCTGGTGCTGCATGGGTTGGCATGCTTTCCTTTTGTGGAAAACAAAGGAAGATAAAATTATAGGCAGGAATGCCATCTCTCTAACCTCTTAGAGAGAAGTGACGTTATCCTTGGAATGGAACTGTGTCAGGCTTTGCTGTTGCACACTGCACCAAACAAGAGAGTCATGTGCTGCTCCTAGAGGTTACATACTATTTCTATCATGCAATCTAGGGCCTCTCAAACTTGGCAGTGAAAAGAAAACACATGCCCTAGAGAATATTAAGGAAGTCCCATGTTTTGTTAAAGTCTTGTATGTCTTCCAAACACTTATGTAACTTTTGTATTCTATTTCAAAATGTATCCAGTTTAATATTAATGGAATTATGGTGTTTTTTCTTACCTTTGTGAATTGTGGCCTTTTTAGAAAGCAATTTGGCAGTATCTGTTATATATGTATGTTTTCACCCAGCAATCTTACTCCTAAGAATCTGTCTCGTAGAAATAAAAGCATCAATACATGAAGATATATGCATAATATTTATGACCACATGTCATGGCAAAAATTGGAATGAAATGAATGGCATTCAGTAGGGGAGTGGTTGAATGCATTATAAATTGTGGAACCTCCATGTCATAGAATATTGTATAGAGATTACAGAGAATGAATTGAACATCTGCCAGATGACTTGAAGGGATTCCTGTGAATAAAGTAAAATGTAGGAAAGTATATTTAGGAGCCCATTCCTTTTTTTAGAGATGGAATCTCGCTCTGTTGCCCAGGCTGGAGTACAGTGACGTGATCATAGCTCACTGTAGCCTCAACCTCCTGGGCTTGAGCAGTCCTCCCATCTCAGCCTCCTAAGTAGCTGGAACTTCAGGAGTGTACCACCACACCTGGCTAATTTTTTTTGTTTAATTTTTAGTAGAGCCTCACTATGTTGCCCAGACTGGTCTCCGACTCGTGGGCTCAGGCAGTCCTCCTGCCTCAGCCTCCCAAATTGTTGGGATTACAGGTGTGAGCCACTAGGCCTGGCCCTGTATGAATACATATATGCTTTGTAACTAATATTAGCATGAGGAACTAAGTAACTCACCAGGTTGTCTGAGGTGGAAGGGGTGCAGGGAGAGTAGAGGATGAAGAAAGTAAAAATGAAGAGAAAGGAGAAGGGGGGAAGAAAACTTCTCTTTTATATAATTATGTTTAATTAGATATGTGTGACATATGTAATACAAATTTTAGATAAACAAATTTTCTCCCTTCTTGTAACATTGAAAAAATGCACAGGTTTTTGCTTTGCGTTCTTCTTGTACCATAACAACACAGCTCTGGGAACAGCTATACATTGGCTTGAGAAATATGGACAGGACAACATCTTTAGGACAAAGAGCCACCCAGGATAAGCCACTGCATTGCCTCCGGCTGCTAGCATGTCTGCATCCTGGAAGGTACTGTTGATTCTGCCATGAAGTTAATGCAGAAGGGCTTCTTCACTGAGGCAGACTGTGATTCTTTTAAAAGTCCCCTAGACTTTGGTACCTTGGTTCTAGGGTTGATTTCTGCTGGCTCCCCTGTCTCTTATGCATCACCTAATTTGACCTCTAGTTTTCGGCAGTAATTTTCTTGGTTGTTTCTGTGTTTTGCCTTGGGTTACTAACTTTAATTTTGTCTTGACCTCTAGCTTTTATGTCATTTCTGCATCTGAACCATTAGTTTTATTGTAAAGTACTTTGTTCTCAACATTTGCACTCGTTTTTCTTGGCCTTTACTTGGAACAGCCTGTCTTCTTGATCCACTTTATCATGGTTCAGGGTCAAGGGCACTTTTAATATGTACTGTATTAAATGCAGATTCCTTTCCCATTGACTTCTTTTTCATGGAGCATTCCAAAACAGCTATATTATTGATAACTGTTATTATATTATCGGTCCAGAGATTCACATGGACCTCTAATGTGTTTCATGTTGCTTGGAAGTATGAATCCTGTAGTTAAATTTGGATGTTTGGGTTGGACTCTGTCTCAATTTACCATTTTAGTTTCTATGTCTTAAAAATAAACTCAAAATCTCAGTTTCAGAAAGAAATCTTAAAGGTATAAAATCCAGCTGTACCTCAGATACAGGAATCTTTTCTAAAACACTTCCACAAATTGGTTTGCCAAAATTTCTAAACATTTTCCTGTTACTATAGGAAACTCACTGTCCTCAGAGGTGAGCCATGTTCATCTGTGTACATTTTTTTCCTTATTTACATTAAACTTATATCTGGCCAGTTATTTGCTCATACTTTTACTGGCAGCCAGATAAAAATTTTAGTTTTTCTGATTGAAGATCACATCATCAAGAGCCTCTAAAATGTTTTAAACACGATGTATAGTGTTAGACTTTAAAAAATTACCAGGTATTGCAAGAGCAAGGACCAAATAACCAAAAACCAAGAGAAAAGAAACTGATAAAATCACCTCACGAGACTGAGCTCTAGGTTACGTTTGTCTTCTCTACCTCAGCGTTCTGTGCTGCAAGTCAGCAAAGTACCCAAGGAGAAAAATCAGCAGGGAAAGCCTGGCTTACATCTTTATGTGTTTTGCTTCATGCTGGCATTAACATGCGCATAAATCCTGGCTGCTGTTATTGCTCTTTAATACTTTCAAGTAGCCTTGTAGTTTTTGCTATTTTCAGTGAGAGGGTTGGTCTGATACAAACAACCTCCTCATGGTCAGAAGCAGGCTGAACATGTGATAATGAGAAATGTCAATTAAGCATTATTAATTTATTTTTATAAACTTTGAAATCAGGTAACTGTTTGGAATAATTAAGACTTCAACTTTACAATTTCGGGACTAGAGTCCAGGTCTTTATTTTCATTTCTGGAGACTGATTTCAGTATAGGAAAGTAAGACGCATTATTCATGCCAGATAATCTTACCAGTGAGTTCCTATATCACAGATAGATACAGCTTACAATGCTCTCATTTGTGGATATCTATGCAGACGAGTATTTAGGTAGGTTGCAGCATCACACAAGAATGACAAGTCTTTGATCCTTTTTCACCATCAGGATTTTTGCCTGCATTATGAGAAAAAATGATTTCTTTCGGTACTTTAGAAAATATCTTTGATACCATAATCTCATTTTATGTAGCATAGCTAAATACCACGTTGTACATCTGATGCATCCAGCCAAGCTTGAATTGCTGTGGTTTAAGCACAGGTGGTTCAGGTCAGCTCACTCATCATTTTATTATGCCTGTTTTAAAGGTTTTAGGACAAGGAATTTCCTGGTGAATGATCCAATGAACTGACATAAATTATTTCTATAAAATGTTGTTATTTAGTGTTATATAACATAAACATTCTCCATTTTATAGCATGTATGAAGTTACCATCTTCAGGAGGACAATTTTAGATATTTACATTAAGCTGCTTTTAAAGAGTTTTTTTTTTTTTTTTTTTTTTTTTTTTTCTTTTTTTTTTTTTTTTTATTGCATTTTAGGTTTGGGGGTACATGTGAAGAACATGGAAGATTGTTGCATAGGTACACACATGGCAGTGTGATTTGCTGCCTTCCTCCCCATCACCTATATCTGGCATTTCTCCCCATGCTATCCCTCCCCAACTCCCCCACCCCCCACTATCCCTCCCCTTTTTCCCCGACAAGACCCCAGTGTGTGATACTCCCCTCCCTGTGTCCATGTGTTCACATTGTTCAACACCCGCCTATGAGTGAGAACATACGGTGTTTGATTTTCTGTTCCTGTGTCAGTTTGCTGAGAATGATGGCTTCACAGGTTCATCCATGTCCCTACAAAGGACACGAACTCATGGTTTTTGATGGCTGCATAATATTCCATGGTGTATATGTGCCACATTTTCCCTTCCAGTCTATCATCGATGGGCATTTGGGTTGGTTCCAGGTCTTTGCTATTGTAAACTGTGCTGCAATGAACATTCATGTGCATGTGTCCTTATAGTAGAAGATAAAGAGTTTTTTAAAACTTTTTCTAACACACAAAACTAAGTATTTTCCTGCTGCTGTCTGTTTCATCAGCACCATGTCCACCATTTCTTCAGTCACATCAAATTTCTCATCACGTCACAGATAGATATAGCTTATAATGCTCTCATTAGCTGCAATAGAAAATGTCACAAATGGTTTATATTTTCATGCAACTTATCCTGCACTTTTTATAGTAATTCTTCAATACCCTGAACAACAGTGTTTCAGGACACACTTATATTTACAAAAGAGAATTTCTGTGTGTTCAGGATACATGATTACAGCTACATTCAATAAGCACTTTTATGAACTCATCACCCCTAAAACGCTTAAACTTCAGCAGTTCATTAACTCATTATTTCATGGTTGCAACAGCCATTTGTTCACATTCAGAAACAAATCTTACTGAAGTTGTAGGGTTTTTTTCTCATTAAGTTTTCATCATAAATTTTTCCCTTGCCAGTATTTACTGTGGTTTATTTCAAAATGCCATCTTATGTTGTATGACTTCAGTACAGATATGCTTATTTGCATGTTAAACACCTAACACATTTTTACATGGAAGTGAAGAAAATTATTTTCTTACATTTGTATGGTACTTTCAGTATTCTGGATCTTTATTTTGTTGCTTCAATAGGATGTAAGAATTTTTTTTGCTTTTATTCAAATGTAAGAAAAATAAAAATACAGTTTGACAACTAATGGTCATTGACATTTGACGTAAGAGTCATAGAGACATTAAAGAGCAGTGGAGACTGCGGTAAAGGAGTGCATGCCCTGTCTAAAGGTTCAAGTCACTACCCCACTGCTAGGTATCATTTAGTATTTCTGGATCTTCTGTTTTTTTTAAATTAATAAAAGTCAGAAATTCAGATTTTTGTGGGAAATTCCTCAACTTTGAATGTTGTTAATTAATACCATGATTTCCAAAAACAATGTGTAGGTCGAACAGAATATACATATACATACACACACACGCACGCACATACACACACATATTGGGCTGATTGGGCTTGCAATTGTCAGTTTAAAAAATGAGTTTTATGTAATCAGAAACTTCAAGAACGTGAGAGCTGGAAGGAACTTTAGAGTATAGGAAAAATAAATAGCCACTGAGGGGGAAAGACTGAGACCAGATACCGGACTCCTGACTCCTAGTTCAGGACACTACAGGTTTCTGATCTGTTTTATAGAAAATATTTTTGATCTGCACAGTTGACAATCAAAGCAGAAAGAATTCAAGGAATGGTGGTTAGTTGGCTTTAAGTGGCTTATTTAACTGAATTAACCAAGAATTTCTATTTACCTTTTGCTCATTTTTAGCTTAATAGATTTGATTATGTGGAGGGAATGGGAATTTAGTACTGCCTGGGTTTTCTGACATTACCTATGATTCAGAATTAATAATTCTTAATTAATTAAGAAGCATAATACCTATGCTTCCTGCTTTCATTCAGGTAGGTAGAAAATTTTGTTTTCACAACGTGGTGCATTAGCTATTCTCCATGTCTGTATTAAATGTTGTGGGAGTGAAAGCATTCCTCATAAGATTTAAAGTGTTTGAATTTAAAATTCGGCTGTTTTTTTCAACCGAATTAGGAGGGATTTCACAGTGAATGTTCCTAAAAATTCAGTCTTCTGTCCAAAAAGAAAATGAAAACATTGGGCCTGGATATTAACAAAAAGAACACCAAAATTACTCTGGGGTCGTGTCAGAGCAGAGTTAATAAATACCATGTGAAATTATTCAATCACGTGTTGGCCTTGATGTTGGCTTTTTAAAAATTAGGTTAACAAGCTTTAACCCTTCTTTCCACTTCATTCTTCCAACTGTGATGTAGTTGGATGATTGCTTAGTGCCATTTATTGAGGGTTTTGGTTTTTGCATTTTTAAGAAAAACAGAAGTTTGGGGTAATGTAAAAACACCCTGAGCCTAGCATGGTTGGGGATAAGCGGCCAAAAAGTGGACTCTGCTTAGGCAATTTGTGAGAACAGACTTGCGATGCCACCAGTGGGGGATGATCACGCTGATCCCACAGGCATCTTGTGACAAAGTAGGGAAATGTACGCACTGTCAAATTTACCCAGAAGTAAAACAGTAAAAGTATAGTCAACATTCATGATGGATGTCAGTTTATATTTCTCTTTATATAGGTTTGGTAACCTGAAGCACACAGCTGAATAGTTTTATTACACTGATAGTTAACAGCTACCTGCTGGAGATGCCAATGACAAGCTGTAATTCAGAACCTCATGCTGAGAGAAATGTGATTTTGTATTTTCACTCACCCACAGACATTATGTATTTGTGGTGATCCAATCTCAGCTTTTTAATTCAGTCTAAGAAGTTGCTATTTCCAAGGAGACATTTCTGCCATAATTTCGAAAAGGGACAGGTAAATCTACCATATCACCTGGAGATTGACAGGAAAAGAGGGAAAACAATTCTTTTGAATGCTTTTGGAAGAAAAAAATCTGAGCCATTTTAGTCATTCCCATTTCAGAAGGTTATTCTCATCTGAAGAAGACATTTAAAAGGTTGAAATGGAATATTGCCACTGCCATACCTCACACGGCAAAGGGAAGTAATAGGCAATTATTTTTGTAGATGCTTCTCAAAAGAGAAGCTACGTAGAACTAGGCCTACATTTGTAAAAAAAAAATGGGAAATTTAGCAGTTACTCCATGAATTTCAGTGTCAAGAGTCAGTCATGATTTTTACCTTGCAGTACATAAATTGGCTTTTCTGGAGTGAAAATAGCTTCCAGTCCCTCTTCCATTATAATCTGGTTTTATAATATAAAACAGTTAACAAATATAAATAATTACACATAAATTGATTTTTATTTTTCATTTCAAAGGTATCTATTAAGCACCTTCTATGTTCTGTGCTGGCCAGGTGTTGGGGCTTCAGTAGCATACAGACAGGCATGCTCTGGGCCCTCTCTCACCAGGCCTGAGGATTCCACCAAACGCTCCTCCACTCCTTATATTGGTAAATGCACATAGACTTGTGGATAATTTTGTAAGAGATTATCTTACATGAGCAGTTCTGCAGCATAATATGACCTATCCAACAGGTCATTCTTTACTGATGACTGTAACATGCATCACGCTCTTTAACGACTACGTAGTATTCAGTTGCATGTTTCCACCATTATTCAGGTAAAACTATCTTCTATTTAAAAAATTATTTTGGTGGAAAGCCTGAAAATGAGATCAAGCTTATGTGTAGCCAAATGGCCAACCAATAGTACAAACACGTAGGAAAAACTTTTTTCTCTGATTTATAACGCCGCTTCTGTCACCTGCTGAGATCTCCTTCTGTACCCTTCATTTCATGGATTTGTCTGTTTCCCACCGTGTAATACTGTAGCATTTACCCTCTGGTGGTACACCCACGTAACACTTCCTCTTCTACTCCCCCACACTCTCTGCTATTCTCACAGATTTATTCTTCAAGATGGCCTTTGGATATCAGTTTTTGAAGGTGACTTCCCCACAAAATAGGACTTACCACTTTTTTTTATTAGTCCCTTATATTTTCAGCTAAATTTATATACAAGTTTTTATTTGTAAATAATTTAAATAAGATTTTTAATGTTCTTTCTTAAACTAATCAAGCTGTTGCTAACTGGTCATGTAATGCATATTGTTTATATTTTCAGTGGATCGTTCTTAGACTTAGTATATTAATATCCCTAATACAATAGTAATTTTTATTATTTTTTATTTTATTTATTTATTATTTATTGAGATTGAGTTTTGCTCTTGTTGCCCAGGCTGGAGTGCAATGGGGTGATCTCGGCTCACCACAACCTCCACCTCCCGGGTTCAAGTGATTCTCCTGTCTCAGCCTCTCAAGTAGCTGGGATTACAGGCATGTGCCACCACACCCAGCTAATTTTGTATTTTTAGTAGAGACAGGGTTTCTCCATGTTGGTCAGGCTGGTCTTGAATTCCCGACCTTAGGTGATCCGTCCTCCTTGACCTCCCAAAGTGCTTGGATTACAGGTGTGAGCCATCGTGCCCAGCCAATAATGGTAATTTTTACAATTTTTAATATTTAAACCTTAAAAAATGTATCATTTTAACTGTACTTCTTAAATAATATTCAATAATAGTGATGTTAAATGATTTTTCTCACCTTGGGCTTTATTGGGAATGCTTTTAGTGTTTGTTAATCTTAATGGTTCAGTTGAAACTATTAAACACGTGGTCTGAAATGCATGCTTTGTTCATTTTAAGGAATTATCCTAATTCAGATTTTATTCAGTACTTCTTTTCAAGCAGGAATAAATGTTGAATTTTTTTAAGGGTTTGTTTAAACCAGTAATAGAGACTTCTATGATTTTTCTCCTTGACTCGTTGCTACAGTGAATTATTTAAATAGATTTTCTACGATTATTTTTCTCTGTAGTGTTGAACTTAGTTATTTGCATACTAATTCTTTATGATTCACTCACGACTGTTTTGGCCTGGAGCTTATTATAGATCAATAATTAGCAACTTTCTCAATGATGTTTCTGCTTTTTAGCCTATTTAGATGTTCCGATTAATTTATGCAACATTTTTCTACAAAATTATCCATTTCGCTCAAGTTTTCTATTAGCATATTATTCTTGAAGTTTTATCTGAATTTCTGTCTTCCCCCTCTTATAACCAATATTATATTTTTTCATTTTTTCTTGATTAGCTAAATGTTTGTATGGTTATTGAGGGTTTTTTTTCAAAGGAAACTCTAACCTATTAATTTACTGTTTTTCCTTTATTATTATGTTTTATCTTTTTTTTTTTTTTTGAGACGGAGTTTCGCTCTTGTTACCCAGGCTGGAGTGCAATGGCACAATCTCAGCTCACTGCAACCTCCGCCTCCTGGGTTCAAGCAATTCTCCTGCCCCAGCTTCCTGAGTAGCTGGGACTACAGGTGTGTGCCACCATGCCCAGCTAATTTTTGTATTTTTAGTAGAGACAGGGTTTCACCATGTTGGCCAGGACGGTCTCGATCTCTTAACCTCATGATCCACCCGCCTCGGCCTCCCAAAGTGCTGGGATTACAGGCGTGAGCCACCATGCCTGGCCTATGTTTTATCTTTAAATCTATCTTTTGGCTTATCAGGGTCATTCGATTGCCAGGGGCAATTCTTTGGATTCTTTATAGCCTCTTCTGTTGAGCACTTACTTTATTTATTTTATTCTCTCTTAGCACCGAAGGTATATTTTACTCAATATTATCTTTGTATTCTATATGTTATATTACATAATTAGGGTGAGATTGGCATTTTTTTACTCAAATTATTTCTGGGAGTATCAGGACACATAATTCTGACCTCAGTCAGTCACCTTTCCCACAAACTCCCTGAAAACTCAAGCCCCAGTGCAACCTACGCAATAACCTAGAAAGCTGGAATGAACTGTGTGGACCGCTAATTTTTCCTAGACAGAAGAGGCTGAAATAGCTTGTGATTAAAGGTAGCCATGCAGACTCTTCTATTTTACTTCTTTTAATGGGAAAGCCCAAATCCAATTCAATATTAGGATAGTTATGGCACACAACCACCAATACTATGAGAAATGGAAACCGAAAGGTATTGCTGAGCGAGGAAAAGCGCATTACTGCAGAATGTCTGGTGCCAAGCTGATTTAGGCCATGGAAGGGTCTCCAGTGGAGGAAGAGAGAGAGAAAGGTGAGATGCTTCTACCTTCTCCCATCCAGGAACAGGTGCTGTTGTTATCATCCCAGTTTTCTGGAAGGGAAGTACAGAACATTCAGACCTATGGGTTTTTAATACTGATCTCTAACAGATGTATCCCAATCCAAGTCCTGGAATGTGAGCAACTTACCAATTCCCATTCTCTGTTGGAAAGAGCAGGAGAAAGATTGGAAAATAAACACAGGGAAAAAATCAACTTATTCCTAGTGGCCAACTGTTTTCATCTCTACCCACTAAATATTTATTTTCTGCAGTTGTGGTTTTGATGCCTTCCTTGATCCAAGAGTTGTTTAGAAGACCATTTTTAAAATTTCCAGCAGATATGGCTCACTTCTATTTTAGGTATTTATGTCTAGTTATATAGAAATGTGGTCACTGGAGGTGATTTTAAAGGGTTCTTTAACATTTTAGAATCTTTTGACTGTGGGCTCATGTTCATGTGGTGGCTTTCCAGGACACTCCTGTGTGCTCTGGGCTAGAGAAGTATCCTTTACAGATGATTTTATTTTCCTGCCAGAGCTCCAAGGAGCTTTCCCTAGTTCTGGGTCTGGTTTTTTAGGGTCATTTCTTAGCCTAGATTTCCTGAGTCCCAACATCCTCCTTGTCTCAGGCTGAGAGGGCTCTAGTTTCTTCAGCTGATTCTACCATGCAGCCCCCGAGCTGATGCCAAGCTTCTCTGCTGCTTCTCCCGGCTGAGGGTAGAATTCTCCAGGACTTGCATGTCCTGATTTTTGGTGAGTAACTCTCTCCAGCTCCCTGTGGTCTGTGATCTAGACCCAGTGCCCACAGGATTATCAAGACTGCAGACACTAAGGGTATGTCTGATGTCATTTTGGCTTCAGCATCTACTCTGATATTACTTCTGTGACTTCAATTCTCTCTTGACTTTGCATACCTGGAGATTTCCCTCTCGTTGTGGTTTCAGCACAACTATATAATTGAAAATTATTTAGCTAAAAAATAAGCAAATGACCTGAGTAGACATTTATCAAAAGAAGACCTACAGATGGCCAACAAGTATATGAAAGTGTGCTCAACTTCATTAATCATCATGAAAATGCAAATAAAAACCAGAATGAGATAGCACCTCACACCCATTAGGATAGCTATTATCAAAGAGACAGAAGATAAGTGTTCGTGAAAGTGTAAAAAAAAAAAAAATTAAAAGAAACATACCATTGGTTGGGATATGAATTAGTTCAGCCATTATGGAAAACAGTATGGAGGTTCCTCAAAAAATTAGAATTGCAGTGTGATTCAGCAATCTCATGACTGGGCATATATCCAAAGAAATTGAACTTAGTATGTTGAAGGGATATCTGTATTCCCATGTTCATCACAGCATTGTTCACAACAGCCAAGATATGAAAACAACCTAATATCCATTAATAGATACATGAATTTAAGAATGTAGCATGTAGTCCCGGCTACTCAGGAGGCTGAGGCAGTAGAATTGCTTGAACTCAGGAGGCGGAGGTTGCAGTGAGCTGAGATCATGCCATTGCACTCCAACCTGAGCAACAAGAGCAAAACTTCATCTTAAAAAAAAAAAAAAAAAGTTATAACAATGGTAGTCCTAATGATAGAAAACAAGGAGAAGTTATTTCTCAAGTTGTGTGGCACATATGTGTGTGCATTTGTGTATGTTTACCAAAGGGAATTAATACTGATCGTTTTAAAATTAAATAAAGTCACCATTATGTATGTCAGGAAAAAAAAAAAAAAGAATGTAGCATGCAATGGAATATTATTCAGCCTTTAAAAGGAAGGAGAACCTGGCCATGCGCAGTGGCTCATGCCTGTAATCCCAGCACTTTGGGAGGCCGAGGCAGGTGGGTCACAAGGTCAAGAGATCAAGACCATCCTGGCCAACATGGTGAAACTCCATCTCTACTAAAATACAAAAATTAGCTGGGCATGGTGGCACACTCCTGTAGTCCCAGCTACTCGGGGAGGCTGAGGCAGGAGAATTGCTTGAACTTGGGAGGCGGAGGTTGCAGTGAGCCAAGATCACGCCACTGCACTCCAGCCTGGCACCTGGCGATGGAGCAAGACTCTGTTTCAAAAAAAAAAAAGGAGAGCCTGTCATTTGTATTAACATGTATTAGGGTTCTTTAGAGGGACAGAACTAATAGGACAGATGTATATATGAAAGGGAGTTTACTAAGGAGTATTGACTCACAATCACAAGGTGAAGTCTCACAATAGGCCGTCTGCAAGCTGAGGAGCAAGGAAGCCAGTACAACTCCTGAAACCTCAGAATTAGGGAAGCCAGTACAGTCTTCAGTCTGTGGCCAAAGGCGCAAGAGCCCCTGGCAAACCACTGATGTAAGTCCAACAGTCCAAAAGCTGAAGAACTTGGAGTGTGGTGTTCGAGGGCAGGAAGCATCAAAACCGAAACTGCAGAAAATAACACATATTTAATGGGTACATGATGATTAAAGTTCAATTTCTTTGGATGTATACCCAGCCTTGAGATTGCTGGATCATATGGTAATTCTCATGTATGGGAATGCAGGTATCCCTTCAACATACAAAGTTCACTTCCTTTGGATATATACCTAGTCATGAGGTTGCTGAATCATATGGTAATTCTGATTTTTTGAGGAACCTCCATACTGTTTTCCATAATGGCTGAACTGATTCATATTCCAACCATAGGAGAAAGATGGAGGCTGGAAGACTCAGCAAGTCTGCTAATTCCACCTTCTTTCACCTGCTTTTTTCTAGCCCTGCTGGCAGCCAAGGGGATAGTCCCCACCCAGATTAAGGGTGGGTCTACCTCTCCTAGGCCACTGACTCAGCTGTTAATCTCCCTTGGCCACACCCTCACAGTCACACCTAGGAGCAATACTTTGCATCTTTCAATCCAATCAAGTTGACACTCAGTATTAATCATCACAGCGAATGAACCTGGATGATATGCTGGGGTAAAATAAGCCAGACAACATGTATGATTTCACTTGTATGTGAAATCCATAAAAGTCAAACTCATAGAAGCAGAGAGTGGAATAGTGATTGTCAGGGGCTGGGGAGTGGGGAAAATGGGGAGATGTTGGTCAAAGGATACTAAGTTTCGTTATGCAGGATGAATAAGTTCTAGAGATACAATGTACAGCGTAGTGACTATAGTTAACAATGCCGTATTGCACACTTGAAACTTGCTGAGAATCTTTCCTAAGTGTTCTTACCACAGACACACAAAAATGGTAGCTATGTGAGGTGACAAATGTATTAATTACTGTGATTATAGTAATTGTTTCATAATGTATACATATATTAAAACATCACATCACACACCATAAGTATCTACAATTTTTATTTATCAGTAATCCCTCAGTAAAGCTGGGGAAAAGAATGCAAACTCTCTAAAGCCAAACAAAATTTATTTTGTTCTATTTTACTCAGAATTTGCATGTTTGGGAAACAAAGGGGCGGAGGTGAGGAGAGGGTCCCTGTGTTCCAGTTCCGTCTGCTCTGGTGCCTGGAAGTCTGGATTGACAGTGATACCAATACCATGGCTAATGGTTCAGTTCTGGGCCTCAGTTTATATACCATTATATGACCTATTCATAATATGTCTTCTTCTATTAATTCACTTCAATTAAATTCAGCAAATACTTATTGGGAATGTCTTACAGGGCAGTTATTGTGTTGGGTGCTATGAGAGTTGTGGTCTTGATTGCCAAGGATTCATGATCTATTGGAAAGGGCAGATGGACAGAACTGCGACGTAAGGAACATGTATATGCACGTTTGGGGTAGAGCATTTCTGATAAATATGATAAATATCAGAAATAAGGGAGATGCAATCGCTGCTTTTTCAATTTTATGCTGCCTATTTATGTTGCTTTTATTTTGTCCTTACTGTCTCCTGTTCCTTCCCTACTCCCCTGGCTCAGTAGAATAGACAGAATATGCACTTTCTCTTGTACTGGAGGTAATCCAGGAGTGAGGCTACTTGTTAGCTTCTGCGGGTAGAAACTAGAGTGGACAGATGAGTCTAAGAGGTTCTCAAGTTTGGTCTCACAGAATCCTTTGAAAACCTGAAAAAACAACAACCACCCAGAAACTGATAAGCCCCATTCTCAGAAAAATACTTCTTTGTGCATGTGGTTTCTGGTTTCCTGAAGCCCCTCTGTAGACCCCCTGAGTGAGGAACTGCTGAAGTCAATGTAAGAGAAAACCTGTTCAGGCTTTGATTGCAAGTTCTTCTGGAAAGAGAAATAATTTTGTTTCAACCACACAATCAATAAACAGACACACAGATGCCAGGAGAATCAGTTAACATGGCCACTATCTCATCAGGATATATTTTAGCCTTCCTAGCACTGTCTAAATGTGGTTACCAGCATTAATACTAACAAACTATGAAGATATTATGAACTCAGTCCCCACATGGGTAAGAGTATGGCAACAACTGTGGTCTAATCAGCCATCTCTCCCAACTGTAAGAATTTGAACATATAAAACCCCAGCCAACAGATGTGATGCTGTAGAAGCCATCTGCAAGTTTAGTGGTATTGTAATGATGGTGGAAAGACTCAGTGTGAAATCCAATATCTGATCCTTGTTTACAGAAGTAAAGTATGTTGACTCCCACTTTCGTTATTTCAATTGCCTTCACTCTGTGTGAATCACAGTTGTAATACTAACACATTACTTTTGTCAGTGTAAGATAAAATACTACTTTTTCTTTAATTGGATTCTCAATGCACTATAAAAATTTCAGTGTGTTATCATCTGTAGGTAATTTGGTTCTGAATAATCTCATATGATTGAAATTTCTAAACAGTGGAACTCTGTGGGATGCATATTCTGAGCAAACAAATGGAGTTTTTATGTTTCGTACAATGTTATTTATGAAGAGCATTTCTTAATGAACTGCATTTGATTTTTTATCTCAAAGCTATCCCTTTACTTTCAATTTGCTTTTCTTTTTGTTAAAAGTCAAATAGGTGTAACAGTTTTATGAAAACTTTATACATAAAATCCAACCATATAAAAAAGAAAAATTATGATTCTTTTAAATGGCAAAAGATGCCTCATTTCTCCTTTCTCTTCCCTTAGCAGCTTCTTTAATGATATCCATATTTGTTTTTGTGTTATTGACTACTGACAAAGAAGAGAAGAAAAAAGTAAAAACATATTTTGCATTTAATATGTGTCAAATACAGGCTGCCCTAATGTGAAATTATGAAAAGGGGAAGACCCTTCAACAGAGTTGAAAGAGCCCAGCCCTGGGTTACATTTCTCTTTTCTTGTCTGTAAAATTGACAGAACAATTTAATGGAGACTTTAAGTGAAAATCAAATGCCTATCACAATATAGCACCCCTCCATACACAAACATCTTAGTCTTTCCCTTTTTCAGTAATTATATTCTTTATGAGGAGGTATTTGTCTTTTGTTTACTTGTGTAATACCTTTTCACTTTGTTGGGACAGGGACTCGCATTCCCAGCTTCTAGCACAATGCCAGCAGGCCATACTTACTCTCCCATCCTTCCCAAGTCACGTCCCCTGGGAAGCTTTTTAGGAGCTGCCTCCCTCCCCCTAGGTGGAATTGACATTTCAGTCTCTTTCAAACCCCCACCTACCTAGTACAAAATAAAAATCACATGCTACATATGACTGCATTTGTTCTGTTTAAGTCTTTTCTGTTCTTGCAAGCCTTTCTTGGATAAGAACCCTGTCTTAGTTATCTCTGTATGCCAAGCATCTAGGATGGTGCTCTGTCTACAGTAGATGCCTGATTTCTAACTGAACGAAAAACATGATTGTGGAGGTTGGGCTCACATGCTAGGTGAATTAACTTATGCTCTGACACTCTGTCCAATTTACCTTAGAGCCTTGCCCATTTCTGGGTGGGCAGGGGAGCTGTGGTTCTGAGAGGTGTGATGTAGTTTGGGTTACGGTGTGTGCCGCCTTGCCTACCACAGTCCCATTTCCTGCCCACTCACCCTGGTATCCCATTCAGCTTAGCATTCATCCCAGATATATGTTATTTTGATATTTAGAAAGTGTTTAGATAGTTTTAAAAGTAATCTAACAGGACTGTATTATCATTTTCTTTATGTATAACGAGGTCTGTTTTACATATCATAAAATTCACCAGTTTCAGAGGTATAATTCAGTGAGTTTTTGTCAATTTACTCAGTGGTTCAATCATAACCATATCTAGTTTTAGAATATTTTTATCATCTCAGTAAAAGCCGTTATACCCATTTATGGTTAATCCCCATTTCTATCCCCCAGCTATTCGTCTACTGTCTGTCTCTATCAATTTGCCTTTTCTAGGAATTTCATCTAAATGGAATCATGCAGTATGTGGTCTCTCTTGTCTGGCATCTTTCACTAATGCTTCTGAGGCTCATCTGTCTTGTAGCATGTATCATTAGTTCATTCCTTTTTATTGCTGAGTAGTATTCCAATTTATGGATATACTACATTTTATCTATTGAGCTAATAGAACTATGTTATAATTTAAAACCAATTATTTGGTAATAAATATTTCAAAAACACTGTATACTTTCATTATACAGTGTCCCCGTCTCTTCTGAATTATCTGTTTGGATGGTATCAGCACCCTGGCTACAGCATAGCATATCTACAGGTGATTTCCAGTGTAGAGAACCCTTAGAAAGCCAGGCTGGTTTGATTTTTGTTCATATCAACATTTCTTGAGCACCTTTGTGCTGGATCCTAAAGATGAAAAAATAAGACATCATCCCTCCCTTTGAGGAACTTATAGTCTAATAATAACAGCTAACATTGTTGAGTACCTACTATTGCCAGGTATTGGTTCTAAGTACATTACATGTATTATCTCATTTTAAATCCTCACCATAACATATGAGGAAGATAGTACGATTGTCATCTTTTACAGGTTAAACTGATTCAGAGAGGTTAAGTAACTTGACCAAATAACTTCCATTGGTTTAGGAGGCTGGATGGTTGGTAGATGGTATTGCTGATAACTGAGATAGGAAATTCAGAAAAAAAAATAACAGTTATTAAAGGGCAGGAATGGAAAAGATATGAGGAGAGTTTGAGACAGATTGAATTTGAGACACCACGGAACACTCAAGGAGAAATGTTCAACAGGTGTTTGTATCTACTCACTTAAAGCTGGGGCATGACATCAAAGCTAGAAATATAAATTATCATCAGCATGTAAGAGGAATAAAATCACAAGAAAGGATGCCCCTCAGGGAGCGTGTGTAGAATGAGAAAAGCTGAAGTTGATCCTTCGGGAGCACCAGTGTGTACAGGGAAGCTGGAGCAAAGCAACTGCACACCCAGAAGGAACATTGCAGATATGGGAGGAGAACCAAAAGACAGCAGAGCTGCAGGAGCCAACAGGCAGACAGGCGAGGCGAGTAAAGCAGCAAATGCAGCACAAAGACCGAGGAAGATGGCACCAAAGTGTCTCCTGGCTGTGGGAATGTGGAGGCTATTGATGACATTTGCTTTCAAAGACTGGCAAGGTCTGAAGCCAGTTGGTAGTGGATTTAGAAATTAATGGGCCATAATTTCAAGTTAGAGCTACTCTTTTTGTTTTGTTTTGTTTTTGTTTTTTGAGATGGAGTCTCCCTTTGTTGCCCAGGCTGTAGTATAGTGGTATGCTCTCGGTTCACTGTAACCTCCACCTCCTGGGTTCAAGTGATTCTCCTGCCTCAGCCTCCTAAGTAGCTGGGATTACAGGTGCATGCCATCATAACAGACTAATTTTTTGTATTTTTAATAGAGACAGAGTTTCACCAAGTTGGCCAAGCTGATCTCAAACTCCTGACGTCATGATCCACCCGCCCCGGCCTCCCAGAGTTCTGGGATTACAGATGTGAGCCACCATGCCGGCATGATCCACCCGCCCCGGCCTCCCAGAGTTCTGGGATTACAGATGTGAGCCACCACGCCGGCATGATCCACCCGCCCCGGCCTCCCAGAGTTCTGGGATTACAGATGTGAGCCACCATGCCGGCATGATCCACCCACCCCCGGCCTCCCAGAGTTCTGGGATTACGGATGTGAGCCACCATGCTGGCATGATCCACCCGCCCCGGCCTCCCAGAGTTCTGGGATTACGGATGTGAGCCACCATGCCGGCATGATCCACCCGCCCCCGGCCTCCCAGAGTTCTGGGATTACAGATGTGAGCCACCACGCCGGCATGACTCCACCCGCCCCAGCCTCCCAGAGTTCTGGGATTACAGATGTTAGCCACCATGCCGGCATGATCCACCCGCCCCCGGCCTCCCAGAGTTCTGGGATTACGGATGTGAGCCACCATGCCGGCATGATCCACCCGCCCCGGCCTCCCAGAGTTCTGGGATTGGAGTGTGAGCCACCATGCCGGCATGATCCACCCGCCCCGGCCTCCCAGAGTTCTGGGATTACGGATGTGAGCCACCATGCCGGCATGATCCACCCGCCCCGGCCTCCCAGAGTTCTGGGATTACGGATGTGAGCCACCACGCCGGCATGATCCCACCCGCCCCGGCCTCCCCAGAGTTCTGGGATTACAGATGTCAGCCACCATGCCGGCATGATCCACCCGCCCCCGGGCCTCCCAGAGTTCTGGGATTACGGATGTGAGCCACCATGCCGGCATGATCCACCCGCCCCGGCCTCCCAGAGTTCTGGGATTGGATGTGAGCCACCATGCCGGCATGACCCACCCGCCCCGGCCTCCCAGAGTTCTGGGATTACGGATGTGAGCCACCATGCCGGCACGATCCACCCGCCCCGGCCTCCCAGAGTTCTGGGATTACAGATGTGAGCCATCATGCCGGCATGATCCACCCGCCCCCCCCAGCCTCCCAGAGTTCTGGGATTACGGATGTGAGCCACCATGCCGGCATGATCCACCCGCCCCGGCCTCCCAGAGTTCTGGGATTACAGATGTTAGCCGCCATGCCGGCATGATCCACCCGCCCCGGCCTCCCAGAGTTCTGGGATTACAGATGTGAGCCACCGTGCCGGCATGACTCACCCGCCCTGCACTCCCCAGAGTTCTGGGATTACAGATGTGAGCCACCGTGCCGGCCAGGGCTACTCTTTGAGGGAGTCAAGAACTAAAGCCTTGAAGCCTTAGAGCATTAAAGGAAGATTTTCTTTTCAATATGACAGACTTGAGAACACTTATACACTTCAGGCAGTGAGCCCAGAAAGGAAAAGAGATGAAAATATTAATATAAGAGAGTAAGGAAACAGTTCGGTAGTCTCAACCCTGGCTATATATGAGAACCACCTGGGCTGGAGAAAGCTGTAGCGGGGATGCTGCTTCAGAACAGAAACACTCATTCAGCTGGTCTTGTAGCAGGGCTCAGGCATCCATAGTATTTGTATAGTTCCCTAGATGATAGTAATTTATAGCCATGGTTGAAAAACACTCAAATGATTGATAGAGTGGTATTTCAGAGGAGGTGGGAGCAGATGGGATTAATACCAGCACAAAGGCATTGGCCTTGACCAGGAGAACAAGTATCTCAGTCTGTGAGACTAGAGGTGAGCATGAGTATATTTGTAGGTAAGTTTACAGATGTAAAGGTAGGAAGTTAAACTAGCACATGCCAATTTAGCATTCTCAGTTGAAGGGTGAGGCCAATAGGTGAAGGGAGTTGGAGCTCCATGGCTTGAGAAAGTAGGTGAAACTTTGGAATATGTGCTGGAGGGAGTTGGGTGAGGAGTTGAACAATGGTCAGCTTGTGCAGATGGTCCACCAGTAGTTAGGGACACACAGTTCTAATGCAGTTCCAATGTGAAAATAAAACCTAAAACAGCTATTTCCTCCCAGAGAGACTTATAGTCATGATCTTATGATGGGGTTTTGCCAAGAACGGGTCTCAGTAAGGACAGGGTGGTGGATTCTGAAGATCCCACTGATGGAACAGTGCAAGTTTTCAACCATGGATCCAAGGAAAAGGAGAGAAGCAAGTGAGGGCAGAGGAGGCTGATTAGGAGGAAATGAAGGGCATGAAGACTAAATGGGCCACTGAGATCCAGGTGAAAGACTGGGAAGGTGAGTGGCATGAACAGACTGGCAGGATGGGAGCTCATGGTTAACTTATGCTATTGGAAGTTAGGCTAATATGGATCAGCTCCAAGGCTCAGTGCTTGGCTGTGGGGTACGGTTGAATGAGGTAAGATTAAAAGTAAAAGTCTGTTAAGAGGAAAGGTGTAAAGAAAATATTTGGCTAAGGTGTTGGTTGTATCATTCATCTGGAGATTGAAAACATCCTATAAAGGGTTCAGTTTGAGCTGTTAAAAGATGAGCCTGATGCCCATGTTTTTGGTGAATAAGAGGGGATAATCATAGGCATGCATCAGGATTAGTGAGATAAGGAGAGGTAAATGTTCAGCCATGAGACTGGAAGCAGGGGAGAATTTTACCAGAAGGTGGTGGGTAATTCATGGTTTTGGTTGGAAGGAGGAAAGCAAAGATGGTGAAACTTTCTTCCACCTCAACTCCATTGTATTTACGCTGTGGAGACAGTAGCATTTTCCACCAGAGAAATCTGCAGGGAAAAAGGAATTCTGGGAAGAGATTAGTTTGGGATAGGCAAGAAAGTACAAGGTATGTTCTAAGCAGAGGCTGGTGTGAAAGGGAGGTGTTTCCCAAAGTCTGGCATTGAATAAACAGCAACTACACTGATAACAGGGACCTTCAGCCTGAGCACTGATTGCTGCTTCAAGTCTCCTTCCATCCTTATGACTCATCAAGGAGAAAGTCTTCATTTAAGCTGCCATTCTTTAAAGATGCCTCTATCACTTGCTAATCTTGCTTTTCAGCAAAGACAGAGTAGGCCTCAGGCATACAGCTG
Organism: Ateles fusciceps; assembly: GCA_036589455.1. Taxonomy (NCBI): domain Eukaryota; kingdom Metazoa; phylum Chordata; class Mammalia; order Primates; family Atelidae; genus Ateles; species Ateles fusciceps. The sequence goes on along the minus strand of JAZHEH010002853.1, from coordinate 1,152,432 downwards.
GATTTTAATAGGGTCTTGTTGGTATTTCATCTATTTTAATATTACCTTGTATTCATGGAAAATGATCCTGGTGTATTTATGTCATATAAAATCCTTTGTAAAATATGTATTTAAGTTCATTTTTAAATATTCAGTATATAATAGCAGAAGTGGCAAAAATAGCAAAGGTGATATGGGAATGACTGGAGTTTTGGAAGTTCTGACCCAAATTAGAGGATGATTAAGGAAGGACAAGATGGAGGGGGAAGGATTTAGAAGGGAGGGCAGGCAAGAATCCTAGGGAAGGAAAGGAAACTATGAGAATATAAAGGGTCCACCATCAGAGTGAGCGCTAGACCATTTGGATCTTCTGAGATTCCCCAGGATAGTCTCCAGAAGCAGAAGAGGCTCCTGGAGCTACTCTACCCAGATCTCATGGCACTGCTCAACACAGAACTCAGAGACGAGAGACCCAGCTGAGCCAGGACAGCCTTTGCAAGGCTGTGCTCCCAGTAGTTAGTGGGATTTCTTTGTGCTCATTAATGAAGGTTCTCAAAGGAGTCATAGAGAGAACCACAGACCTAGCAAGGTGAACCCAAACAGAATTTTGCTGTGGCTTATTTCCTCCCAAGATGTAGTTCATTAAGAACAAGTTTCTGAGTGTGTGCAGCTAAGGGTACTTGGGTTTAAAAGCAATGGAGTCAAGCAAAGGCAATAGTGAGAGGTTCTTAGACCTCTATAAGGAAAACTACAAGACACTGTCAAGAGAAATCACAACAAAACAAATGGAAACACATCCCATATTCATGGATGGGCAGAATCAATATTGTGAAAATGACCATACTGCCAAAAGCAGTCTACAGATTCGATGCAATTCTCATCAAAATACCACCATCATTCTTCAGAGAATTAAAAAGAAAAATTCTAAAATTCATATTGAACCAAGAAAGAGTCCACATAGGCAAAGCAAGGCTAAGCAAAAGAACAAACCTGGAGGTATCACATTACCTGACTTCAAACTATACTATAAGGCTATAGTCACCAAAACAGCATGGTACTGGTATGAAAATCGGCTCATAGACCAATGGAACAGAATAGAGAACCCAGAAATAAAGCCAAATTCAGCCAATGGATGATAACCATGCAAACAAAAATATAAAGTGGAGAAAGGATACCGTATTCAACATATGGTGCTGCAATACTTGGCAAGCCACATGCAGAAGAATGAAACTGGACCCTCATCTCTCACGTTATACAAAAATCAACTCAAGATGGAGCAAAGATTTAAATCTAAGACCTGAAACCATAAACATTATAGAAGATAACATCTGAAAAATCCTTCTGGACATTGGCTTAGGCAAGGATTTTATGACCATGACCCAAAAGCAAATGCAATAAAAACAGAGATAAATAACTGGGATTAATTAAACTAAAAAGCTTCTGCACAGTAAAAGCAATAATCAGCAGAGTAAACAGAAAAGCCACAGAGTGGGAGAAAATCTTCACAAACTGTGCATCTGACAATGGACTAATATCCAAAATCTACACGGAACTCAAATCAGTAAGAGAAAAACAAATAATCCCTTCAAAAAGACAAGAATAGACAACTCTCAACTCTCAAATATACAAATAGCCAATAAACATGCAAAAATGCTCATCATCATGAATTATCAGGGGAGATGCAAATCAAAACCGCAATGCAATACCACCTTACTCCTGCAAGAATGGCCATAATCAAAAAACTCAAAAAATAATAGATGTTGGTGTGGAGGTGGTGAAAGGGAACACTTGTATACTGCTGGTGGGAATGTAAACTACTACAAACCACTATGGAAAGCAGTATGGCAATTCCTTTAAGAACTAAAAGTAGAACTACCATTTGATCCAGCAATCTCACTACTAGGTATCTACCCAGAGAAAAACAAGTCATTTTATGAAAAAGATACTTGCACATGAATGTTTATCGCAGCAGAATTTGCAATTGCAAAAATATGAAATCAGCCCAAATGGCCATCAGTTAACAAGTGGATAAAGAAAATGTGGTACAAACATACTGTGGAATACTAATCAACCTTAAAAAGGAATGAAATAATGGCATTTGCAGCAACTTGGATGAAGCTGGAGACCATTATTCTAAGTGAAGTAACTTGGGAATGGAAAACTAATCATCATATACCGTCACTCATAATTGGGAGCTAAGCTATGAGGATACAAAGGCATAAGAATGATACAGTGGACTTTGGGGACTAGGGGGAATGGGTGGGAGATGAGTGAGGGAGGAAAGACTACACATTGGGTGCAGTGTAGTGGGTGCACCAAAACCTCAGAAATCACCCACTAAAGAACTTATACCTGTAACCAAACATCATCTTTTCCCAAAAAACTACTGAATAATTTTTAAAAATAAATAAAAGTGAAATGAGAGAAATTAGTGTTGAGAGACAGACAATTTATTCATGGACGTAGGAAGGCTGGAAATTACAGGAAATCCACATAAAATCAACATTACTAGTGCTAAAACAAAACCTGATGACTCTCTATTTTCTTAAGAGCAAAACTGCAAAAAGTAATATTAACGTCCATCCTAGAAGAATGAAACACAAATCACCTTTACTGATACGAGTCAATGATTTGTTTTTCCTTGAAAGAGTGTCCAGGTGTATTGTGTTCATTTTCACACTGATCACAGAGAGCACCCTTCTGGCAACAGGTAGCTGCAGTTTTCAGGACCTGGCAGAAATTCTATCTTCTACCTTTAAAAGTCAGGCACAAAATTACGGGGCAGCTGCTAGGCCCCTCTGCCTAGAGACAAGTGACTGGGACCATCAGTGGGAGGGACGGAGGCTTGAGCTTCCCTGAGCCCCCCCAGATCATCTGGCTGCTGCCTTCCCCTGTTGCAGCTGCACCCCTTGACCTCCCAGAGTCCGCGAGGCGCCGGCCTGACCCTTGCAGGATTCTATGGCCAGCAGGTGCCAGCGCGTGATGCTTTGTGCGCTTTCTGGCGTCCTGAGGCCAACGGTCACGGTCACCAAGCTCTGCACACTTGGCATCCATTGCAGACTTCGGAAACTTGTGGAAGCCGAATTTCTAAGGAAAGGTCCCGACGGCTACACTGCTGTCATGGGCAGCTATCTGAGCTGGTTCCTGGGTTGGCCCCGGGCCAGGCTGCCGCCCCGAGCCCAGAAGCCCCGGGCCCTGCGGTCCAGACCCGTCCTCCGCTCCCAGGTCCAGGACCGCTGCAAAGTCGTCTATGCCCATAGGCCGCGCTGGGTCCGCACCCGGCCCCTCCCCACGGCTCCTCCAGGCTGGGACTATGCCCGCATCCGGAGGTGCTTTTCCAACAGGCCACCGCTCCTGAGCTTCATTGGGCCGGACTCTTCCGAGGCTCGCCTGGCCTACGTGAAGTGGTGGCTTTGGAATGCCCGGCACCCCGCGGCCCGTCCGCAGCCTGGTGACCGTGAAAATCGCCCCGCCGGAGCACAGAGGGGAGCCTCGACAAGCCTCACCTGCCCCGGAGCGCCCACATCCCTGTGCCAGGGAGACCGTGCTCAAGGCCCTCAGCCAGTGCAGCAAGGGAAAAAGGAAATTCACCGAGCCACTCTGGTTTGAGGCCCCGGACACCAAGCGGAGGAAGCAGAGTCCGGCACCCAGGCCTTCTGCCTTCAAGCCCGTCAGGAGACATGGAGAGGTTCCCGCCTTTGTGCCCAGGCCTGGGCCGCTGAGAAGCCTCCGCTCTCCCGCAGCAGTGTCTTCGGGGAGATTCGGCCTTCCCTCAGCCCGCCGCCCCGCCCTACCGCAGGAAGTACGCCGTCCAGAGCCCAGTCACAGCGGCCACCGCGGGAGCTCTAGGAGCAGGTGCAGCAACGTCTCTGTGTCTTGGGCCTTCCTACCACACAAGGAGCCGCCCCAGGGTGGGGACCATGCACCTCTGAGCATACCCAGACTGCAGCCCGGCTCAGAGTCAGGGCCCTGCCCCCTTCTCCTGAGCCTCCAGACTCCTTCACCCTACTGACCCCTGTTTCACCCTCACAGGAGCCACTGAGCCCACCAGGGCACTTGCCACGGCTTCAGCTGACCACTCTGCCAGCCCCAGCTCCGCCTCTCCTTAGCCTGCGGAGCCCCCACTGAAGAGACCTTGTTGCTCTCAAAACCCCTCCCTTTCCCCTGCCCACCCACTTCTGCCTTCTCCCTGGGAACAGGAGGCAGCCATATTCTCCATTTTCATAGTTTGTTTAGTAAATATTTGTTCTTCTTTTAAATAGTGTCTTTATTATTTAAAAAATAATAGAAATCATTTGCATATCCTTAAGCAAGAAATAAAGAAAAATTTAAGCCACATCATACACCATATACAAAAATTAACTCGTGTACCATAGACTTAAATGTAAAACCTGCAAATGTATATATTTTAGAAGAAAAGAAAGGAAAAATTTTTGTGACTTTGGGTTATGCAAATTTTTTTAGATAATAGTAAAAACAGAGTCTGTAAAAGAAAAAACTTATGAATTTGACTTCATGAAAAATAAAAACAATAACCTCTTCAAAATGTACTGTTAGGAGAATGTGAATGAAGCCCTAGGCTGTGGGGTATATTGCATACCATGTAGCTCATGAAAGAATTATAGAAAGAAAAGGTAAGGTGGCTGGCAAGATGGCCAAATAGCTATAGTTCCAGTCGGCAGCTCCCAGTGAGATCAGCACAGAAGACAGGTGATTTCTGCATTTTCAGCTGAGGTACCCAGCTTACCATATTGGGACTGGTTAGACAGTGGGTGCAGCCCGCAGAAGGCAAGCCAAAGGAGGGTGGGGTGTTGCCTCACCCGGGAAGCACAAGGAGTCGGGGAACTCCCTCCCATAGCCAAGGGAAGTCTTGAAGGACTGTGCCATGAGGAACCGTGCATCCCAGCTCAGATGCATGGTACAGCATGGTACTGGTATGAAAATATGCCCATACACTGTTTACAATAGCAAAGACCTGGAACCCACCCAAATGCCCCTCAATGATAGACTGGACAAGGAAAATGTGGCACGTATACACCATGGAATACTGTGCAGCCATAAAAATGAGGAGTTTGTGTCCTTTGTAGGGACATGGATGAATCTGGAAACCATCATTCTCAGCAAACTTACACAAGAACAGAAAATCAAACACCACATGTTCTCACTCATAGGTGGGTGTTGAACAATGAGAACACATGGACATGGGAGCATCACACACTGGGGTCTGTTGGCAGGGGGCCAGGGGAGGGACAGCTTGGGGTAGGGAGGTTGGGGAGGGATAACATGGAAAGAAATGCCAGATATAGGTGACGGGGCAATGGAGGCAGCAAATCGCCTTGCCATGTTTGTATCTATGCAGCAATCCTGCATGATCTGCACATGTACCCCAGAATCTAAAGTACAGTTTTAAAAAAAGACATAAATTAAAAACAATAAAAAAGAAAATATGCCCATAGACCAGTGGTACAGAATAGAAAACCCAGAAATAAATGCAAATACCTACAGCCAACTGATCTCTGACAAAGCAAACAAAAACATAACGTGGGGAAAGAACACCCTAGTCAACAAATGGGGCTGGGATAATTTGCAAGCCGCATGCAGTAGAGTGAAAGTGAATTTTCATCTCTCACCTTATACAAAAATCAAGATGGATCAAAGACTTAGCTAAGACCTGAAACCATAAAAATTATAGAAGATAACATCTGAAAAACCCTTCTAGACACTGGCTTAGGCAAATACTTTATGACCAAGAACCCAAAAGCAAATGCAACAAAGACAAAGATAAATAGATGGGACTTAATTAAACTAAAAAGCTTCTGCCTGGCAAAAGAAATAATCAGCAAAGTAATCAGTCCACAGAGTGGGAGAAAATCTTCACAATCTATGCATCTGACAAAGGAATAATAACCAGAATCTACAAGGAACTCAAACAAATCAGCAAGAAAAAAATAATTCCCAGCAAAAGTGTGCAAAGAATGTAAAAAGACAATTCTCAAAAGAAGATATACAAATGGCCTACAAACATATGAAAAAAATGCTTATCATCACTAATTATCAGGGAAATGCAAATCAAAACCATAAGGTGATAACCACCTTACTCCTGCAAGAATGGCTGCAATCAAAATGTAATAGATGTTAACATGAATGTGTGAAAAGGGAACACTTGTATACTGCTGGTGGGAGTGTAAACTAGTATACCCATTATGGAAAACAGTGTGGAGATTCCTTAAAGAACTCAAAGTAGATCTGTTTGATCCAGCAATTCCATTACTGGATATCTACCCAGAGAAAAAGAAGTCACTATGTGAAACAGACACTTACACATGCATGTTTATAGCAGCACAATTCACAATTGCAAGAATATAGAACCAGCCCAAATATCCATCATTAACAAGTGGATTAAAAAAATGTGACATGTTTATATGCCATGGAATACTACTCATCTGTAAAAGGAAATGAAATAAGGACATTCGCAACAACTGGATGAAACTGGAGATGATTATTCTCAGTGAAGTAACACAAGAATGGAAAACCAGTCATCATATGTTCTCACTCATAAGTGGGAGTTAACTGTGAGGATGCAAAGGCATAAGAATAATATAGTGGACTTTGGGAACTCACAGGGAAGTGTGGGAGGGGGGTTATGGATAAAAAACTGCGCATTGCATACAGCGTACCTTCCTTAGCTAATGGCGCACCAAAATCTTGAAAATTTCAAGAACTTATCCATGTAACCAATCACCACCTGTTCCCCATAAACCTATTGAAATATTAAAAAATTCATGTATCCAAAGTACACAATACCCTATAATTTTCTTTTAAAATTTTTTTTAAATATATATTTTATTATACTTTAAGTTTCAGGATATATGTGCAGAATGTATAGGTTTGTTCCATAGGTATACATAGGCTATGGTGGTTTGCTGCACCTGTCAACCCATCACCTGGGTTTTAAGCCCCACATGCATTAGCTATTTGTCCTGATTCTCTTTTCCCCTTCCCCTGCATCAAGCCCCTATGTGTGCTGTTCCCCTCCCTGTGTCCATGTGTTTTCATCGTTCAGCTCCCACTTACGAGTGAGAACGTGCAGTGTTTGGTTTTCTGTTCCTGTTAAGTTTGCTGAGGACGATGGCTTCCAGCTTTATCCATGTTCCTGCAAAGGACGTGATCTCATTACATGTTACGGCTACATAGTGTTCCATGGTGTATATGTACCACATTTTCTTTATCCAGTCTAGCATTGATGGGCATTTGAGTTGGTTCCATGTCTGTTATTGTGAATAGTGCTGCAATAAACATATGTAACAAAATGATTTCTACTCCTTTGGGTATACCAGTAACGGGATTCCTGGGTCAAATGGTATTTCTGGTTCTACATCCTTGAGGAATCACCACACTGTCTTCCACAATGGTTGAACTAATTTACAATTCCACCAACAGTGTAAAATTGTTCCTGTTTCTCCACAGCCTCACCAGCATCTGTTGTTTCTTGATGTTTTAAAGATTGCCATTCTGGTTGGCATGAGATGGTATCTCACTGTTACTTGGGTTTCCATTTCTCTAATCATCAATGATGTTGAGCTTTTTTTATATGCTTGTTGGCTGCATAAATGTCTTTTTGAGAAATGTCTGATCATGTTCTTTGCCCACTTTTTGTTGGGGTTGTTTTTTTCTTGTAAATTTGTTTAAGTTCTTTGTAAATTCTGGATATTAGACCTTTGTCAGATGGGTAGATTCTAAAAATTTTCTCCCATTCAGTAGGTTGCCTATTGACTCTAATGATAGGATTTCCTGTTTAATAAATGGTGCTGGGAAAACTGACTAGCTATATGCAGAAAGCTGAAACTGAACCCCTTCCTTACACCTTATACAAAAATTAACTCAAGATGAATTAAAGATTTAAATGTAAAACTCCAAACGTTAAAAACCTTAGAAGAAAACCTAGGCAATACCATTCAGGACATAGACATGAGCAAAGATTTTATGATGAAATCACCAAAAGCAATTGCAACAAAAGCTAAAATTGACAATTGGGATCTAAGTAAACTAAAGAACTTCTGCACAGGGAAAGACACCTGTAATTTTCAAAGTAGTTAAAACAAGTTTAAGTAAAGTCTAAATCATTTGCTAAAAAAAATGAAATGGATAGGGAGAAACAGGTGGCATATAATAAACAGTGAAAAAGAAGGAATAAAATGTTCAAGTTGAAACATTTTGATTACGTTGTGGTGTCAGTGGCTCTTGTCATTCTCCTGTGACCAGGGCATGTTTCATTTGGTCACCAAAATCCCAAGGAGCTTGGTTGTGTGATTTGAAACAGGAACGTGAGTTTCAGTATCAGCATGCCGTCTAAATGGCCTCAGGACAGTGCTATTGATTATGACCATTCAGAGCAATATAATTCTTGCTTACTTGACAAATGAAGAGCTGCCTCATTGTCTTAATTCATCTTTGGAAATAGTACAGGCAGTTCATCTCCCTTGCATGGCTCAGTTTGCATCCGAGATCATCTTGGAGCATCTCACAGGAGCTACACTTCAGAGGGAAGTACTACACATAGAAGCAGAGAAGGCAGACCTGAGTATCACACAGTAAAAGCAGAAGCCTCACTTTTTTCCCCCACTCTCCAGGTTTCACAGGAGAGAGGGAATGATTTTGATTTTATGTTTTCAGAAATTTTGGCTTAAATATGACTTCTCATTTTGAAAAATATTGATTAGTGCCGTCACATTTAGTCTCAGGATAAACTGATTTACAAATTTAACATGGTTGTTTGGAAATTTTCTTAGTTAAATACCAAGAATTCCTATTTTTTTTAACCCATAAATTTCAATTTCCTCTGAAAAAAGTAATCTTCAGTGCTCAGAAGATGTGCAGTCCCCATAGATCAGAGCAAACTGTCTATATTGACCAAAGTTTTAAACACCAGAGCAACACTGATACTGCTGTCAGGAACAGGTATCACCCAGGGGGTTTGTGGTTATCAGACATTCAGTCAGATTCTCTTGCTCCACATGAAATGCTCCCTCTTTCATTGAGAATTCGAAGTGTATAAAAAGAAGAAACTGACTGGATGGTAATTTATAATACAAAGTTGTGAATGTGGCTGTAGTGAAGATTGCTGAGTGAAAACAAGATTTTCTGGCCAAGTTAGTATGAACAAGATAATTTAGCATAAAATTAACAGCACAAGCTCTGGGTTTAAAAACTTTGAATTCAAATCCAAACTCTGTACTTATGTAGGCAACCCCCCTTAATATCACTCAGCCTTGGCTTTCTCACCTGTGAAACTGGGGTGGTAATAATACCTGCCATCTGGATGGGTGTGAGGTTTTTTAGCCATTTTTAACCATTTTTTAAACTTACCATTTTGACTATTTTTGTTAGATCGGTGCAAAAGTAATTGTGATTTTTCAAAAAAAATACATTAAACACTGACTTCTCATTTATCCCTCTTCCCAACTTCTGGCAACTGCCATTCTACTTTCTCATCTCTGTGAATTTGCCTACTCTGGGTACTTCCTGTGAGTGGAATGATACAGTATTTGTTCTTTTCTGAGTTGCTTATTTCATTTAGCAGGGTAGCTTCAAGATTCATCCATGTTGTAGCATATGTCAGAATTTCCTTTCTTTTTGAGGCTGAATGATATTTTATTACATGCATATACCACATTTTGTTTATCCATTTATCTGTCAATGGACATTTGGGTTGCTTTCACCTTTTGGCTATTGTTAATAAGGTTGCTAGGAATATGAGTCTACAAATATCTATTTGAGTCCCTGCTTTCAGTTCCTTGAGTATATACCTAGGACTGGAATTCCTGGATCATACAGTAATTCTGTTTAATTTTTGGAGGAACCACGATGCTGTTTTGAGTTCATAGTGAGAAATTAGAACAAAACATTTGGAATCTTTCTGAACTTTGCACTCAAGCTTGGCATAGTAATAAAACTTATTTGCCCTCTAGACACCAGGGCCTCTTCTCCTGTCCAAACTAACTTTACAGGTAACAGTAATCCCCTTTCTACAAATTAGTGGAGAGGTACTTACAAGTCATAGCTCCTAGTTAGACCATGAAGTACTTGTTTCCATGGACTCATTATATTTTCTGACTGAGTCATTAAACTAGGCCTCGTTCACAAATAATGTAACCAAATGATAATAAGATGTACCCATAAGCCCTTTTGCCTCATCCTGATAGTTTGCCTTTTCTAGAGTAGGACTAAATGTGTCTTGGCCACAGTGAGTGAGGGATTGCTGCAGGGATTGCATGTTCAGAAAAGGTGGGAGATAGGAGAGGACACATGGTTTTAGGTGATGCCAGAACATTTCTTTCAACATCTAGTATTTCTAGCCCTAAAGCAATGATATGGTTTGGCTGTGTCCCCACCCAAATCTCATCTTGAATTGTGGCCTTCCACACATGTTGTGGGAGGAACCCAGTGGGAAATAATTGAACCAGGAGTGCGGTTTCCCCCATACTGTCCTCATGGTAGTGAATAAGTCTCATGATAACTGATGGTTTGGTAAGGGGTTTCCCCTTTCACTTGGCCATCATTCTTTCTTGCCTATCACCATGTAAGACATGCCTTTTGCCTTCTGCTATGATTGTGAGGCCTCCCCAGCCACATGGAACTGTGAGTACATAAACCTCTTTTCGTTTTTATATTACCTGGTCTCTGGTATGTTTTTATCAGCAGAGAGAAAACGGACTAGTACAAGCAGGGAGAACATTCTTCCAGGGGTGGGTAACCTAAAAGAGAATGGGATGTTTATATTAAAGATGTCTCTTTGGGACTTTCCTATCATTTTACATTTTTGGTCTTTTTTTTTTTTCCTTCTCAGGGCTTCATCTTGGGTTCTTTTCTCTTCTCTCTCTAAAAATCACATCCCCGGCTAGGCTTAGTGGCTCATGCCTGTAATCTTAGCACTTTGGGAGGCCGAGGTGGGCAGATCACTTGAGGTCAGGAATTCGAAACCAGCCTGGCCCACATGGTGAAACCCCATCTCTACTAAAAATACAAAAATTAGCCAGTTGTGGTGGCACACACCTGTAATCCTAGCTACTCAGAAGGCTGAGACAGGAGAATGGCTTGAGCCTGGGAGGCAGAGTTTGCAGTGATCTGAGATCATGCCACTGCACTGCAGCCTGGGTGACAGAGCGAGACTCCATCTGTATTCATCTATCAATCAATCAATCAATATCACATCCCCCCTCCTTGCTTTATATACCATCTCTATTTGCTGCCACTCTCAATTTCCCCACCTCCAGCCCAGTGTCTGTCCTGAGCTCTTTTATTTATTTCTATATTTATTAGACAATTTTTATTGAGTTCTTTTTATGGGATACATCAGTGAATAAAATAGACAGAATTCCTGGAGGGCTTATATTCTAATAGGAGTAGACTGTATTAGTCTATTTTCATACTGCTATGAAGAAATACCTAAGACTGGGTAATTTATAAAGAAAAATAAGTTTAATGGACTCACAGTTCCACATGGCTGGCGAGGCCTCACAATCATGACGGTGGGCAAGGAGGCCCAAGTCACATCTTACATGGATGGCAGCAGGCAAAGAGAGAGGGAGCTTGTACAGGGGAACTCCTCTTTTTAAAACCATCAGATTTCGTGAGACTTATTCACTATCACGAGAACAGCACAAGAAAGACCTGCCCCCATGATTCACTTACCTCCTACCAGGTACCTCACATAACATGTGGGAATTCAAGATGAGATTTAGGTGGGCACACAGCCAAACCATATCAGAGACTAAGTAAATAAGTAAACATCATAAGTCTGAAGATGACATAGTGTATTAGAAGGTGAGATGGGCTCTGGAAAAGGAGTAACGCAAGATAGGGAAGCTGGACCATGGTGAAGATGAGAGGGTTGGGTTGCAATTATGGCTAATTGTGAAGAATTTTACACGTCATTCTATGTGTAATATCTTTCTTCTTAGATGCTTAGCTCCACTGGGGCTTACATTTTGTCCTTAGGCACAGAGGATGTTCTTTTTAATGAGATGTATGATTGAGTAAAGGAGGCAATGAACAGACAAGCACACAGGAAAACAGAGGTAGAATGGCCTGGACCTGTACCCAGGCTGTGAGATGGAGTGGGGAAACAGATTTCAGAAGTATTTTCCTTTTTTTTTTTTGGTAGAGATGTCGTCTTGCTCTGTCACCCAGGCTGGAGTGCAGTGGTGCAATCTTGCCTCACTGAACCCGCCTCCCAGGTTCAAGCAGTTCCCCTGCCGCAGCCTCCTGAGTAGCTGGGAGTACAGGTATGCACCAACACGCCCGGCTAAGTTCCTTTGTATTTTAGTAGAAACGGGGTTTCACTGTGTTGCCCAGGCTGGTCTCAAACTCCTGAGCTCAGGCAATCCGCCCACTTTGGCATCCCCAAAGTGCTGGGATTACACGCATGAGCCACCGCGCCCAGCCAGGATTCAGAAATATTTTCTGCAGCAACAGGCAGAGGCATTTGGCAATCAAGTTGACTTGATGGACCTCGGTACAGTACAGCACTAAGTTATACCAACACTGAGGTTTCTGACTCGGAAGATGTGTGCCACGTGGCCTTCTTGCTTTTCTGGGAAAGCTAGAAGCCAGAAGCTCTTAGCCTTCTCCATGTTTCATTTGCATAGGCAGTGGGATTTCCATTCTGAAAGCATACCATCAACAAAGAATTTTTCCAATCCCATCTTGGTTTAAAAGTAATCTCCTCTCCCATCTCCTAAACCTCCAATTCATTTAGCTTTCTGTTTGCACCAATGATTCTTTACTTGTGACAAGAAATAGAGGAGCACTTCACAGACATATGAAAACACTGCCAGCTCCGATTACATCCACCTCACCTCATCCTGCAGTACTTCAACTTTTTGTCCTCTTGATCCAAAATACACAACTGCTGCCACACTAGTAATCCAACTACACAGCTATGGACCTCTCCCTTTTTTTGCTTTCTCACTCGTCTCTTATCCAGCAGTTTTAAAGTTCTAATTCCCATGCCATCATTTTTAAAAAACTTGTTTCTCTGAGTGGCTTACTTGAATTAAATGCACCTTGTGATTTTTTCTTGAAAGATGCCAAGTTGTGACTATCCCTAGCTTATAAGTAAATGGTTTTTCCCAACAGTGCACACGTGCGTCAGCAGTAAGTAGCTTCTGGTGAACATTTTCTGAAAGCATTACATTTTCTGTAATTGCACCCCCCACTTAGCTGGAGGCAAATGTAAGCAGAAGTGGCCAAGGGGGCTGCAGCTCTTGTGTTCTGAGCAGGGCAGAGATGGAAGGGTTCAGATAGGGGCATGGTGAGGAAGGGGACTTGATGAATCTTGGCCTTGTTTATGAGATTAATCACGGGGCTTTTCCACTGAGACAAGATTGAGGATTTCCTCCTCTGTTAGAGGAGTTTCCACTGGGATTTCTTAAAGTCCCCCTCTGACCCATCTGTCATTCTGTCATTCCAAAATTGACATTTTGACTATTTACACACAAAACTAAAGAACTCACCGTATTAAATATTGGTTCTAAATTTCCTTTGGCTCATTAGTGGCATTGGTCTATGGCAGTTTTACATTTGTCTGGAAAATAAAATCAAAGGCTAAATAACACTGTCAGAAACATACATAAGGACCAACTTTAAGATCCTAGGATTTACCCTTTGGGATTTGAGTGCACTTTAATCTTGCATTTTGAGTGGAAGGAGATAGGAGTGCACAGTTCCGCGGTTTGCTGACTCGACTCATAACTCCTATCTATGAGGCTGAGCTGTTGATCACAGCCTGAGGGGTGGGGGAGGAGTGGCTGGAAGGTCATGGAAACTTCAGGAGCAGGAACAGTGATACTTAGGAGGTGAACCCAGAGCTAATGGGCCCAGCCACTGGAGAGTCGGCATTCAGGAATAGCCTTCAGTTTCTGGGCACGCTGCATTGAATTATTGAAAGCACTCCAGCTTTAGAGTCAGACAGACCTGAATTTGAAGCCTGACCCTGTATTTACTGCCTTTATTATCTGACCTGGTTCAATGACTCAGCCTTGGTGTCTGCTTTTATAAAATGAGAAGATTACGTAGATTAAATGAGTTCATCTATGGAGGTGCTTAATAAAAGAATTTGACAGGCATCCGTACTCTGGTCAATGTTAGTTCCTGTTTGTCCCAGGCCTGGGCAGCAGGGCAGTATGACAGCAGCCTTATCTTAGAAGGGCACTGGAATATTAGCACAATACCAAGAAGATAAATCAGAAATGAAAAGAACTTGTTAGGGATCCCAGCTGTGTTGCTGTGATATAGAGCTTATCCAAATGGCGGTCAGGGCTGTGAACCAAGGGGAGCTCGTGCCCAGTGTGGGCTGTGTCTGCATGTAGTGACTTAGAGAGAGGAATCTGGTTGCCATGGTGGCACATCTCACCCTGGGCTGGCTTATCAGGGAAGCACAGTGGTCAGGACTGAGACACTGAAGTGGGCCCGGTGCCAAGCCCTGTAAGATGAAGTATGTGAGATGAAGCTCAGAGCCAGAGGGGCCAGAGAGAGGGGTGTGGACTGAGCCCAGAGTAGGTGAGGAGGGCAAAGCCCCATGGAGGGACAAGGACAGGGCCTCCTGTAATGTCCTAAATCTCTTTAGGGTCTGCACATGTAGATGGGTCTGAGGTCATTGTGAACAGGATAGACTCGTATTTCATTGGCTTAAAACAGGAGAAAAGAAATGGAAGACTTAGTTCTAGCGCTTGAGTGTTTGCCACTTTGAAAAGACCAACAGCACCTCTAACAATTAAGTTGTTTATAATTGCTGTGGTTTGCTCTTCATTGATCCTACACCAGCTTCCTCTGCTCTAAATGAACTTTCTTCATACCTCATTCATACCCTCCACGACTTGGAGTTCCTCCTCCAAATCAGGGCTCATTAACGTATCTCAACCATTAAAAGCTTACCCAAGCAGGTATTCTCAAACCAACAATGACTGGTCAATAGTAGAATCAGCTCCTCTCACCTGCTTCCAGTTACTTCCTCCTGGAAGTTGCCTTCTTCTGGATTGACCTCCATTGTTGCAAAATAGAAGACGGACCCTAATACTCACCACTATATACATATACGTATATTTACTGTTGCCATCTCCCCAGGTGTATTTCCCTGCCCTGGGATGCTGGTTAGCTGGGACCCTTCCTTTGTCTCATCCACCTACTGGGCTGGGTTCTCATTGTTTCCTTGCCCTTGGTCTTGCCCTATTCAAATCCATTTTTCCACTCCACAGCCCCGATCATTTTTCCAAAATGTGCACGTGACCATGTCAGTCCTTTATTGAAACCCTGCAGGCCGAGTGCGGTGGCTCATGCCTATAATCCCAGCACTCTGGGAGGCCAAGGCTGGCGGATCACGAGGTCAGGAGTTCGAGACTAGCCTGGCCAACATGGTGAAACCCTGTCTCTACTAAAAATATAAAAATTAGCAGGGTGTGATGGTGTGCGCCTGTAGTCCCAGCTACTTGGGAGGCTGAGGCAGAAGAATTGCTTGAATCCGGGAGGCAGAGGTTGCCGTCAGCCGAGATTGTGCCACTGCACTCCAGCCTGGGCAACAGAGTGAGACTTCATCTCAAAAAAAAAAAAAAAAAAGAAACCCTGCTGTGGCTTTGTGTTGCCTTCCTAATGGAGTCCAAACTCCCTAATGCCACCATGTGGGGCTTGCAAATGCCATATGCTGTATGTGCAGAGGACTTTGGAACCTCAGAGCAAGATGTCATCACCATTATCTACAGCCTTCCCAGAATAGTTTCCTGTGGTTGTGTTGCCTGAGCTGGGTTTTAGTGAATGGAACAGAGTTCACCTGGCAGGCATGGAATGAGAAGGCACCCCAGATAGAGCAAGTAAAAAAGCATGGTACATTCACAGCATGATCAACCATCCAGTGTTGTTGGAAATTAATGTGAAGGAGGGAGTGGCCTTCTTTGATCTTAAAAGGAACTTGGATTTTATTTTATAAGAGACGCGGAATCATTGAAAAGTTGTCAACTGGGAATAATTTGTATTTTAGAAAGAGGAGGTTGGCAAAGAGACTGAAGGAGGGAAGGTAACATTCACTGAGTACCTACTGACATGTCAGGGACTCTGCTGGATATTTTAGGTTATTTCTTTTCATTTTTACCAGAACTAATTTTGCAGATGAGGAGAAAACTTACATTCAAACAGATTCTGAAATTTCTCTGACCCCACCTAGCATATAATAGTGGATGTATGTGCTTTCTACCAGGCAGATGGCTTCAGGGGCCAGGGTGGCCTCAAGAGTCCATGGGCCAGTGGGCACTGCAGGTTGAGGGCTCACGGTCTATTCCTTCTCCTGTAGGTGCTCTTTCCCTGAAGCCACCTCTACTCAGCACTATGTAGGACCAGCACTGGAAAGATTTACCTGGTGGATGTACTAGGAATTTTTAGGAGTTTTCTATTGCTGCCTAACTAATTAACACACAGTTAGCCACTAAAAACACATACAGAATAGCTCACATACAGAAAATCGGAGTTCTCTGCTCAGAGTCTCAAAGGCTGGAATCAAGGCATTGAGTGGAATGAGTTCTCATGTTTAGACTCTGGGGAAGAATCCACTTCCCAGATCATTCAGATCACTGGGAGGATTCATATTCTTGTGGTTGTAGGGCTGAGGTACCCTTTGCTTGCCAGCTATTGGGGGCTGTCTAGAAACTAGAGGCTGCCTGCAGTCCTTGCTGTGTGGTCCCCCGCCTTCAAACCAGCAACAGTGTGTCGAATTCTTCTTGTGCTTTGAATCTCCAACTTTGACTTCTGCCTCCAACAGGAAAAAAAAAATGCTATGCCTTTAAAGGGCTCATGTGGTTAGGTCATCTCCCGTTCTTAAAGTCAACTGTGCCACAGAACATAACGTAATCCCCAGGAGTCAAATTCATCACCGTCCTGGATTATGCAGGGTGTGTCCACCAGGGGCCATGGCTGTTGGGGAGACATCCTAGCATAGGACCTACAACACATGCCTTGATTACATGTATGTTCAGAATTTGCCATTATTTAAAATAAACATTTTCTTTTTGTGGGTAGCCCAGGATTTTGTTCCTATCTGCTCCCTAACTTTTATCAGAAGTTTTCTTAGAGAAGCAGATCTTAGCAGATGTTGCATTTCATAAATATTTTAGGAAACAGTTTATTTCTCTTCTGCTTAAGCCTGAGGGCTCCAGACTGACCCACTCTTTCCTTTCTGTGTATACAGCCTT
Organism: Ateles fusciceps; assembly: GCA_036589455.1. Lineage (NCBI taxonomy): Eukaryota > Metazoa > Chordata > Mammalia > Primates > Atelidae > Ateles > Ateles fusciceps. The sequence continues at coordinate 1,135,219 of JAZHEH010002853.1, read as the reverse complement.
AGTGAGACACCCCCGCACCTCACTGTTCCGGGTGGGAAGGAAGATTCTGGTTATCACCCCTCTGACCTACCTGGGCCCAAAGCTACCACCACTTAGTCAAGGAGAGGCTTTCTCAGAATTCTGTGCTCTTCAGCCGTGTGTTCAGATGAATAAAGAATCCAGACTAATAAAGGCCCTACTGTTGATTAAAATGCTTCAGCATATCAACCTTAATTTATGAGTTCCAGGTTCTATGAATAATAGATGCTTTTACTTATTTTCCACTTGCAAACATTCTTTAATTGTATAGATTTTTTTAAAAAAAAAACAAAAAAACAAAAAGTGAAGGAGAGACTATTAGCTCACCACTGCTCGGGGTGGGGCGGAGAGTGGAGAGGAAGGCGGATCGTGTGTGATAGCTCTGCCCCCACACAGCTGGTCCGTCACCCAGCCCTGCAGAAAGACAGGGTGACTGAGGTGTTTGCTTGTGCCTAGGTGGCCCCCTCATGATCAGCCAGCAGGAAATAGGCCTTTGTTGGAGGACCTCAAGAAGAAAGCAGGAAGAGGGAGAAGAGTGTGTAGAAGAATTCAGATTCATGAGAGACTGAGCAATATCAAAGAGTCAGAAAATTCAGAGGCCAAGAGACACACCTGTCTCTTCCCCTGCTTAAGACTTTGTGTTGAAGCTGCTGGCATCTTCCTTGGGAAAACTGTCCTAAGGAGAGTGATAAACTTAAGCCTCTGTTTATATCACCCAAACATTTGGAGATTTTAAAAAAGATGATAAAGTTTCTTTATTAGTCTGTTTATGATAATTTGCAAAAACAGTTTGAATACTAGTTGCTCAAATGATTTTTATGATAGAGTTTAGGATGTCTGCAGTTTTATTTTGCATGGATGATAGCTGGGACAGCAGACACCCATCAAAGCTTTACCAATAAAAATGAATAAAAATAGGTCTTTTGATGTTTGACGTTTTCTATTAGAGAAGGCTTTCAAGGAAAAGATCATCACAAACTTTCAGAGGCAGGAGTGGGAGCCTAACTTTTCTTTAGTGCTTACCACCATGTCACATACTAGATACATGATTTTTCAGTCCCAGCAGTGCTTGCTTTTCTGATGTTACAAATGAGAACACAGGTTGAGGCAAGTCACTGACTCTCCCAGAATTGCTGTGTACCCATAGGATGCTTTCAGTGAATGAAGTCTCACCACTAAACCGTGATGATTTAAGTTGCTTGAAGGGCAGCACCATCTGTTTTCCACTGGACTCCCCCAATAGAACACAACACAATTTCAGTTGAAATCAATTGCTATTTATGTTTTCAAGATATTTTTTCTTTGGTCTTTAGTACAGCTCCTGAAGATTAAGGTTTTGGACTGAGACTGTCAGAATCAGACAATTTCAGTCCAGCTCCCCAGTTTCTGATTGAGACTGAGCAGAAAATAAATGTGGAAAGCAGAGGCACCACCACTGAACAGTCGTGAACCTGTTTACGCCTAGTCTTCCATTATTGGAACACTAAGCTTGTGGTAGTTATTTATATCCTACCACTCAAGGTCATCACCAATGTCTGATTTTTCACACAAAAAAATTGACAGCCTCTGGCATAAATGGGTTAAAACATGGTTGAATATTGAAAACGCCTATCTGTATAGTCCTCATGTAGCTAAAGAGTTACTACTCACTGACAAAATGAGTGAGTGCTTTTAGCTAGAAAGCTAACTCAGCAGGATTTTATGCTACTAGTCTCATTTTACACTGAGACAAGTAAGGACTGTATTTTGGATCAATCTTTGAGTCCTTTATTCAGCTAGAGCAGTGGTTCTTAATTGGGACAGTGTTCCCCCTTGGAAGACATTTGACAAAGTCTAGAGACATTTTTTAATGGTTACAACTTGGGTATGGAGAGAAGGGAAATTACTGCTGGCATCTAGTGGGTAGAGGCCAGGGTTGCTGCTAAACCTCTTGCAATACATAGGGTAGCACCACTGCCCCCCAGTAAAGAATTATCATTTTATGAGACCAACATCATCCTGATACCAAAACCTGGCAGAGACTCAGCAAGAAAAGAAAACTTCAGGCCAATATCCATGATGAACATAGATGCAAAAATCTTCAATAAAATACTGGCAAACCGATTGCAACAGCACATCAAAAAGCTTATCCACCATGATCAAGCAGGCTTCATCCCGGGGATGCAAGGCTGGTTCAACATACGCAAATCTGTAAACATAATCCACCACATAAACAGAACCAAAGACAAAAACCACATGATAATCTCAATTGATGCAGAGAAGGCCTTTGACAAAATTCAACAGCCCTTTATGCTAAAAACTCTCCATAAACTAGGTATTGATGGAACGTATCTCAAAATGATAAAAGCTATTTACGACAAACCAACAGCCAGTATCATACTGAATGGGCAAAAACTAGAAGCATTCCCTTTGAAATCTGGCACTAGACAAGGATGTCCTCTCTCACCACTCCTATTCAATATAGTACTGGAAGTTCTAGCCAGAGCAATCAGGCAAGAAAAAGAAATAAAGGGTATTCAAATAGGAAAGGAGGAAGTCAAATTGTCTCTATTTGCAGACGATATGATTGTATATCTAGAAGACCCCATCGTCTCAGCCCAAAATCTCCTGAAACTGATAAGCAACTTCAGCAAAGTCTCAGGATATAAAATCAATGTGCAAAAATCACAAGCGTTCCTATACACCAATAACAGACTTAAAGACAGCCAAATCAAGAACCAACTGCCATTCACAATCACTACAAAGAGAATAAAATACCTAGGAATACAACTACCAAGGAACGTAAAGGACCTCTTCAAGGAGAACTACAAACCACTGCTCAATGAAATAAGAGAGGACACAAACAGATGGAGAAATATTCCATGTTCATGGCTAGGAAGAATCAATATTGTCAAAATGGCCATACTGCCCAAAGTAATTTACAGATTCAACGCTATCCCTATCAAGCTACCAATGACCTTCTTTGAAGAACTGGAAAAAACCACCTTAAACTTCATATGGAACCAAAAGACAGCCCGCATAGCCAAGTCAATTCTAAGCAAAAAGAACAAAGCTGGAGGCATCACACTCCCGGACTTCAAACTATACTACAAAGCTACAGTAATCAAAACAGCATGGTACTGGTACCAAAACAGAGATATAGACCAATGGAACAGGACAGAGGCCTCCGACGCAACACAACACATCTACAACCACCCAATCTTTGACAAACCTGACAAAAACAAACAATGTGGAAGCGAGTCCCTGTTTAATAAATGGTGTTGGGAAAACTGGCTAGCCATGTGCAGAAAGCAGAAGGTGGACCCCTTCCTGACACCTTACACTAAAATTAACTCCAGATGGATTAAAGACTTAAACATAAGACCTAACACCATAAAAACCCTAGAAGAAAATCTAGGCAAAACCATTCAGGACATAGGCGTAGGCAAGGACTTCATGACCAAAACACCAAAAGCAGTGGCAACAAAAGCCAAAATAGACAAATGGGACCTAATCAAACTCCACAGCTTCTGCACAGCAAAAGAAACAGTCATTAGAGTGAATCGGCAACCAACAGAATGGGAAAAAATTTTTGCAGTCTACCCATCTGACAAAGGGCTGATAACCAGAATCTACAAAGAACTGAAACAGATTTACAAGAAAAAAACAAACAAGCCCATTCAAAAGTGGGCAAAGGATATGAACAGACACTTTACAAAAGAAGACATACGTGAAGCCAACAAACATATGAAAAAATGCTCATCATCACTGGTCATTAGAGAAATGCAAATCAAAACTACATTGAGATACCATCTCACGCCAGTTAGAATGGCGATCATTAAAAAATCTGGAGACAACAGATGCTGGAGAGGATGTGGAGAAATAGGAACGCTTTTACACTGTTGGTGGGAGTGTAAATTAGTTCAACCATTGTGGAAGACGGTGTGGCGATTCCTCAAGGACCTAGAAATAGAAATTCCATTTGATCCAGCAATCCCATTACTGGGTATATATCCAAAAGACTATAAATCGTTCTACTATAAGGACACATGCACACGAATGTTCATTGCAGCACAGTTTACAATAGCAAAGACCTGGAACCAACCCAAATGCCCATCGATGATAGACTGGACAGGGAAAATGTGGCACATATACACCATGGAATATTATGCAGCTATCAAAAACGATGAGTTCGTGTCCTTTGTAGGGACATGGATGAACCTGGAAACCATCATTCTCAGCAAACTGACACAAGAACAGAAAATCAAACACCGCATGTTCTCACTCATAGGCGGGTGTTGAACAATGCGAACACATGGACACAGGGAGGGGGAGTATCACACACTGGGGTCTGTCGGGGGAAAAAGGGGAGGGATAGTGGGGGGTGGGGAGTTGGGGAGGGATAGCATGGGGAGAAATGCCAGATATAGGTGATGGGGAGGAAGGCAGCAAATCACACTGCCATGTGTGTACCTATGCAACAATCTTCCATGTTCTTCACATGTACCCCCAAACCTAAAATGCAATTAAAAAAAAAAAAAAAAGAATTATCTGGTCTAAGATGTGGGTAATACTGCTGTTGAAAAATTCCAGGCTAAAGGGAAAGAGTCCTGCAGCTGTGTCAGGCAATAAAACCAGTGTGCTGAAGAGAAAAAAAGGAAGATTATCATCCACCTGGACCCTGAAAGAAGAGAGGGAGTTCCCTAGCTCCCAGGAAGGGAGAGAAACTAGCTTCAAGTTCAAAGAATAAATATAATTTGACTTACAAGTTGAATACCTCCTTAAGGCCAATATGCTGTCTATTTCCTAGGAGGCTGTTCAGTTTCTTCTCCTTTAAAGATTTCGTATTCCCCAGACGCTAAGTAGAAAAGATTCTTTTAAGAATGCAAGAAATCTCAAGCAGATAGTACAATCTGACTCCTTCTCGAAGTTCCTGAAGTGTTCATACATATACACGGAAGGGGTTTAGGGCTCTGGTGCAGCGATCCCCTTTTCAACATTGGACTTGGTTTCTCAGGATTTGAACTTGGTTTTCTTTCAAATGTGGCTGACTAAAGCAGTGTTTGACATGTCATAATCCACAAGTCCCTCAGTCACCTCAAAATAACTAATCAGATCTCTGACACAAAAGTAGACTATTTTAGAACCAAAAAAAATCCAAGCTCCAGAAAATAGAGCACCTAAACCTTCTTATTGCTCTATTAATAAAAGTTACTATATAAGCCCTTGATCATTTCTATAATTTTATACCATATTAATAACTTCAGCAGAATTTAAATTGAGTTCAGATCAGATGCTCTTATCTCTTAACAACTTCCACACTAAGCATATAATTAAAATGCTCCAGTTTAAATATTTTCCCCAAGGTATTAACTACTAAAAGATTCAGACAATGATGAACTGAAGTTAGAGTGTTCACGGATGATGGCTCAAGCTTTTAAGCACTTCAGACAGGGAAAGGGATTTATTACAACGGGTGTAATTGATATAAAAGAGGAATGGTAAAAAGTTGTTTTTAATTACTCAAAGGTCTCTTGACATATTAGCCCTTGGTCTTTTAAGTAACTAACCTCCATCAATATTTGACTAAATTCTCTCCTTGGTGTATGTGACTGGGCAAATATTAAAGAAAATTTCCCAAATCAAAAGAAAGCTTTAAGCCATTTCTGTGCCAAAAGTTCAGAAGTCCTGGGCTGGGTGATGCTGGCTTTGATCTGTGATTACTTCTGTAACTTTGAGAGAGTCAGTGTTAGCACTCCTGGCATTTACTTTCTTTGTTAACCAGCTCTGTCTTTCTTAAAGTAGTTCTGTTATCCACAGGGAAACAGAATCATAGAGAAGGTGGCAATTAATTGGGCTCTGAAGAACTGCTAGACTTGCCCATGTTTGCAGAATGCCACAACTCTCTCACATCTGGGCCTCCTTTCTCTTTTACGTGTGTCCCTGCACTATGAGTTTTATTTAACCAGTTCATCTGTACTCACATTTCCCCTATTTTCTGAACAGAAATAAGAAAGATGACTCTTTTTGTTATGTATTAAAATGGACTCCAGAGGAGACACAGAAGCTTCTCTGGAGTGTCTGGGTGGTTGAGGGGGATGGATAAAGAACAGGAGAACAACCCTGACCCCCCCTCCCCCCCCAACAATGATTCAATTGTGATCAGTGTCAAAAAAAGTAAGTTTGAAGGAATTATGCCTAGCTCTGGAACACTGAGATGCTGAGGTCCTCAGTCAGTCAGGCCCTGGGAACACTACCTCCTGGAGCAGCAGAAGCTTATAAAGGTGGGTCAGTGTCAATTCCTGCCACTTGCACAAATCATTCACTTTAATTATTCATCTGGTGAACTTAGGGATGACTTGAAGATATTTCCATAGGGCTTGCCATAGGGGCTTGCATGAGACAGGGTCTCATAAAATGTGGTGCCATCTGGGGTCTTGTAGGACAGATGGGAATCTTGAAGAAATGACAGCTGATGAAAGAGAGCTGCTTCTGCTGGTGCTGGTACTGATGGTGTCAGCTAACATGTATTGTGTACCAGGCACTTTGAAAAGGGGTTTATATGCACTTTCTCATTTAATTGTCAGATAAGTCTAATGACGGAAGGTAAACAAAAAGCCACTTAACGAAAGAGGATTATTTCGTTTTTCTTAAAAGAATGTTACTAGTATGATTTCAAAGCTGGAATGAGACTTGGGCAGAGCCTTTGGTGTTTGACTGTACTATATGGCACTCTTATTATTATTACTGTTAAATACTTTGCTTTCAAAGCCTGTTCTGAAGAGCTCAGGAGACTAGACCCTATAGCAGGAATCCAGTAAGTTCCTGTGGACCTAGAGTTATCTTCTTCCTAGCACCTGACTTATAGAAGTGTGTCTTCCTCTTGATCAGGACATTAGGTATAGACAAGGACTAGTCCTCTGGTCTAGGACTGGAATTCTTTATTGGACTCCTAGAGTTTTGTGTTGTGAAAGACCCAAGGCCACCTTCTGGCTTAGTGAGAAATTAATATTTTCCCTGGATGAATGGGGAGTAGTGAAATGCATCTGTGTCAGGCTGTTCTTGCATTGCCATAAATAAATACCTAAGACTGAAGAATGAATAAAGAAAGGGGGTTTAATTGACTCACAGTTCTGCAGACTCTACAGGAAGCATGATACTGGTATCAGCTCATCTTCTCAGGAGGCCTCAGGGAGATTTTACTCATGGTGGAAGACAAAATAGGAGGAGGCACATCACATGGCAGAAACAGGAGCAAGAGAGAGAATTGAGGGGTGGGGGCAGGTACCACACATGTTTACAAAACCAGATCTCATGAGAACTCACTCACTTATCACCAAGGGGATGGCCCAAGCCATTCATGAGGGATCTGCCCCCGTGATCTAAACACCTCCCACCAGGCCCTACCTCCAACACTGGGGATTACATTTCAACTTGAGATTTGGTGGGGACACAGATCAAACCATATCATACCACCCCTGGCCTCCAAATCTCATGTTTTTCTCACATTGCAAAATATAATTATCCCCTTCCAATAGTCCCCTAAAAGTCTTAACCCATTTTAACATCACTAAAAAAGTCCAAAGTCTCATCTGAGACAAGGCAAGTCCCTTCCATTGATGAGCCTATAAAATAAAAAGCTATCTACTTCCAAGATACAATGGTATTTATAGGCACTGAGTAAGCATTCCCATTCCAAAAGGTAGAAATTGGCCTAAAGAAAGGGGCAGTAGGCCCTATACAAGTCCATAACCTAACAAGGCAGTTGCTAAATCTTAAAGCTCAAAAATAATCTCCTTTGACTCCATGTCCCACATCCAGGGGACACTAGTGCCAGGGGTGAACTCCCAAGGCCTTAGGCAGCTTCACCCCTGTGGCTTTGCAAGGTTCAGTCTCCAAGGCTGCTCTCATGGGCTGGAGTTGAGTGCCTATGGCTTTTCCATGCTGAGAGGTGCAAGCTGCCAGTGGATCTATCATTCTGGGGTCTGCAGGATGGTGGTCCCCTTCCCATAGCTCCACTAGGCAGTTCCCCACTGGGGACCCTGTGTGGGGGGCTCCAACCCCATATTTCCCATTGGCTCTCCCCTAGTAGAGGTTCTCTGTGAGGGCTCTGCCCACTGCAACAGGCTCTTGCCTGGATATCCAGGCTTTTCCATGCATCCTTTGAAACCTTGGCAGAGGCTCCCAAGCCTCAACTCTTACACTCTTTGTGCACCTGAAGGCTTAACACCACATGGAAGCTGCCAAGGCTTACACCTTGCACCCTCTGATGCATCAGCCTGAGCTATACCTGGGGCCCTTTGAGCCAAGATTGGAGTCGTAGTGATTGGGATTCAGGGAGCAATATCCCAAGGTTGCACAGGGCAGCAGGATCCTGGGCCTGGCCCACAAAACCACTGTTCCCTCCTAGGCCTCTGGGCCTGTGATGGGAGGGATGCCATGAAGGTTTCTGAAATGCCTTTGAGGTCTTTTTCCTATTGCCTTGGATATTAGCACTCAGCTCCCTTTTACTTATACAGGTATCTCCAGCAAGTGGTTGCTCCATAGTCTGACTGAATTCTTCTCTACTTTTTCTCTACCACATAGCCAGACTGCAAATTTTTCAAACTTTTATGCTCTGCCTCCCATTTAAATATGAATTTCAACTTGAAGTCATTTAGTTACTCCCGCATCTGAGCATAGGTTGTTAGAAGCATCCAGGCTACACCTTGGACACTTTGGTGTTGAGAAATTTCTTCCACCAGATACTATAAATCATCACTTTTTAGTTCAAACTTCCACACATCCCTAGGGCATGAATAGAATGCAGCCAAGTTCTTTGCAAAGTTGTAACATGAATGACCTTTGCTCCCAGATTCCAATACATTTCCATCTGGGACCTTGTCAGCCTAGATTTTGGTGTCCATACCACTATCAGCATTTTGGGCAGAGCTAGTTAAAGGGTCTCTAAGAAATTGCAAACTTTCCCTCATCCTCCTGTCTTCTGAGCCTTCCAAAGTCTTTTGACCTCTGCCTGTCAACCAATTTCAAAGCTGCTTCCACATTTTCAGATATCTGTAGCAATGCCACACTCCTCAATACCAGTTTTCCATATTTGGTTATTTTTACATCACCATAAAGAAATACTGGATACTGGGTAATTTATAAATTTAGAAAAAGAGATTGAATAGGCTTATGGTTCTGCAGGCTTTACAGGAAGCATGGCACTGGTATCAGCTCAGCTTCTGGAGAGGCTTCGAGGAGCTTTCACTCATGGCAGAAGGTGAAGTGGAAGCAGGAACTTTACATGGCGAAAGCAGGAGCAAGGATGGGGACTTCCACCCACTCTTACAAAACCAGATCTCATGAGAAGTTATCATCAACGGGGTGGGCTAAGTCATTCATGAGGAATCCACTGCTATGATTCAAACACCTCCCACCAGGCCCACCTTCAGCACTGGAGATTACATTTCAACATGAGATTTGGTGAGGACACACATCAAAACCAAATCAGCATCCCATATGTTTCTCCCTTTTCATTAGGACTTAGGCTGCTGAGTAAAGACAGATGGAAAAAGCACCACCCTTCTCTAGGGTTGCCTCTTCAGAGCCAGACCACTGAGAGTGATCATAGTTATTGCCGTGGCAAGATATGAAACCATAGGAGGACCAAGAAGAAAGGGAAGTCAAAGACTGATGGGCTTTGACTAAGGCTCTGTGTTGTGTTAGTGAAGGTGATATCTGTGGCAGTACTACTGAGTGCTGATATGTTCCAGGTTAATATTCTAAGCACTTCATTCTAATAACTCTTCATACAGCAATTCCAATAATTAGGCACCACTCTACCCCCATTTTAAGGATGAAGAAATGAAGCACAGAAGGATTAAGCAACTTTTCCAAAGTCAGACACAAAGGACAGAGCTGAGATCTGAACCCAAGCAGTCCTAACCACTTAAACTTTCAAAGTTTACCAAACCCAGAGATTAATGCTTAAGATGAAGCTAAAGTAAAAACTGAATGATGATGGAAGAAAATTATTAGGTAAATGGCACCCTCTCTTGGGGAAAGGGTAGTGGTGCTTTGGCAGAAATTACTCTCACCCTCAAATAAAACCATTAAATTTTGATAATCCCTGATTTTTATTCTTCCGCATAATGTTTTCAAAAAAATTTGGAAAATGATCACACTATATTATAGATGACTCCTAACTTTTAAACTACACATGGCCCACCTCGGTCATGCCCACTCTGACTACATTCCCAGGAGCAGTTGTAAAATGTTTGAAGCTTTTAGAGAGTCTGTGGGTTCAAGAATTGGGAAAAAGTAGTGGCTATGATAGGAAGCAGCGGCCCTATGGGACATATTTGCAGCCAGTAATTTATTTGCTTGGATAGCTCACATCTCAAGCACAGCCTTGTATGAAGTAAGTAGGACAGGAAGTCATGGGATGGAATCCTACCTACCTGGGGTTTCACTGCACCTGATGTGGTAGCAGGAAATCGGATGGGAACGATTCAGACGCTAGAAAGAACAAGTTCAGGCTTTATTTAGAAGACTACATTGAGTCATCTGTGCTTCACACAGAATGACAGGCACAGGGAGGAGGATGAACTGAATGAAGGAGACAGGGAGGAAGAGGAGCTGGTGCCATTGTCTCAGCAAGAGGCACTAAGGGTTAACCAGGTGCCCATCACAGGAGCAGAGGGGGATTTATATGTGAGGTCCATAAGGGAAACAAGCATACTGACTTGCATTGGTATATACAAGGGGAGAGATATGTTCAAGGATGATGCTGATACTTTATTTCTAAGATTCTGTAACAATGATATCATTAATAAATAAAAGAGGTGAGCACAGCTGAGAAGAATGTTTGTTGTAAATGCCAACTCCTCCAAGAGGTCCTCCCAGCCACACCATCCAAAGTGGATTTCCCCTTGTCCACCCTTGAGTGCCTTCTCTAGTTCTGTCCCTTGTGTTTCTTTCATAACATATCATAGTGTGTGGTGATTTTGTCTGGACTTGTTTGTGGCCTGTCACCCCCTGCTGCAATGTAAGTTATGTGAAGACAGGCCTATGTTTTCCCTGTGTCCCTGCCTAGGGCAGGGCCTGGCCCAGAGCTATCAGCAGTTGTTTATTGAATATATGCATGCATTGAATAAGTAAACATGTAGAGTTTGAAAGTTCACCAGGTTGTTCCAGTGGGCACATTACAATGTGGGACTGATTCCTTGAAGATGGACTGGGATTCTGTATGACCATGTGGGACTCACTTGGGTTCATGGTTGATATCATGAGATCCAAGGGATAAAGCCCCCCAAAGGAAAGGGTGTAGGAAAAGAAAAGAAAGTCTGTGGAACAGCAGGGAGGGCTACATCCAAGGGCTGTGGGGGAGAAAGGACATCCAGTGAATGAGAAAGAAAGTGTGGTGGGAGGCAGGAAGGGATCACTGAGTCAAAGGAAGTGGGGTGCTTGGAAGCTTCTGGTGCTGCAAACCAGAAGGGAAATGAAAACATGACCAGTCTCCTCACACAGGGCACCAACTGTTGGGGTCTACAGGCATGCATTGACCCAATGACAGATGAATAAATTCACTCAGACACTGATTTTCAGTGAAAGAGCAGGCTGGGGTGTCCAGGCCATTCACCCAAAAGAGTTAACAACTACCAGCCCTGACTCGCTGGCCTTCCAGGCCTTTATTCTGCACACATTAAATGACAAAGGCTTTAGTCAACACCATTAGAGGGTAAAGATTAAAGGCCAGGTTCTCGAGGCCTAATGCAAACACCATTTGTGGATAATAAACCTGGTTGCCCTCCCCTTGAGAAAGCCATCTAGCCCATGAATGATTAAAGGTTAGCTTTAAGACCACTTGAGTAAACTATTTATTTAGATAAACTCCCTTACATTCCTTTGTATCTGCTCTATGTTATTTGCACAAGGAAAAGGGCTTAGGCTGCCTTTAGTCATAACCTCCTTCTCAAGGCTTTTGCAAAAACCTTCTGGCCTTCCAAGAAGCTTTGTAACTATTGTAATTTTACAATCTCTCCCACCATCCTGACTGAACCCCCCAAAACACAGGTGAAAAACTTGTATTTGGTAACTAAGAGATCATTTAGAATCCTAAGGAAGGTAATCCAAAGGTAGACATCAGATTTAAAGAATGAGTGAGTAGCAAGAATGAGGAAGGGACAATAAGCTCTTTGAAAGTTTTTGTGACATAGAAAAGAGAACGTTTTTGAGATGGATAGCAGACTTGAAGAAGAGGCCTTTTGAGAAAATAGATAAAGGATGCTCAGCTCAGTTTTAAGAAGGAGTCAAGAGACAAGGAGAGACTGAGTGTCAAGCCATGTCACTCCAATGACTCCCATTTTACTCTGTGTGAAAGCTGAGTGTTTACAGTGCTCCCTGAGTCCCTCCAAGTCCTCCCCCATCACCATTCAGATCGGATCCTCTGCTCCTCCTCCTGTCTGTGGCAGCCATGCTCACCCCTTTGCTGACCTGAGCCCTGGCCCACAATCCTCTCTTATCTTTTCCCTCACCTCCTTCCTGTATTATCTTTCCACATCCCCTCCATGGTGAGGCCTTCCCCCAGGTCACAAACCCCACCCCACACTCTGCTCTGTTTTCTTCATGGCATTTTGCCCTGTATAGCATACTATGGAATTTTATTCTATAATTATTCTATTTATTTCTTGGAGGCAGGGTCTCTCTGTGTTGTCCAGGATCCCAGGCAGCAGTCCAGTTGTGCGATCGTAGCTCACTACAGCCTCAAACTCCTGAGCCGCAGCGATTCTCTTACCTCAGCCTCCTGAGTAGCTGGGGCTATAGGTGCACCACCATGCCCAGCTTTTTACATTTTTTATTTTTTGTAGAGACAGGGTCTCCCTATGTTGCACAGGCTGATCTCAAACTCCTGGCTTCAAGCAGTCCTCCTGCCTTGTCCTCTCTTTATGCTATTTTATATTATTGTCTATCTCTAGTTAGAGACATGAGTTCCAGAATTGGACAGGGGCAGAGCAGTGTCTCAGGAACATGCTCAGTAACTACTGTTATATAATAAAATTAATGAGTATAATCAGGTCAGAATTAAATTTGACAAAATGTTAGCTTCGCAACTAACAGTCATTCCCCAGTGCCCATTTGTCCTTAGGTCAGATTCATAGCTCAATCTCTTCCTGGACAAGAATCTGCCTTTCCCTACTGGAGAGTAGATAAAAGGCTGCTAATTTGTCTTAAGCCATCATTGCTCTTTCTTAAAAGGCAACTGTGATCTGAGGGATTTAGAATGTAAATCAGGGACAGTTTTATTGGTTTTACATTCCTCAAGTTTCAAAAAAATAAATAGGTAAGGAAATCATGGGAAGAAATAACAAAGGTAAGAAAATGATATGAAGCCAGAGGTAACATCAGCACATCAAAAATGAACACCACACCACAAAGAAATAACATTTAACACTTGTTAGGATGGCTCTTATCAAAAAGACAAAAGATAACACATGTTGGTGAAGATGTGGAGAAGGGGGAACCTTTGTATACTGTCAGAGTGTAAAGTAGTGTAGCCATTATGGAACAGTGTTCTGTTTCCTTGAAAAATTAACACTAGAACTACCATATGATGCAGCAATCCCGCTTCTGGGTATAGACTCAAAAGCATTGAAACTGGGGTCTCGAAGTGATGTTTGCACTCTCACATTCATTGTGGGATTATTCACAATAGCCAAGATGTGGAAACGAATGTCTATCAACAGATGAATCGATTTTTTAAAATGTGGTCTCTACATAAAACAGAATACCATATGGCCTTTTTAAAAGAAGAAAATTCTGCCATTTTTGACAACATAGATGAATTTTGAGGACATTAAGCTGAGTGAAATAAGCCAGTCACAGAAGCACAGCTACTGCATGATCTCACCTTCATGAGGTATCTAAAAGGCCAAACTCATAGAAGCAGAGAGTGGAATGGTGGTTGCAAGGGGCTGTAGGAAGGGCAGGTGGGAGGCTGCTATTCAGTGGGTATAAAGTTTCATGTATGCAGGATGAATACATTCTAGAGAGCTGCTGTATAGCATTGTGCCTAGACTTAACAAAGCAAGTTTGCACACTTACCATTTAAGAGGGCAGATCTGTTATTAAGTGCTTTTACCACCATTTTAAAAATGGATACCACAGGGACCTGCTAGACGCAGCCAAATCAAAGAGCAAAAAACCATGTGTTGGAAGATTCATGGTGCCCCTGAGGTAAAGCACCCTACTCCGGAGGAGTCTCCCCCAAAAGGGAGCTCTCAGGTGCAGTGGACAGAACCCTCCGCCACATGCCTGTCACAAAATATGAGAAAGTTTCTAGCACTACTTCTTAGAGCCGAGTGAGTCAGAGCCAAGCACAGTTTAGTGACAGCAAATCCCTGAGAGCTAACAGTTCAGCAGAGAGAAAGTCTCTGGGAAAAGGGATGGAGGTGGCACTAAATTGGAACTCTCTCTCTTTGGGGTCTGCCCCTGGAATTCTCTGAGTTTCTAGTTCTCTGATGTTTCATCTCTCCCTACGGAGAGGAACAATGTGGACAGGCACGTGGGGCTGGTACCATGCCCCCAAGCATGAGCACATGCTCCCTGTGTAAGGAAGCTCATGGGCTGGCTCTGTGAGCTCTCAGCATCACAAGGCCCTTTCTGTCGAGCAGCTGCTGCTCCTTATCCTGCGTCTGGTGGCATCTGATTGCTGTTGAAGCTGCCACGGCCCTCTGACAGGCACAGAGCCACCTGAGCAGATGGCAGGCACGCAAGCCATGTCAGGGAACTGTGGCGTGCTCTCAGGGCAAGCCCAGGGATCTCCCTTGTTACCTGTCACCATCAGCGAGCATCTTCTCTGTTCCTTGTAAATGTTACTGATTTTATCCAACCAAGTTTGTAAACTGAAGAGTTTCAGAGGCATTTTGCTATTGAAAGTAAAGTTAGAAATTTAAAGATATCCTCTTGTTTATTTCAAATTATTCTGGGGCCTGTAACCTTAAGCATCCTTCTAGTCTGTGCCTTTAAAAATAGGACTGGAGGTTGGGCGTGGTGGCTCATGCCTGTAATCCCAGCACTTTGGGAGGCTGAGGCGGTCGGAATGCCTGAGGTCAGGAATTGGCGACCAGTCTGGCCAACATGGTGGAACCCTGTGTCTACTAAAAATACAAAAACATTAGCCGGTCATGGTGGCATGCGCCTGTAGTCCCATCTACTCAGGAGGCTGAGGCAGGGGAATTGCTTGAACCAGGGAAGCGGAGGTTGCAGTGAGCCAAGGTCGCACCACTGCACTCCAGCCTGGGCAACAGAGCGAGATTCCATCTCAAAAAAAAAAAAAAAGAAAAGAAAAGAAAGAAAAAAAAAGGACTGTAAATAAATATTTGAAATGCATTCTGGCTTCCTGATCCTACTAAACGATCCCTCTTTTCTCGGTTTCTTCCAGCATCCACCATTGGTAGCTTCTTCTAATTAGTGCCTAACTTGTACTTTCTGTCCCTGCAACAGCTTCTGAGTGAAGGTGGATGAGTGAGAGGTTATGAGAGGAGTCTGCTACTATCTTACTCCATCTGTCTGTCTTTCTGAATTTTCCATTTTTCCTCCCAAATTTTACTCTTCAACCAAACCAGATTCCTTGCCAATCATGCACTTCCCTAATGCTGGGTCTTTACTTATGCCTTCCCTTCTCCGTCACAGTTTTTCCCTGTCTTTTCAGATCCAAAACCCACCTACTACCTTCCCATATCCCCTTGGGCTGAGCTCTTCTCGTTCTTTCTTGGTACTATTAAGATATGCTCACTTTGTTCCTGTTTATTGGAGTTTGTGTTTCTGTCTTGTTCCTTTACTGGACCAAGCAGCTCTTGTGTTCATCAGTGATTTGCCAAGTGTGGGTTTATAACAATAACATCAGCCAGCATTTGCTCAGTGCTGACTGTATCTTTCCTGAATTTCTGCAAATGGACACACCCACACGAAATACGCACTTGTGGGGGTGATAGACCAGACCCCTCATCTCCTTATCCCTGAGGTTTAGCACAATGCCTGAGACATCAAGGGTGACCAATCAGTGTTTCATGGATGGATGATGTAAGGATTTACATAAGCACCAGAGCTTGCTGTGAGGGTTTACTGTGCTTAAGCCATCTTTTAAAACTTTCCCCTCACTCTTTATCTTAACGCTTCCTCTTTGAAAGAGATCCAGAATTTGAAACCTTTCATAGCTAACCTTTCCTCTGTGGAATCTCAACTTTTCTTAGTCAAATATTTCATTTTGGAAAAGAAATAAATAGCTTTGCTACCATGGCAAGATCTCAGGTTTACTTTAGAGCTTTAGTGTGAGAAAGAAAATATACACTGTGGTTAAAAAATGCAGAAGGGAGAAATAAAACATTCAGTTGATACTTTAATAATTAAATATTATCACCAAGTGATAAATGCTGCTAAATCAATGAAATATGCATCAATTAGCTAATCATGCAGCAAGAACATTACACAATTTGATTGCCTAGGATTGTAAAAAAAAAATCAGTGAAGAGAGTAGTTTAATGATTATAATATTGATATTCAAAGTCAGTGAAACTTGTTTCTTAGCATTTGGCTATGATGCCATCTTCTTATTAATGACTGCTTTGCATTTCTTCTGCAGCCTTCCTCTTCCTTAAGAACCTCATTTTGGTCTGGTTCGTGTTTATACCCCATTGCCATTGTTTCTTTTGAGAGTTTAGGCTAAGTTATTGGTATTCCCAATAAATGAAGTAGTGAAAAGAGTACCGAATATGGATCAGGAACCCTAGGTTCTCACTCAACTTCAGCCACAGTCAATTATCCTTTTGAAGAGGTCGGATAGGAATCACTCATTACTTTGTAGGGGGATGTCAAGTGACCTATACATCTACCTTTCTCCTCCCAGTGCCTAAAATTTTACAAGACACTTTTCTTCCCTTAGCACAGGCTTCTCTGGCCTGAAGTTGCGTGTGTCTTCCTTTTTCAGCAGTTGTCTTAGTCTTCTTTGTGCTGCTATAACCAAATACCATAAACATAGACTGGGTAATTAATAAAGAACAGAAACTTACTTTCTCACAGTTCTGGAGGCTGTGAAGTCCAAGATCAAGAGGCTGGCAAGTTTGGTTGTCTAGTGAGGGCCTCACCCTCCAAGGGGAGGAACTTTGTGTCCTCATATGGCAGAAGGAATGTGGAAGTAGGGGGGAAGGCCCAGGTGCCAAATGCTATGTGAAGCCCCATTGATAAGGGCCTTAATCCCATTCATGAGGGAAAAGCCCCCATGGCCCAATCACCTTAAAGGCCCCATCTCTTAATATTATCACACTGGCAACATCTGAATGTTGGAGGAGACACATTCAAACCATAACAGCAATATAGGACCAGAGCAACTCAGACTTACACCCAATTCTGCAGGAGTAGATGAGAAAAGTGAAAGGAGTTAGGGAGGAACTGAGTATCACCCTCCTTACACAGGAGCTTGGTCATTTTGCTTTAATGAATGGGATGCAATAGTAAGTTTTTGGAATGCTTTTTTTAGTGTTATATAAAAATATATTATCAGAAGACAGAACAACCCTGGGACAGATTGGTTGGAATCCATTTTAGAGGCAATGCAGGGATGGGGAACAGAGAATAGGAATAAAAACTTCACCAGAAGAGAACACTAGGAGTCTCTCAGGGGAGCGGTGAAGAGCTGAATCACAATTTAATGTGTTCCAGCCAGGGGATCTAGAGAAAAAAAAATCTTTTGAGATTTTTTCTGATATATAATTCAAGTACCATAAAATTCACCTCTTAAAGTGTATAATTTAATGGTTTTCAGTATATTTACAAGGTTACACACTGTCACCACATCTAACTCCAGAACGCATTTAATCACCCAGAAAGAAAGAAACCCTATACCAATTAGCAGTCACTCTGCTTCCCTCCAACCCCTGAAAGCCACTGACCAACTTTCTCTCTGTCTATTCTGGCATTTCATATAAATGTAATTATATAATGTTTGTCCTTTTGTGAATGTTTTCAGGATTCATGCACATTATATGGCATGTATCTTTACTTAATTTCTTTTTATGGCTGAATAATGTTCCATGGTATGGGTATATCATATTTAGTGTATTCATTTGTCAGTTGATGGGGGAGCATTTGGGTTGTTTTCACTTTTTGACTATTATGAATAATGTTTCTATGAACATTCACATACAAGCTTTTATGTGAACATGTTTTCAGTTTTCTTGGGCATATACTTAGGAGCAGAACTGCTAAATCACATGGTAACTCTATGTTTAACATATTGATGAGCTACCAATTTTTTTTTCCAAAGTGGCTGTGCCATTTTACACACCCACAGCAATGTATGAAGATTCCAGTTTCTCCACATCCCTGTGAATACTTTTTATTGTCTGTATTTTTGTTATAGCTTTCCTACTGGGTTTGAAGTGGTATCTCATTCTGGTTTTGATCTGTATTTCCCCAATAACAAGTGGACACTTTTTCATGTACTTATTTCCCATTTATATGTCTTCTTTGGAGAAAGGTCTATTCAAATCCCTTTCTCATTTTTAATTGGATTATTTGAATTTTTACTGAGTTTATAAAAATTATTTTTGTTTTGGAGACAGGGTCTCACTTTGTCACCCAGGCTGGAGTACAGTGGCGTGATTACAACTCACTGCAACCTTGACCTCCTGGGCTCCAGAGATCCTCCTGCCCTAGCCTCCCCAAGTAGCTGGGACTACAGGTGTGTACCACCATGCCCCAGCTATTTTTTTATTTTTTATTTTTTGTAGAGACAGGGTCTCACCGTGTTGCCCAGGCTAGTCTTGAACTCTAGCCTCAAGCAATCCTCCTGCCTTGGCCTCCCAAAGTGCTGGGATTACAGGTGTGAGCCATCATGCCCAGCCTATAAAAATGCCTTATATATTTTCCCCCAATTCTGTGGGTTCTTTTGACTTTTTAAATAGTATCCTCTGAAGCACAAATTTGTTATTTCATTGCAGTCCATTCACTTCTTAAGTTTTTGAGATTTAGAAACTCTTTTTAAATATTTTTATTTTTAATTTTTGTGGATACTGTAGGTATATATACGGGTTACATGAGATATTTTGTTACAGGCATGTAATGCATTATAATCAAATCAGGTAAATGGGGTATCCATTACGTCGGACATTTATTCTTAGTGTTATAAACAATCCAGTTACACTCATTTAGTTATTTTAAAATACATAATTAAATTATTTTAATTATAGTCACCCTGTTATCCTAGTAAATACTAGGTCTTATTTATTCTACTTTTTTGTACCAATTAACCATCCTCACTCCCTCTGCTTCCACCCCCAACTACCCCTCCAGCCTCTAGTAACCATCCTTCTACTCTTATCTATATGTATTCAGTTGTTTTAATTTTTAGCTCCCATAGACAACTGAGAACATGGGAAGTTTGTCTTTCTGTGCCTGGCTTACTTCACTTAATATAATGACCTCCAGTTCCATCTCTGTTGTTGCAAATGACAGGGCCCCATTCTTTTTTATGACTGAATACTTCTCCATTGTATAGACGTACCACATTTTCTTTATCCATTCACCTGCTAATGGACACTTTGGTTGCTTCCAGATTTTGGCTGTTGTGAATAGTGCTGCAACAAACATGGGAATGCAGAGATCTCTTCAATACACTGGTTTCTTTTCTTTTGGGTATGTACTTAGGAGTGGGATATATGTCTTCTTCTCAACTTGTTTGAGCTTTAGGTGTTACATATGAGAAACCATTGCCTAATCCAAGACCATCCAGATTTACACCTATGTTTTCTTCTAAGAGTTTTATGTTTTTAGCTCTTATATTTAGGTCTAAGATCTATTTTTAATTTCTTTTTGCTAATTTAAAACAAATTATGATGTGAGGTAGGAGTTCAACACCATGAGATTTTGATAGACGCAATTGATAGCTCAGGGTGTCCACACACTGCGAGGAATGAACTGTAGGAACTGTCCGTGGAGGAAGAATAAGATCGCCTTCCTCGAGGATTTGATGCTGAAAGAGCATGTTTGTCCTAACAGTTTAATGAGAAAATTGTAGAGAGATTTGGTTTATGTATTGAACTAAAGTACATTTCCCCAGCCTCCCTTGCTGGCTCTTGTGGCTGAGTTCCGGCCAGTAGACTGAAGGCAGAAGTGATACACACCACTCCCAGGCATGATCCATGAAATCTTCCTGTGAACAGTTCATTTTCCTCTGTCTACCAGCTGAATGTTAAGTTCTCAAGAGATCCAGAGTAGGGCAAAAGCTCAAGATGAAGAGACCTTTGGTCCCTAATTCTCCCAAGGAGAGTGCACAAGGCAGCAGCCCATCCTGAGCACCTGTGGGAGATAATTCATGATCACAAATTAAACTGTTGTTAAGTACTGAAATTTTGGGATTGTTTGTGGGTCCACCCCAATAAATCATGTTTGAATGGAAACTTGGCATATAATAGCTGGCTCGGCAGATACTGCGAAGATGTTAGACTATGTAATATACAGGCCTGGGACAGCGGGCTGCTATATAGAAAACAACACCAACAAATTCAGTCTCTTCCCCATGTACCATTCTAGGTGAATTGATGATGTAAATGTGAAAACAGAACTTTAAAACTTTTCAAACAGTACATAGGAGAACATCTTTATGATTCCAGGAGAGTGAATGAAAGTCTAAGACAGGCAAAGTACAAATCAGGAGGGAAAGACTGATGCAAATCAATTGCATTAAAATGAGAACGTCCTGAATAAAGGCACCATAAGGGTGAAGACAAGTGAAAGACTGGGAGAATATTTGAAATATATCAATATTCAATATACTGATATCCAATATAGAGTCCAATAAAGAATGTGTCCAGACTCTTCAAAGAAGTAAGGCTAACCACCTCAATTATGGGCAAAAGTTATGAGTGGGGGATCTTATGGAAGGGAAAAGCTTAGGTAGCCAATAAGTGTGTGAAAAAAACCTCAACCTCACTACCTGTCAGAAACGTATAGATTAAAACCAGTTAATAAAATTAAACCAGTTGCCAAAATTAAAATTGAGTTGTGTGACATTTACTACCTGTGTAGTGTAAATTGCAACAAGCAATGTGGCAAAGCAATTTTGAATATGCAGGAAAGTTGAGCAAACTTCCCTTTGTCCCAGCAATTTTTCACTGTCAGTGGAATTGGTGATGTTTTATACTTTTTAAAAATATTTTTTCATTTTAAACATCTTTACATCTTTAATGTTATTTATGTTGCCATTCAAGAATCCATTCTATTGAAAAACAAGCAAAAATACCCAAACAAACAAACAATCCTGTTCTTTATCCTTTCAGTTTTTGCATTTAGGTTCTCTATATTGCTTATTTAATTTATTCTTAAATGTTCTTATATTTTTGCAGCTTTGTGAATAGCCATTTTTAGTATATTTTATGTGTTTATTGTAACTGTGGAAACTAGATGTAATGTATTTCTTCAGATAAATGCACAAGTTATCAAACGATTAGTGTTAATATATTTGCCTATTAATTTACAAGTGTTTTTCTAGTTAATCACATTAGCTGGAAATATTGATAAATTTATCTCCTCCTTTCCCATATTTAAACCATTTTATTTTATTATCCTGTTCCATTGCGTTGACTGGAACCCCTAGACTAATGTTAAGTAATAATAATGATTATTGGTATACTTGCATTAGTCCTGACTTTAATTTCCCATCTTCTTCATGTTAAGAAATAAATCCTCTGTACTTAGCTTACTAAATTGA
This sequence comes from Ateles fusciceps, assembly GCA_036589455.1. Classification (NCBI taxonomy): domain Eukaryota; kingdom Metazoa; phylum Chordata; class Mammalia; order Primates; family Atelidae; genus Ateles; species Ateles fusciceps. Next base: position 1,113,474 of record JAZHEH010002853.1, on the reverse strand, counting down.
GGAGTATTTTAAACACATCAAGAATAGAACTATAGCCTATGTATTTTGTTCCTCATGGGATTATCTCATAATTTTTGTCCCTTGACTTTTTTTTTTAGTTGTACTTTAGGTTCTGGGGCAGATCATGCAGAGTTGTTGCATAGGTACTTACATGGCAAGGTGGTTTGCTGCCTCCATCCCCCCGTCACCTATATCTGGCATTTCTCCCTATGTTATCCCTCCCTAACCTCCCCACCTCCTGCTGTCCCTCTCCTAACCACCCCCCAACAGACCCCAGTGTGTGATGCTCCCACTCTGTGTCCATGTGAACACATTGTTCAGCACCCACCTATGAGTGAGAACATGTGGTGTTTGATTTTTCTGTTCTTGTGTTAGTTTGCTGAGAATGATGGTTTCCAGATTCATCTGTGTCCCCACAAAGGACACGAACTCATCGTTTTTCATGGCTGCATAGTGTATATGTATGTATACGTGCCACATTTTCCTTATCCAGTCTATCATCGATGGGCATTTGGGTTAGTTCCAGGTCTTTCCTATTGTAAACAGTGCCACAATGAACATAGGTGTGCATGTATCTTTATAATACAATGATTTATAATCCTTTGGGTATATACCCAGTAATGGGATTGCTGAGTGAAATGGAATTTCTATTTCTAGATCCTTGAGGAAGCGCCACACTGTCTTCTACAGTGGTTGAACTAATTTAGACTCCCACCAACAGTGTAAAAGTGTCCCTATTTCTCCATATCCTCTCCAGCGTCTGTTGTCTCCAGAATTTTTGATGATCACCATTCTAATTGTCATGAGATGGTATCTCAATGTGGTTTTGATTTGCATTTCTCTAATGACCAGTGATGATGAGCATTTTTTCTATGTTTATTGGCCACATATATGTCTTCTTTTGAAAAATGTCTGCCTTCACCCACTTTTGAATGGGTTTGTTTTATTCTTGTAAATCTGTTTTAGTTCTTTGTAGATTCTGGATATTAGCTCTTTGTCAGATGGGTAGATTGCAAACATTTTTTCCCATTCTGTTGATTGCTGGTTCACTCTAATGATTGTTTCTTTTTCTGTGCAGAAGCTCTGGAGTTTAATTAGGTCCCATTTGTCTATTTTGGCTTTTGTTGCCACTGCTTTTGGTGTTTTAGTCATGAAGTCCTTGCCCATGCCTGTGTCCTGAATGGTTTTGCCTAGGTTTTCTTCTGGGATTTTTATGGTGTTAGGTCTTATGCTTAAGTCTTTAATCCATCTGGAGTTAATTTTAGTGTAAGGTGTCAGGAAGGGGTCCAGTTTCTGCGTGCTAGCCAGTTTTCCCAATACCATTTATTAAACAGGGAATCCTTTCCCCATTGCTTGTTTTTGTCCAATTTTTCAAAGATCAGATGGTTGTAGATGTGTGGCATTGCCTCTGAGGCCTGTGTTCTGTTCCGTTGGTCTATATCTGTTTTGGTACCAGTACCATGCTGTTTTGATTGCTGTAACCTTATAGTATAGTTTGAAGTCAGGTAGTGTGATGCCTCCCACTTTGTTCTTTTTGCTTAGGATTGTCTTGGCTATGAAGGCTCTCTTTTGGCTCCATATGAAGTTTAAGGTGGTTTTTCCTAGTTCTGTGAAGAGGTCATTGGTAGCTTGATGGGGATAGTGTTGAATCTGTAAATTACTTTGGGCAGTATGGCCATTTTCGTGATATTGATTCTTCCTAACCATGAGCATGGAATGTTTTTCCATCTGTTGTGTCTTCTCTTATTTCCTTGAGCAATGGTTTGTATTTCTCCTTGAAGAAGTCTTTTACATCCTTTCTTAGTTATATTCCTAGGTATTTTATTCTCTTTGTAGCAATTGTGAATGGCAGTTTGCTCTTGATTTGGCTCTCTGCTTGCCTGTTGTTGGTGTATAGGAATGCTTGTGATTTCTGCACACTGATTTTGTATCCTGAGACTTTGCTGAAGTTGCTTATCACTTTCAGAAGATTTTGGGCTCAGACGATTGGTCTTCTAAATATACAATCATGTTGTCTGCAAACAGAGACAATTTGACTTCCTCCTTTCCTAATTGAATACACTTTCTTTCTTTTTCTTGCCCAATTGCTCTGGCTAGAACTTCCAATAGTATATCGAAAAGGACTGTTGAGAGAGGGCATCCTTGCCTAGTGCCAGATTTCAAAGGAAATGCTTCCAGTTTTTGCCCATTCAGTATGATATTGGCTATGGGTTTGTCATAAATAGCTTTTATTATTTTGAGATACGTTCCATCTATACCTAGTTTATTGAGAGCTTTTAGCATAAAGTGCTGTTTAACTTTGTTGAAGGCCTTCTCTGCATCTATTGAGATGATCATGTGGTTTTTGTATTTTGTTCTGTTTATGTGGTGGATTACATTTACAGACTTGTGTATTTTGAACCAGCCTTGCATCCCTGGGATGAAGCCTACTTGATCATGATGGGTAAGCTTTTTGATGTGCTGTTGCAGTCAGTTTACCAGTATTTTATTGAAGATTTTTGCATCTATGTTTGTCATGGATATTGGCCTCAAGTTTTCTTTTTTGTTGAGTCTCTGCTGGGTTTTGGTATCAGGATGATGTTGGTCTCATGAAATGATTTGGGAAGGATTCCCTCTTTTTGTATTGTTTGAAATAGCTTCAGAAGGAGTGGTACCAGCTACTCTTTGTATATCTGGTATAATTCGGCTGTGAACCTGTCTGGTCCTGGACTTTTTTTGGTTGGTAGGCTATTAATTGCTGCCTCAACTTCAGCCCTTGTTATTGGTCTGGTCAGGGTTTCAACTTCTTCCTGGTTTAGTCTTGGGAGGGTGCAAGTGTCCAGGAATTTATCCATTTCTTCCAGGTTTACTGGTTTATCTGCATAGAGTTGTTTGTAGTAATCTCCGATGGTAGTTTGTATTTCTGTGGAATCAGTGGTGATATCCCCTTTATCGTTTTTTATTGATCTATTTGATTCTTCTCTCTTTTCTTTTTATTAAATTGGCTAGTGGTCTATTTTCTTGATCTTTTCAAAAAACCAGCTCCTGGATTTATTGATTTTTTGAAGGGTTTTGTGTGTCTCTGTCTCCTTCAGTTCTGCTCTGATCTTAGTTATTTCTTGTCTTTTGCTAGCTTTTGAGTTTTTTATCTTGCTCCTCTAGCTCTTTCAATTTTGACAATAGGGTATTGATTTTAGATCTTTCCTTGCTTCTCATGTGGGCATTTATTGCTATAAATTTCCCTCTAGACACTGCTTTAAATGTGTCCCAGAGATTCTGCTATGTTGTGTCTTCATTCTTGTTGGTTTTGAAGAACATCTTTATTTCTGCCTTCATTTCATTGTTTATCCAGTTGACATTCAGGAGTCAGTTGTTCAGTTTCCATGAAGTTGTGCAGTTCTGAGTTAGTTTCTGAGTTCTAATTTGATTGCACTGTGGTCTGAGAGGCTGTTTGTTATGATTTTCATTCTTTTGCATTTGCTGAGGAGTGATTTACTTCCAATTATGTGGTCAATTTTAGAGTAGGTGTGATGTGGTGCTGAGAAGAATGTATTTTCTGTGGATTTGGGATGGAGAGTTCTGTAGATGTCTATTCGATCCACTTGGTCCAGATCTGATTTCAAATCCTGGATATCCTTGTTAATTTTCTGTCTCATTGATCTAATATTGACAGTGGAGTGTTAAAGTCTCCCACTATTATTGTGTGGGAGTCTAAGTCATTTTGTAGGTTGTTAAGAACTTGCTTTATGTATCTGGGTGCTCCTGTATTGGGTGCATATATATTTAGGATTGTTAGCTCTTCTTGTTGCATTGATCCTTTTACCATTGTGTAATGACCTTCTTTGTCTCTTTTGATATTTGTTGGTTTAAAGTCCATTTTAACAGAGACTAGGATTGCAACTCCTGCTTTTTCTTGCTCTCCATTTCCTTGGTAAATCTTCCTGTATCTCTTTATTTTGAGCCTATATTTGTCCTTGCACATGAGATGTGTTTCCTGAATACAGCACACTGATGGGTCTTGACTTTTTATCCAGTTTGCCAGTCTGTATCTTTCGACTGGGGCATTTAACCCATTTACATTTAATGTTAATATTGTTATGTGTGAATTTGATCCTGCTGTTTTGATGCTAGCTGATTGTTTTGCCCATTAGTTGATGCAGTTTCTTCATTGTGTCGATTGTCTTTACGTTTGGGACATTTTTGGAGTGGCTGGTACTGGTTGTTCCTTTCCATGTTTAGTGGTTCTTTCAGGAGCTCTTGTAAGGCAGGCCTGGTGGTGACGAAATCTCTAAGCATTTGCTTGTCCATAAAGGATTTTATTTCTGCTTTGGTTATGAAGCTTAGTTTGACTGAATATGAAATTCTAGGTTGAAAGTTCTTTTCTTTAAGGATGTCGAATATCGGCCCCCACTCTATTCTGGATTGTAGAGTTTCTGCCAAGAGTTACACTGTGAGTCTGATGGGCTTCCCTTTGTGGGTAACTCAGCCTTTCTCTCTGGCTACCCTTAGCATTTTTTCCTTCATTTCAACCCTGGTGAATCTGATGATTATGTATGTGCCTTGGGGTTGCTCTCTTGAGGAATATCTTTGTGGTGTTCTCTGTATTTCTCGGACTTGAATGTTGGCCTGCCTTGCTAGGTTGGGGAAGTTCTCCTGGATAATATCCTGAGGAGTGTATTCCATCTTGGATTCATCCTTTCCGTCACATTTAGGTACACCTATCAAATGTAGATTAGGTCTTTTCACATAATCTCATATTTCTTGGAGGCTTTGTTCATTTCTTTTCACTCTTTTTTCTGTAATCTTGCCTTCTCGTTTTATTTCATTGAGTTGATTTTCAGTCTCTGATATTCTTTCTTCTGCTTGGTTGATTCGGCTATTGAAACTTGTGTATGCTTCGCAAAGTTCTCTTGTTGTATTTTTCAGCTCCATCAAGTCATTTATATTCTTCTCTAAGCTGTTTATTCTCATTAGCATTTTGTCCAACCTTTTTTCAAGGTTCTTAGTTTCTTTGCATTGGGTTAGAACATATTCTTTTAGCTCAGAGAAGTTTGTTATTACCCACCTTCTGAAGCCTGTTTCTGTCAATTCATCAGACTCATTCTCCATCCAGCTTTGTTCCCTTGCTGGTGAGGAGTTGTGATCTCTTGGAGGAGTAGAGGCATTCTGGTTTTTGGTGTTTTCATCCTTTTTGCACTGGTTTCTTCCCATCTTTGTGGATTTATCTACCTGTGGTCTTTGTAGTTGGTGACTTTCTGATGGGGTCTCTGAGTGGACGTCCTTTTTGTTGATATTGAAGCTGTTTCTTTCATTTTTTAGTTTTCCTTCTATCTGTCAGGCCCCTTTGCTGTAGGACTGCTGGAGGTCCACTCCAGACCTTGCTTGCCTGAGAATCACCCTCCAGGGCTGCAGAATAGCAAGGGTTGCTGCCTGTTTCTTCTTCTGTTATCATTGTCCTAGAAGGTTACCTGCTAGATGTCAGCCAGAGTTCTCCTTTATGAGGTGCCCCTTGGTATATATGGGGGTCAGGGAGGTGCTTGAGGAGACAGTCTGTCCATTATCAGAGCTCAGATGCTCCGTTGTTCCATTCAGAGCTCCTGGGCAGGTACATTTAAGTCTGCTGCAGCAGAACTCATAACCGTCTCTTTTCCAAGGTCATATGGTACTTCTTAAGCTTGGTGGTCAATTGTGTTATCCTCACCTTTTTCTATGACTGAAATAGTTTACTACATATTTTTAAGACAATCATACTCTCACTCTTCTCTTTAGTCTTTCATCCTACACGTGTTATCAGACTTACCTCAGTCCTTTTCTTTCTTCTCACTTCAAATAGCCCATGTGATATTAATCTTTGAATACTTTCCAAATGGTTTTTCCACAAAAAAACTGATTTGTTGTGATGACTTAGCCACAGAACTTAAAATTAGCATGTACATTAATAACTAACCCTTAGAGCATACTATATATCAGACACTGAGTGTTTTTCATATCAATTCTTACTTCAACTTTTTAAAACATTTCCTGGCATTAGCTCCTTTAATTCTCACAACAGCTCTGTGAGGTAGATTATCATTATCCCCGCTAATGAATGAAGAAACTGTGATATAGAGAGGCGGGAGGTAGAGGAGGTGGTATTCATACCCTGGCCATCTTGCTCCCAGACCTGTACCATTAACCACCTTGCTGATGCTTCTGCTGCGCTATGGTCAAGTGGAATGGTAGGTAAATTTCCTGGGTTGTTTAGGCTGGAGTCGGTTCAGATTGGTTGGGAATGAAAAGACTGAATTAGCTATGTGAAACACTTCACTGGCTGAATTCTCCAGAACATTTTTCTGGCTCACACAAGCAGTTTATTTCCAGTTGTTTTCTTCCTCTCACCAAGCAATGGTTTAATGTTGTCAGCATTATTGTGAAGCACTTGGAACATTTATAGAATTCAACAGCCATTTCCAAATTCAGAGTACTTTTCATTTACTGAATAATGCGTCTTTAATTACCAGCCAACTTAAGCCAGTTTTCAAAGAGTGTAACTGTTTATTGCCAGCTGTCTCCCACAATAATAGATAAGAATAGTGTTTTATATTATTTTGTTTCTTGGTAATTCAAGCCCTCCCTCAGAGAGAAGTACATAGTTCCCTGATACTTGTACTTCAAACAGATGAATTACTTCCCTGCCTGGAGAGCAGCCAAATCTCTAAATTGACGTGTTCACAGAATAATAAATTTCATGTAAGAGAACGATGCCAGATGCAAGAGGGTTTGATAAAAGGGTATTTGAACTCTACAGATGATACAAAATATTTCTCTTCTTAAGAAATTTTAATAAATTGTTAAATAAAAGACTGCGTGCGAGGTTTTGTGCTCAATTCAGCTTCTGCTACGCATTTCAGTGAATAGATTATTCTGGCAATGTGTGAGCAGGAGGCTAGACATTAGATAATTACTTGTGAAATATTTCTAGTGGTTGAGCCATATGCCCCATGTGAAATATCATTCAGCCCCTGAGAGATTCTCTGAGTTCTAGCACTGGACTGGGGCATCCAATGGATAATTCAGAAGCTGAGGCTCACTGTTTTGCAAGTTCATGGTGTTGCTTTTCCTGGCTAGGTTTGCATCAAACATGCTTTTTATCTGCATTATTTTTTATCTGACACCCAGGATACAGTGTAGATCCTTTCAATGGAGTTTCAGTGCATTTGTTCTCTTTGCATAGGTCAAATACACCCAGGATACAGTGCAGATCCTTTCAATGGAGTTTCAGTGCATTTGTTCTCTTTGCATAGGTCAAATACATTCTCTTAGTTCTATGTAGAACTATTTTAAAAACCTTGCACAACACCTTAAAAGAACTATAGGGCATAGATGCTGTTTTAAGAAATAATACATTCTTTGATTCCTTCCTAAATATGCTTTTCTTTGGAAACAACAGAAATCTCCACAATTTTAAACAGGATTTCAGGTGTTAAGAGGGAGAAAAGCAACAATCTCTCACTCTAAATGGTTGACTAAAATGCCTGGATGTTATGAACACTAAAGCCATTTTAATAATGTTTTCATTTTTATGCAGGCCTTATCTAAATAGAATGTTTCAGACTAACCTTTGAAAAGGATAAAAACAAAAAACATAATCTTTTACTAAAATGCTGTGTACTTCTTCCAGCTGTCATGGCTTATTTTCCGTAGTAGATGGTCATGTTCCTACCACTGGACTGTTTCATTCCAAACAAGCGGTAATCTCTATACATTCAGGCTCTCTAAATTAATAGATTAGCCTCACAGCTGTACTCAGAAGTATATTTAGAAGACTTACCCTTTAACAGAGAATAGATCATGATGTCATTGTCTTTAAGAGATTGAAAATGTATTAACCACAAGGTTTAGAAAGCTATAGAAGAAAAGTTTAGGCCAAACAACTTTGCATATTTAAATTTTACACAAACACAATCCCAGTATGCCGTATCTTCAGAGTGTCAGAGCAGTGGATTATAAACAAAGAGGCTATGTCTAAATTGACTAGTAAACTGCAATTATCATTAAATGTTTTCTACCTTGGAAGTACTAGGCTGTAATTCAGGGTCCTCCCAGTTTGGTGAGGCCTCAGCTTTTCAGACAGAAACCTTTCTTGAGTTTCAGAGGGATTCTCTGTCCCCATGCTCCCTCCCCCTCTACCTTCAAGCCTCCTCTTCTGCAGGTCAAATGAGCAGGGTTTTTCAGGGAGCTCTGAATAAAATTCTTGGGCTCATGGTACATGTGTATATTCCTATTCTCACTTCTCCTTACACTTACACTGTATTTCAGGGTCACTTACACTGTATTTCAAAAAAATAGGCTGTTTATTCTCTGAGTTATCAAAAGTGTTTATTATATACACATACATTTTCACATACTCATAAGCAAACTGTGTGTGTGTGTGTGTGTGTGTGTGTGTGTGTGTGTGTGTGTGTGTGCATACATGCATGCATGTAGGCTGCTCCTGGCTTTTGTGGAGCCCCTTTTAGTCGACAGGATTTGTGTGACAGATATTTATGCAGTGACTAAAAGGAGTTCTTTTTCAAATAGGGTTCCAGAAAAATACTTTTCAAGGTCACTCACTAAGAATCAGGTCAAGTTCTAAAGTAGATGACAGCAGTAGGATTGGTTGGCAAGTGCAAATGGTGAGGGATCCATCCATTTTTCATGAAGGTATAATTAACATGCTGTCTGCCTCCCACAGGTTCAACCTTTGGGAATGAAGAACAGACAGTTCTGAAGGCATCTCTGCCTTCTAAGGACACACCCAAGGGGGCCGGCCGGGTGGCCCCTCCGGCATCCTCCAGTGTGACAGCACCCCGCAGGAGTTTGCTTCCGGCGCCAAAACCCACTTCCACACCCGCTGGTAAGACTTTGTGCCTTGGAGAGGCTCCATGGTGGAGTGCCCTTTCTTCATTGATAAAAGTCTTTTGAAAGTCCCTGTGTACATCAGTTATTTAGAAGGGATGATCGATTAAATGATAATAATAATACCACTGCTTTTAAGGCACTTTCATATATTCATGTTTAAATTCTCATAACTGCCTCTCACTCTTCCCATGACTGGTAACCCTTTGAATCACACAGTTTCCTTTTCAGAAAGCAAGAACCAAGCTATTTTAAGCAAATTGGCATTTGGCTCAGGGAAGCGGGTGCTCACAATATCATTGCAAGGACTGTAGGAGCAAGCTCCAGGCTACACCTCCAGGAATGAGCCCCAGAACCCCAGAGAGAAGCACACTCTCTCTGCAACAGTCCAGGAGTTCCATGCCCTGCTGGTTCTAGGCACACATCTCCAAAGCTAGGATCTGGGGATGGATCCACTGCTTCCATGGCAGGGTTGGCTCTACAGCCACGCTGTGCCTGCAGGGTTCAGGCCAGCAAAACTGATCCCCATGCCCCGCCTGTACATACCCACAAAGCTAGTAACTGGACATGCAGAATTCAGCTGATTCCAAGGTGCAACTAGCACAGATGCTTGTCAGCAGAAAGTGCCGAGGCAGCACCCATGTGGCCCTTGCTGCACTTCTGCTCCCATCCCCTCCCACAAGTGCATCTGTTAGCCTGCAGGGCTGTCTGTGCGTCTTGTTACTAGCTTTTCTCTTTCTGCACTGTGGAAGGCGTTGAATGACCATTGGGCCCTAATTCACTATACATGGCTCATCCGTATCAGTGTTTATTCCTTCAAATGTTTTCTATGCTTGCATCAGTGTATCATCGTATCAGTGTATACACATATGTAATCAAATGGGTTTTATAGGTATTTTTGAATGAGATTGCATTATATCCATTTTTCTACATGTTGCTTTCCTTACTCAATGTAGGTCATAGAAATACCCTTGGCAATGGTAGGGCTCATTCTTTTCGATGGCTGTATGGTGTGGATATACTGTGACTTATTCAATCATTCCATCACTGGTGGGTATTCACTTTGCCACCAGTATTTGCCACAACAAACAATGCTGCAATAAACAGCCTTGAGTGGGTGGCGTTGTTTCTGTGGGATCAGTTCCCTGGAGTGGTGTTGCTTTGTTTGATGCATTCATAGATATCGATAGATTGCCTTTCAGAGAGGCTCCACCCATAACCCTGCTAGGAATAGGTGTTATCCCTTTCTAGAATTTTGGTCTGCTTGATGGGAGTAAAGTATTATCCTAAATATTTCACTTTGCGTCTCCCCTGACCACTAGACTAGCTAGAGGCACTTGCCCTAGCAGCACCTTCCAGTTCCCTTTGCTAAGACTTAAATTGGTTCCTTTAGTTTTGTTCTTCCCCAGGGGAAGGCAAGCTTCTGGGGGTGGTGACTGTGTGTATTTTAATACAGCATCGTCGTTGCCTGCCACAGTGACCGACTCACAGTAGGTATTTAACATGTATGTTGATTATTGAATCAACAAGTAAATGGACGGGTACCACATGGCGTTTGAATCTCTCAGCTACAGTTTATTAACAGTTTGGCCTTGGTTTAACTAGAAAATAATTAGACAACCCTATGGTAAGTTACAACACAGTTGTTGAATCAACCCTATAGCCCAGTGTTTCTCAGTGTTTTCTTAGTGTATCAGTGCCACCTGAAGGGCTTGTAAAAACAGATTACTGGGCTCCATCCCCAGAGTTATTGGTTCAGTGGGTTTGGTTTGGGGATTAAGAATTCACATTTCTAACAAATTCCCAGGTGGTGCCTCTAGACTAGGGATTACACTTTGTGAGCCACTTGTAGAAAATGGGTTAGGAATTTGAAAAGACAGTTCTTAGAAAAAGACAGGCACAGGGCTCTTAGCCATATGAAAGGATAACAGTCAGCCTCACTGATAACAAAAACAAGTGAAACTACAATGGATTACAATACCCTACCAATTAGGAGAAATACCTAATGTCGATGACGGGCGATGGATGTAGCAAACCACTACCATGGCATGTGTAGACCCATGTAACAGAGCTGCACGATCTGCACACGTGCCCCAGAACTTAAGGTATAGCAAACAAATAAATAAATAAATACCCTACCAATTATACTGGCAAAAATCCAGAAGTTTGACAACATATTCTATTTGTGAGGCTGCCAGGAAACAGGCATTCTCATACATTTTTGGTGGGAATATTAAAATGGTACAAGTAGGAAGAAGAGTTTGGCAGTATCTAACAAAATCATACATGCATTTATTCTTTGACATAATAGTCTCACCCCGAGGAGTCTGTCCCAAAGGTAGACTGACAAGAATACAGTGCATGAAATGATTCATTGCAGCACTGTTTGAAGTAGAAAAAGACAGAAAACAACTCAAAGGTCCATTAATAGGGGTCTTACTGAACAGACTGTGGTATATCCACAGGATACAGTACTGTGTAGCTGTCATATGAATGGGGAAATAGCTCTATGTATTAACATTACTAGCAAGTGATTTCCAGGAGGTCATTGAGCAATAAAAGATGGAGAAAAAAATATGTAGTAGACTATGTTTTATCTAAACAATAGGAAAATGTTATATATGAACTCATATTTTAAAAAAACAGAAGAATAAGCTAAGAATTTTTTTTTAATTATGGTCTTCAGGATGAAAGAAGGAATAAAAGGAGAGAATAGAGATACAGGCTAATGGTGTATCTCGAATGCACCTTGTTTTATAGATTTGAAGTCACATAGATATTTTACACAATCATACATTAAATGTTAAAAGATAATATCTAAAACTCAAAAATGAAATTAAACAAATGGAAGCACTTGCATAGCCATTGATGGCATAGCCACACAGAGAAGCACATTCCCAACGGTATATACCCCAGATTCAGAAAGAATTGCAATGAAAATCTGAAATTATCAGTGGTAGTGTTAGTATTGTGATTCTGCATCTGCTGTTGTCCGAATGTGTGGGATAAATGTGATAGGAGTATTATAGGATAAAGTCAGAACTCATCTGGTATTTATCTTTAAAAAAAAATTCCCAGATCTATCCATTGGAAAGTTGTAAGTGGTGACTAAACCAATCGTAATGAGCACTCCTAGAGCCCAGGTTGTGATGTCTGAATGGACTTCCCAGTAAAAGGAGAGAGGGATCCTTGAAGAAACAGCCGTTTCAGGTCTAAGACAGGAAATGTAGATCCTAGAACATCTTGCCATACCAGCTGGCTAAGAAGAATATAAAAACTATGAGGATTCTGTTGAAAGGACTTAAGGATCAACTGGAATAAGCTCCTACTGGTAAAAAGACAAAAAAGAAGAAAAACTGAAAAAAAGTGTGAATATCAATAAGATTAGTATTTACAATGGGTTAATACCCATCAATGAGGACATATGATACAAAACAAAACCAAAAATGTCCAAAACTAGTCACATTGGAGGATGCTAGGAAATGACCTCATTATTTTAAAATATGGTAAATAAAGGAAAAGAAAAGTCCTTTAGTAAGTTCTCCTACTCAGTCTGTATCTCAAGATAACCAAATAACTGGTGAGAGGGGAAGTTTCTCTTATGAAAGTATTCCAACCAATACAAGAGACATGACAGAATATCCCTTTCTGCAGCTGTCCCGTAGAGAAAGGCAGTGATCATCAGTATGAGGGATGACCACACATTATGAACTGTCCTGACGGAAATGTATACAAATTACCTGGGAATGAGTCTTAGGGGAAGAAATGGATTTGGTGCAGCCTCTGGATTTAAGTACTGGATTTACTAGAAATACAAAGGAATGCATGTTAAAACCACCATGAGGACGAGTCAGCAAACCTAGACTCTAGGAACATCCACTGATGTACTCAGCAAGAGCAGCAACAACACAGAGTGTGACAAATAAAAACCAAAGAGGGAAAACAAAGAGGACGTGGGAACCTGCAGATTACAAAAAACGTAAACATATCAGTCAATTATAGTATGGAGCTAATTTTAGATCCTAATTCAAACAAACATTTGAACAAAAATTTGAAATTCAAATAAAAATTCAAAAAAAAATCAAAGATATTGGGAAACATGTGAACACTGGCTATATGGTGATATTAAGGAATTGTTAATTTTTTTTTTTTTTTTTTCTTTTTTTTTGGGGTGGTGTGAGGAGTGGGGTTTAGGTAGACGGAGTCTCGCTGTGTCGCCCAGGCTGGAGTGCAGTGGCGCAATCTCAGCTCACTGCAATCTCTACCTTCCGGATTCAAGCGATTCTCTTGCCTTAGTCTCCCAAGTAGCTGGGATTACAGGCATGGTCCATCACACCCAGCTAATTTTTGTGTTTTTAGTAGAGATGGGGTTTCACCATGTTGGCCAGGCTGGTCTCAAACTCCTGACCTTGGGTAATCTGCCTGTCTTGGCCTCCCAAAGTGCTGGGATTATAGGTGTGAGCCACCACGCTTGGCCCCAGGAATTATTGTTAATATTTTGAGTTTGATGATAGTATTTGTGGCTATGTTTTTTTAAAAGAATCATGTTTTAGAAATTCATATGTATGAAATGCTATCTGGTGTTTCCTTCAAAATAACCTAGGATGGTGGTGAGCAGAGTCTATGATATAAAAGATGAAACAACACTGGTCACACATTGCTCATTGTTGAAGCTGGGTAATGGAATACAGTAAGTTAACTCGACTGGTCTATCTATGTTATTGTCTGTTTAAAGAGTTATATGATAGCATGGTAAAATGTGTAGAGAGAATGGCTGTTTTCATGGAAGTGAAGTTAAATGAAAATAAGGTATTTCAAATGTTGAGAAAAGAGGCAGGCAGTGTGACTGTAAAAGTTTCATTACTTTTCCAAATGGTCTCTGCTACATAGGGGATTTCTGAAAGCCATGCACTATTTTATGTATGTATGTATGTATGTATTTATTTATTTATTTATTTATTTACAGAGTCTGGCTTTGTTGCCCAGGCTGGAGTACAGTGGCATGATCTCAGCTCACTGCAACCTCCACCTCCCAGGTTCAAGTGATTCTCCTGCCTCAGCCTACTGAGTGGCTGGGATTATAGATGCCCACCACCATACCTGGCTAATTTTTGTATTTTTAGTAGAGATGAGGTTTCATCATGTTATCCAGGCTGGTCTTGAACTCCTGACCTCAGTTGATCCACTCGCCTTGGCCTCCCAAAGTGCTGGGATTATAGGCCTGAGCCACCGAATCATGCTCTCTTGATGATAATTTTCTTCCACTTTGTATTACTAAAACACTAATTTACATCCAATTTGGTTCTCACAAAGACCCTAAGATGTAGGTAGGGAAGTTATTGCAAATGCAGAAAGTGAGACTCAGAGAGGTGACACGAGTTGTCCAAGGTTACACAGTGGCATCCAGAAATAAATAGATGTTGTATATGGTCCCAGTCCTTTTCCTATAATAATGGTATAAATATCCAGCTAAGGACTATCAGAATTCCATCTGTGGGCTGCAGTTGTCCATTACCAGTAGATCGCCTGTGTGTGAACGGGGAATGGTGTTAAGCAGGGGTGGTGCCCAGGGCTTTGTGCCTCAGGCCAGGCTGTCTTTGAGATTACCCTGAAGGAGTTCAAGTGGGATGCCTTGACCTCTGCGTGGTCCTTCCTACTTGCGCTGTGGTGGAGCACACCCCACATATTTGCATTTCCATAAAGTAATGCATTTTTTAGGAGAAGTATGCCCCTTTCCCTAAAAGCTGAAATCACTGTGTGTAAACATGTACCTAGCCCTCCCTCACTGAACACATGTGTGTTATTTTCTCCAGAGGCAAAGTTTTAAGTCCATAAGCTTGCTTGTTCCTTATGATGAGCTATCACTTTCTTTGTTGAAAACTCAAACATTCTTTCAGGCTGTCCTACAGGCATCTGATATTTACTAGACTTGCTCTCCTAGGTATAAATTTTTATGAGTGTGATCATTGTTTTTCTACCTACTCCAGACCAAAGCACATTGAATAGTTGCTCCACATTTACCAATTCAGTAATGAGGTTACTGGGTACTGTGCTGCGGGATAGGATGTTCTGGGGATGTAAAGATGAGTGAGACACAATTCCTGTCTCCACAGGGTTCACAGGCTGACGGTGGAGAAGCACAGGGAAACAATTATTAAAACGTTGACCAGTGTTTTAATGAGCTATTGTACAGCCTGATGTGTGTGAGGCCTGGGCAGGAGGCTGTAGGCCCCCTCACTTATGCAGCCGAATGGCTAATACTGCCCTTAGTAACAAGACTGAAGGCAAAAGGAGGACACGTGTAGAGGAAAGACAGTAAATTTAGCTTAAGTTGAGATGAGTTTGAGGTGCCTGGGAAATCTCCATCTAGCAGTGTTGAGTAGGCAGATGGGATAAGCCAAGAGCTCTAAGCAGAGTTTTGATTTGGAGATTTCCATGTGGAATTGAGGGGCTTATCATCATGGCTCCAGGAATGGAGGCAATGGGGATGTGAGTTTGCTTGGGAGGACTTGGAAAGTGCAAAAGTAACTGCAGTTGCCGCCTTGTTAACACCAAAATGGAAGCAGCAGACAAAGAAGGCTCATCTGGAGAAAGAAGAGCTTTCAGAGCACAGGGAGGGGCAGCAGCTGAGGAAATGGAAGCGATGAGCTTAGACTGTTCCTTGAGGAATGGAAAAGGGAAGGGAAGGAGAATAGGGTGGTAGCTTAAAGGGGAAGTGGGCAAAGGAAGTTCTTGGTTTTTAGAATGAGTGACACTTGCCTCTGTGCATAGAAACATCAAGAAAAGGAGGGAGTGAAGGTGGCGAAAGTAAAGAAGTACTGGAGCCAGGCCTGTTAGGTGGTGGCAGGGGGGGGCACTCGGGCAGGAAGCCAGGCCTGTTAGGTGGTGGGGGGCGGGGCACTCGGGCAGGAAGCCAGCCCTGCAGTGTGGGATGAGGGGCTGATGTTGCAAAGGAGCTGCACCACCTTATTTTTTTCTAAGGCTGGAGGCTCCACTTGACTTGGAAAATGGATTCTGAGGGAGTTTTCACAAAATGGTTAACTCCCATTCTGCCTCTCCAGTACCTACTGGTTCACTAGTGAGAACGTCAGGACAGCAGGGCACTCTGCAGATGCCTATCCATTATCACAGATTAACACCTACTCCTGGTCTCGGCATTTCACCTGCTGCATTTTAAGCAGACTCAGAGGCTGCAGAACAGCCAAATCGGCTTTGTCCCAGGGGTTGTTTTGCACCACTACTTTTTCTGGATTGACTTTGCATATTGCAAAAAAAAAAAAAAACCCTTTATAAAAAATAAATGTGTTCTCCTGTTTTTGTATAGCAAATTGAAATAGACCTTTTTCCTATCATGTAACTGTAGTAGATTTTGGTTCAAGGGCATTGATGCTCATCAGAGCTCCAGGACTAAGCAGTAATTGAAGCATGTGATATAAACTGCTTTAGCTTTTACAGATATATGACTAAAAAGCCTTGTATCTGTAAAAATGGCAAAGCTCAAGTGTGGACTAAAGGATGGGATGGTAAAATGCCTCACTCCCTCAGAGAGGCTGGGTGGGCACCAATCCAGCTCCGCCTGTCTTACCATTTGACTTGGGACAAAGTAACATTAAGGAATCTTTTCATATTTCTCAGTCAGTTAAAAAATGTGTGGGGGATAATCGTCCCTACTCCATGGGATTGTTCTGAGAATTAACATAAATGAAAGGACATAGAACAAAGTAGGCATTTCATAAAGGCTATTTGAGTTTTAGAGGGTTAACTGGAAGGTGAAGAAATTTTAGAGGGTACAGACCCCTTCCAGTCTCTCATAGGCAGAAGAGGGGTTTTAATAAAACCTACCATGTACTCTCCAAAATTGGCATTTATTTATGTTTTTCCTTTACCTCACCTCTATACCTTGGATTCTGCTCTGCCCATGATCAAAATTTCTTTTTCCCCTGGATTTCCCCCTCCAAAACCTGCTTTCACTAGTGCAAAGGAAAACCATGTTGCAATAAAAAAACTTATCTGTGGTTCCACATATCTTCAATAAAAGATGCCTCTATAATTCCAAAGTTAGGAGAGGAAAAGTGAGAAGCCCGTGTAATACTTTCTTTGCCTTTGCCTAAGTGATTCTTTTTACTGCTTTTGTCCATAAACCCATAATATTTGCTTACCTGTTCAAGTATAGCTATCTTTTCTATGTCATGTTCCCTGTAAGTTGGAAGTTGCCTAAAAACAGGCTGCATCTTGGTGGCCCTTACCCATAAGTGCCTCTGCTAGGAACATCTCTTACACCCCATTCCCTCCCACACGACCTGTTCCCTCCTCCTCTCCTTGCTCTGATGAACACCTGTCTCTCCTTCAGGTCTTGACCTAAATGTTGCCTGTTCAGGGCTCTTCCCCTTGTAGCTCAGCTCACAAGTGTAGTTGGCTAACGTCTGTCTGCCCCCATATGTGCAGCCCTGCCTGTTGTGCTCATCCTCAAATTCTTAGTACCAACAGTGTGCCTGGCACAAAGCAGTCTTTCAACAAATACCTGCCGAATGAATGAAAGTTAGAGTTCCCCTAGTGATTTGGGAGCACTTGCCACAATGAGTGCTCAGAAAGTAGCTATGTCTTGTGGCAGGTGGTCACAAAATGAAGCAATAAGACAAACCAGATTTTTCAGATAAGTGAGAGACACGCCCTTTGCCCTTCTGTTAGTATGGGCTGCAGCAGGTACCCCAAGAACCCACCTGTTCCGAGTCTCTTGTGGAACTGCCCAGAGAAGGTTGGCTTCTTAAGCACTGATAGCAAATCACAGAGCCTGCCCAGTAGAGGCAGCTCTCAGCCACCCCCAGCACACCTCTCTCTCCTAGTTTCTCTCCCCACTGTTGTTAACCCTGCGGCCTCCTCCCCCAGGGGCCATAGTGAGGGGGCAGCCCAGCCACTGGAGAGCCAGTGAGGCACGCCATGGACAGTTCCTGAGTCTTGGCTCAAATCTACCGAGAAACTAATTTCAATGGTGCCGTTAGCCTCTGTTTTTTTATTATACATTTTTGCATCATTGACTCAGTGGGGGAGGTACTAGGGTGTTTTAGAACAAAGATTTGTTTACACAGCAGAGGACCCCATGCCAGCCACTGTGCAGACTCTCAGCTGTGGCTCCCTGTGAACATGGCAGGCGTCCAGCAACCCCTGGCGGCCCTGCCTTTTCGCTGAGCTCACAGGTGATCACCTGTATCAGCCTGGGTCCTGCTGACCTCATGAGGTGGTTGAGGTCGTAGGGCTTGCTCGTCTGGAATGTTTTGTCCTGCTTTCTTCATTATCAGGAGACTAAGATCCCTGAGGGAGAGACCTTCATTTTGTTTCCCAGCTCAGATAGGAGGCCACACACATTGCCTAAAAACACAGAGAAAAAGGAATTGAGTTGTCAAGGCAGGACATAGCTGGGAAAACAAAGCAGAAACCTCATTTTAAATGTGACCAGGAGTTCCTCTTCTCAGTTTCATCCAACTCTAACATCTAAGGCCCCCTCTGCGTTTCAAAATCATTGTTGCTAAAAGGTAAATTTTGTTATAGATTTTTAGCTTTGCATGTATCCCACTGGTTTTAAATAAAGTCCAATTTCTAAAATGAAATCTAGTTTCACATTACCTTGTTCTGTTATCAAGCTGATTAAAAAGTAGAGGGTAGGCATGCAGACCGTCGTTCAATCCCAAATAATTGGATTTCTTGAGACTTCGAGGTGTTTGAGTTATTTTAATTACTGAGGTAACACAAACTCTGGTTGTTTTAACCCTTCTTGGAAACATTTCTCAGCTTCGATACTTTGCCTCCTTCCCTTGGTGGTTCTAAGCTGATGATGGGTGAGCTCTTGCATGTCAGCATCACCTGCTCAATTACCGTTATCCCCATGGTCCAGTCAATATGCACCCACAACAGAATGTAACCTGGAAGTACTTGGGCTGTTTCCTTTAACCTAGATTTCTGATCTGAGTTTTTAGTGAGTGATTATTTTCTGGTTCACTCGTTGAACAAACATCTGAGTGCTTGCTTTAAGGCACAGCTGACTTGGATTCAAAGATAGAACAGCCTTAACCCTTGGGGGACTTGTAAGTAAGTAAATGGATTTGTAACCTAGTAATTAGATGAGAGTGAGAGACCTATAATCTTATTATCTGGACTCCAGTTAATTCTAGCAGGTCAAGAGTTCACAGTTCAATGGATTAAGAAAAGAATGACATGAAAAAAGTTTAAATTAAATATAAATTGTATTACTGATTTATTTAATCACTCATTTATTATTTGCTTAATCATTTTCTAATTTACTTGTCATTTAATCATTTTCTTATGTCAGAAAAGATCCAGGGTAGTTTGCCGTAAAGGGCACAGGATAACACAAATGTAGAGATAAAAATCTGAGTAATAGAAGAGAAAAAAATGTGACAAAATGAGGCTTGGAGCTTCTTGGCTAAGGGTAAAGAAGAAACACAAAGAAAAAAGAGCCTGCTATTGCATCAGGAGAGAGAAATTATTTCCTGGAACAAATGTTAAAGACTTTAATTCTGTAAATTTTAAAAAGTTGTTTGAACAACGTAATTGGCAGTTACTTTGTGTGTTTTAATTTTTTTTCTGATGAAATAATTAGAAAGTTTAAAATTTGGGGATAAGGAAAGCCTTTTTAGCATGACATAAACCTGGAAACATTTTTAAACGACAGGATTACATACAATTACATAAAAATTTAAAAATTTCTACAATAAAAGACATCATAGAGTTGAGAAAGATGATAAACTGATACAAAGTGCTGCAACAGAGTGTTAATATACATGCAGTTTTAACAACCCGTGAAAATTACAAGAAAAAACTATTTGAAACATAGGTAAAGGTATGAATGAATATTTTATACACTAGAAGTACAAAGTGGTCAATGGCTATAAACATATGAAAAGATAGTCAAATTTACTAATAACTAGATACATTCTGTTTTTAAAATGAGATACAGTCTTTTTCATACTGGATTATAAACCTTTAAAAATATTTATTACATCTAGGGTTGGTAAGGATGTGGTACACAAACACACTCTTGTAGTGTTAGTGAGAATATAAATTGGTATGCTTTTTTGGGAGCAATTTGGAAATATGTATGAAAATTTAAATGTATGTGACAGGTAATCCAGTATTTCTACTTCTAGCACCTTCTCAAAAAATCTTTGCTCAAGCAACAAAGATACACATGCAGGAACTTTTTATGCAGCCTTGGTTATGATGCTAAAAAAGTTGGAGACAGTCTAAATATCTGTCAGTATGGAAATATGTAGACAACTTATGATACAGCCATTTAATAAATGCTTATGTAGTGATTTTTAAAAAATGAGATAGATCTATATGACTTACATGGAAAGATGTGCGTAACATATCATTAAAGGGAGAAAACTATAGAACATGACCTCATTTTTTATAAAACTGAAATAAATCATTTTATGTATGCCTTTTTGTAAATTTATAGAAAAAGTTAGAAAATATTTAAATTGTCAAGAGCTATTACTAGTGTGATGTTCAATTGGAGGAAAAGTTGTAATGGGGAAAAATAACTTTCATTTTTATATTTTGTTCTTTCTGTGTTGTCAGAATTTTTCCAGATGTGTTTCAATTTTTGCTTTAAAATATATAAACATAATTGAATAAAAAGGATAATAATTTGTTCTAAGAAAAAAGCATGAAGGATACAGAAAAAAATGAAACAATAAAAATATCTTGAAGCCTCACAGTTTATCATTAGACACTATAGTGTATGTTGGCATATTTCCTTCCAGTCTTTTCTTCATATGGGTATGATTTTTTTCATGCCTCAGTTATGCTTTATGTATAGTTCTGTATCCTACTTTTACAGTTAACGTTATGACCTAATAATTTTCCAATATCATGATGCATATGTGAAAATATTCTTGTTAACGATATTATAATAACTTCATATTGATTAGCTGTAATTTGTAGAACTACTTGTCTCCTGTTCATTTAGGTTGCTTTCAACATTTCACTATCAAACAATGAAGTACAATACATTTAATAAATTTATTTTTGCAAAATCATATTTTGTTGGGGGTTCTCAAGACTATTCTCAGACTTGATGATTTCCCTAGAAGGGCTCGTAGGACTCAGAAGTTGTTATATTTATGATTATAATTTATGACATTGAAAGGATACAGAGTAAAATCATCAAAGGGAAAAAGCTCATGGGGCAAAGTTCAAATGACACCAGGCACAAGTTTCCAAAAGTCCTCTCTCAGTGGAATCACACCAGATGTACTTCATCTTTCCTGTGATGTGTGAAAACATGAACAGATTTTCCCATTGAGAGAAAAACATCTGAGCCTTGTTGTCCAGGGTTTTTGTTATGGATCAGTCAGACATACACACAGCACCTTTTCTATGTGTAAACTAGGCAAATTGATGCAGTGTGGCTCAAGACCTTGGGCATGCAAGATGCTCTTGTCAGTTAGAATATGTAAGAGCCCGGCTCTCAGGAGGTGGTCAGTGGCCAGTTATGAAACAGGCCCTTCTTGGAAATGTGCAGGGTTTAAGCAATTCAAGCCTGCTTAGTTATTCCTTTCTTACAAAATGAGGCACAAGTTTCCTGTATGTTCTTAGGATACATTCCTAAAAGTGAAAATGCTGAGTTACATGAAATATGTCTTTAAAAATAGCAGAATTATTTTGGCTGCTTTTTTCACTTGTATTATTTTTAATTCACACATAATTTTATGCATTTATAGGGCACTGATATTTTGATACATTATACACTGTAATAATCAAATCAGAGTAGCGTATTAGTCACCTCAAATATGTGTCATTTCTATATGTTGGAAACATTCAAAATCCAATCTTCCAGATCTTTGAGAATATCCAGAAATTATTGTTAATTATAGTCATCTTACAGTGCCATAGAGCACTAGAACTTACTCCTCCTATCTGGATGTACTTTTGTATCCATTAACCAACTTCTTCCTGTACTCCCCTACCCCTTACCCTTCCCCACCTCTAGTGACCACTGTGTTACTCTCTCCTTCTATGAGATCAACTTTTTTGGCTTCTACATATTAATAAGAACATTTGGTATTTATCGTTGTGTGCCTAGCTTATTTCACATAAAGTAATGTCCTGCAAGCTCATCCATGTTACTGCTAGTAACAGAATGCTTGTCTTTTTATGGCTACATAGTATTCCATTTTGTATATCTACCTGTATTAGTCCATTTTCATACTGCTATGAAGAAATACCCAAGATTGGGTAATTTATAAAGAAAAAGAGGTTTGTTTAATGGACTCACAGTTCCACATGGTTGGGGAGGCCTCACAATCATGGGGGAAGGTGAAATAGGAGCAAAGCTATGTCTTACATGGCAACAGGCAAGAGAGGGTGCGTGGGGGAAACTGCTTTTTATAAAACCATCAATCTCATGAGACTTACTCACTATCACGAGAACAGCATGGGAAAAATTTGCCCCTGTGATTCAGTTACCTCCCACTGGGTCCCTCCCATAACACGTGGGGATTATGGGAGCTACAATTCAAGATGAGATTTGGGTGAGGACACAGCCAAACCATATCATTGCCACATTTTCCTTATCTGCTAAATGAACACTTAGGCTGATTTTATATCTTGGCTATTGTGACTATTGCTGCTGCCATAAACTTGGGAGTGCAGATATCTCTTGAACATACTGATTTCCTTTCCTTTGGATATATACCCAGTAATAGAATTGCTGGATCATATGGTAGTTCTGGTTTTAGGTTTGTTTGTTTGTTTGTTTTATGAGGGTCTCTGTCTGTCACCTAGGCTGGAATGCAGTGGTACAGTTATGGCTCACTGCAGCCTGGACCTCCCTAGGCTCTGGTAATCCTCCCCTTCAGCTGCCTAAGTGGTTGGGATTACATTCACACACCACCATGCCTGGCTAATTAAAAAAAAAAAAATTGTAGAGATGGGGTCTTGCTATGTTGTCCAGGCTGGTCTTGAACTCCTAGGCTCAAGCAGTACCCCCCACCTTGGCCTCCCAAAGTGGCATTAGCCACAACATCCAGCCTATTTTTAGTTTCTTGAGAACTTTCTATACTGTCTTCCATAATGGCTATACTAATTTCCATGCCCACCAACAGTGTGTAAAAGTTCCTCATTCTGTGCATTCTCACCAACATTTTTTACTTTTTGTCTTTTTGATGATGGCCATTTTAACTGGGGTGAGGTGACCTCAATGTAGTTTTGATTTGCATTTCTCTGATGATTAGTGATCTTGGACATTTTTTATATACTTGGTGGCCATTTGTATATCTTTTTTGAGGGTTGTCTATTCAGTACATTTGTCCATTTCTTAATTGAATTATTTCGATTTTTACTGTTGAGTTGTTTAAGTTCTTTTTATATCCTGGATGTTAATCTCTTGTTGGATGAATAGTTTGCAATTTTTTTCTCCCATTCTGTAGAGTGTCTCATCAGCCTGTTGACTGTTTCATTTGCTGTGCAGAAGCTATTTAGTTTTATATAATTCTATTTGTATATTTTTGCTTTGGATGCCTGTGCTTTTGAGATATTCTTCATAAAATCTTAGCCCAGACCAATGCCCTGAAGTGTTTCTCCTATTTTTTCTTCTAGAATTTTCATAGTTTCAAGTTTTACATTTAGGTCTTCAGTATATTTTGAGTCGATGTTTGTATGTGGTGCCGGGGTCTAGTTTCATTTTTCTGCCTATGGATGTACAGTTTCCCAATATCATTTATTTGAGAGGCTTGTATTTTACCTAATGAATGTCCTCAGCATCTTTGTCTTACATGTAATATTCTATGTTGACAATTGAAAGGATGAATAAGTGTTTTAGATACCAGGCATATAAATAACAAAAATATTTTATGAAAGTCATTTCTTATTTATTTTCCTTTTTAAAAAAGATATGTTTGGACCAGGCACAGTGGCTCATGCATAATCCCAGCACTTTGGGAGGCTGAGGCAGGCAGATTGCCTGAGGTCAGGAGTTCGAGACCAGCCTGGCCAACATGGTGAAACCCCATCTCTACTAAAAGTACAAAAAAATTTAGCTGGAAGTGGTGGCACATGCCTGTAATCCCAGCTACATGGGAGGCTGAGGCAGGGGAATTGCTTGAACCATGAAGGTAGAGGTTGCAGTGAGCCAAGATTGCACCACTGTACTCCAGCCTGGGCAACAGAGCGAGACTCCACATCAAAAAAAAAAAAAAGATATTTTTGTTAAGAATTCTGTATGCATCATGCAGTATTCTAAGGGGTTTATATATTCAATTTCATTTGATGCTCAAGGAAGCTACAGTTTAGAGAAATTAAGTAACCCCAACATCCCCAGTCACATAACTTCTTTGTAGCAGGAATCAACCTAAGCCTATTGACCTTTAAAACCTATAGACCTAACTTCTGCTATTTAAATATTCTTACTTTAATGGAAGCCAACTAATTGCATTTTATTGAAATTACCTTGATTAAAAAACACAACTTAGAGACTTAGTTCTTCTTGCTCGTTACCTTACATATAGTTTCCTAGCTCCCCTACAGTAATTCTAAGGTCTGTTTACCCTCCTCCTTCTTAGGGGTTTCAGATGCAGGCCAAGAGCTAATGTGCTGTCCTAAACATGTTTGGAGATGACCCACTCCTATAATATTGATTTCCTGTAAGTTAATAGTGATCATTGAGATCAGTGTTATGACAGTGGAAAGTGTTGTGGATTTAGTGCTAATGATTTTATATATATGTGTGTGTGTATGTATAAATTGTGTGTGTGTGCATATATATATATATGTATATATATGCACACACACAGTCCTCCCACCTATATATATATACACACACACACAAACATATACACGCACACATTTATACACACACACACACAAAACATGCTATTCAGTGCTGTGCAAAAGAAAGGTTCCCAAGTATTCCTGAAACTTACGTTTAGTCATATAGCAGTTCTTTTTCTCAAAATTTTTATGAAAAGCGTTTCTGCTGTTCATATGTCAAATACAAAATCTCTCCACTGCACTGATTCATATAACTTGACACTAATAGTGGGGCTTTACCTGTTGACTCTTCTAACTGGCTTGCACTGTTGTAGCAAATAGGAAAATACTTACAGCTGCAAATATTGATCTGAAGATGGATTACTTCTTGTCAGTATGCCTTCAGATTCTGTCGTATTGATACAATGCATCATAGAAAATAAAATTTCTTTGTTCAGACTGAGGTATGGAAGGATTTCTAGTAGTTGTAAAAAAATGAATAATGGGTGTATTATTATTAGGGTTCCTCTCTACCTAAGGAAAACCATTCCCTGGGAATAGAGACGCTGCTATTCAGTAGACTAAAGAAACTCTACTTGTGTCATAAAAATTAGTTTTGCTTCTTTAAAAGCAAATTGTTATTGATTTCACAAGTTTAGGAATTTCTGGTTATACTATAATTTAATAATATAAGTAGCTTGTCAACATCATCAAAATGTGTTTGTTGAGCACTTTGATGTGCCCATGTGTCAGGCAGAGCTGCTCTACCACGTTCTCCCTGCCTTCCTCTAGTCCTCTCAAGCATCATTTTCTCTTTCTGTGCACATCTTGAATGAAGAAAATGGGGAAGACCTTGCTAAAATAAAATATTCAGCTTTAGGAAAAAACAAAGTAAGAAAAAGGTTCACCTGATTGCTACTGGAATTGTGGTTCTAGGTCATTTGTGAGCTTATTCTTACTGTAGCATATGATATGAATTCCTTTAATGTAAATAGCTCTGAGAACTTGTTATTTTGTGCTAATGAAAGAATCATGTCACGTCATATGCTCCTGTTGACTTGGGAGTGTTCAGAAATATCCCACATTTGAAACCAGAAGAGGCAAGGTCAAAACAATTAGGCTGTAGTGATATCTTCAGTGAAGATGCTCTTATTGCCCTGTGCTGACTGTGGTCTTCCCAAGGCTGAATCTAGATTGCTGTCACCGTGTCAACCTATTTGTCATTGTGAAGCCAACAGGAAACCAGCAATGAGATTGGGGATAGAAGAGGTTGTAGGAGAATAGAAGTGTTTAGAAAGAATCTTTGTGGGATAAACATAAAGATAATAAAGATGAGTTCCATTTGTTTGCATGAGGCCACAGAGACAGGAAAATATAATGGAGATGATACATGCAATTTCTGGTTAGAGGAGCTGCCTACTTTGTCATTTGGAGCACCACATGAGTGTATGTCTTAGATGGCCTGTCTGCTCTGTTTTCTGGCCAGAAGGAAGGCCAGGAAGCACTGGGAATCACAGGCTGGGACACCAAAGTCAACTCTCAGACATCCAGGGAGTAAGGATCGGTGAACATTTGGATGGGTCTCCATTTGTTCAACAAATATTGATTGCATACCCTCTTCAAGTTGAATGCTTTGTTAGATACCTGGGGGAAATCATGGTGAATAAGATAGACACACTCCTTTGTCCCTGTGGAGGTGATAGAGTCACAGGACAGCAACATGAAACTTGTACTTACACGTTTAATTATTGAAGTACATTTATGCTAAGTGCTGTGAAAGGGAAATGAGTGTCCAACAAGGCCACGTGGTGCAGAGACATAACATAGTGCACAGAAAACATGCTGGCAGAGACCTAAAGCTTCCAAAGAAGTGGCCAGTGATTGACCGGGTGCAGTGGCTCATGCCTGTAATCCCAACACTCTGGGAGGCCGAGGTGAGTGGATCACCTGAGGTCAGGAGTTCAAGACCAGCCTGACCAACATGGAGAAACCCCATCTCTATTTTTAAAAAAATGTGAAATTAGCCAGGTGTGGTGGTACGTGCCTGTAGTCGCACCTACTCAGGAGGCTGGGCAGGAGGAACTTGGGAGGCGGAGGTTGCAGTGAGCCGAGATTGTGCCATTGCACTCCAGCTAGAGTGAGAGTGAAACTCCATCTCAAACAGAACAAAAGAAGGGTCCATTGATGATGGGAACTGCATTCCATTCAGGTTAATGACATGAGTTGTTTCTTTGTAAAGCTAGAGGTTTCTCAAGCCTTCCTCCCCCTTGAAATCTTGAACTAGGGATGCTAACGGTTAGATATCTTGTTAATTTGAAAATATACACTCCTCCATTTCTTTTCCAACCCCGTTATGGAGAAACTTGTGAGCTGTGAAATGGTCAAGACAGCATGAAAAAAAATTTCACAGAAAATTCACAGCAGTTTAGTAGTCTCTAATTTTACTGGTGAGTCCAGTAAAATTCATTGGAATAATTTGAATTTTTTTCAGGTGCTTGATTTTAAAACCCTAATAACCTCATCCTCTATTACAAATTTAGTGGCTCAGGGTGCTATTTAGCTATTATCATTGAAATGTCACAGAAGAATCCGAGTAAGGGAAAAGATCCATTTATCTTTTTCTGTTATGCTTTTAAAATGCTTTCATCAAAACAATAGCAAGAATAATATTGTAGGTAATTTTAGATAATTTGGAAGGCATTATAGGACATACCCATAGTGCCAGAAGAGAATTTATAACACTGTGTGACCCACCTTAATATTAAGCTGCCTGTAGGCTGGTCTGAGGCCTTTTGTGCAGGCTCTTCAAAAGTAGGACACTAAAATCCTAATTTTCATTTAACAGTATATACCCATATTGTATTTAAAAGGTTACACACCTGGTATTTTGTCCACTCTGCTTATCAGCCTTGAGGAGTTATGGGAGCTTGTCCAACAGTAATTAATGCAAATGGTCTTTTGGAGCTGAATTTTCCATTGTGATTTTCAACATTTGTATGTTTTAGAAATTTGCCTACTATACTATAAATGCATTCTTATGCAAATTGCTACCATCATATGGCCCAACTTCTTAGTATGAGGAGCATGAAACTTTTAATTACATGTCACTGTTTTAAAACTTCCCATTTCTTTTCAGATTTAGATATTCTACTAGCTATATTACACTAAAGAAATACCAAACACTAAGAGTAGTATTTGAAGTGTTTGAAGTGAAGTCTTCATGGGGTGTATCATTTGAAGACAGTACTTCTTCACGGGGTGTAGTAAAAGATACAAGAATAAGGAGGAAATAAATGCAATCTCATTCATTCATGGCTGGATACACTAGCACAGAGTTTATCATCCATAGGTTTTATCTTCGTCTGTTCAAGCCACTATAAAAAAAAAAATAGCACATACTGAGTGCCTTATAAACAACAAACATTTATTTCTCACAGTTCTGGAGGCTGGAACATCCAAGATCAAGACACTAGAAGAAGGACACAAATGCCAGTAATCCATTCTATAAGATAACTGGAGAAGAGTTAACATATTTATTTGGCATTGCAAACCTTCACATCTTTCATCTTTAACCCACCAGTCAGCAACTTTGTGTTGAGAAACACTTTGGGTCCGCATTTTGCTAATCAATAAACACCCAACCACCCTAGCTGATATGAGGGATGAGGGGAAAGCCCTCCAGCTTGCCCCCATCCCCCACCTGTTGGTGGTAGCCTTTCATCTTTCAAATGCCAGCCTGGCCCTGTTATTCCCCTGCTTAGGACCCTGCAGCAGCTCTCATTACCCTTTGCTATAGGCCTGGAATGGGGTGATTCTGATGGGGATGGCCTTCTTTACACAGCTGCTGTGGCCCAGAGTCACCCAGCAGAGGCCCACCCTGCTGCAGCTGCCAGCATGCACTGCTTTGTGCCTACAACTGGGAAAAACATGGCAAGTTATAGACTCTTTTTTTAAGAGGTGTCTACACATTTTTGAGTTTAAAAAAAAAGCCACCTTGGACATATTTCTGTCTCTACAAGATTTGCATTCAAAGGAATGGAACAACTTCATTAATAAGCCACAGTGTGAATTGTTAGTTTCTGTCACATAGAATTTGGATGGCATGGGAAACAAGGAATCAGCTTTGAAGTTAGACCTGGATTACCACTAATAGCTGTGTGACCTTGATTCAGTTATTTAACTTCTCTGACTCTTGAATTCCTCACTGGAAAAAGAAAAATAACACCAACCTCATTCATTAATGGCTGGATACACTAGCACAATGCTTATAATCCATAGGTTTTATCTTTGTCTGTTCGGGCTCCTTTAATAAAATACCATAAACTGAGTGGCTTATAAGCAACAAACATTTATTTCTAATAATTATGGCTGGGAAGTCCAAGATCAACGCACTGGAAGATTCAATATCTGGTAAGACCATTCCTCATAGATGCTGCCTTCTTGCTGTGTCTTCACCTGGTAGAAGGTGCAAATGAGCTTTTGGGGGCCTGTTTTATAAAACCTCTAGTCCCATTCATGAGGGCTTAACTCTCATGATTTAATCACCTCCCAAACAACACACTTTCCATACCGTCATATTAGAAATTAGATTTTGGAGATGGATCCAAGATGGCCAGTTAGAAGCAACTGTGGTCTCTGGCACTCAGAGGAATAAAAAAGGGACAAGTGAATTCAACGTCCTCAATTGAAATATCCAGGTTCTTGCAATGGGGCTGACTAGGCAAACAACACAACCCACAGAGAATGAAGAAAAGCTGGGGGTAGTGATGGCCCACCCAGGAGTGGCACAGAGCCAAGGAACCTCCATCCCCAGCCAAGGGAACCGGTGAGTGATTGTGCAACCCCACCTGGAAAACCATGCTTCTCGCATGGGTCTTTGCAACCCACAGATCAGGAGACCCCCTTGTGAGCCCATGCCTGCAGGGCTGTGGGTCCATACACAGAGCTGTGTGGAGTTTTGGCAGAGCAGCCACTCAAGCACATACAGACACTCTGGCCCTGGGATCCCTGGGAAGATGGGAAATCCACCTATATATATCCCTAGGAAGGGGCCGAATCCAGGGTGCCAAGTAATGTCATTCTGTGGGCCCTATTTCCACAGTACCTCACAAGTTAAGAATCACTAGCTTGGAATCCCAGTCAATCCAGCACTGGGTTGGAGTCTGCCTGAGGCAGATGCAAGTTCCAGGGGGAAGGGACAGCCACCATCTCTGTGGTTGAATTGACTCAGCTATGCCAGCCTGACGGCTTTGGAGAATACAGGTGGTCCAGATGAGGAAGGGTCTCCCCCAGTGCAGCACACTTGCCCTACCAAACAGCAGCCAAACTGCTTCTTTGGGCAGATTCCTGATCCCAGTCCTCCTGACTGAGTGAGACCTCCCAACTGGGGTCTCCAGCCACCTCCTACGGGTACATGCAGGCTGGCAATAGATTAGTACCCCCCCCTGGGTTGGAGCTTCCAGAGGAAGGACCTGGCTGCCTTCTTTGCTGTTCTGTGCCCTTCACTGATGATAACCAGGTATGGGAGAAACTGAGGCAACTAAGGTCTGGAGCAGACCCTCAGAAAACTCCAGCAGCCCTATAGTAGAGTGGCCTGTTAAAATAAAAACAAACAGAAAACAGCAACATCAACAAAAAAGACCCCATAAAAACCTCATTCAAAGGTCAACAACCTCAAAGATCAACGGTAGATAAGCCCACAAAGATGAGAAAGGGTCAACGCAAAAATGCTGAAAACTCAAAAAGCCAGAGTGCCTCTTCTCCTCCAAATAACTGCAGCACCTCTCCAGCAAGAGCACAGAACTGGGCTGAGGCTAAGATGGCTGAATTGACAGAAGTAGACTTCAGAAGGTGAGTGATAACAAACTTAGCTGAACTAAAGGAGCAAGTAGTAACCCAATGCCAAAAAGCTAACAATCATGATTAATACTGGAGCTGGTAACCAGAATAGCCAGTTTAGAGAGGAACATAACTGGCCTGATGGAGCTGAAAAAATACACTGGAAATTAACAATGCAGTCACAAGTATCAATAGCAGAATAGACAAAGAGGAGGAAAGAATCTCAGAGCTTGAAGACTGTCTTTCTGAAATAAGACAGGCAGACAAGAATGGAGAAAAAAGAAAGAAAAGCAATGAACGAAACCTCTGAAGAATATGGGATTATGTAAAGAGACCAAACCTGTGACTGTTTGAGGTACCTGAAAGAGATGGGGAGAATGGAACCCAGTTGGAAAACATACTGCAGGATATCATCCAGGAGAACTTCCTCAGTCTAGCGAGACAGGCCAACATTCAAATTCAAGAAATATGGAGAATCCCAGAAAGACACTCCATGAGAAGATCAACCCCAAGACACATAATCATCAGGTTCTCCAAGAAAAAAATAAAAGAAAAAATGTTAAGGGCAGCCAGAAAGAAAGGCCAGGTCACCTACAAAGGGAAACCAATTAGGCTAACTAACAGTAGATTTATCAGTAGAAAACCTACAAGCCAGAAGAGACTGGGGCCAATATTCAATGTTCTTAAAGAAAAGAATTTCCAGCACAGAATTTCAGATCTGGCCAAACTAAGTTTCATAAGTGAAGGAAAACTAAGATCCTTTACAGATAAGCAAATGCTTAGGGAATTCATCACCACCAGGCCTGCCTTGCAAGAGCTCCTGAAGGAAGCACTAAATATGGAAAGGAAAAACCAATACTAGCCACTGAAAAAACACACTGAAGTACACAGACCAGTAACACTATGAAGCAACCACATAAGCAAGTCTGAAAAATAACCAACTAGCATCATGATGAGAGGATCAAATTTACACATAACAACACTAACCTAAAATGTAAATGTGCTAAATGCCCTGATTAAAAGGCACAGAATGTCAAGCTGGTTAAAGAGCCAACATCCATCAGTATGCTGTCTTCAAGAGACCCATCTCACATGCAAAGACACACATAGGCTCAAAATAAAGGGATGGAGGAAGCTTTACCAAACTAAAAAAAAAAAAAAAAAAAAAAAACAGAAAGAAAGCAGAAGTGGTAATTTTAGTTTCTGACAAAACAGACTGTAAACCAAAAATGATCAGAAAAGATGAAGGGCATTACATAATGGTAAAGGGGTTAATTCAATAAGAAGAGCTAACTGTTCTAAATATATATGCACCCAATACATGAGCACCCCAGATTCATAAAGCAAGTTCTTAGAGACCTGCTAAGGGACTTAGACTCACACACAATAACAGTGGAAGACTTAGCACCCCACTGACAATATTAGATTATTGAGACAGAAAATTAACAAAGATATTCAGGATCTGAACTCAGCTCTGCATCAAGTGGACCTGATACCTACAGAACTGTCCACCCAAAAACAACAGAATATACGTTCTTCTTATCACCACATGGCACTTACTCTAAAATTGATCACATAATCAGAAGTAAAACACTTATCAGCAAATAAAAAAAAGGTTAAAAACCTGGTATCATAACAGTCTTTCAGACTACAGCACAATCAAACTAGAACACAAGATTAAGAAACTCACTTAAAACCACAAAACTACAGAAATTTAACACCCTTCCTCTGAATGACTCTTGCGTGAAAATGAAATTAAGGAAGAAATCAGGAAGTTATTTGAAACTAATGAAAACAAAGAGACAATGTACCAGAAACTCTGGGGTGCAGTTAAAGCAGTATTAAATGGGAAATTTATAGCACTGAATGTCCATGTCAAAAAGCTAGAAAGATCTTAAGTTAACAACCTAACCACTCAAATGAATGAACTAGAGAACCAAGAGCAAACAAACCCAGAAGACAAGAAATAACCAACATCAGAGCAGAACTGAAGGAGATAAAGACATAAAAAACCCTTTAAAAAATCAACAAATCCATGGTCTGGTTTTGTGAAAAAAGTAATGTAAAGATAGATTTCTGGCTAGACTAATAAAGAAGGAAAAAGAGAAGAATCAAACACAATTAGAAATAATAAGGGGGATATCACCACTGACCCTACAGAAATATATAACAACTATCAGAGAATAGTATAAATACCTCTATGCACATAAACTAGAAAATCTAGGAGAAATGAATAAATTCCTGGATTCATACACCCTCCCAAGACTGAACTAGGAAGAGATTGAATCCCTGAATAGATCAATAACAAGTAAATTGAGGCAGTAATAAATAGCCTACCAACCAAAAAAGGCCGAGGGCCAGATGGATTAACAGCTAAATTTTACCAGAGGTACAAAGAAGAACTGGTAGCATTACTACTGAAACTATTTTAAAAAATTGAAGAGGAGGGACTCCTCCCTAACTTACTTTATGAGGCCAGCATTATCCTGATACCAAAACCTGGTAGAGATACAACAAGGAAAGAAAACTTCAGTCCAATGTCCTTGATGAATATTGATACAAAAATCCTCAATAAAATACTGGCAAACCAAATCGAGCAGCACATCAAGATGCTTATCCATCATGATCAAGTTGGCTTCACCCAGATATGCAAGGTTGGTTCAACATATGCAAATCAATAACTGTAATTCATCACATCAGTGGAACTAAAAACAAAAACCTCATGATTATCTGTAATAGATGCAGAAAAGACCTTTGATAAAATCCAACATTCCTTCATGTTAAAAACTCTCAACAAACTAAATATTGAAGGAACATACCTCAAAATAATAGCCATATCTGACAAACCCACAGTCAATATCCTACTGAATGAGCAAAAGCTAGAAGCATTTCCCTTGAAAACTGTCACAAGACAGGGGTGCCCTCTCACCACTACTATTCAACATAGTATTGGAATTACTGGCCAGGTCAATCAGGCAAGAGAAAGAAATAAAGGTTATTTAAATAGGAAGTGACGAAGTCAAATTATCTTTGTTTGCAGATGACATGATCCTAGATCTAGAAACCCCATCATCTCAACTTAAAAGTTTCCTAAGCTGATAAGCAACTTCAGTGAAGTCTCAGGATATAAAATCAGTCTGCAAAAATTGCTGGCGTCCCTATACACCAACAACAGGCAAGCAGAGAGTCAAATCATGAATGAACTGCCATTCACAATTACTACAAAAAGAATAAAATACCTGGTAATACAGCTAACAAGGAAAGTGAAGGACTTCTTCAAGGAGAACTACAAATCACTGCTCAAGGAAATCAGAGAGGACACAAACAAATGGAAAAACATTCGAGGCTCATGGATAGGAAGAATCAATATCATGAAAATGGTCGGCTCTCAGTTCCTCCTGTTCGACAGACAGCCGCATCTTCTCTTGCATCGCTATCCATATCCCTGAGACACCACAGTGAAGGTGAAGGCCAGAGTCAGTGGATTTGGTCATATTGGGTGCCTGGTCACCAGGGTTTCTTTTAACTCTGTAAAGTGGATATTGTCACCATCAATGATCCCTTCATTGACCTCGACTACATGGTGTACATGTTCCAGTATGATTTCTACCCATGGCAAATTCCATGGCACCATCACGGCTGAGAACAGGAAGCTTGTCATCAGTGGAAATATCATCATCTTCCAGGAGCGAGATCCCACCAAAATCAAATGGGGTAGTGCTGGTGCTGAGTACGTTGTGGAGTCCACCAGCATCTTCACCACTATAGAGAGGGCTAGGGCTCACTTGAAGGGAGGAGCCAAAAAGGTCATCATGTCTGCCCCCTCTGCTGATGCCCCCCATATTTGTGATAGGCATGACCCATGAGAATTATGACAACAGTCTCAAGATCATAAGCATTGCCTCCTGCACCATCAGCTGCTTAGTGCCCCTGGCCAAGGTCATCCATGACAACTTTGGTATCACGGAAAAACTCATGACCACAGTCCATGCCATCACTGCCACCGAGAAGACTGTGGATGGCCCATCCAGGAAACTGTAGCATGACAGCCATGGGGCTCTTCAGAACATCATCTTTGCCTCTAGTGGTGCTGCCAAGGCTGTGGCCAAGGCCTCCCTGAGCTGAACGGGAAGCTTACTGGCATGTCCTTCTGTATCCTTACTGCCAACTTGTCAGTCATGGACGTGACCTGCCATCTCGAAAAACCTGCCAAATATGATGACATCAAGAAGGTGGTGAAGCAGGTGTTGGGAGGGCCCCCTCAAGGACATCCTGAGCTACACTTGAGTACTAGGTTGTCTCCTCCAACTTCAACAGTGACACCCACTCTTCCACCTTCGATGCTGGAGCTAGCATTGCCCTCAATGACTACTTTGTCAAGCTTATTTCCTGATATGACAGTGAATTTGGCTACAGCAACAGGATTGTGGACCTCATGGCTCACATGGCCTCCAAACAGTAAGACCCCCAGACCACCAGTCCTAGCGAGAGCATGAGAGTAAGAGAGAGGCCCTCACTTCTGGGAAGTCTCTGCCACACTCAGTCCTCTACCACACTGAGAATCCCCCCTCCTCAGAGTTTCCATGCAGACCCCCTGAAGAAGAAGGGGCCTAGGGGGCCCCCACCTTGTCATGTACCATCAATGAAGTTCCCTGTGCTCAGTCAAAAAAAAAAAAAAAAGAAAGAAAGAAAAAGAAAATGGTCATACTGCCCAAAGTCATATATAGATTCAGTGCTATTCCTACTAAACTACCATTGACATTCTTCACAGAATGGAACCAAAAAGATCCCGAATAGCCAAGACAATCCTAACCAAAAGAATAAAGATGGAGGCATCAATCTACCTGACTTCGAACTATACTGCAAGGCTACAGTAAACAAAACAACATGGTACTGGTACAAGAACAGACACATAGACCAATGAAACAGAATTGAATACTCAGAAATAAGGCCACATGCCTCCAACCATCTGATCTTCAACAAACTTTACAAAAATAAGCAATGGGGGAAATGATTCCCTATTTAATAAATGGTCCTGGGAGTGCCGGCTAGCCATATGCAGAAAAATAAAACTGAACCCCTTCCTTACACCATATACAATATCAACTCAAGATGGATTAAAGACTTAAATGTAAAACTCAAAACTATAAAAACCTAGAAGAGAGTCTAAGCAGTACTATTCAGGACATAGTCACAGGCAAAGATTTCATGATGAAAACACCAAAAGCAATTGCAACTAAAGCAAAAATTGACAAATGGATCTAATTAAACTATAGAGTTTCTGTATAGCAAAAGAAACTATCATCAGAGTGAACAGACAACCTACAGAATGGGAGAAAAATTTTGCAATATATCCATCTAACAAAGGTCTAATATCCAGAGTCAACAAGGAACCTACACAAATTTATAAGAAACAAACAACCCCATTAAAACGTGAGCAAACAACATTCACAGCCACTATTTAATAAATGGTGTGTAGTATTCCATCTTGTGTATGTACCACATTTTCTCTGTCCAGTGTATCATTGATGTAAAGTTTATAAACAGACTTTGGGATATTGTTATGGCAGCATATGGAGTGGTAAAGCTATGAGGAAAAGCAGGACATGACTGCAGACGTCTTAACTGTTGTTTCCTTGAATGGGAAAGGCGAGGTTGAGACCTGGCATCCTTCTGGCTGCCAGTGATCTTCTACTATTCTCACTCCTCACCTGGGTAGCAATTGCATGGATGTTTGTTTTATAATTATGTGTTAAACTGCACAGATAAGTCTTAAGTATTGTATTTTGCAATAAAAATGTTTAAAACTGTATGATAGTTGATTAAGAAAAATATATGAATATATATAATTTGGTTTGAAATAATGCATTTCAATGGGTTCATAGTAGTTATGGCTGGTTGAGAATATAATGCAAATGAAGAAAAAGTGTATTTTTTTTTATTTCTCTCCAATGAATATGTGTCCTTTTATAAGAAAGGGAATAACTTATTTTAATACTTATGTACCTTGGATGGCTGAGTCTCAATCTGACACCTTAACCAGATAACTTACTTTCAACCATAAGCAATAGCAGCCAAAGACAGTTTAACTTTCTGTTTACTTTCTATTTGTTTATTAGTCATTGTTTCCATTCAGTGGCAACTTCCATCACAAAATTTCCCACTTATAAAAAAGAAGGCAAAAAGAATGTACAATTAGTATCTAATCGAAGGTAGTCTTATTTAGCCTCCAATTGGAGTTTTAGGGGAGTTCAGATGCATTGGAGGGAAACTTAGTAGGAATATTTGCCTTGGTCTAGCGAAGTAGGACATCATAGAGGGCTAGATACAATGTAGACTGGGCTCAAAAAGAAACCCTCCAGCCTCATTCCCCCACCCTGCTCTCCCTCCCTGACCTGCTGTCCCTTCACCCCCTGGTACCTTTGCACATGATCACTGCCCCTACATCCCTCCAACCCCACCGCTCTGCAGTGCCCTTGCCCTCTTGGCAAGTCTCGCATACTTCATGTCTCAGCTGAAACATAACCTTCTTCACTGAAGCCTAACCTGGCTCCTTCTTCACATTCCCATAGAGAAATTTATACCCAAACTTGCTATATTATCTTGTCATTACTTATTCACATGTCCCAGTAATTGGTGAATTTCTAGAGACAAGAATTCTGTCTTTTCGCTTTGAAATCTACAACAGCTAATATCATATCAAGTACAAGGCATCCAACCAATAAATATATGATGAATGAATAAAGGAATGCTTGGGCTCTTTCAAGAAAATGATAGCTCTGAAAATTTTTAAAAGGATGAGGCAGGCTTTGGAGTAAAACTACAGGATCTAACATGAGGACACTTACTTACTGCTAAATAGACTGTGCTAGAGATTTTTAAATTTATATGGGGAAAATGTTAGTCTTTAAAAGGGTACAACTTTATTGTACTTTTGAATTAATGTGGAAGTAAATCATTGGGTAGAAAGAGGCAAATAATCCAGATCATTTCTTTTATTTTGGCTTACTTAGAAC
Source organism: Ateles fusciceps (assembly GCA_036589455.1). NCBI lineage: Eukaryota > Metazoa > Chordata > Mammalia > Primates > Atelidae > Ateles > Ateles fusciceps. The sequence goes on along the minus strand of JAZHEH010002853.1, from coordinate 1,075,996 downwards.
TGCCACAGTGGATAAAACTCAACCATCTACCTGTGTAGTTTTAAAAATGCTAAGTATTTTTTACCACTAGTTACTTATTCACATTCTCAGTATCTAATAGATCATGCAATGTCCTCATTCCCCAGGAGAACTGGATTATTTTCTTCCTAAAAAGCCATCATATTCAGAGCTTTACTCATTTTGTTTCAAGCAGTATGTACAACGATTTCTCATTAATCATTTACAACATGCCTGTTTATTATGTGGAGAGAGAGAGGTACTAGGGAAGAAAGGAGAAAGATAAAATAAAAAGCAATTTCAAAATGTCAGGAATTCACCTAATCTCAAGGTTGATTTTATTTTCCGTGAAGGAAGAATGTGACTAGTTAGTAATAGTAACCAACTCATTTTTTTACAAATACTTATGGAGTGGGCAATACTCGTGAAGTGTATTGTCTAATGGGGAATATGGACAGGTGAGAAGGCATTCAACCCATAGTGTAGAAAAGCTGTGGCCCCAGAGCATTAGAGCAGCAGGCTGAGGTGTGAAGGTTGTGTAGAAGGAGCAGAACTCACTGGAGTCATGAAGAGGTAGAAGGCTGCTGCTGAACTCCCTCTACAGGAGGCATGGCACTGGTGTAAATTACAACGTTGCAGTGACTATGAAAAAAGTCGACTAAATTTAAGAGAGACACAAGATGTATATTTCCAAAGATTTGGCATTTTATTAAGCATAAAGAGGTGAGAGAGGGAGGAGATGAATATGAGATCACTATTTCTGGCTTGGGCAAAAGGCACATTTACCAAGTTAGGGAAGATGAGAATGAAAAGAGATTTTGTTAAGTGACAGTGAGTTCAATTTTGGACACATGGAGTGAGATGTGCATGGGAGATATCCAAAGAGAAACATCCATCAATAGGTTGGAGATTATATAGAGAGATAAGATATATAATAAGGTATATATCTACATGTATATGTGCATATACATATATGGAATCCAAATATTAGGGGTTCCATAAAAACAGCAGAGAAATCAGAGGAGAGGAAATTAGGAAGCAACATGTCAAGAAAGTTTCTCAGAACTGCAGAATGAGAGTTTACAGATTAAAAGGGCCACTAAGTGTCCAACATAATGTATGCAAAAAGATCCATGGCAAGACAGCATCAGCATGAAATATTACAACACTAGGGAAAAGGAGAAGGCACCAAGAGCTTCCCAAGGGAGCAAACAGATCACACACAAAAGGCTGAGATTTAGAATAGCATCGATAGGCTTATCAGTAGCAACCCTGGAAGCTAAAAGAGAAATGCCTTAGCATTTCTGCAGGAAATCACTGCCACGTGCCATGTTAAAATTCCACAGTAAGCCAAGCAACCGACTGAATGAAGATATCTTCAGCTGTGGAAGCTGTCAGATAATTTACCTCATGTATACCTTTCTCCAGAAACTGAAAAAAAAAAATACACTCTACCAAAGTATGGAAGCAGACCAAAAAGAGGAAGACATAGGGGTCCAGAAAATAGGAACCTGAAGTAGGAAAAAAGCAAAGGAATTTCCCAGAATGATGATGCGACTCAAATGACAGCCATGCCACAGCCTTAGAAATGACCAGGCTAAAATAAAATGGAGAATTGGGGGCTCCAGGAAGAATGGCTCCAGGAAAACAAAACTACAATGAGGTATAACCTTACATGTCATAATTGTGAGAGGAAAGCTATATGCTGATGGAGAATTTGTGGGAGAATAAGCAATACGAACATAGAAAACTAAGCAAACAAAAACCAAGGCAGCTATTAAACGCAGGTAAAACAAAAGTCAAACAAGAAGATGGTTCAGTTGTAAATAATATTTATATATAGTTTTAACAAGGTGAACTGAATTTTGACCTAACAAAAATGGTACAGCTGTATTGCAGTGATGGGGGAGGTAGTGTGGACGGGAGCCTGCAGAGAACAAAATTGTCATTTGCTGTAGTAGGAAGTTACTGAAATAGATCTAAAATGTACATATCAAGAAGTAGCATTATAAACAGGCTAATTATATCTATGGAGATAAATAGAAAAAAACGGCTTAAAATGTTGGAAGTGGTGAGTATGAAAGCGTATGGAGGGATAAGACAAGATACTCCTGGGTGTTTTTTGGTTTGTTTGTTTTGTTTAAAACCTTGCAGAATGACCTTTCAGAAAGGTGTCAATGTAGAACTTTGTTTTAAAAAAATAGTTTTCTACCGTATGATCTAGCAGTTCTACTACTGGGCGTATATCCAAAGGAAAGGAGATGAGAACAGTGAAGGGGTGTCTGAGCTCTCATGTTGATTGCAGCACTATTCACAATAGCCAAGATGTGGAATCCACCTGTGTCCATCAGCAGATGAATGAATAAAGAAAACATGGTACAGATATACAATGGAATACCATCCATTCATTAAAAAAGAATGAAGTTTTATCATTTATGGCAACATGGATGAGCTTGGAGGACCTTATGTTAAGTAAAATAAGCCAGGCACTGAAAGACAAATGTCACATGTTCTCACTCATATGTGGAATATAAAAAAGTTGTTCTCTTAGAACTAGAGAATAGAATAGTGGTTACTAGAAACTGGGAAGGGTAGGGATAAGGAGAGACAGTGAAAAATTAGTTCATGAATGCAAAATTACAGTTAGAATGAATCAGTTCTAGTGTTCTGTAACACTGTAGGGTGACTCCAGTTAATTATAAGTTACTGCGTATTTTCAAGTAGCTAGAAGAGAGGATCTGGCATGGTCCCAACACAAAGAAATGATCAATGTGTGAGGTGATGGGTATGCTAGTTATCCTGATGGGAACACCATCATGGTTTACCTGTACCAAAATATCACTCTGTACCCCATACATATGTACAATTACTATGTGTCAATTAGAATAATAAAAACCATTTTTTAAAAGGTATGCAAAGGATGAAAGGAAAAATGGAAGAAATAATTGCTGGACTGTGCTGTGGCCACAGTGATAGCTGGTGACTATAAATTCGGTGTCCCCATCTGTGTCACTGTGTGCTCAGCTGGGCTAGAAAAGGGTGACAACTGGATTGAGCGAGGGTTGGGTTCTTCAGGCAGTTGTGACTATGGTAGTTTCTGTTGTCTCTTTGAAATGAGAGCAAGCATGGCTAATAAGGTAGTAGAAGTAAAGGACTCTGGGGTAAACTTTAGATTGGATAAGAAGGGAGGTAAAGACAGAAGGAAACTGGTGGTGTGGGGAAAGGGATTATAGTCTGAGTTGTAGATACGAATTGATAGAGGCCACAGCATAGTGAGATGGCAGCGGGATAGAAGGTTATAAGCAGAAAGAAGCATATGTGAATTACAGAGGTGAAGGTTAAGGTAATGACAAGGTCCAGGGTGATGCCCAGGGTCCTGATTCAAGGTGCCTCTCAGCGGTTGCAGGTGTCAAAGGACTGAAAACTGGGATGCTGGATGTGTCATGCATTGGGGATTGCCAGTATCAGGACCTAAGGGTAAAGGGGGAAGATTACACCTGGGCGTTGTGAGCGGCAGTGACTCTGCTGTTGGAATAGTGTTCAATTAGCCAGCAAGAACCTTGGAACCTCAAAGGAAAGGCGCTTTACACTGTGTGGGGCCTCGTGTCCTAGTGGGGTATTTAAGAGTTTGAAGACCTCTTGACCAGGACATAGTTGGATGTGAAGGAATGTACCAGTGGCAACCATTTGAGAAAACTGCTCTGAGAGAGACTGAGGACAAAGGTAGGAGGTGGAGGTTTCTTACCAAAGGAAGAAGGAGTTCCACATAGTATGGAGGAAGCATCAGAGGAAGAAAGATTGGGACCAGGGGTGAAAAGGATGTTGGCATTTGCTGGCCCCCGGCATTTGAAAACAAATGGCTTGAGCTATTTCCTAATCTCTGAGTCACAGCCTACCTGCCCTCTCCCCAACACCCCCCACTCTAAACTTTCTAAGCTTTCTCACCCCTGATCCTTGCTTCTTTCTTTCAAAAGGAATCAGACTCTACCTGGATCCATTGTGCTTCTGCGGGCAGGTGATCAGGCAGGCAGTAAAACTGTTTCTTCTCAGGACTCACTGAGGCCACTGCAGTGTAGTGAAACGTAGGCCAAGGAGGGCCGGAAGTTGCAGGTTCAGCCATGTACTGGTAGATGCAGTTATGTTACAAACTCCATACCTTCAGTTCCTTCGTTTGCGAAGCAATAACACCAGTAGTAATACCAACAGAGTTTGGACAGGTGTCACGTAAAGTAACGTACACAGAAGCAACTGCAACCTGGCACCTGATGTTTATAAATGCTTATGATAAATATCTTCCCCCAAAGTGTAACTTCAGTTACAGCTCATACCTCTGTCTTTCACTAGGACAGTGCCTTATGGGTTCTTGATGCTTACTAATGAATCAATCAGTGAATTTATTGGGCTGGGGGTTGGCAGGAGGAGTTTTCAAAGCTTTTACACATATGTATATTTCAAAAACCACTTCTTCACTCTTCTGTCCTTACCTTTTCATAGTAATCTTCAGAATTCATTATCACTTAGTCTTATCCAGGTAATAATTATGCTTCTAATGTAGACCTGATTTTTCTGGGCCTCTATTTGAGTACAGACACCTTCCTATTCTCAATTCCCAGCTACAACTTCTGCCTTCATACACGCAGTACACAGGAGTTGAAATGGAGCAAACCTTAAATAGGTTAAAATCCACCTTCTCAATATAGCCCCATATTCTGATTGTTTCTCCTGTTTACTGCCTCAATATCACATATTCTTCTTAATATTTAAAAAATTACTGAAACTGACAACTGATTTCCTTTCTTCCTTTCTTCCAGTCCTTGCATGTAACTGGAGTATTCTCTCTCTCTCTCTTCTCTCTCTCTCTGTCTGTCTTTAGTTTATAACTCAGCCAGGTTTCTCTTTTATTTGGTATACTAGATATTTCTTTTCTTCATTCTATTCAATCCCTATAAATCCTACCTTGAAATGTTCCCATTCAATTCATCTTACAAGGGGCATCAGAATCTCTATTTTCTGATTACATCATTCCTGTTTTCTATTCACCTCTTTCCAGTTACACTGGAGCGATAACCATCACTCACATGCGGCCTCCTTTGCTTTTCCCTCTTCTTGCTTCACTCCATCTGCGCCTGCAATCCTCGTGTTCCCCATGTGGGAGCTGATCTGTGGGGGCCAGGGCAGGATCAGCCCCTTGACATTCGCTTTCATAGCCATGCGGGAGGGAGAACCTTAGATACCTGTGGGATAAAGTTCCTTGCTGTGTATATTTCTTTATCCTTTCTATTCCTTATCTTTTCTTATTTATATTGAGATTGACTTGCAGGAATTTACAGCCTATTGTATGTGAGATTAAGAGCCTATAAAAATGTTTTAGGGTTTTTTTTAATGTGATTTCTTTTTTATTAAAAAGGTATATAGCATTCTTCTAACCATTATCTTAAATCTTTTTTTTCTCATTTAGATGTGCTCAGCGAAGATCCTGAATTAGCTATTGTCGTTTATTTCTTTTCTTTTCTTTTTTTTTTTTGAGATGACAGCCTCATCCTCAGAGTGAGCCATTATTCCTTTTTATGTTCAGGGACTCGGGGACTAATAGAGACCAAGTAGTTAGTGACTTTCTGGTGAGTAAAAAGAGTTTCCTCATTTTTTAACTCTATAATTGACACATTGAGCCATCGTTCTTGATGGGACAGCTTTAGGGCCAAGTCATGTTTTCATGTCTCCTGTGCAAATGGTCTTTGTTTTAAGCATTTGTAATAAACAAATTGTAAGTCACTTTTATGATGTCCAGTTCAGGAATAAAACATACAATGGTGCTTCTGCCAGCTGTTGTCGAAGCCACTCATACCATTGTGGAAGGCCCTTGTCCGTGTGAGAAACTGAGCTTTTACACTCTTCTCTTTTCTCAGAAACTCTCTCTGGATTGCTAGGCAGCACCCACCCCTGTAGTCTTTTGAGGTGCTCTTGCTACACTATGGTGAAACACTCTAGGACCATCTGGGTTTGTAGTGATTGTCTGGCATTGGGTGAATGTGATCAGCGCCAGTATTTCAGATTAAACTTATAGATTTCTCTTGTGAGACAAGACTGAGGCTGGCATTTCTTTTCCTCCTGCTGCCTTCTTCCTCACCGGCAAAAGCCCCACTGCTCTGGGGTTTACGTACAAACATTCTTTCATGTTGCTCTGAATCTCAGTATAGATGAAGTACATGAGGAGCAGTCTTGACCAACATATGGCCCCATGAGAGGAGAGCATGTGCATTTATTTATTAAGGAGCTGTTTTCTTTGGCTGGCATTGTATTATTCAGGTCTTGTTTGGTTTCATGTTAGAGAAACCTAATTCAAACTGCCTTAGGCAACAAGAAAGCCAAAGGGCAGAGGGATTTGGGGCTCACAGAACTGAGAGGTTCCAGGGGTCATATGACGTGAGGCATGACTGTCCCCCAGTGGGGGGACTTCATCCGCAGCGGCAGGAATGCATTTCCATCTCCTGGCCCCTCATTCTCCTCTCTTGGCCTCATCCTCAGAAAGGCTCTCCCCACATGGGAACAAAGATGATCAGCAGCTGCTCCAGGCCTACATCCTGCCAGCTTGGCTGTCTATCAGAAAGAGAATGTTTTCCTAGTAATTCCAGCACAATTCCCAAGGTAGTGCTGTCATCATCACAGCTCACATGTTGTTTCATTGTCAAGCCAGGAGACTATGTAACACCAGAGCGGTGCAGAGCTCTAATCTGGCAGGCCTGCATCATAGGCCCCCTCCAGGCCCTGGTGCATCAGCCCCCTACCCTGACCAAATGAAACAAGAGAAGGGAAGAGTTCATTCCCTAAAGGTCAGCAGGGGTGCTTGTCCAAGGAGCTGCTCAGGCCCAGCACAAGATGCCCGCTAGCCTAGCAGCACAGAGTCTGCACTGGGGGAAGTAGATCAGGACAAGCTGAATAGGGTCTAAGGAAATACTGCTATTCAAGAAGGATCAAAAACTTCATAAATAAGTGTCAGGGACTCCAGGAACTAATAGAGACCAAGCAGTTAGTGACTTTTTGGTGAGTAAAAAGAGTTTCCTCATTGAGCCATTCGGTTAGACAGGGAAGCTATAGTACGCTGAATACTGGCCCCCAAATATGTCCGTGTATGAATCACCAAAGCCAATAATGTCACCTTATAGGGCAAAAGGGACTTTGCATGAAGTTTGGGATGTTGAGATGGGAGATTATCCTGGATTACCCAGATAGAGACGATGTCATCACAAGTATCCTTGTAAGAGAGAGGCAGGAGGAGTTAGAGGGGGAAGACGTGATGCAGGAAGCAGGGATCGGAGTGATTGTTGTCCAGATGGGTGAAGGGGCCAGCAGCCAAGGAGTGAAGGAAGCCACGGCAGGCAAACAAAGCAAGGGAACAGGTTCTCCCCTGGAGGGTCTAGAAGGCACCAGCCTGGTCGACACCTTGGCCTCAGCCCAGTGAGACTGACTTCAGATTTCTGACCTCCAGAAATGGAAGAAAATAAACTTGTGTTGTCTTAAACGGCTAAGTAGTAATTTGTTACAGTGGTAATGGAAAACTAACACAGAATGAGCTGAAATTGAAGATGACCTGGAGCAGGCCAGGCAGACAAGGGAGAGGCTGAGCACTCGTACTCCGTGAACAGCACAGGCTGAGACACCCAGGGTCACATAGAAACAGCAGGGGCACCTGGCGGAGGACAGGAGATCCTGGAGGGCGCTTACCCCACCACAGAGATGGGACTTTCTACTGAAGCCCAGGGTAAGCTTTGGAAAGGTTTTAACAGTAAAATCATGGGATCTTGTTAATGGTTTAAGGTCGTTCTGGCAGTGCTGAGGAGGGTGAGTTAGGTAAAGACGCAGACGTTAAGGCAGAAGACAGAGAAATTGCTGAAGAGAATTTTGTAGTGGTCCCAGCAAGAAATGATGAGGACTGAGCTGAGGTACAAAGTGAGAATGAATCGGGGCCAGATTCAGGAGCTACTGAAGGTCAGAAAGACCTCATGACTGCTAGATACGGTAGGATGAGGAAGAGGACTGACTGGTTTCTGGTTTCAGTGACTGGGAGGACAATTGAAGAGGAAAGAAAATACAGGAAGGAAAATGGATTTGAGAAGAAGCTAACCCGTTCCATTTGGGGCACAATAGTTTTTGTCATCCAGTAGCTAAGCAATAATGTCTAGTTGGCAGCTGAGAACAGGTCTGGATCCCAGGAGAGATGTCCGGGCCCAGCTGGATTGGAAATCACAGATGTTTTGGTTATCAGTGTATGTAAGTTGGTGATGTGAGCCTGTTGAGTGGATGAGCTCATCAGAAGACTGGACAGGAGAAGGCTGAGGCCGCACTGGGGATACGTTGGTCCAGGTCTAAGGAAAGGAGACAGAGTTGCCAAGAAGGCTGAGACAGCGGCCAGGGGCAGTAGGAAAACATGAGATCAAAGACCACGCCAGCATTTCTAGACACTCAGAGATCCCATTCAGTGAAATGAAAGCTTACCATGTACTTAGAAGACGTTTAGGCTGAGTCTAGAGTGTAAGAAAACGGCAAGAAGAACAGAATGTCTTGACTCATCACTGTAATCCACTGTGCCATGCAGAATTCCCAGACCATGCAAGAGTTCCCCAGGTGGCCGTGGTAAGGTTTGCCGGCAAAGGGAGGATGAAACTTTCGATTTGAGTTATTCCTATAGGATTGCTTGGACTAGACTTATCTCTCCTTATCCTTTTATGGGTCAGACAAATTATTTTCATTAGTGGTTTAGTTTCTCTCCTTTTCTTTTCACTTATTAGTTATTATACAAGTAAGTGTGATGATTATAAAATACGGAACTAATGCAGAAGCATATTAAAATAAAAAATAAAAGCTCCTAAATCAGTATTAAAAGTTTCATGCCTATCTTTCAGATATTTTTACTTATTTGTAAACATAATACATGTGACATTTTGTGTTATAAAAATGGGATAATACCATGCATACTGTTCAACTAGCTTTTTAATTTATCATGAACAGTTTTCCATGCCAGTGCAATATAGAGCTATAATATCCTTTTTAATGGCTGCGTGGTACTCCATGGTTTGAATATACCACAGTTCATGTAACTTATGTTATATATGTTATAATTTATGTTTTTGCACACTTGTACAAGTGTTTCAAAGAGAGATTTATAAAAGTAGAATTGCAGGATCAGAACTATTAATATTTGCATTTCTGATAAAATTCAAATTGTACTCCATGAAAGATGAATGGAAACAATGAAAGGCTAAATGAATAATTGTATTTAGTTTTCCTTTAAGCACAAAACATTAGGTTTAGTGCAGATTTGGGGGATTTTAACATTTCCCTTCTCAGCTTTCAGTAGTCTCTGTCTTTCCATATTTGCTGATACCTAAAATGAAAGCAGAGTGAAGGAACAGAAGGGGGGAGCTTAGCTATATAGTGGGTATCCTGAGGGGGGTGCCCATGACTTCAGCAGAGGGCCGTTTCCGGGCTTTCTGTACCTCGAAGGTCCAGCCTTCTGTGATCCCTGAAATCCCTGGGCAGACCTGCTTGGAAAGAAGCCCAGGGGAGGGCAAGGATCGGAGGGGCACACACTGAGGGGCCACCCCATCTAGGTTGAAGTGTGTGTTCTGGTGGGAAAGGCAGACACTAAGCAAACAGGTGAGTATAGCATAGATTGTTGGGCGGTGACAACCGCTGTGAGAAAGAATAAAGCGGGGGACGAGGAAACGCAGATGGTGAGAGGGCCACGTTAGCTGGAGTGCCAGGCATCGTGGAGATCTCGCTGTGCTGAGACCTCCTGAATGAATGGATGAACCACGCTTAAGGGCTAGAGGAAGAATATTCTGTGCAGAGGAACTCAAGCCACAGGAAGAAGCATGGCATGTTTGAGGACCAGCATGGCTGGCATTGTGGTTGGCAGATGTGGGCAGGGACAGTGACACAGCAGTGTGTCTATGAGGTCATCTGGGGCTGCATCATCTGATATGGTGGCACATATTAATTAATTAAAAGATTGCTTAATTAAATGAATCAATTAAATGAGATTTCAATGTCAGGGCATGGGGCATGTTGGAAGAGCTGTTCTCAGACACTGTTTGTTGGAAATATGAATTAGTGGATCTTTTTGTTGGACAATTGGACTGTGCGTAGCAATACTGCAAAAGAGCAGACTCAGTCCAGCAAAAGCGATTCTGTGTGTTTGTCCTCTGAAGATCCTGGCATGTGTGTATAAAGAAAGCAGAAGAGTGTTTATTGTAGCACATGTAGCTATTTCAGCAGCTAAACTTGTAACAATCTACATGTTCATCCATAAGAGATGGTGAACTGAATTATAGTGTGTCTTTGCCCATTTGTGTGATGTGGCTCTTTTTTAAAAACCTATAAATACACTGATAAAAAAAGATCTCAAAAAAATGTGGGTAAGTAAAAAGAAATTGCAATGTTTGTTTCATGTATTTAACTAATAGCTGCATTTGTATATGTGTGTATATTTATAAGTACCTAGAAAAAGATCTGGGAGAATAAACACTAAATTGCTAGCAGTAGTTACCTCTGGAAAGGGGAGTGAGGTCTCAGGGTTTGGTGGTGAACGTGGGGGTGACATTCATGGTCTGCATCTAAGGAACACCAGCAAGCTTTGTTTTTGAAATGACATAACAGTGTGCTGAAGCCAAGGCAGGTTTGGGTTAATCTAGATCTGTGTGATTTCTCTAAGCTCCCATCCATTGCTCTTTGACTTTCTGACAAAGGTGATGTGGGGGGGTGAGCGCTGTGCCCAGCACACAAAGGAGAAGCTGCACTGTGCCCTGGATATCACTGGACACAATGTGAGGAGCTTCTGCTGGACCAGCTCTGGCAGCAACTTCCACGAAGGCTCAGCTGCATCCAAGAGAGCTGAAAGGCTCTCTAGGTCACCTCTGTGGACCTGCTTCATGGAAATTAATTAGAGTCAGACCATGTCCCCTGTGGCTTGGCTCCGGGATGATGCCAAAGTCATTAGCAGCCATGCGCAGCTACAACTTCCTTCCCCGTCTTCTGAACATTTGTTTCGGCAGAGACAGGCAGGCAGACTAAGTTGGCGACTGAGATTTTAATTTTGGATACTTTGGTCAGGGTCATTGGGGTGACAGTGACTTCCAGAGAAGGGGGCGTTTTCATTAAATCAGAGACAACAGTGTCCTACTCCTCCCCCTGACCACTCAGTACTAAATTCGCTTTCCTATAAACAAGTGTGTCATTCCTCAAGCACTGGGGGTCGTGACCATAGCAACAAATCACCCAAATATTTCTTTTGTTGATCTGTTTGACTTTTGTGAAGCCACCCTTTCCACAATTTATGTTGCCATTTCAATTTTAACTAGCTTGCTTTCTTTCTATTTCTCTTTTCAAACTATACGTAGGAACAAAGAAAGAAGCTCAGAAAGATCAAGACACTAATAAGCCCGCCATTTCATCTCCTAAGAGAGTGGCAGCTTCAACCACCAAACTTCATTCACCAGGTATTTAAGAAATATGGTGTGTTACTTGGGGGAGTTGACTTGGACATGGTATTTATCTTATTCAGATGTCATTAATGGAGCAATGCCAGCCCATGTGATTTACATGATTGTTCCAGAGTTTGGCATACATATGCTGATGTTTTCTGACTCTAGATGAAATGAACCAGCTGTTGACATCATTTTATCTTAAAAAAGCACGATGTTATGCTACGTTTAAGTGGGAGAATCTTCTCTGTGTAGGGGTATCTGCTATTCCAATAGCATGTAGAAATAATTTATAATTATTGAAAAACAGACTGTAAAGATCTATCTTCAAGAAGTCATATTGTCTAAAAGGAAGAAGAACAGAGATAATGGGTATGAAATGATTTGTTAGTCTGTCAGTGAGGAAATGATTTATTTGCATTCAGATATGAATAAACTACATAAGGTTGCTTGAAAATCAAAATTGTTTATTATGACTGTTCCTGGCCAGGCATGGTGGCTTATGCCTGTAATCCCAGCATTTTGGGAGGCCAAGGCAGGCAGATCACTTGAGGTCAGGAGTTCAAGACCAGCCTAGCCAATATGGCGAAACTCTGTCTCTACTGAAAATACAAAAATTGGTTGGGTGTGGTGACTCTCACCTGTAGTCCCAGCTACTTGGGAGGCTGAGGCAGGAGAATCAGTTGAACCCAAGAGGCGGAGATTGCAGTGAGCCAAGATCATTCTACTGCACTTCAGCCTGGGCAGCAAAGTGAGACTTCATCTCAAAAAAAACAAAAAGAATATTCCTATAGTAAGATATTCATGCCGCTGTAGAACAGTATGCAACACAATCTGAAAACATTTTTTTTTTTTGAGAGGGAGTCTCGCTCTGTCACCAGGCTGGAGTACAGTGGCATGATCTCAGCTCACTGCAACATCTGCCTCCCAGGTTCAAGCAATTCTCCTGCCTCAGCCTCCTGAATAGCTGGGATTACAGGCATGCACCACCATGCCCAGCTAATTTTTGTATTTTTAGTAAAGACACGGTTTCGCCATGCTGCTCTTGAACTCCTGACTTTGTGATCCACCCACCTCAGCTTTCAGAAGTGCTGGGATTACAGGCATGAGCCACCGCGCTCAGCCAAAACATTTTCTTTAAGCCCCAAAAGAGTGGCCATAATAGCAGCTAATGTTTGCGCTCTGATGCATGCCAGGCACTGTCCTATGCTCTTTCAATGCCTTAATTGATTCAATGTCCACAATAACTCTGTGAGACAGGTTGTATTGTCTCCCCTCTCTTTATGTGTGAGGAAACTGAGGCACAGAACATTTCATTAATTTGCCCAAAGTCATAGGTAATAAATAATAGAGCCTTGGTTTGAACCTAAGCAATCTGCATCCCAAACTTGCATTCTTCATTGCTACACTGTTAACCCAAAAGCACAGAGAATAGAGGACTTATTAAAATTTCTGCTGAATTAAAAATTTACGGAAAATAGGTCAAACCTGCAAGTGTGAAGGGCAGGAGACAAAGCCTGGTAATTGAGTAAGAGAGCAGATCTGAGGACCCTGTATAAATCTGGAATTTCTAAAGAATAATACCTGGGCCAGATGAACAAGGAAGGAAGTCACCCTGCAGGAGACTGGCCGATTGCAGCTCTGGCTCTGAGGGAAGCCACGGATGGGAAGTCCTCCCCCAGGAACCTTTGACCACAAGCCAGCCCCTCTGCAGTTGAAGAGCTGGAGTCTGTGCTGCCACTGCTCTGAAAATCCAATTTAAAATGCTGTAGTGCTTATAGCTACTTAGTCGAATTAAACGTGAAATCGTTATACACAAAAGGAAAGAAGCCACCATAAATAAGGTCCTTATATTCTAGAGAATGGGTAAAAATAATATATAATTTTAGACTTAACAATGTTAAAATATTTGTTAAAATTTCTAAGATGGCCAATAAAATACATATGTTGTTCTGAACCAGTAGAGGGGAGAATGTTGGAATGAGAGATTTAAAAAATTCAATCAATACAAAGGAAGGAAAAGAGGAAAAGAAGGAAGGCCAGGAGGCAGATGGGAGAAATTGAAAGCTTACAGTAAGATATTAGAAATGAACTCAAATATGTCATCATGACTATATGTAAACTAAGCTCTCTAAACTAAATCAAAGATTTAGATTACTAGAGCCGGGCGCACTGCCTCACACCTGTAATCCCAACACTTGGAGAGGCTGAGGCAGGTGGATCACCTGAGGTCAGGAGTTTGAGATCAGCCTGGCCAACATGGTGAAACCCTGTCTCTACTAAAAATACAAAAATTAGCTGGGCGTGGTGTTGCGTGCCTATAACCCCAGCTGCTTGGGAGGCTGAGGCAGGTGAATCACTTGAAACTGGGAGGCAGAGGTTGCAGTGAGCCAAGATGGTGTCATTACACTCCAGCCTGGGCAACAGAGTGAGACTCCATCTCAAAAAATAAAAATAAAATAAAATAGTTTTTTAAGAAATAGATTACAAGACGGCATTCACTTATTAAACAGTCAAAAAGTATGTTTTTAGTGCATTTTATATGCTATAAAATCTAGCTTTAGATTGTTTCCAAAGTATACTCCTAAAATATAAAAATATTAAAAATGTATAAGGATGGAAATATTAATATTTATACCAAAAAAAACTAAACTGAAGAAGGTTTGTGGCACTATAATTGGGAAACATCTCTATTGTGGAACAATGAACAAATATTAAACTACCCTATGTTTAAAGTATAGAACTGAGTAAGGTTTGCCGTGTGTACACACCCGTGGAACCATCACTTCATGCAAGATAACACACATGTCCACCAGCCTTCGAAGTTTCCTGGGACTCCTTTGTCATCCCACCTGCCTACCATTCTATACCCCCACCCCAGTCCCCAGACAACCGCTGATCTGTTCTGCCATTAGAGATTAGTTTGTATTTTCTAAAGCTGTATGTAGATGGAATCATTTAATGTGTATGCTGGTTTTACTGGTTTCTCTCAACGTAATTTACATTGATCCATCTGGCAATAACCAATTCCATTTCACTGGTGCATAGAATTCTACTACGTAAGTATCACGATTCATTTATTTGTTGATGGAAATTGGGGCTTCCCCTGCTCCAGAATTTGGATATAATATGTAAAGCCAAATCTTTGTACAAATGTACAATATTTGTACAAATCTTGGTATGAACATCTGCTTTCATTTCTCTTGGGCAAATATCTAGGAATGAAGTAGCTGGGTCATTGGTAGCTATATGTTTAACTTCTTAAAAATGTGCCAAACTGTTTTCCAGAGTGGTTGTACCATTTTACATTTTCAACAGTAGTATATGACAGTTCCAATTTCTCCACATTCTTGCCAACCCTTGACATAATCAATCTTTTTTTAATAGACATTCTAATAGGTGTGTTATACCTCATTGTGGTTTTAGTTTGCCTTTTCCTAATAACTAATGTTATAATGTTGAGTATTTTTCTATGTGTTTGACAGCTGTATAGGTTCATTGGTAAAATATCTATCCAAATATTTTTCCATTTTTTAAATTGGGTTATTTTCTTATTGAATTTTGAGAGTTTTATATTCTGGATGTAATTCTTTTTTATGTTTTTAATTACTATACATTTTATAATTTACAAAAATAGTGTTTATTTTCCACATATGAAAATACATTTTTGATAATAGAAAATTCCAAATTCTGCCAAAATATGTTTCAAGAGGTGCATTTTGGCCAATATGAGTAACCACGGCCCAGGTCACACAGTCTCAAGAAGTCCTGATAAAGTGTGCCTAAGGCAGCCAGATTTCAGCTTGATTTTATACATTTCAGGGACACGAGAATTGCAGGGAAAATCATAAATTAATATGAGGAAGGTGTACATTGGTTTGGCCTTGAAAAGGCCAGACATCTCAAAGCAGAGGGCAGGGGAGATCGTAGGTGGGTTTTAGGGATTCTTTAGTTGACAATTGGTTGGGAGAGTTAAGCTAATGTCTAAAACTTGAAATCAGTAGAAAGGAATGTTTAAGATAAGGGGGTTGTGGAGACCAAGGTTCTTAGTATGTAAATAAGCCTCATAGGTGGCAGCCCTCAGAGAAAAGAGATGAAAAATGTCTCTTTCCTGACTTCAAAGATATCAGGCTCCCAGTTAACCTCTTCAGATCTGAGAAAGCCTAGAAAGGGAGAGGTCTGTCTACCTTAGTGGAACATTAATCTGATGCAATTTTTTTCCACAAAAGACAGCTTTGCAAGGCCATTTTAGTCTAATGATCCCGTGGCAGCCATTTCAAAATACGTTAAAGAAATATATTCTGGGATAAAATCTTTTTTACTTCCTTCAGCATCTGCTATCTGTCATGTTATGCAGTACACCAGAGTCAGGTTGGAAAGTAAGCTACATTATATAGGGTTCATAAAACCTGTCTGATGAGATTTTATGGTTTGTAGGGCATGACACCCCCGCCAGGTCCCTTAGGAAGGAATTTGGGCAAGAGAAAAAGAAGGTCATAGTCCTCACACTTAAGAGCTATTATTTTATGTTTCACACGCCTTATTATATTTGTAAGAGGTAGATAATTATAGATTTCTGTTATAATATTTTAATATACCTGTTATTTTTATTACACTTTAAGTTCTGGGATACATATGCAGAACGTGCAGGTTTGTTACATAGGTATACACGTGCCATGGTGGTTTGCTGTGCCCATGAACCAATCACCCACATTAGGTATTTCTCCTAATAGTATCCCCTCCCGTAGCCCCCCACTCCCCCGACAGGACTCAGTGTGTGACATTCCCCTCCCTGTGTCCATGTGTTCTCATTGTTAAACTCCCACTTATGAGTGAGAACATGCAGTGTTTGGTTTTCTGTTCCTGTGTAAGTTTGCTGAGAATGATGGTTTCCAGCTTTATCCATGTCCCTGCAAGGGACATGAACTCATCCTTTTTTATGGCTGCATAGTATTCCATGGTATATATGGAATACTTTGCACATATGGAATAAAGCCACATTTTCTTTATCCAGTCTAACATTGATAGGCATTTCGGTTGGTTCCAAGTTTTTACTATTGTGAATAGTGCTGCAGTAAACATATGTGCCCATGTGTCTTTATAGTAGAAAGATTTACAATCCTTTGGGTATAAACCCAGAAATGGGGTTGCTGGGTCAAATGGTATTTCTGGTTCTAGATCCTTGAGGAATTGCTACACTGTCTTCCACAGTGGCTGAACTAATTGACACTCCCACCAACAGTGTAAAAATGTTCCTATTTCTCCACATTCTCTCCAGCATCTGTCGTTTCCTGACTTTTTAATGATCGCCATTCTAACTGGTGTGAGATGGTATCTCATTGTGGCTTTGATTTGCATTTCTCTAATGACCAGTGATGATGAGCTTTCTTTCATGTTTGCTGGCCACATGAATGTCTTCTTTTGGGAAGTGTCTGTTCATATCCTTTGCCTACTTTTTGATTGGGCTGTTTGCTTTTTTCTTGTAAATTTGTTTAAGTTCCTGTAGATTCTAGATATTAGCCCTTTGTCAGATGGATAGATTGCAAAAATTGTCTCCCATTCTGAAGGCTGCCTGTTGACTCTGATGATAGTTTCTTTTGCTGTGCAGAAGCTCTTTCGTTTCATTAGATTCCATTTGTCAATTTTGGCTTTTGCTGCGATTGTTTTTGGTGTTTTAATTGTGAAGTCTTTGCCCATGCCTATGTTCTGAATGGTATTGCTTAGGATTTCTTCTAGAGTTTTTATGGTTTGGGGTATTGCATTTAAATATTTAATCCGTCTTGAGTTAATTTTTGCATAGGGTCTAAGGAAGGAGTCCAGTTTCAGTTTTCCGCATATGGCTAGCCAATTTTCCCAACACCATTTATTAAGTAGGGAATCCTTTTCCCATTGCTTGTTTTTGTCAGGTTTGTCAAAAATCAGATGGTTGTAGATGTGTGGTATTATTTCTGAGGCCTCTGTTCTGTTCCATTGGCCTATATATCTGTTTTGGTACCAGTACCACGCGGTTTTGGTTACTGTAGCCTTGTGCTATAATTTGAAGTCAGACATCATGATGCCTCCAGCTTTGTTCTTTTTGCTTTGAATTGTCTTGGCTATATGGGCTCTTTTTTGGTTCCATATGAAATTTAAAGTACTTTTTTTCTGATTCTGTGGTGAAAGTCAATGGTAGGTTGATGGGAATAGCATTGAATCTATAAATTACTTTGGGCAGTATGGCCATTTTCACGATATTGATTCTTCCTAACCATGAGCTTGGAATGTTTTTCCATTTGTTTGTGTCCTCTCTTATTTCCTTGAGCAGTGATTTGTAGTTCTCCTTGAAGAGGTCCTTCACATCCCTTGTTAGTTGCATTCCTAGGTGTTTTATTCTCTTTGTAGCAATTGTGAATGGGAGTTCACTCATGATTTGGCTCTCTATTATTGGTGTAAAGGAATGCTTGTGATATTTGCACATTTATTTTGTATCCTGAGACTTTGCTGAAGATGCTTATTAGCTTAAGGAGATTTTGGGCTGAGATGATGGGTTTTCTAAATACACAATCATGTCATCTGCAAACAGAGACAATTTGACTTCCTCTCTTTCCTATTCGAATACCCTTTCTTTCTTTCTCTTGCCTGGTTGCCCTGGCCAGAATTTCCAATACTGTGTTGAATAGGAGTGGTGAGAGAGGACATCCTTGCCTTTGCCAGTTTTCAAAGGGAATGCTTCCAGCTTTTGCCCATTCAGTGTGATATTGGCTGTGGGTTTGCCGTAAATAGCTCTTACTATTTTGAGATATGTTCAATCAATACCTAGTTTATCGAGAGTTTTTAGGGGAGGGAGGGTGCCTCTCTGCGCCCGGCAGGGGGCTCTCTCCCCACAAAAATAAAAAAAAAAAATTAAAAAAGAGAGTTTTTAGCATGAAGGGGTGTTGAATTTTATCAAAGGCCTTTTCTGCATCTATTGAGATAATCATGTGGGTTTTGTCATTGGTTCTGTTTACATGATGGATTACATTGATTGATTTGCATATGTTGAACCAGCCTTGCATCCCAGGGATGAAGCCAACTTGATCGTGGTGGCTAAGCTTTTTGATGTGCTGCTGAATTCGCTTAGCCAGTATTTTATTGAGGATTTTTGCATTGATGTTCATCATGGTTATCGGCCTGAAACTTTATTTTTTTGATGTGTCTCTTCCAGGTTTTGGTATCAGGATGATGCTGGCCTCATAAAATGAGTTACGGAGGACTCCCTCTTTTTGTATTGTTTGGAATAGTTTCAGAAGGAATGGTACCAGCTCCTCTTTGTACTTCTGGTACTATTTGGCTGTGAATCTGCTCAGTCCTGGTCTTTTTTTGGTTGGTAGGCTGTTAATTACTACCTCAATTTCAGAACTTGTTATTGGTCTTTTCAGGGAATTGACTTCTTCCTGGTTTAGTCTTGGGAGGGTGTATATGTCCAGGAATTTATCTATTTTTTCTAGATTTTCTAGTTGATTTGCATAGAGATGTTTATAGTATTCTCTGATGGTAGTTTGTATTTCCATAGCATCAGTGGTGATATCTTCTTTATCATTTTATTGTGTCTATTTGATTCTGGTCTCCCTTTTTTTTTTTTTTTTTTTTTTTATTAGTCTGGGTAGCAGTCTATCTATTTTGTTAATCTTTTTTAAAAACCAGCTCCTGGGTTCATTGATTTTTTTTTTTTTTGAAGGGTTTTTCATGTCTCTGTCTCCTTCAGTTCTGCTCTGATCTTAGTATTCTCTTGCCTTCTGCTAGCTTTTGAATTTGTTGCTCTTGCTTCTCGGTTTTTTTAACTGTGATGTTAGCATGTCGATTTTAGATCTTTCCTGCTTTCTCCTGAGGGCATTTAGTGCTATAAATTTTCCTGTAAACACTGCTATAGCGGTGTCCCAGAGATTCTGGTGTGCTGCATCTTTGTTCTAATTGGTTTCAAAGAACTTACTTATTTCTACCTTAATTTCATTATTAACCCAGTATTCCTTCAGAAGCAGATTATTCAGCTTCCATGTAGTTGTGTGGTTTTGAGTGAGTTTCATTTTTTTCCTTTTTCTTTTCTTTTTTTTTTTGAGACAGAGTTTTTCTCTTGTCTCCTAGGCTAGAGTGCAATGGCATGATCTTGGCTCATTGCAACCTCCACCTCCTGGGTTCAAGCAATTCTCCTTCCTCAGCCTCCCAAGTAGCTGGGATTACAGGCATGTGCCACTACACCCAGCTAATTTTTGGTATTTTTAGTAGAATCAGGGTTCTCCATGTTGGTAAAGCTGGTCTCGAACTCCTGACCTCAGGTGATCCACCTGCCTTAGCCTCCCAAAGTGCTGGGATTACAAGCGTGAACCACCATGCTTGGCCTTGAGTGAGTTTCTTAATCCTGAGTTCTAATTGGATTGCACTGTGGTCTGAGAGACTGTTTGTTATTATTTCCATTCTTTTGCATTTGCTGAGGAGTATTTTAATTCCAATTATGTGGTTAATTTTAGAATAAGTGCGATGTGATGCTGAGAAGCATGTATATTCTGTTGATTTGGGGTGGAGAGTTCTGTAGATGTCTATTAGGTCCACTTGGTCCAGAGCTGAGTTCAAGTCCTGAATATTCTTGTTAATTTTCTGTCTTGTTCATCTGTCTAATATTAACAGTGGGGTGTTAAAGTCTCCCACTGTTATTGTGTGGGAGTCTAAATCTCTTTGTAGGTCTCTAAGAACTTGCTTTATGAATCTGGGTGCTCCTGTATTGAGTGCATATATGTTTAGGATAGTTAGCTCTTCTTGTTGCATTGATCCCTTTACCATTATGTAATGCCCTTCTTTGTCTTTTTTTATCTTTGTTGGTTTAAAGTCTGTTTATCAGAGACTAGGATTGCAACCCTTGCTTTTTTTGCTTTCCATTTTCTTGGTAAATATTTCTCCATCCTGTTATTTTGGTGCATCTTTGCACGTGAGATGGGTCTCCTGAGTACAGCACACCGATAGGTCATAACTCTTGATCCAATTTGCCAGTCTGTGTCTTTTAATTAGGGCATTTACCCCATTTACATTTAAGATTAATATTGTTATATGTGATTTTGATCCTTTCATTATGATGCCAGCTGATTATTTTGCCCGTTAGTTGATGCAGTTTCTTCATGGTGTTGATGATCTTTACAATTTGGTGTGTTTTTGCAGTGGCTGGTCCCAGTTTATCCTTTCCATATTTAGTGCTTCTTTCAGGAGCTCTTGTAAAGCAGGCCTGGTGGTGACAAAATCCCTCAGCATTTGCTTGTCTGTAAAGGATTTTATTTCTTCTTTGCTTATGAAGTTTAGTTTGGCTGGATATGAAATTCTGGGTTAAAAATTCTTTTTTTAAAGAATGTTAAATATTGGCCCCCACTCTCTTCTGGCTTGTAGGGTTTCTGCAGAGTGATCTACTGTTAGTCTGATGGGCTTCCCTTTGAGGGTAACTTGACTTTTCTCTTTGGCTGCCCTTAACATTTTTTCCTTCATTTCAACCTTGGTAAATCTGATGATTATGTGTCTTGGGGTTGCTCTTCTCATGGAGTATCTTTGTGGTGTTCTCTCTGTTTCCTAAATTTGAATGTTGGCCTGTCTTGCTAGGTTGGGGGAAGTTCCCTTGGATAATATCTTGAAGAGTGTTTTCCAATTTGGTTCCATTCTCCCTGTCATTTTCAGATACACCAATCAAACATAGGTTTGGTCTTTTCACATAGTCCCATATTTCTTGGAGGCTTTGTTTGTTCCTTTTTACTCTTTTTTCTCTAATCTTGTCTTCACACTTTATTACATTAAGTTGGTTTTCAATCTCTCATATCCTTTCTTCTACTTGATTGATTTAACTATTGATACTTGTATATGCTTCACGAAGTTCTCATGCTGTGTTTTTCAGCTCCATCAGGTCATTTATATTCTTCTCTAAAATGGTTATTCTAGTTAGCAGTTCCTGTAAGCTTTTCTCAAGGTTCTTATCTTGATTGCATTAGGTTAGAACATGCTCCTTTAGCTCGGAGGAGTTTGTTATTACCCACCTTCTGAAGCCTACTTCTGTCGATTTGTCAAACTCTTTCTCGGTCCAGTTCTGCTCCCTTGCTAGCAAGGAGTTGTGATCCTTTGGAGGAGAAGAGGTATTCTGGTTTTGGAAATTTTAGCCTTTTGTGCTTGTTTTTCCTCATCTTTGTGGATTTATCTACCTTTGGTCTTTGATGTTGGTGACCTTCAGGTGGGGTTTTTGTGTGGATTTTTTTGTTGTTGATGTTGATGCTATTCATTTCTGTTTGTGAGTTTTCCTTCTGTCAGTCAGGCTTCTCTGCTGCAGGTGTGCTGGAGTTTGCTGGAAGTCCACTCCAGACCCTGTTTGCCTGGGTATCAGCAGCAGAGGCTGCGAAGCAGCAAGGATTGCTGCCTGTTTCTTCCTTTGCAATCTTTGTCCCAGAGGGGCACCAGCCAGATGCCAGCTGGAGCTCCCCCTGTATAAGGTGTCTGTCAATCCCTGCTGGGAGGTGTCTCCCAGGAGGCATGGGGGCCAGGGACCCACTTGAGGAGGCAGTCCGTCCCTTAGCATAGCTTGAGCAATGTGCTGGGAGATCTGGGTGCTCTTTTCAGAGCTGGCAGGCAGGAAACTTTAAGTCTGCTGAAGCTGTGTCTACAGCCACCCCCTTTTCCCAGGTGCTTTGTCCCAGGAAGATGGGAATTTTATCTATGAGCTCCTGACTGGGGCTGCTGCCTTTCTTTCAGACATCCCCTGGCCAGAGAGGAGCAATCTAGAGAAGAAGTTTGGCTACAGCAGCTTTGTGTTGCTGCAGTGGGCTCCACCCAGATGAATTCCCCAGGGGCTTTGTTTACACTGTGAGGGGGAAAACCACCTACTCAAGCCTCGGTAATGGTGGACGCCCCCTCCCTGCACAAAGCTTGAGCATCCCAGGTCAACTTCAAACTGCTGTGGTGGCAATGAGAATTTCAAGCCAGTGGATCTTAGCTTTCTGGGCTTCATGGGGGTGGAGCCACTGAGCTAGACCACTTGGCTTCCTGGCTTCAGCCCCCTTCTAGGGGGAGTTAACGGTTCTGTTGTGCTGGTGTCCCAGGTGCCACAGGGGTATAAAGAAAACTCCTGCAGCTAGCTCAGTGTCTGTCCAAACGGCCAACCAGTTTTATGCCTGAAACCCAGGGCCCTGGTGGTATAGACACCTGAGGGAATCTCCTTGTCTGTGGGTTGTAAAGACCATGGGGCAGCTTAGTATCTGGGCTGAAATGCACCGTTCATCATGCAAGGTCCCTCCAGGCTTCCCTTGGCTAGGGGGAGGGAGTCCTCAACGTCTTGGGCTTCCCAGGTGAGACAACACCCCATCCTGCTTTGGCTTGCCCTCTGTGTGCAGAACCCACTGTCTAACCAGTCCCAGTGAGATAAGCCAGGTACCTCAGTTGGAAATGCAGAAATCACCTGCCTTCTGCTTTCATCACACTGGGAACTGCAGACCAGAGCTGTTATTTGGCCAACTTGTGAGCTATCCCACCTTTTCTTCCAATAATTCTTTTTATTTATTTATTTATATTTATTTATTTTGAGACAGAGTCTCGCTCTGTTACCAGGCTGGAGTGCAGTGGCACAATCTCAGCTCACTGCAGCCTCCACCTGCTGGCTTCAGGCAATTCCCCTGCATCAGCCTCCTGAGTAGCTGGGACTACAGGTGCCCACCACTGCACCTATCTAATTTTTGTATTTTTAGTAAAGACGTGGTTTTACCTTGTTGGCTGGGATGGTCTGGATCTCTTGACCTCGTGATTTGCCCACCTCGGCCTCCCAAAGTGCTGGGATTACAGGCATGGGCCACCGTGCCCGGCCTCTATAATTCTGTATGAGCTACATGATGTGCAATTCCCCCCCACAGCCTAGGGCTTGTTTCACATTCTCCTAACAGTACATTTTGAAGAGATTATGTTGTTAATTTCAACAAAGTCTAATTCATAATTTTTTCCTTTTATAGACTGTTCATGGAATTATCTGAAAAATATTTTAATAACCCAAAGTCACAAGCATTTTTCCTTTCTTTTCTTCTAAAAGATATACATTTGTAGGTTTTACGTTTGTCTATGATCCACTTGAGTTAATTTTTGTATATAGTGTGAGGTGTGGCTTGAATTTTTCTTTATTTCTTGCTTAAGGATAGTCAGCTGATTTCTATTATTTTTGAATAATAAAAACACTATTATTTAAAAGAACAAATATTTACTATACAAACTATGAAAATGGAGGATATGGCTGCCTCCTGTTCCCAGGGAGAAGGCAGAAGTGGGTGGGCAGGGGGAAAGGGAGGGGTTTTGAGAGCAACAAGGTCTCTTCAGTGGGGGGCTCCGCAGGCTAAGGAGAGGCGGGGCTGGGGCTGGCAGAGTGGTCAGCTGAAGCCGTGGCAAGTGCCCTGGTGGGCTCAGTGGCTCCTGTGGGGGGTGAAACAGGGGTCAGTAGGGTGAAGGAGTCTGGAGGCTCAGGAGAAGGGGGCAGGGCCCTGACTCTGAGCCGGGCTGCAGTCTGGGTATGCTCAGAGGTGCATGGTCCCCACCCTGGGGCGACTCCTTGTGTGGTAGGAAGGCCCAAGACACGGAGACGTTGCTGCACCTGCTCCTAGAGCTCCGGCGGTGGCCGCTGTGACTGGGCTCTGGACGGCGTACTTCCTGCGGTAGGGCGGGCGGCGGGCTAAGGGAAGGCCGAACCTCCCCGAAGACACTGCTGCGGGAGAGCAGAGGCTTCTCAGTGGCCCAGGCCTGGGCACAAAGGCGGGGGACCTCTCCATGTCTCCTGACGGGCTTGAAGGCAGAAGGCCTGAGTGCCGGACTCTGCTTCCTCCGCTTGGTGTCCGGGGCCTCAAACCAGAGTGGCTCGGTGAATTTCCTTTTTCCCTTGCTGCACTGGCTGAGGGCCTTGAGCACCGTCTCCCTGGCACAGGGATCTGGGCGCTCCGGGGCAGGTGAGGCTTGTCGGGGCTCCCCTCTGTGCTCCGGCGGGGCGATTTTCACGGTCACCAGGCTGCGGACGGGCCGCGGGTGCCGGGCATTCCAAAGCCACCACTTCACGTAGGCCAGGCGAGCCTCGGAAGAGTCCGGCCCAATGAAGCTCAGGAGCGGTGGCCTGTTGGAAAAGCACCTCCGGATGCGGGCATAGTCCCAGCCTGGAGGAGCCGTGGGGAGGGGCCGGGTGCGGACCCAGCGCGGCCTATGGGCATAGACGACTTTGCAGCGGTCCTGGACCTGGGAGCGGAGGACGGGTCTGGACCGCAGGGCCCGGGGCTTCTGGGTTCGGGGCGGCAGCCTGGCCCGGGGCCAGCCCAGGAACCAGCTCAGATAGCTGCCCATGACAGCAGTGTAGCCGTCGGGACCTTTCCTTAGAAATTCAGCTTCCACAAGTTTCCGAAGTCCGTGGCCGGTGCCAAGTGTGCAGAGCTTGGTGACCGTGACCGTTGGCCTCAGGACGCCAGAAAGCGCACAAAGCATCACGCGCTGGCACCTGCTGGCCATAGAATCCTGCAAGGGTCAGGCCGGCGCCTCGCGGACTCTGGGAGGTCAAGGGGTGCAGCTGCAACAGGGGGAAGGCAGCAGCCAGATGATCTGGGGGCTCAGGGAAGCTCAAGCCTCCGTCCCTCCCACTGATGGTCCCAGTCACTTGTCTCTTGGGCAGAGGGGCCTAGCAGCTGCCCGTAATTTTGTGCCTGACTTTTAAAGGTAGAAGATAGAACTTCTGCCAGGTCCTGAAAACTGCAGCTACCTGTTGCCAGAAGGGTGCTCTCTGTGATCAGTGTGAAAGTGAACACAATACACTTGGACACTCTTTCAAGGAAAAACAAATCATTGACTCGTATCAGTAAAGGTGATTTGTGTTTCATTCTTCTAGGATGGACGTTAATATTACTTTTTTGCAGTTTTGCTCTTAAGAAAATAGAGAGTCATCAGGTTTTGTTTTAGCACTAGTAATGTTGATTTTATGTGGATTTCCTGTAATTTCCAGCCTTCCTACATCCATGAATAGATTGCCTTTCAACACTAATGTCATTTATCTCTTAACTCTAATGTCATTTATCTCTTTCACTTTTATTTATTTATTTAAATTATTTCAGTAGTTTCTGAGGAGAAGATCATGTTTGGTTACAGATGTAAGTTCTTTAATGGGTGATTTCTAAGGTTTTAGTGCACCCATTACCCAAGCAGTGTACACTGCCCTCAATGTGTAGTCTTTCCTCCCTCACTCACCTCCCCACCCATTCCCCAAGTCCCCAAAGTGTATTGTTCTTATGCCTTTGCATCCTCATAGCTTAGCTTCCATTGAACATGCAATGTTTTAGTTTTCCATTCCTGAGTTACTTCACTTAGAATAATAGTCTCTAAGTTCGTGTAGGTTGCTGTAAATGTAGTTATTTCATTCCTTTTTAAGGCTGGTTAGTATTCCATAGTACGTTTGTACTACATTTTCTTTATCCACTTGATAATTGATGGGTATTTGGGCTGATTCCATATTTTTGCCATTGCGAATTCTGCTGCTGTAAAGGTGCATGTACAAGTATCTTTTTTGTATAATGACTTCTTTTCCTCTAGGTACATACCTAGTAGTGCAATTGCTGGATCAAATGGTAGTTCTACTTTTAGTTCTCTAGAGAGTTGTCACACGGTTTTCCATAGTGGTTTACACTAGTTTACACTCCCACCAACAGTATACAAATGTTGCCTTTTCAACACATCCACACCAAGATCGGTTATTTTTTTATCGTTTGATTATGGCCATTCTTGCAGGAGTAAGGTGGTATTGCATTGTAGTTTTGATTTGCATCTCCCTGTTAATTCATGATGATGAGCATTTTTTCATATGTTTGTTGGTTATTTGTATATTTGAGAACTGAGAATTGTCTGTTCATGTCTTTAGCCCACTTTTTCATGGAATTTTTTTTTTTTTTTTTCTTGCTGGTTTGAGTTCCTTGTAGATTCTGGATATTAGTCCTTTGCCAGATGCACAGTTTGCGAAGATTTTCTCCCACTCTGTGGGCTGTGTGTTTACTCTGCTGATAATTGCTTTTACTGTGCAGAAGCTTTTTAGTTTAATTAAGTCCCAGCTATTTCTGTTTTTATTGCATTTGCTTTTGGGTTTGTGGTCATAAGATCCTTGTCTAATTCAATGTCTAGAAGGGTTTTTCTGATGTTATCTTCTGGAATTTTTGTGATTTCAGGTCTTAGACTTAAGTCTTTGATTCATCTTGAGTTGATTTTTATATACGGTGAGAGATGAGGATCCAGTTTCGTTCTTCTGCATGTGGCTTGCCAATTACCCTAGCACCATTTGTTTAATAGGGCATCCTTCTCCACTTTATGTTTTTGTTTGCATCCTTGAAGATCAGTTGGCTGTAGGTATTTGGCTTTATTTCTGGGTCCTTTATTCTATTCCATTGGTCTGTGAGCCTGTTTTCATACCAGTACCATGCTGTTTTGGTGACTGTAGCCTTACAGTATAGTTTGAAGTCAGGTAATGTGATGCCTCCAGATTTGTTCTTTTTGCTTGGCCTTCCTTTGGCTATGTGGAATCTTTTTTGTTTCTATATGAATTTTAGAATTTTTTTTTCTAGTTCTGTGAAGAATGATGGTGGTCTTTTGATGGGAATTGCATTGAATTTGTAGACTGCTTTTGGCAGTGTCATCATTTTCACAATGTTGGTTCTGCCCATCTATGAGCATGGCATGTGTTTCCATTTCTTTGTGTCATCTGTGATTGTTTTGTGGCAGTGTATTGTAGTTTTCTTTTTAGGGTCTTTCAACCTCCTTGGTTAGGTGTAATATACTCCTGAGTATTTTTTGTTTGTTTGTTTTGCAGCTATTGTAGAGGGGTTGAATTCTGATTTGATTCTCAGCTTGGTTGCTGTTGGTGTACAGCAGTTCTACTGATTTGTGTATATTGATTTTGTATCCTGAAACTGTAATGAATTCATTTATCAGTTCTAGGAGCTTTTACGATGAGGCTTTAGGGTTTTCTAGGTATACTATTATATCATTGGTGAATAGTGACAGTTTGACTTCCTTTTTTACTGATTTGGATGCTCTTTATTTCTTTCTCTCATCTGTTTGCTCTGCCTAGGACGTCCAGAACTATGTTGAATAGAAGTGGTGAAAGTAGGCATCCTTGGCTTGTTCCAGTTCTCAGAGGACATACTTTCAGCTTTTCCCCATTCAGTATAATGTTGGCTGTGGGACTGTCATAGATGGCTTTTTATTACCTTAAAGTATGTCCTTTCTATACTGTTTTTGCTGAGGGCTTTAATCATAAAGGGATGCTACATTTTGTCAAATGCTTTTTCTGTGTCGAGATGATCATGTTATTTTTGTTTTTAATTCTGTTTATGTCATATATCACATTTATTGACTTGCGTATGTTAAACCATCCCTGCATCCCTAGTATGAAACCCACTTGATCATGGTGGATTGACTTTTCTATATGCTGTTGAATTCCATTAGCTAGTATTTTGAGGAGGATTTTTGCATCTATGTTCATCAGAGATATTGGGCTGTAATTTCTTTTTTTGTTATATTCTTTCCTGATAATAGTATTAGGGTGATACTGGCTTCATAGAATGATTTCAGGAGGATTCACTCTTTCTCTTCTTTTGAAATAGTGTCAATAGGATTCAAAGAAGAATTGGTACCAGTTCTTCTTTGAATGTCTCATGGAATTCAGCTGTGAACTCATCTGGTCCTGGACTTATTCTTGTTGGCAATTTTTAAATTACCATTTCAGTCTTGCTGCTTATTACTGGTCTGTTTGGAGTTTTAATTTCTTCCCTGGTTTAATCTGGGAATGTTGTATATTTTAGGAATTTATCCATCTCCTCTAGGTTTTCTACTCTGTGCATGTAAAGGTGTTCATAGTAGCCTGAAGTATCTTTTGTATTTCTGTGGTATCAGTCATAATATCTCCTGTTTTGTTCCTCATGGAGTTTATTTGGATCTTCCCTCTTCTTTCTCGGTTAATCTTGCTAATGGCCTATCAATTTTGTTTATCTTTGCAAAGAACCAGCTTTTTGTTTCTTTTGTCTTTTGTGTTATTTTTGTCTTTCAATTTTGTTTAGTTCTGCTCTGATCTTTGTTATTTCTTTTCTTCACTGGGTTTGGATTTGGTTTGTTCTTGTTTCTCTAGTTTCTCGCGGTGTGACCTTAAATCATCTATTTTGTCCTCTTTCCAACTTTTTGATGCAGGCATTTAATGCTCCAATCTTTCTTGCCTCTTAGCACCACTTCTGCTGTATCCCAAAGGTTTTGTTAGGTTGTCTCACTATTATCATTCAGTTCAAAGAATTTTTTAATTTCCATGTTGATTTTATTGTTGACCAAATGATCATTCAAGAGCAGGTTATAATTTCCATGTATTTGCATGGTTTTGACGGTTCCTTTTGGATTTTATTTCCAGTTTTATTCCACTGTGAGAGAGTACTTGATACAATTTCAACTTTCTGAAATTTGTTGAGGCTTTTTTTGTGGCCTATGATATGGTCTGTCTTAGAGAGTGTTCCATGTGCTGATGAATGTATTTCTGCAGTTGTTAGATAGAATGTTCTGTAAATACCTGTTAAGTACATTTGTTCTAGAGTATAGTTTAAGTCCATTGTTACTTTGTTGACTTTCTGTCTTGATGACCTGTCTAGTACTGTCAGTGGGATACTAAAGTCTCTCACTATTATTGTGTTGCTATCTATCTCATATTTTTTTAGGTCTAGTAGTAATTGTTTTATAAATTTGGGAGCTCCAGTATTAGGTGTATATATATTTAGGATTGTGATGTTTTCCTATTGGGCTAGTCTTTTTATCATTATATAATGTTCCTCTTTGTCTTTTGTTAACTTTTTTTGCTTTCAAGTCTGTTTTGTCTGATATAACAATAACTACTCCTGCTCATTTTTGGTGTCCATTTGCGTGGAATATCTTTTCCACCCCTCTATCTTAAGTTTATGTGAGTCCTTATGTGTTGTTAGGTGAGTCTCTTGAAGAGAGCAGATACTTGGTTGGTGAATTCTTATCTATTCTGGCATTCTGTTTCTTTTAAGTGGAACATTTAGGCCATTTACATTCTACGTCAGTATTGAGATGTGAGGTACTATTCTATTCATCATGCTAGTTGTTGCCTGAACACCTTGGGTTGTTTTTTTTTTTTTCATTGTATTATTGTTTTATAGGTCCTGTGAGATTTATGCTTTAAGGGGGTTCTATTTTGGCATATTTTAAGGATTTGTTTCATGATTTACAACTCTTTTTAGCCAATCTTGTAGTGCTGGCTTGGTGGTGGCAAATTCTCTAAATATTTGTTTGTCTGAAAAAGATTGTATCTTTCTTTTATTTATGAGGCTTAGTTTCACAGGATACAAAACTCTTGGCTGACAGTTGTTTTGTTTAAGGAGGCTAAAGGTAGGATCCCAGTCCCTTCTGGCTTGTGGGGTTTCTGCTGAGAAATCTGCTGTTTATCTGATCGGTTTTCCTTTATAAGTTACTTGATACTTTTGCTTTACAGATTTTAAGATTCTTTCCTTTGTCTTAACTTTAGATAACCTGATGACTAGGTGCCTAGGCAATAATCTTTTTGTGATAAATTTCTAGGGTGTTCTTTGCGTTTCTTGTATTTGGATATCTAGATCTCTGGGGAGGGAAGTTTTCCTTGATTATTCCCTCAAATATGTTTTCCAAACTTTCATCTTTCTTTTATTTCTCAGGAACACCAATTATTCTTAGGTTTGGTCATTTAACATAATCCCAAACTTCTTGGAGGCTTTGTTAATTTTTTAAAATTCTTTTTTCTTTGTCTTTGTTGGATCGGGTTAATTTAAAAGTCTTGTCTTTGAGCTCTGAAGTTCTTTCTTCTGCTTGATTCTATTGTTGATACTTTCCAGTGTGTTTGCATTTATCTAAATGTGTCCTTCATTTTTGGAAGTTGAATTGTTTTTTATTTATTTATGCTGTCTATTTCTCTGGAGACTTTTCTGTCCGTGTTCTGTAACATTTTTTATTTTTATTTTTTTAAGTTGGGATTCACCTTTCTCTGGTGCCTCCATGTGTACCTTAATACTCAAACTTCTGAATTATCTTTCTGGCAATTCAGAGATTTCTTCTTGGTTTGGCTCCATTGCTAGTGAGCTAGTGTGATCTTTGGGGGTATTAAAGATCTTGTTTTGTCATATTACCAGAATTATTTTTCTGATTCCTTCTCATTTGGGTATCCTATATCAGAGGGAAGATCTAGAGCTCAAGAACTATTGTTCAGATTCTTTGTCCCATGGGATGCTGCCTTGATGTGGTGTTCTCCTCCCTTCCCCTTGGGATGGGGCTTCCTGAGAGCCAAACTATAGTGATTGTTATATTTTTTCTGGGTCTAGCCACCCAGCTGAGCTACCAGGCTCCAGGCTGGTACTGGGGGAGTGTCTGCAAAGTGTCCTGTGATGTGATGTGTCTTCAGGTCTCTTAGCCGTGTGTACCAGCACCTGCTCCAGTGGAGGTAGCAGGGGGAGTGAAATGGACTCTGAGAGTGTCTTTGGTTGTAGTTTTGTTTAGTGCACTGGCTTAGGGTTGGTTGACCTCCAGCCAGGAGGTGGTGCTTTCAAGAGAGCCTCAGCTGCAGTAGTGTAGGGAGGATACAAGCTTGCCCTGATGTTACCTGGATGCGTATTTGGTTTCTTAGGTGGTGGGCAGGGCCATAGAGCTCCCAAAAGATTATGTCTTCTTCAGCTACCAGGGCAGGTAGACAAAGGCAATCAGGTGGGGGGCAGGCTTAGGCATGTCTGAGCTCAGACTCTCCTTGTGTGGGACTTGCTGTGGCTACTGTGGAGGGTGAGGCTGTAGTTCTCAAGCCAATGGAGTTATGTTCCCAGGGGGATTATGGCTGTCTCTGCTGGGTCACACAGGTTGCCAGGGGATTGGGGGAAAACTGGGAGTGACAGGCCTTACCCAATTCCCACATAGCCAGCAAGGCCAGTCTCACTCCCACCAGGTGCGCCCAACAGCAAGGGTCTTTTTTAAGTCTTTTTTTTTTTTTTATGGAGTTTCATTCTTGTTGCCCAGGCAGGAGTGCAGTGGCACCATTGCAATGGACATGCCCCACGCTACAAGCCTCCCTGCTGAGAAAGCAAGCAGGACTTCCAGGTTTCATGCCTCCCCCACCTGCAGCAGCTTCTGTGCTCCTATCTGTACTCCCAGATCACCTCCTCTCCAGATTTTGTTCAGAAAAACTTCGCAGATTGTTTCAAAGTTCAGCTGGAAGTTTCCTTCTCCCTGTGATTATTCCCCAATTCTACTGTCAGCCCTCCCCAAGAACCCTTGAGAGACAAAGTCAGAAATGGCTTCCCTGGGGTCTGAGAGGGCCCACAGGACTCTTCCCACTGCTTCCTCTACCCCTCTATTTTGCTCAGCTCTCTAAATTTGTCTTAGCTCCCAAGAAGGTCAAATCCTTCTCCCGTGATCTGGTTCTTCAGGTTCGCCAGTGAGGATGTGTGTTTCAGAGCAGACGTCCCCCCTTTCACACTTTGGACACTTGTAGTTTCTCAGCTGTGTCATGGAGCCTGCAGCAACAAGCCACCTCTTTCAAAGGGTCTGTGGATCTCTCAGCTTTCCTGGTGTGTTCCTCAGTAGTTCTTGGAGCATACGTTCACAGAGTGTCTCCACAAGCTGCTCTGTCCATCTGAGCAGGAGCTGCAAGTTAGCTCTGCCTCCTGTCTGCCATTTTCCCTCACTTTCTGATTTCTGTTCTGATTATTACTTTTCTTCTGCTTATACTAGGTTTAATTAGCTGATGTCATTAGTTGGAGGTCTTTCTTTAATTATGTGTGTGTTTAGTACAATAAATTTCTCTGTATGTGTTGCTTTAGTTATAGCCCACATTGGGTTTTCATCTTCATGGAGTTCAAAATATTTTCAAATTTCCCCTTTTGATTTCCTTTTTCTTTTCTTTTTTTTTTTGTTTTTCTTTTGTTGTTGTTGTTGAGATGGAGTCTTGCTCTGTTGCCCAATTGGAGTACAGTGGCATGATCTCGGCTCACTGCAAACTCCATCTCCTGGGTTCAAGCGATTCTTCTGCCTCAGCCTCCTGAGAAGCTGGGACTACAGGCACCTGCCACCACACCCAGCTAATTTTTGTATTTTTAGTAGAGAAGGAGTTTCACCATACTGGCCAGGCTGGTCTTGAACTCCTGACCTCGTGATCTGACTGCCTTGGCCTCCCAAAGTGCTGGGATTACAGACGTGAGCCACCGCGCCCGAACGATTTCTTCTTTTATCCATGATTATTTGGAAGTGTATTGTTTAGTTTGCACATATTTGGGGACCTCTTAGTGATCTTTCTGTTATTGATCTCTAATTTGTAATTCTTATGTGCTTGGAGAACGCACTTTGAATGATTAAAAAAGAAAACTTATTCCTCTCCTCACAACACCTCTGACACCACATGTGTGGGATTTCCACTCCAAGTGCTTCTCCACTTCTCTGTGGACACCAGCTGAGTGTACTACAGTTTGATTCAAGTATAATGCTAATTACCCAGACTTAACACAGACCACACAGGTTAAGGACTCAGTCTCCCAAGACTGCCCCTCGCTTTAGATGCTAACTACAAGTAGTAGGTGTGTATGTTACCCACACTTCTGTCTGACTTGGCTACAAATTGGAGGTTCTCACAATATTCTCCTTAAGTTGAATAATTTATTAAAACAGCTCACAGAACTCAGGGGAACATTTTACTTGCAGTTACCAGTTTATTATAAAGGATAAAGATGAACAGTTAGATGAAGAAGTACATAGAGTCAGGCCCAGAGGGGTCCTGAATGCAGGAGCTTGTGTCCCCACAGAGAGGGGCTGTCCTCACAACAGAGAGGGGCTGCCCCTTGACACCTGGATGCATTCACCAACCCAGAAGCCCTCTGCATCGTATACATGATGAATTTTTGTAAGGTTTCATCACATAGGCATGGCTGATTATTAACTCAGTCTCCAGCCCCTTCTCTTTCTCCCAGAGGAAGGGTAGAGGGAGCTAAAGGTTCTAAGCTTCTAATCATGGCTTGGTCTTTCTGGTGACCAGCCCCTATCCCGAAACTATCCAGGAGCCACCAAGAGAGTCTCATCAGAGCAAATGATGCTTCTGCTACCCAGGAAATTCCAAGGGATTTAGGAGCTCCGTGTCAGGAACTGGGATCAAAACCAAATATTCGAACAAAAGATTCTTCTAGCATCCATATCATTCAGGAAATGAGAAGGGTTTTAGGAGCTCTGTGTCAGAAATTGGGGGCAGAGATCAAATATATATTTCTTATTATGTCACAGATGACTTGAATCCTTTTAAATTTATCAAGCCTTGGTTTATGATGCACAACAAGGTCTATCTTGGTAAACATTTCATGCACACTTAAAAACAGTGTCTACTCTGCTGTTTCTATGTGGAATGTTCTACAGATGTCATAGGTCAGGTTGGTTGATAGCACTGTCAAGTATTCTACGCCTTACTGATTTTCTGTCTACATGTTCTATCAGTAGCTGAGAGAGGGCTTCAAATCTCAGACTGTAACTGTAGACTTGTCTGTTTCCTTTGTCAAATTTCTCAGCATTTCCTCCATTTATTCTGAAGCTTTATAAGATATATGAAGTTTTAGTTTATCATTTTGATGAGTCAGCCAGTTTATCGTTATGAAATGAACTTCTTTATCCCTGGTAATATTCCTTTCCTTGAAATCTACTTTTTTCATTGTTAATAGAACCACTCTATCTTTTAGTTTCAGCAAGGTATAATCTTTCTACACTAACCTTCTCATCTATTTGTCTATTTATTTTTAAGAAGGTTTCTTATAGGCCACATATAATTAGATCTTACGTTTTTATCCAATCCGAAATTTCTGCCTTTCATATACATTTGATGTTATTACTGATTTGAGATTAAATCTACCATCTTGCCGTATTTTCTGTTCAACCCATATGTTCTTTCTTTTCTTTTCCTCTTTACTGCCTTCTTTTGGCATTGAATAGTATTTTTTGATTCCATTTATCTCCTTTGTTCATGTATTAGCTATCTGTCTTTTATTTTTGTGTTCTTGGTGGTTGTTTTAGGTTTCATAATATTAATATAGGTCTTTAGCTTTTAGCATTCTAGCTTCAAGTGATATTATATCACTTTGTGTATGGTGCAAGAATCTTACAACAGTGCATTTCCATCTCTCCTGGCATTTGAGCTATTGTTATTAGATATTTTACTTCTGCATATATTATAAACCTATACTACATTGTTACTATTATTGATTATCAACACTCAGTTTTTTTAAAAGAAATTTAAATAAGAAAAGTCTTTTGAGTTACTCATTTAGTTGCCATTGTTAGTATTCTTTATTTCTTTGTGTAGATCTGCATTTCTAGCTGGTATCATTTTTCTTCTGCCTGAAGGACTTCCTTTAACTTTTATTGTAGTGGAGGTTTGCTGGTGTTGAATTCTTTTGGTTTTTGATCACCTATACTTTTGATAAATATTTTTACTTTCTTCAGATTCCAAGTTGGCATTTTTTTGCTTTAAATACTTAAAGGTGCTATTCCAGTGATTTCTAGCTTGAATGATTTCTAATGGAAAATCTGCTGTTATTCTTGTCTCTGGGTCTTTGTACATAATGTGTATTTTTTTTCTCTTGCTGCTTTGAAGATATTCTCTTTATCATTGGTTTTGAGCAGTTTGATTACAATATGACTTGATGTTGTTTTCTTCATGTTTTTGTGCTTGAACTTCGTTGAGATTCTTGGATTTGTTTTTATATGGTTTTCATCAAATTTGGGGTGTTTTTGCCCATTGTTTCTTCAAATATTTCAGTCCTGATTCTTCCTCTTCAGAGACTCCAATTACACATATATCAGGCCTCCTGAAGTTGCTCCACATCTCCCTGTTCAAAGTTCATTTCTTTGGGTATTTCTTCTCTCTGTTTCATTCTGGATAGTTTCTCTTGCTATATCCTTACTACTTTTCCTTTCCCTTTCTTTTTCTTCAAATAACATTTATTTGCCAACTCACAATTCTGTAGGTGAGACATCCAAATGTGGCTTAACTTGTATTCTCTGCTCCAATTATCACGAGGCTGATATGAAGATGTCAGACAGGCTATGTTCCTGACTGGAGGCTTTGGAAAAATATTTGCTTTTAAAGTCAGTCAGATTATTGGGAGAATCTAACTCATGTGCTTATAGTACTAGAGTTCTTGTTTTCTTGCTGGCTGTCAGTTAGGGACCACCTTCAGCTCATAGGGCCACCCACATTCCTTGCTATGTTCCCCCCCTTTATCTTCAAAGCAGTAATGGTGTGTTGAATCCTTCTCAAACTTCAAATCTCTGACATGCTACTCTATGACCAGCTGCAGAAAACTCTGCTTTTAGTAGACTTACTTATCAGGCCAGGCTCACCCAAGGTAATCTTCCTCTTAATACATAATATAACATAGTCATGAGAGTGGTATCTCATCATGTTCCTGGGTTGTTACGCAGTTGTTTTAGTCCACTTAGGCTGCCATAACAAATACCATAGATTGGGTGACTTAAACAACAGAATTTTTTTTTCTTCATGATTCTGGAGGCCAAGAAATCCAAGATCAAGGTTCTGGCTGATTCGGTTTCTGGAGAGGGTCCTCTTCTTTGTTTGCAGATGGATGCATTTTTGCTGTCACCTTACATGGGGGAGAGACAGATTATTCCTCTCATATTTCTTCTTATAAGAGCACTAATCCCATTCATGAGGGCCCCACTCTCAGGAACTAATCACCTCCCAAAGTCCCCACTTACAGATGTCATCACATTGGTAATTATTGCTTCCAAATATAAATCTTGAGAGGACACAAACATTCAGTTTCTAGCAGCAGGGTATGTACATGAAGGGGAAAATAGTGAGGGCAAGTGTAGGGTCTTGTCACCACAGGTGGATTTCAAGCCCTGAAGAATGGCAGCCTGGTAATGCTACATAACCAGGGTGGGGAGATCTGGGAGGGGACAGGTTTTCTTTTTCCAAGCACTTCATTTCTTTTTGATGGTGATGCTTCTTTTTACAGATTACTGAATACCAAAGAAAATCAGCTGAAATGGTTACTGCCTCCTTCAGGCCTTTGTGCTTTCAAATGACTTCTGGCCTAGGAGAAGCTTTTCTGGGATGGCACATTTAAGGAGGGTCTCTCTCCCTGCTGGACTGTAAATAGAATCATGGCAGGAACTGTATTTTCTGTCATCTCTCCCATCCCCCAAAACAAAACATGCCAGAACAACAAACATCCACTGACCCTCACATTTCTGACACATCTTCTCCCCCATCTGGACAACCAGGCTTGAGAAACAATTGTTTATGTTCCCCATCTTGGTCCCCTTGCTTACAAATGACTCTACCTGCTGCCATCTAGACACCCCACTATTCTACTACAAAGGCCACTACTGACCTCTTGGTTAGTCTTTTTTTTTTTTTGAGACAGGGTCTCGCTCTGTCACCCAGGCTAGAGTGCAGAGGCGTGATGTTAGCTCATTTCAGCCTTGACCTCCCAGACTCAAGCAATCCTCCCACCTCAGCCTTCCAAGCAGCTGGAACTATAGGCATGCACCACCACACCTGGCTAATTTTGTTTATTTTTTGTAGAGGTGAGGTCTCTCTATGTTGCCCAGGCTGGTCTCAATCTCCTGAGCTCAAGCCATTGTCCTGCCTTGGCCTCTCAAAATGCTGGGATTACAGGCGTGAGTGAGCCACTGTGCCTGGCCTTAGTAAGTCTTAATAGATATGTCCTGTTCCTTATCTTAGCACTGGCATTTGACGTTATTGATTACTCCTTTCTTTCTGAAACTTGTTCCTTCCTTTGCTTCTTTGAACAACCCCATCTGCCTGTTCTCTTCTTGCATGCATCTGCAAATGTTGGTTTTCAGTTGCCTTCACTAAAAACCCTTCCCCTGCATTTTCTAAATCTTGTTAGGTGGTATTGGAAGAAAATAGACTGAACTGAGTTAAATCCTGATTTGGTGAATGATGTGTGACCTTGGGGGAAATTATACAACTTCTCTGAGCCTCAGTTTCTTCTTCTGTGAAATGGAAATTATCCCCATGCTGCAGGGTTATGGTGAAGGTGAGTGATGATGCATGTAAAGCATCAACACATGAGAGCTCTCAGTCTTCCACAGCTCCAGCCTTCCTGATAGCAGAGACCCTGTCTTAAAGATAGGATATTCTGGGGCATCTGTTTTGACACCAGCATTTTGATATGGCAGCCAAATATCTCCATTTCAAAATACCCTTGTTGAGTCTTTTTTATTAATTGAAGTGTAATTCACATTCCATAAAATTTGTGCTTTTAAAAAGTGTACATTTCAGTGATCCCTGGCAACCCCTAGTGTACTTTTTTGTTTTATGGATTTAATCTACTCTGGAAGTTTCATATAAATGGATTCATATGCTTTGAGGCTTTCTGTGTCTGTTTCTTTCACTTAGTAAAATGTTTATAACATTCATCCATGAATCAGTATTTTATTTCTTTTGATGACTGAATAATATTCTGTTTTATGGATGGAAAACAATTTGTTTATCCATGCATTAGTTGGTGGACATTTTGGCCGTTTTTACTTTTTTCCTGCTATCATTAATACTGCTATGAAAATTTGTGTCACTAATCTTTTCTTATGCAGTATCTAATCTACTCTTAATCCCTTTCAGTGTATTTTTCATCTCAGACATTGGAATTTTTTTCTCTACAGTTCTGATTTAGGTCTTTTTTATCTTCCTTGTCTTACTTGACATGTTAAGTTATTCCTCTAGCTTCTTAAACATGTGAAATACAGTTATTATAACTGTTTAACTGTCCCTGTCTAGTAATTCTATCATCTGTGTGATTTATTGGTCAGTTTCAGTTGACTGCATCTTCTCATTATGGGTTGTATAGCCCTGCTTGTTTGCATGCCAGATAATTTTTTTTTTAGGTGGCAGGCATTGTGAATTTTTTTGAGTATTGGATATATTTGTATTGCCATATTATTTTTTTGAGACGTGGTCTCACTCTGTTGCTTATCACTGCAGTGGCAAGATAATGGCTCACTGCAGCCTCAACTTCCCTGGCTCAAATGATCCTCCTACCTCAGTATCCCAAGTAAATGGGATTTCAGGTATGCACTACCACACTTGGCTAGTTTTTTTAAAGAGACAGGGTCTTACTATATTGCCCAGGCTGATCTCAAACCCCTGGGCTCAAGCAATCCTCCTGCCTCAGCCTCCCAAAGTGCTTGGATTACAGGTGCACACCACTGCACACAGCTACTTTTTGTATTTTTTATAGAGGTAGGGTCTTGCTGTGCTGCCCAGACAGACCTCTAACTCCTGGGCTCAAGTAATCCACCCGCCTTAGCCTCCCAAAGTGCTGGGATTATAGGCATGAGCTACCATGCCTAGCCCCCATAGTATTCTTGAGCTTTTTGCTGGAGTAAAGTTATATAGTCAGAAAGAGTCTGATCGTTCTGGATTTTGCTTTTCAGCCTTGTTAGGCATGTACTGATCAGCAGTTCTTCCAGGCTAGTTTTTCTACCCCTGCTGAGCAAAACCCTTCTGAGTGCTGTACCTGATGCCCCATGAATTATAAGGTGTTTCACGCTGGCTGCTGGGAACAGGAACTATTTGTGGACTTTGGTGAACTCTAAGTATTATCCCACTAGTCCTTCACAGGGTTCTGTCCCCGGCCTGAGATTCTCTGCACAGGCAGGCATGCACTGATCAGAACCTGGCTAAAAATTCAAGGTCACTCCTCAGATCTTCAGAATTCTCTCCGTGGAGCTCAACCCTCTCTGGTACCCTACCTTGTAAGCTCTAGCTGCTGACCTCCCTGAGTCCCCAGATCCACTTTCTCAACTCAGAGAAACCTCCAGGCTCCACCTGACTCCCCCGATTCCCTGCACCACAGCTTGAAAAGTCACGCGGTCCGTGAGCTTAAGCAACTATAGGCTGACTTTGTTTTCCGACTCTCAGGGCTCACTGTGCTTCATTGCCTAAAATTTAATGTCTTGAAAACCATTGTCTTGTATATTTAGGGTATTTTTTTTTTTTTTTTTTTTTGCTAGTTTCAGGTGAAAGGGTAAGTGTGATCCCACTTACTTCATCTTGGCCAGAAGTAGCTATATTTGAATGTAAAAATGTGGCAACTACTATAACACTATGAAGCCACTATTTTTCACCCTTAGAGAAAAAAGGGATTCAGATTTACCTTGATAAATAGCACCCGTACTTCTTGTAAATAACAGTAAGTTTCCTAAAGATGAAAATACCGTATGCCATGTTTTATCTTGCCTAGCTAGTGGGTTACATGAACAAAGTGTTTATTGTTGGATCTGGAAACTCTGATTGTAGCTTCCTGTTTTTTTCTGTTCTTCTTTACATCAAAATACAAAAGAATCTGCTCCTGCCTTGGGATGGAAAATATAAACCCCTTCTTTCTACGGGGCGTACTCATGGGATGGCCTGGTGCTGCCCAGATTTGTAATTCCTGCCCCCATCTGTACTTAGGACAGGCTAGAAGGAAATCTCCACCCCCACACCATCAGCTCAGCCTCTCCCCCACCACCAGCCCACCCCAGGCAAGCCATTGCCAGTACGAAGTAGGAAAATGTCTGAAACAAATTTTGATTGGTTTAATAAAAATAAAGCCTGTCCAAGTCCACAAAGAACTCAGCACATGTACTCCCCCAGGGTGTCCTGCTCTCCGTAACGCAGCTGACCAGACCCATGAAGTGCTTTGTCTTCAAGTGGGAAGCTATCGAAGTTTTGTCCTATAATTATTTGCCTTCTTGTTTATGGTGTGAAGGTCATGGGCCATCTCTGATGTTATAAATAAGCAGGTTCCCATGATGCACTATTTGTTACTATGTCAGTTAAGCTTTCCAGCTTTAAAATTAAACCAAGCTTCTCCATCCATTACAATCCTCCGGATAGGGACTGGATGGCTGCCGATGAATTTTTAATATTTTCTTTCCATTTTCAAGGGCCGTGTCCTCTCCAATGCTCCGGCTTTGCACGCAATGCTTAGCCCTTGCACGCAAACTGTTTGCATTCACCTTGGTGCTGTGTAAGGTCACCAGCTTCTCCCTAGAGGCCTCACAGTTGCCAGCAGCCACTGAGATTCAGCATGGATTCTATCTTTCCCTAACAGTTATATAGCCAGTAGGATGGCTACAAAGAAATTATGATTAGGGTAAGATTTAGATGGCAGGACGATGTTCTAGGTTTAGAGCATGCCCCTAAACCAGGGGAGATCTGTCAGGGATGTTGTAGAGTACCTCAGCAATGTGCTTAAGTGATAAGAGCCCTGGGCAAGGCGGCCAGAAGACCAAGAGCCAGGCTTGGCCTGGCCCCTATGGGACAATGGATTGCCTGAGGACAAGGGCCGGGCTTTATTTCTTTTCATTTCCCACTGTGCTTTGCACAGTCTTATTCACAGAGTAAGTGCTCAATAAAAGGTGTCAAATGTTTTGGTTGCCAAAAACCACGAGATGAAACATGCATGTGAAGTCAGCTTTGTGTATAGGTCATGAGAAAACACTAATCTAGGTATTTCTGCTTGTATATTTCATACAGAAAAGGAAGTACATTGGAGATAAGACTCATTAACAGTTGGGAAGTATATAGAGCCAGTCAGTAAAAAACTGGCAATCCTACTCTGTTTTCCCTTCATTTAAAGATTCTGAAACAATTGATAAGCCCTGTGTTGAAGGCCTCTATTCACTAATATCCATTTCCTAGTTCACAAGCGTGGGAATCAGAAAGACATTGTAGGAGACCAGAGCTTTGCTTCTGTGGAAAGAGTCTAAGTAGATTCTGGCTGCCTGCATAGTGAGGTCAGTGGCATGCCTGCCTGCTTTGCTGCTTTCAACCTTAGAGCACCCCAGAAGCAACAGAAATACTGCAAGGAGCAGGGAAGGGGGTGATAATAAAAACACTCCAACATCTCAGAGTGTCATGGGGGAACATGACATGCCCCTCCTTTGAAGCCTGCACGGCAGTTCTTCCTGAGAAATACGATGGGGAAGAGGTCAGGAGTGGGTCACTACCGCTTCCTATCCTTGGCCCACCATGTGCCCTGTGAGCTGCCTGTGACCACCACCCTCCAGAAGTTTGCCATCTAATTATCCCACGAGCCTGGTAATTCCTAAGGAGATGTGCATTTTA
Source organism: Ateles fusciceps (assembly GCA_036589455.1). Classification (NCBI taxonomy): domain Eukaryota; kingdom Metazoa; phylum Chordata; class Mammalia; order Primates; family Atelidae; genus Ateles; species Ateles fusciceps. The sequence goes on along the minus strand of JAZHEH010002853.1, from coordinate 1,034,341 downwards.
GCTTCACTATGTGCTGGCTCTTGAGAGAAAAATGAGAAGCAAACACCTGTTCTGAAACAGGTGAAGCTGGCTGTGTCAGTGATCTTCGTTCAACATAACTTCTCTGTCCCCAAGGAGGCAGTGAGCCTGAGCTGCAATCTTTATGCACAAGGATGGTCTGACATATGGGTGGACAGGAAAGGAGGTGACAGATAGTACATCCGGGAATCAGCTATAGAAGTTGTAACAAAGATCGACAGCACGAGAAAGAATACTGTTTCTAGTGAAAACAAAAGACTGCCACTGAGAGTACAATGATTATTAGTCCTAGGCAAAGCCACGTGGGATATATTTAGAGAATGGCCAGACCCTGTTCAACTAAAAGCAATAGAGAACTCTACAACCAACCTTGTTTCTCAGCTTTTCCTTCCTAAAGTCTTAGCACTGGTGCCAGAGCCTTGATCTGTGCTCTGGCGGTGATTGAGTGCTACCGGTCCTGAACCAGGATTGGTTGCATAAGGTAGTTTGGCATCACAAAGCGGCTAAACTTCCACTTGGTGTGTTGATCCCCAAAGCTGGTGTTGTCAGGGGAGCCTCTGTCTTAGCTCAGAACGCTGGTTGTTTGCTGGACCCAGAAGAGGTGAGCTTTTTGCACTGCTGTTCAGTAGAAACCAGAGTTTTGAATAGGTGCGTAAAAGCAATATAATAATAATGACACCAGCATCAAAGTAAGTGCCAAGAATAGAATTTCACTGAATCCTTTTATATTGTTAATTTACCACTGAGTATAATTTCTAACATGATGATGATGATGATATTATTATTAAAGGTGGTAGTTCTTAGGAGCTATCCCACCCAGAAATAAATCTAACAGCCAAAAATACATGACGATGTGAGCACCTGCTAACGTCCATGAGCTCAGGGGTGACTCTGTACCAGAGATTACAATTAGCTCTAATTCACTGAGCTGGAAATATGTTTCATTATTTCCTTTAGATTTCTAAAAGAAGTGCCTTCTATTGTAACAGTGGCAGGCACCTGGTACCTTCAACAAATTAATTAAAGCACTGAAGTGTTTTTTAAAATCACCAGCTACAGCAGTAAAATGGCAAACAGTAATTGTGGGAAAAAAATATCTGTCTGTGGTCTTAAGCTGTGTGTTAGAGTTTAATGCAGGCTGTAAAATTTCTCACCTGCTGATGTTTTGTTGGTAGTCCTATTTGTTTTGTTTTCAGCACTGAGAATGTTGAGAGGAAGTACATATTCAGGTTGATTTGCCTACAAGAAGCCAGTGGGTTTTCTGGAATATTATGTACTGTGCTATCATAAAAACAGTTTCTACGAAGCAGTGATTTCACATTCTGCTATTCCATTAAGTCAGAATAATTTAACATATGCCATATGTGAGGTTACATGGCAATCTCTGATGATTTTTTACGAGGAGGAGGAATTAATTAAAACGAGCATGGCTACCCTTAAATTAACCACTGGAAGCATTCAGATCAATTAACCACTTTTCCCCTTAAAAGATGAGGCTGCTTGCATATTCACAAGCCATGGCTCTACCTTGTCTCAGTATACCAGGTACTAAAGGGGCTACCATTTTCTGGTTTGTTTTATATGTTGCTCCCTGGTATCTTGGAGAGGAATAAAGGACAAGAGGAAGAAAACATTTGAAACATTAGCGGATTTATGATTTTGTTGATCAGTGTCCATGTCGTGTCCTTTGGAGTGTGACCTACTAGAGCGAAGGAAAGAATGTGCTTTTTTGATGTAAGCCCATCGTCAGTGGCAGGGGTTCTATACTGCCTGTGGGTGCTGGGTCTGTCTGCGCCTCCCACAGAGAGACCCAAGGAAGGCGCCTGCCCACCCACAGGTCTTGGACTGTGGTGGAGTGCTTTGGACCGTGGGGGAGTGCTTTCTTCTGTGCTGTTTTTGGGGACCTTGCCTTTTCATTTTTTGAGCTTCAACCTAAAAATCACCTCTCCTCAGCCCCCTAAGCTCTGTCCTCAACCCCAGGCAGAGCTCCTTGCCCCTCTTCTGTGGCTCCACAGCCCCTCACTTTCACCTGGAAGGAGCCGAGTTGCAGAGGGCTTTGAGGGCCATGGTAAAGTGTGTGGACTTTCTTTTTACTGCGAGAGAAAGTGAGCAGAGGGTTCCACACAGGTCATGACTTGCCTCACGTGTGCAAAGGTCATTCTGGCTGTGGCGTAGTGAAGGAGGAGAGGAGGAAGCAGGGCTTCCATCAGAGAGTGAGAGGGGATGGTGGTTCAGACTACACCTTTAGCCATGGAGGAGGCCTCCAGTCACATTGGAGGGATATGTAGCAGGAGACCTCACAAGACCTTGGTGCTGTAAGAATTTAAAGTCAAGAGTCACTAGAGCAGAGGTGATCAGGGCTGTGACTTGGATTTGACATTGAAGAAAAGGGTCACTAGAGCAGCCTCTAAAGTGAAGAAAGGGGCATCGAGGTGGTATTCTCTGGTGCCCAATTAAAAGGTTGCTAGATGATTATAAGTCTGACTTCTGTCTGGATTGACTGATTTCCTGTTAGACATTTTCAAAGAGCAATCTCCTTTAAGAAAAAAATGCTTCTGTCTCTCCAAGCAAGCCTAGAAGAAATGTCAGAAGCTGGAAGGAATTTGGCAATTTTGTCTGTTATCCTTTTTCCAAGCATGAAACCTTCCGCTTACAACCACATTAATGGAGCAGTAATTTTAGTTCCTGTCTGTTTTTTCTTTTCAATCCTTAGAAACGACAAACTGTGGGCAATTTCTTCTCTACCACTTGCTCTTGAAGAACTCCTTGTGTAATAAGAAGCCGTTGTCACATGTGTGCTGAGTGTTTTTTCACAAGTGACTGAGGTTTGGTTTTCTTTTCACAGGATACCCAAAGCAGAGGACTGCGGCAGCTCGAAATGGGTTTCCACCCAAGCCGGACCCGCAGGCCCGTGAGGCCGAGCGGCAGCTGGTGCAGCGGCTGAAGGAGCGGTGCGAGCAGCAGGCCAGGCAGCTGGGCGTCGCGCAGGGGGAGCTGAAGCGGGCTGTCTGCGGCTTCGATGCCCTCGCCGTGGCCACGCAGCACTTCTTTAGAAAGGTGAGGCGCCGTTTGGTGAAGGTCCAAGGGCATTTTGGTTGGGGGAGAGGGTGGTGATGGTGACAGTGTTGTACCTGAGCAAGTCAGGGAATGCGCCATACTCTGAGATTGCATTGAGTCCTTTATTATGCCGGTGACCGAGAGGTGGCTAATGCCCAAAATTCTCTCAGCCCCTAAGAAAAAGTAAGGTGGTCTTTATACCCTAGTTTTGAAGGGGTGGGGGAACCTAGCTGAAACAAATTTTTCACAAAAACAGAGTAAGCAAAAAGTTAAAAGATAAATTAGTACATGAGAAATAAAATAGTGCCAGGTGTGAGGGGTAAAGCTGTCATGAAAGACATACAACTTATAGATAATGGGGGCTCTGGGCATTTTACAGCACCTGCATTCCCAGGCTCTGCTGGTACCACGTAACTTGGCCTCTTATCAACAGATGCATTCCCGGAGGTGCCCAGTGTCAGCCTGCCCCAGCTACATACTACAGTTACATACTTAATGGTGGGAAAATAACTAAAATGAGGAAGCTAAGATGGAGTCTGTCCGGCTCAGGAAGCTAACATAAAGCCTGAACAGCTTTTAGTCTGAGAAAGAGAGAGTTAGTTTTAGCTGGCAAAAACGCAGGTTATCACAACGGTTCTTTGTGTGTGTTGCTGTTTTGGGTTTGAGTTTTGATCAGAGTGGAGTTTGGATTTTCAGGAGTTCAGGCAGAATCTCCTGAGGCATCCCATCATGTTTTGGGAGCCACGTTTATCCTTAGGTGTGAAAGAAATCAGTCTGGGAAGAATCATTAATCATCTTCATTCCAAAAGAGGAAATTATTTAAAAAGAAAGGAAAGGATATACAGGACCATTTTTGAATGTGAGATCTTTGAAGCAGTGGAGCATGTGGTTCTTTGCACTTTCCAGGGGGAGATGGTCACTTCTGCCATTTCTGCTCACAGCACATCGAAGGGAGACAGGGCCACAGGACCGTGCACCTCGGCTATTGATGGGCAATGGAACGTGTGTGGCCTGGGACTCTTCTCAGGGCCATGCTCATAGTTCCCAGGGCAGCATGGACTGAGGTTCAGATTCTCCCTGCACCCTCAATTGCTCTGAAAATGCAGGGGGGGTGATTTCCCTCAGCAAATGTCTGTATCTCCTAGGGCTGTGTGCACACCAAATCTGCTATTAACCATGCAGCAGTTAAGCTTCCCAACCTCTCCCCAGGGAACAGAGGTGGGAGCCTAGTGTCCTACTGCATTTGCGCTCCACCTTGAAGTCGCCAAGGCATGCCTGGGGCAGAAGAGCACAAACATTATAAATGCACATTTTTGAGATTCATATGTGGACCTTCTGGTATCTATACATGGGAGGAGGTAAAACTGCTGTATACATGCTCTCCAAAAAAGAAAGTGAACTAATGAAATAGCTGGCCAATTTGAAAAGAAAAGCGGAAGAATGTGAAGTGGCTCCACGTCCCTGGCAGCTTTTTTTCTTTTTTTGGCCTTTTATGCCATCCTACACCTCGCCCTCTACTCCAATATAGAAGCTTGAGCTGCTTTTTGTTGTTGTTGTTATTTTTGTTTGTTTGTGTAAAGCTTTCAACAGAAAGAGCCACTTATCAATCTGTTGTGGAAATAAATGATAAGATGAAGGGATGGCCATGAAATTTCCATTTTACCAGTAGCCTCCTTCTCAGCTAGAAGTTTAACCCCAGCAGGAAATGGCCAATGTGAATTTCATACCTTCCTTTCTGGTTTAGTAATGATGCATGAAGGGACCTCATAATCTTGCATAAAGTGGCCAAACACCCACCTCTGTAAGAATTAAAGTTACAAACACATCTTCAAGAAGCTCAAGAGGCCTGATTGGCTGTGGTCATGATGAGCAATTTTGTAGTAAGGGAAAGTGATTTGTCATATTTCCCATTACTGTCAAGTTGTACACAAAGAGGAAAACAGGGCTTCAAACTTCTTGGAGTTCAGTGATCCTGTTTATATAGTCACGCCGCCTGCTCTGGGAGTCTGCCTTCCAGACATCATCCACAAAGTCAGAACAAGCCCTTTATAAAGGTTTCATATGATGGACAAAATAATAGATATTGATATAACATATTGATAATATGTTTCTGTTTCAGAAATTGGAGCTTTTTTTTTTTTTTTTTTTTTGAAACAGTCTTGCTCTGTCACCAGGTGCCAGGCTAGAGTGCTGTGGTGCGATCTCGGCTCACTGCAACCTCCGCCTCTCGGGTTCAAGCAATTCTCCTGCCTCAGCCTCCCAAGTAGCTGGGACTACAGGTGCGTGCCACCATGCCCAGCTAATTTTTGTACTTTTTAGTAGAGATGGGGTTTCACCATGTTGGCCAGGATGGTTTCCATCTCTTGACCTCGTGATCCACCCACCTCAGCCTCCCAAAGTGCTGGGATTACAGGCGTGAGCCACTGCGCCCAGCCAGAGGTTGGAGCTTTTAGGCCCCACTTCTGGCATCATGGCAGGGGAGAGGGTAACTGTGCCAAAATTAGGGGCAGCTCCCTGTAGTTATGTACCTCCATGCTCCAGGAAAATTCCTTGTTAGCCTGCAGGCCATGAGTTTTACTTCTCTGTAGCACCCACGTGGCTGTCAAATCAAAGACCAATAGTGGATGGCAGGTGATTTGCAGGCGTCTCCATCGGACCTCCCTGCTGCTACAGCTGCACTTAACATTTCAGCAAGACGGATGGTGGACATGAATTTCATTTTCCTTCCAGTAAATCACAACCAGTAACTCCACATGGGCTTCAAAAATGACCGTGGCATTTCACCTCCCACACAATGTGTTTTTTTCTCTGTCTTTCTGATCTCTACACTCTCTTTCTCTCTCCCTCCAGATAAATGCCAGAAGAAAAAATAGAAGATAAGATGTTTTTTAAAAAAGTAAAAAGTCTTAATTGAACATAATCAGTGGCTTTTATGCAGGCCTTCATGCGTGCCGTGTAGTTTGAGGTGATGGATTTGAGAATTTGCTAGTAATACCGAGTTAGACCAGGAGGTGTGGCATGGGGTGGAGAACCTGGGAGAATAGAGGCAAAGCAGCCTTGGAACCTTCAACAATGGAGCCCTCTGAAGTTACTCAGGCAGGAGAACCCAAGATGCCACGTGTCACACTTGTGGTAAACCTATGCACTAATATTGTGAATGAGATATGGTCCGAGCCGAGCATGCCACCTTTGAGGAAGCATGACCCGTATAGCCTGAAAATGCACAGTCTCTTTACTCTACTGGTTAGAAGGCCCTGCCAGAATTACATGCTTCTAAGGAATGCACATGTATCTTTTGTACACTGTAGCATATTCATCTGCAAAGCATGCTCTGGTGGGGAGAGGGGCACAGTGCTAACCCAGCGTCAGTTCCATCTCTGCCTCCGTCCAGTGGCGAGACCTTGAGCAAGTTCCTACCCCTCTGTGCACTTTGTCATCATCACCAGTAGGAATAACATCCCTGTCCTTGCTCTACTTCCCCCCAGCTGAATCACCACTGATCAGTTAGCTTTGAGTCTCAGTTTTCTCCATTTAAAATGGGATTCATAGAATTCATTGTAACTCTTCACAAAGTCATTGTGAGAATGTAGTGAATTAATGTGCAAAGGCAATTTGTAGAAATGGGTCTCACTGTGTTTCCTAGGCTGGTCTCAACTCCTGGCCTCCAGCCATCTTCCTGCCTCAGCCTCCTAAAGCACTAGGATTACAGACGTGAGCCACTATACCCAGATGGCAAAGGCCCTTTTTAAACAAATATTCAATCAAGCATTCTTTTCTGAGTACAACGAAATCTGTCAAGGTCTTCCTCAAGGATTTTACTCTCAAGTGAGATAAAGTGAAAACACAGTCACAGCCACTGGTATTTCATTCTATATGTCCATAAAGGGCTTGCCTGGAATGTACTTTAAAAATAATTTTAGAAATAACTTTCAGTGGCCAGGCTGCTTGAGCCTGGCCAACATGTTGAAACACCATCTCTATCAAAAATTTAAAAAAACCAAAATACTAAAAAATATATATATAGCCTAGTGTGGTGGCACGTGCTTGTAATCCCAGCTACTTGGGAGGCTGAGGCAGGAAAATTGCTTGAACCCAGGAGGCAGAGGTTGTAGTGAGGCCAGATTGCACCACTGTACTCCAGCCTTGGTGACAGAGGGAGAACCCCATCTCAAAAAACAATTTTTTAAATTAAAGTGAAAATAATCTTCTAGTATAGCTCTTCGGTTGCTGCTATATATTTTTTCCTGAATGTGCCTATGCCATTAATTTAAGTATGTGTTGGAAGTAAGTTTCACCACTAGAAAAAAAAAAAAAATGCAAAGCCCAGATAAGAATCTCCCTTCTCTGCCTTGGGCTTTACAGCTCCTGGCAGAGTAGCTGTGAAAGTTGTCAGCTCTGACACAGCCTCAGCCCAGCGTCCAGGGATTCTGAGATGCCACACTTCGGTGCCAACAGCAGCTTCACGCTTGCGCTGGTTGCAGGCAGCTCTGCCCCTGCAGCAAGGCATGTTCCTCACCACAGGCCAAACAGATCTCCTAAATCCATGCTCCCAGACCCCCAAGTGTTGTAGTAATGAGTGTGACTCTCAGGGACTCGCGCTTCTCAGGGTCAGGTTGAATGGTGTGATAGTGCTCTTGCCGTGTGGTTCCCCGGAACGCTACTCTTTAGCATCCCCTGGTGGCTCATCTGTGAAACAGTCCGCACGATGGTCCGCACCCTGCAGCATGGAGTTTTATATACATTACCTTTGAGGGTACATGTATTTTCATGTTACTTTCAATAAGATTTATTAAACTTATTCACTATTTTTCATATCCGTTTCTTTTCTTGTTAACTTTGTGAATGTGACAGTAGATGATGGTTTTGAATTTTTTTTACATGTTATTAGTTTAGGCATAAAAGACATGAAAATGAATATGTCAAGCATTTTTGGACTTTCTAAGCTTACTAAAAAATTAATAATGCACTAACCTTCTTCTTCCCAAAGTGTGTGTGTGTGTGTGTATGTATATATGTATAAATATATATATATATAATGGCTTTTATTATTTGACCTTTTGTCTAAAAATTTTTTTAAATATAGAATAGTGGAAAGAATAAAACCTAAATACCCATAATCCATATTTAACATTTATTAACATTCTGCCATATTTGCTTTATCTATGTCTTGTTGTTAGAGGTATGTATATTTTTTATATATTTTATATATTTGAACTTCAACCTCTCACCTTCAGTTCACATATATTAATAGACAATCTTTAGCAACTCTGACTCTACCATATGGGTGGGTAGGTAGGGAGGATTCCAAAAAGTAAGAGGTAGAACTTCTAAATGACAATGGAGCTCTTATTTATTGACCATCTATGATGTTCTGGGCACTTAATAGACATTATTTTAACCCTCACAACAACCATAGCTATTGCAAATATTATCCTCCTGTGACACTTGGGGAAACTGAGGCTTGGGGGAGATTGCATAGTCCTCTGAAGACAACATAATTTGAAAATTATGGAGCCAAGATACAAATACAGGCCAGGCCACACCCAAACTCATGTTTTTCCGTTATTGGGATGATACTTCTCCCTCTCCTCACAGTCATCAAGGTGCTTTTGCTGTTGTCGCGGGAGGAAAGCACAATTGCAAAACAGGGGAAACAAGAATCTAAAAGTTAAACACACAGAAAGTGACCTCATGGATTAAGCTGTTGCCATAAAAAAAATGCCATGTGCTCAAGTGGAAGCCTCATCATTGTAAATGGGGAGACTTGGAAGAGCAGGATCGAGAGAAGAGCAGAGTGTGGGACGAGCAAAGAGGAAGGCAGAGCATATGGGGGAGAGAACACCCAACGCCTGCTGTCTGCAGAGCGGCCCCTCTCCCTGCGTATCTTTAAGGCCTTGATAAATTAGTTAATGGCTTCTGAATCTAGGCACTGGGAAACTGTTTTTTAAAGTGCAATGATTCCTCCAGCATGGATTGCAAGCTCCTCATAGTGAAGCTGGCCCCAGCTCATCTTGAGTGCTCCATAACAAGCACCTGGTTGGCTTCGTGGGGCAGGGCAGGGTGTGTGTTAAAGGGGAGGAGAGAAGAGACAGAGGTAGAACCCCTTTGGAAAATAAAGGCTTGCTAGCTTTATCTATTTAATGCATTTAGATTTTAAATTCAGGGATTCATCAGAATGAATGTTGCCCTTGAGCTCCAAAAGCCGTAGAGAAACTATTACAACCACCAGCCAAAGGACTTCACATTTCAGAGATTTTCCCACTGAGCAGAGCTCTCAGAGCAGTAATTATACCTGATCAGAATGGAAAACAGTAAGCTCTTTGTTGCTTCCTAAATCCAAAACATGGTCATTTAAACATAGTGTTTTGTGCCTCTCCCACTTATAAACGATGTCTGCGATTATCTTCTCTTCCCTTAATTTTATCTTGAATAACGAAAGGCTTAAAGAAAATGTGAACACTTAGGGTGGTATTTCTGACAGTTATTCAGCATGTAACACAGTAGAGAGTATTAGTGAAGTGGTAAATTCAAGGTAAATTAATGGTTCCTATTGTTGTTGTTCTGAAAGAATGTTATATGTCACAAAAGTAAGTGCTCCCACAGTGCTTTGCTAAAAGAACCATGAACGTCTGTCTGCTTTTACTTGTAGGACTTCAGCTAAAGGAAATTTTTAGCACAATCCTCAAACATCAAAATATTCCCAATATCAAGGGATAGAATCCCCCAGCTATGCTATGCAGCCTTTAGAAGTAATAAGAACCCTTGGCCTGTGGTGTCAATCATACAAAACATCATGGTCAGTGGAAAAGAGAACTCAAAATAGCAAAGTTGTCTCAACATTCATGGTAAGTCCTTGGTACTGAAGCCTGGTAAAACCCAACTCTATTGATGATAATATAAATTTCACAGTAAAGTGCAATAAGATGAGACAGATCCCGACCAAGGTAAAAACTAATTCCCCCATTCAGTTTATCTCACTTGTGCTTTGTCATCAATGTCTTTTTATTTGTTTGTTTTGGGTTTTTTTTTTTTTTTTTTTTTTTGTAATTAAATGACACTCTTTTGAAGGCAGATAGGTGCCATGGGAGAAGAAAGATGAATTTCAGCCACTCCTTTGCAGAAGAGACCTGAGGCTTTCCCCAAACCTGATGAGCAGTTGGTTAAAACTGGCCTGTAGTAAAAGTGCATGCCTTTAAGATATTCTGGGATGTGGAATTCACCATAGCCTTCCTGCAGGCCAGAGAGGCCATGGAGCAAATGGGACATGGAGTGTCACTGAGCATACCAGCCGACTTTCTAGGACCCATGACCTCTGGCAGATACCAAAGTCTTCACTGAAATGTCACTGGCAACTTATTTGAAAATAAGTGCTGTAAACTCCCCTCCAGCTAAACACAAGTCAAAGCAATGACAATATTCCCAAAATAATTACTCCCTAATAAGAGGAGATACAGTGTCAGCCCCAGAACCTCTTCCTGTGAGAGATGAGTTTATTAACTTTCCTAGACCTCCGTTTTTCTAGAAAATGGAGTTACAAAGGGTCCAATTTCAAGGATAAGACTAGAATGAAAGGGCTCTCAGGGCCAGGGTCTGTGATTTCATTCAGTGCCTGTGACTCTGTGGGGTGTTCCATTAGTCTGTTTTCATGCTGCTGATAAAGATGTACTTGAGACTGGGCAATTTACAAAAGAAAGAGATTTAATGGATTCCCAGTTCCATGTGGCTGGGGGAGGCCTCACAATCATGACAGAGGTGAAAGGTACATCTCACCTGGCGGCAAACAAGAGAAGAGAACTTGTGCAGGGAAACTCCCTTTTGTAAAACCATCAGCTATCGTGAGACTTACAATCACAAGAATGGCATGGGAAAGACCTACCCCTATGATTCAGTTACCTTCCACCAGGTCCCTCCCACAACACACAGGAATTGTGGGAGCTGCAATTCAAGATGAGATTTGGGTGGGGACACAGTGAAACCATATCAGGTGTTATCATTTAAATATCAGAAAATCATTGCCCACAAACTCAGTTGGTAGAGCATGAGACTTAAGCACCAGAAGGTGCTGTGGCCTTCCTTGGGGGTAGGGTGTGTCTTTTGATCCCTGTGGCCTGCTCTAAGCATAGCTGGTAGGGACCATCACCGTTTTGAAAATACAAGTTAGATTATTCTTTTTGGGAAAAATCATTTAAATAACAAACTCCTGTGGAGCATGTGAATCATAAGTCTGTCTCTAGCATATTATTTCCTATAATTTCTTGGGGGAAGCCACCAGTGCAAAGAGAGACGGGGAGAAAGATAGTTCTCCAATAGCTGGCTGTCAAGGCTGAGCCCTCTCCTTGGTTCCTTTGGTGTCTGGTTTCTAGCAGGAGTTAAGAGACCTGGTGGCATTTGCAATGCCCTTCTATGTGGGACTAAAGCTGGCACCTCATTGCCTGTAGCAGATTGTGATGTGAGCCTCCCTCCCTGTGTCTGCATTCCTCTACCTCCTGCTCAATACACACACACTCTGAATCATCTCCAATTCCAAAGATAGGTAATGGTCCATCCTAGTCATTCTGTCTGTGGTCCATCCACTCAGTAAATGGATGACTTGAAAACTACATCCCAGCTCCCGAGTTCCAATTCTGGGGAAGAGATGCTCCCTGAAATCACGGGAGGGCAGAGTGGACTGTGAAGGCCGTTGGGCAGTCAGGTTACCCAGGGCAGAGGCGCCTTGAGGGAGGAGTGCGGTTTGTGAAGAGGGTCAAGAAACACATATGATCTCTGCAGGCAGAGGTGGAGGAATCAGGGCTTCCAGGCAGCAGGAAGAACTTGAGCAGACAGCAGTGCAGCGTGGGGGATGGGGCAGGACCACCCCGTGGAAGGTGAAGAGTCGAATTTTCCTAAAGCTTTGGGGTGCAGGACTGATGATGGTGTGTGCAGTGAGGCTGAAGAGTTCGGGACCTTGAATAGCAAATAAAAGAGGAGGCACTTGTGGAGGCAGGCAGGAGGCCCTGAGTTTTGGACAGCAGCTGCAGCGCGGTGTTTCAGGCTGTTTTAGGAAGATTAATGCAGGGGCAGGTGTGAGATGGATGGCAACGAGAAAACACGTAGGAGGCTCTGCCAGGGGAATTAAAATCCAGGCAAGAGGCGAGAAGGGTCAGGGGGACCTGGGGTCCCAGTGGAAAGGAGAGGGCAGATACAGAGCCTGAGGCTCAGGCTGTCAACCTGACAACTAAGTGGGTTCAAGATGCCCAGATGATAAATGACAGCCCCTACAACGCCCACGCAGAAATCACAGACTGCTGAGAACTTAGGAATTATGTGCATATACAGCTCAGAAGTGTTTAAAGGGGTCATGGGTTCCCTTGAAGAAATCTGCTCTGGAACTGTTCATTTTATGCATCAGTAAGCCCTCGAGTCCAGGAAAAGATAAAGCAATGCCAGGGGACCTGTAGTTTTCCCGTTTTCCTCCCAGAATCTGCTTCTGACCCATGTATCACCTGTCCCACCTTCTGGGAGTACCCTGTGTCCCACCCATCCTCTGCAGGAATCTTGAGGTGGCTTTGAATTGCTGCTTCCCTTAAATAAATGTAGTTGATGCTTACAGTTAGGTGGAATAAGTTCTAATGTTTGACAGCATAGTAGGGTGGCTGTAGTTAACAATATATTGTTTTATTTCAAAATAGCCAGAAGAGAATACCTGAAATGTTTCCAACACAAAGAAATGATAAATGTTTGAGGTGATGAATATCCTCAGTTCCCTGATCTGATCATTGAACATTCAATGCATGTATCAAAATATCAAATACACCCTACAAATAGGTACAAATATGTATCCTTTAAAAAATATTCAAAAAAATTAACACCCTTTATGGTTCCTACCATCCTGCATCCCTCCAGATCTGGTGCAGCCCCCTTTATTGATTTCCAGGATTCTTTCTGCTTGGTAATGCTGAGATCTCCATGAGGGAATTAAGCAGAGGTGTAGATGTCAGAAAAGGGGGGCTCTAGAGAAGCAAGCTTGGGGCGGTTTACTTACAGTGACATGAACAGGATGAGATTCACAGGAGGACATATGCAGAGGAGGGAAGCTGACCTGGGAAGCATCTTGGGAAATGCCTGTGCATCCTTCATGGGGCCAGGCGAGGAGCAGGAGGCCAGGCAAGGAGAGAGAGAAGCTGGTGGCTGGTGAGAGGGTTGCTGGAAAGGGAAGAATCTCACCTCACAGAAGCCAAACGGAGGGGGCATCTCTGACAGGTGAGAGTGATTTACAATACCAGGTGCCAGGCAGCGGAAGAAAAGGTTACAGAATGAGGAAGTACCCTAGAGTTTGGCAGTTTGAGAAGAGTAACTGTAAAGAGGTAAGGACAACCACCTCTTCCTGGCTCCTCTTTGCTAAGTAAGGGTTTGTTTAGGAAAGTTCTGCCTCGTTTCAGCCTGTAGAGAAGCCGATTCTTCTATCCTGTGAGGAGTGACAATGGCACCATCTACAGGACATTGTCTAGAAATGAAAATCTGTGCCTAGAGAAAAGAACTCATGCCACATATTACCTTAAATTCTAGGGAGTTTTACAAAAAGCAAAAGCTCTCCCTCCCTTTTGCTCCCTAACGTGTGAATACAGTCCTGCCTATTCCACAAACCTGATTGAAACTAGGTTTGAAATTAAAAACACACAGCTCGGCTACTTTCATTTTTCATTTTATGCCTGACAATCAAATTACTAAAATAGCAAGAATAAGATTTATGTGGTACGCTGCAAGCAGTTTGCCTATGAGATCATTCATAAAAGCAATTATATATGGCACAAAGCTAACAGTGAAGGTGATCTATACCTGTGATCCAGTCCCTGGAAAGAATAAAAACTCATCACTTCTGCCCTCCCAAGAAAAGAAAGAAAAACATTTAAAATCCCAAAATAGTGAAACTCTATTACATGACCGTATTCTCTTGAGAACAAAGATTTATCATAAGTATTGTGTTGACAAAATAGATATGAAGTGATGTTATTTCACAAATTCTTCTTCAATGATGTTTCCCCAATTTTTGTTTCAGGTTGAAAGAAACTCAGGGTCAGAATTCTGTATTTATTTTAAAAGCACAAAGGAGGAAGAAAAAGAAACAAACAAGTGCAATAAATAGAAAATAATTACAAAGATGGTCAATATTAATTCAAAAATATCCGTAATCACTTTCAATGCGATGGTCTAAACAGCCCCAGTTAAAAGATAGAGATCTGGCTAGGCACAGTGGCTCATGCCTATAATCCCAGCACTTTCAGAGGCCGAGGTGGGTGGATTGCTTGAGTCCAGGAGTTTGAGACCAGCCTGGGCAACGTGGCAAAACCTCATCTCTAAAAGAGAGAGAGAAAATATGGTTTTTTATAAAAACGTGCTGTGATTGGCACATGTACCCCAAAACTTAAAGTATAATAAATAAATAAATTTTTTAAAACATGCTATGGTTTGAATGTGTCCCCAAAAAGTTCATGTATTAGAAACTTAATTGCCACTGTAACAGGATTAGGAAGTAGGGCCTTTAAGAGGTGATTAGGCTGGGTGTGGTGGTGTGCACCTGTAGTCACAGCTACTTAGGAGGCTGAGGCAGGAGGATTACTTGAGCTCAGGAGTTCAAGGACATAGTGCTCTCTGATTGCACCTATGAATAGCCTCTGCACTCTAGCCTGGGCAACATAGCTGGAGACCTTGTCTTCTGAAGAACAAAAGAAAGAGGTTTTTAGGCTATACCCTCATTAAGGGATTAATGGCATTGTCCTGGAGTGGACTCTTGATAGAGGATATGTTTGGCTCCTATCTTGTCCTTCTGTGTCATGCACTCACTTTTGCCTTCCATCCTCCCTTCTGCCATGGAATGGGCTACACCAGACACCAGTGCTGTGCCCTTGGACTTACCAGCCTCCAGACTGTGAACAAAAGAAGCTTCTTTCCTTTGTGGGTTACCCAGTCTGTGGTGTTCTGTTGTAGAATCAGAAAATGGACTAAGATAAAACCCAACTATATGTTGTCCACCAAAAAAAAAAAAAAAAAAAAATTTGAATATATAGCTCAAATTAGAAGTAAAGGGATGGAGAAATATACACCATACTAACACTAATCAAAAGAAAACTGGAATAGCTCCATTAATTTCAGACAAGGCAGACTGTAGAACAAGATTACCACAGACAAAGAGGGACACATAATGATAAAGGGGTCTTTTCTTCAAGAAAACATAAGAAACATGAAGGTAACTATTGATATTTTAGGCTGATTCTATTGGGTTCCAGTGACTTGTGTGCTCAGGTGATGTTCAATTATTGCAGTTCCAAGAGTCCTGTTTCTTCAACCTCAAAAATCTGCTGAAAAGCTTCCAAGATTTAGGGGGAAAAATAATTGTAAACACCTGATGTATTCTGGGCACTAATATCCTTTTTATTTTTTAATGCATATTATTTCATTTAATATCTTAACTTTAATTTTTTTTTTTTTTTTTTTGAGATGGAGTCTCACTCTGTTGCCCAGGCTGGAGTGCAATGGTGTGATCTCGGCTCACTGCAACCTTTGCCTATTGGGTTCAAGCGATTCTCCTGCCTCAGCCTCCCCAGTAGCTGGAATTACAAGTGCCTACCACTATGCCTGACTAATTTTTGTATTTTTAGTAGAGACAGGGTTTCACAATGTTGGCCAGGCTGGTCTCAATCTCCTTACCTTAGGTGATCTGTCTGCCTCAGCCTCCCAAAGTGCTGGGATTACAGGCATGAGCCACTGTGCCTGGCCTCTTCACATTAACCTTTTGATGTATGTATTTTGATGCCCATGTTATAGATAACTTAGGTTTCCTTGATCAAATAATATTTTGTTTATTTTTTTATTCATAAAATGTTTCTCAAAAACCTGGTAGGTCTCCAAATAATAGAATAGATGTGACATAGGACCTCCCTTTAAGAAAATTCCAATAAAATATCCCACCTACTTGTTTCAGAACACCTCATTTGATCTTCTCAGCATTGCCAAAAGACAGGCAGGAGAATTCTGAGTATTTCTGCTTTCCAGACAAGGAAGCAGAGGAAGAGAAGCTATTCCTTGCCAGAGGTCTCAATGATCAATAAGTTGTAGAATTGAGACTTTGTGCAGATACGTTCTGGAGGCCTAATGTTCAGCATGGTGATTATAGTTAATACTTCTGTATTGTACACATGAAATTTGCAAAGAGAGTAGATCTTAAGTGTTCTCAGCACTCTCACACACACACAGACACACACATATACACAAGCACAGAAGGTAACTGTGAGGTGATGGATGTGTTAATTAGCTTGATTGTGGTAATCATTTCACAGTGTATATGCATATCAAAATAGAACATTGTATACCTTAAATTTATAGAATTTTTCTTCATCAACTCTACCTCAATAAAACTGGGCAGGGGGAGGGGACACTTCACGAGGATCTCCAGCTTCCAAATCTAGTGTGTACCTTCCACTCTTCTAACTTTGGTATTCTGTTGACAGACATGAAATTGATTTATCACATCTAGCAGCACCAACAGACCAAAATATCAATGCAAAATAGCATCTTGACTTCATGCTGACATGTGTCACTTCTGACAATGAAGAACAGCATTCAGTGTCTCCAATGATAAGCCAAGCTCAGTCCAACAATTTGACGCCATGAGTGAAGGAGTACTAGTACCTTGTTGATTTTTTTCTGCCCTAAATTACCAGATCCTAGGTAACAATTATTATATGTTAAGATTAATTGTAAGGTTAGCTAGAAGCTCGGCACTCTGCCCTACACCTGGGGGACAAACACCCATCCACAGAAAGCCATACACCATGCCCAGGTAAAGCCATGAAAGAGATTCAGGTGTTACAGCAGATGGCTACTAAGTGAGAGTCACAGGCTGTCATGTTTCCCTCAAAAGTGAAGGCCAAAGCTAGTTTTCACACCTGAGATGACCAGAATTGTTTTTCTTCCTTAAGTAGTCTGGATTTTTTACTTCTTCAGGCCCGTATGTATATTATCGGCAATGGGAGGCTCCTCAGAATGACCATTACTTATACGAAGACCCAATACACAAACTAAGCAAGAGATCCAAAAGACCTCAGTTGAGTTCCAGTTCAGGGTAGGATGGAGGAAGCACACTCCACCCTGGTTCTACCAGTAAATGCAGCTACAACAACTGGACTGAATACCTCAGGAAGCTATTTGAGAACTTAAAAGGATATGCAGCAGGCAGATTAGAAAGAAGAGTTGAATCAGAAGTATTATAAATTTAGTGTGAATGTACAAGTTTTTCACTCCAATATTCTCTCGCCTGAAGTCAGTTCAGTTGAAAACTGGAAGTGGGCACCTGGACCTGGACAGAGAGAACTCCAGGAGAAGCTTTTTAGGTCTGACTCAAGAAGTGGGAAAGGAAGCTTCTAGAACTCAGGGAGAGATAATGAAGGCTCATTTTTCTTCTTCATTTTCCCATACCCTAATCTATGTGTAGCCTTGCAGTGGTGGTAGCATGAACCTGCTGAGGGAAACCGTAAGAAAAGAGAACTCTCATCTACTTGCAGGAGCTGTGGTTCCTGTTTTTATTCTCTCTGTGTACACGTTCCATCTATCCACAAATAGGAGCACAGTTGTGAAAAGTGCATGGCAAAGCAGGGTAACTAAAGGCTTAACTTTTTGGCTCAAGGACTAACAAGGGGAGCACCCAGGGAACTGGAAAGGATAGTGGATATTGAGGCAAAGGAGGAACTTGGGAAAGTGACTCCTTAAATTGTTTATGAACCCCTGGGCTCATCCTTGAGCTACATTTATGTGAATCTCATCTGTACAGCATACACAGACATTGAGAACTGGACTACAGAGCAAACCATCACCAGAGTGCCAGGCTGGCCACTGTGGGAGGCACATGTGGTATGGATCCTAATAGCATTTCAAAAGCTTTGAAAACAGAGCTAACTTTGGAAGCACAACTTACAGAAGGCTGGATGGAACTCTGATAACCTGAACTCTACCTCACTGACTGCCTGCTGCTGATTATTCATTAGATTTAAGTGAGGCCCAGAGGAGTTTTATAATATAATATTTAAATGCTTAGAACACAATTTAAAACTATTTAGCATACAAAGAATCAGGAAAACCTCAGTTTATATGGTAAAAGCTAATCAAAAATTATAAAACCAGGATGACACAGATGTTGCATTTATTTAACAAAAATGTTAAAAATTAGCTATTGCAAAATGCTTCAGGAAGTACATGCAGACACCCTTGAAATTTATTAAAGAAAAATTTATCAAAGAAAGAGAAGATAAACAGAAGAAACAAATGGAAATTTTAGAGCTAAAAAATACAATAAACAAACTCACAAACTTACCAAAATAATAAACTTACTGGATGGAAATGACAAAGAAAAAAGCCAGTGAACTTGAAGATAGATCAGTAGAAATTGTCCAATCTGAACAACAGAAAGAAAATAATTTTAAAAAGACAGAGCCTTAGGAACCTAACAGACAATTTGAAAAAGGTCTAATATTTTTGTAATAGGAGTTCCAGAGAGAAGAAACAATATGGTGCAAGAAAACATTTGAAGAAATAATGGCTGAAAACTTCCCAAATTTGGTGAAAGAAATAAACCTACGCATTCAAGAAGCTCAGTGAACCACAAACAGGATAAGCCCAAGGAAATTAATACCTAGATATATTCTAATTAAACTGCTAAAAACTAAAGACAAAAAAATATTGTAAGCAGTCAAGAAAAATTACACATTACCTCTCAGGGAACAACAATTCAAATGACTGCAGATTTCCCGTCATAAATTATGAAGGCCTGAAGACAGTGGCACATTTTCAAAGTACTGAAACAAACATCAGCCCAGAATCCTATATCCAGTGAAAATATGCTGTAGCCTTGTAGTATAGTTTAAGTCCGGGAGTGTGATGCCTCCGGCTTTGTTCTTTTTGCTTAGCATTGTCTTGGCTATGCGGGCTCTCGTTAGGTTCCATATGAAGTTTAAGGTGGTTTTTTCCAGTTCTGTGTAGAAGGTCATTGGTAGCTTGATGGGGATAGCGTTGAATCTATAAGTTACTTTGGGCAATATGGCCATTTTCACAATATTGATTCTTCCTAACCATGAGCATGGAATGTTTCTCCATTTGTTTGTGTCCTCTCTTTATTTCCTTGAGCAGTGGTTTGTAGTTCTCTTTGAAGAGGTCCTTTACATCCTTTATTAGTTGTATTCCTAGGTATTTCATTCTCTTTGTAGCAATTGTGAATGGGAGTTCGCTCATGATTTGGCTCTCTGTTAGTCTGTTATTGGTGTATAGAAATGCTTGTGATTTTTTCACATTGATTTTGTATCCTGCGACTTTGCTGAAGTTACTTACCAGTTTAAGGAGATTTTGGGCTGAGATGATAGAGTCTTCTAAATATACAATCATGTTGTCTGCAAACAGAGACAATTTGACTTCCTCTTTTCCTAATTGAATACCCTTTATTTTTTTTTCTTGCCTAATTGCTCTGGCTAGAACTTCCAATACTATATTGAATAGGAGTGGTGAGAGGGGCATCCTTGTCTAGTGCCGGATTTCAAAGGGAATGCTTCCAGTTTTTGCCAGTTCAGTATGATATTGGCTGTAGTTTTGTCATAAGTAGCTTTTATTATTTTGAGATAATAAAATTCATATGGTTGTTTTCTTATTGTTCTTTGGGTGTTATGGTCTTGAAATTTATAGGAACAATAAATACATTTGTGCTCGGCGGGGGTGAAATTCTCACTTGTTTGTGGGAACTGATTGTGTCTGTAGCAGGCTAATTTGCAGTGCTGATTTGAAGTGATTAACATTCAGAGCACTCCCTGCCATGCTCTTGCACCCCCTAACTTGGCCAGCAGGCACACAAGCACCTCCCCCATCGAGATGGCCCAAAGCTTGACAAAAACTCCTATTCTCAGCTTCACTCTGAAAAGGCTGTGAGAAAAAGATTTGAAAAAGGCAGTGAACCTGGAGCAGAAATTAATCTTGAGTCTTCCATTCACCTTTAGTCACATGGAAATGATCCATGCTGGGAAGGGACATCTCAAGAGTTCAGCATTAGTCTGTTTTGCACCTGCCTCAGGCTGAGTCCTAGAGGACTCATTGGAACCTCCATAATTTGAGAGATTACAGAGTGGTGGGGACCCATGCCTTGCTCACTTCATGATATGATCTGGCTCTGTGTCCCCCACTCAAATACCATCTTGAATTGTAATCTGAATTGTAATCCCCACGTGCTGGGGGAGGGATCTCATGGGAGGTGATTAGATCATGTGCGTAGTCCCGTCCATGATGTTCTCAGGCTAGTGAGTGAGTTCTCCTGAGGGCTGATGGTTTTATAAGGGACTTCACTCCACTTTGCTCTGCACTGCTCTTTCCTGCCACCATGTGAAGAAGGATGTGTTTGCTTCCCCTTCCACCATGATTGTAAGTTTCCTGAGGCCTCCCCAGCCCTATGGAACTGTGAGTCAATTAAACCTCTTTCCTTTATCAAGTATCCTGTCTCGGGTATTTCTTCACAGCAGCATGAGAACAGAGTAATACACTTCACTTGGATTGTTGGTGATTAGGGATTTTGTTGACTTTGGCCATAAGCCACAGTGGGAGAGTGGCAGAGCCAAGGCTGCTGGAGTGTGGAGAGGTAGCATGAGTCTCCTGGAAGACTCAGAGGGTATGGAGAGCTACACTGGTGCCATACTCATGCCTGGAGAAGGGGCTGGGGAGCCATTAGACCTAGAGAATTGTGGGTCAGAACAAGATGGGATGGGACCTACACTGACCTGACAACCAAAGGCCACCACAGGATTCTGTGAGAACACAGCCAGGGACCATGGTTCCCCATGGCGTGGATGTGCACTGTGGCCACGATGTACAGGCAGCTCCTCTGGATCCATCTAGATGAGCAAAATGCAAAGGCTGGCAGCCCCAGGAGGGTGATGGAAAGAGTTCCCTAATACCAGAAGGAACAAGTGCCTGCTCCCCACCATCATCATACATGAGTCCTCTTGAGCAAGGAATCCACTCAGGATGGAGGAGGAGAGAAGAAAAAACCCAGGAGGGGAGCTTTCAAACTGAAAAGTGGCTGGCTTACAAAAGCCCGAATTGAAAATTATGGCATTTTACTCTTTACCTAAAAGCAGAAAGATCATGTTTCCCAGTACTGTGGAGAAACAGACATAAAGGTAGACATTAAGGGTAGTCAAAAAAAGAGGAAAGTTATACTTTTGAAGTTACGAAGTTCATGCATGTCACATGCGTTTAAAAAGATGTTGTAACTGAAAATAGAAGAACTTAGAAGTAGGACCTGGTAACGCATTCTAACCTCCAGATGAGGCCCCAGGCTGTAACAGTAGCTCTGTGTGTGAGACAGTCTTGCAGATGGAAATTGGAGCTCATTGCACAGCTAAGAGTGGCAGCACCAGGACTGGAAGGCAGCTGACTCTCACCCTGTGCTCCTTCTCCCTCTGTTCCACACTGCTTCTCACACCAAGAAGGAACAATGAGGGTGATCCAGTCACTCAGTTCTAGGGGCACCCCTGCTCCATGGCAGGCAGGTAGAGACACCTTCCACTTGGGGAACGCTGGCCCAGAACAGCCAACACTGACCCTGATGCCAGACAGTGATGAATCTCAAAGACATTAGAGAGCAGTTTCAGACCGTGAACTCCTTTGTGCTACTGTGAGTTTTGTTATTTGAAGCAACATAGGTAACATAGGTAACACTTGCTTCATCTTTAAAGACAAATAGTTTGAAGTGTGGAGGAGTTCCCAAGAAGAGGATTCCTCTGCCCTGCTCATTTCTCTAGGGGTTTGACTTGGCGTATCCAGTGAGTTGTGACGCGTTGATTGCCTCATAACTTCTGTTTCTAATAGATTGAATTGTTCAGCTAGAAGGAACACATGAGAGGAGATGGGTTCATGGGTCTGAGCCTTTATCAGTGAAGATAAAAGACATCAGCTCTGGCTGCTGACTCCCATGCTGGAGGGCAGCTGCGACTGTTGGCTTGTGTATACCCCTCTAGGAAAATCTACACTGATTTTAGGAGGAGGATGCTGTAGTGAGGGAAGAAAGAGGTGGAACAACCCAAATGAGACTCACAGCTGCCTAGGGCCCTTTCTGCAGGTGGAACCTATAGCTGGGCTCTTAGGGGCAGATATCTAGGCTTCTGCCCAGACACAGGTGCTGGTCTTGAGGAAGAGAGGAAACTGTGTGCCAGGATAAAACGTAGGAGAGATAAAGTAGACTAGACAGAGTGAGAAGGAATTTTGCAGCTGTGGCAAGCAAAGGAGGAAAATGCCTGAAGTTCTCAACCCAGTAAAGCAAGAAGTGATATTGTGTAAAATCAGAAGCTACAGTGCTTTTATTTATTTATTTATTATACTTTAAGTTCTGGGGTATGTGTGCAGATTGTGCAGGTTTGTTACATAGGTACACATGTGCCAGTGTCATGGTTTGCTGTATCCATCGCCTCGTCGTCTACATTAGGTATTTCTCCTAATGCTATCCCCTCCCCAATCCCCCCCCACTCCCTGCTATTCCTTCCCTAGCTCCCCCACTCCCCCAGGCCCCAGTGTGTGATATTCCCCTCCCTGTGTCTATGTGTTCTCACTGTTCAGCACCCACTTATGAGTGAGAACATGTGGTGTTTGGTTTTCTGTTCCTGTGTTAGTTTGCTGATAATGATGGTTTCTAGTTTCATCCATGTCCCTGCAAAGGACGTGAACTCATCCTGTTTTATGGCTGCATAGTATTCCATGGTGTATATATGCCACGTTTTCTTTATCTTTATCCAGTCTATCATTGACGGGCATTTGGGTTGGTTCCAGTCTTTGCTATTATAAACAGTGCCGCAATAAACATACATGTACATGCATCTTTATAATAGAATGATTTATAATCCTTTGGGTATATACCCAGTAATGGGATTGCTGGGTCAGAGGGTATTTCTGTTTCTAGACTTTGAGGAATCACCACACTGCTGTCTTCCACAATGGTTGAATTGATTTACACTCCCACTAACAGTGTAAAAGCGCTTCTATTTCTCCACATCCTCTCTAGCATCTATTGTCTCCTGATTTTCTAATGATCACCATTCTAACTGGCGTGAGGTGGTATCTCAATGTGATTTAATTTGCATTTCTCTAATGATCAGTGATGATGAGCTTTTTTCATATGTTTCTTGGCTGCATAAATGTCTTCTTTTGAAAAGGAGGCCTCAGAAGGAACACCATACAACTACAACGATCTGATCTTTGACAAACCTGACAAAAGCAAGCAATGGGGAAAGGATTCCCCTGTTTAACAAATGGTGTTGGGAAACCTGGCTAGCCCTATGCAGAAAGCTGAAACTGGATCCCTTCCTTATACCTTATACAAAAATTAACTCTAGATGCATTGAAGATTTAAACATGAGGCCTAACACCATAAAAACTCTAGAAGAAAACCTAGGCACTACCATTCAGGACATAGGCATGGGCAAGGACTTCATGACTAAAACACCAAAAGCAATGGCAAAAAAAGCCAAAATAGACAAATGGTATCTAATTAAACTTAAGAGCTTCTGCACAGCAAAAGAAATAATCATTAGAGTGAACTGGCAACCAACAGAATAGGAAAAAAAATTTACAATCTACCCATCAGATAAAGGGCTAATATCCAGAATCTATGGAGAACTTAAACAAATTTACAAGAAAAAACAACCCCATCAAAAAGTGGGCAAAGAAGCTACAGTGCTTATAGCAGATAGCATAGTTATAGTATAGAAAATAACCTGTCAAAATATAAGAATTACTTATGTGTATTGGAACTAAGAGGAACTCATATTCTGTTGATTCATTATTTTTATTTGCTAATATTTACATACTCTATATGGAAGCACTGGAGTAGTGCTAACTGCACATTTCCATATTTAATTTTCATGTGACAGCCTTGTGTAGGCACTGCCATTAGCTTAGAGAGATGAATTACTTTACCTAAAGTCTCAGGAGTAAATTGGAACAGGGCTGGGATCTGAAGCAAGGTCGCTCCAACATCCGAGCCCATGCGTTCATCCTGACATGCTGCTGCCTCCTAGTTGGTTAGGTTTGGAATGGCACGATCAAGTGAGAAAAAGCAATGTAGAGGAAGCACGGAGACCTGCCTCACTCTGACCCTCATGTGCACAGACCCTTTCTCTGTTTCATGGAGCCTGGAAAAATGTACAGAACGTCTCCCTATTTTGATTTCCTCATGAGTAAAGTAAAAATATAATGAGAGTGACTTGAGATAATATACAGGAAAGTTTGAAACACTCTGTCACGTTGTGCTGATAACCATCATTCAAGAAATAATCATTGAGTGTCCCCTGGGCTGGAAACTCTGCTCAGGACGAGGAATACAACAGAGAGAACATGCATGCTCTGTGCCCTCACAACACTGGGGGTGTATTAGAAGAATCGATCAAGTCACCATGAACATAAACATAAAAGGCAGTGTCGGGGACTGTGATCCAGTCTGGGGGGATCAGGAAACAATATTGCCAGCAGGTTGGGTTAGGGGAATGGGAGGGGACTATACTGGAGAGGTTGTTGACAGGTCAGGCCTTGCAGCGCCTCCTAAGCGGTGGTGGGGACCCTGGCCCTTATCTAAGAGCAAAGAAGGAGTCTCTGAGTTGAGGGTGATCTGAGAAGACTCACATTTGGGGAACAGATAGGCAGGGAGACTGAAGAGCAGGCTATGTAGTAGTCCACATGAGGGAGGGAGATGGGGTGAAGTTGATGGCTAGTGGGAGAGAGAATTGGGAGGTAAATTGCCTAGGTGGTGATGTGTTGGAGTAGGGAGTAGAGAAAAAGTAGCTACAAAGGATGAGGTCTAGGTCGTTGGCCCAGAAGAGTGGAATCCGCAGGAGTTCATGAACTGGGCTCTTAGACTGTGCACTTTGAGGTGCCTTTGAAACATCAAGTGAAGATGTTAAGTAGGCCAAATAAAACTGGTGCTCTGAAAACCATTGGCCAGCACATTGTGTCTGACATTTGCTTTAAGAAGTCACTGAGCACCTGCTGTGAGCCTTCGTACGCTGGTCCGAAGAGATGCTGCCTTCCTGTAAGACACAGCACTTTCCCTTACAGAGTTGGCCTCATTTGTGAGATTAAATGAACACATAACACAATGGGAAGATGTAAGTCAGTGCATGATTAATTACCAAAGATCACAGTGCTCTGGAAATGAGTGGAGAGGCTTCCTAGAAAAAAAAAACATAGACTCAGATGAGAGAAACCTGGCTGACTAAGGGACAGAGGAGAGGGGGAGTCAACGATAGAGCAGCACAAGCAAGAGAACAGAGTTGGAATAGACAGTAAGCCGTGAGGCGAGGCAGAGAGGTCGTAGACTGAGTGCAGACTGCAGTGCACCTGCTCGATAACACTGGGTCACAGAGTCTAGCCACTTAACACAGGCATGTATTTAATGACGGATATATATTCTTTGTTTTTTTGGCTCTTTGCTTGGCTTCTTCTAGTCTTGTTAAACCAGTCATGGCAAACATGGCAAACACCAGTTTAAATGACATGAACATTGAGTATATATGTATATAGGTATTTTTCTCTTGCAGGTCTTTAGGGAGTGTAATGCCTAACAGCCATCTTAGTAAAAATGGTATTTTAAAATAGATGTGAAGACTAAAGGTAAAGGAAAATATGAAGTCGATTTTAAGTCCGTGGTCATCTCAAGTATGGGGGGGTGGCAGGGTGACCCAGTAAGCTCCTCTGGAGGTCCTACAGCAAGAGAGAATGGACACCGTGCCTAGCCAAGGCAGGGAGGTGTTTCTAAGGAAAGGATGACTAAGTGGGTCTTTCCAAATTTTGATTCACCTGGGAAAACGTCTTCTGATTGGAGTAAAAAGTGTGTCTGTGTAGGGAAGATTTCTCAGCCTGGGGCTATCAACTTCGAATTCCTGCCACACCAGCCTTGCCTTCTTCTCTCCCTTTCGGGGCAGAACCAGCCCTTAGCATGTTAGATCCCATCAGCAGGTGCATGCAGAAGCTGGGTGAGAAGGAATCTCTGCCAAGGGCACGGACTGTGCCAAGGGAGGGGGCAAGCCTTTGAAATCTGCTGGAAAAGGAGATGAGGCACCTGGAGACGCAGCATCTTCCAGGTCCATCTGCTTGTAACTGTCCTGGATGACCATCCACAGGCCATTTACATAGAGGAAGCATTTGTCTTTAGCTTCTAACTATCCACTTTTTCTCAGTAATAAGAACCTTTTCTCATGTAAAACATGTAAAGTAGTTCAGGGACAGCCACTTTGGGGCCCATTTAAAATAAGTTTACCCATATAGTATATAATTAAACCTGGAGTGGGGTTGCATTTTGCAAAATACTTTTAAGCTAATGAATGCTTTTTCAGTGCACTCAGCAAAATCCCCAAAGGGAGAAAAAAATACTCTGTAGGTATTTTTAAAATATTCTCTTTCTGTGAATATATCTGGAGAAAGGTAGACAATAAGGGGAAATATTACAGCCAAAAGAAAAGCCTTCTATGGGAAGAAACTTTTCATCATACCGCAAAGTAATGATGAGTTCATTTACTTATCCACGCCCAGGGGGAAGTCCTGTGTCCACTGGATTTCTGATATCATCTGAACTTTCTATTAGAATCATCATTATTTATGACCCTTACTCAGTTAAAAATACCAGCTTTTTTGAATCCAAGGTCTGACGTGTTACATTCCGTTCAGAGGAAAATAGCCTTGGATGCAGGACTTTACCTGTGCACGCATTCATGATCTGGACACTGTGTTGGCATTTAGAAAGGAAACCCAAACAGGCCATGAAAGGAGCTCAGTCCAAGCTGCATTCTGAATTCCCATGTACGTTAGCAAAGTCTGGGTCTCTCAAGAGCTAAAGGATTAAGATAAAGGCCTCTGCTACTCGTGATTACCCAGGACCGTGTTCTGTGTGGTTCTTTCCTCTTATCTGCAATCCTGACAACAGCTTGGGTACGTGATACTTGTCTGTGCAGCTGCTGACATCTCCCCCAGGGTACACACTGCAGACATCTAATGCTTCCACGAGACACAGGCTTGCCTGCCAGCCTGGATATCATCCAGACATGGCAGCCCCGCAGCCTGGGACTCCGGCCAACAATGCTCATAGCCTGTCTTATTTTAAACCGCTTACCTTTAACAGTTATTTCTAGCTGAAAACAGACCACAGCTCCTATAAGCCATGCTGGTGGCCTAAAAACACCTAGCTATGCTTTAGAAAGTACAATTGTGAGGACGGCTGTATCCGTTTGTAATGCTAGTGTTGGAATGCAATTTTATTCCCAATCCCATTCACATATATCCATTCATTACATTTGTCTTGAGGGTCCAGGGTGGGCCAGTCACTCTGCTGGGCTCCAGAGTTCAACAGGGGAGCAAGACTAAGACAGGCTTCCAGGCTCTAGCTGTTGGTACAAGATAAAGTCTCAGAAGCATCATAAGGCTGGCTGAAAATGTGCCGACATTTGTGAGAATACTAGGCCATGCTACCAAAATACTAGCCCAACATACTCTTTTATGGTCCAACCAGAAGATCATGTCTGATTTCATTGTCCCTGTGGTCCCTAGCGTAGCTCTGTGGCCTGTCTGTGCTCTCTGAAGAGCGATGCTCAGAGCAGCGCTGGGTGCTAGGTGTTCTACACCTGCAGATTCCCAAGATGTCCTTGTGACCCAAATGCCTAGGCACAGAGGAGGCCAAAAAGTAAAAAATGTTGCGCCCACAAGAAAAGGTCCATGGAAGGATGCAATTGGAACACTCCGATAGACCTTTTCTTAGGTGTCCTTTCTCTACCCTTCGAGAAAGGATGGAAATGGGGACAGGGAATTCCTTTAGCCTCCCCTGCCACATCCCATCTGTGCTTGGCAGTTGCCCCGTATTCCCCAGCACTGAAGTCTCTAATGCAGGTGTGCCTGTTTCTACTGCTGCTGGGCCCTCCCTGGTTGTTTTCTGTCCTTTTTTCCCAGCTTAGGGACAAATGAATGGCTGGGTAGAGCTGCTGTGTTCCAAGCCAATCAGGGGTGGAGCCACCCGCACCCAGAACATCATCTCTTCCATGCACGAGCCAAAGTGAGACATTTTCTTGTTTAGCAAAATGGAAGGACTCCCACCCACTGGGAGAAAGATATGACTCATTTTTCTGATCAAACCCTTCCTAGCACTGTCCCACACGGGTCGAAGTGAACAGTCTCTCTGTCTCAAACAGGGAATCCCATTTCAGTTCATATAGCACATTTTATAATGAAGCCTGTAATAGCACAGGGACTCTTAGATTCTTGGGCCCTCAGTAAATGTGGGAAAGATAAAGGAATTACTTACACAGAATGCTCTGAATAAATGAATGATTGAATAGAGAAATTTAAAATTCATTTTGAATAATGCATGGAGAGAATACATTACTCAATCCATGCAAAATGTCAAGGTATAAGACCCTTATCAGGAAAAATCTTTCCTTTTGTTAGAGAAAAAAAGTTATCCTGACACTTGTTAAAATGGTAAGGAAGACTTTATTCAGGACTGTTGCGATCAGTGTCAAGACTTTTGCAATAGGAGAGAGAGATGGGAGTCAACTCAGAATACTACAAAGGTAGCCGTGGGCAGGGTGAAGGGTCAGGGGATGGAACATTTCTAAGAGGAGAGACATCAAGGGTAAGGGATTTGCACTAATCTGACCTGACAGCTTTCTTGCTGAAGGCAGGACAGGGTGATCAGAGATCTAGGTGAGGGATAAGGACTTTGATCAGCAAGAGAGAGTGATAAGATGTCAAGGGCGGGGTGGTGGGGGATTCTCGCTAAACTGAGTTAGCCAGATTCTTGCTCCAAATGGACTGGGCAGGTGGAAGATATGCCTTAAGGAGGAGGCCTGGTTGAAAAGAGGGCTCAGAGGAGCCTAGTAATGTTTTTTCATTATTTGCTAACGTTTATATATGTTTAGTATGTGGCAAGCACTGGAGTAGGTGCTAACTGCACATTTCCATATTTAATTCTCAGGACAGCCTCGTGTAGGCACCGCCATTAGCTTAGATGAATTGTGTGCAGTCACTGCACAGTGACTTGAGAGTTTGGTCAAGGAGAGAGTCTTTGTCACTTTATATTTGTCAACAGATATTTTAATGAGTTAATTTTCTTCTGTATTTATTTGTGTACATTATGTGCATTGTTCTAGAGCAGGGAGTCCAACTGCCCAGTTACTCCCCTTAAGAGTAACTCTAATAAGCCTGCATTCTAAATAGCAGAGATTTGAGAGATGAAATGCCTGACGGCTCTTCCCTGCTGGGTTTGCAAAGCTCAGAGCTGAGTTGGGAGCACACTACAGATCCTGATAGGGCCTGCTCTTCCCACTCGCAGAGGGAAGGGGTTCAACGGCGATTCCTCCAGCCTCGCTGTTTGTGTCTGGGTAGATTTACCACGCCAAGGGTTTAAAGGCATAAAGGCCCAGAATCTCAGAGTTTTCATTTGTTCATTCCACAAATCTTTACTGAGTGCTTACTATGTGCTAGGCAGGATGCTAGGCACTGGGGATTGAGTTGGGGGTCAGGGTAGCAGCCCCTGCCCTGACCGGGTTTGCATATAACCTGAAAGATATGTGTACATTCAGAACTTTGCAGACATGTATCCTAAGTGGCTCGGGGGAGAGGCTGCAGTGACTGCACATGGAAGGCAGAGCTGGCCTTGAGAGGAGATGAAGGAAACAGTTGTGAAGAACCGACCATTGAGCCAAGAGCTGAATGATCCGTTGGGCAGGTGCAGAGGTAGAATGATGCAGATTGCAGGTGGAGGGAGCTTCAGCACCAAGCCCCACGGCGGAAGAAGGCCTCTAAGAGCCTAAGCCGGAGGGATGGAGAAGAGACTACCAGACTGGCCTGGGCAGGGGCATAAAAGGTAGGGCAGATGAATGAAGGCTTTTCCCCTAAGAACAAGAGAAAGCCGGTTAAGCTGTGGGGGAGAACGTGTGACGGGAACATGTGACGATCTGGGTCATGTGCCCGTGAAGATCACTCTTGCACAGACGAACAAAGGAGGGGAGAAGGGCCAGAGTGTAGTGAGGGAGACCCACGAAACGAGGTGAGAGATGCTGGCATCCTGACAAAAGTGAGCAGGAACGAGGCAGGTGACATTAGGAGACATGCGTGTGGTAAAACCCAGCAGGCCTTGGTGAAGGATTAGTTATGGGGGGTGTCTTGGAAAGGTGTTTAGGGAGACCTTGGCTTCGGATTGCTTAATGGGTGCATGGTGAAGCCAATTACTGAGACTGGCAGGCTCTAGTCTACCATCTGGTGATCTGAGGTTCCATGAAAGGCAGTCAATATGTTACAGTCATGTTAGGCCTGTTTACAGTTACTCAAAGGAAGACTAGACACTCTCTTAGCCTTTTACAACTAGAAATCCAGCACATATACACAATTGGGTCACTGCTTCACTCTGGACATGTGTTTGCCAGGGCACAGAACTTTGTGCTGCAGTAAATGCCTGTTCACCGCCCGATGAGATTGCACACCTGTGGCTCTGAGGACCCAGCATGGCCCCTGCCCCCAGAGCCCAAGAAGGACAGTCCCCCAACTCCAGCCTCCATGGAATTAATCCAGGTGGTTGGGCAGATGACCAGGTTGGGGGAGGTTGTAACCATTCCAGGTCTCTTTGACTCAAACCCCATGTATTTGCCAGAGTTGACATTCAGTTTAGCACCGTGACAGGTACCGTGAAGCTTGCTAGTATCACCAGTGGGAAAATAAAGATGGAGTCAGGGAGGCTGGCCTTACTCTATTCTAAGAAATGTCAGATCACTTTTTTCATTTACCTGATTTATTTTGCAGGTAAAATGAGTCATCACTTGATCGAATGGAGCACCTTGAGTGTTCTAAACATAGGAATCCAGCAAAATAGCATCTAGTTGCCTTCCTTTGTAATTGAACTAGGCAGAAAGATTACTGAGACTAAACTTCCTTCTCTTGGGGCCCAAGTCTGGCCTCCATCTATACACAAAGAACTTGGATTCATTTCTTGTTTTCTTTTGGTTCCCAACTTATCAAAACAGCTGAAAGCTAACATTGTTTATAATCGTCAAAGTCAATTTAGACTTTCCTGCTGGGAATCATTTTATTTTAAAAATAAAAATAAAAAAATAAGCCATTTTTAAAAAGTAAAAATAATTATGCCAACTTACAAAGCAGACATTGTAAGTTGGGCTAAAAATTCGGGAAATGTCTTAAGGCTCATGTTCTATCAATGACTTATATCAGATGATCACCTCTCAGTAGAATTTGAGTTTGGCTCCCGTGGTACATGATTTTTGATGGGCCCATTCTTGACTCTTGTGTCCATTTGAACTGAAAAAGGCATATTTATATTTTATGTCTGATTGTAGTGTATATAGCTTGCCCAGGCTGTTGTCTTGCCACCAGCAGCATTTCCTAATGGAACTGCCATTATAAGGGGCCACCTACATCAGTCTGCAGGCTGTTGGTGTAATCCAGGTGGGAGGCCTGCTGCTTTGGACCAACGTGTTGTCAGAGGATGCTGTGAAAGATAAAGTTGGGATGTATTTTGAAGATGGAGAACTCAGTGTTGGTGGATTAGATTGTAGAGAGGCAGTAAAGGGAAAGAGTAATTGGAGATGTCACCTTGATTGTCAGGCTGCACAGTGAGTGAATTGTGGTGCCGTTCTGAGATGTAAAACGAGGGAGATGCCAGTTGAGAAGGTAGGGTCTCCTTACTGAAAGAGTACCTGCAAACTCACAGTCAGCATTGCTGTATTAAGCAAATCTGCCGCACTTCTGCATGGCAAGGCCAGGATTATGAATTGGAATGCCTGAAATCTATATTTCTAATCAGTCCACTAGGCGTTGCTGGACTGCAACTCAAACCCTTCTGGGGATCCGACTTGTTTTGCTTAAATGGCTGGTATGAGAAGACAAGAACGTAACTCTTTCTGTCAGAATTCATCAATATATTCATGATGCTGGGGGCACACTGCCCTGTTAAGCTTTCTGAATATGATGTCTTTCTAGTCTTTTTGCAAAACTGGTACTCTGCAAAATTTATTATCAGTACACTGAGAAAAGGAAGGAAAAAAATCCTTTTTGCAGTCTCATGCTGTCAGGTTTGAAATGAAATAACATTCAACAGGTACTCCTCTATAGAAAGAATTTTGGGATCTTGCTTTACAAGCTTCATGAAACAAATCACAGTTATTTGTGGACCAAAAAACTTGTATTTTTACTTGTGTGCGCTCAGCTGTGTTTGGGATGTCACTAAGTCACCGGCATTTGTTGGACACCCATACATGATGAAAAAAAAAGACTTTATAAAAGAATTGTAATTGTCATATGATCTGCATCATCTTTATAATCATCTCATAATCCAAAGAGGGAAAGAGTGCCACCTTCCAAGACATGCAAACATTCGAAAGCAGCAACAATACTGAACATATAATCAGTATGTAATAACTCCTTGTATGTATTTTTTCAGTTTTCTGGCATTTAAATCTGTAGAGGTAAGTGATGTGTTGAAAAAAAATCCCAGAGTCACTATCAGCTGAGCCTAGACTAGTGCCTGGCATGTAGTGGGCATTCAGTAATATGTGTTGAATAAATTCATGCCTTGAAAAGAGTGATTTGTAATGTACATTCAAAAATGCAATATTAGGAATTAAGATGGTAACTATCACAGTGCTTGGTAGAGACTTACATTTTTAATGAAATGGAATTCATTAGGATTTGTTGTGTAGCTGCCATTCTGCCTGCATGGACTATGAGAAGGAATCCAAACCCATCACATTCTTAGTGCATGGTGTGGCGTAGGGGGCTTGCAGCACCTCCTGTCAAAAATATTTACTCCGATCATGTAACTGCATGTCTTCAGTTCCCTAAATCAAACACTTCTGGGGACTGATAAGCCAGTAACGAGGGAGTGGAACAAGGTTTTCATCCTTGTTCAGCCCACTGTGAGCCAGGACCATGGGGCAACCTCACTGTTGCTTTTAAGATCACACAATCACTGTGTAAGACCCACATCCAGTTAGGATACTTGAGGCCAATGACATTGAGCCATGATCTTCATCCCTGCAATCCTTGGCCATCAAATAAAAGAGCCTTCCGCCCTTGGCTGTGAGTACCTCATCCCTCTCATGAACTTGCCTAGAAGCAGAGTCTGAGACAGGGATCTTGAAGCACATGAATTACTGGGGAGTTGTGCTCTGAGAAACCTATAAAGGAGTAAGGGAAGCAGGACAGGGAAATGGCAGGGCTGCTTGGACCATATCAAAATGACTGTAGGTTTCACTAAGTTGACAGTGCAACCGACAGCTCACAACTGACCCTCCAATCCTGGACCTTCATAACTCCAGATCCCTTTACAGCTCCATTTGACCAGCCACTCCCGAAGTTGTGGGCTAGATTCTGTCTTAACCCAGACCTGCCCTACAGCAGACACTGTGAGTCATCATGCCTTGCTCTCTACCACATTTTTTTCCCCAGCTCTCATCCCTTTCTCCTGCAGTCCCTCTTCAATGTGTACAGACGAACATCCGTTCCTTGGTGCCTCTATTTTATTCTACTGTGCCAAGACCCTTCCTGTCTCACTCCCCCCATAACCAGTATATCACTTGGCTACTCCAGGGGAATCCACAGACCAGCAGCATTGGTGGTGCCTGGGAGCATTTTAGAAATGCTTGCTCTCAGGCCCCATCCTAGGCCCAATCAGTCAGAATCTCCGTTTTAGCAAGAGCCCCAGGTGACTTGCACGCACCCTAAATCCGAGCAGCACTGCTGTGAATTACTCTACTGGTAGGTTTCCTAATGTTTTGTCCTTCTGCTGGACCCACAAAGCAGAACCCGTCATGGGTGGACACTGCAGTGTGCATAGCCACGATTGCCAGCCATCCCCAACCTGTGCTTCCAACCGCAATTGAGCTCTCGGAGCTCTTTATCAGCCCTTTTATTTATTTTTGTCATTTCCTTCCAATTTCTCTCCAAAACCATTCCAAATGCTTACTTTCTCCCATATATCCTGACTCAAACCACTGATCCTCATTATATATTAAACCAGGTTTGTTTAATAGATATTAGAGTAAAATCATTATATTCCTTCACATTTCAACCTTTGAACATAATTGTTGTGTTTTGTTAATATGAATTGACAAGTATGTTTTTCCAAAAAACAGAGAATCATCAAATAATTAGAAATTAGTAAGAAAGAGAATTGTAAACAAATAGAGCAAAAACCATCTGTTTTATCTTGGTATTGTAAATATGCATATCTGTTATATTATTTACTGTACCTCTCTGTGTGTTTGCTATGACTTATAATTTCAAAATAAAATTTAAAAGATCATGCTGAAGCAAAGAAAAAGGGCCAGGCCTGATGGCTCACACCTATAATCCCAGCACTTTGGGAGGCCAAGGTGAGCAGACCACCTGAGGTCAGGAGTTCAAGACCAGCCTGGCCAACATGGCAAAACTCCATCTCTACTAAAAATACAAAAATTAGCCGGGCATGGTAGTGGACACCTGTAATCCCAGCTACTTGGGAGGCTGAGGCAGGGAGAATTGCTTGAACCCAGGAGGCGGAGGTTGCAGTGAGCAGAGATCATGCCACGGTCCTCCAGCCTGGGCAACAGAGTGAGACTCTCTCTAAAAAAAAAAAAAAAAAAAGAAGAAGAAGAAGAAATAAATAAATAGAAAAATTAAGAAGTTTTCCCTGATACTCTGTGTCCACTGCCCAGCCCAGGTGTCTCTCATTCTACTATTTCCTGGTCTGAAAAACTAAAAGCAAAGAATTTAAATTGGAAATGAACTTGGACCTGAAGTACTACTGCAGAAGGAATAAAAGGAAAAGCCCCAGAGGAATGCATTCTCAAACCAGACCTCAAAGGGCTCCCCACATATAAAGTGCTGAAAAGAGCAGCACACATTTTTTTTTAAATCACAAAACACACACACAACACACACACACAGTGCAACATTAGAGTCAGTAGAGACAACAGAACCACATGCAGAAGACTTCTGAGATTAGAATTATCATAAACGGCGCTCAAAATAAGGATCTATAATATGGGTTTGACAAAGAGAAGTGTTACAGGAAAGGGTTCCGGATCCAGACCCCAAGAGAGGGTTCTCGGATATTCCTCAAGAAGGAATTCAGGGCGAGTCCATAGAGTAAAGTGAAAGCAAGTTTATCAAGAAAGCAGAGGAATAAAAGAATGGCTATTCCATAGACAGAGCAACCCTGGAGGCTGCTGGTTGCTCATTTTTATGGTTATTTCTTGATGATACGCTAAACAAGGGGTGGATTATTCATGCTTCCCCTTTTTAGATCATATAGGGTAACTTCCTGACATTGCTATGGCATTTGTAAACTGTCATGGCCCTGGTGAGCGTGTAGCAGTGAGGACAACCAAAGGACACTCTCGTCGCCTTCTTGGTTTTTGTGAGTCTTAGCCAGCTTCTTTCCTGCAGCCTGTTTATCAGCAAGATCATCATGACCTGTATCTTGCACTGACCTCCTATCTTGTCCTATGACTTAGAATGCCTTAACCATCTGGGAATGCAGCCCAGTTGGTCTCAGCCTCATTTTCCCAGCTCCTTTTCAAGATTGCAGTTGCTCTGGTTCAAACACCTCTGACAGAAGGAATCCAAATTATGGTTCAAAGATTATCAAAAAGTGATCAAAGAATCAAAAATTCAGGAACTTGGTAATAGAACTGAAATCAAAACTTAGCAGAAGTCAGTTACAAAAGAGATAATTCATGAATTGAAAAATTGAAGAAATTACACAAAGTGTAACCCAGAAAGACAAAGAAAGGGAAAATATCGAAGATGTTAAGAAACTCAAAGGATAGAATGAAGTGGGCCAACATAGAAAAGTTCAGAAAAAAGCAGAGACAATTGGAAGAGGTGTTGTTAAAAACAACAGTGACCAAGAATTTTGCAGAATTAATAAGTAAAACCCAAAGGAGAACAAATGGTAAATGAATGAAAATGAAAGGCAAAAACAATTAAACAGGAAATTAATAAGTAGCATGAATCATCAGACTTAAAAAGAATAATGAAACAAGGTGAATAAAGAGATGTTCATACCTAACTACTGTGTGGTGAAATTGTAGAACATGAAAGACAAACAGAAGGCTTGTATGGCAATCACAGAAAAAGGAGTATCCACAAAAGGTGAAATGGATAGGCTGAGAATGAACGCCTTACCCACAACAATGGAAGCCAGGGGATGGTGGGGAAAGGTAACTGCCAGACTGTAATAGCACTTCCAGTGAAACCAGCTTTCAAAACTCAAGAGACTTTTAGACAAAGATTTAAAGATTTGCCCACCCACACACTCTCCCTAAAGGAACTTGAAAATGAGGCAAATAATCTCAAAAATAAGGTCTGAGATGAAAGGAATGTTGCATCTGGAAATGGATGTTAAGTTACACATGTATCGTAGAAGTGGTCAGCATGTATACAGCATGCATAAAGAACTCCAGTGACACGGCGGGAGGCAATAAAGAAGAAATGAAGATGTGACTTTGCCTCGCAGAATTTATAAATCAGTTGAGATCTCAAGAGCATCTCTAAGCAGCACAGAAATTGTGAATTGATAAAGACCTGAAGTTCTGGAAAAGGTGAGATTGTGTATATACTTACTATGACATTTGCTCAACAAATTGAAAACACCTAATACCTAATCAAGGAAGACAATATTCTGGAATCTCTGACACCTGGCCTTTGTTCCCTTCGTGGACTGAATAGAGGGTCATCGGATGGCCCTATGTCAACAATAGCCAGGGTTGGTAACAAAAGTGGCATTAGCTATTCATGGCTATGCGTTCTGCAAACCCTCTCTCTAGGAAATATGCTTAGGAGTTCAAGGATACACATGGTAATTTGGCAGAGTGTATACAGGTATACGTCTTCCTGCAATCATTAGAACCTGTGAAAGTTATACTTTTTAAGAATGTCAAATCTTAAGCACTATGCTATTCTTCAAAGTGACAGGGCACTTCCCCATCCCCTGCTCATTCTTTCCTCCTTAGGTTGTTCATCTTTTGCATGATTTGTGAGAGCCTAGTGTTGTGTCTGTCATATGTGTTGCAAATATTTTCTTTACTTTTTCTTTTTCTCTTTTTTTTTTTTTTTTTTTTTTTGAGATGGAGTCTTGCTCTGCCACCCAGGCTGGCGTGCAATGTTATGACCTTGGCTCACTACAACCTCCACCTCCTGGGTTCAAGCAACTCTTCTGCCTCAGCCTCCCAAATACCTGGGACCACAGGCATGTGCTGCTGTGCTTGGCTAATTTTTGCATTTTTAGTAGAGTCAGGGTCTCGCTATGTTGGCCAGGCTGGTCTCGAACTCCTGGCCTCAGGTGATCCACCTGCCTCAGCCTTCCAAAGTGCTGGGATTACAGGCATGAGCCACCACGCCCAGCCACAGATATTTTCTTTATAGATTGTTTTACTTTGATTATGCTACCTTTTAACATATATAAGATTTTACTTTTTATGTAGTGAAATCTATGACAGTTCTGTTTATGTCTCAGAAGCTTGATTCATACTTAGGAAGATCCTCCCAAAGATTATGATACTCTTAGATGTTTGCCCCTGATACTGTGAAAGTTTTCATTTTTATGTTTACATTTTAGCTCCATATGAAATGTATTTTGGTGCATGACTTGAGATAGAGGGTTTACCTTTTTATTCCACATAAGTAGGTTACTGTCTCAACACCACTGATTGAACACTCCAGCATCCCCCATGGATTTGAAGTGCCCCCTTATTATAGTATTAAGTTCCAACATATGAAAGTTTCTGTTTCTGGCTCTGTTTTGTTCCATGGATCAGCTTGTTGGTGTCTGTGCCAGAGACACATCATTTCATTCACTGTGGCTTATAACAAAGTTATCTATGTCAAGTATTTTCTCCTTGCCATTGTTGTTTTTGAAACATTTTCATAAATATTCTCATACATTTTCTCCTCTAGTTGAATTGAGAAAACCTGTCAAATTTGAAAGAAAAGTTTATTGGGATTTAAATTTTAATTGCCCTGGATGCATATATTAATTTGGAGGTAATTGGTAGCTTTGGAATATAGGGTTATTGAATCAGGAACAAGAAATAGTATTACTTCATTTACTCAATACTTGAGTTTGTGTGTGTGTGTGTGTGTGTGTGTTTGTGTGTGTGTGTGTACACATAATATATTTGGGTGTTTACATACATATTCATATTTTTTATATTAGTTCTGCACATTTCTGAATATGAAGCCTATGTATAGATTTGTTACTCCTTTCAACTTTCTTCCCACAACTACCAATATAAGAGAGTCACCTGTGATCCTCAGCTGCCCTTTGATTATGTCACTGTGCTTGGTCCCCAGACCCCACCACCCTAGGGCCTACAAATTGACCAGCAGTTGAGACAAGAACTCTGTCAAATAGCATGCTCTGTACTGGAGAGGGCCCACTTGAACCAAGCACAGCCTCTCTCTTAGGAACTTTGTTTTTCAGATGTAGAGTGTCAGCAGATGGTAGTAGAGCCGGAAGCTGAGAAAGAGAAAACAGTTAAGCAAAAGCCAAGAGGCAGTAAAATTCATGGTAAGCATAAAACACAAGAGATAAAAGACTACAGAGATAATAGCGGGCAGCAGCCACAGAAAAACAAACAAGATACAGGAAGAAGCTGAATCATACCAATGGCGGAGTTGCAGGGGTGGGAAGCAAGGAACACCTGTTGCTGGAGGAGGATGAACTCACCAGGGCCCCCCACTTGAATCATTCATATTATTAAGCTGCCAGAGATATTTTGTCTCCTTATAATATTCCAGTGCTCCATGAGGTTAGTCTGCAGTACTGTTTTATCAGTTCTCTGTATCTCCTTCCAATGAACACTTACGATCTTAAGACTGAACTTCAGGAGGGAAGGAGGGGAGTTAGATGCATATCCTCAGCCCATCTCACTTGCTCCTCACTTGTCTTAAAGGACAAGTAGCCTTTCTCCAATTCAAATTAAGTATAATATCTTCCCCTTGCCCCAGCCCTGTATACACAGACCTGTGCCTTGATAAGAATCCCTGGCCACTACTTTTGGGTCCCTGTTCCATTACCACTCCTCTCCTGTGTTTCTTCAGCAGCATTTTCCCTCCTGATTCCTTCTCACCCTGTAAACCTGCTCCATCCTTGTCTCCCTTCCCCTCTCCAGGCCCCTCTCCACCCTGCATCTGAGCTAATCTTTGTATTTTGGCACTGAAGAGATTTCCAGTCTTCTGTTTGGCACTGGAGAGATTTCCAATCATTTCTCTTATGATTTCTCAATCATATTAACAACCTGTTCTTGACCTCTTTACTATTCAAATATGAGGGTTTTTAGAAAGTTCACAATTTCTAAATAAGAAGATGAAGTTCAGTACAGTTTCTCATTTATTGTAACAGAAATCCAACAGTCACCTAAACCAGGAAACTGGGAATGCTCTGTGATGGCCGATTTTGCGTATTTTGATTAGACCATGGGTGCCCAGACCTTTGGTCAAGCATTATTCTAGTTGTGTCTATGAGGGCGTATCCAGATGAGATGAACATTTGATTTGGTGTGTAAAGCTGAGTGCCCTTCTGAATGTGAGTGGCCCTCATCCGATTAGTTGAAGGCCCTAACAGAGCAAGAAGGCTGAGAAAGAGAGAACTGTTTCTAACTGACTGCCTGTGAGCTGGGACATTGATTTTTTTTTTTCCTGCCTTCTGGCTTATATTGAAACGTGGGTTCTTGCTGAGTCTTCAGTATGCAAGTTTCAGCCTGGAGCTTTACCATCAGTGTTCTCGGGTCTTCAGCTTACTGACTTCAGATCTTGGAACTTCTCAGCCTCTATAATTATGTAAGCCAATTCCTTATTCTATTATCTATCTATCATCTATCTATCTATCAATCATCTATCTATCATCTGTCTCCCTACCTATCTATCTATTTGGGTTCTCCTGCCTTCCTTACTCTTCCGCATATTTTTCCCATCTTTGTATAGTTACATATATATTTATCCTTCCAGGACATTCCATCTATACTCTGTTTTCTACATCATGGGTTTCAAGTCTTGGTTGCTTCAGAGAAGGAACTGCCTAAAACATCGATCTGACCATCTCCCTTCCCTATTAAAAGTCTTCCGGTAATCAGCCTGGCCAGCATGGTGAAACCCCATCTCTACAAAAAGTACAAAAATTAACCAGGCATGGTAGTGTGTGCCTCTAGTCTGAGCTACTTGGGAGGCTGAGGTGGGAGGATCACCTGAGCCCGGAGAGGTCGAGGCTGCAGTGATCTGTGATTGTGCCACTGCACTCCGGTGTGAGCAACAGAGTGAGACCCTGTCTCAAAAAAAAAAAGTGAGTTGGGCGTGGTGGTGGGCGCCTGTAATCCCTGCTACTTGGGAGGCTGAGGCAGGAGAATCACTTGATGCAGCTTGCCAGCGTCACAAGGTCAACAAAATAAAGGGCA
Organism: Ateles fusciceps; assembly: GCA_036589455.1. Classification (NCBI taxonomy): domain Eukaryota; kingdom Metazoa; phylum Chordata; class Mammalia; order Primates; family Atelidae; genus Ateles; species Ateles fusciceps. Next base: position 993,785 of record JAZHEH010002853.1, on the reverse strand, counting down.
AGCTCCTTGACTTGAGATTCGAGACTGGTATTTATCCCCTGTCTTCTCCCTAACCTCATCCCTCTCCACAGATACAATTTTAACATTGCTCTAGAGCCACAGGTGGATTTATGGCTTGTTTTCCTCAAACCGAGGTCACCTAACTGGTCACTTCAGTCCTGTACTCACACCTGAGTCAGCCCCTCGCAGCATCGGCCTTCCTGAATCACCTCGAGAGCTAAAACACAGAGTATAAACAGCATGAAGAGGCATAAAGGGTAAAGATGTGCCTTATTCCTTAGCCTAGAGAGCTTGGCCTCATGATAAAATAAATGAGACAAACGTGTTGTTCAGTTGCCAGAAAGAAGATAGGCTGTAAGGAGTATTCTGTGTTAAACCTATAAACTAAAAAACAGGAAAGCCGGGTTTCCTCTGCTCTGCCTGAAAATCATTCTCCTGGGATCCTCACGTCACTGTAAAAGAAAGGACAAGGGAGACGTGCAGCAATGATATCTTCTTTTTTTTTAATTTTAAGGATAGTTAGTAAGACTAGCCTGACCAACGTGGAGAAAAACCCTGTCTCTACTAAAAATGCAAAAATTAGCCAGTCGTGGTGGCACATGCCTGTAATCCCCACTACTCAGGAGGCTGAGGCAGGAGAATCGCTTGAACCCGAGAGGGAGAGGAGGCAGAGGTTGCAGTGAGCCGAGATTGTGCCATTGCACTCCAGCCTGGGCGAAGAGCGAGATTCTGTCTCAAAAATATAAATAAATAAAGTAAAAAGCCTCAAGAAGTCTTTCTCATTGCTCGCCTTTCCTGTGTTGATTGTAAGCTAAAAGTGTTCCTGATTTTTTTAAAAATACTGACCAATAAATCTGCTTCTTTCCTATGTCCTGGAAAAGAAAATAATCCAGCAATTCAATGAAAGAGTAAAATCACCTGTTCTTCTGCCACTGAGGAGTAACTTCATGTCCTTGGAGAATTTGCGACTAATGAATTTCATTTGAATAATCAGCACGTATAATCATGTTAAATAGCTATGGCTTAAGCATTTTGATTTGCTTCTTAATTAAATCATTTTACCAGAAACTAAACAACATTTTTCAACTTTCAGTCATACTGACAACCTGCTTTTGACTTCTTTACTCTCCAAATATTAGGGTTTTTTAGAAAGTTTACAAGCATCACAATTTTTAAATAAGATGAAGTTCAGTACAGTTTCTCATTTATTGTAATGGAAATCCAAATTAGCATAGCCCACTCAATAAAAGCAGCTTCTGGAGTTCTATATTTTAATTTAGTATAAATGACGTGAGAAACCTTTCCGAAAAGACTTGGCTGTTTGCTAGTGAGAGAGCAGAGTCGCCCACTGCACGGTTGCCTGCAACATTTGCAAAGGTCTGATCTTCTGCGTGTGAGATATTCCAAACAGGCATCTATCGCCCAGACTAGAGTGCAGTGGCACGATCTCAGCTCACTGCAACCTCCGCCTCCCGGGTTTAAGCGATTCTCCTGCCTCTCCCTCTAGAGTAGCTGCAGTTACAGGCGCCCGCCATTATGTCTGGCTAATTTTTGTGTTTTTAGTAGAGACAGGGTTTCACCATGTTGGCCAGGCTGGTCTCAAACTCCTGACCTCACGTGATCTGCCTGCCTTGGCCTCCCAAAGTGCTGGGATTCCAGGCGTGAGCCACCGCTCCCAGCTTTAACTACATTTAATAAGCTTCAACATCTTGCCATATTTGCTTTAGATATTTTGTTTTAAAAATAACATATTTCAGATAGAGGTAAAGCCAGCTGTGCACCTCTCCATGATCCTGTGGTTGTCCCTTGCAAGAGAAACCTACCCTGTGTTATCTATTTATTGTTGCATAATAAATTACCCTCAAAACGTAGCAGCTAAGAACAACAAACATTTATTACCCCACTGAGGGTCAGGTATCTGGGAGACACTTAGCGGGTAGAAGCTGGCAGTTCCGGCGCAGGGTTGCTCACAAGGTCAGGCTGTTGTCTGAAGCTGCAGTCACATGAGAGCTGGCCTGGGGCTGGAGAATTCTCTTCCAGGTTCACTCACCTGTTGGCAGACCTCAGATCCTTGCTGGCTGTTGACTGGAGGCTTCAGTTCCTCACCACATGGGCCTTTCCCTAGGGCTTCTTCCACCCCCACTGCACCCCCAGCAACAGATCAGAGGAAGAATGAGAATGAGATGCTCAGGCTGGAAGCCACAAGTCTTTTAACCTAACTTGGAAGTGGCAAAGCATCACTTCTGCTATATGCTGTTGGTAACACAGACCAACCCTCAAATGGTGTGGGACAGGACCACACCAGCTGTGTTATCCGAAGGTGGGAATCACTGGGGCCGTCTTGAAGGCTGGCTGCTGCATTCCCAAGAATGCTTTTGTATTTTTACTGGGTAAATATTGATAACATAAAAGTATAGGTTTTTGCATATTTTAAATCTATTTAAATATCATGCTGTAAGTATCATCCTACATACAAACTTGTATCTTTGAAATGTTTCCAGGTTGATACATTTAGATCTGATTCATCCGTTTTCTCTGCTGTATGTTCCACTGTATCACTATGCCATAATTTAGGTATCCAGTATTTAATTAAAAGACATTTAGGCCGGGCGCGGTGACTCATGCCTGTAATCCCAGCACTTTGGGAGGCCGAGGCAGGCAGTCACTTGAGGTCAGGCATTTGAGAGCAGCCTTGCAAACATGGTGAAACCCTGTCTCTACTGAAAATACAAAAATTAGCCGGGTGTGATGATGGGCGCCTGTAATCCCAGCTACTCTGGAGGCAAAGGCAGGAGAATCTCTTGAACACGGGAGGCAGGGGTTGCAGTGAGCTAAGATTGTGCCATGGCACTCCAGCCTGGGCAACAGAGTGAGACTGCATCTCAAAAATAAATAAATAAAAGACATTTAGATTGTTTGGGTTTTCACTGTTAAAAATGAGCTGAACATTTTTAAACATGTCAAGTTGTGTACCTGTGCAAAAGTTTCTCTCTAGTGGGGATATATTTAGACATGGAATTACTGATTTAAAGTGTGCATATAGCTTCAATTTTCTTGTATTACCACTTTATTCTCCAGAGTGATTGTGTGTATGTATATATGTATTTAGAGACAGAGTCTTGCTCTGTTGCCCAGGCTGGAGTGCAGTGGCAGGACCTCAGCTCACTGCAACCTCCACCTCCTCTCCCTCCTGGGTTTAAGCGAGTCTCCTGCCTCAGTTTCCCTAGTAGCTGGGATTACAGGTGCCCGCCACCATGCCCAACTAACTTGTTTTTTCAGTAGAGACAGGGTTTTACCATGTTGGCCAGGCTGGTCTCAAATTCCTGACCCCAAGTAATTCACCTGCCTCGGCCTCCCCAAGTGCTGAGACACCGTGCCCAGGCCTGATTGTACTAATTTATACTTCTACTAGCTATGTATGAATATACCCCTTTACTCCACATCCTGGCCAACTGAGATATCATCAGACCCTAATTTTGGCCAGTCTGTTGGTGTGATTTGGTGTCATATTGTGGCTTTTATTTGCATTTCACTATTTATTATTTAAGAATGGAGTACTTTTTTGTATGTTTATGGATCATTTGCATTTCTTTCTGAGAATTGCTTTTTCATATTTTTGTTCTTTTTTCTATTGTGTTATCTTTATCTTACCAATTAGAAATAGTTTTTACATATTCTGCCTACTAGTTCATTTGTGGATTATATATATTACAATAATTTTCTTCCAGTCTGCGACTTATCACTTCATTTTTAGTGTCTTTTGCTGAACCAGATTTCTAATTTTAACGGGTATCTAATGCATCATTATTTTTCTTGATTGCTTGTGCTTTTTTTGTGTCTTGATTAAAAAAAAACAAAACAAAAAAAACCAAAAAAAAAACCACCTTCCCTAAAAGGGCATAATGATTTTTGGTTATAATCTCTTTTAACGTTTTAACACGTTTAATTTCATGTTTTAAACATATTTTTTTTGAGTCAGGGTCTTGCTGAGTTGCCCAATCATAGCTCTCTGTGGCCTCCATCTCCTGGGCCTAAGCAATTGTCCCACCTCAGCCTCCTGAGTAGCTGGGACTACAGGAGCATGCCACCATGCTCAGCTAAAATTTTTTTTTTATTTGTGGTAGAGATAATGTCTTGCTGTGTTGCCCAGGCTGGTATTGAACTCCTGAGCTCAGGTGATCCTCCCTCTTGACCATCCAAAATGCTGGAATTACAGGTGTGAGCCACCACACCCAGCCCATATTTAGGGTTTTAATACAACTGGAAATAGTTTTTGTTATGGTATGAGGTGGATCGTTACTTTTGTTTTCATGTAGATAACCATTGTCCTAGCCTCAATTATTGAATAGTCCATCCTTTTCTCATTTGTGTGCAAAGCAGTCTGTCATTTAGTAAGTTTCTACACATGTGTATTTGTCTACTTGTATATATACTAAAAACATGAATTCATACTGAGACCTTGAATTCTAATTCAACACCGCAGGGTTTATCTAGTGTGTCCCCTCTGCTTATTTGTAAATCAATTCCTCAGCAATGAGAAACACTGATTTCTCCAACAATGAAAAACATGGCTGTTATTACACACAATATACTTACTTTTTTGCTCTGTCCTAAAGTAAGCACAAAGTAGTTTCAATTGTTCATCCACTTGTGGCTGGGCATGGTGGCTCACACCTGTAATCCCAGCACTTTGGGAGGTTGAGGCAGGCGGATCACTTGAGGTCAGGAGTTCAAGATCAGCCTGGCCAACATGGTGGAACCCTGTCTCTACAAAAAATACAAAAATTAGCCAGGAGTGGTGGTGCCTGTAATCTCAGCTACTTGGGAGGCTGAGGCAGGAGAATCACTTGAACCTGGGAGGTGGAGGTTGCGGTGAACTGAGATCACACCACTGCACTCCAGCCTGGGGGACAGAGTGAGACTGTCTCAAAACAAAACAAGAAACCAAATTGTTCACCCATTTGTGTATATTTCTTATTATCTTTAGCCTTATATGCTATATAGTTAAGATACTATTTTCCAAAGTTACTTAGATTAATTTTTTTCTTCCCCTGTTTGCTTCAGTGTCATTAATGTAATTCATTTATTTAAAAAAAACACGAAAGTTAGATTCATTGTATTCCCTTTTGGGTTCCCCACACATCTGGGTTGATTTTAATGATTACTTTGATGAGTATGTGATACATTGGTTTCCATATTCTTCTGTTTCATTCTCATCAACCCCCTTGTAGCGGTGGGACTAGCTGGGTCCATCCCTCCTAGCCAAAGGAACAGATTCGTATTTATTTCCTTACTCTGTTTCTTACATGAACGATAGGACACTACAGTGTAAATATTATTTGCATCCTGTCTTCTTAACAATACACTCTGGAAATCATGCCAAATAAGTTCATGGACATTTTCTTCATTCCTTTTTTTTTTTTTTTTAACAACCATAGTACTCCATCAAGTGACTACACCATAGTTTGTTGAACCATTCTCCTAGGAAAAGGCATTTAGGTTGGTTTTTAATATTTTGCAATTATAACTAATGCTATAATGAATGACCTTGTGCATTGTTAGAGATATATCTTCAGGGTAAAATCCTAGATGTACAATTTCTAGATTAAAAAAAAAGTACATGTATAGTTTTATTAGATTTTGCCAAATTTGCCTACAAAAACTTGGACCAGTTTGCATTCACAACAGCAATGTAGAAGAGATACTGTTCCCTCAAAGCCTTGCCCGTCGAATACGCTGTTGTACTTTTTAATTGTAGCCAAATAGGTGAGAAATGGTATCTCAATGTTGTTTTAGTTGGCATCTTTCTAATTATATGAAGCTTAGGGTTGGGCACGCTGGCTCACGCCTGTAGTCCCAACTCTGGCAGGCCGAGGTGGGTGGATTGCCTGAGCTCAGGAGTTCAAGATCAGTCTGGGCAACATGGTGAAACCCCATCTCTACTAAAATACAAAAAATTAGCTGGGTGTGGCACTGTGCGCCTGTAGTCCCAGCTACTCGGGGAGGCTGAGGCAGGAGAATCCCTGAACCCAGGAGGCAGAGGTTGCAGTGAGCCGAGATTACACCACTGCACTCCAGCCTGGGTGACACAGAGACTCTGTCTCCAGATAAAAATAATAATAATAATAATAAAAATGAAACTTAGAACAATTTTTATATGTTTAAGGGCCATTTTATATTTATTGTAAGTTTTTGATTGGCTATTTGATCCTTGGTTTTGTCATTTTGAAGAGATTTTTCTATATTACAGGTATTAACCTCTTTATGACACACGGTGCAAACATTTTCTCCTAGTTTGTCAGTTATTTTTTGACTATGTCTAGGGTAATTTTCATCATCCAAACTTATAAAAAATCATATAGTCACATTTATTAGTTTTTTATTGCATATTATTAGTTTTTGTAGTCAGAGTTAGAAAGTCTTTCCCACACTATTGGTTTTTGTTTGTTTGTTTTTTGAGACAGAGTCTCATTCTGTTGCCCAGGCTGGAGTGCAGTGGCGCCGTCTCGGCTCACTGCAGCCTCCACCTCCCAGGTTCAAGCAATCCTCGTGCCTCAGCCTCTGGAGTATCTGGGGTTACAGGCACATACCACCACACCCAGCTAATTTTTGTATATTTGGTAGAGATGGGGTTTTGCCATGTTGGCCAGGCTGGTGTTGAACTCCTGATCTCAGGTGATCCACCTGCCTTGGCCTCCCAAAGTGCTGGGATTATAGGCGTGAGCTACTGTGCCGAACCCCACACTATTGTTAAAAGAGAAATTCTCTCATGATTTGGGGGGGGTTTTGTTTTGTTTTTGGTACCTGTATAGTTTTATTTTGAGATTTAGATCCCTTATCCATTTGGAGTTTGTTCCGGGACACAGGGTGAGATATAGACCTAATTTTGTCTTTATTCAAATGGCTATCTGGCACTACTTATTAAAATTTTTATCTTTGTCTCAATGATTTAAGATGCAAGCTTTATCTTATAATAAATTTCCATATGTCCTTAGGTCTATTTCTGAGCTTTCTGTTCTATTCTGCCGGTCTATGGTATACACAGAAGCCAGTACCACAGTGTTTTAATTATAGAGGCTTTGCGGTATGTTTTAATGTCTAATAGGTGTGGACCCCTTGCATACATTTTCCTTTATTTTTCTGAATATTCTCGCATGTGTGTTGCTTTTGCCAAATGAACTTTAGTATCAATGTGTCTAACTCCACAAAACACAGATTTGTTGGTGTTTTCGCAGAGATTACATTAAACTTATTTAGCTTAGTGAGAACTGACATCTTTATTTGTGATGCTGACTCACCCTTCCAAGAACAGGAAATGATTTCCATTCATTTTTCTAAGTCTACTTTTGTATCTTTTCAGACTCATTTAAAGCTTTCCTCAGAGATGTTTTGCATATTTTTCATGAGCTTCTCTCTCTCTGTTTAATATTCTTTGCTGCTTTTGTAAATTGGACTTTCTCTTCCATTGTGTTCTCCAAATAGTTCATGTTTGTGCATATGAAAGCTATTGATGTGTGCTACTTTTATATTTTGCTACCTTATTGAATTGTTGTGCTGTTTGAGTTAGTTTTATGATTGACTGTTGATTTTGTAGGGCTTTCTAGGTCCATTATCATATTATGTAAAAATAGAGACTGTTTTACTTTTTTTTTTTTTTTTAGCAAATCTTATGCTTCTAATTAATTTCTTTTCTAATTACATTGGCTAATACCACTAGTATAACATGAATAGTGGTGGAGACAGTAGGAATCCTTTTGTTTATGATTTGAATGGAAATTATTCTGTTGTTTACACATTCAGTAAAATAGTGGCTTTAGAACTAAAGATTTTCATCATATTAAGATGTTTTATCAAGTTAAGAAAACATCCTTCAATTCCTATTTTCTTATTTTTTTGGAGCTGGAGTTTCACTCTTGTCACTCAGGCTGGAGTGCAATGGCACGATCTTAGCTCACTGCAACCTCCGCATCCCAGGTTGAAGCGATTCTCCTGCCTCAGCCCCCCAAGTAGCTGGGATTACAGACATGCACCACCACGTCCGGCTAATTTTGTATTTTTAGTAGAGACGGGGTTTTTCCATGTTGGTCAGGCTGGTCTCGAACTCCGGACCTCAGGTGATCTGCCCACCTAGGCTTCCCAAAGTGCAGGGATTATAGGTATGAGCCACCGTGCCTAGCTCAATTCCTATTTTCTTGAATGCTGTTTACTGGAATGGATATCAAATTTTTGTTAAAGACTTTGTCAGAATCTATGAAGATAATATTTTTTCCCCTTAGATTTATCAGTATTGGTTTTCTAATATGGAACCAACCTTAAATTACTGGCATGAGTCCCAGTTGGTCATAGTGTATTATTTCCATTCTGTGGTGTTAGATTATGTTTGCTATTATATAGTCCTTTGCATCTGTATTCATGAGTGACGTTGATCTCCAATTTTCCTTTTTCTACTCTTTTTGTAGAGTTTCATCAGGTTTAAGTATCAAAATTGGGCCATACTTAATTTACTAAAAGAATAAGGAAGGCCAAGTGCAGTGACTCATACCTGTAATTCCCAGAGTTTTGGGAGGCTGAGACAGGAGGATTGCTTAGGCACAGGAGTTTGAGACCATCCTGGGCAACACAACGAGACCCTGTCTCTTAAAAAAAAAATCTTAAAAATGAGCTGGGCATGGTGGCATGTGACTATAGTTCTAGCTACTAAGGAGACTGAGGCAGGAGGATTGCTTAAGCCCAGGAGTTCAAGGTTATGCTGAGCTATGATCATGTCATTGCACTCCAGCCTGGACCACAGAGTGAGTACCTGTTTCTATTAAAAAAAAAAAAAGATGAAATAAAAGAATAAGGAAGTTTTTCTTCATTTTTTAATTGTTATTTTGTACTAGTTTCTGTTCATTGCTATAACAAATCATCACAAACCAGAACACTGGAGGTCAGCAGTACAAAGTGGGTCTCATTGAGCTTAAAACCTGGATATTGGCAGGTTGCATCTTTTCTGGAGACTCTGGGGGAGTATTTACTTTCTTGTCTTTACCAGCTTCTTCAGGCTACCCATATTTCTGGACTCATGGCCCTCTTCCATCTCCAAAGCCAGCAGTGGTTGAGTTTTTCTCATGTTACATGTCTCTGACACTGATTCTTTCCTTCCCTCTTCCATATTTAAGGACTATTACAATTACATGGAGCCCACTTTGTCAATCCAGAATAGTTTTCCTAGGTAAATTCAGCTGATTAAGAACCTTAATTTTATCTGCAATCTAAATTCCTCTTTGCTATACAACATAACATACTTATAGGTTCTGGGGATTCAGACATGGGTATATTTTAGGGGAAGGGGAACATTATTTTGCCTTCTGCATTTTTAATGCTGAAGGGCAATTTATAGAACACTGGAACTATCTCATCTTTGAGATGAGACTTTGGTAGAAGACTGTGGTGAAAATATTTGGGCCTGATGCTTTTTGTATGCAATCATTGTTTAATAATTGTTTTGGTATATTATGGGAAATTTGCTCTATTTCAGCTTTCTCTGATCGGCTCAATTTTGGGAACCCATATCCTTATCTGTTTAATATAGAATTTCAAATATAATATCTTATGATTGTTAATTATTTTCTATTTTCCCTTGTCGTTTATTATCTTGTTATTTGTGTTCTCTCTTTTTCCCTGTTCAGGTTGGTTAGCAGTTGCTATTTTGTTAATGTTTTTTAAGTAAGTCTACTGGTTTTCTATTCTCTACTTTATTAATTTCTGCTTTTATCTTTATTATTTCCTTTTAATTGCTTTCTTTTGGTTTACTTTGTTGTATTCTAGTTTTTAAACTAGGTATTTAAGTCATTTGTTTCATATTTTTAAATTTTTTTACTTATGAAAGTATTTTATCCTCTAAATTTTCCTCTGATATATGCTTTAAATGTGTCCCATATGTTTGGGTTTGGGGTTTATTTATTTATTTATTTATTTATTTATTTATTTTTACAAATTATTTAATTTCAGTTTGTATTTTCCCTTTCCCTCAAGAGTTGTTTAATAGGAGGCTTCCTAAATTTATCAGGTGGAAGACCTTTTTGTTTTCATCTTTGGTTATTAATTTCTTTTTTTCCTTTTTGCATTGTGCTCAGTGTGGTGTTTGTAATATTTCTAACTCATGGAACTTACTAGCATTTTCTTTGTGATCAATTTTGATAAATGGTTTCAAGGCACTTGACAAACAGGTATTTTCACTGTCATCAAAGTATAAGGTTCAATATATAGCTGTAAGATTTACATAATGGATTATGTTGAGGGTTTTTTAATCCACTTGATCCATTCTGAACCGAGGGTAGGAAAACTCCTTCATAAAGTTGGCTACCATGTTTTCTGGAGCACAAATATTTGTAAGTGTTATATCTTCATTATGATTTTGGCTTTTAGCATTAAAAGGTGCTAATTCTTGTTTAACAATTTTAGTTTTGAATCCTTATTTGTTGGATATCAGATTGCTACCTCTGCCTTCTTCTTGTTTCCATTTTCCTGGAATTCTTTGTCTCTCCATTTGTAATTTGCCTTCTTAATCAGTTTGTTTCATGTATCTTGGATATTGTATATAGTTGAGTCTTGTACATTGTGAGCTGAACTGAAAATGTGTTTCTTTCCATTGGTGATTTTAGTCCATTAGATTTATTGAGACAGATGATATGTTTGGTCTGAGTCTATCATAATGTTTTATAATTATATATATTATGTCATATTTCTTGTGTTTCTTTTTCTAAAGACATATACTTTACTCTTCAATTATGGAAAAATAAATTTAAGATGTTTGTTGTTTTTGTTCTAATGGTTATCTTTATATTTGAATATCCATTGTCCCATTTTCTTAGTTAACTTCTGACCACCTAGCTTGCCAGATTTGAGTTGATTTGATTGAGACCGAGTTTTGCTCTTGTCACCCAGGCTGGAGTACAGTGGCATGATCTTGGCTCACTGCAACTTCTGCCTCCCAGGTTCAAGTGATTCTCCTGCCTCAGCCTCCCGAATAGCTGGGATTACAGGCAGTCGCCACAATACCTAATTTTTTTTTTTTTTTGTATTTTTAGTAGAGATGGAGTGTCACCATGTTGGCCAGGCTGGTCTTGAACTCTTGACCTTAGGTGATCCACCTTCCTTGGCCTCTCAAAGTACAGGGATTACAGGCATAAGCCACCGTGCCCAGCGGCCAGTTTTTAATTGTATCTTCAACTCCCACCTGTTGCCTCTACAACAACCATTGAGTTTATTTTACTCTCTTTATTCTCTCTTCCATCCCTTAACCAGTTTTTAGTTGCATTATTTTTGTTTGTCAAGACATATAGCATTTGTACATTAGTCTTCAACCTTCATGCTGACTTTGTTTTTGTCTTAGATCTACAATCATATATATATATATATGCCATTATTAGTCCCCTTGCTGAAAAATTTCCCATCACCTACCAGGTGAATGAAGCTCATACTCTATCCAGTTCCTCAGGAAAAACTCACAGGTTCAAGATACCCTAGGGTTTTGTGTGTTTTGCAGGTTTTCAATAGCCTTGATACTTGGACAACTTAACTTTATGTAAAATGAAGATCCACATTTTCTTTCATTGAGCTGTTTTTCATTTGTCTGTTTGTTTTAAAATACTGCACTATTGTCTTGCTCTGAATATCTAATACTTTTGCCTTTGTAATTAAGTGATCTTTTTGCCTAGAGATCTTTCTTTTCTTTCTTTCTTTCTTTATTTATTTATTTTCAGTCTCTGAATTCTAACAGGTTTAATAGGTCTTAGAGTTGCTAACTCTGGGTTAACTTTCCCAAGTATCCAGTGGGCCCTTTCAATAGTAAGTTTCAGTTACCTGAAAAGTTTTCTTACATTATAGTTTTAAACATTTGTATTGGTCTGTTTTGCATTGCTGTAAAGGAATAGTTGAGGCTGGATAATTTATAGTTTAGAGGTTTATGGCTCACAGTTCTGCAGGTTGTACAAGCATGGCACCTGCATGTGTTTGGCTTTGGATGAGACCTCAGGAAGCTTACAATCATGGTAGAAGGTGAAGGGGGGAGCCAGTGCATCACATGAAGAGAAAGGGGACGAGAGAGAAGGGTGAGGTGCAGGCTTCTTAAACAACCAGCTCTCATGGGAACTCCTTACCGTGGGAGGGGCTCCAAGCCATTCATGAGAGAATCGCCTCCATGACTCACACACCTCCCACCAGGCCCCACCTTCAGCACTGGGGACCACATTTCAACAGGAGATTTAGAGAGGACAAAATCCAACCATATCATGTTTTATTTTTTTTTTCTCTTCAGATAGTTGAATTATGACAGTATTAATCCTTCTTTATCTGTTTTCCATTTTCTCTGTTTACCCTATGACCGTTGATATTCTTTTCTTTTTCTCATTTTTATGTTCTTAGTTGTTTTTCTACCTTTTAAAATGCCCCTTAGTAAATTTTCATTTTAGTTTACCTTACTTTGGGTACCTTGTAATTTCATCTTCATTTTTGAGATAACTTGGTCTTTTACCTTCATTGCTTTCCTAAATTAATCAATTTTTTATTTTTGTTTGTTCTCTGTCCATTTCTATTCTTCATTTTTTATTTTTTTATTTTTACTTTATTCTTTTTTTCATATCCCAAATGCTAGTTTTAGTACATTTAGCTCACGTTGAATGTTCTTGCTTCATGGCTGTTTCTTGGAAGAAATTTTCAGCAGTCGAAGTATGTTGGATCTTATTTTCTAATTCTTTATAATAACTCTGTATCTGTTTGTTCAGATTTTTTCTATTTATTTTTGTAGTATTGAGTTGCTTTTTAAGATTCCTAATTTGGTGCCTTTTGTCATGGAACAAAGTTCAGACTTTTTAGTGGAGTTGAGGGGGTGACTGGAACAAGGGATTTGTGTCTTGATTTTTTGGAACTCTTTTGTCTTGCCTACATTTCCTGACCTGAGCTAAAACTCCATTGATCACCTGACCTCCATAAGCCCCTGCTCTAACTGGTAGGCCACAGTAATGTTTGGGGTCTCCTGGAATTAGTGTCAGTTCAGAGCCAGTTTCCAGTAGTCCCTGAAAAATATAATTATTTCTTTTCCCCCAATGAATAATTACCTCGGTAAAAGACAGTAGGTCCCTTTGGCAGAGGCTCGAAAAAAGATTATATTTTTCAGGAGAAATTTTCAGTAGTATATTGGGGACCTTGAGGAAGGAATTTCCTCAAGGATCTCCAGCTTCCCTTTCATTCAAAGGGTTTTGAGTCTGTAAACTGGCCCAAGACTGGGAATTGACTGAGTGGCCATGACCCTCTTGTTTTTATGATTAAGGTTAGACTTCGTTCACGTGACCTAGAACTTTTCTACTCATACAGATCATCAAGTAAGAATTTAATCTACTTCCTATCTATTTCACTTGTAGGAATATCATGATCACCTAACCAGCTTCCATAGTTCTGCATGAGTTGGACTATTCTGGTTGCTGTTTGGACTCTGCTATCTATGACAGTAACTGTAACCGGGGGGACAGGAGCAGGGCTGCAGGGGCGTTCCAGTGACACTCACTGTTCCCTGATCGTATGTGTTTTTTTCCAGGTCCTTGGGCTCTCACTCACCCAAGAATGGGTAGGAGACCCAGGTGGCACGGTGATATTGTTCAAGTAAATATCGGACCCAAAGAGCTTTGCAGAAAAGCAATTTAGGCAGAGAGAGAGAGAGAGAGAGCTCCCATGCTGATGTCGTGGAAGGGGATCCCAGAGAGGGAAATCCGTATAGGTAAGGGAGTAGGGGGAATTTAACCCTGAAGTTACTCCTGCCCCATTTAAGTTCTCGTCCAGCGAGAAGAGCTTTTCCAAACTTCCTCTGGAGTGAGTGATCTTTGCCTTTGATGCTGGATTGGCTGCCTGGCTCCAATAGAGCCCCTCCTTCCAAGGCTTTTGGTGGGCTTTTTAGACAAAGGAAGCTCACCTGGGCAGTCTACCTAGCCTGCCTCACAAAAGTTAGACAAAGAACTCTAGTCCCCAGATGGGGACCTGAATGAAGGCAGGTTGGGCATGTCGCTGGGAAATTTCTGCCTTTGAAACCACGCCCCTGGTGGACCCAGGAAGAGAAGTTAACACAGTCCCTCATAACCATACCTATCTTGCCTTTAGCAGTTGAGTGCCACCACCTGGCCCCTGCTTCCCTCTGGTTCAGTTACCCCACTGCATTTAGGGTTCCCAGCCCAGTGACTGTGAGGTCTGACCTATGAGGAAGAAGGATCACAGAGCTCTTCTAGGATGCTGGAGCTCCCTTCACAGATTTATTTCTCACAGTCGTGGTGAAACGTCTGCCTTCTAGACCCTCCCAGTGTGTATGGCTAGGTCTCAAGTGACAAATCCCCTCTGACATGTCAGTGTCTCTCAGCTTTTGAATCCCTTTCTCTACATTAAACCAAGGCGTGGCCAGCATGTTGAGTTCACTCACTATGGGCTACCTTTTGGTTTACGTTTCAGCCAGCCAAACTGTTAGAGCCCTTTTGGGCTCCTCAACCTGCAACATTAAATGCAGAATTTCTGCTTAGTGAGCCCATATCAATAAATTCAGCCTCATCCAACTTTATGTTTCTTCCACCATTATTCGTCTATCTTTATACATGTTCCTTGGAATTCTGTCTGTATAAATTAGAAAAATCAAGTAGTTCCTTTGGAGTGCCATGCCCTTCCTCATGGGTTGTACATTGTACCTCATCTTTGTGCACCTGCTGGGACTCGAGTCTCGTTATAGGTCTAGAAGCAAAGAGGGGGGTGGGGGCAGATCCTGGGGGAGACTCACCATTGTGTTGCACAGCACCTGCCTCAAGAGAGGCCATTACAGTTTCCTCAAGTAGTGTAGGGTTAATACCCTCAGAACAGAGGCGGAAAGGCTGGAGGTGGAGAGGTCGATACCACTAAAGGTACCCCTCCTCTGGGGTTAGGGAGGCCACTTCCATTGGAGGTGGGGGACCAATTCTGCCAGGGCTGAGGGGACTTCTACTGGCAAAGAACCCTCATCAGAATGTATGGACTCCATGTCCTCAGTTTCATCAGGGTCTTCCTCCATGTCTCCATCCCAGTTCACGGACTCCCATTCTTTCCAAAGCAGTGCTTTCACTTTAACAGTAGACAGTAGCTACTGTAGCTAGGGTTCAACTTGTGTTGTCCTGCAGCCATCACAGGATGAAATTTTTTGTTTGAGTTTCAGCAATGTCGGCCGTGCAGTTAAAAGGATAAGGGTCTTCTTCAGGGCACATGTAGAAGCTCTTAGGTTATTTAGGCAACACTTGAGCTGGAAATATGAATCCCTGAGTTCACCCTTTTCTTGCGCTACTGTGTCTAGTGACATTAGCAGCAACCAGCCAACATCATTATGTTCATTCATTTAAAAAAATTTTTTGAAAGTGTCATATACAGTGGCAGCCTTGCTTCTTGTAAGTGGCTGATAAGGAGTATCCAATACTGAAATTTTGCATCTTTCCATAAACAGTTCAACCGTGGACTATCAGTGCTCTCTTCTACTGGAAAGAGTCATTAGCATCTTCAAATCTAATCAAATTATAGAACCAGTTCCAGAAACCTTATATAGTAGATAGTTTTATATCCATCTTATAGAGAAGAAAACTGAGGCTCTGAGAGAGTAAGTGACCTACCCAAAATCACCCAACTGAAATTTATTCCATTGTTTCTTTCTTTCCTTTTTTTTTTTTTTTTTTTTGAGATAGAGTCTCACTCTGTCTCCCAGGCTGGAGTGCAATGGTGCGATCTCAGCTCACTGCAACCTCTGCCTCCCGGGTTCAAGTGATTCTCCTGCCTCAGTCTCCCCAGTAGCTAGGATTAGAGGCACCTGGCACCACGCCCAGATAATTTTTGTATTTTTAGTAGATGGAGGGTTTCACCATGTTGGCCAGGCTGGTCTCAAGCTCCTGACCTCAAGTGATTGCCTGCCTCGGCCTACCAAAGTGCTGGGATTAAAGGCATGAGCCACTACACCTGGCCTGCATTCTTTCTTTATAGCAAGAGTCACATTGTTGAGTGATATTCAGCTTATGGTTCATCCTTTCTATCTAATATATGTCAAATAGACAGATGCACTTGGGGGGCTCTGCCAGCTGCTTCCCATCCCTCTATCCGAGTCTACCTATCAATTGTCCAATCTCGTCCAACCTACTTATCCAGCTAGTAAATATAATTTTGAATTTCACTTCTCTTTTGAGACTAGTCAGCTCCTCAGCATATAATGCAGAAACTTAAGGAGGCTGCCTCTCCTGCAGTCATCCTAGTCACTGACTTAAAAGGGAAAAAAAGGGTACTGTCAAAGACTAACAGACAAGAAAAAAAAGATTATTTTACATCAGTAGCAACCTTCCTATCTGGGTGTTATAAAAAAGTGAAATTTTTTTAGTTCTCTTTTGACAGGTACCTGAGGAGCACAAAAACACATATGCCATTTCTCTCCTCTTTTTCCTCTCTCAATTTTCTAAATCCTGGTTATTACATCAAAGTTGCTTCAGAGCATCTATTGTCTGTGTGTGGATGATCGTAACCACCCATCATTCCCAGCTGGGAGATTTCTGTTTTCTATTTTCCCTTTGCAGCCCATTCTCACCTCATTAAAATCTAGATGGATTGTGTTTGGTAAAAGCTGTGCATATTTTCCTGGCCCTGGCAGTCCCCTTTGCTAAGATCCAGCCCTATAGCTCCTGCTCATATTTTAGATGCATGGGAAAAGGAGGGGCCTGGGTGGAGGAACCCAGATAAACAGGTGGTTGCCTTGACAATCTGTAAGAGACTCTTTCATGATCATTTTTCGTGGTTTTCTCTTGAAATAAATAGTGAGACTGTGATACAGTTTTTGTCTCTTTGACCTCCTGTCAGTGGTACCAAGGCTCACAAACTGCACAGAACACCAAAATGCCTCTGCCACAAAGCCAGCTTTGGCTTTGACTCCTTCAAGGTCCCATCCTGCATTGCCTCGGGGAATGTTCATGGAGACCTATCTTCAAGGCAGGTCACAGGTGTCCTGGTGTAAGCGGGAGTGTGGCATAGCAAAGAAGCTGTGGTACTTTACGGAAGACAAAGGTAAACAGTTATTATGATGTCAGGCAGGAAATCCTGGGGCAAGAGCATATGGAATGCACAGAACCACAGAGAAGAGAGAATTCACTCCAAACTAGAGGATTGGGCAGAGGCCCTGGAGGAGGTAAGGTGGTGCTAAGGAATACTAGGGAGCAGAATTTAAGCCAAGGAAACTTGAGCCTGACAGGGATGATGGAGGGCAGGGAAGGGAAAGGAATTCCAAATTTAAGGAAGACAAAGAAACAGAACTAATAAAATTGAATATTTTAACATTGACATGCATGTTTCTACTACACCAGGTGTGGTTGGTTGGTTTGTTTGAGACGGAGTCTTGCCCTGCTACCCAGGCTGGAGTGTGATGGCGCGATCTTGGCTCACTACAACCCCTGTCTCCAGGGTTCCAGTGATTCTCCTGCCTCAGCCTCCTGAGTAGCTGGGATTACAGGCGCCTGCCACCACACCCAGCTAAGTTTTGTATTTTTAGAAGAGACAGGGTTTCACTATGTTGGCCAGGCTGGTCTCAAACTCCTTACCTCGTGATCTGCCCACCTTTGCCTTCCAAAGTGCTGGGATTATAGGCGTAAGCCACTGCGCCTGGCTACTATGTCAGTTTTTAAGTTGTTTGTGTATCTGTTTGTAAAGGTACTTTTTATAAAGCATTGACATAGAGGCTCTTGCTCCAAGGTAGAAAAATGTGGGGCAATTCCATTTATGTGTTCCTTTTACATCTGCCTATGTCCAGATTCCTTGTCCAGGTTATCACACAAGCCTGCAGTTCTATAGGCCATGGAGGTGGAAGGTTTTCAAAATCACAATACAGTTAGTAAAACACAGTGGCTTAGGACATAAGCTTTAAAGTTAGACCCGAGTTCACAGCCCCACATGATCACTTCCTGGCTTTATGCACACCTGACAGATTGTGCAACCTCAGAGCCTCATTTGCTCGTCTGTAAAATGGAGATGATAATAGTGCTTATCTCACAGAGTTTTGTGAGAGTTACGTGAGATACTGTGCGCAAGCCAGAAGCACAGGGCTGGGCATCTGTTGGCCATCAGGTAATGCTTATCTTTAGGTATTGCTCCAAAACACAGTGTGCATAAAGTTTTCTCCAAGGAGATCCACCATTAGGCTTTCCTATGACTTTTCGAAATGTTTTTTGCTACTTCAATGCAAGAAAATATGCCAGGAGTAAAAATCACCTCAAACTTTTTTAAATATTGAGAGACAAAATATCCCAAATTTCATGAGCCTATGAGGTCATGGTTTCTTTTTCTTTTCTTTTTTTTTTTTAGACAAAGTCTCGCTCTGTTGCCCAGGCTGAGTGCAGTGGCAAGATCTCAGCTCACTGCAACATCCACCTCCTGGGTTCAAGCGATTCTTCTGCCTCAGCTTCCCCAGTACTAGGATCACAGGTGTGCACCACTATGCCTGGCTAATTTTTGTATTTTTAGTAGAGATGGGGTTTCACCATGTTGGCCAGGCTGGTCTTGAATTCCTGACCTCAGGTGATCCAACTGCCTCGGCCTTCCAAAGTGCTGGGATTACAGGTGTGAGCCACCATGCCCAGCAACTAGTTTTTAATTGTATGGTTTCTTTTTATGCCAAATTACAACAGTCTAAACCTTCATTGTATTTGCCTTGAAGCTTAGTCTTTTTTCAGCTATCCAACCATTTGGGCAAGTCCCTGGAGAAGTTTTATTCAGAACGGACCTCCCTATCTGGCCCTTAGCTTGCCACCATATTATCGGGACCAGTTTTATCTCTCTCAAAATGAATTTTGCTGAGCATTTTTCCTCTACCTGGAATTTAGGCCCTAGCCTCTGAAAGCTCCAAGAGAAAGCATTGCTTCCTTCTCACCCCAGTCCAAGGCCCCATGCTGATTTCACTGACTTCTTCAAAGGCCATTTTGTCTGTGGGAAGGCTCACTTCCTTCAAAGGAAATCTCGCTTCCTTCATGTGGCTCTCAAAAGACAACAAACAGCATCCATTTCTTGTGGTACCTAATTATCATTCCCAGCTAGAAGGAACCAGGGCTGCTATCAAGGATGGATGACTCCATATCTGGAGGAGAAAATACACAAGATGAACCTAGGATATCTTGTATCAGGAAGCAAGGAAGGGAGACAAGTGAGTTGTGTCAGAAGGACAGAGGGGCCAACAAGAAGGGCTGCAGGCCGAGGAGGGAACATACCGTTTTTACACTGAGCATCTAAAAACGGTAATTAGTGCAATAGACTCAATCATATTGTGTATGTAAAAATAAAAACATGAGTTTATAATTTATAATGACATTTTTAAAAGGTGAGAGAAAAACAACCAGCAATCTCAGTAACAACCTCATAAGGTGCCATTTCCACACCAAGTCTTCATTCAAGAAATTGGCACTTAAAAGGTAATGATGGCTGGGCGCTGTGGCTCACGCCTATAATCCTAGCACTTTGGGAGGCCGAGGCAGGTGGATCGTGAGGTCAAGAGATTGAGACCATGCTGGTCAACATGGTGAAAACCCATCTCTACTAAAAATACAAAAATCAGCTGAGCATGGTGGCATGAGCCTGTAGTCCCAGCTACTTGGGAGGCTGAGGCAGGAGAATTGCTTGAACCCAGGAGGCGGAGGTTGGGGTGAGCCGAGATCGCACCATTGCACTCCAGCCTGGGTAACAAGAGAGAAACTCCGCCTCAAAAAAAAAAAAAAAAGTAATCATTAGGCATTTACCCTGTCCTTTCTGTGCAAACTGTATTGCAGGAAATTAAAATTGCCCTAGTTGTACAAACATATAGTTAGATAGAGTAAGTTCTAGTGTTCAATAGCACAGTAGGGTGACTAGAGTTAACAGTAATTTTTTTTTTTTTTTTTTGATGGAGTTTTGCTCTTGTCACCTGGCTAGAATGCAATGGCATGATCTCAGCTCGTTGCAACCTCTGCCTCCCGGGTTCAAGGGATTCTCCTGATTCAACCTCCTGAATAGCTGAGATTATAAGTACCCACCACCATGCCCGGCTAATTTTTGTTTGTTTGTTTTTTCAGTAAAGACGGGGTTTCACCATGTTGGCCAGGCTGGTCTCAAACTCCTGATCTCAGAGTGATCTGCCCACCTTGGTCTCCCAA
The DNA here is from genome assembly GCA_036589455.1 of Ateles fusciceps. Lineage (NCBI taxonomy): Eukaryota > Metazoa > Chordata > Mammalia > Primates > Atelidae > Ateles > Ateles fusciceps. The sequence goes on along the minus strand of JAZHEH010002853.1, from coordinate 973,602 downwards.
AGTGCTGGGATTATAGGTGTGAGCCACCATGCCCGGCCAACAATAATTTATTGTATGTTTCAAAATAGCTAGAAGAGAAGGTTTGGAATGTTCCCAACATAAAGAAATGATAAATGTTTGCAGTGTTGGATATCCTAATTACTCTGATTTGATTATTACATCTTATATGCGTGTATTAAAATATAACATGTACTCCATAAATATGTATAAATATGTATCAATTTAAAAATGTGTATCAAAGAAAGTCATCCCAGTTGATGAGGAAAAATTCCATCTAACAAATGCAAAAAGACAAAAATAATCAGAACATTATGTTGCAGTCCCCAGTGAAATAATTGATTCAGGTAATAATTATTAGCAAATGAAGCCATTATATGAAAAGATGATGGGGAATTTTGCAGCGGAGATGAGGCTGTCACATCCAGATCCACACCAGACCACTAAAATTGGAACACCCAGACAGGTGCTTCCCCACGGAATGCAGCATGATGCTGCGGCATCACTTAACATCAGTTTTGAGATGTTATCCCCAAAATTGAGCTTGAATCTAACCCAGATTTGAGAGCTAAATTTCACTTAAAGGGATGCAGGAACAGGCGAAGTGACATTACAAAGAAACAAAGAGGCAAATCCAGCAAGCAGGACATTCTACAGGGTGGCTGACCCAGTTTCTGAACAAGTCAATGGTATGGCAGTGAAAGGAGAGGAAGGGTGGGGATTATCGTTCGTAGAAGACCCAAGAGACTGAAAACCTCATGTAATATGTGGGCCTCGTTTCAGTCCTGATTCAAACAAAGAAACCAGAAAAAAAACTTTTTTTTTTTTAGAAATCAGCCAAATTTTTTTATGAGCTAGGTATTGGATACCAAGGAATAATTGTCAGTTTTATTGTTTTAATGGCATTGTGGTTATGTAAGAAAATGTTCATAATTTTTAGCAATGCATACTAAAGTATATAGGGCTTTGCTTAGAAATACTTTAACATAGAAATACTTTGACAGACCAGGTACAGTGGCTCACACCTGTAATCCCAGCACTTTGAGAGGCCAAGGTGGGCAGTTCACTTGAGGTCAGGAGTTCGAGACCAGCCTGGCCAACATGGTGAACCCCCATCTCTACTAAAAATACAAAAATTGGCGGGGAGTGGTGGTGAGCTCCTGTAATCCCAGTTACTCAGGAGACTGAGACAGGAGAATCACTTGAACCTCAGAGGCGGAGTTTGCATTGAGCTGAGATGGCACCACTACACTCCAACCTGGGTGACAGAGTGAGACTTTGTCTCAACAACAAAAAAAAAAAAAAGAAAGAAAGAAAAGGAAAAAATACTTTAAAAAAGAAAGACAAGGGACAAATGAAAATAAGGTAACAGTCTTGGTCATTGCTGAATTGGGGTGAGGGGTATGTGAAGAAAAGTAAAAAACTTAAAAAAAAAAAGGAAAGATGAAACAAGTGTTGAACCTGGAAATAGGAATATGAAGACCTTTGGTATTTATCTGTATTTTTCAGTACGTTTGTAATTTTCATAGCATGTAGAGGAAGCAAGGCACAATTCTGGAACACGAATACATTTCTCAAAATCTGGGTCGTGTGCACTGAGATCATAGTACATGTGCGATTTCAACTATATAGGAAGGACTGCACTATGGAAGTGCCGTGCCCTTCAGTGCCCTCTGTGCCCCAGAAGAGAAGCTGAAAATCGCCTCTTTGTGTAGCTCCTCCAGTCTCACCCTTATCTCCTATGAGCAACTGGTCGGCAAGGCCTCTCGTACATCTCCTAAGAATAAGAAGCCATTTTCTAGTATGGTGCGCTCTAAACCCTAATTCAGAAAAAAACTGTTTCCTAAGGGGAAATACTGCAGGAAGACAACTGTGCTGGAAGAAAGCATTTTTTAAATCAATGTAGGGAGCTTCACTTTGGGGGCCTTCCCACCCCTGCCTGGCTCTGTCCATAAAATTCCCCTTCTTAACTATTTTTGAGTGTATAGTTTAATATTAAGTACAGATGATCCTCAACTTACAACAGGGTTATGAAAATGCACTTTCAACTGAATGGTATTTTCAATTTATGAGGGATTTATTCTGCTATAGCCCGATTGTAAGTCGAGGAGTATTCTGAATGTGGCACCATCGTAAAGTGGAAAAGTCATAAATGGAACCATCCTAAGTGGGGGGACAGTCTGTATATTTGCATTGTCTCCAGAACTCTTCATCTTCTAAGACTAAAACTCTGTATTCATTCAACAATTCCCTACGTCTCCCTGCCCCCAGCCCCTGGCAACCACCGTTCCACTTTCTGTGTCTGTGAATTTGGCCACTCTGGGTACTTCATATAAATGGAATCGTACATTATTTGTCCTTTTGTGACTGGCTTATTTCACTTAACATAATATCCTCAAGTTTCATCTATGTTTAGCACCTATCAGCATTTCCTTCCTTTTTAAGGCTGACTAATGTTTCACTGCATGCATACACCACATTTGGTTTATCCATTCATCTGTTGGTGGACATTCTGGTTGCTTCCATCTTTTGGCTAATGCAAATAATGCTGCTGTGAGCGTTGGGGGCTATACTAAGCCACCACTTTTTGCAACATAAAGTTTTTATCACCGATTTCAAAAGCCCTAGGAACAGCTTTCAGCTCAGGTTTGAGCTCAAGGTACTGTGAGCTTCTCTCCCTCTGAGAGGTCTGCCCAAGCTCACTGCCAAGGAGCAGTAGCCTGAGTAAGCGGGAGGCAGCTCTGGACCTCACAACATCACAGAGTCCAGATGGGGGTCCCTGCCTTTTCCCTGACACACTTTGTTTTAACACAGCAAAAAGAAAATATGCTCATGAGAAGGTAGAAAGTGGAAATTCATGCCCTCCTGTTTTCCATTCCTCTAGGGTACACTGAGGTTACATTGAATGTGTGTATCTTTCCAAAGCTTTACTTCAAACATATGCAAATGTGTATGTTTGCTTTGTTTTTTAATAAAAGTTTACTTTCTCAGTCAACAATGTATTATCTTTCCATATAATAGGCATTGAAAATCTAAAATATTCCCCATTTTTATGCTGTTACCAACGATACTGAATTGAAGACCCTTATTCATACCCACTAGTATATTTATGTGAGTATTATTATAGCATGGATGTGGAAATGTTGGGTCAAGGTGTGCGTACGTTTAATATTTTGACAGGTACAACCAATTCGGCTTCCTGAAGGATTATGCTAATTTACCTGTTAGCTTTAAAGAAAGGCTTCAGTTTATCCCTTCAAATTTAAGGCAGACATTCCAGTCTGTTCCTATTTGATCACTAAATACTTTCCTTTCTCCAAGCCTATACTACTTCATTAAAACCTGCTTGGAAAATCTGTTAAGTTAGTAAAATCATCTAGTTTTAACAACTATTATCTGTTTACAGCCTTAGGCAATGTAGTGGGCAAAACTATAATTGTATATTTATAAACATGAGAAATTTCAGGATTTCTCCTCTGAGGTATCAGGGCATATACAATCCATCGTGTAAATATTTGCTTCTTTTAGTTGCAGGATTACATAAATATATTTGTAAATACCAAGTCTTTTTTGAGAAAACAAAAATAAACTTTTGCTCCCTGATTCTTTCCCTTTCTGATTTTTAACTGTGTGAAAAACTAGAAAGATCAAGTCTTTTAAAGGCTTTTATGCCAATTTGCCTAGGAGAAATACCTGCCCAAACCCCAATTTTAATTACTCAAGCCAATTGAATGGTGTGTGTATGTCAGCCTAGGCAAGCAATTTCACAGTGATATTTTAAATGTGAAGATTTCATCAAATAAGGCAAAAAAAATTGTTCATGGCATGCAAATTAGAAAATTAGCAATTGGTGGTTCCCATTAGCAACAAATATTCTGAGAAGAGTTTCGTGGAGAAGAAGCCATATACATCACATTTATAAATATTTTTACTTCCCAGAAAAATAGGAGGTAGGATTGCAGCAGAGCCAAGCCCTGGTAGCCCTTTCGGGCGTCCCCAGGCAGTGCCCTGAAGCCCAGGCTCGCCTTTTGTGTTTCCTGCGTCCGTTCCAGGCGTGTCTGCGCGGTGCGGAGGCGCATCCCCGCAAGGGGAGGGCTGGGAGCGGCCGTGCACCCGGCAGAGAGCAGGCTGGCTGTACTGTTAAGGAGCCAGCATTGGCAAATGCTCTGTTGTTATGCGACTATTGATTTGCCTCACTCCGAGGATTCCAGTGGCAAAGTGACCCTCCCTCCTGCCCGTCCCCTCCCTTCCTCGCTCCCGCCCGCCCTCCCGCAGCAGCAAGATCCGATTGCTGCAGCCCTGCTCTCCTCGTCCTCTCATTCCTCTGCTTCCTGGATTCCTGAAGTTTAGGAGAAATAAGGTAGCCGAGGCGACCACATGGAAGTTGTGACAGCTCCTAGCGGCGCGCCCCTTTCGTGTGTGCCAGTACCTCGGCTTAGGAGTTGCCCGCTGACACGTTGAATGAAGGAGGTCCCCTTGCCAGCCAGCCTGCCGGGATGGGCCATTGCTACTGCAAGCCTTATAACTGCCTTCAGTGCCTGGACAAGACGGTACTTTGCCTTCCCTCTCTCTCTCTTCCCCCTCCTCCTTTGCAAGGGCAGAGAGAAAGCCTCGAGCCAGCCACCTCTGTGCCTGTCCCCCTAGCATGCGTGTGCGCTTTGTTGGTGAACAGGAGGCTCCCTTTACTCATTCCAATGTGCTGAATTGTGAGTGGTGTTCACAGAAACCTTTGGTCTCACATACTCTGCAGTGCCTTACATAATTCTGTATTCCTGCAGTCTCAAATGTAACTGTTGCATTTTCCTGAAATAGTAGGATTCTGCTCCAACATCTTGAAATCAAAACTGCCAGGAGACCTTTAGAATATTCTTAATGCATTTTAATGTACCTGTGAAACCTAAGACGTTCCATTGGGGATTTTAGATTAGTTAGGCATGTTTTTCTTCGCCAAGTGCTAACTTTGAAAGTTTACCACTCTTTTTTCAAAGCAGCACTCATCTTTGTAATTTATATTCTTCACATCAGAGAAGAAAGCACACAGTATAGTTGTTCTCTCTGTACTTCTTTGCATCTTAGAGAGATGAATAAACATAGAGGTGAAAACTTAAAAAGCAAGAGAGTCTGAGGGTGTGTTCAAGTCTTCACTGGAAGAAAAATTCACAGCCAGGGAATTGAAATAGAGTATGCATGAGAATTATATAGCAATTCCAACACAAAGCCTTTCTTTACTTTTGACATTTGCCTGCTCTTGTGAGCTAGCAGAGGGATTCAGATATGCTTTTAATTTCATTACTAGAAATCTGTTTGCAAGAACTCTTGTCTCTGTGAGACGTTTTGTTGTCATGCATATTTGGATTTCTCCAAGATGCATGAAATGAGATTTCACAAGGGGTTGAAATTGCCTTCTTTCTACCCATGTGGGCATCAGCTATCTAGATAGCTTGAGGTATGTAGTATGTGACCAGGAGAAGGAAAATATATGGCTTAATATACAAGCTCATCAAAAAGCAGTCACTTGGGAACATCTTAGTTACCAGTTCTGCTTATGAACTTTGACCTAAAGTAGGGTTACATACCACGTAGGAAAATTAAACTATACCTTAAAAGCCACTTACTAGTTTTGCTCCAATAGAAATAACCACTTCAGTGGATTTGGCTTTTGCTACCATGAGTGTGAAGTAAAATATTTATATACACATTTATGTGCTTTGAACAAAATGAAATAGAAAGCATTTGCACTCAATTGCACATCTAACATTGAAGTGATTAAGCCTTTTGAGAAGTGGTCACAGAACAGTACTGAAGCCTTACAACAATAGTTATAATAGAAGGGAAAGATTTGCTACATGTAAAACAGTATTACAAATTTCATATTTCTTAACCCTAATACAAAAGTTTTAGAAATAGAGGCTGTAATATGGAGGCCTTTTGGTTTGAGAAATATGTTTTAAAGGGAACCTGTTTCCCTATTTTGTTTAAAATCAAGTTCTTGAAAATGATTATCCCTATGTCATTCTTGAATTCAGAGATTTTGGAAGATAATTCAGTGTTATTTCATCTCTTTGGCAGTTGATGTTTAAGTAACTTTCCAGTGTTTTATCTTTGACTTCTAGTTCAGTACAAATTATTCTTTACTGATGAAAACTTTAAAACTTACACTGCTTTTATCAGCTTTTTCATTACGTTCACATCTACATTTCTTGACTTTTCTTTGCTATATTTCAGAATAGTATTCCCATTTGAAGTTTTATACATGTATTTTCATAGGTGCTCTTTTAATGAATTGAGGACTTTCTTTTTTAATTAAAAAACACATTATTTTATGTAGTTGCCCACTTTGCAGAATAACTTCACAGGCAGTGTGCCAAAATCATTTATTTAATTGATAGTTACCTATTGAGCCAGGTTTTATATACTAGGAGCATAACAGGATTCCATTCCAACTTCAAACTCTAGAAATCAGTACTCCCAAATCCCACAACAAAGTTCTTCAGTCTGTTAATCAGCTCTAATAACCCCAAAGATTATTAGTTTAAAAGAGGCCTGGTAAAATTGTTGATAGCATTGTTTCTGATTACCTTAACCTAGTTTAATAAACCTTAAAAAAATGAACCTTTCCTCAGAACTTCAAATAGATCAAAACAGCAAACTTCATTTTGAGAAATCAAAACAATCTAACAGTTTGATCGTAGTGCAGCTAGAGATGTTCCAAAAACACGGTGGGACAATTAAAGATGCTGTTAAAGTAATCAGTTTCAGAAATCCGACTGAAAACTATGAATATCAACTAAAAACTCTGCATATGAGGATGCTTCTTTAGCATTAATTTATTAGGGGAAACTAGAATCTTGGCTTGAGTATATAATTTAAAAAACTGTTAAATGAACAAATTGTTTAAAAGCTGTGCTTATGTATTTCCAACTTATAAAGACCTATCCATTGGAAATATTTATTATTGGTTTACTCTGTGCCTAGTTACTATTGAGACCATCAAATAATTCTTAAAAGGCATGGCTGGCCCTTATGTAGTTTACCAATAATTGGTTTGGTTTTACTTCCATTTTTTGCAGAGAACTTACAAGTGGGTAGGCAACAATAGCACACACAGAACAATTAAACATTAGCACAAGACTGGAGTATAACTGAGTGAAAGTTATATGGTACTGACCATACCTGTTTCTGGAATTTAGTGAAAGGAGAAGTCAGGCTAGAACCACAGGCAAGGTTTCTTGGAAAAAGTGGAACATGAATTACACTTTGAAGAATGGGGTGGAATTTTATTAAACTAAAGAGAAGAAATGTAATTCCAAGCAAGGAGCATGTGAGGAAAGGTCTGTTAGCCTCATTTTATGAAACATGAGAGGGGCAATCTCATGGTAAACACAGTGGGCAGCTACAGTGCATAGGGACTGTGGGGAAATTTCCAGTCTGAAAGCCAGACCCAGGTTTTTTGTTGGCTGATTTGTTTTTTGCTTTGTATTGTTTGAGACAGGGTCTCCCTCTGTCACCAGACTGTAGTGCAGTGGTGTGCTCATGGCTTACTACAAACTTCAACTCCCAGATTAAAACAGTCTTCCCACCTCAGCTTTCCAAGCAGCTGGGACCACAGGCATACACCACCGTGCTCAGCTTTTTTTTTTTTTTTTTTTTCGCAGAGCTGGGGTCTCACTATGTTCCCCAGACTTGTCTCAAACCACCCAAAATGTTGGGATAATAGGTGTGAGCCACCATGCCTGGCCAAGGACCCAGGTTTTTAACTTGAGCTAAATAAAAAGTAGGGATCTATCTTGGGCTTTGGAGCAGAGATACAGTCTGTAGAAAGACTTGTCTACAGGTATTTGAATGGAATGATATGACCCAGGTGGATCCCAAAGGGTCCATTCACCTATGGACTCAACCCAATCCAGGATGAAGCCAGGAGCTCTGCACAGAAACTCCATATCCTTAACCTTCCTGAGCCGATGGTTCTTGGAATTGCTGAGTTATTAAGAGGAATAAACTATATGTATAAACTGGAATATCAGCTTCCTTTTAACCATATGAAATATAACTGAGAAGCAAACGATAACAAGCCTGATAAACATGTTATTTCTTTTTAGAGTCAAAAGTCTGTCTCATAAGAAGCCTTGATGCTAATGGAATCTGAGCCAGCAGGTGGTTCTTTAAGAACCCAATGGCCTCAGAGCTTGCTGGGTTTATCTCCCATATCTCTGCTCGCCTAAAACATTCCTGGCCCTGGTGACTGCCTTTTCTAAGCTCCCTTCACTGTCCAACACCCCTTGTAATGGACTTGTTATTTCCTCACACCGAGTTATACATTCAGTCCAACAGCAAGACTTGCTGGTTTAGGTACTGTCCTCTCCCTTTAGGGGTTAATTTGTATATCTCTACCCTAGCCTTTTATGTGTTGATTCTCATCTCAGAGGCTAGTCTTATTTACCTGGTCTCTAAATTCTTGGCAGGGGTGGGAGTTAGGAGAGGCACCTCACTGTTCCTCCCAGGTATGTGTAGGTGCTCTGACAGTAATAAATTTGGGAGAGTTATTAGAGAAGATAGAATCCAGAAAGGTCAAGAAACTTCTTAGAATCCAGAAAGGTCAAGAAGCTTCTTAAGTGATACACAAATGGATTAAAACGCAGGGAACTGGCTAATTCTCTTTTCTCCTGCACTTACTCTGAGATCCTGAATTTCGCAGCATTACTTCTTTGGATCAGCATTTCTTCTTCTTGTCTCCATTAATCTCTGTCCTTTCCCATTGTTCATTAGTAATCCAGGTATGGTGTGACATTCCCTTATTAACTACAGCCTCTTGGGAAAGCTGGATGTGTTTTTACCCAGTGACTCTTCCCCACCTGCACAAAGGCAAAGGCTGAAATTATCCATTTGTAGTCATTTTGATTTATTCTAATACATGGTATGACTTTGCTCATTTTTCATACAAGTAGACACTGAAATGTATTGAAGAGTCTTAAATAAGAAGGGTGTTTTGTTTCTGACAAGCCTATATGAAGTTTCATTTCACAGCAGAAAAGCAGATCATTATACAAAAACGCAGAGGCCCTAGTGTTAATTATATGTGAAAGAAATAATACTTATTGATTAACTCAAGGCATAGTATCAGTGCTGCCTTAAAGCTATAATAACTGAAATGAAAAAAGGTCAGCCCACCTCCCATGGGATTTTTCCACAGAGCTATTATATATTATGACTCTGGCCAATCTTCATAACGTTAATATTGAAAATGAGTGCCATAGCCACAAAAAGTGGTATGAAAACAACTCAGATACTTGTATTTTGTTGCTGTAACTTTGCAGCTATTTTGAAATACAAAAGAGTGTTTTCCTATGAAGATTGAGTTCTACCATGTTGATTTTAAACCCTAATTTAAGCTCGTGGAGCTCCAGGTGAAAAGCAATAATGTTTCTGAGAAGAGCAAAAACACCTTCAATCTTTTTGCAATTTAGTGTGCATGTATGTCACATTTGAATTTTTTAAATTCACAATTTTAAAAGATCTGAATGTTTCCCTCAAATACCAGAATTCTATAGATCTCTTATTTAATTTCCTGTTGTGATTCGATTATTTAGCTTGGGAAAAAATGGCCCAGCTCACAGGGTTGAATTTTCCTGATCTGCATGTATTTCAGAGCAGGCTAAAAATATAGGAAAGATTAGTTGGGAGTCTTTGGGCTTACATATATATATTTAAATTTACATGTATATGTATTTTCTTTTTAAAAAAATCAGGTGGAGAAGAAGGAGCTGATGAAAATGCTCAAATCTGCAGTGAATTTTCTGAAATTGTCCTCAGTACCCCTGTAGCCAACCAAGAATTCCTGCAGGGAGTTTCATAGACCAGAGGCAGAAAGTTGGAGGGAAAAGGGGCCCATCTGATGGGCCGACAGAGGTTCCCAAAAGGCCCCAGGTGCTGTTTTGCCTGGGATGCTCTCTCCATATCCTGCTGCTCTCAGTTTAAATCTCTAAGACAGCTTTGCCCTGTTGGGTTAGATCACATTGTTCTGTAATTGTTCATCCATTTACTGACTCTCTGGATGTCAAGCTCCTTGAGAGCAGGAATGTCTGCCAGGCACATAGTAGGCACCCGGTGAGTATGTGTTATTTGGCATGCATTTCCTATTTCTGGATGAATTGGGGTGAAAGCACCTCAGACTTACCCAGCATTCAGTTTTAGTAGTAAATAGCTGTTCTATTGGTTTCTAATTTGAGGAGTGGCACAGGTGGCTGGTGCCCAAGCATGGAATCACACGGATGATGCTAACAGGGACAGGCGTTTTCACTTCCCATTACCATCAGGTTCACAGGGTAGCATTAACCATCTGAAGACATAATGCCCAGTGACCACACATGTTAAAATAACAGAGTATGGCAGGCTTGCCTGGGCGTTGGCCACACATCCGATTGCTTGAGGTTAGTGGGGTGATTAGTGGGTTGTCCGCCTTGCCAGGCTGCTCTAGTAAGGAAAGGTGAAAGGTAGTATCCCCTGTGAGTATGTGAGAAATCTTAGATTGGAGCCATGTCTGAAAAGAAGCAGAGGCTTCACTGTAGCAGACTTGCAGGGGTATGTTTAGGGCAAGAGGCACAGAGAGTGAGTTGGATGTTTCATGGGAGTAGCTTGTCTTGCATTCCATCTGTGAATAAGAGATATACCATGCCAGAATGAATGGAGAACTTGGCGTGCAAAGGAGAGCAGTGCATGACCAAATAAAGAGGTGGCTAAGAAGACACAGCTGCTGGTTTGGGGCTTAGATAAATGTTCTCAAAGTGTCAATTTCCAGTTAAGCCTGTCATAGAATAAACAGAAATTTTAGAGGAATGGCCTTGTTAGGCTTTGCAATTTCTGGACTATATCACCAGGATAGTTTGGATGGTTAACACTGAGTTCTATTTTTAGCCCTCTTGAGTGCAAATAGGAGCTCATGTACTTGGCACCCACTGGGAATTTTCCACTCATCTCCCATTTAGAGAGGCACTGATCTAACCCTGGGCCCTCAGAGGAGACCTTGCTCATATTTCAGTCAACCCACGGTGTCATCACCCAGACCAGGCATAGTTTGGGGTATGGAGGAGAACAGTGACTTGAGAGCCTTTCCAAGGGAGTCCTCAGTGTTCAGCAGAACCTAAGGGCCTTGCAAGACCACACTGGTTTCTGTTGAACCATGAAAGTTGGAGGAATAAGTTTTGAGGCAAGGAGCAGTGAATGGAAGATTCCCTTAAGTTCACTCTTGCCTAAGGAACAGTATTCCTGCAGTCATAGCTGTTGACTCATTTCATTGCAGGGCAGCACTACGTCATTCTGGTTTGGCTTGCAGGAAGCAAAAAGTAACTTACTTGATGCAGAGAATTCATAAATTAGAAGAGCTGATATCGTTTCAAAAACAAGCACTTGCGGAGGAAGGGCTGTTGCCAGACCGCACAGGCTGGCCTTAGCCAGCCAGAGCTGAGCTGTGCCAGCATCTTCAGCAGCAGCATATTCAGAGGTCATCAAACAGCATCCTTCTAGAGGCTGGTGGGGAAAACTAAACAGCTACTCTCTCAGAAGCTATAGCCCGAGTAGGCTATACTGAAATGGGTCCAGACACTGGAAACAGGCTAACGTGCAACTCACAAATCAACACCCAGGACAAAGACAGGCAGTTCAGGCTGTGGAGTGGGCTGTGAATGCAGCCAGGGTGTTGTTTCATTGGACAGAGTCGTCGGAACTGGACCCTGCCTCTCTCCCAGTCAGACATGAAAGGCTTCTTGGTAATAAGTGCTCAGATCCAAGCTGAGGCTCAGTGCAATTTGGATCTTGTTGTTGCATCTGTCTAAGCATGACTAGGAGGGGAAATATCGGTGTGCTTGTGTTTGATGAAGAGTGTGGACAATGGGTGGAAACTCCTGCCTTTGCCATTTCCTGGTGGGTTGAGCAGGAGCCAGCCACTTCACCATAGAGCCCCAGTTTTCTCCTCCATAAAGGGAAATAAGACCCAGGACCCTCTGGACAGTGTCTAGAGGAGTAAATGACATAAAGGGCTTACCTCATATTGTGCCTGGATTGCAGAGAGTGTTTGATGCTGGACAGCTTGAATCACCTGTAGTAATTGATAAAATAATACTTAGCCAGAACTTGCCAGAGTTCAGTTCTTTTCCTTGACACTTTCGTCTTCAGGTTTTGTTGCTTATCTTTGGCAGCAAACCTTACCAACCCTTCCTTGGTGAGCCATGTGATGCCTATAGTTTGGAACTGGCTGCTTTAGAGACTAAACTTGGAAAAGGATGGGGATGAGGGTGGATGGGGTTGTTTTCATTGGGTCTTCATGATCTGTTTTAATAGCCTCTGCTTCCCTAAATGGAAATGGTACAAGGTCTCTAATCTCACTTCTATTTCCTTTCCACTTCCTTGCCTATCTCTCTCTCTCTCTCTTCCTATCCCCTTCCTTTCTTTTCTTGATTTCATTTTTGTTTGGTTTGGTTTGGTTTTGTTCTCACTTGGTTTCCATCAATCTTATTTGTGTTTCTCCTAAAGCAACAGATGGGTGGGGAAGGCCTGGCCCCAGAGCATCAGCATTAGCTTTTCACAAAAGTGATTCAAGTCTGAAGATCTTCATCAGCAATCTCCCTCATGGTCAGCACCATTCCGCAGAGGCCTGGCCCTCTCATAGGGCGTTCTGACCACTCGTTCCCCACGTGACTGATCCTCTGTGACGAGGAGTGTGGACTGATTTGTTGTGATGTGGGAGATCCCTAGGGCATGACTCTGTTAACATGCAGCAGGGGCCGTGACAGGGAGGCGAGGGAAACGTTGGCTCTGAGTTAGGAATTAGAATTCATTCGTTGTTTTTGTTATGTTCTGATTGCTCACTGCCTGGCCCAGTCTAAGTCTCTGCAACTCTCATTGCTCTGAGAGTGAACACTGTATAATGCTATGTCTGTACTGATAAGCATAGTATTTCAATTCTCTGGCTGTGTTTAGGAATTAGAGAATATGAATATTCAAAATTATTCTTGACAGTAAAAGCAAGTTAGTTTTTCCACTAGGTTAAAATTATTTCAGGGTCAATACCGAAATTAGCCCTCTCCCAAAATACCAAATTTGTTTAACCTACGGGAACGCAATTGTCATCTGGCCATATTATGCTGCTGTGAGAACGAGCATATAATCCCTGCAAGCTGTCTAATTAGAACATGTTACCTGTTCTGGCTTCTCCAATCTCTGAACCACGTCAAAAATTAAGCACAATCAGGGCAGACCAGGAAGGTGCTTAGAAAAACAGAGCATAGGCGAGGTGCCGTGGCTCACACCTGTAATCCCAGTACCGTGACAGCCACAGATTGGGCAGATTGCTTAAGCCCAAGAGTTTGAGACCAGCCTGAGCAACATGGTAAAACCTTGTCTCTACTAAAAATAAAAAAAATTAGTCAAGCATGGTGGCTACTTGGGAGGCTGAGGTGTGAGGATACCTTGAGCCTGGGAGGTAGAGGTTGCAGTGAGCCATGATCAGGCCACTGCATTCCAGCCTAGGTGACAGAGTGAGATCTTGTCTCAAAAACAACAAAAACATAAACAAAAAGAGCATAAGACTGATATGCAAATTCTAAATGTATTTAGATAATTAATATGGAAAAGCACCATTTAGATAGCTGCAAATGAAATAAAAGGAAACAACAGAAATATAATAACAACTGACACTTGTATGAGCTTTCTAAGTACTGGAAACTAACCACATCACATACATGAATTTATTTAATCCTCATGACAACCCCGCACAGTGGGTGTGGCATGAGAGTAGGATTATTGAGATATAGAGTAGGATTATGCAAGAAAATACATGCTCTCAGGTGTAATTGCTAGCTTTGAAATTCAGGGAAAGCAAGGATGCTATGGGCTGGGATGGAAGGAGAGAACTTCATTAATGAGATGGGAGGTGTCCATTTTATTCTTGACAGTCTTAGTCTCTTTGGGATGCAATAACAAAATATCATAAACTGGGTGGTTTATAAACAACAGAAATTTATTTCTCACAATTCTGGAGGCTGCAAAGCCTAACATCTAGGCTCCAGCAGATTCAATGTCTGGTGTGGGACACTTTCCTGTAAACAGTGCCTTCTGGCTGTATCCTCACATGGAGGAAGGGGCAAGGCAGCTCCCCCTGGGATCCCTCTAATTTCATTCATGAGGGCTCCACCCTCAAGACCTGATCACTTCCCAGAAGCTCCACCTCCTAATATCATCAGCTTGGAGGTGAAGATTTCAACATATGAATTTTAGGGGGACTTAGAGGGATACATACCTTCAGACTATAGCATGGTCCATTGTCCCCCTCAGAGGACAGATCTATTGGTACATTTTCTTCAGGAAACCATTAGCTCATAATGTTTTACTCCCGTGATGAAAATAGCTCTCAGCATATTATGAAAACAGAGTTTTATTTTTGGCATGATGAATATTATGACACGGCTTAGCAAATGCCCTTTGGATAACCCAAGACCCTCCCACCAACCCAAAGCAGCACACTTGCTACCCGCGTCTAAAAACAGCACACCAGAAACAATATTGTAGGAACAGTCTGGTCACATTCAGGACACGTTCTTCAGAGGTGCTGAAACCAAAGGCAACAGTGGTTAAGGGAGAAAGAACATTCTCAAGGCCCCAATGATATTCATGCTAGGTATTAGGTCCACATTTTAGTCAGAATTCCCTCTCTGGAAATCAGATTGCTTTGAGAGTTCATTCTGCAGAATGGCAGAGACTTTCTTTGAAGGCCTGTATTTTTGGTATCTCTAACTTGAAGAGAATTTATGTAGCACATCTTTTCTGGTTATTATTAGTAATAAAATCATAATATGCTGTTTATGGTGACTCAGTAACGCAGATTACAAATTCAGCATATCTTCCACTACTTCCCTACTTTATATCAGAGAATGTATTTTATTTGAAAACAACTTAGTAGTCATTTAATTTTTTGCACTAAATGGTATTTCAAGTGTGAGATTTTCTCTTTTTTCATCTATTGATGCTGACAGTGGAACAAAAATCTTGGAAACCTTAAATATTGTTGTTGGTCATATTACAAAGAGAAAGGTTTCATGCTAAGCCTTCTGCCCTGATCTGTATTATTGATTAGGTAGCTAATCATGTATGGACAAAAGGGTAAGTTTAAAAAACAGTTGGTAAAACAAGCATTTGGCCCTCAGGGAAATATGGGACAGACTTTTTAATGGTCAGAAATCTCATAGTAGTGATAATAATAAACAGTATATAATAATATATGGCAGTAGATTAACACATGGGACATAAATATGCAAAGAATTATTGCAGGATGATATACAAGAGTGTAATCTAGACAAAAGCACAACCACGGGTATTATTAATATTAGGATGCAAGCTTTGTCATTTGGGATACAAATGAATGAGTCAGACTTGACTTTGTAAGTTTTTATATGCTTATGTAACATGAAAATTATCTCCTTAAGGACTGGACTTATAAATAATTGCTTAATATGATTCATTAATTAAACATGTGAACGTGCTTATCTAGCATAAAACTAGGGGACTCCCCCGTATCCGTTTTGTTTTTTTCAGAACGAAAGTGCCCTTGTGAAAGAAAAAGAGCTGTCAATCGAACTTGCGAACATCTAGGGATGAAGTTGGTAAGTAGGGCCTTGAAAATGAGGAGCATAAAGAATGTCTTTTCCTGATTCCTGTGAATGTGCAACAAAGGCAGTTACGCCTCCTGTAATAAGCCAGTGCAAACCTGCCTAGATGAATGAAGTATTTCGCCCAGCACAGTGGTGGGCTGCTGTAGCCTTAGCGGTGAACCATAATTTTCATGTCTCTGTTGTTATAATGACGGCTTCCTAACAGTTCACAGTGGAACTCATCAGGCCGTGACTGCTGTTTGCAGACAGCAGCATATACGTCAGTCTGCACTGATCCATCTGGGTCCCCCTCTGATAAAAATGAGGTGCTGTCTGCAAGGTGCAGATGTTCCATGGCTTCCTGCCACTGTCTACCCTGTCATGAAATACTCTGTGATCTAGAACAAGGTCAAAAACACAAATCTGGTTGGATTAAAAATATGAGAGTTCATGTTGAAATTTCTAATCTTTGGCTGATGAGACGGTTTGGTTCAGTTCGAACCACAGAGACCTTACAAATAAAATGATCCCCCAACCCTGGGGATGTGGCTTTCACCGTAGGTCAAGGACAGGACCAGGTATTTGCCATGTTCTCATTGCTTGATCCCATTTTCCCTCTTGACCATCTGTTATTCTCTTTCCCCCGGGAATCAGTCATCAAAGCTGAAATACACATGGCCTGTTCCCATTGCCCGCTATACCTCTCCTTACCAGTGAGCACTTCTCCTCCTTCATCTAGTGTGGTCCTGGGAGCAGCCCACCATGTGCAGGGACGGGAGCAATCCCAGGTGTCCTTGGCAAGTGGCCAGCCATGCAGATAGGCAGAAGGCTGGACTTCCCCAGGGACCGCAGGCCCTTAGGTGTGCAGTGGACAGAATAGTGAGATCCAAGCTTAGCTTTCCCCCAATCCTTTTTTATTCCTCTCTCCCTTTTTTAAAATGTATTTTTTTTCTCCTCTGTGAGTTATATTACTTCTTTGACGTTCAATCAGGACCGCAATGGTCTCTTCTCCTCTCTAAGGACAGCAGGTGCTTGCAGGAAAGCAACAAATAACAGGCCCCTTCCCAGCCTTGCTTGTGTGTGATCTGGAGCAGCAGACCAGGGACTGTTTCCATTCTTTTCTAAGGAAAGACTCACCACCCTTCACCCATGGAGCCACAGGTCCCATGTGATTGGCTGTCCTCCCATGCATGCACACATTGTACATGCATGCGTGCACGTGTGAGCGCACACGCGCACGCGCACACACACACACACACACACACTGAGGGCCGTCCTTCTCAGTGACTCCTATGGTCTCTTTAAAAGGTCTTTCCTCCTCCTTCCCCACTGATGGAAACCACCATATCAAAAAGGAGTTCCTCCTTCCTCATCTGATGAACTGCAAAGACCCACCCTCTCCACTCATCCACTTTAGGGCCTGCCCTCAGTTGGAGGTGACTCTGAGGCCTCTTCTCCTCGGCAAAGCTGCTAAAGAACAGGTTTCACCTCTGCTGACCTTCAGGTCAGTTCCCAGGGGGATGTGGAGGCGGAGACAGCTGAGAGACCTTGCCTCACCCCCTTCTGGAATCCACCCCGGCACCTCGTAGAGGTAGAGACCCTTTGAGATGGCACTGTGGGGGCAGCTCAGAGGCCTAGGCTAGAGGTTCCAAAATCCTCAACTCACAGTGATCACAATGTCTCAGTGATTTTTTTTCACAGTCTCAAGGCCAAATAAATACCTCGTAGCTCTACTTATTAAGGAGGTAGGTCTAAGCCACAAGTGTGTATGTCCTAACAACTTGGTGGCCATTTGAAAAACTGAACATACATAGAAAGAAAAAAATATATTTTTGTTTCATTCTTAAGGAACCACGACCTGCTTGTGATTGGGTGCCACACAGCTTCTCCAACCTTGGCATCTGATTGGATGAGGCCATCCTCGTGTCTTGTTTCACACTGATTTTCACCGCATACTTTTTATCACAGCAGCAGCCAAAACCTCAGCTTCGCAAAGACATGATATCATCAGAGGGAATGAAGTGTGAGCTAATGTTATGCTAACGTCAAAACTCTGAACCCCCCCAGCCCAGCAGTTCACATGGTGTCCAGCAGGGAGACAGCACTGGTGTGTTTCCCCTGGAAGTATTAATAGAAGGAACCCTGCAGTGCCCTGTGAATTTGCTGCAGTGGCCCAGGGTGCCTCAGCACAGTTTGTGAACCACAGGCTTAGGGACACTTCCCTGCCCTCAGTGGCTAAGAGACTTGAGTGTGAGGAAGGTTGGGTCTTAAGAGACTCAGGAACTGAAAGATGCTTATGAGTTATGGTTCAGCTAGAAAAGTGTGCAGTGTTACCCCCCCTGTAATTTATAGCTCCTGCCAACTTTCCATCTCTTTTAGAAAGTCATGTTGGTCTTAGTTAAGGGAGTGATAGAAAAGCACTAAATTATATGAGAGCTATCAAGTCTGTAGCCCTGAAGTGCTGCAAGCCAATCCCTGAGTATGCTTTTCTGTGAAATAGATGAGTTTCTAGGGGTTTCCAAGGCTTGGCAGTTCTGAGCATAGGCTTTAGGTTCAGGAGGGGGCGAGCTGGTAGACCTCTCTGTCCCTCAAGTTCCCCCCTCATAAAATGGAAAGTCAGTTAAAGAAGATAATGCGGATGAAGCACTCCATAAAGGTGACTCTCATAACTATCCAGTGTGTAGCACCTTGAACCCAAAGGTAAAAGACGGAAATTTCCACTCCAGGGTGAATTTCTACCCAGAGAGACATGTGCACTCCCCATGGGCAAGCTCTGGCTCTGGGGGCCCTGTGCCCCCTGATGCAGTTGTGTTGGGTGCCGGGTGTGCCAAGTATGAGGCTCCTTCTCTCTGTGCTTTCCCGAAGCTTCTAAATGCAGCAGGCGCTACCCAAGGATTACATTGGGTTTTGGGTTTAAGTCTTATTTGATTTCTACGTAAGGGCTAAGAATAGAACCAGAATTATCTGCCAGATGAAAAAGCATCCGGAGGGAGGGCGGAAGGCCTTGGCAGAAGCACTGCCTGGTCCCTTCAGCCCAGCTTTTATCCCCCGCAGACAGTTCAGCAGCAAGCACCCAATCCACAGCTGAGATTGCCTTGGTGAAAAAGAAAGACCGAGGGGAATGGGGGGTCAGCTGTCAACTGTAAAGCACAGAAGCTCTGCCATCTTGACATGCAGTGTCTGCTCTTGCTTGCCGGGAGAAGAGCATTGAGCCTGCAAACCTGGCTTACAGGTGACCCAGAGAGAGGAGTGTGGCCATTCCCTTCCCCTTAGCACCAGCCCTAAGTTAAGGCTCGTGTCAGCTGAGTCTAATGGGAGCCGGAGGTGGAGGGACGTGGGGGGGGACGTCGGGGGAGATGGAATTCCTAAGGACTCCAAATTCAGACAAGGAAGAAGGGAAGAAGAAAGTCAGAATAGTTAGGTGTATTTATTGCAGATTTCAGAACAGGGCTGCCCTGTCTCCCAGATCTAAAAATTGCTGCCTAAACTATTTCATACCCATTAAATTGCTTCCCTAAATTCCACCAATATCTATGCATAAGTACCCATCCATTGGCCAAACTTTTGAGGTCAATAAATGCAATCAAAAGCTTTGGCATCTAGGCTGAGTGCATTGGCTCACGCCTATAATCCCAGCACTTTGGGAGGCTGAAGTGGGTGAATCACCTGAGGTCAGGAGTTCGAGACCAGCCTGGCAAACATGGTGAAACTCTGTCTCTACTAAAAGAATACAAAAAATTAGTCCAGTGTGGTAGTGGGTGCCTGTAATCCCAGCTACTGAGGAGGCTGAGGCAGGAGAATCACTTGAACCCAGAAGGCGGAGGTGGCAGTGAGCAGAGATTGCACCATTGCACTCCAGCCTGGATGACAAGAGTAAAACTCCATCTCAAAAAAAAAAAAAAAAAAAAAAAAAAAGCTTTAGCATCTGGTCAGAATCAGCTTTGTCTGTGTTTGCAGGCATGATGCGTATTAGAATCACCTGCAGTGCTGCCCTAGGCAATACAATGAAAATATTTGCCAGTGAGGCCTAGGCCATTTTGTTTTAAAGCCCCCAGGTGTTTATTAAATACAGTGAAGCTGGCAATTCAATGAACTACACTGGAGGAACAAGGAGTTTGATTTGGGCCAGGGACAAGGTTGAGGCAGGGAGTACATCATTTGGGATAGGCCCTGGGAAGCAAGGCAGGGCCAAGGGAGAGGAGCACAGGTGGGTGGGGAAAGGTGCAGAAAAGGAAAATGCGAAAGACAAATCGCACCTGTTTGGAAATTACACAGAGGCTGGTCTGGCTCCTGAGAAATGGCAGAGGATACCCTTCCTTCACTCCCGTCTCCTTCCTTCACCTTTGCCTGTCTGCCTGGGGGGACTCCATCTTCTCATGTCAGCCACCCTCCTGGTTAGATGGGCTTTGGGGAGCTAAGCATGGAAAGTAATCCCCAGTACATTTGCCGTGTCCCATTGATACCTTCCCATTTGTGACATCGCTGGTGGTATCACAACTGAATCTTCTCAAAGGTCTGTAGTTTGAACAGTGCCCTCTACCAGAGACTTGACCTGTGTCCTCACACACTGGAAGAGAGTCTCCAATAGTTTTTAAGTAAGAATTTCCTGGCAATTGATTTACAAGTAAACCTTGAGAACATGCCCTAGTGAGTGCTGTTTTCTGATGCCAGGGGTATGGAGGGTTTCTCCATACTGATGGCCAATTCTTCCTCATCAGCAGGTTGTCCAGTGATTCCATTCAGTTCTGACACTAAGGGCCTAGGGTTAGTATAGACCCCCAGGTTGAGGGCTTAGTCCCACAAGGCTGCCTCCTCCACCTCAGAAAGCAGTCCTAAGTCTCAGCAGCCACCCAAGGTTTTGTCCAATCTGCTGTAAACGCGAAGGTTCCCATAAGTCCCTTCTCAGGTTTGATAATTCACTAGAATGATTCATAGAGCAAGCTATATGGCCGGGGGGGGAGCAGTGGTTGGGGGGGTGAAGAGGGGAGTGTCCATGCCCTCTGGGTACACCATCTTCCCTGCCCCTTGGTATACTCACCAAACCTAAAGCCCTCTGAATCATGTTCAGGAGTTTATATAATTCTGGCATGGCACGGTGGCTCACACCTATAGTCCCAGCACTTTGGAAGGCCGAGGCAGGTAAATCACTTGAGGTCAGAAGTTCGAGACCAGCCTGGCCATGGCGAAACGCCATCTCTACTAAAAGTAAAAAAAAAAAAAAAAAAATAGCCAGGCATGGTGGCACATCCTTTAATCCTGGCTACTTGGGAGGCTGAGGCAAGAAAATTGCTTGAACCTGGGAGGCGGAGGTTGCAATGAGCCGAGATTGTGCCACTGCACTCCAGCCTGGGAAACAGGGCAGGAGAAGTTTATATAATTCTATTCCCAGTCTCCCTTCCTCTCCCTGGAAGTTGGTGGGTGATACTGAAAGTTCCAATCCTCTAATGACTTGTTTCTTCTGGTGACCAGTCCCATCCTAAAGTCAAATAGGGACCCTACCCTAAGTCACCATTAGCATAAACTCAGGTGTGATTGAAAGGGGCTCATTTTGAGTCACAAAAGGTAAACCTACCACTCTAAAAACTCCAAGCATTTTAGAGGCTTGTGCCAGAAACTGGGGGAGAAGACGGAGTATATTTTCTACCACACCTAGACCAGGTCCTACAGTTATGGAGAATGATTCATTTAGCGAGGTTCTGAGCACCTTGTGTGGAGCAGGCAGGGAAGTCATAGGATTTTAGGGCTGGTCCAGACCAGAGTGGCAGTGGCCTATCCATTGCGTTTTAGAGATCAGTCTACAGACGTGTTTCAAAGATCTTGGCTAAAGCTGGGACATGTGCAAAAAGCACCAAAGGAAATACTTTGTTCTCCTTAATCTCAGGCCCTTCATGCATCCAACAGCTATTTCTTGAGCACCTGCTTTTGCCAGGCACAGGCTGGTCACCATGGGTGGTGGAGTAGATTATGCACTTTAAAGGGGCATCCCTCTGGGTCAGGGCTGAAATGCATCCATATTGCAGCTACCACCAAGCCCTGTGCCCTGGCATGAGGCTGCTGCCACTCAGAGGAAGGGACACTTTTTCCCCTGAATTGCACAAAGGCTCTGTGTGGGCTAGATTGACCCGATGCTTAGTACCAAAGATTCTGTGGTACATAAGACTCAGCTCATCTTCTCAAAGAGTTTACAATCAAAGGCTCTGTGAAGGAGGTGCTATCTGCTGTGGACCTCATATACTAAGGTATAGATAGATGCCTATGGGCAGGGGGAGGAGAGCACGATCATTGAGCACCTACTAACACCTGCTGCCCCCAGCAAATCTGCCCTGGACCAGTGGTTGCCATGACCACTTCCAGGCACTGCCCATTCTGCACACCTAACAACAGAAAAAGTGTTTCCCTCTTTCTTTTTCTATGTGTTAAGAGTCTTCATACTTGTCATCTCATAGCCATAAAATGTTCTGTCATGCTGATAAATTACGATAAGCTCCTTTTCTTTCAACATTTGAATTTTTATCATTTTTTGCTGTTATGCAACAAGTATAGTGTTGCAAATTATTGTTTACCTCTTTTGTTTTCTTGGGAATATATTCTCAAAAGCACCAACTGATAATTTTGGGAGGATTTTACATTTATTCTAAATGTATCTGTAATGCAAAATGTGTTGGATATTTATCCTGTAAATCAAGATAAAAGATTATGGTGGATTTCATCTTAGTGTTGCCAGGGTTGCCTTATAAAGAGGAAATTAAATCATTTCTCTCTCCCTCTCTTATACACTCACACACACACACACACACACACACACACACACACGAATGATAAGAGACACATAATATCCAAATCTGTATCAAGGTGTAGTTTAGGATGGAGCCTTTTGTGGTTCACGAGCAGAGTCCCTGTGGAGTGCTGAATTTGCTCATATTTGTGTTACATTGTACAGGCTGATTATTCACAGTTCAAAAATCCAAAATCTGAAATGCTCCAAAATTCAAAAGTTTTTGAGCACCGACCTGATGCTCAAAAGAAATGCTGATTGGATCCTTTTGGATTTCAGATTTTTTTATTAGGGGTGCTCAACTAGTAAGTATAATGCAAATATTCCAAAATTTAAAAAAAATCAGAAATGTGAAATGCTTTTGGTACCAAGCATTTCAGATAAGGCTGCTCAACATGTGTTCCTTGGAGACAGGGCACTCTGGTGTCAAAAATGAAATCAGATCAAATTAGAATTTTAAGAATATATGATGCATACAAAAGAATATATCATGAACTGGGAGACCTGAAACCAAAAAATGGCACTAAGCGTCAATGTTACAGCAGTTGTAGCACCGTTTCTAGAGCATAAAGGGGAAGTATTTTGACTTTTTTCGTGATTGACTGTCACATATTCTTTTTAAAGGCAAATAGAGCTGTTTGAGCTAATTCATCTGTAGCTGATTGGTTTGATTTCATTGAATCATACTTATAAAGAACAAAAGCTTTCCTGTATGTTTTGTGTAGGGTTAGGATAATTACCTGTTTGGGGAAATGAGGGTGACTTAAGTTTCGATTATCTGGCTCTAGGTGGTTTGTCTTGGGGTATCTAAACGGTGGACTCCATTTTTATTTTTTTTAAACGCTGATCATAAAGGATCTGATCCTCAACTCACCCTCCATGGGTGATGGCTCTTGTCTGTGGGGTTGTCGGGAATTGGGTATGTCCTTGGAAAAGGCTTCCCCAGGTGGTGGTGGTTGTGGGGATGAAAGGGCATTTTGGATCCCCAGGAAACCAAAATCCAGCACCACACCCAGGAAGGAAAAGCAAAGATGCTAGAAATAGATTTAATAATTGATTTTTCATCACATTAAAAAATTTTCCAGAAAATAAAATATGACCCTTGATTTTTCTGATGGAACACCACATTCTGAATTCCAGAGTCAAATATTGAATCATTGAAGGGCACTGATATATTGGAAACACTGAAATTGGTTTATAAGATGCTCTTCCCCAGAAAGGATCATCTCCTTTCAAGATCGTAAGCCTTAAATTTTGTTTACTGCCATCAGGTGGATGTTTAAGGTTCTCTCCCTAGCCAAGCTGAGAGAGAAAATGACATCACCGTCACACTGTAACTGCCTTATTAGAAAACCTGAGTCTTAAAAATCACTATGAATTACACAAACTCCACCAGACAGAAAACATGCAGTGCAGTGGCAACACAGTGGAGCCTTCTGGCTGGCAGCCCTCGCTGACCCTGCTGCTCCACCAGCCAGTCCGGAAGGCCTGTTGAAATGTACATGGACCAGGGCTGCCTCCCCAGCAAACCTCCCGTCACGCTCTTTCCTGGGGCTGCTCAAAGCTGTGACTATCTGAATGTGGTGTAGAATTGGCTTTTAACTTTGAAGTTCTCAATCACCCCACTGTTGGCTTCATTGGCCAGAACTAAGTCACAAGGCAAATTTAACCACAATGGAGATGGAGAAATGTGCTTTTCTTCCCCTTGGCGACCTTGCCTAGATACTGCCCGATTCACCTGCAGCTGCCCCCAGTCTCTAGTACTGCTGGACAAAGCTGCCTCCTGCTCCTGTGCCCCTTACAGAGCCTCTGTCCCCCTCCTGAGCTTGTGACAGCCTCTGTTCTCAGTGCCCCCACCCAAGCCAGGCCACAGGTTTTCATCTTTCTGCTTGCTTCAGATTTAAGATGGACGTTGCTTTTTATCTTTACTGAACACTTAAAAAATACTAAAAATGAAATATAGTTGAAAAACAGAATGCTGTATGTAATAAAGCACTTTCTTTCTTTCTTTCTTTCTTTTTTTTTGAGATGGAGTCTCGCTTTGTTGCCCAAGCTGGAGTGCAGTGGTGCAATCTTGGCTCACTGCAACCTCTGCCTCCTGGGTTCAAGCCATTCTCCTGCCTCAGCCTCCCTAGTAGCTAGGATTACAGGTGTAGGTCACCACACCTAGATAGTTTTTGTATTTTTAGTAGAGATGGAGTTTTGCCCTGTTTGCCAGGCTGGTCTCAATCTCCTGACCTTAAGTGATCTGCCCGCCTCGACCTCCCAAAGTGCTGGGATTGCAGGTGTGAGCCACCACACCTGGCCTAAAGCACTCTATTTCTAGCAGAGTTTCCCAGGTATTGTACAGAAATCCAAATAGTTAAATCCATGTTTTGATTAAGGTCAGTTTATTGAAATATAGCAAAATAATACCTGCATGTTTTCTATAGTATAAAATAAAGATATAGGAAAGAATTTTGAGAACTTGATGTAAAGGTAAGGTAGGAATCTAAGTTTGTGGCAGTGAGCACTGAATTGTTATAATGTTCTTAAGTTATTGACTAGCCGGCATTTTTCAATGTTCTCATTTATAACTAGCAACCCACACATACACAAACATACAGTGGAAGGTATTTGTGAGATGATTCACCATTAATGGTTATCCAAAAAATTATCTTCCAGTCTTAATGATTATAATCCCTTATAATTACACAGTGCTTATACCTCCAAGCTCTTCCATGTGAGATGTTTTATTTATTCAAACAGTAAAGTAGGTATTGGTATCCTTATTGTATTGATAAGAAAACTGAGGGTCAGAAAGAGCAAGTGATTTCCTAACAGCATACAGCTGGTGTGGGAGAAAAGTCTTAAATTCTTCCCACATGTAATATCTAAGTTCACCACAGCTTTCCCACCCTGACCACCAAGTGGTTTTTTCCCCCCAGTTTTTAATTTGGTAAATTAAAAAATAAGATAAACAAAATAAAATAGTTGTCACCCCTAACTTGATATGACTTTCACATAAAACCATGATAGATGCTAGTATAAATCTTCCCAAACATGGATTATAACATAGTGTGATTTAAGTGGTCGTAGACTATATCCATTAGGATTGGGTTCAGGTATGAAAAGCAAAATCACAAAACAATGGTAGCTTAATCAAGGCAGCTGTTTGTTTTCTCTCTTACATAAGAGTCAGAAGGTGAGCACTGAGGAGCAGCTGTGGTTCTGCTCCCCTGTCCTCAGGGACCCAGGCTCCTTACAGCCACTGTCCTATGACCCCAAGGAGGAGGGCCATGATGCCCCCCCCTGTCATGGTTCAGTGTGATAGTTGGTGTGACAGTCATCACATCTATATTCCAGATGGCAGGCTGGAAGAAGGAATGAACAGAGAAGCAGAGAAAGTGGGTCTGCTCTCTCTGGGGGAAAGTGTCTAGGAACTGCACTTGACTATACATCTCATTGGCCAGAACTAAGTCACAGGGCAAATGTAGCCACAGTGGAGCTGGGGAAATGTGCTTTTCTTCCTCTTGGCGACCTTGCCCAGATATTATTTTATTACTACGGAAGAAGGGGAGAATGTGACTGGCAGCCTATGTCATAGGTCCTCAATTGCCTCAACAGTTAGATGGAGATCATAGTCCTATCATATGAGGTAGGTGAGAGCAAAGGATCTGGCAGAGTGTTTGGAAGAATAGTGGGTGCTTAGTATATAATTTCCTTAAATCTCAGATTAGATTCTGCTGTTTTCTCTCTTTCCCAGCTTTAAAGAAGCTGAGTCAAAATTAAGAAACCAAGAAACTAGCAGAAAAAATAACCAGCCTTGGGATTACAAAAAGAATGTACATTTCCTGATTCATAAAAATATCTGTTCTAAGCACACCAACTAAAAGACAGAGTTTGTCAGATTGGATAAAAAAAGAAAAGCAAGACTCAGCTACGTGCTGCCTAAAAGAAACCCACTTCAAATATAAAGACATAAATAAGTTAAAGAGAAAGGATTTAAAAAATATATACTATGCTAACATCAATCAAAGGAAAATTGGAGTGTCTATATTCATATCACACAAAATAGACTTCAGACACAAGAATATTGCTAGGAATGAGGATGGCATTACCTAATGAAAGAGGTCGATTTACCAGAAAGACATAGCAATACCAAATATCTATGTGGTGAACTGTAGAGCTTCAAACACATGAAGCAAAAATTGACAGAATTGAAAGAAGAAATAGACAAATCTACAATTATGGATGGAGACTCCAGCAATCCCCCTCTGAGTAGCAGTAGAACAAGCAGGCAGAAACTCAGTCAGCTGTATAAGACCTGAACAAAACCATCTACCAACTTGACCTTAGTGACATCATAGAATACTCTATCCAACAGCAACAGAATACACATCTTTTTCAAATGTATACAAAACATTTGGCAACACAAACCATATTCTGAGCCATAAAACAAACTTTAACAAATATAAAAGAATTCAAAGTATACAAAATGTTTTGGACTATAATATAGTCTATAAATCAGTAACATTAAAAATATCTGAAAAAAACCCCTCCAAACATTTGGAAATAAAACAACATCCAAGTAACACATAGGTCAAAGAGGAAACCACAGGTAAATTAGGAAAATATGTTGAATTAAATAAAAACACAACATATTGAAATCTGTGAAACACAAAATTCTCTCTGATTAGCAGAGTTGGATCTTCTGACTCAATTTGTCCAACAAAATTTAGGGGGCACCCAACATATGTACCAAGCTCTTTCCTAGGTAAGCTGATGGTGAGGTGAGGAGTGTTATTTGAAAGAAGGTTTAGATTTAGTAGGTTTAGTGTACTGTCCAAATTTTTTTTTTTTTTTTTTGAGATGGAGTTTTGCTCTTGTTGCCCAAGCTGGAGTGCAGTGACACGATCTCAGCTCACTGCAACCTCTGCCTCCCAGGTTCAAGCAGTTCTCCTGCCTTACCCTTCCGAGTAGCTTTGAATACAGGCCTGTGCCACCATGCCCAGCTAATTTTTTGGTATTTATAGTAGAGACAAGGTTTCACCATGTTGGCCAGGCTGGTCTGAAACTCCTGACCTCTAGTGATCCGCCCACCTCAGCCTCCCAAAGTGCTGGGATTATAGTCATGAGCCTACTGTCAGAAATTTGAGAGTGACAATATAGCTTCAAATGAATGTGCTGATTTCCTTGCAAGATGGACCACTCAGCATGACTAGGTCTGGGAATTACCTGCCCCTCTTACAGGAAAATAATATTGGATCTAAGCTGGAAAAATTTCAAACCAGTGATGTCAACTGCCATGATTAGATTTTATTCCAGTAAATGTAATTTTCTAAAGTCATTTTAGTTTCTATCCCAAACAAGTGCTTACCCATGCACAGTAATATCAATACTGCAAACCTGCTTAAATGTACCAGGGACTGGGTTTGGTTGCCATGGAAAATACATTATCAGCTACAATTTCACAAAACTGCTACACTTTGAGAAAACAATTTATTCCAGTTGGCAGCAACATATTTTTTGATATTTACAAAATTCTGTTACATCTATATGCATAACACTTTCTGGTTATTTTATGTGGAGGTGTTTGTTTTGTAACCCTTTAAAATGTTTACTCTTTTATGAATAAAGATAAAGATAACTTTTTTCTGATATAAGTTTTTTTTTTTTTTTGAGACAGAGCCTTGCTCTGTCACCTAGGCTGGAGTGCAGTGGTGCAGTTGTAACTCCTGGGCTCAAGTGATCCTCCTGCCTCAGCCTCCAGAATAGCTGGGACTACAGGTGTATGCTACTACACCCAGCCATATGTGTATATATATATATGTCCATTATATATATCTATATCCACTATATAAATATAAATATATATATATATATATATTGTGTGTGTGTGTGTGTGTGGAGACAGGGTCTTACTGTGTGGCCCAAGCTGGTCTCAAACTCTTGGACTCAAATGATCCTCCTGCCTCAGCCTCCCAAAGCCCTGGGATTACAGATGTGAGCCACTGTGCCTGCTAATGTTAATAGTTTAAAATCTTTGAGTTTAATCATTAACTAACCTGAACTGACTGGCTAGAATAACTCCAATACCAAGGGCGGCCCCTAAATCACCCTGGGGACAAGCAGCTTCTGGAAACAGAGCTGCCTCCACAGATTTGGGACTCCATAATCTAATATTTATAAGCGGTGTATAGTTTACAAAGCTCTTTCACATGTTATTGCATTTGTTCCTGACAACAGCAGGAGGAGATAGGCAAAGGGATAATATCACCATCAATTTCACAGTAAATACATCATGGCTATAGAGAATAGAAGCAAACCCCAAATCACAAACCTATTAAGAAGAACAGAGCTGCGTCCTTATCTCTTCCCATCATAAACATATCAGGCCGCCTTCACTTTGTAAGATCTAAATTGGTGTCTGAGAGAAGACAATTAATAGAAAGAAAAAGATATAACGTGTGATAGATTTAACCTGGAAATGACTGAAGAGCATTTTGCAAAATAGAAGTTGTAAATTACAGACAATCACATGCAAATTATGCAAACATAATTGACTCTCTCTTGAGTTTCTCGTGAACAGGGACCTCCTCTTATTTTTCAGGGTATCTTAAGCCTCTGGCCCAGGGCTCAGCACACTGAATGTGGAGAATTCAACTGCTTCATTTTTAAACTTGATTGAACACAGATGTACCCATTACTGTGCCAGGAGGAAAAGAAAGATGTGACCAGGGCTCTGAGCTCCTGAGATGCCTGTGTATTGGAGAGACAGACACATAGCGGGTCATTCAAATACAGTGTAGGGAGTAAGGTGCTGCTGATCTGGGAGATTAGAGGAGGGTTTGTAACCCAGTCAGGGGTCCAGAAAAGGATGTAGGGGGAAAACAGCTGAGCTTAAAGGAAATGTAGGAGTCGGTGAACAAATGATTCTTCTATACACTTGATCAGTTTCAGAGACAGCATTAATGACACCACTGACTTAATCTCTCTACTGGGAAACAGAAAGAACAGTGAAGACAGTTCTGTTTCCATATGGCTATCTCTAAGCAGGAGGAGTAGAGCAAATGAGTTCATGTTTATGAAACTCTTACTATTGCTTCCATAAAAAGCAGGGCCCGTGTCTGGGACATGAGGCTCAAATGATTCTTGGCAGATTTTTTATTGTTTGATTTTTTTTTTGTCATGTCTAAGCCATTATGAATTAGCCTCATTCACTGAAAGAACCACTGATACTACCAGGGCCATGATTAGGTATTCAAAAGTACTATCAGTCTATTTGCTTAATTTGGCAGATGATTTGAACAAATATATAAATTACAGTGTATGTTTATATAATAGTGATCACTCCTTTTGATAAGAATTGCACGTTTTCAGCCAACAGAAGTTAATTCTGTTGAAGCAGATGATAACGTGACCAATTCTGCATTGCAGGTAATCATGTAAAGACCTAACTAGGTCACTACTACTGAAACCTAAGTTTCAGGATGAATCTGATGAAGAGTCAGGGCTCTTCAACACAGCTGTTTTCTTTTTACGAAGGTCCTAATGAAGAACACGGTCAGAGGTTAGCCAGTCAGAAAGATGGTTCCAGGTGAGGTATCATCCAGAGAGACCAGGCTGGCAGCTAAGTGCAGACACTTAGTGGATTCGCTGTGGTCCAGCTTTTAAAATTTACCTTGTTAGTACACCAGGAATGGTTCTTTCAGGGAAATATGTTTAACTAAGTTTACTGGAACATGCTGTAGAAA
Organism: Ateles fusciceps; assembly: GCA_036589455.1. Classification (NCBI taxonomy): domain Eukaryota; kingdom Metazoa; phylum Chordata; class Mammalia; order Primates; family Atelidae; genus Ateles; species Ateles fusciceps. The sequence continues at coordinate 943,456 of JAZHEH010002853.1, read as the reverse complement.
ACCAAATTGCCAATTTATTAACTTACAATGAGAAATATGTCTCTTTATAGGCAGATCTACCTGGGAACAAGGTAATGGTTGTCTGGGAGTTTAGAGGAGGGTTCATAACCCAGTCAGGGGTCCAGAAAAGACCGTAGTGGGGGAAGAAGCTGAGCTTTAAGGAAACACAGGAGTCAGTGAACAAATGATTCTTCCCTGCACCTGATCAATTTTAGAAAGCCAAATTGTAATCAGTGGCTGCTCGGTGAACCAAAGTCAATCATGTGCTATATAAATCCTAATGGCATCTTGCCGAAATATCCCTAAAAAGCTATCTGCATAACTATTTTTTTTCCTAGGTCCCCAGTCTTTAGACATCTCCATGGGAGGAGATGGAATCCTATTAGAATCACCTGGAAGCTTTTACCAACTCTTCATGCCCTGTCTTCTGCTTCTAACCATAATACCATAACGGGTACTGGCTGTGATGACCACCAGTACACAGCTATAAAACAGACGAAACATGAGGCAACTGTCTGCAAGCACTGCACAGTTGACACCATAGCCTATAATCCATGGGAAAAGGGAAGCACATGAAATTAGTCCCCTGTTAGCCCCAGCTTACTGCCTGAGCGCAGGAGGCTTCCAGGTAGTGGCCACCATCTTGCTGGGCCAAAGAGGTAAACACCAGAGTACAGGGCAGTTGAAGTGGCTAGGAATTCCGCTAGCTACTGGTGGAGTGAGCACTGGACAGGAGTAAGCTGAGCAGAGGAGGGCACCAGGGATTACATGGAGGGGGTTCCCATGTGATCATAGGTAAAGGGTAGGCTGCACATATCCAGAGGACCACAGAGGGCAGCTCCGGCATGTCTGAGTGCTAAGTGAAGGTTCCGCAGGTTGTGCAGTGCTGGGAAATAGGGGAATTCCAGCCCAGTCAGGGTGGGGAAGATTCTCGCCAAGTACTGTAAGCAATCAGTTGCCACCTGAGAAAGACCAGTTTCTAGAATGACCATCATCTAGAACAAGTGTCTCTCTAGTGCTAAAGACAAACTGAAATAGACCTACCCTAACAAAGAATGAAACCATGTGTGACAGAAGCCAAGGAATCCAGTAAGTTAACTGCCTGCCAGAACAACACACTCAATGCCCGTTATTGGAAGATAATGACATGCAAACTCCCTGCCATACATCATCCACAATGTTGAGCATGCATAAAAAAAAAGCGACAAGGAAGCAAGGTCTATAATCAAGGAAAAAAAAATAGTCAATAGAAATGGGTATTGAGGGCCAGGTATGTTGGCTTACGCCTGTAATCCCAGCACTTTGAGAGGCCAAGGCAGGTGAATTGGTTGAGCTCAGGAGTTCGAGACCAGCCTCGGCAACATGGCAAAACCCCATCTCTACAAAAAATACAAAAAATAAAAATAAAAAAAATAGCTGGCCATGGTGGTGCATACTTGTAGTCCCAGCTGCTTGGGAGGCTGAGGTGGGAGGACTGCTGGAGCCCATAATGTTGAGGTTGCAGTGAGCCACAATCATGCCACTGTACTGCAGTCTGGGCAGCAGAGCAAGACCCTGTCTCAAAATAAAAATAAAGTTGTGTTAAAAAAACAAAGAAAGGAAAAATGAGTATTGAAATGACCCAGATGTTGGAATTAGCAGATAAAAAATGTAAAAGCTATTATAAACACATTCTAGCACTTCTAGAAAAGAGGAATGTAATGAGTAAACAGGTAGAGAGCACAACAGAGAAATAAAAACTGTTATAAAAGAACCAAGTGGAAATGTTAGAACCAAAACCAGAATCTCTGAAATGAATCATTCACCGGATGGGCTTTTAAGCAGATAGGAGACTGTAGAAAAAAGAGTCAGTGAATTGAAGATAGATCAACAGATATTAGCCAATCAGAAGAACAGAGAGAAAATATTTTTAAAAATGGACAGTCCCTGTGATCTGTGGGACTGTAGCAAGCAGGTCTAACAGATGTGTAATTGGGTTTTCAGAAGGACAAGAGAGAGGAGATTGAAGGGAAAAATACTTAAATAATGGGCAGAAATATCCTGAGTTTGATTTTAAAAGAGCAACCTGAAGACCCAAGAAGCTAAGTGAAACCCAAGCGGGATAATGCAAAGAAAGCCACACCTAAGCACATCAGGGCCAAACTGCTGAAAATCAGATATAAAGAGGAAATATTAAAAAGCATCTAGTGAAGACGCACAATACATTTAGGGGGAGCAAGGATGTAAGTGACAGCTAGCCTTGTCAGAAATTAACAGAGCCCAGAAGGCAGTGGAATGACATTTGTATTAAGTACTGAAAGAAAAAAAAAATAGCTGTCAACCAGAATTCTATATCTAGAGAAAATATCCTTTAAAAATGATGGAAACTTAGATCTACAGGAAAAAATTAAGATGGCCAAAATGGTAAATATGTGGATAAATATAAAAGACGATTCTTTTGTTGTTTTGAATTTGTTTTTAAATGTTCAGTTTGATAAGTTTGGGCTATGAATACATCTATGTAATCACCACCCAAAACAAGATGTTGGAATTAGCATACAAAAAATGTAAAAGCTATTATAAACATGTTTGTAATAGACATTTACATCGCTCCAGAAAGTTCCCTCATACCTCTTTCCAGCCAAGTCCCCCGCTTCCTCTAAAGCAACCACTTTCTTATTTCTATCATCATAGATTAGTTTTACCTGTTCTTGGATTTCATGTGAATAGAATGAACAGTATACATTCTTTTGGGCCTGGCTGCTTTTACTCAACATGAGATTAATTTACAGTGCTGAGTCTGTCTGTGGTTTGCTCCTGTTTAGTGTTGACTAGCATTCCATTTGGATGAATAACTATATACCACAATGCATTTATCCATTCTTCAGCTGGTAGACTTGAGTGGTTTCCACTGTCTTGCTATTATAAATAAGGGTTTTATGAATATCCTTATGCAAGCCTTTTGTGGACCTACACATTCTCATTTCTCTCAGGTCAGTCCCTACATATAGAATTGCTGGTTATAGGTTGGATGCGAGTTTAACGTTAGGAGAAAATACCAAACAGTTCTCAAAAATGGTTGTACCATTTTGCACCCTCCCCAACAGTCTTTGAGGGCTCCAGTCCCCCTGCATTCTTGCCAACATTTGTCAGTAATCTTGTTGTTTTAGCCATTCTAGTAAGTGTGAAAAAGTATCTCATGATGGTTTTAACTTGCATTTCTCTGATCACTAACGATGTTGAGCACTTTTTATGTGGCAGCTGGCTGTGTATCCTCTTTTGTGAAGTGTCTGTGGCCCAGTTTCTGTTGAGCTATGTGTCTTACTGAATGGCACCTGCTGCCTTCACCTCAGCCCTTGGACTGTCTCAAGCTTGCCACATGTCCCACCTGGCCCACTTTACTCCTTTGTGTTTGTGACCTGACTTCTAAATCTCAGCACTTAAAGACTGACTCGGAATGGCCTAAGTCTACAGTCAAGAAATGGAAAAATAGAAAGCAAATCTATTGCTAAGATATAAAGTATTTTAAAAGTGCTGTTCTTAAGATAATTTTGAATGTCTGTTCTGCATAAAAATATTCTAGGTGTTTTATTCAGGGATTAGTAAGCTATAATTCATAAACCCAAAGAATTTCTACTCAGGTGGGAAAACATACATACCAGCAAAGGATTATAACATAAAATGAGGTAAGTGCTTTTTCCTTAAAATATTTGTCCTAGATGCTGCCCTAGGCCTCACTTTCCATGATCTCTCTGGTGATCTCATCTACCCCCTGCAGCTTTAACTACCGCCTATAAACTGCTCTCTCCTACATCCCTAGGCTGAATCTCTCCCTCATGGGCTCACCTCTTGGTGAACCACAGGCAGTACAACTCTCCATATTCAAAACAGCTTTATTTCCACCCATGACACACTCCCTACCTCAAAGGAAAACAGAATAAAACAGATCTCTGCTTCTCCTCCTATATGCCTATGTTAGTTCAAGTGCAAATTAAGCTTCTGTAATGGAGACCCCCAAACACAATGAAATAAATGAGATAGACGGATATTTTATTCTCAGGTAATAGTCCAAAGTTGAGAGGCCTAGGGGTGACCGCGCATCTCTGCTCCACAAGGGCATCAGGGACTCCACAAGGGCATCAGGGACTCATCGCCACCGTCCCTAGGCTGCTGTCCTATCTGGATGGCTGAGAGTGTTGCCCACAGAGGGCATATTTCAGCCTAAGTGAAGGAAAAAGAGCCAGAGTTTCCCTGTGTGATCTAGAAGTTACACACCTCACTTCTACATATCGCTTAGAAGCAGAGTCACATGCCTGCATGAAGCTTCCAAAGAGATTAGAAAATGAAGTCTCTGGTGGGAAAGCCATTTCAGTTAAAACTTGCAGAAGATTATTCACAACATAAAGAAGGGGAGATGGGGATGGTGGGTTAGGGGGATTTAAAGGTTCAACCACAACTTTGTGGCTCAGTTATTGATGTGCCACAATTCACAGAACAACCTGATACCTGATCAGGGAGTCATCATCAACTCTCTCCCTCCTCTCCTTCATACTTTATATCCAATAGGTCATCAGCTTGTTGTGTATAATTCAGAAGTGTGTTCTAATTCTGATTCTCCCTCCTCATTATTATAGTGACTTAAGTCTTTCCTATTGCAAAAGCCTCTGCACTAGTCTTTACCCCTTCCTTGCCCCTAAGTCTACCCTCCTGACTGCTACTACTGGGGATACATTTGAAATGCAAATCTGACTTCCCCTCACTGATTAAAATCTATCAGTAACCAAAAACATGTTTTCCTCCAGCAGGAACAGCAGTTCTCTAGCTGGAGGGTCTGGGGTGAGAGGGAAATTTACTTTTTATTGCATTCACTTTTATAATGCTTGAATATTTTTTTGGCATGCAAAAAATAAAAATCAAACCACTATGATAAAGAGAGATCCTTCTGTGACTTTCTATCATTCACAGGTTAGCTAGGATTCAGGCTTTTTAGCACAGCATCCTCAGACTGCTGTCTGCCCACCCAGGCACAACCCCTGCTACTCCCATAAGATAGCCACATGTCCATGGAAGTTCTGCCAACTTCTCCTGCCTCTTCCTAAACTGTTCTGTCCCTCTGTTCACTCTACCAGCCTCCCCAGGCTTCCTGGAAAACTCAACTTCACCATCCCTTCTGTCACACCTTACCTGGGCCATTCCTCTTTAGAGAAGTCACTGCTCCATAGCGCTTCTCTGCCTCTCTGCTTCCACAGCATAATTGCAGCACTTGTCACATTGCTGTCTTGGTTCATTTAAAGGGGAGGAACTATGTTTAGTGGTCAAGGTTAATTCCCTAATACTCTGTGCAAAAGATTTTTTATTTGAAGAATTTAAGAGCACATTGGGAAAATTATTTGGGGAGATAGACCTTGCAAGGAAAATTATTTAAAATTGTCCTTCAAAATTTTACATACATACATACACATACACACACACACACACACACACACACACATATGTATTTGTGTTCATTATGCCATGGTTTAAATGTATCCCTCAAGTTTCATATGTTGGAAATTTAATCCCCCAAGTTAATATGTTGATTGAAAGTGGGACCTTTGGGAAATAGTATTAGACAAGGTCATCATGGTGAGGCTCCCATGATAAGACTGGTGGCTTTTTAAGAAGAGGAAGAGACCTGAGCTGACATACATGCTCTTGCCCTCTTGCCATGTGATGCCGTCCATCACGTTATGATACGGTACAAAAGCCCTTGCCAGAAGCTGCTGCCATGCTCTCGGACTTCTCAGCCTCCAGAACCCTAAGCCAAATAAATGTCTCCTTAAAATAAATTTTATCCAGTCCCAGGTATTCTGTTATAGCAACAGAAAATGGACTAAGACAACTACAATAAAATAATACAGCAGACTAAATGAAAATAATGTCTGTGGCATTTTGCACATTTAAATTAATTCATATTCCCATCCATTACTCATGAGAGGTGGTTCAGGTTCTCCTTTCCTGTAATTTTCAGCAAATGCTTACAGACCAAATACATATCATTCATAATCAAAGCTGCCATTTATTGAATGCCAGTGAAATATCAAGGAGCATAGATGCATGGTTTCTAATTTTCACAATAACCCTGCAATTTAGGTCATGTTATCTCTGTTTTACAGGTGAGAATATTGAGGCTCAGAGAAATAATCAGTTGGCTTGCCCAAGGCTAGAAGTCATACAGAGAGGGGTTGAATCGAAGGTTCTCAGGCTCCAAACCATTCCTGTTTTCCCCGTAAGTGCTCTGCCTCTCATGCATCCTCAGAGGTTTCTTTTTGTTTTAACCTCTGTTTCTCCACTCAGATCATAATGGCTTCCAATATTATGACTGAATTTGTTGGTTCTCCCCCCCACTCTGCCCATTACTCTCAGAGACACTGTCCTAAAGCGCAGGCATCAGCAACTTGTTCTTGCTTTTCAGCTCACTCCTGCCGACAGACTGGACATTCAGTGTTTAGGTCCAAGTTTACTTTCCTTCAAAGCTTCAATGCAAAAGACTCCATTTCGGCTCTGCCAACCATTTTCTCTCCCTTTCTATCCCCAAACCCTGTTTTTCCTTCTTAAATCATTGCCAGCAACAATGAGTTTATTATGAAGGGCTTCCTCTGTCACACTGAGAAATGTATCCTCTGTTCCCAGATGATGTGAAGTCATGAAGGACTTGACCACATGGGGCCAGATGCAGACACACAGTGCCCAGGAAAGGCTAAAAGTGTGGTCCTTCTTTACATTGACTCAACTTTTTTTAGGAAGATCAGGGGATAGACTGATTTTTTTCTTACTAAAAAATATTCACAGACACATTCATAGACTTAATATAGTTCCACTTCCTTGAAGGAAAGTCAACAATCTAAAAAAAGAGTTGGCAAAAGCATTTTGTATTTTTCTGTGGGATTTTTCTCTTTTCTTTAGTGAGTTTCTAAACCAAATAGCTTCTTAGGGGTGTCTTAGTCCACTTTGTGCTGTTGTAACAATGTCTGAGGCTGGGTAATTTATGAAGGACGGAGATCTGTTTCTTACAGTTCTGGAGGCTGGGAAGTCCAAGGTTGAGGGGCTGCTTCTGGTAAGGGCCACCTTGCTGTGTCATGCCCTGGCAGAAGGCAGGACAAGAGTTCAAGAGAGAGAGTGAGGGCAGGAAAGAGAGAGGGAAGGGAAGGGGGCTGAACTCATTCTTTCCTCAGAAACTTACTCCCATTGTAATAACCCACTCCCATGATAATGACATTAATCTATTCATGAAGGTAGAGCCCTCATGACTCAATCACCCCTTACAGGTCCCACCTCTCAGCACTGTTGCATTGGGGATGAAGCTTCTAATACATGCTTTTTGGGGTGATACATTCAAGCCATAGCAGGGGGTCATTTAAAGGGTTTTAATTTAGATAACAAATCACTGCATCCCAGGAAGCAACCCCACAGTATACAAAGATACTCACAAATGCCCCACACATACACAGACAAAGTGCGTATCAAAGCACGTTCAGTAGAGAGCAGTTAGAATGACAAGGCATCTTCTCCCATTGCACTCACTGTTCTCACTGGTGGAAACCGGACAATCTGCACGCGGCCACATTTGCAAGGAGTTGTGTGTAGACCCCAGAGTTCACCAGAGTATCAGGCAGAGTACTATCAGTAGGCAGAAACCACACCAGATATTCTACCAGTGAGAATTTAAAGAATTGTTAATTAGGCATTTGAAAACCTGAAGGAGAAATCTAAGTTATGATGAATGTAGCGACTGTAAGAAGCAGCTGGGGTACTCAGGAAGAGGTTAGAATTATTTAATATTAAAACTTAGAAGCTTGGCTAAGGTGCTCCATGGACTGAATCTCAGACTGACAAGGAGGCATTGGTCTGCTGATGCTCATGTCTCTGAGCCAGGGGAAGGGATTCCGGGGGCTGAGATCCAGACCCAAAGAGAAGGAGCCAGGTGTCTGCTGAGGGAGCTGGGAGAGGGGATTTCTATGCCAAGAACATCACAAGTGCAGAGGCCCTGAGGCTCTTAAGCATCAGAACCACTTGGAGGGTTTGTGAAAATGCAGATTACAGGGTCCCACCTCCAGTGTTTCTGATTCAGCGGAAGAGTGTGGAGCCCAGGAATTGGCATTTCAACATGCTTTCAAGTGCTGCTAGTGTTGCTGGTCTAGGGATCCTCTTTTGAGAACCATAGGCGTAGAAGTGTTCAAGAAATGGCAAAGAGGCAAGTGTGGCTGGAGCAGAGTGTAGAGGAGAGGACCAACTGAGAAATGAAGTCAGGAGGCCGCAGAGTCTGGATGGTGCAGGACCTGGCATTGACCCTGAGGGAGGTGAGGGCTTTAAGCAAAGCAGCAACATGCTCTGTCTATAGTCTTCAGAGTCTCTTTGGCTGCTGTGCTGAGACTAAATGGTACAGCAGGCAAGGACTCGGACAGTGGAGAGAGAACAGTTGGGGCCATTGCAGTTATGTGGGTGAGAGATAATGGTGGCTGCAGCCAGGGTGGTGGCAGTGAAGAGGGGAGATGTGGCCAAATTACAGATGTATTGAAAAGGCAGAGCTGACATGGCCTGATTGCAGTAATCTGCAAGCCAGTGGGAGATAGCGAATTGGAGGCAGGGGACAGGAGACCTGTGTTTGTTTTGTAAGGAAGACTGTGAAAAGGGAGAGAAACAGAGGGTGACCACATAGCTAGAGCACATCATAGAAGGGAAGGCTGTGCTTTTGGGTGGTCTTGTTCTGCTTGGGAAAGAGAAGAGAGACTGTATATGTGGAGCCCAAGTGAAACCTCTAGTGCCAGAGGGAATCGCAGGGAATGAGGCTCAGGAGAAATTGACAAGGAGCACCAGACTGCCCGACGTCCCCAGTGACGTCCTTGTTCCGGTCCCCCAGAGCCTGAGCGTGTGTTACCTCCTGTGGTTAATGGGCTTTGCAGGTGTGATTAAGTTAAGGATCTTGAGATGGGAAGAGGATCCTTTGGGGCCCAGTGGAATTGTAAGGGTTCTTTTAAGAGGGAAGTTATAGGCTCAGAGATGGAGAAAGATGTGAGGATGGAAACAGAGGTCAGAGAGAGAGATTTGCTAATTTGCAGATTCTGCACTGTTGGTGCATCTGATGGAGGAAGGGGCCATGAGCCAAGGAACACAGATGACCTCGAGGGGCTGGTAAAGGGGAGGAGATGGATTCTCCCGGGAGCCTCCAAAGGGAGCGCAGCCTGCGGACGCCTTGATTTGAGCCTAGTGAGACCAGTTCAGGCTTCTGACCTCCAGGACTGTGGGGTCATAAAGTGGAGTTGTTTTAAGCCCCTAAGTTGGCAGGAATTTATTAGAGCGGCCACAGGAGACTCCTAGAGAGATCACAGATCCAAGAGTGTGAGAAATGGTCATCAAGGAATATCACCTTGAAAAAGACACTTCTTCTAAAAGGAAGACTTTCTTTAGTTTCAGAAGGAGGAACAAGAGAGCTTTGTGCCTGCTGACTTTCGTTTTCCCAGCTAAGTAGGCTCCAAGGGCACACGCCCTATTGGGACATTTTATAGCTGAGGAAGCTGAGGCCCAGAGCAGGTCACTTGGCCTAGGTCACACAGCGACCAAAGACCAGAGGCAGATTCAGTCCCAGGTGCTGTGACTCCTGAGCCCACACTCTTGACCACTTCAGCACAGTGCCTCTTCTGAGCAAAGAAAGGGGAGCCTTCAAAATGACAGATGTGATGGCTCACCCCTATAATCCCAACACTTTGGGAGGCTGAGGCGGGCGATCACTTTCAGTCAGGAGTTCCAGACCAGCCTGGCCAACATGGTGAAATCCTGTCTCTACTAAAGATATAAAAATTTGCCCGGTGTGATGGCACATGCCTGTAATCCCAGCTACTCAGGAGGCTGAGGCAATCACTTGAATCTGGGAGTCAGAGGTTGCAGTGAGCCGAGATCACACCACTGTACTCCTGCATGAGCAACAGAGTAAGACTGTGTCTCAAAAAAAAAAAAAAAAGAAAGAAAGAAGTGATAGATGTTGGCTGGTGGAGGAGACATGGTAGAGCCATTCCTGCAGACTCTGAAGGCCAGTGGAGGTCTTGGTTGCCGGCTCTGGACAGGATCTAAAGGTTGTGGTGTTGAGCAGGCCATGCTTGCAGATGTGGAAGGTGCCTGCCAGGAGGCTGGAAACAGGCATGGAGAGGACGCGTGTGAGCAGGCGCCTGAGAGCAGAAAAGGGGTCACTCTGTGACTCTAACTAAGATGTGTGGAGGATGGGAAGCTGAAGGCAGGAGCCTCAAAGGAAATTCAGTAACCTCAGACTCAACTAGGCAGGAGGACGCAGCCTCAGATTCAAGTGTGAACAGACATTCTCAGGGCCAGGAGTGGGGGCTCAAGCCAGGGAGAAAGAACAGGAAGGTCTAGAATTCAGACAGGTCGGAGGGTCAGAGTGGCAACCCAGGCAGGTCTCTGTAATCAGTGATAGGGCACCGTCTGCCCTCTGCTCTGTTTCTAAGCAGCCTTCCTGGCACAAGTGATAAAGGCTATTGGTCTCACACACGCCAGAGCAGGCAGAGCTCTGTGGTCCCAAGTCCTGAGTACAGAGACTAGGGCCTTGTGATCCCAAGAGCGGTCCCTAGAGCAGCAGGGACACTGTCACCTGGGGGCTTGTTTGAGATGCAGACTCTCAGATTCCACTCCAACTAATTCACAGCCTGAAATAGCATCTGCATTTTAACAGGATCCTCCGATCATTGGTATTGCAGTTTAAGAGGCACTGTCTTTGCTTACAGCAGTGGTTCTCAAAGTGTCGTCTCTAGACCAGCAGCATCAGCATCACCTGCAAACGTGTTAGAAATGCAGATCCTCAGGCCCTGCAGAATCAGAAACTCTGAGTATAAGGCCTAGAAATCTGTTTAAGCAGCCACGCTAATTCTAATGCTTGCTCGAGTTTGAGAAGCACTGGCTTAGGAGAGGATCATGCGGCCTCCTGTTGTTAAGAGAATGGGTTTGAGATTCCACAGATTTGGATGGACTTGGTTCAGCTGCTCAGATTCCTCTTTTGTAATTTGGGAAAATTAAGCAGGAATCACACCTACTTTACAGAACTTTTGTGATGCTCAATAACCCTCTCTACACAGAGGACACAGTAGAGCAGCCAAGGCGTAATGAGGGCTCCGTACCCATTAGCTGTGAAGCAATCAACAGTGAGTGCCTCAGCTAATATTTATTGAATGACTAATAGCGGCCAGGCATGGAGCTCAGCACTTACTATGAGTTATTCCATTTAAACCTCACACTAGCCCTAGGAGGGAAGTCCTGGTGCAGTCCCCATTTTACAGATGAGGACACTGAGGCTTAGAGGGCTTAACTCCCTGCACAGGAGCATCAGCTGGTAAGCAGTGAGCAGGCCTCAAGCTCCAGTGCATTGGACACGAAAGCCCATGCTCTTAGACACTTGTGCTTTCCTTACGCAGCACTGGGAGGAATGCCATAGCTGGAGGCACCCCCCGGTAATGCCTTTCACACCTGGTAGCCTCGTAGGCTACCCTTAAAGTTATAATATTTGCACACGAGTATTTCCGCCCTGTTGAGGATTTGCATGCCCAGCCCTGTTTCATGCCCTGGGTCTGGGTGATGCATCATCTGGTCCCAATTTGTTTTTCCTCTAATTTACTGTTCTTTCTAGCCTCATGTCCTGAAACTCCTCAGGCCCTGCTCCTTCCACTTGACCATCAGTGACCTTGGCGAGGGCCAGAGCCAGCCAGCCGCCGTGATGGGGGCTTCATGAACATAAATAAATTTAATCCTGGCCTCTGCACCGTGAGGTTGCATGACCTTTATTTTCTAGTTGAAGGTCGCTTCTCTAAATGTCCACTCTGTCTTTGTGACTGTCTAGGTTAGAACAGTGTGCCTGCTGGCAGGAAGCCAGGGCTCCAGGGAAAAACCACGACCATGGGCGTAGCAATTCCCATGAAAGCTGTTCTGTTCTAGACGCATTCCAGGAGGAGACAATTACCAATGAAATGGGATTCATGCCTGCAGTGGGGACACACACCCACTGGCCAGGACATCCAGCATCTGAAGGTGGGACATTGTCCTGGAAGGGGACGTGGCTCTCCAATGCCTCTGTCTCAGACAGTCCCGCCCCTTGGGAACAGGCTACCTCCCACCTTTTGAGGACTCTGCAGGAAGGTATCTCCTTGCTTTGTTTCAAGTCAGTACATATTTATGGAAATGTGCCATGTGCCTGGCATTGCACCAAGTGATGGGAATCTGTAGATGAAGGCAGCCCAGCTGAGGGCTAGCCAGGGCTCTGGACAGACATTTTTATCAGCCATTGCCATCAACACACTCTTGGGCTCTTGATAACTCCCTGAAAACCTTGCTTCTTCTGTGTCTATGCCTAAAAGTTCCTGGGCAGAAACAATTCAAGGTGATCTCTTTGTTCCTAGGAATCCATTTGAAGTATTTGACTGTAATCAGGAGAAGCTGGGATGTATGAGGAAAATCGTGCCTTTCATGTTTAAAGTTAGATTCTGTAAATTTAAAACATAAATCTATTCCTGTGCAAAATTAAAGGCAGTAAACTCATGAATAATAAAGACAATCATATGGCCAGGTGCGGTGCCTCACGCCTATATCCAGCACTTTGGGAGGCCGAGGCAAGTGGATCACTTGAGCTAGGAGTTTGAGACCAGCATAGGCAACGTGGCGAAACCCCATCTCAACCAAACTACAAAAAATTAGCCGGTGGTGCATGTCTGTAGTCCCAGCTACTAGGGAGGCTGGGGTGGGAAGATCACTTGAGCCTGGAAGGTGGAGTTTGCAGTGAGTCAAGATTGCACCACTGCACTCCAGCCTTGGTGACAAAGTGAGACCCCACCTCCAAAAACAAAAAGAAAGAAAGGTACCACCCACATCCTGTGGAAAATACACTTTGCATCTGACAACCTAAAAAAAAAGGAATAAAAAATTTGAGCCTCTTAGTATCAAATGCATTCAGATTTATTATCCAGCAGCCACTTAGTCTCCTACTCACCTAGGAGCAAGTAAGGCCACTCAAACTATGGGATAGAGGAATGAAGTTAGCAGCAGGCTGTGGAAAGAGGCCCCTCTAAACTGTGAAGTTTATTAAATGATTGGGTCACGGGAGTCCATTTTTGAGAACCCTGTAGGGCAATTCTACACGGCGAAGAGCAGTCCTAAATTAAACTTTTGCCTCTGTTTAAACATTTTTCAGTACCTGGTTAAAAGCTCTTTCTAAAAGGGATTTTCAACACGGAGGTGATGTTACCTTATAATGTATGTAACAAATATTCATTTGAGATGAGATTAAAAGTCATTTTTCAATGCCAGTTTGCACAGAAAAAAAATAAAACTAGTAAATGCTCAACCACTGCAATCACAGGGAGCCATTATCTGCCCTTTCCTACGTCCGGGCTTTCTGGATGGCCCCCCTTGTAGTGTATCATATGAACCTGTGCCATGGAGATCTTTAAAACTCTGCAAACTCAAATTAACAGGGGAGGAGAGGGAGAAATGGGCTCTCTGCAAAACCATTTCCTATTAAAGCCATTTCCTCTTTATGGGCAGTAGTGTTATTAGTTCTCACTTGGACAGCATTCTTTTTTCTTTACAAAAACTCCTAATTATAACCATCCTCTGAAATCCATTTCCCCTTTCTTCCTTTGCCTCCATAAATCATTCTTGTATTTTTCTCCTCTCAGATCAAAAAGGTTAGTTATAACCTTGCAATTATATTCACACACAGGATCAGTCATTATCCATTTGTTGAAATGCTTATCCTCTAGTTTAAGAATACACAAAATGAGGCCAGGCGTGGTGGCTCACGCCTGTAATCCGAGCACTTTGGGAGGCTGAGGCAGGCGAATCATGAGGTCAGGAGATTGAGACCATCCTGGCCATGGTGAAACCCCGCCTCTACTAAAAATACAAAAAAATTAGCCAGGCATAGTGGCCTGTAGTCTCAGCTACTCAGGAGGCTGGGGCAGGGGAATTGCTTGAACCCAGGAGACAGAGGTTGCAGTGAGCTGAGATCATGCCACTGCACTCCAGCCTGGCTACAGAGCAAGACTCGTCCCCCACCAAAAAACAAAGAATACACAAAATGAGGCTGGGTGTGGTGACTCATGCCTGTAATCCCAGCACTTTGGGAGGGTGAGGCAGGTGGAGAGCCTGAGCCAGGGAGTTCAAGACCAGCTGGGGCAACATTGAGAAACCCTGTCTCTACAAGAAAAAACGAAAATTAGCCAGGTGTGGTGGCGTGCACCTATAGTCCCAGCATTGATGGTGGGGCTGAGGTGGGAGGATCATGTGAGCCTGGGAGGTGGAGGCTGCAGTGAGCCGTGATCGCACCACTGCACTCCAGCCTGGGTGATAGAAGGAGACCCTGCCTCAAAAAACACGAAAAGATCCCAAAAGAATACATAAAATGGTCAAGTATTTATTACTAAAAAAGAGCTTAACTAATCAGGAGTTTTGTTGTTTCCCTTCTTCCAAAGCATATGGTAGAATAACAGTATTATTATCCTTCAAAAGGCATTACTGAAGGTGGGCATGGTGGCTCATGCCTGTAATCCCAGCACTGTGGGAGGCCGAGGCGGGTGGATCACTTGAGGTCAGGAGTTCTAGACCAGCCTGGCCAACATAGTGAAACGCTGTCTTTACTAAAAATACAAAAATTAGCCAGGGCTGGTGGGGGCATCTGTAATCCCAGCTACTCGGGAGGCTGAGACAGGAGAATTGTTTGAACCTGGGCTGCGCAGAGGTTGCAGAGAGCGGAGATTGCATCACTACACTGCAGCCCCGGTGACAGGGTGAGAGCCCGTCTCAAAAAAACCAAACTAAAACAGACACATACACACACATTACTGAGATTTGAGCACTTGGACTGAGTCCTGGCTGGTCTCTTCTAGCTGTGTTAGCTTAGATGAGTCACTGAACCCCTCCAAGCCTCCATTTCTTCTATTAAATCAGAGGAAAAATGCTGCTTCACCAAGCTTTGCAATATGCAGTGAAGGTTAAACAAATTAACATTGTGTGTTAAAGACCTTTATAAACTATGAAGCTCATACAGATGCCAAGCATTGATACTGCTGTGACTGTCTCCTGTCGCTGGGACATGAAGTGATTCTGCAAAAGCACGTTTCCCTGTAATTTAAGCTTATCTCTTTTTTTTTTTTTTTTTTTTTTTTTTGAGACAGAGTCACACTCTGTCACCCAGGCAGGAGTGCAATGGCACATCTTGGCTCACCAAAGCCTCTACCTCCTGGGTTCAAGCGATTCTCCTGCCTCAGCCTCCCAAGTAGCTGGGATTACAGGTGCCTGCCACCACACCTGGCAAATTTTTGTATTTTTAGTAGAGACAGGGTTTCACCATGTTGGCCAGGCTGGTCTCAAACTCCTGACCTCAGGTGATCGCCCACCTTGGCCTCCCAAAGTGCTGGGATTACAGTCATGAGCCACTGCACCTGGCCTGAGGCTTATCTCTTCAGGCGCCCATTTTGGAAGGAAATTATAATAAGCACGGCACACCTTTCCCTGTTTGCTTTAACAGAAGACAGTGGATGCAATACACACCCGTGCATCATCACAATACCCATAGAATTTTAGGATGCTAGGACAGAAAGGGGCTGGGCTGAATACTGACGGTGCCCGACCTCCTCGTTTGACAGATGAGAATGTAGGCCCCTGAGAGGCCAGTGCCTTGCTGAAGCTCCCCACAGCTGGTGTGAACAGAGCCAGGGCCAGAGGCTCCTGCCCCACCTCCCCTGCCTGGCTTCTGCTTTGTCCTTCTCCTCCCTCCTCTGACCACTTCCCTTCCTGGACTTTCACTTTTTCCACCCGCCGCTTCTAATCTGTCTTTATCTAGAAACGCTGACCTGCAGGATTCAGTGTACAGTAAGTTATTTAAGAAAGAAGGCTAGGTGCAGTGGCTCACACCTGTAATCCCAGCAATTTGGGAGGCCAAAGCGGGAGGATCATTTGAACCCAAGAGTTCCAGGCTGCAGTGAGCCATGATTGTGCCACTGCACTCCGGCCTGGGTGACAGCAAGACCTTCTCTAAACAATAATAATAAAGATAAATTTAAACTTTTTAAGAAAAGAAAGAAGTAGGGGGTGAGACTTCAGTACAGCACTTCTGACATAGATTTGGGGATCTGGAGGCCTCTGTCATCATCCAGTTTGGGGGCTGCCTTCTCAAAGTTTGGCTCACAGGGAAGGAAACATCAGTACACCACCTTGATAAGAAATCCTTCTTTATTTGTTACATTGCACCCCAAACTCCTAACAGCTACAAAATGCCCTTCTCCTTACTACAGCCAAATCTCAAATATCCCTTCACAAACTGTTTACAGACCCTCAGAGAGAAAAAACACAACTATTCACCTGCCCCACCTCACTGGGGGGAATTTAATAGCTAAGTCCATCCTGAGGCTCCTCGCTTTTAATAACTCAATACTGTATAAAATACAGCACCGCCTGTGGACCAGGTGATACCATCATTCATCATGAAAGGCTTATTAAAATTTAGCAGTCCTGAACTTTATATTTTTCATACTAATTGGCAACCTTCAACATCCAGAAAGGCCCTTCCTGAGTATTGTGACCCAGAGGGGGAATTCCCCTGTAAGATTCCTGTCTGTCCCTCATCTCACTTATCTGATCCATGAGCAGGTCAATTTATCTTTGCCTCCCGAATGCATCCTGCATCAATCCATTCCTCCCCTTGCAACAGCCTGAGTCCGGGTCACCATTACATCTCACCACCTGAGCTCCAAAAACATTCTCCTCACTGATTGGCCTCCATCCTTGCCTCCTACAGTCTATTCTTCATGCAACTACCAGAGGGATTTAAACGCTTCATTAGTTCCTGTTATCCCCTGTTTGATACTCTCCGGGGGACTTTCCGTTGTCACCTGAATATAACCCTGGCTCCATAACCCTACCTTCCTCTGGAACTTCACCTCCCTCTGCTCTCCTCTACCGACACGCAGGCCCCACTGGTTGTCTTTCTGTCGGCAGTATGCCAGAGTTGTTCCCATCTCAAGACCTTGGCACTTGGGGCAGTTCCTTCTACCTGGGACTTCCTTCCCCATCTCTCTACATTCTTCTCTGTCATTCAAGTCTGTTTGAATGGCGTCTTCTCTGAACAGCCTTCCTCATCCACCCCAGCTGCACTTCCCTTCCTCTTTCCCTCGTCTTTCCCTAGCCTTGCCCCTATTTCACTTTGCTGCGCTTATCTAAAGTTTTCATTATCTGATATTTTGCTTTCTGGTCAGACACAGTGGCTCATGCCTGTAATCCCAGCACTTTGGGAGGCCGAGGCGGGCAGATCACTTGAAGTCAGGAGTTTGAGACCAGCCTGGCCAACATGGTGAAACCCCATCTCTACTAAAAATACAAAAAAATAGCCAGGCCTGGTGGCACACACTTGTAATCCCAGCTACTCAGGAGGCTGAGGCAGGAGAATCGCTTGAACCTGGGAGGCAGAGGTTACTGTGAGCCGAGATCACGCCCCTGTACTCCTGCCTGGGCAAGAGTGAGACCCCATCTCAAAAAAATATAATATTCCACAATTTTTGCTCATTTGTTTGCCCGCCATGACAGCGTCTGTTCTCTACCGTGCCGAGAACTATGCTTGTCACACAGGAGGTGACGAAGTCAGTGCCAGTTTATTGACTGTTGGCCTGCCTATCTGAACACAGATACAAAAATGAGGATAGTGCTGTCCTTGCCCACTGCTGAGGGAGACAGACAGGTAAAGATATGTGTTACAGTTCACAACAGTGGGTGTTTTTAGGAAGCTGTGGTGAGGCATTATCTTCCCTCCCAATAGTCCCACACAGGTGCTTTGTGGAGGCCCCCACCAGAGGGATGGAGGAGAAGAGAGGAGAGGCCGAGTCCTGTGCTCCAGCCTCTGCTCTGCAGGCCTAGCCCTCCCCACACATTGATCTTAGGTCACTTAGACCCTCCTTCTGAGCCCCTGCCTGCTCTTTGCAAACAGATCAGCCTACTTATGGGACCCCTAGTAAGCTTCCTGTGGGTAACAGTACCCATTTAGATGAGGCAGGTGCTTGGCACCCAGGAAGCACTCGCAGATGCCAGCTGTGATTTTCACAGTGCCAGCTCCCTTTTAGTCACCAGGCCCTGGAGATGCCACAGGGACCTGTAGAGGTGACAAGAGCCCCGGTGACTCCTGCTCTTTCACTCTCGGTCCATGAACTTTCTGTGTTGTTGCTGTTGTTGTTTTTGAGATGGAGTCTTGCTCTGTGGCCCAGGCTGGAGTGCAGTGGTGTGATCTTGGCTCACTGCAACCTCTGCCTCCCGAATTCAAGCAATTCTCCTGCCTTAGCCTCCTGTGTAGCTGGGATTACAGGCGCACGCCACCACGCCCGGCTAATTTTTGTATTTTTAGTATGGATGGGCTTTCGCCATGTTGGCCAGGCTGGTCTCCAACTCCTGACCTCAGGTGATCCACTTGCCTTGGCCTCCCAAAGTGCTGGGATTACAGGCGTGAGCCACCGTGACTGGCCATGGCCCAGAACTTTCATTCTTCATTTTCATCCATTCCTTTCTCTCTTGTTAACACTGTCGTTAAAAAAAAAAATCAGTAATTAGATAGAGTAGGGCTCTACAGGGTGGTGTGTCTAGGATCCCAGGCAGTTGTGTTTCATGCAACCTACACTGACCACCTTGTGGATGTTCCTGTGATCTAAGGTTTGGACAAAGACATTCGCCACCCGAGGGTATTTTTCAGGCAGTGTAGCGCCGTCTGGTGGTCACAGATTTGTTAACAAGGATCTCTGCCACCAAAAAAGAAAAAAACTGTGTGCTGCCTATAAGATATTTATAACATTTAATCTCATGTAATTTTACCCCTGAGAATGTATGCCAAATGAACAAAGCAAAATGATATATGATCAAACATGTTTGTTGCATTGTCTATAATGGAGAATCTTGGAAACAAACTAATTGTGCAATAATGAGAGAGTTATAAATTGTGTTACGTCCACATGAGAATATAAGTTAGCCGTAAAATGTTGGTAGGAAGACATGGGAAATTCCTAACAGGATGTTAATAATTCACACCACTGAAACACTATGAAGGGATTACACAATTTAAATTTTTATTTTCTTTATATAGCGACATTATGGGTAATTTTTTAAATTTAATTTTGTCCTTGACAGTTATTTTGTCTTTTCAATTAATCCCAATCTCTTGAAGAAACAACGTAATCTTTCATCTAACTGTGGTATTGTCTTTCATCAGTATGTAACGATGGTGACTATTATACTGACCTATATATGTTATATATAATGTGCGTGTAAATATATAAATAATATATACTGTGTGTGTATATATAATGGTAACATATATATATATTATGTACTCACAAAGTATTGCTTCATCATTTACTTTATAACTATCATATATAAGGCATTCCCTATGACATAAAAGACCACGTAATATTCTTATTTATGATTTTATTATGAGCTGTGGAGCCGGATAGCTCTCTTTTGTTTCAATCTAGGGCTGTAACCACCAATTTTTGCTGCCTCTTTGGAAAACCAATGAAAAGTTACAAGTATTCAAAAGACACTTGGGACAGTCATTGAGAGCAAATTGATCTTACTCTCCAAGTATTCTCCTACTCACTTAATTTATGAACTGTGGCTGAAATTAAGCTTATCTTGTAAATACTTCCAACAGCAATTTTACTCTGCTGTTGTCTCAGGGATCACACTACATCTTACTAGTTCACACTCATAAGTTGGTAGATTGATATCTTTATATTATATGTGTCTGAGGATGTTCCAAATGCAGTTTTAACAATATTTTAGGTATTTTCATGTCAGATGTGCATGCAATATTCATTATCAATAAAATCAGTTATTAAAACTGTACAACAGATGCTAATCCTACTTTTGCTTTTCAGATTTATGCTTATGAATTAGAAATGTTACATTCTCTTGGCCAGTCATAATCTGATTACTTGAAAATTTATTTTCTCAGCTCCCTAGATTCCAGGTATTTATGATAGAGGTGTCTGCCTTTCACTCTGAAGGACTAAATGTTTTCACATGAATAGAAATAATGAAAGTGAGACTCCATGTGTTGTCTAATGCTGTTAAATTAGCTTACATTAATCTCAGTTTGAAAAGTGCCCAAAGAGATTTCTGAAGGCTTACTAGAGGCAACAGGATATTTATTTTTTAGGGACTCTGTTATTGGAGCTGTTTCAGCTGGTACCAGCTGCTCTTATTATCCAATATTTTCTATAGGCCTGGGGCTCACAACAGAGAGTCATTGGAAGAATGTAAGCATCACCTCTCATATATAATAGCAATTGGGAATTTGGGGATTGGAGCTGTATATGCAAAAAGTGATTACTTTGCCACTTTATAGACAGAAAAACTGAGGTCTCCCCCAGTTTGTGATTTATTTAAGGCAACAGTGCAGTTCAGGGACAGCCCTAGAATGAAAACCAATCATTTCCTTAGCCCCTAGTAGAGTGCCTGGTCCATGAATCATCCTACCACTGACATGGCTAAAACTATAAGTAAAATTTTAAAATCTGACCACTGGATACCAGAACTTTTGAAAATCCAGACTTCTCTTAATTATGACAATAATTTTAAAAATCTTTTTGCTCTCTCATGCAAACAATAAATAGGGATTTAATGAAATTTATATCATTACAGGAATTCAGTATACAGTGAATCCTATACCTTGGCACCTAACCTACCAAAGGAGAAAGAGTAGAACTGTAGGCGGGGCACGGTGGCTCACGCCTGTAATCCCAGCACTTTGGGAGGCCGAGGCGGGCGGATCACGAGGTCAAGAGATTGAGACCGTCCTGGCCAACATGGTGAAACCCCGTCTCTACTAAAAATACAAAAAAATTAGCTGGGCATGGTGGTGCCGGCCTGTAGTCCCAGCTACTCGGGAGGCTGAGGCAGGAGAATTGCTTGAACCCGGTAGGCGGAGGTCGCAGTGAGCCGAGTCGTGCCACTGCACTCCAGCATGGCGCCTGGTGACAGAGTGAGACTCTGTCTCAAAAAAAAAAAAAAAGAGTAGAACTGTAGACACATTTTTATCACAAATGTAATTTTGCAATTACACTGTTTTGCATGTTGCCTTTTCTTGGTTAACAATAAATCACAGAGGTCATTTCATGATACTACAGAAAGATTTGCCTTATTTTTTTACTGGTTACCCATATCCCATTGGCATAAGATTCAACCTATGTGTCTACCGGATTTGTCATCATAATTTAACTAGCCCCCTACTAGTTCCCTAAGGCAAATTATGCTATAGTGGTTGTCCTTGACCCAATTTTTTATGCGCTTATGAAATTATTGTGTTAAAAGATATGTGTCATTTAATTTTTTCACCAATGCCCTAACTTGTTTTTATTCATTTATATACTTTCTGTTTTATTCCATCTACACAAGTCAGCTTACTGCTTATTGCCTTGATCTTCTGGAGTTAAAGCTACTGATACTGGCATGGGATAAATGACTTTTTTCAGGCAAAACAGTACTTTCTAAAGACAAATGATTTGCAGTGTTTTTATTATTTTCATTTGAGGTTTATGTGCTGAATGTATCTCTAGCTAAGAAGCAGTAAGAATCATTCCTAGGTTCCATATGTAGCCATGCACCACGTAATAACATTGCAGTCAACAGCAGACCCCATGTACAAAGGTGATCCCACAAGATTATAATGAAGCTGAAAAATTTCTATCACCTAGTGACGTCAGAGCCTCATTGCCCAATGCATTGCTCACAACTTTGTGGTGATGCTGGTATAAACAAACCTAACCTGCTGCCAATTGCATAAGAGTCTAGCACATACAGTTACGTTCAGCACCTAATACCGGATCATACATGTGACTTTCTTACTGGTTCATGTATTTACGATGCTATATTTTTATAATTATTTTAGAGGCTACTCCTTCTGTTTATTATAAAACAAAAGTTTACTGTAAAACAGCCTCGGGCCGATCCTTCAGGTGGTACTGCCGAAGAAGGCATTGTTTCCCTAGAGATGGCAGCTCCGTGGGTGTTACTGCCCCTGAGGACCTTTCAGGCGGACAAGATGTGGAGTTTGGAAGATGGAGAAAGATGAGCTGTTGATGGTCCTGAGCCTGTGTAGGCTTAGGCTATTATGTGCATTTGTGTCTTAGTTTTTCACAAAAACGCTTAAAAAGAAAGTAAAAATTTAAAAAGTAGAAAAAAGCCTTTAGAATAATGATATAAAGAAAAAGCATGTTTGAACAGCTTTACAGTATATTTGCATTTAGGCTAAGTGTTATTTAAAAAGAGTCAAAAAGTTTGAAAAAACTAAAAAGTTTGTAAGGTGAAAATATGGTAAGCTGAGGTTAACTTATTTTGAGGACAGAAATGTTTTTTTTAATAAATGTAGTGTGGCCTCAGTGCACAGGGTTTGTAAAGTCTCCAGTAGTGCCCAGTCATGTCATAGGCCTTCACTCAGCATTCACTCACCACTCACTCACTCACCAGAGCAGCTTCCAGTCCCGCAAGCTTCATTCAGGGTAAGTACCCTGTGCAGGTGTTCTGGTTTTTATCTTTTATTCCATATTTTCACTGAACCTTGTTAATGTGTAGGTATGTTTAGATTCACAAATACTTATCATTATGTTATAACTTCCTACAGTATTCAGTACAGCAACATGCTCTACAGGTTTGTAGCCTAGGAATAAAAGGCTACACCATATAGCCTAGGTGTGTAGGAGGCTGTGCCATCTAGATGTGTGTGAGTACACTGATGTTTGCACAATGATGAGATTTCCTAATAACACATTTCTCAGAACATATCCCCATCATTAAGCAATGCATGACTGTATATCCATATTGTGTGTGTGTGTGTGTGTGTGTGTGTGTGTGTGTGGTGTAGACAACAGTGTTGTGGTAGCGTTTTCATTGTTGTTTTATTTTGCCAGCATTTATCTTCGCCATTATTATATAGAGTTTTAAAATCAGAATATGAACTTTTCTTCTATAAAAACATCTAAATTTATCCTCTGAGATATATTCCATGTCTCGTTAGTTTTTTAAAAATGTTTTTCCTCTCTTTTGGTAAAAATTTTATTGAGATATAATTCATATACTATACAGTCCACCCAAGAGTACAATTTGGTGGTTTTCAGTATATTCAGAGTTATGGAAAACTGTCACCACAATCCATTTTAAAGCATTTTCATCACCCCTAAAAGAAACCCAGATTCTTTATCTCCCACCTCCAATGCTGCTGTCCCCGTCATTTAAATTTTGAAAGATATCTTTGCCCTCCAAAGTAGCTGTATCAGTTACATTTCACCTACAGTCCATCGAGTGACAGTTTCTTCCGACTCTTCCTGTACTAGCAGAACATCTCATCTTTATCAGCCTTGTAGATGAAAAATGATTTCCTGCTTCAATTTGCAGGAAGGGCACTGACCTTCTTTTCATGTTCCTTGGCCGTGTGTGTCACCTCTCAGTGAGCTTCTTGGTAGACCTAAATACAAGCAAACACATTGAGGTCACTGCTTTACTTATGCCATCCATGGGTACCTGATGTGTGAGGCAGAGGACACTATGAAGCTACTTCACACTGAACTGTAGAGGCAAGAGCGCCTTGCGGACCCGCCCCGTGCACTGGAGAGTCCACATGGGGCTCGTTCCCTGGGCTGCCCTAGTGGGCAGCAGGGACTCGAGTTTTTGTCTGTAGGGTGACTCTGTGCTTTCTCTGAAGGTGGATAAAATTCTTGCTTCTGTACTTGACTTAATTTGACATTGTGTCAATCTGTCAATCACTGTTTCTTAACTGACATTCTGTGATCTTTGTTCTGTTCTCTTAACACCCATTCATCCCAGGATAAACCTACCTTTATGTACGTACCTCTTACCTCTTCTGTGAATCATGAGAGCTTTGTTCGATAGCTCAATTCCCTGGTGGAATCCTGATAACTTTTTTTTTTGGTTAGAGGATCTTTAGGGAGAGCTGGAGCTCGAGTAAGCTGGGGTCTCAGAACTCCTGGGAATAGGCGTGTCCTCACCACCGCCACCACCCCTGAGCCACATTGCCTATCAGTCATTGTTCATTAAGTTCGTTGTGTGGGGACAGTAGCCTCCAGTGACCAGAGGAAGGGGAGGACCCTGGGGGTCCCCCTGCCATGACCTCAGTACCAGGTACCACAAAGTATCTGACCAAGTTTGCCTTTCATACTAATAATTACTAGCAGGCAAGGAAAATGTCAGCTTCCTACCTGTGCTGTGAAGCTTGGTGCCTTCCAGCGCTTTGTTCCTTAGAAATACCTCAGGTAAAAGATCTACTTGCAGCAGATGTGACACTAATACATATATTCAGGGGCACACCTAATTTGATACTCCAAATGGACCATTTTTAACACCCTGTCTATACCACAAAATTATTTTCAGCATCATCATGTAATAATCGGTAATACACATTATTTTCCTGACTCACTACATAAAGAATTTAAAAAGAAGAAATTTCCATTTTCAAGACATTATTTAGATGTATTAATTGAGAAGAATTCAGTGCCACTTCGGTAATAATCCTGCCAAACAGGCGTGAGCTCAATGGAATAGGAAGAAAACATCCGACGCACTAAATTCAGAGACATTCTACGACATTCCTGGCCAGTTGTCTTTAAAATTCAGGTTCTAAAAGTCAAGGAAAGACTGAGGAACTCTCCCAGCCTGAAGCAGACTAAGGAGACAGGAGCCTCCTTTGGTGTGACTTGTGATTCAGGGCTGAATTCCTTTTCTAGAAAGGACGTCAGCAGAACAACTTGTGAAACTGAAGAGGGTCTGAGCGTTGGGCGATAGGGTCTAGCGTTGGGCGGCACTATGGTAGCAGAGTTTCCTTCCTGAATTTGGTGACAGTGCTGTGGTGGAGTCCAAACGCTCTTATTTGTAGGAAATGTGCACTGGGAGATGGGCTTATGTTCAGCAGGTCAGCATCTTACTCTCAAATGGTTCCAGGAAACAAAAAGATCCTTTCGAAATTATTTTTATTATATAATAATATCCTTATACTGTACTTCTATGTTTTCTCTCTGTGTGTGATTGAAAAAATAAAAAGCCCTCAACAGTTCAAAAACCTGAAAGGTAAGTCACTGTAGAAGTTGTTCAGAACTTAGAGCAACAAAAGCTTTTTTGAGGAGGAGTATTTTTCCACCAATATTGTTTAGAATTGTTGGTGCAAGGCACTAATCAAAAGCCAGAGGTCCTTTAAAGTCAGTTTGGTCTTCGCCTGTACATTATCTGCCTACAGCGCATCTCCTGACTGCCTGCACACAGAATGAGCAGCTCCTACCACAATGCCCTGATGGCATTGGCAGACCAGAGTCCTCCATTAAATGATGGGATGTGGGACACGGGCCCAATGGAAGCCCTCGGGCGGGCGAGGAACACCACCGGGGACAGTGTTAGGCTGCTAGGCTGGCCAGATTCTTACACACCCTTCACACAAGGGCAAGGTGCCTGTACAGTATCTACCCAGTCTACCACTTATCTCACCAGAGGAAAAAAAGGTTTACATGCCTTATGCTAATTAAATTTTTCAGAGCCAAATGTGGCAAAGAAGCCCTTTAATTAGCTGCCTGTCTAGCGTGGGACTTCTGATTAGCGTGTTTCAAATGCTATCTAGCAACCTTGGATGGATATTTCTGTCATCGATCACCACCACTAGGGTGTGGGTTACAGCTAATCAGCACCTATACCCGCTCACTCTATTGTAACATAAATGCCAGTGTCTCCCAGTTTGTAGCACAGAGCAGTGAGCATGGTGGACCTTTGCAGAATGTAAATGATGTCTGTGTATCTTGACATTTGCATTTGGGTGTGTATGTAATCAGCCCCATTTGACCTAGACGTAGTAGATTGTCAAGGTCTTAGAAGCAGGTGTGCAGTTCAGGAAGAGATCTTTAGAATGGAAGCACTCGGCTTTTGCCCACAGCACAGGGGAGGCACAGACACTAAGACAGAGCAGGCTCGGAGGGGGAGCTCAGGCAGGGGCCATGGTGGCTGCTGTCATTGCTCCATGCCCTGTTGTCAGCTGTCGCACTTGAAGCAAACCACGACTTTGTGGTTAGGGGTGGAGCAGAAAACCTCAGGGTACCTGAAAGGAAAGCCCCACACCTTCTCAGAGATTGTCCTGTTTGACATTTTAGCCAGAAGAGAATAGCCTTAGGTGCCAGGCCTTATTCCTATCCCCCAGCTTCCACAGTGGCAGCTCGCAAGCCTTGATGGCCGTAAGAGTCACCCAGGGGCTTTGCTAAAAGTTGAGATCCTGCATTCCTGCCTCATGGGCTCTGATTCACCCAAGGCACATTTCAGCATCTACATCTTTACCAGATGCTCCATATGTTTTATGTCTGTGGTCCACAGACCTTCTGAAAACCTGCCCTCGTGGCCTTGCAATCAGAAAGCCCAAATTTGCCTTCCCAGCTCCTTTTCACCCACTGGATGACCTTGGGCAAGTCTCCAGAGCTCGGTGAGGCTGCAGCTTCTCCTCAACATCCAGGGTCTGTGGTGGCGATCTAATGGGTAGAAAGGACAGCACTTTACAAACGGGGCAGCCCTGCAGAAGTCAGAGGACCTCGCCCGGTTTATTACACCAGCCTCCATGACCTGACCAGGGAGGCTGAGTCCTTCCCATGCTTCCTACCCATTTTTTAAAGAAAGATCTTGTGCTTTGCACCCAGCCTTCCATACAGCAAAGTGCGAGAAACTACAAAAGGAGAAGGAGGAGCTGGAGAGGCGGTTTGAGGACGAGGTGAAGAAGCTGGGCTGGCAGCAGCAGGCCGAGCTCCAGGAGCTGGAGGAGCGGCTGCAGCTGCAATTCGAGGCAGAGGTGGCGCGCCTGCAGGAGGAGCACCGCGGCCAGCTGCTCGGCATCGGGTGTCAGCACCAAGAGCAGGTCAGTCTGCAGCGCGGCTCGAGCTCTGCTGTTAGGTGATGCAGGCGGCAGGCGGAGGGGAGCCGGTGCCACAGTAGCAAGAATTCCTGGTCGGTAGGTGAGCTTTTCCAACACTTCACTTTCTGAGCTGCTTTCTCCTTTGTACTCCCTCTTCTCTTCCCCCTCCAGCCCCTCTGGCCTCCTTCACTCTTCCTCAGGGCTTCCACACTTGCTGTGCCCTCTGCCTGGAAAGCTCTTCCCCTAGACAGTATATGGCTCCCTCTCACCCTCCCTTCCAGGCTTTTCTCCAGTGTCACCCTCTCAGTGAGATCTTTATCCAAAATCATCATTCCTCCCTTCACCACATACACACTCTTTCTGTCCCCTCCCACTATTATTGTTCTTCAGCACTTATCACTCACACATACATTTTGCTTTTCTACCTTATTTATCATCTTTCTATTCCATGAGGGCAGAAAGAATAACAAGGAAACATGTATCTAGCACTTGTCCTGCACCAGACACTGCTCTAAGCTCTTTGCATGAACTAACTCACTTAGTCCTCATGGTCACCCTAACAAGGAAGGTATTCTTACTCCCATTTTACAGGGAGAAAGCCAAGCCCCCGTGGTTCAATAATTTGCCAGAATTCACAGAGCTGGTCATGGAGAAGCCAGGGTTAACACTCAGTACTCCCTGCTGTCAACCAGCAAGTTAGAATTGCCTGCCAGGTCTCCTGCGGGATCCTGGCACCTGGAACC
The DNA here is from genome assembly GCA_036589455.1 of Ateles fusciceps. Classification (NCBI taxonomy): domain Eukaryota; kingdom Metazoa; phylum Chordata; class Mammalia; order Primates; family Atelidae; genus Ateles; species Ateles fusciceps. Next base: position 915,781 of record JAZHEH010002853.1, on the reverse strand, counting down.
ATGCCTGGCCGAGTACCACACAATATCCATGTGCTCAATGAATGCCAACAGTTAACCTTCGCCCAGAAACCTTACTGGAGAGGGAAATGCATTCACAGACTAGCTAGAGGACCATTCCCAGGGAGCTTGTCACTATGAAAGCCGGAAGGAGGCAGATGCTCCCACCCCCCACGGCAGCCACCCTGTCCACAACTGCCATGAGTGCTGAGAGCTGGGCGGATGCACCCACTCTGCTTCCATGAGCACTGCTCCTTTCTTTTCTCTTGCTTCTAAGTTCTCCAGCTCCAGTGCCTTCATCCCAACCTTCTAACTGGTGTGTTGCTTTATATAGTGGTCTTATGACGTGCTTAAGGTAAGTTGACATTTGTGAAGGGCACCCTTTAAATGTCACTTGACATTCAGGTTAGTGTTGAGTGGCCTTCATTGTCAGAAACCCTTGGGCCACCCTCCTCGGCTGCTTCTAAGTGGACATCCCAGACGGCAATACCTACCCAGCCCTCCCACTGCCCCAGAAGAGGCTTGTGACTCTTAGGGGACCTAGGAGGAATTTAAGAGTAATACTAATTACTGTCATTGTAATAAAAAACTCTTACTTTACCTCATTTTATACTATACAGTATCTCAGGTCAGTCATTCTTCTTTCCTAGAGGTCTATAAAAACCAGACACACCTCCCTGTTTGAGGCAGGTTAGGCCTTAGAGACTAGGAAACAGAATAGGTTACAGCTAAAGTTACCTGTTGGCGTTAAGATGAGAAACTGAGCCCCCGGCGTCATGCCTCCCAGGCTGTCTGCATGTCACTCCTGTAGGCTGACATTTGCACGGGCTGCTGTCTACAGGTTTGCTTATCTTACAGCTTCTTTATACATCTCAAACCTGGTATGAATACCAACTTGTTCTGCGCCTCTGTATCCATGGACTATTTGTTCCCAGTTTTACACAGAACACGTTTATACCCATATCTACCAAAGGCTGCTGATCCGAAGGTCCGGGTTGGTTGAGAAGGTGCCAGAAGGTGAGGAGAAAGGGGCAAGAGGTGGTCTGCAGGCAGGAGACCCTAACGAAGGCTTTCGCGGTGGTACCTGGAGCAGAGGCACTGCTGATGGGAGCATGTCCACCCGGGGGCCAGGGCGCCTCGCTAAGGGCCTCACCTGCACAGAAGCATGTGCCGAGAGATGTGCTTCAGCTCTTTTTAGAACTGGGACATGGCAGCCTTTTAGAGATTTCAAACTGGAGTGATGAAAGGAAAGAAGCCCTTGACTTTTCCACATGAAAATGACTTATATAAGCTACCTGGGCATCGTTCAGAAATGTTCAGTCGTATGAGAGCTCTGCGCTCTGTTCATGACCCTTTATGATAGCAAAAGCCATTCATTTATGTACTCATTCACCTGTGCAGAGAATATTTATAGAATTTTGTTAGCATTGTACATACGCAAAGCACCATGACAGGATACTGCAAAAGATGGTAAGATTTATAAAATGTGGGCTTGCTTGTCTATCCACTGAGGAAGCTTCCAGGTAAGTGCCCAAGGAACTGTAATGCGGGTGAGAAATGCACACAGCGTGTTGAGGAACTGAGAATTTCACATCTCATCCTTGCAGCTGGAAGTGTCAGAAATCACATCTGAATGCTTTACATGTGAGTGATTCTTTCTTACAGAAACCCGTTGGTTTGGGGGGAACCAGAGTCGAGCCTATGAATTATTCAGGCCCCTGACTCTGCTCCTGCTGCAGAAAGTTGGCTGTTTCCCCAGGCTTCAGCTTCTCTAGCAGAGAACATGCAGGAGGCGAGGAAGATGAAATGCACCCCAGGCCAATAGTCTAACTACCAGATAGAATCAGTGTTCCCGTTTCGTGGGAGAGGAGACTCAAGGGGGTGACTGACATGGACACGAGACGAGGATGATCTGTGGTTTCAGGCTCCATGCTGGACTCTCCGCTCTGGGGGCCTCCTTCTCAGGGACAGTTGCACTGGGCAGTGCTAACCCCACAGATAGTGACATCTGTGTCCTTCTAGAACCTTAAAAATCAGGTTCACGGCTGGGCGCAGTGGCTCACGGCTGTTATCCCAGCATTTTGGGAGGCTGAGGCGGGTGGATCATGAGGTCAGGAGTTCAAGACCAGCCTGATCAACATGATGAAACTCCATCTCTACTAAAAATACAAAAATTAGCCGGGTGTGGTGGCATGCACCTGTAATCCCAGCTACTCAGGAGGCTGAGGGCAGGAGAATCGCTTGAACCCGGGAGGCGGAGGTTGCAATGAGCCAAGATCACACCACTGCACTCCAGCCTGGGCGGCAGAACAAGATGCCATCTCAATCAATCAATAAAAGTAAAAAATCAGGTTGACTGGTCTGGCATCTCCTCATGACCCAGTAGCCCCCAACAGCTGGCAGCAGGGGCAGGTGCTGCTTTGGTTCTGACATGCAGGATTTTCTGAGGCTGCAAATATCACTCTACTCAAATGGGGACTCACCGGCCAAGGCAGCCTGACCTCTGGCTTTGCAGCAGCACCTCCCTCGTGACAAAGCCAGCCAGAGCTGCTTCTTGCTTGGGCCCCCACCATCTCAGGGGGCAGGGGCTGGCTCTCTGCCATGGTGTGTGCTCTGGCTACACAGGTGGGTCACTTGGAGAAATAGCAAAACACCCCTCCTCGGCCTCCGCCCACACTAATTGAATCAGCATCACTGATGAGGACTGGCAGCGGGCTGTTTTGGATTCTCCTGGGGAATGTCTGTGTGCAGCCAGGGCCCAGAGCCGCAAGCATCGTGGGAGCTGCAGGACCGTGCTGGCTGGAGTGCTGAGGGAGGGGGTGGGGGTGGCGTTGCTTCTTGACTTTCTCAAGTGAGTTTAAAGACAAGGTATAACTTTTATTTTAAAGGCACAATGATAAAGGTGTTTAATGTGTGAAAGTCAGCTCTCCTTCTAAAGCAAGCTGCATGGTAACAGACACCAAATTGCCACAGCTCCCCTTTATCAAGCCTGCAAAACAGACTCACTGTAAACACACATGAATTTTTCTTTTTTGCCCCAAACATGTTCAGCCCAGCTTCCAGCCCTGGTTTCTGGGCTGCCTTTGACTGTCCCCACACAGAGGCAGCCACAGAGCCTGGCATGCAAGGATCAGGCTTGTGACCTTTGACCCATTCCTCCAAGACCCTATGTTTGTCTGACTCCACGACTTTCTCCAAAGCCACTCACTGCAGGGACTGCTGGGCTGGACGCATGATGATTCTGCTCCATCAAGTCTCAGCAGAGATTCCTCCTCCGTAGGGAGCAGCAGAGCTCAGCCTTTGGAGTTTAAATTTGCTTTGTCTCATATCTAGGACACACTTTCTACGCTTTTGTAAGGAACTCATTTTAGACTAAATGACAGGAGGAGCATCCCAGGATGAATCCAAGTGTAAAGAGACCACTTTGTCCACCATCTGCATTATGCCTCCTTAGCCTCCTGCAGAGCAGGCTCACAGTTGTGCTGCCATGCAGGGGAAACCACATTCTCTCTAATCAAATAGAAAGAGATCCCAGGGGGCCCTCTGTCTCCCAGCACCAGTCTCCCATCACAGCCCAGAGGTTCCATGCTCTGGGAGGAGGCTGTGCAGTGGAGATGGGGCCTCTGTCAACACCTGCCTGCGTGGTGGGCTGCAGAGGGGCAAAGGCACTGCCTGGCAGGGGATGACAGCAGACCTGGAGCTCTGGCATGGCTCTGCTGGTGTCCAGGACACTGTAAGCAGGAACCAAGTGAAGGAGGGCCCCCTAGTTATCTGGAAAGGAAAGCCATTCAGAGAACATGGGAGAGAGAGGGCCTGGGCAGGCTCCCTCTGTCTCATCCCATGTGGATGGGCACAAATGGGAGTTTAATCTGGTTTGGGTTTAATGAGTGAAGCTGAGACCATATAAAGTACACGTTTCTTCATCTGAACTCTAAGTCTTCTCTAAGTGACTTGCCAAAGCCCCAGATCACTACATTTTGTAAATGGCTACACAAAGTTGACCCACAGCTGTATTCTTACCTGTCTGAGAGGGTGGCCTTCCAAGCCTGTGCTCTGCTGTCAGTCAGCCCAGCTGAATAGCAGGCAGCTGTGGGAATGGAGTCATGTCACAGGGAGCAGCTGCTTTTCCATAGAACAAGGACTACCGGATGGCCATGTTGACAGACGCCTCCATGGCGCAGCCCAGAACTCTGTCTCTGTGGAGGGATGAGGACGGCCCAGTGGTGGTCTAAGGGGCCCCACCAGGGTTCTAAATAGAAGAGAAGGATGCTTCAGCCCCCCTAAGTTTGTCATAGGCTGTAATAGTTGAGCACTTTTGTCTTTGATTTGGTGACCTTCGGTGCATAGAAAGATCTTGTTCTTTTCTTGGGTTGGCTTATTTAAATCCCCTCCAATACATTCTGGTTTTAAGGTTGGGAATTCTTACTGGCTGCTTCATAAATGTGAGCCTGTGCTCTAGAAAGAAGCCAAGAACCACAGGAGAAGTTATATGCATTCCTACTATGACAAGAAAGAGGATGGCCAGCAGTAGACAGCTCCTTCCTCTTTGAGAGAACATTCTTTAAAAACCATTAGTTGCATGAAACCAAAATTACTAATGAGCAGAGATTATTGTGTTCAGATTTTTACTCATGGGCTCTCTTTGGTTTCCTTCCAAACATGCTGGGTGTTTCTCTAATTCCATGTGAACTTTTAGAATTAGGTGATCAGTATTTCAGTCATAAAAGCACCTCTGAAAGGTTATAAGAATATATCAGGCCATTCCATTACCCTTAATACAATGGGCATAATATTTCATCACTACTGAATCAAAGGCATGCCTTCCAGCAAGCCAGAATGGCATACATTGAAGCCACAAACACGTGTAGTATTGCCGGTCAGGGCACATCCACCTCCCAGGACTCATGAGACTCTTCCGAAACTTATTTCTTCCCTTTCTTTCTTTCTTTTCTGAAACCACTCATGATCATTTGTGTAAGCGCCCAATAAATTAGAATCACACCAAGGACTGATGAAAGGTTTTTCACTCTCCTAAACTTTGTAACAACCCTCCAAACAGTGTAGGAGAATCTGCTTCCATAATGTGCCATGGCCTAAGTGACATCTGTAATGGAGCAGAAAGAAAAGATATATTTCCTTTTTTTAACCAGTGATTTATTTTTCCAACAGATTGAAAGGTTTTGGACAAAGATTCCACGAAAACCTCCTGTAAATAGGAATCGGACAATTAAATACTGTTATAATCAGCCTTTCTGCTGGTGGGTTCATGGCTCTGAGCGTCAAGCAAATATCGTTTGATCAAGAATGGCCTTTAAATGCAAGGGAACCACAAGAATGGCCTTTAAATGCGAGGGAACCACAAGAACGGCCTTTAAATGCGAGTGCACCACGCCCATTCTGACGCTGCAATGCGGTTTTCCTAATGCCGTGGGTCCGTTGATGGTTTTGCCAGTGATGTTTGTTGTAGTGGATGAAGTTCTCGTTTCCCACAAGAGAGAGAAGTTGGGATAATTTCTTGATGAAATGATAGTATCCAGAATGGGAATCCAGCTTTTTAAAAAACAGTATATCCCCATGTGTCAACTTCACAGACAGGCTTCCTTTCTTGGGGAGAGACCTTTCTCCATTTAAAGGTCAGCCTGTGAATTCTCCCCAGAGAAATGAAGGAGCCTCAGAGGTGGCTGATATGACCAGCCAGAAGCAATGTCTTCTTACCTGGGCCATCAAGGAACTTCAAGACCAGCGCACCTTGTCTGGTTCAGTGGTTTTCAGATACCAAGTTTTGACACATTAGGAGCTTGTGAAATAAGTGTAATGGCCTCTAACTAGCATTTTGTGAAACAAAATAGAGGAAACATTTTTAAACTAGATTTTTGCAGATGGAAGGGGTGGTTTTGTTTTTGTGAAACTGGTTTGGGTGTGGTTGTGTGTGGCTGCGTGTACTGTGGTACTGTGTACAATGGTCATTTTTACAGTGGGTCGCTGACAGAGAATTTGGATAAACACTGGTGTAGCGTATCCAGGAGAGATTTGCAATCATAGGGAGAGGTCGGTTTAGGCAATTACTCCTGCAAGTCATACATTTGAAGTTAAAACAATAGCCACAATAACAATAACAGTAAACCTGGTAGGCAGGCAGGTGAGAGGTAGGGAAGGGGGTCAGGAAACATGAAAACGAAGAATCCTGGACTGGCTGCACCACTTGCGATTAAACTCCTCGAAGTGTTCCTGCAGCTGGGAAGCAGCTCCCTTCCCAGGAGCACCCTGTTGCCTGAGCAGGTGGTCCAAGCTGTAATCTGGTGGACAACCTTACGTTTAAAAAGAGACTCACAGACCTGCCAGCCTGACCTGGTATTGATAAGAGAATCCCAAGGTGTTCGTTGCTGGTCTTGCTTTGGGGAGGTCAACACAAAGCAATAGCGCAGTAGGAAGAGCTTCACCTTTGGGGTCAGACAGACCTGCGTCCCACTGCTAGCTCTGCCGTGTATTAGCCCTTGGGCAAAACATTTCACATTTCTCTGAGCCTCCGTTTCCACATCTGTCAATTGGGCATAAAAAGATCTATTCCATATGGTGGCTCTGAGGGTTAAGTAGAGTAACCTGTCTTGGGCAGCCTAATAAGTCTTAGTTCCCCCAGTTACCTTGTGTACTGTAGCTCCCCCTGCCACTGGGAAACAGACCACCTCGTAGGGAGGACCCTCTTCTTTTCCTTTGCCATCATCGTGGTGCAAGGGGATGGAATAGGAATGGGAAAGGGATGGTCCAGGAGCCACACTCAGGACCCTAAAGAGGTACCTCAGGCAGCGATCCCCTGCCTGGAGTTGGACCCTCCTGCAAAAAGCCAGGTTGTGGCAGTGACATCCCTGTGACTCTGGGGACTGCCACATCACCACCAAAGTCCAACTCTCCTGCTTCAGCTCGAGGCTGTGACTTGTCATTGATGTTTTGGGTCATGGACCTTTTCCACTCAGGGAATTCCACTTCTGCTTTCCAAGCAGCAAGGATACTCCCCAGCGCTCTGTCTAACCAGTAACTGCGACTCTCCTCCAGGTGGAAGATCTCACAGCCAGCCATGAGGCTGCTCTCCTAGAGATGGAAAATAACCACACCGTTGCCATCGCGATCCTGCAGGATGACCACGACCACAAAGTCCAAGGTAGCTCCCAGCCTTGTATACAGCAAGCAGGGGTGGGTGGTGCAGGCCGAGCTTTCCCACTGCAGGTGTGTGGAGCCCTCCCTTCCTCTCTTGTCCCTCCTTTCCTGTCTTCCCTCCTGGTGCATTGTTTTCTGTTGGCTCCTGGGAAAAGAAGAGATAGGAATCAAGGATCCAGGTAGCTACTTCTTTCCTCTAATGCAGTTATCCTCAACCTTGTTGAATACTGGAATTCCTGGTCCCCTGGGGGAGCTGTAACAAAAGACCAATGCCATCCTCAGTCCCACCCCAGGGATTCTGTTGTCCTTGATCGGTAGTGCTATGTAAGCATCAAGATTTCTTAAGACTCCTTAGGTGACTCTAATTCTAATGTATAGCCACGCTTGAGGGCCACTGTCTAAATTAGTCATGGAAATGGTGCACTTCATGTTTTTTTTCCTTTTTTTTTTTTTAAGACAGAGTCTCGCTCTGTTGCCCAGGCTGGAATGCAGTGGTGTGATCTCGGCTCACTGCAACCTCTGCCTCCCGGGTTCAAGCTATCCTCCTGCCTCAACCTCCCAAGTAGCTGGTACTACAGGCGCGTGCCACCACACTCAGCTAATTTTTTGTATTTTCAGTAGAGACGGGATTTCACCGTGTTAGCCAGGATGGTCTCGATCTTCCGACCTGAGATGATCCGCCTGCCTTGGCCTCCCAAAGTGCTGGGATTACAGGCGTGAGCCACCCTGCCCAGCCCAGAGTTTTTGTTACTATAAAAATGTTCTCTGTGAACAGGACCCAGTATGCCATAACCAAGGTCTGTGTTACTATTGCCCTCAAGCACCACCCCTGCTACCTCTGGGAACTATTAGTAAGTGACCGAGCTGGAGGCAAGGGACAGTATTTTCCTGGGGGCTAGTTAAATGGATTGCCTGGCTCCTGGTTGTGTGTCTCACACTCAGAGTAGTGGTCCCTACCCTTGGCTACACAGTGGAACCACCTGGAAGTTTTTAAAAATATACTGATGTGTGGCTCCTACCTCTGAGATTCCAATTTAATTGCTCTGGGGTGCAGCCCAGGCATCAGAAGGTTTTAAAACTCCCTAGGTGATTCTAGTTTGCAGGAAAACTTGAGAACCATTGTGTTAAACACCGTATTAAGCATGAGACAGAGCGTCATGAACTTGAAATAAAGAAATACCTGATGAAGACACAGATATTAGCAATGACTTTTATCATCTTCAGAATGGATACTGCCTCTTATTTTCCTTTGAGGCACTGGAATTCTTTGAAAATGTGATTAAACCTGTCACTAGAGGAAGCTGGTCTCACGAGAGGGAACGTGAATGGAAGCAGTGCAGTGAGCCATGGCGTTGCCTCTTTTTTCTGGATTTTCACATAAATAGATTTGGTAGATTTTAATGAAGTCTCACTCAGATACCACATTCAAGGTCTCTGAATTACAATATTTTAAAAATTATTAAATATTTTTTGAAACCTGAATTATAAATAATTATAAATAATGAATTAAAAATAAGACCAGGGAGGTGTAGGTAATGGTAGCTAAAAAATGTATTATTATGGTCAGGGTGCTGCTCTCGATGACTATGAAACTAACCATTTAGTCAGAGGCAGGCAGACCGGAAAGGCCAGCTGGTTCTCTATCAATGAAATCAACACAAACTTTTGTTTTACAAATGTAAACGTCAGCTATAGCAACTGGATTTCTTAGTGGCCCTTATCACCGTTAGTTAAAAGATTTGGGTCAATGAAAACCACAAAGTTTTTCCTAATTGCAGCTCATGCCAGCCAGAATGGTAATCGTCTGTCTCCAGTGTGCTGCCATTCTGAGCATATGATCCAGGCTGATTAATGAGACCCTCCTCCCTCTTGTTAGAACATGAAAACAAATTGCTTGTGTAGCCAGAATGAGATGGGCTTCACCCAGCTAATAAGATTCTTCCTATCTGGAGGAAAATAGAATCCATTTGCTTAATAACTCTTACATGACATCTCTTTCTGCCTAACTTGCAAATTATTGCTGGGATGACACTTTTCACGGAACAGAATTGTTTCAAACCCTCCAAGAGGAACCAGTCCAATTAGTTCTTCCTTACATCTGAGTTGTCTTAACTCCAAATCTTTGTGGAGGCAAATCCCAGGGACGTGTGGTTCTCAGAGTGCAGCCAAGAGGCTATCAAGGTGTGTGTGTAGACACAGCACTGAGGCTAGCTGGCGAGCCTGGCTGGCAGGATGGCTGCTCGCAGCTCCACTGATCTGGAAACACTGCTTTCCTCAGATGGCTGCTTCGAAGTGGGAAGGAAGAATGATCCTGGGAGGGGGAAGAAAATGGTATTTAATGTTAATTACCTAGTAGTTATTTTGCCATGAGGACAGTTTAGAGAATCAATAAGTAACGTGAACAAAGGATCTGACTTGGGCAGGATGGTGGTACAACTCGATGTAGAAGAGAGAGAGTGTGTGTGTGGTGTGTGGTGTGGGAGGTATGAGGGATATGGATGTCTGTAAATGTGTGTATGGTAGGAGGTATGGTGGGCTGCAGGTGTGTGTGGGGAGTAGGACATATGGGGGGATGCAGGCATGTATGTGTGGTGAGAGGTATGGGGAGATGTGTGTGTGTGTGTGTGTGTGGGGTATGTGCATGGGTGTGGTGTATGCAGTGTGTGAGTATGCATGTGTGTATGTGTGGTGTGTTTGTGTGGTGTATGGCATGGGGAGTGTGTTTGTTGTGTGTGTGGTGTGTGTATGTGATGTGTGTGTGTGGTGTGTGTATGTGATGTGTGTGTGGTGTGTGTATGTGATGTGTGTGTGGTGTGGATGTGTGTGTGTAGTGTGTGTGTGTGTGATGTGTGTATGTGATGTGTGTGTGGTGTGGGTGTGTGTGTGTGTAGTGTGTGTGATGTGTGTGTGGTGTGTGTATGTGATGTGTGTGTGGTGTGGATGTGTGTGTGAGTGTGTGTGATGTGTGTGTGTGTGTGTGTATGTGATGTGTGTGTGTGGTGTGTGATGTGTGTGTGTGGTGTGTGTATGTGATGTGTGTGTGTGTGTGTGTGTGTGATGTGTGTGTGGTGTGTGTATGTGATGTGTGTGTGGTGTGGATGTGTGTGTGTAGTGTGTGTATGTGATGTGTGTGTGGTGTGTGTATGTGATGTGTGTGTGGTGTGTGTATGTGATGTGTGTGTGTGGTGTGTGTATGTGATGTGTGTGTGGTGTGGATGTGTGTGTGTAGTATGTGTATGTGATGTGTGTGTGGTGTGTGTATGTGATGTGTGTGTGTGGTGTGTGTATGTGATGTGTGTGTGGTGTGTGTATGTGATGTGTGTGTGGTGTGGTGTGTGTGTGTGTAGTGTGTGTATGTGATGTGTGTGTGGTGTGTGTATGTGATGTGTGTGTGGTGTGGATGTGTGTGTGTAGTGTGTGTGTGTGTGGTGTGTATGTGATGTGTGTGTGGTGTGGATGTGTGTGTGTATGTGATGTGTGTGTGGTGTGTGTATGTGATGTGTGTGTGGTGTGGATGTGTGTGGTGTGTGTATGTGATGTGTGTGTGGTGTGTGTATGTGATGTGTGTGTGGTGTGTGTGATGTGATGTGTGTGTGGTGTGTGGATGTGATGTGTGTGTGTGGTGTGTGTATGTGATGTGTGTGTGGTGGGGATGTGATGTGTGTGTGGTGTGGGTGTGTGTGTGTGTAGTGTGTGCACTCTGTGTGTGCTCTATCTGCGCCCATCTTCTTTTTTCCCTCCCTTTCCCCTCGTCCCTTCTTTCTTTCTCTCTCCTGAATACAAACCCAGTCATCACATACAATTTCAGACCGGTGGAGGAGTCCCCCTTAGGCTTGAATCTGCTACACAGGAGTCATTTATTTACCTGAAGCCTCTGGTCTTAGTCTGCCAAAGAGCCTTGTTTTGTCCTTTTCAAAAGAAAGACCAACTTAACAATTTAATGTCTTCTTTCCAGAATTGATGTCCACTCATGAGCTTGAAAAGAAAGAGTTGGAAGAAAATTTTGAAAAACTGCGGCTGTCATTGCAGGTTAGTATTTCTTTAATTTTCTTACCTGATATCAAGATAATGACAGCAGCATCATTCCCCACCCGCAGACATTCATTCGGCACCTACTGTGTGCTAAATCCTGTACTAAACACTGGAATATAAGGTAAATAAGTCATACTCCCTACCCTTAAGAATTGTGCTGTCTGCTCAGAGAGCTGTGATGCAAATAGTAACAGACAACAAAAGGTAACACATACCGTCACCAAATGAATAATGCAGTTAGTGAGTGCTACAGACGTTGGGAGAGAGTACTCTGCACTTGGTGGTCTGGAGTATCCAAGGAGTAACTGAGCTAGGTTCAAAGCAAGAGGCGGACTTGGGGAAATGAGTGTTTTAGGCAGGGGGAATGGTGCAAGGAGGGTTGTGCAGGTCAGAATTCACAGAACATGCTCCGAGAATTATAAAACGGGCTGCAGTTACCTGTAGGTGGCTGATATGAAAACACCGTCTCTGCCTCTCACTGCTGCCCTTAGGAAATGCTGGTCTCAGATGCCAGAGGGGCTGCCTGGTGTCCTGCACCCCCAAGGAGAGAATGCAGGGTCTCCTTCCCGCCTTACAGAGACCCAGGCAGCTGCTTCTGTGAAAAGACATTGACAGCCCCCAGCCCTAGGGAGGAGCTGCCTGGGAAGCCAGGGGGACGTTGGGGGCCCTGCTTCCCTTTCCAGGTGTAGCAATTCCAATCACAACAAAATTATTTTTTAACTATTAGGCACACTCCCATCTGGAAAGGGTGGGAGTGAATCCCATAGCTGTGATACGTAGGCAGGAATTCTGCTTCTTTGATGACTCACTTTCCTCTGGCAACATACATGGCACTGAGCCTGCCCCACCAAGAAAAGATCCAGGATTGTGGAGAGACCCCAGGTCACACTCTCCAGGGGACTTTTCAAAAACTGAAACGTGTGATGCCCGCACAGTGCTCGTGTGGTTTGCCCTTGGCCAGTTAACCCCAGACTGCCTTCCTCATATACACCTCCTGCTCCAGCAGTTCCTTAAAGGAACACAGGTCAGAAAGTGACAGCCACTTAGCGATGTCACAAAAATCCCATCCAATCCCAAACCCAAAGAAATGAGGGTTTTGTCTCGTCTGAGAGTCTGCGCCCTGCCGCTGACCAAATGGTCCCGAACTGGGCAATTTTCATTGTGACTCTCTGTGCAGCAGAATCCATCTGGGCTGGAGGTAATTTGGTGCAAGGAGGGTGGAATTGCTCAAGCCAGCCTCCTTGGGCTGCGGGCACCTGGAGAAACAGGTTTGGTGGTTAGAGGTTTGAGTTTTTATCTAAGTCACCCCTGTGCTAGCCCTTACTAGCTTTCACATCCTGGAGAATTACATACCCTCTATAAACCTTAGTTTACTCTTTAGAATAAGAATGATGACAGTACCTTTCTCAAGGTGTGAACAGATGAAGGGAAATAACGTGTGAAAAGTGGATAGACCTGGGGTGGCTGAGGTCAGCGCTAATAAGTGTCAGCTATTGTAACTGTTGTAATAACAACAAGCATTCTTACATTTATTACGATTATTGCCATGCTATTTATTGCTTGATTCCCCCAGTGACCCATGCTGGGCCAGGCTACCAGCCGTGTCTTTGTGCCTCTTAGCTTGACATAAAGAAGTCAGCCCAAGTTGATTGCAACAGCACAGTCTCTCCCTGCAGATGTTTTGAGTGATGGTGACTAACGCAGAAAAATCAGTTTGGTATTTTAGATCCATCCTGTGTTATAACTGCCTGACGAGTTTTCTGTTGTTCCGTTTTTTAATGGAGGGAAAGAGGCTTAAAAGAAATGCTTTCTCTGGCAACACTGAGGAGGTTTGGTGTAGGGGCCAAGGAGCGAAAGGCATTTTTATAGTCAGTGTAGCAGGTGGCCTGTGCTGGGGGCCTGGAGGGGCTGCCGGGCCGTGATGAACATTTCAGCTCAAGCACACAAGCTCCCACCTGCAGCGCACTGCCCTCATGCAGCGGCACTTGCATTTCATGGCACTGTGGGAACTTTCATTTCTTAAATATAAAATAAAATGGATGTAGGCCGCGTGCAGTGTCTCACGCCTGTAATCCCAGCACTTTGGGAGGCTGAGGGGGGGCGGATCACCTGAGGTCAGGAGTTCAAGACCAGCCTGGCCAACATGGTGAAACCCCATCTCTACTAAAATTACAAAAATTAGCTGGGTGTGGTGGCGTATGCCTGTTGTCCCAGCTACTCAGGGGGCTGAGATGGGAGGATCACTTGAGCTTGGGAGGTGGAGGTTGCAGTGAGCCGAGATTGCACCCACTGCACTCCAGCCTGGGTGACAGAGTGAGACCCTGTCTCTGTCTCTGTCTCTGTCTCTCTGTGTCTCTGTCTCTGTGTGTGTGTGTGTGTGTGTGTGTGTGTATTTTTATATATATATATATATATATATATATATATATATATATATATATATATATTTAGAAGAGTTCACGGGACACCCTAGTTTCCGTGTTTTGATTACAGAAATGGTGCTGGGCACACAGCTTTGGACTGGTCTGCATGAGTGAGACATGAAGGGTGAAGCACTTCTTAGACATCAGCAGTCCTTTGCCAGCCTGTGGTGTGGGGAGTCATGGGCAGGCTGAGTGGGGCAGGGTCAGCACAGGTGCATCTGCCCTGGGAGCTGGGGAAGGGGTGCGATGTCCCCATAGACACGCCTGCTTTCCTTCAACCTGCAGGTGGAAAGCGGCCAGCTGCCTCTCTAGCTGACAGACACGGGAAGGCTGAGGGCTGGGAGCGCCAGTCTGGCCAGGGAGCGGGTCTCAGCAGGGAGGAGGAGACTGTGTGGACTGGGCTTCCGTGTCAGCTCCTATCAGGGACACGCAACCCGGCCATCAGGCTAGGAAGGATGCATGGGAGCCAGAATGAAGTGGGAGTGAGAGGCAGCTGGCTGGAGGAGGGCACTGCCAGCAGGAGAGCTGGCAGGAGAGCTGGCGTGAGAGGAGAGGGAGGCAGCGAGGCGGGAGGACGCTGCGTTAGGGAGTGTGCACGGCACCTTGAGGGCAGTGGGGTAGGAGGTCGGGGAAGGACAGGTTCCGCTTTGCACATTAGAAAGAGGGTTTGACTGCAGCGTGAGGGCAAAGGAGTGACACTTCAGGAAAAGAGGAATCATGCCAGGAAGGAGCCGGCAGAGTGGCTGAGCTCAGGGGGAGTCTGTGGCTTCCAGGGACATTCAGGAGGCAGGACAGCAGGGCTCGGTGACTAGAAGGTTTGGTGATGTGAGAGGGATCCCAAGGCAGAGAGAGAAGTCAAGGAGGGTTGGAAGGGTTCTGGATTGAGCTTCATCAATGAGAATGATTCTTTGAAGTGCATTCATTGTGGTTCTCCGCAAAGCCAGGGGCGAGGTGCCTCCTGGCCCAGACGCCTGTCTTGGAATATTGTCTGCCTCTTCAGGATCAGATGTCGTGAGATGCCCCTCGGTTCACAGTGTTTTTGCGGTTTCTTCCTGACAAAGCGCCAAGAAGGGGCGAGGCAGGGGCAGGCGTTGGGGGAAACCATGCCCATCATGTGGTTTTGGGGGTCCTCTTGGCCACCTCTTCTTCAGCCCCAAGAGAGACACTCTGAGGATGCTGAAGAAAGTGGTGGCCCGCTCATTGCAGCTGCCCCGACTGTGGCGGCGGCGGGCTGTAGCGCCCCCCAGCTGGACTCCTCGTATCATTACTCCAGGACCAGGTGGACACGCTGACCTTCCAGAGCCAGTCTCTGCGGGACAGAGCGCGCCGCTTCGAAGAGGCCTTGAGGAAGAACACAGAGGAGCAGCTGGAGGTAGTTTCTGGATTCCAGGCTTCCAGCCCCGCAGGGACCCCGCCCCAGCCAGGCCACGGGGCTCCCTTAGCAGTCTCGTCCCAAGACAAGGCCTCTCTGTGAATCCCATGCCAAAGTGACAGCTGGTCACGACCTCCCCCTGGATTTTTAAACAATTCCTGTCAGCACCTCTCCCAGAGACAGACAGCAGCTGTGGGTTTCTCCAGCTACGTGTTATTTATGCCAAATTCCACAGCATTGCCCAGCTGAGGTCCGGGGCCCCTATGATCAGCATGGTCCGGCAACCCCCCACCCTTGCCCGACCACCCCTTCCATCCCATTCTCCCCCAGCTTTTTAGGCTGACACGGGCAGCCTTGGCTGCAGCATGAGTTAATAGATTGAGGGGAATTTTTTTCAGAAAATCTGGCAAAACTCCTTCCCTCTAACGTAGGGTTGCCAAATAAGATACAAGACACGCAGTTAAATTTGAATTACAGATAAATAAATTTTTGAGTATAAGTATGTCCCATGCAATACTTCTACTGACTTTTTAAAAACGTGCTTTATCCGAAATTTGAATTTAATGGGACATCTGTATTTTAATTTGTTATATCCAGCAGCACTACTGTAACGTGTCTTTTTCTAAAATGGCTTTTCTGCTTCTTAAGCCACTTTGCTGATTTCCTATGCATGGGCTCTTTATGGGTATAGGTGGGACCCAGAAGAGCCCCAGCTACCAGTCATCCAGGTAAATGTTAAAGGCCAGTGTTTGGTTTACTCTTTCTACCCCATGGGTTCCCTGCTGGGCATGGGCTGGCAGCATCCAGCATTTCCAGAGTCAGACTTCCCAGTGGACGATGGCCATGTGTCGCCTGCTTCCCCACAGAACGGGTTCCCAGTGGGGAACTAGCAGGACCCCTTCATCAGGGAAGGCTGCAAGCATCCTCTCTCTTTGCTGTTGCAATTGCTATTGGGGCGTTGGTCCTGGAGGCTGGATTTAGCTGGATTAGTGACATTGGTTAATACTGGGTTTTGCTAGGAGCCCCGGTCAACAGCTCATGGCTCTCTGCCCCCGTAGATTGCATTGGCTCCTTATCAGCACTTGGAAGAAGACATGAAGAGTCTGAAGCAGGTATTAGAAATGAAGAATCAGCAAATACACGAGCAGGAAAAGAAGATTCTTGAGCTGGAAAAGCTGGTGAGTTGGTCTGTTTGCTCTGGAGTAGCTAACCTCCGTGACATTCCTGCTGTCGTTCCTGATGTCATCGTTGATGGTGTTTGGCCAGGTGTGTCCCTTACCTGCCCATTGCTTACACCTAAGCAGAAAATCCCATGGCTCGCCTTTCCCGGGAAGCCAGGAGCTCCGATAAGGAATCTTGGAGGTGGCCTCACCTTGTCCAGCTCTGAAACCTTCCTGACAGGCGGCCTCTTTCTGCTTCGCCCTGGTTTTCCGGGGAATCACACTGTCTCCACGCCCTTTCTTGGGGACATGTGGTGACCCAGCAGGATGCAGCATCCCAGGCGCCCAGGCACTGTACGGAGCACTTTCCCTGAGTGAGCCTGTTTCTGACTCCGACAGCTGCCTATGGAGCAGCTGCTGCCATGAGCCACTTTACGGATGCGGAGATGGCGCTAAGGAGCCCTGGCCCAGTGCTTCAAGTCCTCACAAGGTGGAAGGGGCCAGGGATCTTCCTGGGGCCCTTTTTATAAGGGTATTAATCCCATTCACAGGGGCTCACTCTCAGGATCTGATCCCCTCCCCAAAGCTCCACCTCCTAAACCATCACTTTGGGGGTTAGGTTTCAGCATAGGAGTTTCGGGGGACACAAACATTCAGTCCGGAACAGAGGCCTTGCTCTCACTGACACCTACCCACCTCAGCCCACCAGCCTAGCTCCTGCAGAGCTGGCAAAAGTCACCTCCTAGGGGGCACAGAACACCCAGGATTTCACCCCCTACCCTGGAGCACAAGCACCTCCCCCACCCCCCCCATCCTCCTCAACCCCCTGACCAGGGCTAGAGTCCCAGAAAGGTGTGCAAAGGGAGCGGCAGAGAAGCCTCCTTCCAAGGACAGCCCATCTTGATCTGGAAGTTGGCCCCAGGATCTCAGATTCTTATTTTTTCCCTTTATTATTATTACTTTAAAAATAAACTTTTGATACTATCAAAAAATATATGTAATGTGGGAAACTATGAAATAAGATAAACCAAAAATAAGCGGGTTATAACATCATACTCCTACCAGTGCTCATACTTTCCAGAATGTTTTCTCTGTAAGGCAGTGTCTGTATGCACACACGCACACACACACACACACACACACACACACACACACACACACACAGCCCACGTATTATACCGTCTTAAGTGTTTTATATCTTTAGCTTGCTGTCTCAGGCAGTAGCTGATCACCTCATCCAATGTTTAAAGTTCCCTGTTTGTGAAATGTTCCTTGCATCTGGTATAACCAAACCAGGGGCTCATCGAGGACCACCCACTGCATTTGGTGGCCGTGTCACCTCTCTCTGGAAGCATCCCTTTTTGCAGACATCACCTGCAGTGTGGGTGCTTCTCAGGGAATGGGGCAGACCAGGTGACGCTGGACTGTCAAGACTCTGGGCAATGCTGACCACTCTCTACCCTCTAGTAGCCCAGGACTTCCCAGCTCAGGCCAGGCCTAGGGCTGGTGGGGGAGCTACAGGACCACGCCTGCCCCAACCAAACCCTGCCTTGCAGCCTGACCAGTGCTGGACCAGCCACTCTGAGAGCAGTCACCTATCCTCCTGCTCCTGGCTGAGCCATTTGCATTGGGTCACCAGCAAACCTCTGGGTTTACTTGGCTGATTTTAGCCATGCTCTAGGCTTTCTGCCTGCCCGTATGACTTCTCATCCCAGAAACCTTTCCAGGCAAAACAGAATCTGCTTGATCACTTCAACTCCCGGGAGCAAAAATGAGGGCTGGGTGAGGTGCCTTACTAAAGAGCAGGGCCAGGGGCCAGTCCTGTGGCTAGGATTCCTAAGCCCTGTTCATGGTAAGGGACCGTCCATGAACAGGGCTTAGGAATCCTAGCCACAGGACTAGCCCCTGGTCCCGCTTTGTCAGCATTGCCCAGAATCTTGACAATCCAGTGTCACCTGGACTGCCCCATTCACTGAGAAGCACCCACACTGCAGGTGATGTCTGCAAAAAGGGATGCTTCCAGAGAGAGGTGACACGGCCACCAAATGCAGTGGGTGGTCCTAGATGAGCCCCTGGTTTGGTTATACCAGATGCAAGGAACATTTCACAAATAGGGAACTTTAAACATTAACTACATTCTTTAAAGATTAACTACATTGCCACGTGTGGTGGCTCACACCTGTAATCCCAGCACTTTGGGAGCCCAAGCTGGGTGGATCATGACGTCAGAAGTTCGAGACCAGCCTGGTCAAAATGGTGAAACACCGTCTCTACTAAAATACAAAAAATTAGCCAGGTATGGTGGCGCGTGCCTGCAGTCCCAGCTACTCAGGAGTCTGAGGCAGGGGGAATCACTAGAACCCGGGAGGCAGAGGTTGCAGTGAGCTGAGATCGTGCCATTGCACTCCAGCCTGGAGAAAGAGCAAGACTCTGTCTCAAAAACAAAAAAAGATTAACTAGATTAACAGTGAACTTGTCACATTCTTTTCAAAAGATATTTCTTAATTTGTCTTAGACTGGAACTGTACTCAGGTAGGTCTCAGGCCCTTGAGGACATGCTAACAGAGGAAACGGCATCAATTGTGGGGGGGGTAGCAGCCATGGATGATGGGATTTGGGGTAATGTACCAAGCTGGGCTTCGGCTTTGCATTCCTGGCTGCCCACAGCCTCAACAGGAAAAAGTGTGCTTACGTTATGTAGATTTCCGTCCCTCCATGGATTCAGAATGTCATGTCGTGCACGCACACTGGCCAGGGATACTGCTGCAGTGTGGTGGACGCTTTGTGAAGAACCATGGGACCATTAGTCAGACGAGGTCCTGGTGGTACTCATGGCTTCTCTCTGACAATGGCAAGGGCCTGGGGACAGTCACTATAAGAAATACATTTTATATCAGAACCCAGCACACACACACACACACACACACACACACACACACTCACTCTCTCTCTCTCTCTGTCTGTCTCTCTCTCTGTCTCTCTCTCACTCACTCACACCCCCCTCTATATATAAAATAAAAAATATCTGAAATTTGCTGCATACAGTGCACATGGGCATTTTTTGTTCTGTTTCGTTTAAAGAAGAAATGCTGGTCACATTCCTGTAACCTGATTTTACAACCCACTAATGCATTGCAAACTGATATTTGCAAAATGCTGTTCTTGATAATCCCCAGTGCCCGGAGCTGAGAGCATCGGTTTACTCCCGATTTTATGGGCTTCCTAGAACCTCTTAAACACTGTATCCTTTATAGGCAGAAAAGAACATTATCCTAGAAGAAAAGATCCAGGTTCTCCAACAGCAGAATGAAGACCTCAAAGCAAGGATTGACCAAAACACAGTTGTCACCAGGTAGGTGGGCTGGGTGTCACCTACGAAGTGGCTTTCCCCTTGAGCTTCTTTTGTCGCAATACCCAGTTTCCCTCACTCTGGGCTGTGAGTCTTTGCCCACAGTCTCTTGCCGTTTCCCCCATGACCTGAAGAACAAGACAGACTCCTGTGGCCACCCTGCCTACACCTGGCTGCGTATCAGTGGGCCCCACCTTGGAGAGAAAAGAGTGAAATCAGCAGAAGTGTGCAGCAGGGTCCTCCTGTGGCACTGGGAGGGGAAGGGGGTGGTTTTTGGAAGAGATTGGGAGAGGAGGGCCAGCTGGGTGTTACCACTGGCTTCCAGAAATTCACCATTTCCTTCCAGGTCTTGCCTGTCCTGGCCAGGCCCTGCTCTGAGGTGCCCCAGCTTCCGAGGAAGCGTGTTCAGGCTCCTACCTCCCACAGCGCAGTGTGGGGGTACAGCAGGGTTTTGGGGGGATAGAACAGGGTTTTGGCTTCATCGGCTGCTCTTCCATGAGAGCTGAGCCATCTCAGTGAGACCCAGGCCCACTTCGAGGTCTTTGCCCACTCACCTCAACTAGGCTTCTCATTGTTCACTCACGGTGTGTTAGCCTTGCACGTACAGCTCATGGACGTGCATATACTCAGACGCACTCACACAGGCACTGCATGCTCGCTCACACACACACCTGCTCACTCCCACTCATGCACACACACACATGCATTCATACAATCCCTCATACCCATTCACATGCCCTCGTATTTGCACACTCACATTTGCACGCTTATCCTCACATGTACATGCTCTCGTACACATGCAGGAATGGACACACAGCTATTGCCCCCATAACTAAGCCTCTATTGCAGGCATTTTGTTCTCACCTCAGAGGCACATAGGAAAGCCTGTGCTGGGGGCAGCAGGCTCCTTTGCTCCAGAAGCTGCAAAGGTGCCCTGTCAGCAGAGCAAGTGCAGACTTTATCCCAGGGAGGTCACTTTTCTGGACCTCAGTTTGTCCAGCTTTAAAATGCATCTGCATTTATTCCTATGACTTCCTCAGAAGTGCTGTCCTTCAAAATGCAACAAAGCAAGCAACTCAGATTCATTTTTTCATCCACCAGCCTTTATCAGCAAACATTAACTGAGCGTCTATTATGGGCCTGGCACCCGCTGGATGCTGGGGTTCAGCATGCAGAACCTTGGCTTCTGTCCTCCAGAGCTCGCAGTCCAGTAGGCAGACAGACCCATAGAGCAGCATTTCCAGCAGGGGAGGATGCCTGCGGTCGTGGAGGCACAAGCCTGGGGCAGGGAGGCCAGGAGAAGGCATCCCCAGTTTCCTGGCAGGCTCGGGAAGGCCAGCGGCTTATCTCTGCCCTTGTGCTGTTGTCATTGTCAATTGCCAACTCTGGGGCTGACTCTCCTCTCGGGGCCTCCTGGCAGCATACCCACTCCAGTTCTCCACTTCCCTCTGTTCAGTCACTGCCCTTTGCTCTTTCTAGTGGATAGACAGAGCAGTGCCTCCCCCTGACCGGGCAGAGGGCCTGTGAGATGATGGGTGTTGGCCAGAGAGGCTCTGGGAACAGATGTGCTATTTGGCCAAGTGGAAATCATGATTCAACCAGTGTTCTTGGTCACGGGGTCGCCCTGGTCCCTGTTCTCCTTGCGGGCATCACAGCCTCCTCTTTGCCGTGCACTCATTGTCCCGACCTCAGGTTCAGTGTCCACCAGCGTGATTGCTACTTGATTGATTGTCATTGTGCCCATGCAGACAACTGTCGGAGGAAAATGCTAACCTCCAGGAATATGTTGAGAAGGAAACCCAGGAGAAGAAGAGATTGAGTCGAACCAACGAAGAGCTGCTTTGGAAGCTCCAAACTGGGGACCCGACCAGCCCGATTAAACTCTCGCCCACATCTCCCGTTTACCGCGGCTGCTCCTCGGGGCCCTCCTCTCCAGCCAGAGTCAGCACGACTCCCAGATGACGCCACTGCGTGGCCTGCGGGAGCTCCGGCTTCTCATCCTCTGTCTCCACCCTAGGGAGCACTGACCCGGTGCTGCCGGAGCTGGCCCTGCACGCATGCTTCAGTAGCTGCAAATGCATCCAAGGCGCGTCCTCCTCTGATCCCCGTGTAAGACTGCCCTGGTGTCAGCACTTAGGAACGTGTAAACGGTAAAGTCTGATGTGCAAACGTTTTACCATAGTTAGAGCCAAAAGAAAGACACTTGCAATTGTTCTTGAGCAATGAACTTTCACTGCAGAATTTCAGGTTAGTTACAAAAAGCTCAGTTTTCAATATACATTGAATAATCTTTGTGTACTGCACCGGTATGTGTGTATATTTAGATACACATATATACACATGCAGCGGTTCTCAATTGCATTTTTTATAACATGAAGTGCTGACATATTTTAGTGAAGGTCAGCAGTTTTCTAACTTGTGCCTAAGAATTATTGGGAAATGAAAATGCATTTCTATCTAGCTTCCCAGGAATATTTCTACCCAAAATAGAAAAAAGGAAAAAAAAAAGGATACAGAGAAGAAGCGCCTTTCAACTCACCACCAAGTGGTACTCTCTTACACGAACACCAGCGATTTGTGAACGGTAACTGCCTTTGGAACAATCAGCTTCTTAGTCACATGATGTGAGGTCACTATTCTTCCATTCGCAAGTTTTAATTATTGATACTCCTGTCATGAGTGGATAAGGGAGAGCCGTGGGAAACCCTAAGGGGGTTTAGCAGTTTTTCAGATGTGACTTATGACAGTGACTCATCTCTAATAGTCTTGTAAACACAAGTTTTGCTTTTTTCCTAAATGGCATCTCAGACTCGGTCATTAAGCTACTGTTGCACCCTCGGGAAAACATGGCACAGCATGACCTCTGAGTGAGAGTGAGGATGGCCTTGGAGATGACTGCGCCCGTTCCCGCTCCATCTTCTTGAAGGAAATTGCTGCTAGGGTCTGTATTTTGACCAGGCACAGAGTGGGAACGTCACACCAGCTTTCCATGTGATTCGCTCTGATGCGATGCTGTAAGTGATCAACTCGTTGAAATATGACCCTCAGGCCCCAAATTCATAGCAGTCCCCCCTTCAATTTGGTTCTACAGCTCAACCCCTTCACTGCACATTGAGGTGGCTCAGGGGTTCTAGCAGAGGCATCTGGAGAAAACACCATTTTCTGTCCTGGGGGACCAGTTCTGAGCTGTGCTAGATCATCACACGACCAGCCAGAAACCCACTTGCACTTCCTGCTGGATGATCAGGCAGTGCTGCCGCTGACCGTGCTACCATCTTAGACCCAGAAGGTTCTCCCAGACAGAGGAGCGCAGTGAAACAGCCAGCCAGGCGGCACCAGATCCTGGACTGGCACCTGTCTCTAAAATGGTAGAATTAGGATGTAAACAGTACTCATGTAGTGGTGTGGAAGATTAGGAGCATGATACACAAAAGGAAGAAGTAGTTTTAACACATGTGGTGATGATGATGACGCCCTTATTTCCTTGTATACGACAAAGACCCTGCACTTTCTCCCTGAGGCCCCCCCAAAATTATCTTGAGCACAGGCCTGTCTTGAGCGTGCCCAAGATGAGAAGAACCATGAGGGGGTCCTGCAGGGGCCGGAGCCATGGAGCAGAGAAGCAGTAGCCCGTGGACGAGGTCGGCTTGTCCAGGGCACGCCTACTTGGCACATGTGTGGCCAGCATGAAGGCAGACATGGTCCCTGGCCCTAGCACGAGTCCAAGCTGGGCTCCCGGGCCTCAGGTACATCTCCAGCAAACCTCCAGGGGTCTTGCTCCTTCTGGGGACGTACACAGTAAATCCACAGGAAGCACCATTTCTCTTTGCTTTAGTGGCTCTGCATGATACTGTGATATTGAGTTGGGCATTCCATTAGAGTAGATCATGCCACATTGACTAAGTACACAATTATTTATTCTTGTAGCAGGCACAACCTGCAAACACAAATTCGGTTACAGCTCAGCTGTCCGAATTAGGAACTGCTTACATAGCCGCACCTGCTAAATGCAGTTACACAGCAATACCGACTTCCGTGTGATGCTAGAACGTGGTACGGTGTGTTAGGCTGCTGTGGTCACAGCTGTAGCATTGTTAGCACTAAGTAATTCCTCATTAGGTGGACTTTGGTGAGAGCTTTGCCCTAACGCACCCTGACCTTGGGTACTTAAGCTAATTTCCACATGGCCCTGGCTTCGTGTTTTTTGTTTTTGTGTTGTGTTTTTTTTTTTTTTTTTTTTTTATCACGGACACCCCTCATGTATGGCTCTTCATCTGAGCCATCACCGCTCCCGAAACACATGGGGTGGCAGCTGCTGTGCCTCCTCCTCAATTCTTCCACCCCCCCCCACGCCATCAGGATTCGGATTTCTCTCCACGTGGCGTCCGCCTCTGTCCCCTTCCAGGCTGGAGCGACGTTTCTACATTTGGATGCTGCAGCCTCTGCACCTGCCTCAGACAGACCCACCAGATACCACCGGTCTCTTCGTGGCGGCCTGCCCCACCCCCCCCCCCCCTGGCCACCACATGCTGGGACAAGGTTCTGGTTGAGCAGTTGAGTGTCAGAACAGGTGGGGGATGGAGGTGGCCCCAGCTGTGATTAGTTGAATGAATGGGGTCACAACATCTTTTTCCTGCCCCTATGGTTTGTGTTGCATATTTGTGTTTAACTCTAAAGCCTATTAAAATAAACTTGAGGGACTTTCTGTGATATCTACGTGATGTAACTGGAGACCTGTCCCTCTCAGGCTGGAGATCCCAGGCAGGGAGGCAAGTGGGGGTGTTTGCAGGCTGGACTCCTTTTTGCGTGTGCCAGGGTCAGGTGCTCGTCCATGAAAGAAGTCTGGAGATCCCCATTCCTAGACTCAGCAGGTCCCAGGTCCCTGCACCCACCCTTCCACCCCAGGGGGCTTGAGCAGCCCCTCACCTGGACTTGGGAGCTCAGTGCCTCTGCTCTGCAAGGCCGGGGTGTGCTGGAGTCAGTTGGAAAGAGGACACAAAAGGTCATTATTTCATTTCAACCCAAAAGGCCTTGCTCCCCCCATCCTGATGGCCTTCAGTTTGGACTGCAGCTGGTTTAGCCAGCTGGCCCTTGGAGTGTCCCACAGGTGCCTGGCACTGGTCACAAGGGAGAAGGCTGGATTTGCAGGTTCCCTGCGGTGGTTTGCAGGGTGTGTGGGAGTGGCTGTTATTTTAGAGAGTTCCGCAAGTCCCTCCTGAACAATTACTGAACAGACCCTTTGTAGACTACATGCAGTTCACTTCTGTACCTCACAGGGAACACCCCAGGGCCACCTCTGGGTCATCCAGGCCTCCCAGGGTATCGATGGCAATTCTTAATAATCTACCTGGCAACGTGTCCTAACCCATTTGTTTCTTTTGGGGTGTCTTGTGTGCCCTTCACTTTCATAATGACCCCCTTCCATTGTCCTTAACTCACCGTGTGCGGTGAACAAGGCAGGTGGCAGCTACTGGCATGAGTAGTCTAGTTGGTTCCATCCCATCCCCCGCCCCCCACAGCCCCAGACCCTGCCCAGGTCCACGTGGTGTCTGAGCAGGGCTGGGCTGGAAGCTGGGTTTGAAAGTCTGGGCCAGCATCCCAGCTTGTGGCTCCACAGGCTTCCTTGTTGCTGTGAATGTCATTTGGGGAAAGCTTTTGATTGACCAGAGGTGCTTCATAACCAAACTGTACAAGGGAAAACTTTCTCCAGGTGGTGCCTCGCAAGCCTCCAGCCCCACATCGTCCCACAGGGCCTTGAGGAGCCACTGGTCAGGGTTTTCAAAGACGCGGCTCAAGGACTTGGCATGGCCTTTTCAAGCTGCCTGCGCAGCACCAAGCAGAGCCACTAGGTGGCAGTGTGGCACTGCGAGAACTGGGGTTCACCTTGCACTTGGCTCAAAGTCATCCTCAGGGACCAGAGGTCGCCATCCTACAGGACACCTGCAAAAATCCAGGATCAAGGCATGCCCTGTGCTTATTTCCCAATTCTAGAGCCCATCAGACTCTCTGGGCTGCTTTGGGACGCTGGCCCCTTTTGTGGATCGGGTTCTGCATCAGCAGAACCTCCTGCAGTAATCACACCGGGCCAGAGACCACGCCCACCCCGTGTCCCTGGGACTCGCTGCACAGCCTAGCTTCCACACCGCGCAAGCTCTGTGGTCTGGTTTTCTGTGTGGCCAACAAACTGTGCATGGTGCTCTCAGGTGCACATGCTCCTCACATACTCCAGATCACAGGCACGCTGGGGTCGAGAGAGCAGCTCGCCGGCCCTACTCTCCACACCGCTCCCTGAGTGTCTACCTTCAGCACCATCCATCAGCTGACAAAACTCAAAGGTCACACCTTCTCTTGTGGGCAACAGATCTGGTACAGCTGCTGTGAACCACTGCATCTTACTGTCTGGAAATCAAGGCCCACTTGACGGAATCTGCCTCCTGTGCAAAAAATGGATCCTTGCTGAAGGGAGTTGAGGGAGTCAGAGAGCAACAATTAACCAAAATGGCTATACTCCTCCCCCCAACCCCTCTGTCCTCTGCTCCCTCCAACAGGATGGTGTGTGTGCAGGCCAGCACAGGCTGGGGTGGCAATGGGTAAGAGCGTTTTGCTGCTGGAGACCAAGCCCTTCAGCAAATGCCTGACAACTGGCAGCCTCAGAGTTGCTTTACCCCAACAGCTTGGTTGGAAGACCTCTGTGGCCCCAAAGCCAAACAAATCTGGAGATAGTATCAGAGCATCCGAAATGGGGGCTCAAGGGACTGGGCCTGGTTGAGGCTCAAATTGTTGGAATGAGGATTTCATTTCCAAATGGCTGCAGGAAGGTGAGAAGACGGGACTTAAGTCATGGGCTGTGGGGGAAGCAGGGCAGGATTGGAACTCTCTATGGGGCACCGCCAGGTCTGGGACCCAGCAGAGACCCGATAGGGTTCTTGAGATCACACCGTGCACATGGAAGCTGTAGACAGAATTTATTAGAATTTGCGGAAGCGTGAGATAATGTACCACAAAATAGTTTGATTTTATAACATAAAGTATGCTAGGAAGTTGTCGATGTACACAGCAATGTCAGCAAAAAGGGGGGGGTGGGCGGGGCAGTTTCACATTTTTTTTGAAAGGTGGTGGATGACAACTACACTATCCTTACAGTGAAATAAAAGCAGGAGCGACCCAGCAGAGGCCAGCCTGATTTGCAGTTAGCATCGGAATCTACGTCTAGTGTCGCAACTTTAAGAAACTATAAGAAAACTATTAGAAAAATAGAACATCAAACAAGCAAAAAAATATACAACTGTACATAATAAAAAAACACACAACTCTTAATAATGGCTCCATGTTCAGTAGAAGAAAACATTTGCCGGAGAAACCACAGCTATTCAGGTTTGATAATAAACCAACCCTCATTGGTATCATTACCCTTAGTGCTCCTTAAACTCGTTGAAGCTGAAAGGCACAACTTAAGCAGGAAACTTATCTTAAATATATATTATAACTTCTCAAATGGGAAAGTAAGTCCCAAACTTAATAGTTTGTCATCAAGAAACATGAACTCATTTGCCTTGTTAATAAATTAGCAGTCTGAATGCATCTTTCCATCCCTGCTTCCTGACCTGCTGGACACACTGGTAAATACCCTGAGAAAAATCTTCTCTTTAAGTTTGACCGAGGTACTCCATCTCCTGTGGGGTTTTCAGCTGGCACTCAGCACATTTGTAGAGTGATCCAGGAGGGCTCCATGGTAACTGTGCTCCAAGACGCCAGGCCCAGCCAGTCCCGATGGCAAGAGAGCGCTGTGGCTCAGTGAAGCGCTGGCACAGAAAGACTGGATGTGAGGGACAATGATGGACGTCAGCTGACAGCTTTTGCCTTAAAAATCCATTAGGCGTCATTCCTAAGCGTGATGACACATGGAGTGTAGCGTCTCGCACCACTGGATCAATAGAGCATTTCATTACTAGGATAAAGTCCACAGGAGCCTGACAGCATGCACACCTCCCCTCTCCCTTAAGAGCCTTACACATCTTCCCATGACGATGGCAAACATATATATCTTAAATTACACATAACAATTATACATAACATATATTCAGATCAGTCTGCAGGCGAACTCCGCAGCCATTTCACACACCAGCCTCACGCCACCTCCATCCAGCAATTTCCCCGTCCTGGGAACTGGCAGAGGTATGGATACGAACATGCCTCTCACCCATCCCAGAACGCAGCTGTGCTGCGCCTGGGCATGAAGGCCCCTGTCTTCATGGTGTGGGTTCTTGGGTGCCGACAGAGCTGTCAGCTCTTATTAAGAAGGAAGGATCTGCGTAAAAATGGGATGTGTGAATCAGGGGAGAGGGGCCCTGGCACAGAGCAAGGCAGGCTTGCTTTAGCGGTCAGTCCTGTGTCACACAGTGCCAAAGACTTTGCCCTGTAAGCCTGGGTGGGGCCTCTATGGGGCGTGTCCCCCCCCCCACTGGAACTCACTGCTCTGAAGGCCACACCATGTGGGACTGCAAACACCAACCGGTTAATGCCTGCTCAGCGGCAGGGACAAGGCGGGGGAGGAGCTGGCATCCCCCAACATTTCCACGTGTCTAAACAAAGGTGGGCGGGTCAGGTGCCCCTTCAGCTGTGCACACGGATGTGCTCAAGGGGCAAGAGGGAGTGCATCAGCGCCCTGGCGGCTGGGATGGGTGGGGAAGCCCGCTGCCTCCACCGTCCTGCAGTCACCCCGGACTTGCATCGGATCCTGGCCACTGTGCTACAGTCAACACATGGGACCAGGTGGCCGGTTGCCTGATAGAGACAAAAGCCGCAGTGGAAAGAGAGTTTTTGCTCCTGCAAAAACAAAATCAACAGTGGGGGGAGATCTGAGCAATTCTGACAACAGTATACATTTAGCGATCTTTCTGAAACAGCCTGGGGAAAATGCATCTATCACTCTGTCCTCTTCATTTGGAAAAAAGGCATCTGGTGCACAAAGCCTTAGCCAAGGGGGTGTGAGCAGGTTAAGGAGGGTGGGGGGCATGCAGCGGCCTGGTCTCCTCCGGACGGTGCCCCCTCCCCCCCCGAGCTGCCCTCCTGTAAGCTGGCTTCCGAGCCAGCCGCCTAGAAGACCCCCGATGCCTCCCCTGGAGACCCCCTTCATCCCCCCTCTTCAGCAGAGGTCCTGAGGCGGGGGCCCGGGGGATCTGCTGGGTTTGCTGCTTCATGAGTGTGGGCCTTTGGAGGTCATGAACACATGCAGGATGGTCACAGGGCGGGGCGGGGGGGGAGGTATGGGAGATAGGAAGCGATGTTTACCCACCACAAATGGGTCTTTCCAATGTGGGTATTTGTGGCTGGTGCACAGATAAAAGTAGACACCATACTCCCTTGGCCGGTGTGCCTCTAGTAACGTGGGAGTTCTGACTATGAAGGAAAATCCTGGCCAGCTATGGAACTACGAATATTCTCGTTTAGGCAAGGGAACTAAGAGATGTGAAACTATCATTTTTTTCACTTGTGTGTATTTTTATTTCAGGGGGAAGAAATGAGGGATGTGATAACTAAAAAGTCTATTAAAATTGTGAGGCTTACTCCAAACACCATGACTTAAATCACTGCCCTCACACGAAGCAGAGAAAACCCCTGGCAACTGTACAAAAGAACTCCTCATAAAAGCACGGTGGCCAGTGAACTATTTACGCAAGGCACCCCCACGTGTCCTTTCCTAACTAGGAAGCCCGTCCTCTAAGGCGGGGCTGTGGGGGGGGAATCCCATCCCTGCCGAGCCTGGGCGTGCTTCCACGTCAAACTTTAAGGCTTCTGCGTGAGGAAGGCCAGACTCCCAGCTGTCAGCAAGCTCCCGTGATGAGACTCAGAGCAGGGGGAGACACACCCTCTCAATCTACAGAATGATCCATGGCGTCCGCTCAAGTGTCAACTCTAAATAGTCTATTGGGTGCTGTCTTGCATGGAAATTTCAGCCAGAAAGAAAAAACTAGAGTTAAAAAAAAAAAAAACCACAAAACTCTCTCTCCCACCACGTGAACTTTTCTTGGAAATTCTTTCCCTCAAGTTCTCTTTACCTATGTAGAAAATAACAGGGGAAAAAAAAAATCAAGCAAATAACTACCAGGTCCTAGGACAGGTGACAACCAAACCCCAACAAAATAAGTTAGTATTTATCAAAATATGTTACAGCACCAATCTACATAAATGTCAATACCTCTCTTTGGAAACTCGAGCTTTAGGCTGTTATAATGCTCCCTCTAGAACTTTCAAACTGAGAACAAAGCTCCCAGCAAGGTGAGCAGGCCTGATACGGAGGCCCAGCCCGCAGCCGCCCACCCGCCCTCCACCGGCGAGTTCACAAATTCTCGCACTTGTCCCCAAGACTCTTCTGGCACAGGGAGAGCATAAGGGCCCTCAATTTATCAGGCTTCTTCTACCAGATTTGTGTCAAAGGGTGGACTAGGAAGAAATGGAAGGGAAACTGACTTTTGAAAGCAGAATTTCCATTTCCCCTGGTGTCCAAAATGCCACCTCCCTCTCCCTTCCCCACCAGCCGTCTGTCTCTTGAATTATACTCTCAATGGAAGTAGGGCGCCGCCTCATCCAGGTTTCCTCTGGCTTCCAGCTACAGGAGTGTGTGAAATGGTGTTGGCTGCAGGCCCTGACCCAGGCAAGAGAGGCAGAGGAGGATGCTCCGGACCCTTCCACTTGCGGAGGCGTGGGGTCCGCAGCATCCGGATGACAGACACACAGAAGGGACAACCACATGCCCGGAAATCACCTCCCCGACGGCCCAAGCACCTCAGCAATATGCCAACCACGGGGGGGGTGATGACGTGGCCACGTCCAAGTTAATGCCACGCCCTAACAATCTGCTGGAGTGATTCACAATTTCATGGGCTGTGGCTTGATTTCAATTTCATCATACGTAACAGAGAGGCTGGGCAGCTCATGTCAGGGCCAGAAACACCATGACCCGACATGTCATGACCCTGGGCCAAGCTGCCACTCACCTTGGGAACCTCACAAGAGCCAACAGACTGGTTCCAAGCATGGGAGGGCAAGACTGAGTGAGCAGCGGCGACTCAAAGGAAAGAGTTCCCAGCTCTGCCGCGCGAGGACAGTCCCGCACAGGTACAGTCTCACGTTCCAGTTACTCAG
Organism: Ateles fusciceps; assembly: GCA_036589455.1. Classification (NCBI taxonomy): domain Eukaryota; kingdom Metazoa; phylum Chordata; class Mammalia; order Primates; family Atelidae; genus Ateles; species Ateles fusciceps. The sequence goes on along the minus strand of JAZHEH010002853.1, from coordinate 885,151 downwards.
GACAGAGCCAGTTGGGGGGAGACGGCAGGAGCAGCAAGAACCGGCCCAGGCCTGGAGGGCGTGGGCTGAAGGAGGTCCCTGGTTTACGCACGTGTGCACACACACGGACAAGCAGAGCCGGCCACCCCCCGCCAGGCCCTAATGGGAGCGAGCCCTTCTTCCTCATTTGAGAGGAACCAGCTGCCCTCAGCCCTGCTGCCCAGCACTGGGTGGCTGCCGCGGTGTCACAGCAAAGCCCTCAGAAGCCAAGGGGTGGGTGAGGTCCAGTCCTAACAACCCATCTGAACACAACGGGGAAAAACCACAGGCCTGATTTTCCTTTTTAAGTGTACTACCATCGTTTGGCTCTGCGGGTGGGGAGCTGCTGGGGACACACTGTTTTGTGGTACTCATGTGGCTTGACTGCTGGGTGTTTGGGGCTGAGCGGGAGATGGCTGCTAAAGTTTGGAGTATGCAGAATTTCAACCCCAGAACAGTCCCCCGGGGAGGAAGGCCTTGTTCCCAAGATAAGGGGAGAAGGTGACCTCCACTCTGCCTGAGGCTGCAGCAGCTTGGGGCTGAGCTGGTAGGAGAGGACCTGCTCTCTTTGTTCAGAGAAGTGAAGAGACACAGTGGCCAGCCGAAGCCCAGTGGCCCTGGCCAGGCAGCTGTCTGGAGGTGACCAGGGCCTGGAGAGCCAGCTGCAGAGCCGAGGGTGGGCTGGGGCTGCAGTTCAAGTAATTGCACCTTCGGCTACAGTTGGGGTGTGGCTGCGGGTGATTCCTGCTGCACTGGAGGGGAGGGTGGGGTGCCTCCCAGTCCTCTGGGGGCATCCCTCGGGGCTGCTGCCACCTCCCGGGGGTGGGGCTGTGCGTCACTTGCACTGGTCCAAGTTGCCGTCAGGAGTCCTTGCTTGGCCAGCATCCAGGGACGCCTCCTCGCTGTGCCACAGGCCATAGCCAAAGTAGATGATGAAGCCTGCAGGCCGACAGGAGAGACAGGCGTGAACAGAGTGCCGGCTACACCACCACAGGCAGGGCTTGGAGCCCAGGGCAGCCCCAGAGCAAACACTCTCAGGCGGCCTGCTCCTGCCTGGTATGAGCCCGCAGCCAGCGGCCCTCATGACCTTTCCACATCTGGAGCAGCTGCCACATGAAGGCCACTGTCTGCCTCTACATCTGGCAAAGCCCTACATTCCTCTGGATGGCCTCATGCTGCAGCGTTTCCTGAGCAGACAGAGCAGCTGGGCCAGGGCCACCAGAAGCCATCGGGTCCTTCAGCTTAACTCCCCCGATGCCCCCTGAGGCCATGAGAGTATCAGGAATGTGCACTATGGAGACGGGATTTCCCTCAGGTGCTGGAGGTCTCCAGGCTGTCGGCCTGGACAGTCCCACTGCCCCCGTTTTCTCCATGCAACTGACCATCAGACTGTAAGAGACACACTGAGCCCTGGGAATGGACTTCACACAGGAGTCTACAGCCTGTTCCTGCACCCAGGACTCGGGGTGGGTCCAAGACCTATGCTTCTAACCACCTGCCCAGGGACTGTGGCCAGATGGCCCCAGGGCCACCTTGTGTGGTTGACACAGGAAAGCAGGCCTCAAAGCAAGGACTCAGCCACCCAGAACCAAGGAAAGGAGCTCAGGCTCCTGAACACGGGGACTTTACAGGGACGTTGGGAAAAGGCACCCTCTGCCTTCACCAGGCCTTGAGGAAGTGGCCACAGTGGGCTGTGAGCAGCTTTTTCTCAGAAACGCTCTAGATGTCTAACTAGACATGCGCTGGACTTTGCAGAGAATGAGGACCCACCTTGGTGCTCGCAGAAAATGGCCACTAAGTATTTCCTGGAGGAAAAGCACCCCCTCGAGAGTCCTGGGAGATGAGGCAGCAGCAGCCATCTGCCCACAGCATGCAAACTCGGGGCTGGGAGGCTGTGGGAACATGGTCCCGAGGGGCAATGGCCAGGACCACATCCTTGGCTATCAGCACTACCACTGAGATGCTGAGAGGAAGGAAATGAGTCCCTCCCCCTCCAGCCCCTGGGGTGAGATGCCCAGAGGGGTGGGACTTGGCCGGCCCTACAGGCTGCACCCAGCCCTGGTGATCTATCTCATGTGGAAGCCCCTACCCCAGTGGCATGTCCCATAGGCTCCAAAGCACCGTCCTTCACAGAGAAGATGCCATCACAGAGTAGTCCATGACACCCACCCCTGCCTGGGCCTCGTGCCCATACCAATCTGGTGCTGGGCTGGCCAGGGGTCCAAAAGGCACAGGCCAGACTTTCCTGTCTGGGGTGAAAATAACCGGTACCTTATCCGCAGCTGACTCATCACCTTGTTCCTGTTAATATCAAGGTCTTGCCCAGCAGAAAAAATAATCTGGGCAAGAGGCAATGAAAACAAAAAGTATCTAACAGGGAGGCGAGGACTCACAACCTACCAGGGATTCAGCATTATCTTCGACAAAGCTGCTGACTGCATGTGTGTCATTGTGTCATAAATCCTAAACAAGGGAGGCCCCCGAGAGAAGCCAGGATCGTGGACGTGCTGGCGGCAGCATCACATACCTATCAGCATCCACACGGCAAACCGGACCCAGGTGCCCTGGTCCAGCTGCATCATGAGATAGACGTTGACGAAGATGCTCAGGATGGGGGAGCACTGGCAGGAAGGGAACCTGCAGAGACAGGAGGCGGCGTCAAGCTGCAGCAGTGGCTCCATTCCAACAGTTCAGTAACACCGTCTAGCAAAAGGCAGCACGCCTGAGAGTGATGGGGACTGTCGGGTGAGCGTGGGAAGAGAGAGTGCGTGTCCACCCCCACACCCCACCCCTCCACACACAAACCCAAGGGTAAATCCTAGTAGGCGGGGATTTGGTTCTAAGCTCTGAGTGGCCAAGTGAGCTCCATTCTGATTTTTCTCTCTTATGATTCTCCCCGCTAAAGAAAGGACTAGAAGATGGACCTCCATTTTACCTCTAATGTCTTTTTTATTATTTGTGTAATCTAAACATGTAGAAGCCTTGCCCATCTCCAAGGCTTGGAAAACTCATGCAATCAAACCTGGGCACACATTGACAAGAAGCGTCCCACCACCAGAGAGCCAGGGGAGGAGGGCTGCCTCCTTCCAGGGTCTGGTCCTTTTGGTGCCTTCAGGGCCCCTGCCCCATAGTGCCTGAACTGGCTGGCAAAAACCTCCGTCGGGAGCACCCAGGCCCAGCTGAGCCTGTGCAGGGCTGGGGTCTGTGTACCAGGGTTCCTTCCCTGCAACAGGCCCACTAGGCCGAGCTGCTCACCTTAAATGAGAGCTTGGTCTTGCTCTCAGGCTGCCTCCAGATGATGACTGTGACCATGGCACAGAGGAGGGCAGACCCTGCGAGCATGAAGACTGCCCACAGCGCCCCTTTGGTGAGAGCCTCCTTTCCAAGCACGGCCACAATGCAGAAGGTGATGATGAGAACAGCTAAGGGGTAAGAAGAGACACAGTGAGCTGCAACTCAACCGTTTCTCAATTTCCCAGAAGGATCTGCTGCTCTCCCCAAAACTTGTGGAGAGAGAGGCTCCATTTCCAAAGGCATCAGCTACAGTTAGCACAGAGTAACGATGCCTCAGTCCAGAAGCAAGGCAGACGCTCATCTTCTCTGGCACCTTCCCCCAACTCCAGCTCCACTGCCTAGAAACCACGCAATGCCAACAAGCGAGCCCCAGGGAGGGGCTAGCTCTTACCTATGAGGCTAGTTGAAATGTTCACAATTAGCCCAGAGGCTTTGGAAGGCTCCACGTTTTTGGGTGAGAGTATGGTTTTCAAGGAGAACATCTCTGCCTCTGGTAAAAAGCCCAGCTGGGAATCACTGGTGCTAGTCAGCTCATTTTGGTCCGCGTGATCTAACTCGTCGGAAGTACTGGCCATCTGGTATACCAGGTTAGGCTGCTCTGGCTGATACCTGGGAAGAAATGTATTGTGTGACCAACCATTATCCACTTAAAGCAAAAGGGCAATGCACCAACCCACGTTCTACAAAGTTAGTTTCTATAAAACTACAAAGTTAGCTGCCTGGGACACGAGGTATGAAATGGGCAGGAGATAGTCGGAGGCTGCACTGTAGATGAAGAGGAGAGACTGGGAAGGTCACCTCCTGCTCTTGCTTCTGGGGAACATCCTCCATGGTCTGTTTCCAGGCAATAGGAACTCCACCACGAGCAGCCCCGACAAATACCCCGAGAGAAGTGGCAGTGGCCGTCAGATGCTAAAGATATTAGGCCACTTCCCACAAAACTACGGCTGTAGGGAGCTAAAAGGAAGGACAGAAATAGAAAGCAGGAATGCCAGGATCCTATTTGGCACCAAGAGCCAGAGCAATGTGGCTGCAGGCTGATGGATTTGAGAAATTCTGTTTGTGTGACTTAATTGGATCAATTTATTTTTAAAACTCCAAGCACCCTGGAGTAAATCATTGTATGTGGCTGGTTGGAGGGCTGAGCCTGCAGCATGATTTCCAAGACACGAGATACCTGCCAGTGAAGCACCCGTTCTGAATGAGGTTCCTTATCTTCCCACCCAAAACGAACAGAGTGCAAATCCTTTCCATCAGCTTTGAAAAACGGAATGCTGTATGAATTATTTTGCATATGATATTCTAAGAGGGAGTATAAAGATATTAACCATTTCTGTACTGATTCCCTTGTGTAACACCACTCGGTCAATTAAGAAAGTGGGGGACCTCAGAGACTATTCCAGCATTGGGCCCCTTGGGAGGAATAAGGGGTCCCCAGTAGTCTTAGCTGATTCTACAGAGCTGCTGCTAAGGCTTAGCCTGGGTTTATGTACATCAGCGGCTGAGCAAGTTGGACATGCAATCAATGGCCTTGCAGGTGGAGATCCCTGAAGAGAAACGAGGAGGCTCTTGAGGGGAGACCAGTACCGTGTCTCCGTGAGCACAGGTTCTCAGGATGAATGCTGCCAGGGCTGTGCTTTGGGAGTGCGTGCTGGGGCAGGTGGGAACACCAAGGCACCAAGCCCAGGCCCAGAGCAGCTTTACTGCAACTGCAAGAGGCTTGCCTGGCCCCAACCGGGCTACAACAAGCCGACCTCGACAGTGACCCTGAACATCTACCTAGGTGCCCATGCCACACAACGGGATTCACTCCTCCAGCCACAGTGCAACGAAGCTGCAGAAGCATCACACAGACCTGGGTTTCACAGGCCTTGGGTTTTCCTAACTCCTACCAAGGCAGCCCTCAATCCTGTCTGTCTCGAGAATTGAAACCAAGTTGCAACCAGTCTTCAAAAATTCTGATCCCCTGGATCCTGGCCTAATACTTGGGCTGAGAACCTATCTCTATCCACCCAACATCTAGCCAGAAAAATGAGGGTGTATGATAGAGGAGGGTGAGGGGCACCCCAACTTTTGCCAAGGACATCCTCCTAACTGGGCTGTCAGCCTAGGTCCTACCCTTTCCTCGGCAGCTCCCAGTGGAGCTATCACCAACCTAAAAGTTTCATCACATAAACCATGGCTGAACTCTGAAAAGGTTATCCGGTGTCTCCATTCTGCATTTCTGTCACGAAACCCCAAAAAGCCATACATACCGTAAGACCAACACACAGGCAGCCACCAACGAGTAAGCCAGGAGGGTGCCAATGGACATGAGGTCCACCAAGTCCTTCAGGTCAAAGAGGAAGGCCATCACAGCTGGGAAGAGACAGACACCAGGATCTGTGGATGGCCGTCTGGATGCACTGACAAGCAGTACCACCACCACCCACCATCCAGGGCAGCGAAGGGGGCTGCTTTACTCCCACCCCCTCCCTGGCCTTCCCATGGAAAGACACAGCTTAAAGGGAAGTCAAGCTCAGGATTAAATCACAGACACAGTCCTCAACAGACGGTAATAATCATTAAGATTTGCACAGAGAATACTTTCATTCTTGTGATTTTTATGGCAACTCTGTAAGCCATTCCTACACTACAGATGGAGAAACTAACATTCACACAGGTTAGGAGACTTATCTAAGGTCACACAGCTCATAAGCATAGGTATAAGGATGTGAACTAGGTTCTTACGACTCTGAGTTCTATGTGTCTTTCTTTAGACCATGCTGACTCACAGACCCATATGCATCCATCCATCATCCATCCCATTGATCCGTCCATTCTCTATTAATTTGTCTATCTGCCCATCTTTCATTCATCCACTCACCATCCATCAATCCATCTCATCCATCTGCCCATCTTCCATCCATCTCATCCACCCATCCATCCATTCATCCATCCATCCCATCCCATCCCATCCCATCCACCCATCCATCCATTCAGCATCTATCCTTTCTACCCATCTTCCATCATCCAGCTCCCATCAAGGTATGCCCGTCACTGGATTCTAGGCATTCACCATTGAACAGGGCAGGCCACAGTGCCCAGCCTTCCTGAGTGTACCCCCTCCCAAGACACAGGCATCAGTGTACAACAGTGGGCAGTAGAGAAGGGGAGGTTCTGGCGCTCTGTGGGCACTCATAGGGGGTCCTAACCCAGGAAGGTGAGCCGGAAAGCAGAGTTCTTCACAGGTGAAGTCACTTCACATGGAAGAAACCTGAAGAGTTGCTCTCAAACAATATAGTATCAGCCCATTCACCATGTCCCTTGCCTTTAAAATGTAATTCAAACCTGCACCCTTATTTGAATATCTTTTGTGAGTTTTGTGTGAGTATGCCTGTCTACTCATGTGGGTGTGTATGTCAAGTACTCATTAAAAAGCAACTTGGCTAGATCTGCTTTGGGATATTTTCAAAACACACGGAATCAACACAGGCTAAAATATAGACACAAAACCATTATTTCTCCACAAATATCTTTCAAGCCCCTCTAGATCACTGCAACTAAAACAAATTTAAATGGAGGATAAAACATAAAACTAAAGAGCAATGAGGGAGGACCTTCTGATAATCAGGACAGCACCCAACTGTGCATGCCACAAATGCCGATGTTCCTACTCACGGGGAACTTGAGACTAATTTCTTCCATGTGAGGTGATTTTAGAAAACCAAATACTTACTTCCCACTCCCGTCAAATGAAAAGGGTAAGCTTGGATTTTGTGAATGGCATGTACTTTACAGTCACTTCAAAGAGCATGGTTTGATCTCCCCTCTATCAGCATGGGAAGGAAATCAAGGCCAGTCTTTAATATGATCAAATTCCAGGCAAAGCCTGAAAAAACTATTTTTTTTTTCCAGATCCTTAATCCTGTAAATATACTGGTCACATTCTGATGTATAGTGCCTCTCCAATATGACCACTGTGGTCACTCTCAGGAGCATAGAATCACATAAAAGATGTTTCAAAATTTAAAGATAGGTTTGTTTTATTATATAATATTAATCCGCAAAACTAAGCAGAGTTTGCTAAGGGAGTAAGTGATAATAAAAGTTAGTGAATAATTCAGTCATTCAAGAAGGTCAAGTGCCTTACCAATGGCTACTGGACAGGTCGCTGCAGTAGCAATTGTGACTGATACCACATGCCCTAATTCGCCAAAAAGACCCACTGCTCTACTCAGACCCTGGAAGGAGCTTGGCCACTTTGGCATAAAAACAATCCTGGAATCACAAGGCGGCTCCACCGTCCTGGGCGCACATCCTCACGTCACCTCCCTGGGCCTCCACCTCTACATCTGCACAGCGGGCTGCCGTCTGCCTTTCGGGGCTACGAAATGCAAGTGCGAAAGGAGGAAGCATAAAACCACAGGTACAGTGTGCACGTGAGCTTCCTTTTGGGTGCTCCTTCCCTTCATCTGGGGCCCTGGAACACCCACACACCTCAGAGTTCATTATTCCACTGATTTCATCCATCAAAATGCTGATCTGACAAGATGACGCTCCACTGAGTCTGCTGTTATGTATCAGCTGAGGGGCAGCAGCTGCATCAGCAACACCCTTGATCCTCCCTCAGGAAGAGGCAGCACCTTTTGTAAAACACTGATCATAAGGGACACTTGTTTTCCAGAGAATTCATAACACGGATGCTGAACTCCCTTGGCCTGTGTCATGCAGGAAGGTGTCAGCCTGGCCTTGACAGGGAAACGTCCAGAAATGGGGGAAAAAGGTTTTGAGGGAATACTGTGTGTTCTAAGCTCTGCCCAATGAGACGAAAACCAGAGTGCAAACTCTTAGAAAATTCTGTCCCCATCCTCTGTCAAACTGCCTCTGACTTCTGTCAAAAGGTCAGTCAGCTTTCAATGAACCAGGCTCCAAGTATAAAAACCAGGAGTTAAGAAGACCAGTTAAAATTACTCACAGACCAGAACAATGCAAGATGTCTCCCTAGGGATCAATGACTCAATTGTGAAAATATTTACATGTGAAATGAGTTCTAGTACTCACCAGCAATGGCCCCCGAGGCTAACGTGGCGATTATTGGTGTTTTGGTCCTGTCATTGACCTTGGCCAAGAATTTAAATAGCAGTCCATCCTCAGCCATGGCATAGATAACCCGAGGCATGGGAAACATGGAACCTAGAAGACTAGATGGGGAGAGGCAAAGCACGTGAGCAACCCTGGCTCATAAGGGATAAAGACACCACATCCAGCCATGCTCGAGTTTACCGTGAAGGAGAGGGAGTCTGAGCTCACCAAGAGCTGCCATCCCTCCATGCTGGGTGAGGCCTGTGGCTAAAAGACTTAAAAAATCAACCCCAGAAGAGCACACACTGTGAGTGTAGATTAAGGTAAAGAGTAGGGGAACACCTATCTCACATATACTAGCATGAGACCCAGTACAGTCTTTACAGATGCAAAACTGTATTTATTCCTGCAATTATTTCCAGCTGAATCAAACAGAAAATACAAGCATCAATGCATTCATGAGGATTTCCCAGTGGTAAATCAATATTTACCAAATAGCTCTGTTTACACAGGCTACAAGGAAATACCAGTGGCAAAAATGTTTCTCATTAAAAGGCACTTATTCCCTTCTTCAAAGTATCTTCTGCATTACAGCCAAACTGAGGGCTAAAAATAGGGTGTTCAAACAGGTGGCCTGGTCCAGTGGCCAGAGTCAGGGACAGAGAGCCAGTCCCTTGCTAGGCAGATGATGCTGAAAAGCCAGCCTCGGGTTCTTCAGGATGAAAATCTCAGTAACACAAGTCTTGGGGTGATGAATACTGACAACAAGGGAAAAGCCACATGATCAGGGCTGGGTTGGGTGCCGGCTCTATTTCAAGGGTCAAGAATGCTGGCAGCCGACGTGTGTCTCACATGGCTGTACCTGGTCTGATACAGCCTAACCCCTGCTGGTGGTCCCACCCCTAGGAGCAGCCACCACAGAAAGGCCTCTCACCTGGCGGAAAGAGCGCAGAGGGAGCCCACAGCCACCGCGTACTTGGCGCCTTCCCAGCCCACATGCTTAAAGGCGTCGGGCAGGGGGCTGTTATTGTCCAGGCAGAAGTAGGGCATCATGAGTGTGAGGGCGGCCGACACCCCAAAGTAGGCGATAAAGCAGATCAGGAGGGATGCCACGATTCCCACGGGGGATGGCCTTCTGTGGGTTCTTCACCTCTTCACCTAGAAGCACCAAGCAGTCAGTGGGGGAGGGCACACAATAAGAGGCAGCACATCTGTCCACATGACACCCAAGGCCTCTCCGTGCCAGGGAATCTATGTGACACTGTGAGAAACCTCCCCCCCCCAGCGCTCGGCCCTGTGGACAGTGGGGCCTCCTGGACTTCTGGGAGCGGAAGGGTGGTGCGCAGAAAGACACATGAGACAGCCCATGGCCCTGCGACAGTGTTCTGAGCCTGAACATGGTGGGGCAACAAAGGAAGAGCTTTGTTTCCTTTGGCAGAGAAAATCTGGGAGGTTCACTGAAGCCTGGCCCATTCAGACCACCAGGATGACAATGTTGTGAATGGCCTCATTCCTCCCGGAAGATGCTCAGATATGAAATCAGGCCACAGTCACACGGCTATGATCCCACTCTACCAGCAGAACCTTAGCCTCATTGGAGATGCAGCTTCCATCAGGCGCTGACACTTGGGGATGTGATAATGGTTTGGGGGTGGGAGGGGTTGGCAGAAAGCTGCAAATCTACACGTTGCCCATGTGTGAAAGAGTGGCAACCAGACCGTGCCAGCAAAGAGGGAACTGGCAGGCCGTAGGCAACACTGGCCTATTTGCCGGGGGTGCGGGGAGGACCCAGGACCGCGGTGGGCTGGCAGGCATACCTGTGGTGGCAATGCAGTCAAAGCCCACAAAGGCATAGAAGCAAGTCGCTGCCCCCGACAGGACACCAGAGAACCCGAAGGGCATGAATCCACCAACACCGGGCTTCCCTTCTTTTGTGTCACTAGAAGAAAGGAAACAAACAAAGGTCACGACACGCGCTGCGCAGTCTGGCGTTAGGAGCTGTGCTCACCTCCTGACAGGAGCAGAACCAGGCGGTTAGCCCTCCCTGAGTCCAGCCACGGCATGCCAACTCCGTGGGCACAGGCCTCCCCTGCTGCTCATGGCCCAGGGCCAGGAAGGTACAGAGTATCGCCCTTTCCAGGAGCATTTTCTAAACAATAACTAGGATGGGGAGAGGTGGGCACCGTGAGGCGGCGGTCCAACAGGAAATGGGGGAGAAACCAGCACGTGGCCAGTCCCACACCTTCTCCCCAGGGCCCTCGGAGCAAGGGTGCAGAGCCGCCAGCCAGTCCCATCCCGGGTCCCATATTTACCAGTAACTCAATCTCAAAACAAACAATTCCAGAGAAACTAAGGCTAAAATAAAAGCATACTGTCTTTGTCAGCAAAGGCATTCCTTAAGTGCCTGTATGCACAAGGTGGAGTCCGGGGTCGCGTGGCTTTTGCCAGGTGTGTGGGGCCCAGGCACAGCCGGGCTCTGGCCCACGGGAGGCGCTCCACGCACCTTTACTAAACTGATGGGCGAAGGGCATGCACAGTTGACAAACCCAGGAGCCCAGAGGAAGCAGGCTGCGTAAACATTCAGAAAAAACGTCTGACACCCATGCTGAGACCCGATGCCTAGGTTCGGTGTGGCGCTATGGCCCCTCGCAGGGCCCCGTCTGGGGTCGTTCAAGCCCCTGTTCCCCGATGTACGAAGCCCTGGTCTGCCCTGACTCCCCCCACATGCTGTGTTCCGGGGGTGAACCGTACAGTCAGTGCAAGTGGCTTCCCTGGCCACCGTCGCCTGATTAGGAGGCACACAGGCCCTGCTGGTCACCAAGTCACCCTAAGCCTTCTGCATCCGGCCCTCTGCTGCCACCTGAAAAGCAACTGCACTCCTTGCAGTTCAAAGGGCAGCCCCTACTCCCACCCCTGTGTCTACACCTTTGCCAGCCACAGGGCTGCGGGCTTTCTGTCCTGTTCCAGGGTCCCAGCGGCTGGCCTGGAGTCCAAGAGGACACTAACCACCCAGGTCTATCCCCTCCCACTCAACCAAACTGACAGCCACCCAGCCGCACAGGACAACCTGCCCTAAACCTCGTCAGCATGAAGAGAGGAACACTACAGGATGCTCCCAGTCCTATAAACACTGACATTCCTCAGGTTGGGTGGCAGTCCATTTGGTGAACTTTGCCTTCAGTGGGATTTACTGACTGGCTGATAGACAAACAGACAGGATGGACCCAGCTCCTTTCTAATGGGGATTAAGCCTTACTAATTCCTAGAGGATCATCACACCTCTCAGTTACAGAAACTGCCATGAAGACACTCGAAGTACATGCATGAGCAAACTCATTTAGATGTGGGGTTCACCGTGGTTCCATAACCAGTAATGAGAGGAAACCCCCAGAAATGTACACATGATGGATGTAGGAAAAACTGTGGCCAACAAAATTTTAGTTTGTTGTGTTAGAGTATGACTAAAACTAGCAACCCAAGTTGAAAACCAAGCAGCCCAGGAAAACAAGTCAGCAGGGCCACGGGGCAGCACCGTGCTGGCGTGGAGCTGTGCCCGCCTCACCCACACCTGCTCGCCTCCCAGGCCAGAGGCCCTGCTGACCGCCCCGCTCCCACCCTCACAAATGGTTTCTGTTATACAGCGGCCTATGCTTAAGACAAAACAGGCGACAACCAAATGGCTCAGGAGGGGGAGGATAAGGCCACAGGAAGAGGGGAACTCAAGAGTCAAAATGTCTTCTGTGGGCCCCCACTTGAGTGGCCAGGGTGACTGGCAGGCAGTGAAAAGTCTCACTGCCTCACTCAGCTCCTATGGCATCAAGAGCTAGCAACATGGCCTTGCATTAAAATAAATGCATGTCCACTTTGGGAGGCCGAGGCGGGAGAATCACCTGAGGCCATAAGTTAGAGACCAGCCTGAGCAACATAGTGAGACCCCTTCGGTACAAAAAATTTTTCCGATTAGCTGGGTGTGTTGGTATGTGACTATAGTCCCAGCTACTTGGGAAACTGAGGTGGGAAAATTGCTTGAGCCCAGGAGTTTGAAGCTGCAGTGAGCCAAGACTGTGCCACTGCACCCCAGCCTAAGCAACACAGCAAAATCTTGTCTGTAAAATAAATTTAAAAAATGAATGCTATCTTGGATAGATGAGCTTTAGGCATTCATGAAGCAGAGGCACCCAGAAAGGTCCTGAAACCCCCCATTTCAGGGCAAGCAGAAAGTACAGGGAACTGCATACACAATTAAACCCCAGAAAGAGATGAACTCACAGAGGACTAAGAAGGGCTGGAATGTGTCCTCCTCACGCAGACAGGTAAAGCACACACAACAGTAAAAGCATGCAGAGAAGGAAGCAAGGGAGATGGGTGAGCACAAAGAGAGGAGGCAAAACAAAAGGCATCCTCCGAGGCTCCTCAGGACAGTTGCAGGAGAGACTGCATAACCCTGCAGCTGACGGAACAGGGTGAAGGCACGTGCTGTGCTGCATCAGCTCCAGAGCTGTGTGCAACCGTGAGCATCTGCAAACTGGCCCCGCTGACTGTGACCCTGCCACACCTGCTCCTCATACTGCACCACTACACCCGACCTCAGGAGGGTTCAGGTGCCAAAATCTGGGGCAACCATAACAACGAGGGCCTCATATAAAAAAATCTGCAGGGTATTCTAGTAAGCAAGAATGCAAGGTGCAGAACCATGTATATGGAACGCCATGTTTTGTGTAAGAGAAAAGGACTATACATGGTTGCATTTGCTTGTACTTACACAGAGAGAAACTGGAAGCTTATACACACACACGCACACACACACACACACCTTAAAAAGTTTACCTGTGGGGTGGGAGATAAGGTGGATGAAGAAAGGAACACACTGCAAATCTTTTTTAAAGCATTATGATCTATGAACCATGTAGTATTTTATCTACTCAAAATATCAAATTCAACCTTTAAGAAAAGTTTGGGTATTACTCATGCCAGTGGCAGAGTATCGACACAAAATAACCACAGAACCCATTCTACAGAGGCGCAAACCAAAACGTGGAAATACTTCATAACGGTCTCTTCGTAGATAATCAATAATCAACCTGTTACATGCATGTGGCGGTTGTGTTCACTCATCACCTGGCAACTCACATGTTAAGGAGGGGGGGCTACCAAGAGCTCTCACCCAGCAAATGTCACCCTGAGACAAAGTGAGCCTGAGTCCTGGTCTCAGCTCAGCGCTCCCTGCCCCTGCAGCCTTTGACCAGCCCTTCTGTGTTCTGCTCAGCTGGTCGCTCAGAAGCGGCGAAAACCCTGGCATAGAAAGGGGCCAGGCCCGAGGGTCTCCTACTGCATCCGCAGTAAACATCCTGCAGCAGGGCTCCACTGCCCGCACTCACACCGGCCACCCTGACATCAGCTGCTGGTTGTTCTCAAAAGCCACACTCTCCTGTTCCTTCTACGCAGTAACAGGAGCCTTAATATTGTAGCTGGACATATGAGCCTTAATAATCAGAACTGTATGTTTCCCAGAGTCACTAGCTACAAGAGGTAGCCAGCTGGCTAAGTTCTGATGAAGGACGTTTGAGCAGACCTGGCGTCTGCACCTGCTGAGAAACAGCCCCCTGCTGTTCCCTTGTCCATCCTGCTGGCTGCATGGGAGGAGCCTGGGGCCCTTGGCCTGGATTCCTGGTGGGGTGAAGTGACATGCTGGACTGACCACCCCCAGAGGTTGACCGTAGAAAACCAAACCCTTATCTCATTGAGGCCAAGGTTATTCTGGGGCTTCCATCCTAACTGGCAGACACCGTTCAACAAAGCTTTCTCAACAGGCTTCCACTGGGGGCTGATGTTTCACTATTGCTACGTCCACAGAACACTGGATGGGAATGCCAGCAGCAGCATGAGTCAAAGGCATGAGGAGCCATCCAGACTACAAGGTAACACTCCTCTTCACAGATCAACAGACAGACCGAGCCAGCTCCCCAGGGGTCTTCCCAGACGGCTAGGAGAGAGCATCCTAAAATCACAAGCCCATGTGGTCACATGGCCTCCCATGCACGCTGAAGCTCCTGTATGTTATATGGATTGGCTGGGCAGTGCCCTACTATTTCAGAGGAACAAGCGATTTCATGCAAGACTACATGGCTGTTGTCAGAAACACAAAGCTATGGCTGGGGAAAAAAAAAAGAAAGATGCTTAAGAGATTTTAGCAAAATGATAGAGCAGGCAGCGAGGCTTCAGTCCTGCAGAACCCCACCTCCTAACATGGCTGATCCCCCTGCCGTCCCTGCGGGGCGGGGCACTGGGCCCTGGCAGTGAGGCCTCCAGATATAGCCGAGGGGGCCCCACCTGTGACCAGGGACTGGGACAACAAATGCTGCTGTGTCTGGGGGCCAGTACAGCTTATCATTACCAGGGCATCAGAGAGAGGATGACCCGTGAAAGTTGATACCATGGGCTGGCACAAATAATCTCTTCATAAAAATAACAAAATTAAATCTCGATTGGCAACCAGTTAACAAGAGGTGCCCTTTATAGTTCATTCCTGACCTGAAAATAGCAACCGGTCAAATATGCTCTCAGAGTTTTCAAAGGCTACTATGTTGCCTCAAAGCACAACTGGAATTGCCTTTACTGCAGCCTGAATTAATGGGCACCCACAAATTTGGCATAAATATGACTCTGGAAAGCTTGGGATGACATATTAAAAGTCCTCATTTCTGTTTTGGAGTTTAGGACAGCAAGGGTATTTTTATTACAACTGCTAACCACATAATATTCGTGTTAGTGAAGTTTTGCGCACTGAATGTCATAGTTTCCTGTCTCCCATTCAAGCAGTAAACTAGTCACACATCAATGGCTGCCCGCTGGTAACAACACTGGAGCACATGGCTGGGCAGCTGGCCCTGAACCAGGGACCAACTGGGCATATGTGACTGCTAAGATTCCCAATGTGGGACAGCGCTGCTCAGCCTCCCTTGCAGCTCAGTGTGGCCTCCAGGGGACTCTTGCCAATGGAACATCTGTGTGCCATCGGGGTCTGCCCTGAACAGTCCTGAGCACTCCTCCAGGCTCTCCCTTCCCTTCTGGGAGAGCTGGGCCATGCATGTGCTTACAGCCAGCTCTGACCAGGTGGACGAGGACAACATCCTGGGGAAGACAGGGCAAGATGGAAGATGTCTGGGTCCCCCAGAGGCCTGTGGCAGAGTTGGCCAGCCAACTTAGACTGCTCATTTCAGGACTGGAAACATCTCTTTAAAGCCACTCCATTGGCCTGGCGCAGTGACTCACACCTGTAATCCCAGCACTTTGGGAGGCCAAGGCGGGTGGATCAGCTGAGGTTGGGAGTTTGAGACCAGCATGACCAACATGGAGAAACCCTGTCTCTACTAAAAATACAAAATTAGCCAGCAGTGGTGGTGCATGCCTATAATTTCAGCTACTTGGGAGGCTGAGGCAGGAGAATTGCTGGAAGCCAGGAGGCGGAGATTGCGGTGAGCTGAGATGGCACTATTGCATTCCAGCCTGGGCAACAAGAGTGAAACTCCGTCTCAAAAAAATAAAATAAAATAAAGCCACCCCATCCTGCCGGGGGGGGGGGGGGGGGGGGGGGGGGGGGGGGTGCGCGGAGGGTCTCTTTATCATAGCAGTTTCAACTTTCACTCTTAATGAAGAATCACACACAAAATCCAACTCCCCATTCTCCATCCTGAGACCTAAAGTATTACCTGAAGATCTGACAGAAGATAAAAAAAGATACATTATGACTGTTCGGCTTTGTTTCCTAGGTAACCTGAGCTTGTCAGTGAGGGCTGGGTGAGAGGCCTGAGATGGCACAGGGGGAGCTGTCACCCCCAGCTCCAGGTGTCCACGTCAGAGGCATGAGGGTGAAGGGGCCACTGTCGTCAGGGCTGGAGCAGCACAAGTCAGATGTCAGAAAAGAGACGGTTGTGCTCACATTCTGACACTTTGGTCACTCTGAAAACCTTCAAAAAAAGTTCCACATATTTCTCTTCCGTCTACGTTATTAGTATAATAGGAAGGTATGTAAAGGTAAAGTGAGGTCACCATGGCACTGCAGAGAAAAATCCTTTCTGAGTATGAAATTCAGAACTTGGCCATCAAACAGAATCTGGGGAAGAGGGATCATTTCATGAGGTCTGACAAGAACCCTGAACTATACACAATTTGGAATTAGGGTGATGATCTTATTTTTCTCCATCTTTCTTGTCATAAAATAGTCTTTCCATTTCAGGGGAATAAACCTTCACACAAACTTGAAACATACAAAATACGCTCAGCTACTCTGCTGCAAAAGAAAAAGAAAATTAACAAAATATACTCAAATAATGTTTTTTTAAAGGCACATGCCTTCCTGGCTGGTTACATCCCCCAGATACATGCCTGTGTCACTAAATATCAAATAAGAAAAATGGTCAGAAGCAGCAACTCACTTGTTCAAACAGAGACGGCCTGACGTGTTCCCAAAATCCTCCTCCGTGAGCTGCCAGTTTTTAACCGATCCTTTCACAAATCCCGACACCATTATGAAGCCCAGGACCAGGACGTTGACACAAGTGAATATTTTGTTGACCATGGCCGACTCCTTCACACCAAGAGTTAAAAGTCCTGAAAAAACGGATAGACAGAAAACCTTGTCTGAGTGTTAACCACGAACTAGGAGGTCCTTCCTGGAGAGGGATGAGAAGACGACTGAAAAGGAATCCAAGTGCATCGAGCCTCTGCAGACCTCTGTGAGCTTCTGGGAATGGGGTGGATTAATGATCTTTCTAGGGGCAGAGAGCAGGGGTCTCAATCACTGAGGTTGTGGGGTGCTTCCCAGGCTTTCCTAGGTGGCCTTGGGAACTGAGACGCCCACCCAAGGGGCACCAGAGGACTGCAGAGATCTGGAGCATGAGCCCCTCTCATAGGGAGAGGAAGGACTGGACCCACACACCAAGCTGCTCCCTCTCACTAAAAGGATGTGCTGCTGGGAAGCAATCTCCAGGAACAAATCCAGGAGGAAACACTGCTCAGTTTCCTGGGAGAATGGGCATTTTTCAGATGAGGAAATTGTTGTGGTTGACTTTGGGATGTTAGTGATACTGACAGTAACAGGTAGCTGTGGTTCTGGAACCACTAACATACATGGTTCTTCAGTGGACTCAGTGCATATAAAATAACATCTGAGCTAGACTAGCTCTAGCTTGCAAACTCACTTTTTTTTTTTTTTAAGAAAACTAAGTAATAAAGATGCCCAGGAACCTCTGGCAGCACTGCCTTTGAGGTGTATGCCCCAGCACCACCTTACGGTGAAGAGGTCATTCGGGTACTTCCATAGCTGAACTCCCGCTGGGCAAGGAAAGTGGCACAGAAGGGGCCGGTACCACTCGAACACAGCCAGAATTTGAGACCACTGCTCTGCTATGGACGCCTCTCATAGCTTTAAAATAAAAACTGGCTGGGTACGGTGGCTCATACCTGTAATCCCAACACTTTGGGAGGCCGAGGCAGGCAGATCATTTGAGGTCAGGAGTTCAAGACCAGCCTGGCCAACATGGTGAAACCTTATCTCTACTAAAAATATTAAAAATTAACTGGGTGTGGTAGTATGTGCCTGTAATCCCAGCTACTCGGGAGTCTGAGGCACGAAATCGCTTGAACCCAGGAGGCGGAGGTTGCAGTGAGCTGAGATCACGCCTGGGCAACAGAACACTCCAGCCTGGGCAACAGAACAAGACTCTGTCTCAAAATAAAATAAAATAAAATAATAAAATAAAAGCTGCTGCACCTATGAGATTGAATTCTAAAGTACAGATGTAGAAGAGAATTCTGCAATTAATCACAGGGAGAACACCTCGACATACACCAATATATTTTTTTCTTTAGTGTCCCTCCCTCTCAGGTTTATTAAAATGAAATCTCACTAGTGCAGACTTACTTTCTGATGCACGATTCTGCCAGCTGGACCAGAAATACTACTGAGACCAGCCTGAGTGAAGTTATTTCAGTTATGTGGTGTGTAAAATAAGGCATGTCGTTTTTAAAACTCATCCAAGATTTTCTAACCCCAAGTGAGAATGTATCTGCATTTCAGCTTCATGTTTATGGAGCCCCACAGAGCAAAACTTGCATCCCCACTGGCTAAGTCACGCACAAATGTCACTAGCAAAAACTTGCCATCGGCTGTGTTCGGGCAGTCTCTGGGATTTTTCAAATTCTGTAACCACAACTCTGTCACAAAACTTATGTATTGAAAGGGTGTTTTGATGGTTGTTAGGTGCAAAACCATCCAAGTCGTCTTCAGACGCCCCAGGCACACATTTCGTGTTCCAGACGGGGCTCATTCCTCCACGTTTTCCTGGCGGATGAATGACAGCTTTGCTTTCCAAATGGTCATCCACTGAGTCAAAAGAATTTTATTCCCAGGATACTCACATAAAAAGCCTGCAGTGCTGACAAAATCTTATTCCACAAATGGCTAGGCTAAACACCTAAGATTCTCTTTTAATGAGATGGCACACAACTCAACAGCTATGAAGCAGGCCAGCCCTATATGAATCTGTAAGAAGCCATGAAGACAGAGACACATAAAGATGCCTGCATGAAGCACAAAAACAAAACAAAAAGAGATGGGGGTTATGGTTAAAGAGATGAGAAAAGGAAGGAGCTTAACAGGAGCCTCTCACCGAACATTTGCCCAACACTCTGACCCCATCTCTTTTCAATGTGGGCTTTACCTGTCAAGATGAGAATTATGATCACAGCGAATATGTCGGGGTTTCGGCCAGCACGCCGGGGGCATTCAGAGCCATGTGTGTCCGCGAGAACTCCTCGATGGGTCTCCCGATCAGCTCGTCGAAGGTGGCGCTCCAGGCCCTTGCTACGCTTGAAGTACCTGCCACAGAGCACACACAACAGAGGGGATGGGAGGACAACGGTTAGCAAGGTTATTTGTAGTGGAGTTCCAGGTTGACAGCATCCCTGCAGGAGTCACGGCGCACTGGAACCTGGCGGCAGCAGCCAGACCACAGTGCACGCTGAGCCAGAAGTGACGGGCAACTAGTGCTAAGTGCGAGAGGGCTTCTAGGGCCTACAGAGGAATACATTTCACATCCTACCCAATATGCACAGGTGTATTCTATCCACTATATATATCCAAATAAAAAGTTTGCAAAACGAGTGTTGCCCTTACCATCTGAGAGGCACTCTGATAGTATTTAATGCTACCTATTTTCATCTAAAAAAGTAAATACTGATAACAACACATGAAAAACTGATTTCATAATGCACTCTTGGGGTGCAACTGGCAGTCTGGGCAAACACTGCTTAGGAAGCCTGTTTTCTAGGAACTTCTTGGTAGCAGAGGTGATGGTACCTGCACCCCCAATAACATTGTTCTCCCAGCAAGAAAAGGGGTCCTAGGAGGTGCTTGAAGGGGCTGAACCCCATCTCAGGGACAAAGCCACTTGCTCACCTCAGAGCAGGCATCAGCCACCTCTGCCACTTTGTGCATGAACCTGACTTGGAGGTCATGGCATCCCCAGAGTGCAGGACCGCAGACAGAGCCCAGCCCTCCTCATTCTCTCCTCAGCCTATACCCTCCAGTGCTGAAGAACACCAACAGGGCAGCACCCGAAATGCCAACATCAGTTGGCTGCTCTCTTCACTCTTGTTCCCTCATTTAATTCTGAAGACAGTCAGAATGTGCTTCCAGTGGTGTTTCTCAGGAAATGGCACTAAAATTCCAGTATCTGCATAGAGCACTTTCCTTTATTTTCAAAGAGGGCCTTGTCGGTGACCATGGTACTAATTATCCACAGCATTTTGCCAGAGTGATCTGCAGAGATTCAGTTTCACTATTTGGTCTTATGATAAGTATCTTTCCAACAACTCAGAAGTTTAAACACATTTCTTTCTCCCCGAGCAGCCAATCTAATATAAATCCTATAAAAATGGTCTCACCATCTCCCTGTCACCCCCAGAGCGGCTGGCTCATGGCAAATCTGGCTCCCAAACCCTGTCCTGCTGGATGAGAGGGGCTACCCAGCCTTTCTTCCTAGACTACCCCCTTCCAATTTCTGAATCACGCCTTGACCAAAAAAAATGTTTGCTGGAAAACTGCCCTTCCCAGCAGCTAAGGCTGCGAAGAAATTTTCAGAATGCATGCAAATGGCCTGACACAAGCCAATGGCACTCTGGCAGAGCCTTTCATTTGCTGGCCTAGATGCTGCAAGCACTTCATGCTCAATGTGTATTTTATGCTCAGGTAAATCCTCTGGAAACATGACGGTCCATTTACAATAGCTACATTCCCACTGAGAGACTTCAGCTTGTGAGAACCATGTGTGGTTGTAAGTTTTGATGTGGCACTGAAAGAAAACATTATGAATTTTATTTTAGAATTCAGAAGAGTAAGCTATGTTGGCTCTCAGCAGATACTGCAGCTGCTGGAAAGAAAGAGAAGGTGCTGCTCAGAGAGCGTGAGTGTGTGCCCTCCACCAGCTGTCCTGATGAAGGGGCAGTGGTGCCCCCCCCATGCAGAGATAGGGCTGCAGGGAGCCCAGGGCAGTGAGGGTCCCGGCAGGCGACATGCGTGGCAGGGAGGGTGGGGGTAGGGCCCAGATACAGAAGCAAGGTGGGACCTACATGGCTCAACTTACCAAGTCTTACTGTTTCTCGCTATTACCAAAAAGTTTGAGGAAAAAAATAAATGGCATGTCTAGTGGCCGTTGGTACCCTTTGCTTCTTCTGAGACTTAGGTGTTTGTTTCTTTTAAGTGGATGTGTTCAGTTTCAATTGTAATCAAAATACAAAAAAAAAAAAAAAAAAAAAAAAGGCATAAAGAGAAGCAAAGCATGTTTACCTGACAAACTGGAAAGATTTTCTCTGTCTGCTTCTTTATTTGCTGGGTGGTTGTGTTACAGGCTGAAGCCCAGTGCCCACACTGCAGGGAAAGGGGCCCTGGCTACGTGGAGGATCACAGTCAACAAAGGCCTTAAAAACGTGGAGGATCACAGTCAACAAAGGCCTTAAAAACGTGCAGACTCACCGAGAGCCATTCTGCTCCTTAGACAGTTTTAAGGAAAAGAATCATGGCTAAGCCCCGAGACATAAAGTAATTAACTGTGTATAACAACAGCAACAATGCCATGGAAACAATCTGAACATCCCATAAAGACAGCCTATACACTACGCTGTGTGTATAAATCTATATGATGGTAGGCAAGCATTACAAGTATTACTATGGAAAAACAGCTAACGATATGAGAAATGTTTCCTATATATTGTTTTATAAAGAGATATACTGTACAAAAATACACATTTAAATTCACAAAAATATTAACAATAGTTATATCGGTAGACGGTAAACTTCTGAACAGAGACTGTCTTATGCCTTCATGGGAACATAAGAGAGTGTCTTATGCCTTCATGGGATTCCCTAGTATCTAGCACAATGCCCGGCACAGAGCTGGTACTCAATAAACATTTATTAAAAGAAAGAATGAATGAAGGAAGGAATAAGAGAATTAGTCTCTCCAGGTTGTCAGGCAGAGTATTTCTACTTTCTTCTTTGTGCTTTTTATTTCCCCAATGTTTCTCCATCAGTAATGTATTTACTCTAGCAAACAAAAAACATACTAAAAGAAACTAAATACTTTTAAATGATTCAGAAACATCCCATTAATTCTGTGGCTCTCATGTCAACAAGAATGACTTCCCCGTGGGGGCATCTGCCCACACTTTGGAGGTGGGAACCAACAGAAAAGTGGCAGAGAGTACAAGCTCCGGGCTCCCTGGGACCTACCGATGATGTAGGAGAGGATTAAGTTCCAGCCGGTGATAAAGGCCCAGAGCTCCCCAACGGTGACGTAGCTGT
Source organism: Ateles fusciceps (assembly GCA_036589455.1). Classification (NCBI taxonomy): domain Eukaryota; kingdom Metazoa; phylum Chordata; class Mammalia; order Primates; family Atelidae; genus Ateles; species Ateles fusciceps. The sequence goes on along the minus strand of JAZHEH010002853.1, from coordinate 862,914 downwards.
AGAGGTAAGCTGAGCCTGTCTTGGGGACCCGAGCACCAAACTCGCCGTAGCACAGGCCAGCCAGCACCGATGCCAGTGCAGCGATCAGGAAGGAGATGACAATGGCAGGGCCTGCATTCTCACGGGCCACTGCTCCAGCCAGGACGTAGACGCCGGCACCCAGCGTGCTGCCCACCCCAAGGGCCACCAGGTCGAAAGTGTTCAAGCAGCGAGACAGCCGTGTCTCCTCCCGGCTACAGTCCACCACCTTCCGCCGCAGCATCTGCTGGCCAATGTCAAGCAGGACTTTGCACCCCATGTTGCTGTTCAGATCTGTCGAAAAAGAAAATGTTTCCTGACTGCTCCTCATTTCACCCATTACTCTCATCTTATCACATTACTGAAACACAGACAGTGATCAGATCCTTCACAATCAGGTCCTGCTAAAACGAATTCATTCGTAGAATCCCACCATCGATTGTCAGAAGCACGCAGACTTCTCCAGTCTCACCGGCATATACAGAATTACCTCAGCAGGCCAATAGATGCAGCTGACTTCACTTTGAGGTCTCCGAGCTTCCACATTTATTTTAGCTACGCTTAATGGAGACTCTTCCATGGGTGAAAATGATGTGTAGAGGAAACATGCATTAATGACATTGTTCCTACACTCAGTCATCAGGCGATACACCAGGAAAAACAAGGTGTTATTTCAAGTATGCTGTAATAGAAGGCAAACCAAACCACATCTTAATTTCATTATTAAATTATTAAAACTCACAGGTCCTGAATAGCAATAACAATGCTTTTTTTTTTGTAGATTTTTCTAGGATGCCCTGAGGGTAAGGAGCATGTTGTTTCTACTTTTAAGGTAACAAAGAGATAGGTCTAAGCAGAAAACTGTTGAGTTATTACAAGTGAGGGCTTTTCATCACTGTTACTCCTCCAGGAAGCACTTTTCCTCTGTGCTGGAAGGTCAGCCAAATGCGGTCTATGGTACATGATAGATATGCATGTCTGATATGCTCCTGAGCACTTATCACAAGAGGACACGTATTCATCCAACCCACTGTCACATGGAGCATGCCCATGAGGGTCCACGACACCTTGTGCCTTGTGGGATGGCTCTGAGATTGCTTTCCTCCCACCGACAGGCCCACCTTGCCCGGCCAACAGGTGAGCCCTGGGCAAGGTTAGACCAGCAGCCACCCTCAAAAAGGGGGGAGCTCTGCCCCCCACACCTGAAGGGAAGAGACTTCCTTCCACAGAATCCAGCATGGAAGGGTGGGGGTGGGAGGATATATAAACTCTTCAGTGGGGAAACCTGAGAACACAGGTGACTGAGGCCAATAGCAGTGACAGACATGTGGGCATGTGATGTGAGGGGGCACTTCACCTCCATGGTCTTCCCCCAAAACACACATCCCATTCTACAAAATACCTGACTGGTTCTGTCACGGTCCTTAAAAACTAGGAAAGTCTGAGAAATGTCAGGTCCTAGAGGAGCTAAGGAGATGTGAGGAGTAAATGCAGTGCGGGATCCTGAATGGGATCCTGGGACCAAAAAAGGACACCTGGGGGAAAACTAGGGAAACCTGAATCAAATATGGATGTCAGTTAGTAGCAGCACACCAGCACTGATTGTAACCAATGTACCCACCAAGTAAGATACATGTTACTAACGGGAAACGGTGAGGGGCACATGCAAGCTCTGTACTTTTCACAATTCTTCTGTAAATCTAACACTATCCTAAAACAGTTTATTTTAAAAATCTAAAACAAAACGGCGCCATGTGCACAGATAAGCTATCGTCGTGACTTTTGGCTACTAAGGTACACACACAAAGTCGCCATTTATTCATGTTGATCGTCCGTTGGTATTTACTGACCTAACTTAGCTGCAATTAAGTCACTTGAGATGGCAAGTCTAAAAAAGTCCGAGCCTAGCCACCTGAATGCTTCCCTGCCTGCCCACGCCTTTGCACCCTCAGCTGCTGGGTGGGTGCAGTGCAGCAGGGCCTCCCCCAGGCTGCAGCTCAGGGCCCCCAGGCAACGGCCACATCAGTGACCAGCTATAGGTCATGCAGCAACTGGGGGTGGTGCCTGCTCTGTTTTATCTGACAGGCCAAGGGAAGAGAATAATCTCAAGACTCATACAATTTTGAGCTAGAATGGGGAATAAAAATCATCTGATCCTATCCCTTTGTTACATAGATGGGGAAACAGCTCAGAGGGCCAAGTGTCAAACAGGGTCACGGGCTCTGCAGGCGCAGTCCTCCTCTGGGGTTTCGGTGGCATCACAGGTAGGAAGGAAATGATATCATGGTGGAGCAGGTGGGGGCAAAGTAGGGAGGAAACGAGGAGGGAGCGCCGCTTGTGGAACGGCGGTGGAGCAGGAACATCAGATCCCAGAGTTGGAGAAGAGCAGGAAAGGCCTCTGAGGCTGACAAGAGAAGAGCAAGCAGAGAGAAGGATGGCTTCCCAGGCTGTTTTCAGCAACGCACGGGACTGCTTCTGCAAGGTCTCGTGCCAGAGCAGTTCTGAGGTGTCTCAGCAAGGCGGGGGATCCCCGGGGCTTCCTGGGCAGTTAAGAGAGAGCCTCCAAGTGGCACCGGGGGAGCAAGAACCAAGGACCTGGCACTGCTGGGACCCCAAGGTCTGCAGAAGGCTCTAACACTCTCCAGTCTTCTCAGGGGGTGATTTCTCCTGGAAACGCCTTTTTCTTTTCTTCCTTTGGGCTATTAACCAGATTTATTCAAGTCAAATTGTAAATCACAACAAAGCATTTAGCAGACAATTGCTTGGATAGTTAAGCTGAAAGGGAAAATGCAACATTTCAAGATAACCCTTGACTGAAAAGCCTGTGCGGGAAGACGTGCAAAAATTGCTGCAAAGTCACTTCTCAATATCCCTTTTGGTAGGGAGGGAAGTATTTTAAGCTGACGGAGTCTTGAAGACAAACAGGGTGTGAAAGCTCCTTATGACTTGCACTGTTTGGGATCTGGCTGGGAAATGCAGCTGGGGGATGCACAGACCGGGCCTGCCTGTCCCCATCCTCTCCCAGATGTCGTTTCTGCTCAACAATAAGCAGATCCCCTCCTTAAAGCACCAAAAGCCAAGTGCAAGGCAAAGACAATACTACTCCACAGTATTTTCTTTCCCAGGCTTCACAGGGTAACATAACCTAAACGCCCAGAAGGTGAGACGGCGTCGCCCTGCCTTCTTCTGCCCTGGGCTCTCCAGGAGGGCTGTTTCCTGGTATGCCCTCCTTTCTCAAAAATGTGCTGTTGTCCTAGGCAGAACCAAAGGCGCAAGAGGAACCAAACGGATTCTTGGCAAGGAGCACACCAGAGCCCAGACAAACTCCGGCAACATGGTTTTGGGCCTCTGTGGAACAGAAGGTGAATGTGAGCCTGCTGATCGCACAAGAGGACAAATGACACCCGTGGATGTGCACAGATGCAAAGCCCATGTGCACACCTGCACCTGTGTCACCATCGGCACAGATAGCTGCTGCCAGGTGAAAACCCACTCAACCAACCAACTTAGGCTGGGGGGGACCTCTGCACCCCCTTCAAAATGAAGGGGCAGGTCATCAAATTACTGTAAGCTTAGATACAGATAACGGTTTTCCAGCAAAATGTAAGAAGGGGCTTTCTGGAGCGGCAGCTGTGCAGAGACGCAGCTCATTTCCCCTAAACAGGTACGCAGTGCCCTGCTTTCTTCTTGGCCTGTTTCCCCCACCAGGTCCAGGGAAGTGCTGGAGGGAAGTGCTTATGTCTCAGTGGGGGTGGAGTGCACACAGCTGGACCCCTACAGGAGATTACTTTTTACCTTGGTTACCTCTTAAGTATTGCTTGCTATCTACGGAGAGGGGAAACTCAATTCCTTTGGAAGATGCTGGAACAAAAATGCAGCCAAGTGCTGCTGAGAAGCCCAGCGCTGATAATCTGGAGAACATAAATATCTCAGGTTAGGTGTTCATTTCCACTTCCCAGGGTAGGAGAAAATGAGACACTACTATGTCCTGTGGGTTTATTTTTAAAAATATCCTGTCTCCTTGGAAGTAAAGCAAAAACCTGTGCTCCAAGTGGTTTTATCCGTCAGCATTTTCTACACATTATACACCAGCGCTTACATTCAGGCCAGACTCCAAAGCTGGTCGTTCGACCAACAGTGAGGCTGCACGAAGCTACTCTGCACAAAATGAGTCTAACCATTCCGACCCCCGCAAGCAAAGTCTGGTTGGTAGAGACTCCCTGCTGTTGGGGTTTACACAGAAAGTTGCCAGAATACTTTGAGAGCATTATCTGGAAATTAGGTGGGGGAGGAGTTTGTGCAACAGCCAATGCCTCCTTTTGAGGGTGTGATGGAAATTTTGCAGCCCCAAGAGTCTTGGATCTGTCCTACTCCCTGTCATTTATTATCAAAGAACATTTACCTGAGGGGGTATCACCAGAAAAGCAAGTTTCCCACAGGAATTCTAACTCTGCATTCTATTCTAGCAACCACTACGTAACACCAGGAGTAAAACGACCCAGTGGGTCAGAATTTGAGATAAAGACTCTCTTATGCTCCATTTTAAAGATTTCTGATATAAGTGAGCGGGGTTGAATGGTATGATGTTTTTGCCCTTGAATTTAATGGATCATTCCACTACTGATACATTCCAGCTTAATGGCTTCCTTGAGGGACAAGAGGAGACAAAAGCAAGAAGGAAAAGTCAATTCCTTTGGAAGACACTGGAACAAAAATGCAGCCAACTGCTGCTGAGAAGCCCAGCACTGATATCTGGAGAACATAAATGTCTCATGCCCTTCATGAAAGAAATGCCCTTCATTTCTTGAAAGAGTACCCTTCTTTCAAGAAAATCTTCATCTTGGTAAGAAGCCAACACTTTTAGCTTGCCCTTTCACTGGGCCCAAGTTGACCCCTTTCACCAGGTACCTGGCGGGAGCCATCCAGAGGAAAATTTTTCACCCTTGCAAGAAAAAGATTGTGGTCTACATTTGTACCAGGCTAAGGAATCTCCATCTTTGCTAGGGTGGCAGCACTATTATAGGATACTATAGATGGATGGGCATGGTCCGACAGCGTCTTTTCAGTTTTCCTGAACAAGAGTGGCTGGCCAACCTCACGGCTGGCATGTGGGCAGCTGCCCAGCAGTCCCGGAGACTGAGTGTGCACAAGGGGGCAAGTCTCGTACAGCTGAGTGAGCTGCAGCCACAGATGGGGGAAGGGGATGCTGGCCAGGGTGGGAGAGGACGTGGAGTCTCAATGACAAGGGCAAAACCTGTGCTGAAGGAAGTGATCTCATAGCAGGATCCACTTCCCCGCAGATGTTAGGAGATCCAGGTGCAAGAACTTGAATTTTAAAAAACAAGTCAGATCAGATGGGACAGGCAGACACGAAGGACGGAGACCAAAGGACGTAGGCATGGCGTTATAAAAAAGAGGTACGAAAGTGACAGAACCGAACATGGTCTTGAGAAGGAGCAATGGAGGTCCCTTAACAGGCAAAGAGACTCCGAACAGGAAAGGAAAGTAACAGTGGTCAGTGCCTAAGGCCATCAAAGGACAGGTCATAACTGACCTAACATGGACTCATGAAGTTCCTGGGTGAACTGAGCCTGGCACAAAGGTAGATCAGTCTTTCTCCTGTCATCAGAAGCCACTGCCAATTTGGGCATGAGGGGCAGGGAGCAGATAGGAGGATAGATCTTAACAAGTTTAGTACGTATCAAAGGGAAAACCCTAATTCATAAAAATTCAATTCACATACAATGTATAGAAGACTAATAAAGAATAGCATAATTGGGAAAATCATGAGTAACCTGCTCACAAACACTGAATACAATTTAAAATTATTCTGGATGTAAACATGATGTCACTAAGGGAAGTAGAAAAAAATGGGAAAACCCCTTCTTGTCCAAGAATAGGAAAAATTATGAATAACTTGTAATGAAGTATGACTAAATAATGTAGCCATTAAAAACATCTTTCTAGACTATGTATGGACAATGAAGAAATGTTCATGATAGGTTTACAGAAAAATACTACAAAAGTATATATTTTTGGATAAACAAAATACATATATATTCTTTAAATGCCAGATAAGAAGTATATCAAAATATTAATAGCAGTAACTTTATTATTCACTATCATAATACTTCTCAAAATTCTCTTTAAAAATTGTATTTTATTTTAATCATCAAAAAAACCCATACAATCATACAATCTTTCCAAAGTCATTCTGCATTGCAGAAGGCATGTTCACCTACAGGGAGTATAGGCAGAGAATACCCTTTACTGTGCAAAGCGTCACTAAAGACTACATGAGCTCTGCATGGTGGTTTATGCCTGTAATCCCAGCACTTTGGGAGGCCAAGGCGGGTCACCTGTGGTCAAGAGTTCGAGACCAGCCTGGCCAACATGGTGAAACCCCATCTCTACTAAAAATACAGAAATTAGCTGGGCGTGGTGGCAGGCGCTTGTAATCCCAGCTACCCAGGAGGCTGAGGTAAGAGAATTGCTTGAACCTGGATGGTGGAGGTTGCAGTGAGCTGAGATTGTGCCACTGAACTCCAGCTTGGGTGACAAGAGTGAATCTGTCTCGGAAAAAAAAAGACTACATGAGCTCATTCACAACTAGCTTGGGCCACATGGCAAGACCTCAACTCTACAAAAAAATTTAAAATTAACTGGGCACCGTGGCATGAATCTGTGGTTCTAGAGACTCAGGAGGCTGAGGCAGGAGAAGGGCTTGAACCCTGGAGGCTGAGACTGCAGTGAACCGTGACTGCACATTGCACTCCAGCCTCAGTGACAGAGGGAGACCTTATCTTAAAAAAAAAAAAAAGACTAAAGGAGACTGCAGTGAACCATGATCACACCATTACACTCCAGCCTCAGTGACAGAGGGAAGCCCTGTCTCAAAAAAAGGGGAAAAAGACTAAATAAGCTCCTTAACTATAAGAAAACTGAATTGGAGAGAGTCAATCAAAGAATCAAAAGTATGAGGACGAAAGGAATGGTTCAAAAATTATGCAGCTTGAAAAAAAAAAGGTCCACTTGTGCAGTGAGCGGCAGAGAAGGCACAGTGCATGGCACATGGCCCTGGTCTCACTGGGCAGAGGCTCTGCCTACCATGAAATACGACTTCTGAGCTTGGGCTCTTTTAAAGGCCCCAGGGTCTATATCTGGCTTACCCCAGGCAGCTAGTAACATGCTGAGGATACAACTAAATTCCACCCAAAGTGACTGATCCCATGCCTGTTATGTGCAAAGCACTGTGACAGCTAGGATTTAAGAGAAATGGACAACCCCCCAGTCCCTACTCTTGGAAAGTGAAGCGTGGTGGGGTGGGGTTGGAGGGGTATGAACATACACAGTGGCTGCCGGAACAGGAGGGTCCCTAAGGGGAGTGTGGGACCAGGAACAAGTCTGTCTCAAAAGGATACTACTTTCAAGGGGGGAAAAAAGGGTGGCCTTCCATCAAGAACTACAAGGCACAGAACCATTTGGGCACTTCCATACATCGAGCTGGAAGCCTTGATTATAAAGACACTTTACACTCTTCTAAAATCCACAAGCTGCGGGCAACATGACGAGTCTGGCACACTGGGACCCCAGGGCCAGCGTGATAGCTGAACCAGGAATTTCAGTCCTTCAGGCCTCGGTGGTGACTTCACAGCCACAATCAGAAAGCCCTGAGAGCCCCACCTCCCTGTCACGTGCTTCTGCCTACTGACTCAACAGGGCTGATCACAGAAGTTCCCAGGGACCTCTGAGGTCCCATACGCAAGGTTTACAGCACACCACTCTAAGTCTTACAGCAAAAGCAACGTTACATGGAGACGGGTGGGGAAGAGGCAGGGATCAGAGATTCCGCAGGAGGAAGGAGAGGGGTGGGGGAGGAGGCAGGGATCAAAGGTTCCACAGGAGGATGGAGAGGGGTGGGGAGGAGGGAGGGATCAAGGTTCCACAGGTGGATGGAGAGGGGTGGGGAGGAGGCAGGGGTGAGAAGTTCCAAAGGATGGAGAGGGGTGGGGAGGAGGCAGGGATCAGAGGTTCTGCAGGAGGATGGAGAGGGGTGGGGAGGAGGCAGGGATCAGAGGTTCTGCAGGAGGATGGAGAGGGGTGGGGGAGGAGGCAGGGATCAGAGGTTCCGCAGGAGGATGGGAGAGGGTATGGGAGGAGGCAGGGATCAGAGGTTCTGCAGGAGGAGGGAGAGGGTATGGGAGGAGGCAGGTATCAGAGGTTCTGCAGGAGGATGGAGAGGGTATGGAGGAGGCAGGGATCAGAGGTTCTGCAGGAGGATGGAGAGGGGGGGGGGGAGGAGAGGGGTGGGGAGGAGGCAGGGATCAGACGTCTGCAGGAGGAGGGAGAGGGGTGGGGAGGAGGCAGGGATCAGAGGTTCCACAGGAGGATGGAGAGGGGTATGGGAGGAGGCAGGGATCAGAGATCTGCAGGAGGATGGAGGGGGTATGGAAGGAGGCAGGGATCAGAGTTTCCGCAGGAGGATGGAAGAGGGTATGGGAGGAGGCAGGGATCAGAAGTTCCGCAGGAGGAGGGAGAGGGGTGGGGAGGAGGCAGGGATCAGAGGTTCCACAGGAGGATGGAGAGGGCATGGGAGGAGGCAGGGATCAGAGTTTCCGCAGGAGGATGGAGAGGGTATGGGAGGAGGCAGGGATCAGAGTTTCCGCAGGAGGATGGAGAGGGTATGGGAGGAGGCAGGGATCAGAGTTCCGCAGGAGGAGGGAGAGGGGTGGGGGAGGAGGCAGGGATCAGAGGTTCTGCAGGAGGATGGAGAGGCTATGGGAGGAGGCAGGGATCAGAGGTTCCGCAGGAGGAGGGAGAGGGTATGGGAGGAGGCAGGGATCGGAGGTCTGCAGGAGGATGGGGGAGGGAGGCAGAGATCAGAGGTTCTGCAGGAGGATGGAGAGGGGTGGGGAGGAGGCAGGGGTCAGAGGTTCTGCAGGAGGATGGAGAGGGTATGGGAGGAGGCAGGGATCAGAGGTTCTGCAGGAGGAGGGAGAGGGGTATGGGAGGAGGCAGGGATCAGAGGTTCTGCAGGAGGAGGGAGAGGGTATGGGAGGAGGCAGGGATCAGAGGTTCTGCAGGAGGAGGGAGAGGGTATGGGAGGAGGCAGGGATCAGAGGTTCTGCAGGAGGATGGGAGAGGGGATGGGAGGTGGCAGGGATCAGAGGTTCTGCAGGAGGATGGAGAGCGTATGGGAGGAGGCAGAGATCAGAGGTTCTGCAGGAGGATGGAGAGGGGTGGGAGGAGGCAGGGATCAGACGTTCTGCAGGAGGAGGGAGAGGGGTGGGGGAGGAGGCAGGGATCAGAGGTTCCCCCGGGAGGATGGAGAGGGCATGGGAGGAGGCAGGGATCAGAGGTTCTGCAGGACGATGGAGAGGGTATGGGAGGAGGCAGGGATCAGAGGTTCCGCAGGAGGATGGGAGAGGGTATGGGAGGAGGCAGGGATCAGAAGTTCCGCAGGAGGAGGGAGGGGGTATGGGAGGAGGCAGGCATCAGAGTTTCTGCAGGAGGAGGGAGAGGGTTGGTGTGGGGGGTGCATGCAGGGAGGGGAGGACCTGAGGCTCTACCGCAGGTGCTGGTCCCTGGGCTGAGCACCCACCAACTGCAGAACAGCTTCCAGGCACAGTGGGGAAGTCAGCCAGCCAAGGGACAGCTGCCCATACAGGCCGCAATGCAGGCAAGACCACACACAGCGTCGGGCCTCAGCCAGGGAGAAGTAACTAAGGAGCGCTGGGATCTACCCACTCACAGCATGCAGAGGCCCAAACAAATAAACAAATAACCTATAGGCCGAAAGCGGACAATGCTGTCCCCGTGACGGAACCCAGTGAGATCTTTACAGTGTGGATCTGTTGCTGAAATGGTTTGCAATCCGTAAACCATTTTCAACTTTTAATGTCATGATAAAACATCAAGTCTAAAAGAACATAATATAATCCCAATGAGTACGCATGTGGGTGTAAAATGCTAAAATATTAACTGACTGAGATCATCTCTCAGATTACAGGTACGGTTTTGTTGCTTTCGTCTTTTCTATCATTTGCCGTGTTGTCTCAGAATGACATCTCACGTTTTCAGTGAGAAAACAATAGTGATGACCCAAAAAAACCTAACATCCTGGGGCACCAGCCAAATGAGAGTCCTTTACGTATTTTACTTAATCTTTTCGCCCCCTTACCACGTAGGCAGTACCTTGCATTCTAGAGACAAGGTGACGCAGGCTTGATTACAGCTCAGTTATCCTCAATGCTGGTTGCACATCTGAATCATCTGGGAAGATTTTTTTAACTAATAATGCCTGGTCCACCACACATCAAATAACTTCCATAATATTCTCCCAAGTAACATCCCCAAGGGCAGAGGACCAGTGAAAGGTACAGCTGGGGCTCAGGTCTCACTGCCTCCAAAGCCTTCAACTGTCCTCTGAATTGACTGACAGATTCTGGGGAATGGCCTAGATGGGGCAGTGGGGAGAGGGTGTAAAATAAAGAAGAGGCACAGATGGCACCATGCCTGGTGGAGGGGGCACAGGTAACACCGCACCTGCCTTGGGGGGGGGCAAGCTCCTCCCCCACTGACTCAACTCGACCCCCTCAAGGTGCTCCCCCCAGGGCAAGGGCTGCATCCCAATCATCCTTTTTATGCCCCTGGCACCTAGCAGGCACCAGATAGTATTAACAGGACTATCTGTCAGTACTCAGCGCAGCATTCAGTAATGATCAATTACCTGAAATGCAGGAAGCTAACAGGACACGTCTCAGGTAATCATCACCATTACCATCAAAAACTTGTGAGGGTCTTTCTACCAAAGGAGATCTTATTAGCTGAATACTGAATGGTTTCATGCGCCAAGGAATAAATCTGTTTCTTCAAATGAATATAAATATGAAAAGATGCTGGCTATAGATTAAAATCTAAAGCCACAGCCTTGTCTAGGAAGCCCTCTCCAAGCCCATTTCCTCACAGGTAACCTGTGTCACAGGCTGCGCCCTCTCCCCCACTCCCCCTCGCCCCCATCAGACCATCGCCCCCATGCCACTGTGGGGGACCAGCTCAGGTCCCCAGCACTCTTTCTGTCCAGGTTTCCATAGGCCCAAATTCATTGTGTTAAACATGGCACAGTGTCAGGGCCTCTGTTTCCACATGTGTGAAATGGGGACAGGACGGTCCTGCCACTGCAAGGTGCTGTGGGGTTCACACAAGACAATGCACTGGAAAACACCATGAAAATAGAACTCGCTACTCTCCCACCGCAAAGAACCATCATCATCACCCCACGGTACTAGCACTAGTACTAATAGCTACCATTAGGAGCTATTAATTCCTCATAATAATTTTTTTCTTTTAAACCTCAATAACAATCTGTTGGTCACCTGTCTCTGCCTCACAGAAGCAGAGGGCAGACAATCCCTATCAGTTCAAAGGTTCCCGTCACCAGGGTTTCCCCTTCACCGAAGCTTTGCCACAGGCACTGTTGGTACCACCTACTTCACTCAGCTCAAGTCTTCCAATGCTGTTTACCCAAATCAAACACTGACATAAAAAACGAGAAGCCAGTGGAAAAGCTACAACTTCACAAAAACCAGAGAACACCTGAAAAATGTTTCCTCCTGAAGCCAGCAGGGTGAAAGGAGAGTTTGCGTCTCTCGAGGTGTTTCCGTCATCACTTGGGAGGGCAGTGCTTCATCAGGAGAGATGCAGACCCTGCGTGCAGAAATGCGTTACGACAAACACAGGTATCCTATCCTATTGGAGCCCAGGGCTCCTTGGACACGTGCCTTTTCATCACACTTGGAAAGGAAACATGTCTACAAACCCTGTGGCAGGTCCGCAGGGAGACCCTCCACTGCCTCCCAAGTGCAGCGTCAGTTAGCCAGAAGCAGCTGGGAGCTGGCCCTACACAGTGGGAGCTTCCATGAAACAGGCTTTGCGTCTCCTGTGGGCACTACACTTGGGCCTTGGAAATGGCTATGGAATTGGCTCTCACATCTCAAGATGGAAAAACGAAATGTTTTAAACAAAGTTCCCCTAAGATTAGAACATTGGCACTTTAATTTTCTGAGTCTCTAAGGTATCTTGAGAGTTAAATTCATTTTTTTTCACTCCTTCTATAAATTTCCTCACAAGGAGAATCAGCATTGCAAATGAAAGCAAGGCAGAGGGTTCCATGCCAACCTAACTTAATTTTCACTGGACATTAGCAGACTGATATTTTCCCACTCACTCATTTATTCACTCAACAAACCTTTAATAAACCCAGGCAATCCTCCAATTCACACATAGGTCTGGGAACACCTTAATCCCGAAACTCCTGGGAATTTTCACTTCTCCCCCAGTCTCCTCATCATCACAAGCAACTTCATTTTTGTGAAAAAACTGGAACTCCTAGAAAATTCACTGGTTCAAGAGGAGACAAAGCAACACTATGAACAACAGGGCACAGCCCAGGAAATGACCTGAAGGACAGCCTCGCAGGGAGGGGGCCTGCTAGAAACAGCCAACGTCACACACTACCAGCTCCACGCCACACACACGCACTGCCACGCGGAGGGTGGGGAGTTGGGGAGAGACAGCATGGGGAGAAATGCCAGATATAGGTGATGGGGAGGAAGGCAGCAAATCATACTGCCACGTGTGTACCTATGCAACAATTTTGCATGTTCTTCACATGTACCCCCAAACCTAAAATGCAATAAAAATTAAAAAATTAAAAAATTAAAAAAAGAAATCCTCCTAAGGAAGCAATCAAGTCACAATTGCTAGTCCTCTTGTAAGAATAAGAACGCAGAGTGTAGCAAGCAGGTTATACTGCCTGCTGTCACGTAACTTGTAAGTGAAGCCAGGATTTGAACCAGGTCACCTAATTCCTGAAACCCTATTCCATGCCAGGTGCCAAACAGACTCAACTTTGACCATGCTCATTCTCCCTGCTGCCTGATAATTCTTACTTTGTTACCCTGTCTGAAATCCTACAAATATAAGCCACGAGTTAAGTGACAACCTCTTCTTGAATGTGATACCCCTGTAAAAATGAAGTCCATTATTACACATGCAGTGGAGTGAATTGATGTAATCCATCCACTTCCCGTATAGCCAGCTGCTAGCCAAAACCCACTGGCTGTGAGGTAACAGGAACAGTATCTGGGACTAGGGAAAAGTGGGTAATTTTGGCTGTAGGACCCAACCAGGGCTCCAGTGGAATGTGGAAAGGATACAGATAGCAGAGGCCTGGAAGGGGTATGTGGAAGGAAGTGGCAGATAAGGCAGATGGATTACATATTATGTTGGAGATATGATGTCCCTGATAAAAATAGGGGAAAAGTGTCAAAACAGCATTATGGCAATCCTTAAAAATCATAACATAAAAGTCAGTGTATACAAAGAATTGTAGTGCAGGAAGAAGTGAGGCAGTTGTCTCTAGACAGAAGTAGATTATGAATGGTTCCTTCCATATTTCGACAGTTTTAAAATGTACAGCTTCTGAATTCAGGGAAAGAAAATCTCTTTTAATGAAATCAACAAACATGGAGAACAAAGGAAGGCGTGAGGGTCCCACCACAAGCCAAGCCCACTTTGAGTCTGTCTAGGAGATGCTGATAAGCGGGAACCCGGGGCTTCACTAGGTTTTTCACATTTGTACATGTTTGAAAATTTCCAAAATTAAGTGTAAACAGGACTTCGTTTGGGGCTGACCCAGTAAACACTGAGGAAACTCCACTACCTGCACCAAGCACCCCACTCCACAATCCTAGTGCCAGGACAGCCCCAAAATGCTATAAGCCACAGCCACATGTTAACTAGTTAAATGGTCTTTTCATATGGGGTTAGGTTGAGCCCTATGAAACCGTCAATATTCAAGATGTGACCTAGAAAAACAGCCAAGAGTCAAGGATGTGTAACAGGCAGACCCGTCCTCACCTCTCCTAGCAGTGTCCTGAGACACTTCTCTGGGCCTAGGTCTGAATCAAAGGGAAATCAGATTGAAAAGCAACCCTCTCTCACACTATAGCCTCTATCAGAAAAGCTGATGTGAGTACCAATGAACAGACTGAGTAGTTCACAAGCTACTCAAAAGCTGGCGGCTGTCTAAAACATTAGGCACACACATTTCAGAGTGGTATATTGGAAGGAGTACAAGTGAATTTTGCGGTTCACCCCTTCCTTACCCTTTCTACAGGTAACAACCTCACTGGGGGAGATGGATCCCATGCCCACTGGACAACAGGTGGCATGCCAGTAACTGGGTGAGGCTGGCACGCTGGTCTGTGATCTGTGACTTGGAGCAGGGGCAGGGCAGGGTGGCCCCTTTAGGGTCTTGCGTGGCCAGCTAAGGGATTTACACCTTTGTTTAAAAGCAAAAGTTTTAAGCAAAGGAAGAACATCCACAAAACATGATCTTGGGCAGACTACTGTGGTCTGTGTAAGAAACATTGGAGGGAAAAAACTGAGCACGAGGACTTCCAATTTCTCGAGGTCCAGCCTTCTCTTGCTTTTTGGTAGCAAATCAATATGCTTGCCTTACAGCATAATATTTTAATCCAACTCATACAACACCTTTGCGTAAGCAAATGCTGTGACCTTTCATATTTATCTGCTATTTGTTCCCCGGTCCCTGTTTTATTCTCAAAGAGCCCTGACACACACATAAAACACACGCCCGTAGTTACCATGGGGATTATCTACGCAGCACATGTCATGCACAAGTAATTCCCACCAGGAAATGCCACATTTTATGGTAGGTCTTCCTGCCCTACTCACAATCACACTTTTTCACTGGTGATCAGAATTTCAGACACTCACTCCAGAAGGAACACACTTCTAATCTGAAAAGAACGTCATAGTCTCTTGGCCTGGCTGACCACCTTGACTGTCTTCAGTCTTCCACAAGTACTGGTTGTACTTCTCTAATGAGGAGGCCTTCTCTTTATGTGGAGCAGATATGCTAGTGGGCGCTAAGAGAAGAGCCTCTACCGGAGAAAAGAAAGCAATTCAATTTGCCTGAAATTCCTTTCAGGCATCCAGAAAGAAACAGCCAATTGCCCACACTGCTCATCTGAACGATCAAAGGCAGCGAGAAAACAGCACCCATGGACCCGGAGGAAGCCAGTAAAGGACAAGGCAGCTTGTAATGGGGGACCAGTGCCATTCTTTCCCACCATATGAGAGTGCCAGAGGGGGTGAAGGGTGGAGTGGCCCTCTCAGCACACCACGTGGTCTATATTTTATCACCCGCCACAGGCAGTGCCACCTGCATTGCATTCATGGAAGGCACCAGAGCAATGCCATGACCACAGGTTGTCACTCTGGAGTGCCACGCGAACTTCACCCCAGAGCCAGCCCCTCAATATGACAACATTCAACTCAATGTTCCAGACTGTGCACAATCAAAATTCTTCTTTTTTTGGTTACAGCTTTGTGACAGTCAGACTCCACATATTTTCAGAGAATCAGGAGAAAGAGAGAGCACAGATTACAACTATTGTTTGTTTGTTTGTTTTCTGAGATAGAGTCTTGCTCTGTTGCCAGGCTGGAGTGCAGGGGCACCATCTCGGCTCACTGCGGCCTCCACCTCCTGGGTTCAAGCGATCCTTCCACCTCAGCCTCCCGAGCAGCTGGGACTATAGGTGTGCATCACCACACCTGGCTAATTTTCGTATTTTTAGTAGAGATGGGGTTTCACCATGTTGGCCAGGCTAGTCTTGAACTCCTGACCTCAAGTGATCCACCCACCTTGGCCTTGCAAAGTCCTGGGATTCCAGGTGTGAGCCATTGTGCCCAGCCACTTCTATTGTTTCTTAACGAATTCTTAAAGGCTGAAAAGAGACATTTTAACATATGCCCCAAATAATATTCTCTACAGTCCCCAATGCCACAGGAAAAAAAAAACACACACACACACACACACACACAGAGAAAAGAGGTAAGGACCTCTTGCCAGCTGGAAGTTCACTGACATGCCAGTCATCTGAGACCCAGGACCACATTTTCCTATACAAATAACATGACAAAACTGCAGTTAAGTTCCAAGGCAGCTCACAAAAAGCAATTTAGCCCACCTCGCTCCTAAAGTAGGACCGGGCACTCCGGAGCCACCCACCAGCCAGGAGGGCCAGTGATGACTTAGGGCATCCATGCTGGCTTCAAGGGTAAATGGGTCCTGTGGGGCTGTGATCCTGTAGAAGGTTTAAAATCAGGGACAAATGCAGAAGAAAAGCAAGGAGCGAAATAATTTCTTATAAAAATAGAAGATGGAAACCACTTTCCAACTCCCCCTTTCAAGGAGTAAGGAAAGGTGACTTGTGCTGGGCTGGTTCGATGAAGCAAGCAGCCATGCTGGGAAGGCCCCAGTGACCACCAACTGCAGGTGGCTTCTGGGAGATGCAGGCAGCCACCAGGAACTGCGAGTGGCTCTGCGAGCTGAGAGCAGCCTCCGTGTCAGCCAAAAGAGGCCAGGACTCAGTCCTACAACTAGAGAACATGAATCCAGCCAACAACCTGAGGGAACGTGGAGGAGGACATTTCTCCCGTCAAGCCTCCAGATGAAAACCAAGCCCAGGCCAGCATCCAGACAGCAACCCTGTGAGACCCCATGCACAGGCCCCAGCTAGGCCCTGACTCCTGCTCTGATTCCTAGCCCACAGAAATGTTGAGAAAATAAGCTGTGTGTTATTTTAAGCTGGATAAGGAGATGACTAATACATGGTCCAAACACTCTTGCGTGATAATGGGTGCACTGGTGTTCACTGGCTCCCTGAATCCTTGGGGAGCTAAGACCAGAGCAGCAATCTTTCTTTAATACATTGCTTCAGTGGTGGGGATAACCATGACTTTGCCTGAGGCTATTTTGGAAGGCTGAATGATTTGAAAGGAATTTTCTCTTCCTGGAAAATGGCATATATTAAATAGCTGTTATCTAATTTTTTAAAAATTAGGTGATGTGCCTTGGGCCATGGTTTTAGGGAGTTATGGGAGCTATAAAGATGAGATCATACATTGTCCCTGCCCTCAGAGTGCATAGTCTGGAAAGAAGCAAGCAAGTAACCTTTCGCAATGATCCATCCATGCAACAACTACCTATGACACACCTATTATGTGTCCTCCCTCCTTGCAGAGACTGAGGCAGCAGCAGGGAACAGAACAGAAGGGAGAAGACAGAATGTGATAAATCAAACAACAAGCATGGCCAAGACTGAAAGGCCTCCAGGAGATGTGCCACCTACGTTACCATGTGGCACCTGGCCTGATTCTCTTCAACAGGAAAAGGTGACATCATGGCAGTACCCAGTAAGCCATAAACTCCCCCGATTCAGACAGGGTTTGGGACTTGTGACCCAAGACCACCCAAGGGCTTCCCCCCCACACCTCGATACTGCACTGCGCAGCCCAAGAAGTGAAAGAGTCTGACTTAGGCTATTCACTCAGATGTCAACGCCCAGCCCCAGGGTTAGGTAACACCGGAAGACGTTCTAAAATAGTCCGTGAAGGCAGAAGAAACACATCTGACTGGGGCGACGGGAGGAAGAATGCAGAATGAACTCACTCTAATTTCAGTTATTTTACTAATTAAGCACCTAAACTGAGCAGGAAAGAAAAGGGTGCTCAAGGCTCACACACCCCAGCACACAGTGGCTTCTGGCCTGTGCAGAATGTCCTCCCACTTCCCTGCTGGCTAGCAGCTAATTTTACCTACTGCCTTTGGGAAGGTGCACCGGGTAATTCTGCACCTTTGTTTCTGACATTTACAAGGCTATAGCAGCCTCATAAACAAGGTGCTTACTTATAGCCTAATCCTCCCCAGGAACTTGAGGCTTATGGGCAGCCCCCTCCTTCCTCCTTAATTCTCATTTCAAGGCAGCCTGCTCAAAGTTGCTTACATGTGGCAAAGGTCACTGGCTATATCCCCCAGAAATCCTTCTGATTAAGAACTCAGTGTGGGCTGCTGAGTCTGAGTATGTGTGCATTCCTAATGCAGCCATAGTCTTGAATTAACTATATGAATGGCCTCAAATGACTGTAAGAATGTGAGTGAGAGAGAAGTCAGGTGAAGTTCATTACACACACGCACACACACACACACACACACACACTTTCCCTCAACTGAAAAGCTTTACCTCTATTTTTTTTGTGATAAATAGCAACGATAATAGCGAAGCTTCCATTCTCAGTAAACATTTTTATTTTAATAAAAAAATAACCAAGCAGTTAGTTTGAAGTATTTTATAGTGGAACTCCTTTTCCCAAACTACATCCTATGCCAAACCCGAATAGAAGAATCAGATAAAAATGAAGCTACTTGTAGTTAAAGAGAGACAGGGGACAGAGAGCCTCACTGGCCAGGCCTGACCGACCCCCTGACCCACCTGGCTCTTATGCCCACTTGGAATTAACTCTCAAGCTGCAAGGCACACCCTGAAATGCCACTGCCCTACAGCAGATGGTTACAGCACCTAAACCAAGAACAAGTTACAGCAGAATTCCTAAGTAAAAGGGAGAGAAGTTAAAGTAAGGAGAAGAGTGAGAAGAATGGGGGCAAGATGAAAAAGTTCTGGGGCAGGAAGAAAACTGGAAGCTGCCCTTGACCTTGAGAAGTGCCAAGGCTCCAGAAGTCACAGACAGAAACACGGCAGGATGGATCACAGCCGCTGTGCTGCACGCCAGTGCCCAGGAGCCAGGTGGCACACAGCACGAGACAAAGCACCCAATGTCCGCGCCAGGAATGACATGGGACAGCTCCAGGATGATCCTTCCCCAGAGCCTGCCCTGGTGACCGGGCCTCAGGGACAGAAGGCCTGGCCAGCCGTAGGATAAGAAGCCATAGGATAGGACTGAAGGAAATGCAGGAATTTAAGGAACATACTAAAGTGAAAAAATTGGCTTGTTTCCTGCTTAGTCAACGGGTAGCCACATGAGTCTGAGAAGTACAGCAGTTGGGAATCTAAAACAGAAGACAACCAGGGGTTTTAGTTGTCAGTTAACTTAAAAAGTCAGCAGACAACTAGGAGTCTAAATGAATAACAGTCTAGCACAAAACAGAATAACATATTCTAGCATGCTGCTGTCATGCTGACAGGCAGACTATACCTGGAATATGACGCGAGGCCTCAACACCTTCTCACCAGAGGACAGCCTCGATCTTGCAGCAAAGATGTCTCAGGAGAGATACAAGAAAGGTTTTGGGATCCTGAAAGGCAAGGAGGAGCCATCAGATATGTTCAGTTTTGACCCCAGAATGTCCAAGTCTGTGGCTGGTACAGGGAAAACGGATTCAGCTCAGCCCTGGGGCAGGGAGCACATGCCACCTTAACAGTGACTGAAGACAGGGTGGACGGCAAAGGGGCCCACCACAGGACGTTATCTGGGGAATTCAGGGAGAAGATGAGGAGCCAGGCTAGATGCCCTCCACATCAGAGATTCCACTGCTTTACCTCTGAAATTAACTCTTACATTTCAAAGAGGAAGATATAAAAGCATCACACAGGCAACTTCCTTCCACAAATCTAGGGCACGGCTGTAGACATGCAAAAGCTCTGAGGCCCTGGTTAGGGGCCACAAAGGGGAGTGAGTCTGCTCCTGACACCGGTAGTGACCAGCAAGGTCAGCAGGGGCAGAAAACCTTAGCTGGTGTCTTCTGGAAACACCTGGACTCGAATCTGTACAATCGGTCATTTGGCGATGGAGTTCTATGGGTACTACTAACAGATGCCATGGTAGCACAGAGCAGATGCCTGCTGATAACACCAAGAGTCTCAGCATGGGCAGAAGGTTATCCTAAATCTGGGATGCAGGACTTTTGTTACCTTTGAGTGGAATCGTGCTGGCCAGTGACTGGGAGTGCCTGGTGTGAACACAGCTTGAGGACACGCTAGGAAGAACCTCGAAGATGCACGGCATATAAAGTCCTTTGTTTTCTAAATCTTACCATTTACACTCTGCACGGATTCTTGCACTCACCCAGGAGCTGAAGAGGTTTAATTAAGCTGTCTGAAATATGATTTGCACCTAATGTGAACCCAGACAAGATTACCATTACACCAAAAATGCACATAAAGATGCTAATCAACAGCTAGAGTTTTATAACTTAGACAGCAGCAAACCAGATCTCCCACAGTTGGAATCTTATTCTATTCCCACCTACGTCGTCTTTCATGCTTTGATATTTCATCCTACATTGATATTTAATTCCTTTTCACTTTCCATGTTGAAAATGTCATGGAAAGTTGAATGAATAGTTACTCTTTATCTACACTTCCCAATATTTAACATTTTGCCATATTTGCTTTATCCCTCTTTAGCCCAATACATGCTTTCCTCATGACCATTATGATAAGGTGTAGCCATCTTGACAACTGATCTCTAAATATGTTGGTAAGTAACTGCTAAGAATGACAGTGTCTTACCAAACTAAAGCCGTGATCACACCAAAGGAACTGAACATTCATTCAATAGTATTTAAAACACAGGCCGAAATCAAATGTCCCTAATTGTCAATTGTTGCTATTTCTTGATGCTCTATCACGTACCACGAGAGCACTGAGAACAATGAAGGTTGATAAAGTCAGGTTCACAGCCCAGCAGGGACACAGCATCCTGGTGCCCCACTGCAGGACGAGTGCCATACACCCTACCCTCTGTCAGGGCAGGAAAGAAAGTAGTTGGACACCAGGAAAAGCTTTGGCAATGAAGTGATGTTTGGAGGATGAGCTTTCCACTCAGAGAAGAGGGGAAGAAAAGAAGCATTGCAGAAAGTGGGGATTGACTGCAAAAATGCAGATGCGACAATGGCCCCCAAAGATGTCCACATCCTAATCCCAGGGAACTGTAACATGTCAAGTTACAAGGCCAGCAGAATTCGGATACAGAGGAATGAAGGGTGGGCCAGGAGTGATCACAAGGGTCCTTACCGGATGGAACAGAGTATAGCAGAGTCGGTGACAGGGGGGGACACCATGTGAGGTGGCGCCATCAGCCCTGCTGGCTTTGAACACGACAAGGGACCACCAGCCAGGGAACGCAGGCAGCCTCAAGGAGCAGGGAGAGGCAAGAAACAGGTCCTCCCCTCCCCTTCTCTCCCTGCAGTCCCCAGATGGGAGTGCCTCCCTGCAGCCCATACCTTGATTTGAGCCCACTCTGGACTTCCCAACCTGCAGAACTATAAGATAAATACATTTATCTTCTTTTAACCCACTAAAAAATAATGTAGAGGTTTGAGAAAAGAATGGAAATGGCAAGTGTTGGGGGCTGGGGTCAGTCATCTGAGTCCTTGTGGCTAAGACAAGGAAACTACACTTTATTTTTGAGGAGAGGGAGGGCGGCCATGATTGGGATTTGCAATTTAGAAAGTTAACTCCTGGAAACCATCATTCTCAGCAAACTGACACAAGAACAGAAAATCAAACACCGCATGTTCTCACTCATAGGCGGGTGTTGAACAATGAGAACACATGGACACAGGGAGAGGAGCATCACACACCGGGGTCTGTGGGGGGGGGGAACCAGGGGACGGACAGCAGGGGGTGGGGAGTTGGGGAGGGATAACATGGGGAGAAATGCCAGATATAGGTGATGGGGAGGAAGGCAACATACACATTGCTATGTATGTACCTATGCAACAATCTTGCATGTTCTTCACATGTACCCCAAAACCTTAAACACAATAAAATATATATATTAAAAAAAAAAAAAGAAAGTTAACTCTAGGAAAAAAAGAGGCAGAATCTAGAAGGGAAACAACTCACATTTGCTGCGAGCAATAACATTTGAGCTTTCAAGAAAAAAAGTGGGAATTCCAGAAAACTTTTATTTGTCACCAAGATGTGGACAGCTCTCTAAAATCTGAATTTTCTGATGATACTGGGGGATGACGTTAACAAATGTGCTATTTTAAAAATATATGATGAAATGTGCCAGCATTTGGAATATCTACATAACTCAGTGAAACAGTAATTCGGTAAAACAGAATCATAAATGCATAAAAGACCGATTTGAAGTGTAAGACCCATGTATTTTAGAGTATAAAGAGCTTACTGAAATGGCTTCAGATTCCACAGTGGAACCCACTATTGCCCGTAGAGTTTTAACACAGTATCAAGAAAGAATATCCACAATTACCTGAAAAGGCCATTAAAGTGTTCTTCCTTTTCTAGGTACATTCCTGAGAAGCCGTAGTTTCTTTCTATACTTCCACTACAACTAAACGTCCAAACTGAATGCAGAAGTACATATATGCATCCAGCTGCCTTAAATTAAGCTAAACATTCAAGAGGTTTGTAAATATGTAAAACAATGCCACTCTTCTCACTTAATTTGTTCTGGAAAAGTTATTTTTCATAAAAAATGTTACTTAAAATGGGTTCATCATTGTTATTTTAGGTAGATTAAGACATTTATTTCAAGTTGTTCTCAATTTCAGTTTCTTTCTTTTTTTTTTTTTTTCAAGACAGGGTCTCACTCTGTCACTTAGGTAACAGAATACAGTGGCATGATCTCGGCTCACTGCTGCCTCAACCTTCCTGGACTCAGGTGATCCTCCCACATCAGCCTCCCAAATAGCTGGGACTACAGGTGTGCACCACCAAGCCTGGCTAATTTTTGTATTTTTCGTAGAAACGGGGTTTTGCCACATTGCCCAGGTTGGTCTCAAATTCCTAAGCTCAAGCAATCCACCTGCCTCAGCCCCCCAAAGTGCTGGGATTATGTGTGCCACTGCACCCAGCCTAAATTTTAATTTCCAATTCATAAATATTGATAGACACAACCCACATAAGCAAAGCTCCTTGGAGTCCTCGATACTCTTTAAGGGTATCAGAGGGGTTCCAGATCAAACAGTTTGAGAACCACTGATTGAAAGTTTGCCCAGTGAAATGAACACAGCCAAGCTTAATATATGCTCAACAGGAAGAATGCTGCTCTCCTGCTTCTTAGGCATGAATTCAGCAGCCTGCTGCAGTGATGCTTGCTCCTGTCATGGTATAAAAACAGTTAATGCTAAACTTGAAAGTCTAAAGGAAGGCGTGTCATACGTTAAGCCAGGATGAATTCATCAGGATTAATTGGGCTGGAATGCACAGCAAATAAATTCATTAGTACTGCTTTTCTGCAATCCAAGAATGTTCCAACCAATTTATTGTAATTTTGAGATTTGAAAACTCCTTTGTTAAAAGCAGAGTAATGCGGTGCTACACCTCAGATGGAAAGAGACTTTTTCTTCATAAATATAGCAAGCAGCACTCCAACCCTAGCCTTGATGGGCTTCCAGGAGTACATGGAGCCTGTAAAAGTGTGATTGTGACACCATGTGGCTATATTACAGTCATGCGTCACTTAACGACAGGGATGTGTTCTGAGAAATGTGTCTTCAGGCGATGTCATCCTTGTGTTAACATCCTGTAGTGTACTTAGAGTGTACCGGCAGGAACCTAGGTGGGATAGCCTACTGCACACCTAGGCTGCATGGTATAGCCTTGGCTTCTAGGCTACAAACCTGTACAGCATGTTACTGTACTCAATACTGCAGGCAACAGTAACACAGTGGTAAGTATCTGTGAATGGAAACATAGAAAAGGGACAGCAAGAATAAGATACAAAAGATAAAAACTGGTACAACCTTATAGAGAGGGCACTTCCCATGAATGAAGTCTGCAGGGCTGGACATTACCCTGAGATTCTATGAGTGAGTGGGGGAGCCAATGTGAGTGAGTGGGGGAGCAAGCATGGCGGGGGGCAGGGGAATGGAGAGAACATGAAGGAGGGGTGAGCGAGTGTCAGTGAGTGGGGGAGTGAATGTGAAGGCCTAGGACATGACTGCACACTGCTGAAGACTTCAGGAACACTGTACATGAAACTACACTAAATGTGTAAAAAATACTTTTCCTTCTCCAATAATAAATTAAGCTTAGCTTACTGTAATGTTTCTACTTCATGAACTTTTTTGTAGCTCTTTTACTTTTTCATATTAACACAGCTTAAAACACAAACATTACACAAAAGCATAAAAATATTTTTGGCCTTATTCTATCAGCTTTTTCAACTGTTTTGTTAAAAACCAAGACGCAGACAAACATACACATTAGCTTAGGCCTACACAGAGCGAAGATGATCAATGTCACCACCTCCCACCTCTGTGTTTTGTCCCACTGGAAGGTCTTCAGGGGACAGGAACACACAAGGAGCTGTCATCTCCAGTGCTAACAATGCCTTCTTCTGAAATACTTTCTGAAACACCTGCCTGAGGCTATTTTACAGTTAACTTTTCTTGTAAGTAGGACTATACTCTAAAATAATGACAAAAAGTATGGTATAGTAAATACGTAAGCCAGTAACATAGTCGTTTATTATCAAGTATTATGTACTCTACCTAACTGCATGTGCTGTACTTTTAGATAGCTGGCAATGCAGTACATTTGTTAACCCCAGCACCACCACAAACAACGTGAGTAACACGTAGCAGGACAATGTCACAAAAGCTAAGATGTCAGTAAGCAACAGGAATTTTTCAGCTCTGTTACAATCTTATGGAACTACTATCATAGATGAGGTCTGTCACCAACCAAAACATCATTATGGGGCTCATGGCTGTATATTTGTAGTGGACACCTGGCACACCACGAGAAAGTCCATGCATAAAATAACCCCAAAATATCAGAAAACATATCCCACTTAACAATTTATAAATCAAAAGGAGTCAGGTGTTTCTGTTAAGTACACGAATAAGAACCACTAAAAAAATCTTTAAATTTATTTTCTTAAACATAATGCCCAACTTTTTGGCAACGTACATAGCAGCTTCACCTGTTCTTACCCTATTCTTCACTCAACAGTTACGCACTGAGTGCCAGGTAGTTCCAGAAACTGGGGGATGCAGCAGTGAACCAACTAGACCAAAATCCCTATCTCTGTGGAGTTAATGTTCTATTAACGGGAATGGCTCTTCAAAAAATAAGAAGGGACCAAACACTAATGAAGGCAGCACACTTCTCATCTCCCAAAGTAACTGCATGAAACAAGGAGAAACAGGATGAGCCCCAACTACATGCACAGGTGCTCCTTCCCAGCAGGAGGTCGATGTCACGGTTATTGGTGACATGCTGAGGGGGTGTCAGGAATGAAGCTACAAGGAACCACAGTTCAAGGCAGGGGGGACACCTCTGTGAAGTCACCCAGTAGCTTCAACCAATAACTGGTGAGAGTCAAGCCCTTTGGGATGGCCAGATTCCTATGGAACAGCCCAGGCAGCTCCCAAGGGGATAAGTTGGCGGTGTCAGAGTCTTAGAAAAGAGGGGTATTTTTAGTTTGAAAAGGCAAATTACAATTGGTTTAATTTTTCCTTTGACATAAATATTGTTTTGAAATTTCCATTAGTTTTTTTTATTAAAAGCATCGGGCTAAGAGGCTAAAATAACTTTCCTGTTCAAGGACAGTGATGGAGGACAGAAATCAAAACCTAATTTGCATGATAAAGACTTCAGCATCCCTGGAACCACAAGGGCAGACCCCAGGCATCACCGAAGAATCCAGAACTGTCCTCTGCGGCTCTCACGATCTGAGGGCTTTCCACCCTTTCTGTGATGAGCCCCACACACAGCATGGATTGTGTCAACAGCTGACCATCCCAGAGGCTGTTCTGCAGACAAGCTAAGAGCTGTGATTCCCAAAGGCTTTTCTGGACCGCAAAAATGGGGGCGATCCCCTCTGTCCTTGAGCCTTCCAGTCCTCAAAGTCCAAATCTTAGATTCATCCAGACTCATTAAGTACAGCAATACAGAGTGCTGGCAAGGGACACAAATAAATGGTACTAGAAACCAAAACTTTCACATATCGCATTCCCCTGCATTCCTGACGGACCCGCACGTCCTGACTTCTGTAGTTCCATCACAGCACAGCATATTCTCAGCCTGCCAATTTCAGTGATCACACCCTGTCCTTTACCTGATGACAGTGAATTTTCCAACTGTTACTCAATGATTCCCAGGCAAACTCAGAGAATGGATTCGCCTCTTCCTGACAATGTCAATAGTGCTCCCCCCTACTTTCTTTGTTTGTATTTCATGCTGACAGACAAAATTGTATGTATTTACTATGTACAACATGATGTCTTAAAGTATATACACAGGTCTGGTGTCTCTAATCCAAAAATCCAAAATCTGAAATGCTCCCAAATCTAAAACTTTCAGCACCACCAGGATGCTCAAAGGAAATGCTCACTGGAGCATCTCCAATTCAGATATTTTGGATAAGGAATGCCCAACTGGTAAGCATAATGCAAACAGTTCAATCTGAAGAGATCCCGAATCCAAAACACTTCTCGTTCCAAGCATTCTGGATAAGGCATCCTCAACCCGTACACTGTGGAATGGCCGAAACTGGCGAACTAACATTTGCGTTACCTCGCATAGTTACCACTGTTGTGGTATTCGCCTAATTTCTAATGTTCGTCATGGTTCCACTGTTACCTGGAACCTATACCAGTTACTGTCCACTCCCTAAGGCAGCAATAAAATTTAAATGTGAAAGCTGTTGAAAAGACCCCACAATCTATATAACATTTGTGGTTCTGCAATACTTACTAGGGGGTGGGAGATTACAAACTCTAAAGGAAATGTGATCAAGGAAGAAACAGCAAGATATTTACCCTATCTCCAGCCCTTCAATAATTAAAATTACTCCAGCTCATTTTGCACCCAGGAAAAGACCACTTGGCTCAAAATCGAATGATTCATCCTTCCTTTGAGATGCAAAATACTCTGAGAAAAGACTACAAAGTCATTCTGTGCTGTGCACTGGAAAAGACCAGAGAAAACCATTCTTACCTATTGGTGTAAATCTAATGATCGCTCCAAAAGGGGCAACGAGAGAGACCGGGAGGACAGAGTTGGGGGCTGCAGTGCAGTGGCTCTCAACCGGGGGGTGACTCTGCCCCCTGGAGGACACCTGACAATGTCTGGAGACATTTTAGGTTGTCACAGTTGAAGGATGGTGGTCAACTAGCAGGCAGAGGGTAAGGATACTGCTAAATCCTACCATGCACAGGGCAGTTCCCTCAGCAAAGAGGGGATCCATGATGTGCCAGGCAGAGAAAGCCCGCCTCACCGTGTGCAGCGGTGGATGGCAAAGTGTTCTGCAAATTTACGTGCTTTTTTTTAATGTTTCACTATTTAAATTATAATATTAAAAATGACAAATATGTCTGCAAAATAGGGACAACATATTTACAGGAAAGCAAAACTTTGTCATGACATCCCTGGAGAACCCTCGATGTCCCCAAACCAGAGAGAGAAGAAGCAGCAGGGGAAGAACAACAGTCAAGGATGAAAAGATGTAGTGTGGGTGAAGACAAGTTTCCCGTCGGAATGATCCAGGCTCTGGTTTCTAAGAGTGAATCTGACAGCTTGTACAACTGCTGGGGGAGGCTTTCGCCCTGCAGGCAGCATGGAGATGGGCAGCTTGAAAAGTTGGGACTGCCAGCGCCTATCCTGTGCTGTCACGGGTCTCCCAGCATGGGCAGGGACACGTCGTCCCCCACTTTATGGATGAGATGCTGATGCTCAGGAAAGGTAGCTCAACACTGAAACTAAGGCACCACTGCCATTTTATGAAAAAGTCCTCCGGTCATGAAAGAGACAGGGTTTTGGTGCTCCTGGGGAAGGCCATCTTTAGCTGGTGAAAGGCAGTTTCTACGGTGGGGGATGGCAGCTTCTCTCCAAGTGATGCTCTGCTGGCCAGTGAGAATTTTAAAACACCAAGTCCTAAGCTCAAAGAGCTGGAGGACCACTGAGTCACCTAATGCCTAATGCAGAAATCCTCTCAAGATGGTAAAAGGAAAACCATGACTAACACAGGAGAATAGTGGGGAGAAAGAGGAAGGGAGGACAAGGGCTGGAGGAAGGGGTGGTCTGGAAGAATACACTGATTTTCCACTCGGTCATTTCCCGCCTTCCACTTGATGGGCTCTCACCAACTACCCTGCACAGCCTACCCCTGGCCCAGCCAACAATAAATGCACCCCTGACGTCAGTTACAGGCCCACTGACAAAGGCTAACACTGCCATTAATTGCCTACGATGCACCAGTGCCCTCTCCTAAGGCGCTTCTTCTTAAATGAGTGTGAAATCTCATTTAATACTCAAGCCAAGCCTTTGAAGGTTATACAGCTGTTACACTTGCTTCACATGTGAAAAAAACCAGCTGCATAAAGTAGGTTCTATGAAGTGGAATCTCGGCTCAAACCTCAGTGTGTGTGTCTAACTCTAAATCCACTCTGGTGCTCCATTATTTTCAATGCTACTGAAACTCTATGCAAGACTTATAACAGCTCCCCTAGGGCAACAGCCGTAATGAAATTACAGTACAAGTTTAATTAGATGCAAGGACGATCCTCCCACTTAGCAAATGCAGTCAGATGCAATGGGATGAGGAGGCACAGGTTTTGAGGAAGGCATTGGTATCAATCCCTGCTCAACCACGGACTAGCTGAATAAGCAGGGGCAAATTATTCTGAATCTCAATATCCTCCCTTCTCCAATGAGGAAACTACTGCTAAGCTCACAGAAGAAAATAAATAGAGGTTATATATATAAATATATTAAGCACTTTTCAAAATAAATACATTCTTAGATAATTTCTTTGCGTAAATGACATGCTTCCAGAAATACTTTCTCTTCAATGCATTCTGTTCTTCAACTGCACTAGCTTGTAGCTGGCGTTCTGAAATTTCTCTGCCAAATAGCTAATAAACTACACAAATAGATAAATGCAGCCAGGGGGGAGCAGCTATTAAAAGAAACCCTCTAGTTTAAGTTAAGAATTGTTTGATGTGTAAATAATCAGCCTTAATTACATGGTTTGTCAATATTTTAAAAGAATCACCTCATTAATGAGCTGCCTGGGTAGACTGTGGCACCCATCCTGAATTAGGATATTTGATGTTTCTGTCTGCCAGTGACTTAACCCAAAAGAGCATAAAATACAGACCTTGCCAATGAGGAGATGACATGTTACTGAGAAGGTAAGAGAGCTGCTCATGAAGACCCATGAGTACAATACAAACACAGGGTAATCTCAAGATGGCCAGCATAGAGGAAGGAGGCCTGGGGGGGACTTCAGGGCAGGGCCAACAGATCCTGCCTGGAGTGGTCAGAAGAGACTGAGGCAGGCATTCCCAAGACAGGCCCTGGAGGAGCACAAAGGGTTCCAGGAGGCATTGGCCTGCTGAGACGCGGGGCAGAGCGGGCTAAACCCACCTTCTCCAGGACCTCTTCTAGGTCTACGACATCTTCCCTAAACACACGTATACACTTTGGCCCACACTTGGACGCTCTCCCATGACTCAGTAAATCTGATCCACAGTCCTTTATACTCAGGATCTCTTTCTGCCATCTGCCAGGGCCCAGGTGGATCTCAGTCCACCATACCAAAAAAAAAGCCTCTGTACACCTACTTGTGCCTTGGAAAGACAGCGTCCCTCAAACACGCCCAGTGGGCTCCCCCAGGATGCAGACAGTAGCCCACCTTACCATTTCCCTGCTCCCAGTTCTTGGGCAGCCTCTTCAAGTTATCCCCACCCCGCTCCTCTTATCCAAAGCTTCCTAATGCAGCAGCATCTATACAGAGAAGGGATCCTGTGGTTCTATGCCAAGGAACCATCACCCTATCTAGATTCTCACACTTCTCAAAAGACAGTGAATCCGATCATTATTAATCCACCTCTTTGCTGAGTCAAAGCCCAAGTTATTTATCCTTTCTGGGTCCTAAGAGATGGTATAGACTGTTTCACCAAAACCCAAGAAAAGGACAGCAGCAGCGAAGGCTGTACAGCAGTGTAAATGTAGTTAATGTGTTTGAACTGCACACTTAAAAATGGTTAAGATGGCAAGTTTTGTTATGTGTATTTTCCCGCTATTAAAAAATGCTTACAATTCAAAATGGAAAAACAAAACAACTAAGAAGATTCCTCAAAAAGTGCACAGAGGTAGAATACAGCAATTCCGTCTAGGTCAATGCTCAAGATAAAGGAGTGCAAGTGTCTACATGAAAACTTACACCAATGTTCACAGCAGCATTACGCATAAAAGCCAAAAGACAGAAACAGCCCAAATGTCCATCGACTGTTGAATGGATAAACAGAATTCGGTACATCCAGACAATGGGATATTACTCAGCCATGAAAAGCAACGAGATTCTGACACACGCTGCAATACGATGGACCTTGAAAACACAAGGCTAAGTGAAAGAAGCCAGACATAAAGGGTCACAGGTCACGTTCCACGTCATTCATTTATATGAAATGTCCAGAATGGAGATAAAAAGGAAATAAGTGGCTGCATAGAGCTTGGCTAGAGGCAGGGAATGACTGTTAATGGGCATGAGTTTCCTTTTAGGGTAACAAAAATGTTCTGAAATTATGGCGATGGTTGCATAACCCTGTGATTTTGCTAAAATCCACTGAATTTGTACTTTCAATGGGTGAGCTTTATAGTATGTAAATTAGATTTATAAAACTATTTTTTTTTTTTAAAGCCAAGAGGAGCTCAATCCAAAGGAATCCCCAAGTATAGTTTTCCCACGAACCATGACAGGCAGATTTGAACTTGAACTTCTATTCAAGTTCAGTTGCTAAGGCAGCACTTTCTCCCCACATACTTTAATTCTGCTTCAAGTCAAAACCCTACCACCCCGCTCCCCCAAAAATCAATCATCATGGCTCCAGTTGCCGGTCGTAAGAGGCTCTCCACTCTACTTGCACAAGCTATTTATTATACGTAACTGTCATTCTGCTTTGAGAGTTTCACGACAGTGAAATTAGCTCCTATTTGATAAACTCTCCCTATAACTGCCACCTCATCTTCTGGTGTTCTGTTACACTGCAAATACAAGCTCCTGTTTTAATACATGGCTTAAATATTTCACGGTGACAGAAGTAGAATAATAAAAATGGGGAAGGTTGCAGCATGTTTTGATTTAAATAATGCCATATATGTGATTTTTAAGCTTTTAAGTCAAAACAGGGTGTGGCGGGAGGGAACCCCTCTCACTCTGCGAGTCCCTATGGTACAAGATCTCAAAAATAAGGAGATGGCTTAAAGAGGTAATCAGAAGAGTAAAAGTTCCTCAGGCATTCGAAATGGAACAAAGTCTCAGCCCAGCCCAGTATTTCTTAAGGTTGTCAAGGCTCACTACCAGGCCAAAAAACTCATCCAGAAGGCTGGGAAAAAACATGCCCAGCTCAGGGAGTGGGACACAAATTTTGGGATGCTTCCTGCACTGAATGTTCGGAATGCTGACAGGGCTTGGCCGCAGCCTTTTCTCTGCCAAGGCACTCCTGACAGGTAGACTCCTGCCACACTCCTGAGCATTTACAAGCTGCCAGGTACAGCTCCCTGCAGGCGGACATTCCTCCATGGAAGCAACCCGGAGAGTGCCACACAGACAAATGAGCCTCGGTGTGGCCAGGAGCTCGTGAGAGCAGCACAGGTTCAGGGACAGGGAGACTGACAGCCACTAATTACCAAAGGGAATTAAGCAAGCTCTCGCAAGTCTTGGCCTCTGAATTTCTGTACTTTTTAAATGGACTTAATTTGTTCTCCTGGGCCTCAATCACTAGCTGTGTTGCTGGAATTCAGCAGAGGAACACAGTTCGGGGGCAGGTAATGTACATGCTCTTGAGGGTGAAGTGGCTCTAACTTTGGGGAGGGGTTGAGTCCAAAGAGCTCCCACCCAGGGGACAGCTCTCCACAGAGGGGGCAGAGTGGGCGGGCACCCCACATGCCTGGCACTTGTCAGTCAGGACTCCATCGAAAAAAAGGCAAACGGCACTGCCCTCTTGTTTTCTCCTCTAAACTTACACAGTACTTCTCAAAGTGCTGAGAGCATTTTCATTGGTGTGAAATGGTCCCAACAGGCTACATTTGAAACATGGAATAATCAAGGAATGTGCTGCTAGGGAGGAGTGAGCTGATCTAATCCACTCCACACCATGGTCTCCCCCATACCTCCTCTGCGAGGCTCTGCTCTGTCTGTGTGGCATGGACACTGTCCTTTAGAATATTTCTCCTTAAAGGAATCCATCTTTTACTAATTTGGGCAAATTTTTAAAAAGACACGATGCATTACTCTCATAAATGGAGCACCACCAAAATTACCTGGAATCCAATCTTAAAACTCACATCCACCACCCAACCTTCGAGAGCCAGCTGTTTCCTGGAGAGCCCCACGTGGCTACATCTATGGGTAGTGAGCTCTTAAGGTGCTAGTCACCTATTTTTCCTAAAATATATTAGGACTTAACATACCATTAAAATACAAATGCTTGTTTCTTCCTTAAAATCACCTTGCACACAGAAGTGCACAAAGCACACGGGGAGTGACGATCTAGTCCAGGAGCTGACATACAACGGCGCTTGGCCCATTTCTGTATCGACCATGAATTATGAATGATTTTTATTTGTAAAAGATTGGGTTTTTAAAGAAGTGGAGGGAGAAAAAAGAGGAAGAAAAGGAGATGATGATCATGCAACTGAGACCTCGTGTGGCCACAAAGCCTAAACTATCTACTACCTGGCTCTGTAGAGGCCCCGCTTGTAGAAGCCCTGATAAGTCCGTCCCTTTATTTTACCACAGGGCAACTCAAGTCCTAATACCCCGAATGACTCAGAGGCACCTGAACACTCGTCTCCAGGCTTCTGAGCAAGTGAAGGAAGATTACCCAAGAAGCCACCAGCTTAAATACATCAAAACGGGTCTCTGTCCCATCACTTTGATTCCATTTTAAGAACTGACTCCTGTGTAAAGCAAACAAAAATGTGGGCTGCACAACTCACCTGACTTGTTTTTGTTCTCAGTTCAGCCGAGGGCACCTGGCTCTGACCTGGCTCCGTGCCCCATGCCTGAAATCGCATCCTGTTTACCCCCAGAGCCACTCCCTGCTTCTGCCATCCCCACTATGAGGCCCCTCTGTGTGCATCCCGAGCTCTCTGGGCACCGGCAGGGAGGAGTGAGGTGAGGGAGAACCCTCTGTGGGCTGTCTCATGGGGAGACTGGCCCTTCACACAGCCAGCTGCAGCCTCAAAACCATCCCTTCCCCTCAGGCCAAGGGTGTTAGAAGTGGTCAGGGCCCCCTCACTGCTAGAGGCTGTCAACACCCTGCCTTGCTTTGTAAAAAGTCACTTTATTTAACCTCACCTCAAACTGCCCAACCTGAGAATGCACTCTGTTCCCTGCAGGACCCCTGATGGCAACAGCCTTAGAGGCAGTGAGCTCTGGATGTCTGTAGCCGCCAGGCCCACATGAGGCGGGGGCTGCAACAATCACATGATAGCCCCCCTCCTTCTAAATCGAGCTCCTAAGGACACCAGACACCACCACTACCCCATTCTCAAAAGTACCCACAGTGAGTCTAGTGATCAGTTACAACACCACATTGCACTATCAAGATAGATTTTTTTAATAATTTCTTCGATGTAATGCAATAACATCTGAGCAGCTGGTATGCAGCACATACTGTGTTAGGTCTTTCACATGCCTAGAAAAGCAGCCATCAATCCTCATTTCATAAATGAGAACACTGAACCTCAAAGAGTTTCAGCAGTGCTTATCAGAGCTCTAAGTGGCTGAGGCAGGAGTCGCCCCAAAGGCCCCTCGGATCCACCTCCATGGCTGGCCAGGCTCCAACCAGCAAACAAAGCACATGGCGGACAGCTAGTCTGGCCACAGATGTCCTGGTCACATTACACAAATTAAAAGAAAAACAGAACCAGAAACAAAAGTTTCCTCACATAATACAGAAGCTCCCTGAAGGCCACATTCACATAATCACATTGCTGGGTGGGCCACCAGGTGAAATTACCTAGCAGTTCCCCACCTGCCTGTGAATCCTGGGGAAGCTCATTCACGTGTTCTTCTGGCATCAAATGAATGGCTGCTGTGCTATGAGCACTGGTTCCTCTGCTGAACCTCCTCTGCCCCAAACTCAGCATGGAGGAGGCCAGGGCCTGCTATGTGCCTGGGTACAAAGGCCTAGCAGCTTGCATCAAGCAACGTTATTGACTTGTCATTGAATATGAAAAATGTTCCCATTTTATATTTGCTCACTGATCTGATGAGGAATCAGAAACCTTGCCCTCACAGTGTGATCTTGAGCAAGGTACTCTGAGCTGCCGTTTCCATTCTATCATCTGAAACTGGGATAATGACAGTGTCACTCATACCCACCCCCCATCTCCACCTTGTTCCTACTGTGAGGCTCAAGTGACAGTGAGACAAGACAGAAGTTAAACTCTCAGGTTAAACTGGATTCAAAAAATGATGGGGCCAGGCGCGGTGGCTCACATCTACAATCCCAGCACTTTGGGAGGCCAAGGCGGGCAGATGGACGGCTTGAGCCCCAGAGTTGGAGACCAGCCTAGGCAACATAGTAAAACCATGTCTCTACAAAATACAGGAAAAAAAAAAATTAACTAGGCATGGTGGCTTGTGCTTGTAGCCCCTGCAACCAAGGAGGCTGAGATGGGGGGATCACTGGAGCCTAGGGAGGTTGAGGCAGCAGTGGGCCAGGACCATGCCACTGCATGTGGGTCTGGGCAACAAAGCCAGACTTCGTCTCAAAAAAAAAGATGGATAAGTTATTTAATTTCTTTGACTTTCCCTTTTCTCCTTTGCAAGATGAAGAGGTTTAAATAGATTTATGTATGTAAAGCACTGCAGAGCACCTGGTGCATGGTATGTGCTATGTTTAACTATATTATTATTATTAGTTTCTTAAGGTGTAAGATAACTCATTAGTAGCCAACTTACAAAGTGCTGTGAAGATTAGGTACGCAAAATGATCATTGTTTTTGTCATACCATATGAAGGTATTAGGTTGGTGCAAAAATAATTGCGGTTTTTGCCATTAAAACAGCAAAAATTGTATTTTGTAATCAACAAACTACTATACAAATACACAGTTTAAAAAATAAAATAAGGTTATTGTTTGATTTATTTCCATCTGCCCTGATTCAGAGAGTGGAAGACTTGAAGGCTGTTGCCCAGAAATATTAAAGTTGACTTAAAACCATTAAAAACATGAACAAAATGGGAAAATCGTAAAAGCACAACATAATGACATTTTATGGCCGATTTTAATTTTAAGACATTCAAATACGTAAAGGTCCCAGTCTCTACAGCACCAACAATCAGAGCCCTCGGCGATGCCTGGATGCAGGGTAGTGGAGGGCAGGCCGTGGCTGAGGCCTTTCTAGATCACAATGCAGTGACCCCCACACATCCGCTGGGGGTCTCACTCATGGATGGTCCCGCTCCACCCACAGGCCTTTTCATCTCAGTTTGGCTTTTGGGCCAAATTTGGAAGCATTACGTTTCATTAAGAAAATGAAAGGCTTTTGCTTTACCTGTTCCACCAGAGGGGCTGCTTCTCCAGTTTCTTCCACTCTGACCTCAGGCGGAAAAGGATTGCCCAGTCCAGAACCGCTTTCCTCCTTCCAGGAGGTCTGGACACTCACAAAGCCCAGTTATTTGTTTTGCGAACTGTGTATACATTGAATGGAAATGTTTGTTTTCCATGTCCCGCTTTACGTCTCTAAAGACAAATGATTAAAGAATCATTTCAAGGGCATTTTTTGTTTTGCTCATCCCTTCCAACCTGCTTGTATTAAGCAGCCTCACTTCCTGCCTTTTAACTTACATTTCTGTCCACCTATCATCCACTCTTCTTTGTTGACCTTTGCGTGTACAGCGTTGCTTCAAAAACCTTCAAAGGAAAGGTCAGAGTGAAATGTCACAAGGGAAGCAGCCCCGATGGCCAGTGGCCAAGGAGGCACCAACACCCAGGTCTGAGGCTGCCTGTGGCATGCATGACACTGCCCCAAAACATAGGTGGTGAGGATGCAGCGGCCACCTGTAGGTCCCAAGCATGCCTCCAAGTGCGACAAGCTGTCTGGGCCACCTGGTCCCATGCCAGGTTACACCTGTGCCCGGAGCAGCCCAGTGGACTGGACCAGTGCGGGCTCCCCCAGCCCTCATGGCAGCACCAGGATGCTTCACACAAGAGTCACTCACTGGGTTTTCTACTCCACGCACATGCTGTTAGGAATGGCAGGCGCCACCCAAAGGGGTAGGTGCCACTGTAATTTAATGGGGGAGAAAAGGTACAGAGGCCACTCAGGAAGATGCTGGAAAGACAAAAGGTAGGGAGGTGGGAAGAAACACTCAGGACTCACGGCACCAGGGCGAGGGACTAGAACAAAAAGGAAGAAGACCATGTGAGGGGTAGGGGAGGAAGAACTGGCCGGACGTCACCAGTTATCATCAATATGAGGGGAATGAGCCCAGGATAACTCTGAAATCCTAAACTTGGATTTGAAAGCACTGAATGTGAGCTGAGGGTGGCCCTCAGTAAGGCACTGTGGCCCTGCCCCTCCGACTTCCTAAGTCACTCTCTGCCCCAGTTTGTAATCTACAAAGTGATCGGAAGCTCACAAAACACGGGCCCGAGCACTACGGTTGACTGGCGCTGGGCAGGGAGGGGTGACCCTGGGAAACCTGCATGGGACTGCTCTCAGCACACCAACCACACCAACCAGAAGCAGCCAACACAGAACCGCAAGGGCCAACTAACTAACACTTGATGGGAGGAAATTTCACTTGGGAGGGACAAATGGTCCAGAAGAAACAGAGACAGAAGTTCAAAGCCATCAGATCTGCCACAGACAAGTGGCTGGTAAATACAAGAAACCTTTCTTGAAAATGCAGATAGCAAATAATCTATCCTGGAGAGAATAATGTCATGAAACACAAAAAATTTAAATGGCTTATCTGTGCTCTAAAAACACAGTGATTTAAACTGAAGTTCACTCAGGACAGTATTGTCATCAAAAATTCTTCAGTGATGACATATATCTAATAAAATATTTATATTCATAAAAGACAGTCAAAATATCCTCAGATCAAAAAGCAGTCTTGTCACATGTCCTGTGTCCAGCAGAACAGACAGAACTATCTGGCAAGCAGTTGGGTATGTGAGAATCTGAAACGAGGACCTTGGATGTGGGGCTCACCCAGAGGCATGTGTTGCCAGGACTGAGATCCCTGGGAGAAAAGAAGGCAGCTGTTACCAGAATCGCTGGGAATACCACACTCTGGGAGCCAAAGGAGGAAGTGGCATACAAACGAAGGCGAGGTGCAATTCTAGAGTCCAAAGGCAGACGGACTTCTCGAAAGCCAGGGAGTGTCTGACTCCGTGTGTCTGCCTTGAGGCTCATATCCTCCCCTTTCAAAGTGCTCCAGGAGCCACAAAAGACAATGTGACTCAATGGTAGCTTAGCAGAGAGCTGTCAGATCCAATACAAGACTGCCCAGTTAAGTCTAAATTTCACGTGAACAACAAAAAACTCATCAATGTAAGTATGTCCCAATTCATAATTGTCCCAAATACTGCCAACAAATAATTTTTTAATATAAAAAGGTTATACTAAAAAAGGTATCCATTGCTTATCCACAATTCAAATTTAACTGGGCATCCAGTATTTTCATTGCTAAACCTGGTAACCCTAGTTTGGTATTGACAGCTCAGGCCTGAACACCCCCCGCGCCCAGCATCTTTCTAGCCCCGGACCATGAGCCCTGACTCCCACAGGCTTTGCTGCACACCCAGCTACTAACAAGCAATGACTCCGTTCTTTGACAAGCTCTCTCACGTGCTGTACACGAAGAAGGCCTCCTTCCACAGACCCACAAAAGGAGAGAATCTGTAAAAGAAGGGAATGGCCAACAGTATTAAATGTTTCAGAGACACCACAGGGGGTGAGGACTGAGAAGAGATGAGTAGATTGTCTATTTCAAGAGAGAGAGGCAATTGTGAGCCGTTTGAGTGGAACAGTAAGAGCTTAGTTTACAAAGGGATAAAGATAGACGGTAGGACTGTGACGTTCTCTCTAGCTCACTTAATCATAAGAAAACAGTGTTCCTGGCCAACAGCCTATGTTATCACTCTATCTGTTGCCAGGGAGTTATGACCCATAAGGGCAAGAACTTGGGAAAGTCAATGCCAGCACCTGTAGGAGCTCACCCGATACCTATGAAACAAATGAATACATGAATGGAGGAAATCTTCTCAAACAGCCTGTTTTGAAATTTGAAATCTCACATAAAAATAGAACACCCAGGTCTAGGGTAAACCTTAACATTTCATAGCACTCACTGGGGGTCCTTTTAACCAGTCTGTCAGCAGAGGATTATCTGCAGCACAAATCACAAGTATGTGTGCTGGGCCCAAACCAAACAAATGAACAGAAACACCTGCCATTCCACCTAATGAAGCACATGTTAAGATTCACAAAACTAAAGCAGAGAAGAAAAGCTGCCACCTTCTAAACTCAAGCTCATCTTGTTCAGAATATGCATTTTTTCTGTGCCCCTTTGGGTAACCATTGCAACCGTTCTTTAGTTACAGGAGCACTTAATCAAACATCTGAAAACACCACGATTTTTCTTATTTATACATAAAAGTATTATTCTACCCAGTGCCAGTTTCTCTTGATCTGTGCTGGAAAAATGCCCAGGGAGATCTTATCAAAACAGTAAACTTAAACAACAAAAAAAGAAGACATATAGTTTAAAAAGCCGAGGACTGGGCCAGGCGCAGTGGCTCACGCCTATAATCCCAGCACTTTGGGAGGCCCAGGCGGGTGGATCAGGAGGTCAGGAGATCGAAACCATCCTGGCTAACAGGGTGAAACCTCGTCTCTACTAAAAATTCAAAAATTAGCCGGGCATGGTGGCGCACGCCTGTATTCCCAGCTACTCGGGAGGTCTGAGGCAGGAGAATCGCTTGAACCTGGAAGGCAGAGGTTGCAGTGAGCCGAGATCATGCCACTGCCTCCAGCCTGGTGACAGAGCAAGACTCCGTCTCAGAAAAAAAAACAAAAGCCGAGTACTGTATACTGCTTCTAACTTAGGATAAATCCCCAATGTATTCCGAATTTTTAAAAGGAAACCTTTACTTGTTTTGCTTCTGTAAACGTTCTGTTGTACTAAAGGACCAACTTTAGAATTTACAAACAAATAGGAGTCTGAACAAAAGGTGTATTTAGCTTTTGGATGTGCTATTAAATACTACTTGTCTATTAAATATTAAATTTAATATGCTTTAATATGCTATTAAATATCTATAAAATAAAACAAATGTGCCATACTCTGCCCCCGAATCCCCTAAAATACCTACTTCTAGGTATTTTATGACACAATTAAGAGTTAGCCTAAAAGTAAGTTTATGCACAAACTAAACCAAAGGTTTTTCATACCAATGTCTAAAAAGTTTAGATTCCAAATGTAGTCTATGTTTTCAATATGGTACAAATCTTTCCAAAGTTGGCCCAAAGAAACAGATTTCTGCCCCCTGCTTGAGGGACATGAGTGCCCACTGTGGTCATTTGCCCCTGCCTTTCAACTTCTGGAAGGGCATACAGAGCTCCCCCATTCAGAGTTGAAAATACATTTTGTATTAATATCCACCAAATATCATTAACGTTTAACGTTGCCTAGTGCTCACATGAACAAGAACATGAACTCCTGGCACTGGTGGAGTTCTCAAGAAATTTAGGCCAGGTGCGGTAGCTCATGCCTATAATCCCAGCACTCTGGGAGGCTTAGATAGGAGGATCCCTTGAGGCCAGGAGTTTGAGACTAGCTTGGAAAACACAGCAAGACTGTCTCTACAAAAACTACTCTAAAAAATTAATCAGGCGTGGTGGTATACACCTGCAGTCCGACTTATTCAGGAGGCTGAGGCAGGAGGATTGCTTCAGCCCAGGATGCCAAGGCTGCAGGGAGCTGTGATCACGCCATGCACTTCAGCCTGGGCATCAGCATGGGATCCTGTCTCTCTAAAAAAAATTAAGAAAACAAAAGAAATTTAAAGCTTCCTGCAGATAGGAAGAACCACACAAACTATATGCAGATAAGACTAAACAATTTTCTAACAGCAGAGAACTAGGTAATGCAACTGACATGGTCTTAAAATTGGGCATCAGTTACTTGCATTGTATCACTGTTTCCCACGGTCATGCATTCTTCCTACGTCCTAAAGGCTGACACCAATAGTACCAACTTCAAATCAAACCTATACTTGGTGGAGCTGCAGAAAGTGAGAGAAGAAGGGGACAGGATGCCTGGGCCATCCCAATGGTCCACTTGGTGGGCCCATTTCCTGAGGAGGAGCCCTGTTCCATGAGTGCCCTGTGGGTTTCCAGGACAGCAGATGCACCATCTCTAGTGCCATTTAAAACTAAATGAAAGAATAAGGAGGGAAAAAAAAGAAAACTCGTATCTGCTGCCCAACTGATAAATGTACTGCTCTCTACTGAGAACTGGCCAGACACTGCCTTGGTTCTCAGACAGACATCCTGGAAGGTGGCACCTGACAAGTGAGCACAGGAAGGCCTGGAGCTGGCTCCTATAGCCAGGCAGCACCAGAGACAAGGTTAGAACCCAGGTCTGTCTAGCACCAACACCTCTGCTCCTCTCACCTCCCATTCACGTAGCTCTGGGTCAGAGAGGCCCTGGCCCTAGCCTGTCACCTCCATTGCTGGTTTTCTTTTTTAATCACCAGATTTAAATGCCAATGCAGAACTTTACAAACTGCTTTACCCAGAGCGAAACACAAGGTCAGTTCTAAAATTCAAATGAAATCTGGCATAAGGTAGTTGTCTTTTACTGTAGCCTGAATCGGTAAAAGGTACAATAAACTCGATGGTCAGATGGGGCAGGGGCTTCCTCTCCCTGCACCTTGGCAGCCACCTTCTATCCCAGTCGCTTTGTTGCCAAAGATGTCTTGGGCTTTCCTCCATACCTCAAGCTGGTGGCTGTGCTGGCACCCAGCTCTGACTGTGAACTCCCACCCAACTGGGTCAGGGTTAGCCAGAGCCAGGAGCCAGATTCAGCAGGCTCCCACAGTTGGAGCCAAATGCACAAATCAGCTCCAAGCACCTCGTTGCTGGAGAGGGGGGGGGTTGATGAGGCTGTGGAGGAAGCTGGGTGCCCAGTGCAGAAAGTGTCACTAACTGAAGGGTGGCAGTGTCTCCTGGGGTGTGGCTCTGGGAAGTCCCGAGTAAAGGGGGACAGGTGGAAAACACACTGGAGAGAGCAGGGAAATCTGAAATTTGGCTCCGAGAGGGTCGTGTCCATCCTGGGGCTGCAACTTACTTTACAATGACCTGCAGAATACAAACCAGACAGCTCTGATGGGCCTCTTGGCCATCAAGTTGTCCTGCTCCTCACTGAAATGTCACATAGCCTGTATTTGGAGAGCCAAGATCACAAGAAATAGTATCTTGATCAACCTTAGTCACCTCCAGCAGAGTGGTTCTGTCTTTGGAGGAGCTTGCAAAGCAGGCTTTGCGGGCCAGCATGCCCCATGATAGCATTTGCAAAAGATTTGTGATCACCCCACGTACCACTTGCGCCCCCATGCTGGGCGACCACAGAGAACCACATTCTTCTGGAGCCCGCAACCCTCTCTTCTTCCACTCCCTCTGCGTGTCACCAGCTGTGGAAAGTCCTGTTTGCTTTTCATTTATTCTAAAACATTTGCAAGCTCTGACAAGGAACATGCGCTGTTTTCCAGAGCTGGTCACACAGTCTGTGGTTCTCCTCGCTGTGGCCTGTGGCCATTTGAGACTGATGGCATCTCTTACCCTCATCTTCGGGATCTTTCAGTCAACCCTCTTAGGAAGTCCCTGCCATCCCCAAACAAAAGCCAAAGCTTCCTTGGGGCTGGCAAATGAGATGTTCCCTCTTCTGTAGCACAACCCTTATCAGATTTCTGTCCAGAGAGCAGACATTTAAGACATCTGAACTTGGGCTGCGCAACTGAAGTCTTTTTTGCAAATCGGACTCTTTGCCATCCTTTGTCCTACTGTGAACCTTACATGAACTCAGTGGCACAGCTAAATGTGCTCTGTTCAATCCAAGGGCGTGTTATTTTAATACACACACATCTGCAAGTGTAAATAAGAATACCCCGTCATCGGCAGGATCACATCTGCTAAGGCAAACGTTGTGAGGCCCAGGAAAGGTGCCAGGTGTCCACCGTCCATCCCCAGCTGAGTCTACCCAGAGTCCAGCCAGGGCCGGAGAGGAACGCAAAGCTGGCACAATCCACTCTGAACTATTTCTTCCCGGAGAGGACACGGTGAGCTTCTAGGTCAACTGGGCACCCCATGTAGCTCTTGCCCGGTACCTTTTCACTGGTACTCTGAGAGCTCCAAACCCACTAAGGATCCACCAATGCTGGAGAAGTGATCCTTCTTGAAGGCAATACCCAGGCTCCCTGTCATAGCCTGTCAAAAGCCATAGACTTTAATGAGTTCCCTTGTTCTCAGACTCGAGGCCTCTTTCCACAGCCCTGACCTTCTCTCTCCGCAGGCGGGACCTGGAGGCAGGCAAGAACTCTGGCTCTCACACAACTTTTAATATTGCCTTTTTCTTCATTCTGCTGGGGAAAAGTATGTTTCTCAGGAGGACAGAAGAGAAACAGAAGCCAGTGGTGGTACTGTGAAGGGTTTTCTAAAAGAAACCTTTTAGGCAGAAGACAGCTCTGTCTAGATATCTCGACACAGAGCTCGGCCAGGCGGCTGCTGTTGAAATGCTTCACCCTCAATTCAAGCTGGGTCTCCTTCCTTTGATGAAGCCTGTATATATTTTGATGTGTATGGCTCACTAATCCTTTTGAAAAATAATTTCTCTCAGGCTTCCTCCCTGGTGAGATAGTGTGGAAATGAAACTTCTCATGGCCTATCCCGACATTCCAAACTCCACCTGAGACGCCCCGCACAACAGGACACCGCGGCCGGGATCTGACACCAGGAACGGCTGCCCCTGTCATGAATGGATAAGCATCCACTAGATTTTTTTGTTTTTTGTTGTTTTTTTTTTTTGAGATGGAGTCTTGCTCTGTCCCCAGGCTGGAGTGCAGTGGCGCAATCTCGGTTCACTGCAACCTCCGACTCCCAGGTTCCAGTGATTCTCTTGCCTCGGCCTCCCGAGTAGCTGGGACTACAGGTATACACCACCATGCGTGGCTAATTTTTTTGTATTTTTAGTAGAGACGGGATTTCGCCATGTTGGCCAGGGTGGTCTCAAACTACTGGCCTCAGGTGATCCACCTGCCTCGGCCTCCCAAGTGTTGGGATTACAGGCATGAGCCACTGCACCTGGCCAGCCGCCACTAGCTTTTCACCAGACCATGAAATGCTTGGTCCACGACTGCTCACTCTTTCCAGAGTGGCACTGGAAATTCACTGTTCGGAACGGTGGGGCCCAAGTTCCTCCAGAGTATTCCTCTGATGGGGCACAAACCTGGTGGACCACATGGATGCTGGTACCAAGTGCTTTTTATTTTTATAAGAGCCATTCATTCTGCTCCTTCTGGTGGAACCGGTTCCCTGCTCAGCGTTTCTGGGCTAACACAGGCAAAGTGACGCTTCTCAGTGAGGTCTTTATCATCGTCCTACTACTACCAGACCCTTTGTTCCTACTACATCTGATCCCTGCTGTTCCCATTCAACATCCACATTCACGGCATGGCCACCAAACTGCTCGGAGCTCTTTGGTGGATCCATAATCATGAATGTCACTGACTTTTTGTTGAGGGCTGGAAACTTCACAGCGGGTAGCATTCTAGTACAAGCTCTTCAGAACCCCAAGGCAGAAAACGTGGCCTGGAGTGTGTGCCTTTCACCCAGGATCAGGTGATCCATGGCTAAGCCGGTAGTACGGCAGTCTCTCTACCTCCAGGCCATGAGTACTGAGGGGCTGTGCATCCGGGAACCCTCGTGGCGGGCTCTCTATCTCCAGTCCATGGCAACTGAGGGGGTGGTGCATCTGGGAACCGCCTTGCAGGGACAGTGTGATAAGTCCCCAGGGGGACCCCATGGAGGACTCTCCACCTCCAGGCCGTGAGTACTGAGAGGGTGGTGCATCCTGGAACTGCCTTGCAGGGAGAGTGTGATAAGTCCCCCCAGAGGGCTTCCGAGGCCAGGCAGGAGGGGACAGCAGAGGGGACATCTCTGTGTTCTCAGGGTCCAAGGTACCTCAAGCTCTGTTAAAAGTCTGGGACTCCTACACCATGCTTCCTCTCTGCTTTTCTACTTTTATTTCCCAATGCCTTCGTAACTGCCTCCCCTTTTTGAGATCTGTTCCATGTCACCCCTTTTTATACTCAGACAATACACAAACACATGCGGAGAACACACCTTCGATGGCTGGCAGAGCCTTCTTCGCTGGCCTTTTCCACACCTGGAAACAGAGTCTTAATTTCCTCACATAGCTGCTTCGCTAAACAATCAAGACACGTCTCCTTAGCTGATTGATTTTCCATCTCCAGCAAGGTGATGAGTACTAAAAAGCAGAGAGATGATTCCC
The DNA here is from genome assembly GCA_036589455.1 of Ateles fusciceps. NCBI lineage: Eukaryota > Metazoa > Chordata > Mammalia > Primates > Atelidae > Ateles > Ateles fusciceps. The sequence goes on along the minus strand of JAZHEH010002853.1, from coordinate 818,487 downwards.
CGGGCCCAGCTGCAAAGTTTCACCCACATAATATGTTGTTAATCTTAACACCTGCTGAGGCAAATGAATAATGCGCAAGTTTCTAGAGACTGAACAGTGTTAAGAAGGTGATTACAAGCTACCCACTACATTCCTGCAAGACGTACCATAAAAACTAAATCAGATTTCCCTAAAGAAGCAATGCCATGATGGGATTTTCGAAAAGGCAACATACACGGCTCAAAAATTCAAAAGCTTCCGAAGGTCACAGGGCAAACTGCAAGTGCCCTCCATCCCGACCCCGCCCCCATTCCAACCACCACCAGAGCCTCCCAGAGAAGGGCCAGCCTTGGCTCACATTTTACACAAGTGATCCAAGTGATCTCAAGTTCTGAGTTGTTTTAAAAATGTAAATGACATGTTTCTATGCTATTTAACAGAAATAGGATATTTCTAATGAACTCTTTAGCCTTCTAAAGGAGTTTATGAATTAATGAACCAGGCAACAGAGGAAAATAAAAATCACATACAACTCAACTCAAGAACACTACATTCCCATGGCATCCCGTCCCCCACCCCCGCTTCTCCCCCGCTGTGAGAAGGTACAAGAAAACCATTTAGACCAAGGTATGTTCTGGGTGTTTTCATAGGCATCTGCAGTAAAGTACAGAAGCTTGGGCCCCCTCAAAGCCTTCCCAGAGACCGATCTGCTTTGCTCTCTTCTTTCTTACTTTAAATGTCCCTGTGCAAACCCATGTGCTAGGCATAACGCTCTGAAGTAAACGCAGGTCAGACCCAGCCAAGGTTTCCCTGAATACTCATGCCCAGCACCTTTGGGATGATAGAGATGTGTGGGAGCCATGCCCCAGCACCCCGTTACCTTTAGTCAGCCACTTCTAAGAGTTTTAAAGAACCAAATATAAGTAGGCTGTAAAGAGGTTTAAATACTAGAGCATACATCCAAGTGTTTGCCATCCCCTCTAAGTGGCACTCTGGTTTAAGGTCTTACGGGCAAGGGTCCCTGGAACTTCACCCCTGCGCCAGCTCTGGCAGTGCCATGCCTGCCCCTGAAGTGCACCCCCGAGATGCATTCATCTTCCCCCTCGCCTGCCCACTAATTAGAAGGCTCCTGACATCCGCCTCTTCCATTAAGAATTTCCTGAGAATGAGGAACAAGTAGCAACCTCTCCTTCGCCCATTTCACCACCCACAGCCTTCTGGAGGAATCACTTTGCATGTTAATTTACACCTACTCCTTTAGCAGCAAAATACCAACACATTTCTCTGCAACCTCAGGAATGGGATTTTCTTCAGGGAGAAACCTCCCTGAAGGCTGGGGCTTAACCCTTTACACACCAATCCTAATTACAGCTCACATTTATTGCACTCTCATGCTGAGCCTGGCAAGGCTCTAAAAGCCTCAATCCTTAATATAACCTACAAGGGGGAACTGTAAGTTTCCCCATTTTTCAAATGAGGAAACGGAGGCACAGAGTTGCATGTGGGTGTACAACACAGACCTCCTGAAATGGGAAGGGCTGCTTGACACTGGGCTAATCATCCCAGTGGTGGTTACTGAGTTCTTGCCTCTTACGTGGGTGTTCTGTCCTTGTCCTCACTCCCAAGCCCTCGGCTGTCACGCCTTGCTCGTGCCAGGAGTCCACCTCTGCCACCGAATTCACACTTCCTATCTGCAGACAGCTGTAAAGTGATAACCAGGCTGGGCTGAAATGAGGGCACAGGCTATGACTGGGCCACCACACTCCTGCCGTTCCAAGCCCACTAAAGTAATTGGGCTCTGGGACAGCAGCTTCTTCAGTTCAGTTGAAAAGATCGTTGTGAGCATCTACTTTATACCAGGCCCTGCTCTGGGTACAGGAGGCACAAAAATACATGCATCCCAGGCCCGCAGGGGGATGTGGTCTCCTGGGCGGCCTGGGTCTCCCTGCAGTCATTCCAGGCTCCAGCAGTTTTGGACGTGCTTGCTACTCCAAGTGATCCTGAGAGCTGGTTAGAAATGCAAATCTCTCAGAACCCCTCCCCGAGCTACCAAATCAGAACCTGCATTTCAGGGCATCCCCAAGGGAGGATCTGTATGCTCGTGCTGGTCTAGACAGTTTAAAGATACCCACGGTGTGACTTTAGGATATGAAACACACTATTATGCTATGCCAAGTACTTAACTCTTAACTTGCACGCTCCTGAGATGCATATTCCTTCTCTCTATCCTTGCTGCCTGCCCCTACTGCCACTTCTGCCCAACCCATATGGCCTTGCCTACCTATATGCTATTTAGACAGCAATGAAGGAGTAACAGTCATAATGAGCAGGCATACTACAAAATGCACCCAATGTACACAACTACAATGGAAATGTTTCCTGCTCTGCGTGCTACGTTTCCAGAAACAATATGCTGCAGTTAATTAGTCTTGTCCCCCAGGTTTAACTTTTTATTTTACACAGCTTGCATCGTTAGGTGCAGACCCTTTGTTAGGTCTAGACCCGGCAGGGATGTGGCCCTCAGGCCCCACCCCAGAACTGTGAAGGAGCCCATACCCGTGCCCTCATGCATAGTAAAGTGTGCCATACAGTTCTGTTCCTTCAAGGAAGTCTAGCAACAAGGGCAATTCCAGGAAAAGGGAAGAGAACTCAGATGTCTGAGTCACTGTTCATTTGGATTTGGGGCAGTACTGCTTGCTCCCACAAAGCATCCATGTCAAGAAACCCATGCTCTCCCTCTGTCCCTGCTTCCAAGTGCCCCCCAGGGCAGAATGGTGCTTTCCTCCTTCACATAGCAGGATGCTTTGCTGGAAAGAGACCCTTGCTGGGACCTCTGTGGGTCAAGGCCAGCAGCCCCTAGTAGGCTTCAACTCTTCCAGCAACGAACGCAAAGGCTATGCAGGGTGACTCAGCAAGACATCCCTTGCAGATGCTCCACACAGGACGGCACAGAGGCAGCCAGAAGCTGCAGGAAAGTGATTTGGATTTGCGCGGAGAGCTTTCTCTGCCCTGGGCACTGCCCTACTCAAAATCTCCCAAGAAACATGAGACGGCAGTGCCCTCACCTTGACTCACCAGACCACACAGTCTTTGGGCAATTAGGCCTGAATCCCAGCACAAATTAGATCTGATAATTTTCTAAAATTCTAATTGTATCAAACTCTGAGACCAGCAAGACAGACATTCTTCCCGGCTCAATAAAATTACTTAAGGAACTAATGAATGCTCTTGATTAATTTCTCCCAAGATTGCCCTCTGGAAAGAAAGCAATCTGACAAAGGAATGTCTTCCAACAAAAGTTAAAAAAACAAAAACAAAACAAAACTAGCTGCTAAATACGTGAGGTTATAGATTTGTGGGGGAAGTATGGTACACTTGCAATGACAGAGTCATCGCTTATTTCAAACGTTAACATATATAACAGCATAAGATCAAGTTCAGGAGATTTCTTCTCAAATACCAACAATGGTGATGGTAATATTTGTAAGTTCTTTTTTGTCTGTTTTTTGAGACGGAGTCTTGCTCTGTGGCCCTGGCTGGAGCACAGTGCTGCGATCTCGTCTCACTGCAACCTCCACCTCCCGGGTGAAGCGATTCTCCTGCCTCAGCCTCCTGAGTAGCTGGGACTACAGCATGTGCCACCATGCCCAGCTAATTTTTTGTATTTTTGGTAGAGATGGGGTTTCACCATATTGGCCAGGCTGGTCTTGAACTCCTGACCTCAGGTGACCTGTCCACCTCAGCCTCCCAAAGTGCTGGGATTACAGGTGAGCCACAGCACCTGGCCAATATTTGGAACTTCTATATGAATTTTTAAGAATATTGTAAATTAACTACTCTGAATTCTCACAACTATTTTTGTTGAGAACCATAATAAATAAAAGAAACTTACAAAGAACAAGGACAGACCGTTGCACATGGTTTCAATAAATCAGGCAATTTATCTTATTCTAGTTCTGTTATGTCACTATGCCCTTGTTAGGCGGAGTCAATTTCCTTGATTTACAATTGTTTTATGAATTATATACACAGCCTTGTTACTTAAAGAACATTTATTTTCTAAGAAAAAAAAGAAAAACATTCGAGCATTTCTTAAGCAAAAATCCATCCAACCTTTTCAAGAAGAACTATTTAATGGTGTGGCTGCTATTGTTAATATCATATTTTCAGTACTGTTCAATTTAACCCATCAGATGTAGTAAAAAAATAATAATAATAACATTTGTATGAGTATCTCTTCTCACTCTTCTTCCACAAAATCCTTAACTCTTTCAGATAGGTTCTTCGTCACATCACACTGAAGAAAATAAACTCAAAGAAAATCAGAGCACTGAAACTAACAAATACATGGCCAATTCCAAAACTCACATACAATCTGACCAGGCCACCTTTGAGACATCAGTGTGTCAGGTCAGCTAAGGACAGACACTCCAGTTTACATAAGCAAACCACACTGGCGAATTCACACAGGTCTGCCCTGAAAACCTACTCACCTACTTGGGCATCATCACAGAAAATAATGTCCCCTTCAGTCAGAAACTCTCAAATGACCACAAAAAGAAATCTCGACTCCCCCAGCTTCCTTTGCCTAAACTGATCTGGATGGAGAACTGACCACCATCCCGTAGCGTCAGCAGTGAACATGAAATTCAGGACACTGTGGTGGAGTTGTAGGTGAGGTGTGGCTCGTATGTCCAAAAACCTAGTGTGTTTTGCAAACTGCAAGTTGCTACCAGGAATTTCTTGTAATGAAATAGAAAAGAATAAAAATTATCTCAGTGTACCACAGATAGTAAAAATGAGTACTGTTTCATAAAAATTTTCATTTTAATCTATATATCAATATGTGTACCTCTGTGTATGTGCTTGATCACAACGTAAATTTAGTTCTTACTGTAGATTGTGGTCAAAGTGTAAAAGCTGCCATCCTCAGGAACACGCAGTGAGTACCAGTGTGTGTGGGTAACCAGTAGCCCCATCCCAAATAACCCACAGAAAGGCCTTCCCAACACCAGGCTTCCAGAACCCTGTGCTAGGCTGACAGTACAGAAGAGGCAGCCAACAGGGCTCTGAATCCCAAGTGCCTGAAGGAGGAATGAAACAATCTCACTGGAGAGGGAAGGACAGCTGTGACAGTCCTTGCAGGGAGTTCAGACTCCCTAAACAAGACCACTGAGACCAGGGATGGACATCTTCCAAGCTAACCTACACTACAGGTAAGAATGGAAGGCTGCGTTTTTAGACAACTATACATTAGAAACCAGGATGACATATGAACAGTGTAACTTGGTAGCCTTGGATGCTCAAGGATAAGAAACCTTGGGTAAATCAGGCAAAAATTCTCAACCACAGGACAGGACAAGCTGGCCCAAAGGTTCCTTAGCTACCGGGTAAGAGGAAGCTGTAATTTTACTCCATCTGGGAAGCTACCTAATCACCAACATTAGGAAAAAGGCAACATTGTGATACTGTGATTTCAATCAGACCAGATACTTCCAAAAATATAAACGTTAAAGTCACCCATTCACAGTATAATTTGTACCAAAGTGCAAAGTGGGGTACATATGTGTACAAAGAACAAAATCAACCAGAACTGAGCTGCCAGGGCAAAATTACAACAGGAACTTAAGGTAATATATTGTCCCATCACCTGCCAAAACATTAGCTCAAAGACATTCCTCCTTTAAATAGTTTGACTAATTATAAAAATAATCATTCAGTAAATATTTGGTGAGCACTATTTTAGGTGCCACAAACACTGCAGTGAGAAAAAGTCCGATTTTACCAGTCTTTTCTTTCTGTGCAAATACATATATCTCATTAAGATAAGACCAAATATGGAAAATTGCACCCAGATGGTTTCACTGTTAACACTGAAGTTTCTCCCATAAAATCAAAGTTTTTTAAAAACACCATTCTTACTGGCTACATAACATTCTAACATGGAAATGGGACCAAGATTTACTGAAAGACACTCCCAATGCTTACCAGGAGATAAAAACACAAAGGAGAGACATCATCAAATAGAACGTTAGACCTAGATTCAGGACCTTAAAGAAAAACACGAAAAAAAGGAAAATATAATCTTACCAATCTCAGAGACCCCACTATTTTCCTCTACAGGGATGAATATTCACGTCCACACCACCAGCCACACCAAGCTCTAATTTGTGCATCTCCCTTTATAAGCCCCACTCCCTCTTTGATCGAAGAGAACATTGTCTACACAGAACAATACGTTTTCATTTCAATTTCCCTTCTTTTCAGGAAAGGAAATGTTTGCACTTCAAAGGGTTTCTTTGAAGAGCAGTCCTTCAGCCCTGGCCCGTCCAGGTTGGGCATTACGTGGACTCAGCGGGGTGTATGGAGTCTGGGCGGCTGCCCACCGAAGTCACTCTCAAGGCCAGCTCCTTCAAGGAGAGGGTCTGGGGCCGGAGTAGAAAAAATAAACACATGGAAAATGGAAAAATACTCAAGGCTTTTGATCATGACCTTCAGAGGCCCATTTTCACACATAACGTAGATTTAGAGCTCAGGGAAACTGAGGTATAAATGATGGGGAGCTGAAGACAATGACGTAGTAGCTTCTAAGAACAAAATCCTTCCAGAAACCGGGTTGGCTTAGCAAAGACCCATTCTGGGCCAGGAAAGGGGAGACCCATTCTCAGTTACAGCTGTGATGGCCAAAGGACCACCTAAGCAGACAAAGCCGAGAAGCGAGATCCAAGCTTCACAACCTGCACCAGTGTTAAAACCTCTCCCTAGGAACTTTTGAGAAGCACAGTCATTAGCAAACAGCAAACCTTACATGGTAGAATTTCACATTTTATTTCTTCTGTAGCCCACTGGTAGGAGCCAAGAGACTCATTAAAAGGCAAGTCTAACAACCGCCCAAAGCAGCCAAGAGGTCACTGACTCAGGGCCAGTGCTGTTTCTCTCGCTCACGCTCTAGGCCCCAGCCTTAACCTCTGCCAAGTCCAGGAAGCAAGAGGTATAAACCAGACAAGAGTGGGCCTGCAACATTTCTTTTCAAGTCTCCAACAAGTTCTGGCTATTTAGTAACAATCTCCACCCTTCCCCACCCGGAGGATAGGCACCACAAAGGCACCACCAAGGCTGGTTAAGTCTGCCTGCTTGGTGGGCAGCTGCCCAAGGGGTGGGCAGGAGCAGGGAAGACCGTCAGCGCCAGACAGGGGCAGGGAGGACCGTCAGTGCCAGACAGGAGCTGGCTCCTCCCACAGCCCCCAGACTCGGCTTCAGGGCTCCTGCCTGGTGTGGGTGGTGGAGGGACCACAGGTCTGCGTGGCCAGGTCACCAGAGCTGAAGGAGCTGAGAAAGTCTTCCCACCACCTTTCTGCAAACCGTTTACCTGGTCCATCACTCAGCCTCTGAGCTGGAAGTACAAATGATTTTTATTTTTTCCTTCTTTTAATTTTCTGTAGTTTCCAAAATTTTCACAATAAGCATTCTAACTTTTAGAAACACTTTTCTTAAAAAGGCTTACGAGGTAGAAAATTAGACTACAGCCCTTTTGAAAGAACCCCCACACTGCACAACTCCTTCCCAAAAAAATATTTAGCTATAAAGGAGATTATGTGGACGACTGAAGGTTGAACACGGACTGTGGGCTAAATCACACGGTTGTGTCAATGTTCAATTTCCTGACTTTGCTATCGCACCGTGGTTATGTGAGAGAAGGTCCTAGTTCTTAGGAAATATACACTGAAGTATACAGAGCAAATAAAATGGCGTGATGTCTTCAGTTTACTCTCAAATGGTTCAGAAAAAAACATGTCTGTGTGCGTGTGTGAGTTTTTGTGTGGGTGGAGAGAGAACAGAAGGGGGCAACACAGAAACCACTTGTGCATCTGAGAAGAGGGTACTCAGGAGTTCCTGACCCTCCTGCAACTTTTCTTTTTCTTTTTTTTTTTTTTTTTTTGAGACAGTGCCTCACTCTGTCACCCAGGCTGGAGTGCAGTGGCCAGCCTCTGCCTCCTGGGTTCAAGTGATTCTTGTGTCTCAGCCTCCCGAGTAGCTGTGACTACCAACTCCTGAGTAGCTGTGCGCCACCAATGCCTGGCTAACTTTTGTATTTTTAGTAGACATAGGTTTCACCATGTTGGCCAGGCTGGTCTCAAACTCTGGCCTCAAGTGATCTGTTTGTCTCGGCCGCCCAGAGTGCTGGGATTACAGGTATGAGCTACTGTGCCCGGCCTCTGCAACTTTTAAGTTTGAAATGTTATCCAAAAACTGGTGAAAAGAAAAGCGGAAAAGGAGAAGGGTAAAAAGGGGTAGGGAAGAGTTTTCCTAACTCTGTTATGCAGTCCTTCCCAGGGGGCCTTCATGGAGTCTCAGGACGTGCACCCTAATGCCCCCAACTCCTGGACCGAGCCTTGTCTCAAGGGAGAGCAGGAGGTGTCCCTGACCCTCTGAAAAAGCTGCAGGCCAAGAAGACACTCCCGAGTCACTCTGGGGAAGATGGGCCCTTGCTGCAGGCCCTCGTGTGGACAGCTCCTGCCCCAGGCTGTCTGACAGTGTTAAAGAAGCATCCTCTAAGGAAAGGGGTCACCTCCGCAAGATACTGTTAAAATCAGCAAAGCAAAGCCAAGGGCAGGACGACAGCGGCCACTGGCCTTAAGAAGGATAGAATACAGAAAAGGAAGCCGACTTTCCCCTATGAACAGTTTCTGGTTCCCACAAGACCCCCTGTGAAGGGGTCTCCCCCAGGTGGAGATGGTGGTGGAGTGTGGGCATGGCGGGATGGTGATAAACAAGACTCCCCTGTGGTCTGAGCAAGAGACATTACATCCAGCAAAAGGCTGGTGATGTAAATGCCAAACTACTGACCCAGAAAGAATGCAGCCGAGCCTCTGTCACACACACCGGCTCCTGACACTGGCCACGTCCCAGCACAGCTGCCCCAGGGACCCCAGGGCTCCAGCTGTGCCAGGTGCTGGGACTTGGAGGGGGAACGACCTGCATTCAGAGATAGCAGAGGGAAATCAGGGCAAAGAGAGGGGAAGCCAGGTACGGATGGCCGGAGCCAGAACCACCTGGACTCAGCCAGAAACAGAGGGGCACAGGCAGATGGGCTTCCAATCTGTCTGCCTCCCCGCTCAGGGTGCACAGGGCAGGCCAGGCCAGGCCCATCCCAAGACAGGCTGGAGCCCAGGTACAGGCAGACATCTGGGTTCCGATCTTCACTCTGCCACTGACTGCCTACCTGTGAGCCCGTGGGCCACCTGCCCCCCCCTCTCCCCCATCAGTCAAAGCAGAAGGGCTGACCTCATTGGGTGGTTGGGAGGATTCAAAGAAAACAGATAAAGCACAGAGTACATGGTGAGCACTAAGTAAGTGCTTGCAATGATTGATCTTACCTAGCCCCGGAGCCCCTCCCTTCCTTCCTACTTGGCCTAACAGACCTTGGCTAATGGCACTCGGTAGGCAGACGATGTAGAGAAGGACATTTCCAAGCTGACCGTATCAGACCAACTCCAGCTACTTTATGGGCAGGATGATCCCCTGCCTTCTCACTGCTGCCCCCAGGTGGGTGTCGCCCACCACCCCACCCTGTATGGCGGCATCCTACCCCACTGACCCAAGCAAGGGATAAGTGAGGTGGGAAAAACACGGCCCAGAGTTTCGGCTTTGCTTTTTCCAAAAAACCAAAGGGCTTCAGAGCAATTTGAACAAGATGTTTGGAAACAGGAATGACTATAGCTAGGGCAGTCACTCCCATCCTGCCCCCTACCACACACACACACACACACACACACACACACACACACACGCGCGTACAGAGCAAACACTAAGAAAGGGGCTGTGAGCTCTGTTTCCTATGGGTCCAAGGAGTCACCAAGCCCAAGGTGTGTGCGTCTGAGACCTAAGCAAACCTGCACCCCATGCCCAGGGAGGCACCAGGATCCCAAAGAGGGATGGCTTCAAGTCCATCCAGGCAGTCAGAGCCAAAACAGCGCAGAGATTACTGTTCTTCCCTCAGACCTAGGACCAGATGGGATGGTGAACCTGTCCGCAGATGCCTCAGAGGCCCACAGGCCTCCTCCAGCACACCAGGACTATGTCTGCCCTTCTAATTTAGACACAAGCCCAAGGAAAGAGCACAACATTTTAATGCCTTGGTAAAATAAGAGAGTGAAATTAAGTTGTTATAAAAGTTATTTTTCTCAGGGACAGGTTCAGTGGCTCACGACCATAAACCTAGCATTTTAGGGAGGCAAGGCGGGCGGATCACTTGAAGTCAGGAGTTTGAGACCAGCCTGGACAATATAATGAGATCCCTTCTCTACCAAAAAATAAAAAATAAAAATTAGCCAGGCATGGGGGTGCACACCTTGCTTCCAGCTACTCGGAAGGGTGAGATGGGAGGATCGCTTGATCCCGGGAGGTGGAGGCTGCAACAAGCTGTGACTGCACCACTGCCCTCCAGCCTGGGTGACAGAGCACAACCCTACCTCCGAAAAAAAAAAAAAGTCATTTTTCTCCTGCACCTAAATCAAGGAACTGAGCCTTCTTTCCAGTATAATAGCTAAGATTTACACTCAAGATTTAGTGTGTGCCAAAGGCTGTGTTAAATCCATAGCATGGATTATCTCATTTAAATCCTCTCAGTCCTATAGGGTAGGCACTAGAAGCCAATTACTATGCAAACAATATGAAAAAGAATTTAAATGTGGCTCGGAGAAATATCTCAGAAAAGGCACTTATCCCGTAAGTGGAACCCACTCTGGGGCTCTGCACTTTCTGCCAGTAGGGGTCATGACATCTCCTTTGACCCCACAGTGCAGAAGTCCCACAACCTCAAGTTGCAGAAGCCCCACACCAAGAGAGGCCACTCCCAGAGTCACCACTGCTAGATGGTCTCTAGGACACACACCTCACTGTGCAGGAAGACACAGGAGTGTGGGACCCACTTTTAAAGAAACAGGAAAGCTGCTGGCTGTCCTCATGGCCAAGAACCTGATCTAAACAAATATTCTGAAGAAAGCACTGCAGTAGGAACATGGAAAGCTAGGAAACAAAACTGCTATGCCCTTGTACCCCCAGAAAAGGGAGGGGCAATGGGACAATCAGAAAAAAATGGAAAGACAATGTAGACAGACATAGTCCTACTAGGGAAAGGGACATTCTCTCCCACCCCCAGATCAACCCCCAGGTTTCCTTGCACTTGATTTTTTTTGTTGCCATGGTCAGAATTGCAGGCTGCTAACAAAAGGACTGATCTCAAGAGAGAAATCTAAATGCCTGGACTTGGTACCTTTATTCTTTCAAAGAACAACATGGACTCCATGCTTTCTAACTTTACTACTGTGAGGCTGAGAGGGACAGGCTCTCCCAGTATACAGATGGAGCCAGTGTGTAAGGTTCAGGAAGTCTAAATTACTTCAGAGAGAAGCAAAGCCAGGATTCCAGAAGCCAGGAGCAGTGCTGTTCCCAGTATTGGTCCTAACTCCCCTTGGTTTCTCAAAGCAGCATCCTTCCTTTCGGGGCAGATAATCACCCCATTCCGCACTGAAGCTGTGAAGCCTTCTTCCCTCAGTCCACGGCTCTGACTCCAGTTATCTACTGTGTTCACCAAATGGAATACCTGCCAGTCCCCCACAGTTCCTGACAATAGTCAGAGGGAAAAGCCTAATCAGAGCTCCTGGGTGTGGCAGGAGGGGGCAAACCGCACACCAGCCAGAATCCAGTCCAAAGTCCAGAAATGTCTTTTCCGCACCCTCTGTTCCTGGGATGACCAAATCCTGACCAGTGGGCCAAGCAGCCAGCATCCCCTGGGTCTGCCAGCACTGCACATCTGAACGGATGCCTTGGGAGAGAAATGAACACGGCTAGCAAGCCACGAAATCATTTTCCCAACTTGCTGCCCATCCTTCCGGCAATTCCATTTGGCAAATCCACTAAACCTGGCTTGACAGATCATGACCCACACTGAACCACAGGGGTGGTTATTTTCAAGGCTGCATTGTAGTTGGGTATGGGGGTGGGGAAGGAGGGAGATTATGGAGAAACAGAGAGGCCACTAAAGTTTATCACAAGGCAGATAATCTGCCACAAATGAAGCTACTACTCTGTTCCCTCACTGGAGGAGAGGTCTAAACCCTGGAGTGGATAGCAGGTTGGCCAGGGATCTGACGCCCCCGCCGCCTGAGGCCTGGGAAACCCGAGAAGTAGATGTCCTGAAGATCCAGGCACACCCTAGGACCTTTGAACTCCATGTTTAGAGGGTCCCCATCCCACAAGACAAGCCCAGCACCAGGTGGCCCACTGGAGGCCGGCAGGGTAGCAAAGGGAGGTCATGGGCAGCAAGGAGACAGAGACTGAAGAGACCCCCAGGTATGGCGGAGGAGCCAATAAAGCTGGCCGTAACACACAGGCAGGCACCTGAGAGGGGCCCCAAGAGGATAAGTCTTCCAGCCTGACCCTGGGGATGAGAGTTCCAAAAAGCTCAGTTGTGACTTTCAAAAAATCCCTCTTTCATCCAACACGTTCTTTGCTCAGCCTTCCCCTCTCATTAATACAGCAACTCCACAGTGCTTGCAGTCATGCTTGACCCTTTCTCACCCTCACATGAATCCACTCGCCAACCCCATTGGATCTGCCTTTAAAATCTATCTGGGTCTGCAGGGGCCAACTATACAGAAAAACACCAGCATCCCATCAGAAGGTCTCGCTTGGAGTGAGGACAGCCAGGTGGAGTGATAGGCATCTCTGCGAGGCCTCTGGGAGAGATAACTGCGAGGCCTCTGGGAGAGATAACTCCGAGACCCAAGTATCTCCACGGTTAGAGGGAAGAAATATTTCTCTCCATAACAAGGATGCACTTACTCACATTTCAAATTCGTCCCTAGGATCAACAGCAATCACTCCAAATACATGGTTGATAATGAGAAAGGGTTAATTTAATTGGACATAATTCTGTACCCTCCAACATAATTACCTATTTGTAAGGACTATGGTTAAAGAAACTACAGACTAGAATAATTCATCAACATGTATTTAATTCCATCAAAGAATGATTCTTCTACCAAACAAAATTTAAACTCCTTGAAGTCAACAATCTTGTCTTTCAAGCTTTTTTTTCACATAAAGCAAATGATCATATACACAGGAGCACGTGGCTCTAAGACCCAGACCCAAACAAGAGAGTATATTTCCGATCTACTTTTTAAGCCCTGTCCTCTTTAGTCAAAACTCCTTTGACATCCTTTGACTTTTACCTCTATAATAATTAAACATGATTTTGATACGCTAGACCTATTTTAAAAACCATTTTAATCTATTGTTGACCTTTCCCCTAACTTTCTATTCTGTTCATGTGATTTAAATAAGATCTTTTGTTTTAATAACAGGAGGGTGTGTTCATATAAAAATCATGATAATTTCCACTGAGACCAACTAAAAATATCAGAGGAATAAATGTATCATGGTTTCCTATTATCTGAACCAAACATAAAGGAAAAGAAATGTTATAAATACCAAATAAATTATAATTCGAATTAAATACAATTAAGGCATTCAGCCAGAGGCCAACATACACAATTCTACTTGTCTAATGTAAGTTAAAAGAAACATTTTTCAGGGAGAAACACCTGGGATTGAAACCCCAACCATCTGGTAACTATGTCTGGACTAAAACCCAACACATGAGGGCATGACGGCAATGACGTGAGGACTGGGAAATGTAGGTTATTATTTTTTTTTCCCTGAAGGCATATGTCTTACTAGCCTAGTCACACAGGTCAAACACAACTGCTATCTGGTTCCCGCATCCCCTAGAAAGAGTCAGGAGATGAACCACCAGGCTGTTGCGGTACTACAGCGCAGCTGCCGCTCTGTGAACACTTCAAATCCTTTCTACAGGTTTTACAATGACTGACCTGCCCGTGCCCGGGAAGTTTTCTACTACGCAGAAAGGAACACCCTGAGAATAGGGTGCCTTTCTCAAAAAAGGTGGAAGAACTTCCTCTCACTCCAGACCACGTGGAGGGCTTGAGGAACCCTGACATTTCAGAAAAGGCCACAATGGGTCACAAGGAAGCCCACCTAGGGCTCGAAGCAATCTTGGGGACCCTGACAAGAGGTGCAGGCGGCGCGTCCTGGGGTCTACGGAAGAGCGGAGGGCTGGGCGCCCTAGGTCAGGGCGACCACCGCACGGGGGTGGCAGCACACTCCCCCGGGCTGGCCACCTGCCGCGGGACCACCTTCCGGGCAGCCGGCAGGGTCCCCCACCCACGGCTGATGACACATCCCCGGACCTCGTGGCGGGGCGGGGTACTATGCACCGCGCCATGTAAGGGAAGGTCTCGCCGCCAGCGGGCTCCGGATGCCTCCCGGGCCGGCCCCCTCGCCAGCTGCCCGCCTACCCACCTCGACCACCCCGTGCGTCGCGGAGCGCCGGTCCCCGGACACAAGCGCGGGGCGGGCACCGCCAGGTCGCCCACGCTTACTCACTTGGTGTTGCATCATGCACCACGCCGCGGCTTCAGGGAGCCAAAATGGACTCCGTGGAAGAGACAGCTGCGTGGGCACCGGCCCCGCGCGCCCACCCCGGGGCCTGCCCGGCTCTGGTCCTGGCCCTGCCCTCCCCGGAGGATGGCAGCGTCCCCGGCGCGGGGGCCCTCGTCACTCCCGCGCCGCCCTCCCGCGGCCCGACGCGGCGCCAGGGCCCCCTCCAAGATGACCCGGGCCCAAGGAGCTGACCCAGCGTTGGCGGGGGCCGGACACTCACCGAGTCGGCGGCGGCGGGACTCGGGCAGGACCGCGGGCGGGCGGGCGGACGGACGGACGGTCGGACGCGCTCAAGGACCAACGGACGCTCGGCCGCAGAGACGGGGCGGGGCGGGGCGCGGCGCGCGGGGAGAGGAGTGGAGGCTGCAGTGAGCGGGAGCCGGCGGCCGCGTGCGCGCCTGCCAGGCAGCTGACTCGCCGCTCACACCTGCCCGCGCGGACTGAATGGGCGCCGAGAGCGGGCGGATCCGGCGCTAGGTTTCATCAGCCAAGCGCCAGGCCCCCGCCCCTCGCGCCTGGCGCCCCGCGCCCGCCCCCTGGCCAGGCAGCCCCGGCCCCGCTCGGCCGCGTCACAGCCGGGCACCAATGGGAACGCGGCGCGGCGGCGGCTGCCAGCCCAGAGGCGGCGGCCGGGACCGACGCGCCTTTGGTGGGCGGGACGTCTGAGTCTTCGCGCGCTCGGCTCCCCAACCTGGGGGTTCCCCCTGGCTGGCTGGCGGGCGGCGCCTCCGCTCGCCTTCGCAGTCGCCCCCGCAGGCCTTTGGCCGTTTCTCCACCAATCTGAGCTCACCGCGCCACAGCATCCTGTGGTCCCCTGCAGCTCTCACAGCGCCCGGGCCAGAACTGGTGCCGCCGGCCCTTCCGTGCCAACTCTGTCCCCTGCGGGCCCCAGCGAGCTCACACGGAGCTCGAGACCAGTTTTCCTTCTCCAAAATAAAAGATTTAGTATGCACTTAAAGGGTTTAAGTTGTTTCCTTTTCTTTTTAGAGACAGGATCTTGCTCTGTTGCCCAGACTGGAGGGCAATTCACCGCAACCTGGAAATTCTGGCCTCAAGCCATCCTCCTGCCTGGGCCTCCTTCAGGATTACAGGCCTGAAACACTGCACCGGCCTAAAAATTATTGTAAATCTTCATGTCTTTGTTATTGGATTATTTTATTGCTAATCCCTTGCCCTTGCTAATACCTTATCCTTGCCAGTTGTCAGAAGAGCCCCAAAGCTTGAATCTACCTGTGCCCCTTGGCAGTGGCACATGCACAAACGGCCAAAGCGGCTTACTTCTGCAGTTACCCTCCAGGAGGTGGCAGAAACTTCAGTCCTGAATCACACCGTGCTCACCTTTTAAGCTCCCTCCTGGTCTCCCTTTGCACCGAAAACCAAGCAAGAATCATAATCTTTAAAGATCCAGTGATCTGGGACTTGGGATAGGTAAGCGGGGCATAAATTAATACTGCCATCCTTCCTCCATCTTGTAGTAAACAGAAAAATAGTGGATGATGTCCATGGCCTTCAAATCCTTTCTACAGGTCCTTCTCAAATGTCAGCTGCTGGATGTTACACTCCCTTGGAATTAGACCAGCAATTTATAAAGTACATAACTGCATGGTGCTAGCGTCAGAAAAAGTGTTTTGTTATTGTTGCTGTTGTCGTGTGTTTGTTTTTTAGAGACGGGAGTCTCGCTCCGTCACCCAGGCGGGAATGCAGTGGCGCAATCATAGCTCACTGTAACCTCAAATTCCCAGGCTGAAGCGATCTTCCGCCTCAGCCTCCCAAGTAGATGAAACTACAGGCTTGTGTCATCACACCTAGTTAATATATATATATATATATAGAGAGAGAGAGAGAGAGAGAGAGAGTAGTTACTGCTATGTTGCATAGGCTGGCCTCAAATACCAGCTGTCTAGTGATCACTTTGCCTCAACCTCCTTTAGCAGCTGGGACTACAGGGATAAGCTGCTATGCCCAGCCCTAGAAAAATTTTAATGAACACATTCAGATGGCTTGGCAGTTGTAAAATACATAGTTGTTTTTGCCTGTTTGTTTGTTTTCTTTAGCGACTGGGTCTCCATCTGTCACCAGGTTGGAGTGCAGTGGTGACATCATAGCTCACTGTAGCCTTGAACTCCCAGGCTCAAGCGATCCCGTCCCTCACTTTAGCCTCCCCAGTAGCTGGAAATATAGGTGAGCACCACCCTGCCTAGCTTCCTAATGTGCTTTGAACAGTGCTTGACATCATAATAAGCCACCATATATGCTTTATTTTAAAACAACAAATCTGGCCAGGCATGGTTGCTCATGCCTGTAATCCCAGCACTTTGGGAGGCCAAGGCAGGTGGATCACAAGATCAAGAGATCGAGACCATCCTGGCCAACATGGTGAAACACCATCTCTACTAAAAATACAAAAATTAGCTGGGTGTGGTGGCATGCACCTGTATTCCCATCTACTCGGGAGGCTGAGGCAGGAGAATTGCTTGAATCCGGGAGGCGGAAGTTGCAGTGAGCCGAGATTGCGCCACTGCACTCCAGCCTGGTGACTCTGTCTCAATAAATAAATAAATAAATAAAACAAATCTTAGTTCAGTTGCACAGTGGTGAAATGATGCCCTTCACTCACAGAAGGAGATCTCCCAGATCCCACGCAGCCTACTCTGCCTGTGAGGCTACAGTAAGCATGTCCCCTTCTCAGAGAGAAGCCTCGTTGCTTTGCCCTTGGCACCACATCAGGATTTGAATCTGAACTCTACCAGTTCATTTGTTGTGAGAGCTTCTGCAAACTATTTCACCTCTGTTTGGAGCTTTTAAATCTTATATTCCTACCAAAAAAACTAGCCCTTGGTATTTGAAATATGATTGTGGAATTTTCTCTTTCTGTCTGTCTTTCTTTTCCCCTTTGCTGACTTCTGGCAGTAAAACAGAATTTCGTAGATTGTAGAGATGCTCTCCTTGGGCAACAGAGAGCGCCAACATGAAGTTAATGTTTGTAAATTCTGAGAGCAAGTGCTCCAGGCCCTGATGGGAGTATGGGTGAAATTTAACCCAGGAGATTTTTAGCACTGTGCTCAGTTTAGCAATCCCACTCAGCAAGGTCCTGTCTTCAAAAAGACCATAAGACAAGGCCCATGAGCAAGTGACTTCTCAGCAAAAAGGATTCAGTGTGAACCAGGGAAAAAATAGCAATGCACAAGATTTCAGCAAAAAAATTAGAGGATGCTGATGAAATGGGCTGAATGTTTTAAGCAAAGCCACTTTTTAGGCAGGTCAGGACACATATTACAGGTTCAGTGGAACCATGAGTGACAGGCAGCCTTGATTACAATCAAAGAGCAGCTGACCAAGAGTCCAGTGACCATTAAGAAGAGGAGATGCTAGAATTTAGGCCCTAGAGAGCAACATCTAAGGGTAAGGTTGACATACTAAGTCCCTTTCTAGGACCATTAGGCACCATGGGGTCACAGAAAGTGCACAGAATCAGAGCCAGACAGATGTGGGTTTCAATTCTAACTGTACTTCCTACGAGCTGCTGGCCTGGGGAGAGTGGGCTTGTCCACTCTGTGCCTCAGTTTCCTCATTTTCAAAATAAGATTTTTACTACCTGTTGGATACATATGAACTTTATGGAAAGGATGAAAGCTACGTATAAAGATGAACAGAATATAGAGCTCAGAAATAGACTTAGTTTGTTTTGTGTTGCTAGAAAGGAATAGTTGAGTCTGGGTAATTTATAAAGAAGAAAAGATTTATTTGGCTCACAATTCTAATGGCTAGAAAGTTCAAGATTGGGCATCTGCATGTGGAGAGGGCCTCAGGCTGCTTCCACTCGTGGCAGAAGATGAAAGGGAGTGTGGGTGTGTGCAGAGATCACATGGCAAGACTAGGCAAGAAGGAGAGGGGAGAAGTGCCAGGCTCTTTTAAATAACCAGCTCTGGAGGGACCTAATAGAGTGAAAATTCATCTCCCCATCCCACTTACCTCCAGGAAGGACATTTCATGAAGGATTCACTCCCATGACCCAAATAACTCCCATTAGGTCCCACCTTCAACACTGGGGATCAAATTTCAACATGAGGTTTGGAAGACACAAACATCCAAACTGTAGCATAGACCCACACAAATAGCTGATCTTTGATAAAGTGGCTAAGACAAGTCAATAGAGAGAAGATAGTCTCCTCAACAAATGGTCCTGGAACAACTGGACAGCCACATGCAAAAAGTGAATCTAGACAGACTTTAACATTTTACACAACAATGAACTCAAATCAGATCATAGGCCTAAGTGGAAAACACAAAGCTATAAAATGCCTAGAAGATAACACAGGAGAAAATCTAGCAATGGCTTTTTAGATACATCACCAAAAGCATTATCTATGAAAGAAATGATTGATAAGTTGGCCTTCATTAAAATGAAAACCTTCTGCTCTGCAAAGACAATGTTAAGAGAATGAAAAGACAAGCCACAGGCTGGGAGAAAATCTTTGCAAAATACATATCCGGTAAAGGACTGGTATCCAAAGTGCACAAAGGACCCTTAAAACTGAGTAATAAGTAAACACTTCAATTTAAAAATAGGTCTGGGTGCAGTGGCTCACGCCTGTAATCCTAACACTTTGGGAGGCCGATGCGGGTGGATCACCTGAAGTCAGGAGTTCGAGATCAGCCTGGCCAACATGGTGAAACCTCATCTCTACTAAAAATACCAAAATTAGCTGGTCATGGTGATGGGCACCTATAATCTCAGCTACTCGGGAAACTGACACAGGAGAATCGCTTGAACTGGGAGGTGGAGGTTACAGTGAGCCGAGATCATGCCATTGCACTTCAGCCTGGGTAACAAGAATAGAATGCTGTCTCAAAAATGAAAAAATGAATAAATAAAATAAAAATAGTCAAAAGATCTGAATAGATGCCTCACGAAAGACAATACACATATAACAAATAAAAATATGGAAAAATATTTAACATCATATGCTGTTGGAGAAATTGCAGATTAAAGCAATGAGATACTACTACATTTTAGCTATTAAATAGCTAAAATCCAAAACACTGACAGCACCAATGCGGGTGAGGATGTGAAGCAACAGAAACTCTCATTCATTACCAGTGAGGATGCGAAACAGTTCAGCTACTTTGGAAGACAATGTTTTTTACAAAATTAAACATAGTCTCACCATACCATCCAGAAGTCAGGCTCCTGGGTATTTACCCAAATGAGTTGAAAATGTATATCCCCACAAAAACGTGTACAGTGATATTTATAGCAGTTTTGTTCCTAATTGCCAAAACTTGGAAGCAACCAAAATATCCTTCAATAGGTAAATGAACAAACTATGGTATATCCATACAATGTATCGAGCCAGGAAAGGACATGGAGAAAACATACATGTTCCTAAGATAAATGAGCCAATCTGAAAAAGCTACGTACTATAGGATTTCAACTATATGATGTTCTGGAAAAGGCAAAACTGTGGAGACAATAAAAAGATCAGTAATTGCTAGGGGCTTGTGAGGGGAAGGGTGAATAGGTAAGGCACAGGGGATTTTTAGGGCAGTATAACTTCTGTATGATATTGTAATGGTGGATACATGTTATCCAGCATTTGTCAAAATCCATAGCACATACAATACAAAAAATAAACCTTAATGTCAACTCTGAAATTTAGCTAATAATAATGTATCAGTATTGGTCAGGCACGCTGGCTGGTGCCTGTAATCTCAGCACTTTGGGAGGCTAAGGTGGGCAGATCACCTGAGGTCAGGAGTTCAAGACCAGCCTGGCCAACATGGTGAAACTCCATCTCACTAAAATTCGAAAATTAGCCAGGCATGGTGGGTGTAATCCCAGCTATTCAGGAGGCTAAGGCAGGAGAATCACTTGAACCAGGGAGGTGGAGGTTGCAGTGAGCCAAGATCATGTCATTGCACTCCAGCCTGGGTGACAGAGTGAAACTCCATCTCAAAAAAAAAAAAGTAAAATAAAAAACAATGTATCAGTATTAACCATCAATTGCAATGAATACGCCTCACTAATGCAAGATGTTCATATAACAGGAGAAACTGGTGAGGGAGGGCTGTGATGAGGGAGTATATGGAAACTTTCTCTACTTTCTGCTCAATATTTTTGTAAACCTAAAACTGCTCTTAAAAACCCTATTAAATAAATAAATGTACATGTGTGTATAAAGTACCCGGTTTAGGTCTATGTATAAGAAAGTGCTCAATCAAAAATACTTTTTAAGAAGATTAAGCAAATGAACCCCTCCATTTTCTGGAGTGTTTTAAGGCAGCATTGGATAGGTTAAGCATGTGGGCTCTGGAGTTGGAGAGTATGAGTTCAAATCCTGGCCTTGCAATTTCTGAGCCACATATACTTAGGCAATTACTTCACCTTTCTCCAAGGTTCAGTTTGCTCCTTTTCAAGACAGAGCTAATAATTCCTATGATGTATAAATGACAATATTCACAGAAAACATTTAGCGCCATGTCTGGCCCGTAGCAAATGCCCAGTGAACATGGTTATCATGTATGCCACTAGACTGATTTGTGGGGGGTCACATGAAATGCTAAGGTGGGAGCTTTCCTTTTTTGCCATAAAGGGTTATTCTTCAACCTTCACAATGAACAAGTAGATGCCTTTGCAGGGAACAGCTGTTCATAGTTAACCCTGCAAGGACTGAATGGTAAAACTTCACCATCCCAGCTTTCTAGGGGCCTAAGTGGGGGAGTTAAGGAACGCAACTGTCACTGTGTTCTTCGGGGGGACCTTAATGTTGACCAGGTAGCTCCCATCCATTCTCCTGGAGCCAGTACTATTTTCTCTTTTGAGAAATTCTGCTCTTGAATTTCCCTGCTAGTGTGACTTCAAGAGGAACTATCATCTCAGAAAGTCCCACCTCCCAGCATAGAAATTTTTTTAGGGGTGCAAGTCCCTGGCTCATCATCCCCTGGCTATAGGGAGGGCCCCTCAGAGTGGACAAAAGCCTTCATTGTCAAGGACTTTTGGAACTGGAATAAGGAGAAGTCTCTGCTTCCTCTGGACAGAGCTGGGCAGACATCGGCCAGGTGCTGCCAGTGTCCCCCGGTTCTGGCTCCATGGAATAAGCCAGTCTGAGAGAATAAAGTGGACACAGACAGAGAAATGAAAGAAGAGCAGCAAAGTGAGAATTAATAGCCCTCAACCCCTGTTCTGGTGCTCACTGGGGCACCCCCTGCTAGAAATACAAGCCAGTTAGGTGTTTGTGTTTTGCTGAAGTCACTTCATCTTGGATTCCTGTCACTTATGTCCAAGAGTCCTGATTCACACAGCTTTTCCATGCTAGGAACAGTCTACCCTGTTTCAGAGAGGAAGAATTAGCAGTGCCTTGAGAAAACCGTGCCCCAAAAGATTGCAGAAAAGACAGAAAGCAATGCCTGACAAACACTTGGATTTTAAGAAGTGCAGCCGTTGGACTTAGAGGATTTGACTACTGGTCATTTAGTACAAAATAAAATTTGATCCTGCCAAAAACTCAGGAGACCTTTGAAACCAGCTGCATGCATGCCTGTGGGATGGTTGAAAGTGCTTTCTCTCCAGCATAAATGATGTGCCTACTCTCAAGAAAAGGGGACTTCTGTGGTGGCTCACGCCTGTAATCCCAGCACATAGGGAGGCCGAGGTGGGTGGATGACGAGGTCAGGAGATCGAGACCAGCCTGGTCAACATGGTGAAACCTCATCTCTACTAAAAATACCAAAATTAACCAAGCGTGGTGGTGGGTACCTATAATCCCAGCTACTCGGGAGACTGAGGCAGGAGAATTGCTTGAACCCGGGAGGCAGAGGTTGCAGTGAGCCGAGATCATGTCACTGCACTCCAGCCTGGGTGACAGCGCAAGACTCTGTCTCAAAAAAAAAAAAAAAAAAGAGAAGGGGACTTCCTCACAATATACATCTTTTAGGGTTCTCCAGAGGTTCACATGAGAGAACTAATAGGATATATGTACATATGAAAGGGAGTTTATTAAGGAGAATTGACTCATGTGATCACAAGGTGAAGTCCCATGATAGGCTGATAAGCCATCTGCAAGCTGAGAAGGCAGGAAGCCAGTAGTGGCTCAGTCTGAGTCTCAAAGCCTCAAAAATGGGGAAGCCATGGCCGAAGGCCCAAGAGCCCCTGGTAAACCACTGGAGTAAGTCCAAGAGTCCAAAGATTGAAGAACATGGGGTCTGATGTTTGATGGCAGGAAGCATCTGGCACGGGAGAAAGATGAGGGCCAGAAGATTCAGCAAGCCAGCTTGTCCCACCTTCTGCCTGCTTTGTTCTAGCTGCAGTGGCAGCTGATTGGATGGTGCCCACTCAGATTGAGGGTGGGTCTTCCTCTCCCTTGCCACTGACTCAGGCGTTAATCTCTCCTGGCAACACCCTCACAGACACACCTAGACACGATACTTTACCAGCTATCTAAGCACCCTTTAATGCGATCAAGTTGATGACATTAACCATCACACGCAGCTATAGGAAAATGGTGAGAGATACTCACAAAGGTTTAGATACCTGTTTGTCTATCATGGGGTCACTTGTCATAGCGAAAGGGGACATTTCAGATACCCACAAATAAACAGTTGGTTAAATACATCAAGATGCATTTGTTGCCGGAAAAGGGGGTCCTGATGCAACCCCAGGAGAGGGTTATTGGATCTGGCACAGGAAGGAGTTCACGACAAGTCACAGAGTGCAGTGAGAAGAGGCAGCTTGTTGAAGGCTACTCAGCTACAGAATAGGGCATCCTCAGAAAGTGTCCAAATTGTTTTAAACTCTTCTTACACAGGGGTCTTATCTACGTAAAAGCTGAGTTCTGTCTACCTGTAGATGGCCTGACAGTGTGACACATTTTAGTAATTTGTTGATTTTTAAAAAGTTATCTTTGGTATTTTTGTGCGTAAGTACATCAAAGCATGACTGTAATTATTTTAAGAGCATATTTTGTTATGTGATATTAGGACATCTGGGCATTTCGTTGTCGTAGGAGTTTGTCCTTGCGGGCATTATTAAGCTGCTTCCTTAGTTGTAAACATCTTATGACCATGGGTTGTGACTGGCAAGGAATGTGCCTTGCTAGTTGTAAGAGTTGATTTGAAAAAGCTGTCACCCTAGCTCTCCTATGCTCCTGTTTCCCTGCCATCTTCACAAAATGGAATATTAAGCAGTCATTAAATATCATGTTTTCAAGCAGTATTTAAAATTGTGGAAGGTACTCAGACTATATTATGAGAATGGGGTATAATATTTTCTCTGTAATATACTTCCAATTTTTATATATAAATACTCATATGTACATATCCACAAATATAAGCCTGCATTATATTTATACATATATGTAGTATATATAATCAGGGCAGAAACATACAAATGTCCCTACAGGGAGCTGTAATTCTTTTGTATACTTATCTCAATTTTCTACATTGAAAATTTACAATAAGCTCATTAGATGTTATTAAAAAATCAGAATTTTACCAAAAAATAAAATTCTTCAGCCTCATCATCTCAAACAAATCTATACAAGCCAAGGACTATCCATGTCTCACCTTTCAACTCCTGCTGTCCCTTGTGGTTTGTTAGGAAAGGGTTCAGGCCTGGCATCCAACTATTGACAAGATTTTTAGGCCACTGGCACTAGGTAACAAGGTAACCAGGGTAGCAAGCTCTGAAAAGGTGATAATATCCTGTCCTCCCCATAGGTAGTTGAAAATGAAAATACAGTCGACCCTTGAACAATATAGGATTGAACTGGGCATGTCCACTCATAGGTGGATTTTTTAATATAAAAGTTACACCAGTGGTGCCTGCCTCTCCCGCCTCCCCTTCCACCTCCTCCATTTCTTCAGCCTCTGCCAGCACGGAGAGAGCAAGACCAACCCCTCCCTCTTCTTCCTCCTCCTCAGCCTACTCAACGTGAAGACGAGGATGATGACCTTGATGATGATCCACTTTCACGTAAAGACTAGTAAATGTATTTTCTGTTCCTTATGATTTTCTTAATGACCTTTTGTCCTTTAGCTTACTCTGTTGTAAGAA
Organism: Ateles fusciceps; assembly: GCA_036589455.1. NCBI lineage: Eukaryota > Metazoa > Chordata > Mammalia > Primates > Atelidae > Ateles > Ateles fusciceps. Next base: position 793,928 of record JAZHEH010002853.1, on the reverse strand, counting down.
TACACCCTAAAATACAGATAAAATACAAAATATGTGTTAACCAACTGTTTATGTCGTCAGTAAGGCTTCTGGTCAACAGTATGATACTAGCAGTTAAATTTTAAGGGATCATACATGAATTTTCGACTGTATGAGGAGGTGGGACCCCTAACCCCCCACATTGTTCCAGGGTTAACTACATTAAAATAAGTGTGAGGCAGTCCAACAAATTGTTTTTTTCTCCAAGCAGCCCTGATTCCCTTCAGTGCTTTTTTTCCTTTCACATCACATTTTCCAACAAATGTCTTCAGGTTCCCCTACTTAGCTGGAGATTTAGGCACAGGCAGCTTGCCTTCGAGCCCTGATGGTGACCTCTAACCTGAGCCTTGGTCATCATCATCACCAAGAGAATGCTTCCTCACTCACCTTTCCAGTTTAAATGTATATCTTTTAGAAGAAGAAGAAAACAAAGAAAAAATTTTTGTGACTTTGGGTTATGAAAGTATTTTGTAGACAATACTAAAAACAGAGTGTATAAAAAAATTATGAATTGAACTTTGTTAAATTTAAGAACATAGCATGTACTGTTAGGAGAATGGGAAACAAGCCCTAGGCTGTGGGGGGAAATTGCATATCATGAAGCTCATACAGAATTATAGAAGCCGGGCATGGTGGCCCATGCCTGTAATCCCAGCACTTTGGGAGGCCAAAGCAGGCAGATCACAAGGTCAAGAGATGGAGACCATCCTGGCCAACAAGGGACAACCTTATCTTTACTAAAAATACAAAAATTAGCTGGGTGTGGTGGCAGGTGCCTGTAGTCCCAGCTACTCAGGAGGCTGGCAGGAGAATCGCTTGAACCCAGGAGGCGGAGGTTGCAGTGAGCCGAGATCACATCACTGCACTCCAACCTGGCGATAGAATGAGACTCCATCAAAAAAAGAAGGGAGGGAGGGAGGGAGGGAGGGAGCGAGGGAGGAAGGGAAGGGAAGGGAAGGGAAGGGAAGGGAAGGGAAGGGAAGGGAAGGGAAGGGAAGGGAAGGGAAGGAAAGGGAAGGAAGGAAGATAAGTGCCTAGCTATTCTATTGTTTGACTAGTAGAGTTTATTGTGGAAAGAAGCTACAGGAGCAGTGGTATTTCTAAATGGCTTTTTATTGTGAACTCTTGGCACACCTCCAAGATGACAAGCTGATAGGACCCTGCCATCAAGATCATCTTGCAAAGGTTTGCTGTGATTCAGAGCACGGGAAGCTATTGCTTATGCTAAGGGTTTCACCAAGAGGAGAGCTTCTCAACCTCACTACTAGGAAAATTTGGGCCAGATAATTATTTGTTGTAGGTGGTTGCCTTGAGACTTGTATGATAAGTAGCAGGATCCCTGGCCTCTACCCACCAGACCTCACCACCAAAAATGTCTTCAGATGTTCGCCAATGTCCCCTGGAAAGCAAAATCAGCCTCAGCCTCCACTGAGAGCCACTGGCCCAGAGGAATATCTGGTTGTCTTGCAATAGATATCGGCTGCTGTGTCTTGGGTAAAAAGAGAATACACGATCCCAACCAGCAGGGCTGAGAGTCAGTTGGTCAGTTGGTAAGCACCAGTTCAACTGAACCAAAGCACCTGTTTTGATTGGTTGATGCCTGTGTCATATTGGTTGTTAAATATGCTTAATATAAATCCTGCATTGTCATGAGCTTTTGGTTGAGATCTCTTTAAGGAAGTAAAGATTAAAGCAGATCTTAGTTGCTCATGTAGCAAAGACAAAGTGCACTCAAAGAGCAACGTGGTGGCTGAAGGTAGTCAGAGGGATGTTACTATACCCGGATGGTGTCCGACAATGCCTCTCTAGGGTCTTCTCACGCATTGTTATCTCCTCCTCCATCTTTCCCAATCATACTTCAGAATGGGATTTCAGATGGCTTTACCCTAACGATGATCAGACTCCTGAGCTCAGGCAATTTCCCCCGCTCCGCCTCCTCAGGAGCTGGAACCTCAGATGTGTGCCACTGTGCCCAGCTCAGCGCAGGTTTTAAGAGATTCTTTCCCTCCAAACGTCTCTGAAAATAGAAATATAGCACTTCTACTCCTGTGTCCTTAGGCTCTGGAGTGGCGTGTGCATACTGTGTTTCTCCACAGGATGATTCCAGACTGCGGGTCCCAGAGCACTCGCAATGGGGATGGTGACCTGCTATTAAAGTGAAAGACATCCGGAAGTGCAGCCACTGGCGTTTGATCTATGCTCTGAAGAGCACTCCAATAGGGAAAAAATGAACAAACGAAACAAACAGAAACACCCAAGCGACCGGAGTACCAGTGAATTCAGGACCAAGGGAAAGATGGCAGATACATTAGGTTGGCTGATCTCTCTACAATTAGCCCACTTGCCAAACAGAGTCACCCAACTGCAGCAAGCAACAACACAATTACTGCAATGTCGTTAAAACCATGAGATTAATAGGTCACACCGGGCAGGCTTTTTCAAAAGACCAGTTTTAATCAAGGTATGCTTTGTGATCAGAGCATTGGGCCACGTTTCCGGATATGAGCCGGGAACTCAATGCTGCTAATCATCCAGATCCTTGGCAAACTGCGTGGGCATATAAGTCTCTGAAAACAATACCCTGAAAGCAGTCAAGGCAGTGGGGAAATGGGCTTGCTGACACCCCCAATTTGCAGAGTTCCTTGTCCTCCCACAGTCCAGGCTGTGTCAGCTCCTCAATGACTCCTCCGGGTCTGTCCACTTGCTGGTTCTCACCTGGATCATTCTTTCCTCCTACTTATTTTACCTGACACCCTATTCATTTACTACCTGCAGGGCTTTGAATATGTTCTTTAACTTCTTTGTGCCTCAATTTTGTTTTCTCTAAAATGGACAAAATACTGGTTGTTACTTCAGAGGTTATGGTGAAGATGAAGTGAGTTAATATACGTGAAGTGCTTTGCACAGTGCCTGGCACATAGCGAGCATTCAATAAATATTAGCTATTGTTATCAGAATTGAGCCAGGCATGGTGGAGAGTGTACCTGTAGTGCCAGCTACTCCAGAGGCTGAGGAAGGAGGATCACTTGAGCCCAGGAGTTTGAGGCTGCAGTGAACTATGATTGTGCCACTGCATTCCAGCCTGGGCAGCATATGAAAGTCTGTCTCTAAAAGGTAAAAAAAAAAAAAAGAAAGAAAGAAAGAAAAAGAAAAAAGAATTATTACTCAATCTTCACATCAGCTTCCTCCAAATAAGCCTCTCCTGATGCCCTACAGCAGGACATTTGCTGTTATGTGTTCCCATAGCACATGGTATAAGGTATGCATACTATCTTTAAGGACTTCCCCCAAATCTTCAAGAATACACCTCCTAGATTCTCAGTGCAGCCTCAGGTTGCACCTGTAAACCAGACAAGCTGAAAACAAAACCTTTAATCTCTGGGCATAATTATTGATCCAATGGTGGTCATGGACTGACTGAATAATCGAAGGATTGTTATGAAGACTGAGAGAGAGAGGATTTCTTTTTTATGAGATCTCAGGATCTTATTATACTTAGAATAATGTATTTCCAGATTGCCAAGGGCTATCTCTGCCAGCAAGAAAGCCTGCCTGAGAATGAAGCAGATGTAGAAGAAAGCAGGGGCCAGAGAGACATAGAGATGGGGGTGGAGGGAGTCAGGATTACACCATTGGTGTGCTGGATCCAGCCACACCTGAAGACATCTGTAGCCAGGGCTATTGTGCAGTCAGTAAGTAGCTTCTTTTTATTTAAGCTAGTTTGAATTTGGATTCTCTCACTTGTTACCAAGAGTTGATTAATACATTATACTGTCTCATTCATAACACATACCACATTTCATCATTAATTGCTTGTCTATCTTCCCCATCTAGGCTATAAATTCCATAAAGGCAGTGTTCTATCTGCCCACCATTGTGTGCCATGCAGAATGTCGACCTGGGGCAGGCACTCATACATTCCATGGATGTGTGGATGCTGAATGGCCTAATGAGTATCATAGGTTCTACATGAAACAGTGATAAAAGGATAAAGCCCTACTGTCTTCTCCCCCAACTCCTCCCCCAACTAGATACAGATGGGAAATCTCATTATCCCCCAAAGGACAGCTCCCATTTCTTCCTTCCTCCCTTCCTCCCTCCCTCCCTCCTTTCTTTCCTTCTTTCTTTCTTTCTTTCTTTCTCTCTTTCAGCGTCTTGCTCTGTCACCCAGACTGGAGTCCAGTGGCACAATCTCAGCTCACTGCAACCTCTACCTCCTGGGTTCAAGCAATTCTCCTGCCTCAGCCTCTCATGTAGCTGGGACTACAGGCATGCACCACCACACCCAGCTAATTTTTGTATTTTTAGTAGAGATGGGGTTTCACCATCTTGGCCAGACTGGTCTCAAACTCCTGACCTCAGATAATCTGCCCACCTCAGCCTCCCAATGTGCTAGGATTACAGGCATTAGCCACTGCACCTGGTCCCATTCCCTTAATTTCTCAGATAAATGGATGCTCTGAGATCATTTCAGGCTGTTGGAAATTAGGGTCCCCAGTCCCCTACTACAAGGCTCCATTCCAGAGAAGAGAGTTACGAGTACTTGAAGGAAGAACTCCTGGGCACATGAGATTCACCAGTCATCATTCTATGAAACCATAACTTTTTAAAAGAATTTTCAGACAAATACTTATATACGTATGAAAATTTCCCTAGAACAATTGGAGACATTAGGTGTGAGACTGAAGAAGGGACGATTTGTTCTGCCTTATTCCTCTGAGATACGTGGTTTCCATAGGTCACAGCTGCTCACCATTTCAAACAGTGAAAAACAGAAACAAGCGATCCTTCCTCTATGTTAGTCAGTAGTCACTTACACTCTTGTGTAAGTCATCCACAAGATTAAACAAGATGTAAAAGAATTTTAGAAATTTTGAAATTTCATTGTTATGTACTAAAATGTTCAGGACTTGAACTACATGTATATACGGCTGGAGCCAGGTCCTCAAAATCTGTCTCATTCTCTCCATCTCATGGTTTCCCTGGTGACTGTAGTGATTTTGTGTCAGATGTCTCCATTGTTAGGAAGAATGGTCTTTACAGATTGCCTCATAGATGGAGGCCCCTGGCAGTCATCATTTCAGCCCCGCAAAAGGCCTTCGATGGGCTCTGCTAGGATCTTATGCCCAGGTATATGCATATCTCCTGATTCCGGTAAGAATGGTATTCTCTTGTTGGTTAGCCTGGCCACATACCTATCTCTGTGGAATATGAGGGCTGCTGGGGCTGCGGGAGATTGGCAGTTCCATAAGCAACCAGAGATAGAGGAAGAATCAATTCCCGAAGGAAGAAATGTGAGCAGACAAGGAATTATCAGGTATCCACTAGGTATGCCACACCCTCATTCATTCAAACATCTCCCAATGCACTCCCGGAGAGCCCAAGGGGATCTGTACCACATCCACAGTTCAACCCCAGTCATCTCTCCAGCTATGTCTGTCCTGTGCTCTGGTGTTATTCCAGGTAGGGAAGGTAAGCTTCATGTCCAGAGTGGCCAGTTCTGTCGCACAGCCACACAACACCGCACATCCATGCTGCCTGTGCCCTCACTGCCTGAATAGACTTGTCATGCTTTACTCTCTCTCATTTTCTTAGTCTCCTCTCCCCATGAATCCTGGGAACTAGGCTGAAGGACACAATATGAGCAACCCCGGCTATCATCAGGAATGCCCGTCCCCCTTGATGCTAGCCTTGAACCAGACTGTGGACTTGGACTTTTTCTGCTAAGGTGCAGTTTCTTCCCAAAGGTTCCTCAGTTTCTGCTTCAGAAACCCCCATGCTCTGCAGATGTGCTCACTAGCTCAGGCTCGATCACCCAGCATGGCACAGAGCTGGGATCACTGCTATGCCTGTTTTAAGAGATTATTTTATTTCTTTTTCTTTTTTTTTGAAATGGAGTCTCACTCTGTCACCCAGGCTGGAGTGCAGTGGTGCGATCTCAGCTTACTGCAACCTTTACCTCCTGGGTTCAAGACATTCTCCTGCCTCAGCCTCCCGAGTAGCTGGGATTACACAGGTTTGTGTCACCACTGCCTGGCTAATTTTTGTATTTTTAGTAGAGACGGGGTTTCACCATGTTGGCCAGTCTGGTCTCAAATTCCTAACCTTAAGTGATCCACCCGCCTCAGCCTCCCAAAGTGCTGGGATTACAGACATGCCCAGCTGAGATTGTTTTACTCTTAACTAGACTTCCTGCTTAAGTTTTGACCAAAGAGAGTTATTTGTCAGCTGTCCTGAACAGCGTATCATCTCACCATCAACTGTCCATCAGGTTGGCTAAGTAAAATTTTGATTGGCTATTGTAAGGACCAAAAATACAAATTTCTCCTCCTGGTTGGTATGTTCTTCCTTTGTAGGGTTTGATCTGCTTATCTCTGTTCTCATGTGAGAAATCTTGAGATTCGTAAAGGTCTGTACATAAAGCATTAATGTAATAGTCAATGTAACTGCTGACTTGCTGATTGATTCTGAGTAGAATTTTAAAACTTGAAGAAGAAAGACCCTAATTGACTCTGCAGTAACCTAAGTGTGCTTGCAGTGGTTCCTGACCTTCTGTTCCTACCAAAAATCTCTTCGCATTCATGAGACACATTGCCAATTAAAAGGAACACTATATGCCAATAGATGTTGGCAGATACCATGGGCAGCATTCCAATATCTTCTTGGACTCATTCAGAATGTGCAGACTCATGTTATGGCTGGATTCTCATTCTCTCACTTAGCATGCATCCTCGTCTCCTGCCTTCTAGTATATGTCATCACTACCCCCTAATCTGTACATCTTTCCTCCCAGTACACCTCATTCAGTCCCACTCATTTCCAGCATTGATTTCTATCTGCCCATCACACATAATCTCTCAGGGAACAACTCAGGAGCCATCTGCACCAACAGAGACACTTGTTTCCTCACAATGAGCCAGCCTTTATCAGACATTAGCATTCCAAGCAACATAAAGGAATGAAACAGGTAATTTAGAAACCTTGTTTATCCCTTGCAGTTATGACATCGCTGTTTTTTTGGTGCTAGAATTTATGCATAGACAAAGACCAAGCCCTAAAGGAAACATTTGCCAGATTAAACTAATGACAATTGAGTGGAGAGAACTGGAAGACTTTAACTCTGACAGTACATCTATTCTACCTTTTTGTTTTGCTGCAGCTGAATATATTACAATATTGAAACTGCTATTTTTGCCCTTTCTCTTGTGTGCCATACACATTTGATGATAAGGATTAATGAACTGGTTCTCATGCCCACAGGTCAAGAAAGACAGGCTGTTGATCAATACTAGCTGGAATATCTGTGTCCACTTGCCTTTGCCAACTCTACCAGACCCTGGGGCCCATGCTGGGAACTTTTCCTGTGCTTCATTCCTCACACCCAACAAAAGAATATATACATTTATCTGGGGTTTTGCTGTTTGTCAGGTAATTCAGCAAATGAGTCTTAGGATGTTAACAGAAGACAATTAATCATATGTGCATTTTGAGCAAGGCTTCTTGGAGAAATGCTTCGAACAAAAGAATGTCCACCATTTACTTATACCTTCTATGTCTTTTATAAACACCATTGCATTGACCTATTAAAGATTTTAATTTCCTCTCCTGTAGAAGAGAAAACGAAAGTACTGAATGCTTAAATGATTTGATCAAATGACATTCTAGCCCATAAGAGGGGGAGGCATTGTAAAGCCCAGATACTTCAGGACGCTATGATGTAGAAGGATAAATTTAGTTCTGTCTGAAAATCACACACAGTGAATAAGAAAGAAACAATAGCAAAATTTTTCTGAATTTGATTTTAAAAATATACTTGTAGATCCAAGAAGCGTAGCAAATCAGAAGCAGCACAAATAGAAAGAGAAGCGTATCTAAGGGGCCATAGTCAAACTGAAGAACACCAAAGAGACATTTTTGAAAGCAGACAGAGGGGGAAAAAAAGACATGTCATAAACTGGGGGGGGAAAAAAACATTAAGAATGATTTCTGAAGTCTCATCAGAAACAGTGAAGGCCAGAACATAATGGGATGACATTAAAAAACAAAAACAAAAACAAAACCCAAATTACCAACCCAGAATTCTATATCCAGAAAAATATCTTAAGAGGGAAATAAAGTCATTTTCAAATAAAGGAGAACTGAGAGATTTGTTGCTAGCAGTCTTGCACTATGATAAATGCTAAAGGGTGTTCTGCAGCCTACAGGAAAATTGTAACAGATCAAAATTGGGATCTGCATGAAATAGCAAAAAGCATCATGTCCTCAAGTTTGTCCAGTTACCTGACATGCTTCTGATACTTGGAGGCAGCATTTTGAGGGTGGTACAAAAGAGTTTGGTTAAAAAGAATAAACTAAAATATTTTTATGTAATGAAGCAATATCATATGGTATAAGGACAGAGAGAGTGTTTGTCTCCCCTTTTGATTACATTGTTTAGAATTTTTCCTGAAGTGGGAGCCCCATCCTTAGAAGAAAGGGGGAGAATACTACATCAAGGAAATACCCCATGAGACAGTAAAATCTGCACAACAGCTCTTGAGCCTTAGATCTTCCCTCTGTCATAGTCTACCCAAATGAGAAGGAACCAGAAAAACAATTCTGGTACTATAAGAAAACAAGATCTTTAGCACCCCCAGAGATCACACTAGCTCACTAGCAATGGATCCAAACAAAGAAGAAATCTCTGAATTACCACAACATGAATTCAAAAGGTCAATTATTAAGTTACTAAAGGAGACACCAGAGAAAGTGAACACCAACTTAAATAAATTTAAAAAATGATAGACGATATGGACAGAAAAATATCCAGAGAAATAGATAGCATAAATAAAGAACAATTACAACTTTTGGAAATGAAAGACACACTTAGACAAATGCAAAATACACTGGAAAGTCTCAGAAATGTAATCAACCAGGTAGAAGAAAGAATTTCAGAGTTCCAAGACAAGACTTTTTAATTAACCCAATCTGACAAAGATAAAAAAGAATTTTAAAAAATGAACAAAGCCCCCAAGAAGTTTGGGATTACGTTAAATAACCAAGCCTAAGAAAAATTGGTGTTCTCAAAGAAGAGAAATCTAAAAGTTTGGAAAACATTTTTGAAAAAATAATTGAGGAAAACTTCCCTGGTTTTGCTAGAGATCTAGACATCAAAACACAAGAAGCTCAAAGAGCACCTAGGAAATTCATCATGAAAAGATCATCGCCTAGGCACACAGTCGTCAGAATCTTAAGAGCTCTGAGGCAAAAGCATCAAGTAACCTATAAAGGAAAATCTATCAGATTAACAGCAGATTTCTCAGCAGAAACCCTACAAGCCAGAAGAGATTGGGGTCCTATCTTTAGGACGTCCTTAAACAAAACAATTATTAGCCAAGAATTTTGTATCCAGAGAAAGTAAGCTTCATAAATGAAAGAAAGATACAGTCTTTTCCAGACAAACAAATGCTGAAAGAATTCTCCACTGCCAAATCAGCACTATAAGAACAGCTAAAAAGGAGTTCTAAATCTTAAAACAAATCTTCAAAATACACCAAAATAGAACCTCCTTAAAGCATAAATATCACAGGACCTCTATAACATTAACACAATGAAAAAAACAAGACCTTCAGGCAATAAATAGCACAATAAATAGACTAGCACCTCACATCTCAATACTAACATTGAACGTAAATGGCCTAAATACTTCACTTAAGGGCAGAATGTCAGAATGGAAAAGAATTCACCAACCAAGTTTCTGCTGTCTTCAGGAGACTCACCTAACACATGAACACTTACATAAGCTTAAGGTAGAGGGATGGAAAATTATATTCCATGCCAATGGAAACCAAAAACAATCAGGAATAGTTATTCTTATATCAGACAAAACTGACTTTAAAGCAACAGCAGTTTAAAAAGACAAAGAGGGACATTATATAATAATAAAAGGACTAGTCCAAAAAGAAAGTATCACAATCCTAAATACATATGCACCAAACACTGGAGCTCCCAAATTTATAAAACAATTACTACCAGACCAAAGAAATTAGATTGACAGCAACACAATAATAGTGGCGGACTTCACTACTCCACTGATAACACTAGACAGGTCATTAAGACAGAAAGTCAACAAAGAAACAATGGACTTAAACTATACCCTAAAACAAATTGACTTAACAGATATTTACAGAACTTACTGCTCAACAACTGCAGAATATACAGTCTATTCATCAGCACATGGAACATTCTCCCAGATAGACCACAAAACAGGTTTCAATACATTTAAGAAGATCAAAATTGTATCAAGTACTTCTCAGACTACAGTGGAATAAAATTGGAAATCAACTCCAAAAGGAACCCTCAAAACCATGCAAATATGTGAAAATTAAATAACCTGCTCCTGAATGATTGTTGGGCCAACAATAAAATCAAGATGGAAATTTAAAAATTTCTTTGAACTGAATGATAATAGTGACACAACCTATCAAAACCTCTATGATGTAGCAAAAGAGATGTTAACAGGAAAGTTCATAGCATTGAATGCCAACATCAAAAAGTCTGAAACAGCACAAATAGACAATCTAGGGTTACATCTCAAGGAACTAGAGAAACAAGAACAAACCAAACCAAAACCAAACAGAAGAAAAGAAACAACAAAGATTAGAGCAGAACTAAATGAAATTGAAACAACAAGAAAAAACAATACAAAAGATAAATTAAGCAAAAATCTGGTTCTTTGAAAAGATAAACAAAATTGATAGACCATTAGTAGAATTAACCAAGAAAGAAGAGAGAAGATCCAAATAAGCTCAATTAGAAATGAAACAGGAGATATTACAACTGATAACCACAGAAACGCAAAAGATCATTCAAGGTTACTATGAACAACTTTACACACACAAACTAGAAAACCTAGAGAAGATGGGTAAATTCCTGGAAATATACAACCCTCCTATGTTAAACCAGAAAGAAATAAGTACTCGGAACAGACCAATAGCAAGCAGCAAAACTGAAATAGTAATAAAAAAAATTGCCAACAAAATATTCTAGGACAAGAAAGATTCACAGCTGTATTCTATCAGACATTCAAAGAAGAGTTGGTAGCCACATTGACACTATTCTATAATATAGAGAAAGAGGACATCTTCTTTAAATCAGTCTATGAAACCAGTATCACCATAATATAAAAACCAGGAGAGGACATAACAAAAACAGAAAATTACAGACCAATATCCCTAATGAACATAGATGCAAAAATCCTTAACAAAATACTAGCTAACTGTACTCAACAGCATATCAAAAAGATAATCCACAATAATCAAGTGGGTTTCATACAAGGGATGCAGAGATGGCTTAACATATGCAGGTCAATACATGTGATACAACATATAAGCAGAATTAAAAGAAAATTACATGATCATCTTAATAGATACAGAAAAAGCATTTGACAAAATCCAACATCACTTTATGATTAAATCATCAGCAAAATTAGCATAGAAGGGACATACTTTAAGGTAATACAAACCATCTATGACAGTCCTACAGCTAACATTATACTGAATGTGGGAGAGCTGAATGCATTCCCCTTGAGAACTGGAACAAGTCAAGGATGCCCACTTTTACCACTTCTATTAAACATAGTACTGGAAATCCTAGCCAGAGCAATTAGACAAGAGAAAGAAATAAAGAGCATCCAAATTGGTAAAGAGGAAGTCAAACTGTTGCTGTTTGCCAGTGATATGATCATATACCTAGAATACCCTAAAGACTCATCCAAAAAGCTCCTAGATCTGATAAATGAATTCAGTAAAGTTTCAGGATACACAAATCAATGTACAAAAATCACTAGCACTGCTGTACACCAACAGTGATCAAACTGAGAATCAAATTTAAACACTCAACCTCTTTTACAATAGCTGCAAATAAAATAAAATACTCAGGAATATATCTAACCAAGGAGGTGAAAGACCTCTACAAGGAAAACTACAAAATGCTGCTGAAAGAAATTATAAGATGACACAAACAAATGGAAACCCATCTCCCACTCATGGAAGGGTAGAATCGATATTGTGAAAATGACCATACTGCCAAAAGCAATCTACAAATTCAATGTAATTTGCATCAAAATACCACTATCATTCTTCACAGAACTGGAAAAAACAATCCTAAAATTCATATGAAAACAAAAAATAGCCCTCAAACCCAAAGCATGACAAAGCAAAGATAACAAATCTGGAGGCATCACATTACCTGACTTCAAACTATACTATAAAGCTATAGTTACCAAAACAGCATGGTACTGGTACAAACCCAGACATGTAGACCAATGGAACAGAATAGAGAACTGAGAGGTAAGACCACACACACACACACACACACACACACACACACACACACATATCTGATCTTTGAGGAACCTGACAAAAACAAGCAAAGGGAAGAGGATTCGCTATTTAATAAATGGTGCTGGAAGATTTGGCTAGCCTTACGCAGAAACTGGACTCCTTACACCATATACAAATATTAACTGAAGATGGATTAAAGACTTAAATATAAAACTCAAACTATAAAAACCCTAGAAGAAAATCTAATCAATATCATTCAAGGCATAGACATGGGCAAAGATTTCATGCCAAAAATGCCAAAAACAATTGCAACTAAAGCAAAAAGTGACAAATGAGATGTTATTAAAATAAAGAGCTCTGCACAGCAAAAGAAATTATCATCAGAGTGAACAGACAACCTACAGAATGGGAGAAAAATTTTGTAGTCTATCCATTAGATGAAGGTCTAATATCCAGAGTCCACAAGGAACTCAAATAAATTTACAAGGAAAAACCAAACAACCCCATCAAAAAGTGGGCAGAGAACATGAACAGACGCTTCTAAAAAGAAGACATTCATGCAGCCAACAAACATATAAAAAAAGCTCAACATTACCGATTGTTAGAGAAATGCAAGTCAAAATCACAGTGAAATATCATCTCTTGCCAGTGAGTGGTGATTTTTTTAACAGAGAAATAAAGTTTATTTATGATACTTTTTAAAGAAATTATAGTTTAAGTTCTGGGATACATGTGTAGAATGTGCAGGTTTATTACATAGATATACACATGCCATGGTGGTTTGCTGCACCCATCAACCTGTCATCTACATTAGGTATTTCTCCTCATGCTGTCCCCTCCCCTAACCCCCAATTCCCCAACAAGCCCTGGTGTGTGATGTTCCCCTCCCTATGTCCATGTGTTCTTATTGTTCAACTCCCACTTATGAGTAAGAACATGCAGTGCTTGGTTTTCTGTTCCTGTGTTAGTTTGCTGAGGATGATGGTTTCCAGCTTAATCCATGTTCCTGCAAAGGACATGAACTCATCCTTTTTTATGGCTGCATAGTATTCCATAGTGTATATGTGCCACATTTTCTTTATCCAGTCTATCATTGATGGGCATTTGGGTTGGTTCCAAGTCTTTGCTACTGTGAAAAGTGATGCAATAAAAATATGTGTTCATGTGTCTTTCTAGTAGAATGATTTATAATTCTTTGAGTATATACCCAGTAATGAGATTGCTGGATTAAATGGTACTTCTGGTTCTCGATCCTTGAGGAATCACCACACTGTCTTCCATAATGGTTGAACTAACTTATGCTCCCACTAACAATGTAAAAGCATTCCTATTTTCCATATCTTCTCCAGCATCTCTTGTTTCCTGGCTTTTTAATGATCACCATTCTTTTTTTTTTTTTTAAGTCCAGAGGTTTTTAATTTTTTTTAACACCTATTATGCCGTGAATTCACAGGGAATAGGTTCCAGCAGCTCAGGCTCCTTCCCATTGGTTCTCACAAAGTGTGCTTCTCTGGGTGGAGCAAGCTGGTGCTTCAGTTGAACCCAGGTACCTCTCTCTTTGGCTTCTTTCTATTTCTGATCATTTTCCTTCATCTGTTTCAGGAAGCTATCTTGGCTTTTAGAGTGCTTAATGTGCTCAATACACATTAATTCTCTTGGCAAGAATCTTGCCCTTAACTTGTTTACAACAATGCCAACAGCATGCTGGGTAACATTATAGACTCTTCCAGTTTTGCCATGATAACATTTGTGGGGCATTCCTTTTTGAACAGTACCCATTCCCTAGATGTCTACAATATCACCTTTCTTATAGCTTCACATATACATGGCCAAAGGAACAACTCCATGTTTTCTAGAAGGACTAGAACATATATCGAGTGCCTCTCTTCTTTCCCTTTGTGTTCGTCATTTTGGCAAATTACTGGAAGATGGCGGTTCTGGTCAAAAGGAATGATCCCCATTTTAACTGATGTGAGATGGCATCTCATTGTGGTTTTGATTTGCATTTTTTTAATGATCAGTGATGATGAACTTTTTTTCATATATTTATAGGCTGCGTACATGTCTTCTTTTGAGAAGTGTCTGTTCATATTCTTTGTCCACTTTTTGATGGAGTCATTTGATTTTTCTTGTAAATTTTTTTAAGTTCTTTGTAGATTCTGGATATTAGCCCTTTGTCAGATGGATAAATTGCAAAAATTTTCTCCCATTCTGTAGGTTGCCTGTTCACTTTGATGATAGTTTCTTTTGCTGTGCAGACATGTTTTGGTTTAGTTAGATCCCATTTGTCAATTTTGGCTTTTGTTGCCATTGCTTTTGGTGTTTTAGTCGTGAAGTCTTTGCCCATGCCTATGCCCTGAATGATATTGCCTAGGTTTTCTTCTAGGGTTTTTATGATTTTAGGTCTTACGTTTAAGTATTTAATCCATCTTGAGTTAATTTTTGTATAAGGTGTAAGGAAGGGGTCCAGTTTCAGTTTTCTGCATATGGCTAGCCAGTTTTCCCAACACCATTTATGAAATAGGGGAATCCTTTCCCCATTGCTTGTTTTTATCAGGTTTGTCAAAGATCAGATGGTTGTAGATGTGTGGCATTATTTCTGAGGCCTCTGCTCTGTTCCACTGGTCTGCATCTCTGTTTTTGTACCAGTATCATGCTGTTTTGGTTAATGTAGCCTTGCAGTGTAGTTTGAAGTTAGGTAGTGTGATGCCTCCAGCTTTATTCTTTTTGCTTAGGATTGTCTTGGCTATACAGGCTCTTTTTTTGTTTCATATGAAATTTAACGTAGTTTTTTCTAATTTTGTGAAGAAAGTCAATGGTAGCTTGACGGAGATAAGATAGAATCTATAAATTACTTTGGACAGTATGGCCGTTTTCACAATATTGATTCTTCCTATCCATGAGCATGCAATGTTTTTCCATTTGTTTGTGTCCTCTCTTATTTCCTTGAGTAGTGGTTTGTAGTTCTCCTTGAAGAGGTTCTTCACATCCCTTGTAAGTTGTATTCCTAGGTGTTTTATTCTCCTTGTAGTCATTGTGAATGGGAGTTTGCTCATGATTTGGCTTTCTATTATTGGTGTATAGGAATGCTTGTGATTTTTGCACATTGATTTTGTATCCTGAGACTTTGCTGAAGTTGCTTATCATCTTAGGAGATTTTGGGCTGAGATGATGAGATTTTCTAAATATACAATCATCTGCAAACAGAGACAATTTAACTTCCCCTCTTCCTATTTGAATACTCTTTATTTCTTTCTATTGCCTGATTGCCCTGGCCAGGACTTCCAAGACTATGTGGAATAGAAGTGATGAGAGAGAGCATCTTTGTCTTGTGCCAGTTTTCAAAGGGAATGTTTCCAGTTTTTGCCCATTCAGTATGATATTGGCTGGGGGTTTGCCATAAATAGTTTTTATTGTTTTGAGATACATTCCATCAATACCTAGTTTATTGAGAGTTTTTAGCATAAAGCGGTGTTGAATTTTTTCAAATGCCTTTTCTGCATCTATTGAGATAATTATGTGGATTTTGTCATTGGTTCTGTTTATGTGATGGATTACGTTTATTGATTTGTGTATGTTGAACCAACCTTGCATCCCAAGGATGAAGTCCACTTGATTGTGCTTGATAAGCTTTTTGATGTCTGCTGAATTCAGTTTGCCAGTATTTTATTGAGGATTTTTGCACTGATGTTCATCAAGGATATTGGCCTGAAGTTTTGTTTTTTTGTTGTGTCTCTGCCAGGTTTTGATATCAGGATGATACTGGCCTCATAAAATGAGTTAGGGAGGAGTCCCTCTTTTTCTATTGTTTGGAATAGTTTCAGAAGAAATGGTACCAGCTCCTCTTTGTACCTCTGGTAAAATTTGGCTGTGAATCCATCTGGTCCTGGGCTTTTGTTGGTTGGTAGGCTATTAATTACTGCCTCAATTTCAGAACTTGTTATTGGTTTATTCAGGGATTAATCTTTTTCCTAGTTTAGTCTTGGGAGGGTGTATGTATCCAGGAATATCTCCATTTCTTCTAGATTTTCTAGTTTAATTGCGTAGAGATGTTTATAGTATTCTCTGATGGTACTTTGATTTCTGTGGGGATCAGTAATGATCTCTCCTTTTTCTTTTTTTTAATCTCCCCCTTTCTCATTTTTGTATTTTGTCTGTTTGATTCTTCTCTCTTTTCTTCTTTATTAGTCTGGCTAGTGGTCTATTTTGTTAATCTTTTCAAAAACCAGCTCCTGGATTCACTGATTTTTTTGAAGGGTTTTTGTGTCTCTATCTCTTTCAGTTCTGCTCTGATCTTAGTTATTTCTTATCTTCTGCTAGCTTTTGAATTTGTTTGCTCTTGCTTCTCTAGTTCTTTTCATTGTGATATTAGGGTGTCGATTTTATATCTTTCCTGCATTCTCCTGTGTGCATTTACTCCTATATATTTCCCTGTAAACACTGTTTTAGCTGTGTCCCAGAGATTCTAGTACTTTGTGTCTTTGTTCTCATTAGTTTCAAAGAACTTATTTATTTCCACCTTAATTTTGTTATTTACCCAGTAGTCATTCAGGAGCATTGTTCAGTTTCCATGTAGGTGTGCAGTTTTGAGAGAGTTGCTTAATCCTAAGTTCTAATGTGATTGCACTGTGTTCTGAGACTGTTTGTTATGATTTCCATTATTTTGCATTTGCTGAGGAGTGTTTTACTTCCAATTATGTGGTCAATTTTAGAATAAGTATGATGTGGTGCTGAGAAGCATGTATATTCTGTTAATTTGGGGTGGACAGTTCTGTAGATGTCTATTACGTCTGCTTGGTCCAAACCTGAGTTCAAGTCCTGAATGTCCTTGTTAATTTTAATTTTTCTGTCTTGTTGATCTGTCTAATATTGAGAGCGGAGTGTTAAAGTCTCCCCACCAATATTGTGCAGGAGTCTAAGTCTCTTTGTAGGTCTCAAGAACCTGCTTTATGAATCTGAGTGTTTCTGTATTGGATGCATGTATATTTAGGATAGTTAGCTCTCCTTGTTGCATTGATCCCTTTACTATTATGAAATGCCCTCTTTTGTCTTTTTGGATCTTTGCTGGTTTAAAGTCTAAAGTGAGTTCGAGTCCTGAATATCCTTGTTAATTTTCTGTCTTGTTGATCTGTCTAATATTGACAATGGGGTGTGAAATCTACCACTATTATTGTGCAAGAGCTTAAGTTTCTTTGTAGGTCTCTAGGAACTTGCTTTATGAATCTGGGTGCTCTTGTATTGGGTGCATATATATTTAGGATCATTAGCTCTTCTTGTTGCATTGATTCCTTTACCATTATGTAATGCCCTTCTTCGTCTCTTTTGATCTTTGTTGGTTTAAAGCCTGTTTTTATCAGAGGCTAGGTTGCAACCCCTGCTTTTCTTGCTTTCCATTTACTTGGTAAATCTTCCTCCATCCCTTTATTTTGAGCCTATGTGTGTCTTTGCATGTGAGATGGGTTTCCTGAATACAGTACACCAATGGGTCTTGACTCTTTATCCAACTTGCCAGTCTGTGTCTTTTAATTGGGGCATTTAGCCCATTTACATTTAAGGTTAATATTGTTATGTGTGAATTTGATCCTGTCATTATGATGCTAGCTGGTTATTTTGCCCATTAGTTAATGCAGTTTCTTCATAGTGTCGATGGTCTTTACAATCTGATATGTTTTTGCCGTGGTTGTTACTGGTTTTTCCTTTCCATACTTAGTGCTTCCTCAGGAGTTCTTGTGAGGCATGCCTGGTGGTGACAAAATATCTCAGCATTTGCTTGTCTGTAAAGGATTTTATTTCTCCTTCTCTTACGAAGCTTAGTTTGGCTGGATATGAAATTCTCTGTTGAAAATTCTTTTCTTTAAGAATATTGACCCTCACTCTTTTCTGGCTTATAAGGTTTCTGAACAGAGACTCACTATTAGTCTCATGCGCTTGCCTTTGTAAGTAACTCAACCCTTCTCTCTGGCTGCCCTTAACATTTTATCCTTCATTTCATCCTTGGTGAATCTGACTATTATGTGTTTTGGGGTTGCTCTTCTTGAGGAGTATCTTTGTGGCATTCTCTGCATTTCCCAGTGAGGAGGCACAGGGGTCAGGGACCCACTTGAGGAGGCAGTCTGTCCCTTAGCAGAGCTTGAACACTGTGCTGGGAGATCTGCTGCTCTCTTCAGAACCAGTAGGCAAGAATATTCAAGTCTGCTGAAGCTGTGTCCAAGCCACCCCTTCCCCCAGGTGCTCTGTCCCAGGGAGATGACAGTTTTATCTATAAGTCCCTCGTCCCTGACTGGGCTGCTGCCTTTCTTTCAGAGATGCTCTGCCCAGAAAGGAGGAATCTAGAGAGGCAATCTGGCTACAGCAGCTTTGTCAAGCTGCTGTGGGCTCTGCCCAGTTTGAATTTCCCAGTGGCTTTATTTACACTGTGAGGGGAAAACTGCCTACTCAAGCCTCAGTAACAGTGACACCCCCCTCCCCCCCCACCAAGCTTGAGCATCTCATGTTGACTTCAGACTGCTATGCTGGCAGCAAGAATTTCAAACCAGTGGATCTTAGCTTGCTGGAGTCTGTGGGGGTGGGATCTGCTGAGTGAGACCACTTGGTTCCCTGGTTTCAGTCCCCTTTCCAGGGGAGTGAGTAGTTCTGTCTTGCTGGTGTTTCAGGTGCCACTGGGGTGTGAAAAAAACTCCTGCAGCTAGCTCGGTGTCTCCCCAAACAGCCACCCAGTTTTGTGCTTGAAACCCAGGGCCCTAGTGGCATAGGCACCCAGTGGAATCTCCTGGTCTGTGGGTTGTGAAGACCATAGGAAAAGCCAAGTATCTGGGCAAGATAGCACAGTCTCTCATGGCTTCCCTTGGCTAGGGTAGGGAGTTCCCCAACTCCTTATGCTTCCTGGGTGAATCAACACCCCACCCCACTTCAGCTCATTCTCTATGGGCTACACCCACTGTCTAACCACTTGCAATGAGATGAGGCGGGTACCTCAGTTGGAAATGCAGAAATCACGTGCCTTCTGCATTGATGTCTCTGGGAGCTGCAGACCAGAGCGTTTCCTATTTGGTCATCTTGCCAGCCACCAAGAGTGGCAATTATTAAAAAAGTCAAGAAACAACAGATGCTGGCAAGGTTGCAAAAAAAAAAAAAAAAAAAAGAAATGCTTTTACACTGTTGGTGGGCATGTAAATTAGTTCAATCATTGTGGAAGACAGTGTGGTAATTTCTCAAAGCAGAAATACCATTTGATCCAACAATCCCATTTCTGGGTATATACCCACAAGAAGAGAAATCATTCTATTATAAAGATACATGCACATGTATGTTCATTGCAGGACTATTCACAATAGCAAAGACATGGAATCAACCCAAATGCTCATCAATGATAGACTAGATAAATAAAATGTGGTACATACACACCATGGAATACTATGCCGCCATAAAAAGAAATGAGATCATGTCCTTTGCAGGGATATGGATGGAGCTGGAGGCTGTTATCCTCAGAAAACTAATGCAGGAACAGAAAACCAAACACTGCATATTCTCATTTATAAGTGGGAGGTGAAGGATGAGAACACGTAGACACATGAAGGGGAGCAACACACACTAGGGCTTGTCAGGTGGGGGTGGGGATTGGAGAGCATCAGGAAGAATACCTAATGGATGTTGGGCTTAATACCTAGGTGATGGCTTGATCTGTGCAGCAAACCACCATGGCAGACGTTTACCTAAGTAACAAACCTACACATCTTACACATGTAACCCAGAATTTAAAATACAGGTTGAAGAAAAACTAAATAATTATAGAAACAAAAACTGAGATAATTAATCATAAGAAGATCTGAACTAAAGGAAATGCTTATTCTTCAGGCAAAAGAAAAATGATCCCAGATAGATGATAGAAAGTCAGAGATGTAAGAAGAAATGAAGAGCAGTAAAAAAAAAAAAAAAAAAAAAGTAAGTGAAAAAAATGTTTTATGATTTTCAAATGTGTACAATTGAAATATAACAATGGCATAAAGGTATGGATGGTGAAGAAATAGAGTTAAATAAAATATTCTAAAGTCCTTTTGAAAGAGGTTGAAAAACAAATAATCAAATAACTAGATGGCATATTTATGTTTTTTATTATTATTTTTGAGACAGAGTCTTGCTCTGTCACCCAGGCTAGAGTGCAGTGGTGTGATCTTGGCTCACTACAACCTCCACCTCCTGGGTTCAAGCAATTCTCCTGTAGATGGCATATTTATAATAAAAATACAGTAATTGTAACAAATGTAAAAGATTAAATTTTTTTATTAAAGCATAAGACTGCCAAACAACATTAAGATAAAAACAATATCATCTTTTCACTGCTTTTCTTGCTTGAGATATGGTCTCGCTCTCTGACAATACTGGAGTGCATTGGCCTGGCCATGGTTTTTAATGTAGGTTTTTACAGCTACAATTTCTCTCTGATCACTGCTCTTGCTGCATTCCGTAAGCTCTGATATGTTGTGTTTCATTTTAATAGCACACAAATGTTCTATCTATCTATCTATCTATCTATCTATCTATAATTAGTTCCATTGCATTTCTATACACTATCAGTAAAAAATCACATAATAACATCTTGTATCTTTGAATGAATTTATTAGTTCTAATGTGTGTGTGTGTGTGTGTGTGTGTGTGTGTGTGTGTCTTAGGGTTTTCTATATATAATATCATATCATCTGCAAATAAAGATAATATTACATCATCCTTTTCTGCTGGATACATTTTATTTCTTTTTCTTGACTAATTACTTTGGGTAGAACCTACAATACCATTTTGAGTAGACAGGGTGAAAGCAGACATCTATGTCTTATTCCTGATCTATAGGGGAAAGACTTTTAGTCCTTTGCCATTAAATATGATGTTGACAGTGGATTTTACCCCCTTGTTAGGTTAGGGATGAAGTTCCCTTCTATTCCTGGTTTGTTGGTTGTTTTATGATGAAAGGGTGTTGGATTTTTTTAAATGCTTTTTCTTAGTCTATGAGATGATCATATAA
This sequence comes from Ateles fusciceps, assembly GCA_036589455.1. Classification (NCBI taxonomy): domain Eukaryota; kingdom Metazoa; phylum Chordata; class Mammalia; order Primates; family Atelidae; genus Ateles; species Ateles fusciceps. The sequence goes on along the minus strand of JAZHEH010002853.1, from coordinate 772,571 downwards.
TTTTTGTTCTTTATTAATTTTCACATGTATTTCATTTTAGAAATAAGTCCTATTTGGTCAGTGTGTATAATTATTTTTATTTCTTGCAAATTTAGTTTGTTACTATTTTGCTGAGGATTTTTGCATTTGTATTAATAAAATGGATTGGATATAGGTTTATTTTCTTGTGATGTCATTGCCTGGTTTGCTATCAAGGTAATACTGGCCTCACTAGTTGTAGAAACATAAGAGGAGGAAACACCTCTTATCATGAAGGATTGATGTTAATTTCTCTTTAAATGTCTTGTAGAATTTACTCACAGAGTTATTGGTTCTAGGCTTTTCTTTTTTGGAGGTTTTTGATTACTGATTTAATCTCTTATAATAGGTCTATTCAGATTTCTACTTCTTCTTGAGTCAGTTTTGGTAGTGCATTTCTAGGAATTTGTCCATTAGTAGGCTATCTAATTTGGTGGCACACAATTGCTTATAGTAACCCCTTTTTATCCTTTTTATTTCTGTGGTGTTAGTAGTAATGTCCCTGCTTCCACATCTGATTTTAGGAATTTGAATCGTCTTTGTTTATCCTCAGTCTAGATACAGGTTAGTAAATTTTACTGATCTTGTCAAAGAACTAACTTTTGGTTTTGTTAATTTGGGTTTCACTTTCTCCTCTTTTTCTAGCTTCTTAAGGTAGAAGGTTGGAATATTAATTTCAGATCTACTTTTTCATGTAGGTTTTTACAGCTATAAATTTCTCTCTGAGCACTGCTTTTGTTGCATTCCATAAGTTTTGGTATGTTGTGTTTCATTTTCATTTATCTTAGGTATTTTTTAATTTTTATTGTGATTTCTTCTAAAACCCATTGGTTATTTTGGAGTATGTTATTTAATTTCTACATATTCGTAAATTTCCCAAATTTCCTTTTGTTATTGACTTATAGTTTGACTTCACTGTAGTCAGAGAGCATTGTTTGAGTTAAATTATTTTAAATTTATTGAGTCTTATTTTATGGTTTAACATACACTTTATGCAGGAGACTGTTCCACTGCCACTTGAGAAAACATATATTCTGTTGTGGTTGTGTGGAGTGCTCCATTGATGTTTATTATGTCTAGCTTGTTTATTTTACACACACACTCACACACACAACATATATATATGTGTGTGTGTAATGTGTGTGTGATATATATATATATATATATAGTGTGTATGTGTGTGTGCATAAAATATATGGCTGGGTGCAGTGGCTCATGCCTGTAATCCCAGCACTTTGGGAAGCCAAGGTAGGCAGATCACTTGAGGTCAGGTGTTCAAGACCAGCCTGGCCAATGTGGCAAAACCCCATCTCTACTAAAATACAAAAATTAGCTGGATGTGGTGTCATGCTGCTATAATCCTAGCTACTCAGGAGGCTGAGGCAGGAGAATTGCTTGAGCCCAAGAGGCAGAGGTTGCAGTGAGCTGAGATGGCCCTACTACACTCTAGCCTGGGTGACAAGAGTTGAAACTCCATCTCAAAATATATATATAGAGAGAGAGAGAGAGAGAAAGAGTTTATATAATATATAATAGTTTTATGTATATGTTTATGTATATAATTCCCACAGCCCTTGTTACTTCCTAAGTGACTAAAACAATATCCATACCTTTTGTTAAGGTATTTGGCCTCTTGTCCTTGGTTCCTTAAGCAACTTTGAAGTGCCTCCGAGTAATAAAGGTGAAAGAGTCTTTTGTCAAAATGTTAGGGTGCTTTATGCCTCAGAGGAAGACCTCAAGAAGCAGAATCTCTCTACAACCTTCTCCTGCCTTCCTTTCGTTTGTCCTTTATTCGCTTTACTTCAAAGGAGTAATCATTCCCCACCTTTCTGTCTTGTAGCTGACCATAAAGAAATTCGCTGATCTACCTTGGCTGATTGTGGGTCATAAGAGCCTTATTTCAGATAGGGTCCTGCCCTATACCCTGGGGGAAGGAATGCTGCACAGACAGGCCAAGAAGAATCTGAACAGACAGACCTGGCTGGGTTTCCTCACTCAGTCTGTTAGCATTAGATCATACCTTTTTGTTCAACCACATTTCTACTTGGTTGTCTGTGCTTCAATTACGCCTTTCTAATGAAGTCTCCATAAAAGGTCCAAGGGGACAGAGTATGAGGAATTTCCTAATAGCTGAACATATGGAGGTTCCTGGAGAGTGGCATGCCTGGGGAGGGCATGGAAATGCCACACCCCTTCCTATATCTTACTCTATGCATCTCCTCATCTGTATCCTTTATAATCAGTTGGTAAATGAAAATAAGTGTTTCCCCTGAGTTCTGTGAACCACTTTAGCAAATTAATGAAACCCAAGGAGGGAGTTGTGATAACCCTGATTTACAGCTAGTTGGCCAGAAGCACTGGTCAAAAACAACCTGGGACTTGTGATTGGCATCAGAAGTAGAGGGGTGTCTTGTAAAACTGAGGCCTCAACCTGTGGGATCTGATGCTGTCTCCAGGCAGATAGTGTCAGAATTGAACTGAAGGACACCCAGCTGGTGTCTGCAGCAGAACTGATTGCTTTCTTGATGTGTGAGGAAAAAGCTTCACACATTGTTTTATGAGAACAGAGGAAATGCAGTTTGCGTTTTTACCTCACATTAATATTGTTCAGGTCTTCCGTTTTCTTGTTGATCTTCAGCCTAGTTGCTTTGTCTATTATTGAAAAGTGGGCTATTCTAATCTCCAACTGTGATTGTTGAATTGTCTGTTTCTCTCTTCAATTCTATCAATCAGTTTTTACTTCATGCATTTTCAGGCTTTGTTGTTAGGTTTTATCTTTGTTTGTGCTGCTGTAACAAAGTTCTACACATTGGATAATTTATAAACAATAGGAATTTATTTCTTACAGTCCCGGAAGCTGGAAAAATCTAAGATAAAAGTGCTGAAAGGCTGCGTGTCTGGTGACCGCGTGGGAGCTTTCTGCTTCCATGACAGCGCCTTATTGCTGCATCCTCTGGAGGGGAATGAATGCTGGGTCCTCACATTACTCTATCTTGGATCCCGTTTATAATGGTGCTAATCCCAGTTGTGAGGGTGGAGGTGACTTCATCACCTCCCAAAGGTCACAGTTGTTAATACTGTTGCATTGGAGATTAAGTTTCAACATGAATTTTGAAGGGGGACACCACCATTCAAACCGTAGCAGGCGCACATATGTTTTAATTGGTGTATCTTCTTGATGGATTGATCTCTCCTTTTTTTGAGAGACAGGGTCTTGGGTCTTGCTCTGTTGTCCAGGCTTGACTTCAGTGGCACAATCATGGCTCACTGCAGCCTTGATCTCCTGGGTTTAAGTGATCCTTCCACCTCATTCTCCTGAGTAGCTAGGACTACACCAGTAGCTAGGACTACAGGTAAACACCACCATGCCTACCACCATTTTAAAATTTGTTTTGTAGGGATGGGGTCTTGCTGTGTTGCCTAGGCTGATCTCAAACTCCTGGGCTCAAGCAATCCTCCTGCCTTGGCTTCCCAAAATGCTGGTGTTGGGATTACAGACATGAATCACCACATCCAGTTGGATTGACCCTTTTAACATTATAAAATGTCTTTTGTTATCTCTAGTGCTAAATTTTGTTTTACAGGTCTGTTTTGTCTCATATTGATACAGCCACTCCAGCTCTCTTTTGGTTATCATTAACTCAGCATATTTTCTTCCATTCTTTTTCTTTCATCCTGCTGTGTCTTTAAATCTGAAGTTTGTTTCTTGTCAACAGCATATATTTGGATCACATTTGTGCTTTTTTAAATATATACTTTAAGTTCTGGGGTAAATGTGCAGATCTTGCAGGATTGCTACATAGGTATACACATGCCCTGGTGGTTTGCTGCCTCCATCCCCCCCATCACCTACATTAGGTATTTCTCCTAATGTTATCCCTCCCCAACCTCCCCACCCCATGCTATTGCTCCCCTAGGCTCCCACCCCACAACAGACCCCAGTGTGTGATGTCCCTCTCCCTGTGTCCATGTGTTCTCATTGTTCAACATGCACTTATGAGTGAAAACATACAGTGTTTGATTTTCTATTCTTATGTCAGTTTGCTGAGAATGATGGTTTCCGGATTCATTCATGTCCTTGCAAAGGACATTAACTCATCCTTTTTAATGGCTGCATAGTATTCCATGGTGTATATGTGCCACATTTTCCTTGTCCTGTCTATCATCGATGGACATTTGAGTTGGTTCCAAGTCTTTACTATTGTAAACAGTGCTGCAATGAATATACATGTGCATGTATCTTTACAATAGAACGATTTATAATCCTTTGGGTACATACCAAGTAATGGGATTGCTGGGTCAAATGATATTTCTATTTCTAGATCCTTGAGAATTGCCACACTGTCTTCCACAACGGTTGAACTTGTTTGCACTCTCACCAACAGTGTAAAAATGTTCCTATTTGTCCACATCCTCTCCAGTATCTGTTGTCTCCGGATTTTTTAATGATTGCCATTCTAACTGGCATGAGATGGTATCTCAATGTGGTTTTGATTTGCATTTCTCTAATGACGAGTGATGATGAGCATTTTTTCATATTTGTTGGCTGCATAAATGTCTTCTTTTGAAAAGTGCCTGTTCATATCCTTCACTCACTTTTTGATGGGGTTGTTTGTTTTTTTCTTGTAAATCTGTTTTAGTTCTTTTTAGATTCTGGATACTAGACCTTTTTCAGATGGGTAGCTTCAAAATTTTTTTCCCATTCTGTTGGTTGTGGCAATACCATTTAGGACATAGGCATAGGCAAGGACTTCATGACTAAAGCACCAAAAGCAATGGCAACAAAAGCCAAAATAGACAAATGGGATCTAATTAAACTTAAGAGCTTCTACACAGCAAAAGAAACAATCATATTTGGGTTTTTTAAAAAATCTATTCTTCTAATTTTTACTTTTTGATTGGACTGTTTGGTTCATTCATATTTAATAATTACTAGTAAGTCAGAGTTTTTGATTGCCATTTTAAAATTTATTTTCTTTGTGTTTTGCATCTTTTAATTTTTCTATTTCTCTATCACTAACTTCTTTTGTGTTAAATACACATTTTCTAGTATGCCATTTTAATTATTATTTTTCCCCTGTGTTTTTGAGTTATTTTGTTAGTGGTTGCCCTGAAGATTATAATAAAAATCTTAATTCAGAAGAATGTAATTTGGATTAATATCAACCTAATTTCAGTAGTTTATAAAAATTTTGCTCCATTATACTACATTTCCTCCTTCCTTTTGTACTTTTGTGGTCATAAAAATTACATCTTTGTGAATTATAAGCCTAACAAGATAGCTTTATAATTATTGCTTTGTGCATTTATCTTTAAATCAGATAGGAGATAAAACCTCAGACCAAAACATGTTTATACTGTCTTTGCCTTATCCATGTAGCGACCTTCTCTGGTGTTCTTCATTTGTTCATTTGGATATTAGTTACTGTCCCATCATTTCATCCTGAGAAACTCCCTCTCGTATTTCTCGTAGGTCAGATTTGCAAATGATGAATTTTCTCATTTTTTTATCTCCTTCATTTTTGAAGGACAGATTTTCTGGATATAAAATTCTTAGGTAACAGTGTTTTTCTTTCAGCAGTTTGAATATGTCATCCCACTGCCTGCTGGCTCCCACAGTTTCTGCTGAAAAGTTAGTCAAATTATTGAGATCTTTTATACATGAGGATTGCTTTTCTTTTGCTGCTTTCACGAGTCTCTCCTTTTCTTTGACTTTCAACAGTTCGATAGTGATGTGTTTGAGTATGGATCTCTTTGAATTTATTCTAACTGATATTCATTGCGCTTCCTGAATGTGTAAATGAATATTTTTTAATCAAACTTGAAAAGTTTTGTCCATTATTTCTCCAATTATTGTTTCTTTCCTTTCTTTTCTTTTCTTTTTTTTTTCTGGAACTTCCCTTCTGTGGATGTTGGTATGCTGGTTGATGTCCCACAGGTTTTTGAGGCTCTGTTCCTTTTTCTTCACGTTTATTTGATTTCTCAGACTGCATAATCTCAATTAATCTATCTTCAAGTCTTCTGAGTCTTTCTTCTGTTTGTTGAAATTCTCTCTTGAGCTCCTTTGGTGAATCTTTCATTATAGGAATTGTACTTTATGACTTCAGAATTTTCATTTTCAAAAGTAATTTCTGTCTTTTTATTAATATCTTATATTTTTATTATTATTATTTTATTTTATTTTTAATCAGTCCCACAGAAACAGGGCCTCAAAAAATTGGACTAAGACTCAGAATTGTTCCTCTCCATGGAAATCTTTAGTAAAAAGCAAAAGATTTATATGATTTGAAGAGAAACCGGAGTATATATCTTATATTTTATAAGACATTATTTTCATACTTTCCTTTAATATTTTTCACATAATTTTATCTATAATTGTTGACTTGAAGTCTTTGTCTAATAAGTCCAACAGTGGCTTTCATTAAGGACAGTTTCTTTTGAGTGTTCTTTTTCCTGTACATAAGACTTTTTTCCTGCTTTTTAATGTCTTATAATTTTTTGTTAAAACTGGACATTTTACATAATACAATGTGACAATTCTGGAAGTAAGATTCTCTTCGCAGAGTGTTTTTGTTGTTGCTGTTTGCTTATGTATTTAATGGCTTTCCTGGACTACTTCTGTAATGACTGTATTCTTTGTCATGTGTGTCCACTGAAGTCTCTTTTAGTTAGCTTAGTGGTCAGCTAACGACTAGACAAAGTTTCCTTTATGTTTTGGACCAATAATTCTTCTATCCTTATCTGGGGTTGTGTGTGTGTGTGTGTGTGTGTGTGTGTATGAGGGGCATGCCTTCAAAACTCCAGCAGGCAGCTTTCAAAACTGTCTTACCCTTCACTTCCTTCTTGAGCAGATCCTCAAGGTCAGCTAGAGTTGAAAGTTTAGGGTATTCTCAGTTCTTTTGTGGGCACACATGTAGTATTAGGTATGCAAACAACCCTACACATGCTTTTAGTCTTCTGGATTCCCAGGCATATCTAAGAACATTTGAAAGTCCCTGATGGACTTAATATTTCCAGATTTAACTTTCAAGTTTTTGGACAGCCTTTTCTTAGCCCCAACCAGTAATGCTTTCTCTAGCAACTGTAATGTTAAACAATTACTGTGGATTGTTTTGACAAATTCCATGTGGGTTGTGCTATTTGCATAGAGGGTGCCCTGAGTCTGGTCAATTAAGAAAAGCCTTAAGGATGGAACTTTTCAGCAAGTTGTTAGCCAGGTCAAATAGTGTCAATTCTTTGCGGCTGGCCCTTTTCTGAGCTCTGCACACATTTTGCCTCCTCTAGTGGCTGCTACGCCAATGTTTTTCAGAGCTACTCTATTGGGGTTTTAAGATTCTGAAGAGCTAGGGAGAGGTGTATGTCATTAGAACAACTTGAAATGCACAAAGCTCACTCCTCTTACTTAGGTTCAGCTGTTTTTCTTGAGTTTGCACATATAAAATTTTTGAAGAGTTTAATTTTCAAAGTTCTGAAGAAGTTGATTTTAACTTTTTAAGACTGTTGTCATTGTTTTCCTGGAGTAGATTTTTAGAGGTCTTTATTCCACCATTCTAGAAGTTGTATTCATGGTAAGGGATAGCATGGTCTCTGTCAAGCTTTGGCAGTGTCTTTTGGTTGATGACTATTATTAGACTAAAATAAGGACTACTATCTATCAAACACACCGTAAAAAGAATAAAAATAGAAGCCAAAGAGTGGAAAATATTTCCAGTACGTATGATTGACAAAAATTGTTACAAATCAGTAAGATTAAAGAGTAAGTCAGACACAGTTGAATAAAAAATTAATAAACTGAAGAAATTATTTGAAATTCCACCCAAAAGACAGAGATGCAAAATATAAAAGACGCTGAGTAACAAGGAAGTGAGAGTAAGAAGGTCTAGCATATATCTAATTGGATATACAAAAAGGAGTAACAGAGAAAATAGAGAAGAAACTGTTTTCAAAGACATATGGCTAGGAGTTTTCCAGAAATGTTTCTAGATATCAATTCTCAATCACAGGGAGCCAAATGAACCTCAAATAGGAAAAAAATCTACAACTAGATTTAACAGAAAACTGTAGGACATGAAAGACAAAAAGAAGATCTTAAAAGACAGATTATCCACAAAGAAATGGTAATGAGAGTTAAATCTCACTTTTCAGCAATCATGATAATCAGAGTCAGCGAATTATTTTCAGTGTGCTGAGAAATCATAAAGAAGTAGCCACAATTCTCTACCCAGTGAGATCATCTTTAAAAGCAAGGATGAAGTAAAAACATGTTTTACTTAAACACAGGAGTGTTTTTCTTCAAAAGACACTCACTAAGGAAGTTTAAAAAAAAAAAAGGCCTGGCATGGTGGCTCACGCCTATAATCCCTGCACTTTGGGAGGCTGAGGCGGGCAGATCACTCGAGGTCAGGAGTTCGAGACCAGCCTGGTCAATATGATGAAACCTTGTCTCTATTAAAAATATGAAAATTAGCCAGTCATAGGGATGCATGTCTGTAATTCCAGCTACTCAGGAGGCTAAGGCAGGAGAATCACTTGGACCCGGGAAATGGAAGTTGCAGTGAGCCGAGACTGCACCACTACATTCCAGCCTGGGCGACAGAGCAACACTCCGTCTCAAAAAAAATTATATACATATACACTTCAGATATAATGTCTGAGAGACAAGAGGAAATTGTGAACAAATATATTGGTAAATATAAATAAATATACATGGTATAAAATAAGGAAAGTAATGTCTAATTTAGGGGTGGAGGTAATAGACTAGAATCCATTTCCTGAACAAAATCTGGCCAGGTGATCAAAGTTGAAGTGTTCAGTGGTTGAGAGAATGAATGCTGGAACCAGATTGCCTTGATCTTGACTCTGGTCCTTATTATCTGTGTAATTTTGGGCACGATGTTAACTACCATATCTCTGTGTCTTTACTTCTCATGATATGGGAACAGTTATAACATTTACCTCATAAGTTATTGTGATGGTTAAATTGGTTTATATGTGTCAAGGGCTTGGATCAGTGCTTGAACATAAAAACTGCTTTAAAATGCTAGCTATGATTCTTATAAAAGCATTCTAAAGTCCTTATATTGCAAGGTAAAATACACAAACACATAATCATGTTAAGAGACTTTAACAAAGCTTTTTTGACAGTGATGACCGGCAAAACGAAAACATTATTAACAAGCTTGTGTTAAGTGAATCATATAAATCTTTGTATCAAATTAACTCAAACTATATAAGCTTTTCAAAATTCTGTTTATTAGTCCACAGGATAATTCCCAGATATCAAAATCAAACACTGCTGTTGTCTTCCCAATGTCTACGCCACCTTTCTTTCTTTTCTTTTTTTTTTTTTTTTTTTTTGAGACAGAGCCTCACTCTGTCACCCAGGCTGGAGTGCAGTGGTGCAATCTCAGCTCACTGCAACCTCCACCTCACGGGTTCAGGTGATTCTCCTGCCTCAGTCTCCCTAGTAGCTGGGATTACAGGTGCACATGATCATGCCTGGCTAATTTTTTTGTATTTTTAGTAGACAGGGTTTCGCCGTGTTGTCCAGGATGGTCTCAAACTCCTGACCTCAGGTGATCCACCTGCCTCAGCCTCGCCAAATGCTGGGATTACAGGCATGAGCCGCTGCGCTCGGCCTATACCACATTTCTTTTTTTTTTCTTTAAATATGCCACCTTTCTTATGCACAGAACACTGGTTTCCTACAGAGTGGGAATGTGTCCAGCTAAAACACATTTTCCCAGATGTCCTTACACTTGTGGAAGTCATTGGGTTAGATTTCTGGAAAAACTTAAAACTTTATGCCTTAAAAGTGAATGTGCCTTGAACTGGTGAGTTTCTCATCCTCTGGCTCTGTGTGTATGTTGACACAAGCCTTCAAAGCTCCGGAAGCAGTCCACAACTCTGCTTTACCATTCATTTCTTGATGGCACAGAAGCTCAAGGTCAGCTGGGGGTGAAAGCTCATGGTCCCCTCAGGTCTTTCCTGGGCATGTGAACAGCCCTGGGTGTGCATGTGGCCTTCCAAAGTCTCCGTAATATGTAGGAGCATTTCAATGCCCCCTATGGACTTCCTTCTAAATAATCTACCTATTGGGTGAGATTTCATTAAAAATCTCTACGACTTTAAAAATGGACTTTGACAAGCTGAAATTGGCCAAGAAGTACAATAAAGCAGAATTTTCTATGCCAGGCATCAAAATACACTGTAAAACGAAAGTAACTATAACAGGGTGGCGTGATTGCAGAAATATATAGCATGATGAATAAAGTTCAGAATTGGATATGCACATATATTTTCTACATGATATAGGTGACATTTTAAATTAGTGTGGAAAGGATGAATTATTCCAAAAAGAGACTGGAATGACTGGAGCTCCATTTAGGAAAAAAATAGATCCTTACCTCATTACTTACAGAAGAATAAATTTCAAATGAATGAAAACCTATACATAAAAAGCAAAATTATAAATATATTTAAAAGCTTAGGATGGAGAGGAATTTTTTTCAAGATGAAAGGAAATCCAGAAAACATTGAAGCAAATCTTTGTACATTTAACTATATAAAACTTAAAACTTTCCTCATAGTGAAGATCACCACAAATGAAATTGAAGGCAAACAATAGGCTGAGAGACAATGCTTATAAAATACGTGGCAGAAAAAGAAAATTCCAACTAAATAATGAGTATCCTATTTTTAACCTATTAGATAGGTTAAAATAAAAGGCAAATAAAAGCTTTAAGAGGTTGATAGTACACATTTTTTTTGAGACGGTGTCTCACTTTGTCGTCCAGACTGGAGTGCAGCTGCATGATCTCAGCTCACTGCAACCTCTGCCTCCTGGGTTCAAGCGATTCTCCTGCCTCAGCCTCCCGAGTAGCTGAGATCACCGATGTGCACCACCACGCCAGGCTAATTTTTGTATTTTTAGTAGAAATGGAGTTCATCATGTTGGCCAGGCTGGTCTAGAATTCCTGACCTCCAGCGATCCATCCGCCTTGGCTTCCCAAAGTGCTTCGAGCCACCGCACCTGGCCTGATACTACACAATATTTATGTAGCTGTGAAGACATAGTCACTCTCATTGACTGCTAATGAGAGTACAAACTGGTAGAGCTGTTTGGAAGGCAATCCGTCAGGATCTAACACAATTCCAAATGCACAACGTTCCAATGCAGCATTTTCACTTCTAGAGAGGCGTGCTGCAGAATGTGTTCACGAACGCAAAAGTACATGCACAAAAGTGTATATGCTGCTTATTGCAGTACCGCTTGTGAAAATGAAAATCTAGGGACCTAAGTGTCCATCAGTAGATAGAGAGGGAGGGAGGGGGAAAGAGAGAGAAGAGACAGAGACAGAGAGAGAAGACAGAGAGAGAGAAGACAGAGAGAGAGAGAGAGATTGTATGTGTAAAAAGTGATGGAGAGAAAAGAGAAGACTGTAATAATTGAATTCAAATTGCTTTGCAATTATTTGGCCAATGACCTTTTTTTCTTTCTCTTTCTTTTTCTCTCTTTCTTTCTTTCTCTCTTGGTGACAGGACACCAGCGCAGTGACAGAACAGCTTGGTTTTGTGGGTAAATATACCACAAGAGGACTTTCATGTTTTATAACATATACTTCTATACTGTTTACACTTCTCAAGTCATTTAAAACAACAATAAAAAAGCAGGCTGCAGAATTGTGTAGTATGGTCTCATTTGTCTAAAACAAGTCTACAACACAAACAGTTACATATTTGTTATATATTATAAACACCTAATAAAAATACACACTGAACTGTGAACAGTGGCTGCCACCTGGAAGTGGTGGGAGAGGAGATGGAGGGATTTTAACTTATCAGTTACAGCTCTGTTTGATTGGAGTACATTTTGCAATTTATAAAATGAATAAACGAATAGACATTTGCCAATAAAGGGAATGAGAGAGAAAGGCAGTAGCTTTCAAACTCAGAAGGTAGAAAAGAGGTGTTTTCAAGGCTGGCTGGGGTGGTGTGAGCAGACAGAAAAGGAGTGGCTTCATGGTGCTGGAGAATGCAGGAAATCGATGCTGCCACATCCTTCAAGGGGGGTGAGGGAGAATGGATTCAAATGCACGGTGGAGGAGAGATGTAGGGAACTGAGAGTGAGAAGAAATGGTGATTTTGAGACAGGCTATCTGTGAGAAAGCAGACAAGAGTCGGTTACCAGCTACTAAGAGCAGAAGATATTGATTAGACACCGTAAGAAATTAAAGACATTCTCATTTTTAGATGTGTACTCCTAATCTCTATTGGTGATGGTATTTCTATGGAAACCAAATTTTTTTTTTTTCAGTTAGCAATATGTTCTTTAAATCAGGGGTCCGCAGCCACCAGTATGGGTCCCTGGCCTGTTAGGAACGAGGCCACACAGCAGGAGGTGCGTGGTGGGCAAGTGAGCAAAGCTTCATCCGTATTTATAGCTACTCCCCATTGCTCACATTGCCGCTTGAGCTCCCCCCTTATCACATCAGCAGCAGCATTAGATTCTCATAGGAGTGTGAACCCTATTGTGAACTATGCATGCAAGGGATCTAGGTGTCTTCTCTTTATGAGAATCTGATGCCTGATGATCTGTCACTGTCTCCTGTCAGCCCCAGATGAGACCATCTAGTTGCAGGAAAACCAGCTCAGGGCTCCCACTGATTCTACATTACGGTGAATTGTGTAATTATTTCATTTTATATTACAATGTAATAATAATAGAAATAAAGTGCATAATAAATGTAATGCACTTGAATCATCCTGAAACCATCCTCCCTACCCTGTCCAAGGAAAAATTGTCTTCCATGAAACAGGTTCCTAGTGCCAAAAAGGTTTGGGACCACTGCTTTAAATTATAGACACAGGCCACCTGTACCTCAGCTACTGTGTTTCATAATGAATAACCCTTCAAAGCAATTTAATCTCTTTATCATTTTATCTTTCTGCAGTAGGCCTTGGGATTAGCCCTTGCCATAGAATGGAGTGTATAACAGACAAGAGAAACTTACGAGTGATAAGGTAAGAGTGATAATCATACCATTTCAATTTGGAGAAGATCGACCTGAGAGAACTGCAGAGGAAGTGTGCTATTCGTGTAAGAAATCCTTAAATTCCACACAATATATATAGTCTTCCTGGATATGATGCATAAGGAAATCCTAAGACTGCATGCTGAGTTTAACCAACTAAACCAGAACAAACTGGAATGAATTTGCATTTGAGAAGTAAAACACTATCCAAGGGACATAAGAACAGCTGGGCTCCTGCAGAAGGAGACACATATGGTGTTCATTGTGGAGTTTTGCTTCTTCTTCCCTTTGAGTAAGAATAAAATGATTACATCTTTTCATCTTCAAAAATCTTCTCTCATTATTTTTCTGGTGTCATTGGCTGGCATAGTCTGATCCATAGAAAGAAGAAGGAAGCAGAGATGAAGTCTTCCTCTCCTATTGCCTCTGGGCAGAGGTGAAGGGCTTTTGAAGGAATGCACCATGAGGTTATGAGATCCACTCAGCTAGATAAATTTTTTGGAAGATATGTGTGTCACAGCAGCTTCTTATGTAACTAACTTGTATCTAAAGCCTTGCACCTTAGAGACCATTTTGTTCTTATGCTTATCTGTTCAACCACAAATAGGCCTAACTTGATTCTCTAAAAAGTGGACGTTTGAGGTTCTAAAATAAGGAGAGACAGGCGAAGTGGTATGCACCTGTAGTCCTAGCTACTTGGGTGACAAAGGTGGGAGGATCACTTGAGTCTAGGAGTTTAAGACCACTCTAGACAACAAAATGACACCTCTGTCTCAAAAATAAATAGGGAAAGTTAAACAAATTTCAATGAGAAGAAATCTGAGTCTCCATTAAGTAAATCTGGATGTCAGTGCACATGAAAGCACTAAATATTTGAAGTGTATCCTGTAGAAACGTAACACATAAAATTAATAATCTTGTGTATTATCTGTTTTCACGCTGCTATAAAGAACTACCTGAGACTGGGTAATTTATGCAGAAAAGAGGTTTAATTGACTCGCAGTTCTGTGGGCTTACTAGGAAGCCTGACTGGGAGGCCTCAGGAAACTTACAATCATGGCGAAAGGTGAAAGAGGAAGCGAAGACCTTCTTCACGTGGCGGCAGGAGAGAGAGAATAAAGGAGGAAAGTACCACACACTTTTAAACCATAAGATCTCACGAGAACTCAATCACTTTCACGAAAACAGCTAGGAGAAATCCACCCCATGATCCAATCACCTCCCTCCCACCAGGCCGCTCCTCCAATTCGACATGAGATTTGGTCAGTGACATAAATCCATATCATATCACTTTCATATTGAAGACATTATATTGGCCAAAATTTTAGAGTCATACTGGATTATCCTTCCTTTTTTTTCCCCTTTTTTGTGGAGACAGGGTCTCACTCTGTAACCCAGTGCAGTGGCACAATCTTGGCTCTCTGCAATCTCTGCCTCCCAGGCTCAAGCTGAGACTTGAACCCAGCTCATCCTCCCAAGTAGCTGGGACTACAGATGCAGGCAACCCCCACGGGGGATAAGTTTTTGTAATTTTTGGTAAAGATGAGGTTTTATCATGTTGCCCAGGCTGGTCTCAAATTCCTGGATTCAAGCGATCTGCACTCCTTGGCCTCCCAAAGTGCTGGGATTATAGGCATGAGCCACCACACCTTGCCTGTCTTTCCTTTTAAAAGGTAGATTTTCAGGTAGAACTTTGCTTCTATGAAAGGCTTGAATCTGAAAACCATTCTACCAGTAGATGATCACAGTTTACTTTGAGACTTTGACATGTCCTCTGACTCTCTAGGTTTCAGTAGTTTCTAATGTTTATTCCAACTTAAGAAAAATTTATTTCAATAGCTTTTGGGATACAAGTGGTTTTTGGTTACGTGGCTGAATTATGTAGTGGTGAATTCTGAGATTTCACTGTCCTCCCTTGACGAACTTGATCTTGTTTGTGAGCTGAGCTTAGCAAATTAACACAATTTTATTCAACAGAATTGTGACAATGAAATGTAATACTAGCAAAGGCTCAGTTCTAGAAGCATTCTCATATATTGCTGGTGGATGTTTGAACTGCACAAGCGTTTTGGAAAGCAGTTTGACAGTATTTATGACGTTCATTAACTCGTATGTCATGAAGCAGCAGCACACCAGCGGGTGCAACCAGAAAGCGCCCCCTCCCACGGGCACCTCAAAGCTCTTTAATAGTTTCCTTTTTTGTCTCTACCTGAAATCCTAGGCAGTGTATGTAACCTTTCCCATCACTTTTAGATTTTTAAAAATCATCACTTTTGTTCACAAAACAGTCTCATGTCGACATTTGCAAAGTCCAGTCCTGGTGTAAATGTCAAAATTTCTGGGTTCCACTCGCAGCCTCTCCCAGCCCAGGCTGGTGTTGCCGAGAGAGAGGGCTTGGGCTGGCTTCTCCACTCCTGCAGCCTGGCCCAGGTTTCTGATGCCACTGGATTAGGAAAACAGGAAAGGACTTGTTTGTCTGGGACAGTTATGAGCTGGGGGTGGACACACTTTGGATTCTGTGGGTCTTCAGAGTCAGCTTCACCCCACCCCCCCAAAATGCATTTTCCTTGGGATTTTACCACTAGGAACCCCCAGTTGCTATTTCCGGGGTGTGCCAAGTGCTGCCTGCACGGTCACTTTTAATTTCTTCTCCCGCATAGGTGGTGTTTTCCAGAAATACTCCCCCGTATTTGGATCCATCCCCCCTCTAGGAACTTATATTTTTTAAATTTCCAACTTTTAGTTTAAGTTCCAGGGTACATGTGCAGTATGTGCAGGTTTGTTACATAGGTAAACGTGTGCCATGGAGGTCGGCTGCACAGATCAACCCATCACCTAGCTATCAAGTCCAGTGTCCATTAGCTATTCTTCCTGATGCCCTCTCCCATCTTTCCAACAGGCCCCAGTGTGTGTTGTTCCCCACCCCCCACACCATGTGTTCTCATGATTCGGCTCCCATGTATAAGTGAGAACATGTGGTATTTGGTTTTC
Organism: Ateles fusciceps; assembly: GCA_036589455.1. Lineage (NCBI taxonomy): Eukaryota > Metazoa > Chordata > Mammalia > Primates > Atelidae > Ateles > Ateles fusciceps. The sequence continues at coordinate 756,528 of JAZHEH010002853.1, read as the reverse complement.
TCTTCCTGCATTAGTTTGCTGAGGATAATGGCTTCCAGCTCCCACCATGTCCCTGCAAAGGAAGTGATATCACTCCTTTTTATGGCTGTAGAGTATTCCACAGTATATATGTACCACATTTCCTTTGTCCAGTCTATCATTGATGGGCATTTGGGTTGATTCCATGTCTTTGCTATTGTGAACATACATGTGCATGTATCTTTATAATAGAATTATTTCTATTCCTTTGGGTATAAAACTAGTAATGGATTACTGTGTCTTATGGTATTTCTGCTTCTAGGTCTTTGAGGAATCGCCACACTGTCTTCCACAATGGTTGAACTAATTTACACTCCCACCAACAGTATAAAAATGAGGAACCTCTTGAGTGAGATTCATAATTGCTCCAGGCTACCTCTGTCCTGCGTAGACCACTTCTAGTCCACAGGATGCACCCATAGCCCCTGTCCCCTACATCAGTGGAAGTATGGTGCAGGTCAATGCAATTTTTCGCTTTGCTGCCTTAGGGGACTGCAGTCAGCCCCTCACCTGGAGGATTATTTTGGGGGCAAGAGTTAGAAACCCTTTATTGTGACCTCCCAACTTCAGGGGGACACAGCTGTAGTTCTCCCTGTGGTCTCCTGAAGCTTCTCTTACCAGTTTGAGATGAGGGGAAGGGCCCTCCTCCCTGCCCTTTGGGGCCATGAGAAGGAGACTGCCACAGCCCTCCAGGAACTCTTGAAAAAACCCCTCCTTAGCCCCAGCCTCTTCTACCCTTGGACTCTTAAGTGGGTGTTGCCCTCTGGCTTTTCGAACCAGCCCTTGACCCCCTCCTTTGCAAGCCCGTTGTGTTGCATATTCTGTTGCAGGACCCTGCGGAATGGCAGAAGAACCACCACTCCCTTACTCAGACTCCTGGAACCTCAGGCTAGAATTAAGACTTGTTTTGCATTTTATTAATTTACATTCTCCTTACTCAGCCAACCCACTTTTTTCAGAATTTATTTTATAGAAATAAAAGTACTGGTATACAAAGATATTTACAGAGACAATATTTGTAGTAACAGCAACAACAAAAGGGCTGGGCGTGGTGGCTCATGCCTGTAATAGCACTTCGGGGGGCTGAGGCAGGCAAATCACTGAGGTCAGGAGTTCGAGACTAGCCTGACCAATATGGTGGAACCTCGTCTTTACTAAAAATACAAAAGTAGCCAGGTGTGGTGGCGGGCACCTGTAGTCCCAGCTACTTGGGAGGCTGAGACAAAAGAATTGCTTGAACCCAGGAGGCAGAGGTTGTAGTGAGCCAAGATCATGTCACTGCACTCTAGCCTGGGCAACAGTGAGACTTCCTCTCAAAAAAAAAAAAAAAAAAGAAAAGAAAAGAAAGAACGAAAACCTAACTCTGCATCTGTAAAGGAATGGAGAGTGTGCAATTAACCCGTGGTATGTTCATACGATGGACTATTAGGCAGCTATTACACACAGTGACTTACACTATGTCTATTACATGGAGGGATACTAATTATATACTAGTCGCAGGGAATAAAAGAAATTGCAGAATGGTGTGTATAATGTGATCCATTAAAAACACACACACACTTTACTTACTTGTGTACATTTGGGTGAGTGTGGAGCAGGATGAGGTGGGAAAGAATGCACGCAAGATATCAATATTGGTCATCTTAATGGGTGGTAACACAGCAAGAACAGACAGAGCATCTTTACTTTTTAAGTATATTTTAAAGTGTCATGCATATTACTGCATGCATTTTGGGGACTAATGAATAATATAATAAAAAAAGTAAAGGAAGAAAATGAAATTTGATAAAACTCTAAGAAGAAATTGCCCAGAAAGTATTAAGAGTTCTAAAAAAACTTCAAGGAATATATAATTTCAACATTATAAAAACTATTACAGCGTAGAAAAAAATGGAAATCTTCTAACATAATTTTTGCAGGCTAGATTTATCATGATACTAAAACTAGAAAGGAAAACTAGAGGCCTATTTCACTTGCAATTGACCGTTCCTGCAAAAAAATCCAAAATAAAACATTAACAAATTGACTCGGGTTATTAAAAAGATAAGATGAGGTGGTCAAATTAAATTATCCAGTAATAGAAGGTAGCTTCACAGTAGAAAATCTATTAATATAATCCTAAGCTTAACAGATTAAAGGAGAAACAATCCATGCTGAAAAATAATTGTATAAAATTCAGTAATTCCTTTTTTATTTTTAAAGATAAATAAAGGCTATTTAGTGATTCGGGAATATAGAGACCTTTCCTTCAACTGATGCACCATGCTGGCTGTGTTCCCTGGGTCCGTAGGTTCCAGTTCTCACTCGTCTGTAGAGACTCTGGAAAAGACTTCTACTCTCCTGGTGTGTCCTGTGGTTATTCTCCTGAAACTCACTAACAGGAACCTCATCAAGAAGCTGGAGGAAAAAGGAGAGTGGGTCAGGGTGTTTGTTTTTTGGTCCCCTCCCTGCAAGGTCACCTGAGTAGTTGCTGGAGCTCTCAAGGCAGCACTCTTCCCCTCTGAGTGCTGGCACCTGCTCCCCTCCTCATCCCTTTGCCTTAGAGGTGCTGAAAGGGCAGCTGCTCCTGAGCCCTGGGTTGCTGCTCTACCCCTTGCGGTAGGCTTTACCCGAACCTTTGTCAATACAGCAAATTCTTGTTACTGGAGGTAGATCTGTTCTACAAAGTCACCACGAACACTGAATTAACAAATAATGAATCATCATTCCTAGAGGAAATATCAGATTAGGTACCTGCAAGCCTCTGGTCAAATATCTTCATTAACCAATCCATACATAACCTTGTTTTCCATGTGTTTCTTACACATATTTAATCTATCTCGTTGACTTGTTAACGCTGAACTTAGAGCTAACAACACTATAACTCATGCCTGAATTAAGCTTCTCCAACACACATATTTTCTCCTTAAGGCACATCATAGCCTTTGAAGACTAAACTCTGATTTTTTTTTTATCTTGTCCAAATTCCTATCTAAGGAGTCTGGGGAATCACGCCCTACAAACCATAAATTCTCATCAGATGGTTTTTTTTTAACCCTGTATATTGTGACTGACTTACTTTCCAATCTAACTCTGGCATAACGAGGAAGAAAATCAAAATGTTCTACCCCAAAACATGTTTCGCTGCCATATCTTAAAATTGCCCTGCAAAGTCTCTTGTGGGGAAAATCCACATTCTATAGAGAATTCCCTTTCCCCTTTGTTTTCCTTCCTTCCTTTTCAAATCCAGGAGATAATCAGCCAAGGGCCAGACACCCTTTTTAGTCCAATAAGAAACCTTTTGCAACCTGCTTTCTCTGAAGTCTGCTATCTGAGAGCTTCCTCTGCACAATAAAACTTGGTCTCCACAATCCTTTATCTTAATCTAAACATTTCTTTTCTATTGATTCCAGGTCTTCAAATAAACTCAACCAATTGTCAGAAAGTGTTTAAATTTACCTATAGCTTAGAAGCCCCCCACCTTGAGTTGTCCCACCTTTCTGGACCAAACAAATGTATTCCTTAAATGTATTTGATTAATGTCTCATGCCTCCCTAAAATATATAAAACCACGCTGTACCCCAACCACTTTGAGCACATGTTCTCAGGACTCTTGAGGGCTGTGTCACCGGCCATGGTCACTCATATTTGGCTCAGAATATACCTCTAAAAATAGTTTATGGAGTTTGACTCTTTTCATCAACACCTTCTTTCACTAAATAGACAGCATCCCAGCAATCTGTTTTGGTGCCATTTTAAACAGAAAAATCACAAGAAAAAGCACAGACATTCAAAAAATGTGGCCCTAAATAAACCACAAAAAAATGCATGCTTACTTACGAGAGCTCAGACAAGAAGGCAGATGTCACCTTGTTCGACATCAGCAGGAAACATGCACATTAGTGACTCATTTTTTTCACCATTCTGTGTATGATTGCTCATGAATTACTGAGAAAGTAAGGTGATTATTGGTTTTAGGGTTACAAATAAATTTTAACAAGTAGATAAATATGCAAATATAGAATCATGAAAAATGAAGATCAACTCTTCATAAACAAACTCTTCTCAGATTGTGCTATTTCAAAATGTTACCAATTTCTTATTGGAAGTCTGATTTAATAGATGTATATTAATGGGGAGGAAGGCAGCAAATCACACTGCCATGTGTGTACCTATGCAACAATCTTCCATGTTCTTCACATGTACCCCCAAACCTAAAATGCAATAAAAAAATTAAAAAAAATAAAAAAAATAGATGTATATGACAGAAACCTATTGCAAATACCATAATAAATGAGGAAAAATTAGAAGCATTAGTGTTAAAATAACAAGAAAATGCTGCTGAATCATTCATTGTGCTGGACATCTTTAGCCAATGTGATAAGAAAAAATATAAAACATGAATATTGAGAAAAAAACCAAAAATGTCTTTGATTTAGAATGACATAATTATCCACCATGAAGTCCAAGAAAATAAATTAAAACCTACTTAACCATAGTTCTTCAATGTGTATCTACACAAAACTGTATAAATTCGACACATGAAAAGTAATAGCTTCTCAATTTGCTTACCAAAACCAATTAGAAATTGAAGAATAATTGCATTTATACTGCCAATAAAACCTCTAAAATTTCTAACAATAATAAGCAAAATATAACACTTATAAGGATTAAAAAAACTTATTGAAGACAAAAAGTCTGAATAAATGGAGAATTACACATTTCTAGTTTGGTGACTCATTATTTTTAAAATGTCAATTGTCCCCAGATTAATAAATAAATTCTTTGCAATACCATCCAAAACCTCCTCCCCATCTCAAATCTTACACCACATGCCAAAAGTTTTTGCATTTTTATTTGGAAGAGAATATGTACCAGACCAGCAAAGTCTATTTTGAAATAGGAGACTAAGGAGGCTATCAAAGTGCACTATAAGTTATAACAATTTAAAATGTGTGTATGACATAAGGGAGGAAATAAAGAAGTCAATGGAACATAATCAGAGTCTAGAAACAGACCTATGTATATATAGAAATTTTGTAAATGACAATGGCTGCACTTGGGACCAGTAAGTAAAAAATTCAATAAACTGTGTTGGAAAATAAATGGTGAAAGAAAGTATTTGCAACGTAAATAACAAGAGACAAGGGGTGAATATACAGAATATATAAGCAATTCCTACAAATCAGTAAAAGAAAATGCAAAAGAAAAGGGGACAAAGAATCTGAAAGGACAACTTAGAGGACAATATGCAAATGACCAGCAACTAAGTGAAAAGATCCTCAATTTCAACAGCAATCAGGGAAATGCAAATTAGAGCAGCAATGAGATATCATTTCCACCCTTTGGTTTGGCAAAAATGGAAGAGACTGATCTTAGGAAGTGTTAATGAGGAAGTGGGGAGGCGGTATTTTCCTGCACTCTAAGTGGTTCAGCTCTTTTGGAGTACAACATGGCAGTAGAAATTAAGATGTTAAATATACATACAAGATAATCCAAAAATCCACTTCTAGTTATCTAATATAGAGAAACACTTGCACATAAACTCGAAATATTGATTGTAGCTGTGAAAAGAACTGAAAACCAACTTAAATGTCCATTAAGAATGGCCAAATAATCTGTTACACTTTTATACTGTGACTCATTGTGACAATTTTTAAAAAGCTTGATCAGTATATATGAGCACTGAAATATATCTAAGATATATACTGTTAAATAAAAACATATTTTTGGGAAATACAATGTTATGTAATATACTATGTTAAATTTAAAAATCTACACAAGACTGTTTACTTCTATTTTTACCTGTGTGGGTATGTATGTAAACACATCTTAAAATATCTGTGAGAATATGCTCCAGACTCCCGGGCAAGATGACTGAACAGGAACAGCTTTGGTCTGCAGCTCCCAGCAAGATTAATGCAGAAGGCAGGTGATTTCTGCATTTCCAACTGAGGTACCTGGTTCATCTCATTGGGATTGGTTAGACAGTGCGTGCAGCCCACAGAGGTCGAGCAGAAGGGGGGTGGGGCATTGTCTCACCCAGGAAGCACACAGGGTTGGGGAACTCCCTCCCCAAGCCAGGGGAAGCTGTGAGGGACTGTGCTATCTGGCCCAGATACTAAGCTTTTCCCAAGTCTTCACAACCCACAGACCAGGAGATTCCCTTGGGTGCCTACACCAACCACAAGGGCCCTTGGTTTCAAGTACAAATCTGGATGGCCGTTTGGGCAGACACAAAGCTAGCTGCAGGAGGTTTTTTTGTACCCCAGTGGCACCTGGAACATCAGCAAGACAGAACTCTTCACTCCCCTGGCAAGGGGGCTATAGCCAGGGAGCCAAGTGGTCCAGCTCAGCGGATCCCACCACCACAAAGCCCAGCAAGCTAAGATCCACTGGCTTGAAGTTCTCGCTGCCAGCACAGCAGTCTGAAGTCAACCTGGGATGCTAGAGCTTGGTGAGGGGAGGGGTGTCTGCCACTACTGAGGCTTGAGTAGGCAGTTTTCCCCTTGCAGTGTAAATAAAGCCGCTGGGAAGTTCAAACTGGGTGGAGCCCATGGCAGCTCGGCAAAGCCACTGTAGCCAGACTGCCTCTTTAGATTCCTCCTCTTTGGGCAGGGCATCTCTGAAAGAAAGGCAGCAGGCCTGGTCAGAGGCTTATAGATAAAACTCCCATCTCCTTGAGAAAGAGCACCTGGGGGAAGGGGTGGCTGTGGGCAGCTTCAGCAGACTTAAACGTTCCTGCCTGGCTCTGAATAGAGCAGCAGATCTCCCAGCACAGAGCTCAAGCTCTGGTAAGGGACAGACTTTCTCCTCCAGTAGGTCCCTGCCTCCCATGCCTCCTGACTGGGAGACACCTCCCAACAGGGGTCAACAGACATTTTATACAGGAGTGCTCCCACTGGCATCTGGCAGGTGCCCCTCTGGGACAAAGCTTCCAGAGGAAGGTGCAAGCAGCAATCTTTGCAATTCTGAAGGCTCTGCTGGTGATACCTAGGCAAACAGGGTCTGGAGTGGACCTCCAGCGAACTCCAGCAGACCTGCAGCAGGGTGGCCTGACTGTTAGAATAAATACCAGCAAACAGAAAGCAATAGCATCAACATCAACAAAAAATGACTATGCAAAAACTCCATCTGAATGTCGCCAGCAGCAAAGACCAAAGGTAGATAAATCCACAAAGATGGAGAAAAACCAGTGCAAAAAGGCTGAAAATTCCAAAAACCAGAATGCCTCTTCTCCTCCAAAGGATCACAACTCCTCACCAGCAACAAAGCAAAACTGGACGGAGAATGAGTTTGACAAATTGATAGAAGTAGGCTTCAGAAGCTGGATAATGACAAATTCCTCCAAGCTAAAGGAGCATGTTTCAACCCAATGCAAGGAAGAAGGAATCTTGATAAAAGATTAGAGGAATTGCTAACTAGAATAACCAGTTTAGAGAAGAACATAAATGATCTGATGGAAATGAAAACCACAGCACAAGAACTTTGTGAAGCATACACAAGTGTCAGTAGTGTTGATAGCTGAATCAATCAAGTGGAAGAAAGGATATCAGAGATTAGACATCAATTTAATGAAATAAAGCATGAAGACAAGATTAGAGAAAACAGAATGAAAAGAAATAAGCAAAGCTTCCAAGAAATGTGGGACTATGTGAAAAGACCAAACCTACATTTGATTGGTGTATCTGAAAGTGATGGAAAGAATGGAACCAAGTTGGAAAGCACGCTTCAGGGTATCATCCAGGAGAACTTCCCCAACAAGCAAGACAGGTCAACATTTAAATTCAGGAAATACAGAGAACACTACAAAGATAATCCTTGCAAAGAGCAACCCCAAGACACATAATCGTCAGGTTCACCAAGGTTGAAATGAAGGAAAAACTGTCAAAGGCAGCCAGACAGAAAGGTCAGGTTATGCACAAAGGGAAGCCCATCAGAATAACAGTGGATCTCTCTGCAAAAATCCTACCAGCCAGAAGAGAATGGGGGCTGATATTCAACATTCTTAAAAAAAAAAAAGAAATTTCAATCCAGAATTTCATGTCCAGCCAAACTAAGCTTCATAAGAAAAGGAGAAATAAAATCCTTTACAGACAAGCAAATGCTGAGAGATTTTGTTATTACCAGGTCTGCCCAACAAGAGCTCCTGAAGGAAGCACTAAATATGGAAAGGAACAACCAGTACCAGCCACGGCAAAGACAAACCAAAATGTTAGGACCATTGACACTATGAAGAAATTGCATCAAATTTAAAGTATAAAAACAAAACAAAACAAAAAAAAGAATACACTCCAAAGTGATAAGCTGATATTCCCTGTGGGGAGGTGAATGCGATTGGAAGGTGGTCATGAAACCCTTACCTTATTTTTTATTTTTAAATTAAAAAAACTTGGGGTAAAAAGCATAAAATTTACTATCTTAATCATTTTCAAGTGTACAGTTCAGTAGTTTTTAGTGTATTCTCTTTATTGTACAACAGATCTCCAGATACTTTTCATTTTGCAAAACTGAAGCTCTGTGCCCATCAAACAACAAACCCAGGCCAGCTGCGGTGGCTCATACCTGCAATCCTAACACTTTGGGAGGCTGAGGCAGGGGGGATCACCTGAGGTCAGGAGTTCGAGACAGACCTGGTCAGCATGGTGAAGCCCCATCTCTACTAAAAATACAAAAATTAGCCAGGCATGGTAGCGGGTGCCTGTAATCCCAGCTACTCAGAAAGCTGAGGCAGGAGAATCACTTGAATCCTGGATGTGGAGGTTGCAGTGAGCTGAGATCGTGCCACTGCACTCCAGCCTAGGCCACAGAGCAAGACTCCGTCTCTAAATAAATAAATCAGAAAAAATAAAAAAACAACAAACCCCAGTTTCCCCCTTCTCCAGCTCCTGGTGACCACCATTCTACTTTCGAATTCTATAAATTTGGCTGTTTTAGACATCTCATATAAATGGAATCACATAGTGAAACCCAGACCCCGTCCTGAATCTTTCTAACCCATAGAATTTATGTTTTTCTGGCTGGTATATTTTTACTTAGCACAATGTCTTCAAGATTCATCCACGTTGTAGCATGTGTCAGGATTTCCTCCTTTTTGAAGGAGTAGTAATATTTCATCGTATGGATACACCACATTTCATTTATTCATTCCTCTGTCAATGGATACAATAGCCACCCATTGGCTATTGTGAGTAATACCGCTATGAACATGGGTGTGCAAATGTAAGTTTGAGATCCTGCTTTCACTTCTCTCGAATCTACAGTAATCCCTGCTTGCCTGTTCCTTACGACACATTGCAAGATCCCCAGAGGCTGCCTGAAACTGCAGATAGTACCAAACCCTACTGTGATTTTTTTCCCCCTATACATACCTACTTATAATCAAGTTTAATTTATAAATTAGGCACAGCATGTGATTAACAACAATAACTCATAATAAAACAGAAGAGTTATAACCGATATGTTAGTATTACTACTATGGCACTTTGGGGCCATTATTAAGTAAAATAAGGATCACTTAAACACAGCACCACTGAGATGGCTACTAAGTGACTCATGAATGGGGAGTGTAGACACTGGACAAGGAGAGGACTTATGTCCTGGGTGGGATGCAACTGACTGAGTGGGATTTCATCACACCACTCAGAATGGCAAGTGATTTAAAATTTATAAATTGTCCATTTCTGGAATTTCCCATTTAACATGCTCAGACTAAGATTGACCATGAGTAGCTGAAACCACAGAAGAGGGGACACTGAAGTGTAATCGGTACTGAGATTGCTGGATCATACAATGGTTCTGTTTTTAATTTTATGGAAACCACCATACTGTTCTTATTTTATTTTTATTGTTTGAATATTTTAAAACAAAAATATACTCATGCATTGTTTATGTAATTAAGGGTAAAGGAAAAAATTAGTCTAGACAGAGGTAGTTCAAAGGTGACCAAGTACCAACTAAACAGTGGTTTTGGTGACAGCTAAGAATAGGCAGGTTTGGTGGTCGGTGGTCTGCCGAATGGCCAGAGAGCTGGAAGTGTTGAATATTAAAGGCCAAGAATTTAATTAGCATTACTACTTGTTTTGTTATTCACAAGTACTCACTATCCTTGCCTGTGGGAGGCTTATAAGTTCCCACCTAACAGTGGCCGTAGGAGTTGCTTTGGCCAAGGAGACACGACTAGGAGTGCCTTGAGCCCATTCCAGGCAGATGTTTTAAGAGCTGGGCCATGATTTTCATGTCCTCCTTCCTCTCTGCTGAGTTAACCAGGCATGCCCCACACACAGGCTGTGATGGCAGTCTGGGCCCAAAGGGAAGGTGCGTTTAACAGAGCTGCAGCCGAACTTTGATGCATAGAAAGTGTGAATAAGAAATCGAGTTTGGTAGTTGAAAATGGCTGGACTGGCTGGGCGTGTTGGCTCACCCCTGTAATCCCAGAACATTGGGAGGCTGACTGGGTGAATCCTTTGTGCTCCGAAGTTTGAGATAAGCCTGAGAAATACGGCAAAACCTTGTCTCTAAAAAAAAAAAAACCACAAAAATTAGCCAGGTGTGGTGGTGTGAGCCTGTAGTCCCAGCTATTTGGGGGCTGAGTCAGGGGCAGCTCTCGAACCTGGGAGGTCAAGGCTACAGGGAGCCAAGATCATGCCCCTGCACTCCAGCCTTGGTGACAAAGTGTCTCAAAAAAAAAAAAAAAAGGCTGAACTTATTTTTGATACCACAGGATCTTCTGGTCTGCCTCATGCAAGCTGTCTATTTGGACCTTCTTATCTACACGAAGACCATGGACTCGGAGTGGGAAGAGGGATCTGTAAACCAGAGGCCTCCTCCGCTCCAGGAGCTTTCAGTCTTTTGAAGGTGGGTATACATTGCCCCCAGGCCAGGGAAAACTGCCAACACCATAATACGTCCACATGGCATTCCAGGGACGGGGCTGCACTGCCCAGGACTCAGCCTCTCAGAAATTATCCAGAGCTCCGTCAGCCTTCAAGAGGCAAAGAACATTGCCCCAAACACTCCCTAGTAGGTGGAACACTACTCCCCAGTATGATCATCAGGACAAGCTTCAGACGTAGGAGGAGTAGGACTATTCTAGAGGAGGCTACACCCCATTCTCTCCCATCAAAAACCTTCTCATGTTAAGGCAGAGGAGTAGTAGCTCCGTCTCATGAACTGTCTTCCAAAATGCAGTGTTGAGAGATTCACCAATGTGTGAGGCTAGAAAGGGCAACCAACTCATCGTCTCTGGAGCAGTGGCAGGCACAGCGTGTGGCAACCACTTCCAGAGTGCCCTCCGTCAGAAGAAGAAGGACAGTCAGCTCCGTCTGGTACAGCAATACCTCCTTGCTTTGCTTGCAGAGTTTTGGCTGGCTGGCACCAGTCCAATTCAAGCGGAAGGTGAAACTGGGCCCTGAGTTTAGCCTCATCCCATGGAAATGGCTAAAAAATTCCTTTTCTACTCATTTGTTGTCTTAGTATTTTTTTTTAACCAGAGGACTATGCAAGAAAAGTATTTTAGACAAGCTGTGGCGAAGAAAACTGAATCATTACAAAGACTAATCATCACTGGCCAAAAACAAGCAAACAAACAAACAAAAACAAACAAAAAAACAGCCTGATGTTAACTCTGTCAAAGCATTTTGATAATCAAGGCCATCAGGCTCTCTGGGCCAGTGTTTTCATTTTCTGGCCTATCTCCAGCTGGCCTGAAATTCTGACACAATTGCTGAGAAACAATGGCAAATCCAAACATGGCGCAAATCCCCAGGACTCCAGGTTTTCTGGGATTGCGTGAAACAGACATTTGTTGAAGCAAGTGTCAATTCTCAAATCTCGGTAAAAACATTCCAAGAATATAGTTTTACTGTCTCTAATGAAATGTTCAATGTCAAAGCTGAGGCCTATGAAGTGGGTGTTTTCTCCTGACACTCTCTGTCTGTAGGCAGTGCTGGGAGTTCCCCCACGTGCACTAGTCAATTGGCCCTTCCTTAAAGAACGTCGTGCAGTCTTCCTTTGAAGACAAAGGTGCTCTACCGAGGAGGAGGTGCACGGGTGCAAGGAATTCAGAATTCTAGCTCTGACTTCAGCCCTGACTAACAGAATCTTGGGCAAGTCATAGCATCTCAGGCCTCATTTCTTCTGTGTATAAAATGAGGGCAAAACAATTATGGCCCATATATAATATTATCTGATTTGTTAGGACAAATGTCATGACCACATCGGCATGAAATGTGGATGAGACTGAGACTGAGAACTGCATCAGAGACACTTGACCAGGACAGTGAAAGAAGAGAATCATTGGAAATGGGGCAGAAACACCTCACCCCTGGCTCTCCTAGCCAGCTGGTGGGGAGCATGGTGGGGAGCAGAGGTTGGTGGTGGAGCCATTTTGAAAACATAACTGTGGCTGAAATGTATGGCATATTTGGTTATATCTATGTTGACTTTTTAGTAATTTGCATAATATATTATGATATGTATGATTCTAGATGCCATATGTTACGATTTTAGATGGATAAAGAATATGTTTCAGTTGTTCTCAATTGATGCTTTTATTGCGTTTAAAAATTTTCAAGTTAGAGAAATCCTGTGGATGGTGCTAAGGAGAAAAACCCAAACTAGATGGGTCTGCTTCTGATCTTTTGATTAACGAATCATTTCCAGTCTCCACCCTCGTACCGCAATGGGAGGAGCAGAGGCAATGAGCAGGTCTCTTTTTAAACATGGGGGAGATGAGAGACATCATTCTGGCATGGGTTAGCCATCCCTTTGCATGTGAACCTTTTCAAATGGATGCACAAAGCTGATGCTAGCCATTAGCAGAAGGCTGCATCCTTGCAAAGAGAATTTCTGTGCCATTCTAGGCATGACTATAAACTGAAAGGACTCACGTGCCTTCACACCTGGCACCAACGTGCAGGTATATAAACGTACTGTGCATTATTTACATTGCATTTTTCCAAGAAAACAATAACAGCAAAACCTGAAACAACAATTAGCAAAAACAAAACAAAAGTACAAAAGTGTGTACATGTGTGTGGGGAGGTGTGTTTTAGAATGATGGGTCATTGTCATTTGGAAAAATCTTAGTGTGTTTCTTATGTATATCCATTTTTCATGAGCATTCTTTAGTTTATCTACATAAAATCAACTTGGGCAACATCAAGTCTGCTGAAAAAGAAGATGAAACTCCAGCAAGAGATCTGGTGGGGACAGATTTTTTACTTATATTGTTAATTTCCAAAGACACAGCCATCATTCTTGAGCTGTGTCAGGTACCAAACGTAAAAATGCACTAGAGAAAATGTAATTTTGAGTGCTAATAAAAAGAAAACAAAAGGTTTCATTCACTAGCAATCTCTGCTTCCTTTGATGTACAGTTTTCAGAAAGCAACAGTGTCATTGAACTACAGGGTCACGGAGCTGCCTCCCGGTGGAACACTGATTAGATGGCCTTCCCTGACGTACATTCAGTAAATGAGTGGATGACAGCCAACTCCTCATCACCCGGCCACAGCGGACCTGGTGATCCTGGTGAGCGTGTTCTCAGGAAGTAGGGCCAATCATTGCACGGCTGGTGTAGGTCTGCTGCACTCAGAGCACTTGGCTGGTTTTATTTCAGACATCCTCTCAACTAATACCCTCTTGCCAAAGGAAGAAAGCATTGCCGCAGATAACACAAAATGGCAAATAATCAACCCGAGGCTTTCCTTAAATCCCTTCTCTCTACTTCCTGAGAGGCATTTTCTGGAATTCCTATCTGCATCACACAGGGCAAGTGCTACGTTAGTTACTGCGCAGGTCACAGAATGACGAGGAGTAGTTCTCACTTCTCTTGGAATTACGGAGTAGCCTCCACCAGGGAGGGGCACGCAGGGCACTGTCACTGTACTGGCGGTGTTTTACAGCTTGAGCTGGGTGATGAGAACATGAGCATCATTCCCTAGCCCTTTTCTTACATATCTTAAATATAGCATAGCATATCATTTCTAAGAAAAGTAGACTCAAATATGAGGGCTTTGGGAACTAATTCAATTCTCATAAATTATTTATGTCCGTATGCCCTTTTTTGCTCCAGACAAGAATTATTTCATGCAATTAAAATTTTCTCCACTCACAGAAGTATTTCTTGCTATTATTTAAATGATAAAGATATGCCCAAAAAAGAAATAGTAGAGCAAAGCACTATTTGCGGGGAGTTGGGGGGACGTCCCTGTTTCAAACCTCTCCTCAAAGATAGCCAGTCTCTCTGGCTGAGTGTATCTTCTTCCAGACCATTTTCTACACCTGTAGGTACATTCACGCCCACATTGCACTTTCCAATGCAATGTCGGTTTTTAACTCATGCGTCTTGTTCATCTTTTCTGGCCGTTGATCACTTAAGGTGGGCAAGAAGCAAGGACTGATGTCCTGGGTTAGAAGGGACAGGAATGTTTGGAAGGAAAAGTTCCATGATTAGAGTGACGACTATGATCTTAATGGAAAAACTTTGATGAGAATCGTGACATATTAAACTTGCCCTGGAATCATGTGCCTAAAGACTTGTGCAAGACATTCCAAGTGTGAGAACAGAAGGGCGACAGTCACCAGCTGGGGCCCTTAGGACCTTTTTGTTAGTTACGCCTGGAGAAACAACAAGTCTCTTAGCTCAAGGGCTGAGTGCTGAGACATGGAGCCTAAAAGGGCCAGGTACAAGTGGGTCAAAACTAAGCAAGGGAGCTGGTTTTATGATTTAAGCTGACTTCAAAGAGGCTGCACATGTGGTCTGTTTATAATTGAGATGAAGTAGATTATTCTAAGGGCCGTGTATCTCAGAGCATCAGGAGTTGGGTGATTCCTGGCTGAGCAGAAGCAGGATCACACACGAGGAACAGAGCTGTGGTCCTATGGCCCTGACCTAAGAGGGGTCCCTTTTTATCCCTTGGATAGTGGTGGAAGATATAAGTGTCAAATCTTGGCAAGCCTGCCACTTTGTGGCTGTTTTGGGACAAAAGCTCTTCTTCCTTCAACTCCTTGGGAATGAGAATCTCCAACATAAAGTGGGACTCGTGAGCTGCCCCATTGCATGCATGGACACTTGTGTGCACACACAGTGCCCCAAGAGCCAGGCTGCCTTCCTCAGGCTGTGATTATCTCCCATCACGTGATGCTTCCTTACTCCTCCTCTACACTTTTCTTTTCTTTCTTTGTGTATCTAACATGAAATCCTTTTGTGTAGATTTTTTTCTCTTACACTCTTTTCAAATTGGGGATAATAATTTGCATGCCATAAAATTCACCATTTAAAGTAAATAATTCGGCTGGGCGTGGTGGCTCACGCCTGTAATCCCAGTACTTTTGGGAGGCCGAGGTGGGTGGATCACCTGAGGTCAGGAGTTCGAGACTAGCCTGACCAACACAGTGAAACTCCATCTCTACTAAAAATGTAAAATGAGCAGGGCATGAGTGGCATGCACCTGTAATTTTAGCTACTTGGGAGGCTGAGGCCGGAGAATCACTTGAACCCGGGAGTTGAAGGTTGCAGTGAGCCGAGATCGCACCACTACACTCCAGCCTGGGCGACAAGAATGAAACTCTGTCTCAAAAAAAAAAAAAAAGAAAAAGTATATATTTCAGTGACCTTAGCGTAAACACGTTCCTTCAGCAGAGCCTGCTTTTCCTCTCAGTGCAGCAGACTGTTCTCTGTCGTGACTCTTTTGGGATTCAGTGTTCTTCCTGCATTTGTTTCCCTCTGACAAAGATGAACTAGAATAAAGCAGGAGGTCTGCTTTCCCCCTCGGGCCGCCTCCGTCCCCACCTGCAGTTGGCATGGATGCCCCTGCCTGCAGTCCTGCCATTGATTGGCATCTGACTGCCCACTGGCTCCCCATATGCTAAAAGCACACTCCAGCCTGCCTCGTGATATCTGATAGAGGGAGGGTGCTAATAATTCACACAGACTCCATTGATTTGGGCCATCTTCTCAGTTTCTCTTACTCCCTCTTTTCCCTAGAGATGCAGTTGGGAAACTAGCGAACAGTCCTTCCAGCCAAGCTGAGTTTCTGAATTTATTGCATTCCTAAAATAGTGGGGGAAAAAAATCAAGAACTGAGCTTCAAGAAAATCACACACTAGCAAACTATGTTCCTGTCTGATTGTGTTGTAGAGGAAACTGGGTTCTTGTCACAAGACCAGGAAAATTTAGGCATGCCTTGTAGGATGAGGAGGGCAGGGTTTATTGGGTGAAAAAGGAAAAAAGAAAAGAACTCTCAGTGAATTGAGAGTCCTGCTAGCATGTCCCCACCTTACAGATCGAACCCCAGGCCATCATCACCCGGGAACCCAAGAGGCCAAGCTTCTCCCCTTCTGCAAACAGGGCAAACTTGCCCTGACTCCACCTCCTTTCCCCAGGGCGCAGGTGGGCATTACTCAGAGAGCATCAGCTGGGAAAGGGCAGGCTTCATCCAGGACCAGCAGTAAACAGTAAACAGCCTTCAGGCTGTTTTAGGCTTGAAAGCAGAGTTTCACTGGAGACCTTGACTGTCTCCTGTCTCTATCAACAGTAAAGCAGCCTGGCAAATCCACACCTTCAGGGATATGACATGTACTGAGAAAGGATATTCCCTGACGTTAATAATGGGCAGGCTCATACAAGTCAGTATCTTTCTCCATGAGACTAGACAGTTCAGGAGACATAGCCAGGGCATATGTGGTATTTGTCTGATTTCACTGCACAAAATGATCATCCGACGGACAGAAATAACTATGGATGCATACAACTTTATGAGAATACAATAAAAAGAATTCTAAACTCACAAAACATTAAGAATTAAGGAGTATTCATTTTCCAAAATCAATGGTGCATTTTTGTGCTGCTGAAATTTTGTTGTACTGGATGTGGTTGACAACAAAGTGGTCAGAGGCTGCAGAGATTTCCATGCTGATAATTTTTACACTGCAATATGGATACCTCAGATGGTAGAGTAGGATGAACCCTCAGAAATTCAGGACCATATGGTTGTGCATTACCCACAATTATTAGCCAGATCACAGTGGATTTTTGTATTTTAAATTGATGTTGCTGGAGACTCCCCCCATAAAAGCTAATGAAAATTATAACTCCTGGAATTCCAGTAAAGTTGACAGGTGAAGAAAGTTGGTAAATTAGCTCGACTAGTCTCAGACAGCTGCTTGCCTACCCATGGAACCCTGAAAAACCACCAGGCAGGAGACCTTTGCTCACACAGCTTCGTAAATGACAGCAGTGCTGTGAATCGCCTTCCCCTAGGAGCTTAGGAAACGCAGAGAGGGTGGGTCCCATCCCAAGCTCATTCAGCAGGTCTTGAGTTGGATAGAAGCCTCTGAACTTTCCACAAGCTCCCTGATGATTCTGCAACAGACCAGTATTTCAGAAGCTCGAATACAATGAAAACTGTTTACATTTGAAATCAAGTAAGTCATGAGTTCAGATTTACAGTCCTGCCTTGGGTGACCTTGAGCAAGTTGCATCTCTCTGAGCTTCAGCTTTCTCTACATTACCTACCCTGCGGGGCTATTGTAAGGATTCAGTTAATGGATGCAGTACGTGTTGATCTCAGCACTTGCCACCTCATGGATGGTTAATAAACATAGCTCCTGTATTAGTCTGCTTGGACGAACTGCTGTGACAAAGTACCACAGGACAGGTGCCTCGAACAAACACAATTTATTTTCTCACAACTCTGGAGGCTGTGTGTCCAGGATCGAGATGCCGGCAGGGTTGGCTTCTCCTGACACCTCTCTCCTTGGTGTGCAGATGGCCACCTTCTCGCTGTGTCCTCACGGGCCTTTTCTCTGTGTCTATGCCCCATGTGTCTTCCTCTTCTTATAAGGGCACCAGTCTTATTGTATTAGGGCCCCATCTTAGGACCTCATTTAACCTTAATCCTCTCCTTAAGGCTCTGTCTCCAAATACAGTCACATGGGGGTAGAGCTTCAGCCTATGAACTGTGGGGGCCACAACTTCATCCATAACATTTCCCTTCACCCTCTCCTTTCTCCTGTTCTCCTTCCCTTTCCCATCAGCATCTGCAGTAGTTTATGCATGAATGATCTTTAGCTCAAAAGAATACTTTCATGATAATTATCTGATAAGAGCTCTGATCGAAGGTAAGGGTGAGGACAGGGTGGGGATATTTTACTCAAGGCCCGGGCTTTGTGGAAAGCCAGACCCCCAAGCCCTCCAAGATACTCAACTCTTACCTAAAGGATTAGATTACTCTTGCCAGTTTAATTTCTTTTGAACTAAAAAAAAAATGGAGATGGAGAAGGTGCAGAATTCCCCTCTGTCCAAATTCTGAGTCCTTGCATTTCCAGATTTTGAAGGTTGGTTTGTTTTACTCTCTTATGATACATCACAGCAGAGTAAAGAAAAGATCTTTTACATTTCCTAAGCAGAAAGCATAACTTTGCAGCATATTATTTCTTGGCAGAGTGGTTACTGAGCACCTATTTTTAGAGGCTATAATATTCTGTTTCAGACATGTGAGTCTCTCCCAGGCACGCTGCCTCTCTTCCCCTGTCCCCAAATGTCTCCTTCGTGGTTGCTTACAAAGTTCCACAGAGGCTGGCAGCCTCAGAATCGAACCTGTGATGTGAATTTTGTTCATTCTGATCTTACACGGCAGCACCTTACTGTCTCAGAATCCATCGTTTACGTAACTGGCAACGCACTGAAGTGATTCAGTCTATGAATCACAACCATTGCATTGTTCTTTTATTCATATTAGAATGAATTAAGTTTTCTGGCTCAGACTATAAATTTTACTGCTTTTCTAATTTCTCACCTTCCTTGGCTGTTTGTTTTTTTCCCATGAAACAGAAGCAGTTTTCCAGAAATATATGCATTTATCATATATATATATTCATATTTCTCTGCTTGATTTAAAATGTGCTACTAGGATTACTCTGAATTGTAAATGACAAATTGAATGGAGAAGGCTGGGGAAGAGTTACTTATTTATAATAATGTAATGTATATTTTCTTTGATAACTTAGGCAGAGATTAAGGCCTAAGGTATGGCATTAATTAAGGCCTAATCGCTGCCTAAGTTAGGAGCATTTCAGATGCATTAACATCCAGACAGTTCTAACCACTCCAGTGGCCTGCAGCAGTCAAAATACCCGTACTCTTTGCCCTCTCATTTCTTGTTTGCCCCATACTTGGGGAAGGGGTTATACGGTTAAATCCTAGAATGCCAGAGCTCAAAGAGCTCTTAGCATCTCTGAATCCAATCTCCCCTCTTTCCCTCAACTTTTAATTAAACCAAAGTCAAACCACATCATTTTCCAGCACCCCCCTGCTGTGAAGCAGGGCACAGTCTACTGCTCCTGGGTTCAGTTGCACGACTTGCTTTGGACAATGGGATGTTAACAGATATTGTGTGATGAGAACCTTGGGAAATGCTTATGCATTTGGAGTGCTCGCTGGTACTTCCACTAGTCCAAGGAGAATGTGTCTGGGCTAGCCTATAGATTTCAGAGAGGATAAATGAGACATTTGAACAGTATCACCAGCAAAGCTTCCTCAGCCCAAGCCGAGGGCAGAGCTCCCCAGTTGACCTGCAGATAATTGAGTGAAGCCAGTCAAGATCAGCAGAGCCACCTATCCCAGCCCAGCCCAACCTTGATCCACCAAATTCCAGGCAACTCACAGATACGTAAGTTATAAAAATAAATGGTCACCATTTATAAGTCATTACCTTTGGGGAGGTTCATGATGCAGTATTTTTGTGGCAATGGCAAATACATTAAGTGTGTCACTTGTTTCCTCTTGTCATCTGACAGATCTCTCCGTTTGAAAAGTTCTTTTTACATTTTGTAATTTATAAGTAACATGTAGGATGACACTTCTAGAGCGTGTATATTCATTCACATTTTATTCAATTATTTCAGCAGCCATTCATGATCCTTGTCTGAATTAGGTATTACATTGAGAATTGCAAACTGCTGATTTTTCTATTATTCCTTCTACATTAATCAGCTAAGTGTGCTTTTGCAAAGAGCATTTCCTCGCCCACTTTTTATTGTAGTACAAGTAAAAGCTCATGGGTTCTCTTTTATTCAATAAGTTATAACCCATTACTGTAATCCATTGTTATTAATCCATTATTCTTTTTGATGCTCAAATTGCATCAAATTTGGCCAGTGGGAGCTCCTTCAAGGCAGCTTTTGTGCCCTTTCCACACTTTCCCTTCAGTCTTTAAGCGTTTTCTGCCTTTTGGCAATGTGAGATCTTCTCTGTTGCTGGATTTAATTTGCTAATATTTTGTTAAGGATTTTTGTCTTGGTGTTCATGACAGATGCTGATCTGTAGTTTTCTTGCAATGTCCTTGTCATGTTTTTGTATCAGAGAATTGGCCTCGTGATATGAATTGGGAAGTGGTTCCTTCCGCCTCTATTTTCATAAACACTTGCGAAGAATTGGTATTATTTCCTCCTTACATAGTTGGTAGAATTCATCAGAGAAGTCACCTAGGACTGGGATGGCTTTTGTAGAAGGGTCTTGTCTTTCAAATGCTTTCTCTTTGTAGTCTTCATTTGAAATTAAGGACTTAGCCCCTACTCAGTTGTTGCTTATATTTGCACAGCAAATTTTGTCCGTCACTTTCCTTTGAACCTTTCCCGGTCACTTGGTCTAATAATGTACTTTTTGGGTAGTATATGGTTGTATTTTATTTTTTGCAGGTTTTAACTTCTTGTGTTCTGTGGGACTTTGGCTTCTCTGTCATTGTCTGAGTTCTGTCTTGAAGGCTCATCTACGGTCTTTCCAGACGTGGTAGTTCTTCCAAGCATGCGTTCCCAGTTGGTGGTCTTTTCCTCTCTACTCCTGACCACCTCAAATTACCATTACCTCCACATGCACATGACCCCATGATTACTAGCTTGTTCAAAATTAATTTCAGAGCCTATAACAGGGCCCAACACACAGGTGGGTCTTAGTAAAGACTTATTTATTTTATTTTTTTGAGACAGAGTCTTGCTCTGTAGCCAGACTGGAGTGCAGTGGCACAATCTCGGCTCACTGCAACCTCTGCGCCCCTGGGTTCAAGCAATTCTCCTGCCTCAGCCTCCTGAATAGCTGGGACAATAGAGATTTACTTCATGAATGGTGATAGGTATGGCATTAGTTAGAATCAGGTTAATTGATTAAAAAAAAAAAAAGAAAACCCAAATATCAGTGGCTTAAAAGGTGATTTAATCCCTTTCTTATATAAGAGTCTTTAGGTCTCTAGGCATTTTGTCCAGAGTTTGGTTCTATAAATCCTCAGAGACACAGGCTCCTTCTAAATTATTATTCTGCCATCCCTAGAGTATACATAATTCTCATCCTCATAGTGTAAGATGGCCCACATCTGAAGCCACAGGCTGGAAGAAGGCATGAAGAACCAGCCGAGGTCATGTTCCAGGAGCCTGTTAGGAGGGTTCCTGGACTCTGTCACATGCACAGCACTTCAGCTTAGGTATCATTAGCCAGAATTTAGTCACATGGCCACATTTTTTATGAGAGAAGCTGGAATGTGTTGTCTTAGTCTGGATAGCAGTGTGCCCCGTTTAAATTGTATGACTAGAGAAGAGGGAGAAACGATTTCCTGGGAATCTTTAGCAAATGGAGAAGACTAAAGCCCTGAAAAGACATAGCATATTTGTGGAAACCGCATGAAGTGTGATGGAGCGGGATCACAGCAAGAATGAGGCAACACGGCAGCTTCACTAAAAGGAGAGGGAGGGGCCAGACTGGAGCATCTTAGACAATAAGGCTTAGACTTTGGATATTATCCTGTGGACCGTTTTTATCAGTCAAGGTTTTGAGAGAAATAAAAGGCACTCTTGAAAGGGGTGAAATGTATTTAATGAAGAGACTATTTAAAAAGCGGGCAGGATTGAGAAAAACGAACAAGGGATGTGAAGTGCTCCGGGGCCAGCAACAGCAGGAAGCTGCCCTCCCTGCCAGGACTTTCGGGGCACATGGGCAAGCAGTTACTGGAACCCAGCAGCTGTGGTTGTAGGAAACGGGCCTCTGATAAGAGCTGTGCCTTTGGGAGAGCAACATTGTTACTGCAACATGTGCCCTGAGAGCAGAACTGGTGACGTAACTCGCAGGGCCCAGTGCAAAACGAAAATGAAGGCCCCTTGTTCAAAAATTAGTCAGAATTCCAAGATGCCAACAGCAGGCTGTTAAACCAAGCGTGGAGCGTTTCTGAGCACGGGGCCCCACGCAACGGTACAGATTGAGCGCCCCTGAAGCTGGCTTGCCTGCCAGGGAAGATGCTGGAGGAAAAACACCCTACACTACTCTATCTTCCAGCCCTCTGACTTTTGCCAGTGGTTCCCCTTTGCCCATCCCCCAAGAATTAGTCAGAATCAAGGAGCCTGATTGACGCCGTCCATGATGGTCAGGCGCCGGATGGGAGTGAACAGCGCGTCTAAGCTGGGGGATCTAGCTCCACCATGGAGGCCCATTAGAAATGTTTAAGCAGAATAACATGTCCAATTTATTTTTAGAAAGAGCTTTTTGTCAGCAGTGTGGAGGAAGGACTGGAGAGCCTACAGGCAGAAAGACCAGTTAGGAGGCTATTATGATGTTCTGTAGTATTTATTTTTTAAATCACAACTCACAGTAAGAAATACGTTTTACATTTGTATCCATAACAAGTGACAGATACATACATATCAAGGAAACCCAAAGTTTATTAAACAACATAAATCCTTACTCAGTGAAACGATACTTAACCTTATTAGAAGTAAAGTGTTCTGGTTTCATTAAAAAATGCTGGTTCCAAAGCACAGAATTGATTCTGTGAATCAGAGCTTTTGATTGAAAAAACATTGGTCTAAGTAGTGTGGTAAGCAGAATAATGCCCTTCCTACAAGATGTTCATGACGTCATTCTTGGAACCTGGGAATATTTGAACAGTATATGGTTGAAATTTATATACATTGCAAGACCTAATAAGTGAAAATGTTACTTCATATGGCAAAGGGATTCAGCAGATTTGATCGTGCTAGGAACCTTCCCATGGAGGTTACCCTGGATTATCCAGGCAGGGCCAATGTGATCTCAAAGGTTCTTACAGGTGACAAAAGTAGCCAGGAGAGTCGGAGATGAGAAGATGTGATGAAGCGAGCAGGGTCCGAGTGACACAGCGGGCAACGGATAACTTGGATGAAGTGGAAGGGGATCGGAAGCCAAGGAAGGCCAGTAACCTCTAGACGGCAGAAGAGGTCAGGGAACGGATTCTCCTCTGGATGCCCCCCAGAGGAACTCAGCCCTGCTAACACCTTGGTTTTAGCCCGGTGAGATCCGCAAGACTTCTGACCTCCAGAACTGCGAGATGATAAACAGGTATTGCTTTAAGCACTCAGGTTTGCAGTGATATGTTATGGTATCAATACGAAACTAACACACAGAGGGAGATGGAGACAGTTGGTGAAGGTAGTATCAGTGTGGGAGGGGGTGGAGAAGAAGGGGCCTGATATTCCAGCAGGACTTTTTTCTTTTGAGAGGTGTAGAGTGCGAGTCTTCTCTTAGGTCAAGGACCACAGCCCCAGGACAAACCACGGAGCTTCTTCCCTTCAAGTTTTATATTCCTGGGGAAGTTAAAATGAGTATCAAAGACTTAGAAGGGGGCAAAAGTCTGTTTTAAAACTTTTTTAGTGACATGAATGTTTGGACTCAGGGCAATTAGATGAATACGCAGTACCTGTGAGGTAATCTAGAAAACAGAAGGAACCACCTACAGGCTTTTTTTTTACTTAGCTTTAGCTGCTTGAGGAAACGAACCGAATCAGCAAAGCTCTCACAGATGGCTGTATCCAGAACCCACAAAACAAAGCAAACATTATTGATTTTTACAGAAGTGAAAGAAGAAACTGCTACCAGGTAGAAGGAGTCATTAGACCTGCAGTGAAACTAGGAGACGAATGATTAGTAAAAGGGGCAGATGAGCAAATGAGTTAGCGCACAACTAGTCGTATCTATTGTTGAACGCTGGACAGGCAGATCAATCTGGTAATGATGTGCTTCTAGTAAGATCACTCATATTTATAAGTGTAATGATCAATTCATATTTATAAGTATACTTGTTCTGAAAGCACAATCATCTGAAAAACAAAACCAGAAAATATAATATAAAATAAGAAATCATTTACAATAGCAAGATAAAATATAAGGTACTCAAGGGAACAAATCCAAAGATATCCAAGACCTTTACCTAGAAAATTATGAACTTTATAGAGGCCACATGCAGTGGCTGACATCTGTAATCCCAGCACTTTAGGAGGCCGAGGTGGGAAGATTGCTTGAGGCCAGGAGTTTCAGACCAGCCTGGGGAACATGGTGAGACCCTTTTTCTACAGAAAAGTTTTTTGAAAGTTAGCCAGGCTAAGATGCTCCTGTAGTCCCAGCTACTCTGGAGGTGAAGGTGAGAGGATCGCTTGAGATCAGGAGGTACAGATGCAGTGAGCCATGTTTGTGCCACTGCCTTTCAGTGTGGGTGACAGAGAAATCTTGTCTCTAAAATTAAAATAAAGAAAGCTTTATAGAAAGACACAGCAAGGCCTAATACATGAAAAGGAAGTTCATGTTTATGGATGGGATGATTATTTTAAAGATGCCAAATCTCCCACCAAATTATTCTATATGTTCAGTGCAGTAGAAATCATTACTTCAATGAGTGTGAGTGTGTGTGTACTTTAACAAGATGATCCCAGAGTCCACACAGACCAGGAAAGGTGAAGAATTTCCAGCACTATGGGACGCATTGTCCTTTCAGATGTCTGCCTTATTCTAAGGCTCTGTCAATAGGACCGTGTGGCATGAAAGCAGGAAAAGACACACAGACTCACAGGACAGAGAGCAAGAAACCACATACCTGTGTGACCTTAATCTATGCCATTGGCATTAATCTATGCCAATGGCACAGAAGTGCCATTACAGCTCAGAAGTAAAGAGTGAATTATTCAATAAATGGCAATGAGACAACTGACTGTCAACATGAAAAAGCATAAAAATAGACCTAAATGTGAAAAGCAAAACTTTAAAACTTTTAGAAGAAGACTATAAAAGTTAAAACTGAAGAATAACAACAACAAAAAAATCCACAAATACCACAAAAAGGCCAACCAAGCCTGAGAGAAAAGATTGTAAATACAGATAACTAATCAAGGAGTAGTGCCCAGAATATATTAGCAACCCTACATATCAATTCCAGCCAAGCAACCCAACAGGTAAGTGGGCAATGGGTGCATACTGGCAGTTCACAGAAGAGGAGACCTAAATCGATGGTAAATACACAATGACATGCTCAATTTCATTAGTAATTGAACAAACAAAAGCAAATAAGAGATGTTATCCCACTTCATCAAAGTGGCAAAAATGTTTAAATGTGACAATATCAAGTGTTGGAGAGAATGTGGGAAACAGACGCTTTCATACTATCCTGGTAGGAATGTAAATTGGTACAAACATTTTGGCAAACAATATGATGGTATCTAGAGAAGTTGAAGACGTGCGTATTCTACAACTCAGCAACTCCACTCCTAGAAATGTTCCCTACAGAAACTCAAGCATGTGTACAAGGAGACTCATCCTACCCCTCATTTCAGCATTGTCTATACTGGAAACAACAAACTACGCATCATTATGAGAATCAACAGTGATATATTCATCCAAAGAAGTACTACAAGGTAGTCAAAAATGAATTAACTAGGGCCTCATGTCTTTTTTTGGTAGTGGGGAGATAGAGGCTCACTGCAACCTCTGCCTCCCAGGCTCGAGCAATTCTCCTGCCTCAGCTCCCCAAGTAGCTGGGATTACAGGTGCATACCACCTATGCCCAGCTAATTTTTGTAGTTTTAGAAGAGAAGGGGTTTCACCATGTTGGTCAGGCTGGTCTCAAACTCCTGACCTCGAACCACCCGCCTCAGCCTCCCAAAGTGCTAGGATTACTGGTGTGAGCCAGCATGCCCAGACTTAACAGTAAGTCTTAAAAAACATAGTGTTGATCAGAAAGTAAAGTTGTAGTAAAATATGTATTGTTTATTTAGTGAAATACATATTAGTAAAATAGCATGCAAAACAATCCTGTATTGTTTATGTATGCAAACACATTGTGTGAAGATTATAAAACACATCCATGAGTATGGTAAGACCAAATCAGAACAGAAATCAGGTTCAGGAAGAAGGGAGGAGAATGGAATGAAGGTGGGTGGGAATACACAGGAGGCTGATGCGTAAGGTTTTATTTATACTTGATATTCATTATTGCATTTTGTACTTGTCACTGATACTTTTTTGTACACTTAAACATTTTATTTTAAAAACTCTAACCCTTCCATGTGGCAACAAAACCACTCACTATCTTCCCCTCTCTAAGGCATCTGCCAACTTTTGCAGACTCCCGCCTACTGTTCCTCATGTACCACTGGGGCCTGGACATACCAAAGTTTTGGGTCATTTGCTGAATGTGTCTCTTTTCTTTATGCCCTTACTTATTGCTTCCCCTCCCTCTAACACCTTCCCTCTAAACCCCACCTGGAAAGCTATTCCTCCTTCTAGATTCATTTCATGTATCATCTCTGGAGTGAAAGCTGCTTTTTCTTCAATGTCATGTCTCTTGAATGTGCACAGGACTCTTTGGAGATCTTATAAAGGCTGGTTGTGGTGACTCACACCTGTAATCCCAGTATTTTGGGAGGCCAAGGTGATAGGATCGTTTGAACCCACAAGTTCAAGACCAGCTTTGTCAACATAGTGAGAGCCTGTCTCTACAAAAATAAAAATAAAACTAGCCAAGCATGGTGGCATGCGCCTGCAGTCCCAGCTACAAACAGGAAGATTGTTTGAGCCCAGGAGTTTGAGGCTGCAGTGAGCTATGATTGCCCCACTGCACAGCAGCCTGACAGATTGAGACCCTGTCTCAGAAAAACAAAAAACAAACAGAGAGAAAAGCGCAGGGTCTGATTCGGTAGGTCTAGTTGGGATTCCTGATTCTGCATTGCTAATGAGCTCTGCGGCAGAGGTCATGGGGTGGTCTGTGAGCAGCCAGGGTCTCATGACCCCACCTTCTTCCTGGACTCCCACCCCCTGCTCTGTATTCCCTCCTTGCAACATTCATTGTGTTGTTTTGGGTCTGTTTTTGATAACTGTCTTTTTAATGAAACTAGTAAGGATAGTAACTCCAAAGGGTTCTGCCCCATATCTCACAGAATTACCAGCACCCAATATTCATTTGTCAAACGTTTGAAACATTCCAGCATCGAAAGTACAGTTGTATTTTGTGCCTCAGGTGAAACCTTATTAAATCTCTTAAAACAGTTCTGCTTAAGTTGTGCTTTATATCCCAGGCCAGTGGGAACAGGTAGGCAGAGCTGTCAATGCATATTGTCTGCAGATCAGGTCTGAATAAGTTCCTAATTACAGTGCTCAGTGGGAGGGGGAGACCTGGAGAAATGTCTTGAACCCTAGGGCAGAGAAACCTTTGGAGTTTCGGGGATATTAGTAGTGACTTAGTCACAGGACAGGATTTTGCTGTCAGCACTAAGGGGCTTATAGGAGGTTTGCAGACCTGGAAGAGTAGTAAAAATAAATAAATTAATAAATAAAACAGGCAGAGAGAAAGGGTAGGTGAAGCTGCCTGAAGATGCACTCAGGTGGCCTGGCTGAGGTTCCGCTCCTGCAGGCCCTCTCTGTTGGCTGAGAGCCCAGCCAGCTCCACCTGCCAGAGGCGGCACAGCCAGGCAGGGTGGAGCAACGTGCAGGCTCTCACCTGCCCTTGAGTCCAAGTCTGCGCCGCCACTTGGCAGCTATGACATCTTGGGCAACTTGCTTCACCTTTCTGGGCCTTCGGGTGCCAGATTTAGAAAATGAAATATTGCATGAAACATATGTATACTAGAAAAGTGTTACTGGTTTGCCTGAAATTCAAATATAACCAGATATCTTATATTTTATCTAGCAAGCTTATCTGGACCTCACTCTCTTTGTGTCTCAAATGGACATGATAGAGTAGCTATCTCCTGAGGTTGTGAGGATGAAATGATTCTACAGATGTAAAGTGCTCAACATAGAGCATGGCTCCAAAAACATGCTCAGAAAGGTCACTTTACCACCATTTCCTCACCTTGCGGTCGACATCTGTTGCCAGAATCATTACTACAATTTCTAACTATTCACCCTAATTTCAATTCCTCCTCCCTTTCACTTCTTCTCCACGTTACTGCCAGAGATAACATTTGAAAAGATCAATCTGGGCCGGACAAGGTGGCTCATGCCTGTAATCCCAGCACTTTGGGAGGCCAAGGTAGGTGGATCATCTGAGGTCAGGAGTTCAAGACCAGCCTGACCGACATGGTGAAACCCCGTCTCTACTAAAAATACAAAAAATTGGCCCAGTGTGGTGATGTGCACCTGTAATCCCAACTATTCGGGAGGCTGAGGCAGAAGAATTGCTTGAACCCGGCAGGCGGAGGTTGCAGTGAGCCAAGATCACACCATTGCACTCCAGCCTGGGCTGGAGTATGACTCTGCCTCAAGAAAGAAAGGAAAGAAAGAAAGAAAGAAAGAAAGAAAGAAAGAAAGAAAGAAAGAGAAAGAAAGAAAGAAAGAAAGAAGGAAGGAAGGAAGGAAGGAAGGAAGGAAGGAAGGAATCTAGTTATGTACTTTAAATGCTCCTCAAAATCTTTGAATGGCCCTTACCCACAGGATCAAATGCACACTTCTCAGTCTTGTATTCCCTCCCCTTTTCAATCTCTCCCTTTAAATTTTTTTAGAGATGGGATTTCATTCTGTCACCTAAGCTGGAGTGCAGCGGTGCAATCACAGCTCACTGCAGCCTGGAACTCCTGGGCTTAAGCAATCCTCCTGCCTCAGCCTCCCAAATAGCTGGGACTCCAGGCTCCTGGCTCCATTCTAATCTCCATGCCCACCACCTCTCCCGCTCAGATCCCACGCCATGTCTAACCAACTCTCTCCTGCTCTCTGCCCTTCCTTAGTGGCACCCTGTGCCTGGCATCCCTTTCTCCACTTGGCCCCTGGTAAACATCTGTCCATCCTTTGGAGTTTTGCTTAAGATTGGCTCCTCTAGAAACTTCCCTGACACCACCACTGTGAGCCTCACCAAGTTCCTCATCCAGCTCCGCATTTGGGTTCTTAGAGTGCTTTTTACAGGCATTTGCTCCTATCATTATATTAGAATTATCTTAATGTTTGTGTTATGCTTCTCTAACAGTATAATGTGTGTGTAAATTAATTTTTATCCACAACCTGGAGCTTTTAGTTAGTATTTGAAGTGTCTTAGTTAGGAACCCATACATGAAGGGTGGTCAGTGAACACTGGAAAAGCCCTAGCAGGAGTCCACAGCCCAGAGGGGCTGCAGCAACTTCAATATCCTTACGCGAATCTGCACCAGAGGACCTGCTCTTTGGGTAAGGGTTGTGGAAAGTAATTTTCCACTTACAGAATGGGTTTTCCACTTACATGGTGGGCCAGAAAGACTAATACAGGCATCTCTGCCCTTTGTGGGCGGAATAGAGAGCCCCTGAGGTCTAAACCCGGCTCATCCCTGGGTCTTGGGCCTTCCACTTACCAGAGGCTTCTGCCACTGATTAGATTTAGTTGACCTATCGTCAGGATACAGTCGCATTTGCCTCTAGTGAAACTTTCCTGCAGGGTGTTTGTTGGAGGGACTGAAAGAACAGAGATTGAGGACATTGCCAAAATTACAGAACAGGTTGAGTGACTGGCTGTTTACCTGCTTGTTAATGAAAGCTGATTCATGTTTCGGAATGGCGCCTATAATTTGCTCTCATTTTAACGCATTACTCTGTAGAGAGGAGGTCAGATGGAGGCATCTGTGGGATTCCCCTTGTCACTGGAAGCCATCATCATCCACCTAAAAAGACCTGACACTCATGAACCAGATTGGTTTGGATCAGTTTCTTTTATCTAAGTAAAGGTGAACTGGAGAGTAGGGGCCTGTGTTAATCACCTTTGTGAGTAGCCCCTGGCACTGGCCCTGGCCCCCCCTGGAGGTGCTTGGCATGTGCCTGTTGACAGAACAAGGGCACCCTTGAAAGATGGAAGGCCAAAGACTCTTTATTGCTGAGCCAAGCTTTGAAACGTTGAGGACAAACAGACATCTGATCAGAACCATCAATGATCAGGCTGAAAACATATAAGATAACAAAGGATACGTGAGAAAAGTTCCTTTTGATATCTTCTCATTGAAATTTATTCTGTAAGAAATAGCTTTCCCTTTGAGAATTTACAATGCACATCATCACATTCGCATTTAAAGGCATTGAGGAATCCTTGAAATAAATCCCTCTCAATTATGTCTCTGGGTATTCCTCCTCAAAACCCATAATCACAGTCTAACGATGAGAAAATATCAAGCAAACCCAAATTGAGAGATATTCCACAACCTACCTGGCCAGCACTGAAAACTGTCGAGGTGCTGATAAATAAGGAAAGACTGAGAAGGCTGGAGGAGACTAAGGAGGCGTGATGATTAAATGCAATGTGGGACTCTGGATGAAATACTGGAACAGAAAAAGGACATTAGTAGAAATACTGGCGAAATACAAATAATGCCTGGAGTTTCGTGGATGATACTGTGACAATGTTAATTTCTTGTTTATGACAAATATATCATGGTAATGAAAGGTGTTAACATTAGGGGAAACTGCATAGGCGGTATATGGGAACTGTGTATACTATATTTGCAGCTTTTCTGTAAAATTAAAACTGCTCCAAACTAAAAGGTTTATTTAAAAAAGAAATATAGTTAAAAATAAAGGCAAATATTTGACTGACTGGATTTATTTTAGAAGTAAAGGGGAATCCTGTTCTTGATAAGAAAGCAGAAAATTTAAAGAGGAGGCATGCAGAGAAGAGAACCGCTGCCACTGGGAAGCTCAGGTCCGGGCTGGGCCTGCCCCTGACCATGTGGACTGCTTGGTTCCTACCAGGCTTTCTGTTAGGAGCCTTTGTATCATGATGCCTGGCTTTGCTGAACAGATGGATGGCTAGCTGTAGTGTAAAATCAGCTTTGGGAAAGTGGAATTATCTCTTTAGGGTTGAGTCTGCAAAGCTAACGGCATAGAGAATGGTCAACAGCACAGCATCAAACCCTCTCTTCTGTTAAACATCAAGGCTTTCCTTGTTCAAGTGCCTACCACAGTACTTGGTACATAGCTGGAGGGCCATCAGTGTTTGCTGGACTTCATGGCACTGTAACCCACTTCATACAGAGTTGCCCAGACTTCCCTTGATGGGAAAAATACACAGCCAAAGTGGATATGAAGCTCAGCTGCTTTCGCTGATGTTAACTTTGGGGTCTTTGCTTTAAGTCTGAAATGAGGGGACTAACATTTCCCTGTTAGCTAGATCATATCCAGTATAGCTAGTTGTTGATATTTATTGATGAAAACAAATGAAACAATCGAATGAATATAAATATTATAGAATGAGTGCTTACAAGTTATTTTTGTGATTATAAAATTAATAGTGGTCTCTATGGAAAAGATTGATACTGTAAAATAGAAAGATAAAAATAGACTGGACATAGTGGTTCACGCCTGTAATCCCAGCACTTTGGGAGGCTGAGGCGGTTAGATCACCTGATGTCAGGAGTTTGAGACCAGCCTGACCAACACGGCAAAACCCCATCTCTACTAAAAACACAAAAATTAGCCGGGCAGTGGTGGCAGGCGTCTATAATTTCAGCTACTTGGGAGGCTGAGGCAGGAGAATCGCTTGAGTCTGGGGGGTGCAGGTTACAGCAAGCCAAGATCACAGCACTTCACTCCACCCTGGACAAAAGAGTGAAATTCTGTCTCAACAAAAATAAATAAATAAAAAATAAAAGTCACACCTTGTAATACCACAACTCAGAGATAAATACCATTAACATAATAATGAACTTCTTTGCTATGCATGTTCAGATTTTTCTACATAACTGGAATCATACCATATAACTAGCTTTTAAATGGTTGTTTCTTTCATCAGTTCTCTGATTTTATTTATTTATTTATTTTTTGAAATGGAGTTTCACTCTTGTTGCCCAGGCTGGAGTGGACTGGCTGAATCTCGGCTCACTGCAACCTCCGCCTCCCAGGTTCAAGCGACTCTCCTGCCTCAACCTCCCAAGTAGTTGGGATTACAGGCATGTGCCACCAAGCCTGACCAATTTTGTACTCTTAGTAGAGATGGGGTTTCGCCATGTTGGCCAGGCTGGTTTCAAACCCCAGACCTCAGGTGATCCATCCGCCTCTGCCTCCCAAAGTGCTGGGATTACAGGTGTGAGCCACAGCACCCAGTGAGTTCTCTGATTTTAGAAGTAATAAATAATAGTAGCTAGTACCTAAGTAGCACTTTTTAGTGGGCCAGGTGACATTTTAGGGTTTCACGTATGTTAATTCATTGACTCCTCATGCCAGTTCTGCAAGGTGGCTACTATTTTCATCCTCCTTTTATAGATGAAGAGAATGAGACATACATTAGTTAAACATGTTATTCAGGACTACATAAATCCTGATATTTGGTAAAACTGTAATAAGTGGATGACCTAGGATCTGAACTAGGAAGTCTGGCTCCAGAATTCACACCTGTAATCCTGATGCTACATTTCCTGCATTGGTTCATTTGCAAAGTTTGACACTGCAGAAGCAGACTCCAAGATGATGCACATGTCTTGGAATTCATTCCCATGTACAGTCCCCTCCCAGGAATTAGGATTAGTCTGTGCATCTCATAGAACACTGTGGAACTGACAATGTGTGACATATGAAGCCAGGTCACAGAAGGCATTGCAGCTTCCTCCTTGGTTTCCCAGGTAGTATTTGCTCTTGGGAAGTCAGCTGCTGTGTTGTGAAGACACTCCAAGACAACTGTGGAGAGGACCCACCCTGCAGCCACATGAATGAGACTTCCTGGAGGCAGATCTTCCAGCCCCAGTTGAGCCTTCAAGTGACTGCAACCCTGACACATCTGACGATCCTCATGAGAAATCTCAAGCTAGAACTATCAGTCCACCTGTTTCCAAAGTCCTGGCCCACAGAAACTGTGACAGAAAAGAAATGCTTATTAGTTACGTAAGTCACTAAATTTGGGGATCATTTGTTACACAGCAATTAGATAATGAATACAGAAACACTCAGTAAAGTATCAAAAAAAACACTTCAAATTTTACAATTCCAAAATAAATTCATTATAACTTGAATATAATCCCTTATTTTAATGCTTAAATGTACTTAAACTATGCCTTTGTATAATTTTTAAAAAAACTAGGATCATTATATGTTCATTTTTATATATTGACTTTTCTCCACTTAGTGTGTAAATAAATTGTAGATGATTTATCCATGTCATTAGAAAATTCTTCAGAAACATAAGTTTAATGGCTCCATAATATACTACATGGATGGTCCACAATTGAGCCAAATTTTTGGACATTTAAATTGTTTCCATATTTGTGCTATTATAAACATTACCACAAGAAATGCCTTTGAAAGAGACAATACAGCAAAATGTTGGAGCGTAGGTTGGAAGCCCATTTTGTGTAGGCATGTTCTAATTCTGCCCTCCCTAGCTCTACAGCTTCTAGCAAGTTCCTTAGTATCTGTGCCTTGTTTTCCTCTCCTATAAAATCAGGAATGCAGTACCCCTGCTGGTATTTATTTTTTTATGTGGTAAAATTTACATACCATTTTAACCCTTTTTAGTGTACAATTTAGCGGCATTAAGTACATTTTCATTGTTGTATAACCATCACCACCATCCATATCAGAACTCTTTCATCATCCCAAACTGAAACTTTGTGCCTGTTAAATAGTAACTGCTCATTCCCTCCTCTACCCAGCCTCTGGTAACCACTATTTTACTTTCTGTCTTTATAAATATGACTACTTTGAGTACACTCTTTGTCCTTTTTGATTTAGCTAATCTCACTTAGTATAATGTCATTTTTAAAAGGCTGAATAGTATTTTATCATATTTTTCATATATTATACAACTACGTATATATATAAACTGTATACATTATAAAATTATATATAAAGGAAAAATTACATATAAAATATATATAAAATATGATATATATACACCGTTGTATAGATTTATACCACATATATATTTGTACCACATTTTGCATGTATATATATAAAATATATATGGTACAACAGGACATCTGGATTGAATGCAAAATATATTTTGCATTCAATAGGACATCTGGATTGTTCTCACCTTTTGGCTGTTATGAATAATGCTATGAACATTGATATACAAATGCCTGTTCAAGTCCCTGCTTTCAATTCTTTGGGGTGTAGAGCTAGAAGTGGAATTATTGGATCATATGGTATTTTGTGTGTTTAATTTTTTGAGGTACCATACTGTCTTTCACACCGGTTGCACCATTCTACATTCTGCCCAGCAATGCGCAGGATTCCGGTTTCTCCATATCCTCACCAATGCTTATTTTCATTTTTAAATAACTAAATTATTAGAATTTAATAATATCCTAATTCATGCAAGATGGTATCTTACTGGGGTTTGATTTGCATTTCTCTAATGATTAGTGATGTTGAGCGTCGTTTCATGTGCTTATTGGCATGAAATGTGTATTTACACATTTGTGTATCTTCTGGGAGAATTGTCTATTCAAGTTACCTCTTGATCACTACCATTTTCTTGAAACTCTTACCTGCCTTTACTTCCAACATCCTGATTTCCCCCTGATTCTCCCTGCACCCATCTGGGCATGCCTCCTAAATTCTTTCCCTGGTTTCTCCAAGCTTCTCACCATATTGCAATAGAGTTCCCTAGAGTTAGGTCCTCAACTCTCCGTGTACTGATTTTGTATATGCCACCTCCTCAGGACATCTCATGGCTGATACGAGGTTTGAGGAAGTGATTCCCAATGAATAAATCAAATATTCAATTAACATATTATAAAATGAATAAGTGAAACAAAGGCATAGCTAAAAAGCCAATAAAAGAACAAAACTGAACACTGAGAAACATTCAGGGAATACAAAGAAGTCGAGCAAGGCAAAAAAAAAAAAAAAAAAAAAAAGTGAAATCAAATGGATCAAAAAAAAAATTAGGAAGATGTTAGACTGAAACTAAAAGATCTCAATAATTACATTAAATTTAAATGGACTAAATGTTTCTATTAACAGGAACTGTGAGCCTGAATGAAAGAAACAAGAACAAACTATGCTATTTAGAAGACACATATTTTAAATATAAAAACACAAATAGGCTAAACTAGAATTACAGGAAAAGATATACCATACAAAGACCAATTATAGGAAACCTGGAGTATCTATGTTATCAGATAAAGTAGACTTCAAGACAAATAATTTTACAAAAGAAAAGAAAAATACATAGTAATGATAAATGGAAAAATTCATCAAGTAGCTATATAATACTAAATGTGTTTGAACCTAGAATTACAAATTGTATGGGGCAAAATCAGACAGAGAAATAGACAAAAGGAAGAATAGAGAAATACACAATTACAGTCAGAGATTTTAACATGCCTCTCTCAGTAACTGATTTAAGTCTTATACAGAAAATCAGTACAGATAGAAAGGATCTGAATAACACTATCAACATCAACCAACCTAACTGAAATTTATTTGGCATTCTGCCTCAAAACATTCAGAATATGCATTATTTTCAAGTGTACATGGAACGTTCACAAAGACAGACTGTACGTTGAGACAAAAACGAAGCTCTGGCCGGGCTCACGCCTGTAATCCCAACAGGTTAGAAAGCCGAGGCAGGTGGATCATTTGAGGTCAGGAGTTGGAGACCAGCCTGGTCAACATGGCAAAACCCCGGCTCTACTGAAAATACAAATACATTAGCTGGGCATGGGGCATGGTGGTGGGCACCTATAATCCCAGCTACTTGGGAGGCCGAGGCAGGAGAATCGCTTGAACCTGGGAGGCAGAAGTTGCAGTGAGCCGAGATCATGCCACTGCACTCCAGCCTGGGCGACAAGAGCTAGACTACATCTCAAAAAAGAAACACAGACACAAGCAAACAAACAAACAAACAAACAAACAAAAGCCAAGTTCCAACAAACTTAAAGGCATTGACACTATAGAGTCAATATGCATAGGATGCATATAGGGTTTGTTCCCTGATCAAAATAGAATTAAAGGACTACAAATAAAATAACTAAACATAAGCACAAATATTTGGGAATGAAATGACATCCTCCTTATTTTTTTAAAATCATGAATCAAGAAAAATCACAGGGGAATTAAGAAAATATTTTAATTGAATAATGATATTCAACTGAATATGCAACATAAATAATATACACGTCAAAATTTATGGGATGTCACTATACTCATTCTCAGAAGGAAATGTATAGCTTTAAATGCTTATTGTAGAAAAATCAGTGGCCAAAGTATATATGATAAAAGGCTGAAAAAAGTAGCCTCAGAGAAAGCAGAAGAATGGAAATAATTTATGTAAAAGAATAAATCAATTAAATAGAAAAAAGTCAATGGGAACAATAACGAAATGAAATGTTCTTTGAAAATGTTAATAAAATTGATAAGTTCCTGGCTACACTGATTAACAAGGAAAAGAAAAGTCAAGATTTACCAATATCAGGAAAAAGTAGGTAACACTGCAGGTCCTATAGACAGTGAAAGAATAACAAGGCAATCTTATGAAGACCTTTATTCCAATATGTTTGACAAACAAAATGGACAAATTCCTTCAAAGACGCTAAGTACCAAAAACTGATAGAAGAATAGAAAATATGAAGAATTCCATCCTTCTCAAATCATCAAGAAGATATGACAATTATACAAATATTTTGCACATAACAGAGCCCTAAAATACATGAGTAGAAAATATCAGAATTGAAGGGAGAAATAGGCAGTTCAACAATAGTTGGAGACTAAAATAGCCCACTTTTAATGATAAAGAGAACAACTAGACAGATCAAAACACAATAAATGCAGAATATGCATTCTTTTTAAGTGTGTATGGAACATTTTCCAGGTTAAACCATATTAGTCCATAAAACATGTTTTAATAAATGTAAGAGTATTGAAGTCATACAAAGTGTGCTCTTCAACCATAAGGAAATGAGATTGCAAATCAATAACAATAACGGGAAATTGGGGAAATTCACAAATATGTGGGAATCAAACAACATAATATTAAATAACCAATACACAACCACTGGGTCAGAAGGGATATCACAAGGAAAATTTAAAAATACTTTGAGATGAAAAAAGTAAATATGCATCATAACAAAACTTACAGGATGCAGCAAAAGCAGGACTCAGAGGAAACTTTGCATCTATTAACACCTACATTAAAAGTGATCACCTATCTTAAGAACTGGAAAAAGAATAACGATACAAATGCAAAGCAAGCAAAAAATCTAAAAAGGAAATAATAAAGACTATAGTGGAAATTACTAAACTAGACAATAAAAAAGCAATAGAGAACATCAAGAAAACCAAAAACTGATCCCTTGAAAAGACAGCAAAATTGACAAACCTTTCAAAAGAATGACCAAGTAAAAAAGAGGGAAGAGTTAAATTACTAAAATTAAAAATGAAAAAGGTGATATTACCACTGACCTTCTGGAAATTAAAAACATGTAAATGAAATACTATGGACAATTGGGCCGGGCATGGTGGCTTATGCCTGTAATCCCAGCACTTTGGGAGACCGAGATGGATGGATCACGAGGTCAGGAGTTCAAGACCAGCCTGGCCAAGATGGTGAAACCCATCTCTATTTAAAAAAAAAAAAAAAAGGAAAAAGAAATACTATGGACAATTGTATGCAACAAATTAGATAACCTAGATGAAACAAACAAATTCACAGAAAGGCACAAACTACTGAAATGGACTCAAGAAGAAATAAGAAATCCAAATTAGATCTATAATAATTGGAGAGATTGAATTAATATTTAAAAATTCTTTTAAAAAAGCCTAGATGGCTTTATAAATGAATTCTATCAAATGTTTCAAGAAGAATCAACACCAATTTTTCAAGAACTCTTTCAAAAAATAGAAGAGGGAGAAAATTTTCTAACTTACTCTGTGAGACCAGTATTATCCTGATATCAAAACTAGACAAATACATTATAAGAAAACTACAGACCCAGATCACTTTTGAATGTAAATGCAAAAATTCCTCAACAAAGTGCTAGCAAACTAAATCTGGCAACCTATAAAAAGGATTATATACCATGATCCTGTGAAATGTATTCTTGCAATGTTATAGTTTAACATTTAAAAAAAATCAGTGTAATATACCATGTTAATAGAATACATGACAAAACCACAGGACCATCTTAATAAATGCAAAAAAAAAAAAAAGCATTTGACAAAATCCATCCCCCTTTCCCAACAAAGCACTAAGGGAACTTCTTCAATCTAATAAAGGGCATATATAAAAGCTAAAGTTAACATTATACCTAGTGATAAAATACTGGATGCTTTTCCCGTAAAATCAGGCCTAAGACAAGAATATCTGTTCTTGTCACCTTTAGTCAACATTGTGTAGAGGTGCTAGTCAGAGCCATTTGGCAAGAAACAGAAATATAAACCACTCAGACTGGAAGGAAAGAAATAAAATTGTCCCTATTTGCAGATGGCATAATCTTGTATGTAAAATACCCTCAAGAATCTACAATAAAACTATCAGAGCTGAAAAATGAACTCACCGAGGTTGCAGGATACAAAGCCAATATACAAAACTCAGCCAGTATTTCCATATGCTAGCAATGAACAATGCAAAAGCAAAATTAGAAAAATAACTGCATGTACAATAGCATGAAAAACAATAGAATACTTAGGAAAAAAATCTTAACTAAAGAAATGCAAGATTTGGGGCCGGGCTTGGTGGCTCATGCCTGTAATCCTAGCACTTTGGGAGGCCGAGGTGGGCTCATTGCCTGAGCTCAGGAGTTCGAGACCAGTCTGGGCAACACGGTGAAACCCCGTCTCTAAAAAAATAAATAAATAAAAATAAATAAATAAAAATTTAAAAAAGAAATGCAAGACTTATACCTGAAAACTACTACAAATCATTGTTGAAAGAAATTAAAGATCTAAATAAATAGAAAGACGTTTTGCATCTCTTTTCTATTTTGTTGATTTAAGTTGAATCAACAAAACCCTTACAGTAATCATCATATTAAGTGATGTAAAAGTGAATACTTCTCCCCCAATAGAGGGCAGAAGGCAAGAAGTTCCACTTTACCACTTCTATTGTCATTGTACTAAAGGGCCTAGACAGTGCAATAACAGAAAACATAAGGAGTAGAAAGAAGGAAATAACACTGTCTTTCTTCAGTCAGCATGTGATTGCACACATTAAAAAATCCCAAAAACTCTACCAAAGAAGTCTACTGGAACTAACAAGCAAACGTAGTAATGTTGCAGAATAAAAAGCTAACAAACAATAATCATGTCTTTTTATATAACAACAATGGCCGGGC
This sequence comes from Ateles fusciceps, assembly GCA_036589455.1. Taxonomy (NCBI): domain Eukaryota; kingdom Metazoa; phylum Chordata; class Mammalia; order Primates; family Atelidae; genus Ateles; species Ateles fusciceps. The sequence goes on along the minus strand of JAZHEH010002853.1, from coordinate 717,024 downwards.
GCGGTGGCTCACGCCTGTAATCCCAGCACTTTGGGAGGCCGAGGCGGGCGGATCACGAGGTCAAGAGATCGAGACCGTCCTGGTCAACATGGTGAAACCCCGTCTCTACTAAAAATACAAAAAAATTAGCTGGGCGTGGTGGCGAGCGCCTGTAGTCCCAGCTACTCGGGAGGCTGAGGCAGGAGAATGCTTGAACCCGGGCAGCGGAGGTTGCAGTGAGCTGAGGTCGCGCCACTGCACTCCAGCCTGGCGCCTGGTACTGAGTGAGACTCTGTCTCAAAAAAAAAAAAAAAAAAACAATGAACAGTCGGAAAATAAAATTTCATAAAACAACCCTACAACCTGCAATTGCATCAAAAACCAGAACATTGAGAGATAAATATGATAAACACGTTCAAGACTTCAGCAGGGTGCAGTGGCTCACGCCTGTGGTCCCAGCACTTTGGGAGGCCAAGGCAGGTGGATCAGCTGAGGTCAGGAGCTTGAGACCAGCCTGGCCAACATGGTGAAAACTCGTCTCTACTAAAAATACAAAAATTAGCTGGGCGTGGTAGCAGACGCCTGTAATCCCAGCTACTCGGGAGGCTGAGGCAGACGAATCGCTTGAACCCAGGAGGTGGAGGTTGCAGTGAGCCAAAATCACACCATTGCACTCCAGCCTGGGCGACAAGAGCAAGACTCTGTCTTAAAAAAGGAAAAAAAAAAAAGACTTCTGCATACATGTAGATTGTATGTATAAGTACATACATTTCTAAGAAAAATAAAAGATCCAAATAAATAAAAAGGTATGCCATGCCCATAGATTGCAAGTCTAGATGCCATTTCCCCTTATTTTCATCTATAGATTCAATGCAATCCCATTCAGTCCAAGAAGGCTTTTACTGTAGAAATCGGCAAGCTCATTCTAAAATTTACAAAGAAGTGCAAAGAAAAGCCAAACATTTTGGAACAAGATTTAAAACTTACTATAAGTTAACTTGAAACTATAAAATAATAACAATTTTTAACAAAATGTCAAGGGTTACTAAAAAGGTACATTAATAAACAAAAATGGTACTGGCATAAAGATATCCCTTTAGATCAATGCAGTGGAATAGAAAGCCTAGAAACAGACCCATAATTATACAATTAATTTATATTTAATACAGTTGCCAAGGCAATTTAATAGGGGAAAAAATATTTCATCGAATAGTGCTAGAACAACTGAATGTCCACAGAGAATTAAATAAATATTAATACTTGCCTCACACCATATACACCCAATTCTGGCTAGATTATAAATCTACAGGTAAAAGCTAAATCCATAAAGTTTCTAGAAGCATGCATAAGAGAATATCTTTGTAAGTTTAGAGTAGGGGGAAAAAAAAGATACAGAGAACACTAGCCATAAAAGAAAGCACTGAGAAACTGGGCGTCATAAAATTAAAAAGTTTTGCTCACCCACGCACTTGTCTGACCCAGTTTCCCCCCTGGCTTTGTCTCTCCACCTTCCCTGGTAGCTTAACACAAAGGATACAAATCTTGGGGAGCTTTATGGCTCCACCCACTGCCCGAGACACCAGTGTACCACCCCCCTGGGTCACCTAAGGCAAGCACAAATCCCAGCACTGCCACCACAACTGGAGCTCTTTTGCAAGCACCACCTCCTGGCTACAGGCCAACTGACACACTTTATTCCAGCATCTGCAGGAAGAATAACACAGCACCCAGGAAGGACAAAACTTGTGTGTAACCTCAACTATCGCCATTGTCTGTGTCACTCTGACTAACCAGGAGTCCTGAGTCTGTACACGTGACCGGTTCATTTCTACCACAACCAGCATTCAAGAAAGTCAACGTACTAAGACTATAACCAAGGAATCTCACAGAGTCTCCATCACTCTCCTGCTACCCCTATCAGAGCTGGTGCTGGTACCCACTGTTGGGAGACTTGAAGACAGATCACATCTCTGGATCCCTTGCAGGCGTTCCCCAACCCCAGCCAGGACTGTGACAGCCCCGCTGAGCAGCTAGACCCAGAGGCGTAGCAACATTGACAGTAGTCTGGCTCCCAGGGATTCCTACTTCTGGAAGAAGAAGGAATGCACCACATCAAAGGAGCTACCTGTGGGACAAAATAATTCAGACAGCAGGCCTTGAGTCCCAGAACTTCCCACTTACTGAAAGTGTCTTTTAGTGGAGGCACAGGTGCAGTGCTGGGCTCAGTGGAAAAAGTCTGTGATTTTATCCCAGCAGTCAGGCAATGAGACTGAATGAGTAATTTTTTTAAAAAATTGCAAACAAACAAAAGAAAAGCCCAGGTTCGGTTGGATTCACAGCCAAATTCTACCAGATCATCAAAAAGAATTGGTAACAATCCTACTGAAAGTATTCCAAAAGACTGAGAAAGAGGAACTCCTCGCTAACTCATTCTATGAAGCCAGAATCACCCCAATAGCAAAACAAGGAGAGGACATAACAAAAAGAAAACGACAGACCAACATCCCTGATGAACATAGATGCAAAAATCCTCAGCAAAATACCAGCAAACTGCATCCAATAGCAACCAAAAAGACAATACATCATCATCGAGTAAGTTTCAGCCCAGGGATGCAGGGTGATTTAACACACACAAGTCAATAAATGAGATACATCACACAAGCAGAATTAAAAACAAAAACCATATGATCATTTCAATAAGTGCAGAAAAACATTTGATAAAACCAAGCATCCCTTTATGATAAAAACCCTCAACAAATTAAGCATAGAAGGAATATACCTCAAAATAATGAAAGCTGTATATGACAAACCCACAGCCAACATCATACTAAATGGGGAAAAGCTCGAAAGAACTGAAACAAAAAGGATGCCCACTTTCACCACGTCAGTTTGATATAGTACTGGAAGTCCTAACCAGAGCAATTAGGCAAAAGAAAGAAAGAAAGGCGACCAGGTTGGAAAAGAGAAAGTCAAACTATCCCTGTTTGCCTAATAATATGAGCTTGCACCTAGAAACTCTAAGGACTCCTCCAAAAAATTCCTGGATTCAATAAATGAATTCAGTAAAGTCTCACATTCCAACATCAATGTACATAAAGCAGTAGCAGTAGCACTGCTATACACCAACAACAATCAAGTTAAGAATCAAATCAAGAACTCAATCCCTTTTACAATAGCTGTAAAAAAACAAAAAACAAAAACAAAAAAAGTCTGGAATATACTTAACCAAGGAGGTGAAATACCTCTACAAAGAGAACTACAAAACACTGCTGAAAGTAAATGATGCAAACAAATGGAAGTATGTCTCACACTCATGGCTTGGAAGATGAATATTGTGAAAATGACCATACTACCCAAAGCAATCTACAGATTCAATGCAATTCCTATCAAAATATCAATATTCTTTTTCATGGAAGTAGAAAAAAACAATCCTAATAGCCAAAGTGATCCTGAGAAAAGAACTAGTCTGGAAGCATCACATTACCTGACTTCAAATTATACTACAAGGCTATAGTTACCCAAACAGCATGGTATTGGTATAAGAATGGATAGATAGACCAATGGAACAGAATAAAGAACTCAGAAATGAAGCCAAATACTTTGTCGAACTGATCTTCAACAAAGCATGCAATGACATAAATCAGAGAAACGATATCCTATTCAATAAGCGGTGCTGGGAAAACTGGATAGCCACATGCAGAAGAATGAAACTAGATCCCTACATACAAAACTAGATCACTTTATACAAAAATCAACTCAAGATGGATCAAAGACTTTAAGACCTGAACCCCTAAAAATTCTTGAAGAAAACCTAAGAAAAACTCTTCTGGACATTGGCCTAGGCAAAGAATTTATGACAACAACCCCAAAAGCAAATGCAACAAAAACAAAAATAAATAAATGGGACCTAATTAAACTAAAAAGCTTCTGCACAGCAAAAGAAGTAATCAGCAGAGTAAACAGACAACCCACTAAATGGGAGAAAATATTTGCAAACCTAGTATCTGACAAAGGACTAATATCTAGAATCTACAAGGAATTCAAACAAATCAACAAGAAAAAAACCACAAATAATCCCATCAAGAAGTGGGCAAAGGACGTGAATAGACATTTCTGAAAAGAAGATATACAAATTGCCAACAAGCATATGAAAAAATGCTCAACATCACTAATCATCAGGGAAATGCAAATTAAAACCACAGTGAGATATCACCTTATCACAGCCAGAATGGCCATTATTAAAAAATTGAAAAACAATAGATGCTGATATGAATATGGTGAAAAACTTGTATACAGATGGTGGGAATGTAAATAAGTACAACCATTATGGAAAATAGTATGGAGATTTCTTAAAGAACTAAAAGTAGATCTACCATTTAACCTAGCAACCCCCACAATGGATATCTATCCAAAGGAAAAGAAGTCATTATATCAAAAAGCCATCTCCATGATATTTATTACAGCACAATTCACAATTGCAATGATAGGGAATCAACCTAAGTACCCGTCAACCAACGAGTGGATAAGAAAAATGTGGTATATATATACCATGGACTATTTTTTATTGTTCTATTTTTGAGATGGAGTTTCACTCTTTTTGCCCAGGCTAGGCAATGGCGCGATTGTTAGCTCACAGCAACCTCTGCCTTCCGAGGTCAAGTGACTCTCCTGCCCCAGTCTCCTGAGTAGCTAGGGTCACAGGTGCACACCACCATGCCCAGCTAATTTTGTATTTTTAGTAGAGACAGTTTCGCCATGTTATCCAAGCTGGTCCTGAACTCCTGATCTCAGGTGATCTACCCACCTCAACCCCCCAAAGTGCTGGTATTACAGGCACGAGCCATCGTGACTGGCCAACGTCATGGATTATTACTCAGCTATAAAAAGAACAAAATAATGTATTTTGCAACAACTTGGATAGAACTGGAAGCCATTATTCTAAGTGAAGTAACTCAGAAATGAGAAAGCAAAAATGGTATGTTCTCACTTAAAAGTGGGATCTAAGATGTGGGGGACACGGAGGCATACAGAGTGGTATAATGTACTTCGGAGACTCAGAGTGGATGAGGTACAATGTACACTATTGGGGTGATAGGTGCCCTAAAATCTCAGACTTCACCACTATGCAGTTCATCCATGTAACCAAAGCCATTTGTATCCCAAAGCTATTGAAATAAAAATATATACATATATAAAAATTTAAAAGTTCTGCTCATCAAAAAGTGCTGTTAAGAAAATTAATAGATAAACCGTAAATTGGAGATTTATATGGGACACACACACACACACCCCTGACAAATGATTTATATTTGGAACATATCAAGAACTCTACAACTCAATACTAAAACTATTAACAAGCCAGACCAGGCATGGTGGCTCACATGTGTAATCCCAGCATTTTGGGAGGCCGAGGCGGGCAGATCACCTGAGGTCGGGAGTTTGAGACCAGCCTGACCAACATGGAGAAACCCTGTCTGTACTAAAAATACAAAATTAGCCGGGCGTGGTGGTGCAGGCCTGTAATCCCAGCTACTCAGGAGGCTGAGGCAGGAGAATAGCTTGAACTGGGGAGGCAGAGGTTGCAGTGAGCTGAGATTGTCCTGTTGCATTCCAACCTGGGCAACAAGAGTGAAACTCTGTCTCAAAAACAACAACAACCCAGTAAGTGAATCGGTAACATCATTGTGATCCTGGGCCCAGGTTCAACTTATGTCTCTGGAAGCTAAAAAATGGAGGTTGAAGTATACTGTAAGAAATCCACTCCATCATCAGCAAGGCTCTTTAAGGCTTTTCAAAAAATAGCCATCTAAACTCAAAGTACAGAATCGCTATTCCAGTAATCTTTGGTACATTCTGAACGGATTTCCAAAGAACTTTACAGATATTAATCAGATAATCTTCCCCGTTTCAATAACAGGCAGATGAGGGAGTGAACAGTTCAGCCTAACCCCGTAAAAGAGAAAACCAAGAAAATGCCCTTCGCTGAGCTGCGGCTGAAGGCAGAGCCAAGAACCTGACTCTTGGCTCCAGGAGGATGGGCAAGATGCAATCTGTGAGTTGAGCAACTCATCAGCACTGTGATTAGGTAAGAGCTGTCCTCCGCCCTTCCTGATGCACGCACCCAGCCTCTCCCTCTGCGGACAGTTACTAAATGATGCCTCCCTCTCAGGGAGAGTCAGGGCTTGCTTTACTGCGGGCTCTGGCTTAAAAGTTTTGCCCTGCTGACTGCCTCTGGGAGCCTCCAGTGACTCATTTCCTGCTCCTGGGCTTGTGCTGTAGCTCGCAGCGATGACCCCCGGGGGTCTCCACTCCTTCTCCATTGTTGTTTCCTGGCCTCCCACAGGCTTCCAGGACTCCACCAAAACCCTCCTGGGCTCATTCCTCCTCTGCGTTCCCATCCGCCCTGGGCAGGACTTGAAGTTGCCAGAGCAGTAGCAGTCAAGTCTCAGGGCCAAGGCCCGGTGCAGTCCCTCAGCACTGCCAGTCTCACCAACATGCTGGCCTCTGAGCCTGCTTTCTGCTGGAACTCTCACCTGGAATCTCTTCCCACTCCTCCTCAGCTCCCCCAGGAACATCATTCACCAGCCTCCGCGTCCAGATCCTCCCTCACCTCTTCCGCCTCCTACAGACCCTCTTTGTTGACAGTGTGCGAAGCTTAAATGAGCCCTTTTCCCTCCTGGGAAACAGACAGACAACAAATTGTAAACATAGAATAAGGCCATATAAAATACGGAGAAGTGCTATGAAGAAAACAAAACAGCCAGGCATGGTGGCTCACGCCTATAATCCCAGCACTTTGGGAGGCCGAGGCAGGCCGATCATGAGGTCAGGAATTCCAGACCAGCCTGACCAACATGGCGAAACCCTGTCTCTACTAAAAAATAAAAAAAAATTAGCCACGTGCGGTGGCAGTTGCCTGTAGTCTTAGCTGTTCAGGAGGCTGAGGCAGGAGAATTGCTCGAACTTGGGAGGCGGAGGTTGCAATGAGCTGAGATCACACCATTGCACTCCAGCCTGGGGAACAGAGTAAGGCTCTATCTCAAAAGAAAAAAAAAAGGCTCATTGATCCAGGAAGGCAGTGGGAGTATTTATTTAGACCACACAGCATTGGAGGAGATGACGTTTGAGTTGAGTCGAGACTGAGTGAGGAGATGGAGCCAGCCTTGCAAAGGTCTGAGGAAAAGTGTATCTGACAGGAGGCAGAGGCTGTTCAAAGGCCCTGGGGTAGAAATAACTTGGCCTTGGAGGAAAGGAGGAAAAAGCCGTCTGATGGGGGAGGAGGTGTCTGAGGGGTGAGTGGGTTAGGGCCAGAGGGTTCATTCAGGACTGAGTGGGAGCTGATGAAAGGCAAGTTCCACCCCAGTTGCTGCCCGTTGGTGGAGTGAGGATCAGACAAATGCCCCTTGTGCTGGGTTCTGTTAGGCTGTAATAGTCAGGATGTCACTTGGGAGAAGCATTTGGTCCTTTCTTCCCCCAGTCCTCGGTTGAGCTCTACTGGCTGGGCCTTCTGTCAATGTTCCTTAGGCCGCACTGGGCTCTTTCATTGGGAAGCAATTATTAATAGTTACTGTTGAGAGCACTCTGCAAGAGAGTGGCAGATTGAGAAGGCAACGTGTAGCTGGAAGCTCTTCCAGACCTCCAGGACTCCTGGTAGGGGACAATGGCAGAGCCTGTCGTCATAACTTCTTTCCTCCTGGCTCCTTAGATCTAGAAAACCAACCTTACATTATTTTACACAAATTAGATGATCAAGACAAAGTCTCGGTGTCTCTGAGTGACTGAAAATGCATATGCAATGACAAGAGAGGTGAGAAAGTAGAAGAGTCAATGGGGTGGAGGCGATTCTTTCACAGTTCTGTTTCCAATCCATTAGCCCTGGACTTTGAAATCATTTGTCAGGTGTGTGTGTGTGTGTGTGTGTGTGTGTGTGTGTGTGTGTGTGTGGGGTGTCCCATATACATCTCCAATAAAAGGGTGGAATAGATCAATTTCCTTCCTCTTAACAATTGGAATAGTCTTAACAATGAATCTTACTGAACACACACTGAGAGCCAGGCACAGAATGTTTAGCAGTTTACCTGGGAAACTTGTTCAGTCTTCACAACCACTCACTTTTCACATGAAGCTCAGAGAGATTAAAGAATGTGGCCACTGTCATATCCTTGGCCAGTGCAGGTCCAGTGTTCAAACCCAGTCTGAGTCTAGATTCTGAGGCCTGACCCACTGTGTGTTCTGCCTGTAAGTGGCTGTTCTCATTCCTTATTTGTTCCTGGTTGCCAAACACTCACAGCATGGGCTGAAGCACTTTGAGCTCCTTCCAGGCCTGGCAGGTGCTCTGAGGCTGAGCCTGTCTGTGTAGAGCTGCTGTCCCTCAAGGGGCCAACCTGCAGTGTCAGAAGGAAAACCAGACGGGAAGGCAAATCCAGGATTGGCAGAGCCAGGACAAGCCCTTTGTATGTTCCCCTTGGGAAAAAACATGAGGAAATTGCATTTTTTAATAAATGAGTTTAGCCAAGCCTCTTTTTTTTACTGCATACCCAGGCATATCCAATCTTCTCTAGAAGCTTCTTGACTACAGAGGGGGAAATTTCCCAGACACTTTCTGAAAGTCGTGCTGCTCAAGGCTGAGCATTTGGTTTGCAGGTGGTGGGGACCAGCTAGGGACACCTTCACAGGTGCCTTTGAGCATGCAATGACAGAGCTGAGGTCAGCTTAAAATAAGAGCACGATGCTACAGCAAGGGGCAACCTCGATGAAGGCGGTTTGCCCCCAGACAGTTCCCCGGGTTGGCTGTCCCTGTGAGTGTTCATCCCCCCAGAGGCTGGCCCAGCATGGCAGGCCTAGGACCCTGATGTGGGTCAGTGTAGTGGGTTTAATCATGGCCCCCAGAAGATATGACCAAGTCCTAATCTCTGGAACCTGTGACCGTGACCTTATTTGGAAAAAGTGCTTTTGCAGATGTAATTAAGTAAGGATCTTGAGATGAAATCATCTTGGGTTCAGGGTGGGCCCTAAGTCCAATGACAGGTGTCCTTATTAAGAGGAAGGTGGGAGGGATCTGATGCACAGGGGAGAAGGCTGCATGAAGACGGAAACAGAGACTGGAGTGAGGCAGCCACAAGCCAGAGAGCCTGAAGCCACCAGGAGCTGGAGGAGGCAAACAGGGGTTATTCCCCAGAAGCTTCAGAGGAAGCGTGGCCCGTCTGATACCTTGATTTCCAACTCTTGACTTCCAGAACTATGAGAGAATACATTTCTATTGTTTAAGCCACTCAATTTGTGGTCATTTATTACAGTAGTCCCAGAAAACTAATAAAGAGAACACTGCGCTTGTCTTGGGCTGTTTTACTCTTCATGCTTTCCCCACCCCAGAGTAACAAGTTATGCGCTTACAATGAGAAACTCACTGAGAAGGGGAGGCCACCACCTGCTCAGGGCATTCTTCCTCTGCAGTTACGGGGCAGAAAATCAGATGCTAGTGCTAGTCGACATTCAGAATGTTCTCCTGGTTCAGGTGCTGGGAGGGACCTCCTTCCTGACTCTGGGGATGGCCTAGCTGGGTGGCTTCTGAAGGTTTAACCAGTACCCCTGCTCTGTGTGTGGGGGAGTAGGGAAGGTAAGCCTGGATGCCCTGACTTTCTTCTCTCCACGCCTTTGGCCTACAGAGTGAGCCATTCTGTGGATCCTCACTGTGCTTCTCTAAACAGGGCATGGCTAGGACCACACTTACTCTATTATCACCACGTTTCCTCCCTGAGCCAGCTTGAGTTTTGGAGATGTTTCCAATGTCTTTGGTGACATGTTTATCAATAATTCTTCTGAGTTAATTCTCACAGACAGCTAATCTTTTATGGGTAAATTTTTCTAGTTTCACTCTAAGAACACTTTCCAAGTCCTTGAGAAGCAGGGGAGGCACCCCATGGATGAGACACATGCACTGGCAAGGGGCTGGTGGTGCTCACGGACGTCCACAGCCACAGGGATTGCTGGGGCCCTGACGTGAACTGCAAAGCCATAAACAAGATGCAAAGGAATGGCCCTTAGTTGGATTTAATATCAGGAAGATTCATCCTTACCACTCTTTTTCCTCTGTGTGAGAGTGTGTGTGTGTGTGTGTGTGTGTGTGTGTGGTGTGTGTATCGGGGTGTGGGTCAGACACTGGCCACCATAGCATTCAGCTTTCTGCAAGTGAAAACATAAGGAAGAGACTTCGAAGGTCTTACTGTTTTTTCCCTCTGAGTTCTAAAATCCTAAGATCCTGTGGAACATGTCCTGGGGGAGGATTTAAAACAAAAAATATGGAGTTCACAAGCACTTTCAACAGCTCAAGCATAAGCGGGGACTCGAAACCCACAGGAAGAAGAAAGCTTTCAACTCCTTCTCCTCATCGATTCACTGTTATAACACCCGACCCACTCAGCAGAATGTGCTGCTGTGAGGTACTCGCCCTGGACAACATCATAAGCTCTTTCGGTTTGTTCTTACATTTGTCCTTGAGCAACCTTGCAGGTGGCAAGACTGCTGCCCATCAAAGGGGATGCCTGCGGATGTGCTAGTGTTTCACTGCCAGCCCTGGGTGACAGTTGCCAGGCTTCAGCCTCTGAAGAAAGCGTTCCCTCATTTGTCTGGCTCTTGCATTGATTCCTGACTACCCCCTTTTCCTGCTGATTTCCTTGCACACAAGAGTATTTCCTTGCAATAAAGGGAAAAATAGACAAGGATGTGAAATGCAGAAAACAATATGATGAGCAGCCCAATAGCAGATGCACTCAGCTTCATTTCATCCGTTCCTGGGTTCACCTGGGAGCCCAGCAGCCCCATCTCCAACTCTCAAAATATCACGTGGAAACCCTCACCTGAAGACATGTTGGGCCAAAGTGCTGGTCCTCTGTGGGAGGGTTTTGATCTCATTTTTGCTCTGTTCCTTCTTTGCTTTGTCTCCCCCTGTGTTTGTGGACTTGGTCCGGGGAGTGGGGAGGGTGGTGTGAAGAGGTGCAAGCTCCTGGAAATTGTCCTCTCTGCAAAGCTAATGAGACTCGCTTGGTCCTTGTCCGTACCTTGCTCTGTCCAGCTGAAAGACCAGCCCAGGCACAGAGCTCACTGTGTGGTGCACAGGAGTTCATGTGTGACTCTGGTTTCCAAGATGCACCAGGCAAAGCGTCAGAGGTAAAGCCTCAGAACACTGCGGTCCCGCTCCAGTCTGGTTTTCCCAAATTCCCTCCTACTCTTGCCTGCCCTCTCTGTCCAGGCACTGTGCGGGGGCCTTGGGGATAGACCCGTGAGCAAACCCGACATGGATCCTATCCTCTATCCACTCGAGGGGGTGGTTTTCCTTTTGTAATGCTGGGGATATGCCCAAGCAGGGAACAGGTTTGTCTCTTCCCTTCCCTGAATGTGTGGATACTGGGGCTCAACTCCTGCCCCGGCTTCACCTCAGTCTGCAATGAGCAGAGAACTCCATCACCTTCTCCAGACAGGCCCTGGCCCCAGACCCAGCCTTGTTCCGAAGGTGTCTAGCACCCTCTGTTGGTGACCCAGACCAAATGCCCTGGGCCTTGGGTTGGGACACATGCTGCCCCAGGAAACCTTATCAGCTCATCTGAACCCTGTGCGGTGTGTGTCTGTCCAAGCACATGCTGCTGTGAGCCAGACTCTGTTCTAGAGGGTGAGGATATATAAACGTGCAGCGTAAGTGTTTAGTCTCCTCACACGTTCCAACTCCCTTCTTTTGAAGGAAGATCCCAATGCTGGAAGATGGATCAGGAACAGGCCTCATTCTAGGTCCCAGAATCCTTTTCAACACACTAGGCTGAGAGGTCCAAGCGTCAAGAGGCCCCTGAGTGTCTGTCCTCTGTTCCTGAGAGTTCCTGACCTCAGAGGGCAGATCTGGCCCCACCCCTGTGCTACCTGTGGAATCATGGGCTCAATTCCTCTGGGGAGACTGCAACTCCTGTTCCCCCAATGCCTACCTTCACCCTCATCCTATAACTCCTCCCTTCTTCTCCCTAAATGGGAACTCCCTGGCATTGGGCATGACTGGGCAAGGGTGAGTCCCTATCAGAATCCTCTGCCTTTTTCCTTCCAGCCAAGCCATCACTGCTGGGCTCTTTATGTACCTGATGTACCTGCTGGTCCCCGGACCAGCTCCCCTGCCATTTAAAGGCCAACGCACACACCTTGATGTTCAGCAATGACTGTGGGAAACTCACATTTTTTTTTCTTGCTCCAATGAGGTCATAAAAATACAGTTGTGTGCAAGGGGGGCGGCCTTCCAGACCTCGGATGTGCCAGCGCACCCTCAAATGAACCAGCTCTTTCAGAGGGACCAGCCCTGAGAAGGCAGAGTGCTCATGAGCCGGAAGAGAATGCAAGCTTTTTGTTTGTTTCCCTTTCTGGGATTTATGTAGCTTAACATTTTTTTTTAACTTTTGTTTTAATAGAACAGCTTCATTGACCTATAATCTACATGCCATCCAATTTACCCACTTCACGTGTACAATTCAATGGTTTTTAGCTATATTCACAGAGTCATGCAGCCACCAGCACAATCAATTTTAGAACATTTTCCTCACCCCAAAAAGAAATCCCATACCCATTAGCAATCATTTCCCATTTCCCTCAGGAACCTGGCAACCACTAATCCACTTTCTCCCTCCATGGATTTGCTTATTCTGGACATTTCATATAAATGAGATCACACAACACGTGGCCTTTTGTGTCTGGCTTTGTTCACAAAACAAGCTTTTGCACCTTATTTTATTTGCACTATAATCAGAGTGACCGTATAATTTATCATCCAAGCTGGGACACTTTTAGAGGGACAGGGATGCTCTTAATACTTATCCTATGACAACCAGCATAAACTGGGGCTGCCCAGGTGTGACCTTCCTCCCTTCAACTGAAATGTTTCATCACCCACACCTCCCACCTGCTCTGAAGCCACCTGCCTTCCCCTCCCTAAGTCAAAATCACCAAATCACTCTCAGTAACCTCAGGTCTTGCCAATAACAGAAGTTAAGGTACTTCCAGAGTGGCTAATGCTCTGTTTACAGCTGAAGCATGCTTATGATTTACGGGAGAAATAAGACTAATTTCCCCCAAAGAGATGAGAACTGGCTGTTTTATTTTTCATTTTGGAAGCATGAAATTTGACTGCACGGGGTACAAACTGTGAAAGAAAGCAGACGCAGAAAACAAAGCTGTTATGACAAATGTGGGAAGGATGTCGTGAACTACGGGCCATCAGAATGGGACTCCGGGAGGCTTAATTGGGTGGGTCACGCATCGCGTCTCTGAAAAGGGCAATGTAATTATTTATTGTTGTGCTGTTAAATGCACCTGGCTCAATGTCACCTCTCACTGCGACTGCCTCTCCCAGACTCTTCTTGATACTCTTTGAAAATTGCTTCAGTGTTTGCAAGTAAATACAAAATTTATTATTTTTTAATTATAGGTATCTGTTGGGTGCAGACAGAAGTGAAGGCTGCTTGGCAACACCCTCTCTTACTCACTGCCAGCAAGTGAGCACCAGAAGCAATTCAGCAGCAGACATTTTTAGCTATTGATTCCCTCCTGGCTGCAGTAAGGCTTGATCAAATAAGGAAATCTCTCTATCACTAAACATATTGTTGAGGGCCCACCACATGGAAGGTACTCTACCACATCCTCTCAGAACTGCAAACAGACTATATTTAGGCTGCCTTGGAATGGGACCGTGCAAAGGGAAAATTTATAAATCGTAACCAAGAAATCATCTTCCCCTAGTCTGTCTCTGATCGGACGCCTGCATCAGCCATGAGCCTAAATTCTCTGAGAAATCCCCTGATTTTTCTACATATTATTTGTGCTCTGAATTCACTAATAAAGCAACTTTGGACCACCTAGCCTAGTGTGGTCAGGGATTGCCCCATGTGGAAGGTGGTTGGGTTCCTGCTGTTTAGGGGCAGGCTGTGTCCTGGGAGCTGGATGTTGGGTCTAGACATCTCCAAGCCAAGGAGGCTCCCTCGTGACAGTCCTGTTCTGGACCTCAGATGCAAATGTGCTCTGCTGGTATCCCAAGCAGCCTTTGTTTGTGTGTGTTTGGTGTCTGAGCTCATCCATCTGGCTCCCCTTCTGCCACCTTTTCTTCTGTTTACACCCACCATTCTCGATTTGTCTTCCAGCTCTTTCTGAACCAATTATGCCATAAACAGATTTAGTCAATTTCCAGACCAGATGCTCAAATACATCCTCTTCTGCATTAAAGATCATCAAAGTGGGCTCCCAGCCAGCCACAGGATTTACAGACACTTGGAATTCCAGGAGAAATCCGCAGAAACTTTTTTGATTCTGGCACTGTTCTCAAATTCATTCATCAGGGGAAAAAAGCCATTGATTTACTAACAGTGTGGAAAACATCTTAAACACGGGTCACAGGAGCCATCTCTCCCACAGCCAAAAGATCTGACCTAGACTAACTGGTGCAGGTGTGTCCTGATACGATATTCTGCACAAGCTCGGCCACGTACCACTTCTGGGAAGGGTGGGCCATGTTGGAGAAGCCTCTCAGCAATTGGGCAGACCCACCCCTCTAGCCTGGAAAATGGAATTTTTCTCATCAGCACTATTTTCCACATTTTCTTGCTGGTTCAAGTTGTTGATGAAAAAGCCAAACTCTATAAAATAATTTGAAGATATTATTCTGAGCCAAGTGTGAGGACCATGACCCATGACACAGCTCCAGAAGGTCCTAAGAACATGTGCCCGAGTGGTTGGGCTCCGGCTTGATTTCATACATTTCAGGGAGAGAGAAGTTACAGGCAGACATCAATCAATACATGTAAGGTGTACATTGGTTCGGTCTGGAAAGACAGGACAACTTGGAGCAGGGGATTACAGGTCATAGGTAGATTCAAAGATTTTCCTGATTGGCAATTGGTTGAAAGAATTAAGTTATTATCTAAAGACCTGAAATCAGTAGAAAGGAGTGTCTGGGTTAAGATAAAGGGTTGTGGAGACCAAAGTTCTTATTTTGTAGATAAAGTCCTATAGGTAACTGACCTTGGAGGCAATAGATGGCAAATGTTTCCTACTCAGACTTTGCAAAGGTGCTAATCTCTTTAGGAGCAGAAAATTACCTGGAAAGGGAAGAATGTACATTTCCCCAAAAGACAGCTTTGCAGGGCTGTTTCAAAATATGTCAAAGAAATACATTTAGAGGTAAAATACTTTTATTTCTTTCAGGGCCTGCTGTCTGTCATGTATGTTATGCCAGAGTCAGTTTGGAATTTGGTACATGATTGCTACCAAGAGTCTGTTTTGTTAATCTGAAGATCTCTGTTTTAATTTAATGCTGGTCCGTCGTTCCTGAATTCCAGAGGCAGAAGAGTATAATGAAGCGTATCTGACCACTGCCCCCCCTTCCCATCGCGGCCCAAACTAGATTTTCAGGTTTACTTTGGAATCCACTTGGCTGAGAAGAGTGGTCCATTGAGTTAGTTGCCGCTGGTGGGAGTGGGGAGCTTAGAATTTTATTTTTGGTTTACAGAGTATTATTTGTGCAGAGTCCTCCGTATTTTCAAGATGTGTAGCATGTTTAAGGCCATCATCTCTTGCCTCATCTTAAAAGTCTAGGAAAGACAGCAGCACCAATGAAACAGGTATGGCATTTGAAGGAGGAAAAGCTGTTCCCTTCACCCCACCAGGGAAAGAAACCAGCACCTTAGCCTGGACTCAGTGGAGTCCTTACATAGCAGGTGTTCTTGCCCCTGGGGCAGAAATGCAAGTGCTCCAGGCTTCCTTGCTCATGGGAAAGTTGCTCATCACCTCCAGAGCCACAGGCAGATACCTCTTTGCCATTCATGCTCCCCGAAAGGCATCCCTGGCTTCCTGCTGAGAAGTAAGTCTCAAAATTCAGTGTGCAAAAGGGCTCTCTAGGCCAAGTGTAGTGGCTCATGCCTGTAATCCCAGCACTTTGGGAGGCTGAGGCAGGTGGATCACCTGACGGCAGGAGTTTGAGACCAGCCTAGTCAACATGGTGAAACCCTGTCTCTACTAAAAATACAAAAAAATAGCCATGCGTTGTGGTGGGTGCCTGTAATTCCAGCTACTTGGGAGGCTGAGGCAGGAGAATTGCTTGAACCAGGTGGGGTGGGAAGTTGCAGTGAGCTGATATCGTGCCATTGCACTCCAGCCTGGGCAACAGAGCGAGACTCTGTCTTAAACAAAACAAAACAAAAAACAAAATAAACAAAAAAGCCTCTCTAATCCACTTCCAGGGGTCTTAATTCAATGGGTCCCATAAAGCCAATTTTAAACAAACACCCAGGTCACCAACTGCAAAATGCCAGCCATCTGGTGACATGATCTCCCTTTATCTCCAGGCTTCTTGGCTACAAAGACAGGTGCTCTTCATGCTGCCTCATCAGTTGCATGCAGACTGCTCCACCTGGTTCCCAGGTACGAAGAGTCCAATGAAAGTCCAGGGGATGGAGCAGAGGGAGGAGCCATTGAACCTGGGGGCCAGGTGGAACACTCTGCATGCAGCCTGCGGGCAGTGTGAAGAGCCCCTGGTCCAACCTGAAGGCAGAGAGGACAAACCCAGTCTCACCTTGACCCAAGTCACCCCAGAGGAGCCATTGGCTTGAAGGCCTGAGGAGGAGAGGGATCCAGTGTCACCAACAATTGTCCCACCATGATTTACCCTGAAGGTGAAGCCTTCTAAAATGCCCTCTGCTTTACTGATGATCAACAGGACATTAACTATATTACATACTACATGTAGTATATAATGAGTGCAGACTCAAAAGGAAGCCAGGCTAAATTTGTTCGTAAAAAGTGCAATTCCGCCGGGTGCCGTGGCTCACGCCTGTAATCCCAGCACTTTGGGAGGCTGAGGTGGGCGGATCATGAGGTCAAGAGATCGAGACCATCCTGGCCAACATGGTGAAATCCCATCTCTACTAAAAATACAAAAAAATTAGCCGGGCGTGGTGGCGCGAGCCTGTAGTCCCAGCTACTTGGGAGGCTGAGGCAGGAGAATTGCTTGAACCCGGGAGGAGGAGGTTGCAGTGAGCCGAGGTCGTGCCACTGCACTCCAGCCTGGCACCTGGTGACGGAGTGAGACTCTGTCTCAAAAAAAAAAAAAAAAAAAAAGTGCAATTTCCTTCTCTTTTTCCCCAAGGGAAACAGAAAGGTTTTGGCCCGGCTCTGCCAGTCCTGGATTTGCCTTCTGCTTTGGCTTTCCTCTGACAGTGCACGTCCACACCTCAAGGAACATAATATGCATTTGATATTACTTAATGAACTTTGACCCTGTGCCACATGGTGGGGACCCTCCCTGTGGGAGGCAACAGCACGTGTGAAGACCCTGATTAAGACAGCGCTCTGATCACTCGCTCCTCAAAGTCTGTGGGGCTATGGACTAGCAGCATCACCCAGAACATGTTAGAAATACAGATTCTCAGCCCTCACCTCCCCAATCAGAATCTGCATTTAACAAGATGTCCAGGTGACTTGTACGTGTGCGTGAAAAATTGAAAGGCACTGCTTTGTTGCTCACAAACCCCTGCAAACTCAGGTTCACGGAGGCTTAAAAGGGTTACATAACTTTGGTTCCTAAAGTAATATACTTCTGGATTTTGTCTTTATAGTAGATGTACCTCAGCCCATGCCTTTTTTTTCTTGTAAAGACAAGAGTACAAATTTCTATTAATAAATGAATTCCAAATTAAAATGATTCCTAAGCCAGAGCTGACTGTACACTGCTGCACTCTGGTGGGGAAGAGCTGGAATTGCAGGCAAATGTTGATTCCCATGCAAGTCAGAAGGGATTCTCCTGTTAGACAAGGCTCCTAGACTCCTAAAGGGAGTCTTTAAAAATCATAAGCACACTTCTTACACCTCTCATGCCTCATTCCTAACCTGTGTCTGGGTTAATAAAATGGCTTTAAGATCTCAGCTACTTGCTGATCCGTGTTAACTTTGGACCGAAGGAACACAGTCAATGTTTCTTACTGCAGTCTTCGGGCACAAACATCTGGCTCTCTCTGGTCCTTGCCACCTGTGAGAGTGTATGCATGTCTCTGGTACATCAGCCTCTGCTACTGAGGGTCCTCAGCTCCACAGCAAGAGCCGCTTGAGAATGACACCTGCATTTTCAGGCTTTGACCATGTGAGAAAGCAAAAGTGGTGGTGCATGCCTGTGGTCCCAGCTACTCGGGATGCTGAGGCAGGAGAACTGCTTGAACCCAGAAGGCAGAAGTTGCAGTGAGCCAAGATCGTGCCACTATTGCACTCCAGCCTGGTGACAGAGTACGACTCGATCTCAAAAAAAAAAAAAAAAAAAAGAAAAAGAAAAATGGTTCTGCCCCACTGCCTGGGCTTGGCTAACATGAAGATGACTGCTCAGGCAGCTCAAGGAGACTCCTCAGGGACTCGTTCCCAAGATAATTTTCAATACCCACCCCAAGGCCTCCTGGTCACCTCCCCGACCTGCCCAGTCAGAAGCAGCCTCTCCTATTCCTGAGTACTTGAAGCTCTTTGTCCTCAGCTCCTTGCACCCAGAGTTATCAGATTTACCAGGGGTAATGCGAGAAGGCAGCAACCATTCCTGCCTTCTGTCCTCTGTTGGGTAGTAAGCCCATGTGGAGCAGGGCGCATCTTTGGTCACTCGGGGCAAGAGTCAATTATGTACAGAATGCTAGAGACGCATTTTATTAATGACCAAGCCTATCCCCTTATTAAACTGCAGCCACCAGCATGCCCAGCCATAGAACGGTAAGGCCTGTATTTGCTGGCATCATGGATGGTGGCCTCCTCTGCGGGGAGAGCCAGCCCTGCACACTGCTCTAAATGTCTGTGCACCTCCTGCTCAAGGCTGTTAGGGAGTGAGTGCCCAGGATGGAGCCACTGGCTGAGCTGTGACAGGATGACAGTCTTCCAGACTTGTGTCCCAATATTTCATCCAGAATAAAGCATGTCTGTGTTTTTACTGTCTCCCTGAGGAACAATCACATTGAATGTGATTGATTGGTTGAAGCGTGAGCTATAAGCTGACATGGGGCAGGCCTCACATCAGCTTCATAGCCGGAGCTGTTGGGCCTCAACCATCAGTCCACACTGGTGCTGTTCTCCTGGCCTTCCCCTGTGTCCTACCAAAGAATGAGGAAACTTGTGAACTTCCCCTATTCTGGACTCTGGATTTTAAACACCTTCCTGTGGCTTTAAGGAATGTCCTTCAGTCTGAATACAATCTTGCTGAGTCTGGGTTTCTTCTGATTGTGAGCACTCTCAGAATAGTGTAGGTCATTGTCAGGAAGCGACAGGGAAGAAAGAGGCTTGTCAGCAAAACCATCAGTGTCAGGTGTAGAACCTGCTGTTGTGGGAAGTCAGCCTGGAAGACCTGGTCTTGAGTCCCAGCCTTCTGTCTTTTACTACTGTGAATCCTCGGACAAAGTCTTCAGCCTTCAGTTTCTTCATCTGCAAAAGGAAGACGATAGCAACCATCTCACGGGGCTTTTCTATTTCACGGGGCTTTTCCAGACAGTAGTAACCATCTCACGGGGCTTTTCTATCTTACGGGGCTTTTCTATCTCACGGGGCTTTTCCCCATGACAGTAGTAACCATCTCACGGGGCTTTTCTATCTCACGGGGCTTTTCCAGACAGTAGTAACCATCTCACGGGGCTTTTCTATCTCACGGGTTCGACAGTAGTAACCATCTCACGGGGCTTTTCTATCTCACGGGGCTTTCTCCAGACAGTACTAACCATCTCACGGGGCTTTTCTATCTCACGGGGCTTTTCTAGACAGTAGTAACCATCTCACGGGGCTTTTCTATCTCACGGGGCTTTTCTATCTAGACAGTAGTAACCATCTCACGGGGCTTTTCTATCTCACGGGGCTTTTCTCTCTCACGGGGCTTTTCTATCTCACGGGGCTTTTCTAGACAGTAGTAACCATCTCACGGGGCTTTTCCGTATCTCACGGGGCTTTTCTAGCTAACAGTAGTAACCATCTCACGGGGCTTTTCTATCTCACGGGGCTTTTCTCATCTCACGGGGCTTTTCTAGACAGTAGTAACCATCTCACGGGGCTTTTCTACAGACAGTAGTAACCATCTCACGGGGCTTTTCCAGACAGTAGTAACCATCTCACGGGGCTTTTTCTAGACAGTAGTAACCATCTCACGGGGCTTTTCTCCTCTCACGGGGCTTTTCTAGCACAGTAGTAACCATCTCACGGGGCTTTTCTCTCTCACGGGGCTTTTCCAGACAGTAGTAACCATCTCACGGGGCTTTTCTATCTCACGGGGCTTTTCTAGACAGTAGTAACCATCTCACGGGGCTTTTCTAGACAGTAGAAACCATCTCACGGGGCTTTTCTATCTCACGGGGCTTTTCTATCTCACGGGGCTTTTCTAGACAGTAGTAACCATCTCACGGGGCTTTTCTATCTCACGGGGCTTTTCTATCTCACGGGGCTTTTCTAGACAGTAGTAACCATCTCACGGGGCTTTTCTATCTCACGGGGCTTTTCTAGACAGTAGAAACCATCTCACGGGGCTTTTCTATCTCACGGGGCTTTTCTGCATCTCACGGGGCTTTTCCAGACAGTAGTAACCATCTCACGGGGCTTTTCTAATCTCACGGGGCTTTTCGTATACTCTCACGGGGCTTTTCTAGACAGTAGTAACCATCTCACGGGGCTTTTCTCTCTCACGGGGCTTTTCTAGACAGTAGTAACCATCTCACGGGGCTTTTCTAGACAGTAGTAACCATCTCACGGGGCTTTTCTATCTCACGGGGCTTTTCTAGACAGTAGTAACCATCTCACGGGGCTTTTCTATCTCACGGGGCTTTTATCCTCGGGGCTAAGTAGTAACCATCTCACAGGGCTTTTCTATCTCACGGGGCTTTTGTCTCTCACGGGGCTTTTCCAGACGGTAGTAACCATCTCACGGGGCTTTTCTCTCTCCACGGGTCTTTTCTAGACAGTAGTAACCATCTCACGGGGCTTTTCTAGACAGTGGTAACCATCTCACGGGGCTTTTCTATCTCACGGGGCTTTTCTAGACAGTAGTAACCATCTCACAGGTCTTTTCTGAAGAATAAATGAGAAAATATAAATGACATTGCCTCATGCACATTAGGTAGATATTTGTAGGATCTGGAATCTGGCTGTTTATCACTGTGTAGAACATGGATAATGAAGGATCCATCTTGAAGTCAGTCCCCCAAGGGCTGGTTTCCTGGAGCTCCGTGGGGATATCATTTGAAGGCCATTTGACCCAAAGGGTGACTGTGTTCATGCCTATACAGGAGAGTGTGTTCTGATGTCTTTACAGAAGAGTATTGTGTAAGGCAGAGCATGAACTCCCTTGGAGAGATTCAGCAGGAGACTCATGGAAACTCAAAAGGAACCATATAAATACCTTCTTGCCAAGCTTTTTCTAAACACAGAACCCCCTTAATAGGTCTGAATCTCATGTAACCTGATAAAAGGCAAACTACTGGTCACACACAGCTCTTAGGGTCTCTTGGATGGGTGTGGCTAGGAGCAGATTAGAACTCCCCCGCAGCCTTGCTACCAGGTTTTGCTACCGGCAAGTCTCAGATCAAATTCTGCCATATGTTAGTTTTTTAAAACCAAACATTTATTTAAAAGGAGGCATAAAAGACTTCATACAATCTGTTTTGTAAGTTTGCTGCTGTCTCAGCTCCCTGTAGTTCAGGTGGCCCCACCTTGTGTGAAAGGACCCCAGACACACACACCACCACCCTGATGCAGGCTATTACTTTCATAGTCAGTACTAAGCCCATGCGGAGCAGAAGTACCAGACATTTTTGAGAGGGGTGCTCCCAAAGCCATGGCTAGACACAGGACTCTTTATGGATTGAGCCTGAATGTCGTCTGTGTGAGTACAGGCTACAGATATCACTAGATTTCTATTCTCTGTGCAGGGTAGGGTGTGTCTTTAAATTATTTTCACCAGCTCACACTTCCTGAATGCCTTTATTTTCATCAATGAGGCCCATTTTTAATATTTATAACATTAATCAATTAGCAACTAATTTTACTCATCAGTACTCTTTGAGACATTTGCCATATTTATTAACAAATCCTCAAGTATTGCTCAAGAATTGGATATCAGAAGCATTCGTTGCACCTGCTTCTGGAGAGTGTCATTTCTGGAGTATGGATTCTCAAAACTGTCAACTGACTTCTGCAGAATTGAAGTTTTCACTAACCAGCAACTGCATAATCTCATAGAGTTAATGCTGGAGTGTTTTCGTGTTAATTACACATACCAAAACAAAAGGAAGGATCCCATGATGAACGATGGATTCTATAGAAATACTGAGGACTATTTGTACTCTGTGGCTATCTCCATGACAAGCATGGTGGAACTTAAAAGGAAAGTAAGAATTACTTGCCTTTAAGTCACGTATGAATTAGTTGAAAAGATATATACATCTGAAACAGAAGAATGAGAGAGAAAGTATGCAAAGCAAACATCAGAGATGGGCCATTTCTGAAGACCTGGGCAATCAAGAGCAGAGGTCTTGAATTCATCTTGGGTGGTGGACAACCTCTGGATAGGCAGAGGGGGAAAAAGGGAAGATGCCCCAAGTTTAACGAGTGGATAGACATAGGAGGCCACCCTGCTAGTCTTCCCGTTGGAAGGCATGGTCTAAGGAAGGACCAGCTCTGTGCACAGCTTGAAATTTTCTCATGGTCAGGTTAGTAGTACATCCTTGGTTCTTCTGCTTTTATAGGGAACAGCTGTCTTCCCATGCCCACCCTCTCCCAAAGTACCAAAGGGCCAGCCACTCCCAAGGCTGCTTGGCCCTGCGGGGTTATCAATACAGCTAGTGGTGACTGTTTAAGGCAGATAATTTCATTCCCATGATATATGTGTAAGGCTTGCCATTCATCTTGCAAGCATTATTTATTTAGGAAAGTGTCATTTATTAGACAACCAAAGTGCCTACAAATAAAATTAGGTACATTTTGATTATAAAAGCACTATAAAATGTTCAAGGAAATTTAATTAAGTTCTAAAGTCTTCTGGTAAACTAGTAATATAAAATTAATAGATTAAGGCTAGGCATGGTGGCTCATGCCTGTAATCCCAGCACTTTGGGAGGCTGAGGCGGGCAGATCACCTGAGGTCAGGAGTTGGGGAGTTTGAGACCAGCCTGGCCAACATGGTGAAACCCTGTTTCTTCTAAAAATATGAAAAATTAGCTGGGCATAGTGGCCCACACCTGTAATCCCAGCTACTCCAGAGGCTGAGGCGGGAGAATCGCTTGAACTTGGGAGGTGGAGGTTGCAGTGAGCCGAGAGTGTGCCACTGCACTCCAGCTTGGGAAACAAGAGTGAATCTCCATCTAAAAAAAAAAAAATTAATAGATTTATAAGTAAAATAATAAGATTTAACAAATCTTATTTAAAATTTAAAAACTTGAGAAAACCTAGGTTTTAGAATATGTTGCTTTAAAACATTGAATAATAATTCTTAACACCAAAGCCATCTTTTCTGTATTCCAAGTCTCCTCTCCCGACATAACCAGGGTAGACAGAGGAAACCAGGCAATAGACGTCCCTGGGGGAAAATGTTTTTCTCACAGTGCTTCTCTGAGTTGTGTTCTCTCACTGAACCTGGCTTCCCCTTTGAAGGAGAGAAGAAAAATTGTGAATTCAGTGTGTTGAGATGGCAGATTTCACACGCTGAGCTCTATTTTCCTCGTCGAGATTAATTCCTCCCAGCCTATCTCCTAGTAATAAATGATCTTGTGTCTGGTTCTGTCTAGCTGGGACAGTTCATCTGCTCCTGGAGCACAAACCGCCATGACTTCTCTTCCAACGCCAGATCCCTGCATCACCTACTGGAGGTCCCTAGGACAGCCTGCTGTCATCTCAAATTCAGCACATCCATTGTGATTTCTCCTGGGCTGCCTTCCTCCCTGTTCTTGTCACTTGGCTCAAGACCTCAGGCATCGTCAATGTCTTTGCCACTGTCCCCACTTTCATCTAATAAATTAGTTCTTCCTTCATGATTTTCTTACCACTACCACTATCTTCCTAGGCCAGTCTCTGACTTCCAGATCACAGTAATAACTTTTTGGTGGAAAGGAGAGATTTTTAAAATTAGAAATTTGCTTTTTTGAAATGTACAATTCAGTGTTTGTCAGTATATCCCCCAGATACGTGCAACCATCACCACTATCCGTTTCCAGATTTTCATCGTCTGTAAAAGAAACCCTGAGAAATGGCTTTTTAGTTAGTCTTGTCATTGCTGGTGATCTTCAAACTTAATAAAATACACTAAGAGGTGGCTTGAGTGTCAAGTGCTGCTTGGGCTCGAATCCCGACTGTGACTCATTGTCCTGACAGGAGGTGACCATGCAGTGGTTCAGGAATCCAAACCCCAGCTCTGCTATTCTTGTGACCTCAGTATTGCCAGGGCAATATTTTACAACATCGTCATTTGTAAAATAAGCCAACAGTGGTGCAGGATAAGAGTAAGTGAGCTACAGTGGATGACGCAGCTGATGTAATTGGAGCAATCAATAAAAAGAGTTATGATCTTATAAACTTCTAATTCAATTACATAACTAGAACACACCTTTTTAAAGTTGTAATTTTGAGATTTATACATGAAGTTGCAGGAAATAATAGAAAGGGAGTCTTGAGTCCCCTCCAAGCTATCATCTTGCAAAACCATTGAAGAGTCTCACAACCAGGATATTGACATCCATGCAGTCAAGACAGGACATTTCCATCACCACAAGGATCCCTCACGTTTGGCTTCTACAGCCCCTACCTGCTCATTAACCCCTGGGGAACTCTAATCCGCTTTCCATTCCCGTAATCTTGTCCTTTCCATAATGTTAAATCAGTGGAATCAGACAGTCATCACTTTCTGGAACCGGCTTTCCTCACTTAGTGCTAAGTTCGCATGAGGTTCCTGCACTCTTGTGTGCATCAGCGGTTCGTTTGCTTTCATTGCTGAGTAGAATCCTGTGGTGTGGATGTAACACATTGTGTTTAACCATTCACCCACTGAAGGACGTCAGGGTTGTTTCCAGTTTGGGGCTATTCCTAGAGTGTGTATTTATTCAGTTTAGAAGGGACTCTTACATAGATCTCACCTCTTCTATACAGTAGCTTTTGGGAGGCAGGGAAATTAATAGTTGTGAAAAGGGGATTCCTAATGTCACATAGGTGGTCTGCAGCAGGGCTGGCACTCACATCATCTGAATGAATGCACTTGGCTCCTTTACCATATCCCTCTGCTTCCTCATGTAAGCTCATTCAACAAATGTCTCCAGGGTACCTGAGCTCTGGGGACACAGAAGAGGCTGCTGTCCTTCCAGAGCCTGCAATAGAGTGGGAAGTGAGACATTTGAATAAACATGACAAAGAAAGATCATGACCGTCACACTCTGGTGGGACAAAGAGATGTGCTTGGTGTATTTTGGGTGACTGAGCACGGTGCCTGTATGTCCTGGGCACTGGGGAGCTGGGGACAGATGTGATCGCAGCGAAGGGCAGCAGTGTGGGCGCAGTGCTGTGTCGAGCAGCTCTGCTGGGCCCAAGACAGATGCAGGCTGGGAACAGGAATCCTCATTTCTGCGACTATTCAAGTCCCAAAGAGAAGCAGAACCCTGTGTGCCGAGACCCCGAGAAATATCGCTTTCCTAAGATGGTCTCTGCAGATGGAGAGAGGAAAAGGTGTTGAGGAGACCCAAACCTCAGAGGCTGGAGACAAAGGAGCTTGAATACATATGCTGTGGTTTAACTACCAGGCCAAGAGTGCCTGGGAATCATTTCTGAACCCCTGCCCTGGGGTTCAGAATGTCACAATGTTTGGGAAGCACGTCACAAATGTTTGGGAAACAGATGAATCAGCAATGTTTCTGTTGCACACATACACACCATTCAGTGGCCCCCAAATCAACTGTGTTGGAGAATGCTGGTGTATTACTCCTTAACCCAGGCTTCTCCCAAGCCCCTCTGTGCAAAGCCATGAAGTGGCCCACATGACCCAGGAAGGCTGCGAGCATTCCATCCACCTGGCACCTCTGATCCACCTGCCAGCCCCTGATCCACCTGGCACCTCTAGGTCCTGCTCAGTCTCCGGCCAATGCTGCCCCCTCCAGGAGACACGGGTGACAGCCATAAGCCTCCAGCAAGACACGCACACAGAGCTGGCTCACTCTGCTGTGGCCTCCCATGGCCACAGTCTAGCACCCAGTCAAACGGGAAGGAGCCTGAGTCCCCACACACCTGCTATGCACAGGATCCTGGAGCGGACGAAAGCAAGGAGGATAAGGAGGCAGCTATGATACTTCTCTGAAAGGGGAAAAGATGTCTTTTCCCATAGAGTGACTTCTCACTGACCTCGTGCCAGGGGCCAGACCCTGTGGAAGCATCCAGCTCCCATGATTTCCCTTAATACAGCACCCTATGCCAGGAGCATTTCAACCAAGCTGCACCCCCAATTCTCAGAGGACAAAACTGAGGCTTAGGGAGTTGGGCGATTGTCAAAGGTCATGTAGCTGGCAGGTAGGAGAGCCAAGATGAGAGCCAGCTAGCTTATCCCAAAGTCCGCTTTCTTAACCACGGCTCCATTTCCATCAAGCACTTAATGCCTGCTTGCAAGAATCCGTCCCTCCGCCAGCAGCCATGGAAGCACTTCCCTCTGTGGACATAGTCTGGTTGAGGTGCTGCCTCTCTTGGAAGGAGTGGAAGCAGATTCCACACACAGCAGGCACAGTGCACAGGGTGGGGACCCGGCCCAGGCGGACAGTGGGCTCAGGTGCACCCCAGGCCTTGGGCTTCAGGGCAGAAACCTCAGGGCAGCAGAAATCCCTGCTGTACGCTGCCTGGGCCTCGCCTCCCCAGCAGAGGAGCTGAGCTCCTGGCAGCCGCACTCACAGCTTTGTTCTTTCACCATCACCTCCTTCTCTCGCTTTGTCATCCACAAGAGCCGCAGTAGGGCAACACCTTTTGGAAATGAGTCCAGGTCAGAGTCCTGACCTCGTAACATACCTGTGTGGTGCTGTTGTGGCCACTTTCTGGTCCACCTGAGAGGCAGCATCTGTGCCACCACTGGGAAGTTCAGGAAGGCCAGCACAGCAGATCTGAGGGGCTTGATCCTTGCCATGTCCCCAGCTGTGAGAAAGGGGATGGCTGAGACCAGGAGTAGGGGCCCTTGGCAGCCACCATGAGCATCTCTATGTCCTACTGTGCCCCTCCACACCCTGCCAGAGCTTGGGTGTCAAGTTTGACTGCAAAAAGTTTGGATGGACTGAGCAAAAAGTGCTGTTGCTTCTGCTGGGTTAGTGATGGGCAAATGCAGGCAGCCGGGGAAGATGGACCCTCAGCCCAGGTCACCGAAAGCTGCGTGCTTTCCCCCAGCCATGGACAGTCTGTGGCTGGGTTGGGGAAAGCCCTGGCTGGGTCCCCATCAGGCTCCCTGATGCTTTTGGGGGCAGAGA
Organism: Ateles fusciceps; assembly: GCA_036589455.1. Taxonomy (NCBI): domain Eukaryota; kingdom Metazoa; phylum Chordata; class Mammalia; order Primates; family Atelidae; genus Ateles; species Ateles fusciceps. The sequence goes on along the minus strand of JAZHEH010002853.1, from coordinate 689,557 downwards.
GTGAGCAGTCTCTCCATGTAGGCTCTTCTCTGCTGTCGATGTGGTTCGTACAGGTGGAGAAGGCCCTCTGGCTCTGTCCTCCTCCTCCAAGTCCACTCCCCTCCTCCTGCATTTACCCCAGCTGATCACTGTCCGCTCACCTTTGAATGAAGTTTGTTGCACTGCTCTCGTCAGGGCTTTGCCTTTTGAGTCACTAAAACCTCTGCTCTTAAAAATCAGAGCTTTGGCTATTTCTGTGATCTCTGAAGTGGAAGTCAGTGGTGAAACCTTGACCTGGCTCTGTCTTTGCTTTCCAAGAAAGCGCCGTCTTAACTCTCCCCAGCAAGAGATGCTCTGACTTAAGAGTGCAACAGAAGAAAACCCAGCCTTGCGTGAATAGCTTTAAAACATCTCAGTGCGCACCAGCACCCCTGCACCTCTCCCACTTGAAATAGTCCATGGCTTTCTACTGTGCTCAAGATAAAAATACTCAATATGGCCCCAAAGAGCCCGAATGCTCTGTTTTTTGCCTTTCTGTCCACCTAGATATTTGCACTGCAGCCACTGCGGCCTGATCTTTACCTCAAGTAAGCCATGCTCTCTCCCCCCTGGAATCTCCTCTCCTCTTCCTCCACCCCTAACTCCCTCCTCTCCTTCCTCCAGAAGACACCTCTCAACCCACCCAGCTTCTGTGATTCCTCTGAGATGAACCCCCATATCCGGCCTCCCTTTGTCTCGTGTTTCTTTCGCTTCTTGGGTTAGTTGGTTACTATTGCTCTCTCTCCTGGATTCTGTAAGCTGCTGGAGAACTGACGAGTATTTCTCTTCTCACCACTGGGCTTTAGCAAATGAATGAATGAACGAGATGGGTGAATGGACTGTAGTTCCTCACTGAAAACAATCTTGCAATATTGAAGTTTGCAGTATTCTGGTGGCTGGATGCCAGACTAAGTCTTTGAGGCTTTGCTGCAAATAGGGAAAAGACGTTGATCTGCAAAGCAGAGGTTAACTGGTTGGCGATAGGAGAATCCATTGGGTCCGAACCCAATTTTATTCATCAATGTGATCAGTGGGCAGATGCAGCCTTATGATGGATGGAATATATAGCTGCCTCTGGATAATTTGAGGTAGGAGAGTTAAGTCTTCCTAAGTCACCTGCTCCTCCCCTCTGGAAATGTTACCACTCATGTGGGCTGCTGTTCAAGAATCTTCCACTAAATTCAAATAACTCTAGGAGGGCTCAGTCCTCATCAGCTACACTTTAGGCAGCTGAATGGCAGGCAACTGAGTCCTGGAGATCAGGGGAGTGGGATGGGAAAGCAGGAGTCAGGTGGGAAGAAAGAGAAATGGAGAGGTGGTGGGGAGGCAGGCACTGCGGATGAGACCCTGACAGGGGAGTTGGGCATCAAAGCCTGTCACCCTCGCAGATTTGCCACACTCTGGTCCTTTTACTTTCACACTTCATGATTCGACAAAAATGTCATTTCACCATTTTGACTTTTTTTTCCACTTCAAGGAAGAAAGATACAAAAACAAACAGGATAAATTTCTTCAGAGGTAAATGGAAGCATCTGGACCTGGAGACAGGGTGTTCGGCGTGTGAATATCTCCTCTGGAAAAGCTTCATTGAGTCATCCATTTATTCCTTCTAGAAATGCTATTGAGTGTCTGCCACATACCAGGCACTGCGCAGCCTCCAGAAATAGAGAGTGAACAAGAGACAGTTGTATGCCATAGAACATCCCATGAAGGCTTTGAGAGGAAAAAGCATGCATTCTCCTGTGTCTGCCCAGACTCCGATGGCTTGGAACTGCCTGAGTGTGATGGGACGTGGGACTTGGGAAACGTTGAGGAATATATTGTATTGCTGGGAGGCATAGCAAGCATATGAGTAAAAAGGAAACACTCTTCTTTCCCATGATGTTTCGGTTTTGGTGAGAGGGCATGGGGAGATGAGGGATGTGCGTTAGATGCTGGATTCCAAGGAATGTCCTCACTTACCCAAGTTTGAATATTCTGACTGCCTGATGCCAGCCTGAGGCTTTGAAGCTTTGCTGCAAATAGGGAAAACTGGCTGGTGATATTAAAATCCATTAAATTTGTCATCTTATGTTATTTATTTCTTTTTGTTCCTTATATCCAATTTCTACACTTCTTCAGTTATGTAAGAACTAGAATCTTCATGTCTTGGCATCCTACCCTTAATAAAATTCCTTTTCTTTCCTCACATTTATTACACCGTCTCCCCTCCCCAGGCCATTATAGTGGGCATGTACAAAATAAAGCTATCCTGTGATTTCAATAAAAGCCACATAATCTCTTTGTAAAGCACTACTCTGCTTTGAAAAGTCAATATTCTTCCACTGGCAATTTCCCACAATGCGGTTAGTTTAACAAAATAAAATTTGAGAAAACAAAACATTGTGAGAACGATTGTGTTCTTACAAGTTCTCCTTAATTTTCTACTCTATAGCATTTCTTAGAATTCGTCATGTCCTACCTCCTTGTTGGCTAAGTGAGAAAGCTGGGAAAGGTGGCCTCGAGCCTTTTGAGAGAAAGGGGTGAATTCGTTAGGGTGTCTTGCTTGTAAGTGATAGAAACTTAATTTGAGCTAGCCAGAGTCAAAAACGAGGCGGGACAGGGATCGGGTGTCATTAGCAGAAGGAGAGGAGATGAATCCTGGGCAGTCAGATGAACAGGTGTCCACGTGGAGGCCAAAAGCAAAGCAGTTCCCTCCCCTTCCCACCCACATCCAGACCATCAGGAGAAAGGTCGGGGGTGGAGGCGGAGGGAAGGTTTCTGCCATTGGGGAAAGGTGTCCAGGCTGAGGGGTTGAAAGTGGTTAGGTGGGGAAAAGTGATGGTATTTTTTTCCTGGTAGTGTGGAGCTCTCTTCTGCACCCCTTTGCTGGCAAAAGGAAACCCTCTCCAAAGAGCTGTCTGCAAAAGTTGCATGGGCTATCAGCAGCGTGCTCCTGTACAGCGTTCACCCACCCCATACATCTACCTCTCCACCGAAGCTGTGCAGGACTAATCACCAAGAGCCTCCATATCGCCAGCTCCAAGGGGCGTTTTGGTCCTTAAGTTGCTCTATTGGACATACTCGTCCACTCCTCTTGAAACCTGATTCTTTCTTGGGCGTCTGGGCCTCTCTCTTGGCCTCTAAGGTCCTGCACTCTCCTGGTTTGCGCCTACCACCTGACCGCTCTCATTCTCCTCTGCGGGCGTCTTCTCCCCTTGCTCCTTAGCTGTTGGGCATCATCAGGGCTTGATCCTGGGTTCTCTTCTGATCTCTGCTCCCTTTAAGTGATTTCAGTTATCGACATTTCCATCTAGATGTCTCATAGGCATCTCCAATTCAGACTTGAAAACAGGACCTGTGAAGCGTTCACTCAGTCCAAACCCGATCCTCCCCATACCTTCTTGTCCCTGTAAGAAGCACTGCCATCCGCTTGGATACTAAGGCTCCTAATTACTGCGCACCATCCCTGACTTATCACATGTCTGTTCTCCTCAAGCTAACCTCTGTCTAACCCAGTGGCAAGTTCTGTTGGCTGCATTTTAAAACATTATCTATCTGGTACAAGCCCATCTCTCTTTATCTCCACCACAACCATCTGGGTCAAAGTCACAGTCCTGTCTCATGCGGCCGATGGCAGCAGCCTCCTCACTGGTCTCCCTGTTTCCTCTTTTGCTGTCTCCCACCATTTTCCACAAAGTGTTCTTTGAAAGGCAGATTATGTCACTTCCCTACTGAAACTCTTTCACTGATGTTGCGTTGCCCTGAAGACAAAGGCCAGCAAGTTTCTGCCTATTCCAGCTCCTCTTAACCTGACAGCCTCATCCCATGACTGTCTCCTGCTCTTTTGCTCTGCCCTGGTGTTCCTGGTTTACACAAAGCTCTTCCCTGCCCTGGGGCCTTTGCACTCACTCTTTCCCCTGCTTGGAAACACTTTTCTCTAATTGCTTAGTTGTTGTTATATTTTTTCTAATCATTTATGATTCAGCCTAAATATCACCTCCTCAGAAACACAATTGCTTTCTAGCACTCAGCTATTTCTCTCCGAGTACAAATGATCATTTGCAATCATTTATTTGTTTAATTGTTCATTGTGTCTCACGTTAGAGAGACTCCAAGCACAGGAATCAAAACGTCTGTCATGTTCTCTAGTTCTCATTAATGACTAGCCCAAGACCTGGCAGATAATAAGCGCTCAAGGAATGGTTTTTGAATGATGAGTAAAAATAGCATCAAGATAACTAATAGTATGTCAGTCAGGGCTCTGATTTTGAGTGCTGAACTGTAAATGTTCTGTGGGTGAAACTTTTTTTGAAATATTTAAATGACCTAGAATTGAGATCATGTATGTCTTAAGATGAGCTTGGAGAATTCCATGCTGCATTTATTTATTTATTTATTTATTTATTTATTTATTTTGAGACAGCGTCTCACTCTGTTGCCCAGGCTGGAGTGCAATGGCGCAATCTCTGCCTCCAGGTTCAAGTGATTCTCCTGCCTCAGCTTCTTGAGTAGTTGGGATTACAGGTGCCTGCCGCCATGCCCCAATAATTCTTGTATTTTTAGTAGAGACAGGGTTTTGTCAGGTTGGCCAGGCTGGTCTTAAACTCCTGACCTCAGGCCATCCACCAGCCTTGGCCTCCCAAAGTGCTGAGATTCCAGGTGTGAGCCACGGAGCCCAGCCTGCATGAATATTCAAATAGAACAAAGCTACATTCCTTTGGTAGGTATTAGAGGAGGAAAATTTCTCAGTTCCTAGCAAATAGGATCTAGGCAGAGTATTATTGAGGTAGATAAGAAACTGCCTATATGTATCTATATGTGAAAAAAGGAAAAGGGTGAAAATAAAACTGAGATTCTTTTTGGAAACAAAGCTACAATTTACTGTCAAAAAATTTCTGTTGCTGACCTGCTGACCACCCCACCCTCCCCCACCAAAAAAACCCCAAGGAGTTATTTAAAAAGAATCGTTCAGAGTTATAAAGCAGGAGATTAGATTCCTGGAAGTGCGAGTCTAAGGAGGTAGTCTAAGTTATTTCCTCTCAATGCCTCTAGAGGAAGGGAAGAAAGAGCTTTCCCAATGGTTGCAACATTTTCAACAAAAATATATTCACTATTCAACAATGACACCACTGAGACACTCTATTTTTTAAGCTAAATTAATTTTTTTCAGATGAACTTTAAGAAAAGATCAAGTTATATTATTTTCAATTATTTTTTATTAAATGTTCTTCATTTTATGTTTTTTTGCTTATTTTTTATCTAATTTTAGTCTTTAATAATTTAGTGTTTGATAAAATATAACAATTATAAATGTTGTTCTTGCTGTTTGTAACATGTTTAGAATTTCTCTGATGTGTAAAGTATTAAATATTTGCTTTCACAAATTTCCTTTTTTTTTTTTTTGAGACAAGGTCTCATGCTGTCACCCAGGCTGGAGTACACTGGCATAGTATCAGCTTGTGGCAACCTCTGTCTCCCGGGCTCAAGCAATCCAACCCCCTCAGCCTCCGGAGTAGCTGGGACTGTAGTAGGCCTACTCCACCACACCCAGCTGATTTTCTTATTTTTTCTAGAGATGGGGTTTCCCCACGTTGCCCAGGCTGGTTTTGAACTCCGGAGCTTAAGCGATCTGCCCACCTCAACCTCTCAGAGTGCTGTGATTATAGGCATGAGCCACTGCACCCCGCCGTTTTCACTAATTATTAAAATAAATTCCACACTCATAAAAATGTCAGTACCAGTGCTACTACTTTATTACAAATCTAAACAGAGCAGATAACATGACAGCCTTGTTGTTATGTTCCAGCGCTGTGATCACCACCCTTGCCTGGCGCCTGCAGCCGACAGTGGTGGGGCACCCTGTCTATCACAGGATGCTTCCTGTTGATCAAGATTTGAGGATCAAGGTGTTCGCAGCTCATCTCCTCTAATCTGGACTGGGCTGATCCAAATATGCCTGATCCACGCTGAAGTTCTGTGGTTACTCATCCAGGGAAAGAGGAGAACCCTGCATGGGACACGTGGTGTGTGTCACTTGTAACCACCATAGTCGTCCTATCGTGTGGGTAGTATTGATACTCTTTTCAGTTGAGGACTCTAGGGTTTAAAGAGGTTAAATAATTTCCCCAGATCCCACAGGTAGTGAGTGTGGGAGCCAAGAGTCGAGCCCAGTCAGACATCAAAGCCTTTCCAATCAGCCTCCCCTTCTGACGCCAGAAGCCACTGGAAACTGCACTTTGGCAATAACCAACTCCAACCTCTCTAAGAGAGAGGGGTCAGGCGGCTTTGTGCTGTACTGGACCTGGAATAGAATTTCAGAACCAAGTTCAGGGTTGCAAAAAGTGATCCCAACAATGGACCAGGGAGGGCACCATGCAGAGCTGCCCTACCTTCTGTCGCTTGCTTCTAGCTGGACAGAAAATACAGAAGGGTGGTCTCTTCCTTGCTCTTGCCCCCCAAGAGCACTTGACCCACTAGGAGGAGAGAAGAGAAATTCCTTGATGGGAACTTCTATGGAGGCTTTCTCTAAATTCAAACCCCTGTAAACACCAATAATTCTATACAATTTTAATTGCAGATATTTCATTCATTAAATTAGATAATAAGTATTCCTGTCATTACTATCCTGTTACTGCTATCAATATTACTACTACTGGTTAACATTTTCAGAAACCTAACTTGACTCTCCTCAACTGCTACTTCTTAGCGAATTCATAATCTATGGAGAACCTGATGAAGCTTTGGAGGGAGGGAGGGAAGTGTTGATGATGATTGAAAATAAACTTTTACTGTTTTCGTGCACAGAACCCCAAGGTTCACATTTTAAGTGATGCTGTACATATTTGAAATAATTATCTTTAAATTATTACTTCTTTTTTTGAAACGGGGTCTCATTCTGTCACCAAGGCTGGAGTGCTATGCATGATCTCGGCTCACCACAACCTCCACCTTTCGGGTTCAAGCGTTTCTCCTGCCTCAGCCTCCTGAGTAGTTGGGATTACAGGCATGCACCACCACACCCAGCTAATTTTGTATTTTTAGTAGAGACGGGGTTTCACCATGTTGGCCAGGCTGGTCTCGAACTCTTGACCTCATGATCCCCCTGCCTCGCCCTCCCAAAGTGCTGGAATTACAGGCATGAGCCACTGAGGCTGGCCAATTATTACTAGTTTTAGTAAGGTTGTATATTCTAATTACAATCTAGGTACTTATCAATAATATCAACTTGCATTAGGACATTCTGTATGCTGTTTGTCTCAATTGATTTTTAAATAAAATTCCTAGATTTTTAAATTCAGCACACATCCTACCAGATTATGCTGTTTGCCTTTGCTTTCGACTTCAAATAAAAGTTGCTCCATGCTAAATTGGATGGGTAAAATGTCCAAGTATTAATTGACTAAGCAATCGTGACTACAGCAGTGTGCTTTATGACGATGCACTGAAGCTTACCAGCACAAGTGCATCTGTAGGTACATATTTTGAACTGGCTCAGCGTTTGTTCCTGAGTCAGGCACAAATTGTGCAGTAACATTTATTTCTGGCTTTCACTCTTGTCTATACTCTTGGAAACCAAGATAAAGAGACCAAAACTTCACAGATAAAGTAAAAATCCTTTGGAAATAGATTAAAACAATTGCATGCACCCAAAGTATTGTAAAACACTTAGAGTCAGATCTCTCAGAGGTAAAGGCAAATCCAAGGTGTTGTCACATCTAGTATGTCACTTAAAGCCTGAAATAAATTGTATCAGCCTTTCTCAACCCAAGGGTTGATTTCTGTTCAAAATAATTTGGACCCATACTAGGTTACAATAAAATGCAAATAGCCACTGGGGCTTGTACGTTCTAAGTATTCTAGGTAAAGACTAAAAACGCAGAGTTGGCCAGGCCTGGTGGCTCATGCCTGTAATCCCAGCATTCTGGGAAGCTGAGGCCGGCAGATCACCCCTGAGGTCAGGAGTTTGAGACCAGCCTGGCCAACATAGCAAAACTCCATCTCTACTTAAAAAAAAAAAAAGCAAAAAACGTAGCCAGGCATGGTGGCATGCGCTCGTAATCCCAGCTGCTCGGGAGGCTGAAGCAGGAGAATTGCTTGACCCTGAACGGCGGAGGTTACAGTGAGCCGAGATCGCACCACTGCACTCCAGCCTGGGCCACAGAGTAAGACTCTGTCTCAAAAATAAAATAAAATATGCAGAGTCCCACCAAGACTTGCAGGCCACATTTGATCCACATTTCAGGGAATTCAACACTAAAAAGTCAGAAATACACATATACATTTAGGTTTGCATGTAAGTTCCGTCCTCACACAGCCTTCCCTCTGTACATATGCAGCCTGGGGTCTCTTTTTTCCCTGTGTGTCCTCATCCCCTTTTCTTATAAAGACACAATCATATTCCATTAAGACCCATCCTATATTTTAACTTAAAAGACCTTGTCTCCAAACACGGTTACATTCTGAGGGATTCGGGGCTAGACCTCAGCATAGGAATCTTCGGAGTACAATTCAGCCCCTAACACAGTGTTTCTGTTTTCAGTTCTAACCTGTTTGTGCTCCACAGTGTATTGGTGTTAACGACAACAGTGCAGTTTTGCACTATAGGTGAGCACCTGACTTTGAAAATGTATTCTCAGAAACTAAATCTTAGATACAGAAATCCCCCTAAGCGTCACTAGGATACAATGTGAAGGTTGGGCCACTTCTCTAAGCCTCTCCATGCTCGTATGGAACTTCATTCATATTCCCATTGCCCTGCCTCAACTGTGTCCTGGGTGCCTCCTCTTTCTCTCAAAATGCACATGGGTTTGCCACATGGTAGGTATTACAGGTTGAATCATGTCCTACCAAAGTTCATATGCTGAAGAAGTCCTACCCCCAGGACGTCAGAATGTGACCTTATTTGGAAATAGGGTCATTGCTGATGTCGTTGGTTAAAATGAGGTGACGCTGGAACAGGGTGGGCCCTAATCCAAGGTGACTGGTGTTCTTACAAAAGAGGAGATTTGGACTCAGACACGCGCAGGGAGAATGCCAGGTGAACATGAGTTCGGAGACTGGGGTGACACATCTGTAAGCCGAGGAAAGCCAAGATGGCCAGCCAGCCACCAGACACTGGGCGTGGTGGCTCACGCCTGTAATCCCAGCACTTTGGGAGGCCGAGGCAGGTGGATTACTTGAGATCAAGAGTTTGAGACCAGCCTGGCCAACATGGGGAAACCCTGTCTCTACTAAAAATACAAAGGTTAGTTGAGTATGGTGGCGGGCACCTGTAATCCCAGCTATTGGGGAGGCTGAAGCAGAATTGCTCGAACCCGAGAAGCGGAGGTTGCAGTGAGCAGAGATCACACCACTGCACTCCAGCCTGGGTGACAGAGCAAGACTCTGCCTCTAAATAAATAAATAAATAAGTGAAAAGGAGCACCGTTAACAGCTACACTCAGGCCGTAGGCATCACTGGGACATATGGCTCCCCTTCCTACAAATATTTGCTGAATTTGATTCTCTTTAGGTTCTTGTCCTTTTTTGCTGTCTCTCCTCCTGATAAGAATGTGTAGGATCTGGATGACAGGAATAAGGTCTGTTTCTTGCACTGCGGAATGTACCATTGTACCTCCAACGAATCAAATGTCTTCTTGAGTACTACACAAATCGTCATTTGCTTAAAGCAATGCAGACCAGTGAGAAGAGTTTGGATCAGAAGCAGCAAGCTTTATATTGATACACTCAAGCTTACCAGCATAAGCCTGTCTGTAGGTGGGTGCGTATTTTGAACTGGCTCAGCATTTGTTCCTGAGTCAGGCACAAGCTGTGCAGTAACATTTGTTTCTAGCTTTCATTCTTGTCTATGGTCTTGGAGACCATTCTCAAATATTTACAGCTACAGTTCTTACTTTTTGAGAATTCATCTTGGGGATCCCCCGGAGCAGTTTTGGGGCACTGAGACCAGGGATCAAATTTGCGTCTGTGGCTGGTGCATCCAACCCCATCCAGCAGGGCTAGGCTCTACCTGTCCTGTTGCTTAAAATTCGGGCATTCTTGCAGCTGTGGATCAGACAACAGAAAGCCCCAATTTTAATGTTTATTTTCCTGTTTGGTGTGGATATCCTGCCCATCTCTGCAATGCACTCATGACCACATAAGCCACATATAGCTGAGGTGGGTCAGAGGTCAAAGCAGTTCATGAAGATAAATAAACTTTCTGAGAAATTTCTATGAAAATCTTTTGCAATTATGGGATAACTATAATTATGTCTGATGTTTTCTACCATTCAGGAACTGTGTAATCTCCCTCCCTTGGGAAGTGGGGCCAAGATGATGTGGGTTCAGGTTGTAGGAGGTGTCCAGGAATAGGGGCAATATGTGGGGTGAGTGGCAATTACTAGGAAAAAAAAAAAACCCAAGGCAGTCCCAGGCCAGGATCAGAATCAACCAGCACAGACCTCCCAGACACGTGAGTCTGGGCCAAGGTTGTGTGTGTGCGTGCGTGCGTGCGTGCGTGCGTGCGTGTGTGTGTGTGTGAATGCCCCAATGCACTGAAGAGAACAAAGAATATAGAAATAGGATAGAAGTCTGGAGTTATTCTTGACCCCAAACGAGGCCACTTAAGTGCTTTGTTTGTTAAAATAGCATCCATGGCTTCCGAGATGCATATGTAAGGTGCATATGAAGAAGCAGGAGCGGCAGTTTCCAGCTGGTTATTTTTTATACAGTCCCTTGATCAAAGGTAATTCTAGCACTTTGGAAGGCAGAGAGGGAGGATCACTTGAGCCTGGGAGTTTGGGAACATCCTGGGCTACATAGTGAGACTCCATCTCCATGAAAATAAAAAAGTTAGCTGGGCATGGTGGCACACATGTCCCAGCTACTCAGGAAGCTGAGGTGGGAGAATTGCCTGATCCCAGGAGTTTGAGGCTGCAGTGAGCCACGATTGCACCACTGCACTCCAGCCTGGGTGACAGAGACCCCATTTCCAAAAAATAAAAATAATAATTTAAAAATAAAGAAAACACAGGCCGGACACAGTGGCTCATGCCTGTAATCCCAGCACTTTGGGAGGCCAAGGTAGGTGGATCATCTGAGGTCAGGAGTTCGAGACCAGCCTGGCCAACATGGTGAAACCCTGTTACTACTAAAAATACAAAAAATTAGCCTGGCATGGTGGTGGGCACCTATAATACCAGCTACTCGGGAGGCTGAGGCAGAATTACTTGAACCTGGGAGGCAGAGTTTGCAGCGAGCCAAGATGGCACCGCTGCACTCCAACCTGGGCAACGAGAGCAGAACTCTATCTCAAAATAAATAAATAAATAAAGATAACACTGCAGTGAAGTTCTATGAACGCCTTCCTTGATATGATTCAAGTCATGTGATATAGGATGTAGCTCTTAGATAAAGAGCAGGCTAAGAATACTTGGGACAAATGGGCATAAAAAGTAGCTGAGTGTCTCCCACACCTGCTGAGTGGCAGACCTGCCTAGAGAAACTTCCGATGTGCTCCTTCCACCAGATGACCGTGACAGCCTCTGCAGTGGTGTGGAAATCAGCACATTCTCTTTCTCACTCCAAAGGAAAAGGCTGGAAATGATCTCACACCAAGACCTAATTGTTCTGCCAAGTCAATCACCCCCCGAGGCTCCGAAGCATTGGCTCCTCGGTGCTGACTTTTGTGGAGCCTCTAATGAAGCCCAGCATGGCCCAGCATCGTGTCCTCTGGGCCTGGTCGTCTGCCTTTCTTGGAACGTGGACTGAGAGCTTGTTTTGGATCCTCACCAATCAGGCCTTCGCTGTAGCCAGGAGGTCTCAGTAGACAAGCCGGGTAATTGAACATATGCAAGTTGTTTATTTTGTCCATAAAGCAGTGACCACACTCGGAGGAGAAATTGCCTTGTTAAAAAAATGATTCTGTTCCTCATCACTCAATGCCTGGCTCTGCCAGCTGCGGGGACTTTCTTTCCAGCAATTAAAATAAACAATTCCACATGTGCACAGTCAACCTTGCAGAAAAAAGGTGTCAGGAAATAAAGATGTCACAGAATTTGAAATAAAATGTGTTTAAGAATAGCCTGGCTCTCTTGAATTGGAAAGTGGCTTTTCTTAGAACTATAAGAGTCTTAACAAGTTTGGAATTGGAAGAGAATGCAGCATTCATGATGTGGTCCAGCCTCCGTGTTGGATGGCAAAGGAAACTGAGGCCTGGCTTTTCCAGGTTTTCCCAATTGGGCCATGGAAGAGCCGAGACTATACACCTGCTCTCGACTCTCAGACTGTGCCTTCCTGTCCCTCAGAGATGGTCAGTGGGAACCATGGGGGGGTAAAGAAGACTCCAGGAGACAGAGCTGGCTCTAGACCTGGCTCCGGATCTGGAATGAGAGGACCCAGTGGAGATCTACAGGGGAGGGGACAAATGAGAAAGGGAGCGAAGGCCAGGGGCAGGAGTGAACAGCACATATTCCTGGAACCAGAGAGGAGACTAGCCTGATACGTTTTTTGGGAAAGTGAGGATTACAGTTGGATAGTAGAATAAATACATTGATTGGTCAGAGGCAATGATCGCAGGAACCAGGTGCCAGGCTAGATAGTTAAAGCAGAAAGAATTCAGCAGTATATGTTACTTGGACAATATAAGAAGAAACAAATAGTCTCTAGTCTCTAGGTTAAGCTTCCAAGAACAACTCCTTTTAAAAAAAAAATATATTTTTTGAGACGGAGTTTCACTCTTGTTGCCCAGGCTGGAATGCAATGGTGTAGTCCCAGCTCACTGAAACCTCTACGTCCTGGGTTCAAGTGATTCTCCTGTCTCAGCCTCCCAAGTAATTGGGACTACAGGCATGCACCAGCAGCCCGGCTAACTTTTGCATTTTTAGTAGAGATGGGGTTTCATCATGTTGGCCAGGCTGGTCTCGAATTCCTGACCTCCGGCGATGTGCTTTGCCTTGGCCTCCCAAAGTGCTGGGATTATAGGCATGAGCCACCAGGCCCGGCCAACCAAGAATGACTCTTAATCACACAATAGAAGTGGTCACCAAGAAAGCAGAAGACTGTCTTGACCAGGCAGCTGCCACAATAAGAAGCTGTCTCCAGACCAGAAAGCCACTGCCTCCAAACCAGACCCCCTGCCCTTGCCGCAACCCACGCCAGCAAAATGGATGCTTCACCCCCAGCTCTCTTCCACGTACCTCAGTTTTGAATCAAATCTCACCAAGTGCATCTGACAGAATCTCCTCACGGCTGGGATTCTAGTTGCAGTAGAGTCAGAAAAATGTAATTTTTAGCTCTCGATTCGAGCGGCTTATGAGAGGAGTGCTGGAAGGGTTTGGAATGGATGATGAACAAACCACTCCACACTTTTCACCGCACGTGGAGAGCTTGGGTTTGTGTGGTCAGAAATAAGGAGTTGCTCAGAATTTCTTAGCCAGAAGAGAGTCATGAAGAAAGTGATTTTGAAATGATTTCTCTAAAAATATCATGCAGGCTAGACTTGTCACCAGGAATTCTCAGTTAAAGAGGAATGTATAGGAGGTGATTACATAACATAGGTAAGAGATAATGAAGGCTTGGAGCAGGCTGACAAGAGTAGAGAGGAAGAGGATAATAACAAATCACAAATTGAGAAGATCTGATGATTAATGACATGGGAAAATGAACCATAAACCCCACGAGCAGAGACTATGTCGCTTGTCCTTTAACTGCGAGTATCTCTCCCAGTGCATCATGACACACGCCCAGTGAATGAGAAGGATAAGTCAAAGATGGCGGGTGATCACCGAAAGGAAAGTTTTAAAATAACTATTTAACACAGAGAGAGTCAATAGACTTTGCTATTTTCCCCTCTTTGTGACCAGCAGCCTGAGAAGTAAATAGAGCACTTTACAAAGAGTCAAGGGAGAGACAGGATCCTGAGGGGCAGAGGAATGGAAGAAATGGGCGAAAGTGAAATATACAGCAGACTCCCTAGCAGAAGAAGGGTTCCAGGACTACGCCTAAATTGGGAGAACAATGTGAAGCCCCATGTGGGAATGTTGACACCTTCCACTCCCACACCACCCCTGCAGCCAGGCAGAGTGATCCCGGGTTCCACACAGCAACACAGCAGCAGAGAGAGGTTCACAGCTTCTCCAACAGGCTGCACATGGCCACATTCGAGCTTTCTGCCTTTTCCTCCTATTCCCCCACCCCATTTCCTCAAACTCCACAGCACTGTAATTAGACAACAAAAGTGTAGATTTTTAAAAAAATCAAAGGACTAGGCTGGGCACAGTGGCTCACGCCTGTAATCCCAGCACTTTGGGAGGCCGAGGCGGGCAGATCACGAGGTCAGGAGATCGAGACCATCCTGGCCAACATGGTGAAACCCCGTCTCTACTACAAATACAAAAATTAGCCGGGCGTGGTGGCGCGCCTGTGGTCCCAGCTACTAGGGAGGCTGAGGCGGAAGAATCGCTTGAACCCGGGAGGCGGAGGTTGCAGTGAGCCGATATTGCGCCACTGCACTCCAGCCTGGAGACAGAGCAAGACTCCGTCTCAAAAAAAAAAAAAAAAAAAAAAAAAATCAAAGGACTTGACATAGCTGAAAATCCAAGCACGCTGACATAGAAGAAAGGTTTCCAGTAATCTCAGTGCACACAAATGAAGACAACAGAAAGGTTAAAACAGAGAGGAGAGTGGGTATAGTACAGAGAAGAAGAGAAACCAACATAAGAACACTTGTGTGTTCCTGAAGCAGAGAATTGACAAGGGCTAGAGAAGATTTACTCAAAGAAACCTACATGGGCTCTCCCAGGCAGGATTGAATCTGCAAATTAAAAGCACACCCCATGTTCTTGGAGATTTTGATACTCCAGGAGATTCTGTGCCAAAAAATCACCAGGCATCCAGAAAACACAAGTCAACTGCAACAGAAATCAACTACAACAGACACAAATTAGACCAGCCTGAGAATTCTTCACAGCAATCAACGCCATAAAACGATGGAGTAATGTCGACAGAGTTCTGAAGAGAAATGTGACCTGAGGCTATCATACCTTGTCAAGATGCCATCCAGATGGAAAGGCAACAGGTAGACATCTCCACACAACCTCATGAAACTTCCTGAAAAATGTTTTACAATAAAACGTCAGGAGTTTGAGACCAGTTGGGCCAACATGGCAAAACCCCATCTCTACTAAAATTACAAAAATTAGCTGGGTGTGGTGGCACATGCCTGTAATCCCAGCTGCTCAGGAGGCTGAGACACAAGAATTGTTTGAACCCAGGAGGTGGAGGTTATAGGAGGCAAGATCACGCCACTGTCCTCCAGCCTGGGCAACAGAGCGAGACTCAGTCTCAAAAACAAAAAACAGAAAAAATAAGCAAAAAAGTTACCAACTTTAGGTGAATCATGATTTAAAAACAAACAAAAACAACAAGGAGGAGGGAAGCCCTGATAAAAGACTGGCAAGTAAGTGGAATCCGTTTAAATATTGAATTAAAACTGAACAATTAGGAGGACAGATAGAGCACGGTGCAAGTGTTGGAAACCTGGAACGTTTTGAAATAAGCATGTAACCTACAAAATATGAAGGAGTTAGGTGGAAGAAGTATTAACATCTTCGTCTTTCATAGCGGGGGAGTCAGTACTTTCTGAAATTGATATGTAAAGCATAATACAAATAATAACACCAGCCTCTTTGCTTCTGTTTCCCCCATAATTCCTCTTTGCTTAATCCTGAACAGATCTTTAAGAAATAATCCTTTGGGTTGGGCACGGTGGCTCATGCCTAATCCCAGCACTTTGGGAGGCCAAGGCAGGCAGATCACAAGGTCAGGAGTTCAAGACCAGCCTGGTCAACATGGTGAAATTCCATCTCTACTAAAAAAGTTAAAATAGCCAGGCATGGTGGCATATGCCTATAATTCCAGCTACTCGGGAGGCTGAGGCAGGAGAATTGCTTGAAGCTGGGAGGTGTATGTTGCAGTGAGCCGAGATCACACCACTGCACTCCAGTCTGGGCAACAGAGCAAGACTCATCTCAAGAAAAAAACAAAAAAGGAAATAATCCTCTGGTCGTGAAGACATTTTACGTGACAGTCAGTGAGTACTTCGGTTTCACTGTAGTTTCTTTTGTTAAATTTAACTAATATTAAATACCTAAAAATTTTAAATGGCTTTAATTACATGATATCAAGTTTATAAATGTGATTTTGTTTATTAATCATTTCAGTTATCTATATGAAAGAAAAATATTCGGTTAATATTCATACTTAAGAGTGACGGGCCAAGTGCAGTGGCTCACACCTATAATCCCAGCACTGTGGGAGGCCGAGGTGGGGGAATCACTTGAGACCAGAAGCTGGAGACCAACCGGGGCAACATAGGGAGACCCTGTCTCCTTAAAAAAAAAAAGACTGATGGCCTTGGGGTAATGTGAAACATTTTCATCTCTTCATGTTTAAGACTGTTTAAATTTCTTATAGTAAGCATTTTTTAAACAAAAATGTATGATTTCTTGCAATATAAAAGCTGAAGGGAAATATGCCAAGGTGACAACCAGCGTTCATTCCGCGTGATGGGAACGTAGATGATACTTGTGCAACTGTCTTTGCAAAAAGCCCAAACCTCAAAGTCATTGGCAGGGTTTCCAAGGTTCCTCCGTCACATTCTTTGCTTACTTTTCCAGCCCTGCTTTCTTAATTCCTCCCCATCGAAGTCATGCCTTCCATGCTCTAGCCATAAGGAGCTGCTTGCAATTTTCTGGCCATTTCACCCTCCCCAACTCTGGGCCTTTGCCCATCTGCTTACCCCACCCGTCTGCCTCCTCGGTCTGACTCTACACCATTGCTCCTTTTCCTGGTTCATGCCTACTCATTTATTTTTTTAATTTTATTTTTTATTGTGGAAAAATGCATGTAACAAAATTTACCATTTCAACCATTTCTTTTTTAAGAGCTGGGATCTTGCTCCGCCACCCAGTCTGGAGTGCAGTGGTGTGATCATGGCTCACTACAGCCTCAAACTCCTGGGCTCGAGCGATCCTCCTGCCTCAGCCTCCTAAGTATCTGGGACTACAGGCACGCATCACCATGCCTGGCTAATTTTTGTTTCTTTTGTAGAAACAGGATCTTACTATGTTGCCCAGGCTGCTGGGCTCAAACAAGGTCAAGAGTTCGAGACCAGCCTGGCCAATGTGGTGAACTGCTGGGTTCAAAGAATCCTCCTGCCTGGGCCTCCGAAAGTGCTGGAATTATAGGCATGAGCCATTTTACCCAGCCCCATTTTATCCAGTTTTAAGTGTGTAATTCGAAGGCACTAAGTACATTCACAATGCTATGCATCCATCCCCCACTTTCAATTCCCAGAATCTTCTCACCGTTCTAAACTGTAACTCTGTACTCAGCAAACAACAACGCCCTATTCTTAGCCCCTGATAACCACCATTCTACTTTCTGTCTCTATGAATTTACCTATTCTTGGGACCACACATGAGCGGGATCATACAGTATTTATCTCTCTATGACTGGTTTACTTAGCATAATGGGATCATACAGTATTTGTCTTTCTATGACTGGCTTATTTTACCTAGCATAATGCTTTCTAGGTTCACACATTTTAGAGCATGTCAGAGTTTCCTTCCTTGTTAAGGCTAATATTCCATTGTATATGCTACATTTTGTATATCGTTTGATGAACATTTGGGTCATGTCCACCCTTTGGCTGTTGTGAGCAATGCTGCTATAAACACGAATGCACAAGTCCTACTCATTTGTAAGGATTCCTGCTGAATATCCTCTTCTGAAAGCCATTCCTGGTTTCCTTGTTTCGGGTTGGGTACCTACCCATTGTGTTCTTGTCGTGTCTTGTGTATACACCGTCTTGTTAGGTTACACTACAATTGCTGGTTTGTAAGTTCTGCTTCTTCTCCACTAGACTAGGGGCTTCTTGAGAGTAGAGATTACTTCATTTGACTCGGAATTCTTACTGGCTCACCTAATGCTTAGAACGCAGGCGGCAGTCAATGCTTTTACAGAAAGGGTTTTACTGTCCAGGTTTGCAACACACTGTAGTAATAAAGCTGGACCTCTGATGTCGAAGAGCGCAAGAATCCCACAAGACAGACATGGTGGCTCAGACCTATAGTCCCGGCACTTTGGGAGGTTAAGACAGAGTTCAAGGCCAGCCTGGGCAACATAGACACCCCGTCTTACAAAAATTTTTTTAAAAAATTAGCCAGATGTGGTGGAGCAGGCCTGTGATCCCAGCTACTTGGGAGGCTGAGGTGGGAGAATTGCTGGAGCCTGGGAGGTTGAGACTCCAGTGAGCCGTGATCACACCACCGCACTGCAGCCTGGGTTACAGAGCAAGATTCTGTCTCAAAAGAAAAATAAGAATACCTCAGACAAAGCCAGAAAACCAAATAAACAAGGAAGAGTGAGGCAAGGTCTCCACAGATGTCCTATTCTTGGGAGCTATTATGGCAGGGGCCCCCCACCATGTTGCTGAATGTTTTACCTTTCTTGAGAATTCTCAGTTGCTCAGTGCATTAGTCAGGGTTCTCCAGAGAAGCAAAACCAACAGGATGCATACACAGAGGGAAAGAGATTTATTGCAAAGCATTGGCTTGCACAATTATGGAGGCTGGCAAGTCCCATGCTCTGCAGGGGGAGTTGGCCAGCTGGAGCCCCAGGAGAGCCAGCAGTGCAGTTCCAAACGCTGGCAGGCTTGAGACCCAGAAAGAGCCAACATGTCAGTTCAAGTCCAAAGGCAGGAAAAAGCTGATGTCAGGCAGGAAGATCCTCTCTTATCCTATGGAGAATCAGTCCTTTTGTTCTAGTCTAGCCTTCCACTGATGGGATGAGGCCCACCCGCATGGGAAGGACAATCAGCTCGACTCAGTCCACTGATTCCAACACTAACTGCATCCACAACACCCTCACAAAAGCACTCACCATAAAGTTTGACCAAACATCTGGGCACCCTGCAGCATAGTCAAGTCAAACATAAAATTGACCATCACACATAGCTTCTCAAGTCATCCACAGGCCTTTTTCTGATCCAACATGAGGACAAGGCAGAAAATAACATTAAGAGAGTGTGAATCCCAGAAATCTGAGACAGGTCTTAGTTAATTTAGAAAGTTCATTTTGCCAAGGTTGAGGATGAACGCCTGTGACAGCCTCAGGAGGTCCTGATGACATGTGCCCAAGGGGCACAGCTTGGTTTTCTACATTTTAGGGATACCTGAGACATCAATCAACATATGTACGATAAACATTGGTTCCATCTGGAAAAGAAGGACAACTCAAAGCGGGGGAGGGGGCTTCCAGGTCTAGGTAGATAGGAGACAAATGGTTGCATTCTTTTGAGTTTCCGATTAGTCTCTCCAAAGGAGGCAATCAGATATGTATTTATCTCCATGAGCAGAGGGGTGACTTTGAATAGAATGGGAAACAAATTTGCCCTAAGCAGTTCTCAGCTTGACTCTTCTCTTTAGCTCAGTGGTTTTAGGCCCCAAAGATATTTTCCTTTCACAGGGGAAACTAGCCTATGTCCCAGGAGGTGGAGGGAGCTGCCTTTGAAAACATGGGTCCAGTGAATCTACACTCATTGCTGTGGACACAGGCCACCATTATCAGACTTAGCGGCTGGGGGATGAATGAGCACAGCTGGCTAGGAAAACACATCTAAAAGTAGGAAACAGGCCAGGCAGGGTGGCTCACACCTGTAATCCCAGCACTTTGGGAGGCTGAGGTGGGCAAATCACCTGAGGTCAAGAGTTTGAGACCAGCCTAGCCAACATGGCGAAACCCCGTCTCTACTAAAAATACAATTAACCAGGCGTGGTGGCATGTGCCTGTAATCCCAGCTAAAATCCCAGCTGCTCAGGAGGCTCAGGCAGGAGAATCACTTGAACCCAGGAGGCAGAGGTTGCAGTGAGCCAAGATCACACCATAGCACTCCAGCCTGGGTGACAGAGCAAGGCTCTGTCTCAAAAAAAATAAAAATAGGAAACAAAGTTCCCCAAGCCATGATTACTACCTTGAAATCTTTTTTGAGAAAACTATATTCTAAAGTTGAGTAAGCAAAACTGGAGAAAAATGAGAATAAAGTAAGACCATGGAATACAAGGAGCCCAGCCTTCTGTATGGAGCCTGGTTCCTATACATTTTCTTTCCACAATATTTCCCTAGTCTTGGCATGTAATTATTAGGAATAATAAGTTCCTCTCCAACAGATTTAATCGTGTAATGTTTTTATCCTTTGTTTAAAAGCCCAACCTCCTTGTACTTTCTTGTTTCCAGCCTGCAAACGACCCTCCCACTCTAGTTGTGCCCCGGACATGCCTAGACATGCCCAGACATGCCTTGTACTATCACAGACAAACCACTCCCACACCCTCCTTTCCTTACAAATCTAGTACTTACCATATTCAGAAAAGTTTAAGTCTTAGCCAACCAGGATCAGCTTAGATTGTGCGGTCCAACCCTAGCCAACAGGGAAGGACACAGGGACAGGAACTGCGTTAAGGATAAAAACCCCTTCTCTCCTTTGTTTGATGTGCTCTTGTGATCTTGACTGATGCAGGCAGCAGACTACTGCAGAAGTAAATTGCCTTGTTGGGAAAATTTTGCCCAAGTGCTTCTTTGCAGCACTGAGCATTGCCCAAGCCTCTATTCTGTAGGAATCTTGGCTTAGAGAATATACTAAGGGATGGTCACATTTTAGTTAAAACATGAAAGTGGTTCTTTGGAGAAACTGATGATGTAAGGAAGTCTTTGTAATTAAGTACAAGTCCCAAGATCATCCTGACTTGGCAAGGAAAAACATACTAGAAAGGAGGTGGCAGGGAAGGGATGGGCTGCCTAAAGATGAAAATAGCAATGTGTATAGGCAGGAAAACCCTCCCCTACTAAGTCTCAATTTTGGGGTTCACTTGCCCTGCATTATTATCAGAAATGAAGATAAATTTATGATAGAAGGAACAAAAAGATATAGTAATCCTGATTGCGTATGCACCTAATTACACAGTTTCAAATGCATAAAGCAAAAACTGACAAAATAGAAAGCATAATTGGACAAATCCAGATTTATAGTTGGAAATTTCAACAGTTCTCTTGGTAATAGATAGAACAAACAGACAGAAAATCAGTAAGACCTGAACAACCCTATCAACAAGTTTGACCTAATTGAGATTTATAGAAAATAACATTCAACAATAGCAGAATTCACTTTTATCCAGAATGTACATCCTATTAAAGGGCATATGGAATTTTTACTAGAGTAGATCCTGTGTTCTGGGCCATGAAGCAAGTTTCAATACACTTAACTAAAATTATACAGAGAATATTTTCAGTCTCTAGTGGAATTAATTTGAAAATCAATAATTAAAAAATATCTTTAAAATTCCTACTTGGAAAGAAAACACATATTGATAAATAACCCATGAATAGAAATCACAAGGGAAATTATAATTTTTTTAACTGATTGAAAATGAGAACACCATATAGCAAGGTTTGTAGGATGCAGCTTAAGTAGGACTTACAAGGAAAAAATTAATCTAAGCTTTCTATCTCAAGAAGCTAGAAAAAGTAAGAGCACATAGAAAGAGAGAAAAAAGTAGAAAGAGAAAATAAAATAACAGTGGAGATCAATGAAATAGAAAATGAATAAGTAATCCAAAACAAAAAACAATGAAAATACAATGCTGTTTCTTTGAGAGCAATAAAATACACAAGCCACTAGCTACACTGAAAAAAGAAGGGAGAAAAGACAAAAATTACCTGTATCAGGAATGAAAAAGAAGATATTGTTAGAGATTCTATGGCATGAAAAGTATAACAAGTAAACTGATCATTAATTTTATGTCAATCAGTTTAACACTTGGATGAAATGCACGCATTTCTTGAAAGACACTAATAACTAAAATTAAAACGTGAAGAAATAGAAAATATGAACAGCGATTTGTGATAGGGATTACAAGAGTGTAAATGGAACTGAGGGAGCGTACCAGCTCCCAGTTCTGAAGAGGTTCTTGGCCTCTCTAACCCTGAAGAATGGGGAAAGGGATCCTGGAGCTTCGGTAAGCTTACCATTCAAATAAATATTGTAGATCCAAAGAGTTTTGCAGGAGAGCAATTTATCAGACAGAGAGAGAAAGGGAAAGAGAGAGATAGCTCCCATGCTGTTGTGGGAGGGGGATCCCACAGCAGGCAATCAGTTCAGGTAAGGAGCAGCTGAATTTTAACACTTGAGTTATTCCCGCCCCATTCATGTTCTTGTCCAATGAGAGGAGTTCTTTCAAACGTCCTCTGGAGTGATTGATCTTTGACTCTGATACTGGATTGGCTACTTGGTCCACAGCCCTGAGTTACAGAGCCCCCCTCCTCCCGGAGCTTTTGGCGCGATTTTTGGAACAAAGGCACCCCCACCTGGCTTTCCCTACCTAGCCCGCGTGGGCAAAAATCAGACAAAGAACTTTGCATCTGAAACCCCTCTAGTTCCCAGATGGAGGCGTGGAGCCGGGAAACTCCTGCCTTTGAAACCACGCCCCTCGTGGACCCGGGAGGAGTAGTCCCTCATAAACATTTGTCAAAAGGCATGGACTCACATAGTTAAAATAGGGTGCATTTTATTGTATGTAAATTTTACCTCGATAAAACTGATTTTAAAAATGTAGACGGCAATAGGAATGTAAGTGGAGAATAGTATGTACATATGTCCGTATGTATTTGTAGAGATGATATATCTGTTTATACGCTAAGGGAAATGACCTAGTAGAATGGAAAAAACTTGATGCTACATATGAGATAGAAAATTGCTAACAGTCTTTGAGGGGGTAGAGGGAATAGGGTTAGCCTCAGACAGGAGCATCTAAGAGAGGAGGCAGAGCGTGTTTCACACATTCTGGTAGGTTGTACATATGGCAGAGGAAGAAGGAAGTTAGAAAGTTTCTCTTCTGTTTCTTCTGTTTACTCTGAATTAGAAAGCAGGATGGGGAGAAGGTGTTGGGCATTTGGGAGACGTGGTGCAACTGTCATCCGGTGAGGTGAGTGGGAATGGACCAGGAGAATATAGCATAATTCCTGGGTAGCACTAAAAGCTCTCTTGAGGTTGTTACCCATGTATTTCAAATTAGACCATGCAGTATAGTTTGTATTTTTCTTTAGTCCTACTTGGCTTCACAGATGCAAATGTCAAGTAGGTGAAGAGTTAATCAGGCTTAGGATTTTGTCAACACGCAAAGCAGGAGCAGAACAAGAGAGCTGAGGGTGTGTGCAGGCAAAAAGGGTGAAGTGCAGTTCAACGACAGGAGGAGCAGTGGCCAACTGCCTTGGGGAAAGGTGTCTTTGATGCCAGACAAAGACCCCCAAATCCTGAGGTCGTGGTAGGACCTGTGGGTTCTTGATTTTACGCAAGAGAGAATTCAGGAGCAGAACCCAGGTGCAAAGCAAAAGTAACATTTGTTGAGAGTATTGCCCTATAGACAGAGGAGCGCAATCTCAAAGGAGATGCCTGGGTCTTGGATTGGCAGTTTCATTGATTATATTTAATATATGCAATTAAGGAAGGGCTTATTTATTCATAAGTATTTTGGGGAAAGAGGTGGGTACTTCCAGGAACCCAAGACAGCCTCTTTGTCACCATGTAGGGCTTTTTCTGGTGGTTCCCATTGCAAATATACACTGTCATGGGCAACGGGGTATGTTTTTACTATGGAAATGCCTAACAGTGAGCAAATGATGTCCTTCAAGATCTGCTTTCATCCAGACGTTGTCGGCCATCTGGGATCCTGCTGGTTTGAAGAGGTCTCCAGCCCTTTGTTCCCTTTATAGAGTGGTTTTCACGGTCACAGGGTGTTTCCATGCCACGCAGGCAGTCACACAATTATGTAGCACAAACCCCTATGAAGCCCCTATCAATACAGGCATTGGGGTGCTGGGTGGAGTGAGCTGGACAAGTGGGAGATGGTGGTTGGAGAGCAGGAGGTTTGACATTGAGCTTATGGAGCAGTTGCTCTTATTGGCAATGAAAAGATTTAGAGAATCAAAGTGGAAGCGAATGGTTGAGCAGTGGGGAGGACAGAAGGACACGGTAATGGGAGGATCATCTATGCAGATTTTGAAATCACCAAGGATTTAAAAGAAGAGGAATTGATTTGAAAGAAACAGGGTTGGAGAGAGACAGTGACAGTGAACCAAGAGCTACAGTAGAAGGAGTGAGGAGTGGCAGGGACCAGTGGCTGACTACCAGGAGGAGTGACGGATACCCTTGTCTGATGACATGCGATTCAGATCCGGGGGGTGGGGGAGTGGCCCCTCTGGAGCAAACTGGCTCAAGCAGCACAGGGATGTGGAATTGAAAGACTCAAAGCCTCTCAAGAGACTTGAAAGAAAAGAAAACTCCAGGGCATTCTCCCAGTGATAAAAGACTGAGGAAACATAACAAATGAAATGCACGATACCTGATTGGGGGAAAAACGGAAACAGCTTAAAAAGCATTAATGGAACATTTGGGGGAAATTTAATATTGGCTGTATTGCAGAAAATGTACTTTGAATCGATGTTAGATTTTCTGAACGTGAAGTGAAAAGGAATGTCCTTAGTCTTAGGAAATATATGCTACAGTATTTAGGGTTCAAGTGTCATGAGATCTGCACTTTGAAAGACAGCTCTTGGCCCCAAATTGTGCCTCTATTACCTCTTTCTCTGTCTCTCCTTAGCTGTATGGAACAAACGTGGCAAATGTTAACCAATGCCAAGTATATAGATGAAGGATACCCTTCACCTTTTAAAAGTTTTTATTAAGCTATTTTGACAACTTTTCTATAGGTTTAGACTTTTTCAAATACAAACTTGTGGAGATTTTTACATTTTACATCCTTCGTAGAGTCAAGCATTTGACACATTCCTTTACAATTTCTATCAACTTATGTATAGAAATATTTGAAATAGTCTAGATGTTCAAAATTAAGCTAATGGTTGAAGTACCCCAAGATCAGAGGCGGCCTGGACTGCTGCCAGGGTATTCCTACTGCCTTGTACATTTCCTGGCACATGGTAGGTGCTCATTAAATGTCTTTTTTGCTTTGTTTTCCTGAGATTTAACTTTATACATCCAGAAATTACATGCAATAAACTGTACAACTATTACAGGTACAGCTTTGATATAGTCTGACTATTTTTCCCTGCCCAAATCTCGTATTGAATTGTGATCCCCAGTGTTGGAGGTGGGCGAGGTGGGCCTCATGGGAGGTGTTCAGGTCATGGGGGCACATCCCTCAAGGCTCAGTGCTGTCCTCGAGGTAAGTGAGTCCACATGAGAGCTGGTGGTTGAAGTGTGTGGCACCTCCCCCCGTCCGCCTGGTCTCTTTCTTGCTACCACTTCACCGTCCACCATGAGTAAAAGCTCCTTGAGGCCTCCCCCAGAAGCTGACCAGATGCTGGTACCATGCTTCCTAGACAGCCTGCAGAACCATAAGCCAATTAAACCTCTTTATAAATTACTTAGTCTCAGGTATTTCTTTATAGCTATGCAAGAATGGCCGAATACCAGTTTGATTAGTTTTATGTGGGGGGCATTAATACCCGTGGAATCACCGTCCATTTCAAGATACAGGAC
Organism: Ateles fusciceps; assembly: GCA_036589455.1. Classification (NCBI taxonomy): domain Eukaryota; kingdom Metazoa; phylum Chordata; class Mammalia; order Primates; family Atelidae; genus Ateles; species Ateles fusciceps. The sequence goes on along the minus strand of JAZHEH010002853.1, from coordinate 663,963 downwards.
ATTTTCAGCACCCCAGGGAGTCCTCTCATTCTCTGCTGGTGAATAGCATCCCCCCACAAAAAGTGGCCATTTTTCTGACTTCTCATCATCATAGACTAGTTTTGCCTGTTCACGAACTTTATTTAAACGAGCTCATACAGTATGTATTCTATGTCTGGCTTCTTCCCTTGATACTGTTTTTTCATGTAGCAGTTGTGTGTTGTTTTATGTTGCTCTGTGGTATTTCATTGTCTGAATACACACTACCGTTTAAAAATGCATTCTGTTATTGATGGACGATGTGTTGCTTGTAGTTTTCTTAATGAATTGGCTCTCTTGTGCATGTCTCCAATGGACAGATGAATTCTTCCTGCTGGATATTTATTCTGGGGTATAACTGTTGCATCGGAGGGTATAAATATATATTTAGCTTTGTAGATACTACAAAAGTTCTGTGAAATGATTTTTCAACTTACATTCCACCTAAGAACATCTGAGTATATTAGTTGCTCTGAACCCTGACACTTGGTATCGTCAGTCCTTTGCGTTTTAGCCATTCTGGAGGGGCTGTAGTGCTATTTCATTTGGTTTTAACATTAAATGATGAAAATGGCATGCCTATAAAATGGAGTATTATAGAGCTATAAGCAAGTGTGTTTTCAAAGATTTAATATTCTGAGAATATGCTTGTGATATGTAAAGATGAAAATCACATACAAACTGTATATAGTACACTTGTATTTTTATTTTAATGTATACATATTAATAAAGAGGACTAGTGGAAATTCACCAAGATAATTAAGAGTTGATTTTGGATAGTGGGATTCATTTTCTTTTCCCTCATACTTTTCTGTAATCATGAGATTACAGTCCTACACTGGGAAAATATCGATTTTAAAAAACAGAAAAAAATCATAAGGCATATTTTTAGGAATAGTCTTTGCCTGGGAAAAATGAACCTCCAATGGTCAAAGAATAAACAGTACTTCTCTGGGCCTGTTTATCATCTGTAAAATGGGCCTATGTCATGAACACAGAACAGTGCTTACTACTAAGTAAATGCTTATTAAATGACAGCCTTAAAATACAAAATACAGGATGTCCTGGAGCCACAGGGAGACTCCAGTGAGGACACTGAGAGGTGACGTGGCTGTCTGCAGTTCCTTGTGGTCTCAGAGCAGATGATGGTGGTAAGGTTGTCAGAGAGTGCCTGGGTCTTGTCCTCCACTTCTGACAATGAAACTGGGAGAGGAACAGTTTACTCGGAGTGCAAAAGTTCCTTTAGAACTCGGAAATATAACTGAAATATAACTTATCTGGGTCTGGTGACTTGAACCAAGGTAGCTGGGCACCTACTTCCTGTCTTCATCACCTCGGTTGGTTTCCAGTTCCACATTAACAGTCCTTATTCCCATAAATGCTTCTGTTCTTAGTAATCTGCAAAAATGAAGGCATCTGCTCCAAGCCACAGGTGTTCAGAATTAATGTGGTTGGTATGAGGCCCAGGCATCGACATTAAAAAGTAAAAAAAACTATAATTCTCTAAGTAATTCTAATGTACAGCCACAGTTGAGAACCACGGGGTGTATCCCTGTTGTGTTTTTTGTGTGACTGCAACAAACATGTACTTTTTACTCATTTTCTGGATATAGGAATGGGCAAAGATTTCATAATGAAGACACCAAAAGCAATCACAACAAAAACAAAAACTGACAAATGGGATTTAATCAAACTGAAGAGTCTGCACAGCAAAACAAACTCCAGCTCATCCCAGGCCTTTCCAACGTTATTCTCAGAGGTGTTTGGCACTTATTATATTCCTCTTATGTATCCGAACTCCCATTTTCTGTTCATGTCTTTTAAAATTGTGAGATTGGAGAGCTGACATGTAGCCACAATGGTCTCTTCAGATGCCTCTTTTCATCAGAATAATTTATGACTATACAGCAGATATTTATTTTTCAGAGACCTGAATACACAGAATCATCTTCATATTTTCTCTCATCTTTTCATAAGCTAATTTCATAAGGTTTGGAGTAGATGTTGATGCCTAACACTCTCTTATGTATATCATGCTTTGAATTGGAAGAGGGGAAAAAGCTCCAATGACAGATTACTTCTCAAGAAGTACAGAGCATCGGGTTCCACACTGAGCAAAGTCAGCAGCTCCTCCAATGTATAGATTCATTGGTATTCCTATCAAACTACCAATGACATCCTTCATAGAACCAGAAAAAAACTATTTTAAAAATCATATGGAACCAACAAAGAGCCTCAATAGCCAAGGCAATCCTAAGCAAAAAAAGAACAAAGCTGGAGACATCAGAGGCATGCCACCTGACTTTAAACTATACTATGGGGCTACAGTAACCAAAACAGCATGGTACTGGTACAAAAACAGGCACGTAGACCAATGGAACAGAATAGAGAGCCCAGAAATGAGGCTGCATTCTATGACCATCTGATCTTTGACAAACCTGACAAAAATAAGCAGTGGGGAAATTTCACCCTACTCAATAAATAGTGCTGGGATAATTGGCTAGCCATATGCAGAAGACTGAAGCTGGACCCCTTCCTTACACCACAAAAAATCAACTCAAGATGGAATAAAGACTTAAATGTAAAACCCCAAACTATAAAAATCCTGGAAGACAACCTAGACAATGCCATCCCGGATATAGGAATTGGCAAAGATTTCATAATGAAGACACCAAAAGCAATCACAACAAAAGCAAAAACTGACAAATGGGATTTAATCAAACTTAAGAGCCTTTGCACAGGAAAACAAACTATCAACAGAGTAAACAGACAACCTACAGAATGGGAGAAAAATTTTGGAAACTATACATCTGACAAAAGTCTCATATCTAGCAATCTAAAAGGAACTTAAACAAATTTACAAGAGTAAACAACCCCATTAAAAAATGGGCAAATGACATGAACACTTTTCAAAAGAGAACCTACACATGGCCAACAAGCATATAAAAAAAGCTCATCACTGATCATTAGAGAAATGCAAATCAAAACCACAAGGAGATACCATCTCACACCCGTCAGAATGGCTATTCTCTAAAGTCAAAATATAGGCTGGGTGTGGTGGCTCTTGCCTGTAATCCCAGGTGGACTGCTTGAGCACAGGAGTTTGAGACCAGCCTGGGCAACACGGAGAAATCTCATCCCTACAAAAAATATAAAAAATTAGCCAGGTACAAGCCTGTAGTCCCAGCTACTCACAAGGCTAAGGTGGGAGGATCATTTGAGCCCAGGAGGCAGAGGTTGCAGTGAGCTGAGATCACGCCATTGCACTCCAGCCTGGGCCACAGAGTGAGACCCTGTCTCAAAATAATAAGTAACTAAATAAAAGTCAAAAAATAACAAATGCTGGAGAGGATGTGTAGAAAGGAACACTTATACACTGTTGGTGAGGTGTTAATTAGTTGAACCATTGTGGAAAATAGTGTGACGTTTCCTCAAACACCTAAAAACAGAAATATTATTCAACCTAGCAATCCCATTACTGGGTATACACACACAAAGGAATATAAATCATTCTGTCATAAAGATACATGCATGTATATGTTCAGTACAGCACTATTCCCAATAAAAAAGACATGGAATCAACCTAAATGCCCATCAGTGGTAGACTGGATAAGAGAATGTGGTACATATGCACCATGGAATACTACACAGCATGAAAAGAATGAGATCATGTCTTTGCAGGGACATGGATGGAGCTGGAGGTAATTATCCTTAGGAACCTAATGCAGAAACAGAAAACCAAATACTGCATGTTCTTACTTATAAGTAGGAGTGAATTGATGAGAACACATGGACACATAGAGGGGAACAACAGACACTGGGGTCTACCAGAGGGGTAGAAGGTAGGAGGGAGAGGATCAGGAAATATAACTAATGGGTACCAGGCTTAATACCTGGGTGATGGAATAATCTGTATAACAAACCCCTGTGACATGAGTTTACCTATATAGCAAACCTGTACATGTACGCCTGAACTTAAAGCTAAAAAAAAATCAGCAGCTCTGCAAGGGCAGGTTTTTTCCTTTTCTCCTCTACAGTTTCAATGTGCTGGCTTTGCCCTAAGGCTAGCTCCCCTCTGAGTCCCAATGTGGCTGTAGCAGTTTCAATCATCACATCAGGCAAAATAATGTCCACAGGCAAAAAGTGTCTCTGGAAAGGTCTCCTTGGGAGTGAAGGAACTTTCACCACAAACACCCTCAGCAGAATTCCGTGTCACCTTTGCCAGGATGGAGTCCCATGGCCACTTTAAAGCAATTACACCAAAGGTAACAGAGCTGGGATAACATCCCTCCTTCCCTAAGCCACAAGAAGGGAAAGCAAAGTGACCCCTCAATATCCCAGCAAGAAGAGCAGGGATGCTGGAGAAGCAATCACCAGTGTCTGCCTTAGTTTCATCACTACTAACATTTGAGTGCACACCTATTTTCACTGTAGGCTCCAAACATTTTCTCTAGAATCATTCTTTCCCACTGAGCCAAATGAATCCCAGAGCAGTTTCCTTTTGTTACTTCTGGTAACCTATGTGATGGCATTATCGCAAGTCAAGAGTTAATCGGACTCTTAGAAAACAAGGCACCCAGCAAGGTCTGGTATAGCCAAACTACTGCATCACTACTATGTCTTGTCTCTGTTTTCCTGTTGCAGATTCAGAACAGAATTTCACAGCCTTAATCTGATGAAGTACAGTATAACCCGACAGTCATATTTTTGTCTTTTTCATCATTATCCACTACTCCCCATTTAATTACCCTCTCAGGTCTAAGTTCCTTTTGTGTATTCTTGATATATTGTAGTTTTCCAGCTTTATTAGACTCATTTCTTTTAACAGTAATGTATTTTTGTACCCTAGTAACAAACAGCATCTCAGATTTTGACGGTCGTGTTTATGTCTTTACGTTAACATGTCCAAGCTCTATGACCGGTACATCGCATATACACATCTGAAGCTGAGTCACTACTGGGTCCCTATTTTCCTTCTATTCCAGAGCTTATTTTTGAGATCTCCCCACTCATCTTCCTTTTAAATGAACACAGTATCATCCACATTTTCTCTGGCCTTTTCATAAGTTACTTTCTCAAAGTTTAGAGTGTATGTTGGTGCCCAGCACTTTATTTCCAACATAAAGCCTTTTGACCAGTTTGCTAGTTTGTCATGAGTTCTTGGGTAAAGCAGTGCCCTAAATATTTATTTAAAAATAATCCTCACAACAACCCTCTAAACTAGGTGTTATTTTTATTTTATATATGAAAAAGCTGAAGCTCAAGTATTAAGTAACTTTTTCAAAGTCACCCAGAGCAAAGCCAGGCTAACTCAAAAGCCCAGGTATTCTTGAGGTTTTCTGAACTCTGAGGACTGAAGAACAGTATCAGTCAAAATGCAGATGTGTTAAAATTATCAGACTTAAAAAAATGCTTCTGAGAAACACTGGGGGAGAGTGGCACCCTAATTAATGGAATCCAGGAAAGCCATGCCCAGGGAAAACCATGTGATATGGAAGGATATAAGGGGAACCAGGCTTCAGCATGCAGAGAAAAAGAAAAACCATCTCATCTGACAGAAAACAGAACTGGCCAACTCCCCAGATGTCTTCCTGTATGTTCCTACAAGAATTCTGAGGGCCTTGCTCTGCTACGGTTTGTCCTAGCTCCTCTCTAGGTTCTGCTGCCTCCTTGTATTATTTAACTATAGCTGAGTTTCTCCCACTACCATTGTAAGACTTCCCTTACATCAAATAAGCTTCAAGAACATGTGCAGAAAATAAAAGATACCAAATAATGTTTGAATGTATAATTACATTCTAAAACCAGCCAGACTCTTGGCCTAAGACTTCTAACAACAAACCACTTCCAGAGCCATTTGAGAAAATGTGTCTACCCAACTCCTTTTTTATTGGTTGACTCATATGAAAGAGATGGGCATTTCCTTTCTCTAAATGGGAATTTACTATGCCCACTCCATATTTCTTGAAAGCTGTCATTTTAAAAAGAGGCAGAATAGGAAAAATTAAAAGACAAACATACGACATCACTGTTGAAGACTACAAAATAATGTAATAAATGAAATTAATTTTCACATTTTAGTACTGGATTAAACTCTGATATTTAAGAATTAGATGTCTCTCACTTAGTTCTATCCATGATCTCTTTCAGAAGTCAACCTACTGCCTCCTGTGTAAAGGGCTGCATAGATGCTGCTGCCTTCTAAGAAAGCACACTAAGTGGCGGGGGTCAGGGTAAGCCAGGAGTTACAGCCAACCACCAACTGCTCATGCCCAAGAACCCCACACTTCCATGGCCATAAAAGCTGTGGCTAGGCTCCAGCACAGCTTGCAGCTGTGTTTCAATTGTAGCTGTGTTTGTAATTATAGGTCAGGTGCCTTCTCTCAAGCCCACCTCCCCACCCCAATCATTCCGTTTGGCTAACAAGTGACCACATTACAACACACAAATGAAAAAAAAAAGCAAAACCGGAATGCTCGCAAAAGTTACAAATAAAGACGGTATGCAGGCATATTGAATTTTGGCTGATACCGCTCTTTGATTTTGCTAAACCATGGCAGAGTAAAGGCTAGCCCAATGTTGAATTTTACTGAAGAGTATCATAAACTGACAAAGAAAAAAGACAAAAATAGTAGAGAAATAAAGAATAGGCAAATACACCAGAATTAGGAATAGAAGTTGTTTTAAGAAGAGAAATATTCTACAACAGATGAAGAAAGTTTTAATTTCTTTGCACATTAAACATTGTTTACCACAATCAGCTAACAGAAATTACTGTAACTTTGGTCAAGATGACTTCATAAAACTAAAGATAAATGTTATGAGGAAACTTCATTTAATGTGAATGGTAATGTTAGATACTGTATTTTTCATGGTAAAATACAATTTATCTTGAAGAGAAAGCAAATAGTTCAGATCAGGGAGACATGCCGAGGTTTTAATAAAGAAGAAAAGCTTTGCTTTGTCCAGAACACCTGACAACGTTTAGGACAATTTAGGTAAAAGAGATGAGTGAGATACCAGCATCAGACAGGGGCACAGGCTCATCCTTCAGGCTTTATATACATTACTGGATCTGTGCAGCTCTCACCTTTAGATAAGTGAGCTGTATTTTTGGCAGAGGGATATTCAAAAGTAGCCTTGGATATGAGTAATCATATTCTAACCATCAGGCAGTCCAAGGAATTATTTTTAAAGGGACAGCTGAGTATTTTCACATATATACTATTAAGGCATCTAAATTTTTGGTGTTTTCAGTATATAATTTTACTGCTACTTTTATTCTTTTTTCATTTTGTACAACTATGATATTAGGTATTAAGCGACACAATTCTTTCTCTACTAGTGAACCAGTTTATCCCACATCACAAACTCTAAACTGAGGGAAATATATAATCTGAGAGAACACAGAAAATATATTGAAAAATCAAGAGCGAATTATTTTTAACCATCATAAAAACAAAATCTTAATTAACTGATAGTCTTCAACTTAAAAAAAAGTAATTAGAATGAAAATAGGTATTAAAAATAATTACTAGTGTGTTTTACAAAACAATAGAGCCATAAATTGTTTAATTGCCCAATTAAGCAACTACCAGATTCTTTCGGCAACACTAACAGAATTCACATTTCAGCTAGTCAACAAAGCATATAAATATTTAACATCTCTTGAATATAACATTTTAGTGATAACAGAGACTACATAATTCTATCCATTGTTGTGACCGTGTACAAAATAACCAGGTTAAATATCAAAGATACATTGGGAATACTCCCCCAAACCAAAAACAGAATATTAAATGAATTTTAAAAGCTTAAGAAATAAAAGCAGAAAACATGAATGAGACAGTGCTTAAACAATTATTGACCTAATCAAGATCTTTAAAATTACCACCAAAATACACTATGATTTTTTGTTTTTATTTAGTTTACAGGAAGAATCTATAAGTACAGGTTGCAGAAAGAAAATGTTTAGTGCTATATACATTCGTTTTAAAACTCTGCTCTATACAAATTTAATTCTGATCAGTATGAACAATATTTCTGTAGATCTACTGCATATAAAGCCTTTTCATCAAAGCATTAACAATGAATAAAATAGCCTGATTACATTTAAACAATGCTGACCATTTGAAACCATTTACATTTAATGTTTGTAAGGGCTGTTGACACTTAGTAAGTACAGAATGTAATGTCAGCCTGCAACTTCATTTTTATAGAGGCTAAAGTTATTTATATGGAATACTGTTCTATATACTACACGCCAATCTATATTTAAGTCCTATAGTTAGGTTTTTTATAAGTCTTTTATTAAATATATTCTACACATATTTGTAATTTCATCCAGGAAGAATTTCTTCCCAGTGAAAAAATATAAAATCTTTCATATTTTTACAGGTTTAGATGAAACTAGCTCATGCTTTAGTGCTGTGCAAATTGTTTTTAGCATATCAATCTTTAAATTATTGGTACAAAGTAAAAGAAAAAGTGGCATTCCTATTTGTGTATGCCATAAAAATCAGCTTTTGATTTTAATACAACTGCAAGCACTAATATCAAATGCAAACTATATAAAGAAACAATATTAGAACTATGGAGTTTTTTTTAAATTTTAAGAATTCATCTGAACTCTCTAAGGAGTAAGCATGACACTGGATGTGGTTACAGAGTAACGATAATTATGGAAAATTTCAATTTGCTGATATTCAAATACATAAAATTGATCAGTAAGGTTTTCTAATATTTCTGCACAATAATGAAAGCTGATGAGTGACTGGAACTACCCTCCCACATTAAGGCTAGGAGTCGCACTCTCACCTCTTCTTGTGCTGTCTAAACAAGCACTCAGTTACTGTAGGATTCAAGAGTGCATGTCTTAAAGGAAAAAATCAGCCCTCTACTGAGTGCTTTAAACAGGCACATGTTTTCATTTGTTGCAGTGAAAATAGTCACACTCAGTTTAGTATTCTGTGCCGGTGCAGCCACCACGGCTGACTTTGGTAGAATTCACCCAACATTTTAGTTCCTTTTCCATTTTTTCCTCTCAAGTTTGCCCAGTAATTAACTTCATTAATTGCTGAGTGTCTTCTAGTGTGGAATTATATATATGTAAGTATTTCTAGGTACCATAAACTGTTATAAATTCTGCTGATGAGGAAAATAATGTCAATCTTTTTTAGTGCAAATTGTATTTGGAACACTTGATTTATTAGTTCTGATGATGAAAATTTTGTGGCAGCAAAATGGTTTCTGCTACGAAAGATAACTTGTTAGTTTTTCCCCTGGAGACTGACTGCATTCAAAAACCAATATGTTTTAAAACGGTTCAACATAAAAATATGAGAAATAAAAAATCATAGTGAAAAATGTTCTTGGGTTCTTTTTACTTTCATGAGAAAAGATGACAGTGTTCATGTGGTAATTCAGTTCCATGGATTTACAGGCAGACTGTTCTGACGGTTTCTGAAGCAATGTCGGGTCTTTTCTGTCCCAGCAGCATGAAAGACAAAGACTGTATCACATCACGCTAGGCAGACAGTGTTTACAGGATTACACAACAATTACTCTCTCCAGTCTTTTCACGATTCCTCTGACCTAGAGAAAACGAAGAAGAGCCTCATTTACAAAAATTCTAGAACTGGAGGGGGAAAGGGGCTAGGCAATCAACTGTAGGAAGTAGTTTTGGGTTTTTAAAAATGTTTGCATTTTTCAAAATTAGGAAGCTGTAATAAATGTTCTTTTAATTTTAGCATGTTTCGAAAATGTCTAGTTATTTGCTTGACAATCTCTATTCATGCAAACTTCCCTTCTCTCAGAATGTCCAAGAAAACCCCAGAGTTTTTGAATGCCTGCCTTTGTGTATCAACTGAGACACTTTTCCAGTGCATGGCTTACCTTGAGAGTTTGGCTCTGGCAACGTCTCTCTGGCCACCAAATGCATCACTGTTGTTTTGCCAAAAGGAAGTTTTAATGCTATGTGAAAAGCAAAAGATGATTAGTTACACATATATCGACCTATTAAAATCACTAACCAGATTTAAACCCATTTTAAAAATTGATTGCTTTTTTATGACTTCCTCAACAGATTGAACTTCTCAACTCAGAGTACCTTTACAAAATTAGATTAATATTATCAGAAAAAACATTTTAAAATTAAAAATTATTCTTCAGAGTTATAGCCATTTGCTTGACACATCTCTCTCTATTATTTAAGAAATGATATAAGAACAAGTATGCAATTGGCTAATATCAGGGACTACCTTTAGAGGAGAAAAAATTAAAAAATTTTTTAAAGAATACTCTTTTCTAGATTAGGGAAAAGTTTAGATTAAGAGATATTCATTTCTAAATGTAATTACTTGTCAAATGCCTAATAAAATTACTGTACTGAACAGGCTACTATGATGTAGAAATGCAAGAAACTAACTTGATTTTAAACATTTATTCTCACTCCTGCATTTGTCCATTAGAATTTTCTTAAAAAGCTTAGGTTAAAGTAATCACTGTCTTGGCATTATCAATAATCATTGTTTCCTAATCAAGTCTTTATGATATTTTTTCACTCATAAATTTAATAAATTTTATTATGAAGTATTTCAGACATATAATACACACCCATGTCCACTAAGGCAAATACAAACACCGAGTTTCATGGTAAATCCCTTTGTTACTCTGTGTATAAAATCAGAAGCAGCTGGTGTATTTAACTTCCAGAACTGTTTCTGTAGTTGTGATATTTTAGTTCTGACACCTCAAACTACCTCCTCTTCAAAAACTACAAACTGATGTAAGGCTTTTATGATCATTAGCAAGAATGATCCTCCAGCTGCCTGCTTTTTAAAACTTGCTCTATAGGATGATGGTTAACATGCAGATTTTTAAGAGAATCATAATTATCTTCAACACCAGTACTATTCCATAAGCTCAAGGTCAGTTCTCATCTTATTTAAAGTTAGCCAGCCATTATTTGGTCTACACTTTTAACCTCTGATGTTCAAATGAAGCACCATGGCCCACAAATACATAATGAAAAAAGGGAGGCTTTTAGAATAACTTCCTAGGCCTGACTTAAATTAAAATGTAAATAAAACTTTATGTTATTAAAATTTTCACTAAATACTTGGGGGAGCCTGATCAACATTTTAAACCTTGAACTGAACTTAAAATGCACATATACCAAGCTGTATATCATTCTCATACCCATCCTCTTGACTCTAATAATAGGCAGACCTGGATTCAAAATTTTAATCTCTGCTACTTCCAAATGTGTAAGTCTCAGATAATTACTTACCCTCTCTCTAAGCTTCTGTTTCCTCAACTGAACTGGAGATACTAATTCTATTACCTGCCCTTTACAGCCATGTCCATTAAATGAAACAATCCAAGCAAAGTACTTTGCCCAGAGCTTGGCACACAGAAAGCATTCAGTGTATACTACCATCATCCTTTTGAGATAACAAGGAAAATGAATCTGAGAAAAAGGTGGGTTAACTGAGATATAAATATAAAAGAATGTCAGACAGGCCTAGAGAGCTCCTGAGAGGCTTACCATTTGAAGTTACAAATGTAATGCATGGGAGCTGTTCTCTTCTTCTCCATCTGAATTTTAACTAGAAATAGTAGGTATTGATGTTAATAATATTTAAAAATGTGAAAGAAGAGGAATACCAGAATCTAAAATGCATTCTCTTCCTTTCACTGTGGGTGCTTCTGCTTTCTCCTATGACATTCATACAATATCCAGAATAGAGGTTTTCAACCTTTAGCATATATATAAATCACCCAGGAATTCAATTAAGTAGTAAAATTAGGAGATGGGGGTTGGGGACAGAGGGCATGCAGAAATATGCATTTTAAAATAAGTATCCTAGATAAGTCTCATGCCCACTATTTCAGAACCACGTTTTTGGAAATGCTAATCTGGGACATATTGAATGCCAAAGCTCTAGCTGATCATCTTCTTCACCCTCCAATTAACAAGGTTGCTATCACATCTTTCCTTTAATGAACTGAAACTCTCTATGACTATAAAGGTTCATCTCAAAAAGGGGGATTCAATTCAAGAATGGCTGAGAAGGCCCAGGCTTCCTACTTTAACTATCCGCATAATGGCTGAATTCCACTCATGGCTGTATACCCATTAGTCGTGGTAATTCACTGCCTGACCACCACCTATAACAAGGATCTCACTAACTTTCCCTGGCAGTCTATTCTTTCTTTAGGTAGTTCAATGTGTTCACATATTCTTTCCTATATTGAATAGAAAACTGTCTTTGATTTCTAGTTATTGATTCTAAGTCTAATTCACAGGGCTATATAGAGCAAGTTCTAGGGCCACGCAAAGCTTTCTTCCATACCAGCCACTCAAATATTTAAAGACGGTTGCATTTCCCTGTGTGCTATCTTCTTTATTATTCACATTGAAGGACACGGGGGAGGCTAAAAAGAAAAACTGAGACCCAAAAGACAAATAGTTTAATGTTGTTATCCAAACCTGCTCAAACACAGCTACAATGATTAACACGGAGGTCCAGGCCATGCTTCTATGCTGTCTAAATCGCTAAGGCCAGAGATAATTTATTGTTTTTGAAAAGAAGGACAGCAACACAGAATGACAATAATAATTACATAAGTCAATCTGTTAATTATTCTAAAACAAATTTCAAAAAAAGTACTGGTAAAAATTTATCCTTTAGTGGGAATGAATCAATAATTTAGATTTTTAACAAATTCTATGATTTTTAATATGAAGTTCAAATTTTGAGGTCACAACAGAAAAGACAATTAAGGAATGCAGTTGGTGGGAAATTGCTCACATAGATCAATACTCAAAGGGAAATGGAGCATTTCAAGGTTCACTCATATAATCAATAGATTAAATTCAACCATCATTTACCAATTTTTAATTCACATAAGATCTTGTATGAGCCCTAGAGAATTTTACAAAGACTACAACATGGCCCCATCCTTAATGAATGTACAATATAGCTAGGGAGCTTACAGTCATTTCTTACATTAACAGCATTAAGAGTTGGTCTATTTACACAAAAGCTATAAAAAGAGCTACAAATAAAAAAAGCTGTATTTTAAAGTACCAGATAGCTCTTGGTAGACAGCAGCACTTTTTTTAGACCAGTTATACTACTACTAGTGAAACTTAGTGTGAGATTATATCCCGAAATTTTTTACTTACGTGATACTGCCATAAAATCATTTACATTCATCTACTTTAGCCCTTATTGCCCAGTATTTTTACCAGTGGATTTTATCTGTTTGTCCTGTGTAATACTACAACATCCTCAAGGGAGTGCTTCTGTCTTATTCAATCCTGTATTCCCAAGTGCTGAGCACAGTGTTGGCACATAAGAATTTAATAAATACATGCCGAATGAATAAATGTAAATATTCTACCTTTAAGGAAAAATAGATTAAATATTAGCTTTAGAGGGGGAAAATTCAGACTACATTTAGTGGAATAAATATATATTTAAATAGATCATTTCATTTGCCTATAAATTTCCACTTATCTGAATATATTTGAAATACCTATTTGCAAAACAAAACAAATCCTGTTGATGGTAGAAAATGTACCCCATAAGGGGGCACTATTGAGCTACATTTCTGCAATCATATATAAAGAACAATAATAGCTAACAATTAAGGTGTTTACTATGTGCCAAGCACAATTTATGCATACAAGCACTTTGAATATATAAACTAATTTACCCTTTCTTAACCTATGAGGTAGGCACTACTGTAATCCCATTTTACTGATGAGGAAACTGGAACACAGGTTGGTTAAGTCACTTGCCCAAGGTTTACATAGCCAGAAAGTAATGAAGCTAATACATAACTTAAACAGTCTAGTTCCAAAATCTGTTCCTTCAGCTACTAAGCTAAAATGTTTCCCTAATGTCAGCCACTTACTTTTGTTCTCACATGATTAGCAATTGTGTCAGATAGAAACATCTGAAAACATCCCTTCATATATCTGAAAACTATCATAAATTTTTCCTAGTTTGTGTGTCCAGTCTGAAGTTTAAAATACTATATCTGAATTACATTATTCAGAAATATAATAACATTACATTTATAAAATAGTAGGTATAGAATACTACCTATACTGGGGTAGAGTTTATTTCACAAGGTAGTAAATACTTATTACAGTCCTAAAATTAAATTTCACAGAATATACAATATGAAGGAGTAGGCATACCAGAAATAGGCAGAATTCAGTTTGAATTTATTCTTTTTTTAGTAAATTCAAGGACATTAGCATTTAAAACAAATGAATCATGCTACCAAGAGACAGACATTAAATCCCATTACAAAGGTGGCTGTTACCTCCTAAAGTGACATTTCCATGTAGAAATCGTCCTTGATAAATAAGTCGTAGAATATTTGGACTGCTGACCTGCTCTTCTTCCCAGTCTGAAAAGAATCCAGTGAGCTGGTTAGGTATATTCTAACAAAATAATTAGGGTACTAATATATTGTTTTAAAAATTCAGGCCCAAATCAGTTAGAATATAAAGAAGACTCTTGGAGCTTCCAACTAATCAAAACAGTAACTATTCGTCTGGTTTACCACAACCTTGGTTCTTGCTTACTCTTCTTAAGTAGCAAGAGCTACAAAAAGACTTGTTTTTGCTTCTTAAAGAATACTAAAATGTACCAAATTGTAGTCCCCAAGTTTACAAAGTTAACACAAATGAGTTGGGAAGACCTACCGAGTAGTAAAAACAGCAGGCTTAACAAAGATCTAAAAACCAATTAATATATTGATGCTGAGAATGACAAAAAAATTAAGTATTTATTTTTGGATAATGTTGATTTATTATCTTATTGTCTTTTTGAAGTCAGTTAGTAAACATTAGAGAAGATACAACTTTAGTTCACCTCACCCAAAACGAAGACTTAGAAGAAACCCAAAAAATAATATATGTTAGGAGGTACTGTACAAATATGAAAGCCAGAAAAGCGTACAAAGAAAATCGAAAGACAAATTAGCAGGCAGAATAGGTAACAGAATATTTAACTTCAGCCTATAATTTATATTATAGTAAAATATGGAAACCACTCCATTAAAATAAAGATTTAAGGACACTGGTGTTATGATAGGGTAAGGGTTAGTAATTTTCATGAGCTTGTAGATGTAACAATTTAACCTTTGATTTTATTAATGATATGAGAATTCCTTTGTCTTTTTTGTCGATAATTCTAGTATGTTTGTTTCCTATAGAAAGGGATAATGGTCAACACAAAAAATAAAGTATTCTGAAAAGAGAGAGTGATAGAAGAGAAAGGAAGTAATTACAGACTTTTTTTTTTACTTTTATTTTTTGACTGTTCAAAATGATGAATATGAATTTGATAAAACCAAATTTTATCAAATTCAGGTGACTTAGGTGACTTAGGCACAGCAGAAATCGGCAGAGGAGAAATGAATCCCAATCATTTCCTGCCCCCGCCCATGCCTTTAGTCTGTTTCCCCTTCTCTCTTCAGCAAGCCTTTGTTGCCTTCTCGATCCCCATTGCTCCCAGGTCCCTCCTATTCTGGAAGAATGATCAAATGTCTCTAACACCATAGTATGAATTGCTTTGAATTCATCCCTTCCTAAATTACTGTTTAATAGAATATTTCTGGTCAAGATGGAAGTTCTCCATAGATACAAAGGTAAATAACAGTAATTGTTTAATTCACAGGAAACAAAGGCTAATATTCTAAAAATACTTGAAAAATTTTTTGAGATGCAGAAACCCGAAGCCACATGTTTCATTATCTTACACAGAGTGTCATGATTTCCATGTACACACCCACCAGTGTAGTATGCTATCTCTCTTCCCCTCTCCAAGGATCTGAAATTTAGAGAAACCTTAGAATATAACTTAAATGAAGAATTTCAGGTGTTATTAACATACCCTAAGTGTAACAGATTTTTCTGAACCTTTGATCCAATAACAGCTATGTGTCTAACTATTCCACCCGTTAGTAATATTTCCACTAAATAACATAAGGGTATACTAGAAAAACTAATTCTTTCAACAAGTAAATTGCACAAAGTATTTTCTTATTAATATTTGCCACACATTTGTTATTAGAATCAATAAGTATTTACATTTGATCTTATGTGATACAATATAGACTTAGATTTTTAATTTAAATACTTCATATAAAATAAAAATTAAAGTATTTTTCTTTATTCCTTGCAGTATCTAAAACTGCCGAATAGATTTGGCAACCTGAGGAAATACTGGGAATCAGAATATTTTTAAAAAAAAAATAAGGGAAAATCCACTGATACAATCAATTTTCAGTACTGGTAGATGGTTTGTTCATTTGGGATTCTATTTATGGCAAAGACTTATACTTGATTTTTGCTTACCTTTAATCAGGATCTTTTTTAAAAATTTAAACTAATTTTAATATCTAAGTAATTATGAAAGTAAAAGTATTTATTTTACCTCATTATAATACTGCCCAAATAAAATAAATTTCAGAGCGATTACCCCTTTTTGCCTTGTGTTATCTTTTCTGTAATATCCATACATCAAAAGCTATTTCTACAACCACCCCCCCCGAAAAAAATCTCGTAAAAGTAATCTTTTTGTATCTCACTTAGAACAACAGCACTCTCAGATATTTTAAAATGCTTTTCATACTGATAGTTATCTATTCCTGCCTGGCTATAAAGAATAGCCAATATTCTTAGAGCCCAAATTTAGTCTTCTTTCGCTTTTGTAAAATTCCTTCTTAGCTATAACCTTTATAGCTTCAGTATCTCCCTGATTTAGAAACTACCCCCTTGGTTACTAATGGGAGGAAAGATCCAGTAGTTGAAAGTATTTGTGTAAATCAGTATTTCTTAAATTTAGGCCTATGAATCCACAAAGACATGTTCTTAGGGTCTAAAAGTCCTTTTCAATAAGTTTTAAATTCTATTTTCATTTTAATTAAAATCTGTAAAATCTGTAATGTTTATGAAATCTGGAAGAGATTATGTAGACGATTTACATAGTCACTTTATAACCAAGTGCAGCCTTGGGATTTAGTACTCATGTGTGCATTAAATTTATGACTGTACTAGTGCCAAGCACTCAGTAATCCTTTAATTAAGAGGCTAAAGAGATAAGAACAGAGGTTCACTTAACAGGCAAATGATGCATTCTATCTAAGAGAAAACTGAATGACAATGTTATACTGTATAAATAAAGGTTTTATGGTTACTCTACAGGTAACTTGGTCATCAAACACTATGTAGGAACACAGGCATGCAAACTCAACAGTATTCACGGGGTAAGCAGTGAGCGGGCTTTGGCAAACACACACCATCTAGCACATTAATGTTGTTAATTTCAACATTATTGGTTTCAGAGTTATATCTGCATTTTCTGAATCGATCTTTATTTTTATGGTTGTGTATATGAGTTAACAAGAATAAACAGTTTGGGTTTACGTTTCCACATTTTAAAATATGCATTATAATAAAAATAATTTAAGTCAGCACTAGAGATCTACAAGAATTGTCTTCCTCTAGAAAAGTTCAACATATTATTTAAGGTTGAGAAACACTGATCTAATTGATTGTGTATATGTACTATGTTGTCAAAACAAGTCTTGTCCTTTAAAAGTTCAAATTGCTTCTGCTAATAAAATTAAGTAAAATCAGCTGAAAAAAGGAGGCTCAAAGGAAGAAAATAAACCACAGATTCATTTGAGGAAGGCAAGTTTTTGTTTTTTTTTTTCCCCTTCTTCGAGACAGAGTCTCGCTCTGTCGTCACCCAGGTTGGAGTGTGCAGAGGTATGATCTTGGTTCACTGCAACCTCAGCCTCTTGGGTTCAAGAGATTCTCCTGCCTCACCCTCCTGAGCAGCTGGGATTACAGGGGCACACCACCACACCCTGCTAAACTTTCTATTTTTAGTAGAGACAGTGTTTTACCATGTTGGCCAGGCTGGTCTTGAACTCTTTGTCCTCAAGTGATCTGCCTGCCTCGGCCTCCTAAAGTGCTGGGATTATAGACACTGAGCCACTATGCCTAGCCAACAGTCTTAGCATTATATAAAAAATCAGAGAAAGGAAGAAATAACACACACATTTTACAAGACTGTTATGGTTACTGGCCTGAAAATGCAAAGCACAGACGGACATTAATCATCTTGACCTTGTAGTAGTTCAGAGAACATAAGAACTGACATGAATTAGAAGTTATCTTTGTTTCAAACTCAATTTTAAATAGACTAACTAAAGATGATCACAGCGAATGTATTATCATCTGTTAAAAATAGTGGTTCCTTCCTCTTTGTGTTTTGGTAAAAATGGGTTTATTGATACGAAGGTGTGTGTATATTCACTATTTTGTGTTTTTTCTTTTCTTTTGAGACAAGGTCTTGCTCTGTTGCCCAGGCAGGAGTGTAGTGGTGTGATAATTGCTCATGGCAGCCTCAAACTCCTGGCCTCAAGTGATCCTCCTGCCTCAGCCTCCCAAGTAGCTGGGACTACAGGCATGTGCTGCCATGCCTGGCTAATTTTTAAATTTTTAGTAGAGGTGACATTTTGCTATGTTGCACAGGCTGGTTGCAAACTCCTAGCTTCAAGCAATCCTCCTGCCTTGGTCTCCCAAAGTGCTGGGATTACAGGTATGAGCCACCATCCCTGACTGCATTTTTCTTTATTAAAAACATTTTTGGGCTGGCCGTGGTGGTGGCTCACGCCTGTAATCCCAGCACTTTGGGAGGCCGAGGCGAGCAGATCACAAGGTCAAGAGATCGAAACCATCCTGGCCAACATGGTGAAACCGCGTCTCTACTAAAAATACAAAAATTAGCTGGGTGTGGTGGGTGGCATGTGCCTGTAGTCCCAACTACTACAGAGGCTGAGGCAGGAGAATCATTTGACCCTGGGAGGTGGAGGTTGCAGTGAGCCAGAGGTTGCAGTGAGCCAAGATGGCGCCACTGCACTGCAGCCTGGCAACAGAGTGAGATTCCATCTCAAAAACAGAAAAAATTTTTTTAGTGTGTTCACTTACATTTAAACAGTTCTAAGGCACAAGCAGAGCCATTGCATCCTGGACTCCTTTACCATTTGGGAATGAGACAGCTGAAGAGCAAGATAAGGAAGGATACAATGATCCTCTAAATCTGAGCCTTATACTCTCAAGTTTTGGTTGTTCTTTTAAAAGTTACATGTTTATAACAGTTTCAAAATGTTTGTGAGACAAGGTAGGGCATAAAGAATCAACATTATTCATGCTCAAGAGAAAAATATCACTCACCCATTGGCCAGTTGTCATACACATGCTTTGCAATGTCAGAAGCAGAATCGTTAGGAGAAACAGGAACTCTTTTGTTTTTCCGCTTACCAAAATGAGGCGCAAATTAATCTGAAAGAAGATAATGATTATTTTAGTATACATCTAAAAATTTTTTAAGTTTAAAAGAAGACTCACAAGCTTTTCATTTCAATCACATTCTAAATTATTACCAATACCATATTGTGCTTTTTATTTAATTAAATTCTATAAAACTTTTTTTAAAAGAATGGGAATTTGATATTTGATTTTATTTCCTATTATTTAAGAGGGGTGTGTGTGTGTGTGTGTGTGTGTGTGTGTGTGTGACATATTTGCCATAATAAATGAACATAGGAAAACCAAAATTCATTATGCTTTTAATTATTCCAACAATGTTCAGAATGGAACTTTTGCAAGTTATCACTGTTACTATAGAACATACATTTTTACTCAAAATTAATAAAAATGTTGGCACTGCAGATCTCATCACTAACAGAAAAAATTTAGTTGATACTCTACTTTTCTTTTTTTTTTTTTTGAGACAGTTTCACTCTTGTTGCCCAGGCTGGAATGCAATGGATCTCGGCTCACCACAGCCTCTGCCTCCTGGGTTCAAGTGATTCTCCTGCCTCAGCCTCCTGAGTAGCTGGGATTACAGGTATGCACCACCACACTCAGTTAATTTTGTATTTTTAGTAGAGACAGGGTTTCTCCATGTTGGTCAGACTGGTTTTGAACTCCCGACTTCAGGTGATCAATCTACCTCGGCCTCCCAAAGTGCTGGGATTACAGGCATGAGCCATCACATCCCACCTGATACTATACTTCTTAAAAAATATTTTAAAAAATAAACTATATACAACTTTTTATCCTATGAAAACTAAAACCTAAACAAATTAACACTATATATATATATATATATAATATATATATATTATATATAATATATATATTTTATATAATATATATATATATATATTTTTTGAGACAAGAGTCTCTGCTCTGTCACCTAGGCTGGAGTGTAGTGGTACAATCTCAGCTCACTGCAACCTCTGTCTCCTGAGCTCAATCGATTCCCCTGCCTCAGCCACCCAAGTAGCTGGGCTTACAGGTGCCCACCACCAAACCCTGCTAATTTTTGTGTTTTTAGTAGAGATGAGGTTTCACCATGTTGGCCAGGCTGGTCTTGAACTCCTGATCTCAAGTGATCTGCCCACCTCAGCCTCCCAAAGTGTTGGGATTACAGGTGTAAGCCACCAAGCCTGGCCAAGAAACTTTAATTTTAAAGACTTTTATCATGGTTAAAGGAGGAATCAATAATAGTAGCTATTTTAGTCCCAACTGCATGACCATGTATTTTTTAGGGGGGAGTAGGGTGGGACACATGGGACAAAGGATATGAATTCATCCTCAGTGATAACCCTATGGGGGATAACAGAATTAAAGTGTTTGAGATCTACTGGCTGCACATTTCCAAGTCAATATATATTTGCTTACACCATTGTTAATATATTTCTCAAATGTTTAATTTTTATCTGTTATAATTAATATTATTTTTTAAAAACACCATATCTATGTATTTCCCTGTAAGTCACAGAAATACAAGTATTGTTTCTATTACTCCTGGCTTTTGTTAAAAGAGTAAGATCTTACTAAAAGTTGGGTCCAGTCCAGAGCTAAGCCCTGGGATAAGGCAATCTAGCCTACTTTCTTTATATATAAAGAACAGCGAATCTCATTGTACCAGTTTGAATTGTGCCAGGTCCCAGGTTACCCAAGCTCTCCTTTTCAGTTACTAATATTTTTTTTTATTAAAAATACCAGAAGATCTTTAAGATGTTAGAGTCTACAATGAATAAGCTGGTGCCTATTACAGCAGTCACTGATTTACTATCTTCACTACCGCCATGGCCAATGTCACTCCCAGCACCTCATCAATTTGAAAATTTTGTTGAAAGCTATAAAATATCTACCCTATAAAAAGTTGTACACACAATTCTGGATTCAGTGGTAACTGAATTTCATATTACATGGAGTGGAAGTAGATTTCATATTAGAACCTGTATTCTATCTACATATTCCAATTAAAGGTTTTTTAAAAGATAAAAGAAAAAAATCTACATTCCAGGTGAAAAGCCCTTTCAAATATGCCCAATAAGAATTTCTTGCTGCTTTTCCTAATTAGAATGAAATTATACCAAATAGCTAAATACAAGAAGAGATCTGATAAAATCATGTTACAGTAAAAAAGTGATCCAAAAACCCTGTTGAGTTCCACTTCAACAAATTCCAGTAGTAGTTTGCAAGAATGATTACATTCTACAAAAGAACCACCTTATTTATTTCCTATAGCAAATAAGTAATCAGCAATTCTTCAAGCAAGGAACCTAACATGTATGCAACACAGATATATTACTACTCATGGCTTTCTCTTTAAGTATGAATAATAAATACATATTACCCTGTGAACTTACATGCAATCTTTAAGGTTATTCAGTCATTAATGGCCAAGAAATTTCATCCCTAATAGTTCAGCCACTTGTGTTTAACTAGAAAAATGTAATTAAATTCAAGCTTCCTAATTAAGAGTTATGCAAATCATGTGAACTTACTACTTCTTAAAATTTTTTAAGCTTAAAATTAATTTCCATTGGGCTTTTACTCAAATTACAATATTTTTAAATGACAAAAGGAAATAGATTTGGTCTTTAGGACTGTAAAGGTGACACCAAAGCCTACTTTTGATTTTCTCTCATGTCTATCAATAAGAAAATAGGAAAATAAATGATGGTATATCCTTACTATGGAAATCCATGCAGCTGTTAAATGACATGAGATAAAGATCTGTATGATCTGACATGAAAAGACAGCCACAATACCTTAAATGAGAGAAAGCAGCCAGGTAAAAAACCGTATTGTGGGAACAAAAGAACACATGCCTATTTGCTATGGACTGACTCATGTATCCCCAAAATCTCTATATTGAAGACTCCCAAAGTGACTGTATCTGGAGGATAGGGTCTTGCATAGTTCATTAAGGTTAAAGCAAGATCGTAAGGGTGGGATCCTCATCTGTGTAACTGTGGCCTTATAAGAAGAGAAAGAGCTCAGCTCCTGTGCTCTCTCCCTCTCTCTTCCTCCCCTCCAAGTGGGGGACAGCAGGAAGGCAATGGTATTTTGCCTGTCTATTGTATTTTGCTGTGGCAGCCTAAGTTGAAAACACACTACTCTAACAAAGACAAATATAAAATGAGACATGTGACACTCCCTTTAAAATGGGAAGCAGCTTTTGATAAAATAGAAACTATGGTGAGAAGACTGACAAAAAAAATCAACAGAAACTAAAAACTAAATTACTTGAATGTAAAAACATCTTGTTCATTCAATTTTTGTGTTATAAATTCCTTTGCTGTGCTGTAAGAGGCTAGAAAATATAGAATATATTCATGGGTTGCTAAACAAGTAACCTGTTTACTAATAAGGTTGAGAAAGGTGTAACTAAGATTACATTTAACTATCCTATATTTTCTATCTTCAGTGAGAAATGTTTCTACTTTGTTTTCCTGTCATTCCATATAGAAATCAGGACCCTCTTGCCAAAACGTTTTATTACAGCAACTTGGTTTCTTGCCTCTCTGGTACAGCAATCTACAAGTTTATAACTTTGAATTAAATAAAAGTGCTAGCCAGGCACGGTGGCTTATGCCTGTAATCTCAGCACTGGGAGGTTGAGGCGAGTGGATCACCTGAGGTCAGGAGTTCGAGACCAGTCTGGCCAACCTGGTGAAACCCTGTCTCTAATAAAAATACAAAAAATTAGCTGAGAGTGGTGGTGTGCACTTGTAATCCCAGCTACTTGGGAGGCTGAGGCAGGAGACTCTCTTGAATCCAGGAGGCGGAGGTTGTAGTGAGCTGAGATCGCACCACTGCACTCCAGCCTGGGCAACAAGAGCGGAACTCTCTAAAATAAATAAATAAATAGTGCTTCTGACAGTTTAAAAACTTGGGCAACAAGAGTGAAACTGTGTCTACACACATACATAAATACATACACACATACATACATACATACATACATACATAGTGCTTCTGACAGTTTAAAAACCTAAAATACAAAGCAGAACTTTGTTTATACATCAATAGTACTGATGTGTATATCTGACACATATATATGTACAAACTAAAGTCTTGAAGGATATGTACCAAATATAACAGTACATATTCTGTCTTTAGTTTCTTCTTTGTGTAAATTTTCTAATTTTTACATTAAGTCTATATTACTTTTAAAATAAAATAACATTTAATTCAAAGAGTTTTCAATGAATTTGGGATATTCCTAATAAACTATTAATATTTTAAAAACATTAAAGCTATCAGTACTGTACTGGTACGGGTTCTCAAGGACATAGAAATGATTTTCTTAAATAGACATTCCTTTTGAGATTATAAAATAAAAAGTTAATAAGCATATCAATTGTAAAAAATATACCGATCTGGTGGGGGAATGCTAATAATAGGGGAGGACATGCATGCATCGGGGGGGGTGAAGCAAATGGGAAACTGCCACCTTTTCAATTTTGCTGTGAACCTAGAACTGCTCTAAAAAATAAAGTTGGCCAGGTGCATTGGCTCATGGCTGTAATCCCAGCGCTTTGGGGGACTGAAGCAGGAGGACAGCTTGAGGCCAGGAGTTCAAGACCAGCCTGGGCAACAAAGTGAGACCCTGTCTCTACAAAAAATTAAAAAAAAAAAAAAGCCAGGTGTGGCACACGCCTACAGTCCTAGCTACTCTGGAGTCTGAGGCAGGAGGATTGCTTGCATCCAGGAGTTTGAGGCTGTGGGGATACAGTGAGCAATGATCATGCCATTGCACTCCAGCCTGGGTGACAGAATGAGACCCTATCTCTAAAAATATAAAATAAAAATAAATCAACAAAGTCTACTTTTTATAGAAAACATTAAGCATAGAAATATAGAAACACAACATTTATAAATGAAGTTACAGTATATTCACGGATCCTCTGAAAACTAGTCATTGAACCTAAGACCTTCTGTTGTAGACGTCTGGCTGAAGAAATTATCTTTGAACATTCTCAATTTCTTTTTTCCTCTTACAAGCTTAAAAACCAAAACAAGACAAAACAATACACACATACCGCACTCCATAAATTTAACTGTCTGGTTTCATGCCACAAAATTCTCAGTATTTCCTATTTTAAAACACATATCACAGTTGCCAATAAACTGATATTACACTTTCATATTTCAAAAATCAATGGTCTAAAGAGTTCATATTTATCTAGATGCTCAGAATGTTGGAAACTTGTAGCCTCTAAAAGTGTTTGAACCAAGTTTAAAAAATATTATTTCAATGTTTATAGGTGGCTATGAATCTTTGGTTTGACACAGTCCCTACTACTCCCTCCTTATCCACCCTGGCCTGCTTCAGACACTCAGGAAACTGCCTAGTTCCAGATAACATTTCAGTTTGTTAACTCACAGTAGAGTTTGAAAGTGGTTCGGGGTTACAAAATGAGAACAAAAAACAGGGTAAAGATTTCAAAATCTGCTACTCAGAGGAAACCTAATCACCTTTCTAGGTGGAGAAGGGAGAGAAAATGACAACTGCATAAATACGTAAATCTAAAAATTTATCAAGTTTTACAGTAAAACTGCTTCAGGAAAGAAACTTACGTCCAAAATTGAAAAAAGCAGCAATAAACCCACAACACTACATTGTTGAGTAAAGTAACTCTTGCCTGAAACATCCAGTGCCTGGATCAGTGTCTGGCACGCAGTAGGCGCTCAGTCAGTAACTGCTAACTAATATTTCAGGTTTTTTTCAGTTTCAAGATGCAAGTGAAAGTACAGACTAGAAAGGTCAGAGCCGATTCAAACTTAGGTTTCAGCATTCTGGAACTGTATCAAATGGGTGGTGTAGTATGTAGAACAGGAATGGATAATAATTTTTTCTAGGTAGTGCTACGGTCATGCAGATAGATCAAATGTGCAAACACCTCAATCTTTCATTTGTTTTGGGCTCTGGATCTTTAATGTCAACAACATACCGCAGTTAACATAAATGCTGTCATTTAGTAAGGTATTTTGAAAAGTAAAATTAATTCTAAGCTACCATATTAACATCTATATTTGGG
The DNA here is from genome assembly GCA_036589455.1 of Ateles fusciceps. Classification (NCBI taxonomy): domain Eukaryota; kingdom Metazoa; phylum Chordata; class Mammalia; order Primates; family Atelidae; genus Ateles; species Ateles fusciceps. The sequence goes on along the minus strand of JAZHEH010002853.1, from coordinate 638,499 downwards.
CCTACTTTTCAAATAAAGATAAAATCTAGGTTAATAGATATGGAAGATTAACAGATTGGTCTTAACTTGGGCCTATGCTTATATCTATGAGACAAACTTGCAGCTAGACTACAGCCATGAATCTGCCTCAGTATGTTGTCAAGTATATGTTAGGTCTGTAAGACAGATGGAGGAAGACACTGGATTCCCGTAATTTCCTTTAGAAGAACTCTTGAAAGCAATCATGCAGATAAACAACTGGAAATCCCTGCTGGTTATTAGTTAATTGTTCTTGTATTATGATAAGAATCTTCCAGGGCTTATTCAGATAATAGTGACAGTTGTAGCTCTTGTCAGTAAATGTACGACAATTTCTACAAATGTGAGCTAGTTTCCTTTAAAATATTAAGTACTTATTATTTAAATATTTATTAATGAAAGACCTTTTTACTTCTTTGAAGTCAAGCTAAATCTAAGTATAAAATACACTTAAAAACCTCTGCTTGTAGGGTAGTGGGATCCTTGACACATCAACAATGGGTTAAAAATAAGAATTATTTACAGCTTAAAACGTAATATACATATACTTTGTGTACATACTTTTCTAAAAGGATACTGGTAATAAGGACTCTGACTTGGTATGAGATGGAGCTATTATGTAGTAAAATTCCTAAGAGATGGCATTTAGATCATCCAAATGAATTATATATTTTTTATAATTACTTCTGAGGCAAAACAAATCAAAACAAGACTCTTAGGCAGAACTACCATGATGATTTCCTATAAGGCTGATGTATACAAGAACTCTTCAATGCATATAATTTCAAGTTAGAACCATTTTTAGTCAAACTGCCATTTCTGTTTGTTAGATAATATCAATTTGGGGAAATCTCATATAAAATTTAGTTTATACAGTAAGTTTTTAATTGGTCAGGATGAAAAAAATGAGGATGGAAGATGGAACTGACCAGAATGGTCTTTGGATATAAAAGATAAATCTGGAGATGGACCATGCCCTTTAAAAAGACTGTTTTCTACCAAAAGACAAACAGGTTGATCAGAAAAAGAATTCCCACTTCTCCTTTGAGAATCTCTTAAGAATAAAATGAGTACTGGGATACTCTACTTCACATGCCAGACTTCCTTAGGGAAAACCATCAACAGAAACATCCTTTGCCTTTCTACTGCTCATTTCTCCCTTCTTTGCTAACTGGCAACAACAAGCAGGTGGCCAGTAGGAAAGGTATTAGAATCTTTTTGCAAATCTTTTTTTTTTAATCCCAACTTAAATCAAGGGAATTATGCTTAGTGAAAAAAGTCAATTGCAAAAAGGTAACATACTACATGATTCCACTTACACAATATTCTTAAAATTACAAAATTATAGAGATGGAGAATGAATTAGTGGTAGCCAGGCTGGAAGTGGGGAGACAGGGAAGGGTTACTTTGCCTATAAAAGGGTAGCACAAAGAATGTGTGTGATGGAACTGTCCTGTATTTTGGCTGTAGTAGTTGGGACAAGAATCTGTGATAAAACTAAATATATATATACAAACATAAATGTATATAAAACTGGACAAATATGAATAAAGTCTGTGAATTTTATCATTACCAATTTCTTGTGATACTGCATAGTGATTATGTAAGATGTTACCATTAGGAAAAACTGGGTGAACAGTATTTGGGATTTCACTGTATTATTTCTGAAAATTGCATGTTAATTTATAATTATCTCAAAACAAAAAGACTTTTTTTTTTTTTTTGAGACGGAGTTTCGCTCTTGTTACCCAGGCTGTAGCGCAATGGTGCGATCTCGGCTCACCGCAACCTCTGCCTCCTGTGTTCAAGTAATTCTCCTGCCTCAGCCTCCTGAGTAGCTGGGACTACAGGCACGCGCCACCATGCTCGGCTAATTTTTTGTATGTTTTTTTTAAGTAGAGACAGGGTTTCACCATGTTGACCAGGATGGTCTCGATCTCTTGACCTCGTGATCCACCCACCTCGACCTCCCAAAGTGCTGGAATTATAGGTGTGAGCCACCATGTCCGGCCCACAAAAAGACTTTTTTTAAAGTGCTCAGCTTTCTAATTTGAGTGGTGTTTATGTCGTTCTCTGGTTATTTTTCTTATTTGCATTTGAAAATGAATAGTGTTTTAAAAAAATAATGTATTAAAACAGCTACTTGATCTAGAAAAAAAAGATATAAACCTAACAGTTACTTATTTTAATATGTATATTTAAAAGTAAACATTTTCAAGAGTTATGCATTCATAAAGGGTATATTTTGAATTTTTGTTAATTGTACTGTAAAAGAAACAAAGAAGGAGGAAGAGATGTGTTCATTTTCCTATGTAAGACTGATTTGGAATAAAAATTATTCAAACAATTGCAGTGCTAAAATACGGTGATTATGTAGTTCATAAACTTTCTTTTATTCATTCATTTATTTAAACATTTTCTAAAACAGACACTGCTTAGTACCTGGATTGCAAAAGGTTAATGTGAAATTCCCTGAAAATGTCATAACCTTGAAGCTATGAGAGGTATACAAACAGGTAACTATGGGAGGGAGAAGTAGTTAGGATATATAATATTAAGTGTTTGATAAATATTTGCTGGATGAATTTTAAAAATAATAAAAAGGAGGCAGCTATGGGTCTGAGATTCCAAAGTGGGCTATGGAACAGGGAGTTATAAAAAGCAAAAATAATAGCTTGCCACTTATTGAGTGGCTTAGTATATTTCAGCTACTGCACTTGGTTACTCTACCTAGCCCTTCTCTGAAAAAGGTATTACTATCCCATTCTAGAGTTGTGGGACAGAGGTTAGAGAGTCTAGTAAGCAGATAAGCTGATACCTGAGCCCAGGTACATCTGAGCTCACAGCACCTGCCTACCTTATTACTCTGCTAAAGACCAGCTGACCAAGCAATTCCTTACCATGGTCCCTATATGGGCCTGCTTATTCTCCAACATCATCTCCACCACTCTTGCCCTCACTAGGCTCCAACCACAGGGGTCTTTTGGTCAAAACTGCTAAGTTCTTACTTGCCCCAAGGCCTTTACACAGGTTGTTCCTTCTGCCTAGAGTGCTTTGCACCCCTCACTCTCTACTCCAATTCATACACTCTTGCTTATAGATGTTTGAGAGGGAATGGCATTAATAAATCTTTTGGAGTCTAATTATCCTGGATGAAATAATAACCCAATTTCTGAAAAAAAGAGCAGAAAAAGAATTTCAAAATAGAATTGGAGACGTCAAGAAAGCATTTCTCTCTCCCACTGAAACGGGCAGCAATCATATTTGTGAAGAATTAATTTCAGCTATCCGTGAAAACAGATTTTAACCTATAAGAAAATGCATCTGGACAAGGCGTGGGGTCGACTGCTGAGGAGAAACCAGGAGTGAGCCCAGGCGGCAGCAGTTTTTAGGTCCGTCGGTACTGCGCTGCAGGAATGGCAGATTTTGGGACTTTTGCTGGCCAGTTTGTGGCAGTGATCTGGGATAACTCATCCCCAGTGGAAGCTCTGAAAGATGTGGTAGATAAGCTTCAAGTGTTAATTGGCAATGAAGGTCGCGTGTCTGTGGAAAACATCAACCAGCTGTTAAAGTCTGCCCACAGGGAATCCAGCTTTGACATTATTTTGTCATGTTTAGTCCAGGGAAGCACCACTCTGCACAGTGCTGAGATTTTGTCTGAAATCGCCCGGATCCTTCGGCCTGGTGGATGTCTTTTTCTGAAAGACCCAGTAGAGACGGCTGTAGATAACAACAGCAAAGTGAAGACAGCATCTAAGCTGCGTTCAGCCCTGACTCTTTCTGGTCTTGTGTTAGTGAAAGAGGTGCAGCAGGAGCCCTTAAGCCCCGAGGAAGTACAGTCTGTTCGAGAACACCTGGGTCATGAAAGTGACAGCCTACTGTTTGTTCAGATCACAGGCAAAAAACCAAACTCTGAAGTGGGTTCTTCTAGACAGCTTAAGCTTTCCATCACCAAGAAGTCATCTCCTTCAGTGAAGCCTGCTGTGGACCCTGCTGCTGCCAAGCTGTTGACGCTCTCAGCCAATGATATCAGGACGACAGCATGGATCTCACTGACTCAGATGAGCTGCTGGACCCAGAAGATTTGAAGAAGCCAGATCCAGCTTCCCTGTGGGCTGCTGCTTATGGGGAAGGGAAAAGAGGAAGGCCTGCAAGAACTGCACCTGTGGACTTGCTGAAGAACTGGAAAGAGAGAAGTCAAGGGAACAGATGAGCTCCCAACCCAAGTTGGCTTGTGGAAACTGCTACCTGGGTGATGCCTTTCGCTGTGCCAGCTGCCCCTACCTTGGGATGCCAGCCTTTAAACCTGGGGAAAAGGTGCTTCTGAGCGATAGCAATCTTCACGATGCCTAGGAGGGACCCAACATGGGACACATCTACTCCCTCCAGCCAACTCCTGTCTCTCACATCCCACCACCGTGGCTCCTCCCGCCTCCTTTGGATTTGTTCACTCTGTTTGAGATCATTTGCAGAGTGGGTGCTTGGCTGAGTGAAGCTGGCTTGTGGGCATAGTGGTGTGTAGTGCTGCTGTGTATCAAAACACCAAGGTATTATGGGGCCTGGTTACCCAGATTGGGATGGGTTTCTTCACCTCATGTTAAGAGAAGGGAGTGTGTCCTGAAGAAGTCCTTCTGTTAAAATGCTGACCAGAATACTCTTGAGCCCAGACATCCTTGAGCATTAACAGTCTGTGACAGAGCTTCAGGCCCCTGCCCCAAGTCTCATCTCAGCAATGCCAGCACCTGCTTGTCTTTCAGAGTTGTTAGTTTATTCCATTCTTTGTGACACAAGTCAAGTGTCTCACAACCTCCTCAGGGCACCAGAGGAGTCACTCACTAGTTGCTGTTATGATATTCAGTGTCCCTTTGCCTGATTCCACCCCCGACCCCATTTTACTATAGCATTGCATCTGTGTCTTATTGTCATTTCTGTTAACCTTCAGGTATTAAACTTGCTGCATATCTTGAGATTCTGCATGTCTTGTAAAGAGAGGGGATGTGCATTTGTGTGTGATGTTGGATAGTCATCCACGCTCAGTTTGGATCATTTGGATCATTAGTGTCACACACAAATGGGGCTAGTACCGTGCTTAGAACAGGGCCTGTCTGCCCACTTTAGAAGAGCCCAGGTTGGTGAGCATTTAGAGGGAAGCAGGGCAGAACTCTGAACCAACAATAAGTCTTTCTGAGCAGAGACCCCTTTGTTCTTGTTACCCACCCGTACGGACTTGGGATCAATCTTGCCAAATATTTGGAGAAATTATGTGGATTTAAGATACCTGGATTTTTATATTTTACTAGTAAAGTGTTCAATTGGTTTAAAAAAAGAAAGGAAAGAAAAGAAAATACATCTGAATTCCTAACTATGAATTTACTTGTATTCCGTAGACTAAGGCAAGAAGTTGTAAACTAAGGTACATTTATTTAGATTTGCTAAATGGATGGAAGAAGCTATGGGATCTTTTCCTATATTCTGTTTAGCATTTAGTATGATGTAGATTCTAACATTTATTAAATATTAAAATTAAATCCTTAAAGGTAGAACACTCAGTGCGATTCCTTGCTTTTACTTGTGGAAACATTACCTACCCCATGAGGTAGGTAAGAGAGGTCAGAGAGTCCTCTAGCTTAAGTTCCCAAATAAAACTTTTACAACATCTCATTTACTTAGAATGTGAACTTCCAGAACATTTTAACTCATTTTAAAACGTAGGTGGAAAACTACATTCCAAAGCAACATTTAATAATTTTTGAATTATAGAAACCATTCAACTACTTATTAGTTAAAATATTTTTGGGAAAACTCTCAATATGAACAAAAAGCTGCTGGGCTAGAGAGATGAATGAACAGTAATAGCGAATTAGCCTACTTGTTTTCTATGTAAACTGTTTTTTTTTTCCTCATCAGTGAAGAAACAAAGAAAACTCTGAGTTCTTATCAACACATTTTGGAATAAAGGTGTAAAACTCACAATTAATAAAGCATTTAGTACCTAGCACATAAGTCTCTAATAGATATTATCACAAATTATCTATCACAATCATCATATCCATCATCAGTTTAGTAAATGCTAACTATATAATGTTCTTTTCTTTAATACTTTAAAATGTACACTTACTTTCAGTTTGGGAAACTTTGATAAAATTAAAATTCCATGAGAAGACCGACAGTATATTTTCTTAAGAATTCTTGCAAATTATTATTAAAATTACTTTTCTTTTTTGCAAGTTCAAAATCCTGTAAGCTTACAGAACGTATTGATTCTGAAATCAAATTATGGATTGTATCACTTTAAAACCTGACTATAGGATATCCCTTTAAGACTTGCATATAGGATACAAGGTAACTGCTTTAACCTGATTTCAATGTGCAATGGTAGCCCTTTAGTTTTCTATACATAGTATCAACTAAGTAATAAATTTGAATGAATTCAAAAGTATTCTCTCTAGGGCACTGGATTGGTTTCTAGAGAAACCGTTGGTTTGGGGAAGATAACTTTAGGTCACATGGCTCAATAAATTAAGTCAGTACAACTGTGTCTGTCACCCATACACTGAAGATATTAAATTAAGATAGGAGAAAGGGAAATGGTAAAGGCAAAACACTAGAGAGGACATCAGGGAGGGGAAGAGTAGAAATTTTTCCCCTATATTCATGATACAGCTTCATATACTTCAGGAAAATGACAATTCTATTTCCTCTGTCCACCTTCCATTAGTGGGGGGCATGATGGTCAAAGTTTTTTGGCTAACACAGCATGAAATTATAGGGAAGAGAACTAGTAATTATTGAAGACCAACTAGGCACCAGCTTTCCTTTGACTAGTTCTAGAAGTGCACAGCACATTTCCAGCACCTACTACATAGTACTTTTTCTTCTCTCTTAACCATCTAGTTACGCTGATAAATGGTACAGGATGATCTTTTATTTCTATACTTATTTGTCTTGGCTTTGCCATTATTTGAGCCTTCCACAATATTCCCCCGCTTTGAGATGTCTGCTCCTTTGTTGTGTCAATTCTCAGATTCCCTCCCTCCTACTTATTCTATGCTATTATCAAATTCTCAGTACTACTTTAAATTCTATGCCTTTCACAATATTCCTCAATCATTCAACACAGAACAATTTTTAAAACTAGGGGTCTCAGAATTTGTCCAGTTAACAGATAAGGAAAAGACCAGGGCAGAGAGGCCCTCAGAGGCTGGCTGGAACCTGGATTTCTTCCCTCCTAGGTCCGGGCTTGTTCCAGCATAGTTTGTTTGATGCTACCCCAAAACACCCTCTCAAAACTCCTCCTATTTCTTTCTAAATATTCAATTTCTATGTTACTCAAATAGCCTCTCCAGAAAAGATTATTTTCTCTTAGGATTTACACAACTTTTGAGATAAAATATTCCTTAATTAATCTGCTACATACTAACTGAAAACTAATCCTGCATTTCTCTGATCCATGAAGTTTCTGGGGAATATAAGTAGATGCTAAGAGAAAGAGAATTCTTAATTACTGTGAAATAAGTCTGGAAATGGGTTAAAAAATTCAAACAATGCAGCTGCCAGGGGATGAAGGTAGGGCTTAATGGGGAATTATTTATTTTTTGTGTGTGTGTGTGTGTTTTTTTCCTGAGATAGTCTCGCTTTTGTTGCCCAGGCTGGAGTGCAATGATGAGATTTTGGCTCACTGCAACCTCCACCTCCCAGGTTCAAGCGATTCTTCTGCCTCAGCCTCCCAAGTGGCTGGGATTACAGCTATACACCACTAAGCCCAGCTAATTTTGTATTTTTAGCAGAGGTGGGATTTCACCATGTTGGTCAGGCTGGTTTTGAATTTTTCAACTCAGGTGATCCACCTGCCTCAGCCTCCCAAAGTGCTGGAATTATTGTTTAATGGGCATAGAGTTTTCAGTTTTGCAAGATGAAGTGTTCTGGAGATTGATGGTGTGATGGTAGCAAAACATCACAAATGTACGATACCACTGAACTGTATTTTAAAATGCACTGAAACCATTTTAAAATGGTTAAGATGGTACACTTTATTTATATGTATTTTATCAAAATTAAAAAAAAAAGAAAATTTCAATTCAAGTAAGTTTCTTCACTGCAAAATTCAGAATCTTTCATATGCCAAAATCTCTAAAAGGGAAGGAGAGCTATACCTATATTAGTGTGTTCAAGATTGTTCTACTTTCAGCTGATTCTTCAAAAGACTGAACACATGAATTTGTGTTAAAAAGGCACTAGGCTAGATGCACTAGAAAATAGTAGGTACTTTGATCAAATAGATGATCAAAAACAGTTGCTAACTTTACAGTACTTTGGGTTTGCTATAAGGCATTCAGCTACCTCAGCAGGCAGTGTGGGGCCAACACAAACAGGTCATTGAAATTCAAGTTTATTTGCTGATTTTAAATTTGTTGGGCACAATGTACTGATGTAGAAACACAATTTTACTTGTAATGGAAAGTCAACCAGAAGTCCTATGACATAGCATTGTTATCTTTTTAAAATGTTAAATAGCTCTAATTAAGATAATCTATTTATTATTCAGGAATGTAAAAATGATTCCCCCTATTATAGCATAACTATGAATTAAATATTTGTATCATTGTTGCATGAAAGAGCAGAATATACCCAAAGATGGTGTTTAATATTAGAATAAAATTCACATAAGATGGACACTGTTAAAACACAGATTTAAAAAGTTGCATCTTTCCCCATACTTTTCAGAAAACATGGGGAAATGGTTTAATGCTTGATGCCATGGCTAGAAAATAAGATAATTTTAATGTATGACTTTACCCTATGAAAAGGGAAACTAATGGTTCTCAGAGATATTGTTCCACATGACTGTTAAAGTTTCTCACTAATATGAGAATCATTAAGTAAAAAAGAATGTTATTTAGGAACATAATAATCTAAATAGGACACACAAACATTTAATAATGATCAATTCATTCCTATCAGTCACGTTATACTTGAATTAATAGAGGTAAAAGTACATAAATCCAGTGCCTTCATTTATCATTAACTTTTTATCTTTCATTCCTTTTAAACCTGTGTCTATTGAAGCCATGCTACTGAACTGTGCTCTTAACAATCACTTAGACTATCTAATGAAAACACCAAAAACCTTCTCATTTCTCATCTTCCATACTGTCTCTGCAACATTCCACACAATTCAACTCCTTACTTCTTAAACATCTTTCCTCATTAGGTTTCTATAATTCCCAAAGTGTGTTTTCTGGAACACCAACCCCTAAGAGGTATTTTGCTAGAGAAAGGGGCTCTGACGTCAGATAAATCTACGAAACACTACTTCATATGTTTCCTTCTTGGAGACGTGTCATATAACATATTAATATATTAAAGCAGTCAATGAGTATTTAACCACAGAACCAATTTTATTTCCCATATTACCTGTTATCACCTCACAGAACTAGCATTTGGTAAAACACCCTTCAGGAAGCCTATTTCTGCTTACTTAATCCTTTGATTCTCTCTTTTAGTTGGTTTTCTTCCTTTTATACTCCAAATATGGGCTTTTCTGAGGTTCCCCTCAACAGTCTCTATCCTGGCCCCCTGTTCCACCATTGAGAAATCTCATTCACTCCCAGGGCTTCAACTGCCACCCATTTGGAACATTCCCAAACTAATTATCCATGAAGTGCCATTTCATTTCTCCAACTGCCAGCTCTCCATTTCTGATTGGGTAAATAGCCTCCTGTCCCCTCAAAATTGGTATGTTTAAAGCTGAACTTATTTCTTAACAACAGATATCTTTCCTGACTTATTTATTTCTGCTGAATTCTCCTGGTATCCCAGTCCTTTAGGCTTGAAAGCTCAGTCATCATTTACTCCTGCCCTTTTTTCTCACTTGCCCTTGCCCATTTACTAATTCTTTCAAATTCTCTCTGCCAGTTTCTCAGCCCAATCCATCCTGCACTCTCAAAAACATTCTCAAAAGTTTAAAATTCTGTAGACAGCTAACATTTACCGATCACTTATAAGTGCTGCACGTTACTTTCTATGAGGCACACAGTTAAACATCATAGGACCCTATAAGACAGGTACTGTTATCTCCATTTTATAGATGGTAAACTGCGACACTGAGGTTAAGTAACTCTTAGGATCACATATTTACAATCCAAACTCTTCAATCCAACTACTACTAATTCCCTATCCAAATTTCTATTTCAGCCAAAGCAATATATTCATTATAAATCCTATCCTGGCAAGAATCACCAGAATGACTTTCTGATTGTTCTTGTTCAGTTCTGAGGTCACCTTTGAAGCCTCAGTGACCACTCAAACTTACACTACTCATTCTTTCCTCAGAGTTTCCATCCAATCACTGGCATATCTGATCACTGTCACCATCGGGTCCATGCTTGCCTAGGACAATTCTGATTCATGTTTGTTGTCTCACTATTACTATGAACAGTACCCCCTTTCATCTCAAAAGTACCTTAATTTCACATCAGTTACTGTAGCAAAATACCATTTATGTTCATATCTTACCAACTCTCCAATTAAATCATGGTCCTTGAAGGTAGAATATCAATCTTAAAACTTAAACTGGTCTTATTTCTCTTACACCAGGCACATTTATTATGTGTGTCTCTGGCTACAGAACAATTGTGGAGATGAGGTTCCTTTGGTTGTGTTTTGTTTCTCAATTAAATCCTGCTTTTAAATAAAAAAAGGTAAAAATAATTCATTTTAAGTTAATTCATATAGTTAACCTCAGTAACAGTGCTTGAAAAAAGTAGGTATTTAATACTTTGAAAGGATGAATGAATAATGTACTAGAGTATGTATGCCAAACTATAGCCAACATTACTAAAATATGTCAAAGATACAGCTGTAACTGACACTTCATGTATAACCAGGAAGTAGACCTACCAACAGTTACCAAGAAAAAATGTTTTCTAATACTTTTTACCATTATACACAGTTAAGTGATAACAGACTCACTATTTTCCACAACTATTTTGGAATACAAGCTCTGAAATACACCACAGTGATAATAAAAACCAGTTGCCCTGAAGAGGGAAAAAAGAAAAAAAAAAAGTTTTAAAAAAATCATCCTATTCTTTACAGTATGTTGTCAGTCAACTCATTATTCAAAAGTGACAGCAAGCTCTCCTGTTTAAAAAGAATACACTCTGTCTGTCTATGAAGAAAACGATTGTTTCACACTGCCTCTGCTTTGCAGTCCTATTCAGCTCGCACAGACAATTTGCATCAACCTGTGACTAGTGATACTGTCACTTTGTGGTGCCCCAGAGAGCCATGATCTCACATGCTCTTAATATTGAGGTTCTTATTTATAAATTGATGTCTCTGGAATACTCATGAATTCTTACTTGAATACAATGGCATTTTATTAATAGTTATTAATTAAATTTTAAAATCCTAATATCTAATTTATCAATTTACTTAGAATTGGTATGACAAATTATTCAGCAGGACAGCTTTGCATAACAAGGAAGGAAAAAGACAAGCAAAAGTGACAAATGCATTGCTGTCACTATATAATATAAAATATAGCACAAAATTCTGCATCTATGCATACTTTCTGAGCTAAGAATGCTAATTAACATAATATTAAATGCTATGTATTAAAGGGGAAGGCATCATACTATTTATGCTTTTTAAAAAAAAAAAAAAAAAAAAAAACCAGAATGTCCCTTCCCTTCCTTCCTTCCTTTCCTCTCTTTCCCTCCGTTTCCTTTTTCTTGCTGATTTTATGCAAAGGGCTAGCATTCTCATCGCTCTTTTTTCAGGTTTAATTCTTATTTTAATAAAGTTTTCAAGCAAAAAGTAAAAAAAAAAAAAAAAAAAACCAGAATGCTCATAAACTCTTGTTAGCAAATCTAGTAGCATCATATTCATATTGCAATACAGAAAGCAAAACAAATGGCAATGGATGACTCCAAAGAGGGGAACTAAGAGAACTACAGAATAGTAAAGCGCAAATTAAAATTGAAATAAAAAATTTTAAAAAGAAACAGCTAAGGAAAAGAACAGATAAACTCCTGGGGAAAAGTCAACAACTAACAGACAGCAGAAATAATATTCATAAATAGGAAAGATTGCTATGTGCAGATTAGACAATTATGCACAGCCATGGGCATGAAAACAACAGAATGCGTCATTGTTAGAGAAACAATTCAAGAACTAATGGATCCCTGGCACTGAGTGAGAAAAGATCACATTACATTTTTTGCAAATTTAGAATCAGGTTCAGAGTTTTTGAAGAATTGTCTAAGGTTATAAGGAAATGAGAAGACAGAATTCTAAATAAATTGGTACAGGTATGGCAACCCTCTGACTTGAACTATTTCGATCTATCTATCTTCTTTTTTATTATTTTAATACACCAAATGTCTTCCTCTTTATAGATTACTAAAATGTTCTATTTTTAATCAATGATACAGCCTATACGCACATCTATTACCTACAATTATCTACATCTACAATCCTCAAGAGTATGTGAGGGATTCCAGAAGTTGCTACCATACATCAATGATAACGTAGAGTAATACCACAAAACAGATACAAAGTCTGGAAAAGGTTTAAATTAGTCTCTGGACCTCTCATTACAAGAATGACAGTGTTACTGTCACTTTCATTTCCTTTCATTTCTTCTATTAGATGTTTCTTTCCCCTCCACTTTTTTCTCTTTTTTTTTGAGACAGTCTTGCTCTGTTGCCCAGGTCAGAGTGTGCTGGCACAATCTTGGCTCACTGCAACCTCCACATCCCAGGTTCAAGAGATTTTCCTGCCTCAGCCTCCCAAATAGCTGGGATCACAGACGTGTGACACCACGCCTATTTAATTTTTTATATTTTTAGTAGAGATAAGGTTTCACCATGTTGGCCAGGCTGGTCTTGAATTCCTGACCTAAAGAGATCCACCCCCTTCAGCCTCCCGAAGTGCTGGGATTACAAGTGTGAGCCACTGCACCTGGCTTATTAGATTTTCTTTTATTTTCAGAATAGTAAAGATGTTAATGTTTGAACACTTACCAATACTGAAGATATTGTCCTTACTTTAAGTTTTACAAAGTATGAATATGCCATAAAAGCTGCTCTCTTAGAAAATATGGTAACATTATTTTTTTCTCAGTTTTCTTCAATAGCAATTCAACATTATTAAGAGGGAATCTTTACTAACACTACACACACACACACACACACACACACACACACACACACACACACCCCTACCTATATGCATGCTGACCTTTTCTGGTCTGCTTTAGTTATGTTTGTTAGGTGAAAACTAAGTACCCAGGTATAGATTAACTGAATTTAGAGAATAATAATGATCCTAGAAGTTAGAAGAAGATATAAAGAACATGGCTGGTAGCAGATATGATTTTAAATCACATTTTAATCACAACTATTTTTATATAGCTACACAGTCACTAGGTTTTATTAATTTTTCTTCTGCCCCAGACTGGTCTTGCCCAGGTTTATCCCTTTTTTCTTTTTCTTCCATTCACCTGTCAGCATATTCATTTAGATTCTTATCACTAGGTAAGTAATCTACCAATGGGTCTTCCTGGGCACTGGATGCCCTTTCGCCAATGTATCTTGCTCTAGTTAATCTTGTGTATTAACTTATCCATGCAGAATGTATTTATCAGGCACCTACCATACAAATACTTAAATATTCAAGACCTGCAAAAGCAACCAAAATTAGCAGGTACACTTCAATATGTGCTTCTGAGCTCATGAAATTGCTATGTATTTGATTACATTTTCTTGCAGCAGGTACATGAAAAAATTAAATGCGTGCATCAATCCTATAAAATAACAAAGGCAGAATTCTACTCAAAGTGATTTACAATTATTATGAATTGTAGCCAAAACATTCTTATTTTGACACTCTTAAATAAGATAGCAAATATTGTTTTCAAATTCAAGTACTCAGGCTATTCACTCATGAATGCAGTTAGTGATTTTGATCACATATATTCATACATAAACTTTCAGGTGCATAAGACCTAACGCCTTCAAGGAATAACTCTACTACCAGTGGCTTTAATCTAGCAAATACTGAATAATCTGGAGCCTAACCAGTAGTGATTTACAAACTTTTATGTCCCAAAGGCTTAACTTGTAAATCCATTGTTTGCAACCTGGATTACATTTTCCAAAGGGGGAAAAAATGGGCTGTATATGGTAGGAAGTATGCCGGGGAACTCCTCAGAATTTAATCTAATAATATGAATAAAATATACCTAATATGCAGTGCAAAGTAGTAACATTATTAATAATTGCTAACACATATAACCCGATCCTCTAGTAAGGATCTAGTAATATTATTAATAATGTTAGTAACATTATTAGTTATTAACATTAATAAGAAGAAATCTTTAGTAACATTATTAGTTACTAACTTATTAATTAGTAACAGTAACATTATTATTTGTTAGTACTAATACTGTAAGTAACATTAATAAGTAGTAACACTATAATTGCTAATCCATATAACTTTTGCCAGATCCTCTTTTAGGTGTTTATATATTGACTTATTTAATTCTCACAGCAACCCTAAGGAGAGGTGGCAGCTCATGTCTGTAATCCCAGCTACCAGGGAGGCTGAGGCAGCAGGATCACTTGAGGCCAGGAGTTCAAGACCAGCCTGGGCAACATAGCAAGGCCTCATCTAAAAAAAAAAAAAAAAAAGAGCCATGTGTGGTGGCATGTACCAGCAGTCCCAGTTACTCAGGAGGCTGAGATAAGAGGATCACTGGAGCTTAGAAGTTTGAGGCTACAATGAGCTATGACTACACCATTGCACTGCATCCTGGGTGGCAGAACATGATCTTGGTCTTTAAAAAAAAAAAAAAAAAAAAAGAATTTTAAGTTTTTCTTCATAGTAGCATTTTAAAATACTTAGTTCTATTGTTCAGTTCTTACAACTAGAAAGCCTGAAAGAGAACAGAAGATAAAACTTGAAAGATCTACTGCAAAGGGAAAGGCATGTTAGAGCTGGCCTAATATAAATAATGAGATGATAAAAATTAAGCCACCTGCTAGAAGGTTGAAGATGTGAGCTGCTTTTGGAGCCCTTGGAGGTAGCTTTTGTGCCAGGAGTAGTTTTTGTGCACAAAAAAAATAGTATCTAAAAATTTTATTTTTTAATTAATATTTGATTTATGAAAACTACAAGTTCAAAAAATTAGTCCCAGGATTTAAAGTTAGCTTTAAGTGTTAACTTACAAATCTGTCAAAATGTATCACTTACCACTGGCTTAATTTAGATTTTAAACTGCAATTATAAATTGAACAGATTCAATTTCTACTAAGTGCTGGTGAGTCTTCCCAATTACCTATAATTCTTATAAATCTAATAAAACTGATAAAAATGGTCAACCTTTAATTCTCATAAATGTTACAGTACTATAAATAAACTTATAAGCCTTTTTCCTAAAAATCACAAGCAAAATCATTACTCAATTACACATTTTAAACTGGAAGTGGCACTGCCCAATAAGCACATGAAAAGATGCTCAGTATCATTTAGTCATTAGGAAAATGAAAAGCAAAACCACAGTGAGATACTATCTCCAACCCACTAAGATGGCTATAATCAAAAACACTGACAATCTTTTAGGTGATAAATGATTTAATCTCAGATCTCTCCCATGACTTGGTCTGATTTCTAATCACAACAGTTAAGGTCATTCTTCTAAAAGGTATTATTTGGAGATTCTTTCAGTCTTTCACTAGGTACTGTTTAAACTCAGCTGCTATTCCTCAAGGGGTTCATATTCTATATTTAGAAAAATAACAGGAAGATTTTAGAAAAAAACTTAACGGCAGGAAGCATGGATCATATAAAGAGAATGTTGTCTAAGGTCTCTTTTCTTTAACCACTGACATTTCAAATAATTCTATAAACTGCCATGGAATAAGCAGTTAATGTATTTAGAAATTAATTATTTACAAATTAATCAGTAGAAATGCTTTATTGAAAACATTATCAAACAGGCTCTAAAGAAAAAAATTAAAACATTATCAAACAGGCTCTAAAGAAAAAAAATTATTAATGTATTCTTCTTACTCATATTTTAGTACCAGCTTTCTGTTGGCTGGTTGGTCTTTGTCTCCCCCATTCAAACTGTATATTTCTTCAGGTCAGAAAAGAGAAACAAAATTACATGCTAGGGGGTACTTTGCTTCCTTGTGAAAGAGATGTGATGTTCATGGTAAAGAAACAGGTTTAGTGAGTAAAATGTGATTTACAGAGTACAGACAGAAGCTTAGAAGTACAGGAATTTAATGTCTCTACAGAACATTTTACTCAAAATGTGGTTCTCTGGTGAATCCCCTTAATCCTCTTTAAGGTCTCCAAATAACATTTATCTACACTGGCCAAGATAGGGCTGGAGACAGAACCCTTCGAATTCTACACTGACATTCCCCAATACATTTTTACCAATACATTTTAAAATCTATAATTTGACATTACATACATTACCTACATGCATTTGGGAGGCACACTATGTAACTGTTCATTTACCTTTTATGACCACTGCAAAAATCAAATAAAATAAATAAGATCATGTATGTTCTAAGTCTTAAAACTGTTGTTAGTCCTATGTTTATATGTAAGGGGTAATTAGATTCAATTAAAGAAAATGGCTGTCCCTGATTTGTCCTTTTCCTAACCTCGCTTAATTATTAGTACTTCCTTCCTTATATTAATACATGAAATTTGCCACACATTTAGGTCTGTAAATACATGAGTATTACTTAAGTATCCTATCAACTAGACTGTAAACTCTTCAAGGGCATGTATCATGATGCCCTCTATTCCTCTGTCTTTGCTTCCTTCTACTTTTTCTTTTCCACCACTAGCCAGTTTTTCATAATTTTTTTATGGCATATTAAACATCTTTAATGAAGGCATAGTACAAGTACTGTTCATGCTTCCTAAAGTACGTCAATAAAATCATCAGGGGGCCATTAGAAAGAAAAAGAAACATACCATAATTACCATGATCACAGACAAGATCACATAAGCTTACTAACAGTCCTTATTCCAAAGACTCAGGGTCCTCCAAATATGTCCAATCATTCTACAAATTTTTCAAAGCATTTAAACCATTATTATTTTGATAATACAAGTATAAACAGTCTGAATCATGTGTAAATAGAAAACGTGGAAAACAAAAACTTCTAGTCATACTTGCAACAACACAGTTATTTCACAAACGATATGTGAATTCTTAAATGAGCAAAATTAGCAGAGAAATCCAAAAACTATAGATGCTTTTAAGTACTCATCAAACTTTATAATTTTAGTAATTTTTGATGTGCTTGATATTATTGGTGGTGATAACAATAAGAACAATATGGGTTAACTGCTTACCATGGTCTCAGAAACTGTGCCAACTATAAATTTATAAAGCAGATATTACTATCTTTATTTCCAGATAAGGAAACTGAGGCTTGAATGAGGTTAAGCATCTTGCCAAAGGTAAGTGGGAGACTGAATACAGCTCTGTTTCTGAACCCAAGATCTTACGCTAAGATAAAGTTTCTCAACCTCAGCACAACTGATATTTTAGACAAGATAATTCTTCATTTGGGCAGGGGGCGGGGGAGCTGTTTTGTGCATTGCAGGATGCATATCATCTCTTGCTTCTTCTATCCACTAGATATCAATGACATTCTCCCCTTGCCACGCGCCCCCGCCCCCGCCCCCCCATAATGTTGTGGCAATAAAAAAACACATGCAGACACTGTCAAATGTCTCCTAGGGGGAAAATTGCCTTGGTTGAGTCCTTGCTAAGCCTTTTACTGTGATGAACCATCAAGAGCACATTCTTGGAGAAATCTAAGGCAATAGAAAAACTTCACACATTTTAAACTACTCAGCAAATAGGATATCTCAAATCATTTGAAAACACGACTAACTGAAGATGTTATGTGGTTAAGTAAAAATGTCTAAAAGATATCTAAATGCAATAAATTATATGATCATATATTATTTTCTTTGCTTCCATACACAAAGACTATAAAATTATGAGTCTGTAACAAAAATAGAACTTTGTTACATGCATATGAATGGTTCTTCAAAGCGATCCCTTTGGTCTGGATGTGCACAATTGCCATCGAAGGGAAAAAAAAGAGTCAAATTCTGTATTTTGGAAGTATTTTGAAACCTAGTTTAGGAGTATTTCCCTTTACTGTTCTCTATCACCTCATTTCTACACGGTATTTATTTACTAACCTTGCCTTATTATTTTACAAATCACATTTGGCTTTTTCTTTAAAGCCCAGAATAATATTATGCAGTTTATCACCATTTTATTTTAGACTTTGTTTTGCATGATTTTTGCTTATTTTCAAAATGAGTCCAAACATCAAAGGACAAAATTAGTCACATTTTGGGTACTGGGGAAAAAAAAGGGCAAAAAAAAGTCAAAGTATTTTATGCAATGGTAGAAACAACAGACTGAGAATAAAATTTCCTAAGATGAGTAGGGCAGAGAGTAGGGGGAAGACTATACTAACATCCAAAGGTTTCAAAAGTTTATTTTAATATCCAATTCCTGAACAGTAATTTCTTTTCAAGCTTATATTCATGATTATTTAAGTTTTACTTCCACAAACACCCTGCAGCTAATTCAAATCAATAAATCACTGAATTTTTAAAATATCTTTTGAAATGCTAGTGTTAACATCTTGCTCTGCTGAAAATATGACAAAAGACACCAACAAAGTAACAACACTGATGGATTTAAATTTCAGCCTCTTATTTCACCTCCTAACCCTGACTGAATGAATAAGTTCTGATGGCCAATGAGTAGACAGATTTGAGGAAAGAGGAGCACTTGAACAGTGTAAGCCCTTTTGAAAAGTCATTTGGCAATTAATACCATAAACTGTAAAAATATTCCCTCTTTTTAACTGATAGATTCCATTCCTAGAAATTGATTCAATGTAAATAATTCAAAAAAGGCAGAAGAGAAAAAGCGATGACATATAAAAACGTTGTCTTCTAAAATCCTAACCATGATAAAGAAAATGTGAATGTTTTAATACATCTAGAAAAACAGAAGATAAAAGAAAAAATATGGCAGACTAACTTGGAAGAACATTATACAGCCATAAAATTTTATAAAATATGGATGGAGTAAGTCAAGCCATGACTTTTGGCATGACAGTTACCTGCCAGTCTGTCAAATCGTTGGAGCAACACTGTCCTTATGAACAAACACTCAGGCTGGCAGCAGCTCTGCACCTCCCCGGGATGGGTCTCCCAGAGGGAGCAGACAGGCTGCCATTTTTGCTGCTCAGCAGTCCTCTTTCCTGTTGCCCTCAGGCTCAGAAGGCAGCTTAGTGGCTAGGAACTGACAGGGACCCTGGCAAGGCGCAGCAGCCTTATGGAAAAAGGGCCAGACTTTTCCACATGGGTTTTCAACTCTGCGTAGGAGCAGGGTGCCTCTCAACCTGGGCTCCCAGTACATCCACCCTGCCCCTACCAGAACACTTCAGTGGGTGGTGGCTCTGCATTTCTCTGAGGAGAAAATCCCAGAACCACAGCCCCCTCCTATCACTGCAGATGCAGTGGTACTGCCCTTGCTACCCTCAAGCTGAGGAACGAACAGAGGGTCTGATTGCAACTCCAGCATACCACAGCCACCATACGGAGAGGAGCCCAGTCTCTCTTCTCTGTGAGACCCCACTCCCCACTCTTTACCAGGCACACCTACACTTGGGACCATAGAAGAGCCATCCTACCCGCAGCTGGGCATTCCCACTGCTAGTGACTCTGTTTCCCTGGGGGAGGGGCTCCCAGAGGCAACCAATAGCAGCGGTTCTGCCCCCTGCTGCTCTTGGACTGGAGAAGCAGCAAAGAGCCTGAGAGCTTTACTGGCACTTAGAACCTGATAGTCGTTGTACAGAGGAGCTCAGCTTCTTCTCACTAGGAGCCCTCAACCTCTGGATTTTCCAGCAAACAGAGCTCAAGCCAGCAGCGCAGCCTCCCCCAATCCTTGGCTGAACATTCTCGGTGGCAATGACCCTGCATTTCTCTCAGGTGAAGAGACAACTGAAAACTCCTCTGCCACTTCAGCTGTACTGCCCCTGCTGCCCTCGGACTAGGGAAGGAGCAAAGACCCTGAGTGCCTTACCTATACCTTTAGCAAGCCACAGCCGCCCTAAGGAGAAGAGGCCAGACTGCCTCCCCTGAAAGTCCTCTTTCCCCACTGCTGTCAGCAGGCAGGGTTCCCTGGCTTGAGCCCACTATACTGCCGCCACCACCACCCCCCCCACCACCCCAGCCAATCACACTGATTGGTAGAGGGTCTGCATTTCTCCGGGTGGAACTCCAAGAGGTAAGTGAAAGGCCCACTGCCACCACCACTGCCAAGGTCCATTTTCCCCTGCTGCCTCCAAGCTGGAAAAGGAACATAAAGCCTGAGCTCATCCAAGGGCAGCAGTGTACAGCCTGGGAGTGCCAAGGTCAGATGTGTAGCCAGCACTTAAGTGAGAGAGGACCCCACACTTTCAGAGCATAAGAGGAAGCACAGCTATAATACATACAAAAGATCAACAAATCCAGGAGTTGGTTATTCAAAGATTAAATAAGATAGAACACTAACTAGAAAAAAGGGAGAAGATCCAAATAAACACAACAAGAAATGACAAAGGTGGCATTACCACCAACCCCAGAGTAATACACACACACACAAAAAACCCCTGAGAGACTACTATGAATACTTCTATGCACACAGTCTAAAAAACCTAGAAGAAATGAATAAACTCCTGGAAATAGAGAACCTCCAAAGATTAAACCAGGAAGAAACTAAGTAACACAACAGCTATTATTTCTGGGTGATAGCATAATGACTGATTTCAAATTTCTACTTTATCTTTTTCACATTTTTCCACATTTCCACAATGAACATGATTTATAGCTATAAACAACAGAGATTATAGAAACAGCTTATAACGCATTTGATCATTTCCACCTTCTAAGGATCTGATCATACACAACACATATGCATGTGGCCTGAACTACACATGCACATATATATATAACTTGGTAACATATAATTCTATATTTCAGGTAACAGTACTAACTTGAAAGAGCCAGATTATTAAATATCAAAACAGCCATCTGATTCAGAAATATGGGACCATTTAATTAAGCTAAGCCAATGATTTAAATAAAAAACAACTCTCTAAAAAGGCTACTCAATAATTAAAAGGTATTTAAAACCTCTGAAACACCAAGATTTATATAAAACATACACCTATATCAAACTAAGAATGTCTGCTATTTTATCATAATGCATGGATTAAATGGTCTATAGTAGCTTTCCACAGTAATTCTCTCTTGAGAATTCTGTCTGGAAAACAAACTCAACTTTAGAATCTAAATTCTTAAAGTTCCCAGATCTCAGCAGTCTTTGAGGGCAAGGTAGATTCAAAATCATCTAGGGAGCTTTTTCAAATTCTATTTACTGGTCTGGGACCCCTCTTCCAAGAGTCTGATATGTCTGTCCTCTGGGATGAAAGCATGGGCATCTCCACTTAGAAAATGGTTCTTATACCCCCAATACTGCCTTCTCTTTGAGAAATATGACTATATATGCTATATCTTTTTTAATAAAAAATAGTCTCCTTAACCTTTGGGGGGGAAATCACTACCTAGTACAACTGGCTTGGCTTAGTTATAACTTGCCCTCCCATATTTTTTATTGAATGAATGGTTGAAACATCACAACATTCAAGAAGTTGAGATGATAGAACATGATTTCACATATTCATCATATACAATTTCCATGCAATTATCCAACATTAAATTATATACAGGCTAGACTTAAAAATAAATTCTTAACAATTCTACTGTTTTCTAAAACTCCTAGGGATTTCCAGAAAACTAGGGCATTACAAATGTGATTCTGGAATAAAGTGGTATGCCTCCAAAGTAATAGCTTGTGGCTGGACACGGTGGCTTATGCCTGTAATCCTAGCACTTTGGAGGCCAAGGCGGGCAGATCACCTGAAGTCAGGAGCTCGAGACCAGCCTGGCCAGCATAGTAAAACACTATCTCTAATAAAAATACAAAAAATTAGCTGGGCATGGTGGTGTGTGCCTATACTCCCAGCTACTTGGGAGGCTGAGGTAGGTGAATAGCTTGAGCCCAGGAGGCAGAGGTTGCAGTGAGCCGATTGCACAACTGCACTCCAGCCTGGGAGACAGACCAAGACTCCGTCTCAAAAACAAAAAAACAAAACAAGAAAACCCCACAAAGTAGTATCTTGTATTTCTGTATTAGTGAAATTACATACTAGCATCCAATTAGATAAAACTGTGCCATAGAGAAAAAAAACTTTCTTACTAGCAACTGAGTAGTTAGCTCTTCTTATATGGTTACTGATTGACTTACTAACTTTTACATTAGTCTACTTTAAGAAAGAAAAATATCCAGAAAATATCTAATGCCAGCCTGGAAAACAAAATTTATCATTCTTGCCAGTAATTTATAGCAGCTGGTGAAAATATGCTCCATTAAGAAGGATCTTAAACCATCTCCAGGTTCAGTGTAAAATGGGTTGTTATTAATTATCCATGTCTGTCATGAGTAAAGGTAGGGCTGGGGGGGCAGGGAGTATGGTGGGTGCAGTGCTGAGGTACAAGGGTGCCATATATTTACTGACCTCAATCTAACACCTTCTTAAATTGGACCAAGATATTTGCTTCATTATAAATACTGAGGTGTTCTTTGGATTAAATGCAGAAATATTAAAAAGCATTTTCCTCACTCCAAAATTGGCTTCACATGGCCATTACCTGATGGGATATATTGGCCATGGCTTTGTCATCTCGCCTGACCCAGTGATACCCATGCCAGCTCATAATTCACTTTACTGTCTTTTGTGATCTGTAATGCTTTCTTCAGGAGCTTTTGTGTCTATGATGCAATTGTTAGGTTTTATAGCAATAACTTCTATCTTGTTCTTTCCTACTGTGAGATTGTACTTCCAAACTAATATTCAATATATACCATGTTATATCATTTCAATTATAATTATCAGTTATTCTAATAGGTAGTATACTTCAGAATGATGAAATCACAAAGAAAAAGTAATGATACCAGAAAGGAATTGGTCAGAATATGGATTGGGGCACTTACGGAAAGTTTACTATATTTTCTTTCCTTTTCCACAGAGACCCAACTATTGTTAAAGAGAATATGGGTGCCACAAAAACTTCATATAAAGTTAATATTTGTAGAATACATTTTCTATAATGTCAAGCCCAGTTCTTGCTACTTCTTGTAGAGGAAACAAAGATTAAACTGTAAGTCAGGAACCGTGGACTCTCCTAGCCCTGGGTTTTACACTACCTGATTATATAATCTTGGGTAAGTCACTTCACTGCTGAAGGCTCAATTCCCTAGCCCATAAACTGTGGAGATACATAGAATCCAGACTGCCAGTCCAGCTCCCTTACTGCTCCTGAGTTCTGTGATTCTAGTAGCTAAGACTTCAATTCTCATTGCCTTTTATTCCTTTGTTTTCTGCTTTCCACCAAATTACTGACTTCAACCACAATTCTACATCCAGATTTTCCTATTAATTCTAAGAATTTTTTTTTTTTTTTTTTTTTTTTTGAGACGGTGGCTCACTCTGTCACCCAGGCTAGAGTGCAGTGGCACAATCTCGGTTCACTGCAACCTCTGCCTCCTGAGTTCAAGCGATTGTCCTGCCTCAGCCTCCTGAGTAGCTGCGACTACAGGCACTTGCCATCATGCCATGATAATTTTTTTTTTTTTTTTTTTTTTTGAGACGGAGTCTTGCTCTATCGCCAGGCTGCAGTGCAGTGGTGCAATCTCGGCTCACCGCAACCTCCACCTCCCGGGTTCAAGTGATTCTTCTGCCTCAGCCTCCTGGGTAGTTGGGACTACAGGCGCATGCCACCACGCCCAGACAATTTTTCTGTTTTTAGTAAAGACGGCTTTTCGCCATGTTGGCCAGCATGGTCTCGATCTCCTGACCTCATGATCCACCTGCCTCAGCCTCCCAAAGTGCTAGGATTACAGGCGTGAGCCATCGTGCTCAGCCTAATTCTATGAATTTGTAAAGCTCCGTTTTATTCAGCAGTTAATATTATTTGGTAACTGTTTACACTGCTGCTCAATGAGGTATGACTTATAACTCTGAGTATCTAGTGTAGTCTTAACAGCATCATTGTTAGATCAAATATGGCCCTGAAGGAAGCAATCAGCTAGGACTGCTGTTCTAAAAAAGAAAAAAAAAAAGGAATTCTGAAGAAGAGAAGGAAAAAGTTGATTCAAGACTTATCTGTAACAGTTAACTGCAAGATTGGCAAGACAGAAACCAAAATGTTTACACAGGCTATCTTTGGGAGGTATGGATGACTTTTGCTACTTTTTAATATTTTCTACATGAAAAGAAATGTCTATTGCTACTTAATGGTTAAATGTATTATTATATAATAATAGTCTATTTTATAAATTCTTTGTAGTAGGTAAAAACCACAATGATTAACAAACATGCATTAAAACAGCTTTTATAGTGCTTCTAGGAGGAATCAGGTGTATATGAGGAAATTCTCAAAGCCTCTGTTTGCTAAAGGAAGGGGAAAAATGAAGAAAAAGAAGCTGCTTAAGCACCTTTTGTTACAATTTATTCTAGACCGTTAAAATCACCTTCCATTTTTCTTCCAACACTTAAGATGGAAAAAATAGTTAAATATTTAATGTACAGCTAGCAAGTTAATTCTGTATTGAATTTATAAAAAGGTGTCGTGGCATTCTTATTTGCTCAGTGTATCCTTAATGCATACAGTGTATATATGACCATTTAATAAACCATGACATTACTATTTTAAATTACAAAATTTCAAAACCCAAGCTCCCACTCCCATCATACATATTATTTATGAAGACATTCTAATATGTTACTATTCAACCTTTTGATTTTTCCATTTCACTACACAGCCTGGGTTTGGTTATCAACCCTACCACTTAACAGCTGCGACATCCTAGACACGACACTTAACTGTTCTGGAAGCTAAGTTTCTTCGTTGTAATATCATTACCACTAACATCTGTTTTGTGTAGTTTCCAAAATATTTTCATATATATTAATTCAATGGATACCCACACCACCATCATTGTCTCATTTTGCAAATGACCTGCCCCCCCAAAGTCACATGCCTAGAAGACCAGTGCTTACATAAAGTTAAATACCCTAACTACTCCAAAGACTATTGTAAAGCTCAAATGAGACAGTATGTACATATTTTGTAAGCTCTAAAACTTTTTGTAAAAATATAAAGTAGCGTATTATTTTCTATGTTCCCTTATTAGGGAAGTAGTGGTTGCATTCAATGAACTCCGGTTGTGCCCAGGTATAAAACTGTGAGTTAGAAGAGTTTTTAAGTTTTCTTTAATTGAAAAAAAATTGGATTGCTATTAACTAAAGAGTATTAATATTTTTAACACAGTATGATCATGCTGTGTTAGAATAGAAATCTTTACTTTCCTCCAAATAATATAAGCATTTCTCCAAGGTATTAATCATGAATTCAAAAAAATTTTTGAGCGCCTACCGTAGACACCTACTGGGTACACATGACGTAAAACACAGATGGATCTCTGACAACATGGAGCTAACAGCACAGCGATGAAGACAGGTAAACAAGCAAACAAAAGACAACTTGTGGGAAAGTGCTATAAAGAAACAACAGAGTCAACAGGGTCCTAGAATAGGAAACCTGGGGAGAGGGAACTTGAGAAAGTGATACTTGCACTGAGACCTGAAGGAGGAGTCAGAAATGCAAAGAAAAGGTGGTAGAACACTTTAGGCAGCAGGAACTTCATGCATAAAGACTCCAAAGCAGAAAAGAAAAAGCCTTGGCACATCTGAGGAAAAAATAAACCACAACAGAATGGTAACTGAGGAAGAGAGCCACCAATGAGGTTGAAGAGCAAGCAAGAGTCAGATCTCACACAGCCTGGGGAGGACTTTAAATATTGAAGTGTTCTGTGAAACCATTAAAAAGTTTTCAGTGGGGGGCACAATCCAGTTTACACTGAAGGTCATCATGGCTGTTGTAAGGATACAGCGTTCTTTCTTTGGGAACAGAAGCTGACAGACCAGTTAGAAGATTTTGCAATAGTTTAGTTGAGATTACAAAAGCCTTGACAGCGGTGGAGGCAGTGAAGAAAATATGTTTCCATTAAATATAGTTATCCCTAGGTATTAGTGGTGGCTATGTTCCAGGACCCTGCCCTCTGACCCTTGCCCACTGATAACAAAAACCAAGGATGTTCTAGTTCCTGATCTAAAATAGCACAGTATTTCCATATAACCTAGCACATCCTCCTATACATACTTTAAATCGCCTCTAATTACTTTTAATACCTAATACAAATGACTACATATTACTTCATTTGTGTGGATCCAACATAGTACTCAGACTGCAGAAAATTCAAGTTTTGCTTTTTGAAACTCTGTGAAATTTTTTTCCTGAATATTTTCAATTCACAGTTAGTTAATCCACAGACACAGAACCTACAAATACGAAAGACCAACTGTATATTTTAGGGGTAAAAAATATAACTTGCTGAGGTATGTGATATGAATGATGGAGAAACTGAGGAATTAAGGTTATTCCACATATCTGACTAAGCAACTGGGAGAATGATGATGGCATCAATAGGATCAATCCTCAATTTGACATGTCTGCGAGTTTTTGTTTGTTTTTTTTTTACGTGGAGATGTAAAAATAACTGGCCAAGTGATTAAGGAATTCAGAGGAGATAGTCTGGGCTAGAAATACAAATTTGGGGCTCATCAGCATTTAAGTGGTATTTAGCCTGGGAACTGATCCAATTCTAGAAAAGAGACGAGAGATAGAAGAGAGCACAGACTGAGCTATGAAGAAGCCTAATATTTAAAAAGCAAATAAAGAGTTGGCAAAAGAAACTGAGAGGGTATAGCCAATGAGATAGCAAGAAAATCATGTATATGGCACCACAGAAACCAAAAGAAGAAAGTGTTTAAAAGGCCAGTTGCTGTACTGTTTTAAGTGCTACTGAGAGGCCAAGTAAGATGAAGACAAAGCATCTTTTGGATTTGTAAACTGAAGATCAGTGGTATATAGGACATTTTGTGCATAGCCTTTGTAAATATTTAATAACTAGTTAATATCCTACTGAGTGAAAATACAGGTATTTTTAGTGTAACAGTAGGTTTTCTACATGTGAATTAGATGTTTTAAATTAAGGAACATGATTTGCCTTATTTGAAGCAATGTTGTTTATAATGCAAGCTATTGGAAACCAGCACTCTGCTTAGGAAGAAGTAGCTGCACACACAACAGAGGGACACAAAATGACTTCGTTTGAAAGGCTGGCTACAATGTGGGAATGTGTTCTTTTGCTCACTGTTAACAATTATGAATTCTGGGCCTTTACAATAAAGACTGGAAAACATACCTAACTTATATAGCTATGCATGGACCCCTGACATAGTTCAAGTCAATGGTGGTATAGGTTAAAGTACCTGGGGGAGGAAGGGTCCTTTCTCAAAGCACTGCTAGGGAAAACCCTTTCGCCCATCCACTTTTTCACCACCCAGAACACAATGTGATCTTTGGAATTATTACACAATAGTCTTTGGACCATGGGGAGGAAATCCATAAACTAAGTAGAGCAAGCAGACAGGAGGATACTCGTCCTTTGAAGGCATTTCTCAGGCCACTGTACTGGCCCTGGACTTCTACTTTCCAAATTTCTTGTTGCAGAATCATATAAACTCTTTATTTATTTTGATCTACTAAGTGTGATTTTGCAGTTACTAATAACTAAACTCAATGTTAACTGATACATGACATGTTCGTTTTCATTCCTTCCTAAGAGTATTTTAAAACGAAGCAATGTTTAACACAGTTAACTGGACAGTAGAGCTACAGTAAACTCCACTGCAACTAGTACTAGCCATGTGACCTAGTTCTGGACAAAGAGGTATATGGAAGACTGATGGGGACTTCTAGCAAATTTAATCCTATGCTGAAAATAAGAGAGAGCTGTGGAAGGAAACTGGTAGATGGGCTGTCCCTGCCATGCCCTCCATGCCAGTCTTCATCCCTTGCCTTCCTGTCTCTGAATTGGTTGTGATACCTAGAGTCACACACACAGCTATCTTGAAACTACTGAGCAACAAGCACAAAGATAAAAAGCCTACCTCCAATAATGAAAAATACCTGGCTGCTTGATAACATCACTAAGCTGCTAGACTAGCCAGAATGCCTTTTTCCCAATTTCTTGTTATGTGAGATAATTAAATATTTTTAGTGATAAAGTCACTGTTACTTGGGGTTTTGTGTGTGTGGCTTTTTTTTTTTTTTGATTGGTTGTTTTTGTAGCTAAAAGCATTCCTGATAAAATCTATCTTCTCTCAAATATCCTAGTATCTTCATGTTGCCCTTTAAATAAACAAAATTCAAAATTTTCTCCCTCACTCTGGCTTTCCATCTCACTTCAAAATTTCCTCTCCAATATAGGTTGAACCTGTACTAATGTTCCTATACTTGGAATGCTCCCCCATTTAAATCTTAACAATTTGTAAAAGGCCTAGCTTAATTCCTGTATCCTTCAAGAAGTCTCTCCAAAGGGGCCACAGGGTTTATGTCTTGAAGTCCACAATTCTCTGCATTTATTGCCAGTCTCACCATTATTTATTCCCCATGTAAACCTTCCCTTTCAAATCAGCACAGGGTTTAGCCAATTCAAAATTCAATTCTAAGAGTCTTCAAGTTGGGAATGTTGAATACCTGCACTTTGGGCTCTTAATGCTGAACTCTTGTACAAAGCCTGGCTGCAAGAACCACTACTCACGGTTAAGTATATGCAGCTAATTTTCTCTTCTGGAGTACTGAATTCTTCTTAGTCAAGTGTATAAATCAGAATGCATCTGGGAAACTTTCCAAAATACATATTCCAAGGCACCACCCCAGACATACTGAACCATTTCCGTGGTCATATATGTTGAAGGTATCATCAGGTGATTCTGATGTGTACTCCTGGGTAAGATTTTTCTAACTCTAGATATTCTAGAACTGCACTATTCCATATAGTAGCTACTGGCCATATACAGCTATTGAGCACTTGAAATTAATTTAAATTTAAAAACTGATATGTGAGATTCAGTTACCAGAAAACCTTAAGTGTATTTGGAACTTGGGTATATGAATTTATTTTTTCAACTGTAAATTTTATGAAATAGACTATTTCTAATGAAAATCTAAGATCTGAATTCAGATTTGCTCTAAGTATAATGCACCTTAGATTCTGAAGACAGTATGAAAAAAAAGTTGAATAAGATGCCCATGTGTCATGCTGTCCTAGCACATGAGCTAGTGAGATAAACCAGAGTTTTATTAAAGAACGACCTAGGTGGGCTGCTGTCTAGAAATACACCACCGGAATATGATGGCCATGTGTTTCAGTCAGCTGAAGTTCCAAAACTGAAAAATACAGAGATTTTTACCAGAATTAACTAAATTTTATTGTGTAATTTTAAATGCCCTTTAGAAAGGTGTCTGGTTCAGAATGTTTCGTCTATTTTTAGAAAACTGACCCTGCACTGGCCAGCAGAAAACAAATTAGTAGATATTTGTTTCTATATAGAAATGTTACAAAAAGAAAATCATTTTATTCCTCTTCTATTAAATATATGTTGGGCAAATATTTAAAGATTATTACTACTGCGTTAGTTTGCAACTATTACTTCCCAACCCCTATGAATTGTCCTAACACTGGGCAAAACACGGTAGCAATTGAAATGTCAATCCAGTGTGTACTACAACAGAAATCCTGTGTCACCGGGGCACGAAGAGTGAGCACCAATACAGATTTACAAGGGTCTGAAACAGCATCCCAGAGAAAGAGACTTAGCTGAGATTTCAAATAGGAGTTAGATGAGTGGGAAATGGGTGTGTGTATTGGGGGGGAAATATCTCATATAATAAATCTGCTTCAAACTTCTGAGATCCTCTAGTCTGGATACCAAAAAATGATAAATACATACTTTGGGAAATGACCATAAATTACCCACCTACCATAAATCAAAGATATTAACATTAAAATTATTTATCCAAGTTAGAAACGTGTTAATTAACTTACTGAACAAATAAATTTGTGAGGTCTAGAAGGCAAGGAATATGTATAACCTATAGCTAAACTAAACAAACAAAACCCCATTTTATTCTTGCTCTTCTGAATGCCACTTTATTTCCAAGTATGTACTATCTTTCCAATCCAGAACCACAAAATAAAACGTCAGGCAATGTTATTGACATTTTATGGAAATTCTCAGTATGCTTTCCGAATTGCCTAAAAATCTATCTAAAAGTTACCAGACAAGTGGGTTTCCATACCTATGTCATTCACAAAGTGATTAAACAGAAGCCAGTTCAAACAGAAAAGCACTCAATGAAAGATGTCTAGATAACTTACCTACTTCAATGAAGAAACTGAAATCAGACAGGCTATCTTAGCTTTATCTTTGAGGGCTACCTCAACTTACGAACAGCTGAATAATCTACACATTTCTGATATAGGTAAGTTTAGCACCTTTCAATATCTATCAAATAATCAGTTTCTGCAAGGAGTCAACATAAATATCATTCATCACATAATAATGCTTTTAGGACATATTATTAGGTAGGTGCTCAGGGCTATTTTCCCCTAAACTTTCAGAATGCTATGCTAGGAATTCTGTCAGCTTTGTAGGATTTTTTTTTCCCCCACTGTCACCAGGATCTGACTAAGAAGAAAAAATCTGTTTTTAAATAAGACAATATGAATGAAAGTATTTTAACTGAAAAGCAAAAAGCACTCTGTAACTATATTACAATTTTATTATTGAATAATATTAATATTATTGTTCCTTTGTGTAGAGTCCCTTCTTCTCCTCAATTAAAGCAATATGGTATTGAAGAAATTGGCTAAATCATGGAATATAACCACAGAGTTTAGGGAGTTTACTTTTAAAACCAAATAACAATAAGGAATTTTTAG
The DNA here is from genome assembly GCA_036589455.1 of Ateles fusciceps. Lineage (NCBI taxonomy): Eukaryota > Metazoa > Chordata > Mammalia > Primates > Atelidae > Ateles > Ateles fusciceps. The sequence goes on along the minus strand of JAZHEH010002853.1, from coordinate 607,391 downwards.
CATAAAAGTTAACTGTTTTGACTATCTAAAGCAAATCTCTTGCTATGTGCTGAAATAATCAGTTTTAAACTGTTTACATAATAGCAAGTGTATCTAAAATAAAAGTAAATGAGCCGGGCACTTTGGCTCATGCCTGTAATCCCAGCACTTTGGGAGGATGAGGCAGGAAGATCGAATAAGCCCAGGAGTTTGAGACCAGCCCGGGCAACATGGTGAGATTTTGTATTAACAACAACAACAAAAAAAACACTGTTGGGCATGGTGGCACATGCCTGTGGTCCCAACTACTCAGGAGGCTGACGTGGGAGGATTGCTTGAGCCCATGAGTTCACGGTTGCAGTAACATATGTTTATGCCACTGCACTCCAGGCTGGGTGACAGAGCAAGACCCTGTCTCAAAAAAAAAAAAAAAAAAAAGAACAATGTTCAACTCTGGAAATCTTCTAAGAGTAAAGTTTATTAATTTGGTTACAAGAATCTGTGTAATATTTTTATTGCTTGGAGATATTTGTTATTTCCATGTTCTTGGATAAACTCTAGAGAGCAGACTGCTATTATCCATAACTGCAAGGTAAAATGGGGTTATCTATCATATCTTGATTCAAGATGGGGAACACAAAAGTTATCCTGGCTACATGCAACAATCCCCCCAAAGAAAAAGACCATGGTAGTACTGCCATGCTGTTTCCTCATTATTCCTGGACATTTTGTACTAAGAACGGTTCGATTCTCAAGTTTCAGAGTGCTAAATACTAAACCCCTCAATCTTTAAAGTCATGTATAGCAGGTAAATACATTAACTTCTTGTCTGCTACATTTTATTTATTCTGGAATAAGTAAATAAAAACATTTTCTAGTTTAGAATCTGAATGTCATTTGGGGAAGTCTACAGTTACCACAGCTCGGTATGCTACACAGTTAAGATGAAAACATAAACTGTAATAACTAAATCTCAGTTTTTCTTTTTATTTTGCCTCTTATTTGACAGATAAATGGGCAGCAGAACCCTCAAATTTTTTAAATGAATTAAGCCATTCAGGTTTGCTCCAATGTTTTAATCACTGCTTAGTCCCCCGTCTTTACTCGGTGGGGGGAGGGGTACAGGGTTATGATGATAAAGTTGGCTGAGGTGACGGAAATAAGGGGTTGGGGAGGGGGGGGACAGGAAAGGGGCCATAAGCAAAATGGCTGAAATGTATTAGAAAGGAAAGGGTTTCTGGAGGTTTTCTATTTTTTTCAATGTAATCTGTAATCCAACTCTAAAAGGAGAAAGTAATCATAGATAATTTTTTTAAATTCCATTTAGCAAAAGATCAATGCTAAAATCCAGTTTGTTCAGTGAAATACTTAGGTACAAATTCACATGTACATGTGTGCATGCATGTATAAACTTGTGCGTGTGGCAAATCCCTACTCTAATCCCAGACTGGGTCAGCATTCTGACAGATGGGAGAGCAGGAAGCTTGGGTAAATGGCAACCAGACATAAACAAGTGCTTTCTCTGTAAGCCAGGAATTCCAAATTAGATTTGATCCAAAGAATGTTTTAAACTTTTGCTTTTTATTCATTTGAGCTACAGAAAATAACTTATGCTAGCTTGAACTGATAGTAAAAATTTATTTTTAAAATTTGACACAGCTGCTAGTTTAGCAAATTAATGTGCTTCATTCACAAACTGCATTTAGTACCTATTTCAAGTCCCTGGTATGGAACATATCATGTAAATGTTCTGGCCTAGAAGCTGCATTACAGCAGCATCAACTCTGCATTCACCCTTAACCGCATCAAGCAGTGAAAAAAGGAAGTTCAGCAACAAAAGAAGCTAAAAATAAGAAAACAGTCATATTCTACGTTCACATATACTCATAGGCTTTCTAATTCATGATCAAGAAATCTAAATTTAGACTAAGGAAAAAAGATACCATCACACACATCCTTTTCAGTCAGGAAGAGAAAGTTAATATCTGCAAAGCCTTGAAACCACAGGAATTCAGAGATACTTAACATCAATTATTTAAACAACTACTAATCTTTTACAGAGCAAAGGAAAAGCAACTGTTTAGGTCACTTGATCAGAGGTACACAAATAACTATTTTCTTCCTTCTTCTTCCAACAAAAAAGGAAGATGGAAACTTAATGATTTCTCAAATTAAGGCCAATTCACCTCACGGATTTTTCTCTGTTTAAGAACTATTTTTAAATGTTAAGGCAGTTTTTCTAGGCTTTCAAAAAAGAGTTCGTTTCCTTATCTTTAAAGTTCTGACTTCACATAATATGCATATCACAAGTGTGCTTGCACTTCACATTAGTGGCCAATGTATAATAGCTTGTATATTTTGATTGCAAAATGGGACTTAATTTATTTTAGTTTAAGACTGAAAAACCCAGAACTCTAAGAATACTGTCTCAGACAGAATTAAAAAAGAGCTTTCTCCCCTTCTCAATGTTCACAAGACAAAAACCACTTTAACACTAATCATGTTCTGAAATGTTAATTTTTCAATGCCTCCAACTGCTAAAAGATAGCATCTTTACATGCTTTATATCTGTATATTTGATAATATTAGGTAATTGCTGCTAATTTTTAATTAGTATGTGATAGAGCATTATGGTTGTTTTTAAAATAATCACAATCTATATGATATATCTGGGAATATTTATGAATGACATGTGGAATTTGATTCAAAATAACCTGGAAGGAGCAAGTAGGGCAAGTACAAATATAGATATGACACTACTATCTATGAGGTGATACGGATACATGGAAGTTTTATTATAATATTCCCTCTACTTCTGCATGTTTGAAATTTTTCATTAAAGTTAAAATCCCACCTAAGTGACTCTCTAAATGTTTTATTATCAGAAAGAGTTGAGTTAAACTCCATGTTTAGGTTTGGGACAGAAAATGAGAACTATGAAGTGCAAAGTGAAAGGGAAAGGCCAAGTAAGATGATTTTGTTGCATTTATTCTTAACCGCATCAAGGGTATCCATATCAGAAATCCTGGGACAAAGAAAGATGCTCAGAGTTCAAAAGAAACAGTTACCTGTGAATACAACATTGGCCAAGTCCATAAACTAAGGAGGTTACAATGGTATTTCTACAAACCTGGAAAGATTTTAACCTACCAATCACAGGACTAGAAGATTTAATATAATAAAGCAGCTATACTTTCTGTAATTGAACCTATTAATTACTGCTTACTTATAATAATGAATTAAAATACTAGGATACCGCGAATTATGAAGATTTCTTCTTATGAGCATTTTTCAAAAATAAAATCTCTTCTTCTACCAGAAAAGATATCACTTTTTTTAAAAGAAGAAAAAGTCAGAAGAGAACTATATTTCCAAGTTGAAGAGAAACGACTTAGAAAGAATCCAAGGACCACCCCCGCCCCAAGAAGGAGCAACATTCATTAATGGCAAGGGGCTGATTTAAAGACCGGAGACCTCTATCACAGGAGATAACGGAAGAACAATAACCCTTTTTCCCCCAGTCTCTACCCTCAAAACTTTTCTATAGACAACTGCAAGGATAAAATGTCAACCATTTCAAAAATATAAAAGGTTCTACAAACAAACTGTATAGGAAGACTTATGGTGCTCAGATAAGCCTAACAATGTCTCTTAACTTATTCCAACACCAACACATGTATTTTTCTTTCTTTTCTGGAAACCTTCTCTAATGAAGTCCTTAGTAATACTAGTATGCCAATGACCCTAAAAGAGAGCGGTATCAGAGATTAGGATCCCACTGAGAAGTCCTCATTCTTTTTATAGTAACACAGAATGAATTCTGAGTTGTGGATACTTCCCAGATTCCTTGCGATCCTGGAGTTTATTTTTCACTCATGGTTCCTATATTTGAAATAGTATTAAACATTTAAAACTGTTATATCAAGCTTTTTCCCCCCTGTGAGTTATCATCCACTTTATTTCTGTCCTTTCATTCTAATGAATTAACTATAGATATTGCTCAAATAAACATATTAGGTTCTGGTCATGATAAAAGCAGTAAACATAACTACATGCTAAAGTTACTGAAGTCAGTCCTTCAGTTTACTTGCTATTGTTAAATGACTGTTGTCTTTTTGTTCTATAATCTTACCACATGCATATATAAAGTGAACTGCCTTATTTCTAGTATACATAGTATTAATAGCACAGTATACCTTCCCAGGTATCTGGGAATAATAGGTTGTCACGTAATAGGCTCTGAAAATGGAATGCCAGGGTTTGAATCCTGGCTCCACCAGTTACCAGAAAACTGTTTAAAATCGGCCACGTTTCAGCTTCCTTATCTGTAAAATGCAGATAATAGGAATACCTACCTAATAGCATTGTAGGGAAATTTTACTGAGTTAGCATGTGTGAAACATAGAATAGTGCCTACCCGGGCACTCAATACATGCTAGCAACTGGTATTTCCTTATTAAAAAAAAAAAAACAAAAAACACACACACAAATAAGAAGAAAGGTTACTGACTTAAGTACCAAAAGAACTTTGTTAAAAAAAGACTATGAAATCTGAGCAGTATTTCAATACATTTATACTTGTTTAACCTACTATTTATAGCTTATATGCGTTTATTACACTAAACTCATCACAAAGAAAATACCTTCCTTGTAATATAACAAAGCTGTGTATACATAACAGGACTAAACTTAAATTTGTGTTTATTGTTTACAGCTGTACTACGTCATGTCATAGTACTCATAATTCTTGGGTAACTAATCAAATTGCTCAGGAAGCCAGATATAATACCTTTTGCAGCCATTTATTGGTAGATCTAACTTTAAAACCTCTAAAGAAAGATCGGGCTACTATTGCTTTGCAGATACTAAATGTCAGTGGAAAAAAAGACACTGTCATTTCCAAAAGAACACGCTAACTTCTTTGGTTGAGCTTTCTAACACTTTGTATGGGTATCATTTATTCATAACATACGTATTCCACAGGTATCAAAGTTTAGTTTTTAGCCAATAAAAATCTTTTATTTGCTTTATATTCTCTAGTACAAGACCATACAAATTTTTTTTTAGTAATTTTCTGTAAGTTTACTTTTGCCTTGTTCTATTGATCTCATACAGAAATACAAAATATGAATTATCTGACTGTACATAGATCCCCAAACAGAATCATCAACACACAGTGGCTCTCAAGGAACATAGATGAAATTAAGAACAATTTTATGAGTGATTGCTAGGTGATTACAACTAGTCCTAAAGCTCTTTGTTAAATTACCTGAATTAGAAGATCTAGAAACTTGCTCTCATTCAGGACTTTTGATAAAGTGTTGATGTTCTTAATTCTGATATAATTAACAATACCACCACTGGAATATGTTGCCTTGGTTCAATATATATGGCAGGGAAAATATCTTTTTTTTTTTTTTTTGAGACAGAGTTTCGCTCTTGTTGCCGGGGCTGGGGTGCAATGGCGCGATCTCGGCTCACCGCAACCTCTGCCTCCTGGGTTCAAGGGTTCAAGTGATTCTCCTGCCTCAGCCTCCTGAGTAGCTGGGATTACAGGCACGCGCCACGATGCCCGGCTAATTTTTGTAATTTTTTAGTAGAGATGGGGTTTCACCATGTTGGTCAGGCTGGTCTCGAACTCCTGACCTTGTGATCTGCCCACCTCAGCCTCCCAAAGTGCTGGGATTACAGGCTGAGCCACCACACCCAGCCGGGGAAATATCTTATAAATTAGCAGACACTGAACTCAATTAATGAACTTTATGCAAATGTGATTTCTGAAAAGTTAATGTATAAACTGTGTAAAGCACACATTTGGAGATTTGTTTTTACTTTATTTACTTTTAGCAGGTGACAGGGGGGAGTAAATAAAATACAATTAAAATCTAAAGATTCTTTTTAAAAGTCTTATGTACTACAGAGATATACACAGACACCATATATGTATTTACAAACCTAGCAATAGGATAAAGTACTGACTGGAGGAGAGAGCAGTTAAAAACAAGAGTCCTTCTGTGAGATTCCAAAGATTTTAAAATAAGCATCCCACAAATCTCAAATATAAACTCAAACCTCTGCTCCTTTTGATTCTACTGAAATAGTCTGGTTTAGGTGAGTTTTAATTTGCTTTAATCTTAGTGAAATTACTGAATTAAAATTAGAAAAGTGTTTCTAGTTACCAGCACAACCATATTACTCTACAGAATCACCTGGGCTGGAGTGCAGTGGCGCAATTACAGCTCACTGCAGTCTCAAACTCCTGGCTCAAGTGGTAGCTGGGATTACAGGCCCAAACCACCACACCTAGCCAAAGACTGCGTTTTAAAAAGGAAAAACGGTACAGCTATGATGTGTTAAAAAGAAGCCTGTTCTATCCTTCAGAAAAACTCAAAGAACTAAAGGTTTTCTTTTGAGTGAGTGTAAATAGCCTACACAAAAGGGCACATAAAAGGGCAAGTAATTAAATTTGATCTTTAAGACCTTCCCAAATTAGAACATTTCAAAATGAATTATCAACTGTATACACACACACACACACACACACACACACACACGCACGCACACACACACATCACATCACACAGAATAAATCTGGAGTGTGGAGAGAAAAAACATTAATAGTATTCATATGTAAGAAGCAGAATTTTATAAATGGCATTATTTTCCTTAAAATGCTTTCTATTTTACAAGTTTGACAATAATCTTATTGCTTTTCTAATTAGTTACAAAATTAGAATGAAAGAAAAATAAACAAAACAGTAAATCTGGATTTTTAAGTGCAGACAGATAAATAGAGTATGGCCAAGAAAGGGCAAAACAGGATAAGCCACATAAATACTTCTCTTTAGGAACCACTGGTCAAGTACATTGAGAAATCACAGAGAGGATGAATGTCATTTATTTTACTATGAAGGGTAAGTTCATCTTATCTATGGCTGAGTGGCAACCACATTAACCTAGCTGACACTGCATAATGGTAATTAGCTTTCCTTCTGAAAAGCTGTTGGAAATAGATGCTTGGTGCTGCAAAGAAAAATTAGTACTGAGACAAAGGGTTTTTTAGCAATGCAATTTTTACTTCCTGGACCGCAGGAAGGGTACTCTCACCAACCATTCTGCTACGAGAATGCAATGAACAAAGGAAAAGCAGACAAATTTATATCTTACGCATTTGGGGGTTGTCCTTACTGCTGTGTTTGATTTTTGTTGGCTGGAGCCAAACCTTACAATCTAAACTAAAACCCGACTGGCTAATAACTTAAAACTTTTCTAAACAGGTGAAAGCAATGGAGAGCTGGGGCATGCCTGTGAGCATGTCCAGCACAGATATTTTGGTTAAAGTACAAGGACACAGAATGTACTACAAGCTGTTAGACAAGCATAGCATGTTTAACAGCTACATAGAATAGGGCTTAACAAAGTATTATTAGCACACTTAGGATTTATTCTTTAACAAGAAAGGAAACTTTAAAGAGGAACTTTACTTCCCACAAAAGTTACTTTTTTTAGTATTATTATTTTATTAAAATATTTCTATCAATTATACATTTATAAGAAATTACTCCCTATTTTTTATTAAATTATTTTCTTAAAATGTTAAGACAAGAATGATCAATTGGGAAAAGTTATTCTTCTAGCTTAAACTAATCATCTAACGTGACCACATATATACTATGTTTCCAAGTAAGACCGTAAGTGGGTACACCATTGTTCCTATCTTTGTAATAACCTGATGTGCCTATTCTGGAAAACCTCCCTTTTGCACTTGTGATTATTTTTGGTGGGTTTTTCAGGTAATTGTAAGTTATATAAGTTATTCAAGTCACCTGGGAAATAAAAAAGGGTTTTACAGTTTCAGAGTAGGCCCTTTTGTCCATCCTAGGATGGCCACTTGAATTTTTTTTTTTTTTTTTTTTTTGAGACAGAGTCTTGCTCTGTTACCCAGGCTGGAGTGCAGGGGCACAAACTCAGCTCACCACAACCTCCGTGTCCCAGGTTCAAGCGATTCTCCTGCCTCAGCATCCCAAGTAGTTGGAACTATAGGCACACACCACTATGCCCAGCTCATTTTTGTATTTTTTTTTTTTTTTTTTTTGAGACAGAGTCTCACTCAGTCACCAGGCGCCAGGCTGGAGTGCAGTGGCGCGACCTTGGCTCACTGCAACCTCCGCTGCCCGGGTTCAGGCATTCTCCTGCCTCAGCCTCCCGAGTAGCTGGGACTACAGGCGCGCCACCACGCCCAGCTAATTTTTTTGTATTTTTAGTAGAGACGGGGTTTCACCATGTTGACCAGGACGGTCTCGAACTCCTGACCTCGTGATTCGCCTGCCTCAGCCTCCCAAAATGCTGGCGTGAGCCACCACACCCAGCCAGACAGCCACTTGAACTACTTGAGGAAGACTTCAGCTGTCCATCTAGTGGTTCTAATTGAGAAATGAGATATGTAAGCATTTCTTTCAAAAATGACTCATGTGTTGGGATAATATGAAAAGCAGAAATATAATAACAAGCTTACATCTGCAGTCTGCAGTACATACAACTTATCAATGAACCCAGAATAGAGATATTTAGGGAAAATGTTTTCTCAGCTTTTGATTTTTCTTGGCTGCCTGTTCTAAGTCCCAAAGGAATAAGGTAGACAGTACTTTGGGGAATGAAAAAGCCATTTGCTTTCTTCCTATGCCAGCTGGGAATCTGATGTCCCAATTTTTTAGTAAAACTGTCTTTCTCTGGGTACAAAGAATTTAACAAGAAACAGTATCTCTTAGCAAACCCTGCATCAAAGCATGAACTAGATGACTGCTACTGAACCAACAACCCTACTATTCTGTAATAGAAAAATTCACCTTTGTAGGATTAAAAAGGAATAATTTCAGAGCAAAAAGCAAGTACTATTAATGCTTGTCTTGATTATATGCAGTAGCAAAGCAAAATATTTTGACAATTAGAAAGTGTTGGGAAAATATAGATAAAGGCACAAGAATGGAAAAATTACTTCCACAAAAAAGCACATACTAAATCCTTCTATGCCTAGCATATCAATATGGAAGAAATCTACAAGAATTACATTAAAAACACTCTTGACCACATTGAAATACCTGATAATATATTAAGACCCACATAGCTTTCACCAAATCATACAAAATGGACTTTAGTCCGTATTCCTCACCTCCCTGCTGTATCTACTGTTGCTGACCACTCTTCCTCCTTGGGTTTCTCCCTAGATGCCTTACATGACAATCCAGCTTTTTTCTTTTTCCTATAACTCTGTTCTTTTTCTCACTTTTTTAATTCCCTTGTTCCCAAAAAGAGGTGTTGTGGCTTCAGGGTATCCTCCCTCCCTCCCTTGGTGACTCATCTAATCTCATATTGATACTTTTTCTTCAACTTAATGGTCACACAAATTTCTATTTTTTAACCTTCTCTTCTTTCCTGAGGACAAATTTCAGTTGAGAAGAGGTCAAAATTACTCCTAGATTCCTATACTACTTGCTCTTTTAAAAAAGGTAATTCTATGAGCTTGATTATATGTCTTTCTATATCACAGTTGACTAAAATCAGGAAAAGTTAAAAGAAAGGCTGATGACAACTTACATAATGACAGAAAGAAAATAAAAAGAATACTGACATTAAGAGACAAAAAAAACCTGAAAATCACAAAAAGTAAAACAAAAAGCTTAGCAATCTGGGACCACTTGTAATACAAGCCCAAAACAAAACACAAAGTTAAAGATCTTTTTAGTCCACTGAAAGAATTATATAAACCATACAACTGCACTGTCCAATAACAGTAGCCACTAGATACAGATAGATATTTTCATTAAAATTAAATAGAAGTAAAAATTCAGCTCTTCAGTCACACCAGCACAATGAAAGTACTCAATAGCCACATGTAGCCAGCAAGTGGCTACCTTATTAGACAACACAATAAAGAACATTTCCATCATTGTGCAAAGTTCTATCAGACAGCTGCAGTGCTAACTCAACATTCATTGAGTTTTCCTTATTTAGTAGGCACTGTGCTAGACACAGGGATTTAGAAAGATAAGGCCTCTTCTCTGCCCTCGAAGAACACATAATCTGTTTACTGGGAGAAACACATAAAAATACTTACAATTGCTAAAGTACAGGTAATGAAATTTATGAAAGAGCAACTAATTCTGTGGCCCACCTCTGAATTTCATATGAATTAGCTAGGATTCCAATCCTTTTACCTAACTTCTATAATCTATTTTCTATGCAGACTTCACCTTGTTCATCTAGCAGTATGATTATATGACAAATAATGTTGAGACTCACTGCTACCTAGAAATCCGTGGGCCATCAGAACCAGAGATACTGACACCTGCATGGGATTTAAGTTAGCACTGTTCCTCTGGAGTCTATGTTTTACACTGCTGGACACCCCTGAAGGAAAAAGCTATCCTGTCACTCTGGCTACTTTTCCTTGGTCCCTCCCAGAAGTCAACTTTGTCCCAACTGTCATTTTTAATTTGGAGTTTCCAGCATGTTCCGTACTTACAGTGTCTAGCTGCCTGACGAAGTTATAAAACATTACCAAGGAATTAGCACTGCAGTTGAGGACAAGTCTCAGGTACAAATGCAGCAAGATAAAGAGAAGTCAAGGTCCACTTTAAGAAGAAAGGAAAGGCTCTGCAAGGATGAGAGAAGCATAGGAGTTAAAGGAAAGATTATGGACAAACAGCGGTTCATTACAACTCAAACACAGGGTACATACAAGGGGCCAATCGCAGGAGATGAGGCTGGAATGCGACCCAACTGCCAAGACAAGAACCTTAATGCTGTCATGGTAAGGAGGTTGGCCTGGATTAGCATGTGAGTGATAGCCAGCCATCAGTAGGAAGTATAGTCAGACACTGAGATCTGTATTTTCCAAAGACAAATCTGGGAGAAGGGTGGAAGGCAGATAGTAGTGGATAACTAAAGTAAAAAGACGTCTGGGATGAGATCTGGTTAAAAAGTAGTGGAGATAAAAGAAGAAAGTAATTTGAAACACATTAGAGAAAAATGATTGGCTCTGACTATTGACAGGATCTATCTAGGGCACTGACACCCAAAAATGTTTGCTGCCCAAATTAGTGAAGAAAATAATGAGATTGCTTAGATCATACAGGACAGAAAACAAATATCACAAGAAACATAAAAATTTGAGGAACTGGCAGAAGACACACTGAGAGATTTAAAAAGAACAAAGACTCCAATGAGGCAATATTCCCTCTGCCTAGAATACAATTCCCCAAGATAGCTGCATGGCTTGTTCCCCACCTCCTTTATACGCTTGCATAAATGTCAACATCTTTGTGAGCCCTTCCCCGATCCCACTATTTAAAACCACTATTTAAAACCGAACAACACAGACATACTCTTAGCACTTCCCAATCCCTTTTTCTGCTCTATTTTTCTCTGTAATACTTATCACCATCTAATATACACTATACTTCACTTATTTTGTTCATTATCTGTATCTTTACTATTTAAACGTAACGTAAACTCTATTGGGAGAAGAATTTGTTTGCTTCATTGACCACTATACACCAGCACCTAAAAGAGCGTCTGCCACATAGGAGGTACTCAACAAAATACTTATTGACTGTCTGAATAAATAACGCAGTTGCTCATGCCTGTTAATCCCAGGAGTGATTTGGGAGGCCAAGGCAGGCAGATCACAAGGTCAAGAGTTCGAGACCAGCCTGGCCAACATGGTGAAACCCTGTCTCTATTAAGAATACAAAAATCAGCCGGACATGGTGGCACGTACCTCTAATCCCACCTACTCAGGAGGCTGAGGCAGGAGAATCACTTGACCCAGGAGGTAGAGGCTGCAGTGAGCCGAGATTGAACCACTGCACTCCAGCCTGGGCGACAGAGAAAGACTCCGTCTTGAAAAAAAAAAAAGAAATAAAAAGAACAGAATGTTTACATATAGACTAGCAAGTAAGCATAAAACATACTTAACAGGAAAATTCTGTTGATCTTTTTGGATGCTAAAATGAAAAAATATGGATAACTAAATAGTCCTTTAAATATAAAAGGCTCAAAAATGTTTTAGGCTCAAAAATGTTTTCTTTAAGTATGATGTAACATATTCAAATATATATAATTATATTACAGTCTATTTACAGTCACAAAAAAATGAGAAAGATTTTATAGCTGGAAAAATCACTCACAGTCACAAAATAATGAGAAAGATTTTACAGCTGGAAAAATCACTCACAATACTTGATAGCCACATAGCAAATCTACCACTTAAAGTACTTAAGTCCTATTAAAGACACCAAACTTCGGTTAATGTTTTCGCAAAACTCCAATTCAAATTTCAAATTTATTTTCTGACATTTTGACTTAAACAAATGTTAAAATTCACACTTAAATTATTAAATTACAAGCCAAGTTAAAATGTTAAAAATCAAATGTTAAGCAAAGGCAAGAGGCTGAGGTTGAACTATCAAGAGTATTAGTATAACCAGAACCATTGGCTTTAAAATATAGTAAAGAGAATATGACAAAGTGAAGAATGGTCAAAAAGTTAGAAAAGTAAAAAATCCAAAAACACAAAAAAGGCTACCTAGCTAGCTGGCTTCAGGAAAACAATCAAACATTACTAAGTTTCACTTTCTCTATCAGTGAAATGCAGTTAACAGTAGCACCTACTTACCTGATAGGATTGTTTTGAAAGTTTTTTGATGGATTAAATTTGTTTCAAGTAATAAGCTTGGCAGTGTCTGTAAAAAAACCATTTTACTCCTTTTATCTAAAAACATTTAAGAAAACTCTACTATACAAAAGCCACCATAGTAAGTACTGGTTATAGCAGCAAATAAAAAATATATATCTACCCTCTTGGAATCTATGGCCTACAGGGGAGGACAAATAACTAAATTACAAAGTGTGATACATGCTCCAGAAGAAATCAATAGGGTCTTACAACAGAAACCAAGGGAGTAAGGGCTCTCAACTTTAGATGACAGGAAAAGTTTCTCTGAAGAAAGAAAAACTACCCATGCAGATGCGCAGAGGGTATAGAAGTATACTGATGAGTATCCTAAGCAAACACTCAGTGATGCAGAGAGGGTATAGAAGTATACTGATGAATATCAGGCTGGGCGCGGTGGCTCATGCCTGTAATCCTGACACTTTGGGAGGCCAAGGCGGGTGGATTATGAGGTCAAGAGATCAAGACCATCCTGGCCAACATGGTGAAACTCCGTCTCTGTTAAAAATACAAAAATCAGCGGGGTGTGGTGGCGCATGCCTGTAGTCCCAGCTACTTGGGATGCTGAGGCAGGAGAATCTCTTGAACCCAGAGGCAGAGATTGCAGTAAGCCAAGATCACACGCCAGTGCACTCCAGCCTGGCAACAAAGTGAGACTGAGTCTCAAAAAAAAAAAAAAAAAAAAAGAAGCATTTTGATGAATATCCTAGGCAAAGACTCAGCCTACCTGTGGGATAGGGCTTGCAGCATGTTTGAGGAACTGGGAGGAGCCAGTATAATTAAGCATAGGAAATCAAATGAGATGAGATAATTATGTTAGGCAGCAGCTAGATCATGCAGGAGAACCCTGAAGTCCCATGGTAAGGATTTGTAATTCTATTCTATGGAATTTATTCTTCAATAGAAAACATTCAAGGTATTTTTGGAAAAGGTACTACAGAGAATGTAAAGGAGAGTAGAAGGATGAGTTCTTAGCAACTAGAAGGAGAGAGAGAGAGAGAGGACTGCTGATTCTACAGCACAAAACAGCAAAAATAAATAAATAAATAAAATAAAACCAGGGTGCAAAAAGAAAAGCCAATTAGGTTACCTATGAGAGAACAGCAATACCAGAGCAAATTTCACACAGAAAACAACTATAAACGTGATACGAAATGTCCCTAAATCCCCAGCTATTTGAAGGCTTAGGGAGAAGAACTAAGAGTCAGGACTTGAGGAGCCAAGATCCCTTAGAGAAGGAAAACACTTTGAAGATGTCACTTCAATTCCCCCTAAGGTATTTGCCAATCAGCACAGAGCAATAGACCAAGCAGAAAGCAGCATCCCAGAACTTGTATGAGTCTCACTGGGCTGGGAAGACAAAAAGTGAATGTCGCACCACCAAGGAGCCAGGAATTGAGGATCTCAGGAAAATAAAAAAGGAACCTCAAAGAAAGGAGCCCAATATTCTGTTCAACTTTTCCTCTCCAGTTATGTGCTGAATCATAAACAGCATGGACTGAAATTCAGGAAATCCCAGCAAAAAGATGTTGAAAAGAGGTTTAAAAATAGCTTTCATCAGCCTCATGATACTTGAAATTCAGGACTTGGCAAGGAAGAGATATCTTGGTAAATATGCCAAACTTTCAACTGAGATCTTAGCTAAGAGCTATACACCAGTAGTGAGGCTATCAGAATTTCCTGACTGCCCTGAATTCAGGCTCATGTCGTATCAGTCACGTACGAATCAAAGTGATCAATGTTTTTCTAACTACTCACCAGAGGATATTAAATCCTATCTGGAGAAAGATAACCATAATTCAGATCCTCTATAATTTTTCATCGCAATGTTAATAAAACATTGCCAGGCACCCAAGGAAAAAGGATCAAATGATCAAAAACAAAACAACAGAAAAAGGCTCACAGGCAATCTAGATATGATGGTCATCAGACAGGAATTTTGCAACAATAATTAATATACTCAAGAAAAACAGATCAAAACATCCTAAGAACTTGATTCTATGTAAATTATAGGATGAAAAATACAAAAACTAAAATTAAAAACTCAATAATTAGAAATAACTGGATACTGGACAGTGAAGATGTAAGTGAACATAAAGATAGCTTACTAGAAAATCTCCAGGCTTACAAGAAGGGGAAAGAAAGGGGAACAGTGACATGACCTACATGTAACTGTAGTCCCATGAGGAAAGAAGACAGTTGAACAGAAATAATACTTAAAGAATATTAGCTAATTCCTGGGCCAGGTGTGATGGCTCATCCTGTAATCCCAACACTTTGGGAGGCTGAGGCGGGTGGATTACTTGAGGCCAGGAGTTTGAGACCAGCCTGGCCAACATGACAAAACCCCATCTCTATTAAAAATTAAAAAATTAGCCAGGCGTGGTGATACCCACCTATAATCTCAGCTACTAGAGAGGCTGAGGCACTAGAATCACTTGAACCCAGGAGGTGGAGGTTGCAGGGAACTGAAATCGCGCCACTGCACTCCAGCAAGACTCTGTCTCAAAGGAAAAAAAAAAAAAAAAGAATTTTAGCTAATTCCCAACTCACAAAAGATAGTAAGCCAAAGATCAACTCAATACCTCAAGACACCCCCACAAACTTTATGCAGATTACAAAAAGAAAAAAAAGAAGCACTTGCAAGAGCACATCAATAGTAAAATCGGTGAAAACCAAAGACAAGATACAATCTTTAAAACAGCCAAAGGAAACACATTAACTTCAAAGGAATAAGAATAAAACCAAAAGCTTGAGTTGACATAAACAGTGGCAGCCATTAGATGATAAAACATCTTGAAGGTGCATAAAGTAGGGACCCTTTAAAAATGAAGGTAAAATGAATACATTTTCAGGCAAACAAAAACAGAGAATTCATTACCAGAAGACCTGCACTAAAAGTTTCTTGGATAAAAGGAAAATTACCCAGACGCACATACTATCAAAAAGAAAGAAATGAAGACCTCCAGAAGGGTAAATGTGAGGACGAAGTTAAATTAGTAATCACTATTTTAACAACAATATTACTCTTATTACCACCGTTACTATTATTTTAACAATAATAATAATAATGACATCTTTGGGGTTGAAAACAAAGCAAAGACTGGAAGAGGGTTAAATGGAATTAAATTAAAAGGCCATTCCATTACCCTGAAGTGGCAAAGGCAAAAATTTATGATTGACAAAAAAGTTAAAGATGTGCACTGTAATCTCTAGGCTAATTAGTAAAGATAGTAAAATAATTTATAACAGAGAAGCTAAGAGAAAGGGATATGGAAAACTATTTGATTAATCCAAAAGAAAACAAGAAATGGAAGGGAAAGTTATAAAGAACTAATGATGGAAGTAAAATACCAATTGCAAAATGGTAAATTAAACCCAAATAATGTGGCACAGTAATTACAGTAGAGGTAAAACAGAGATTATCAAACTTAGTAAAAAAAACAAAAACCCAACTATATGATGCTTAAAGAGATTCATCTTATGTATAAGGACAAAGAGAGGTTTAAAGAAAATGAATGAAAAGGAAAACAAAAAGAATGCTATATTAACATCCTCCCCCAAAAAAACTTTAAAGCAAAAAATGTTACTAGACATTAAGATGATAAAAAGATCAATCCAATAGGAAGATACAACAATCATAAATTTATTTGTAGCTAATAATTTAGCCTCCAAATGTGAGACACAATTTGAGAGAACTAAAAACATATAGACAAATACTCACATTTGGCAATTTTAACACAAATTTCTCAATTGAGTGATTTTAAAAAGACAAAAGAAGTGAGTAGTAATAGATTGAACATAATTAATAAACTTGACTTAATTGCTATATATGGCACACTGTCCTCAATTTTCTAAAACTGACCACAATGCAAGTGTCAACAAATTACCCACAAGTGAAATAATAGAATCATTCCAGACCACAATAGATATCAAACTAGATATCAATAACAAAAATATAGCTACAAAACCCCCAAATGCTTAGACCACAAGGGAAACTTTTAAATATGCTTCATTGAATGATAATAAAAATAATATATATCAAACTTGTAAGATCCATCTAAGTTACATTTACAGGGGAATTTCATATACATTTTTTAAATTGCAAAAAATATTCAAAAAAAAAAAACCCCACAAAGGAGCCAGGCACAGTGGTCTGCACATCTGTACTCCCAGATGTGCCCAGGAGTTCAGAAACCAGCTTGGGCAACACAGTGAGAACGCCCCATCTCTTAAAAGGATTTTAAAAAATAAATAGATAGGCTGACAATCAATGACTTAAGGACCCATCTCAAAAAACTTAGAACAGAAAATTAACATATTTTAAACAGAAGAAATAAAGGTAAAGGCAGAAATCAGTAACAAGTTTAAAACAACATTAAATCTGAAAATGGACTCTGAAAAGATTGAGTACAAAGAGATACAAATTGCCAACAAGCAGATTTTAAAAAGGAGAGATAACAGATACTACAAATATCAAAACAATTATAAAAGGATACACAAAAAACCCTTAAACTGAACTGGAAAATTCATATAAAATGGACAAATCGCTTAAAAAGCAAAACTTGGTGGGGGTGGGGTCTGAGTGGAAGAAAGAAAAAAAAAGCAAAACTTGTCAAAATTGACAAAGAAATAGAAAATGTAAATAGCTTTTTATGTACTGAAGAAACAGAATCAATAATCTTTACAAGAAAACTCCAGATGGCTTCGCCAGTGAATTCTTTCAAACATTTACGGATGAAATAAAAATCAATCTTCACAAACTCTTCCAGAGAATTAAAAAACATTTCCCAGCTTATTTTATGAGGTCAGCATAACCTTGATACGTAAATCTGTCAAAGACTTAACAAGAAATTAAAATTGCTAGCCAATTTTTTTTGTGAACAAAAAAAAAATCTAAATAAAGTATTATCTAGCATATAACATTTGAGTAATGTATAATGAAAAAGTTAGGTTTATCCAGAAGTTCAAGGATGCTTTAAAATTAGGAAATAGATATCCTCCTCTTTCCCACTCATACCAAAATTAACACATATTTTTGAGAAAGCAACTATATTACTGAGAGTTTTGTCCCAAGGGAATAATCAGACAAGGCACAGAGATATGTTTAAGAATATCCATATGTTATTGTTTATAATAGTTTCTAAATACTCATGAATATGGAATTAGCTAAATAATTTATATACATCTATCAGAATCAGTTCAAAATTATAATATGGTTCTATACTTATTTGTATAGATAGATGTTCATAATCTAGGCTGAACTTAAAATATGTAAGGAGGCAACTTAAGGCTAAACTTGATTTAACATGAGTAAATGAAAATAGCAGGATACAAAAGCAAGACTATTTCTAAGCCAAAGAAAAACACTAGTTTTATATGAAAGTAAAGAAAAATATATATCATAAGAACATTTTGTCTAGATACAATAAATTGCCATCTTAAGTACATAAACAAAAATGTTAATGTCAAACTTCTGCAATTTTCTTCAGCAGAAAGAACATCTTCTTCTCAAAATCTAGTCAGAAAATTGCCCAAATATATATTTAGTGAGACCAAAAATGCTACTAGATTTGACCAATCAAAAGAGAATCAATCTCTCTCTCTCTCTCTATATATATATATTTACGTATATATCAATAGAGAATCTCTCCCTCTCTCTCCCTCTCTCTATATACGTACAGTTAAAAGTATGCAGACAAAAACAAAATACCCTGAAGGCACTAAATCCTTTACAAGTCAATCTATTTGTTACATATACAAAGCATTCAAAGAGGTACTTTATAAGAAAATCCACTGTGTAACAAATAAATACACAAGAAGACTCAAAGTTCCAACAAGTTTAAAGGGAACTCCCTTTAATTTGACCAATTAGTAAGACAACCAACGTTAATTAAAATAATTTCAATCCAAAGGTTATATAGTGTATTACAAAGATACATAAAATAGGTTTTATTTCTGCCAAGCTAGCTCAGACCAATTAGCAGGGACTCCCTGGAGCAAGGTATCAAGGTACCGGAAGGAATCTAAGGCATTCTTCTTAGGATAATATGCCTGAGGGATTCAGCGACGTTAGGTCAGTTATGGTTGTGGGGAGGGGTGTAAATGTTTATCACTATTGCCACCAGACCCAAATTCCTATTCTAGCTCAACTTCTTCCTCGCTATGTAACCTCAAACAAGTTCCTTACCCTCTCTGAACCTAGGCTGTAAGAAAGTAAAAATGAGCTTGGTTGATAATCAGACTGTGATATCTGAAAGATACAGAGAAAACCAACAGGTAACAAAGTTTTTCCCACAGCCACACTACAGCTCCAAAATGACTAACAATCTCCCTTTCTGTGATTAGCGCTTTCTCACCAATGACTTCCCAAGTCCCCTTCATTTATCCTGTCTCCTAAACAAAGACTGCTGAGAGACCCAATTACTAACCCACCTCCACTTGATGTATGATAGCATTCAATCCAGGAGTACCCCCTCTTCCAGCACAGCCCAAACAAACCCTACTGAAAACTCCTCCCATTCTCTCTTTTGAGAGTCTCACTCTGTCACCCAGGCTGCAGTGCAGTGGTACTATCTCAGCTCACTGCAGTCTCTGCTTACTGCAACCTCCACATCCTGGGTTCAGGCAATTCTCCTGCCTCAGCCTCCAGAGTAGCTGCGATTACAGGTGCCTGCCACCACACCCAGCTAAATTTTGTATTTTCAGTAGAGATGGGGGTTTCACCATGTTGGTCAGGCTGCTGTTGAACTCCTAACCTCAACTGATCTGCCGACCTTGGCCTCCCAAAATGCTGGGATTACAGGCCTGGCCCTCTTATTCTCTTTACTGACACTTGGCAGGATTCCTCTAGCATGTGCTCTTCCTAGCTGCAAACCAGTCAACCTAACTTGTTTCACTACAAATACATTCCTGGTGGTCTTCACCTGGTGGACATTAAGAGTTTCTTTATCTATATACCAACTATATTTACCCAGGGTCACTGTAAGGATTAAATTAAATGCTATAATGTAAAATGTCAAGCATCTGCCTGATATTAGCAAGTACACAACAAATATTAGTTCTCTCTCCTCTATGAGCTCAAAGTAAAGTTACATGTGTAATTTTATTTTTTATCACCTAACCAGTTCTTTACTATCAAGAATCTGCATCTCTGCAAAACATAGCTAGCAACCAGAAAATCAGCCCCCAAATAAAGAGAATTCTAAGCAACCAAAACAGATATAATCAAGTCCATGAAATAAAAGATCACACACTTTACTGTGGGGTTACTCCTAAAAATCCTACTCAGACACCATTTGTTCATTTTAAACATATACCATTTTTAATAAACTTTGGAAATATGGTTTCCATACCCATACCAAATTAAAACCAGCAACTGTAAATAGGAATAAGAAGACACACTGATCATAGAAAAAACAGCTGCTCAACAAGGTAGGAGACAGAAAACTCGTTAACTATCAAGCACAAGACACAAATCTTTATCTAGTGCAGTGGCTTCTAAATTTTTTTGACTGAAGATCCCAAATATAAAATACTTGAGGCACATACCTAGAGTATATGTGTATTCATTTATAAACATACATATAGTATAAAACATATACTAAAAGCAGAAATTAAAAGATTAAAATTTTGTTTTGCTTTTTACTATTTTAACTACCAACTATTTTAAATATTAATTTGTTTTAATCTTTCAATCACTGAAACTACTATTACTATTAACATATTGAGAGCATTATTACTAAATATGTCTCTATTTTTTAAAATCTTAGTTTCTCCATTTGTGAAGTTCGATGTATTTTGACACTTGGTTTTAAGAGCTGTTATAAGTCATAACTAAAAAACTTATTTTATAAAGATGAGATCTATATAGAAGAACATGTCACTTACTAACTTACTAAATCATATTACTTTTCCATTCTATCACCAAATATGTAAACGTCTTTATTCAAAGTCAGCTACCTGATATCAATGTTATTAAAATTTTTTTTCCTGACTGCAATAAGATATCTTTACAAACTAAAATGTTTGGCTTTCCAGCAAATTGTCCAAAGTCGATTAAAATTCATTGTAAGGAAGATTTTCAACAGATTGGAAATACCTCAACAGGCTTTCAAAATGTTCTCTCTATAATTTTTGTTTCTTCTGTAAAGCAGGTTTTTTTCACTTGCTGTTTAAAATGTCGATTTTGCCTTGAAGTGACAACTTAGAAATTGTTTTCTCACTTGCTGTTTAAAATGTCGATTTTGCCTTGAAGTGACAACTTAGAAATTGTTTTCTCAAAAATATCTGATTTTTATTTTTGGTAGCCTCTTGTCATCATGGATAAGAACAGCATATAGAATTCTCATCTTTTGTAATAAAAATATGTGATTCATCTTTGAGTTTTACAACTCTTTTAAATGCTTTGACAGCAAATCTCTGTTCCTGTCTCCATCTCAATACAAAGTATCATAGATTCTTCTTTTAAAAAGTATTTTTAAAAGGACTATATAACAGAAAAACCGGAAAAACTCTGAGAAACTCATGGTGCTGTTATTGGCATCTACATTACAGAATTCACACATCTTCCTCAGCAAACCACACTCTCCATGAGCACCTGAATGTGGGTGGACCTAGGAAAACCTCACAGCCAATTCATATAGTATGAATACAGAAGCTCAATTCTTCGGGCCCAAAATAAACAAAAAGAAGTTCTCATATTTACTTCTCACACCTCAAAATTTACTTGCTTCACCTTACTTTGTAAATTACTGATCTAGTAAAGGGGCATAAAGCTTCACAATCTATATTAGATGCTCAGGGTATTACAGTTGCAGTTTATACCTGTTAATACTACTATATTACACAGACAGGTACCCAATAAACACTGAATACAATCAATATTATTCAAATTGTAGCTCTAAGCCACCAAAAATAAGTTAAATTATGCATAGTATATTTCATTTAAGCAAATACAATGGTAATCCAAAATTGTTAGATTGGGCTATTTTAAAACCCAACCTCCAGGTATTCAGAAAATTTACTAGTTCAGAACAACTTATTATCAAGGTTTCCAGGTTACCATGAATTCTACAGTCTCACTCCATTTTTCCCTCCCAGAATAAGACTTAGAAAATCAAAGAGCACATTTACTAAGTAGATGTTTCAGTCTCCTAAAACACATTTACTGTTCTATATTATGAAAACTGAGTGCCATCAGTATTTTATCCCCTAATTTAAAATAACTTCAAGCTTTAATACTACAAATATAGTTTTCATATTCCAAGTGATAACAAAAGCAGACATTACACATTTCATATTTAACACCACTATTAGTATGGAACTATATTTACTTTTTCCATAAGTTAAAAAGACAGTAATACTTTTTGAGTTAAGAAAGTCACTCAACAATTTCTGAATGTCTAAGAACTAGCAGAGGTGAAATAAATGTGATACTATATCCATAAAATTTGATACCTGTGTAAGAGGAATGTCAAAAGCACTAAAGAAAAATGGTTTCCAGGAAGGAAAGACCACTGTGGCCTAAAATGAACTAAAGACCATTTCAGATACAAGCTGGGGTAGGATTCAGGGATAGAAAGAAGAATTCAAAGTTGAGGAAGCAATGTCATCTTTTTTCTTAATAAAAATGTCTAATTCAAAATACCAAATATGAGACACATTCAAGTGAAAATTTAGAGAAACATTCAATGCTTAATATATTAGTTATTAAGCTATTCAAGTCACACATATATATAAACAGTACTTATGTAACCTGTGGCTTTATAAAACCCTCCAACTTAAACCTGAAAGAAGAATCTAGGAAAAGAAAGAAAAATAAAAAGGAGCTGTGAGTAAAGAGGAAAAAGTCCTTTGGCATTAAATCTCAGTATACTTTTCTCAATGTTAAAAATTTTCTATTTTCTGGGCCTTTTACTTTCATGGCATTTTCTCCTAGTATATTCAACATTTGTCATTTAACTTGGAAAAGTGATAAAAGTTCACTTTGAAAGGAAATATATTTTAGCAATAATTTCCTGTCCACAAGAGGGCTCCAATAATTCTTCCATGAATGGAACTGATACAACAAAAACTACAATAAAAATATTCATTAAGCACATAAAATATACTGGAAAAAACCTGAATTGTCATTATCTCATTTAACTCCTATTACAAATTGTTTTCTGTTATAATTTCTACGTTAACAGTTGTTAAACATACAGGGCTTTTCTTTAACTGCTTTGTCAGCTAAAATGTTTCGAATCACAAAATTGCTTTGCCATTATTCTCACAATGTCAATTTCTCTCTTAAAGTTTTAAATGTAATAGATACTATCATTTTAGTCCAAAGCTCTAAACAGTAGCCTAAATGTTGCATATAATACTCTTATAAAAACAAGAATGTACTTCCTGATAACTTTATCAATCCAGAAAACAAAATTACCATTGCTGCCCAGTTTTAGATCTTATTATTAACATAGGCAGTAAATATTTCCTTGCAGAAAACCTACAGTGGTTAACATAAGTCACACTGCAACTATAAATGATGAATATTGCTGCATCGTGAACTATGATCTTGGCTGAAAAATAAATAAATCATTTAAATATAACTGTTTAGATATTTTCAGATTTTTTCCACAAATAAGCTATTACACTAGGATGTTATTAAATCTAGTTCAAACTCAATTATTCTCTTAGCAAAGAAAAACCAATATTTCAAATAAATACACTTGTAATATTTATAGAACATATATATTACAGAATGTAGTAAAAGTACCAACTACAAATTATGTTTTAAAGCGTACAGCAAATCCATTCACTCGGGGTGTCACTCCCTCATTCAAAATATTGACATTTGAATTATTAAAAATGAGACTCCTTATGCTAAACACAAACATTTATTGGATGTTTAAAAATAAATTTTAAATGTGAGTTTAAGAAAAACAAAAACCAATGCTAAAAAATCAATTTTAACGTGAGTCATAATCATAGCCATAAAAAGACTTTGCCAAAACATCAATTGATTTAGCAATTATTGTAGTTCGAGAATAAATTATCTCTATTGAAAATATGACAGAGGTTGTAACTTCCCCACCCCATCCCATCTCTGCAACAGGATTTTCCTATACATCTGACAAGCACAATTAACACATAAAAGTTTGACTTCAACAGAAATGACACCTCCAACAAAAAGTAAGAGTGTAACATTTGTTTCTAAATAGCACATACTGTCAACTAAGAGAAAGCTTAACATTTTACTGCATCTAGCAAAAAGGTATTTATTCATAAATGCAAGTTTAGCAGATTGTAACAGTACATATCCTGATCAATTTAGGGTTATGCTGCAAGGGATATATCCTTAGCTTTGCTTTGCCATGCTAGCAGTGAGAGCTCTTCAAGATTTGGAGTGGTGAATTTGTTCCATCATGAATGTAAACTAAAATCAATTGTCAATTATTAATGGTATAAAGGGTTTAATAATTCTGAAGCATTTAATCAACAACTTCTAACCAATATTTGTCATGTTATATTTCAAAAAGTTGAGAATTCTAGGCATATAGCAAACGATGACACTTCTTAAGTAAAAATGCAAAGTTAATAAGAAAATGAACGTTTATAAGACTTTCACAAAGAAAAAATCTTAATCTCTAACCAGTTGAACAGCTAGAAAACAAGACATAAAACACTCAGAACAATCAAACCTGTGCTGTACCTTAGAACCCACTCTGAAATAACATCATCAGGGCATTATATGCTTATTACATAATATTGCTTTGCCCTTGCACGTCACCTTTAATCAAGGGATCTCAAAGCGCCACAGAATCATCAAGGCCTTAACATACAGCCTAAAACAGACAAATTGTTGTATTTTATAATTGCACATATTAATAAAACCCTGCGCCTACTTCCCAGTTTTCTGATCTTAACATCAGCCTCCAAATCCTCTCTCTGACTTGGAAACAGTATTCCCCAAACCATCTCAATCTGTGACTGATGCTACGCACATTCCAGCTTTTCTTCACTGGACCTAAAGGAAGTAGTGGCACTGTTTTAATAACACTCATCTATTTCATTCCAACTTCCAAGAAAGAATAGATGGTACTTAGGGTTAACCTATCCTGCACTGTGCTTGATGATATAAAATGGAGGCTTTCGGAAGAGCAAATCTTTGCTCGAGGCAATAAACCCACAGATCACTCATCAAACAAGGGAAATAGCACTTCCCAGCTCTGTCGAGAGACCGCTCCCGGTAACTTCAAGGGCGGTGTGGAGGAAACCTGGTCCAACCGTCCCTAACCAGGCAGGAGGCTATTTCATGTGTGCACACCAGTAGAGAAGCGAAAACTAAAAGGACAATGCACGAGTTTTAGGACTCAGGAAGGAGAGCGTAAGGCTGTTATGAAGACATAACAGAACAGTGTTCTGTTAAGAGACAGAACCCTGTGTTTCACTTTGCATTAAATGGGAAATTAAACAAGAGCAAAATGCCTTTTAAATCAAGGTCAAAGTAAGCCATTTAGAATCATTTAATTTTTGCTATAAAATCTGTATATGCGGTTTGCTCCTATAGAAACATCTGGCGTTTTAAAATTTAATCCTCAGCAGGCTGGGCGCGGTGGCTCACGTCTGTAATCCCAGCACTTTGGGAGGCTGAGATGGGTGGATCATCTGAGGTTAGGAGTTTGAGGTCAGCCTGGCCAAAATGGTGAAACCCTGTCTCTACTAAAAATACAAAAAAAAAAAATTTTTTTTTAGCCGGGCGTGGTGGTGGGAGCCTGTAATCCCAGCTACTTGGGAGGCTGAGGCAGGAGAATCGCTTGAACTCGGGAGGCAGAGTTTGCAGTGAGCCGAGATGGCACCACTGCACTCCAGCCTGGGCAACGAGAGTGAAATTCCGTCTCAAAAAAAAAATTTTTTTTTTAATTTAATCATCAGCAAAGTTCGATTTTTTTTCCACTGAATACACAAACACTCAAATGTTAACATACGTGAGCACACATTAACTTCAATTCTTTCATAAACAGGATTATTCCTCTTCCTGTTAATTAACTGCATTATGTTTGTCCTTAGGACTGCAAAGTGTAATTTCACAATCACACAAACCAAGCCCCCAGCACTGTAAGTTTACACGGTTACTGTTAGTCAACACTCACAACCTTAACCTTTATAAACAAAACAAAAAGCGTCAATAAACAACAGTACTTTTTGTTTCAGGTTCTCAACACTCAGTGATCGAGGCTCAATACTATGTTTCCTTAGCTTTTTGTCCAATATGGAATCTACTATTAATAAATATTTAGCGTTAAAAAGCCCTGGAATACTCATAATAAGTACCAATACAGGGTCAGCCTACGTTTGTGAAAATCCCAAAATATCTTAATATTTCTGTTGCCGTCCGTGTTCCGACATTTCAAAAGGCTCGCAGTAAATTCTAATCTACTTTTTCTTGAAGAGATGTGCATCACTGTTCTTGAAAAATATCAAGTCGTCCCCCACTGCACTGATGATCTCGTCTATGTCATAAAGCAAGATTCCCGTTTCCCTACCTATTCTCTCGTAGGGACACCCGTCCTCAGCTCTGCCCACTGTCACTGACGTTTTCAGAAACGTTAAAATACTACTGTTGGGAGGCTTCTAGCAAAGAGGGAGATGTTCTGTCCCCCTCAAGCTACCATGTTCCATTTCCCTACTTCTCCACTGTCTTCAATGACTTAGAAAACACGACCAAATGAGAGAACCCATATTAAAAGCAGTACTTTCTAAAAGGAGGAAACCAGAAGCTGTAACTTCTCCAAATCGCTCAGCACGGTGGCTTTTCGACAGTCCCCAGCAAACCTTTGCCCCACACCTGCCGTCTTTCCGATTAAACAAGATTGGAAACCACAATTAAATCAGTGTCATAACTTATCCGTCACTTACCATATCCGCCGGGACATTACTGGACATCTTGCCGTTGGACATATACCCAGATGTTTACGAAAAAAAAAAATACAACAAACAATAAAGAGCAGAAGTCTTCAAGCCACAGAAATAAACCTTCACGATTCTGACTGGTTTGTGATGTGCTTTCTCCCCCCCCCCAAAATAAGTTATTTCGGGGCCAAAGTGCCGGCCAGGCCGAGGTTCTGGTGCGAGGAGGAACAATCCCCCAAGAGCTGTGTGGCCGGAGCGGGAGGAAACTCCTGGGACAGCAGCGGCAGCCCCTGTCGTCGTCGTCGTCAGCAGCAGCAGCAGCAGCAGCCCCAGGACCGACCGCGCCAGGTGGACCGAGCCGAGTGACACACGGACATGGAGCAGGGTGGGAGGGGGTTAAATCCGCCTTCCTCTTTCCCAGCCCCGGCAATGATTCACACTCGCTCCCGAGTCAAGTCCTCATTAAGCAGGAGAAAAATGCCCCAGCGTGGATGTACATAGATAACTATGTAGCTACACATCGACGCGTGACCCTTGAGAGGCGGCCGAGCGGTGGCCGGACGCCAACCGCGGACCCTGCGGAGCCGCTCTCCAGGCGCCGCGCGGACGGCGCGGGGAAACGGCTCAACTCGCACCGCCGGGGCGGGGAGCCGGGCCGCGGAAACCCGCGCTCAAGGGCATTTAACTAGTTGGGAACCAAAGCGAAAGCCCGGAGGGGGAAGGACTGAGAGCGCGGAGGTGCTTGGGGCCGGTCGGGACACTCCACAGCCCCTCGGAGCTCAGGCCGCGGGCTCCTCCGGGCAGCAACGGGGGTCGGGGGCGCATAGTCTCCGGCTCTCAGCACTCCTCTTCTGCCTCCGCCTCCCCCGCCGCCACCTCCCAGGTCTCCGCCTTCTTCCCCTCCCCGGCCTCGCGAGCTCCGGGCGACGCCGACTTCGGCTGGTCCCCCGGAAGAGGCCGGGTCCTCCCTCTCCTCAGCCCGGGAAGGGTTTCCTCTCAGAGCTTTGTTTCTGCTCCTCCTAATTCTCCACTTTTCAGTCCCACACGCCGCAGCCGCCTCCCGTCATCGCCTCTCAAACCAACATGGCGGCGACGGCTGCCACAGCGCGAGTAGGAGAAACGGAGAGAGCACGAACCCCCCCCCCCCGTGCAGCCGCCGCCCCCGTCTCCGTCCTCCCCTCCGCGGACACCAAGTGCGTCACCACGGAGACCACCCTCGAGCATCACGGGAAGTGTAGTCTACGAAGGTGGGGGGAGGGAGCCGCCGAACGCTCCCTCGCCCGGCTCCGAAGCCACGCCCCCCATAGCAACAGTTGTGAGGAAAGGAAAGCTCCCTTCCCTTGCTTTGTACAAGCTGCTGCCCGGGAGTTAGGTGATACCTGCTACCAGGAGTGCTGTGATCATGAGAACTATTGGGAGAAAGTAATTCTGCATAGAGAAGTTCCCTTACGCACAATATGCACACAGAACTAAAATATGCTGTACCTCCAAGCAGAATCATTCATTTTAATTACAGCACACTCCCCACATCCTGCAATCTCAATGCATTTTGTAGAGTGATTTCATCTAGGTCTCCTCAACATTACATTTTGAAGAACAAAAGCAATCATTGATTTCCGATAAGGTCACTGAAGTTCAACAGGAACAAGGATCTCATTAAGCGATGAGAATGTTTGAACATGTGTTTCCTTGAAGACCCAGGGCCATAAAGCTACAATCTATTTAATTGAAATTACCAAAACTCTATTACATACAACAGTGTTATCATATCAAATCTGTATCAGGAAATAGCTACTGCAAACAACATGGAGATTCACCAGTTTACCCATCTGGACCCTAAATTCTATTCTGTGTAACTCACAATGTAATTGAAAACCTACATGCCTTGCAGTGATTAGCAAATAGGAGAAAATAATGCCATTCTTGAGAGACCATTCAGATGGGCATTTGTGATTTCTGCATTTTGTTCCTAAATCTGAGGTCGACATCCGAATCCCTATTCATCTCTCTCTTAGTCTTTTGATAGAGTACTTAAGAAAGGGCAGTCTCAATATGACACCTATATATAAATCCTGATGGATTTAGAGTCTGAAAGCCACCTCTCCAACCTACAGCTATGTGACCTCATCTGTAAAATGGTCTTGCCTACCTTCCAGGGGTAAAGTAGGGGTAGTTGTGAGGATGAGGTCATGCATGGGAAATAAATCACTTTGTGAATAATAATGCATCATTTGATATGAAATGTCACTACTCATTCTCTCATTCAGCAAACAAGTGTGCCAGGCACTCTGCTAGGCACTAGGAGTTTAAAAGTGAGTCACTGTAGCAAATAGCAGCACCATGTGGCAGAAATACCAAGGCCTCGGATTGGCAATGGGGGTCATCACATCCCTGTCCATAGGGCTGTTGAAAGGGGCTGTCCTCCAGGAGCTCATTGTCTAGAAGCCTATGTCATTCCCCACAGCAATCTCTCCAATTGGGTTTCTCATCAGACGGAAACTCACAGGACATTTAGAGTACCTGCCTCTTGAGTAGCCTGGCTAGAGAAATTCCAAACACTCCTAAGGGCCAACATCACCCTGAGGAGGATAGATCAAATTCTCAAAAAAACCAAAGGGCAGAAGAGAAGAGAGGCCCAAATCTCACCTTGATTAGGCTTCAGGGCTTTGGATATTTCCAAGTGCATAGTTACATGATTTTCCATGGCCTTTGTTATTTAGTTGCCCATTTGCCATGGTTAGCAACCACAGAGTCCCCCACCCCTCCACCAGCTTTCCAAGAAATAAGGCCAGGTGAAAATGCTTCAGTTGACCAATGAGCTCAGAAAGAATATTGGAGCACATTTTGAAAGCTGTAACTCACAGAGTTAGACCCTCTACCACACCCTTGACTCCAACTTTTATCAAATGACCTCCCTGGCCATGGCACTGCCAGGCCTAAGTGCTACTGTAAGTAGAAAGGCAAGAAGCATAAGATGGCAGGATGTATTGGAGCACCAACTCACACTTCCTCCGCCCCTTTTCAACAGCCCTATGGACAGGGATGTAATGACCCCCATGCCAACCCAAGGCCTTGGCATTTCTGCCACATGATGTTGCTATTTGCTACAGGTTACCAGTGCCACCTCTACAATAGGCCATGTCTTTCAAAAATTGCTGTGTTTCCAAGTACTCTTCTAAGAAAGGATGAGACATTATTCTCAATAAAACTCATTATAACTCATCCCTAATATTGTTAAGGCATGAGGGAACATTATTGGACACAGTTGCAGATTTTTCCACTCTGTCTTTTCTTTCTGCTTCCCAGCTTAGGCGGGTGACATGGGAGGCTGTAGAAAGGAGTTCGGCTGTGCCCAGCAGGAAAGGGTAGCATCTTCTCAACACTATGAATCTATTGTCAGCATCAGCTGGAAGAAAGTGAATGACACAGCATTTCTGTAAGGGAAAAACAACTTCACAGGAACTCAAAAGACCTGGCTCTGCCACGAATTAGTTATATGACCTTTTGCCTCTCTGAGTTTCAATTTCTTCATCTGAGAAGCTTGAACTAAATCTCTAAGGTCCCTTCTAAGAGTCTCTTGAGTGTCAAGTCCTGGAAAATAGGGCATGACACCCATGGCCTGTTAAAAATATCTTCCCTAAGTGACTGCTTATGGGTAGGAGGGATTTGGGGGGGGAACAGGGAAGGTGGAATGATGACAACCTAAAATTAGATTTTGGTGGTGGTTGTAGAACTCTGTAAATATACTAGAAACCACTGGATTGTACACTTTAAATTGATAATTTTTATTTTTTAAATTGTAGCAAAATGCACTTAACGTAAAATTTAACATCTTAGTCTTTTTTACATTTCAGTTCAGTGACATTAAGTACGTTCACACTGTGCAACCACCACCAGCATCCATTCACAGAACTCTTTTCATCTTGCTCTCTGAACCCATTAAGCACTAACTCCCCTTTCTCTCTCCCCCCAACCACTATTCTACTTTCTGTTTCTATGTTTTTTTTACTACTCTGAATACTTCATATGAATAGAATCATATGGTATTTGTCTTTTTGTGACTAGCTTATTTCAGTTAGCAAAATGTCTTCAAGATTCATCCATGTTGTAACATATGTCAGTATTTCCTTCTTTCTTATGGCTGAAATTACTCATTTATCCATGGATAGACACTTGAATTGTTTCTACCATTGGGCTATTGAGAAATGAGTGGATTTTATAACTTGTAAATTATATCTCTTACATTTGTTAACAAATATATCTCCCCCATCTACCATGTAAGGGATCTAAAATGACCCTCATTTTAAGATCGTTCCTGAAGGATCTTCTCAAGGAACCTCATCAAGTTAAATTAACTAAATGGAAGGATTACTTTCTATGAGACCAGTAAGCTTTTATCATGTGGTTCTTGCCATCCACTGTCATTTACAAAGGATCAGTAGGTAGGAAAATGCCATAAGAAGCAGACAGCCTTTGCCATCTCCATTCAGTTTTGCCCAAGGCTGGCCTGATCTGCAGGTACCCAGACCCCAGACACAGTCTGGAGTTTCCCATCAAAGAGCAGCTGGAACTCTACGTTTCCTGGTCATGGCCCAGGGGCAGGGGCCCAGTTATGAGGGTGATCACAACTCTAGCATGCCTGAAGTTCTTCTTTAAGTCTTTTCTTTAGTTCCAGCCAAAGTAAGAGTCACTTCAAAGACTTAGTAAAATGCTACTATACTTCCCATGAGAAAACTATGTGAAGCCCTCTAACATAGAAGGGGTCTCAAGAAATGTTGATTCCCACCAGGTGCAGAAGCTCACGCCTGTAATCCCAGCACTTTGGGAGGCCGAGATGGGCAGATCACCTGAAGTAAGGAGTTCGAGACCAGCCTGGCCAACATAGTGAAACCCTGTCTCCACTAAAAATACAAAAAAAAAAAAAAAAAAAAAAAAATTAGCTGGGAGTGGTGGCAGATGCCTGTAATCTCAGCTACTCGGAAGGCTGAGGCAGAAGAATCGCCTGAATCTGGGAGGTGGAGGTTGCAGTAAGCCAAGATTGTGCCACTGCACTTCAGCCTGGGCAACAAGAGCAAAACTCTGTCTCCAAAAAAAAAACAAGAAAAGAAAAAAAGAAATGTTGATTTCCTACCGCAATTGGCCAAGGGCTTTCCTCTGAAACTAGAGATAATTTACTGGCTGGTTTTGTAATGGATTTTCCTCCCTTAGTCTTTGCTCTTGCTGGAGCAGAATGAATGTGTGTGTAGGTTTGAGAATTGTTCTCTGAAGGAGTTTGCAATATAAAGAATAAAATTAAATCGTGTAAAGCAAGGGAATAGATAAGAAAGGCTGGGTAACCTCTTTTTACTTCTATACACATATGGCAGATACCTCCAGCTCTTTAACCCCATACTTTCCTAACCAGAGTTTCTCAATTTACTTCCATAAGAATCACTGGGATTCCACATATAAGTGAAATCATGCAGTGTTTATCTTTCAGTGCCTGGCTTATTTCACTTAATATAATGGCCTCCAGGTTCATCCATGCTATAGCAAATGACAGGATTTCCTCCTTTTTAAGGTTGAATAGTATTTCATTGTGTATATATATCACATTTTCTTTATCCGTTCACCTGTTCGTAGACACTAAGGTTGATTCCATATCTTAAGGATGATAGTTATCAGAAGTTGAGGGAGTCGGGGTGGGGAGGAATGGAGCACTGTCGATCAAAGGCTACTAAGTTCCAGTTAGACAGGAGGAATAAGTTTTGAGAACTGTTGCATAGTAGGAGGACTATAGTCAACAATAATGTAGTGTATGTCTCAAAAATCATTGAGTAAGTTTCAGATATCTTACCACAAAAAATAACGAGGGAGGTTATGTAAAGGGAGTGATAGCTACACTAATCAGCTTGATGGATTCATTCTGCGTTGTATACACACATCAAAACATCACATTGCACCCCATGAATGTATACATCATGATTTGTCAATTTATTATTTTTTAAAAAAGAATCACTGGGAGTCATTTAAAAAGGCAGATAACTGAGCCCTCCTCCAGACCAACCAAATCAGACAGTCCAGGGCTGGGCCTGACACTGGTATTTTCCAAAGCTCTGAAGTAATTCTAACGTGCAGTGGAGAAACACTGCATATGCCAGATTCCTTTGCCCAGCTCCCCCTCCTTTTCCCAGTTAGTTTCTCTTATAAGAGTGCTCACCTGAAGGTACTGCAATTTGTAAAGGTGACCCATGGCCACAGTCTTTAGTGGTTTGAGGAACAATCATGGCACACCGCTCTCTCCTCCCATTCCCCACGCCACTGTATTCGTGCACCAACCTAATAACTAAGACACAGACATTGACCTTTCCCTGATGCAGCCCTAGTCTCTGTCTCAAGATGCTTCCTGCTTCACTCAGAGTCCGGTAAGAGACACAGACAAATAAGGTGAAAATTAAAATGCCATGCGATGTGTTGTTAAATGCTACCACAGGAATATGCACTAGGCACTTTGAAAGCACAGAGGAAATAAAGCAAACTAACTCAGCCTTGAGGTGTGTGGAGTTTAACCAGGTGAAGGCCGGGTGAACAAGCAGGGTAATCAGGAAGAAAACACATGAGCCTAGACTTAGGCCAGAGTAGGGCAGAGAAGGGAAGTGGCTGAAGCTCAGATGGCTGCTTGGGAATGGAGGCAGGACTGGGGTTAGAGAAGGGCAGGAGAGAGAAACCAGAGGCAAATCTCCAAAGGCTTTGTAACTTAGGCTGAGCAGTTTGTATTTACTCTGGTAGCAAAAGGAAGCCATTGAAAGGTTTTAAGCTGGAGAGTGTCATGATAAGATTTGTTTTTATAATGGGCTAAAAAGAAAAGGCCTCTGAACTCAGCAGTACTTTTTGTCTGTATGTTTTGACTCAGTTGTCATGTGGTGTGACCTCTTAGACTCACATAATTTAAAAACTCTTAAGGGCTCTTAGCTATCATCAAATGCCATCTTCTTGTTTTGCAGGTTAGGAAACATACCAGTTTCATGGGCTACCAGGGCTGACTCCCAGTGCAGTGTTTTTTTCACTACCCACCTCCTGCCAACACTATAAAAACAAGGAGGACTTTTAGTCATTCTACTACATAATATACATTTAACCCAATAAAAATGTGTTTCCCCTTTTGTTTTTAAAATAAAGAGTAACATCAATATCATAGCAATTCTGGAAATTAGAGGATCTATTTTTGGTTTTTGGTATATTTCCTTCCAGGATTGTGTGGGGGGGGTGTGTGTGTGTATATACATATCACACATTTATAGTATACATAAGTTTTTCTTTCAAATATTAAAAGCAAAGTTTTTTCTTTTAAATAAAAATGTGCATTTTTACAAATGACTATGTCATCTTTCAATTCCTCATGTTCATTTTTAAGAGCTACACACTCTTCCATTGTATATTCATTGGTACGTATGTAATCATTTTCCGTTTGGCAGGCATAAGATTGCTTGCAATTGTTCACTGTTTGTGCATATAAATCTGCATTTTGAATTACCTGTTTACGTGAGAGTTCAGAAACTGCTATTACTGACCACAAAGTCTCTGAGCATTCCCTTCGTGCTTGAATTGCACAGCCAAATTACTTTCCCAAAGGGTTTTACCTGCTTAGAATGCTGCCTGTGCATGAGAATCCAGCTTTCCCACTACCACCTCCAGCCCTTATATGTGTCTACAGCTATATCAGCATGTACATAATATACATGCATAACCTTGACGCAGTGGCAGTGCAGAGTGGTGACTGCGGGGAGGTCTTAGCCTCTCAATATCATCGACTCTCCAGGGCTGGGACTGACATTGGTATTTTCCAAAGTCAACTAACTACTATACTCCAAGTAAAGATACAATCCAAGTAAAAATGAGTGTTTGCTCTGCAAGCACAGCTTCAGCAACACCCTCATAGCCCCCACTTCACAGTCTCCCACACCCACACAGCCACACACAAACACGCATTCCAACCGGATAGGAAAACCCTCCTATTTAGAAAATTTGGAACCGTTCCTGCCTATGCATGCTGATTTATTAGGTTAAAAAATGTACTTTGTGGTTGCCCGTTCTATATTTTGATGATTTCTATCTGACTGAGCCTTTTTCTATGCAAAGGAAACAAACATTTTTGAAGGGTTGATGCTGAGCAAGCAGAAACAGGGCAGCAGGCACGGTTAGTTAGGTTTGGGGCTTGAGTGCACCTCGGCCCAGGAAGCCTCCATTGCAGCCCAGGTGTTCCTCCCTTGTGGGGTGGAGACCAACAGCAGACCCAGGCTTCCTCATTCTCCAACTGTTCCCCCTAAAAGAGGTTTGAGAGGTTGCTGGAGGACTCTAGACTCATTGTCTTGGCCCTGGAGTAAACCCTTGTTTTTAGAATCACTTTAGTACAAATACCAATCTGTTAAACTTTAGAAATCATATCCTTATTCATAGACCATTTACTGCCATAATACGGCTCCTGGGCCGTCCATCATGAATGTAGGAAGAGGCAACACCCAAAGCTACCGATTGGCAGCTTTGACGTTTCTCTCTCTCTCTCTTTTTAAATCACTAGTTATAGCAGCAACAGAATGATATTTGTCTCTTACACCATCATTCATCCTTCCGTCAGTTTGTTCCTGGTGTCTCCAACTATGTGTACACTCCTTAAGGGCTGGAGCTGGGTTTTAGTCACCTTTGTATCCCCCAGTTAATCTAGTGAATAGCACTCAAAAAAATCTTCCGAGTGCATTACAGAGATGAACATGTGATGTCTTAAAATCCTTTCCCAGTTCTGTGATTCTGTAAAGTCGGGGATTACCTTCTTAATGTTATCTTCAGACCTAGAGCTGTGTCTGGTTTCCACAGAAATGATATCCAAGGCTTAATTCTATGACTTTCCCATGACTAAAAGAATATGCCAATGGCAAGAGGAATGATTTTCAAGTTAAGGTTGAAGAAGTTCACTTTTGAAAAAACAAGAGTTACATTTTTTAAATGGTAACATGTTTTTTGCTATTTTGCAAACAACAGTGTGAGTGGGATAGTCTAAGAATTCATAGACTAACAGAAAAGGAATCCTCGAATTTTGTGTCTTGCTGACGCTCCCCAATGCCTTTCTTCCTGACCTGACCTCACTTTGCCGACACTATGGGGTCATCGAATCA
This sequence comes from Ateles fusciceps, assembly GCA_036589455.1. Lineage (NCBI taxonomy): Eukaryota > Metazoa > Chordata > Mammalia > Primates > Atelidae > Ateles > Ateles fusciceps. Next base: position 571,634 of record JAZHEH010002853.1, on the reverse strand, counting down.
TCCAATGCTGGGACTGAAAAATGCTTTGTGATGATATCATCTCCACTTTGTTTTCCCCCCCACAAATGAGGAAATAGAAACTTCTTAAGAAGCAGCCACAATTTCTTTGTAATTTTCAAATGTACATAAGAATGCATTTCCTCTAACTTTTTCCAAGAAATAAAAAGACAAAATGAATCCTAGTGACATTATGTAATCTTGAATTATTATATAATTTTATGTTAAATCATCTCAAATAAATATAGAATTTATCATCAAATTGATATCATAAGACATAATCATTGTTACTGGTTTTCACTGTCATGGAGATCAACCCATTATCACAGGGTTATTCAACAACAACAATTTTTTTTTTTTTGAGGCAGAGTCTTGCTCTGTTGCCAAGACTGGAGTGTAGTGGTGCAATCTCAGTTCACCACAACCTCTACCTCCCAGGTTCAAGCGATTCTGCTGCCTTAGCTTCCTGAGTAGCTGGGATTGCAGGCATGCTTACCACGCTCAGCTAATTTTTGCATTTTTAGTAGAGACAGGGTCTCGCCATGTTGGCCAGGCTGGTCTCAAACTCCTGACCTCATGTGATCCACCCGCCTCAGCCTCCCAAAGTGCTGGCATTACAGGGGTGAGCCACCACACCCAGCCAACAAAAAATTTTTAATGCCAAAAGTAATAAAACTCTATCAAAAAATTTTTTTTTCCTTAAAGTGGAGGTATCACTGTTTTGCTAAGGCTGACCTCAAACTCCTGGACTCAAGTGATCCTCCTGCTCTCAGCCTCCAGAATCTTTTGAGCCAGTCCACCATACCTGACCCCCGATTGTTTTTCAATCCTATATAAGAATTATATTTTCATCAGTGTAGGCAAATGTACTCTTCTTACCATTAATATTGTGTCATGAACTGCAAATCCTATTTCTCTTGTACCCCAATAACCTCTAGCATAGTCATGCCATAAAGTTTTGACACTAGTTTTTCATTGATTACTTGATTGATTGGTTATTCCACACATTCAAATTACGTTGTTTTATATTCACCAAGGGAGATAGTGGCACAGTTTATCAACAAATGTACTATACATCATACTAATATTTGATAGGGCAAAATAAAGAATCAAGGAGGGGGTTTCTCGCAAGCCTCACATTTGCTCTTGAACGCTTCCACATTTGCAGAGTGGTCACCACAGCTGGAGAACGGCTGCATCCAGAGAGTGGCCTTTGTCATCGCTGATTCAGTTCCTGAGTCAGGCCTTATTGGGCAACGCGGTTGAATTTCATGACTGTGTTTCTTAAACTGAACAATCTAGTTAGCATGCACCTCCTCCAGCATGCCCATGAGAGACTTCACGGAAGAGCCAGGGGCCTCTCTTGCAGGGGTAGCAACAACATAGAGAACTGATGACCCTGTTTCGCTTGGCATCTGGCCTAGCATGCCAGGAGCCTTCATATCAGATTACTGGCTCATCTTTTTTAGAAGATTCAGACATGATTAATTTATCACAATGACAACCTTTGACTTAATACCACAGATAAAAGAAGACCTGAAATGAACTTAAATAGATTGGAAATAGAGAGAGAAAAATGACATATTAGTGGAGTGTGGGCCCTAAATTCAAATCCTTGCTCTGCCATTTATTAGACATGGAAGCTTGAATAAGTTTCTCATCTATTTAAAAAAAGAGGGGCCTGGGTGCAGTGGCCGCAATGGCTCACGCCTCTAATCCCAGCAAAATGAGAGGCCAAGGCAAGAAATTCTCTTGAGCCCAGGAGCTTAAGACCAGCCTGGGCAACGTAGTGAAAACCTGTCTCTACAAAAAAAAAATTATAAATTAGCTGGACATGGTACACATCTGTAGTCCCAGCTATCTGGGAGGCTGAGGTGGGAGGATTGCTTGAGCCCAGGAGTTCGAGGTTGTAGTGAGCTGTGATCGTGCCACTGCACTCCAGCTTGGGCAAGACCCTGATTCTAAAAAATGTTTTTAAATACATAAATAAAATTTTAAAAAGGAATAATAAAATTAAAAGTAGAAGAGTGCATACATTTAGAATCTTACATCAAAACATATAAATTTGAAACTCAGAACACTTTCTGGCACAGCATATGCTATTATTAGAATGACCATAATGAAATGGGATACTGCTCTTCATATGTGATGGAAACACTATGAAATTAACTTCTCTTAGAGCATGTGTTTTCAGTTATTTGTTCATGCTCAGCACAGATCTATCCACATTGTCTACCTTTTTATATAGAGACCAGTGGAGCCACATTTATGAAAAGGTTGGCCTCATGACTAAGAGTAAAGCAAATCAGGCCTGGGAATTTGAACCCCAGACTGTGACTTTAGGGCCACTTACTTCACAGAGAAAAGGAATCAAATAAAACATTTCACACATTTATATCCATTTCCTTACCCCTTGCCATCCACACTTATTCTGACCTCATCACCCTCCTGCTTCAGGGAAGCCCTATCCCCCCTCCCCTTCTAAAACCCTTCACCTACCCCGTAGCCACTCCCTCTGTTTCCAGAATCTTATTCTAACAAACAAGCCTTCCATCTCTTAAATCTTCTGTCTCCTTCTCCCAGGGTTCTCCTACCTATGGGGGCCATATAATATATTGTCCAAACCAGGAAATATTCAAGGAAAAAGGGCACTATTAATAATTTCTAGCAACAACAGGTAACTTGGGGTTACCCCAGGCAAACCAGTCTTCTCTTTAGAATGGAAATAGGCTCAAGCCTCTCCCATCTTGAAAAATGAGGCCTTCTCATTTCTGAGTGCTCTTGCTCTAACTTCTAACCTCTCTTGTTCTTTCCCTTAACACCACACTTCTTCCAAGTATGTGGGAGCACCTCCTCTATACTCCACGTAACCCTCAGGCAGAGCTGCTGCAAAGGGCCACGCAGACTGCACACCACATACCCCCAGGAGTGGCTCATACTGTGATCGATGTGAACGGCACCCTCTGGAGTTACACGGTGCACATATGTCAAGACCACATATGGTGGCTCTAACTACTTCCATGTGGCATTCCTCTTTCTCACCTTCCCTCACACGTCACTCAGGCCCTCATGCTAGGATTTCTAACTGCCGAATACCAGAGACACATTTCAGGCCTTGTCATTGTTGACCAATGCTCTGATTCCTTGACAAGAGAGGCCACTCTGTCGCCCTTGGATGAGCTCTGGACTCAAACCACATAGGACAGGATTCCAGCTCTACCACTCACTACCATTGTGGGCATTGCTGACTTCATCTGGGTAAAATGTGAGCATTTCAACCGTAGAAATGGTTATGAATGGTAGCTATCCCATAGGGTTGTTAGGAGAGCCTGTGGAAATAGTTTGTAAAGCACTTAGCACAGCGCCTGCTAGATAGAAGGCATTCTGGAAATGTTCACTGTCATTATCTTTTAAAAAATGGCACATAGTTTTTCTACAGTAACATCCTTTCCAGGTTTTCTGACTCTCTCTTTGCTCTCTTTCCATCTCCTTCACTAATTTCTGTATTATATCTGACCCTCAATTGTTGACATTCTCTAGAGTGTTAGTTTTGGACTCTTTCCCCTCCCCCTCCTCCCTTCCCTTCCAGCTATCTCCCTCCTTCCCTTCCCTCTACTCTCTGAGCAGCCTCCACAGTGGTGGCTTCCAATGCCTGACTGAAGCTGATGATGTTCAGTTTTGCATCTCAGGCATCAACTGTTCCAGACTCATAAATCCCAGCTTCCCGTGAGACCGCTCTTCTAGGATGTCCTGCTGGAGCTCCCAAGTTAACACCTTACAAATGAAAGTACCACATGCCTGCTTACCAAGCCTCCTCCCGTCCTGTGTGGCACCGGCTTCTCTTGCTGTGCACCCTGGGTTCTTTCCCATCACACATCCCCAACATCCAAGTCCTGCTCATTCTACTTTCTTAATATTTCTTGAGTTGATCACCCACACTTCAATACCCATTTGGACAATCGTAGTTCATGTGTTCACAAGTTTTTTTTGGACCAATTGCCATCCACGGTGCCTCCCTGCAGCCAGGTTCACACCCTTTATACAGTCTGAGTATCAGAGCTTCCCAAACACCAGTCCTGAATCAAATTTTTGTTAGTCTTGGGGAAAACGTCGAAGAATACAATGAGCTTTTCAAAAAGTAATTTCTATTTTCAATTTAAATAAACATTCGGCCTTTGTTTGGAGAGAACGTTCTTCCAGCCTTTTTGGTGATAAAATAATTTATTTTGAAATGGTAATAATAGGTCATTTTTATTATACATACATATTTTAAGTTGGCTTTCCTACATTAGTCACTAATGGTTTTTAGAAATGTTTTACAAATAGTATACTAAAAAATGCACAGTTTGGCTGGGCACAGTGGCTCACACCAGTAATCCGAACACTTTGGGAGGCCAAGGCAGGAGGACCACTTGAGCCCAGGAATTCAAAACCAGCCTGGGCAACAAAGGGAGACCCCATCTTTACAAAAAAAATTTTTAGTTAGTGGGACACACCTGTAGTTTCAGCCACTGGGGAGGCTGAGGTGGGAGGATTGCTTGAGTCCAAGAGGTCAAGCCTGTAGTGAGCTGAGATTATACCACTGCACTCCAGCCTGGGCAACAGAGCAAGACCATGTCTCCAAAAAAAAAAAAAAAAAAAAAAAAAAAAAAATTTAGGTTATTGTGCATCAGCTATAATCAACAACGTTTTTAAAAAGATTTCCCATCATGAAATCTGTATACCTGTCAATGCCTGCTATGTACCTATGTCACAAGGCGCTTTCTAAAATATAAACTTTTCATGATATCCTCAATAATAATCCTCCAAACTTAAAGCACTTGCACATTTTTATGTGCGCATCACAGGGCCAAATAACTGTATACGTTGATCTTCACAACAAATGTGTGAGGTGGGGTTTTATCATTATCCCCGTTTTACAGATGAAGAAACAGGTTTAGACAGCAGGGCACACAGCTTATAAGCAGTGGAACTGGGACTTGGAACCAGGTTTGACTGACTCAAAAGCCGTGATTGGTCTTACTGCTGTTTTATTGACTTTTTACTTAGAAATCTTTTAATCACATTCCAAATACCTTAGTTTATCTCCCTCAGTATCTGGTCTCTCTCTCTCTCTCTCTCTGTCTCCCTCTTTTTCTCTCCCCCAACTTAATTTTTTACCTCTCTTCAGGCCTTACAAATCTAAGAATGTGATACCTTCTTTCAAGGGAACCATGTCTTTGTATGAGCTATTTCCGTTCCCGACCTGGGTCGGGTCACCCCTCCTTAGGCAACCTGGTGCTTCCTTGCTCCCGGGAGGTCACCTTTTTTTTTTTTTTTTTGAGGGAGAGTCTTGCTCTGTTACCCAGGCTGGAGTGCAGTGGCACGATCTCAGCTCACTGCAACCTCCGCCTCCCGGGTTCAAGCAATTCTAGCTGGGACTACAGGTATGCGCTGCTACACCAGCAAATTTTTGTATTTTTAGGAGAGACGGGGTTTCACCATGTTAGCCAGGCTGGCCTCCAGCTCCTGACCGCAAGTCATCCACCTGCCTTGGCCTCCCAAAGTGCTGGGATTACAGGCGTGAACCACCGCACCTGGCAAGGTCAGTATCTTGATGCCAAACTTAGTGCAGACACCCAATCGGCATAGCCACTACAGCCCAGAATTTCTGGGCACAAGCAATCCTCCAGCCTCAGCCTCCTGAGTAGCTGGACTACACGCATGTGCCACTGCGCCCCGGGCATTAGCTGTTTCCTCTGCCTGGCATAGCTTTTCCCTGGTCCATCACGTGGCTAACTCCTACTCACCCTCTGAAACTCAGTGGCCTCCAGGAAGGAGTCCATAACCTCCCCCACACATCAACCAATCTCAGTTTCAGCCTCTAAAGAACCAAGAGAATTATTAGAGATATCACTGGAGTCCAGTGTAGCCTGTGGCAGCCCTTGAGTAATAGCACTTTGGCAAGTGTGTCCTGCTTTGGCATCCATTCACAGACCTGTGTCAGGCACCAGGCGAGGCACGGGGCAGGACAGGTGAGGCCCTGCTCTTAGGCAGCCTCTGTTTTTATAAGGAGATGGCTAATAAACCCAACAAGTAAACATATGAGTATACAAGATAATTTTAGGTAGCCATAGATCTATAAATAAAGTAAAATGGGGTAATTAGGTGAAGAGTGACAAGGAGGGTGGTCAACTCAAGGGTGGATGGTCAGAGAAGGCCTTGGAATAGATGGCACTTTAGCAGAGAACTGAATGAAAAGAAGCAGCTAGCCAAGTGAAGCGCTAGGGGCAGAAGTTTCCAGATATTCTTCACTTAAAGGAAGTGTCATGCATAAACATCTAAGATCCTAACCTTACCTGGCACATCATCAGGGTTCAGCTCATAAAGGTTGCCCGATAAATGCTGTGAATTGGATTGTTCCGCCAAAGAAACTAGGAAAGCTCTGTAGCTGTGCTTTTTATCTCTTAGGACTCTCCTAACATCCCCCCTGTTGGGGAAATATCACTACTTTACAAGATTCATTGGCTTGTCTTGGGTAAGCAAAGAAAACAGAGTCAGGCGGGAATTGCTATGTTCTGAATTACAAACACAGCCTGCCTCTGGCCCCTGTGTATGCCCAGTTCTGACATTTCCAAAGTTATCTGGCGATTTGGAGATAAATTTATCATTTTGTCTTTGCGGGTAGGTTTTTCACAAAATGTTCCTCTGTATATCTACTGTTGTTATTTTCTCTATTGTCACAATTCCATCTTATACCCAAGTGACATTACAGTGGGACTAGAAGTACTTCAGTGAGACTGGGATTTCATGGAAAAGACAGTGACACAGCAGTTTTAATAATGTTTTTTGAGAATTCACATTTATTGAATTACTGATATGCTACAACACGGAATTTCTGAATTCCAAACAAATAAATTTCACATTTTAAACATTTTTTCTGTTACTTTTTAGCACCAACAGACTTGACAGCAGCCTGCTGCTGACCTGACAATGGGTTGACGACCTTCCCCACTGGTCCTTCAGTCTGCTTAATCACAAGTCCTTTGCTGCTTCTCATCCTCCCAGGGGATGGCCTACTGCCCTCCTTTCTGTACAACCTGGGCAAGCCGACTGGGACGGTAAAAGTGGTGTCAATGAAGCAGTCTGCACAGCTAGAGAGGCAATTTTCAGTGTGAGAGTCTAGGCAGTTCCTTGGCCTCTCCACACATTTATCCCAGAATAGGTCCAGAAGGCGATGCACCCTGTGCTGCCACCCTGCTTCAGCCACCTCGCCCAGCTCTGTCGTTGTCCACGTGAAGCTCAGGACCCCTCATTTTCCTTAAAGCCCCAGGAACATATTTCACAATTGTATTCAGTTGAATGTGTGTCCTGACAGTTAAACAGAACTGAAATAATAAACCCCCTGATTTAGTTTGAAAATTAAAACATACCTAGGTCCTAAGCCAGCCTCAGTTGAGAAAAAAGTTACTTCCTACTCATAAAAATCCAATATGAGAGATTTCCCTAAAAGACTTCATTTTGTAACTACTTGAAAACATTGCAACAATTTGAACAAAGATGTACTGGGTGATGCTCATGTTGGAGACAATGCTGGTCTGAAGATCTGAATTGTTAACTCCAGCAATTTCCATGATCAGTTGGAATCTCCATTATTGATCATGAAAGTTGTTGTTTCCCCCAATCCTAGGGAGCTCAGAGCACCTGAATCCAAAAACATTTGGGTGCTCCATAGAATACAAGTTGAACATTAACAGAAGGGAAGTGGGAGAGAGGGAAGCAGTATATTCATAGATAAAGTTTGCGAAAGGGTGAGCTAACTGAAAAGCAACAGCAATAAGCACAGAGGCCACGCCCTGGGCAAGAGGCAGGGGAGGGTGTCCACGAGCTCTGGAGGAGCCCAGGGCAGGTGTTGTTGAACTTCCCCCACCCTCATAGCTCTCAACTCTTACATTTGTTTATTATGCCCGAGCTATTTAGTTACCTTGTTCAAGGGGAATTGTACCAATTACAAGGGCATGGAAATGAATGGATTGGTGGAGCTCTTTTCCTTGCAATTTTTCATACTGCATGGGGTTTTCATCAGGCAGCAGAAGGGGAAAGAACATGGAATAGTCTCCACAAGCCTTCATGGGCTCTGCCACACATCTGCTGTATTGAGGATGTAGAAGGTGAGGACAGGAAAAAACAAAACAAAACAAAAACCAAGAGGGGGATAGAAAGAAAAAGGAGCAGACGCAGAAGGGAAATTGGATGACCCTGATGGTCCCCAGGTGACCTCCTTGTGTCAGGCAGCATCTGGGTCTATAAATACTTTAGTTCACCTAATCACTACAACAACCCGTTGCAATGCCCATTTTTACATGTGAAAAAAAGAGACTCAGAAGGTAAATAACTTTCTTGTGGTCACTGGGATTCACACTCATGCCTGTTTCACTCTAAGGATTAAAGAAAAGGGCAGGGGATGATTAGAAAAGGAACCATGTGGCAATTTGCACTAACTCACTAATGCAGAGTTAAGACCTCAGAAGAACGTGAGCTTCACTCTCCTTAGCTCATGCATATTCACTTTTCTTCCATAAACAGAAAAAAAAAAAAAAGGTCAGCAGCTTCAGGGACCCAGAAGTAAACAATTGGTTTAATAAAATGCTGGCCTTTGGGTTTACTTTCTTTTAAAGACACACTTTATCCATCAAATCCACTCTTGGTTTGTCTTATTCCTGGAAGGGTGTTCCTACCTTCTGCACAAATGTGATTATAGGCAGATCTGCATTGGGAAGCAGTAAAAAAATGTGAAATCAAATGTTACCATTTATTTAAAAACTAACCACACCCTTAACATTTATTAGTATATAACAATGGCAAGCTTAAACATACCTCCCGACACTGTAAAATGCTTAGAGGCCGGAACAGATCTACTGACTTTTTATCCTTCTTTTTCTTGCTAGCTCTGTCCTGTTTGGACACAAGCAAGTGGCCCAAAGCTCTTTTGCTTTTTAAAAGTGTTTAGGGCTGGGCACGGGGCTCACGTCTGCAATTCCAGCATTTTGGGAGGCTGAGGCAGGTGGATGGCTTGAGTCCAGGAGTTCAGGACCAGCCTGGGATACATGGTGAGACCCTGTCTCTACAAAAAATACAAAGCTTAGCTGGACATGGTGGTGTGCACATGTAGACCCAGCTACTTCAGATGCTGAGGCAAGAGGATCGCTTAAGCCCAGGAGGCAGAAGTTGCAGTGAGCCAAGATTGCACCACTGCACTCCAGTCTGTGTGTTAGAGTGAGACCCCGTCTCAGACTAACAACAACAACAAAAACAGTGTTCTAAAGATTAAAGATGTGCTGGTCAGATTTTTAAATTCAAATTTTCTTTCAGGCTACTTATTGAGGAAAATGAAGGATGATTTTGTTGGAAGCCTGAGTCGGTTTCACCCACCACCTGGTGATTCTTTTGGACTTTACATTGCGTGGTAATTAAATTAACATAGTTTACTCTAAATCAGGCTATTTATTTGGAATATGCCAAATAATGGTCATGAAGATACTCTGGGGGAGCGTTTTGTTGTTATTGTTGGGGCTGTTCATGTTTTCATGAATGTAAATTCCAATTATATTTGAGTATGTGGATGCTCTTCACACAGGCATGTGCTGGTTTGTCCCATCCAGGTCTTGTGGTAGTAGAACGTGTGGAAGTTCAAGTTTACAAACAAATCGTATTAGTGATGATTCTTATGAGGTTGAAGATGAAATTAAAATTCTTAATTATAAACCACCAGCATCTCCATTGTCAGGGGGGTGCTGGGATTCTCTGAACAGCTGCGAAATGATCCTCTATGCTTCAGTGGCATTGGCATGCCTTTGAGTTTGTTCCCTATTCACCTTTTATTTATACCACCATAAGTGTGTTTATTCTCATTCTTATAAAAACTTTTCTTTTACCTCTGACTGCAAGATATGACAGTGCTTTCATATCAAGGACAGAGACCTCTGATTTTTGGAACAGATCCTCCTTTATGGGACAATTCACCTGGACTCGTCAGTTAAAATAGATGGGCTCTTTTGTTTTTAGCTCCTTTTTTGTTTTAGTTTTTTTTTTGTTTGTTTGTTTGTTTGTTGGTTTTAGCCTTTGTTTTTAACTCAGCTAACCCAACTAGCTGTGGATCTTGAATTCGCTTTATCTGCATAGACAACTGAGGGTAAAGCATGTTCCTGGATGCAGGGTGACATTTTTAGGTTTTGATTAGCTGACATATTCTAGTGCCCCATAGAATCACAGGACCGTAGAGTGGCAAAGCCCTTGAGAGTTAATCCACTCAGTTTCCAGCTTGGCTTTCTTGATGCCAGGGATCTGAAAAGATGGTGATGGGAAAGAGAGTAGGCCAGTCTGGGAAACATAGTGAGACCCCATCTCCGCAGAAAATTTAAAAATTAGCTGGGTATTGTGGAGCACACCTGTAGTCCCAGCAACTCAGGAGGCTGAGGTGGGAGGATTGCTTGAGCCCAGGAGGTCGAGGCTGCAGTGAGCCGTGACCATGCCACTGCACTCCAGCTTGAGCAACAGAGCAAAACCCTGACACAAACAAACAAACCAAACAAAACAGGAAAGAAAAGAGTGTAGGGAGGAATCCAACATATTTTAAAAGGTAAAAGAAATTATGTATTTATGACTGATAAGGCTTCCCAGGAGACTTAAATATCGGATTTCTTAGATTTGGGCTGGAATACTACAGCATTGATTATCTCATGGGAAAATCTGTTAGTAAAAACTGAATAAATGCAGTTCAAGAAATAGAAATCTTTTGGAAAAAATGGGGTACATTGCAGAAAGGTAGTAACAATCTCCTGTTAATTGCTTTAGTACAAACCCTTAGCACTGCCTTTGGAAAGCCACGGTGTTGGACATCCAGGCCACAGCAGGAAACAGAAGACACAAATCCCCTACTCTTGTGAAGCTGCATTCTGATATGGAAAGACAAAATAAATAAATAAATAAACAGGTAAGCAAACAAGGAAATGAATAACTGAAATTGATACTGCCACTTGAGATTGTGCTAAGTGCTATGAAGAAAATGGCCCAGGAAGAAAAGAATGAGGGGACAGGTTGACTTAGATTGGATGATTACAAAGGCTTCTCTGAGGAGGGTTGCTTGTGCTGAGTCCTGAAGGGAAGAAGAAAAGCCACATAGGGAGTATGAGGGGAATTGAGGTCCAGAACCTGGATTTTGGTAAAGCTTCCCAGGAGATGTCACCCCAGAGGGCTGTGCGGGAGCTGGTCAGCTATGTCCCTCCCTGGCAAGACCCCTGCCCCCAACTTTCTATGCAAGATCTCAATGTGGCTGCAAAAACACCGTGGTCACTTTGCTTAGCAAAATGTCATGATTTGACAAAGTAATGATATATGATAACTGTATTTGAAAACCTATAGTTAAAAAAAAAACTACGACAAAAATCAAACTAAAACCAAAAAGAATTTTTCCAGCAAAGGGACCCTCAAGTGTTAAGACCCCAAGATGGGGAACAGGCTTAATAGGTTCAAGAAAGAGAAGAAGACTGGTGTAGTTTGAGCTTGCTATGTCAGGGAGAAAATGGCGTGGTATGACCTTAGAGAGGTCAAAGTTAATGTAGTTCATGCAGGTCCCTGGAGATCTGGCAAAGAGTTTGTATTGCTGCAATGCATGGGGAAAATGTGCAGGGTTGAAGCAGGGCAGTGTCAACATCTGATTTACATTTTATACCAATCACTCTCACTGCTATATGGAGAATGGATTATAGAAGGACGTGAGGAGAGGCAGGGAGATCGTCTGGAGACTTTTACCATCATTTAGGTAAGAAATGGTGATGACTTTTGAACTTACAGAAGCAGAGAGTAGAACAGTGGTTGCCAAAGGCTGGGGGAGTTGGAGGTGTTGGTCAAAGGGTATAAACTTTCAGTTATAAGATGAATAAGTTCTGAAGATTTAAGGTGCAACATGGGCGGTGATGGATGTGTTCATTCATTCTATCATGGTCATCATTACACAACGAAAATGCATATGAAATCATCACGTTGTACACTTTAAATGTATTTGACCTTTATTTGTATTAGGTTGGTGCAAATGTAATAGCAGTTTTTGCACTGTCAAAATTTGGCATTTGATACTGAAATATATTCTTAAATAAATGTGATTATGTTATACATCATCTTAATGTGCATTTCTCGCTCTTTGTGCAAATGACTAATTTGCTGTTTGTTTTAGACTATGAAAATCATGTTAGAGAAAAATACAAATTCGAGAGATTTTCTTATCCGAGTTCAAAATGGGTCTTAAAGCAGCGGAGACAGCTCTCAACACTGACAACACATTTGGCCCAGGAACTGCTCACAAACTTACCGTGCAGTGGTGGTCCAAGAAGTTTTGCAAAGGAGATGAGAGCCTTGAAGATGAGGAGTGTAGTGGCCAGTGACTGGAAGTTGACAATGACCAATTGAGAGCAATCGTCGAAGCTGAGCCTTTTACGTGTTGACCCCTCTAAAGTCGTTCAGCATTTGAAGCAAATCGGAAACGTGAAAAAGCTTGATAAGTGGGTTCCTCCTGAGCTAAGTGAAAATTTAAAAAATCGTCATTTTGAAATGTTGTCTTCTCTTATTCTACACAACAACGAACCATTTCTTGATTGGATTGTGACGTGCGGCAAAATGTAGATTTTATACGACAACCGGCGATGACTGGCTCAGTGGCTGGACTGAGTAGAAGCCCCAGAGCATTTCAAGCTAAACTTGCACCCAAAAAAAGGTCATGGTCACTGTGTGGTGGTCTGCTGCTGGTCTCATCCACTGCAGCTTTCTGAATCCTGGTGGAACTATTACATCTGAGAAATATGCTCAGCAAATCGATGCGATGTGCTGAAAACTGCAACACCTGCGGCACTGGTCAGCAGAAAGTGCCCCGTTATTCTCCATGACAACGCACGACCGTACGTTGCACAACCAGCACTTCAAAAGTTGAACAAATTGGCCTACGAAGATTTGCCTCATCTGCATATTCACCTGACCTCTCGCCAACTGACTACCACTTCTTCAAGCATCTCAACAACTTTTTGCAGGGAAAACGCTTCCACAACCAGCAAGATGCAGAACATGCTTTCCAAGAGTTTGTCAAACCCCAAAGCACAGATTTTTATGCTATAGGAAATAAACAAACTTATTTCTCATTGGCAAAAATGTGTTGATTGTAATGGTTCCTATTTTGATTTATAAAGATGTGGTTAGGCTTAGTTATAACGATTTAAAATTCATGGTCCAAAACCGCAATTATTTTTGCACCAATTTAATAAATTTTTAATAAAAAAGAAATGATGACTTGGACTATTTGGGTGGGAGGGAGCAGAGGAGGACAAGAGGTTGGATGCTGGGTTCTTTTAAGATGGAGTTGGCAGGACCAGCCAAATGTCCCCTCTGCAGCAACCACTGCAGGTGGTCACATAAGAGAAAGGATTACAGAAAACACAGTGATGATATTATAGAGACAAACTTATATGTCAAAATATAAACGTTCCCGAGGAGGTATTGCAGTGGTGATAAGGAATGCTGATTTAATTAAGCGTCGCGCTTGTGGGAGGTATATCCAGAAGCGTGCTACAGCAGCAAAGAGCCCTGTGCTTTTGCTTTTACCTCCTGGAGAGCTTGAAATTCTTCCTGCTTCCCTTCGCCAAAGAAGTCTTTCATCCTCCCTGTACTTTCCTCCCTGGAAAATCATCACCATGATAGCACACACATGCAGGCCAGTCTTTGTGACGATGGTAACAACAGCTCTCCCCCCGATGGTAACTGACAAGGGTGCAATCTGTCCAGACAGGTGGTTATAGGAAGTAAAAGAGAGTCTAGTTTGGTTCCAGTGACTCAGATCCCAAGGCGTGGAGAACTCTGTCCAGCCTCACGACTCAGGTCTGTTTTTACCCACTGATTTCTGCTGGACAACTGCAAACTCTGTATTCTTGAGTCCTACTCTTCTTCTTCCCATTTGAAGCCAAGTTATTCTTCCTGAATACCAGAGCAGTGTTTCTGCTGGGCTTTCAATTCTAGTCCCAGCTCTGACAGAGCTCCCAGTTAAACGTCTCTGACCCAAAAAATAGGTCTCTTCTGACGCTCAGTTTTCACGGAAATAAAAATTAAGTCTCCCTTTTGGAACTGTCCTCTGTTCTCTGCTTGTATTCCCTTTTAAGCTGTTGCTCACTAGATTCTAAGCCACCTGGTTTTTCCTGAAGGAATACAAAGAGTATCTTTTGTTTACTCATTAAAATGTAACCCTTAATAATCAGTGACAGTCATTTAACAAACCTACATAATATACTGTGTCTAGATGAAAACCTGCCTAAGTAAGCCATTTGATCCATACTTTCTGTGCAACTGGATTGCGACCACCATAATTCTTGCGGATCTCTATTTATTTTGACAACACCTAGAGGGCTTCTTTAACTCCAACCTTTGCAAAAATAACCAAAGGATTAATTAAAAATTACAGGGCCTAGAGAAGGCATAGAAATGAATTTTTTTAAACACTGGGTGAGAAATCACAAATATAAAAGTAATGTATCCTCACTAGAAAAATGTCAAAAGACATAAAGCCAGAAAAACAAATCCCACCTCTGACCCTAACCCTAACCCCTGCCACCAACCCAACTCCTGTCAGTATTGTTTTTTAAATTTGTTTTAGATACTAGAATTCATACTATATTTAAAATTTGGAATCTTGACTTTTTTTTTCACTAGCATAAACACTTCACCAACATCACAATTCTTTGTAAATATCATAGTGAATGGCTGTGTATTTTTCCACTATAAGGCTATGTCACAACATGTAGATTTTTTTAAAAAAACACTCCACCTATTTAACATTTTTACCCAAGTTGGAATAGGTACTTGACTATGACCTTCAAATCCCCTTTCTTACCAAACTCAGCTTCTTGGGAAACTGATAAAAGCAATTGTCCAAAGTCCAGGTATATTCAGGAAGAAAAAGAAAAAGCCCATAAATTACGTAAATAATTCTTAAATACAGCTGAATGTATTTACTAAGAAAGTAAATACTTTTAAGAATTCCAGCTCAATCTAATATCATTTAGACCCCAGGCCTTTGGGTTCTTGGTAATTGACACAAATGTATATTTTGAATATATATACAATAGAACAAATACATTTATATAATTGGTGATTTATGCTTCTACCTGTAAAAATCCTTCACGCCATGTATCATTTTTTTCAATTGAAGTGTATTAAACTTGATTTAGGGTTGTTTCTTGAAGGAATTTCACAATATTTTTGAGGTAGTGGGAGGCACCCTGGAATATTACAAACTAGGGTCCTGAAACTCTTGTTAAAGTGATGTTTATATTATGTCTTACATGTCAGGCACAACATTTCTCTTCTGTTTTGATGGAGCAACAGTTTTGAGGAACCAATAGGGGAAAATGTCATTGTTTGTCTGTCTGATTTGAAAGTCCCTATTTTCATGGCATGAAATCCATTTAAATGTCATTATAAAGCAGTTTTTAGTTATTACATTCTAGTGATGGAGGAGTTTGTAATGTATTCATAGAAATAATTAAATGTTCATAATAGTGCTCTTGTTCACAATTTCTGAAAACAGCATTCTTTTAAACTATAAAAGCTCAGAACCCTCCTATTATCTTTGATTGATCCCCTAAAATGCCCTCTCGCTCAATTTCAAGCAGTAAGGCACACTGAGGATTTAGAGAACCCAAAGGAAAGTTCAAAGAGGTTGATTGAGCTGAGCAGTTAGAATCGGAGGTTTCCTTTTGAAAATGCATCACCTTGAAGAACATTCCGCTAAAAATCTTGAAAAAAAATTGAGATAGCCGGAGGGCCAGAGCATTTAGGTGGGATCGATTCCCCCCCTAATTTTTACACAGCTTGGCATAGAGTCCCAGGAAGGAACTCTTAAAGCACGTAGGGTCGAGGCCGCCAAATTAGCGCAGTTCCCATCCCTGGGGATTTGACTTTAAATTTATCCCCGTCTTGGTTTCAGGAAGGAAAATTCTTTTCCTGCAAAACCTGCCCCCACTCCCACCATCAGATTTCCTCGATTTGTAGAAACTGTATCAGCGTTTTGTGAAGGAGAAAGAAAGAACTCTGAAACAAAGGGCTACGTTTGCTTTGAAGGTCTGGCAGGGACAAAGCAGGATTCTTTTTCTCCCTGGAGGATCAGATAGCAGCAATACAAGATAGAAGCATGTGAGTGAGGGGCACAAAGGATAAATTTAGAGGACACAGCTTAGCCTTTCTCAAGAGGAAGGAGTTCTTATTTTTAGTTTTATATTCTCCAGGTTAGCAAAACATGCTTCTCCTACTGATTTTGTCCTTTTCCATCCTGGTGGTTTTGATTTACAACACCAACTTGGAGACCTGCTTGCTCTGCCTGTGTATCTCTTTGTGCTTCATTCATCCACCCTTGTTGCTACCACTCTGTGGACAGAGGCAGTGGCAGGCTTGCTCTTCTCGTTTCAGCAATGTGGAATATTGGATTTTTGTTTGTTAGTTTTCTTAGGGTGTAATCTCCCAAACATCCTGGTAAATTTAAAGAGAAAATCAAATGTAAAGGAGTATTCAAACTGTGGCCATGCTCCAATCTCGACCATACTGCTCTGAGGCACATTCCGCTCAGTCCATCTCCATACCTTACATTCCCCTCCACCGACGCCAAATTACTCTTTACACATTAATCATCAATGCTGCCAAAATAAGGGTCCAATTAGAGCAATCTTTCTCGATTCTTTTTTTCTTTAAATTAACACTAAGCCAAAAGACCAACCCTCAGATTAGCAAATAAAGATCTATCTGCTTTGAGCAAACCTGATGGATTAAATTCCAGATTTGCAAAACCCATGCATTAGGAAGTAATTATTGGCTTTGTAAGAAAATCCTTTACTTTGCAATGGAGCAACTAGAGGATTTGTTTGAAAGCTCTATTGCATTTAAAATAACTTGGCTTACCTACATTTAATTTACACCAAGAGCCCTTCTACTGGTGAAGCCAGCAATGCCTTGCAAATGGCCGAAGAGTCTAACCACTTAGTAAAGAAAGCCTGAAAGATACTGTTGCAACTTTTACAGAGATCAACTGTCTGGGTGGCAGCTTCTCTAAGAATTATTGAAAAGCAGACATCCACTACATATGCACTCAAATATCTCAACTTTGGAGAGAGGCAGAATGGTTTATCAGTCAGTGAAGACCTGTTTGACATGGGAAGGTAATTATAAATTGCAAACATGAGAGTTTGGCTGAAATAATATGGTTACTAAAGTATATAAATAAGAATGTATTCTAATGCAGAATCTTGAGATAGGTAAGAGTTATAGGGAGGGTCCAGAAGAATCTAAAAATTGAATGTTTTCAAATAGTCCCCAACGTACATTTAAACTCATTTAAATAAGAAAACACAGGATGAGTGAGTTAACGAAAAATTGGGGATACTCAGTAAACCTGTATCACTGCAGATTACAACTTAATTACACGGTTTTCTTAAAAATAGTAAATTAACATTTTTGAGCACTGCACGCCCAGTGTACTGGGCATTTTCTCCCTATTTTATCGAACTCGTCATAAATTAATGGATCCCCCACAATTTAAACCTAGATTTAAAGATAACCCTTACTTAAATATAGAATTAGAAGTAAAATCATACTTCTTTTAGCTTGGATTTTTCTTCCTACTGGCAAGAATTTTACATTTGCAAAGGGACAAATTATTTTGAACTCATGCGTCATTAAATATTGACTTTAGTGCATCTAAATTATTGCTCATTTTATGAAAAGATTAGAATTAGACATTATAGTTGCATAATATGGCTTGGAAGTAAGATTAAAACCTCATTTCATGTTCACTTATTTCCCTCTAATAGTGGACGTAACTCTCTTTCCTTCTCGTCCTTTCGTCCTGGATTTGGCTGGAGAAGAAGACATTTGCAGGTCATCCCTATGCTGTAATCTGAGCAGCTTTCCCACTTGTAGGGAAGTAAGTAGGGGCACACCCCAGAGTCCTTTTCCTTTAACCAGTGCTGAATGCCTCAAAACTGAGAATTCACAAAAGAACTACAACAGGATTAAGTTCTGACCTAAATAACTGCCTTTAGCAGTTCTGCACACTCTCTGAAGTTGGCATGGCTCACGTATCCCCCGCTGAACCTGTCCTGTTCTTACACTTCTCTACCCACCTAATTTCTTATTCACCTGAGCTCTATTTTTAGACATGTAGGTCATTATTTCAAGGACTGATTTATAGCGTGGCATCACTGTTAATTATCTTCCGTTGGCACTGTTCTGTGATTGTTTCATCCATTCTGCCTTGTCTCCCATAAGACTACCAGTTAATTGTTGCAGTCACGGCATGAGATGCCTTGTCCTCCCCGACAACACCTAGGAGAGGGCTGATAGCCAACCAGTGTTCTGTTTCTCAACTGTGTGTGTGTTCAGGGACTCTGAGCTGAAGTTCATTCTAATTTGGTGAGCTTACTAGGTAAGGGCTTAGAACAACCACAATTAAAGTGAAAAGAAGAAGAGAGGAAAGTAGCTTAAGACTATATAGAGAGATAGTGTGATACCCTGCTTTTTGCCAGCTAAAATGAACTCTCCCTTTCCCTGACTAAAAGCTGTTCAGGCTCTATGTTAGCCTTTTTGAGCTGAACAGACTCCATCTTGGTTTCTGCATTTTAGTAACCTTCTCCCCATTAAGTATGTAACTATAGTATAAAGCAAGGTCAGACTGACTCTGGGCAACCAGAAATGCCTTTGTTGATAAGAGGCCGAGTAAAGTGGTATCAGCAGAACCTGAAAATGCAGCTGCAGTGAGTGCCCAGAGCCCGCCTTATCTATAAGTTGTGTGTCTTTCATGACAGCTGTACTCCTCAGGCTGGCACTGTTTCATTTCTTACATATCAGTTTTTCTTTTTAACTTTTTGCTTACTCTGCCTTTGTGAAAACTTTGTTTCAGCTAGGTTCCCCCCTTCCTGTTAAAACGAGTGTATAAAAGACCACCTAACTTTTTCTTCGGGGCTGAGAGAATTTTGAGTGTTAACCACTCTCGGTCGCCGGCTTAAAAGGGAGTCATAATTCATCCCCAGAGTGTGACACATTCCTTGACTCAGTCGGGTACAACAGTAGATATGTTTTTTATTGTGGGTAACTTAACTCTTTTTTTTCGAGACAGAGTCTTGCTCTGTCGCCAGGCACCAGGCTGGAGTGCAGTGGCACAATCTCGGTTCACTGCAACCTCCGCCTCCCGGGTTCAAGCAATTCTCCTGCCTCAGCCTCCCGAGTAGCTGGGACCACAGGCACGTGCCACCATGCCCAGCTAATTTTTGAATTTTTTTTTTTTTAGTAGAGGCGGGGTTTCACCATGGTCTCGATCTCTTGACCTCTTAATTTGCCCGCCTTGGCTTCCCAAAGTGCTGGGATTATAGGCATGAGCCACCGCGCCCGGCTTAACTTCTTTTTTGAGATGGAGTTTTGCTCTTATTGACCAGTCTGGAGTGCAATGGCGCGATCTCGGCTTACCACAACCTCCGCCTCCTGGGTTAAAGAGATTCTCCTGCCTCAGTCTCCTGAGTAGCTGGGATTACAGGCATGTGCCACCACCATGCCCAGCTAATTTTGTATTTTTAGTAGAGATGGCATTTCTCCATGTTGGTCAGGCTGGTTTCAAACTCTCCACCTCAGGTGAGCCACCACCTCGGCCTCCCAAAGTGCAGGGATTACAGGCCTGAGCCACCGTGTTCAGCTAACTTATTTTAATTTTTTTGTAAACACATTTCCTGCCAGGAGTCTATTGTGAATAGCAGTGGCATGAGAGAGAGAGAGAGGGAGAAGGAAGAGGATGATAAGATAAAGGGCGCTGAAAGGAAAGATAAAGGGTTTAGCATGAGGTTACTCGCTTCCCTAATTTCCAAGGCCAGTCCTGCATTTCAAGGCACTGCTATCTTGAGGGAAGTTGGTTTACAATTACATGTCTTTCATAAACTGTTGCTTTGGGGTCCAGGACATAGGCTCAAATTACTGTATTTCCACTGGAAGTGAGGCCAATGGGAAGCTAAGCAAAAACGCCTATTTATTCAGGCAGTATTTGATGACCCAGTCTGTCTCCTGAACTTCCTTATTGTATATTTCCCACCTGTTAGCTGGATATAAGTTATAAGATGTTAAAGAAAAGCCCACTAGAATATGCTACGGAAGTAACAACAAACCATTACCTTTTCACCAATATTAGTAGATTTGGATTTGATGATGAAGAAGTAAGGAACATGATATCGTGTCAGTCAATGGCAGCCCCACAATTTCCATATGGAAGGGCATTGGGGGCTGGAGGGTCACAATTTTCTTGGAAGGACCAGGAGTCAGGGGATGTCCACAAGTGGTGTTTTCATATGGAGCACATCATTTTTACTTAGCTTGTATGCTTATTTGGAGTGATTGAGGGCTAGCTGATGCAGATTACAGGAGGAATCTGATTTTAACACACATTGGTATGTTAGATATGGGGGTCTTTTTAAAACACCCGTTTCTATAGGTTGGTGCAAAAGTAGTAATTTCCATGGAAAGCAAAATTTAAAAATATATCACTTCTGAAAATTTGGAAAGTTTCAAACTGTCAATTCCCATACTTCCTCCTCTCACCAGTTTCCATGTATTCTATTTTGAACATCACAGGAATGGTTTTGCACTAGTAAGCAATATAAGGAGAAAGCTAAGTATCTGGGAATCCTAATTGAATCTGACATGCTATGTGTGTAAACTTGGAGCTGCCTGACAGTCTGAAGAACTGTATTTCTTATATCAAATGTCAATAATACTGCCTATTTAAAAATACCTACCATGATTGCCCCTGTTAGAATGCTCTGTTGGAATAAGAACACCCATTATTTCCCATTAATAACTTAGTATACATTTTATTATCACATTACCTAGCCAGTCACTGCCAGATCCCGAAAGAGCAGGATAGAAGATGTATAACTCTGGAGAGAAGACAAGTGATTAGAAAATTGCAAAGCAGTGAGCTGCAAAGGAGGGTACCAGTGTTGAGGAGACAGAGGGCGTCAGAGGGTCAGAGGGCTTGGGAAAAGGATCAAAGAAGAGAGCCCAGAAGATGAAAACCCAATTCATCCAGTCACTATTTTGACTACGGCCATCTCTATGTTTTTAGCATATAGTTAGGATGAAATGTGGCTGAAGCAACATGTAACAGTTCTTCCATAAGCAGGAAAGAATTTTATTCCTCTCTTATGTTCTGTAAGTTCAGAGGCAGTTAGTTCTGTACTCCATAGTGTCAGGAGAAGCCAAACTTTGTCAACTTTACTTTTCTGACTCATGCATAATTTTCATTCTCCAGGCCAGTTCATGGCTCCAGATAGCTGCTGGAGCTCCGGGCATTGCCTTTACATTCTCACCAACAGAAGAGAAGAAGCAGAAAAACAGCTTCTTGCTTCCATTTCCACTTATGTTCTTACTGGCCAGAACTTCGACATGTGTTCATAAATTTAGCTTCAGGAGAAACTGGAAAATGTGGTCTTTATTTTGGGTGGCCATGTGCACAGCTAAATTTATGGGTTCCCTTACTACGGAAAGGGGGAGAAAGGCTACTGGGAGCCATGAGTCTCTACCATGTTATTACAGCTCCCATCTAAGCTGGCCCCACTGTTGGGAACTGCCATGCTTCATCATTTCTACTGATTTTAGCCAGTGTTGGCCAGAAGTCTAGGATTTGTGTCATTGGGGAGCAAGACTAGGAAGCCTATGAGTGACTAGCAGAGGTGGCAGGGTGCCAAGGGGGAGCCAGGACACACAGGGACGTGGCAGTCAGTGGTGGGGAGAGGGCCAGGATCTCTAGGAGACTGAGAAAAGAAGCAACACTGCAGAACCTCCTGGAGTTTGCCTAGGCGGGGATACCCTGGAACCCAGAAACTCGGGACCCGGAGGCGGACTTTGCTACAGATCAGGATCTACCTCAGACCTCAGGGTAAAAGCAAGTGAAACGCTGGTTCCAGACAGCTAACTTCAAAAGTCTCAATTTAAAGAGAAGTTCTTTCCATGTGTTTAGGTATTATTTGGGCAGGATGTAGAGAAGCACTTTCCATCTCACGAGAAAATGTGTCTGTTCTCTGGTTGGGAAACCTGATGGTGGTTTAATTATCCGCAATTGAATATTAGCAGCAGGTGAGGTTTGAACTGGTCCTCTTTTAACTCTGCCAGGTATTAACATCAAAGCCTCCTTGGACTTTGTTACTATGTTCCACATGCTGACTTTTCCACTATGCTCTCTTTCTTCTTTTCATGCATAAAAACTAAAGACATGGAGTTATTTCAAAGTTATGATCTAAAAAATTAGTGTTCTCATGGTAACAATAATTTATTTCCCCATTTTCTATGTCCTATTCTAAGATGTTGCAATTAGCAGGATAATTGGAAATTTAAAATACCATGGTCAATACGACCAATTTAATGGATTTTTTTTAACATGTAAAAACTTAGATGTCCTAATTCTATAGCTTCTAGTTCTTTATAGCTTTGTTATTGCCTTTGCAAGGATTTTGTCTTAATATATATGAGAGTTTATAATAGTCATGCCTACCAACATCAATTTTACTCCTGTTTTACAGTAACAAGCAAGCATTCAAGAGATAAGATTGGCACTTTACAATAGACATGATTGAAAGAATGTTGGTGGTGTGAATAATATCATTTGCATTTAATGGCTTTTGTTTCCATTATCAGAGGACATGGATTATTACTTTTGCAGCTGTAGGTAGTATATTTCTAGTAGGACAGTGCCTTGGGCACAGCACGTGGTAGGCTGCAGAGTTTACTAGGCATCTACCCCCACTGTCCATTCTAGACTCTTACTTTTGTATCAGAAGCCTGATGGGGAAAGGATGAAATTTCCCAGCCTCTTTTGTAGCTAGGTACAGCCAAGGACTAAATGCTGCCCAGTGAGATTAAGAGGAAGCCTCCTAAATGAGGGAGGGAATGCTCTTCTTTCCTTTTCTTTCTTCCTGTCACCTGGAATGCAGATCTTAGGTCAGGAAGTAAGGCACTAAGGTTGGTGAAACAGCAAAGTGGAAGTAGCCTGGATTCTAGAAGACCAGGAGCTGTCTGTATTAGTCCTGAAGGCCAACTCTGGCTTTTCATCTGAGAGAGAAATAGTCGGTCTTGCGAGGCTACTATTATCTAGGCTTCCCTCAATGAGGCTTCCAGGATGAATCCTAACTGATTGAGTGGGATTCAGGAACTTGGGATGGAGGAAGCAAATCATAGCAAGGGGCCAGACATCTTCTATTCTAGAACCTGCAAGTTCATGTGGGAATTACATAGTGTTAAATCAAACTAAATTTGGGCTTTAGAGGCCTCTGTGGGAGTCCTGTGTAAAGAACTGCAACCTAGCTTAGTTCATACACAAACTGAAAACCTAACTTAGGAGTACGTTCTCATAACAAAGAGCTAAGTCTCAGTGAATCACAGAAGCCAAGCTTCAGTCAATTCCTTGTGGCCAGCTGTTCAGACTGGGTTCCAATAGGGCCAATGCCAAGCTGAAACCAGTCCGGCTCTCTCTATACCTCAGTTCTATTTTCTGTACATCATTTCCTTTTTCCCGTCTATAAATGTTATCCAGCCACTTGGAAGTTCTAGAGTGTCACTAAACCACTCCTGGTTGTAAGAGTTGCCTGATTCTTGAGTTGTCCCTTGCTCAATTAAACTGTGTTAAATTGAATTTGTCTAAAGTTTTTCCTTCAACAATGGTCATCTGCCAAGCTTCTAGAACAAGGGATATTATACAACTTTGTTGAGACTGGACAATCTTGAGTAGGTACACAGAAGTTGCTGTTCAGTGAATAAATAAGCAAATGAGTAAATAAAATGAAGAAGTTTTGTTTGGGGTGGCAAGTGTGGAAGGAATGATTTTTGCTCATTAAGCCAAAAATGCATGAGAAAACTCACTTTGGGCACTTAAAATTTCATTTTGAATTTATGATGAATGAACATACTACAAAGCGATTCAAATATATTAGATCCTAATTCTAATGTATTAAAATATTCTTAAAACTATCTATAGTTTAACCCATCAGATATGGTAGTGAGCACTTACGGGCCCAACACTATACTGGGTATATAGTGGGTAACATTTAAAAGTAGTTTCTCCTTTATGATATCTGACATATGGCAAGAGGCTGCAGAGCCTTACTTCTGCTCCCACACCCAAGAGGTCGTGTTGTGGGGGACATGGTGAGTAAGCTAAGCACCAGCATTGACAATGTGCATCTCTATACTTTACAGGTCTCTCTCTCTCAAGCTGCCCTAACCAGTATAGTCCATGTACTCTCTCCCACTATGGAAAATAAAGAAGATATCTGTAAGGCTCAAAGGAATAAATCTCTAATGGTGAAATGTTAGGCATGTTGATCAATAAAAGGCACATAAGCAGCAAACTAATGTGGTCTGGCTCTGCCTAAATGGATAGTAATAAAGGTGGTATTGCACTGTCTTTTCTACACTGCTGTGAGTTCCTAAACCTAAATCTTCACTAATGATCCAACTACCTAGTGTCTTTACAACTGGAGATAGCCAGAGTGGGGCTAATAGACATTCAGGAGTCATCTGAAGGAACTCTGAACCACTTCTGGTTCTATCTCAAGAGAATGCTAGCAAGATTGTTTCAGACTTTAGGGATTTCAGTTTCATATGACTTGGATTGAGGGAACTGGGGAAAGATGCTAACATCAAATTGGTCAGTCTATCAGGGTTGGGATGAGACTAAGAGTGTCTCTAAGTCAGTACTGTTCAGCAGAACTTTCTGCAATGAAAGGAATGTTCTATATCTGGGCTATCCATTGCAAATGGCTGTTGAGTACTTTGAAATGTGGCTAGTGCAATTGAGGAACTGAATTTTTTAAATTTAACTTAATTTAATTTTTATTTATTTATTTGTTTTGAGATAGAGTCTCACTTGTGTCACCCAGGCAGGAGTGCAATGGTGCTGTCTCAGCTCACTGCAACCTCTGCCTCCCGGGCTCAAGCAATTCTCGTGCCTCAGCCTCCTGAGTAGCTGGGATCACAGGCGCCCGCCACTTCACCCAGCTAATTTTTATATTTTTAGTAGAGATGGGGTTTCACCATGTTGGCCAGGCTGGTCTCAAACTTCTGACCTGAGGTGATCTGCCTGCCTCGGCCTCCCAAAGTGCTGGGATTACAGGCATGAGCTGCTGTACCCGGCCTATTTAATTTTAGGTAATATAAGGAGCTGCATACGACTAATAAGTACCATATTGGATAGCACAGCTCTAGACTTTTTTCATTTCTAGCTATCATTAATACTTCTGGAGAGTGAGTGCTTACAATCATATCCAAAGGAGAATGCTGAGGTCAGCGAGGAAAAATGCTGTCAAAATGAGTGGTCATGCACCAGAGGTGATGGCAAAGAATTTGCTTAGCGCAGAGGGCTGGCTAGGGCCAGAGAGAGACAAGGCCAAACTAAGAAGCTGACGGCAAAGTCCCCCAGTGGGACACACAGGACCACAGTGGATTTTTTATAGCTCCTGACTTATATTTGATTGCTTCAGGCTTTTTAAAGATCTATCCCTGGCCGGGCGCGGTGGCTCATGCCTGTAATCCCAGCACTTTGGGAGGCCGAGGCAGGCAGATCACGAAGTCAAGAGACCATCCTGGCCAATATTGTGAAACCCCGTCTCTACTAAAAAAAATACAAAAATTAGCTGGGCATGGTGGCGCGCGCCTGTAGTCCCAGCTACTTGGGAGGCTGAGGTAGGAGAATTGCTTGAACCCAGGAGGCAGAGATTGCAGTGAGCCGAGATCGCGCCACTGTACTCCAGCCTGGCGCCTGGCAACAGAGCGAGACTCTGTCTCAAAAGAAAAAAAAAAAAAAAAAAAAAGATCTAGCCCTAAGTCCAGAGCAAAGTGAATTAGACTGGAATAGAAAGAGATAATAAGACCACATGTCAGAATGCCCAGCCGATTATATTACATTGCTAATTCATCTGCTGATATTTAAATACCAGCATACAGATTTAAACAAAATTCAGCTTTTTGCTAATATACCATTTTTTGGTCTTTCCATGGGGTCTTTTTCCCCCTGGCATGAGAGTTTTATTTGGCTATGGGAATAAAAAAAATACCAAAAATGAAAACTTGGAATTAAATCAAAGACATTTCGGTTCAAAGTATTTGTAAGTGTACCTAAATATTTATGAGTTAACTTTCCCATCTTTAAAATAACAAAGTATATGCAACTCTATTTTTTAAAAATTCATCAGAAAGTCCACCTGACTGTGACTGGCATTTTCTGTTGCCCTGGAGACAGGTTCAGGACTCCGATCCATTGTTTCAACTTAATGGGACAATACAATAGTCTAGTGTCTTTGGGATCCCGCTGTTTCCTGTGTCTTTAAATTTATCACTATAGATACTGGGTACAATTAACAAAGACTTTGGAAGGAGGAATCCTGAGAGCATTTGACATCACTGAATCATGCCTTTCTAGTTTTTCTCAATGTGAGGCTTTCTTTAGAATTGTAGGAAAGAAAAAAAAATCAGGGGGAAAACGTAACCACATAGGGAGCTGGTCTTTGAAAATCCTTAAAGTGAAAGGCGTCCTCTATAAGAATTCTTATTTCTCAGCCAAGGCTCAGAGCGGCTACATTACTGGGGGATCAGGACTTGGGGAAGAGAAAAAACATCGAGGCTGGGTGCGGTGGCTCACTCCTGCAATCCCAGCACTTTGAGGGGCCGAGGCAGGCGGATCACGATGTCAGCAGATCGAGACCATCCTGACCAACATGGTGAAATCTCGTCTCTACTAAAAATACAAACAGCCAGGCGTGGTGGCACGCACATGTAGTCTCAGCTACTCGGGAGGCTGAAGCAGAAAATCACTTGAACCCGGGAGGTGGAAGTTGCAGTGAGCCGAGATCACATCACTGCACTCCAGCCTGGGCGACAAAGTGAGACTCGGTCTCAAAAAAAAAAAAAAAAAAAAAAAGCAAAAACAACAACAAAAAAACATTGAGGCTACTTTGGCCTTATACTTGTCAGATCAGAAGTGGTTTTTATCCTTCCCAAAAGGCTGGCATTTATGCATATTGGCCACGTCCACACGTGGCAAGAGAAGAAAGCCTAAGATTGATTATAAGCGATTATGTCATTGGAGACGGAGTGGAGGCAAGAGAGCCAATCCTGTACATGCACAATGTGATTGGCAGAGAAGTAGGCCTATCCAGCTGCGGTGGAGAAAAACCATTCAGAGTTAAGTATTCACCATTGAGGAGAACTCTGATTTTCTGGGTCTTACTATGTAGACCACTTGGGTAATGGATGAATTGAAAGCACATGAGAAAGAATGGATTGATTTATATATATACTGCAAAGGGCAGAGACTCACTCTGTGCTAATCCCCAGCCCTGCTCCCCGGTACTGTATACTGAATCAGAATCTCTGCAATTGAGGCAAGGCTGTTTTGCATTGAAAGAGCTCCCCAAATGATTATTATATTACTTCGCAGGAAAGGGCCATTGCCCTACTGGATGCAACCGTGGAATAAATCAGATTCAAAGGTCTATTCAAATAGGCCTTCAAAAGTATGTGTAAGAGAAGGCAGGACAACAGTGTATAGGGGTGGGAGGCAAGGGAGTTGGCAGAGATCACAAAAAGTAGCAGCAGGGGCAGTGGCTCATGCCTGTAATCCCAACACTTTGGGAAGCCCAGGAGGGAGGAACACCTGAGGCCAGAATTTCAACACCAGCTTGGGCAATGTATTAAAACCTCCATCTCTAAAAAATAAAAAATAAAAAAAAAGAATGAAAAAATAATTAGCTGGGCACGGTGGTGAGCCCCTATAGTCCCAGCAACTTGGGAGGCTGAGGTGGGAGAATCGTTTGAGCTGAGGAGGCCCAGTGGTGATCCTGCCACTGCACTCCAGCCTGGGCAACAGAGCAAAACTCTGTCAAAAGAAAAAAAGTAGCTATAGTGAGATAGGAGTTCAGTAGGACTAGTTTCCCCCAGACACAGGTGACAATGCCCCATTGATAAAACAGGATGCGGTAGAGGCCAGCTAAACCCACCAAAACCAGGAGGGCAAGGAAAGCAACTGATAGTCATCCTCATTGCTCATTATACACTAATTGTAATACATTAGCACACTGAAGGAACCTCCCACCAGCACCAGGACAGCTTCAAATGCCATGGCAACTTCTGGAAGTTACCTTACATGATCCAAAAGGGGGAAAGAACCCTCAGTTCCAGGACCGCCCCACCTTTTTCCCAGAAAACATGAATAATCCACTCCCTGTTTAGCACCTTATCAAGAAATAACCATAAGTAGAGTCAGTCAAACAGCCCCCAATGCTACTCTGCCTATGGGGTAACCACCCTTTTATTCCTTTACTTTATTATTATTATATTTTTTGAGACAGAGTCTCTCTCTGTTGCCCAGCCTGGAGTGCAGTGGCGCGATCTCGGCTCACTGCAACCTCTGCCTCCAGGGTTCAAGCGATTCTCCTGCCTCTGCCTCCTGAGTAGCAGGGACTACAGACGTGTACCATCATGCCATGATAATTTTTTGTATTTTTAGTTGAGATGGGGTTTCACCGTGTTAGCTAGGATGGTCTCAATCTCCTGACCTCGTGATCCATCTGCCTCATCCTCCCAAAGTGCTGGGATTACAGGCGTGAGCCACTGCTCCCGGCCTATTCCTTTACTTTTTAAGAAACTCACTTTCACTTTACGATGTTGGCTCACTGTTGAATCCTTTCCGATGTGAAGCCAAACGTCCACGTGGCCTTCCGGGCTGAGCCCCAATTTGGGGGTTTGCCCTGTGACAATAGTATAGAACATCACTATTCACAGCGGGGTCTATGGTCACTTGGTATCAGTGTTACGTGGGAGCTCATTAAAAAAATGCAGAACCCTGGGCCACGTCTCAGACCTGTGGGGTCAGAATCCACATTTCAACAACGTCCCCAGGTGATTCATGACAATGTGTACATTCAAGTTTGAGAAGCAGCAAACTTGGTGGGAAAGGTGGTCTAGGACCTTTATTCAAGTTCTGCCTTAGCCAGTTTCTAGTTTCTGGCTGTGGCAGAGACACAGAAGAGGGAAGGCTGTGAGGTCAGGCTGCCCACTTCACACACTACTGGTGCCCCACACATGCAAGCCTATGGTCAAGACGCGTGCACGCTCTCAGCTTCCTCATCTGTACCCTGCAGACAATAATATGCCTATAACACTGAGTTGCTATGAGAATAAAATAATAAATCCAAATAAAGCACTTATCTGGAAAGTAGCAAGTGCTTAATAAATGCTAGATGCTAGTGATTTTTTCTTTTGTTGGTATGACGTTGGACAAGACTCTCAACCTCTCTGGACCTCAGGTTCTGCAGCGAGTACATAAGAACAATGATAACTAGTCCCTGGCCTGTGGGGAGGGTTAACAGATGTGTGCTGTGTGGTCTGTAAAACCTCTACAGAGATGATGATGCTGTTATCAGCAGCCTGTCAGAGGAGGAAGGATAGGTGTGAAGGTGACTCGTGCAGCCAGTCCTGGCAAGAAGGCAAATCTCCCAATGGTGGGAGGAAGCCGTGACCTGTGCTTGGGCCACTGAGGTTTTTCTGAAGCTCAGTGAAAATCAGACCACCCACAGATGCGTGGTAAGGTGAAAGGTCAGTGGGCTCATGTCACCCTGTCCTTTGTCTTATTCTCTCCACTTCCACCTAGGGACTGGACTAGACCGCCCAGGAAGGAACATTTTTAGTGGTTGCTGGGTAAACAACTTGACAGGATTCCACCAGTGTGAAGCAAGAGGCAGCAGGGGTTCCTACCCCGCAGCTTGCCTCAGAGCCCCCCAAGACTTCCCTTTTGCTCTTTTGTCTCACTCCTCTCTTCTTCCGACATATCCAGTCCCTTTGTAATCTTGACTTTCTTCTGAGGGTGCCGCCAAGTATATCTGGGATGCATTTCATTATTTGCAGGACCATGAGACACTCACTCCCTGTGGCTTGTTTAGTGCCTGAGGGGCAGAAAAACAGACCCTAGATTTACTGCTGCTGCTGCTGCGGGGGAAACTTGGAAGGTTTCTGCAGCAAACATCACCTTTTTGTCTATCACAGTCGTGCTGGACAGAAGCACTGTGAGTCAGCCCTAAGTGCCCTGGCAGGGCCGACATGTAAGGCAGCCACTACTGGAGGCCCCGAGAGGCCCCTCAGAAAACCTGCCTAAGAATATGCCTCCGTTTGGAAGGAAAGTGACCCCTGTGGATTCTCACCCCACTAACTGATCTCTTCCTGGTGCTCTGCCACCACTTGCCTTTGAGAACTGAGTCCACAGCACCCTTTTTTTGTCTTCCTGCTCCTCCAAAACACCCTCCAAAACAGGATGCATGTCCCACATCCTCTAAAATCACAGTTGCAAAATTTAAGACTCAGGTCAACACTTGAGTTGCCCTATCTAGAACCTTCCATAAAACCTTTCACAGCAAAATGCCCACCACGTAGAGATACATGTAAAATGTGAGTTTTAGCCACAGCAGAGATGCCAGCCCTGACCCCGATCCCTGGTCAGGGTCATCTGTCTGCTGAAGGAGACCTTAAACCCTTGCCCTGCCCTGTTCTATTATCTTCGAGTTTGGTGAAGGACTCTGCCTCAGGAACAATATTACTTACTGTTCGGGATAATGTCCATTTGTGGTGCTCCAAGATATTAAATAATAATGCCCTGATGCTCTCGGGGAAGACAGAATTCTGAAACTGACTCAACTATTTACTATTTCATGTGGAGAGGACTAGATTGCTTGGCGCATAGAAATAGCTCCCCTCTGGTCTCAACGACCAGGTGCCAGTGACTTCCTCCCTGCTGGGCAGCTGCAGATCCTCTACCTTTTCAGAAAGCAAGGACTGCACAGCTTGTTGGAAGAGTTGGTTCTGTAGCAGGCCATCCATCTGCATGTGTAGGTTGGTCTCTCTAGCATCTTCTAAGGCAATTCCATGTTAGGAGATGGGTTATCAGAAGGAAGGAGGGTCCTTCTGACTTCGTGCCCAAATTGATGACGTGGAGCAGCTGACTGGCCCCCATTTTCCAGGGTGGGGCTGGCTTTGGGATCCTTCCCGTGTTGCTGGTGACCCTGGCCCTGGTCAGTCTGGTGGGCGGCCCTGCCGTTCTGATCAGCGGGGAGGGGGAGGCTCAGGGTTCAGCCCCGTGGAGCAGCTCAGGCTGCTCTGAGACAGTTTTGTCCATCAAAACAAAAGTGTCACTCGATTTAAAAGAAAATGCTGGTCCTAACTCCTTAGTTTACTCTTTGTGGATAACAAGCCTCCCATTCACTGTCCAGAGGGTCTCTTTCTCTGGGACCTCAGAGAAGGCCTCATTGTTAGAAGACTAGAAAATGGCAATGTGGGACAGTGAGGCCCCACGCTGTAAGCACTCATGGCACTTGAATAGTTGGAAACAAGCCCCTCTCTCTCCCCCAATAGAGACTTGCTCAGGTTTGAGATTCAGAAGCTTTTTTTTTCTTTTGTGATGCAGACTGTGTCATTAGTGTTTTCTCAGACCAGGTGAAAAATAGCTACAATAAAAACAAGACTTGGCTTCCTTTGTTTATGATATTCCCTTACACCTGGACACAAGCAATTAAGTCTTCAAAACCCTAAGACAGAGTTGCATAAAGAATAGGGAGTCAAACCAGGTGTAGTAGCTCACACCTACAATCTCAGCACTTTGGGAGACCGAGGTGGGAGGATCACTTGAGCCCAGGAGTTTGAGACTAGCCTGGGCAACATAGTGAGACCCTGTTTCTACAAAAAAAAAAAAAAAACAAAAAAACAGCTGGGCATGGTGGCACACGCCTATACTCCCAGCTATTTGGGAGGCTGAGGCAAGAGGATTGCTTAACTGGGAGAACCTGGGAGGTTGAGGCTTCAGTGAGCTATGATTATGCCATTGCAGTCCGGCCTGGGCAACAAAGTAAGATCCTGTCTCAAAATAAAAAATAAATAAACAAATAAATAAAACCAGAATAGGGAATGATTTGAAGACAGGTGACAGGTTCCTCAAGACAGCAAATAATGTGTTACTTGGATAAGAATGAAATTTCCATTGGTTTATTTTTGCTGGGGGTGCAGGGAAAGAAGGCTCTGGGCTAAACTGTCCTCAAATCATGACAGCAGACAACCAGAACTGACATGCAAAGAAACCAATTTTCAAGAGAGATGAAAACACAAACTTTGAACTACACCCTGACAGTCCTGTCCTTTCAAGTTCCATTTCTCTGTGGGTGACTCTAATATCTGTGTCTCTGGATGCTTCTCTCCAGAGCTCCAGCTCTGCCATCCCAGTGTGTGCTGGGTTTGTCCAGCTGTGTATCCTGCTCCCCAAATTGAGCATGGCCCAGACTGGACTCAGCCCTCCACTTCAGAATGGCACCTCCTCCTGACTTCCCTATTCCTGCGAATGGAATCATTGCTAAATGTTTCCAGTTTTGTCTCTTTAGTGATTCTAGAATCCTCTCTTTCCCTGTGTTTCCACTACGCAAGGTGAGACCTTATTACTGTTTCCCTTGACAATTCCAATAGGCTTCTAACTTGTCTTTTCACATCCAGCCTCTTTCTACTGTAGTTCTTTATTATTATTATTATTATTCTTGAGTGCAGTAATGTGATCACAGCTCACTGCAGCCTTCACTTCCCCATGCACAACTGATCTTCCCACTTCAGCCTCCGGAGTAGCTGGCACTAAAGGCACACACCAGCACACCAGGTTAATTTTTGTGTTTTTTTGCAGAGACAGATTTTTGCCACGTTGCCCAAGCCGGTCTTGAATTCTGGGGCTCAAGTGATCCTCCTAACTTGGACTCCCAAAGTGCTGGGGTTACAGGCATGAACCACTGCACCTGGCCTACTCCAATCCTTTCTATACAAATCATTGAAAATTACTTTTCCTAAAGCACAGCTACAGTGGCATCATTCTTGTAGTGGACATTTTTCATTTCTGCAGATCTGCAGATGATCTTGAACATCCTTCAATATTCTGCGTCATGCCTGCCTAAAGTATAAGCCTCTATTCCCAGACTCCCTTGCAGCTAAGGCTCAGATACATCATTTCAGTTCTATGAATCACAGTTACCTTGGGCTCCTGCAAGAGATACGGGACCAACAGTGAGTAATACGAGGTGGGTGCTGCGTATAGGGAACTATTCTTCTGCCAATTGCAGTGTGGGGGGTTTCTGGAGCCTCAGGAGTGTTAGTGAGATGTGTTTTCACTATAGCAGCTCTTTTTACCTAGCTTCAGATCCTGACTGTTTAGCTCACCTGAAGATTCCATAAGCTACCTAATATTGTTTGATAACTTCTCTTTCAGCTTGGATTAGGCAGAGTAGATTCTGTTGTTGAGAGCTAATAAACAAAAAATTAAAAAAAACAAACACTGAATGGTTCCTCAGTGCCTAGTGAAATAAACATATGTTTCCCCAGCCTGGACCTAAATTTCTCCCTAAGAAAGTCTCAAACCCACAGGCCTTTTGAGGCTATCATATTTGTTTCTCTGTTTTCTCCTGGCTCTGTCTTTCGTATGTGCCTTTCCTTTGACTTCATTATTTTTCCCCCTCGTTCTTAGTTTTTTTTTGCATTAGCTTCTACTTTTGTTTAACAACTTATTTTCTAAAACAACCACGAGGAGCAAGCTTTTCACGATGAGGGCATTCCAAACTCCAGTCTGCAGCTCTTTCCTCTTCGATTTTTAAACATCGAGGTCAGCAGCTTCTAAAGGTCAAAAACATGCTAATATATGTCCTATATAAATATGAAGCCCATCCAATCTTGCTTGGAAGAAAACTCTAAAATATTAGAGGGGAATTTTATTATCATCAAAAAGCATTTTTGATGATGTATTTTGCACACCTTTCATTTTCTTCTCATATTCTCGTATCAGTGACTTTGTCTATAACATCAAACATCTGAATGAAAAGTGAAAAATTAAATCAAAGAAGTTTTTCATGTTATGCAGATAAAACATCTGGAAGACAATTTCTTCTTTTCTCCCCACATGGTTGAGCCAGTATAGGCATAGTCTGTGTCATTTGCCAGGACAATAAGAACGTCCTTGTTTCAGTTCACCCTTCACTTTCTTTCTTTTTTTTTTTTTTCAATTGAGAACGGGTACTGTTTATTAACTGACCAGCTTAGAAAAATCATCATGGGAGACACCTTAGTTCATTCTTCTAATAAGCCTGTTGATCTGATCCTCCCTGTTGCCAGCATCTCCACCTTCTACAAAATGGGTGGTCTTTTTCTTCATTCCGCCTCATGGAGAAGATAATTTAAAGGGCCACAGGAAGTTATTTGCTTCTTTGAAGCGTTTTCCAACAGTATAGATCTCATGAATCAGATCCTCCGTGCAGATGATGCCATATTTTCCAAGAGATTGAGCAATCAGAGCGTTATCTGTCAAAGCAATTGACTTCTTTTTGATTTTGGGGTGTAGAAGAAAGAAGAAGAAGGTAGTCCCTGCTGTGCCGGAAACCCTTAAGAAAAAGTGAAGGAATTTCGAAGAGCTGAAGATCAAGCGCCTGAGAAAGAAGTTTGCCCAAAAGATGCTTCGAAAGGCAAGGAGGAAGCTTATCTATGAAAAAGTGAAGCATCCTTCACTTTCACATGAATTTTTAAGAATCTTTAATTTTTGAGAAGCTCATTCTCCATCCTTGAAAGACAAAGGCTTCACGGAACCTCTCAGAACACCAGTGAAAAGGGATGAAATATTAATTGCAAGCTTGCCCCTTCCCAGCGTTGCTTTATTAATACTGGAAATCATGAGGCAGAGGTTTCCCTTCATTCAGAAGGAAAGGGAGTTTGGATCAGAACAGGATGCTCCAGGTTTTGCTAAGCCCAGGGGAGTATGGAAGCAACTGCTCAAAATCAATGCTGACCCTCTGGTGAATGTGGGTTACGCAAGACCTAGATAGGCACCATTGTGCATTGTTTGCCTAAAGAGCCAAATGCTGCCTGTGACCGCGGCCTCGGCCCTGGGTGATGGCACGCTGCTCACGCTGACTCCGAACTGCACTATTCTCATTAGCAGCCACGGGAGGCCCTAGCAGCTGCCATGGTTTCCCAGGTGACTGTAGCAGTACTGCCCCACTCTGTGTTGATTTTCAACACTCTATATGAGCTCTGTTCACAGTTTAATAGCTTCCTTTCTCTTGGCAAGGAAAGCATTTTTCTAAGGTCTGCAGTTATCACTGACGCCAAATGCGTTTAAACTCATCATCCGTCTTCTTCACCCATTCTCACTCCCCGGGTCCGCCACAAATATCACTCTGAACTGGCAGCGTCAACAATGCAATTGAAAACACCAACAACTTTTACCCTATCAGGTGACAGCTTTTTGGATTACATTTTTAAAAAGTTTTAGCCACATCAGTCTTGTTATTTAGGTGGCAACGCCACAGAAATCTGCCAATCTTTTCTATGTTAGGTCCTTATTGATTGAAGTTTAAAAAGAAAAGACAATGCTCTTTTAGGTTTATTTCAAATTAATATATGTTTTCTTTCTTCTGCATAGATTAACTGCCATTACCATATATAGACCACTGTTTTTGTCTTCACAAACTTATTGGAAATTCCCATGATAACGCACTGTGCACATTAAGGGGCTGGCATTTAATACATATCATATATAATGTGTATATACATAAGATATTATATATGTTATATATTATATACATATATAATATGTATATTATGTTATATAAAAACATATACTATATATTATATATGACATTATATATTATAGATATAAAAATATAAATATAAAACATTTATATCTATAATATATAAAAAATTACATATAATATAAACATTTTAGATTATATATAAAACAGATATATTTGTAATATATAATAAAAAGCATTTATATATTAAAATTTATATTAAATCAATATTAAATACATCTATTTATAGATTAATATATTTAGTTATAAATTAAATGAGTTATAAACTAAATGAAATCATTGAGCCTTATGGAACAATTCCTTGCTGGTTAGGAGGGAGTCATGTTTGCATTTACTTCAAACTTTGTTAACTGTCTGGCCCCACAATCCTCAATAAGCTGGATATGATAACTCGGGGCCTGTTAGAGTCAGTGAGAGTTTACAAAAGAGGCATTCACCATCTCTCAACATGCTTCAGGAATGGTCAGGCTTCCCCACATGACCTAGATAACAGTGTTGCTGAGGCAGATTAAATTTGTCAACTGGTTAATCATCTACCCCACACATACTTGAACAAAACTGGAAAATTTTGTCATCTGGTTGCCAGATGCTCTAGAAAAAATTGAGATGAAAACACTGAAGTTCAGTTAATACTTTAATAATTTGGGTTTTATCATTTTTTAAAGCTTTCTCAGGGATCAAGTATATATATATGTGTGTATGTGTGAGTGTGTATACATATACATATATATATATGTTACCTGACTCCCTCCTCGAAAATTTATTAAAACACAACTTCTTTCAATTAAACGACTGGAATACTACTCAGTTCTCCTCGCTGTCCCCCTAACCAGGTGTTCTCTGCCTGTGAGCGCATGGCCACACCCCCACCCATTCACTGGTCACTTGCATTCTCCCTGGACCCCACGCCTCTGCGTCTTGCCTTTCCCATTTAGTGTCCACACTCCTACTTCTTTCTCCCTTGGCCCCGAAGGTGCTCCTCTGCTGGTTGCTTTCTCTTGCCTGGCACTTCCTATCCCAGTGTTGTCATGGGCAGCTATTGGCCTTGGCTTCCTTCAGGCCGCCTGTGTGCTGCTTGTAGTGCTGGGACACCTGGCCTTGTTGGTCCTCAGTGGGCGAGCGGGCAGCACCAGGCAGAACGTCAGCTATTAGGCAAGTGTGGTACAGACCCATTGCCCTTCTGGCTGGGTGAGGAAGACAGCACTTCCTGCCACTAGCTTGGTCTCTGCCTTCAGGGAGCATGCCAGCCCAGCCACTTCCTGCATGTAAGGAGGCAGCAGAGGGGAAGAAGGTGAAATAAAGTTCCAGCTCATGACTGCAGAGTGCCTTGCTTATTCCTGCATTTACCTCCTTAATTCTCACCATGTGAGACCATACTGGGACCATGCAAAGTGGGTAGAGGCAGGAGAAGCATAGCAGAGAGAACTGTATGCAATAAAGAGGAAAAGGTCTGGGGGCAGTGGGTCAATTGATTTTATTTCATATATAGTCACAGCGGCTTTTCTAGGCAAAGGCAGAAAAACATCAGAATGCAGGAGCAATGTGAGGCAGGGAGCAAATGCAGAGAAATCCAGGCTGGAATAAGAAAATACCTTTTACTACTCTGCCCTTTCTTTTCATGAGGGAGTCATGCCCTTAGGTAGAATGCTGGGTATATCCTGTTTCCGCACTGTTCTTCAAACTGGGTCCCTACCCATTAGCGGATTTGCAATCAATTTAGGGGCTAAGAACCAACTACTTTAAAATACATGTATATACAAGGCTGAGTGCAGTGGCTCATGCCTGTAATCTCAGTATTTTGGGAAGCCGAGGTGGGCAGATCGCTTGAAACCAGGAGTTTGAGACCAGCCTGGGCAACATGAAGGACGCTGTCTCTACCAAAAAAAAAAAAAACAAAAAACAAAAATTAGTGGTGAGTGGGGTGCATGCCTGTAGTCCCAGCTACTCAGCATGGGTCTGGGGGCACAAGGGGTGGTGGTGCTGAGGTGGGAGAATCACTTGAGCCTGGGAGGTCAAGGCTGCAGTGAGCCCTGATCATGCCACTACACTCCAGCCTGGATGACAGAGCAAGACCCTCTCTCAAAAAGACAAGACAAGACAAGACATACAGTTTTTAGAGACAGGGTCTTGCTTTATTACCCAGGGTAGCTTCCAACTCTTGGGCCTGACCAATCTTCCTGCCTTGGCTTCCCTAGATGCGACTATAGGCACATGCCACTATGCCCTGCTTCAAGTATTATTTACTGAAGTATAATTGTGATATCATGATGTATGATACAAAATAGAGATCTGGTTTTTGTCCTGTTTCCTGACCCAGAGCTCCTAAAATCCCTGGAATCTCTGAGTAATAAGTGCCTTTTGGAATGTTAATAAATTACTGATGGCTGGGGGCTCCTGGATAGCCTCAGGATGAGAGCTGGCTGCTGGGGGAACCAACCTTGTGATTTGAGGGTTAGAACTTTCAGCCCCATTCGCTGACCTCTGGGGGAGGAGAACTGAAGGTTAAATTGATCACCAATGGCCAATGACATATCAATCATGCCTACATAATGAAACCCTCATTAAAACCCAAAGGACAGGGTTCAGGGTTGCTGAACCTGTGGAGGTGTCTGGTAGGTGGTGCACCTCAAGAGATCATGGCTCCTAGCTCCTTCCCACATACCTTGCCCTATGTGTCTCGTCCATCTGGCTGTCATCTGTAGCCTTCGTAATATTCTTTATAATAAATGGATCAACACAAGTATTTGCCTGAGTTCTGTGAGTGCTCCTGGCAAAGTATCATTATTATTATTATTGTTATTATTTTGAGATGGGGTCTCGCTCTTCACCCAGGCTGGAGTGCAATGGTGCAATCTCAGCTCCTTGAGACCTCGGCTTGATGCAACCTCCACCTCCTGGGTTCAAGCGATTCTTCTGCCTTAGCCTCCTGAATAGCTAGAACTACAGGCACATGCCACCACGCCTGGCTAATTTTTTGTATTTTCAGTAGGGATGAGGTTTCGCCACGTTAGCCAGGATGGTCTTAAACTCCTGACCTCAGGTGATTCACCCAACTCAGCCTCCCAAAGTGCTGGGATTATAGGCGTGAGCCACTAGTGGCACCTGGCCTCTGGCAAATTATTGAACTCATTGAGGATGGTGTGGGAACCCTGATTTACAGCTGGTTGGTCAGAAGCACAGGTCACAACGTGGGGCCTGTGATTGGTGTCTGAAGTGGGGGACAGTTTTGTGCAACTGAGCTCTTAACCAGTGGAGATCTAACACTATCTCCAGGTAGTGTCCAAATTGAATTAAATTATAAGACACTGGAGAATTGCTTTGTGTGCAGGGGAAAAGAAACAACCCACACATCTGGTGTCAGAAGTGTTCTGTTAAGAATATAATAGGAAAAAGCAGTTAGCTTGTTTTTTTCCTATTATACAGTTTACAATAATGCACATAAATCTCAAATATATACTCTGATTTTTAAAACGTGTGTATATACCCATGTAAACAACACCCAAATCACGATATAGAACCCCAGAAGGTTCCTGAAAGTGACTGTCCAGTCAATATTCACCCACCCCTAGAGGCAACTTCTATGACCATAGATTATCTTGCCTATTGTTAATCGTCGTATAAGTGAAGTCACCAAGTATAAACTCTTTTGTCTGGCTTCTTTTACCCTAACATTGTGTTCTTATGGTACAAATTTATTCTTGTTTAAAATAGCTATATAGTATTTCATTGTATGACAAACACTGTACTTTTAAAAAATTAATTCTGCTGCTGACAATGAGTTATTTCCAGTTTTGTGCTATTACATTGCATACTCTTTTATGGACATATTCACTTATTTTCCTTGGGGATTGCCAGTCAGAATCAAAAGGTAGAGATGAATCTCTCTGTGTAATGCTTTCTTTGGGAAGAAAGAATTGCAATTCAGGGAATGCACACAGACTGGGTGGTCATTGGTAGGTCTGAAGAACAAATGAAGGTTGGAGGTTTTATAAGAAAGAGAAATGTTGCATATTGCTCTCTGAGAAAGTTCGTTGACACTAGGATGGTTTTGGGGAGCTGGGAAGCTCTTATCTGCGAGCAACAGCAGCAGACAAAATTGGTCCTAGAGTTGAATACATTATTTCAGCAGTTACAGATAAAACCCGCCTCAGGTTACAACAGACAGTTTCAGTAGGCAGACTTGCAGAGAATTCCATTTCCAGAACAGTGTTATGTGACCCGAGTGCTTTTTTCCCCCCAGGAGTAGAATGGCTGGGTTCTAGGATAGGGCATATTTAGCTTTATTAAATACTACCAAAGAGCTTTTCAAAGCTGACTTGTTCATGGGCCAGTACAGTAGCCACTGGCCCATCCTCATGACTATTTAAATTTAAATATGGCTATTTAACTTTAAATGTAACTTTATTTAAAGTAAAATTAAAATTCGTTTCTTCAGTTACATTTCAAGTGCTCAGTAGACACACGTGGCTGGTGGATTTTGTAACGGACAGTGCAGCTATAGAACATTTCCCTTATCACAGAATGTTCTCTTAAACAGCGATGTGCCAAACTGACTTGCAGCATGTTTCAAAAAACAAAATCAAATAGAAAATGTCAGAGTGCATTATAAGGAATAGGGATAACTATTGTTTCACGAGTCCTTTGTTTCAGTAATGTACATGTGGAAGCGTGCACCCGGTTGTAGTCAACCTGTGTTTCTTATCATGTGGCATAGTAAACGGTGATTACAGGGACGGGCTCTTGCTATCTTTGGCTGGAGATGTGAAGAGCAGCAGAACAGGGAATGGGGGACCATGAGGGAAGTGGAAGACTTTTATAGATCAAATAAGATTTGTTTTAGCCTAATGTTTTTAAACCTAATGTTTTGGTTTTTTTTTTAGATGGATTTTTGCTCTTGTTGCCCAGGCTGCCGTGCAATGGCGCAACCTTGGTTCACTGCAATCTCCGCCTCCCGGGTTCATGTGAAGTACCCTATGGGTAACATTGGGTAACATGTAAAGTATCATGTTACCCAAAAGCTATTCTTCTGCCTCAGCCTCCCAAGTAGCTGTGATTACAGGTGCCTGCCTCCACACCCAGCTAATTTTTTTGTATTTTAGTAGAG
This sequence comes from Ateles fusciceps, assembly GCA_036589455.1. NCBI lineage: Eukaryota > Metazoa > Chordata > Mammalia > Primates > Atelidae > Ateles > Ateles fusciceps. Next base: position 530,792 of record JAZHEH010002853.1, on the reverse strand, counting down.
ACGGGGTTTCACCTTGTTAGCCAGGATGGTCTTGAACTCCTGACCTCAGGTGATCTGCCTGCCTCTGCCTCCCAAAGTGCTGGGATTACAGGCATGAGCCACCCATGCCTGGCCTAAACCTAATGCTTTTTAAAACCTAATATTTTGTGCAAGACTGTATAGAGTATAAATTAATTTCTTCTTTTTTCCTCTACCAGTATGAAGTAGTGAGAAAGTTAATTTCTGTAAGTACATATTGCCTCCTGTAAGGTTATTCTTCCAAATGAGTAGGGGACCCTGTGCTGTACAGCTATAGATGTTGTTCTCAGCTTTCTATACCCGTCCTGGCCCATGGCATCCACTCCCTCTGTGAGAGTTTACTGGCCATGCGTGGGGCTGGTTCAAAGGATTGCTTCAGTGACCACTGGGTACATCCAGGATGTTGTGAAGTACCATGCTCCCCAAAAGAAAACTGCCTCTGTAAAGTCACTGTCAATGATGAGTGAAATGTCAAATTAACTTTGCATGCTTTAAAACGCAGATTGTGTGACATACGGTCACCTCTTCTTCTGGTAGTAAAGGACACTGCAGGTGTACTTTGAAAGCACATCAAATATAAAGAGTACCTCCCCAGTTATTCTGAATTTACAAGATGTTCTCAATATGAAATTATTGCTTTAATTAGTGAACAGCGATTCTTGCATGGTTTTAATAGTTGAGAGTGTGCATAACCAGAAATTGGTAGAAAATTAAACAATTTTTCAAAGTATCCTTAGCAAAGTTACACAAAACTCTTGTTGATTTCTGCATGCTTGTACAGATAGCATCAACCTCCAGGTCTGGTCTGGAGAAAGCCAGTCTCTGGTGATGGCCTTATCTGGGCAGGGAGGTCCCAGTGACCTTGGGAAACATTTCACCCTGGGTTGCTCTCAGCCTGGACGCCTTGGCATAATGATTTGATTGCAGAGGCAGGTTTGCTCTATCCTCAGTGTGCCAAACCTTGTTGGAGATGTCAGACCACACAGAGGATGCGACATCATCCAAGTCCAAGGGCAGGTTGTGAAAATCAGCTCAACTGAATGGATTGTGAAGACCTTTGGTTAAAATATCTTTCTCGTCTACTGACCTTTTCTTTCACCTCAAGAATATCAATAGCAAAGCCTTTCCTTAGTAGATGTATTCTTAAAAAGTCATGTACGTAAATGTTGCTTTTGGTTTTTAGAGACAGGATCTCGCTGTATTGCCCAGGTTGGAGTGCAGTGGCTACTCACAGGGACAATCATAGCTCACTGTAGCCTCGAACTCCTGGGCTGAAGCAACTCTCCTGCCTCAGCATCCCAAGTAGGTGGGTTCTATACATTGAGTCATAGTTCTTCTTGCCTAATAGTCCAGCATCAGTTTTATAAATGCCATTCCTGATTGCTCTTCAATAAGCGGTCTCCCAACATTTTAGCTTCTTTTATTTATTTTTAACTTGAGAAATAATTTTGTATGTTTATCACGTGCAACATGTTGTTTTGAAATATGCATACATTTGTGGAATTACGCATACATTGAGTGAATTAGCATATGCACTACCTCATATACTTTCCATTTCTTTGTGTGGTCAAAACACTTACAGTCCATTTTCTTAGCAATTTCCAAGAATACAATATATTGTTATTAACTGTAGTCAGCATGTTGTACAGTAGATCTCTTGAACTTACTCCTCCTGCCTAACTGAAATTTTGTATTCTTTGACCAACATCTTCCCAGCAACCTCACTTCCCAGCACTTGGTAACCACCATTCTCCTCTCTACTTCAGAGTCCAACTTTTTCTTATTTCACATACAAGTGAGATCATGTGATATTTGTTTCTGTGCTTGACTTCTTCCACTTAACGTAACATCCTCCATGTTCATCTGTGGACACGATTTCCTTCTTTTGACGGTGAGTAGTATTCCATTGTGTATAAATACCACATTTTCTTTATCCATTCATCCAACAATGGACACTTAGGTTGATTCCATATCTTGGGTATTGTGATTAGTGCTGCAATAAACAGGGGCATGCTGATACCTCTTTACCATACTGATTTCATTTCCTTTGGATCCAATAGTGGGATTGCCGCGTCATATGTAAGCTCTATTTTTAGTTTCTTAATTTTTTGAGGAACCTCCATATTATTTTCCATAATGACTGTACTAATTTGCATCCCCATTAACAGCATTCCTATCAACAATGTGCGGGGGTTTCCTTTCTCCACATCCCTGCCAATGCTTGTTATCTTTCAACTTTTTGAGAATAGCCATTCTGCCAGGTATGAGGTGATATCTGATTGTGGTTTTAATTTGCATTTCTCTAATGATTAATGATTTGAGCATTTCTGGTATACCTGTTGGCCATCTGTTTATCTTCTTTTTGTTTTTTTTTGAGACAGAGTCTTACTCCTTTGCCGGGCGCCAGGCTGGAGTGCAGTGGCGAGATCTCGGCTCACTGCAAACTCCGCATCCCGGGTTCAAGCAATTCTCCTCCCTCAGCCTCCCAAGTAACTGGGACTACAGGCGCATGCCACCACGCCCAGCTAATTTTTGTATTTTTAGTAGAGATGGGGTTTCACCATGTTGGCCAGGATGGTCTCGATCTCTTGACCTTGTGATCTGCCCGCCTCAGACTCCCAAAGTCATCTATATATCTTCTTTTGAGGAGTATCTATTCATATCTATTGCCCATTTTTAATCTGTTATTTGCTTTATTACAGATGAGTTCTTTGCTTTCCTTATATGTGTTGAATATTAACCCCTTATTGGATGTATGGTTTGCAAATATTTTCTTCCATTTCACAGGTTGTCTCCTTACTCTGTTGTTTTCTTTGCTGTTCAGAACCTTTTAGTTTGATTAATTCCATTTGTCTAATTTTGCTTTTGTGGTCTGTGCTTTTGGTGTCATATCTAAAAAAAATCATTGCCCAGACCAATGTCATGGAGCTTTTCCCCTGTGTTTTCTTCTAGTAGTTTTACAATTCCAGATCTTCCATTTAAGTCTTTAACCCATTTTGAGTTATATTTTTGCAGATGGTGTGAGATGAGAGTCCGATTTCATTCTTCTGCAAGTGGATATCCAGTTGTCTCAGTACTATTTACTGAAAAGACTGTCCTTCCTTCATTGTGTGTTCTCGGCACTTTTGTTGAAAATCAATTGACCACAAATGCGAAGATTTATTTCTGGGCTCTCTGTTCTGTTACATGGGTCTGTGTGTCTGTTTTTATGCCAATACCATACTCTCTTTTTTCTCTCTCTCTTTTTAAAAATCAGCTGAATTTAAGATTCAAGTACAATACTGTTTTGATTACTTAGCTTTGTAGTATAGTTTGAAATCAGGTAGTGTGATGTCTCCAGCTTTGTTCTCTTTACTCATTATTGCTTTGGCCATTTGGGGTCTTTTGTGGTTTTGTACAAATTTTGGGATTGTTTTTCGATTTCTGTGAAAAATGTCATTGGAATTTTCATAAGGATTGCAGTGAATCTGTAGATCACATTGGATAGTATTAACATTTTAACAATATGCCAGCAACAAGAAGTTTAGTTTCTTTTGCTGACACCTGCTTCCTTCTTGAATGAGATCATGAAAGACTCTGCATGCATTGGATGTGTTTGGGGTAGCGCTGAGGTGATGTTACTCTTTAAAAGCAGCCCAGTAATCATTTTGTAAGGTAGAGAATCTCATAATTTGTGTTTTTACGGGTGTAAGTTTCCTTAGCATGAAGCATACTTGCATCAGTTCTAATCCAATCTATTGCAGTGTTTCATCATCCTCCACATCACAGAGAGCTGATGAGGTAACACCACATTTTACTGAGCCCGTATTTATGATACTTAATTTTCAATGGCAGTGATTATAAGCTCTAAATTCAAGGTCTGAGCCTGCATTTTAGGACACTTGGCACTCAATTCAATACATCAAATATTACGAAATATTTATCATATTCCCTGTAGTGGCCTCTCTTGAGGCCAGGCCAGATGTGACCTTATCCGTCAGAGTACACCTTGCCCCTGGGCTAACATGTGGCCTCAGACACTTTCTCAGCACAGCGCTCCAGGCGTGCATAAACAAATCGAAGTGGTACAAAAAACCTATTTGTCCACTCTGGAATCTGTGGTTTATCAGTAAATTCCCCTTCAAGTTGATCAGCTTTAGGCTGATAAGAAATCTGTGATGTAGCATTGGTCTAGAATGCCATGTCAGAACCTAGCCAGAGCACACTTGTAGAAAACAGAGTCACTGTTCTTTAATCAAATGAATGACATCATTTTATCCCTTCCTGCAGGGATATCAGAGAGACCCCATAACATGGTGGAGTCAGACACCTAAATCCAATTCCAGTCTTGCAACTTACTTGCTGTATAAACCTGAACAAATGACTTAACCTCTCTCAGCTTCAGTGTCCATAGCTGCAAAATGGGGTAAAAAAACCCTCCTTTAGAAAGTTGATATGTGATTATAGCAAGAAATGTCAACATAATGCCTACACATTGTAAGCATTCAATTAATGGTAGAATGTAGTTGTACTATTTTCTTTTTTTTTTAAATCAAAAAAAAAATTTTTTTTTAAATTTTTTTATTGCATTTTAGGTTTGGGGGTACATGTGAAGAACATGGAAGATTGTTGCATAGGTACACACATGGCAGTGTGATTTGCTGCGTTCCTCCCCATCACCTATATCTGGCAGTTGTACTATTTTCAACAGCTGTGACTAGCAGGTATTAGGCTTTCCTGTGATGGAATTTAAATAAAGACATACATTAGTCATTGAAAACATAACCTCAAGCCTCCAGTTGAAACCTATGAGGATGATGTCCACCATATAGGCAACTAAAGCAATCTCCATTGGAGTGTTTTCACACTTTCTAACCAAAACATGGCTATTTGGACAGGATCCAAAATTAAGCCCTTAGGAAGCAATGAAGAAAGCAACCAGCTGTTGTCTGCATAACTGTGGTTAACCTTTGGCCACGCCTCTTTGGGCATTCCTCTCCAGAGAAGCAGAAAAACGTGAGACACAACAGATTCATCTGCAAAACAAATCCTTTTGACCCAGGAGATCCTGGAGGTGGCTCACATCGCAGGCAGCCTTGCTTCCCACAAGGCTGTGTCCAGGCCTGTTACGTTTGATAGGAGTGCTCGTTGGCAGCATTACTACCTTCTCAGCTGAAGATGAGGTAGTAAAGAAAAAAGAAGAGAAGAGGAAAAAAAAAAGAAAAAGTGTCATTGTAAGTAGGAAGTGTTTCTTCTAAATGCATCATATGGACATCTAATGTTGCCTATCAGGTGACATCTTTGATAACCATTTAGGATTCCCAGAGTATCCTTTGGCAAACTTAGGCTGGGCCATGAGGGCTGGGCTGTAGCCATTTCATAAGAGCACAAATAAAGACATCTTGATCAGAGAACATAAGCAAGAAACAATGGAGATATTTTTAATTTGAGTCCTTTTACTTCATTCTGGAAGCCACATGGAATGGATACTTCAAATCAATACAATATTGGATTGAAAAGACTGCACATTTCATCCTAAAAGTGGAATCAGGCATTCAGTGCAAAGAAATAGGTGGTGGAAAGTCCTCTCCATGGTGTAACAGGGTTGCCTTGCACTCTGTGCTCCCCTAGAACAATGAGCTCCTTCCACACATGATTGTCATTTTTTCAATTTTTTTTTTTTTTTTTTTTTGAGATTGAGTCTCACTCTGTTGCCCAGGCTGGAGTGCAATGGCGTGATCTCAGCTCACTGCAACCTCCACCTCCAGGTTCAAGTCATTCTCCTGCTTCAGCCTCCCGAGTATCTGGGATTACAGGCGCATGCCACCACGCCGTCTAATTTTTGTATTTTTAGTAGAGATGGGGTTTCACTATGTTAGTCAGGCTGGTCTCAAACTCCTGACCTTGTGCTCCATCAGCCTCGGCCTCCCAAAGTGCTGGGATTACAGGTGTGAGCCACCGTGCCTGGCCTTTTTTTTTTTTTTTTAAAGAGACAAGCTCTTTCTCTGACATCCAGGAGTACAGTGGCAACAATCATGGCTTATGGCTCACTGTACCCTTGACTTCTGGGGCTCAAGCAATCCTCCCACCTCAGCCTCTTGAGTAGGGGACCAGAAGTGTGTACCACCATGCTGGCGAATTTTGTTTATTTTTTGTGGAGACAAGGTTTCACTATGTTACCCAGGTTGATCTTGAACTCCTGAGCTCAAGCAGTCCTCCTGCTTTGGCCTCCCCAAAGTGCCACAATTATAGGCATGAGCTACCAGGCCCAGACCACAGAACTATTGGCCTTTAAAAAAAATTAATTTTTTTTAGAGACGAGGGTCTCGCCATGTGGCCCAGACTGGCCTTGAACATCTAGATTCAAACAATCCTCCCACCTTGGCCTCCCAAAGTGCTGGGATCACAGTTGTGAGCCGCTGTGGTTAGATGAAATACTTAACAACAATTCCTTTCCAGCTCCACTGCGACGCACTCATGCATAACACCTGTGGTCCTCCAACTTTAATGGCTACAGGAATCAACTGGAGGGCTTGTTAAAACACAGATGGCTGAGCCACACCCCTGGAGACTTCAATTCTGCAGTCTGGGGGTTGAGTCTGAGAATTTGCATCTCTAAGAAGTTCTCAGGTAATACCTGTGCTTCTGGTTCTGGACCCACACGTTCAGAGCCACTGCTTTAAGAACTGGCCACACATGGGCACCCAGCTGGGGTTAATTAACTGAATGGATGAATGAGTGGGTGATGAATGAATAAATGAAAGTGTGAAAGTCCTCCTTAGCAGTCTCCTTGATATTCTCAGGATTATTATTATTTTTTTATTTTGAGACAGAGTTTTGCTCTGTCGCCTAGGCTGGGGTGCAGTGGCGTGATCTCAGCTTACTGCAACCTCTGCCTCCTGGGTTCAAGAAATTCTTCTGCCTCAGCCTCCCAAGTAGCTGGGACTACAGGCACATGCCACTATGCCCAGCCATTTTTTTGTATTTTTAGTAGAGACAGGGTTTCACAGTGTTAGCCAGGATGGTCTGGATCTCCTGACCTCATGATTCACCCATCTCGGCCTCCCAAAGTGCTGGGATTACAGGCGTGAGCCACTGTGTCTGGCCTAATATTTTTGTCTTATATCTTCTGCAAAACACACTTCCTACAGTAAGCCTGTTACTTCAATTTGAAGACCGTCTTTTTCATCCTGCCAGGTCAGATATCCCATGATAAATAGTTTAGTTTCTCTTGCTGATTCCAGGGCACACAAAGTTCTCAACTGTGAAGGTGCCGGAAGCTTTCTGGATTCAAAGTGTCCAGATGGATCCAGATGGACAGACTGGGGAGCCAGGCTCTTCATTGCTTTCTCTGCTCTAAAAATTCTCAGCGTTTCATTTGAACACATCAAAGCAAGCTCAGATTAAAGACAAAATGAGCTTGACACATTAAAAATGGTGCCAGCTTGGACTCCATGACACGTTAGCCTTGAGAAGGTTGGTCTGGGGCCATTGGCCAGTGGGGACTTCACCTGGAGAGCCTGCTGCTGCCCTGTCTCTTGGCCATGGTGTGAGCATTTTTCACCCAAATGGGGCCACTTCTCATCCTTGATAATGGTGTAACAGCAGGTTCTGTCACCCATGGCTGTTTCCCAGCTGTCTGTAGACGTGTTTCATAGAATCAGGTTTGTTCTCAGATCATTTTAACAATTAATTATATTTTACCATGATAATAGAACTACATAATTGCTACAGAAAATACAGAAGAGTGGGAAAAAGGGAGAAACCATTCATAATCCTACCATCTTAGATATAACCCTGTGGATATAGACAGTTCATATGTTTTCAGCTAAGATTCTACACTCAAGATTGTCTGTAATATATATGTGATGAATATGTATATCTGTATCTTCTGAAAAACACACTTTCTACAGAAAAGGATGGAAAATTGCTTTTCAGTGTAAAGATCTTTTTTTTTCATTCTGCGCAGTCAACCAATCAGGGATGTATAGTTTAGTCTCTCTTGTTAATTCCAGGGCACGTAAAGTTCTCAACTGCAAAGGTGCCAGAAATTCTCTTTTTCTAATTCAAAAAATAATTTTATACATTAGATTTGAAAATGTTCCATTTTAAAAAGCTGATTTTTAAAAACATGATTACTTAAAAATCACAGGCTGATTTTCATATTCCACTTTATTTTTTTAAATATTATTTATTTTATTTAAAGAGTACATATATATTTTCCAGTGATCATATAAACTCTTTCAGAATCACTTTTTAAAAGCTCCCTTCAGTTCTTCTTACTTAGATGAGTTGTAGTCTGGAAAACAAAGACAAAAACGGAACGATGGTAGGACGGAAAGTTTTGAAGGGCAGCATTGAATTGTGTACGTGTACTTTGAATTGTGCATGACTCCAAGCCTGTTTCAGTGAGCTGATTAAAAAAAATACAACATGACTATGAAAATCAGGCCAATCAGTAAAAAAGAAAAGTCTTAAACCAATAATAAGTCAAAACAAAATCAGTTTTGAGGCCCACATTGAAGTTCAGCAAGTTTTCATTTATGCCAATCACCACACGGTTGCCAGGGGCCTGCTTCGTTTCATGTAGCATGAACCAAGGTGAAAGTGTCCTCTAGTTGGGGTAGAGATATGCAAATTCCAGTGGATCCGAACAGAAGTCTTAACTTAGCCCTCCCCCACACAGGAGATGATCACTCTTCCTCAGATTGCCTTTAAATAGAGTGGTGCCTCATCAGCACTGTCAGAGGGCAATTTTCTTCTCCACTGAGGGCTGGCAAGCAGACATTTCCACTGCTTGGGAGTGGCTAAACTAGAGGATGCAAAACATTGCACAATCACTGTTAAATATGAGGTTGAGAATATAAACATGGGTCACCTTTCTGTAGAAAAACAGATGAAATATTTAATTCAAAATTTAAATTAAAAAACAAGATTTAATTAAAAAAACAGGATTTCTTTTCTTTTCTTTTTTTTTTTTTTTTTGAGATGGAGTTTTGCTCTTGTTGCCCAGGCTGGAGTGCAATGGTGCAATCTCGGCTCACTGCAACCTCTGCTACCTGGGTGTAAGCAATTCTCCTGCCTCAGCCTCCTGAGTAGCTGGGATTACAGGTGCCCACCACCATACCTGGCTAATTTTTGTATTTTAAATAGAGATGGGGTTTCACCATGTTGGTGAGGCTGGTCTCGAACTCCTGACCTCAGGTGATCCACCTACCTCAGCCTCCCATAGTGCTGGGATTACAGGTGTAAGCCACTGCACCCATCCTGATTTCACTTTTTTTTTTTTTTAGACGGAGTCTTGCTCTGTCACCAGGCTGGAGTGCAGTGGTGCAATCTCGGTTCACTGCAACCTCCGCCTCCTGGGTTCAAGTGATTCTTCCGCCTCAGCCTCCCGAGTAGCTGGGACCACAGGTGTGTGCCACCATGCCCAGCTAATTTTTTTTGTATTTTTAGTAAAGACAGGGTTTCACTGTGTTGGCCAGGGTGGTCTCGATCTCTTGACCTTGTGATCCGCCACCCTCAGCCTCCCAAAGTGCTGGGATTACAGGTGTGAGCCACTGTGCCTGGCCCACTTTTTTTTTTTTAATGAAATACAACTGAGTGGATGGATAGATATGCCCATGCACACATGCATGCTTAATCTTTTTAGAAGTGCACAATGAATATGCATTCCAAAAACTACCAGTAAAAATTGCAAAGTCAGTAGTATTATCAGAATAAATTTGCCATCATTGAGACCAAAAAATATTCCCTTGGCATCTAACAGATCTAATGAATCTTGTTCTGAACTAGTTATATTGGCCTGTGTGTGAGATGACTGCTGTGTTAGATTCCTAGGGCTGTCAGGACAATGTACCGCAAACTAGGTGGCTTAAAACAACAGAAATTTATTGTTTTTCAGTTCTGAAGGCCAGAAGTTCAGGATCAAAGTGTGGTTACTTCTGAGAGCGTAGTGTTCATTTCAACAGGATGGCAGGATTGCTTCTTTCTGGAGGCTTGAGGGAAAATCCATTCCAAGTCTCTCTCTTAGATTCTGTTGTTCGCCCGGCAATCCTTGGCTTGCAGATACATCATTCCAGTCCCTACCTCCTCTGCCTCTCCTGTCACATTGCATTCTTTCTACGTCTGTGTCCAAATTCCCCTCATTATAAGGACAGCAGTCATTGGATTAGAGTCCACCCTAATCCAGTATAACCTCATCTTAACTTGATGACATCTGCAAAGATTCTGTTTCAGCATAAGGTCACATTTATAGGTACCCAGCATTAGAACTTGAACATATTTTTCTGGGGGACACAATTCGACCTAAAACAACTACAGACATTCCCTGACGAATGATTTTTCAAGTTTATGATGAAGCGAAAGTGGCATGCATTCAGTAGAAACCGTATTTCTAATACCCATACAACCATTGTTTTTCACTTTAAGTGCAGTATTCAATAGATTATGTGAGATATCCAACACTTTATTATGCAATAGGCTTTGTGTTAGATTATTTTGCCCAGTTGCAAGCTAACATAAGTGTTCTGAGCACGTTTAAGAAAGACTATGTTCAGCCCTGATGCTTGGTAGGCTAGGTGTATTAAATGCATTTTTGACTTAGGGTATTTTCAACTTATAATGGGTGTATTAAGAGGTGACCCCATTGTACATCAAGGAGCATCTGTACTTAATAAAATCTTCCAACGAACATCTGGAGAGAGCTCATCTGCAAAGTTAATTTCTAAACACATGATGATCACTTAAAAACATAAACCAACAGACTTTTGCAGTGAGGCCAGAGGTGTCTGTGACTTCTCTATGGCCGCCCACCTCGGGACAGCAGATCAGGACAAGCCCTCACCCTCCTGACTCCTCAGCCAGAGCTTTCCCCGTGGCTCCCTATTGCGTCTCCCTTTTCCCTTTTTTTTTTTTTTTTTTTTTGAGATGTTCTGTCACCAGGCTGGCGTGCACTGGTGCAATCTCAGCTCACTGCAACCTCTGCGTCCCAGGTTCAAGAGATTCTCCTGCCTCAGCTTCCCAAGTAGCTGGGGCTACAGTTGTGAGTTACCACGTCCAGCTAATTTTTGTATTTTTAGTAGAGACAGGGTTTCACCATGTTGGCCAGGATGGTCTTGATCTCTTGACCTCATGATCCGCCCGCCTCAGCCTCCCAGAGTGCTGGGATTACAGGTGTGAGCCACCTCGCCCGGCCATGTCTTCCTTTCTTTATATGAACACTTACGAAACACTGCTAGCACCTTGAGGATGAAGAAGAAACTGAAAGCATACCTATAGAAAACTATGAGTAAACTACATGTGACTGTTCTGGCCTCTGCATCCTTATTTGAGTATTTTTTGTGGTTAGAGCTGCTTGCTCTTCAAACTTAGACCTTCATCCACCGTTGGACTTGTTACTGCTTCCTAACAAGTTTCACACATAGCCCACCTTCCCCGGGCAGTGGGACAACCCGAATCAAATTGTGTGACAGATGTGCAGGGAAATTCCCATGGCAGTCCAGGTGAGACAGATTCACATTTATCCTAGGCTCTGAGCGAATCCAGTAGCTACAGGACCCTAGAGGCTCATGTTGACCTAGTCTACTTTTATATCTGGATTTCTTACTTTTTTTGAATATTTCAGAGATACTTCACGATCTGCTCTCGATGTGTGGAACGAAGACATCTCCATCTGACTCGTCTCTCCTTCTGACTCTTTGTTTTTCTAACTAGCTACACTTCCTCGAACACAAGTAGGCCTTGGAGATGATGGTGGATGTTTACTTAATTTAATTTTTCTTTTTGAGACGGAGTTTCGCTCTTGTCACCCAAGCTGGAGTGCAATGGTGCAATCTCGGCTCACCACAACCTCCACCTCCCGGGTTCAAGTGATTCTTCTGCCTCAGCTTCCCGAGTAGCTGGGATTACAGGCATGAGCCACCACATCCAGCTAATTTTTTGTATTTTTAGTAGAGACGGGGTTTCTCCATGTTGGTCAGGCTGGTCTCAAAGTCCTGACTTCAGGTGATCCACCCACCTCAGCCTCCCAAAGTGCTGAGATTATAGGTGTGAGCCACTGTGGCTGGCCACTTTTTTTTTAAACCCAAACCAAAAATGGTCAGTGATGATGGATGTGTAGGAATTAGCTTCTGACTGTGATTTACCTGGAGAATAATAGTTATTATATTTTAAAAATGGCCCTAAAAAGAAAAACCTTTCTGTGGGCAGTGCTAAATGAGACTGAATCACCCAAATTTCATTCTAGCCCAGGAAGACAGCTTCTCACACTCTCACATCTGGACTGCAGGCACGAGGAGCCTGGGAGTGGCCATCTCTCATTTACAGAGGCGTGGTTGGACGCAGCTGGAAAGCCACATCCTGTCTTATGCCAAAATGACTGAGAACATGAAGTGTAGAAAGTGGAGAGAAAATTTCTCAAGCGAATGTAATAAACGTTACGAACTGTGAGCAAAACAAAAACTAAAAGTAGCCGCAGGTGAAAAAAAAATAAATTTTCAGAATCTGCTTGTGCCTAAAGGCTTCAAGCTCAATATGCATGACTAGAAGAAAATTTCTCCAGGGAAATTAACATCTTATTGGTATTACCCCTGAGCTATCAGGGTAGTTAAATAAGAAAATACTGGCAGCCTGGTCTGAATGCTTCCCTGCTACTGGGACATGTGTGATCAAATTATACAGAGAGATTATCAATCATATTTATTTGGCTTATCATGATTAAGTCTTGAGTTTGGGGTAAGTCGAAGTGACATCGTGCCTCCCAGGGGTGCTTGATTGAGAAAGAGTCACCTCCTTCCTTGGGGGTTTTCTGAGTCCCAGCACGAAGTAGAATCTCCTATTTTGCATTCAGTGCAATAAATGCTCCCGTGGAGCATTGCCGGGAATATGCATGCATTTAAAAGGTTGGCCTGGCATTCAAAAGTTAAGCAGCCAAAAGCGCAAAGCAAAGAATGGGCGAGAGCACAGTGAGAACGTTCACTTGGCCCAGCATTGAGAAATGAGGCCCCACGAGCAGAGCGGGGCTGTCGTGATTGTGAACACAAAGTCATCCCCCTCGCCTAGGTGTCCCTCAGAGTAGAACCCCCTCACCACCTCCCACCATGTCACCAGATGGCTGGCTTCTCTCAGCCACTGTGGAGGAGGTGTCGAGGAGGGCCATTCTCTTCTGCAGTGCAGAATACTCATGGAAGACAAAGGCAGATGGTTTTTTTAGATTTGATTCTGAGATCTGATGAATGACCAGCTCGACAGACTGCCATTCGTGTGTTGCTCCAGCCCCGTCTTCCTGCCTGCCGCACGTTAGCTCTTGGTGAACCCCTGGGACATCCAGCCAGGAGCATTTCAGGGCTAATGATCTCAAAGAGGAGCAAGGGAAGAAGTCAAAGCCCTGTGTCCAGCTGGTGCAGGACTAGGGAAGGGGCAGACAAGAGTTCTGTGTTATAAACAAGGGCATTACCTTAGCTCTAGCATCAGGAGCCAATGTTAGACGGTGCGTGTAGGGCTAGCTGTAGGTCCATTGCGATGTGAGACCAGGTTTGTTTGTATTGCCTCCACTTTTTCCTCTGTCCTCTCTCCTTGTGAGCCCCATAAGTATACCCATCACCCTGGGGCCACCCCCTGGTTATCTGCAACCTGCAGCAAAACTCCTTGCAGTGTTCTACATTCCAGACCTTCCCTGGTCTGCCCCTGCTAAGATGTGCTTGCTCTGCTGCCTGGCAATGATGTACTGTATTGCTCTGTGGGCGTGCTTTGGCAGGGCCTCTCGTTCTTTGGAGGTAGGCAGGGGGAGGGAAAGGCATTACACCTTCCATATGCTTTGTGAGATCTTTCTATATAATATCACATGGAATACTTTCTGCCATCTTAGGGGGCAGAGGGCATTAGCACCATGTTCCAGACAAGCAAAAGCTAAGAGAGGTGAAGTTATTTGTTGGAAATCTCACGCCAGTTCGAAACGAAACCAGGATTCCATCTCTGTTTGCTCCAAAGCCCATGTTCTTTCCCCAGCCTCATGGATACAGGCTGTGGGAGCCTCAGGCCAATGGATCACGGTTGGCCTAGAGGATCCTTTGCAGCAAGCTGTGTCACACCTCAGGGTGCCTACTGATTGGTGTGATGATCCCAGGCCTCTGGAGAGGCAGCCGGGCCCCAGCACTGTGTCTGGGAGCCCCTGATGGCAGCTTCCACTCGGTTCCTTCAGTTCGAGTTACTACTGTAGGTGCATTTCTTTCTGTATGGAACCTTAGGTATTGTCACTCTGCATTTATGTCCCTGGGTCCCCAGCACATGCTTGTGAAATCAGTAAATTCAGTCTAATGAGTATACACAATGCATTGCTATAAAATGCACATATAAGCAGTGCAGTTCTGAGGCTGGGACCTGACTCAGTGATTTGTCACTTGAAGGGGAGGTGCCATCAGCCACAAGGTGCATACGTGAGCAGGGTTTCTCTGAACAACAGGACTGGAATACCCACAGGACTTTCCAGGCAATTCCCTTCCTTTATTTCTGTATACTAAACAGCATTCAGAGTTAAAAGAGACAGTAAAAACACATCTGTTGGGTTGATGATGCAAAGGCTACATACTTAAAAAGAAACGCCACTTCGAATGTGAAAATCCTGGAACATATTCTTGGTCCTCTGACCCAGAATTGAAAAATTTTAAAATTTTCACTTCCACTGAAAACCAAATTAATAAAGTTATTTTAAAAGACAATTCTCAATTGTTGCAATAATAAGCAATAGAGGTAACATTCATGCCATTTTCTCCACATGTCGTTTTAACCACAGGTTTCTATCCTTTTGCCCATGAATTATTGAACTGAAGTTCCGTATGCCTTAAGGAGTGAATGGTTTCTTCTTGCTCAGCCCCAGGATTTGATCCGGAGGTAGTGGTCATTCCAAACTGAGGGCCAGTAAAGATGCAGGCAGCTTCCATAATCTGTATCTGTTTGATCATGAATTATTGAACCTGTTTATTTAACAGACATTTATTTAGTGTTTACCACATGGCCCTTACTGTGTTAGAATTTTCTTTAATAACAGATGGTGCTCGCACAAAGGTCTGAGACCTGGCTGTGCTGCTGGCCTTCAAGGAGTTCTCATTGAGGAGCTAATAAAAGATTTAATAAAGCATGGAAGGAAAGAGGAATAATAAGGGTGCAGGACTTTTGTTCCTACTGAGACAATAAGTACAAGATGGAGATGTGGGGGGATGAGAGAGTCCCCAGGGTCCCCCGTGAAGGCTAAAATAGAAAACCATCGTGGAAAATAGTAACTCAGATGGCTACATGGCATGCCTTATTTCCTTGAAATGAGGGTGGTATAGACCAAGCAAAAGATCCTCTGGATATGTGTGGCTTTGTGTGTGAGGGTGGAGGTAGGAATGAGTGGGGGAGGGGTGGGAATAGAGGAGGGTGCGGGGGAAGAGGCAAAAGTGAGGTGGTTCTGAGGTTCTGAACCGGCTCCTCCCAGTATCCTGGTTCATTACTGCCCATGCTTGCATTCCTTTGGGCTGCTGTTGTGCTGGCTGACTGGTAGTCCCAGAGGTGCCCTGCAACAGGAAGGCCCTGCATCAGGACCAGACTGGACTGCCCAGTCTAGAAGTACTGTCAGTGGGTGTGGCCTCGTGGGGCTGTGGCGGCCTCGTGGGGCTGTGGCGGCCTCGTGAGTGAGCATTGCTGGCAGGAAGGAGGGCTCCAGCTCCAGGCAGCCTGGTGCCAATTGCCTCCCTGCATTTGGCTCCTTGTCACTGCCCTGGAAAAAAGGGCTGGAGGACTTCACTTCTCTCTGTCATGTCTGGTCATGGCTGCCTTGCAACCAGCTGCTTCTGCTCCCGCCTGGAGCCTCCCACTGAACCCCATGCCAAGGTCACTGTGCTGGGATTGTTTTTATTAGAAACAGGTTCTAACGTCATGCTTTCATTCAATCATTTTACTGACAGGCACAGAACACCACCATGGAGCACACACCATGCTTGGTGCAGGGAAAAACTAAGTAAGACAAGGTCTGATATTAGGGGCACAAGTCTAGAAGGAAACAGCTATACAAACAAGAATCAGTGGCCACAGACTGTGATACATACTGCATGATTTCAATTATATGACATTCCCGAAAATGTCATATGGAGAGGCCAAACTAGAGGCCAAAAACAGATCCGTAGTTGTCAGGAGCTGGAGGGGAAGAATTGACTGCAGAGAGACGTGAAGGATTTTTGGGTGGGGGCAGGAATGAAACTATGTTGTTGGTGTTGATTACACTACCGTTTTTATCAAAACTCACAGAAATGTACACTAAAAGGAGTGAATTTTACTGTATGTATTGTAAGTGGATATTCACAAAAGGAAAATAAATTGCAATCGAATCTGGTAAGCACTATAATGGCATAACGCGCAAAAAGACACAGAGGAGGAGGTAAGCATCTCTTCCTGAAAGGGTCTGGAAAAGGGAATCAGGGAGACTTTACAGAGAGAAGAACAATTAACTTGTGCTTCTAAAGATGACAGGAGTTTGCCAGGGAGACAGGACAGGCAGAACATTTTGCGTAGTGGTAGCAGCAGGTGCACAGGTACGGAGGTCAGGCAAGCAAGCGCCATGTGTTCTGTGAGCTACACCTCATGTGGTACATCTGGCCCATCTGCAGGAGTCTGAGCATGGACAGTCCTATATGTGATGCTAAAGGGGAGAAACAATGCTTTTTTAAAAATTTGCCTTTCAACATTTAAAAATTTGTGCTAAAATATATGTAACATGAAATTTGCCATTTAAGCATTTTCAGCCTGTAGTTCAGTGGCATTGATTACACTCACAATGCTGTGCTTCCACCAGCACTATGCATTTCTTTTTTTTGAGACAGAGTCTTGCCCTGTTGCCAGGCAGTGCAGTGGTGTAATCTTGGCTCACTGCAACCTCCGACTCTCCGGTTCAAGGGATTCTCCTGTCCCAGACTCCCGAGTAGCTGGAATTACAGGCACGAACCACCACACCCAGCTAATTTTTGTATTTTTAGTAGAGATGGGGTTTCACCATGTTGACCAAGATGGTCTTGATCTCCTGACCCCATGATCTGCCTGCCTTGGCCTTGAAAAGTGCTGGGATTACAGGCGTGGGCCACTTTTTTTTTTTTTTTTTTTTTTTTTTTTGAGACAGGGTCTCACTCTGTCGCCCAGGCTGGTGTGCAGTGGTGCAATCTCGGCTCTCTGCAAACTCTGCCTCCTGGGTTCAAGGGATTCTCCTGCCTCAGCCTCCAGAGAAGCTGGGATTGCAGGCATCTGTCATCATGCCCAGCTAATTTTTTTTTTATTTTTAGTATAGACAGTGTTTCATCATGTTGGTCAGGCTGGTCTCGAACTCCTGACCTCAAATGATCCACCTGCCTTTGCTTCCCAAAGTGCTGGGATTACAGGCATGAACAACCATGCCAGGCTAACCACTATGCATCTCTAAAAGGGTGATTCCTTTCCTCACATCACCCTACACTGGAGCTGTACCCATTAAGCAATAACTCTGCGTTCCTCTCTCCCCCTAGGCCCCTGGTAACCTCTAATCTACTTGCTGTCTATGAATCTGCTTATTTCAGATAGTTCATATAAATGGAATCATACAATCTATGTTCTTTTGTGACTAGCTTATTTCATTTAGCATATTTTTGATTTGTTTTTAATGAGGCTTTTGGGTAAAAAAGGCAAGTCCTGAGAAAATTCTTTCACTGGAGATGGTCAAGGGAAAAGAGAAAAGAAAGGCTTCTCTGAAGCAGAAAAATCGGAACTCAGTATTGGCTGGTGTGACTTTCTCTTACTTACTAGTCCTGCACATGCTGAATCTCCCCTCCAGACTTCAAGAGCAGGCTTTGGACAGGAACAGCCCTGGATACCTACATCTCATGTGCACCTCCACAGGGTACAAGGTTCTGGCTGAGGCACTCCCTCGCCACTAATCTGTTGCATGCCACATTCCTACCTTCTATAAAACTGCTAAATGGATTTTTTAAAAGACTTAAGAAAATAAGTGACCAATAATTGCAAATGAGGCAACCCAAGAAGCAGGGTTTAGAGTTAATTAGCCCTTGAACTGTCAAGCCAAGTTGCATTCAGTGAATTCTGACGTTTCTGAGAATAATTAGGGACTTGGCTGTCACATTTCACAAAGACCCAGCTACTACGTGAACAAGTTCTACCTGCTTTTCCTGCACGATGTCCAGAAACACACACATAGAAGAGCATAATACCTAGTGCTAATTGCAGATCCTTGGGGTAAGTGTCATGTTTTTGAAGAAATTTTCCTATTTTTGCAATGAAATACAATGACTCCACTTAAGGGGTAGAAGCTAGTGGTGCTTTAAAGCCATCTGAAATCACTGGTGATAATAATAGCCAATATGTACCATGTGCTTACTATGTGCCAGGCTCTATGCTAAGTGCCACACAGCCTGTGAGGCAGACATATGTGTATATATAATCTCAATTAATAGATGAGGAAACTGAGACACAGAGAGGTTATGCAAGTTTTTCAGGGTCATACAGTGTGTTGCTATAACAGGAGGCCTCTATAAAGAAAAAGCCCTGTTTAGCTCATGGTTCTGCAGGCTGGGAAATTCAAGGTCGGGTGGCTGCCTCTGATGGCTTCTGGTGAGATCCTCATGCTGAGTCAAAACATCACAGAGAAATGAAAGGGGAACCAGACGTATGGAGAGAGCAAAAAAAGGATTACTTCACTTTACAACAACTTGCTCTTGGAGGAACTAATCCATTCCTGCAAGACTAACCCAGCTTTTCAAGAAAGGCATTAATCTATCCTAATGACTTAATCACCTCTTAAAGGCACAGCTACGTTGTCAATTAAATTTTAACACGAGTTTTGGTGGGGACAAAGCACATTCAAATTATAGCACATAGGCAAGATCAAACCCAGGCAGTCCAGCTCCAGAACTGGTACTCTCAGCAGTGGTGCTCAGTGCCTCTCAGCCCCACCACTGGATTATGCTGCTGTAGGACCAGTCAGCTTTTCTGGTGTACATCCTTGTCAGAAAGAATCCATTGATTCCAAAATTGCACACGATTCTGATTTCTTGCCCTCTAGGAACTGTCATTCAAGTGAGAAATAAATTTATCTGTAACATATTTAACTCAGCCCATAATCAAGTGACTGCTTCTTAGTTATTTCCTACCATCTTCATTCGCTCATCAAATATTTCTTGAACATTTGCTATGTTCAAGACACTGTATCAAGCTTCATAAGAGAGAAAATGATTAGTTAGAGCCTTCCCAGGAGGAGCTTATACGCTAGTTGAGGAAATAACACATGTAATATATATAAAATAATATAAGACAAGGTAGTAAATACAAGGTAAAGTATAACACAAGATAATCTAATACGAGGTAAAAGTGGTAAGTACAAGAAAAATATTTAGGGCTATAGTTATTCAGAAGAGAGAAATGACTTATAGGATGAGTATGAATGTGTGTGTGTGTGTGTGTTGTGTGTGTGTGCATGCGTGCATTGTGCAAGGTGGGAAAATTTGGTGGAGAGAGGATAGGAAGAAAAGGGATGAGGAAAAAGGCATCAGAGAAGACTATAAAGAAAGAAATGAGATAAGCTTTTGCTATGGGCTCAATTATGTTTTTACAAAATTTGTAGGTTGGAGTACTAATATTTGGTAACTCAAATGTGGCTATATTTGAAGATAAGGCCTTTAAAGAGGTAATGAAGTTAAAATGAGGTCATTAGGGTGTGCCGTAATCCAATATGAACAATGTCCTTATTTTTTTTTTTTCTGAGAGGGGTTTCACCATGCTGGCCTTATAATAAGAGGACATTGGACACAGACAGGCAGAAGGAGGACCACAGGAAGACGCAGGGAGAGGATAGCCATCTACCAGCCAAGGAGAGAGACCTCAGATGGAGTCAACCATGCTGGCACCTTGATTTCAAACATCTAGTTTCCAGAAAATAAATTTCTGTTGTTGAAGCCACCAGTCTGTAGTACTTTGTCATGGCAGCCAAAGCAGACTTGGGCTGATAATACAGCCTTGGAAAAGAGAGGGTTTAGACCTGGGGAGATATGAGCTGATGGAAGGGAATGGGGGAGCATGTTTAGAACAACCGGATTTTATTTAGAGATTAGTGGGGGGCCATTGCAGGCTCTGGGGCAGGATTAACATGAACAGCAGTCATTTAATGTATTTCATTCATTCAGCAAACGTTTACTGAGCGTCTGCCCTGTGCCAGGCACTGCTAATACCAGCTCCAGAGCTGCAGCTATGAATAAGACACCTCAGCACAGGGCTTTTTAAAGGAACCCATTACTAGGTAAGAAAAAATAATTGAAAATGGATTACACTAAAGACAGCATGGGGCTGGGGATACTCGTTAGTAACCTTCTATCCTGGCCTAACTCAATGCTTTTCCATCTTCTTTGGGAAGAGTCTGATACAAACTCCTCAGGGAAGTATCCCCCTCAATGTCCACCACAACTCCTTGGCCCTGTTCCCAATCGTAGGTAATAGAGCTGCCACATATCTCCTCTGCTTAGCTCCACTAGCCAAGAATGTTTGGTTGAGCTGTGCCTCCTGTAGTTAGCATTATGTGACATAGCTTTATTATTCCTTTCAAATATAAATATTAAATTGAGATGTCTTTTCCAAACTCCACATTCTACCAGAAGGTTTTGAAATAACTACTCCCCTCCCCACCCCAGAGGCTCTGCCAATAAACCCCTGCACCCACCACCACAGGCAATGGTCTTTTGAGAGCAAACAACATCATCTCTGCTAGGTAATGACTGAAAAAACAAAAAAGGAAAAGAAGTATAGAAATAAGACACCTATGGTGACAAATCTTTCCTCAGTGTGACAGGCAAAATAATATTTCCCAAAGATGTCCACGTCCTAATCCCTAGCACTGGTAAATATATTGCTTTACCTTGCAGAGGTGACTAAATTCCAGGCCCTGAGATGAGTCTGGATTATCCAGGAGGGCTCAATCTAGTCACATGGGTTTTTAAAAAGGAAAAGGCCTTTCCCAGCTGTAGTAAGAGGGAGCCATGACTGTGGAAGAATGGCCAGAGAGACACACCGTGGCTGCCTTTGAAGATGGAGGAAGGGGCCATGAGCCAAGGGGTGGGAGCAGCCTCTAGAAGCCGGAAAAGGTAAGTGAATAGATTCACCCCGGAACCCCCAGAAAGGATCACAGCTCTGCTGATACCTTGATTATAACCCATTGACACCCATGTCAGAATTCTAACTACAGAGTTGTAAGATAATACATTTGTGTTCCTTTAAGCCATGAACGTAATTTGTTACAAAGCCAGTAGAACACTAATGAACTCAATTTGCCATAAATTCAAACAAGCTAGACTTTCTTATCTGAAGAATGCATCCTTTCAGGACTGCCTTCGTATTACCTTCCTGTTCACAATACCCTTCCCCCGTGTGGTAGACTCATTGGTCTTATTTTTCCTCCAAGATTCTAAGCACCTTAGGGGCAGAGACTGGATCATTTATTCCTGTATCTCTAGTGTCAGCATAGTGCCTGCCACGTAGTAGATTTCAGTAACTATACATTAAATGAATGTATGGAAGCCCAAAGCTGCACAGGGCTTCATAAAGCCCCAATAGAACCTCCAAAGAGAGGCACTAGTGTTTCTTTTCAGACATAAAGGGGTCAAATCTGATGTCACCATTGATGTATATATATGTCATTATGTTGAATTGAATTTCTGTTTACTGTAACTATGGCAACAACAAATCCCATTCACATGTAGAGAACAGTTAGTTGTTTGGACAAGCATCAGTGAAGGCCCGGCTTCCTAAGAAAACCTTTGTGCAATGCGACTCTGAGCCCTTTTTCATGAAGTGTGTTCAACAGCAGGGCCTGTTCTAAATGGCTCTCCCTACGTGATTCATTTAACTGGTCCATCCAGCAAAGGCATGGAACCCAGAAACAAAGCTTCATTGCTTTGGATGCACTCCTCATGAAATTATGTCTGTTTTTGCAAAGAAATGATCATTTCATTCACAAGTTTTCACTGGTGGGTAGAAAGCAGGAAAGTTGCTTTCTAGAAAAGCTGACAGTGGATAGTTAAAAAAGAAAGAACGCAGCTTCCTCCCCATTGTATCTTTGGTAATTATTTTCAACTGTCATGAGCAGAAACTCAGGGAGCTGGGGGAATGGAGTCTAGAGAAAGCCCTGCTGGCCAGGATGTGCTTTATGGTTGCTCTCTCCACAATAAAGTTGCTCTGTAAGGGCGCTCTGCAACCTCCCCTGCTGTTGCTGCTTGACCCAGCAGCCTCAGGCTACAGCTGAGATCCTGCCTCTGGAGTGGCTTCTATCCCTCCCACAAGGACCTGAAGAACTTGACCAGGTACACGGTCAACCTCAACCCACCAACACTTGGGCCTTTGGTAGCTGTTCTCCTTCCAGTTCACCTGTGGGGGAGAGTTTACGTTTCCTTATTTTCTCCCCATACCCTGAGTACCTCTCATTGGAGACCAGTGATTTGCCTCCTGATTCCAGGTCCTCTCTGCAATCATTTGCCCATCTCCAACCCTGACTTCAGATAACAGATCGACTTCGCTCCAACTATCCCCAAAGCAGCCCCATGAAAGTGTTCCATTCAGGACAGTTTATTACGGCCAGGCCAGCCCAATGAATGACAACTCTCTTCGGTGATGCATCCTTCACTGTAAACGTCACAGTGTTGAGAGGCTGCTTGTGTGCACATTTCCAAGTCACGTGCACTTTCCCTTTTGGTTCCTGTTCCAAATCCTTGAGCAAGGACATAATGCTGGCCAGGGATGGTCCTAAATTTATCCCCAAGGGCTGAGGGGGAGCAATTCTTCCCCCTCCATATCAAAATAGTCATCTAGCACGGGTTGTGGTGACTCTAACGTGCCCTGGGCGGTGTCAGCACAGGTTCGTCAGGTCTTAGGCAGTAAACAGGAAGGGCATGGTGGCAGAGCACAGCCGGGAAGCTGCCACACAATTTTTTTCTTCTTGGCTCATGTATGAGTGCTTCTGTGGCTCCAGGTCTCTGACAGAGGCATACCAAAATCAAGAAGTATTTAATGAGTCACTAATATATGTTAACCGCTGTAACTTAGTTTGACCAGGAAAGAAAATAGATGGGCGAGCAATGAAACATTTGGAAAAAATCCTAAGCCATTACCAACTGTGGTAGGTGGTCATCGGAAGAGCTGAAGTGATATCACACCAGGAGCGCCAGAGCAGGTTCGGGGCAGAAGGAGCCTGGGGAGGTTCCCTCCGGGCAGGAGGACTCAGTGGTGAGCAGCTCAGGACCCTTCAGGGGGAGGGCACCCATCAAACATGAGCATGCCCTGTAGAGGCAGGCCAGGGACAAAGATTGGTGAGAAGGCCCTGGTTTAGTCCAAGTAAGAAGAGAGGCAGGATCCGGGGGAACCCTGATATGAATACTCTGTTTAAGAGGCAACAACATCTCTGGAGAAGACCAAGAAGAGACAGATGATGGAGTGGAAAAAATTGACTCTTTCTTTTTTTTTTGACATGGAGTTTCACTCTTGTTGCCCAAGCTGGAGTGCAATGGCGCGATTTCGGCTCACTGCAACCTCCGCCTCCTGGGTTCAAGCGATTCTCCTGCCTCAGCCTCCCAAGCAGCTGGGATTACAGGTGCCAGCCACCACGCCCAGCTAATTTTTTCTTGTGTTTTCAGTAGAAACCGGATTTCACCATGTTAGCCAGGCTGGTCTTGAACTCCTGACCTCAGGTGATCTGTCTCTCAGCCTCCCAAAGTGCTGGGATTATGGTCGTGAGCCACCACACCCCACCAGATGGACTCTCCTAACCCCTTCATCAAGATGGGATAAAGGACCAGGTGAGGTGGCTCATGCCTGTAATCCCAGCATTTTGGGAGGCCAAGGCAGGAGGATCACTTGAGTCCAGGAGTTCGAGACCAGCCTGGGCAACATAGTAAGGCCCTGTCTCTACAGATAATTTTAAAATTAGCCGGGTGTGATGGCACACACCTGTGGCCCCAGCTACATGGAAGGCTCTGGCAAGAGGATCCTTTGAGCCCAGGAGTTCAAGGCTGCAGTGAGCCGTGATCATACCATGACACTCCAACTCGGGCAACAGAGTTAAACGTTACTTCAAAAAAATAAGGTGGGGTGGATAAGGGAGGAAAATTCTAAAAAAGCTGAGCTGACAAGTGCGTATTAGAGGACAAAAGCTGATGACTTGAGAGGAAGGAACCAAAGGTGTACCTGGGAGGTCACAAGCCTTTGGAGCCAGAGGTGTTACTGTGTGTGAAGACAGAGCTCTAAAGAAGGTACCTATTTTGGCCAAACATAATCAGTCAAGGATAGTTTCCTGCTGCCAACCTATATTGGCAAATGACCAAACGCCATCTCATCCCTCTAAAACTCCTTTTCCCTTCTTAGACTCCCCCTCCGGTAGGTTTTGTACAATGGAGAAGGTGATTGGACTTTACTACCAATCTGTCTCCACGGACCTTGTTGTAAACAAAGGGATCTTTAATTGGAGAGCATTTTCCCACCCAGCCATCCATGTGACATATATGCCAACAACTTGCAACTGATAAGCTATACAATAAAAAGAAGACATAAGGTTTCTTATGCAAATATGTGTTTCTTTGAACACAGTGAAATAGACAGCTTAGAGCTGTCTTTCAAGCAATTCATGTCCAAATCAATAGCCGAGCCCTGGACACAAACAATCAGGTTGGCCTCTCATCAGAGACAGGCCCATGGTGGTGAGCCAGAGGTCACCAAGTCACAGGACAAACCTGGTACAGCATAACAGGAAGGGCTGGCTATATTATGGATTTAGAGAATTTACATGACATTTAAAGATAAAACACAAAACTGTAAAGAAATGTACCCTTTTAGGGGGCTGCAATAGGCCACACCCCCAGAATCCCAAGAGGTTCTCCAGTGGAAAATTTGAAATGCTCTGCTTATGGACGTATAAGGAAGTCTCACCTAGCTCAGCATCGCACATTCTCATTTTCTTCACTTCTCCCCTTGATGAAAAAAATCAAATATCATGTGTCATCACAGACAGAGAAAAAGCGCAACATCTAAATAAATAAATGAGAAACAGGAATCCAAAATACATAGAGAACATAGCTGCACACCCTCTTTCACATTAAAAAACAATTAACAGCAACCTCAGCTAACAAAGCAAAAGGACACATGGGGTAATCCAGTGATCCGACAGGGCCGGGGCGTGGTTCCTGACAATAAGGTAAGCTTTGTGGGAGGGTATAGAGTAGCTCCACCCGGCCAGATCAAACATGAGGGCTGTAGGCTTAATATCTTCCCAGATGTCTTCAGCCTTCCTTCCTTCTTCTGTGGTCCACTGAGAGGCCAGTGGTCCAACCCTGCTTCACTCCCCTTTAGAGGCCATCCCAGAGGCTCCCAGGCTGCCAGCTCCTGTGGAAACACTGCATCACCACACACCCTGTGCAGACACCTGCCAGGTGCCCTGTTTCCTCCTAGATCCCATTTAAAATCCCACAATTTAGGGCAGCTGCCCTTCCTAGCCTTATATTACTTTTCTTTTTTTAACCTTAATCTGACCAGGCTATTTGCCAGCCCTCAGCTGCTTTCTTGGATTTTTGTGCACGGTGCTTTTTCCCAGGAGTCTCTTCCTGCCTAGCAGAATCTGGAGCTCATTCTTTAAGGCTCAGTCAAACTCTACTCCAAAGCCCTGACATCCTCCCTCTCCTGTGGTTCCGTCACACTTTGTAGCTCTGTGACAGTTGTCACGTTGCTTCGGACTTTTAGTCATTTGCTCTGAGATTCAAAGGCAGCAACTTGAGAGCCAGCCTATGTTTTACTTACCTTGGTATTTTCCACACTCCTTACGCATATGTGCCTTTCTCCTGCTACACCTCAATTTGTTCGCCTTGGACAAGTCACTACATGTAAGACTTGGTGCCCTTATCTGTAAAATGGGGCTAATAATAATAATAAGTCCTTCATAAGGACTTTTATTAGAATTAAATGAATGGATGCAAGTTAGGCATTTAGTGCACAACTTGATATAAGAAGTGTTACTTGCTACTGGTAACAATATTCGATAAGAATAAATTTTTATTTATTTAATGTTGTAATAGTCTCTTTCCAGCTTTTGGGACATCTCTTCCTTCCTTAGTGAAGAAAAAAGTGCTTACTATGTTTTGGTGTTCTTATTCCTTGCTGCGCATCAAGATCATTTTGAGGGCCTTTAAAGATACTCATGCCTGAGCCCCACCCTCCAAAAATTATCCTTCAGTGGGTGGGGCCTAGCCATGACCAATTTTTGTTTGTGGAGCATTTCTCTTGCGGATCCAGGGTCAACAACCCCTGCAAATCACTAGATAGCTTACCATTTCTACCAGAGGTCCCTTCGGCCCTTATTGACAGAGTAACAAGCTATAATTTGGGGGAATTCAATCTCCAGAATATCCTACTATTAATACCCAGAGATGTACATTTCACCTTCTTTAACTTCACCCCTGGTCACTCCCTCTAAGCTCCCATGATGACTCAGCATTCTTAATACCTCTTGGTTTTCCTTCTATTTCCATAACAGTAAAGTACTTGTTCAGGATAACTTACTGCTAAGTAACCAAAACATAAAGCAGTGGTGAGTAGTAGGGGAAGAAGAACACATAAAATCTTTCCAACTCTCCATTTCTCATTTCTTCTCCCTAACTCATGATGAGAAATAGGCCTGATTCCATCAGCCATGAGTGGGGAGGCATACGTAGGAATGGCCTGGTCCCTGTGCCCACGTGAGCAGCTGCACAGACAGTTGGACTATTACAACAATAAGTCTAGGGTAATTGCTGATAGAGAGATGCAGATCCCTATTTTTTTTGCCCTGTAGCCACTTAAAAACCTTTGTTCATAATTACAGATAGAAAGCTTGTACTTCTTACTGGGCATTGGATTTTAATGGGAATTAGGCCAACATAGGGACCAGAGAATTGGTCCCACTGTGGCCACCCTGGGAATGCTGAATCAGTCCTGCTCTGTCGACTCAATTTTCTCTTTGAACTGCAAGACTCAGAGTCTAAGCATTGAGACCAGGGGTTCTACTGCCAAGACAAAGGGGAAAAAAAAGCTGATTAAATTTGAGACATGGCAGATAATGCCAAAAGGCAGAGGTGATGTGATCTCCGAAGAGAGAGAGACAGAATGTGCGTTTTGGAGATACAGTTATTGGAAAATTGAAGTTGCATCACAAGTTGACTACTGTGAGGCAGCTGCTCTGAGGAATCCCCCTTTACCCGTGTCCTCTTTCTTTGCTCCCTTAGACTCTTCTAGTTCTGGATGGTCTCTGGTGGTTGCTGTTGTTTTTCTAATGGCCAGAGGAATGTGACTTAAAAACCCACATGAAAGGCCCATGAAATATCAAGGTGATTCTGAGGACAGCTCCATTTGCTCCAGAGCCCAAGTTCTGGCTTAGGTAGAGGATACCCCAAGGAGACTCAAACCACAGATCCAACTTCGAGCTGCTCCCACAAGACCCAAAATGCCTTCAGCCTACTCCAGACAGGCTTAAAAGATTAGTTGGACAGAGTCTTGGACATAATTTTTACAGGTTAGGAAACCAATGCCTAGAGAGGGTAAGTCAGTCACCCAGATCACATATCATGCCTGCAACAGAGACAGGATGAGCACCTGCCTTCTAACAGCCATGCACTTGCCGGGTTCCTTCTCTGAGCTGGGGAACGCCAGGCTAGCCCCAGAATGGCCTGTGGGGCTGGAGAAGGAGACTGTTCCCAAGCCATATACCCCATGGCCCTCCAGTTTTGGGTGAATGCTTTTGAAAACTTCGTCTAGGCACCAATTACACAAACAAAACAGAAGTGGAGACTGAGTGAGCCAGCCAGAGAGGACATTCTTTATGTATGAAGTCACTGGTTGTCAGTGCAAACTACTTACAGAAACAAGGTTCTTGTGTGGACTGCCACAAGTAAGGTTCTCCAAGGCCTCGAGTTGCAGCAGAGAAAATGTGAAACATCTACAAAACTTTCTGCGGCTTTACTCAGCTCTTTA
Source organism: Ateles fusciceps (assembly GCA_036589455.1). NCBI lineage: Eukaryota > Metazoa > Chordata > Mammalia > Primates > Atelidae > Ateles > Ateles fusciceps. Next base: position 502,751 of record JAZHEH010002853.1, on the reverse strand, counting down.
AACTCAAATATTTGTTTTGGATCAGGAAATGGCTCGGGGCATGGACACAATCTCACCAAGTGTGTGATCCCGGTGCCACGTGGCCACAGCATGATTCAGGATTTCTCCTGCTTTAGCCACTCCTCTAATCATCAACAGCACCTGAGTCAGACTCCTGGCGTCCTGGTGGGGCTAGGACCCACCCTTCCATTGCCAGCCTTCGTCACCAGGGGCGAGTGCAGTCCAGCGCCCCCTGCTGGGCACCCTCTCTTGTTCCTCTCCAGCTGGGTTTGCCAGCCTGGACTGGCTGCCCAAATTCAAGACATGGCAGCTAATGCTATGTGTGACTTAAAGGCTCTCCACTTCCTGTTTTACAGGAGGCTCTGTCTGTGTAAAATGCTCAGTGCCTGGGGATGCCATGTTTTTCCTGTCGCCGGCCCCCTCAAAAGAAGGAAATTCATTTGGGAGTGGTTTGGGGTGGATGAGGACATCCTTCCTTCACAGCTTTGGTGTCACTGGGACAGGTGGAATTCCTGGCTGGAGGCAGGTGATGCGCCGGTGAGCACATCCAAGGCAGCAGCCGCAGTGTGCTCACCCCGCAGCTGAGAAGGGGGAGAGGCTTTCCCAGCTGCCTCATCGAATGGAATGCAAACAAACAGAGAGGAGAGCCCTGCTTGCTCATCACGCCCTCAGCTACTCCAGCCCTACTCCAGGGTGCTCAGAGAAAAAGAGGGCAGCCCTCTGCCAAGCAAGGCTCCCTGGTGCATCTTTCCATGGGAAGGACTCCTCTGGGAAGGACTCCCGCTGGGGGACTTGTGGCATCTGGATTGCCAGCTGTACTCAGCAAAGAGTGGCCGCAGAAAGTTCTGAGTGCTTCTTGAAGGAAAGTATAAGCCATCAGCAGAGAGGTAGAGACAGCGAGGGAGAGAGAGAGCGAGAGAGAGAGAATGGGCCTCCCAGCCTACAAAGTCCCTGCACCAGAAGTAAGGACATCAGGCTTGAGACCTCGAAGCTGCAGCTGTGCACACCCATTCTCCCAGCAGCTGCTCATGCCTGCACCTCCTGCCACAGAGAGGGGCCTTCCACCCCACAACCGAAAACAAGACTTAAATGCACATACCCCTTTGATGGAAAAACAGTGACCTTCAAACCCATTGAAACAGGAAGGCACTGATTTTAAATCCTTTACTGAGATTGATAAAGTTAAAGGATTATGCAGGAGCTGGACGTGAGCCACGGCCACTACACAAATTGGGCTGGGGCTTACTCTTCTCTCATTAAAAAACCCAATTTACTCCCCCAAAGTAGGTAGAGTGCACCCTCTCCTCTTTGGATTCTCTATTATCTTCCTTAGTGATGTCGTGAGGCTTTCTCAGGACTAAGCCTGAAAGTTGTCTATTAACCCAGCTTTCCAGTGGGGACTGCCTAATACTGACCAAATACTTTAGAGAGTCATATCATCTGTGAGCTGGCAGAGATCCAGAACTCCGGTCCAGCACTCACATTTTACAGACAAGGAAGGCAGTGCCAGGGCCTTAGCCTGGTTTCACAACTCTTTCTGTAGTTCTCTTGGTGACTGACAACAAAACGACACCTCCCTATTCTGGTCTGGCTCGGGCTTCTGGCTGCTGGTACAGAAATAGCCGAAATCCTTCCTTTCAAGCTTTCTGTGTAATGGAAACCCTGCTTGACTAATTAGGGCCCACCTCTCTGGAACTCCTGAATCATTGGCATTCATTAAAGATAGAAAAGCGTTTTCTCCCCCTAATGAAGGAGAACTGGAGTAATATAGATGATTCACATGCACTGAAAACTATCATGATATTCAAGAAAGGTTACCTTCTCTCACACCTGCAGACCTGGGAGGGTGGATTTAAATCTACACCCGGTTCCTCTCCTTGGGCTCCAACTGTGGCAAGAGGGTTTGTTGCTGGTTGTTTTTTGTTTTTTTTCTTTCACTCCGGTTCCTTGTAGTAGGATGGGGATGTGGGTTCTGTTTTAGGAGGTATGGATTTCGTGGGCAGATGGTGTGGAGGAGGTTAGAAGAAAAGCAATACACACACACAGAAACACACACACACCACCCCACACACATTAATACACACACACAGAAACACACACACACCACCCCACACATATTAATACATACACACAGAAACACACACCACCCCACACGCATTAATGCACACACACAGAAACACACACACACCACCCCCACAAACATTAATACACACACACAGAAACACACACACCCCACCCCCCACACACATGAATGCACACACACAGAAACACACACACACCACCCCCCACACATTAATACACACACACAGAAACACACACACACCACCCCCCACACATTAATGCACACACACAGAAACACACACACCACCCCACACACATTAATACACACATGCAGAAACACACACACACCACCCCACACACATTAATACACACACACACCACGCCACACACATTAATGCACACACAGAAACACACCACCCCACACACATTAATGCACACACACAGAAACACACACACACCACCCACACACATTAATACACACACACACCACCCCACACACAATACACACACACAGAAACACACACACATTAATACACACACACAGAAACACACACACACCACCCCACACACGTTAATATACACACACAGAAACACACACCACCCCACACACATTAATACACACACACAGAAACACACAAACATCATCCCACACACAATACACACACAGAAACACACACACATCACCCCACACACATTAATACACACACACAGAAACACACACACCACCCCACACACACCACCCCACACACATTAATACACACACACAGAAACACACACCACCCCACACACATTAATACACACACAGAAACACACACACACCACCCCACACACATTAATGTACACACACAGAAACACACACACACCACCCCACACACATTAATACACACACACCACCCCACACACATTAATGCACACACACAGAAACACACACACACCACCCCACACACATTAATACACACACACCACCCCACACACATTAATGCACACACACAGAAACACACACACACCACCCCACACACATAAATACACACACACAGAAACACACACCACCCCACACACATTAATGCACACACACAGAAACACACACACACCACCTCACACACATTAATACACACACACAGAAACACACCACCCCACACACATTAATGCACACACACAGAAACACACACCACCCCACACACATTAATGCACACACACAGAAACACGCACACCACCCCACACACATTAATGCACACACACAGAAACACACACACACCACCCTACACACATTAATACACACACACACCACCCCACACACATTAATACACACACACAGAAACACACACACCACCCCACACACATTAATACACACACACAGAAACACACACACCACCCCACACACATTAATGCACACACACAGAAACACACACACCACCCCACACACAAATACACACACACAGAAACACACACACACCACCCCACACACATTAATACACACACACAGAAACACACACACCACTCCACACACATTAATACACACACACCACCTCACACACATTAATACACACACACAGAAACAGACACACACCACCCCAGACACATTAATACACACACAGAAACACACACACCACCCCACACACATTAATACACACACACAGAAACACACACATCACCCCACACACATTAATACACACACACAGAAACACACACACACCACCTCACACACAATAATGCACACACACAAAAGCACACCCCACGCAAACATATGCACACACTCACACCACACACAGACACAATATACTCGTAACACACATAAATGCACAGGCAAACACACACATAGACACTCTCACACACATACAAACACACACAGACATACACCCACTCACACTACACACAAACACAAATATACAAATATGCACTGACATTCTCTGTCACACACACACTCACACTCACACACACACACACACACACTCACACACATGCACCCCTTTGGTTGCCACAGGCCTTGGTGTTTGTTCCTAGTGGCTGAGTTGTGAGAATGTTTTGAATGTGGGAATTGCAAAGAGCAAAGACATTCCTCAGGTTCAGGACAGCACCGGCCAACGGGAGCCTCAGGAGGAAGAGAGAAGAGGTGATTTTCTTCCCTAAGGATAGCTTTTGAAGTTGGAGCTGGATTTTGCGTATTCACCTTGGTGATGTCACTTTACCCCACTGTTTCTCAACACGCAGTCCCTCTGATGAGGCTGATGCCAGGCCTGCGAGGCACACCCTTAGCCACTGCTATGATGTCAGTTTTTAGTGACAACACATGTTCTGGATGGGCTATGGCTGACCAAGTTTGACTGGGTAGATAGCACACATCTACAGTTTGAAAGTCATCATAATGTTTAGATGTTTAGAAAAGTCGTAACTTAGGAGTTGTTCATAACTTCTTAGAGTAACTGTGCTTCCCTCTAATGATGTATAAGCAGAAGACGGCAGCTTTGGACGATGGGAGTAATTCAGGACTAACCAGGGACCCCTAGATCCGGAAGAAGGAAGTAAAATTAGTGCTTTCTTCAAAGGTTTCAATATTTCCTTAGGTTTTAGTGTACCTTAAATCCAAAAACAAAACTAAGGACATATTTGCTATGGGAAGTGGCTTGTTAGATTAACGCTATGTTGGCCAATTTAAAAAGAATGATATGAAATGACTCCACAAGCTGCAGAACTACAGATGGGAATTAGCTTGGGTGTTCTGATTTAAGGAAACAAATTTGAGAGAAAAAGAACTCTGTTTTATTGCAAAATTAGACTTGAAGAAATCAGGTAGGTAATGAAAGATTCAGGGAAAGATGATACTTTTAAAAAACAAAGTTCTAGAATCTCCTATCCAGATTTCACAAGCCTTTGGGGTTGTTTTAGTTTTGTCACTGGGCTTAAAGAACTTTATCCAAAAATTCTTAAAATAACATTAAATCCTTTAAAGTTTTTTGTAAGGTGTCATGGTGTCCTTGTAAAAAAGATAGAAGGGATTATTATGACATCCAGCCGATTATGGTGTACTGCAAACACCAGAAGTGCAGTCATTACTGAACTGGATTCTAAACTCCCAACTCAGAACAGACCTGGATTTGCTCTACAGGGTGTGATATCTTATCAGATTTGGGATTTTCTTTCTTTTTTTTTTTTTTTTTGTATTTTGGAATATTTGCGCATACATAATGAGGTATCTTGGGGGGTGGGACCCAAGTCTGAACACGAAATTCATTTATGTTTCATATACATCTGCACATGGCCTGAAGGTAATTCTATACAGCATTTTAAATGAGTTTGTGCCTGAAACAAAGCTTTGACTGTGTTTTGGCTACCATCTGTCAGCTAAGGCTGATTAGAAAAGGCCATTTTAGGCCAGGCGCAGTGGCTCACACTTGTAATCCTAGCACTTGAGGAGGCTAAGACAGATGGATCACTTGAGATCAAGAGTTTGAGACCAGCCTGGCCAACATGGTGAAACCTCGTCTCCAGTAAAAATACAAAATTTAGCCAGGTGTGGTGGGAGCTGCATGTAATCCCAGCTACATGGGAGGCTGAAGCAGGAGAATCACTTGAACATGGGAGGTGAAGGTTGCAGTGAGTTGAGATTGCACCATTGCATTCCAGCCTGGGCAACAGACCAAAATTACATCTCAAAAAAAAAAAAAAAAAAAAGAAAGAAAGAAAGAAAGAAAGAAAGAAAAAGAAATGGCCATTTAAAACATTTAAAAGCTTTTTTTAATGTGAGATAACCAGAAACCTTATTAAATCTGAGGCTGATTTTGTCTGGGATAAACCAGAAAGGGCTTCATTTGAACCCGACTGAAGACATTTCAGTTCTGTTCACTAGAACTGTGCATTCCTCAACCAGAAGCACAAGGCCAACGGAAAATGGGGAGGAGAGAGGAAGGGAGCCTGGATGGAGGGGGAGAGATCTACCTGCCTTAGCTTGACTTCCCCAGAAAGCAGAGCCTGAAGCAAAGTATGTGGGCTACTTCTAGAGTGAAGAGTGCCTTCCTAAGGACAAAAGAGTGGGGGAAGTGGGCAACAAGGAAGGGAAAGGGGGAGAGCCAATAACGGGCTCTAACGGAGCTTGCTACTGCTGGTTGTTCAGCTCAATCGATGATGCAGTATTGCAGGTCCATCTTCTGACAGGCCACGTGAACAACTGCAGCTCAGGACAGGCCTTCTGTGGGAGGAGAGGGAGAGAGTTTAGCCATCTGCTGCCTTTGTCTGTGAGTCAAAGATTAGCACTGCAGGTGATGACTCCCCTTGCTTCTGGTTGCACACATGCACGCACTATGTGGTCCCTGGATGTCTCACGACAGAGCTCAGCAGAGAAGCCCCAGGCTGGAGGTGAGGCACTAAGCAGTTGCTCATGCAAGTCTGGGATGGGAGGCAGTTTCAAGCTCCTGAGAAGCTGGTCACAGCCCGTGGGGAGCTGCTTAGTACAGCAGCAACTGGAACAGAAAAAGGGGCCAAAGACCTTAGAGAAGAGACCCAGAGAATCTGAGGGGTGGCACAAACCTCTACCTAGATTTCTGTTGGAAACACAACCTTTTCTGTCTTTGAGTGTGATAGAGACGGGATTGGGCATCTGCTGGTGTTCAAAAGTGGCAGACTGGTTGCTGTTTCTCCAGTATTCATTTCCCTCTTAGGAACAGAGCCCCCAGTTTGTAACCATGCACTTGGCTTCACAGGATAAAGACCGACTATACATTTTCTAGCCTCCTTTGCTGATTGCTGTGACCACGTGACCTAGTTCTGACCAGTGAGATGCAAGTGGAACTGATGTGTGCAACTTCCGGTTTGTGTCCTTCAATGAAAGGGACATGCTATTCCTTGTCCCTCTCTTCTTTCAGGTAGCTGGAATTTAGATGTAATGGTTGGCACTCCGGTGGCCATTGTGGACCACGAGGTGACCTTGGGAATGGAAGCTGTAGGTGGTAAAACAAAAGTCATAAGGAGCCTGAGTCCCTGTCACTATAGTCACAAAGCCATCCCTAAACTGCTTACCTACAGACTTTTTACAGTGGAGAGACCTACATTTTTGCTTTACTTAAGCCACTGCTATTTTGGGTTTCCTATTCCTTTGGCTGAACTTTCGTTGTTTTTGTTGTTGCTGAGACAGAGTCTCTATCACCAAGGCTGGGGTGCAGTGGGTGTGGTCACAACTCACTGCAGCCTCGATCTCCTGGGCTCAGGTGATTCTCCCACCTCAGCCTCCCAGGTAGCTGGGCCTATAGGCATGCACCACCACATCTTGCTAATCTTTTTTTTTTTTTTTTTTTTTTGCATTTATTGTAGAGATAGGGTTTAGCCATGCTGCCCAGGCTGGTCTTAAACTTTTTGGCTCAAGCAATCTGCTCACCTCAGCCTCCCAAAGTGCTGGGATTACAGGCATGAGCCACCACGCCCAGCCCCTTTGGCTGAACGTAATTCTGAATGATATAGCATTCAAAGCAGGGAGGATATAAACAGAAGAGGAGCCTAAGGATCCACTGTTAAAAATGACTCTCCTTTGTGTCCCACTACCCCTACCTGCTCATAGCACCTTTGGCTACCCTGATGATAAAGTTAACACAGGCATACCTCACACATCTTGTGAGTCCTGTGCCAGACCACTGCAATAAAGCAAAATCACAATAAAGTGAGCCGCACATTTTTTGGCTTCCCAGTGCATATAAAAGCTATGTTTAAAGTATACTGTAGTCTGTGTAACAGCATTATGTCTATAAAAACAATGTACATACCTTAATTAAAATACTTCGTTGCTAAAAAAAATGTTAATGATCACCTGAACCTTTAGCAAGTAGTCATCTTTTTGCTGGTAGAGGATACTCTCTCAATGTTGATGGCTGCTGACTGATGTGGATGGTGGTGGCTGAAGGTTTGGGTGACTGTGGCAATTTCTTAAAATAAGAAAAAAGTGAAGTTTGCTGCATGGGTTGATTCTTTCTTTTATGAAAGGTTTATCCGTAGCATACAATGCTGTTTGATATTTTACCCTTTGTCAATTGCGTTTTTGGAATAAATACTTTGTTGTCATTTCAACAATGTTCACAGCATCTTAAGAAACCATTTTCCTTGCTCAGGCGTAAGAAGCAACTCCATCCCTTCAAGTTTGATCATGAGATTGCAGCAATTCAGTCTCTCCTGCAGGCTCCTCTTGTAATGCTAGTTCTCTTGCTATTTCCAGTGACTTCCTCCACTGAAGCCTTGAACTCCTCAACGTCATCCAGGACTGGAAACCACTTCTTCCAACTCCTGTTAGTGTTGATATTTTGACTTCCTCCCAGGAATCACGAATGTCCTTAATGGCATCTAGAATGGTGAATCCTTTCCAGAGGGTTTTCAATTTACTTTGTCCAGATCTGTCAGAGGAATCACTATCTAAGCAGTTACAACCTTACAAAGTGTACTCCTTTAATAACATGACTTGAAAGTCAAAATGACTCCTTGATCCATGGGCTGCAGAATGGCTGCTGTGTAAACCGTCAAGAAAACAGCGGTCATCTCCTTGTACCTCTCCATCAGAGCTCCTGTGTGAACAGCTGCACTGTCATGAGCACCTAAGCACTGAGTCATATTTTGAAAGAAATATTTTTTTCTGAATATTATGTCTTAACCTTTGGCTTAAAATATTCAGTCAACCATGCTGTAAACGGACGTGCTATCATCCAGACTTTGTGTTTAATTTACAAAGCACAGGAAGAGTAGACTTAGCATGATTCCTAAGGGACCAAGGATTTTTAGGATGTTCTTTGAGCACTAGCTTCACCTTGAAATCATCAGCTACATTAGCCCCAGAAAAGAGAGCCAGCCTGTTCCTGAAGCTTTGAAGCCAGGCATTGACTTCTCCTCTCCAGCTATGAAAGTCCTAGATGGCTTCTTCTTCCAATAGAAGGCTGTTTCGAATACATTGAAAATCTGTTGTTCAGAGCAGCCAGCTCCATCAATGATCTTAGCTAGAGCGTCTACATAACCCTCTACAGCTTCTACATCAGCACTTGCAGTCTGACCTTGCACTCTTATGTTATAGATATGGCATCTTTCCTTAAACTTCATGAACCAACCTCTCCTAACTCAAACTTGTCTTCTGCCACTTACTTACCGCTCTCAGCCTCCACAGAATTAAGAAAGTCAGGGCCTTCCTCTGGATTAGGCTTTGGCTAAAGGAAATGTGGCTGGTTTGATCTTCTACCCAGACGTTTTTCTCAGCATTTCTCAAACATTTTTAATTTCTTTCAAGAAATTTTTATTTGCATTTACAACTTGGCTAACTGTTTGGAGCAAGAGACCTCACTTTCAGCAGAACTCGATTTTTGGTATGCCTTCCTTACCAAGTGGAACTTTTTCTTTCTTTTCGAGACCGAGTATCACTGTCGCCCAGGCTGGAGTGCAGTGGCATGATCTCGGCTCACTGCAGCCTCTGCCTCCCAGGTTCTAGTGATTCTCCTGCCTCAGCCTCCCAAGTAGCTGGGACTAGAGGCGTGCATCACCACTCCCAGCTAATTTTTGTATTTTTAGTAGAGACGGGGTTTTGCTATGTAGGCCAGGCTAGTCTCGAACTCCTGATGTCAGGTAATCCACCCACCTTGGCCTCCAAAAGTGATGGGATTACAGGTGTGAGCCACCGTGCCCAGTCAAGAGGAATCTTTTCTAGATTTTGAATTCAAGTGGGAGACATGTGACTCTTCCTTTCACTTAAACACTTAGAAGACATTGTAGGGTTATTAATTGTTCTAATCTCAATATTATCGTGTCACAGGGAATAGGGAGGCCCAAGCAAAGGGAGAAATATGGGTAACGGCCAATTGGCAGGGCAGTCTGAATGCATACATTTATTGATTAAATTTGCTGTCTTATTAAGTGCTGGTATAGAAGCTGCAGCAAGTTATGTAGACGCTTTAGCTAAGGTCATTGAGGGAGGTGGCTACTTTGAACAACAGATTTTCAATACCTTCAAAACAGTCTTTTGGGGTGCAAATTGGTGGTACCCCAAAACAATTACAATAGCAACATCAAAGATCACTCATCGCAGATCATCATAACAGATATAGTAATAATGATAATATAAAATATGGCAAGAGTTACCAATATGTGACGCAGAGTCACCAACTGAGTAGCTGTTGTTGGAAAAATGGCCCTGATACACTTGCTTGACACAGGGTTGCCACAAACCTTCAACGTGTAAAAAACACAGTATCTGCAGAGTGCAATAGAGCAAAGCACAATAAAATGAGAGACACGCCCATCATTGCTACTACTCTGAGACAGGCATCGTTAGGCAGCGTACCTATAGTATCTCATGGAATACTTTAGATGCTTCTGTGAAGTAGGCATAATTACTACCTTTATGGCCGTTTTTCATAGCTGGTCATCCTGCCCCCAGCCTTGTTCCATTGCAGTCCATTCCCTACACAGTGGCCAGATTGATTCTCCACCATACATCTTCTCACCCTACCCTTCTGCTTAGAATTGCTCCATGGCATTTTAGTCATATAACGCTGTCACCCCCAAACATAGTGACTTAAAAAACAAAAATAACTTCTGCCTCTGTTGATGAGGAATTCAGGAAGGACTTGGTCTGGTAGTTCTTGCTGGGAGGTCCCTACCACGATTCCAGTCTTGAGTTGGCTAGGGGTGCCATCATTTGAAGTCGTGATGGAGCTTGACAGCCTGCTCCTCGGATGGCCCAACCGCACACCTGCCTGGGAAGCTGGGACTGGCTGGAGACTGGAGGGCTCTGTCCTCTCCACACAAGCTTATCCAAAAGAGCTGCTGAGTGTAGGGCGTGGCTTCCCCTGTGGGAGCAACGCAAGGTGCCAAGATGGACCTGGTATTGTCTTTTATACTCTAGTATTGGAAGTCACACCCCATCATGTCCACCATATTCTAATGGTACAGGAATTTGCAAATATCTGCTGGGGTTTGAGGAGAGAGGACATAGACCCTGCCTCCCTATGAAGTCGTGTCAATCATCAGTGGTGGGATGAGGTACATATTGGGGTTTATGCTGGAGTCTGGGGAACATAAAGCCTGTGTCCAGAACCATAGCACTGTCCTCCTCCAACACAGAACACTCTCTACCCAAAGCCCCTTCGGGTAGCATTGCTTTCTGCCATTTCAGCCTTTGCTAAGGCATGAGAAATGTTCCCACATCCATTGCATCTGCTACAAAGGCATGCTAGTTATTATTAGTGATAACAGAATGAAAAGAAAACAGTTGGTTTTGAGCTTCTAACATATGTTGTGGTTGACTCTTTCTGAGAAGAGAGATACTGCTTGTGCCCAAAGAATCCCTCAGGATCCCTATGCGGGACCCCCTCATCCCACAGCTTTGTCTCTCCAGGACTGGCTGTGTCCAGCCACTTCTGGGAAGTAGAGCATCTGATTGGTTACTCTGTGTCATAAAAACAGATGGCATCTGAACTAACCTCTTTATGCAGAGTTTCAGAGCACTTCCTCTGGGTCCCACCCTCATAGCTCCATCAGCCAAGGTATGGATTTGGGTGGAAACATCTGTCCTGAGCATCGAGGTACTACGGTGGCGCGAATTTGAGTCCCAGCACAGACAGCGTGTCTGAGTTTCTATTGAGCTGGCAGGTGGGTTTTAAAGCCAAGTTGCAAGTATGCTTAGGCACAGGGACAGCTGTGTGAGCAAAGGAATAATTTTGTGCCAGGGAGGGAGAGAGGACCAGCCCTAGGGGGGACTATAGGCTCTGCAGGCTCAGAAAGAAGCAGGTGTGATGAAAACCTCCTGGGAGCAGCTCACCATTCCGTTCAGGCCTCCTGACTCATTAGAAGATTCTGGTGACACCCCACCTCCCTGGCTTCAATCTCTCTAGCTGTAAGCCTGAGGATTGAAAGACTTGGCACAGTCTTTCCTCCCCAAGGGTACTGCGCTGGTGATGTTTGCAGAGTGCATCACACTCCTCTGATAAAAGGTGTATCCTGAGTACAAAGTATCATTGTCACTATATTCCACAATGTGGCTAAATATAGGCGTGCACCAATCTGCTTAAGAGCAGAGTGTCTCTTCAACATTTGCCTGGGAGGAACAAGTGGCCCAGGGGCTGCAGAGGATGCAGCGGAAAAGAGCTGGCGTGCAGCAGCCGTGTGCCTGAGACGGGGTCACGGGGGAGAGGGAGAGGAAGGCCTTGCATGCCCTCCTGGTGGGCAGCTCAAGCCCACTGGGTGACAGTGAGGCCTGAATGCAGCAACGCTGGAGTCCGGCTGTGAAAGCCTGCAGTAGCTGAGCCCCTGCCAGGAATGGAGCAAGGAGATCACAGAGCATGGAGCATGTTGCATCTGCCCCACGCAGTGGCAGAGCAGGACGCTCAAGGGCCTGGCATTAGGAGGTACCATTCAAGGTAAGAGGGTAGGAGTCTCCCTTGTTTTTGTTGTTGTTGTTTTGTTTTGTTTTTGTTTTCTCACACGGTCCCAGAGGGTGCTGTGATGTCCTGACACACGCCTCGTGTCGGAGCTGTTCTTCATTATGTCTAAGATGGAGCAGGCGTGAGAGCTGGGCATCCTCCCCTTGCTGCACTCCGCTGGTCCCCGAGACACCCTCCCCATGCACTGCTTCCTTCCACTTGCCGCCTGCGCACACCACCACACCCGGAGCTCTGCTTGTTCCCTCTTTGGACTGGCAGCTGGTTGTAGAGGTGTCTGGGATGTCAGCTCTGAAATGCTAAAAATAAAACCAAGCTTTCCATCCTGGGATGTCTCATTAGTGTGCTTACAAATGAGTCCCCCTGCAGTTTTTCAGCAATTGGCTAACAAGCTCTAATTTGAGCGTTTGGGCTGGACCTTGGCTCAGCGGGGAGCAGATGCGGAGCAGATGCGGAGCAGATGCCTTCTCCGAGCTGCCTGTTTGGGGAAGCCGGTCAGTTTCCACTCTATCGCAGCCTCACAGAACAGGGAAGCTGCAGGAAGGCTGACAAAAGTGACAAAAGCACAGCAAAGCAGGAAGAGCCTCCCCCAGCGGAGAGCAACGCCCAGGTGGGTATGGGTGTGGGTGTGGAGAGCAGTGGGGCCCACCTGGACTGGTGCAGGGGGGTGGGAGGAGGGGCCGAGAGCACTCTGTATGTTAAGGTCAAGGTGTGGAGGAGAGGGCTTGGAAACTTCCTGCAGCAGCTTCCCGGCCCGGTGAAATGTCCTTGCCAGCAAGCGTGAATCTCTGATTTGTAATAAAAATCAATATGCCTTGCATGCCAGCTACGCCTTCTCCAATCCTGCACTTGTGGTGTCAGAGGTTGTCATTCTGGGCCATGAAGCAACCCTTTCAGGGTTAAGCCAGTTCTTCTAGGTCATGTGGAGTGGGCCAGCTTTAATGAACCTGTCTAAAAGGAAGGAAGAGAAAGTTCAGCTCATCTGGGAAAGGAGGAGGACCTTGGCAGCTGTCTCATTCCTCACCGGCTCTTCATCTTGGATCTTGTTCTGACTCCCTGGTCCACTAATGGCCTCCCGGATGGAAGAGTCAGGTAATGATCCCCGCCTCCCAATACTCATTGCTCAGTTTCAACAATCATCAACATTTTGCCAATCTTGTTTCATCTCTCCTCTGATCTTTTTCCTTTTCTGGAATATTCAGATTCTCTAACTTTCTGAGTGGAACTAAGAGCTTTCCTCACTCACGTCACCACTATTAGCCTATAAACCTCTTTTAAGGACAGGGATTCACCTCAGCTCGATTGTTCTGCTACACATGTGGTCCCCGTCTTCCGTGTTGAGAGATGTTGGAATTATACGATTTTTAGTGCATAAAGCGTTAGTATTTGGAATCCAGTTTGGCTCACTCTAGATGAGCTATACAGTCTTTATTTTTTCTCCTCTCCCTTTTTTCTTCTTGGGTTGAAATAGTTACCAGCTTTCCCATACCTCCCCCTGCACCCTCTATTGCCACTTGCTTTTCTTTCTTTTTTTTTTCTAACCACACCCTGAGGTATTTCACCAGCAACTCTTTATTATCTAACCACACTGCACCAGCCCAGGGGATATTCTGAAAATTGACAATGATCAGGATATACCCTGGGTCCAGAATACTTCTCTATGCGATGGTTGTGTATGAAGACAGACAGACCTGCCAGGCTCCATCAGGAAAGCTCTGTGTCTCCTTCACATCCAGAGGGACAGAATATTATCCAGAGACAGAGAATGCTTCTAAGAGGCACTAGCACAGGGGTCCCAATCCCCCAGCCTCCAACTGGTACCAGTCCCAGTCTGTGGGCCGTTAGGAACCCGGCCACACAGCAAGAAGTGAGCAGTGGGGAAGTGAGCATTACCACGTGAGCTCTGCCTCCCATTGGATCAGTGGTGGCATTAGAGTCTCATAGAAGTATGAACCCTATTGTGAAGTGCATGTGTGAGGGCTGTAGGTTGGGTGCTCCTTATGAGAATCTAATGCCTGAGGATGAGGCGAAATGGTTTCATTCCAAAATCAACCCCCTTGCCCCAGTCTGTGGAAAAATTGTCTTCCATGAAACCGGTCCCTAATGCCAAAAAATTTGGAGACCACTGACCTAGTAGGCCTGCCTACTGGGCTTACTGTGTATGTATGAACTTGATAATTATTCCTTTTGTCAGAAATTTAAAATGTTACATCAATATTTCTTTCATATTTCCAACATCACACCAAAGGTCAGTCCTAATGCCTTGTTTCAGCAGTTTTTTTTTCCTTAGGCAGAGAACAAAGATTGGCAGCTTCCTCCTGAGCACACTGGGATGTGACATTACACTGGGGGCTGCTGAGTGCCCTTACCTACAGCTACCCAGATGCAGAGGAAGGTGGGTTGGGCCAGGGAGTTTGATGCTGCACCTCCCTAAGTGAGAACTGCATCATCCAAACAGTCAGCTCTCAGCCAGATGGCACCCCGAGGTTCTGCGAATTTCTCTCAGCACAACAAGCACATCTGCCAGTTGGGTTCCTGTGCTGGTTCTCTCTTTCTTCTCGGCACTAGACACCAGGGCTTTAATTACACAGCCAAAATCAGCTGCGACACACTCCTCAGTCTCAACCGGGCTGTGCCCAGGACCTCCCCACCTCCCCAAAAGCCCCTAACTGTGAACAAATCATTGCTGGTCATCAGGGCCAGAGGGCGCAAAGCTGCTAAGTGGGCTGAGCCGACCCTGTGCGCCTTTGGTCCTCTCTGTAATGATCCTCTCTTCCTCACAGCCCCCTTCGCCCTGCTCTCGCCCCTCCCACCTGCTGTCGGAGGGCCTCTTGTGGAGACACTCAGCCAGTCCCCAACCTCAGTGCTCCCTTGGCCTGGCCTTTCCACTGGGCTTCCTGATATCCTTAGTGCCCGGGTCCCCCAGGGAAAGGCTTGGTCAGAGAGCTGCTTGGAAGCAACAGTTGCTATATAGACAATTGACAGAAATCTGCGTGGCTGAGCATCCATACTCCTCTGTCAATCCTGCCCATATATCCTGTTTTCCTCATCACAGCCAGCATTTTTTTGAGCGTTACTATGTGCCAGGCACTTTGCTGTATTAACTCATTTAATCCTACGACCCCCCGCTATGAGGTAGGTGCTGCTGTTAATCTCATTTTACAGATGAGAAAACTGAGGCACAGAGAGGTTCAGTCACTTGCCCCAAATCACCCAGCTAGTAATAAGCAGAGGTGGGATTCATATCCAAGATTCAAGCCTGACTCAAGAGCCCAAAGGCTTTTAAAAGAAAACTTGAAACTACGTAATATTCCATCTGACATGGAAAAAGAGAAAAAAGTTCTTGGCTCAAAGGGTGGCATTCTGATGCTTTCCTTTTCCCTTTTCATTTTCTCATTTACACATTTTTTAAAAAATTATAGTTCTCACACAGTGACTGTGTCAAGAGTAAATATGACAGTGGAGCTTCAGAAAATGTGAAAAACCAGTGGAGGAGACATTTTAGGTGGCTTTGCTGTGTCCTCTTCACCTGACAGAGGTGGGTAGCCTTAGGTCTGGTTTAGGATCTTGGCCAGCCTCATAAAGGGAAGACCAAAACTCCTAGCATCCCCCTGTTTTCAGAGTTGTTATGGAAATGTGGTATGCAAAGCCTCTGAAAGGAAAGAATCCCTCCTTAGGGATGTGAGGATCCACTAAAATTGTAAGGGACACGTGAATAAGAGGAAGATTGACCTGTGACGATGACTGGCAAAAAATGAAAATATCCACAAACTCCCCGCCACGGAGGAGGGCTCGTATGCAGGAAGAGACATCGTCTCTGCCCTTTGGATATGCTGAAGGATGCTCGAGCATAGAGAACTTCACTAAAAACTAAACTGCAGAGGAGCATGTGCCACAGGGCATAGAGCAAGGGGAGTTTTGAGAGAGTACCAGGCAAATCAGCAAGGGGTAAGGGCAGAAGAAGAAGCTGTGGCTTTGAGAGAGGACTTGGAGGCTGGAGGGCTCAGACGTCACCAGGCAAGACCTAGCAGCAACCCACATGGTCACTGCCTCCACTGTCCTTCCAGGATGCTCCAGCCAGGGCCTGTGTCCATGCCTCCTGGATCTCTTGCCTCTAGCCACAGTACCTGGCATGCAGCTGGTGCTCAATATACTTTTGTTTAACAACAAATCAATGAATAAATGAATAAGCATGGCAACTGAATTTTTACCATGAAGTCCGTCAAGTGTGTGAAATTTGAAGAGCCACTTCCCACGTCTCCATTGAATTCCCCTTTGTCTTGTCAGTTTCTCCCTCTTCCTTTACGTACCTTTCAGATCTCGCAGCGCAGCCTTCATTCCTGGTGTCCCTCACCATGGGATATGTCAGGCTGCATCCACTGCATTATTTGGTGTGTCATTAGCGCCTTGACTAGGATAGAGATTGCCTTAAAAGAGTGGTTACCCTCACTAATAAGCATTATGCAATGTCTTCACGGCCTTCTCATGGCTCTTTTGGTCTCCCTCCTGGATCCTACTGATGTGATCTTTGGTGATGGCGCTGGATGAACATGGTCCTGACAGTAAGATGTGCACAGGCTCACCTCTAGCTCAGCCTCTACCTTACTCTGGAACCCCTAGCTCATCCCCCCACTATATGATGGGGGTGGCAGGTCTTGCCCTGGATCCCCAACACGGTTCTCACTAGACAGACAGTTGGGAAAGTTGATTGAAAAGTTACTGTTCTGGCTGGGGATGGTGGCTCATGCCTGTAATCCCAGAACTTTGGGAGGCTGAGGCAGGTGGACCACCTGAGGTCAGGAGTTCAAGACCAGCCTGGCTAATATGGCAAAACCCCATCTCTACTGAAAATACAAAAATTAGCTGGGCGTGGTGGCAGGTGCCTGTAATCCCAGCTACTTGAGAGGCTGAGGCTGGAGAATCGCATGAACCCAGGAGGTAGAGGTTGCAGTAAGCTGAGATCACGCCATTGCACTCCAGCCTGGGTGACAAGACGAAACTCCATCCCAAAAAATAAAAATAAAAAAGAAAGAAAGAAAAGAAAAGTTACTGTTCTATTAAATGTACTCTCTCTAGTGAATGAAATCTTCCTGGGTATAATGATTTGAACGTTCTCTATAACTCTTCACTCCTTTTTACACCATCTTTTTTAATGGGAGAAAAATACCCTGTGCACTATTTCCTCCTTTACCTTTTTCTAGTTAGAATTAAACAGAAGAAAAATGGTGGCATCATTCCCAGAGGTCCTCAGCATTTTAACTTTACACTAGAAAACTCTCAATCCAAAGCTAAAATTCATATGTAGGCCAATGTCCTTCAGCTAATGGCTGCTTACACATTCTAAAAAGCTTTGTATTTCTGACTTCGTATCACTGTTAACTCTCTATTTCTCTTGAGCTTATTTATCAGTCTGAAAAAAATCTCCTGGAAACTCCTCCCCCACATAAAAGTATTCTAAACCTGTGTGAAACCTTTAATTTAATCAACACATTACCTTTTCCTAACAAAGGGTAAATGAGATCAATTCAATTTATACCAGGAAGAAAGGAAATTAATTTCATTCAATTATAACAAGGAGAAAGCTTTTTGGGGATTATGAAAAATTCTGAATCAGGATGCCAGGAGCTTATGCATCCCTGATAGTTTTCAAAATACCTCCCCAAATCCTGAAAGCAACATTTTAGTGAAGGCCCGAGAGCCAAAATAGTCCTTAAGAAATGAAAAATAATGACAGCCTAAAAAGAGGGAATTGTGTAATAATCAGAAATTAGATTTGACACTGGTAACTCACCTGTATATATACCCAGAGCTTGCCTTTTAGCTACTTCTAAGACTTGTAGACAATGGATTGTGTAAGCCACGTTCAGAAGACACACAGCACCTTATTTTCTAGGACCAGATTTTATGTGGGTAGAATGGAAGGAATCCAGGATTTATGGGAGAGTTACAGTAAAATATAACCTAAGATGATTACAACAAAATGGCCCCTGGACAGTGATGCTGACTTGCACACCAAGATCAATGGACGTGGAATCATTTAAGCTGTCTACAGAGCAGCTGGTAAAAATACTGGGGAATGGTTCGAAATTATAACCCATCCCAAGCAGGAAAATATGCCAACTATGTTGTGTTATTCTGGAGGACAAGTTATGATTCTAGAACACATGAAAGAGAAAATTGCATGGAAAGCTAGAAGTCATTTTCTTATGCTTCCCCCTCATAGGAAGCCACATGCCATTTGGATTATTGCACTTTTCAAAGTACATGGAAAGACTTGAGACCATCCAGAGAAGAATGACACAAACAAAAGGGCAGAATGCATGATGGAAGAGACACCCCATGAGGAAAGGCTAAAGAATCAGGACTCCCGAAGCTAAAGAGAAAAACTCAAGTGATGAAACATTATTGTTTTCAAATATGTGACAGGTTTTTGGCTAGAAGATGTCACTCATACATTTCCTGAACACATGGCGGACAAAAGTAAAGATGGAAACCAGACCAGTAAAGAAGTCCTTCGATGGCCTTCTGAGGCAAAGCTCCCTCATAGTTGCAGGCAACGTCTTGCCTCTTGTCACCTCTCGTGTGACGCTGCACACCCACAGCCAGTGCATCATCTCTGCCTTTGCCCATGTCTTACCTTCTTTCTCCCTGGTCCGTTTCTACTCACCCCAACCAGCTGGCCAGCTCCTTGGTCATTGGGGTTGCACCCACCCATGCACGTGCCTGGCTCCCCCACAACCTCAGAAGCTCTCAGTACAATGCAGGACTGGAGGTTGAAACGAATGAAAGGTTGTTAAATAAATGAACAATTTAAAGAGGCAATATTTAATGCTGAGAACAAAGACTAGTAAAGAGATGTCTCGTAAGAAATTTTGCAGTGAAATGCCATGTGTTGTGCTCTGTAAGTTCCTCTCCATCTCCCTAACATAGTGTTTAGTGAAATCTACAGTGCCCACTTGTACTCTGTGGAGTCTAGGGGTGAAAGCTTGTAGATATCCAACATTTGTGTAACACTAGAAAGTCCATTTTGCCCTCTGTGAGAAAATCTAGTGATTCTACTGTTTATGTCTAGATTCAGATCCCTCAATAAGAGTTCTCTCTGCCTCATTTTCAAAATGATCCTCAGAAGCATTTACTAACTAGGCTGTACCCACCTAGTACAGCTCTGTCCATATGGTAGGTCTGCAATAGATTCTTGTGATCTTACGGTAATTAGACAGCGATCCGGTTCTGGAATAGTGGCAATTTAGTTATTCTGTTACACTGATCTCGAAAGTGTCAGCTCACTGATGCCCATCCATGTAGGTTTGTATTTAGACGTGTCGTCCTGGGAGCCACCCAGCTTCCTGGGAGGATGGGGATGGAGAGTCTACTGAAGTTCTTCAGCATCTCCAGTTGACCTTGGCAGGGATCCTGAGTGAACTCCATGAGGATCTACAGGGAACTGGCAGCTGGCCCCTTCTGCTGTTATTTTCCTGAAGCCATGTTACATTATAAGAGGCTGGAAGGGATGATGAAAAATCATTTATGCCATGTGTCTCTGGGTAGAACAGCAAGCACCCATCCCAGGAGCTGGATGCTTCCCTTCTTCTATTCCATCTCCACATCCTTCCATTATGTCTTATCTTTTGATTTGTTTCCAAGCCACGTTTATCTCCAAAGCAAACCTTTGTTAGGTTTACTTTAGAGCACGACAGTTCTCCATTGCATCTCACACCCCCTTGCCAAAATTAAGCAAGTTAAGAATAACCCCAATCTGGTTGGGGTTGTTTGTGACTGAAAAGTAATTGGGTTATAATATGCTAATTCTTATGTTAATATTTGGCTCCAAAGATAAAGAGACCTGGAAATGCTAATATGAGAATCCTCCCGCAAAGAGGATTACCAGCAGGAAGTTTGCAGGAGTAGAAGAAAGGAGGGGGACCCAAATGGAGCAAGGACTAGAAACGCAGTCCCTTTGGAAATAATGAAGGGGTTTTGTTGGTGTGCTTCTTATACTTTCTTTTATTTTGCAAATTTTCTATGATTAGTATGTGCTACTGTAACAGTTAGCAGGAAAAATAATGTAATGTCTAAACAGAAAAAAGAATGAGGAACTTTTAGAGCAGAAGCAGATGAAGGAAAGGCGGATAATGGCCTTACTAGAGCCTCTCCCAGGAAAGGGTCAGGTGCTGGCCCCAGGCGGCTTCCCAAGACAGGAAGAGTTGGGCTCAGGGAACATCCATGGCTGGGATCCACGGAAGTTGATGAGTCAGCTTTTAGGTGGGTGAGCGAAGAGTGCCTCCAACCTGGGCCTCAGGACCACTGGGACTGAGAGGAAAGGGAAACACTATCTTCAAACTTGGTGAAAGAGGTCAATTCGAGCTTTGACTCAGAAGCTGTAAAAACCATATCCGGTTGATGTTTCTCCATTCATTTCTTCAAGGAATATTCTACAATTATCTGTTACCCTCTCTGTACAGTATACTCTGCTAGTCTCTGTGGGTACCGAGAAGATGAATAAATAAGAATGAAAGACACTTCCCTGTGTGAAGAGCAGGGCTTTCTCTGTGAGCCTGTGAAGAGGCCGTGCAGACATCAACCTGCTGAGGTCTTCACACCCCTCCTCCTGGCTCACCGCAAGCACTCAGCAATGAGGGAGGGAGAGGATGATCTTGGCTGGTGGCGCCTTGAGAAGTGCTGGAGAAGAGCTGGGCCCTCACTTGGGCAATCTTTTCTTTTCTTTTTCTTTCTTTTCTTTCTTTCTTTCTCTTTTTTTTTTTTTTTTTTTTTTGAGACAGGGTCTCACTGTCACCCAGGCTGGAGTACGGTGACATGCTCACAGCCCACTGCAGCTTCAACTTCCCAGGCTCACCAGCACTCCCAGCTGATTTTTGTGTTTTTTGCAGAGATGCCGTTTCACTGTGTTGCCCAGGCTGGTCTGGAACTCTGGGCTCAAGCGATCTGCCCACCTCAGCCTCCCAAAGTGCTGGGTTTATAGACGTGAGCCACTGTGCCAGGCCTCACTTGGGAAATCTTAAGAAAAGAAATAAGGTGGTGAGCTGGAAAGGGCCTTGAATTATGGCTCTCTGGCTGTCAGCTGCCCCAGGGCGTGCTCCATCCTGAACCTTCATCAAATCCACTCCACACGTGAGTCCACCCATAGGAAGCTCTGAACTTCTGTTAAAGGCCAGTCATTGTGACTGAGTGTGGTGGCTCATACCTATAATCCCAGCACTTTGGGAGGCCAAGGTGGGTGGGTCACCTGAGGTCAGGAGTTTGAGACCAGCCTGCTCAACATGGAGAAACCTGGTCTCTACTAAAAGTACAAAATTAGCTGGGTGTGGTGGCACATGCCTGTAGTCCCAGGAATTTGGGAGGCTGAGGCAGGAGAATTGCTTGAACCCAGGAGGCAGAGGTTGCAGTGAGATTGTGCCATTGCACTCCAGCCTAGGTAACAGAGCAAGACGTCTCAAAAAAAAAAAAAAAAAAAGTGGGTAGTTTTCCTTTCCTCATCACCCATGGTCTCTTTCTGACACTCTTGAAACCCTGCAATGAATTCTCAAAAATATTAAGGATCTATTTAGCTTCTTTTCTTCCCTTACCTTCACCAGGAGGTCACATATCGTACTGGCAGCAGATGGATCCCATCTGCACTATAGAGGTCAAAGATTTCAATCAATGAGTTACCGACACCGTCAGTGAAAACAGCAGCGCAACAGGGACTCACATGATGGTCACAGCCAAAGGAAGCCCTATCCTGAGAGTACTCTGCTGATGCCTCAGCTTCTTGCTTCTAAGCTTCTGGCCCCATTCGGTCTGAGGCAAAGAAGATTCAGACTGATGCCATTTATTTGCACCAACGTGCAGAAGAGGCAGCAGAAGTGTTGGGAGACCTCTGAAGAACCATTAATTGGGGTGAGACTAAGACCATACTTTCTACCCTGCAAACTTGGTCTACAACCAATGAAGTAAGTTCTCCCACCAAATGCGAATGATGTGCTGTGTGGCTAGGATGTGTGCAGATAATCAATGCTCAGCGCATCTCCCCGGGAAAAGGTTTCCAGGATGCTTTTTAAGGAAAGTAATGATGTTTGTTCCCTGGTTGTAGGAGAAGAGGGTGTTTGTTGATCACACATCTTTTTAATTAGTTATAGACACAGATGGGGTTTTTTTCCCCCACCTTTTTCTAACATATATTTACTTATCTAATCAAAGGTGTCCAGCATAAAAATTCAGGAGAC
Source organism: Ateles fusciceps (assembly GCA_036589455.1). Taxonomy (NCBI): domain Eukaryota; kingdom Metazoa; phylum Chordata; class Mammalia; order Primates; family Atelidae; genus Ateles; species Ateles fusciceps. Next base: position 480,076 of record JAZHEH010002853.1, on the reverse strand, counting down.
AGACTTCCTTAGCCACCAGAGGCGTCTTTTACCTGCTTCTGTATTAGTAGCTCTGAAGGTCCTCGATAGATCAGTTCAGCCTAACAGGCCTCTTACTTTCACACAGATATAACACCAAGTGAGGTGCTGTAGGTGGGCCAAACACCACAGGCGTCAAGCAGATGTGTGTTGGGTTGTGTTCATCCCATTCATATTAGGGCTTTGTGTAATTTCATGCTTCTCTCCTTCAGCAGCAAAGTAACTGTGCTTAGAAAATCTGTTTGACCTTCTGTGAGCCCCAGCTTGCTTATCTATGAAAAGATGTCTGGACTGAATGTTCCCAAGTTCCTCCCTGCTCTAAGCTCCCAAGCTGAAGCTTGTACACACAAGCAGGACATCAGTGGAGGAGCAAACGTGTGCTCCATGCCCACCCGATAACACTCCTCGGTGCTATCGGCTTCAGAGTTTGGGTTCCGAGCTCCTCTCTTGTCTGACTGGAACAGTTCGACTTTTGCTGCAAGGTCCAGCTCAAGTACCGTCTCCTCTCAGAGGCCTTTCCAGCCCTGTTCTTTTCCACATGTGTGTGTTTGGGCAGACACACGTATGTGTCAGAGTCCCTCTGACTGTAAAGAATCTGAACAATCTAATTCTAAAGGGGATCCTAGAATGACACCACCTCAATTTCAATGGAGGCATCACTGCACGTCTAGTGATGGGATTCAGGACATGCTATGCAAAATGCGGCACCTTGGCATTTGAGAAAGCAGCAGACGCAGAACGTTGTCTCTGACCTTCTACCCTTCTCCCCTGAAGCAGGCCATCAAAGACCAAAGGAGGTGAGAAGACCCTCTTGTGATGATACCCTCCCTCCACACCTGGAGGAAAGGGATGTCCCTATCTGAAAACACAAGGACACAGAGAAGAATCTGAAAAAATATGCCTGGCTCTTTCTCCTCAATTTATAACCATTAGGAGGGTGGCTCATGCCTATAATCCCAGCTCTGGGGGAGACCAAGGGGGGTGGGTCACCTGAAGTCAGGAATTTGAGACCAGCCGGGCTAACATTGTGAAACCCCATTTCTACTAAAAATACAAAAATTAGCTGGATGCTATGGCACGTGCCTGTAATCCCAGCTCCTCGGGACACTGAGGCAGGAGAATCGCTTGAACCTAGGAGGAGGAGATTGCAGTGAGCCAAGATCACACCACTGCTTGGGTGACTGAGCAAGACTCCATCTCAAAAAAAAAAAAAAAAAAAAAAATTATGACCATTAGATCATGCCCCTTAGACAAGTCACCCTCATCCATTGTTGTCTACGCTTCATCAGACCTCACATAAAAAACCTTCTTTTGGGGGTCTTCATTGCTGAAGGCTTTTGTGTCGCATAAAACTTACACTAAATCGGTGTGTATGCTTTTTTTCTTGTTGCGCTATCTTTTGTTACAGGGGCATCAGCCATGAGCCTAGAAATGGGTGAGGAAAAGATGTTACTTTTCTCCCCCTATGCTGGTTCTTAGCATCGGTGAGAGAGTAAGGCAGAGTTGGCACATAGGCAGAGTAGCCTTTGAAAAGCCTTCTCCGTCCCATGTATTACGATGCTTTAGGGAGTGTGTTGTATGAAAACCACTCATATATCCAGAATCACATCAGCTCCACAAGGCACTGGCACAAGGAGGATCGTGGAGGAGTGACCTGGCGGTGGCTTCTCATCTCCCTGCTCATGACCTGCCACATCCATTCTCCCTTTCCTCTGGCTGTCACGTGTGGAGTGAAATTCTCAGAAGTGGCTGTCCGTGTGCACCTCCCCAGCTGTGTCCAGGTTAGTGCACTTCTACAGCTGCCTCGTGGCTGGTCCCCAGCGTCAAGCCTGGGGCCATGCCCTATTCATCTTTAGTCCCTCCCTAGAGCAGGGACTTTTCCTAGAAGCACGGGTGAATGTCTGTTTGACAGATAGACCTTTTGCTATTTGTGAAAACCATGTTCCTGCACAGAGAGAGAATCATGTGAAACAGTCTTGTAGCAAGCCATCTCTTCTCAATGTGAGGAGGGCCCAGGGTCCCAGAGCAGGTGTTGGCCGGTCTCATTTTATAATTTCTCCCAGAGTGGAGGGTTGTGCTTAGCGATGAGTCTTATATCTCCCACTGCCAGTGCCGGGCAGCGCGTTTCAGAGGCCAGGCATGGTTTTCTTTTATATTAAACCACCCATCTTATTCCCAAATGGCAGAAACTCAAAGGTGTGCTCTGGATAAGTCATTCTAGAGAGTGCACCGAGGACATTCGTAAGAGCACTCTGTGTTTGCTATGGTAGAGAGCGGCCACTGTGAGCGCACCCCGGAGCCCACAGGACTGGAGGGAGGAGGGATTTCAAGGAGACCGTTCATGGGCGTCTGTTCGGGCGGGATGGCTCAGCTCTTGCTTTCCGATTGCTGTGTCCCAGGAAGCGTGAGTGTGCCCGCGTGACACACCTTCCCCATCCCTCCCACGTCCTCATCCTGAAAGCGTTTCACTCCAGCCTGGGAACAGCTGGGAAGGGATTCCTCTACATTTCTATATTCAGGAGCACTGTGTTTACTCTGTGGAGACTTACTAATCCGGCTTGTAAATAAATTACTCCAAATTGATCTGTCAGCGCAGGAAGTGAAAAGAAGTGTCTGGAGCGCTTCTCCACTCCCCGCCTAGCCACAGCCACGGGCAGCTCCGGGAGGGGAGAGGACAGCAAGCCACATTCTCCCACGTGGGGCCGGCTTCTCCTACCTCCTCCCACCTCCTTCCCACCGCCACAGACGTGAAGGGGGAGACCTGACACCCCTACATCTAGATTTGGGGGAGGGAAAGGGAGAGCATACTCGCTTGTTTTAGTCCAGATGAAACTTGCCATGAGTGAAAAGTGATATTACCATCCAAGAGGCACCTTCCTGGACGTTTCTATGTATTGGCCAGGGTCCTCCAAGCCCCACCAGCAGAGGAGCGAGTGCCCTGGCGGCAGCTGCTCAGGGACAGTGGCCTTCATAGTCTTACCTCCCCATGCCCTACATAAGGAGGGCTCGGAGGGAAAATGCACAGGCAGGAAGGGATAAATAGCTGGACTGTGCCACATAGAGATTCCCGGAGGCTCTAAAGACTGTTTTGAGAGCTAAGGGACGTCTGAAGCTAGCAGTAAATTATGGGTGTTATTTTCAGTTGCTGGGTTAAATTATTAGTGTTCTCAGGTTGGTTGTTATCCCGGGCACTGAAGTTATAGCCTTGGTCTCACCAAGATCTGTGTCTTTGCCCAGACAACCAGGTCCAGGGGAAGGGAGTGTGGCGCTCCGGAGGGCCCAGGACTCTGGAGAGCCCACAGGTTCCTTTGAAGCCATGAGCAGCTGGGTTCTCCCGCGCTGAGGTGGTGGGCACTGGCACCTGACAGGCGTCTGCCTCACCTCGCTCTGCAATCCACATGATCGTAGTTTACGACACAGAAAACAGGGGGTGCTTGCAACTGGAGATGAACTGATTTCAGTGCATCCTGACCCTACAGAAGGGCTCCAACTTTAAAGAAAGTAAGACCCTGAATTCCCTCTTTTCCTTAACCATTTTGTCCTTATGTCCTAAAGGGGCCAGATCTGTGTTCCTGGGAGGACTCTGTAGTTCTCTCTCTCGCTGTCTCTCTGTCTCTTTCTCTCTCTGTCTCTCTCTCTGTCTCTCTGTCTCTTCTGTCTCTCTGTCTCTCTCCCTCTGTGTATGTCTGCTTCTGTCTCTGTCTCCCTCTGTTTTTTTCTCTGTCTCTGTTCCCCTCTTCTCTATTTCTCTCTTTCTCTGTCTCTGTCTTTCTGTTTTTCTCTTTCTCTGTCTCTCTCTGTCTCCCATCTCTGTACAGCCTGCATGGAGGTACCCCACTTTCCTCCCCCCTGCAATCCAGTCTCACACATATTTCTCTCTTTGATTCCTCTTAATAACTTACTCAGCAACTGAAAATAACACCCACAATTTACTCCAAGCTTCCAGGCTTCTTTAGCTCCCAAGCAGAGACCAGAGCCTTGGGGTACCCACGCCCTGCAGTCCTGTTGGGTCTTACAGTCTCAAACTCTGCATCCCGGGAGGCATCCATTCTGCCTGTGGGGATCCGTAGGTCCTTCCTTGTCATTTTCTCCCTGCTGTTCCATGGTACATGACATAACTGGGCAGCTCAGCATCCCTCCAGAATGTAGGCAAGAGCTGGGGAGAAGGGTCCTCAAAGGCAAGTCCTTCTCGATGCAACTCTTATGCATGTTTTTTGGTGCTGAGGATTTTGATGGTAATAATACAGATATGATGCTGTGGGCTTATGTGTAGATTTCAATTACCAATTCAGAGAGTGTTTCCCTGTGGTCTGGAAAAATGAACATCTGTTTACAGCTTCCATTTTCTAATGATTGGAATGCCACAAACAAAGAAAACCCGGAGGAAAGCTGTTGATGCTGAAAAGTTTCTTTCCTTTACATATTCCATGATGCATCGTGTGGGGTTATGCAAATAGTAATATCTCACTAAATATCTGGTCTCTTGGGAATGGCTTCACATTGTCAAAAATGTATCTTATCTCAGCTTCTACTGTAATAACAGTTAACTTTTTAAAAAAGAGTAGGTGGATTTTTTGTTGGTTGGTTTGTTTGTCTGAGACATGGCCTCGCTCTGTCACCCAGGTTAGAGTGCAATGGCGTGGAGTAATATCAGCTCAGGGCCTCTGCCTCCTGGGCTCAAACAATCATCTCACCTCAGCCTCCTGAGTAGTTGGTACTACATGCATGGGCCACCACGCCCGGCTAAATTTTTTTTTTTTTTTGTACAGACATAAATTTGCCATGTTGCCCAGGCTGGTCTTAAACTCCTGGGCCCAAGCAATCCTCCTTCCTTGGTCTCCCAAAGTGCTGGAATTATAGGCATGAGTCACTGTACCCAGCTAAAAAAGAGTTTTAATATTTTACTGCATGCCAGGCTCTGTGATAATTAATTAACAGGCATTAATTAACTTATTTCTCAAAACAGACTTGGGAGATAGCATCACCATTGCACGGTAAGAAAAACTGAGGCCCAGAGAGTTCAAGTGCCTTGCTCATGATTTCATAGTCCGTAAATGGTGGGTCTTTGTATTAGTCCGTGCTCACGTTGCTATAAAGAAATGCCTCATGGCTGGGCGCAGTGGCTCACACCTATAATCCCAGCACTTTGGGAGGCTGAGGTGGGCAAAACATGAGGTCAGGAGTTCGAGACCAGCCTGGTCAACATGGTGAAACCCCATCTCTACTAAAAATACAAAAATTAGCCAGACATGGTAGTGCATGCCTGTAATCCCAGCTACTCAGGAGGCCGAGCAGGAGAATTTCTTGAACCTGGGAGGCAGAAGTTGCAGTGAGCAGAGATTGTGCCATTGCACTCCAGCCTGGGTGACACAGTAAGACTCCATCTCAAAAAAAAAAAAAAAGAAAAAAAAAGAAAAAAAAAAGAACTACCTGAGACTGGGTAATTTACGAAGAAAAGAGGTTTAATTGGCTCACAGTTCTGCAGGCTACACAGGAAGCCTGGCTGGGGAGTCCTCGGCAAAAGGTGAAGGGCAAGCGGGCACATCCCACGTGTTTGGAGCAGGAGGAAGAGAGCAAAGGGAGGTGCTGCACACTTTCATACGGACAGATGTCTTGAGAACTCAATTAGAAGACAGCGCTAGGGTGATGGTGCTAAACCATGAGAAACCACTCCACGATCCGATCACCTCCCCACCAGGCCCCACCTCCAACACTGGGAATTACAATTCAACATGAGATTTGGGTGGGGACACAGAGACAAACCATATCAGTCTGGGATTGGAATCCACGTCTAACTGACTCCGAAGTGTGTACTTTTAATCACTATAAACATTGTCTTACCAAGCACAGAATCTTGAGAGTCTGTGGGATGCAGTGACCAGGGTGATCAACTATTTCAAAACACACAGGGCTCTAAACACCCTTCCTCAGCTTCCCATCTTAGCAACTTAGCTCAGCACACCCCAGCCGTTTCCATATCTAGGAACACTGAAAGACAGGAGGCTTGGGTAAATTTTTATTAAACTCATCACTTTCTTTTTAATAAGGGATATTAAACCAAGTCCAGTATAAGCCTCACTCCAATTTAGTGATTCAATACAGCACCTCTCGATGGTACAAAGGCCTTCTTGACTCTAAGGTTTAGGAAAACTTCATGGAAGAGGAAATTAGGCTCACTCTGTCCATCCCAAGTGGCAAAGATGTTGAGAACTCTCATTCCAGGGTTTGGAACAGCCTGCACAGCTAAAATAAAGTAGAAAGAAAACCTATTTCCTGTTTACCATTTTTATTTCTTCAGAGAGTTAAACATACCTATTTTCTTGCTCTCTGAGTTTTTTCTCTGTTATTTCAGTGAATACCTTAATGCCTTCTTATGACCAGATAAGACACAGCCCTTGCACACTCCTGAGGACAAGCGGCCTCATTGTGCAGGATGTCATGTTTGTTTCAGGCTTCCGAGGAGACAGCCTGAGCAAGGGATTGTATTAGCACACACATTGCTCCACCCAGCAATTACCAGCCCTTCTTTAAAAAAATTTTTTTTTCATTCAGAGTCTCCAAAGGCTGGAACAGAGATGATAGGTCTCAGGAAAACATCCGTAATACCCACTCCCTCAGTGGTTGTATTAGAAGCCACAGGATCTTTAAAAAGAAGTGCTTTGACAATGATAGATGTAGGAATGGACAATAAAATCTGCCCTCCTGTTCCCCCTCGTGCAAGTATTTGCTGCTTTAGATAACTTGCAAGTATTTTCCCCAGCCCTGGTTGGTCTCAGCCAGGACAAACCTACTCAAAGCGATAGCTCTGGCCACACTGCTTAGAAATTGCTGGTGCCAAGGGATGTGATTGTGCTCTGTGTGCTTTTTTCAACATCCTTTTTTATGCCAACATATCTGGAAGATTCTTGTCCTGGTGTGCTTAGAAAGTAACTCTAGCAGCCAGGTGCCATGGCTCACGCCTATAATCCCAGCACTTTGGGAGGCTGAGGCGGGCAGATCACGAGGTCAGGAGATCGAGACCAGTCTGGTCAACATAGCGAAACCCCGTCTCTACTAAAAATTCAAAAAATTAGCCGGGTGTGGTGGTGGGTGCCTGTAATCCCAGCTACTCAGGAGGCTGAGGCAGAGAATCACATGAACCTGGTAGGCGGAGGTTGCAGTGAGCTGAGATCATGCCATTGCACTCCCACCCAGGCAACAGTGCCAGAATCCATCTAAAAAAGAAAAAGAAAAAAGAAAGTAACTCTAGCAACTAAACTATAATGATGAGTACGGTAAACAGGTCACCTTTTTCTTTAAAGAGAAAATTGTTGAAAGTTCTCTGGGAAGTATGGTGATTTTCCATGACTAGAATGAACTCATGGTTGTCTTAAGACAAAAATCTAAAGAAATACAACATAAAACATGCAAGGAATCTATGCATTAAGTGGCAACCTTAGCTCCTTCTGGGAAACAACTGTTGTTAGTAAAGCCTCATCTGACGCATTCATCCAGCCATTCAGTAAATGTCCATTAGGAATTGACTTCTTCCACGGTTTGTGCTCGGTACTAGGTAAAATTTAGAAAGAAGCAAAGCCTGTAATTCTAGCACTTTGGGAAGCTGAGGCAAGTGGATCACCTGAGGTCAGGAGTTCAAGACTGGCCTGGCCAACATGGCAAAACCCTGTCTCTACTTAAAAAAATACAAAAATTAACCAGGTGTGATGATGGGCACCTATAATCCCAGCTACTCGGGAGGCTGAGGCATGAGAATACCTTGAACCCTAGGGGCAGAGGTTGCAGGGAGCCGAGATCGTGCCATTTCACTCTAGCCTGGGCAAAAGAGCGAAACTCTGTCTCTTATAAAAAACAAAACAAAACAAAAAAGCAGAGATGTTTCAATCCCAGTGAGGCTGCTGAAACTGAGGACCTCACATTCCAGAGGGCAGGCATGGGTACAGAGGTAGAGCTTGGGTTCGAGTGACAAGCCAGAAACTAGCTTGGGATGACGCTGAAGAATATCCTTCTGTCAATATAGCTGGTACCGTACCAACACATTTAGATCCAGAAATTGATTGCACCATGGCACAGTGGGGGAGAGCTGGTTTAATTGCCATCACATCTGTTTTCAAACTATCTGGACTTTTTCTTTGGTTAAAAGCTTATGTGATACAACAGAGTGATGCAGGGCTTTAAAAGGCGAATGTGATTGTAAGCTGCATTAAATAAAAACATCATGTCCAGATAACAAGCAACAGTAACAGATGATAACTGGAAAGCAGTGTTTACTACGAGACATTGAAATGAAGATGTCTCATTTAGAGAGTCAGGGTGGAAATGCTGAGGGTTTTAGAAACCGTGCCCGACCTAGACTGGTGGGAGGCTCTGGGTGTGTTTACCCTGGAGGAGAGAAAACAAGGAACTATCTTCCTGTCTTCTAATATTGGAGGAGGTGTTGTGAGGACGAAGAAATGAATGGGTTTTATTTTAGGACAAGGCAGAAGAGAAGCAAAGAGTGAGTAAATGTCGAGGGAAAGACAGAGGAAGTAAATAAGGAAGGAAGTGGCAGGGAGGTTGAATTGAGTTCAATAGACGAAAACAACTTGCTAAAAAAGCTTTCTAACAAACTAAAGTAAGTGCTCAGAATTGGAGAGGCCGTTGTCACTTCTCTGAACATAAACTACGTTGTCATTTGTCAAGGATCTTGAGTTCCAGCATCAGATAGGATGTTAGCTGTCTAAGTTCACATTCATCTCCAGGACACGGGGCTTCTGCGATGGGCCAGGCTTGTCCTGCTGAGACCTGCTGGTAGCCAAGGCAGGAAATGGGACACAAGTACATGGGCTCATTGAGCAAAGTGCTCTTAAACAGATGGGACACTCCAGAGGCATTCGTTAAAGCCCAGCATGTTTCCAGACATTTCTAGAGAAGGCACCTTTCCCTAACATCACAGCAGGGTTGGGGGTAAAATGGGCGGGTCTTCGTGAGAAGTGAGCTCCTTCTGTGACAGGTATGAAAGAGAAAGATCGCTGGTTTCAGGTGACAGCTCCCATCAAAAGTTCCAGGAGCTGCTCTGGAGGAAATGGTGCTGAGATATGCAAAGGGCAAAGAACAAATGATGCAACAGAAGGAGAAAATACGGACTCGGCCCAAACACACTCCCACTAGGCACCGCTTGGGAGAATGTGCTCCTGTTCTTGTGCTATGTCAGTGCACAAGATTTAGGAAATACAGAGGCACACAGAATGGCAATTCAAACTGATTCATCTACCTGATTTTAAAAAATATTGATTCAGCTTAGTCCAAAATGTCATGTATGGAGGTATAACATTTTAGTTCAAAAATTATTCTTTTTCTTACTGAGAGATCTTTGCCAGCAGAGACAATGTCTTGTTCATTTTGGTATCCCTAGAGTTTAGCATAGAGTCTACATATAGCAAAAGTTTCAATACACATTTAGTATACTAAACAGAAATGTGATTTTTGATGGCAGAGGGGTTGAGATATCTGGGCAAGAACAACGTCATTTCCACTTTCTCTGGTCTTCTGTTGTCCTAGCAAAACCTCCCTCTCCTCCAAGGACAGCAGGATGTCCTGAGCTCTTGGTGGCAGCACAGGGTCCTCTAGCCTCCTCCATGGCACCCTCAGCTGACTTACCCACTCACGCATTCAGCAAATGTCCATTGAGCCCCTATCGTGCTAGGCTTCATGCCAGGGATAGGTTTAAGTGACCGAAAGACCAGTAGGGTCCCTGCTTCCTGGAACTCTCCTTCCTGAGTCTGTATTGGTGGGAGCAGTGGCACTGGGAGTTGAGTACCTGGTATCAATTACACAGAAGAAAAAGTTTCTTTTTAAAATTTTCAATGGAGATGTATTGATATATTAAGTGAAAATAATTTTTAAAAGAACTCTATTCAAGAACCTCCGTGATTTGGTATTTCTTTGATCCCAAAACATATCCAGATAACAAGTATAAACACAAACAAACAGACAAACGCCATGCCCAGAAATACTGATCAATCGAAAGAGGAGTCGATCCAAGCTTTAACCACTTTTTATATGTTAAAAAAGTAAAATGATTACAACCAAACACGATTCACACTTGACCAAAACCACTGTGATAAATATAAATCGTTCCTAACTACCAAATGTTCAGATGATCATTTTCTACACCTGCTGCCTGCGTGGTCCTCAGCGCTTTTACCAGGTTCACAAACAAGAGAGGTCTGGAAGCCTTGAAAATCTGCATGTAAATCGAGTCACCTTCTTACTAAAGGATTCGTTTCAACTCATATCCTCAGACAAGGAAGGTAAAAAAGATGAATAGAGAAACGGAAAGGAAAGAGTTGAGCAGAAAGTATGAAGAAGGGCAGACTCAGAGCTTGGAGGCCAATTATGAAGAGGCTGAAGGAAAGGCAGGGAGAATAAGAAAGGAGGGGAGGAAGTGAGAAATGTAGAAAAAGGAACTAAAATTTTGCAGAGTTGCTGAGCTCCAGCTCAAACATGACGGAAAGGAGTGTTTCCTTGTTGTTGACCTGCTTAGGGGCCCTGCTGCCTGGGCTGCCTGAGTTCCCAGGAATGTGTCCTCTGATGCTGGAGGCAGGGATAGATTGAATGTCACCAGCTGGATCCTGCCCAGCACACAGATGCTAGGGTAGCTCGAGTGCAGAGGAGACCTCAACACAGGAGCAGATGGCTGAGATGCATTAGTGTCTGTAACACTTTCAATCCCTCTGAGATACATGCCTGGGAAACATTTTGTTTCCTTTTCTTCAATTGGTGAAGCAAGGCATTTTAATATTCCTAATGATCCCCACCCACACAGTGCATGTTTTACAAAGGCAACACTCAGAATGGCCAGGGTTTCTTGAGCCAGACACTGCTGAGACAGGCAGGCTGAAGGGAAATGCAACCCACCTTTTTTCATACTGGGGTTGGAGGAGTCCACGGAGAACTTCGGAGCCTCATGCCTGCCTTATATAAATATTGTAAGGATTGATATGATCATGTTGGCAAACTGCTCTGCACTCCTGAGAGAAAGAGAGTTACAAGGATATGGTTTTATTATTCATAACACACTGCGTGCTTTCTGTTGGAGAGCTCAGATGCAAACTGCCTGAGGGTTGTAATTTCACTCTGCTCCTTCTGTGTCAGGGACCAGCAGCTTAGGTTTCTATATGAGAAAAATAAGTTTCTTCATCACCAACTACTCCAGTACGTCGGAGGGGGAATGATGGAGTACAGCAAGTTCGATAAGAGCAGCTCTATTGCCGTGGTGAGATTTGTCCGAATGGAAGAGTTCAGCTAGGAAGGGGGGAGATTAGACAATAAGCCTCGACTCCACTGAGTCGGGATCCTCGCTCAGCAGGACAATGCTGAGCACAAAAATCAATAGCGAGAGAAACAGAATCAAACCACATCCAGGTTTCAGCACCTTGGGGAAATAACGGGAAGAGGGGAAACTTTATTAAGACTGTTCTGTCAACCCTACCTATTCCTTTCGGGCCTTTCTTCTTTAAATATTCCAGTCCATTTTGGAGAGCAAAGGCAATCACAGGGCAGATTGATCTTGCACTAAATAGACATTTGGTTAGCTCTAAGATGTGGGTACGAGAGATGGATTTTCCCGGGGAAATGTGTGAGAGGGTAGCCCCTCCAACTCCCACCCCAAGGCCAGGTCCAAGACTCATAGCGCTACTTTCAGGACTAGGAACGAACCAGTGTTGCCCAGAAGAGAAAAAGGACATATCAGAATAAAGGAAGAAGGGCACAAATGACTTGGAGAAATGGTACAAGCGGGGATTTTTATCTTTATATTGTCCTCAAATAAATCACACACACACACACACACACACACACACACACACACACACACGACACTGCAGCTACTCAATGCTAATCCCAGGGCAACTAAAAAAAAAAAAAGCTTTATTCTGGTCCTTCTCTCTTCTTCTGCCCTAACAAGCCCTGGACAGATGTGCCCTACGCCCTGCTCTGATGCTTTACTGTAAAACTCTTAACATTGTCAGACATGCATTGTGTTCTACTTATTCAGCCAGTGCTTATTTTATTGAATGTTGCTACGGGCTCAGTGCTTTCTTAAACACTGGGGGGGCGCAGTGAAGAAAAATACTATTTGCGGCCGGGCGCAGTGGCTCATGCCTGTAATCCCAGCACTTTGGGAGGCCGAGGCGGTTGGATCACGAGGTCAAGAGATTGAGACCATCCTGGCCAACATGGTGAAATCCCGTTTCTACTAAAAATACAAAAATTAGCTGGGCGTGGTGGCGCACGCCTATAGTCCCAGCTACTCAGAGGCTGAGGCAGGAGAATTGCTTGAACCCGGGAGGCGGAGGTTGCAGTGAGCCGAGATCGCACCACTGCACTCTAGCCTGGCGCCTGGCGATGGAGCGAGACTCTGTCTTAAAAAAAAAAAAAGAATACTATTTGCTCCTTTCCTAAAAAAGTTTACAGATTGGCCACCATGTTTGAAGTTATTGGAGACTGGGTCACAGGGAAATAGGAATCAAGTGCCCCAATATACAGAATCGATGTTGCTTTTCCAGCCTTGAAAGATGGCCCGAGACTGACAAGCCTCCCTGGATGCCTGCCCCAGCTCCCATCATTGTCACATCAAACCCACTGGGCCCAATGCCCAGTGATTTGCAGGGGTGGTTACACGTGAGTGCTTATAACCTGGGCTTGAGGTAGGAAGTGCATACATAGCCTGCAGACCTTTGCCACATCCTCCCCGTAGGCAGCCCCAACCCTGCCCCATCCCTGTCTTCTGCAGGTAGAGGGGCTTCAGAGGGCTGACCTCTCACAGCTTCCCTGCTCCCAGGGCACAGAGCTGAGCTCATGGCTTCCTTCCCACAAAACTGACAGCTTTTATAACAGGATTGCTACAGGAACAGAATGAGCATGAGACATAAGGTCAGATTGCAACCCTCTAAAAAGTATAAACAACAAGAAGTATGAGCTATGCACCCAAAATAGGAACAAAGGGGCCAGTGTATCTTGAGTTGGGAAGGCTTTAGAATGTATTTCTAATGCAAAGACAAGGTCAAAGAAAAAGGAGGGGCAAAGTGAGGCCTTCGAAGATTTGCTTTGGGAGAACCCCAGGCTCCTTGGGCTTTAGGGAAGACTCTCTTCATCCTCAGGCCACCCAGAGCCAAGCTAACACAGCAGCTGCCTTGCCCACAGGAGCCTGATCTGAAACACTCTCCAATGAGCTGGGTTTCTAAGCTTCCTCCTAAAATCCACCTCATCCCTGGGCCTAGAGTGTGACTTTGCAATGCATTAGGGCCCTGGGTCAGCTCCCTCTACCTCGTCGGCACACTTGCCTCCCAGTCCCAAGTGTTGGCATTTGAGTGGATCCTGGAAAAGAATAGAAAGAAGGTGATTTGATAGCAAGGGCCCTAAATTTGTTCCAACTCTATCACCCTTGAAAGTCATTTTATCGGCAAAAAGAGAAGAACCCTTAAATGCTTGTGCACGTTCTCGCGGCGAGTCTGTGGGGATCTGGCCCCAGTCTCCTTTATCAAGCCTAAGCTTTTCCCCTATGACAGTCAAAAGCCTGCTCACCTCTTTTGGGTTGGCAGCCCAATCCAAATGCCACCACCTCTGAGAACCATCAAAGACCTAAGAAGCATCAAATATCATCCACCACACTGCCCGCAACCCCATACATCATCAACTCATTCCAGCCCATTCCCTGCCCTGCCTTAGCCTAGCTAACTGCTCCATGATTCTAGCCACCATTTCAGCTGATCCTGTGTGATTGCCTTTTATGGGGAATTTATCTTTGTTATGCTCACAGTGTAACTGCCCAAGGGGTTTACCTTGCCCCGTGCCTAGACAGAGCCAATTCATCAAGACAGGAGAATTGCAATAGAGAAAGAGCAATCCATGCAGAGGCGGCTGTGTGGGAAACCGAAGTTTTATTATTACTCAAGTCAGTCTCCCGGAGCATTCAGGGAGCAGGGTTTTTAAGGATAACTTGGTGGGTGAGGGGGAGCCAGTGAGTCAGGAATGCTGATTGGTCACGGATGAAATCATAGGGAGTAGGAGCTGTCTTCTTGAGCTCAGTCAGTTCCTGGGTGGGGGCCACAAGATCAGATGAGCCAGTTTATTGATCTGGGTGGGGCCAGCTGATCCATCAAGTACAGGTTCTGCAAAATATCTCAAGCACTAATCTTAGGAGGAGTTTAGCGAGGGTCGGAATCTTGTAACCTCCAGCTGCCTGACTCCTAAACCATAATTTCTAATCTGGTGGCTGATGTTAGTCCTACAAAGGCAATCTAGTCCCCAGGCAAGAAGAAGCTCTGCTTTGGGAAGGGACTATTACTGTCTTTGTTTAAACTATAAGCTACGTTTCTCCCAAAGTTAGTTCAGCCTATGCCTGGGAATGAACAAGGACAGCTTGGAGGTTAGAAGCAAGATGCTGTCAGTGAAGGTAGAGCTCTTTCACTGTCTCAGTCATAATTTTGCAAAGGTGATTTCAACAATGCCCACAGCACCATTGTGGTTTCTCAGTTGGCAATGATCCCACACCCTGTTCCATATGGCTCCCACCCTTCTGTTCCCCCCTGCCTCTTTGCTGCCCTGCATGTGACCTTCTGCCTCACCCCCTTGTCTTCCCTGCCCCCGATTCTCTCCTCATCTCTAGTGACGTTGCGTTGTCGCTGCTCCACTCCCAAGTTTGTCCTGGTCCCAGTGTAATTAGTCCCAGGGTGCCTACTCTGTGGAGGGGGAGGCATATGCAAAAATGAAATAGAGACAGGGACTCCACCCCTCTCCGGGAGCCTGACCCGAAACCAGCCAGGTCCTGGAACCTGCTCCAGGTCACAGAGCAGGGAGGTTCAGTCCTGTAAAGACAGTGCCTCCGAGTCTGCTTAGAAACAAAAATCCCACCACGCAAACACAACACTGACAAGATGAGGCAGACACAAGGCCAAAAAAGATGTGGTCGCTCCTAGTGGACCACACACAGAACATGAATCAGCCAGAGCTGCCATGGCTTTAAAAGGTG
This sequence comes from Ateles fusciceps, assembly GCA_036589455.1. Lineage (NCBI taxonomy): Eukaryota > Metazoa > Chordata > Mammalia > Primates > Atelidae > Ateles > Ateles fusciceps. The sequence goes on along the minus strand of JAZHEH010002853.1, from coordinate 465,048 downwards.
TTAATGAGCTCAGGTGAGCCACCCCTCAGGGCATCTAATGGTCCCAGAGGAAGGCTCCATTGTGTAGCCCCAGACTGCCCTTCTCACCTCATAAATGTATGCCACTGGTCTCAAGGGACGAGTGAAGGGAAGTGCTGGATAGACAGGACCAGGCTGCATTTCTGATCATTGACAGCGTTAGAGGAACAAGTCAGCTCTCAGCTGAAGTGTGGAATTGGAGCAAGGGTCCCCTGGGGGGGCTTTTCTCCAGTTACCACCTGAGCTCAGTCCCCTAGCTCCCAGCTTCTCTAAGTGCTTTCCTGGAGAAGAAAAGCAGGGCCCTTCATCCCCATTCCTTGCCCCTCCCAGAGCCAGCCCCTAAAAGGAGGCACAAGTGTTAAGCAACCACTCAGCCCATGACCTTGGGTACAGCTTTCCAGCAAACAGGCCACCTCTGATGAAAGTGACCCAGACAACTGAGCAGTTACAAAGTGGCAGCAGACAGACTGAACAAGCAGTGGACAGACAGTGTGTCTTGCCCTGTGGAAAATTTGCGGGCAACAAATATTCAACAGCTGCACGGCACACCCCCAGTACCCCAAGGATCGCTAAAGAGGATGCATTCTTCTACGGGACTCTGTCCCTGTAGGCAACAAAATGCCACAAGCTAAGATGCTGATCATCTCTGCTAAAGACAGTTCACAGTGGCGGGCTGGGCCTGGAAGCCTGAAGAGGGAAGGAGAGAGGTGGGTGCTTCTCTGACTTAGAACCACCAGGTTCTCAACCTTAGGGCACCTCAGAGTCACCTGGGGGCCTTAAAAATCCCCAGACCAATTAAACCAGAACCTCTAAGAGTAGGACTTGGGAATCAAGTTTAAAAGCATGTTTTTCGAAATCATTTTTAACTCTGAAATGTTGTAAAAATAAAACAAAGAAAACCCATATGTCATCTACACTGATTGCAAACATTTTAACCTATTTGCTTAATTATTTTCCCTATCTTTTAATTCACACACACATACACATTCACACATAATAGTTTAAAATATTTTTTCTGAGCCATTTGAAGGTCAGTTACATCATGGTCCTTGATCTCAAAATACTTCAGGGTGTAACTCCTGAGAGACATTCTCCTACATAAGCATAGTACAGTTACCCACTCCAGCAAATTTAACATTGATACAACACTTTGGGAATCAGGGGTCCTTTAACTCTTCAGGTGAGTCTGATGTGCAGCCAAGCATGAGAGCAATGGGGAGGCCACTAAAACTCACCCCAGGATCTGGAGTCCTGGTACGGCAGGCAGAGAAGAGGTTGGTGGCCCACATTCGGTCTTCTAGGCTTGCCTGGATTCATTCACAGGAGCCTGGTCCATGCACAGCTGAGACAGAGGAAACCTGGGGTCCCAGGAGTGGCTCTTTGAAGCCCTGTTTGTGACACTTGCCCATCTCCATTTTTTCTCACCATCTCATTTTTCCATTTTCCTAGAATGGCCTTTCTTGTGGTCCAGAATTATTCTTTAAGTACCAGGTGGTTTATTAATAATTTAATATAATGACCCATTGAGAAATTACCCAGGGTTGCGTTTATACTGTTTTGGCCTTTTATAACTAAAATGAATCTTTCCCCTTTCCAGTAACCCATCCAGCTGCACTGCAGGATCCACCCTGTGTCTAGTGGGACAGCCAAGTGCCGCCTGTGAGCACCTGTAGTGCGTCTGCTTCCAATTGAGATGTGCTGTCAGTGCAAATCCAGATTTTGAAGACTTTGTGTGTAAAAAAAAGAATGCCAACTATCTCAACAGTAACTTTTTATATTGATCCTGTTGGAAATGATATTTTGGATATATTGGGTTAAATAAAATCTGTTATTAAAATTAATTTCACTGTTTCTAGTTTTTAATGTGGCCACTAGAAAATTAAAATTAAATGTGTGGCCAGCATCATATTTGTACTATACAATGTTGGTCTAGAATCTTCTTATCCTGATAGAAATAATGCCTTTAGGGGCAGGAGTTGATGGTAAAATGAGAAAAATGGTGGGTGCCGGGGAACAAACACACATAGGTGTTCATGTTTGAAGCTGGGTCTTTCAGAAGGGAAAGAATGAGGGAGAGAAAGGAGAGGAGGGAGTTAGCCAACCTGGAAGTAGGTAGCTGGGACTCAGAGGTGAGGAAGGGACGGGGGAGGGGGGGGGCACTGCAGTTTCCTCAGGGACCAGGCCCCTCCAAGAGAGGCCTCTCTCAGATGACCCATCCTCAGGTGGGGACAGCCATGAAGCGCTGACCACTGAGGCCCAGGGTCAGCAGGGTCAGGTGATGTCTTCCTAGGGTAAGTGCGGCTCCAGACAGGCAGGTGCCTCTGAAGGCCCTTGCAGGTGATAGAGCCACAGCCCCAGGCAGGTGAGGACTTGCTCCAAGCATCCTCGAGGTGACGGACACATGTGGTAGGCTGCAGTACCCTTTCACCCTAGAATCTTATATGCCCCCTGGAAAGGAAAGGGGACCAGGCAACTAGTGATAATGGATTTTCAGCCATGATAGTGAAACCACCTTTGCAAACATGATATCAGTGAGAAAAATTAGAACAGTGAGCTGCGATAACCCTCCACCCATCTTGCCTTTTCTTTAATTATCCCTGGGCTTTTGGCCCAAGCTGACTTTGAGAGTCATTTAGGCTGCAGTTTAAATGATAATAGGCCTCCCCCAAAACTCACCTGCTTTTGCTGACTTTGAGAGTCATTTAGGCTGCAGTTTAAATGATAATAGGCCTCCCCCAAAACTCACCTGCTTTTGTAAAGTCAATGTGGGAGGCCATCAGGTGTGGGAAGGAGGGGAGCTGAAGTCCTGCTAAGGCGCAGACAGAAACGATGGTCAGCCATCATTCCAGAGGGTATAAGATATGCACCTTCTCCAATTATGCCTGCAGATAACACCACTATTGCAGATCGGCCTTTTCAGATACCTTTTCAGGGTTTTTTGTTTTTTTTTTTTTGCATGTCTGACACCCATGGCCTCACCTGGACCCCCAACCTCACTCCTGTGGCCCCACACAGAAGAGATTTAGCACACCAGAGGGCAGCCTCCACCCCCTATCAACAGCAAGCCTAGCCTCCCCCACTCCTTCCGGAAACTGCCTTTGAAAAATTTCTAACCTGCTAGCTTTGAGACGAGATGAATTGAGTACTAACTTCATCTCCCACATAGCATGGCCAGCCTCCTGTCTATTAAACACTTCCTTTACTGAAATTCTGGGGTGGGGAAAGGTCTCTAAATCATCTGAAAATGATTGCAAAATTATTTTCATTTGCATATATGCATTTTTCTGGGAAGGGCAATTTACGCACTTGATCAGGTCCTTAAAGGAGGTCTGACCTAGAAAATACAACATCGCTGTACTAGTGTGAAAAAGTCCTTTAGGGAAAATTGCCTGCTTTCCATCCACCTGCCTCATTCGTGAACTCAGTCATTCATTTACAATGTGTTCACACAAGTCCTCCCATCCGTCAGGCCCTGCAGCTCCAAGTGGGGTATTACCCCACGAAGTGCTTCTCATCCCTAGTTTCTGCTCCTCTAACTGGGTGTCAGCCTAAGTGTTTTCATCACGGCTCCCCTCATTACTCTCTCCCTCTTAAAGCCTCACCACAAACCTCAAAGAAACAGCCAGTTCTGGGTAAATTGCAATCTTCCACATTCTCTCGTCCTGTCTCCACCTCCACCCCAAGAACTCCTTGAGGCGTCTTCTAAGAAAATATCCCTGGTGAGGCACTAGTGGATGACTCCTCCTCCAAGGACTATTTGCAGTTTTATTGAGGATCCTGGGAAGAATAGAACATCTCCTGTTAGGAATGCATTGCTATCAATGCCCTGAGGCCCATTGAAGCCTGGTAAGACTCCAGTGGAGAAACTGATTTGGATGAGAGCGGAGCCCACCTCAGAGCTCAGGGCAGTCTCCCTCCCCTTGGGGGCCGCCCCACGGCCTGGGCCTCTATTGCTGCACAGACAACCTGCTGCCCCAGCTCCTTACTTGCCCGCCCAATGTCGCTCTTCTAACCATACCTTTGCCTACGCTGTGAACCCTCCCTGGGAGGGCTTCTTTTCATTACTGCCCACTCAAAGCCTTTTCTCAATTCCTCACTCAAGTTCCAGCTCCTCTCTGAGTCTCTGAGCAGGACCTCTTCCCCACAGTGTGTCTCTCCCCTCCTGCACCGACCCGTGACTTCTTCACTTCCTCAGCATCCTGTATCCTCCCTCACTTTCATAGCACACGTTTGGTACATAGTCACTTATTTTCTTGAATTCTTTCTTTTAAAAGACTGGTCTTACCTCCCCTAATGAAATTATTAACTTATTATTTTTAAAAATTATTTTTTCTGGCTGCTTTGTTCAGTGAGATTTCTCTGGCTTTAAAACTTTTTTTTATAAAAAGACATCATAAACAATATATATGTAATTCACAATGCAAGAATGCAAGTACTAAAATCCAAAAAGCCACACAATTGTAATCCTTTTCCAGTTATTCCAGTGCCTTTCCAGCTTAAATGTGGAGACATATTTCCTTTAGAAGAGGATATTCATCACCAGTATTTTCAAATATTGAAGTGTTTGCTCTAAAGTGCTATTAATTCACAATATACTGACGTCTTCAATATTTCACTGCAAACTGAGAAAGTTGTTAGGATAAAAAATTATGCTACCTCTGCAAAAGCTGTCGTACTTAGCACCCCATTCTGACTGGTAGAGCTAAAAGCAGGGGACAGTTTTCTTCAAAAAAATAATTGTACTAACAGTCAGCTTGGATACAGAAGGTAAGTAATTTCAAATGCTTGAGACAATGTCAAATGCAGAACTCAGATTCCAAATTCCCCATTCATTTATGCTTTATGTTATGGGTTTTAAAAACTGCCCTGCCTCAGGTTATGAAATGTTAGGTTGACACATGAGACTGTCAAATCCTCCAATTATTCAGTAGGCTGCTATGTTTTAGTCGAACAGAAAATCAACCAATACATGATTTTACCTCTTAAGAAACTTCCACCTTACCTAAATAGGAAAATAAATGGGGTGAAGTATGTAATAGTTAGCTTTATGTGTCAACTTGGCTAGGCTATGGTACCCAGCTATTAAATCAAACACTAATCTAGGTGTTGTTGTGAAGACATTTTGTACATACAGTTAATATTTACAATCAATTGTCATTAGGTAAAAGGAGATTAATCTCGAATAATGTGTGTGGTTCCTCACTCAAAAAGTTGAAGGCCTTAATAGCAAAAACCAAGGTGTCCTGTAGAAGAAAAGAATTCAGCATTAACTCCTGCCTTAGTTTCCAGCCCGCTGGCCTGCCCTACAGATTTCAGAGTTGCCAGCACCCACAATCGTGTGAACGAATTTTATAATGTGAGTTACACACAGACACACAGACACACACACACACACACACACACACACACACACACACACACGGACCCTAACACAAAGTAGAATTCTCTCCCTCTAACTCTCCTTCTAAGAATTACAAAAATATCTGAAAATATTTTTAATAAAAATATTAACCTAGATTGTACAGGAAAGGATTGTACAAATGGCAGATTTAAGGTCTAATGTATCAATGACTATATTAAATGTAAATGGTCTAAATATTCCAATTAAAAGACAGAAATTGGTGAAGTGGATCAAAAAACAGGTTCCAACTCTCTGCTGTCCACAATAAATATACTTCAAATATGACAATATAGGCAGGTTGAAAGTAAAAGGATAGAAAAAGATATATTATGCAAACAATTAGAAGAAAGCAGGAGTGGTTATACAATATCATGTAAAGTAGACTTCAGGGCAAAAGAAATTACCAGAAACAGAGAGACATTACGTAATAATAAAAAGGGTCAATCCACCAAGAAATCACATCAATTCTAAATGTGTATGCAGTAGACAACAGGGCTTCAAACTATATGAAGCAATAACGGACAGCAATAGACAAATCCACAATTATATTGGAGACTTCAATGTCTGTCTTGAAACAATTAACAGAACAACTCAGCAGAAAACCAGCAAGATGTCTAAGAACTCAATAACATCATTCACCAATAGGTTGATGACATTTACAGCAGAGTCTACCTAACATCAGCAGAATACACATTTGTTGCAAGTGCTCATAAAACATATACCATGATAGGCAACATCCTAGACCATAAGAGAAACCTTTAACAAATTTGAAAGAATTGAAATCATGCAGTGTGCATTCTCCAGCTATAATGGAATCAAACTAGACATAACAGTAAGATAACAGAAAAAATACCTAAACATTTGGAAACTAAATAGTACACTTCTAAATCTATGAATCAAAGAGGGAGTCTCAGGGGAAATTTAGAAAGATATTGAATTAAATGAAAATGAAAATACAATGTGTAAAAATTTGTGAAATGCAACTAAAACAGTGTTGAGAGGAAAATTTACAGCACTGATTATATATATATTAGAAAAGGAGAAAAGTCTGAAACCAATAATCTAATCTTCTGTCTGAAGAACCTAGAAATGAAGAGCAAAATGAATTTAAAGCAAGCAGAAGGAAATAATAAAGACAAGAGTAGAAATCAAAACAGAAAAACAATTCTTAAAAATCAATGAAACAAACAGCTGTTTCTTTAAAAAGATCAATAAAATTGGCAAACTTCTAGCAAAAGTGACAGACAGAAAAAGAGAAATACACAGGTTACCTATATCAGGAATGAAACAAGACCCTGCAGATGTCAAAAAGATATTATTGGAATAAGATAAGAGAGTACTATAAACAACTGTAAACGTACAGAAATTTGACCGCTTACATGAAATGAACTAATACCTTGAAAAACACACACTCCCACAAGTTAATATAAAATAGATAATTTAAATTGCCATATAACTATTAAGACAATCAAATTCATAAGTCAAATATTCCCAAAAAAGAAATTTACAGGACCAGATGGTTTCACTGGAGAGTTTTACTAGACATTTAAAGATTTAGGACCAATTCTTTACAGTAGATTTCTTCAGATTTTTCTGTGTAGACAATTACATCATCTGCAAATAGGGACAGCTTTGCTTTTCTCTTCCTGATCTATATCCTTTTCTTGCCTTATTGCATGACTAGAACTTCTAGCACTACACTGAATAAGAGTGGGAAGATTAGACATCGTTGCCTTGTTACCAATCTCAAGGCGAAAGCATTCAACCTTTCCCCATTAAGTCTGATATGGTTTGGCTGTGTCCCCCACCTAAACCTCATCTTGAATTGTAGCTCCCATAGTTCCCACGTGTTGTGGGAGGGGACCTGGTGGGAGATAATTGAATCATGGGGGCAATTTCCCCCATACTGTTCTCATGGTAGTGAATAAGTCTCACAAGATCTGATCCTTATATAAGGTGTTTCCCTTTTTGCTTGGCTCTCATTCTCTTTTGCCTGCCACCATACAAAATGTGCCTTTCACCTTTCACCACGATTGTGAGGTCTTCCCAGCCATGTGGAATTGTGAGTTCATGGAACTTCTTTTTCTTTATAAATTACTCAGTTTCAGGTATGTCTTTATCAGCAGTGTGAAAATGGACTAGTACAAAGTCTTTCATAAAGTATGATATTGGCTGTCACACTTTTTGCAGATGCTCTTTATCAAATTGAGGAAGTTCTCTGTTCTATTCTTCTGAGGTTTTTGTCATGAATGATGGTTACTGAATTTTATCAAATGCTTTTTCCGTACTGATTTATAGGATCATCTGATATTTCTTTCTTTGCCTGATATTATGGTGGATTACATAAATTGATTTTTAAACATTAAATCAACTTGGAATAAAACCTCTCTTGTCATGGAATATAACTCTTTTTATATATCACTGAATTCTATTGGCCAATATTTTGGTAATGATTTTTGCATTTGTAATCATTAGTGATATTGATATGCAGTTTTCTTTTTTGTACTGTTTTTGTCTGGTTTTGGTACCAGGATAATACTAGCATTACAAAATGACTTGGGAAGTCCTCCTTCTCTTTACCTTTCTGGATGATACTGTGTAGAATATCAATTTTGCTAAGGGTCTCCATGGAATCTCTAAAACTAGAAGAAGCACAAGAACCAAGACTGCCTCTGACGCACGTAAGCAAAGTTCACACAATATTTCCAACAGCTGCTTTCTACAATGATTCACCTTCCAGCTCCTTTATCTCCTAAACCCAGGGGGCATTGGCCTGGAATGGTCAAGAGGTGAGTGATCCATAAAACCAGGAGAAGTCTACTTGTTTGGCAGAAGGAGAGGCCACAGCACTAGAGGATATTAATCAACAAGATCACTTCTGTGAGAAATACGTAGTGACTTGATTCCTATGGAGTGTCCTAACTCTGCTCACTATTTGACATTACTGTGTTTTTAAACCCTAGTATTCAACTGTAGCAAGGATGGAAAGTTTTCTCTTTATGTAACCTGTGAATTCTTGTATTGAAGTGGGCTGGTCTCTTTCTGCCCGTAGCTGTGCTGCCTGGACACTAACTTGTTATATGATTAACCAGTGTCTGGACTGAACTTGGTCTTCATACAACACAGAATAGAAGACTTTCTCTTTGCTATGATTTTTAGAAATCTGAGGGTCTCACTTAAAAAGAATCTTTTATTTTTTTTTCATAGCTCTTCTCTCAGGTCACAAAGGTTTAACATACCCAATTTAAAGAAAGTGTAGTTACAGCATAATAGAAAACATTATATACTTAAATCTAGATATTCTTATCCGAAGACCTGACTCTGCTTTGGTAACTCTCTAAAGTATTCTACTTAGGGCAATCTTAGGCCTTTGTTTCCTTACCTCAGAGAATGGTGGGGAAACTTCAATAAGATATTATATGCAAGTGAGGTGTTCCTGACAAAGTCTGATATCTCACCTTGTCCTTCCTACAGCACTTATCTACCCTGGCTGCTCATTAGGACTATCTGGAGAACTTTTGAAAAATGCCAGTGACTCTTGTTTCCCTCCCCTTCTGCTCCTCCCTCTAGTGAGTGTGGCAAGTTTTCCCTTTCATGTAACCTATGAAGTCAGTCTCACCTCCACTGTCCTTACCGTGCCCTTGTTCTTGAAACCAGGCTCTGCCTTGGCCTCAGGTTGACCCCCTGCTATGTATCCCAGTGCCTGGAGCCTTGCCTTTGCTCCCTCAGGCTCCATTTTCTGGTTCTGCTGGGGACTGAAGCCCCACTTCTCCTCTTCCTGGAGCACGAGGAGCTGTGTCACCAGCTGCCATGGCCCTTGGGTGCCCATTGTTTTCCATCTTGCTGACTCCTCCACCCAGCTGCCTGACTCTCCATTGCTGCTCTCTGTCTGGCTCCCAGGGTACCCTCTTGCTGTCCCCTTCTGGCCCTCTGCATGCCACCTTTCTGTTTAGGCCTCCTCACACCACCTGGCACCAGCTTTCCTCTCTGCCTGCCCCACACCGGCACTGCCCACCACCTGCCACTGAACTCCCCCTCCGGAACATCTGCCCCATAGAATTAGTGAATGCCTGCACACATTTCCACAGCCCTCTGCATGCTCACCGCCAGACACTCCTCACGCCGTCATGTCTAATCGTCTGCTTCATGCACTAGATTAAATCCCATGGGGGCCAGAGCTAGATCCTGTTCTCCATGTGCCCCGTGTTTAGCAGGTAGTTCCAAATTAATAGCAGGTACTTGGTAAATATTTGCAGAATGAATGTCTAGTGTTCAGGTCTTTCCTGGTCCTCCTCAGTATGACCAATCCCATCACCAAAATAAATATCATTTGCATAGGTCTGGACATGATGCATGATGGGACCACAGCAAGGCCAGTAGTAGGGGGAGGCCCAAAGTTTAGTTGCCAAAAGGCAAAAATGTATTGATTTGGTTCAGGAAGGTGTGGAGGTCTGATCTTTCAGGAGAGTCATGGCAGTGGGCTTTCAAAAAGCTCTTCCTGAGACCAACGAGATGGTAGCCTCACTCTAGTGAGAAAACATCATACTGTCGCAGAGCTCTAGCAGCTGTAGCAATCCTCAAAGGATGCCTCAGATTCACCAGGGATCTTAAGGAAAATGCAGATTATAGAGTCCTGTTGAGTCAGAATCCCTGGACCTGGGGTTTAGGACGCTACATTCTTAACAAGCTTTATGTCAACTACATTTGGAGAACTTCTGAGTCATAGAATTGAAGCATGACCCCCCTCCTTCATGACAGGATTTGGGAATGAGCTAAATTGGATAACCAGACCCCAGCCAAGAATGTGGGATTTGAGATGGTTGGAGAAGGGATGATTAAGAATTTGAAGACAGGTGAACTGTTGTTGTTGTTGTTGTTTAAGGTATTTGTAGTTGATTTTCTTGAATGTTTTTGTTTCTCCTTGACATTTTTTTATATTTTAAAAAATCAATACATGTTATTTTTACAATAATTTAAGATTTACAGGCCAATTGAGCGGATAGTACAGAGTTCACTTACATCCTCTTCCCCTACACACAGTTTTCCCCTATTATTAACATCTTGCATTAGTGTGGTACTGTAGTTACAGTTAATAAACCAACATTGAAACGCTATTATTAACATGTTCACAGTTACATTAAAATTCACTCTTTGTGTTCTATAGTTCCATAGATTTTGACAAATGCGTAATGTCATGTATTCACCATTACAATATCATACAGGAAAGTTTCACTGTCCTCAAAATTCCCTGTGCTTCACCTACTTATTCCTTTGCCATTCCCCCCGTATCCCTAGCAACCTCTGATCTTTTTATTGTCTCTATACTGTTGACTTTTCCAAAATGTCATGTGGTTGGAATTATATAGCATGCAATTTTCAGACTGGCTTCTTCCACTTAGCAGTATGCAGCTGAGTTTCTTTCATGTCAATTTTTGGCTTGATAGCTTATTTGTTATTACTAAATAATATTCCATTGTGTGAATGTACTAGTTTGTTTATCCATCCACCTATTGAAGATCATCTTGTTGGCTTTCAATTTTTGGTGATTATGAATAAAGCTGCTATAAACATTTATGTGTGTAGATTTTTATATGGACATGTTTTCAACTCAGTTCGATTACTATTGAGGAAAGTGAGTCCTGGATTGTACAGTAAGACTGTATTTAGCTTTGTAAGAGCCTGACAAATTGTCCTTCATAATGGGTGTACCATTTTGCATTTCCACCAGCATTGAATGAGAGTTCTTCCTGCTGCGTATTCTCACCAGCATTTGGTGTTGTCAGTGTTTTCTAAAAAATTATGTTATTTTTATTGATAGATCATAATTTATATATTTATGAGATTCAGTGTGATAGTTCAGTACCTGTATACATTGTGGAATGATCAAATCAGGCTAATCGATACATCCATCACCTCACATAGTTATCATTTCTTTATGGTGGAAACATTTAAAATCCACTCTTTTAGCAATTTTGAAATATATAATACATTAGTATTAACTACAGTCACCATGCTGTGCGAGAGACCAACAGAACATAGCCCTCCGGTCTAACTGAAAAGTGTTTTCAGTTTTAGTCATTCTAATGCGTGTGATGTAGCTCATTGATTAATTTGCATTTCCCTAGTTGAGCATCTTTTTATATGCTCACTTGCCATCTGTATAGCTTCTCTGGTGAGGTGTCTATTTAGGTCTTTTGTTCATTTTAAAATTAGATTGCTTGTGTCTTATCGTAAAGTTTAAAGAGTTAATTGTATATTCTGGATACACGTCTTTTATCAGATATGTGTCTTGCAAATGTTTTCTCCTAATCTGTGGCTTGTCTTTTCATTCTCTTAACGGTATCTTTTGTAGAGCAGAAGTGTTTAATTTTAATAAAGTCTAACTTACAATCTTTTCTTTCATAGATTGTGACTTTTGTGTTAATAAAAGCTAAAACTCAATATGCTTACGGTTTTAATGCAGCATTTTATACGGTTCTATTCTCTTTTCTTAGTAACTCAGTTACATTTCTTTGAATTTTTTTGTAAGTGGTTGCCCTAGAGTTCACAATATATGTTTGTAATGAATCTAAGGTCACTCTCAGTAATACTACATTGCTTCATGGGCAGGCAGTTCAGGTACCTTAAAACAGAATATCCCAATTCCTCCTTCCCAACTCTTAAAACATTTCTGTCATTCAACTCACTTAATTATATGCTACAATCATCTGTGGCTTCATTTATTCCTTCTCTGACACTCTTCCTTTCTTTATGTAGATCTGAGTTTTTGACCTGTATCACTTTCCTTCTCTCTGAAAAAAAGTTCTTTTAATATTTTCTGCAAGGCAGATCTACTGGCAACAAATTCTCTCAATTTTTGTTTGCCTGAGAAAGTCTTCATTTCTTTGACTTTTGAAGGATAATTTCATTGGATACAGATCAACACATTAAATATTTCACTACGTTTTCTTCTTGCTTTCATAGTTTCTGATGAGAAATCCAATGTAATTTTTATCTTTGCTCCTCTGTAGATAAGGTTTTAGTTTCTTTTTCTCCCTCTGGCTTTTTCCAAGATTTTTTCTTTGTCTTTCGTTTTCTGCAGTTTGAATATAATACACCTAGGCATAGTTTTTGGTATTAATCCTGGTTGGTATTCTTTGAGCTTCCTGGATCTTTGGTTTGCTGCTTGTTGTTCATTTTGGAAAATTTTCAGTCATCCTTACTTATGACGGATACAGAGTATGCCACCCCCAAAATATGCCACTTTACATAATAATTATTTTGAGCTGAAGGAAGCTAAAAAGAAGGAGATACAAGGCAAATTCTCTGCCCTCCCCTTTCCACCAGGAAGGACAGGACAATTTTTAATCGATGATCTTAATCACTGCAGGCAATACCCAGAGACAGCAGCAGAGGAATCTACAAGACAAACCGGCTAAAACAACCCTCATTTTTCATTAGTTTCCCTTATCTGGTTACTTTCTTATTGTTTGCTATCCCTAAAGCCTAATAAAGCATTTTTCCTTTGTCTTGTCACTTTTCTACCAATTTAATGTATTTTTTATTAAGCTGTTACATATGAAACCACCATTGCAAAATTATAACTGAGACAGTGAAAGAGATCTGAACTAACCAACGCCATCTTGCATCTAATCCAAGCTGTCCTTGTTCATTCCTGGGCGTAGGCTGGACTAACTTCAAGAGGAACTTCGTTTATAGTTTATTGTTTAAAACAAAGACAATAATAGCGTTTTTTCAAAACAAATCCCTTGCTTGCCTGACAACTAGCCTGTCTTCTAATGACTAACAAATTGGCCTAAAGATTGTAAATTGTGGTTTAGGAGTCATGCAGCCAGAAGATACAAAATTCTGACCCTCCCCAAATTGTTCCTGGGGATAACATCACTATCGCAAAACGTAAGGTCAGTGCTTGAGATATTTCGCAGACCCTGCACTTGATGGAACAGCTGTCACTACCCAGATCAATAACCTGGGTCTTCTGATCATGGGGCCGCCACCCAGAAACCAACTCAGAGCAAGAGGATGACTTCCTTAACTCTATGATTTCATCTCCTACCCAACCAATCAGCACTCCTGACTCACTGCCCCACCCTTCCTTCACCCCTCCCCGCCCCACCAAATCATTCTTAAGAACTCTCTGATCCCCAAACCCCTGGGGGAGACTGATTTGAGTAATAATAAAACTCCAGTCTCCTGCACAGCCGGCTCTGAGTGAATAACCCTTTCACTATTGTGCTTCTTATGTCTTGATAAATTGGCTCTGTCCAGGTAGTGGACAAGGTGAACCCACTGGGCGGTTACATAGAAGCCCAAGTTCTAACCATCATCACTGGGTCTCTCTTGCATGTATGTGCACTTCATGTGTTAACACACTCTTGTTTGCGTTTTCTTGTTGATTTGTCTTTTTCAGTCTAATTTGCAGATCCCAGCTGGAGAATCTAGGAGAACGGGGGAAAAGATCTTTCCTTCCCTACACTTCAGGCTGGGTTTTAAATCCTGCCTCTGCCACCTCTAAATTATCTTGGGCAAGTGATTTAACCTTTTCACGGCTTAGTTTCCTTAACTATGTAATAGGTATGATAGCTATGTCTCACAGGATGCAAGGAGGCTGAAAGGAAGTCACGCTTTGTGCAGGGCCTGCCACAGAGTGGCAGTGGGGCTGGTGGTTAGTGAGTGCCGTGCAATGGAGGAAAGTCTGTCATGCCAGGCATGATGATGGGCCTTGGACATCAGGCTTGCAAGACAAAGATAATTTCAAAGCCCTAGCTGCTATGTTGAAACTACTGATTTTCACTCATAGTTGAAACCTAGACTGATGAGGAATTCACTGAAGGAGAGGAGGGCATAGCAGCCGAGGCCAAAGTGAGCCCCAGAATTGATAGCACCTCCTGGAATCCAAGTGTCTTGGACCTGCCCCAGTTGGTTGACAGGCCCCCTGGCAAACCTCAGACTCCTCCTTCAGCTTCAGTCACATACTTGTGTATCCAGAATAGTCTCACAGCATAAAAGTTTTAGGAGGGTCAAAGCCAGGCTATTCAGGCCCAGGCACAGAGCTGGCTTCGGTGAGGACTGCATCTCCATGGCCAACAAGGTTCTAATGTGGTCTAGTCTGGAGATTTGGGTGGTCCTTCCTGAAGCTTCTAGCCCGGTCCACTTCTGCTTCTACCCTAAGACTGTAAAATCTCTGAGACTGAAGGTTGCTACTGCAAGGGGAACAACTCTATTGCTTTGCAAGGACAACAGCTGAATATCCATACTTGGAAAGGGAAAGGGGTTAAATTCATTGTGGTGGCAAAGAAAAAAGAGGAGATGAAAATGTAAATAGGTTTAAAATGTTCCGCATAAGAGCCAAGGTACCCCATGTTCAATTTATCTGTCTTACAACATGAGCTCTAAAAACTGGACCCCCTCGTAAATAGGTTAAATGTTCCGCATAAGAGCCAAGGTACCCATGTTCAATTTATCTGTCTTACAACATGAGCTCTAAAAACTGGACCCCCTCCTAACACCCTATACAAAAATTAACTCAAGATGGATTAAAGACTTAAATGTAAGACCTAAAACCATAAAAACCCTAGAAGGAAACCTAGGCAATACCATTCAGGACATAGGCATGGGCAAAGACTTCATGACTAAAACACCAAAAGCAATGGCAACAAAAGCCAAAATTGACAAATGGGATCTAATTAAACTAAAGAGCTTCTGCACAGCAAAAGAAACTTCATCAGAGTGAACAGGCAACCTACAGAATGGTAGAGAATTTTTGCAATCTATCCATCGACAACAGGTTAATATCCAGAATTCAAAGAATTTAAACACATTTACAAGAAAAAAACAAACAACCCCATCAAAAAGTGGGCCAAGGATATGAACAGACACTTCTCAAGAGAAGACATTTATGCCACCAACAAACATATGAAGAAATGCTCATCATCACTGGTCATTAGAGAAATGCAAATCAAAACCACATTGAGATACCATCTCACGCCAGTTAGAATGGTGATCATTGAAAAATCAGGAAACAACAGATTCTGGAGAGGATGTGGAGAAATAGAAACGCTTTTACACTGTTGGTGGGAGTGTAAATTAGTTAACCATTGTGGAAGACAGTGTGGCAATTCCTCAAGGACCTAGAACCAGAAATACCATTTGACCCAGCAATCCCATTACTGGTTATATACCCAAAAGTATTATAAATCATTCTACTATAAAGACACATACACATGTATGTTTATTGTGGAACTGTTCACAATAGCAAAGACTTGGAACCAACATAGACTGAATAAAGAAAATGTGGAACATATATTCCATTGAGTACTATGCAGCCATAAAAAAGGATAAGTTCGTGTCCTTTGCAGGGACATGAATGAAGCTGGTAACCATCATTCTCAACAAACCAACACAAGAACAGAAAACCAAATACTGCATGTTCTCACTCATAAGTGGGAGCTGAACAATGAGAACACATGGACACAGGGAGGGGGAACATCACACACTGGGGCCTGTTGGGGGCTGAGAGGCTAGGGAAGGAATAGCATTAGGTGACGGGTTGATGGGTGCAGCCACCCACCATGGCATGTGTATGCCTATGTAACAAACTTGCACGTTCTGCACATGTACCCCAGAATGCAAAGTATAATATATTTTTTAATGGTCAAATGGGTTTCTTGTCAAGATGGAAGAATGGGGACCAGATTTACCTTCCTACCTGAAACAACACGGCACAGACATGCCACTCTATTTGTGCAAGAGAAATCAAAGCATACGTCCATGCACACTCTGAAACATGAGTGTATACAGTCGCTTTTTAGTAATAGACAAAAATGGAAATAACGCAAATGTCCATCAGAACATGAATGGATAAGCAAGTTGTGGTACATCCATACAAAATAATACTTCTCAGCAATAAAAAGGAATGAATTGTTGATCCATGTAGCAACATGGATGAATTATAAAATATTTATGTGGAGTAAAAGAAGCCAGACAAAAATATAATCAGTAGTACAGAGTCCTTTTAAATAAAATGCTTGAAAATGAAATCTAATCTATAGTTTCAAAAAGCAGATCAGTGGTTGCCTGGGAGTGGTGGGTGGGGTAGAAGTGAAATGATAGGGTAAGATTATAAACAGATGGGGGAAAGCTTTAGTGGTCCATAGACATATTCAGTATCTCATTTTCTTTTTATGGCTTCACAGGTATGTCCATATTTCACAACTTACAAAATCATGAACCATAAATATATGTGCTTTATGATAGGTCAAGTTTACCTTAATAGAACGGTTAAAAAATTTGTTCTTCTTGAAACATTATTTTCTTATTTCTATCTTCTTATACCTCTACCTTTCTTCTTATCTTACATAGCCCTCTGCTGCTTTCCACTTACAAAAAAATGTTCAATTTTACAAGTAATCAAAGAAATAAAAACTAAAACAAAAATCATATAACCATCTCCATGCACATGGAACAATTTTATAAACATGAAATGCCATCATTGGCTGGGCACAGTGGCTCATGCCTATAATCCCAGCATTTTGGGAGGCCAAAGCAAGAGGATCACTTGAGGTCAGGAGTTCAAGACCAACCTAGCCAGCACTGCAAAACTCTGTCTCTACTAAAAATACAAAAATTAACCAGGCATGGTGGTGGGTGCCTGTAATCCCAGGTACTTGGGAGGCTGAGACAGAAGAATTGCTCGAACCCAGGAGGCAGAGGTTGCAGTGAGCCAAGATGACACCACTGCACTCCAGCCTGGGCAACAGAGCGAGACTCTGTCTCAAAAAAAAAAAAAAGAACAAGAGAAATGTCATCGTAGACTCAGAGACAGAGACTCTCTTACACTGTCATACACTTTTGCAGGGAGTGGTAATTGGCCGACATTTCTGAAGGCAATTTGCAAATAAGCATTAAAAGCCTTAAAATGTGCCTAACATATTGACACAGTCCATTTTAGGAATTAGGAATTGAGGATACATTCTATCTTAGGATGTGAGAAAGACGTTCATAAGGATATGAATTTCAGTACTATTTATATTTGCAAAAAATATTGCAAAAGCTAAGTCAAACAATTTGAGATTCCCTAAATAGTTCATAATGTAGTCACACAAACATAGATTCTCCAGAAACCAACATGGAAAGAGTTGGGGTGCAAGATGTTGAGCAGGGGTCAACCTCTGCAAGAGGAAGTGGGAGGAACTAGGACTGCTTGAGAAAATAGCAGTGCAGGCCTGACTGAGCCTTGGCCAACCCAAGGGGGTAGGCTGAAGGGGCCAGGCTTTGAGACCTGCTCCTCCCTCAGTCACTGGATGTGAGTAAGATCAGAGGCAAGGTGCCCTCTGCCCTGAAGGAGCTGAGAGCTGGAGGGGTCTCCTACCACACCCGACTGAGCGGCCAGTCCCTTCTCCAGGGGCAGCTGCAAGGCAAGTACCTACTTGTCCACTGCCATCCTAAAAGTCCCCCTCCCACAGTCCTTTTGTTCCTTGCGTAAGCTCTTCTGTTTCTATTGTCTCTACTGACTTTCAGAGTTAGTCTTTTCTTGAAGTGTTTATTATAGGAGTCATTTGTGGGGCTCTCTGGAGGGAAAATGCTATTGAAATTTAATTAATGAAAGACAGTAAGTAAATAAATTGAGATTCTGGAGAGAATTCAGTGCATGGGAATTACAAGCACATTCACTGTAACTTGAATTTGACGGACAGTAGAAAAGCAAACCCTGAGAGTGCCCTCCTTTTCTGGCATTCACAGGATGAGCCATTCAAATGAAGAGTGGGGTTTCTCTCTGGGTTGGAAGTCATCAAAATGGCTTCCTGCTTGCTCTCATCCTTCTGTTTGGATGTGGCTGGAGCCTCAGTGTACAAATGTATTTATGTGTACGGGGGGGTGGTGTGTGTGTGTGTGTGTGTGTACGTGTTCGTGTACATGAGGGTGTGTATTACCAAGATCAACAAGATCAAGGATACGGGACAGTCCTGTCTCCTCTCCGCCTGGGAAGAGGTAGAATGAGACTGGGACCAGCCAGTAGATGGAACATAGAGCCCATCTGGAAAGGAAGCTCAGTGCTATAAACAGTAATATCAAAATTCTGGGTCAGGAAGTAAAAGCTAGAACTATTACAGAGATGAGCTGCTAATTATGGAGGAGAGCCATCGGGCAAGCAGCCGTTTCTGTCCAGATCTCCATTAGAATCTCATTATCAGGCAATGGGTCAAATGTAGAGCAGTGGCATGAGTGTTTAAAATAAATTTTTTAGAAAAGTAAACAAGCTTTACAAAAACTAGACATTCTGGCCATGCCAAATATTAGTAAGGGTGTGGGTCAGTGGTATGATTTATATTGCTGGTAACAGTGTAAATTGTCAAAACGTTTTGGGAAGCAATTTGGCATGATCTTGTAGAGTTAAACATTTGCCTTCCTTATATTTCAACAGCTCCAAGAATATACCCTAGAGAAACTCTTGCATATGTGCCCAGGGAATAATGTGGTCTGATGTTCATAATAACACTGTTAGTAAGTGCAAAAAACTATAAACAAATAACTCAAATGTCCATAATGAAAGGAACAGATAAATAAAATGTGGGAAATTACTTGGCAATACAGTTAAGTGTTGACACATCCTACAACATGGAGGAGCCTTGAAAATATTCTGCAGAGTAAAGGGAGCCAGTAACAAAGGCCACATGTTATAGAATTCCATTGATATGAAATGTCCAGGATAGACAAATCTGTAGAGACAGAAAGCACATTAGAGAGAAAGTAGGTTGTCAGGGGCTGAAGGAATTGGGAAAAGGTGAGGAGTTATTGCTAATGGATACATGAGATTTCTTATTGGGGTGATGTAAATGTTCTAAAACTGTTTGTCACTATGGTTACTCCACTCTGAATATACTAAAAGCTATTGAATGTGTACAATTTAAATAGGTGACATGTAGGGTATGTGAATTACATCTCAATAAAACTATTTACAAAAAAATCCAAATGCCCAAGAGTAGGAGAATGAATATATTTATTGTGTTATAGTTACATGTGAGAATATTATGCAACAATGGACAATGAATGAATCACAATTACATTCATAAACACGGATGAATGTTGGTAACATTACTGTATCATTAGTTGGTAACATTGAGTGAAAAAAGCAAGTCCCAGATAATTACATAGAGCCTGATACTCTTGTTATGAAGTTCAAAAACAAAGCAAAACTACGTAACTTGTTGCATACGTGAATATACATGTAATTTTTTTTTTTTTGAGACAGAGTCCTGCTTTGTCGCCCATGCTGGAGTGCAATGGCACCACTCGGCTCACTGCAACCTCCACCTTCCGGGTTCAAGAGATTCTCTTGCCTCAGTCTCCCAAGTAGCTGGGACTGCAGGTGACTGCCACCACACCCAGCTAATATATTTGTATTTTTAGTAGAGATGGGGTTTCACCATGTTGACCAGGCTGGTCTCAAACTCCTGACCTCCCAAAGTGCTGGGATTACAGGTGTGAGCCATTGTACCTGGTCGTAATATTTTTTTTAAAAACAACCATAGGAAACAAAACAAAGGAATGAATAAGTATAGTAGATCAAAGTGGTCGCTCTGGGGTGAAGGTGCCAGGGGAGGGGAACAAGGAAGGAGCAGTGGTGACAGTGTGTCATGAATGACAAATTTTGATCAATCAAACTCTGTGCCCCAGAATACCGAAATTATTATTATTAACAATAACAGTATTAGTATGGGCAAGGAACTGGGCTAATCACCATCTATGTGGTATTTTATTTAATCTTCACAAGAACCCATTGAGATAGGAACTATTGCTATTCTCATTTCATACATAAGAAACTGAGACTTAGGAGCCACACAGGTAGCAAGCGGTGAAGCTCAGATCTGATTCCACGCCTTGAGACCCTAGAGCTTTTTCAGTTATGCTCCCAATCTCACTACCCCAACTCCCAGGCCTGGGATTGGGCCCATCAAGCCCAGGAGCAGGATTCCACCAGCGGGATCTGGGTTAGCAGCGGGCAGAGAGTGCTCAGAAATTTCCTGGTAGGGTATTGCCTGGAGTCAACAAAAATGTCTGCCTTTTGGAAAATGAAACATTGGCTAATTCAGGGACACTATTAGAAACTGCTGCTGGGACAGAGCAACCTTCTGGAAAACAGGAAATTAGGTGCAGTAATGGTAAAGCTTCTGCACCCGGTCAGCATGCATGCATGGAGCCAAGTGTCAACAGATTGAAACATCATTCAAAGATGCTTCCAAGTGGCCCAGTCCAAAGTCATGTTCCTGAGAGGCATGAGCCTTTAGCCTTGCCTAATTCTGTTTTTTGCTTTTGTTTTTTTTAAAGACAGGATCTCACGCTGTCACCCAGGCTGGAGTACAGTGGCGCCATCTTAGCTCTTGGCTCACTGCAACCTCCGCCTCCCGGTTTAAAGCGATTCTCCTACCTCAGCCTCCAGAGTAGCTGGGACTACAGGTGTGCACCACCACGCCTGACTAATTTTTTGTATTTTTTGGTAGAGATGTTGGCCAGGCTGGTGTGGAACTCCTGATTCCAGGTGATCCAACTGCCTTGGCCTCCCAAAGTGCTGGGATTGCAGGCGTGAACCATGGTGCCCCGCCTAACCTTGCCTAATTCTGTTAGAACTTGCCTTATTCTGTTCTGGGTTCAGTGAAGAATTAAGCGGTGGTTGCTGAGCTGTCATCTGCATTAAAGCTCACCTTGGGCATTCTCTTCTTCTTGTCTTCGTCAACTGAGAAGGTGCTCAGTGATTCACAATTCTCAACCACAAGGGACAAGCACCTTGGAAGAAGTGGGAGTGAGTGTTAGCAGTTCTCCTCAGCAACAGTTTGGGGCTTTGTCATTACAAAACACTCAAATATCAATTAGAGTAAGTGGGAGGTGGGGTAGCAGGAGTGGTTTGAGTTAAGCCATCTATTCCAGGCATTTTCAGTTAGTCTCTATGATCAATTCAGTGTTTCATGCTAGTTCCCAACCCATACACATCTCAATCTACTTTAATTTCTGTTTTTCAAGAAAAGCAGAAGAGCTCTCATACAACACTTCAAGAAACAGGCATTAACAGGCCCTGAGGGCACAGTCTCTGGAATGGCTGCTTTGCTGTATCCCACTGTGTCCTGAAAGCAATGTGCACTCTTTGATGGTAGAAGGATACTACTGGGACAGGCAGAGAGATGCCAAGTCCTCATACACACTGAGACACCAGTTCACAGTCTCAGAAGGGAAGATGTTGTCCCAATGTCCAAGCAATATGACACCAAGTATATCAACCAGTTTCCCGTATGAGACAAAAGCAAAATAAAAGACCCAGTCCTTATTCTGGAGAAACTTATATTACAGCAAGTCAAATGACACAGCACTAGTCGAGGCTCACTTCCACACCCACACTCAGGGCTCATTCAAGGACTCTGCCATCAGCCCCAGAAGCAGATACTCTGGGCTTCAGGGCTGAAGAAGCATTCCCATGGAGTTCATAGCAATATTTTCTTCCTTTATATGATCTCTGCATGATTACTGTTGTTTTGTCTTTGGCATGTGAGTTGTGAAAATGCCGTTCAAGTGCAGCTTGGTGTAGGTCTCTACAATTTAGGAAAGGGCTCCAGGGAGTTAGATGGTGCAATTATTAGCATCCTGGATGCCTCTTGCAAAGCAGCAGCAATGCCAATGGTCTTGATAACTGGATTGTTTTTACCAACAGACATAGGCATTGGATAAAGGCCCTGGGAGCTCCTCCCACTTGTCTGGAATCTGGAGGAAGAACTGAGTTTGTGTACTCTAAAGGCCAAGTCCTGCCAGCCAAAGCCAGATTGGGGTTGGGGTGGCTCACATATGTGAAGGCTTTGAAATGAAGAGTATTTGATCCTGGGGAGACGGATGCTGCTTGTCTTGACTAATTATCCATTTTGGAAGAGAACGTAGCATCCTTAGTGCTGGAAGACTTTCCACATTGAGGGATTTCTCTCCCTTTTTCCCCAGGCACTTGCAGGCACCACCGAGCCTCTGCAGCAGCAGCAGTAGCACAAGCCCAGCAGCCTACCTGGCTTAATACAAGGAGCCCAACATGCTCTTAAGCCAGAAATTGGCGTCACCTTCACAGGTCTCCATGGTAACTTTTCATGCTAAAAGAAGGACATTTGTAAATATGCATTTTGCAAGCCACCTTTTTCTAATTCAAAATATCAGCCTTTTGAGAACAACTCACTTTGTCAGCTCCGTCCTCCTGCTGAAAGGCTGAGGAAATGGGGACTTCTCATTGGTCCTCCTCTCTTTTTCTTGTGGCCCTTCATTTCTTGGCTTACTGGAATCAGTCGGCAAATGCCCACTGAGCTCCTCTGGTGGGTCACAGTCAGGCGAGGTGCTGCTGGGGACACAGAAGGGACAAGACTCAGTTGGTACATGCAAATTGTTTGTAGCTCAGTCAATGAGAACAATGCAAGACAACAAGGTGCCATCGATACCATCTAGGAGGGGCTGAATGCCGGACACTCAGAGGGGGACAGCTGTGCTCCAAGAGCCCTGCAAAGGGAGGGTGCACCTGGCTGGGCTGCCTACCTATTCGAAGACCCTCCCAGGACCTGAGCTCTGGGGTGTCTGACCAGCGGAGCAAACTGTCTTGGCTGTTTCTCTTAGTGGATCTTCATCAGGGAGGGCCTTACATCACCCGTGGAGCTTTAAAATACCCTTACCCATTCCCAGAGATTTTGGTTTGCTAGGTCTCTGGAGAGTCTTGGGTATCTATTTTAAAAATTTTTATTGCTTTAATTGACAAGTAATAGTTATATATATTCACGGGGATACAGCGTGATATTTCAATACATATAACATAAAGTGATCAGATCAGAGTAATTAGCATATCCATCATCTAAACATTTATCATTTCTTTGTGTTGGGAACATTTAATATCCTCCTCCTAGCTATCTGAAACTATGTATTATTGTTAATTATAGTCATCCTACTGTGGTATAGAACACTAAAACTTATTCTTCCTGTCTAGCTGTGACTTTGTGTCCTTTAACAAGTCACTCCCTATCCCCTCCCTCTCCCCCACTCTTCCCAGCCTCTCCTATCCTCTATTCTACTTTTTACCTCTATGAAATCAATTATTTTTAGCTTCTACATATGCGTGAGAACATGAAGTGTTTAACTTTCTGTTCCTGGCTTATTTCACTTAACAAAATATCCTCCAGTTCCATCTACATTGCCGTGAATGACAGGATTTCACTCTTTTTTTACGGCCAAATAGTATTTTATGGCACATATATGCCACATTTTCTTTATCCATTCATCTGTTGTTGAACAACTAGGTTGATTCCATATTTTGGCTACAGTAAATAGTTCTGCAATAAACATTAGGGTGGAGATGTCTCTTTGATATACTGATTTTCTTCCCTTTTGATAAATTCCAGGTAGTGAGATTGCTGGATCACATGGTAGTTCTATCTGCAGGTTTTTGAGGAGCCTCCATACTGTTCTCTATAGTGGCTGTACTTGTTTACATTTCTCACCCTTCCCTTTTCCCACATCTTCACCAGCGTTCGTTGTTTTTTGTCTTTTGCTAATAGCTATCCTTACTAGGATAAGATGATACCTCATTGTAGTTTTGATTTGCATTTCCTTGATGATTACTGATGCCGAGTGTTCATAGGTCTGTTGGTCATTCGCATGTTTTCTTTTGAGATATGCCTGTTCAGATCATGTGCCCATCAGATCGTCGCTATTTTTTTGGTGGTTGAGATGTTTGAGTTCTTTGTGTATTCTGCTATTAATCCCCTGTCGCATGAATAGTTTTCAAACATTTTCCATTTTGTAGGTCATCTTTTCCTTCTGTTGATTATTTCCTTTGCTGTGTAGAAGCTTTTTGTTTGATATAATCCCACTTGTTTATTTTTGCCTTAGTTGCCTGTGCTTTTGAGGTCTTATTCATAAATTCTTTTTCCAGACCAATGTCCTGAAGTGTTTCCTCTGTGTAGTCTAGCTAATTGTCTGTCAATCTTATTTTTTTAGAAAATCAACTTTTTGATTTATTATCTTTTGGATTATTTTTAGTCTCAATTTTCTTTATTTTTTCTCCGATTTTATTATTTACTTTCTTCTACTAATTTTTGGTTTCATTTGTTTTTGCTTTTCTAGCTCCTGGAGCTTGTTTATCTGAAATCTTTCTAGTTTTTTTGATGTAGACATTTGTTGCTATAAATTTGTCTCTTAGTACTGTTTTTATTGTGACCATAGGTTTTGGTATGTTGTGTTTCTATTTTCATTTGTTTCAAGGATTTAAACAATTTTATTATTTAAAATTTGTTTTAATTTTTAAATTGTTTTTCAATTTTTAATCAGGTTTACTAAAGTATAATTTATATACAGTAAAATTTACCAATTTGAATTGTATAAGTCAATGACTTGTAAAATAATTTTGACCATTGTTTTCTTCAAACTAGATTTGCAAATTCCACAGAAAAGAAAAATTATATGTTACAATGGCATTATATTTTGAATTATTTAATCACGTACTTTTGTATATACATTTTTCACCCTACATTGGAATAAGAATGTTACATTTCCAAACAACTAAGAGTATTAATTCTCAGATACCAAAACCTTAAAAAATTTTTTTTGTTTTATATTTTTTCAGCTTTTATTTTAGATTCGGGAGGTACATGTACATGTTTGTATATTGGGTGATGCTGAAGTCTGGAGTACAAATGACCACATCACCCAGGTACCACTGAGCATAGTACCCAATAGTTAGTTTTTCAACTCTTGCCTCCCCACTCCCCGCCCTTTCTAGTAATCCCCAGTTTCTATGTCCATGAATACATAATGTTTCGTTCTCACTTGTAAGTGAGAATATACAATATTCCGTGTTCTGTTCCTGGGTTAATTCACTTAAGATAATGAATGACCTCAAGTTGCATCCATGCATCCAAATGACATGATTTTTGTTTTTATGGCTGTGTTATTCCATGGTGTATATGTACCATGTTTTCTTTATCCATTCCACCACTGATGGGTACCTAGGGTGATTCTTTGCTTTTGTGAATAGTACTGTGATGAACATGCAAGTGCATGTGTCTTTTTGGTAGAACAATCTGTTTTCTTTTGGATATATACCCAGTAATGGTATTGCTGGAACAAATGATAGTTGTTTGAAGTTCTTTGGGAAATGTTAAAACTGCTTTCCACAGTGGCTGAGCTAATTTACATTCCCTCCAACAGTGTGTAAGTGTTCCTTGTTCTCCATAACTTTGCCAGCATCTGTTGTTTGTTTTACTCTTTAATAACAGCTTTTTGACTGATGTGAGATCATATTTTATTGTGGTTTTGATTTGCATTTCTCTGATTATTAGTGATATGAAGCATTTTTTCATATGATTGTTGGCCACTTCTGTGCCTCCTTTTGAGAAGTATCTGTTCATATCTTTTGCTCGTTTTTTAATATAATTATTTTGTTTTTGCTTGTTTAATTAAGTTTCTTATAGATTCTGGATATTAGGTCTTTGTCAGATGCATAGTTTGTGAATATTTTCTTCCATTCTGTAGGTTTTGTGTTTACTCTGTTGAAGTTTCTTTTGCTGTGCAGAAGCTCTTTAGTTTAATTAGGTCTCACTTGCCAATTTTTGTTTTTCTTACACTTGCTTTTAAGGTCTTAGTTATAAATTTTTTCCCAATGTCGGGTCAATGTCCAGAATGGTGTTTCCTAGGTCTTCGTCTACGATTCTTATAGCTTAAGGTCTTACATTTAAATCTTTAATACATCTTGAGATGATTTTTGTATATGGTGAAAGTTAGGGGTTCAGTTTCATCTTTTTTGCATATAGCTAGCCAGCTATCCCAGCACCAGTTTTTGAACAGGGAGTCCTTTCCTATTGCTTATTTTTGAAGACCAGATGGCTGTAGGTGTGTGACTTTATTTCTGGATTCTCTATTCTGTTTATTGGTCTGTGTGTCTGTTTTTGTACCTGTACCATGCTGTTTTGGTTACTTTGGCTTATAGTGTAGACTGAAGTCAGGTAATGTGATGTCTCTAGCTTTGCTTTTTTTCTTAGGATTGCTTTGGCTATTTTGGCTCTTTTTTGGTTCCATATGAATTTTAGAATCGTTTTTTCTAGTTCTGTGAAACATGATGTTGGTAGTTTGATAGGAATGGTATTGGGCAGTATGATCATTTTAAGGATAGCGATTCTTCCAGTTTATGAGTATGGAGTGTTTTTCTATTTGTTTGTGTCATCTCTGATTTCTTTGAGTAGTGTTTTGTAGTTTTCCTTGCAGAGATCTGTCACCTCCTTGATTAGGTGTATTGTAAATGAGATTGCGTTTTTGATTTGACCCTCAGCTTGAACATTATTGGTGTATAGAAATGCTACTGATTTTTGTATGTTGATTTTTGTCTCTTGAAACTTTACTGAAGTTGTTTATCAGTTCCAGGAGCCTTTGAGTGGAGTCTTTAGGGTTTTGTAAGAATAGACTCCTGCCATCCTTGAAGAGAAATAGTTTGACTTTTTCTTTTCCTATCTGGGGTGCCTTTTATTTCTTTCTTTTGCCTGATTGCTCTGGCTGGGACTTCCAGTACTACGTTGAATATGTGTGGTGAGAATGGGTATCCCTGTCTTGCTCCAGTTCTCAAGGGGGAATGCTTCCAGTTTTTGCCCATTCAGTATGATGTTGGCTGTGGGTTTGTCATAAATGGCTCCTGTTATTTTGAGGTATGTTCCTTTGATTCTTAGTTTCTTGAGGGTTTTTTGTCATGAAGGAATGTTGGCTTTGATCAAAAATGTTTTTTGTATTTATTGAGATGATCATATGCTTTCTGTTTTTAACTCTGTTTGTGTGGTGAATCACATTTATTGATCTGCATTTGTTGAACCAGCCTTGTATCCCAGGAATGAAGCCTACTTGATCTTTGTGAGTTAACTTTTTGGTGTGCTGTTGAATTTGGTTTGCTAGTATTTTGAAGATTTTTGTGTCTATATTCATCAAGGATCTTGGCCTGTAGTTTTCCTTTTTCATTTTGTCTTTGACAGGTTTTGATATCCACGTGATGCTGGCTTCACAGAATGAGTTAGGAAGGAGTCCTTTCTCTTCTATAAAAAGTTGTTCTTAATTTTTTTCTTCACCCATTCATTGTTCAGAAGCATTGATTCAATTTCTATGTATTTGTGTAGTTTTGAATTTTCCTCCTGTTGTTGATAACTAGTTCTATTTTATTACAGTCAAATGAGATACTTGAAATGATTTCAAGTTTTAAAAACTTTTCGAGACTTATTTGTGTCCTAACATATAGTCAATCCTGGAGAATGTTCCATGTGCTCATGAAAAGAATGTGTATTTTGCGGCTGTTGGGTGAAATATTCTGTAAATGTCTCCTAGGTCCATTTGGTCTATGGTGCAATTTAAACCTGATATTTTTGTTGATTTTCTGTCTAGGTAATCAGTCCAATGCTGAGAGGCTGAGAGTGGGGCTGTTAAATTCCCCAACTATTATTGCACTGGGGTATCTCTCTCCCTTTAGAGCTAATAATATTTGCTTTAAATATTGGTGTCCTGGTGTTGGGGTGCATACATATTTACGATTAATATATTCTCTTTCTGAATTGATCCCTTCATTATTATATAATGTCAATGTCCTATATTGTCTCCTTATACAGTGTTTACCTTTTTTTCCTGACTTCTCTGTTTTGTCTGATATGTATAGCTACTCCTGCTCACTTTTCATTTCATTTATATGGAATACCTTCACTTTTAGTCCGTGTGTGCAGGTGAAATGAGTTTCTTGTAGGTAGCATAGAGTTGTTGTTTTTCTTAAATCCGTTCAGCTAGTCTCTCTCTCTCTCTTTTTTTTAAGACAGAGTTTCACTCTTGTTGCGCAGGCTGGAGTGCAATGCTGCCATCTCAGCTTACTGCAACCTCCCCTTCCTGGGTTCAAGCAATCCTCCTTCCTCAGCCTCCCAAGTAGTTGAGATTACAGGCATGCTCCACCAGGCATGGCTAATTTTGTATTTTTAGTAGAGACAGCGTTTCACCATGTTGGTCAGGCTGGTCTCGAACTCCTAATTTCAGGTGATCCACCTGCCTTGGCCTTCCAAAGTGTTGGGATTACAGGCGTGAGCCACTGCATCTGGCCAGTCTATATCTTTTAAATGAGGAATTTAACCCATTTTCATTCAAGGTTATTATTAATAGATGAGTTCTTCCTCTTCTCCTTTTATTGATTACTTTCTGGTTGTTTTATATACTCCTTACTTCCTCTCTTATTGTTTATTTGTACAGTTGGGTTGTTTACTGTAGATAAGATGTTTTGTTTCCCTTTCTCCTTTGTGTATCAGCTCTACCAGTGAGTTTTATAGTTTCATCTGTTTTCATAATGGGTCTCATGATCTCTTCACCTCGAAATGTAAGACTCCCTTAAGTATTTCTTGTAAGGCTAGTCTAGTGGTGATGAATTTCCTTAGTTTTTGTTTGTCTGTGAAAGATTTTATTTCTCCTTCACTTCTGAAGGATAACTTTGTTGGGGCACGCCCACCAGAGATGGTCTGTGGGGCTGTTCTTAGGGCTCAGGAGTGACTGCACAGCTGCTCGGCCAGTCTGGAGGCCTGTCTGCCAGGGACAGCCCACAGGGTTGTTCCTCAGGTCTGGGACATAGGTGCAAGGCTGCCTGGCTGGCTCAGGGGTGTGCTCACTAATTGTGGCTCATGGATAGCTCAAAGGATAGCTTTGCTGTCCTTCAGAATACCATATAATATTCTTGGCTGGCATATTGTATTATTGGCTGGCAGAGTCTTTTTTTCTTTTAATACTTTGACTATATCATTCTGTTCTTTCCTGGCCTGTAAGATTTCTGCTGATAAATCTGCTGTTAGTCTAATTGAGATTCCATCATATGCGACTTAACACTTCTTTTTTGCTGCTTCTAAAATTCTTTTATTTGGCTTTGACTTTTGACAATTTGACTATAATGTGCCCTGGAGAGGACCTATTTTTGTTGAATCTATTTGGAGTTCCTGGAAATGGACATCCATCTCTCTCACAAGACTTGGAACATTTTCTATTATTTTATTAAATATGTTTTCCTCACTTTTTCCCCTTTTCCCTTCTCTTTCCTGGAGCACCCACAATGTGAATGTTTATTCTCTTATTGGTATCCCATAAACCCTATAAAAGCCTAATATAGGCTTTCTTTATTCTTTTTGATTATTTTTCTTTTTCTTTTTCTTTTTTTTTTGGTCTGCCTACTTTATTTCAAAAGACCTGTCTTCAAGTTCAGGAATTCTTGCTTCTACTTGGTCTAGTATGTTGCTGAAGATCTTAATGTATTTTTTATTACATTCATTAAATTCTTCAGCTGTAGAATTTCTGTTTTGTTCTTTTATATGATATCTGTTTTATTAAATTTCTCATTCAAATCATGAATTGTTTTTCTGAATTTGTTGAATTGTCTATCTCTATTCTCTTGTATCGCATTAAGTTTTCTTAAGACTATTATTTTGAATTCTTTTTCTGGCATTTCATATGTTTCTTTATGATTAGGGTCTATTACTGGATAATTATTATTTTCCTGTGGAGGTGACATGTTTCCGTGTTTTTTCATGATTCATGCGTCCCTATGATAATTTCTATACATCTAGTGGAAAAGTTGCCTTTCTAATTTTATAGAGTAGGTTTCAGAGGGAAAGACTTAGTCATATGAATGGGTCTTGGGGTATAAATTTCGTGGGGTACATTGACTTTGTTCTAGGTGCAGTAGTGTAGTCCTCATGTCATTTCTTCAGCTATAAGCTACCCTAGTGGCATTTGCAAGTTTCTCAGTGCTCTAGGCTGAGAGAGTTGATGGCTATGATGGAGTTTTGCCAGGGGTGGGCTCACTAGGCTGTTTCTCAGGTTGGTGTGCATGTGTGCACGTGGTATGTTGGCCAACTTGGGCTCTGGCTCACTGGGATCGGGGCCACAGGGTTATTACTTTGACCAAGAGCAGGGACAATAATTGCTTGGCGAGCCTTGGAGTGTCCCTCCCAGGAGGAGGCTGCTGGGCTCTTCTCAGGCCTGGTATGCAGGTGTATGGCTACTCAGCTAGCCTGGGGCTGTGTTTTCTGGGGGTGACCCCTGGGACTATTTCTCAGGCCCAGGGCACAACTGCATGCCTGCGTGGCTGGCCTGGGGGTGTGTCTGCGGGGCTTGACCCATGGGGCTATCTTGTATGTCTTGGATGCAGGCACAGCACTGCTCAGACGGATGCCCACCAGATACAGCCTGCTTCTCAGGCCCAGGGTGTGTGCACATAGCTGCTTGAATGACCTAGCGGCATGTCTGCTGGGAGTGGCCCAAATAACATTGTTCAGGTTTGGGACTTTGGCATATGGCTGTTTAATTGGCATGCGGTTATGTCTGCAGGGTGTGGGAGACAGGGATGTTTCTTGGGCTTGTAACACAGCTGCATGGCTGCTTATTTGGCTTGGGGGGCATTTCTGCAGGGGGAGGGGTTGCTCTATGGGGCTGTTTCACAGGCTCATGATGCAGCCTGCTCAGTTGGCCTGGGGCATGCCCACCAGAGGTGGTCTGTGGGGCTGTTCTTTGGGATTGGGAGTTAGTGTACAGCTGCTCTGCCAGTCTGGAGGCCTGTCTGCCAAGGCAGGCCACAGCGTTGTTCCTCGGTTCTGGGACACAGGTGCAAGGCTACCTGGCTGGCTCAGGGGTGTGCTCACTAATGGTGGCTCATGGGGCTATTTCTTAGGTCCAGAACATGGCCTCTTGGCAGGTTGGCTGGTCTGGGACAGTGCCTGCCAGAAGCAGCCTGTGACTGTTTCTCAGGCCTTTATTGTGGGCACAGGGCTGTTGGGCAGGCCATGGGTGTATCTGTGTTGTGGGGGCAAAGGGGAACTCTGTGTGGCTGTTTCAGAGGCCTTGAGGACGGGCATGTAGCCACTCTGCTGACCTGAGGACATATCAGCTGTTTGGAGGCTCAAGGGCCGCTTCTGCTTGGAGGAGGGCATGCAGCAGTTTTGTTGTCTGAAGGGTGAGTTCACCCTGGGTGGGACTGGCAGACTATTCCTCCAACTGGAAGTGTGATGGCAGGAGTTGTTTTTCCTGCTGTGCAGGACCACAGTCATAGCTGATCCTGGGCCCAAGCTATGCACAGCTGGGATTGCTGTGTTCAGCCATCCACATGGGTTTGGCATAAAGGTGGATCCCCAGGGCTGGACAGGTGCAATGGCTACTGGCCCCAGAGCAGGTGCTCTCCAAGTGTGGCTCTGGTCTCAAGATGGTGCTGTGCTGCAGCAGCTTGGCTCATGGGGTGGGTTGGGGGTGTGCACCCCTTCTGCTGCTCACCTGGGTCAAGGCAGCTGCATGGATTCCCAGCAACCCTTCAAACTGGACTCAGGGTTTGCGAGGACCCTAGGATTCTCTCGTAACAAAGACTCTAAGTGTTTGCAGTGGCAATGAGGGCTGGTGAGGATCTTCTGCTTATCTTGTAGCAGGAAGTCCCCCTGAGTTCAGGCTGAGCTGGAAAGGGAAGCCAGGGCTGCAGAGCCAGGTGCCTGCATGCTGTCCTCCTGGACTTCCACCCACCACACATGCATCTTCTCTCCCCTGATGCACTTCAGTGCTCTCCTGTATGACTCCAGTGAAGGCTTAGCTATTCATTTGCTGCCTTGGTCCTTTCTTACTAGGGGGATGGATGCCAGGCATCTCTAGTGAGCCATTTTGCTCTATCGGTATTTTTAAAATTTCTTGGGTGACTACAACACCCAATCCTGCTTAAAAACAATCCTGTTGTCATTTTCTAGAATATAGCCACAGCTGCGCTAACAAAGATCACTACAATCACAGGGGCTCAAACACAGGAAGTGTTATTTTTCTCTCATTAGGCGGGCACCCGGGGCAAGCAGGTGACTCTAGTCCTCAGGGTGGCTTGGGATGCAGCTTTATCTGCATCACTGCCCCATCACCAGAGACAGGCTCTTCTCTGCCTGGCTGAAGTTAGAGTCCCCATCCTGTGTCTACTTTCCAGCCTGTGGGAAGAATGAGGAGAGAGGGGGGTACCAAAAGGGGCACATCTCATCCTCTCTCACAGAAATGAATCACACAGCCATACCTTGCTGCAAGGGAGGAAATCCAGTCTCTTAAGTTTTCAGATGCCACCTAACCCTGTGGGAGTTAGGAAGGAGAGAGTGGATGCTAGGGACATGGTCACATCTTCTGTCAGAGGACTGCTTCAGTCAGTGGTTCTCAAACATTTCTGCACATTAAAATAATCTGGAGAACTTTGAAAAAATGAATGCCCAGGACATACCCCACGCCAGCTAAATCAGAATCACCAGGAGTAGGACCAGATGTGAGCACTTTGAAAATCACGTCTACAAATAACATTTTCAAGACCTGGAGGCAATAGAGAAACATCTTCCTAGGAGAGCATAAGGAAGGTTCTGGAAAGCTGGCACAGACCACTGGGTTCCAGAGGGCCAAGCTGACGTCAGTTGTTTAGGGATGCAGGAATGCTGTGGTGTCCGCTGCACGGCCAGCCACTCATCTCTGTCCGGGTCATGGTGAATGGGGCATCTTTCCATAACGGCCTGGAACCCTGTTTAGATAAATTACCTGCTGGGGCCTAAGGTGAGCAGCAGGCTCTGCACGCGCTTCTGCAAGAGGCAATACTGACAGTAACCCCACAAGTCACAAAGCTCTTTGGGGTAAGCCTGCTAGATGTTTAAGGCAGAGAGTCCTGAGCTCAGAACCTAGCTCCCCAGCCACGTGGTTCCCCTCTCTAGGCTTATTTTGTCACGGGTAAAATGGGGATGCCAACAATAGCCAGCATTTATATGGTGCTTACTGTATGCCAGCCACTTTCCTAGGTGCTATATATATATACACATTAGTATATAATATAAATATATATTATGTATATACTAATGTAATCATCACAACAACCTCACAAGGTAGACATGAGTACTACTTTTATTTTATAGATGAAGAAACTGAGCCACAGAGAAGTCAAGCAAATCATCCAAGGCCACACAGCAAATAAACGGCCAAGGCTAGCTTTGAAGCCTGATCTGGCTCTAATGTTGATATGGCTCGGACCCGTGTCCCCACGCAAATCTCATGTTCAGTTGTAATCCCCAGTGCTGGAGGTGAGGCCTGGTGAGAGGTGACTGCATCACAGGTGGAGTTCTCATGAATGGAATGGGTTCGTACCATCTCCTTGGTACTGCTCTCACAATAGTGAGCCAGTTCTTCAGAGATCTGGTCATTTAAAAGTGTGTGGCACCTCCCCCTCTCACTCTCTAGCTCCTGCTTTAGCCGTGAGATGTGCCTGAGTCTCCTTTGCCTTCACCATGATTGGAAGCTTCCTGCGTTCTCTCCAGAAGCAGAGACTGCTATGCTTCCTGTGCAGGCTGCAGAACCGTCAGCCAATTAACCT
Source organism: Ateles fusciceps (assembly GCA_036589455.1). Taxonomy (NCBI): domain Eukaryota; kingdom Metazoa; phylum Chordata; class Mammalia; order Primates; family Atelidae; genus Ateles; species Ateles fusciceps. The sequence goes on along the minus strand of JAZHEH010002853.1, from coordinate 431,218 downwards.
CTTTTCTTATGCATTACCCAGTCTCAGGTAGTTCTTTATAGCAGTGCGAGAATGAACTAACACAATGTCCCTGCTCCTATCCACTGTTCAGTGCAGGTTAGTTCATAGCTTTGTCATGGGGATGAAATGAGGCAATGGGTTTCATAACAGTAGCTGACCTAGAGTAGCTGTTCATAATAGTGGCCTTTTGGGATTAAAATCAAAAGTTGCAGGCCAGGTGCGGTAGCTCACACCTAATCCCAATACTCTGGGAGGCCAAGGCGGGTGGATCAATTGAGGTCAGGAGTTCGAGACCAGCCTAGCCAACATGGTGAAATCCCATCTCAACTAAAAATACAAAAATTAGGCTGGGCATGGTGGCTCACACCTGTAATCCCAGCACTCTGGGAGGTCAAGGCAGGTGGATCACCTGAGGTTGGGGGTTCGAGACCAGCATGGCCAACATGGTGAAACCCTGTCTATACTAAAAAATACAAAAATTAGCTGGCCATGGTGGTGCGCACGCACCTGTAATCCCAGCTACTTGGAAGTTGAGGCAGGATAATTGCTTGCACCCAGGAGGCAGAGGTTGCATTGAGCCGAGATCACGGCACTGCACTCCAGCCTAGATGACAGAGTAAGACTCCGTCTTAAAGGAAAAAAAAAAAAGTTCCCCTTAGCAGTAAAAACTAGAATGTCTTTTTGTCCCAGGATCTAGCAGAGTGTCTGGCTCCATGGTGAGCACTCAGTAAAAATGAATACAATGCAGAGTTATTTTCCGAGCTTCTCTCTGTCTGTCTGTGTCTCTTTCTCTCGCCCCTGCTTTGGTGTCCTTGGTGTCTGAAGCCAAACGTGTTTTCTGGGTGGGGAAGGCGGCAGCAGGGGATGCTGTGATAACCACGGTGTGTGTGCTCCCCGCTGGTCTGCACTTTGTGCTGCTTCTCAGGCTTTTTGTGGAAAGTTCGGAGGCACACCTCTTCTCCATGAGGCCGTGCCACCCCTCCTGGGCTCTGTTTGAATTTTTGTTGTTGTTGTTGCTTCTGTCTGAAACTTCACAGAATGACTTCCTTAGATTCACCCAAAAGACTGTTTCTTGTCCTGAAATAGCATCTTACACTCTCACAAGCATTCTTTTCTTTTTTCTTTTCCTGGGCTGAAAGTCCTAAAAGAGTCGCAGTGTCAGAGGGTTCCTCCGCGACAGCATGGAGGCCTCGCCTCTCCCTTCCTCTTGATGGAGCCACAAGCAGAGCACCTTAGGGCCACCCCGAGGGCACCCAGAGGGCGGCTCCAGACAGCAGAGGCCTGGACAGTGAGCCCAGCTCCCTTCACTAGGACTCACGTTTACAGCCAACCTCACGTCAGGCGACCCTGTTGTGGGGTCTCTGGGCTCTACTACCAGGTCCCAGCTGTCGTGACTCTTTGTCCTTCAGATTGATTGGTCATCTCCAGTCCATCTAAAAAGTCCTCTGCAGATTAATTCCCAACTCAACATACAGCCAGCTGCTCCGGGGAAGGGGCAGCCAGGCCACCAGAACACGCTGCCATCATTTTCAATTACAATGCTCCTGAGCTTCAGTTTTTACCCATAAGTCTGGGGAGGTTAACTGGATTCTTTCTTTTCATTTGGAGTTTCAGATGTGTTTTCCAAGAGCCTCCCAGAGAGTGATGTGGAAAGAGGCACTCACCCACACGAAGGCACGAAGACTTGAAGCTGCCACTTTCCTGGAGCTATTTTTATTGTTGAAGCTTTTCTGAGCCCTAACACTTGACTCAGGGTTAGTCAGAATGCTGTGGAGGATGCAGCTGTGGGTCCCTGGGTGACCTCAGATCCGTCCCTAAGCAAAGCCAGGGGAGGAGCGTCTCCCATAGTGCTGCGGGGTCTGGGGTGGGCTAGAACTCGGGACCGTAACCCCAGGCCTCGGGCTTTTTCAGACTTGGGGAAAGCCCACAGTGCTGTCTCATGCACTTGGTCTCACTAAACTTCATCCAGACACAATTGCTCTGGGTTTGTTGCCCCTGATGCCGACTGATGTGTGGGGAAGAGAGTGGGTAGATAGAATCCAAGTGAGAAAACTGGCAATCGGCAGGGTCATGTCTAAACCAAGTCAAATATGAGCCCCTGACACCCTCCCCTGGCCCCCACTTCCCTCTATGAGCCCATGTGGAAGGATCTGGAACTATCTCTACCATCTGGCTGGACGCAGTGGAGATGGCCTCTGGGGGGTGGGCAAGAACTCTAAGAGTTCAGTGCAACAGGTTTGTGAGAGTCTTGACACATTGGGAATCAAGTTTAGTCAAAGTTCACAGAATTGGAGTTTCATAAAAGCCTTCTCTTATTTTTCCAGAACAGATGGTTATTATATCCCAATAGCTATACAATGCATACTTAGCTTCCAACAGAAAGAGAATCTGCTTCAGTCAGACCTGATGAAGCACCTTCCCATTAGAGAGAGAGGGGTTTCCATGTCATGGGGTGTACTCTCACAGTGTCTGTGACTTGGGAATGCCCTGCTCCAAGGCTGGGGAGAGACCAGCCTGTCCCAGAAAATGCTGCTTCATCTGCCCAGGCTCCAAGGGTAACTGGAAATGGTCTGATGGCAGTGAGACAGTTCATATCCTTTCCTCCTGTCTGCCAGTTTCAGGAGGGTTTCGGGGCCAGTTCTGTTTGTGAAGGAAATCTTTGTTTCTTTCTCTGTTTTATGATTTTATCAGTTTAATGAAGGAAGAAAGCCAAACCGTGATGAGATACAGAACCCCTCACCACAGCCCCCTCCATTTTCCTTCCCCAAAGCTCATTTGCCTTTTAATTTTAAACCATTTATCCAGCTGTTACTACGCTGCTCATTAAAGTCACCTGGGGAATTTAAAATCCTCCCTGATCCTGGGGCTTGGGACGCAAGCATCAGTAGTTTTAAAAACTCTCCAGATGCTTCTAAATGCAGCCCACTTGAGAACCAGTAATCGACACCGGCGCTGTCTCAGGCTTCACTGAGCACACAAGTTGCCCTGGGATCCTGGTTAAGTGGAGATTGTGATTCAGGAGGTCTAGGGCGGGGCCCCAGAATCGGCATTTCTAACGAGTTCCCAGGTGATACCAGTGCTGCTGAGCTTCAGGCCGCACCTCAGGTAGACATTGCCAAAGTGTGTTTGTTGCCCCTGATGTCAACTGATCTGTGGGGGAAGAGAAAATTTTGAAGCCATCTTAGGCGAAAATGGTCGTGGGAAAGCAAACAAACTCTGATTATAGAACTTCTCTGGGTTGTCAGGAAATGATTTCTAGTCTTTATATAGAGATGGGACTGACAACTATGGTTTAGGGAAGGAGGTGGGCTTCCAGAATCTAGAATGTTCCAGACCGAAGTAACCTCATAGATCCATGATGCCCAATCTTGACTGATTAGCAAAACCATCAAGGGAGTCTTCAAAAATTCAGATTTCTGGGTTCTACCTGAATAGCCTCTCACTTAGCACATTAAAGATGGGACCCAGGAATCTGTATTTGTAAACAGCTGATTGAGGTTCAGACAGATTTTGGGAAACACTGATCTTAGCTCCACCCCCTGCCCACCTCCTGCCCCTCACATAGACACATTTTATAGAAGAGGAGGCTGGCCCAGGCGTGAGCTCCCTGCTGCAACAGCACGGCATTTTCTGCTGAGGACGGAGTAAGTGAGAAAAAGCAACCCGAGTGAGTGATAGGCAGAGCTTCTTCCAGGTCACCGTTTGGGAAATCAGATTCAGGCTAATAAATTCAGGCCATCCGTCTGCCTTCGCTTTCCTCGGCTGTCAGGCTAATTTTATGAGACAGTGAAGACAACAGCCGGGTATAGAGATAGCTAATAAAAAAGGCAGTTTGGCCCTGCAGGAAGATAAGGAGATTTCATGCTTCTCCAGGATGCTATACCCCCATGTGGAAGGGGACGTGACCCTCTGAGGGATGTGCTACCCCATGGGCAGGCCGGCTGTCTGCCCCTCCAGCACACCTGAGTGCTGCAGCTGGTCATGGTGGGCGCTCCTTAGACAACTCTCTGGCATTCTATGTCCCTTCAAAGACCAAGGGTGGGCCAGACACTTGTGGTTCTTGCCTGTAATCTCAGCACTTCGGGAGGCTGAGGCAGGAGGATCCCTTGAGGCCAGGAATTTGAGACCAGCCTGGACAACATAGCAAGACCCCATCTCTAAAAACAAAACAGAAGACCAAGGGTGAAGAATTTTAGAGCCTCATGACAAATCACAGCCACAATCCCAATGTAAGCATAGAAATACTTCTGCCTGCCCCACTGGGACTTCCCACAGCCCTGCCACCAGGAGCCTACAGGATGCCTGCAGCTCTAAGTGCCTGTGTCAATCCGGCTCTGCTCACAGTGAGCCTCTGCGGGGGAGATGAGCTGCTTTCATAACTGTTTGATGCCCAACACTCATACCTGTGCCTGGATGCCCCACTGTGCTCAAGATCAGCTCAAGACACTGCCTGATAAGAACCTGTAGAACTTGCCATGATTCTTCATGTAATTTCTTTAACCAATAGATTAACCAGTAGACTTTTCCCTTTGTCAATGCTTGATATTTTCATTAAATTAGGTGTGAATTTATTTTTATTTTTCAAAGTCAGGGTCTCACTCTGTCATGCAGGCTGGAGTGCAGTGGCTTAATCATAGCTCACTGCAGCCTTGAACTCCTGGGCTTAAGCAATCCTCCCACCTTAGCCTCCCAAGTAGCAAGAGACTCCGGGCATGCACCACCATGCCCAACTAATTTTTTATTATTTTAATTTTTTTTGTAGAGATGAAGTGTTGCTATGTTGCCCAGGCTGGACTGCAGTGGCATGATCCTAGCTCACTACAACCTCAGACTCCTGGGCTCAAGCCATCCTCTTACCTCAGCCTCCAGAGTCACTAGAAGAGCAGGTGTGAACCACTGCACCCAGTGAATTTTAAATTTTAAATCTTAATAATATGTAATCATTCATTAATTCATTCCTTTCCTGAGCACCTACAAGATACCAGTAAATGCCATCTATTTATATATTTTAATGTTCACGAGACTGTCAGGTAGGTATGATTATCTCTACACAGGAAGAACCTGAAGTTGAGAGACCCAGAACAGTCATCCAAGATCATGCAGCCAGATACCTTAGTCAGTTCACTGAGGTTTGAACTCACATCTTTCTGGTTCCAAAATGTCTTCTTGCCCCAAATCACACTAACCTCTAAAGTGACAGTCCCTGTCATTTCAGAGACTGAGAGAGGCTGCTAATTGTAATTTTTTGTAAAGTATATTTTTTATGGCAAAGATATGATAAGGCTAAAAGACACAGCACACACTGAAAGTAGTTTCAACATGTGAAATGGTTTGGATCTGTGTCCCTACCCAAATCTCATGATGAACTGTAATTCCAGTGCTGGAGGCAGGGCCTGGTGGGAGGTGATTGGATCATGTGGGTAGATGCTTCATGAATGGTTTAGGACCATCCCCTTGGTGCTGCTCTCGTGGTGGTGAGTGTTATCACAAGATCTCGTTGTTTAAAAGTCTGCAGCACCTCCCACTCCTCTCTTGCTCCCGCTCCAGCCATGTAAGACGAGCCTGCTTCCCCTTTGCCCTCTACCATTACTGTAAGTTTCCTGAGGCCTCCCCAGAAGCAGAAGCCACTATCCTGCCTGTATAGCCTACAGAACTGTGAGCCAATCAAACCTCTTTTCTTTATAAATTATGCAGTATAAAGTATTTCTTTATAGCAGTGCAAGACCAGACTAACACAACACATAACAATATAATATACTTTATCAGCACACTCATAAATCAGTAAGTTAAAATGTGTACATACTATTTTCTCAGAAAAGCTGTCCGTGACCCCACAGTCTGCATCAGGGCCCCGATTACCGCACTGCACGGCCCCCTCTGGTTTTCTTCCTGTGAGCTGCGCAGCCCTGGTGGCGTTTAACAAATGCTGACTATGCAGGCCTTGTGCTACTCAACGCCAATTTAGGGATGGACAAAACAGCAGGCTGACAGGCGTTATCTGTATTGCATCCCTTTTGGAAGTGTTTATACTGCCAGATTGTGGCCCATTTGTTTAAAATAAACTTTTTATTTTGGAATAGTTTTAAGGTTTATGGAGAAGTTGCAAAGACTGTGCGAAGAGTTCTCACCCAATTTCCCCTAACATTAACATTTACATTACCATGGCTAATTACAGTGTCAGGTAATTTTTTTTTTAGACAGAGTCTCACTTTATCCCCCAGGCTGGAGTGCAGTGGTGTGATTGCGGCTCACTGCAGCCTCCGCCTCCCAGGCTCAAGCAATTCTCTTGCCTCAGCCTCCTGAGTAGCTGGGATTACAGGTACTTGCCACCATGCCTGGATAATTTTTGTATTTTTAGTAGAGACGGGATTTCCACATGTTGGCCAGGGTGGTCTCGATCTCCTGACCTCAAGTTATCCGCCCACCTTGGCCTCCCAAAATGCTGGGATTACAGGTGTGAGCCACCGCGCCCAGCCATAATTTTTAACAGTGATTACTTTTTCTTTTCTGGTGGAGTGGGGGTAACTATTGGGCTTGCAGCCAGAAGACCTGAGTCACTGAAGCTGCAGCCTTGGTGGTCGCATTGACTTTTCGAGTCTCAGTCTTATCAGAAATAATGGGATGGCCCTGCCAGTGTTCTTTGGGAGAATTAAATGAGACCACATCTTCAGAAGGCCCGGGATGGTGCCCAGCATGCTTGCTGAGGATGAACCTCTCTAATCTGTCTTGAGGTAGAAGTTTCCATTAGGCTGTGTGTTGAAAAGAGGCCCAAGGTTCCTATTTTCACTGCCATCCTCTGCAACGCTGAGCCATACCTGGACTTGTGTTTACTTAATACACTCCGTATATTTTTTTCCCTCCTCCTGCCTTCCCTCCTCCTTTCCCAATAAATCCTGTTTGACGGATTCAGGCCAAGGGCAGTCCTTCTCAACAGAGATATTGTTTCCTCTTCCGGCTTGCATCTTTCAAAGTCTTTGGCAGAGCCAGGTGGCCTCAGCCAAGCCAGGGAGCAGCACTGATGCACGGCCCGTGCATCCTGAATTCACAAGCAGCGCAGAAACCCTGAGCCCAGAGGGACTGCCAAGACGGCACACGGCGAAAACCTTTCCAAACCTGTCGTGTTAACGGGGCTGCAGGAGGGTGGGGCTAAGAGTGGGGGATGGGAAGGGATGGGGGGAGAGAAAACAGACATAATTAGGAAATGTGGACTCTGGTCATTTTCCTCCCCATTCTGATTTATTTTGTGCCCCCTGAGCAAGGCACCAAGCTGGCACACACGTTTTCAGAAATGAATAGGACACTTCAGCGCTTCAGAATGAAAATGACACTCTTAAAGAGCACACTTGGTGCCCGAGCCTGCCTATGTCTGCACTCACACAGATGCTCTCTGAAAGAGGCGTCTTCTTTGGGCACAGCTCGCCTCACCCACAATGTCTGGGAAGGCAGCAGGCGGCTACAAGGAGCAAGGCTGGGCTGTGCCTGAATAATGAGTCTTCTCCTCAGGGCATTCTTTGTCATTCATTCTAGTCCATCAAGGAGGTTCCACTCAAAATGAGTAGTTGTTAAGCCCATTCAAAACAGCTGCCCATATTCCTTAGTTAACACAAGAGAACCTGAAATACAATATTTACATGCTGCTATTTTTTTTTCATTTCTTCTTTCTTCTTCTCTCTCTCTCTCTTTTTTTTTTAACAGAACAGAGTTGGCCTTTAATGCTTGCCTTTCCTTACGTGCCCAGGTTTTGAACTGGACCACTCCCTGTGCTTTGGGGCTTGGGCGGCAGAACAGCGTGAGGACAAGCCATCTGGGTGTCTCCCCCTCGGCCAGGCAAGGCAGACAACCGGAGTGTAGCAGCACAGAGATCTTTCTGCAGTGGGAGAAACAGATGGGAAAACTCTGCGAACACACAGACACCTTTTTAGGAGGAGGACCAGCAGCAGAAGGTTACGCATCTGGGTTTTGAAGGGAATTGTGACTAATCTTGAAAGTTACAACGTTTGGAAAGTTCCAGAAATGTAGATGTTTTGTCTCTTCATATTAAATGTAATTTGGGGCTGGACGCGGTGGCTCACACCTATAATCCCAGTACTTTGGGAGGTCAAGGCGGGCTGATTGCTGGAGCTCAAGGGTTGGAGACCAGCCTGGCCGACACAGTGTGACCTCGTCTCTACAAAAAATATAACAAAATTAGCCAGATATGATGACGTACATCTGTAGTCCCAACTACTTGGGTAGTTGAGGTGGGAGGATTGTTTGAACACAGGAGGTTGAGGCTGCAGTGAGTCATGTTTGTGCCACTGCACTTCAGCCTGGGCGAGAGAGATAGACCCTGTCTCAAATATATATGTATATATAAAAAATACATAATATAATATATATTATACTCTATGTATTTTTATACTATATATATACATATATATAGTATATTATTGTTGTGACTAAAATGTTTCTGTTGGAAAGAGGATTCACTTGTACTCCAAAATGAGTACAGAAAGTATTGACTTTTTTCCGACACATCTAAGGACCAGTATTTAAGAATGGGCTTGGAACTTTATAAGTTGCAAAACAGTGATTTGGGTGCCTGCTTGCTTATTCCTCCAGCACAGATACAAACTCATGTAGATGGAATCTCCTGTCCTAACAATAATAATAAGTTTGATTTAATCATAGCATTTTGACCAGGCGTGGTGGCACATGCCTGTAGTTCTAGCTACTTGGGAGGCTGAGGCAGGAGGATCACTTGGGCCCAGAAGTTCACGGATACTGTGAGCTCTGACGTTGCCACTGCACTCTAGCCTGTGTGGCAGAGCAAGATCCTGATTCTAATAGTAATAATAGGACTTACCATTTATTAATTATTTGTTATTGCCAGGCATTAATTCGGGCACTTTAAATTGTACCTGCCCAGTTGTATGAAATGGGTGCGATTATGGTGCCTGCATTAGTCTGTTTTCTGTCACTTATAACAGACTATCTGAAACTGGATAATTTATAAATAAAAGGCACTTGTTGCTTACAGTTAGGGAGGCTGAGAAGTCCCAAGTTGACAGGGTACATCTGGTGCAGGTATTGTTGCTTGTGGGGGACTCTCTGCAGAGTCCTGAGGTAGCATCACATGGCGACGGGGCTGAGTGTGCTCATGTGCTCAGGTCTCTCTTTCTCTTCTTATAAAGACATCAGCTCCCCTCCCATGATAACCCATTAATCCATCAACCCATTAATTTATAAACAGATTATTCCATTCATGCTGGCAGAGTCCTCATGATCCAATCACCTGTTTTTGTTTTTCGTTTTTGTTTTTGTTTTTTTTTGGAGACAAAGTCTCTCTCTATCTCCAGTTTGGAGTGCAGTGTGCGATCCCAGCTCACTGCAACCTCCGCCTCCCGGTTCAAGCAAGCATCCTGTCTCAGCCTCTCGAATAGCTGGGACTACAGGCACATGCCACCACGTTCAGCTAATTTTTATATTTTTAGTAGAGATGGGGTATCACCATGTTGGCGAAAATGGTCTTGATCTCCTGACCTTGGGATCTGCCCACTGAGGCCTCCCAAAGTGTTGGGATTACAGGCGTGAGCCACCATGCCTGGTCAATCTAATCATCTCTTAAAGGTGATTTTAATTCTGCCACATTGGGGATTAAGTTTCCAACACGTGAAATTTGGGGGACACATTCAAACCATAGCAGCACCTATATTGTAGATGAGGAGCTGGGATCTGGATTTCTGAAATAATCTCCCTAGAGTCACGTGGTTCCCAGATGCTGGCTGGGCTGGAATAGAAGCCAAGCTTAAAACTTGTGATCATGACTCTGTATTGCCCACCTTGCGCAACTGGAAGCAATTCGTGTAGGTCCCCTGAGCCTCTGAAACATGAGGCTTTTATTAGACGTTTTCAAAGCTCCTTCCAGACTTTTTACTAATCAAAATGAATCCTAGCTTCATCTTCCATTCACCACTTCTCAAGACTAAATACAGAAATGTGACATCTCCAGGAACCTGGTACTCCTGGAAGCAAAGTAGAGGCAGACATTCACAGGTGGGTGATGTTAATATAGCCTCTTCACATCCCTTCCAGAGGCTCTGTGAGAGGAACCCTTACGCTGAAAACAAAATATTTTAGTCCATCGAGTTTCACACAAAAGACTTTGTTGCAGATCTCTGTAGGTTAACACTGTGACCTAACAGATTGTAGGAGTAACACTCAAATACTTAAAAAATGAGTCAGCCATGGATGAGCCCTGAGGACGTTATGCTAAGTGAAATACGCCAGAGACAAAAGAACAAATGCTGTGTGATTCCACCCATAGGAGGTACCTAGAACAGTCAAATCCATGGAGACAGAGAGTACACAATGGTGGTGGCCAGGGGCTGGGGGAGGCGGAAATGAAAGTTAGTGTTTAATGGGTACAGAGTTTCTGTTTGGACTTCTGAACATGGATGGTGGTGAGGGTTGCACAACAAGGTGAGTGTACTTTATGCCAATGAAATGTGTGCTTAAAAATGGTTAAACTGATCAATTTTATGTTACGTCTTTTTTTTGTTTTTTGAAATGGAGTCTCACTCTGTTGCCCAGGCTGGAGTGCATTTGCACAATCTCAGTTCATTGCAACCTCCACCTCCCAGGTTCAAGAGATTTACCTGCCTCAGCCTCCCAAGTAACTGGAATTACAGGTGCCTGCTACCATGCCCGGCTAATTTTTGTATTTTTAGTAGAGATGGGGTTTCTCCATGTTGGCCAGGCTGGTCTCCAACTCCTGATCTCAGGTGATCAGCCTGCCTTGGCCTCCCAAAGTGCCGGGATTACAGGCATAAACCACCGTGCCCAGCCTGTTATGTATATTTTTACTACAGTAAACAAAAACATGAATAAATAAAGAAGTTTCTTAACTGTTTATTTATAGTTGTATAATATGTGTTTGGTAAAAATAAAGTATAAAAAATTAAAATAACACAATTTTCACCAATCAGAAATAACTATAATTATGATTTCTATCTAATCTTTTTTCCTTTGCATCCATCCATCTAATATACAGAGAGAAACTCAAATATTTGAGTTCATATTGTATAGTTATTTATTCATTTTATTATTTTCATTTAATATCACAAGCATTTCTAAGCAATAAAAGTTTATTTATAAACATAATTGTAATGGCTACATACTAGTTTAGGCAAGCTCTAATTTGTTTTGCCCTCTCCTTGTTTCTGACATAGGTTCACCTAATTTTTTTACTTTGTAAATGGCATTAAAGCAGTCATACTAGTGCATTCATTACTGCCTGTCTCTGATTACTTCCATAGAGCTGGCTCCGAGGAGCAGAGTTACAGTGTCAGAGGACGGGTTATGTATTCAAGGAACCTTTTTACTTTTTCTCTGTGAGTGTGTGCATGCGTGTGTGCATGTCTGTGTGTGTGGCTGTGTGTCTGTATGTATGTACATATGTGTGCGTGTGCATGTGTGTGTGTGCATATCTGTGTGTGTGCCTGTGTGTGTATCTGTGTATGTGCATATGTGTGGGTGTGCATGCGTGTGTGCATGTGCATGTCTGTGTGTGTGCCTCTGTGTGTGTGTGTATGTGCATGTGTGTGTGTGTGTGCATGTCTGTGTGCATGCCTGTGTGTGTGTGCCTGTGTGTGCGTGTCTGTGTGCTTGTGTGTGTGAGCGCGTGCATGCGTATTTGGATGACTTTCAGAAGCCCTTCATCCATCCTTTGTTCCTTCGGGGTCTGTTTGAAGCACCTGCAGTCTCCCACCTCTTTTGGTTGTTGTTGGCTGCATAAAACCTCTGATTCCTGTCCTTAAAAGCTGCCTTTAGGGAAGATATGTTTGAACTCTGACCATCCGTAAGGCAAACCTAGAGATCTGAGCACAGGAGGTCTGTTGAACAAAAGTGAATTAGACAGTATCTGAGGTTCTGTTTGTGTCAACATGGCTTGTATCACAATCACACAGGAGGATGTAAAGTGAAGGCAGAAGCCAGCTCCCAGCTTGGGGCATGGAGAAAGCTTCCCCAGCTCAGCTGGTGTTTGGGGCCAAGGCCTCGCCTCAGCCCTGACTGCTCCCTAAAGCATTCTACACACAGAGGAGCAGGAAACCTTCTTAGAGCTTCCTTGTCTGCAGGTAAACAAGTGTTAAATGTAGCCTGGACAACACTGACCTTGGCTTCCTCTCATGACCCACTCACTTCTAAGAATCACCCACAGACTCGCCTGTAAAGGAACCATGAATCTCGCATCCTTGGGTGGCTTTTTGGTTTCTAAAGTCCTTGAGGCTTTTCGCTGGGCTCTGCTGACCTTTTCTTCTTATATTTGCCCCACGTCTCCCCCCTGCACCTTCCTCCACTCTGGATCTCAGCTCAGTGCAATTCCAGGAAGCTTTGGTGACCCTCCCTCTCAAACCAGATCAAGCATTGGAATGTGCCTTTTTTCCATACTGCTTTTCACAATTTGCAATTATACTAATTTGGGTAATCATTTGATTAATGTATCATTTAATGTTTCCATTCAGCAAATATTTTTACATGCCCTTGTGTGCCAGAGACCGTACTATTTGCTGGGATGACAGCGATGAGCAGAACCAATTTGTTTCCTCTCCATGTGGAGTTGAGAGTCCATCAAGTAATAAACAAATACAAAAAGATGATTGCAATTTGTAGTAAGTGCTGTAAGAGAAGGGAAGTGGATGCAATGACAAAGACTGGATGAGGGACCTCATTGGGCAAAAGGATGGTGAAGGTCACCCTGAAGACCTGAGGTGTGAGAGGAGCCTCTCTAGGGAAGTGCCTTGGGAAAGCTGCTGCACCTGGGATGTCATAGGGAGAGTCGGAGGAACTGAAAGTAGCTGCATGGAGGGAGTGCTGTGAGTCAAGGAAGAGGGACATTCAGTGAGGGAGGACAGATGGACAGGGTCAGAGTGTGCAGTAGGAGAGCGACATGGAACCAGGTCAGCGCAGCTGACAGGCAGAGCAGCGGCTGCTGCAGTGGACGCTGTGGAGGTCATGGAACACGTGGAGGTCATGGAACACGTGGAGGTCATGGAACATGTGGAGGTCATGGAACATGGTGCCCACGTTCCAGCAGCAGCCAGGTCGCAGTGGATTGGAGAGTGAATGGATGGTGAGGAATTAGAAAGTTTACCTCTAAGAAGAGAAGTTAGGGCTGTGCAGGGGAATAAAATAATTGGGTGGATGAAGACAGATTAGAAGGACCAAGGGGAGAAACGAGAGTTGGTTTTCCATTTTTTCCTTTTTTTTTGGATGGGAGATGGTGGAGCCTGTTTATAATCTGTGGAGATGACTCAGGAGAGAGAGAGAGATTGAAAGAGAAAGAGATTTACAATGCTCAAAGAGGCAATAAACAGAGAGCCAAATCCTTGAGAAAATAAGATGGGATGGCATCCAGAGCAGAGATGAATAGATAAGACTTTTATAGGAGGGGGAGCCACCTCATCAATTTTTTAACACTTTATTATTGAAAATTGCAAACCCACAAAAGTAGAGAAAGTAGTATGCTGAAATCCTGTATTCCCACCACCCAGCTTCACCACAGGGCCAATCTCATCTCATCTATAATCCTACCCAATTTATCACCCCACCCCAGATTATTTGGAAATAAATCCAAGACATTGTAACTTTTCATTCACAAATACTTCAGTATGTATCCCTTAAAATGAGGAGTTAAAAAATTATAACAAAACTATTATCTCACTTAACAATTTTTTAGCATCATGAAGTATTTACTCTGTGTATAAATTTCAATAGTCCCTTACATGCCTTTATTTTTAATGTCTGGCTTGTTCAAATCAAAAGCAAAACAATCACACGTACTGAATTTGGCTGATATGCCTTTTTAAAGGGGCTTCTTCCTTCCATTTTTTTCCCCTTAACATTTGTTGAGGAAACCAGGTCCTTGTCTTAGAGAACTTCACACCTTCTGGATTTTGCTGATGACATATCTGAGGTGTCATTTAACACATTCTTCTCTCACTGATAAACTCCTCTAAGTTGCCAGCTTCCATCTAACATCTGAAGATTCAGGTCTGGTGGTGGTGATTTTTTGTCGGTTTGGTTGGGTCTGGTTTGGGGTTTGGGGGCGGGGGTTTAGAGCAGGAAGAGGCAAGAGTGCTTCCCAGGTTTCTCTGTGTTTCCTGTTACATCACATCAGGGCCATCATGTGTGGTTTTCCTGAGTCTAGTGGGGTTAAGACTGATAGGGGGGTTTAGTGGGGTCCGCCTGCTCCGTCCCGCGAGTCCCTCATTAGCTCTTTACCCTTGGTCTTGGTAGTTATGGATGGCCATTATTGTAATTCCATGAGTCTGTCATGGAGTGAAGTGTGTTACCCCAAAATTCGTATGTTGAAGTCCTACCCTCCCATCCTAACCTCAGCTGCAAACTTACTTGGAAATAGGGTTGTTGCAGATGGAATTAGTTAAGATGAGGCCGTATTGGAGTAGGGTCAGCCGCTTATCCAATAGAGCTGGTGGTGTAAAAAGAAGGCTTTTGAATGCAGAGGCAGATGCATAAGCGCACAGGGAGAATGTGAGTGAAGACTGGAGTTCTGCTACCACAACCAGGAGAGGGCCTGGCCCAGACCCTTCTCTAGCACCGTCAGAGGGAGCATGGCCCTGCCAACACCTTGATCTTCAATTTCCAGCCTCCAGAACAAGGAGACAGTACATTGCTGCTGTTTTAACCACTTAGTTTATGGTTCTTTGTGATGGGGACTGCATGAAACCAGTAGATATTTCTTCTGCTGCTTTTGATGGGAATCTTGGGGTGGGGGGGTGACTTTCCCACCAAGTATTTGGTTATCCTGAGGTGCAGTTCGTAGAAGAAATACAAAATGTGCGCTTGGTCCTTTCCCTGTGTTTACTAGTTTCTAGAATATGGAGTGGCTCCCTATTGTCTTCCAAGGCGACCGGTGAGGTTTGGTAAAGTTAGCATGATTATAGCTGTGGATTTTTAGGTGTTTAATACGTCTCTATCCATTGCAATTGTTAATCCTTCTGATGATTAACTTTCCCCATCTTTGGCCAGAAGCAGTCCCTTCTGGACCACTCCTGGGCCATGTGAAACAATCTCCAATCATTTGATGACTTTCATGCTTTTTGGTTTAATAAAATGTTCCAGGTTCATCTTGTCCCAGGCATGTAAACTGCCATTTCTACAAGGGCTTCTGGCTCTTTTCAGTGGAAAATGATGTTCCAAGATCATAATGTGGTTGATAGGGATACTCATTGTTACCAGGTGATTACTGTTGCTAGACCTTCTCAGTGGAGAAAACTAGAAAAAAACTCTAACAGAAAATACATCATGAGTTTTGGCATTATTTCTTTTCTTTTACACTAAAAACTTTGTTCTTGGCCATTAACTTTATTATAATGAATTATTTGGTTATCTTATTGCATGTGTCTGTGTTATCATTTTATTACACATATAATTAAAATAGAATCATTTTATATATTTAAAAGCTCCAAAATAACATCAACTATACTAATAGTACCATTACTAGTAATGCTAGTAATTAAATTAAATAATGCTAACCATAATATTGTTGGAAACAGCTTTGGGTTTCTTTGTGACTCTTTTAGTCCTTGGGATATGAATCCTAATAAAGACGAATAGTTTAATTACTATGTTTTGGCAAGGCACGGTGGCTCATGCTTGTAATCCCAGAACTTCAGGAGACTGAGGCAGGAGGATCACCTGAGGTCAGGAGTTCAAGACCAGCCTAGACAACATGGTGAAATCCCATCTCTACTGAAAATGCCAAAATTAGCAGAGCGTGGTGATGCACGCCTGTAATCCTAATTACTTGGGAGGCTAAGGCACGATAATTGCTTGATCCTGGAAGGCAGAGGTTACAGTGAGCCAAGGGCATGCCAAGACTCCATCTCAATAAATAAATAAGTAAATAAAAATAATTACTATGTTTTAAAGTCATCTGAAATAATATCTCTCTGTGTGGCTAAGCCACCACATTTATACACATTTAAGCTCAGTTGTTTTATTCTGATTTCAGTCTTTTGGGGAAACATGGTTTGCTTATTAAATTTTGTTTTAATAAAGCATTTCATTGGCTGCAAAGTCAAATTTGTAAAATACGATCTATTGTCTTACTCATCACCTTGTTTCCTCCTTCCTACACACATAAGCATGTTTGTTAGTTTTTGGTACACCCTTCCATTAAAATTTTAAAATAGTACATATATATATATATATATATATATATATATATATATACTATTAGCTCCTATTCTAAGATATAAGGTGCATACTCTGCACACTATTCTCGACTTTTCCAATTTCTCATACTAGGATGTGCAGCATTCCTTATTCCCTTTTAATAATGCTTGGTTCTCCGTTGTGTGGATTTGGCTTCTTCAACTAGTGATGGACATTTGGTTTGTTTTTCCAATCTTTGGCTATTACAAAGAGGTACTATACTAAATAGCTTTGCATGCATATTGTATTTTCACCTACCTTAGGGAAAATTTCCTAGGGGGTGGGATTGCTAGGCGAAAGGGTTAAATGCATATGTAACTTTGCTCCATATTGCCAAATTTTCCTCCATAGGCACTGCACCCATTTGCTTTCCCACAGCAATGTACAAGCCTGCCTGTTGTCCTACAGCCTACCAACAGAATATGCCATCAAACTCCTGGATATTTGCCAATGCAGTAGACACAATGGTAGTTTTATTTGATTCTAATTTGCATTTCTCTTATTCATCTCACTACTTTTAAAGGAAGGCAGGAGGAAGAAGGTGAGTGGCAGTGTGAATACGTTCGTAGATTTGGTGTTACGTAGAGGTTTGCCCCTCCAGACTGTAAGCTCCATGAGGGTTGAACAACATCTGTTCTGCTCACTCTTGCTGTTCATTCTGTTCCAGTCCTACGCCCGGTGCTTGTCATGGAGGATACACTCACTAGTGTACAATCAATGTGAATGAGTGAATGAGTGAGTGAATGAAAGACAGAAACTCTTTTCTGACTGCTTCATGACTGTACTGGGGTCTATTCGACATTTTATCTTCACCCTTTCCTGTACCTTTCTCCAGATTTAGAACCTAGAATTAGGGGAACCAATTAGAAGTCTAAATTGTGAATTAAAACAAAAAGTCACAGAAAGGGTTTGCCTAATGCCACGTCCATGAGATTAATGAGTTGTGCCTGTGTAAGAAAGAGGTGGAGTGGGGTACAGTTAGAAAATGCTCCTACTTGTTGAGAGATGCTGGGAAGACTAGCTCAGCCAGGTGAGCATTGCATGGGGATGAGGAATTGCTTGGTTAAGGGACAGAACAGTCTCTGTGGCATTTCTTCCTCTTCTATCCCATCCACAGGCTCTGAGCACTCAGAACTGTCAGTACCTTCAGGGCTTATAAAGGCTATGGTTCCATGTGGCACTCATGATGCTCTTCCAGCCTGTGTATGGCCATCTGGAGGAAATGGGAGCTCCCCCATCACCCAGGGAACTCTATGTTACTTGGGGATAGACTATGTCTAAAGCATCCTTGACATACAGTCCTTTGAATGAAATAGCTTTTCTGCTGTCTGTATTTTATCTTTTCTGTTTAAAAAAATTTCAGGTGCCTTTGGCTCTTCAATGACAGGCCCTCTCGTATGGAAGCTCACACCTAAACTTCCACCCCTCCTTCTCCTGCTAGATATCACCCATCTTTCAGGACTCAGGTTCAAAGTTATATTCCTTGATTATATTAACATTAAGGATTTCCATTTAATGAAGAAATCATGGACGCAATTAAAGGCAAATGAAAACTCAGGAGAATATATTTAAAATGCCAACATCTGACATGGTTCAAATATCTAAAATATACAAGAAACTTTTGCAAATCAATCACAGGGACCTCAACAGATAAACGGGCAAAGAGTACAAATAGACAATTCACAAAACAGGAAATCCAAGATAATAAGCAAATGAATAAATGCTCAGACTCATTTGATTAGAGACATAAAATAAAAACTGTAATGAACTATGACTTTATATCCATCAGATTGGCAAAAATTAGGAAATTGAAGATGACAGGCAGGTCATGGCAGGTCCCTAGGGAAGACAGGACTCTTGTACTATGCTGCTGAGAGGTAAATGGGGTATCCCTTCTTTAGAGCAATCCAGCACTATTTGGTAAAATGTTCTTACCCTAGGACTGAGAGATCCCATTCCTGGGAATGCCTCCAGGGAAATTCTCACACTGGTCTCTGAAGGAAGATACAGGAAGATGCTTGTTATAGTGTTGATTATGGAGACTGAGTGTGTCCATTACTGGAGAAATGGATAAATAACACAAAGTGTGATGTGGAGTACTACACAGCAGTGAGAAGCAATGAAAGAGAGGTACAGTCAATTTTTGTTGTTTACAATAGCTCTGTTCCGTAGTCTGTGAACACTGAGTTAGTAAACACTGAACTATTGCTCCTAGGGGACATGCAGAGTTAGGTTCCTGTGAGCCACAGGTCACAATACTTTCATCAACTTATCAGTATATATAACCTTGATTTATGTGTGCTGCTGTTTAAAGGCACTTTATTTCATCTATATTGTTGATTCATTAGCATTGAACTCACAGCCAACAGCACTAACTCCCATGCTTGAATGAAGCTTCTTCAACACATGTGGTTTCTTCGTTAGGGATATCACTGCCTACTGCACTTAGGAACGCTAGACAGCACTAAGTACTATGCTTGGGGGCCATTTCTAACAGCAGAATTATCCCCCAATAAGCAGAAAAATGTGAAAAGTGTAGCACTAAACAGACAGCAAAAAGGACAGATGTCTACGTATGAGAGCAGGAACAAGAAGGCAGAATGCTGTCTTGCTCCACCTCTGCTGGGGGCTTCCACATCTGGCAACACAAATCTTTCACTGCTCTGAGCATATCCAAGAGTGACTGTGAAAGTGCCCTGACTGTTGATTTTTGGGTTACAGACGCATTTTACCCAGTAGGCAAATTCACAAATACAGAATCATGAATGATGATGATGGACTGCACAGTTACCTGGTTAGTTCTGAAAACACAGACTTGAATTAAAAAAGCAAGAAAGAGAATCAGATATATAGTACATCGTTTATGTAAAAACAGACTCAAAACAATCACACATGCTTTTCAAGAACACATACAAATCAAAGGACACACATAAACCTATTAAAGGGTTGCCTCCTGGGTGAGGAATGGAGATGAAATGGAATAAATGAATCAGTAAATACAAGGAAAGATGTCAGAATGCCCTGAACTGTGGAGTGTGATGAACTCAGCCTCTCCCTTGACCTGAAGCCACCATCTCTGTGGCCCACCCTCCGAGATTCCCTCTTTCTTTGCCTCCTGTTCCCAGTAAGCTCCTTTCTTCCAGCTTCGTGCAGGGCCTGAAATTCCCACTTTATTGGAGCACAGTTTCTGGCATATTTTATTCATTTGTCTATATTAATTTATTTGTGCTTCGACCTCACTTCAAAAAGGATTCCAAGTCACTACTGATCAAGGCTGAGTCTATTTGCAGAATGAATAAGAACATGCACAGCTGAATGAACCATGAAAGGGCGATTTCCATACTTATCCCATCACACCCTTATCTCTTTGGGATGAGCCCCATTAATAATATTTGTAATAAAAAGATATGTTCAGTGCAGGGCACAGCCAGCTCTTATGTCCCCTGAACCCGGCTCTGCAGAGCTGATAACACAAGCTAACATTGCATTTGTTTTTTGGACAGCTACTAATGATTCATATTCAGCTTGTCATAAACTGAACATGTCTTTTTCACATGAACTACATGCCTATTTTGCATTTCCATGGTTGGCCTGTTTTTCAAACCAGTTGGATATATATACATTTATATAATTTGCCATAAACCAAGGATTTGGAATGTCAAATTGGTTTGAAACTCGTGTCTCTTTTCCAACTGGCCATTCCTCCCAGTTCTGTGCCACCGGGAAGTTGGTAAGAGTGTTTTCAATTATCTTGAATTGTTGATAAATCCCAGGATACAGAACAAGCCCTCCTGCTGACCACATCTCCCCCTCTAAGAATGCCTGCCTCTATAAATTCTTATACACATGTTGTACAAATCTCCTCTCATTTACATTGAATTTTGATTTTTTTCCCTCTATTTCTCCTAAAGAGAAATTCTCCAAAGTTCATGAATACTTTGTAAAATACTTTTCTGAAATCCAGATATTCTTTGTCTTATGCCAGTCCCTGGATCTATCAGCATGAGTTTGGGTCACTGAACTATGGAACTGGAAACATATGCTAGATGCTGGACACCTCGGTACTTTACAGAGGAGGAAACAGAAGGTGAGAGTGCCTGCATGAGTACCCACAGTGAGCACTCACACAAGTCCTCCTGTGAGTACTAGTGTGTCCTGGCCGAGACCCACAGTGAGCACTCACAAAAGTCCTCCTGTGAGTACAGGGGTGTCCCGGCCAGAGAGGTGTCAGTGAGAGTGGCTTGACTCAAACCCTGGACTCCTGACCCCACATACCAGGGACTTTACAAGGTATCCTGCCACTTCAAGAGAGACGGTACTGACTCGTCATGACTGCCTCTTGCTTTTACTCACAATCAGTTAAACGAATCTACTCTAGAATGTTATTGGGCTTCACGTGATTCGAAGAAAACTGAAACCTAAGAGAGTATCCAGATCTTTAAAATAAGCCAAGCCTTTGGGCCAGACATATGACATTCCAGGATACAAAAGAGACCTGTGTGTGTGACCCTGGGCACTGTGTGCAGGTTTTTTGAAATAGTCTGTGAACAATTTCTGGAGAAGATTGGAGTTGAGTGGACCCTTTGAAGAATGAAAAAGATTTTGATAGGAAGAAAGTCCCTTAAAATGGGTGAAGTTGGAGGTGCTGTAGAGAGTTGGGAATGCAGAATGTTCTGAACAGGGCACTTTCTGTTGCAAGTGGCAAAAGAACATCGCCTGCTCCCCTAGCTTGAAAGACCAGGGTCCGTCAGGACGGCTGGATGGGAGGCTCTGAAGACCTGATGTGGGTACTTCGTCCCATCCCGCAGCTCTGCCTGGTGTGTCAACTCCTTTCTCAGGATGGCTACCCCAAAGATGGGTAACTGCAGCTATCACAATTCTGGCGGGGATAGAGTGCCTGTTTGCTAACAACACCAAAAATGTCCTGGGAAAGGCTCTCATTTGCTGTTCTGAATAAGGTTGCCAGATTTCACAAATAAAAATACCGGATGTCCGTCGAATTTGAATTTCAGATAAACAATGAATAATTTCATAGTATAGGTCTGCCCATGCAATATTTGAGAAGTATATAAGAAATTATTTACCTAAAGTTCAAATTTAAATTTGAATTAAATTAAATAGACATCCTGTATTTTATGTAGCAACGCTATCCCTATCCCAGTTCACTGAAGCCAGGCGGATGAGGTGCGTAATGGATACAGCCTGGGTAACATGTCCACACCCTAGATCCTAGGGGTGAGGCCAGCCCCACCCCAACCTCCTGAACTGGGAATGGGAGAGAGTGAGCAACCAATCAGAAGCTTTACCAGAGAACAGCTGGATGTTGGGGAGACAAAACAATAGATGCCCGCTATACCTTACTCTGTGGACAGCAAGGAGACTGATACAAGTGAAAATGGTACTTATGTCTTGCTTCCTATGTCTTGCATACCCCTCGTAGTGTTGAGATTTCTCCATCTGCTTTTTCTGGTTCCCCTGTCCCATGCCTACTAGTCTGTAGGCTTCTACAGGAAAGGTTTATGTGTTTCTTTTTCATCACTGCAATCCCATTGCCGGGCATATAGAATATCAAACATTGAGGGCCAGGCGCAGTGGCTTACGCCTGTAATCCCAGCACTTTGGAAGGCTGAGGCGGGCAGATCACAAGGTCAAGAGATCAAGACCATCCTGGTCAACATGGCGAAACCCATCTCTACTAAAAAAATACAAAAATTAGCTGGGTGTGGTGGCGCACGCCTGTATTCCCCAGCTACTCGGGAGGCTGAGGCAGGAGAATTGCTTGAACCCGGTAGGCGGAGGTTGCAGTGAGCCAGGATCGCGCCACTGCACTCCAGCCTGGCGCCTGGTGACAGAGCAAGACTCTGTTCCAAACAAACAAACAAAAAAAGAATATCAAACATTGTTCCATAGTCAAACGAGTGAAGCATTTCATGTCCTTTCTAATACTTCCTCCTTGGGTAGACTTGATTATTCCTACTAGATGAGATTTTTCCAGAGACTGTCAAAATGTTTTTACATGAACAGTGGTGATTCTGTGATAGAACAGCAGGGCTAACATGCTGTTCTGCCCTGATGCTATACACCTCTGGCGCTCTCTTACGTTCTTTGAAGTTCATAAGTTCTGCCTGATCATATCTCAGCAAGAAATATGAGTATTGTTCTCTTGTATTATGTATAAAGAAGCTGAATCTACTGAGGCTGGGTCATTTCATCAAGACCACAAGTATAGTGAATAGAATCTGGCAGAGTTTGGGAACCCCATTTTGTGCTGCTCCCCATCTTCCTGAGAGCTCTGAGTTTTAGGAATCCTAATATTTGCTCTCTGCTGGCAGCATTTTGGCTGAGGAGAAAGCCGACCAGTTCCTGTGGGCAGTGTCAGTGTATGCACTTTCTTGTTTCTGGCAAAAGGCATAGCTGGATATGCTGTGGAGAGACAGAAATATTTCCTGAAGCCAGATTTGCAGCATGAAGGAAGGGGAACTGGAGGAGAAGCAGCAGACTTGGGGTTCAGTCCCATATGTATCCATCATCTCAGGTCTGTTTCCTCCAAGACAGACGGGATGGAGGCTGCTTTGCTTGCTGACAGCAGAGAGCCCGTACGTGCCAGGAGCCTTCCAGAGTGCCTCCCCCGAAGTGCCCAGGGGCCATGTCAACGACGCAAGTGTCGTACCACTGTTATCATAGGGTTGCGATAATTTTCTGACAAATGAGAACAAAATGTCACGAGAAAGACTTCTTGTTCTAATTTACCCCGAAGCTTCATCTGTGTCTGAAAGCCCTTTTTGTCCCAGTAAGGGAAGCCCAAAGTAAAACAGGGTACTCTAGCGGAGCTGGTATTTAAAGCCAGGTGTCTGAGTCCAAACCCCTGTGCTCTTTCTGCACTACCAGATCGCTTCTCAAGGGGCGGCGAGGAGGAAATGAGATCGTGGTGTTAACATGGGGCGTGTCCCCTCGGGGGCCATACGAACATGTGGAATCACGGTGAAGATTCATCCCAACCCTTTGGGCCAAGGCAATTATCTCAAGACAGCTGATCTTACTGATCTCAGTTTTCCTGAGGGAGGACAAGCCAGCATGCTCTGTGGCCTTTGGAAACTGTCCCACACTGTCTGGTTGTCACAACAGGAGTGTGCACAGTGAGTACCAGGGTGGCAAGAACTGGGCTGATATCTAAATCAGATAATGTTGACAGAAGAAAGCATTGATGGCGTGGCTCAGAGTGTGTGCACCACAGCTATAACACGTCCTGTTTCTCCTCGTCCCACCTCCTTGAGGATGATGAAGGGCTTAGGGGAAAATCACGTGGGTTTTTAGTTCCCAGTGCCTATCAGTTTTCTTGCTCCTGGTCCCTCGTGGCCTCTCCTCTGTGCCGCTCTTGCTCCTGCCCCATGTCCCGGCCACCCACACTCCTGTGCTCCCACCACTGCCCACCACAGGGGTGCTCCCTGCTGGTTCCCTACATGATCCCATTCCTTTTGGCCATGGCTTAGAAATTCCATAGACTCTTGGCACCTCTTTTATATGCAAGCAGTTCAAGCATGTAAGCAATATTCACATATTTCCCTCCAAGTGCCTTAGAGACACTCAGGGTGCCAGCTTCCACCCTGCGAGACATGGGCTACCCTAGGATGGCTGAGAAGGGCCGAGTGATGGTGCATAGTAGGTGTCAGCTTGACCAGGCTTAGGGATGCCCAGGTAGCTGGTGAAATATCTGTGGGTGCTGCTGGAACAGATGAGCATGGGAATTGGTGGGCTGCATAAACGTCTGCCCCCACTAATGTGGATGGGCAACAGCCTATCCACTGAGGGCTTGGACAGAGTAGAAAGGCAGGGGAAGGGTGAAGTCCCTCCACTTCTTGAGCTGAGACAATCATCTTCTCCCACCCTCGACATCAGAGCACCCGGATTTTGGGTCTTTATGCTTCAGGACTTACAGAGCCTTCTGCTCCATGTTCTCAGGCCTTTGGCCTCAGGACGGGGGGAGTCACATCATTGGCTCCTGGTTCTTGGGTCTTGGATTCAGACTGAATTATGCCACCAGCTGTCCCAACTCTCCAGCTGGCAGACAGCACATCATAGGACTACTTGATCTTCATAATTGCATGAGCCAATTCCCTAATACGTGTCCTTTTATACACACACACACACACACACACACACACACACACACACTTGACCCTTGAACAACATGGGTGTGAACTTATACTTACATTGTTTTGTGGGTCCATTTATACTTTCATTTTTTTTAATGAAAGTTATACCAAGTGTGCCTTCCTCTCTGGCTTCCCCCTCCCATCTCCTTTGCCTCTTCTGTCTCTCCCACACTGAGACAGTGAGACCAACACCACCTCCTCCTCAGCCTATTGAATGTGAAGACAACGAGGATGAAAACCTTCCACTTAATAAATAGTAGATATATTTTCTTTGCTTAGGATTTTCTTTATAACATTTTCTTTTCTCTGGCTTACTTTATTGTAGGAATACAGTATATAAAACACATAACATAAGAAATACGTGTCAATTGACTGCTTATGTTATTGGTAAGGCTTATGATCAACAGGAGGCCATTAGTAGTTAAGTTCTGGGTGAGTCCAAAGTTGTATGTGGATTTTTGACTGCAGGGAAGATCAGCACCCCTAAGACTGTGCTGTTCAAGAGTCATCAGTATGTTGGTTCTGTTTCTTGGCAGAATCCTGACTACAAAGACTGCATTAGTTTGCTAGGGCTGCCATAACAAGATCCCACAGAAATGCGTGGCTTAAACGGCAGTTCAAGGTATCTTCGGGGTTGGTTTACACCAAGACCTCTCCCCTGGTTTGTAGATGGCCTCCACCTCCGAGTGTTCACTCCATACCTGTGTCCCAATCTCGTCTTCTTACAAGGACACCAGGCATACCGGATTACGGCTCACTCTCATGACCTCATTTGAGCTTCATGGCCTCTTTAGAGACCCTGTTCCAAATATAGCCACATCCCAAGGTACGAGGAGTTAGACTTCAACATACAAATCTTGTGGGGGACACAGTTCAGCCCATGACAATGGCACAAGCCACCCCCACAACCGTTTCCATCAGGTGTCCCAAAAACCAACCCCCGAAACACGAATGCTAAGTAGAAACTATGTGTTTGCGGCACACTCAGAACCCCTCTTCCAGCAGTCCCTCCAAGCACTCATGTCCAACCCCCTCCAAGTGTGAAGTTATGGAGCTGCCACCATCATGCAGCTCCCCAAAGACAGCCCCCGCCCACTTCCCAATAGACTTCAACGGCCTAAACTGAAGGCCAGCTGTAGTTTTACTTGTTCCCCCACACTAATCTCAAGCAAGCTTCTTCAACACTCAGCCCTGTAAGCCACGGATGTGACGTCTAAGCCTAGAAGCTAAACCCGTTGCCCCCGTGGGATTCTGGTCAACAGCTGTGAACTCCGGCAGGCTGACCATCACCTAGAGGTGAGCTCTGGGGCAGAGATAGGACCATGGGCAGCCTGAATGCTGCACACACTTTGAGAGCAGAGCCCCGTGCCCAGCTGTGAACAGACAGGAGTGCTGGCTAGCCACCAGGGATAGGGAATCTCACAGCATCAAGCCTATGCCTGGCACAGGGTGAGCACACAATGAATGTCTACAGAATCAAATACTCCAGATGAATGAAAAGTGAGGCTATCTTCAAAGAAAATTAATATCAATCTCATCAAAGATGTCTTGATTTATACAACAAAAGAAGGAACCTATTTTGATTTTTAAGGGCTATTTTCAGAAGGCAGCAAAATTGAGAACAATAAACTGGACAGTCCTAATTCCATTCTGGGGCCCTGACCACTCCCTCCGCCCCCTCCTGAGTAACCCGAAGGAGCTGCAGCCCCGGATCTCTAAGCTAATGTACAGCCTGGCTGCACTGCACCACTGATTTCACAGTGCCTTGGTCCCCCATAGGCAACTCTTGGGAAAAGTACAAAAGTACCAAAAATTATTTTAAGTGACAAAATGGTTTTGTCTTAGCGCATGTTCACGGGGGCATTGTGGCCTAGCAGAAAGAGCTGTAAGCAAACAATCCATGTATCTGGATTCTAGCACTCTCTCATAGTGCTAGATATAATAATAATTCAGTGACTCTGAGTTATTGGGCAAATAACATAATATCTCTTAGTCCCATTTTCTCCCTATGAAATAAAAAGGCTTGGACAATGAGAGCTCTGAGGTTAGTTACTATTGTTGTTGTCCAGAAGAAGGACCCTCCAGAATGATGGGACTGGTTGTCCAGAGTCTCTTTCCCTCATCCTTCCTCCACTCCTCCTCCAAGGCCAGGAGTGAGGGCACCCCCGCTCCCGACCGAGTATGTGGGCTGTGCAAGGCCAGTGCCGAGCATGCAGGGAATAGGTCAAGGATCCAAGGTTGGTGGCAGGAGAAATGATCCCTACCCATCGCTAGGAGCTTTTATTTTTATTTTTATTGATTGCATTTTATTTAGCTCACCTAAAGACCTGGTTCCTGCCCTCAAAGAGTAAAGAACATGTTATAAAGAAGTTAAAAGTGCTATGGGGCCAAAGGACGGGAGGTATGTCCCCTCCCAGCACCCAAGTACATCCTTCCTAGAGGAGTCCCCAGAGTCTGTTTTCCCAGGGAAAGCCGACTTTTTTTTTTTTTTTTTTTTTTTTTGGAGACAGAGTCTCACTCAGTTACCCAGGTTGGAGTACAGTGATACGATCTTGGCTTACTGCAACCTCTGCCTCCCGAATGCAAGCCATCCTCCTGCCTCAGCCTCCCAAGTAGCTGGGATCACAGGTGTGCACCACCACATCTTGCTAATTTTTGTATTTTTAGTAGAGATGGGGTTTCACCATGTTGGTCAGGCTGGTCTCAAACTCCTGACCTGAGGTAATCCCCCAACCTCGGCTTCCCAAAGTGCTGGGATTTCAGGTTTGAGCCACCCTGCCCAGCAGAAGCTGAAATTCTTATAAACTTGCTACACTCAAATGAGGAAGACAGTGCTGCTGAATATAAGATACACAAACATCTGTGAACTTGGAACGGGGAATTCAATGAGCAGGTTTGAAATTCTTAAGTGGCGTAAGAGGAGAATACACAGGATGAAAAAGGTGGGTAGAAGCAAGGGAGCAGAAGCAACAAAAAGAGGCAATGAGGGACATTTTAAGAATCAGGAGCAGACACAGGCAGGTTGAGCCTGGAACCATCAGCCCAGGCACTGTCTCCTGCCCCCAGCAGGATTTTCTAGGCAAATGAACTTTCTTTACATCGTCACAGTAAGTGACAGGAGAAGGAGGTGGGAATCTTGGGCTCACTTTTTAGGGAAACCCAGGCCAGGGGGGAATTGCCTGGGGTGTGGGAGATGCAGGGGGACTCCAGCCTCCCCCAGTGCCCCAGCCTTTCCAGGGGGTACCTTGTCTTCTGCTCTGATGTGGCATGATTGTTTCTCAAAGCCTTTAAAATACTATTTTTACCAGGAGCACGTTCCTTTTCTTCCAAAAGAACAAAAGGATCACAACCCACATGCTCCTCAGACTGGCAGCCCCGAGGGAAGGCAGAGCTCAGATGTACAGATCCAGGGAGCTTGGCCCCCGCATGCCCACACCTCCCCCACCCCCCACACAAATGGAACCAATGTGAATGCCGCGGGCTTGGTATTATCACCCCGCCTGAAATAAACCAGCAAACATAGTACAGCACGATGAGTGACAGGGCTTCACAGCCAACATGCTTCTCAGTATTAGTTTTGGCCATTAACAATTACCACTGCAGTTGTAAGAATGGAGGGGGCTTTCCATCTTTTTCTGTTTTTCTTTGTGGTCTCTCTCTCTCTCTCTCTCACACACACACACACACACACACACACACACACACACACACAGAGCCTGGTAGCCTGATTTATTCCACCACAAGGAAATTCTGTCCTGCTCTTTCACAGTTCATATTTTCAAGGTCCCTTAACATTTCCAAGGAGGCTAATTTAGTATTCTTGTCATTCAGTAATTCAGGAAAAGCTCAAATTTCCACTCACTGTTTTTACTTTTTTTTGTTCCTTTCCTCCAAATAACAAGTCTTTAAGGATCTCTCTCAGAAACACCAATATGATGTTTTCCTTGGAAGTACTTGTGTGTGTGTGTGTGTGTGTGTGTGTGTGTGTGTGTGTGAGGAGAGAGAGAGAGAGAGAGAGAGAGATTTTATTATACATGCATTTATTTTTTAAACATCTGGTGAAAACTACCCAATAGCTCTGCAGTTTTTCTTAATTTCAGAGTTTCTCTTAAGATGGAAAATATTAAGCATATTACTCATGCAATTATTTTAAACTGGAAGGCAAAGGGAGAGCAACTGATTCATCTTCAACTCCAGAGACAAAGAGCAAATCAGGGCTAGAGCCACTTTTCTCAGGCCTCCAAACTTTGGGAGAAGCTGAAGGATGGGTATCTCCTGGGAGAAGCTCTCAGCCTGTGTTTGGGGCATCTCTCAGGCCTCACTACTTTTCCTGAATCCTGCCCCTGAGCCCTTGCTCACCTTGGGGACCTTGGATGGTGCCTGGCTGGGACTTCAAGCATGACTAGGAGGGCATCTGGCCTCTGTGTGGGGTGCTCCCTGTCACCTGCTCCGGACCATACTGGGAGGTCCTCCCAAAAGCCACGAGAACCCAGGGGTCAAGGGAAGAGCTGGAGCCATCATCCCCCTCTTGAAGGTCATGGTCACCTTCACCACCTGGTGTCTTCCCCACCACCAGCCCCAATGCCTGGGAAACGACCTTGCCCATCTGCGGTTCTGGGGCAAATGGACAGGACTGAGTTGAGCTCCCCGAGGCTTCCTGACCCCTGAATCTACAAGGCACTTAAGAAACAGAAACAAGAAAGGGACTGAAAATACTAGCAGGGAAAGTAAAAAGGAAGTCCAGATATGGCTTAAAGAAAACCATCATTGGAGATTTGCTGTAAAGGAAATAATAAATCAAGGTGACGATCCTTGGAGCAGGCACTTGCTAACACTTTCTGTAAAGATAAGCCACTCTCACCTTAAGAGGATATTAAACAGATCTGTCAACCCCAGGCAAACTAGGTTGGCCAAATAAACTGACAATTAATAGATAGCCCCGAAGATAAACAGCATTCTGAGAAGAGTCGCTTAAAGCCGGGCATTTTTTAAAGGGAGTGTTTACTTTAGGGAAGAGATGATGAAGTTAAAGGATCAAGTGCCAGGCAGGAATACGGCTCCTCCCAGCTCCAGCCCCCAAGTGCCTCATTCTGAATCCATGCTCTGCCTCAGGGCTGCAATCGACATGTATGAATCACTTGAACAGAAAATTACAACTTCCCTTTTAAATTTCTGGTTTGTAAAGGGTTAATCTACTCTTTAATGTTTTCATTTTAAACAAAGTAAGGTCCAAGCTTTTTTAAGTCCGAGTAACTTTCCAAACCTGTAATAGACATCTAGAAAGATTGCAGAAGACGATAAAATAGTAAGATTTAAAGTAATCTCCCAAGAACACACAGAGCCCATGCAACAGGAGCATTTAGTTGTTATTTGTTCACAGTCAAAGACAGAATGTGAAGTTCAAGTTCAACCTTCAGTTCATCGGCACATTTACTAATGGTGGCTTCCTTTTAAAAATCTACTTCTGAGGCGAAATGTTGAAGTAGGGACTTTTCTTTTTGATCACATGTGGTTGGAAACTACTACTGATTTTCACCACAGTGCTCCAAGTTCCACTAGTGTTAGCTTTTTGGGTCATGAGAAGCTGTGCAGGGAGGCCTCCCCAAAGCAGGCGGAGAGTGTTCCCCATGGCCCACCACCCCCATCTTTCTACTGGGAGCCGTGTCCTCTGAGCCACAGCCCTGCCTTCCGTTCCAGGGCGTGCTGTTGATATGAAATTACTCCTTGTCTCCACAGAGCAGCTAGAACGGTCTCCATGCCAACTCCTGCTCTGCAGGCTACTAGGAGGGCTTTCTTTGCCTCTGTCTTCTCTACCTTCTCTCCCAACCAGGCGATGGGCTGGCTTCCATCATGGCCCTAGCATATTTCTTGCAGGCAGGCTTAGACACAGGCTGGAGTCCAGAGGAGGAAGCCTCTCCCCCTTCTCAGGTCCTCAGTCCCTGATTCCTTTGTGGCTCCAAGGAAGTATACATTAGACTTGCCTGAGTCTGGGTCAGGGGAAAGAGTTCCTTTTTCTTCCACTTCTGAACTATCTAGAATTAAGGAGAGACTTACTGGGGTGTGACAAAGATTCTTTGGTTGGCCAAACTTCAGTTAGGCTTATGAACCTTCTCCTAGGCTTGTATCTGCTTCCTTATAAAATCCAGTTTCAGCAAATAACACTGGCAAGGCAGATTAGCAAGAATCTCCCATCCTTGTTACCCCATCATCCTCTGTATCTGATCAAAATGCTTCACTCCTCACTGTTGGTATCTCATCACCCTGCACTGCCTTCAGCAGGAATCCTGTTCAGAATCCCCCCCCCAGACTTGATGTCTCATCTTAGCAATTTTTCATCTCTTACCCCTGGCTCTTTGGCTATACATCCCCACTTATCCAGGTACTCAGAACAAAGCCTAGGTCTATACCGGGGTCTCTCTCCCCCCTGTCACAATGGTCCCAAATAAAATTAATCTTCCCCCACTTCAACTTCTGAATGACTCTGGTTTTTTCGGCAGGTGTTACAGACATGACCTACTGCCCCATGCACAAACTCTTCCTCCCTTATCTTGACCTTTGCACTTCTCTTCCGGGTTTGAATTGCTGGCTCAGCTGATGGCTCAATCCTCCTGCGTCCCTGAGGCTCACTTCCCAGATAGCTGAGAGCAGAGTATTGTCTCCTTATGGGCCCCTTTGCAGGTTGGCCCAGGGTGGCAGCGGCCTGTCCGACATCTAGGTCTTGAGCTCAGCGTGGTCACTGTGCTCTTCCCTTTGAGAGGGCCCCTTTTCTTACCCTGGAATTCGTAAGTTTGTTTGTCATATCTACCCAGGGAATGTCATCTTTCCCCTGACTGTCTGGCTTCCTGGTACCAGCCTTTGAAGCTGACCTGACCTGCTGGTGGGGCCTGGTTTCACTTCCTCCTGCTGCCCTATGGGGTGGGGAGTAACAGAGCTGGTGCACCAGCCATCCCTGAGAGGCACACATGTGGGCACATCAGTGTGGCCTGAGGCAGAGTGATAAGAACCCAGCCACCTGCACCTGAACGGTCAGGCTCCTGGGCTATGAACTTCCTTCCAGATTTCTGCAATAGCAATACACTGGGATGTTTCCAGAAAACAGGGGGCTGGGCTGGGTGCGGGGGTTCATGCCTGTAATCCCAGCACTTTGGGAGACTGAGGCGGGTGGATCACCTGAGGTCAGGAGTTCAAGACCAGCCAGGCCAACATGGTGAAACCACCTCTCTACTAAAAACTACAAAAGTTAGCCAAGTGTGGTGGTGGGAGCTTGTAAACCCAGGTTCTCAGGACACTGATGCAAGAGAATCACTTGAACCCGGGAGGTGGCGGTTTCAGTGAGCTGAGATCACGCCACTGCACTCCAGCCTGAGCAATAGAACGAGACTGCCTCAAAAAAGAAAAAGAAGGAAAATATGGGGCTGAAGATGTGGTCAACTGGCTAGCATGGGCCATTTGCCACACTGGTGTAAATGTGCCATTAGCATTCAGATTTGGTATTTGGAGTATCCTGATGTCATACTTTTTATTAGAACATATTCTCTCTATTGTGGAGAGATGATATTGCAGCATTCTGAATAATAGTGGGACAGTCACTGTTGTCCATGGCAACAAGGCTGCGTTGCAATGCTCCATTTGGTAAACAGAGTTCGAATGGTGAGGGTGTGGGCAAGAACGCACTGCACCTGGAGGGGTGGCTGGGTGAGGGCGAGGGCCCTGTGGAGTCTTCACTAGGTCCTCTCTGCCAGGGATCCGAATATCCGGATGGATGCTTGGCTTAAATTCTTAGAGAAAAGAACCCAGAATGGATGCCCCAAGCACATTTACCATCGTGAAAGGGAAAGAAAGGGGAGCTAGAAGTTATCAAGTATTTACTAAGTGCCAAGTTAAGTTCAGCACACACATCCTCTAGGGTAATCAATCAACACTTCCTACAACCCGTGAGGTAGATGTGCTTGATCCGTTTTACAGATGAGAAACCCAAGGCCCAGGGAGAAGTCAAGCAGCTAGTCCAAGGGTTTGAGTCCTGGCTCCGCATTTCCACCTGTGTGATCCGGGGCCCCCAGGCAGTGGTACGGTGACGTTAGAACCGGGTCCACTCAACTCCAGTGTCCACGACACCCCTCTACATCACGAGCCAAGATGTTTTAATGAGTGTGACATCTTTTGTCTCTGCCTCTCTCGCAAGCTTCAAAGTTCTAAGCAGTGTAGGGGTTTTCAAAGGAAGCTGGCTTCAAGTCCAGTTCTCATTAAGGCTTGGAAGATCTTTGAGTTTGGCTTGTGGCTTGTTGACACTGCAACCTCCATGGAGCAGACCTGGGGGTAGGAGAGTATCCCAGCAACAAAGCCTTTGTAAAAATAGAATTTTATTACAAACAGGGACTCCTAACCCTGGATGTAGTCAGGGTTTAAAAATAAGAGAGTGGACACAGCCATAGAGGACTGTGAGGACGTGGGAAGGGTGTCCCAGGCCCGAGTTCTAGCACCCACCTCACCAGACTGAGCAGGCAGCTTCCCAAAAGGTAGATCTGTGGGAAGTGTGGGCAGTTGCAGCAGTCACACAGGAGAATGCTACCCTCACAGCGCCTGAGCATCCTGGTTCACTGCAAAAGTGATTAGAGATGGTGGGATCAAGAGTGGTAGAAATGTAATGTTTTCTCTTTTTTAAAAATTATTATTATACTTTAAGTTCTAAGATACATGTGCAGAACACGCATGTTTGTTACATAGGTGTATATGTGCCACGGTGGTTTGCTGCAGCTATCAACTCACCCTGAAATTCCTACTCCCTTGAACTCTAGGTTTTAAAAATGCCTATATCCTTTAAATCTAGGTTTTAGCCCTGCAGAAATGCAATGTTTTCA
Source organism: Ateles fusciceps (assembly GCA_036589455.1). Taxonomy (NCBI): domain Eukaryota; kingdom Metazoa; phylum Chordata; class Mammalia; order Primates; family Atelidae; genus Ateles; species Ateles fusciceps. Next base: position 397,989 of record JAZHEH010002853.1, on the reverse strand, counting down.
TTCTACTTTAGTGATTTCACTCTGGCCATTTCCAGGCAGAGTTGCTGTGAGTTGACTTTGACACCCATCACCTGATGGGGTGGGTGAGTCTGGTTGGTTGAAGAAGTTGGCAGCACAAGTCAGGTCAGAACCATGATGGATAACCCAAAACATGAGGGCGAAGAGCCTGAACAGAATCAACTCTCAGGTTCCTGGGACGATTCCAAGACCAGCGAGGGGCTGAGAGCTAAATGCAAACCCACCCAGGAGCTGCAGATATGTGAAATCTGTAAAGTGCTTCACTACATGTTTGGAAACATCTCTAGTTCATTCCATATTGTGGCTTCAGTTCGAAACTAGTCCCAGGGGGAGTAGGAATTTCAGGGCAGTGTGGAACAGTGACGAACACGTGGACTTTACAAGTCAATAGATTTAGGTTTGAATTGTGACTCAGTTGCCAGCCAGCTGCATGAACAGAACCAGTTTCCTCCAGTGTGAGAAGAGAAGGAGTCACGATGGTCATCTTAGTCAGGGACTTGGCAGAAAAAGGATGGCACAACCCAAGCGTGGAATTGAAGAGGACTTAGGCAGACTCTTTAGCAAGAGTGGGTGGGGACGTGGTGCACCCAGTGCAGGGACTAGCAACAGTGGGCAGCAACAGAGGAGTGTTTGACTGAAACCTGGAGAGAAACACAGAGGCAGGAGCTGGGCTGGAGGTCGAGGAACACATCCACTGCCAGCTGCAGCCCACAAGGTGGGCAGAACACAGACACCCTGCTCTCTCCTCCCCCTCTCCCATGGCCTACCAGAGCCTCCATGGGCCTGACCCCACCAGCACTTGAGGGTTCAGGACCCGGCGTGATGCCGTTCATTAGGGTCAGCCTCTAGAGCCTCAAGCAGGGTAGAGATGGTGGAGAATGGATCTGCAGGACCAAATGAAGACTCACCAAGACTGTCAAATAATATATTCAGTGCCAAGTATGTTCTGTGGGAGGCCAGGCTATACCACCCCAAAATATGAAGGATTGTGGAGCTAAAGGCAATTAAGAAGCTGATAAGTGAAAGATCTCTGCCCTCTCTGTCTTTGCCTAAAAGCAGGGCATAGATTTACAAAAACAAAAGGTATCCTGCCCCACCTTCTACCAGGAAGAACAAAAGTTAAACAACAAAGACTATGTTAGACTTATATAGGCCTGGCAATGATACCAGAGGAATCTACTTTCACGAGCTCTACTAATTGGCTTTTATCTGCCAGTTACTTGCCTTCCCCCAAGTTGCCACCCCTAGAGACTCAAAGTCCTTTGTCCTTTTTTTTTTTTTCCGTCTTGTCACTTCTATAAAAATACACTGTGCTTTGTTGAAGATCCTACATAAGTTGAAATTCAAAGTTACCTCTTTGAGAAGTACTCAGTGCTGGGTGTTTCCCATACATATGTGAAATGTACATGTTAATAAGCTTCCATTTGCTTTTCTCCTGTTAATCTGTCTGTTGTTATAGGAACCTGTTCCAAGTCAGAAGCTATGGGGGTTATTTTTCCACTACAGTTTCAAGCTCCATGTTAGGTCTGCAGACTCAGATACAGTACTGAGTACTCACAGATATGGTGCTCATGGGTACTGGGGGAATCAGCTGGTCATTTATTATAAAAAAGAGGAACTTCTGTAATTGCCCTCTAGAAGTCAAAACTCGTACTGTATGGTGGGGGCTATCGGGCTGTGCTGGGGGCTGGTCTGTCTGGGGCCCCCTTGCCTTCTTGCTGGCGGGTCCTTTCTTTTAGGGGGAGTGATGAAAAAACAAGTAGAGGGAGTTATTGCTGATGGCCAGTTTGTGGAAGGCCAAGGTGGCCGTTCAAGACAGTGCTGTGTGGCTTGGGAGCCTGGACTGGCAGGAATCCTTAGCAATTCCCCGGGTCTGTTCTAAACTCAGAGACTTCCAGGGGAGTTTGGAGCCCCAGCTAAACATGCAGGGTAATCCACTGCCCAGCCAACTGCTCTAAAACAAAATCTGCTAAGACAAAAACCAAAGAGACTCACACTGAGAGGAAGAAGGGGAGGGGCCTTAGGAAGAGCAGGCTGCAGTGTCTGGGAGTGTCTGAAAGCTGGGAAGACAGGCCTGCTGGTTTGCACTTGTGTTGGGTAGGAACTTTCATGGCCTTTTTCTCCTTTGCACCATTTATGGAGCCAACTTCTGCCCCCAGGCTACCAACCAGGCCCTAGTTAACGTTGGATGGGCCTCTGGGATGTGGGGAGCCTGATTAATTGCATTGTAGAGACCACTGGGCCATGCCTGGGTATAAGTGACTGACTGGCGCACCTGTGCTTTAGACAATGTTGAATTCCTTGAGTTCTCCAAGGCATGTTGGTTCATTCAGTATTTATTGAACAATGACTAGGTGCCAGCAATTGTTCTAGACAATAGGGCTACCAGAAAATAAGCTTTATTTCAAGAGGAGGAGAAGAAGGTGGAGACCAAGAGTGGGCAAGAGGAAGCAGTTCATCTCTTACCCAGTTTCTTTGCTTCCTATTGATCTGGGCCTCAAAACGGAAAGAGGAGAATACACCCGAGGCAGTAATAGCCCATAGCAATATTAGCATTGATGCCAGTTTTATTTTCAAATACACACAAATAGAATCAAGAGTGTTTGTTTCTGGAATTTTCTATTTATGCCATCAGAGATGATAGCATCTAGGGCATGGTTGATACTCAGAAAGCCGTAGCTGAGATTCAGTGCTGAAAACACTTCCTGCCTTTTAGCACAGGCAGGCTGACAACAGGGACAGATTGGCTGTGGTTAGAATTCTTACCCCTGTCCATTTTTTAGCAGGGATTTCAAAAATTTGACTTCAGGCCGGGCACGGTGGCTCATGCCCGTAATCTCAGCACTTTAGGAGGCTGAGGTGGGCAGATCACTTGAGGTCAGGAGTTCGAGATTAGCCTGGCCAACATGGTGAAATCCCATCTCTACCAAAAATACAAAAATTAGGCTGGGCATGGTGGCTCACGCCTGTAATCCCATAACTTTGGGAGGCTGAGGCAGGCAGATCATGAGGTCAGGAGTTCGAAACCAGCCTGACTAACAAGGTAAAACACTGTCTCTACTAAAAATATAAAAATTAGCCTAGTGTGGTGGTGTGTGCCTGTAATCCCAGCTACTCAGGAGACTGAGGCAGGAGAATCGCTGGAACCCAGGAGGCAGAGGTTGCAGTGAGCCAAGATCGTGCTACTGCACTCCAGCCTGGGCGACAGAGCGAGACTCTGTCTCAAAAAAAAAAAAAATACAAAAATTAGCCGGGTGTGGTGGCAAGCACCTGTAATCTCAGCTACCTGGAAGCCTGAGGCAGGAGAACTGCTTGAACCAGGGAGGTAGAGGTTGCAGTGAGTCGAAATCTCACCACTGCACTCCAGCCTGTGCAAGAGAGCTAGACTCCATCTCAATAAATAAATAAATAAATAAATAAATAAAAAAATTTGATGTCAGAATTGGACATAAAAGCATCTCATCCAATGTTGTCTATCTAAAAAAGATACCAAATCACTCCACAGGGAGAATTATAATTCAGTCTACTACTGAGTCTATGCTTAGAAGCAAACAGGGTAAGTCCCTTGTTGCTAAGGGTGCCAATTCATTAATTTTATAAAGGACTTTAAAGATGAAAAAATACTCTGTAAATATAAAGTATTATTAATATCACCAGTAGTTCTACTGCTTTTATATTCTTTAGCCTGGTTATGAATTCTTGTGGTGAAAAAGAAAAGGAGAAAAAGAACAGCAAGGATTCACAAAGCTTGCAACCCACTGGTTTTTGTTTATTTTAAAGGAATTTCTATAACTAAAAAAGGCTTTCTTGACATCTCATCCAAAAAAAGAGTGCATGGTTTCCAATTCTTTTATTGCCTATGTTGGCATCAAGCTCCCCTGACTCCTCCATCAGCACTGTTTGCTCCGGGCCAGTGGGTGAGGAGAGGTTTTTGGAAAGCTGAAGTCTTGCAGAGAGAGAGTGGCGGAAGTGTGCGACTATAGACTCCGTGAGAGAGCACAGAACTGCCCCGCCTAGCAGTTTTGCCCTCCTCAGACAGAAGTGTGTTTGGTGTGCAAATGAAGTCCTAGCGGGTGGTGAGTGGGGTGGTTTCCCTCACTGCCATACGCAATCATTGTGGGGTTTGGAGACAGCATAGCCAGGTGTGACCCTGATTATTCCCAAGGGCATTGCAGCATGAATCATTTTTATTAACATAGTACCTAAGATAGGTCAACTAAAAGGGGTAGCTTTTCATGAGAAGCCTCTAGTGACATCAAATATCAGTTTATATACTGTACTAGTTCGTTCTCATGCTAATAAAAACATACCTGAGACTGGGTAGTTTATAAAGGAAATAGGTTTAATTGACTCACAGTTCAGCATGGCTGGTGAGGCCTCAGGAAACCTGCAATCATGACGGAAGGGAAAGCAAATGCATCCTTCTTCACATGGCGGCAACAAGAATTGCAGAGCCAAGTGGGGAGAAAGCCTCTTGTAAAACCATCAGATCTCATGAGAACTCACTCACTATCATGAGAACAGCATGGCACACCCCCATGATTCAATTACTTCCTACCGGTCCCTTCCATGACACATGGGAATTATGGAACGATGGTTCAAGATGAGATTTGGGTGGGGACACAGCCAAACCATATCATATGATAAAGCATCAAGTTAAGGGTCCTGGGGACCTAAGATGTCACCCTTGGGAGAAGGCAGAGCCCTGGAGGAGTCTCAGGAAGGTAGCGAATATAGGCTAAGTTTCAGCAGTAGGTGCTATCCCCTTTATTCTGAAGAATGACCCTAAAATAGAGGATAAAGATGGATTGGCCAGATCATAAGTGACAGCTACCACTGATGTCTCTTTGCTCTGTGCCTAGGCACTTCTTTATCCAACAGGTATTATGTGCCCCACTGGGTGTTAGTTGCCAGTCTGTATCCTTTGTGAGGCTCAGCGCCATCTGGCATGTAGTATCTGTGTAAGTTTCACACCTCCAGGTACCAAGATGCTGAACTGAGTATCAGGAGTAGGGGTGGAAGGAATGTCCAGAGGCAAACACCTTCCAAGGAAAGATAAAGGCGGTGGCACTGGCAAACCAACCTCTCCCTTCTCCCTGTTAATGGGTCTTCCATGCCCTCCATCATAGGACTGGGTTCACTCTCTTCTGCTTTCTGCCATGTGAGGAGATAGCATTTGTCCCCTCCAGAGGACGCAGGTTTCAAGATGCCATCTTGGAAGCAGAGATCAAACCCTCACCAGACAGCAAATGAGCTGGCACCTTGATCTGGGAACTTCCAGCCTTTAGAATTGTAAGGAATTATTTTCTGATTTTTCTTTCTTTCTTTCTTTTTTATTTTCTGATTTTTATGAATTAGCCAGTCTGTGGTATTCTGGTATAGCAGCACAAAATGGACTGAAGATTCCCTGTTTCCCTAATTCCCATAGTGTTGAGTTGGACATTATAGTATCAATAAAATCACCAAGAATCCAGCAAAGGCAGACAAGCCTTTGTTTTTTTCTAAAATAACGCAAGATTCAAAAGGACCGTGGCTACTGAAAATGGAGCCTGGACACCGTAACACTGCGTGTGTCTGCCAATCTTCTATCACCACTCCATCTCTCCCTCATTTTTCATGGGTTCATTTGCAAAGGCAAAGAAAATTGCCACGAGCAACGGTAGCAGTGGAAACGTAGCTGTGTTGTGTGTGGGCGTGCATACCGTGTGCTCACACATCTGTGTGCATGTGTGAGCATGTGTATCTGTGTCTGTGTGCAAGCAGATTTGAGCACCTCTGTGCACACACATATATGCATATATGCATGTGTTTGTGTGTGCATGGGTGTGTGTGTGTAATACATTGCGTGTGTCTCTGTGTGTCTTATGCATGACGTGTTCACCTCTGTGTGCATGCGTGTGCAGTCATGTGTGTGCCCTTGTGTCTGTGTGCATGCATGTGTGTGTATGCAGCAGGCAGCGGCAAGCAGCATAGAACACTGCGGTGTCACCTGTCTGCTGGTTGCCGCCCCACCTGCCAGCTGGGCAGAGGCATGGGCTGCATTTACCACTATTAACTGGCTTGCTGCTGGGCCTCTACCTTCACTGCTTTTTGTTTCCACTTTGTTGTTACTATTTCTTATTTTTCCGCATAGGATTGCTCTCCCAAGTAGGATTATAAATTGCTCAAGGACAAAGACCTTGTCATATTTCGTGTGTGATTATGGTGCTGTTCCAAGGCAGCTCCTCCAGTCATCTTGTTCAGACTCTCCCCCGACCCCACGTGGTTACAGCACTACCTCTTTATTTTGGCTCCTGGAGTAAGTCTTCATATCTGCAGACCATCAGGAAGGGTCCAGACCCCAGAGCCAGCTATCGGTGTGACAGTGGGTTTCTGGCAATGATGCCCAGCGAATGCGTCCCACTAGAGCCCTCCCCAGTTCAGTGCTGTGTGGTACACATTTCAGAGCTCACTGGCCATGGCTGGGGTTGCACTGTGAACACATCAGAATCCTCCCACTTCTACCCACAGGTGACAAAGGGGACACTCTACTGACAATTCTCCCCTGGTTCCCTGATGTACTCGCCACCTTTTTTTTTTTTGGCGTGCTCTATGCCCTGGAAGATAATGCTAAGTCTGCAACATGCCAGCTTGCTTGCACCCCTACCAGTTGGGTTCAGCCACAGGAGGTTGAAGAGAGAGGAGAGATAGATCAAGGTATGTGCCCCCACATCCCATTTCTTCCCTGCCAGAGGCAGACTGGCGAGGGCTGAAATTTTTTTCTGGCTTCAGCTCCCCTTGGGTGGATCTTCTTTGGGCTCAGTGGCCACTGGCTCTGAGAACACTATTTCCCTGCTGCCCCTTAGGGCTGGGCTAGTAATGGCTGCTCCAGTTACTAGCCCTAGGGGCCCTGAACATCCCTCACTCGGTGCCTTAACCCTGCCACTTCTCAGCAAGTAGTCCGCTCACTAAACTTTCCTCAGACAGATCCTTTGAGGGAGATCTCCCTCACCGCTCTGTCTGATAAAGCCGTAAAATGTGAGCTCCTCGGGGGCAGGGCTCTGTCTGAATCATTGCTAAGCATCCCCAGTGCTTAGCGTAAGTAGGTGATCAACAGATGTTTGTTAAGGAAACACTGGCTGGATGAAGAATGAACAACTTGCATCAATGGATGGTCTGGAAAGGACAATGGTGACTGAGTCAGCGATATTTATAGCCCAGTAAAAAAAACTCAGCCACCTCCTCCCTACCTCCCTGTCTAGAGAAGGGCCTTCAAGAGGAAGGAGGGTGAGACACTTGACTAGGATGGCTGTGGCATGTAGCACAACAGGGAAGACGTCCGCTGCTGCAGCTCCTCATTCAACCCTCGGTAATGGCAGCACAGTTACTGGAAACAGACTCACGCTGCCTGGCACACGGTGTCCGTCTGTGGAGAAGCCAAACCATGTCTCTCCCAAATGCAGACCATGACATAAAAGGCAACTGGAGAGGATATCATTTCCCTTTCTAGCTGGAATGAGAAAGAAAGGGGGAAGCAAGAGAGCGGCCCATTGGCTCTGAGGGCAGAGAAGGAAAGGATGTCTACTTGAGAGGGCAGATTTTAAGGATGAATGAACCACATTCACGACAGGAAGCTCTGCATGAGTGTCCTCCCTATCCCCTGCCTTACATTGGAAAAACTTTCAAGCAAGGATCCCTTTTGCATCATCCTTTTTGCATTATTGCCTAGAAAAGAATTGCATGTGGCACTTAGATTACATAAATGTAGATCCAGCCCCATTGTGTATGACTGCGCGGATGTGTAATATGAATGGTGGAAGGAACCCAGCATGGGAAGAGGGAAAGTTAGGTCTGGCTCTCGCTGGATCTGATGCATGTCCCTTTTGTGACTGGGTTTTGGGGTGCAGGGGAGGCACAGCTCCCCTGAGAGGATGTATTATCGGGTTCTTGGTCTCTTGCTCACCCAAGAATGGGAGAGGGGACCTCGCCAGACGTGGTGCACTCATAAAGTAAATACTGGACCCAAAAAGTTTTTGCAGAAAAGTGATTTATTTAGGTAGAGAAAGGGAAAAAGGAGAGAGAGAAAGCTTCAACGAAAGGAGTGTGGAAGGGGACCCAGGTATGGCATCCAGGAGAGGAAAAGCAGCTTCCATGAGAGTGGAAGGGGACCCCAGAGGGGGAATCCACCCTAGATGAGGGAGACAGGTACTTTTAACCTGGGAGGAATTCCCACCTTCTTCAAGCCCCCTGGCCAATGAAAGGAGTTCCTTTGAACTTCCGCTGGAGTGATTGACTTTTTGATTGTTCCCGTGAGCACGAAAATAAAAACAGAGACCGTTAAATCTCCCCGATTGGAGACAGATGGGAGTGGGGCATGGCGCCGTGGGAAGTTCTTGCCCTTAAAACAACACCCCCTTGTGGACCCAGAAAGAGAACACATTCCCTCACTTTGACTCTCTAGAATTCTCCTTTTCCTTTGATAAAATAGGGGATTACGACATTATCTCCCTGGCTCCCTATCAGTCTGATGTCACCTAACTCTGTGACTTCACGATCATGTCCCGTGTGTCCATGTTGCCCAAGACAAGACAAGATCCATGGCTGTCAAAGAAAGATGAACATAGATTCAAAGTTTTTTACTCACTGAGGCAAGATAGTGGAATAAATAAGCAATTTAGAAGGATTTTCAATAACAAGGGCTAAAAAAAGTATTCCTGTTTAATGTTTGATTTTCCTCCAAATGAAGTTTATATATCCTAAGCGTTTTAAATTATGCTTTAAGCATTTTTAAATAGCTTTCAACAAGTTTCCAATACTTTTCTTTAGCGTGTATATAATTTCCATGCAGTTTTAAAAAAGGAACAAAAATACAAATTGTTACTGAGTTTATTTCGTTAATACTCACGCGGGGTTTTCTTTTGGTCAATGTAATGATAAACTGTCTCCAGTATTTATGGATATCCACTGCTCAAGGTTTTTTGTTTTTCTTGTAGTATCTACAGGGATGAAAATCTTAAATAGGCAATAAGATTTGTAAACAGTTTCTTTGCTGTGTATTGAGCTGCATTTATCAAATCGAGTTTAAAATATACCAAGTGAAACAAATTGGGTTAGAATGAATCCACTTCGGAACTTTATTTCATTTGAATTACAGACTCATTATGAAGTCAGAACACTGCTTGTTTGATCCATTACTCCTTCTAAGACAAGAACATGGTGTGATCCGAGACAAACTGATCTCTGATTCTTTCAGAAGCCTCTCCCCTTTCTCCTCACTGTCTCCTGTAGCCCTTAGCAACCGACATTGATCATTGCTTTTCGGTTCAGTTGAACCAAAGTTATTGGATGCCAGGCTCCAGGCGTGGTGGGTTTAGGGTGTGGGTCTGGTGTTTTCTATAATACGCAGTGACAGGTGTGTCTTATAGAACTTGGCATCACCAGACTTCTTAGGCTATATGATTGTCTATTAGTATTAGTAACTTATTGTTTACAGATCATTCTCCACTAATACATTGTTCCCTCAAAGCTGGCTGCCTTGGTCGATTACCCCAATCTCATTCCATAGAGAGGAAAGGGAAGCTCGAGAGGTGCAGGAACACCCGGTGAGTCCAGTCGTATGATTACAAATATCAGTAAGAAGTCCATGGAAACACAGTCCCCCCTTCCTCCCCAGCCTCCTCTCTCTGTTGCTCTCTGCAGCCCGTACTCTGGCCCACCAAAATTCCTTTCAGGTCCTCAGACACACCCACTTTCTATCACCTGCACACTCTTGTACTAGTATTTGCTGATCTATCTGCCCAGCACTGACCTCCCACCCTTGCCTCATTTTGGGTGGCAACTAGCTACCTCGTCCCTCGACCTTTCCCCACCCAGACACCCCTGCACCTCACACAAATTACTTGTTGAAATAGAGCTTCTGGCTGGGTGTGCTGGCTCACGCCTGTAATCCCAGCACTTTGGGAGGCCGAGGCAGGTGGATCACTTGAGGTCAGGAGTTCGAGACGAGCCTGGCTAACATGGTGAAATCCCATCTCTACTGAAAATACAAAAAATTAGCCAAGTGTGGTGGTGGGCGCCTGTAATCCCAGCTATTCAGAGACTGATGCAGGAGAATTGTTTGAACCTGGGAGGTAGAGGTTACAGAGAGTTGAGATCACAGCACTGCACTCCAGCCTGGGTGACTAGGGCAAAACTCAAAAGAAAAGAAAAATAAAGAAAAGAAAGAAAGAGAGAGAGAGAGAGAGAGGAGAGGAGGGAGAGGAAAGAGGAGGGGAGGGAGGAGGGAGAGGAGGAAGGGAGGGAAGGAGGGGAAGGAAGGAGGAGGAGGGAGGGGAGGGAAGGAGGAGGGAGGGAAGGAAGGAGGAAGGAAGGAAGGAAGGAAAGGTGCCTCTTGAGGGTAAGGAGCATGCCTGCTTCTCTCCTGCTCTCTTTGAAATTGGGGGATGCAGCAACCAACATGGTAGCCCCTCAGTCAGTATTTGCTGAATGAGTTCCTGAATAGGTGAGTTGATGGGAGATGAAATGGCAGGGTCGCTTTGACTTTGTTTCCATATCTACCTAAGCCGTTGCATAACTGGCCCTGCACCAAAGCAACTGCCTGGGATGGGGAGAAGGAATTCCTCTCTTCAATGCCGACCACCCCAAGGCTTGTGCCTAGAATGAGTTTGGACACAATATATTCAGCTAATGATGGTAGAATGTCGCTTGTTCACATGACTAAGGAGTAGAGTACAAGGCAGAATAAAAAACAAATGAAATCCAGTGGTCTTGCAAATAAAACTCAACTTGCATGAATATCAATGAGAAAAAAACATTTGTCATGAAAACGATGGAGGCATATTCACAGCTGGCCAGTAATGTACAGATTCCTTCAGATCACCCCAGAAACTTAGTCTTCTTTCACTCTCCACAGGCAGCTTTAGCCAACCCTGTGCTCAGGGCTGACCCCACAGCATGAGTCCAGGGCCCCTGATCCCACATTGTGGCCCTTGAAGGTGGTCTTGAGGACTGGCTCCCAGGTGCTCCTGCTCTTGAGTGATGCTTCGTGATTAGGTCTTGTCCAAGCCTTGTGGGGCTTTCTGTAGGGTTATCAGACAAGCTAACTTTGAATTTCTGATAAACAACAAATAATGTTTCATGTGTGTCCCAAATACGGTATACTCATACTAAAAAGAACTTGTTTATCTGAATTCAAATTTAGCTGGATTTTTAGTTTTGGTTCTTCCTGTTGTTTTGGTTGTGATTTTTGTTGCCTATGGGAATCCTAGCTCCTGGGGAGACTCTGGGTGTCTGGCGAGGCGCTTCCTATCCCCACATTGACTCTAGTCCTCCAGACACTCAACGGCTCTGCCTCCCCGACTTAGGGTCCCAATTCCCTTCCTGATAATCTGGACCAGGTTTTCTCTCCACCTTAGGCTCCCAGCAAATGACTGGCATCCACCTCCAACCCAGGGGGCACAGACCTCCCTGCAAGAGAATATTTCGCCCTTTGAACTTCTAGAATCTATTTTTCTGGCAATTCCTTTTCTTCTCAGTTTTTTTTTTCCTTTGGTTCTCTTGCTACCTTTCTAAAACTCTATATTTAAAGGGTAAAGAGTTTTTAAAAACACATGCTGGTCATGGCTCACGTTAGACGTAGGTGTGGTTACGTATTTCTGGGCTCCATATATACCTATACCCAGAACACAACTCTGGAAAGTAGGATTTCACAATTCCGATTATCTCTATGTGTGTATATGTGTGTGTGTGCGTGTGCGCATGTGTGGTCATGGCCGATCCTTCTCAGGACACCTAAGGCCCTCATAAAGTCAGTGATGTAAACTTGGACACCAGGGGGCGGAGCCAAACCACACAGAGCCATTTCATAAGCTCGGGGCCTAGAGAGTCAGAATTCTGCTTTCAACGCTATGAATGGCCACTTATGAAGGGAGCCTCCCTGGAAAATTCCAGTGCATGCCTGGCTTCCCAGATGACTAAAGGACAAAAGTGGCCCCACGGTGTTCAGGATCTAAGTGAGGAGGTGTTTGGACTGCCTTAATACCAGTTTCCATGTGGAACTCTATTCCTGAGTTGGACTGACAAAGCGAGGTTCCTGTGACCTTGTAGACAAAATGTAAAACGCATCTAAAATGTATTTTCCTTTTTAATTTCACCATCATCAGATTTGCTTTCCTAAGGTTTAGCTCATTCCCTCCTTTCAAATCTTCATTGTCATCTACAAGGTAAAGTCCAGACTCCAGAGAGTGGCTTCTAGGCTGCACCGGTCCCTTCCTCTTTCATGCCTCCGGCACCAGCTTCCACAAACCTCCTGACTCTACTGACGCTGCCAGGGGGAACCTGCACAAATCCACACCCCATAGCCCTCTGTCTCTGTTCTCACCGTTTCCTCCACCTGGAGCTCCTCTCCCCTCCTCCAGCCACCAAGATCCCCTTGCTCTTCAGAAAGCCATTGCAGTTGCTGCCTCTTCTGGAAGGCTTTATTCATCCCTAAACCCACCACAGATGATATTTTCCTCCTAACGCCCTGCACAAGGGGGGTGCAGCTTCTCCCACTTCCATACTCCATTGGCGTTGGGTTCCTAGGAATATCCCTTTGTCTCTCATTAGACTTCAGTTCTTCCAGTGTAGGATCAATGTCCCATTCTTCATCCTTTCCCTCCCCAAAACTCCCCCACCGGCTTTGCCAATGGTGACTGTGGAGTAACTATTTGTTGAATAACTTTGTTGAATTTTCACCCAGTCAACCCCGAATAGAAAAGGCAGTTTTCACTGGGATAGGTTAGGTCACGTGGGATATTTTCAGACCCACAGGATGCAAAAGGATGCTAGAAGATTACCTCATCTATCTCTGCCTCCAGGCAAGCTCAGCAAAGCCCGACAGGGAGGCTGAGCCTCGGACTGCTTGCTAAGGAAGGAGGGGGAGTCATGGTGCCTCCCTAACACTCCTTGGCAGGAAATCCTCTGTGCAATCCATCTTCAAGCCTGTGTGTTGGTCATTGTTATTACAGCAGCACTTTAGTGGCTGGTTTTTATTATTATGGGATTAACTGAGATTGCTGTGCCTGCCCCCAGAGGATTTTTAAAGGAACTGTTTTAAAATTGGAAGCATCATTGGAGAGTAGAGCTAATAAAATGTGCTTGGTGGGTGCATCCTATTTAGCAAAGTTTCATACCTTCAGCCCTCAGGACTGGTAAAAATTAAAGATTTTCCCATACTTCAGCATTAAAAGAAAAACCAGCTGTGATTTTATACTCCATGTTTATTTGGAATCACTCTGTCATTACGAAAAACAGGAAAGGGAGAATGTCTAGCACACCTTTCTTTCCTATTTTCTTTTACATGGTTAATGGAACCAAATTTCTTATTAAATGGCTTTTCTTCAGCACTAACTCCAAGCAATGGATCTTTCCCTGAAACATCTGAGCGTTGGTGGCAGGAATCATTTAGAGAATCTCTACATTGTTAATTTAAAAGATTGCCAAGCTAAACACAATGAATGCAGGATGCAGGGGGGCAGGAGGTGGACCACCCAGTGGGGAAGTCGGAAGGGTGACCAGCCCTGTTCTCCCAAAAAGACAGGAGACACTTTATTCCTGCATTTACATGCAGCCCCCACCCTCCACCCACTCCAAGCCCCCCATGCCCTTCCCTGACAAACAAGCTTATCCTCTGCCCCTGGGTATTCCTCACAGACCTGCGGTCAGGTGGAAAACACCCAACCACTAGGAGCCCTTACCCTGACTTTGTCTAATCCGATCAATCAGCCATAATACTTGAGGTCACTGCTGGCCACGTGTCAGTTTGTGTAGAGCCATGTAAAGAGGGTTGGTTCTGACATCGGAAGCTCCAGGATTTGGAACCCACTCATGTAGTAAACTTACTGGTTCTCTAATACTGAATAAGTTACTTTACCTCTTGAGCTTCAGTTTCCTCCCTATAAAATGGGAATAAAAATAATGACCTTGACCAGGCACAGTGGCTCACGCCTGTAATCCCAGCACTTTGGGAGACTAGGGCAGGCAGATCACAAGGTCAGGAGTTTGAGACTAGTCTGGCCAAGAGATGAGCCTGGCCAATGTGGTGAAACCCCGTCTCTACTAAAAATACAAAAATTAGCCAGTTGTGGTAGTGGGCGACTGCAATCCCAGTTACTCAGGAGGCTGAGGCAGGAGAATTGCTTGAACCCAGGAGGCGGAGATTGCAGTGAGCCGAGATCACGCCATTGCTCTCCAGCCTAGAGGACAGAGTGAGACTCCGACTCAAATAATAATAATAATAATAACCTCTGTAGGTTGCTAAGCTAAGTGAGCTCCTGTATATAAAGCACTGAGAATGGCAGGCCCTTGTGAGCAGCTCTTACCCTCCCTGCTTACCCGCTAAGTGCAAACTGCATGTGGATGCCATGGTCAACGCTACATACAAAAGCAGGAGGGGTGATGGCTTCAAAACTGTGTTGGAGGGCAATCGAGTGGGCCATATTTGGGGAAATAAAGAGGGAGGTCTCCTCCCAGCACCTGTAAAATCCCCACAGGTTGACTGCCTCTGGTGCCTCTTGGACAATAAGCCCAGGCATGCACCCCTCCCTGCAAGAAAACTATGGAGAGCAAACTCCCCTCTATGCTCATCCTAGATGTTCTGCACTCAAGCCGTTTTCTGAGGGACGTCAGGGCAAAGCCCGATGCGGCTGGGATTCTTTACATCTCCTGTGCTCAGTCCATGCCTTCCTGCCTGCTGCACATCTTGGTTTAGCAGGGAAAATGTGGCAGCCACGATTTAATTGGTTGGAGATGGAGGCAGCAGCCCTACCCTTGAAGATCTTCCATTACCCTTAGATTGAGAATAGTGCAAAGGTTCTGGTGACTTCCATCTTATTCCGGGGTAAAAATGGTGTGGAGCCCTCCCCCCATCCACCATCCTTATGTCTCTGACCATATCTCCTGCTGGGCTGCCTCACTGTGCTCACAGGGCAATCCCATCCCCTGTTGCTTTTTCTAGAACGTTCTAGAGCACCTTCTGCCTCACAGGTTTGCATTTGCTGTTCTGTCTGCCTAAGGTACTCTCCCCCACACCGAGTTCACATTGCTTGCTTCTTATTCTTCAGGATGCTATTAAAACACCACCCGCTTTGCTGACTACATTATTTCAAATTGCAACTTGTTACCTACCCACTTCCTCACTTAGTTTTCCCTGTGGCATATCTTACCACCTCTATCCTACCATTAGAATATTAACTTACAGGGATTATCTCAAGAGATCCTCTCTAAGTTAATATTCTAACACTGGGTTCTCTCTGGTCTTTAGTACCCTAACTTCAAAGAATATGCACATCTCTAAAACCAATATTTTCTTCAGTCTCCACTAATATGGGAAAAAGGAAACTTATGTCCTGCTAGCTCAATGTGACATCTTTAATAAAATGATGTGCAGGAGAAGTCTCCAGCTACCATTGAAATACAATTGGTAGAATGTCAGAAGTGTGTGTAGGTGTTTTGAAAGGCAAGCTGTGTGACAGCAAGGACTGTGAATCTCGAGGTTTCTCCCCCTGTTTCAAAATTCTTTGCTTGGTGAAAAACAGTTCACTTCAGAAAATTATTTTTTTACTCTAAAAATAAAAATTTACTGTACCTTTTACCCACATTTTTGCTTAAAAGTATTAAATTGCTGGCTATATGTCTTATATGCCAGGACTCACCTTAAAGGTAAGACTGTGGGCCAGGTGCCGTGGCTAATGCCTGCAATCCCAGCTCTTTGGGAGGTTGAGGCAGGTGGATCACCTGAGGTCAAGAGTTCAAGATCAGCCTAGCCAGCATGGCAAAACCCCGTCTCTATAAATACAAAAATTAGCTGGGCATTGTGGGTGGCTGTAATCCTGGCTACTTAGGAGGCTGAGGTAGGAAAATCACTTGAAGCCAGGAGGTGGAGGTTGCAGTGAGCTGAGATTGTGCCATTGCACTCCAGCCTGGGCAACAGAGCAAGACATCATCTCAAAAAAAAAAAAAAAAAAAAAGAGAAGGCTATGGCATGGTGTGCAAACTGCTATGTGGCTGCACACAGGATGACTGTTAACAACATTGTTAATTGATTAGAGATCAAGACAAGTGATGATTTAGGCATTCATAATGATATATTCTACAGGTGTTAACCTCTTTAGGTTACGTGTTAGGGAAGTGGCCAGGGGTTTTGGTGTTCTTGTAACACATCACCATTTGCCCCCATTTAACATAAGGAGAAATGGACTTCCAGGCTGGGGTTTTGCACAGAATGTCTAATTTTCAGCAACAGACTACTGACCTTGAAACCACCTTCACAAAAATTATATCGGTGAGAAAATTATGACAGTAAAAGACATTTGATTTAACCGACCCCACCCCCCACCACTCATCTTGCCTTTTCCTTAATCGTTCCTGGTCTTAAGCCAAGTTAACTTTGAGACGTATTTAGTTTATAGTTTAAATGATAACAGGTGTTCCCCCAAACTCAATCGCCTTTGTAAAGCTAGAGAAAGCCCATCAGGCTAGGGGGAAGAGAGGAGCCTAATTTGGCTAGGATGTAAACACAAATTGTTGCCAGCCACTCCTGCAGATGGCACCACTGTTGTAGACTGGCCTTTTGAGATATTTTTTTCAGGACATCTATGGCTCCACCTGGACCTGCTGACCCTCCTCTGTGAACTCCCCTAGAAGCAATTCAGTGTTAGAGGATAGCTTCAACCTCCTATGATTTCATCTCCACCCCAACCACTGGCAGCAAGCACCCACTGCATAGTCACTTCCACCCCTTTTCCCAAACTGCCTTTGAAAAACCCTTAGTTAGGAACTAAAGGTCTTTGGAGAGATTGATTTGAGTACTAACTCCATCTCCCACATGGCATGGCCAGACTTGCATCTATTAAACTTCTTCTTTACTGAAATGGTCTTTGTGCAGCAGGGAGGAAGAGCCTGTCAGGCAGTTACAGCCTGCGGAGTGTTAGAAATAAAAGCTCAGAGTCACAAAGAAAATGAGCACTCAAGAAAAGGATTTCTCAGCAAGGCAAATTTATTTCCACAGAAGGGTGCTGCTTGCAGGTCTGGATGCCATGAGAGCACACGGAACAAAGAAGAGTAGGGGTTTTTATTCCTAACGCAATTTCTGCCTCTGAGTCTTTCCCCCCATAGGCTGGCACTGGACCACACAATCTAAACTAGTCCCAAATGACTAAACATTTAAACTTTCTTAGATAAGACAGGCGTGTGATGGAGGAGAAGGGGAGAGGAGGAGAGGAGTTGCCTATGGGGGACTAGAAAGCTAGCCTATTCCCAAATAAGGAAAGGAATGTGAACTGGGGCTGTGGCATGTCTAGGCATATTTAGACAGGTTAAGGCAAAGCAAAGGTGGGGGGGAGTACTTGGAATTAAAGAATAAAGAATGGGGGAAACTGGGCAAGCTGTTTGAAGAGGAACATAACTAACCATATCTAACAATTTCCCCCCTTTTGATTTTTAAATTCTTCCTCTTCAAACCTATTTAGCATATCTTGGCTCTGTTGTTCTGCTTGATTTTCTAAAAGAAAGAGCTTATCTGAATAAGGCAGAGGAGAACTGAGGAAAGTTTTGTTAAGAGTTGTCTCAATAATTCTTTGTACTAACCCTCAAGCACAGGGTATAAGGCAGCATCCTATGAGAATAAGTACACCTATGACAACTGTAAGAAAAGTTAATATTGAAGACACGAGCCCTTTTCATTTACTGAATCACCTTTCCATAAAAACTTGTGAAGGGGTCATTTATTCTAGAATTTTTGGCTAGTTCAATTGTTAATGAGGTGAGACCTTGTAAAGCTCTGGTAATTGTCCCATCAAAGGCTGTGTTGTTGGGGATAAACGTACAACATTGGATTCCAATCATAACACAGAAACCACCCTTTTCTGCTAGTATCATGTCTAATACTGTTCTATTTTCCCAAGTCATTTGACTGGTGGGTCCTAATTGTTCAGCTATTCCCTTAATAGCATCCCTAGTATAATTAACAAATCATTGCTGGTTGTAATTAACGTAATTTATCTAATCTATATTTTTATTTATTGTTGACCACCAGAACAACATAGACTCAAACCCTGCAGCTATTTGATTTCGAGCTTTAAATTTATCTCATACCCCTCGCGGGATTCTACTAGCATCTGTATAAATGTGAAGGTCAAAAGATCCAGGTGGGGGACACTTCTTTTTACTCGATTCTGATTTTTTTGGCTTACTGTGTTGGTGGAATGCCAGAGTGAAAGGGAGGCCAGTTGGACTAGAACACAAGTGCCGCTCCAATTACTTGGCAGAGAACTCAGTAGTAGCCTTCCACAATACCACCGCACGTCTGCCCGAGCGTGAACAAGGGCAGCTTGACTGGTAAGTTCTTGGAAAGGCTTGGTTTCACTGAACCCTTTTAGATCTCCAAGAGGCATCAATTTCTTCCCCTGTTGTGAGAGACATGAGGTAAAATTAACATCTGAGGCCGGAGGCTGGATGGCTCTCGGGGGGCTGACCCGCAGAGCCTTTGACTTCAGGGAATAGCAGTGAGAGAGTCTTGCATGCCTTACTGCCCCAGGCTGTGGGGTTTTGAAAGAGATTTACCGTGCAGCTCATGCCCAGTCGGTCAGAAGATCATCTGAGAGGGAAAGGGACTATTTGAGCCTCTGGCCTGCCTGCTGTACAAGCGTAACAGTCACTTTTATTTAATGTGCAAACAGAATATTTAATCCATTCCAGCCAGGCATTTGCATCTTGGTATCCTGTCTCAAGGGCTAAAGTTTGTTCTAAATCTCTAATTTCTACAATGTTGACTATGGTTTTGTTATTGGAAAGAATAACAGTTTGGTTCAGGAGAAGGAGAAGGGGAAGGGGTGGAGGATTAATGAAACGCATTTCAAAAGATCCTCGTGGGTCTATCCCAGAACGAATTCAGCTCCTAAGCCATAGAAGTGACTTAGAGTGGGGTTAGTGTCCGTGGAGGTGGAGACAGTTATGCAGATTTGCACAGGGTCAAGCTGTTGAAGTTGGCAATTAGAGGGAGTTATTCCTTTGGTAAAGTGGATGTAGGGTTTTAGATCAATGCAGCTTCCTCCTGGGGGAGGTCCAGCTTTGATACTCAGTGGTCCAAATTACGTCTCCCCAAGTACAACAGAACCTCCATCCAGTGCTTCACACACTTCTGATGCAAGTGTCACGATCATAGGCAGTCTTATTTTTTCTAGAGGGGCAGAGATACTTGGTGGTAGAGGCCAGCTTCCTTCGGTTTTGGAGATCCTCATGGGGCATAATGAGACAAGCATCAAAAGTGATAACTTGAGGTAGGCTTGATCTAATTACATTAATAATAAGGTGGCTAGCTACAAAATGAGGAAAGGTGACAGAATAATATAGTAGATAAAGGAGGGTCAGGTCTTTCTTAGTGTGAGTTTGGTAGGACTTTCTCCCGGAACAGTGGCACCGCCACAGGTGGTGGTGCTTTTCTTGACTCAGGTATCATGAGTCCATCTTCTTTGCTGTTTGAACTGCAGTCTCAGTAGTTAGGAGCACCAGGTAAGGTCTTTCCCAAGTTGGTTTCAGTTTCCCTTCCTTCCACCTTTTGATGAGGATGTGATCTCCAGGCTGATGCTGATGTGCTGGGAACTCCAGAGGCGGCGCCTGTGCTAGGAGACCTTTGGTTTTAAGGTAAGAAAAAGTGGAAGATAGGTCAAGTATATAATTTTGGGGGAACTGATCTTTTGTTTCAAATGTAGGAATGTCAATAGTGGAATGTAAATAAGGCAGCCCATATAGCATTTCATAAGTGGATAAGCCGATGTCTTTCTGAGGGGCAGTTCTGACTCTTAACAAGGCAATCGGGAGATATTTCGTCAGGGGTAACCATGTCTCCAAGTGTAATTTGGTTAGGTGACTTTTGAGAGTTTGCTCCATTCTTTCTACTCCTCCTGAGGAAGGTGGATGCCAAGGGATATGAGATTCCCATTTTATGCCTAGCACCTGGGCTAACTTTTTAACGACATGTGCAGTGAAATGGGTTCCACTGTCTGAATCAATGTTTTCTGTTAGTCCAACCTGGGTATGATGTTTTCGATTATTGCCTTAACTACAATACCGGCGGTCGAGCTTGAGAAGGGGGTAGCCTCTACCCAGTGAGTAAAGTGCTCTATTATTACCAACAAATACTTCAGGTGACCAGTTGGCGGCATTTCAGTGTAGTTAATTTGAACACTTTGGAACGGTCCTTAACCCTGGATCTTTTCCCTAAAGGGGTGATTTTCTTACAGTTTGCTTATTAGTTTTTTTTTTTTTAATGTAGTAAGCAACTATCTATAACTTGTTTTGCTAGAGTTTAATTTTCTATACATCCGTAGACTCTGAGAACTGCCTCACACATAGCTTGGGGTCCCCAGTGAGTTCCTTGACGCAGCTGAGACAAGACCTCCCCCATGAGGGGTTTGGACAGCGTCTCTCTTTGGTCTGGTAACACCCACCTCCCTTCTGGGTTTTCTCTAGTTTCCCCTTTTATTAATATCTCCTTTTCAGTGGGAGAGAAGATGGGAATTGCAGTTGGGGGAAAAGACAAGGGGTTAGGTGAAAAACAGGCATTTCAGAGGAAATGGCAGCTTGCTTGGCTATTTGATCTGTAAGGTTATTCCCTTGGCTTTCAAAAGAAAGGCTTTTAATAAAAGATTTACCAGTCTTTTTCTGTCTTATGAATAAATTCACTAAACTGATCTAATATGGTCAAATTTTCAACACATTTCATTGTTTCTTTTTAAACTCATTATTTGCAGGTATTGGAAACCAAGGCTAATAAGCCCACGTCCTCGCCAGCTTTTCTTACCTCTTTTCATACTTATGAATATCTGGCGAAACCAGACATTTTACTTGAAGTGAAAACTGCTTTGTCTCTCTCTCTCTTTTCTTTGAACTCATTACGAATAATTGGCCCAAAAACAGTATGGCTTGGTTTTACTTGGTAAAGTTTATATATACACACACATAAACACACACACACACACACACACACACACACACACATACACACACACATTTTTAATTAGGAAGAAAAATACTTTAAGGACCTGCCAATTTGAAAAGGCAACATAGAAAGAAAAAACTAAAAACTCTACAATAAAAAAATTAATTGGCAGATTAAATGAATATAAAAGGAGAAATGTACAGTGACAAGCAAACTAATATAAAGCATTCCAGTTGCTAACATTAAAAACCTGCTCAGGCTTATAGCTTGTTTTCTAAGGAAGTTGTTTCAGCGTAAATTTTGAAATCCTCCAAACATACATTCTATGTAGATTTTTGAGTGCCAATGTTAAAATTTTAAAATTTTCATGCAAGTTTTATTAAAGAAACACTGGTAGAATTCAAGTATTTACAAAATTTTAAGTTTTGGTGAATATTGTAAATATTACAGTTGGTATTAGAAAGCTATGATGAATCCAGAATTAAGAAAAACCCATTTCATAACATTTTGTTTCATTAAAAATACTAGGCTTGCATGTTGTGAATAATTCAAGAAAATATCTTTAAAAAAAAAAGGACTGAAATTTAACAGTAATGTGTATATTTTTAGCTGCTAGTAAAAAAAGAAAACGAACAACCGAAAACAATGAAAATGTTACAACTGGTATAAAGTGACCTATGACGCTCCCACTGCAGGAAAATAAGACTGTACACGTTTATAAACAGTCTCTTCACCAGTTAACACACAGAGCTTTCGCTACACCAAAGTCTCTTTCTCTTCGCTACCAGACCAGGCTTTATCCTTCGCTCTCTGGATGCTGGGCTGCGTCTGGTGTGTCTTTATGCTCTTCCTGTCTTCTGCCATGCGCACGCCAGAGCCACATTTGTAAGCATTCTCGTCAACTTCTACCTAAGTAACGCTGGAAACTGTGGTTGCCTTCCTCTGGGCTGGGAGTTTCCTAGCAGAGAGGCAGTTCCCTTCACACTCTTTGTACAGTTCTGGAAGGCCCCTTGGCTTGAGGGGGGAGGGATGTTAGGGGTCAGGGGTGTTAGGCAGGGAAGGTGGTCTAGGGGGTCCTGTATGTTGATGGACTATTCTGGGGTAGGGACCTCATTCTTCTTAAAGGAGTTGGCTTACTTTCTGCAGCCTTTAGAAGGTAAAGGCGGACAGGCCCCCGCTGCCGACACAAGGCATAATCTATTTCCGCTCGGGAGACAGGACCCTCGTCATTGACATACTCTATTAAAAGCTGATAAATCTAATCTTCATTTGACCCAAACTTTGACCAGAAAACTGAGGGCTTGAGAATGGGTTCTTTGGTCTAAATGAAATAACAATATTTTATCATTTGCTGTTTTTTTTTTTCTTGTGTTTAATCCTTTCATTATCCCTCCAATATTTTAGCCTGAGGTCTAGGGGAATGTCAGGGGGGATTTTACTACCCCCTTGGCCCTTTTTATCTCCTACTTTACCTGGGGTATTTCTTATTTTGAAGGCTGCTGAGGCTCAGTCCCTCATATTAGGGACTTCTTGCCTTCCCTTCTCAGGAGGCCCCCCCCTCCACCCCCCACTGGAGGTCTCCTGATGTCCTGACCAAGGACTACTTCACCACCCACAAGGCTTTTCTTACCTTGGCCCAGACCAAGAAATACTTCACTGCCCCCATAGCTTTTGTTATCTTGGTCTGTGCACAGAGTTGCCTGGTCACCATGGTATCTATTTGTTTCCTTTTCTTCCCACATTGCTACAGTCCAGGTTTACTCCTCATGCCAGGTGGGTCTCTATCTCTTACCCCTGAGGCCACTGCAATGAGGCAGTGGGATGTGTCTCCTCATGAGAGATGATTGGAGGAGAATGGGATTCTGGGTGGGCTCCCAAATTTGTTGGAAATAAAAGCTTAGCGTCAGAAGGAAAACAAGCACTCAAGCAAAGGATTTCTCAGCAAGGCAAATTTACTTCTGCAGAAAGGTGCTGCTTGCAGGTCTGGATGACACAAGAACACACAGAACAAAGGAGAGTAGGAGTTTTTTATTCCCAGTGCAATTTCTGCCTCTGTGTCTTCCCAATTGACTGGGGTTGGACCGCACAATCTGAACTAGTCCCAATTGGCTAAACATTTAAACTTTCTTAGATAAGGTAGGTGCATGATAGAGGAGAAGGGAGAGGAGGCAGAAGTTGCCTACATGGAACTAGAAAGCTAGCCTATTCCCAAATAAGGAAAGGAATGTGAACTGGGGCTGTGGTGTCTCTAGGCATATTTAGACAGGTTAAGGTGCAGCAAAGGTAGAGGGGCAGGTACTTGGAATTAAAGAATAAAGAATGGGGAAACTGGGCAAGTTGTTTGAAGAGAAACCTAACCATATCTAACAGGAGAAAAATGCCTGTGTTGTTCATATTTGTTTTGCTTGATGTCTATCTGCCCTCACTAACATGCACGATCCATGTGAGCAGGACCTTCAATCTGTTTTGCTTCCTGATGCTTCCCAGAACATCACAGGAGCTCAGTATCTCCTGGTGAAAGAGAAATCTGTCTCTGGCACATTGGACTCCAGCAGGAGCTACCTAAGAAGGGCAGGCTGCCTCTGGGCTTAGCACTGGCTGCTGTTTGGACTCATACTCTCCGCATAGGCCACACTGCCAGGAGGGGGAAGCCTGAAAAATCTGTGAAACTCTGTGATCTGCAGAAGATCCCCAAGGACCACAGGTTATACCTCACCCAAGCAGAGTTGCCGCTATAACACAAAAGGTCTGAAAGTCTATGTAAACGAGCGGGGGAGGCTGCTCACACTGAGTGCCCGCCATGTAAGGGTAGACACTGTATGCACGCATTAGGCAGTAGGTTGCTTGTAAATGGCTCCTAATGATCCCTGCCTCCTGGCATTCACACCCTTGTGCAATCCTCTGCTTTTGTGAGCAGAATGTGTCTTGCTCCACAATAAATAGGGCAGATGAAATGGGTTGTATTTCTGAGGTCAAGTTATAAAAGGCTGTGACTTCCTTCTTGGTGGAATTCCTTTTCCCTCTGGCTCTTCTCCAGAAATTGCTCTAAGGAAGCAAGCTTCCCTGTTGTGGGCTGCCCTCTGGAGACCCCCACAGGGCAAGAAATGAGGACCATCCCCAGCCAACCACCATAAGGACCTGAGGCCACAGATACTGTTTGACCGTATTTATTCAACCACAGTGAAAACCTACTAGGTTGGGTTGGTCTAACCTAACATATCAGTGCTTTGCTGGGGAACTTCCCAGAGGAAGTGCACAGTCCTAAGAATGAGTCAGAGGGAGGAGGCCCAAGAGAAACTGAGACCTGCTAACAATCACATGAGTAAACTTGCAAACAGCTCTTTTCCCCACTGAACTTTGACTGGAACCCAGAAGACACCTGACTGTTGTCTCAGGGACCCCTGAGTTAGAGGACCCATTAAGCTGCAGTAAGATTGCTGAGCCACAGAAACTATGTTGTCGTATTAAGTTACTAAGTTTTGGGGTCATTTGTTACACAGCAATAGATCACTAATATACATTATTTCACTGAGTCTTCATGCAACTCATTTTATAGGTGAGGACACTGATGGTCAAGGTCACACACAACAGCTAGACCAAGATTCAGCCCCAAAACGGTCTGGGTCTCATGCTCTTGTTCTTTCCCACAACCCCGTTCCTCCTGAAGACCTTGATCATGGGCATGGCAGGAAGCCCCCTGGGAGTCTGTTCTCTGGAGTATCCTGAGCCTTCCCACGCTCCTTTTCACAGATTTCTGGTTGTCCGTCTCAGTGCAGCGTGCAACATAAAACCACATGTGTGTCTTCAGAATCTTACAAACACCAGGTTCAGCCCCTCAAACAAGGCTGCACAACTTCTGGGGATGAAATCTATTTTTATTTTTAAGAAGCCATCTGCCTTCCCTTTAGTTGAGAAGTTTGACCAGAGCTGGAAAAGAATAAATAAATATTTGAGAATGGTGGGCAGTTGGTCAAGTTTCTCTCTCACACATCTGTAATCTATTATTTTGTCAAAGGGCCACTACCAAGGATAAAGGAGGATTAAAGGATCAGTCTATTACTAATTATCAATACTTGCAGTGCGGGCTCAGTGAAGAGGCATTAGTGCCAGGTTTGTGGTAGACACTCCTGGGGCCTGATTCAACAGGCAGTAAAGTGAAAGTGAGCCACACTGGCCTTGGGCCCGTCCTCTAGAGGTCCCTTCCCCTCCCTCAATTTGCAGAGGTACATATTGCCCAGGTCATTGCTAAAGAGGCCTCTTCCCATCCCAGGAATTTGATCACATTCGGTGTCCCCTTGTCAGAGGGCAGGCTTGGCCAGCATTATCCCTGCCCTTGCAGAATGACTTGGCGATTGGGTGGGTTGCATCTGCACCAAACAGGGGTCATGTTCTCAGCCTAGCTCCTCATCCAACAATGAAATCCTGAACTGCATTGTTTTCATTGTTTCTTAAGGAAAAATCTACACTACCAATGAAATTAAGTAACACAAACCTGGCTAATTAGTCAACATCAATCACAATATAGACTCAAAATAGGTCTCTCCTACAATGGTAGAAGCATGGAGTAGAATCACCCAGAAATATGTCCCCTCCACATTCTACTGGGATGAGTGCCCTTCCTACTCTATTTTCACATATGCACACTCGTTCTCATTGTGGAGAAAGTAGGGAAAGCCTCCTCCTTCTGACTCACTCTCCTGGCCATGAACTCTCTCTGGGAAGTTCCCCAGCAGAGCACTGATATGATAAGTCAGACCAGCACTACCTAGTAAGCTTTAGTTGTGGTCAAATAAATACAATCACTATCTATCCAGGAAGGGTGAGGTCATATAAGATAGAGTTTCGGGTTGTAAATAAATAAAAACTAAAATTAACCTAACAAAGCGAACATGCTATTTTATCCAAGGACAGATTTTTCATTGACTACATGATGATCACACAGAAATGCAATGTATGAGTGTGTTAGGTGTACTAACAAGTGATTCACCTGCTGCAAGTGTTCACAGCTTTTCCTGTGTATTTGTAATCAAACATGGTGGTCCCTGCTTTCTCTACTGTAATATGCACTCTAATAATTAAGCAAAAGACAAAGGTAGAGGTTAACTCTATAGACCTGGGTCCCACATTCCGCCACTCTCTCTCCCTGGCTCTGTCGTCTGGGCAGGGAGAACTCACTATAGCAGAGGAGCCCGTCCTCAAGGGCCTGGGCTAGGGGAGAGATACACCCAGGGAATGAGAGAGGTCATGAACAGTGGCCTCGGAGGTGAAAGAGAGGGGAAGAGGCAATGTGGACTGGCCAGGGGCCTAGAGAAGGAGGTCAGGACAAGGCCCTTCTGGGAACAGATACCAGAAGTGTACATGGGCTGCTGTTGAGCAGACAGCACAGGCACAGGGGTAACTGGAGGCGGGACTCAGGCAGCCAAGAAAGTTCAAACTGGAAGAACAGACACCACAACAAGGGCAGGTCACAACCCGAGCCAGGTGAGCAGTGGAGACTCAGTCGTAGCCAATGCAAGTCACACACAGAGGGAAGACGAAGGAGCAACGTAAGCCTTTCTGAAGGGTTTGAGCTTCAAAAATTTCTGTCTCTGCAAAAACACCAGTAGCCGGCAACCAATAGAACAATCAGAAAGTAATATGTGCTATGCGATGACTCCAAGCTTGAACTGGCCATGAGCCAGATACAGGGTAGCTAAACTAGCTCAGTGACTTTAGCTAACCTTAAGCCACTTAATAAGTTTCCATGTCCTCATCTGTCCAATGGAGGTAATAATAGTAGCTAATTTATTGATTTGATGTGAGGATTAAAGAAGAGAATGCATTCAATGTATGTGTTCTCAGCACACAGTCAATGCTTGACAAACGGAAAGTGTAGATGCCATTCTTATTAACAATAAACCCAAGAGTAGCTTGCGATGCTGGTTCAACTCGGGGGTGGGAGGAAGCCAAGTTGGACATCTGTTACCAGATGCCCAGTGATGCCTTTAAGATGCTGGGAGCAGGAGTCTTTTACAAGCAACCTTGAGAGTTCTCCACAAAGAATAATCAAGTAGGTCATCCCTGTGATGCACCCCATATTCCTCACCCTTGTCTGATGCCTAAGCTTCCACAAATCTCTTTCCCTGACATCAGGCATCTGTTCAGGTCCCTTGGCCACATCCCAGATTTCCTGATGCTCTGCTTCCCATTGGGACTTGAAACACCTTTCCCATTTATGTCCCTGGCCTGAAGTCACAGGAACCCTGGCTACAAGGCCCTGTGTATGTGGGTGAGGGGGGAATTACCTGCATGGTCAAAATAGCACATAGATTGGGGACAGCCCACCCAGGAGTGGTAGAACAAGGCACAATTCAGAAATCAATTCTGAATTTCAAATATCCTGTGCTCCAGGATGTAGGGGAAAGAGAAGCAGGATAGGGGACGGAGTAGGTGGCCTTTGACATGTAATGAGTCAGGAAGACTCATCCTAGGATGGGGTGGAGGTTGCTTCATGTTCAAGGGTGCCCCAGAAAGGCTAGCCCTGTGTCTGTCCCTCAAGGCCCAGCCACTCCTGGGGCTAGGTCTTCAGTACTAGAGTGTGCCCCTATTGACCAATCTAGAGGAGGAATCCTTTCTTATCACACCTCTTTCACAGCCACCCACAAGTTCCCAGTGGCTCTAGCAATAAATCCCTCCCTCTTCAGAACTAGCAACCAAGCTTAAAATTCAAACTCAACTCATTCACACTAAAGCATGTATTATAATAATAATAGCTGATGCTTAGTGAGAACTTAGTATATCACAGGCAGATGTTTATTTAGTCAAATCATTGCATGTAATCCTCAACATAGCTCTAAAAACTAATACCTGCATTGTACTGATGAAGAAACTGAAGCTAGAGAGGTTAACTAAGTTATCCAAAGTTCACCGTTTATAGTAAAATAGAGATGAAAATCCAGGTTTGGCTGACACCAGAGGTCTCCCTTTTAAGAACACTATCCCGTCTCTCTAACATAATAAACAGACCTCTGATGATTTGCTCTTTTGATGGGCAAGAGGGCTTGAGATAGTATGGATGATGGGTGCCTGAACGTAGGAGGGAGTAGAAGATGAACACTCACATGCCAAAGCGAAAGCCTCCACTTTTCAGTTGGTTCACACCTCCCTCTGTGTGCCTCTGGCTGGGCGTGTCTGAGAGGAAGTACCCAATGATGGTTTATGCTGGGGGCTGCCAGATGCTTGTAAGACTGGGCCACGGTTCATATGCAGACCAACAATTACACGCACAGCCAAAAGAAACCACTAGCCACGCCTCCTCCCACCTAGGCAAGCTGAAATCTGCAAGTTGACACCACAAAAGCTGCAGGGACAGCATCTTGCAAATGAAGAAAGGTCAGACCCACGTATTCCTAAGCCTAAGGACAAGGGCTTTCTAGTATTTTTTTTAAATTATCAGACAAACAAGTAATCATTGCGTTTAAAAGTTAAAAGCTTCAGGAGAGTAAGCCATGCAAATACATGCAAAGCATATTCTCTTGCTCTTTTAAGCCCTTCCAAGTATGATCACTAAAGATGATTGAAAGCCCACGTGCTGACTGCTTGGAGACATTGCCTGGTGACCTTTAGGAACGATCAGATTCAAACACCAAGCAACCCCCTACCTAATAACACGGTGCCTTTCCAAATTTCTCCAAATACACTATGCTGGTTCAACACCAGGCTAGTCCACAGAAGCCCGTGAGTGCCCACCTTAACTCTAGCACACAACATCTGAAGTCTATGCTAACTATTTTTTAAGGATCAGCATAACCATGGAGTTTGGACTTTGCTCTAAATTTACTGGGAAGCGGTGAATGAATTTTCTTCTAGAGAGTTACCTAATGAAAGTGATGCTTTGCAGCAGTTGATCTGAATGTGTTACACAGTGTAAGTTGAAGCAGAGAGATCGGTAAAGGTAACATTGCAAAAATCCAGTTTTGAGTTGATAAAGGATTAAAGTAGAGTGATTGCAACTGAAATATGTAACAAATTATTTGCATTTATTAAACCAATTTTTAGTTGCATTTACTATGTCTCCTGGAGATTCACTCATTCACTAGACAAACATATATTGAACACCTACAATGTGGGGGAGGACTGTGCGACGCTCTGGCAATACAGTGGTCCCTATCCTTATACAACCTTGCAGTCTAGGCTGGGCACGGTGGCTCACACCTGTAATCCCAACACTTTGGGAGGCTGAGGCGGGTGGATCACTTGGTCAGGAGTTTGAGACCAGCCTGACCAACATGGTAAAACCCCATCTCTACTAAAATACAAAATTAACCAGACGTGGTGATGGGTGGCTATAATCCCAGCTACTACTTGGGAGGCTGAGTCAGAAGAATTGCTTGAATCCCAAAGGCAGAGGTTGCAGTGAGCCAAGATCATGCCATTGCACTACAGCCTGGACAACAGAGTGATATCCGTCTCAAAAAAAAAAAAAAAAAAGCAATCTAGAAAGGAATATAGCTATTAAAACTAACAACTGCCAGTGTGAGCCATGTTAGAAAGAGGAAGGTCAAGGTGCAATGAAATTGCACAACAGGCAATTCAGTGGTGTAGATAATTAAAAAAGTCAATCTTCCCCAAAGAAATAGGACTTAAACACTGAGATAGGAAGATTGAATTGAGGGCAGTCAGAATAAGAAGGGAGAGAAGAATATTCCTGGCAGAGGGGAACAGTAAGTGCAAAGGTCAGGAGGTAGGAGAGAGTCAGCCATTTTGAAGAACTGAAGGACCCTTTAATGTGGGAGGAGCAAAGCAAGCCAGAAAAGCTGGAAGCAGGTGCCAGATTGTGAAGGGCTCTGTGAACCATGGAAAGAAGTTTTATCACAATTCCTAGGATTCATGTGGTTTTAGATAGTGTCGTTACATGGGAAGCATTAGAGGAGGTGAAGCTTTGATGGGAAATGATGAGATCAGGTGAACAGATTGAGTTCAGCACCTTCGAGATGAACTGGCAGAGATGGGAGGGGGGATTGCAGAGCTGAGTCTGGAAGTCAGGTCATCTGAGCCCATGATAAGGTTCTAGACATTATCAGCATGGAGATGAAAATTGAGGCCACCAAGGAGGGTGGGGTCCTAGGGGAGGGTGGGGTGCCAGGGAGGGTATTAAGAAGAAAGTCAAAAAAGGCTGGGCAGAAACTGGCATCTGGCGAGGCATAGGAAGAGGGCAAAGGTAACTGTTTGTCCCGGTGACAGTGAAAATAATCTCATTGGCAGAAAGGGGAAAGCAAGGAACCAGAGCCAGGTCAGTGGTAACAAATCAGCAAGTGCGTGTCTGGTGATGACAGAACTCTTCAGCCCTGAGGTGCTCCCCCAGCCTCCTCCTCTCAAGAGAGAGGATTTGTTGATGAGTCGATACAGAGTCTGGCCATATTTAGTGAACGCTTGCCATGTGTCAGGCACTTTCCCCCCACTCTGGAGATAAAGGAATAAATCAGATATAGTTACTCCCCCGAGGAAGCCCAACCTAGATGGGGGGAGATAGGTGTGAAACAGATAACGATGCATGCAATGTGACTGGGTTGATCATAGACACACATGCTGGAAACACCACTAAAGTCATTAAGGGAAGAGTGGCCCCTCCGCTTCCTAGAAGGAAATCGACTCTGATGTCTGTGTTTGTTTGCTAGGATTGCCATAACGAAGTACCACAAACTGGGTGGCTTAAAACAACAGAAAGTTATTCTTTCACAGTTCTGGAAGCTAGAAGTTCGAAATCAAGGTGTTGGCAAGGCCATGCTCCCTCTGTAGATTCTAGGAAACAGTCTTTCCTGGTGTCGCCCTAGACTCAGGTGGCTCCTGGCAATCCTTGGCTTTCCTTGGTTTGTGGCATCATAACCAATCTCAGCCTATGTCTTCACGTGGCTTTCTTCACTTTGTGTCTCTACATCCAAATCTCCCTCTCCTTTCTCTTATAAAGACACCAGTCATTGGATTTAAGGCCCACATTAATTCCGTATGACCTCATCTTGACTTGACTACGTCTTTAAAGACCCTATTCCAAACAAGGTCTCATCCACAGGTATCAGAGATTAGAACGTAAACAGGTCTTCCTGAAGGAAATAATTGAACCCACGATAGCATCCTTCTCTTTCCAGCACCAAGATTGGTGTCTGACACCCAGTAGGTGCCCAAATATGTTTGTTGGATTGCATCAGTAGCCTGCTGTGTCAGAAAGGAAGGGATGAGAGTCTTCAGTAAAGGAAATATGATTTGTATCTGATATATGACCCTAAGGTCAATTTTGGGAAAGGATTTTACAGTTCATGACTGCTTTCATAAATTCCTTTCAATTAGTAAGTGAATCTTATAGTTCCTATACTCCATTATAGGGTCTGTTGAAGCCTCTCTCCTTCCAAAGGAGAAAAGCAAATTACTGTAACCAGGAGAAATTCTAAAATAGAGTTAATTTTTTATCATACATGTCATGAGGCCTTAATATGGATGACTTTTCCTCAGCACATTAAGAGTTCTCCAAGAATTGATATAACATCTATGGAGAAAAATTCAACAAGGCCAACCAAAGTTTAAGATACATTATCCTTTGACTTAGTGGTTCTAATTATAAGAATTTATCTTATAGATAGATAATATTCTTACACATGGAAAAGCAGCATAGTACAGGTTTTTTTATCACAGTATTTTTTATCTATAGAAGACTAGTTAAATAAATAACACGTTCACACAATTAAATAGTATTATAAATAATGAGTTATTTTTACAGGTAATACGCCAGAGATAGGTGGTCCAGCACAGATACGACGGCTTTGCTGTCACCTTCCACTCCTCAGCTTGGCCATCCTGAGCATGAGCTTCCTTCCTCTGTGCCCTGGGCATCAGAGCTGCTTTCCAGAAGGAGGAAGGAGGAAGGGGAGACAGCCTGTCTCTTTTTATGTGGGAAACAACATCTTGCCCAGAAGCCCCATCCAATACACTTACGCATGTAACTCAGAGACCACAACCAGGTATGTGGCCACACTATGTACAAGGGAAGCTGCAAATTGCAATTCCTAACACATCTGAGGTCAAGAAACAGCAACAAACAGTCATTAAAAAGAAGAAGGCAGCTCTGTATGTATATTACTGTGGGTCTAGCACCAATATGTACAGTTAAGCAACAGGTAAAACAGGTGCAGAGCAATGGGGGACAGCATGCTGCCCTGTATACGTAACGGAGTACCCCCATTTTTCTAAAAAATAGTGTAATGATTATATTTTCTCTCTTTTTCTCATTTCCCTGGTTCCCCCACTTCCTACTTAGCTCTTTAGAAATGCAAATATAGCCTTTTACTCCACCTCCCTTCACCAGATACTCCCTGTGGGGCCAGTTCATCCAACTCCTTGAGAATTAACAGTTGATTCACAGACCAAAGTATGCCTGCTACGGAACTCTCTCCCATCAGAAAGTTGTCTCCGGAGATAACAGCTGATTTCTATGAAACTCCCCCCCACTAAGAAACTGCCTCAAGAGGTACAAAGCTGTCTCCCAGCTGAGGAGTTTCTGGTCTAGTCCCGCCCACAAAGGTACCAGTGGTCACCAGTTTGACTGAATGGTAAATAAGGCACTGGAGCTAACACATGGACCCCCCTGCCTTGCTCATTGCCACCCCCGCTCACCCGCCCCGCCTTTTAAAAGTGCCTGCTTTCTGCTCCAAAAGTGAAGTGGTACATTTAAAGGGGATGCCTGTGCTAAGCTAGCTAAGCTAGCTTTGGAAGCAAATCACTTTCTTTATACCATAACTTGCTCTTATTAATAGGACTCTGTAAGTGGCGAGCAACTAACCTGCATTTTGGTAACAATTTCGGTGGCCCATATAGAGAGTGCTGCATGCCCTGAGTGATCCAAGCCTGTCGACTCTGGGGCATCATAGCTACCGGGTAAGGTCACTGCTGGGCAAGGCCAGGGGTTGCCTGTGGGTCCAGGTGCTCATGGCTATCAGACCCTACGATGGGAGTGTTAAAGAACTTCCCAGCAGCTGCCATAAGCACATTTGTTTGGGGGAACATCTCTTTTGCCTTCTGGCATAACATTTGCTGCTTTCAATGCTTCACTGGTACAAAGAAAGTGACCTCTAGAAGAAAAAAAAGCCAGCAAAATTTGGAACTGGGTAAGTTGGTTGGAAATGTACCCAACCACCCTCTATCTGTTTTGGGTATTGCTAGGGTTGTGCTCTACTTAAGACTTGGCTGCTAGTGACACCATTTGAGCATTTTATGCACTTGTGTTTGTATCTGCAGTACCATAAGAGCTTCGCTGAGATCAGACTTAGAGACCCATGGAGCTATTTAGAACTGGGGAAGGGAATTCAGGATCTCACCCAGTTCCCTTGACTGGGACTCATTTGGGGAGCAGGCTGTGTGTTTGGAAATGTATCACTGTGTATATGGGCCCGGATCCTTACTTTATGGAAGATAAATGAGAATAGTGGGGGTAGCAACCCTGCACTGTGTGGTAGGTATTAATAGACGACTCCAGAATTTCCTTTTGGTCACTTTACCTTTTTTCTTCCTCTCTCTTCTTTCTCACACTCGACTTGGAAACCCTCCCTCCAACATGAAGTCTGGTTAGGCTGTATCTTCCTCTGTTTTCTTTCCTGCCTGCATTTTATGAGTGTGTATGTGTGTGTTTATGTGTATGTACATCTATTTTGTTATG
The DNA here is from genome assembly GCA_036589455.1 of Ateles fusciceps. Classification (NCBI taxonomy): domain Eukaryota; kingdom Metazoa; phylum Chordata; class Mammalia; order Primates; family Atelidae; genus Ateles; species Ateles fusciceps. Next base: position 364,333 of record JAZHEH010002853.1, on the reverse strand, counting down.
TATTGTGCCCACGAGGTACACATGGGCTTAAAGTTAGGGAGTACTCAAAAGCTAAGTAAATAAGCCCAAATTCTTATCTTTAATAAATAAACTGGCTTAAAATCATTGACAAAATGATATTAGAAATGCCTTAAGAATTGTCAACAAACATTTTTGCTTGAATTTATTGATCAAGTGTTTTCATATTTATCTCTGCCAGATATTATTAGGTGTCAAAATTTGGCGTAAGAGTTATAAGACTGTAAGTCTAGCCCAAAATGGAATGATCTTTATGATACAACTCCAATGACTGAAGGAACACCAGGGTCCTTAGTCTCGTGCTGATTTTGATAAAATGACACAAACACGCATGGAGTGGTTTTAAGGATCAAAAAGTTTAACAGGCAAGAAAGAAGGAAGAAGAAAACAGCTCCCCCATACAGAGACAGAGGGAGGGGGGGATTCGAACAAAGAGAAAACCCTGTGTGCAGTGGAAAAGTGGCTGCTTATATGAGGAGGCTGGAGGAGGTGGTCTCTGATGTGCATAGGGCGCAGGGGGTTGCTTTGACCAGGAATGTTATTCACGTAGCCTGCAAAAAACCTGGCCCTCCCACCCTAGCCTTTTAATATGTAAATGCAGGGCACCATGATATTCTACACACATGGTGATATGTAAGGGTGGCCATGTTGTCAGGCACATGTGAGGGCAAAGGCAGGAAAGGCAATCACCGTGTTTGGGTGGACCCAGTTTCTAATGGCAGGCATTTACATATCAAAGCTTGCCACCCTGGCTCTTAGAGCCGGGGCTTTCCTGCTAGACAAGAACCGTTTCTGTAGCTGCATTAAAAGAAACTAAAACTTCCCAAGGATCCCTTTTCCCCTCTATCTGCCTAAAATAATTTCTTAATAGCTCCTCTAAAATTTATTTGTGTAATTTTTGATAAGTAAGACATTTAACATTGCTTAATGAAAACAGCTAAATCTTCCAAGTTATTGACAAAATGCCCATGTGTTTAACTTTAAGGTTCTTACTTAGATAAACGCCTGATGTTCACAAGCTTTAAAAACACTTAACAGGGAAATAACTTAAAATAATGACCATCTTTGTGTAATATCTCAGTTTTCCAAAGTAATCTAAATAAATGTTTAAAATGGGAAAATTGGGTACAAATAAATGAGATAAATGCTTGTAAGTAAACTTTTAAAATATCATAAAATCTTTAAATCATTTGGGATGCTTAATGTATGTCTGGGTCAGTTCCAATTAAGAAAGGGTTATTATATGGGAAACATGGTCCAAAATTGTGAAATGATTCTCATCTATAAATGTTCATATCTGACAGGCAGTTCAGAGGTTTATGCTTCCTAGGTTTATACAAAATATTCCAAAGAAGATATGTTCTTATTGGGAAAAAGAATAATTTTGTCTAATTCAAAAGTTATACAAAAGTCAATTCAAATTATGAACTCGAAAAGGTTATTGCATCCATGTAACTTTCTGTTTTGCTTTAAAAGCCCTTGTGTTGTTAAGATACAGGGCTTTGACTCCAGGTTCTAAAAAGGGCACATAATAATGTTATGGCTAGCCTTAATTCCCCTGAACAGTTAAAGTCCCTTACAAGCTCAAAAATGACCACACTAGATTCTTGGAAAAGCAATAGCAGTCACCCTGTGCTATAGCTTAGTAGCTAAGCCTTTACCCTTTCACACTGGTAGCCTAGGTTCAATTCTGGCTTTGGGAATAAGTCCTTTCTAGTTTGACAGTTGTGAAACTTTTGCCATTAATTAATTCTTTTCTCCTCCATGGATGGCTTCTGATTTCCTGTCTTGAATGTTCTCTTTTCTGAGCTGCCTTAGGGGCAGTTCTAGGTCTTGTGAAACTGCCATTCTTTGAAGACACCTCATGCATCTGTAGTTAAATTGTAACCTGAGTTAAGGGGTATTGGTTCCACTTGGGAGAATATCTTTGGGAAGAAGAAACAAAAATCTCAAAAGCCAGAGATGTCAGCCATTTGTCCTGACTAAAATATAATAATAAAATATTTTAAAATAATTTTTCTTTTGAGAGCTGTGTAGTTGGAAATGACATAATTAGGCTATATGTGTACAGATACTGTTTTAAGGCCCCTGTTCCCCCTCTATAAACTTCTCAGTTGACACAATTCTCATTTTCCACTTATTCCTATCTGTGCTTCCTTCCTCTTGTATCTAATCTTTTCTCACCCTACCAGATCTGCTTCTGTCTGTATATCTATATGTGTGTTTTGTAGGATGTTTATACAAAAGAGCTCTAATTAATTGGATTCAAAATAATACGTGCTTAAATCAAATATACTGTCAGAAAACTAGAAACTTTAATGCCTTTAAGTCACATGACTGTAATGATCTTTGAAAAATTTTAGGGGGTTATTGGTAAAGTTAAATAGAAATGTCTTCAAAGTTTAGATATTTGGTCTAAATAAGGCAGGTCAGATACTATTTGCTAAATGTTTTGAGGTCATAAACTCTTTCTATGACTTTTAATAATTATTTGACCTGTCTGTTTTACAGCCATTAGATTCTAGTAAGGCCTGAGGACATCTGGAGTTAGCCAGGTCCCCTAACTAGGCTGGGCAGAGTTAGACATTGTCTGTCTTTGTCCTTGTCTCTGTAATCTGATACAAGATTAAAGTGCCTTATTTAACAGGTCTTTCACCAAAAATAAAAGTTGCTAAGAATTAACATTGGAACAGGTACTTGAGACTATTGGAGAAACAGTTTTACCTGCAAGGTATATAAGGAAAGTAGAATGTGTTTTGGTAAAGGTTATAAGAAGGGATGAAAATACGTTTTTTGTTAAAGGGAATGTAATTTTGTATAACTCAGAGGTTTTTAAGGATTGTCCTAACCTAAGACAATAATTGGACAAAACTGAAGGTTTAAATAAGTCATAAAAGATTTGTGAAAGATTGATCTCGTAAAAGAAATTCTGTGGGTGTTAGCAAGTTGGCTAAAATTTGAGAAGGATTATCTGGCTTTTCCATAAATTAAACATTAAAATAAAAGCACACTGATGCAGGGCCAGAATCTGAGCCCATGTGTCTGAATAACAGGGTTTTCTTAGAGAACTGATCTGTTTAACAGAAAATTGTAAAGGGTTATAAAAGGTTTATGGAAATATTACCTTTTGGTCAAAGTAATTAAGATCAGATAGATTTGTTTATAAGGTTTTATTAAGAATTGAGTTTAATGTTAATAGTACATTAATGCAAAGGCAAAACTTGGTTTCTTTTGACGGGATTTTCATATACTATTAAGAGATAATGAAAGGTTTTTGTTTGCCTTTTGAATAAATGACAAAAAAAAAAGAGAGAAGAGGAAAGACACAGACTCAGCCTCATGCTGTCTTTATTGGGTTTTATTTGGAAAGCTGAGTCTCCCCCTCTATCAATGAGTAAAATTTTTCCCTTTTGCTTATAGTGACCTGGGATTTTATTTTGTAATACCAAATGTTTAAAATTTTAATATTTAGCAAACTTTCCAAAGTCAGATTCTAAATTTAATCTCTCTTTTTATTCACCTGGTTGTCCCTTTCTGATATTAGATACCCTAAAGTCCAAAAGAGACGTATTTAGCTTACTTGGCATATTAAAATCATACAGGAAGCATTGTCAAGTATGAAATGGTGTTTAACTTTCTTTGGATAATATTTCTATAAATGTGTTATTAGTATGTGTTCCAAAATTATGTGAGATTCCTGTGATTCTAATATATCTTAGTATATGTTTTCAGTAGTAATTATGATTATTAGGTAAAACTGGTATATGCCACAGAAGTAACCAATTCCTCGTCAATTGTGTCTTTAATCATGACTGTTCTAAGACTCGTCATCCACAATTGCTGTTTTACTTTGATCCTTTTACAGAGCAGTTTATAATCAACTACAGAACTTTGAGGAGTATCCTTAAATATAGGTGATAACTCTAGAGATTGTGCCATTGGAATAGAGAGAAAAACTCTGGGACTCTCATGGAGAGCTAATGTATTCATGAGGATTCCTGATCCAATATGAGGCAGAACAGGAATTAATTGCATGGACTTAACTAACAAAAGATTGAAAGAATCTTTTATGACTTTTTGTTAAAAACATTTATTGATTTTTCTTGTTTTTCAGAGTCAAGAAAACATTTTTTTTTTTAAAGAAAAAAAAGACTATTTGAAGCTTTTAGCGATTGGGTAAAATACATTCCCATGAGAAAAATTTAGAGTGTATTTCTTTCTCTCTATCTGATTTCTCCAGAATTTTAAAACTATTTTGTAAGTATACTTAATTTATGGCAGTATAGTTATTTGCATAAGTTCAATAGAATCTGTTTCTTTTGTAACAGGACACCATTGAAGACACTGGTTATTTTACCTAAGCTTTGACTGGAATGGCATACTTTGAGGCATAAACAGATTGCTTTAAGCAACCAAAGTTGACTTATATAGCCAACAAAAATCCCCTTGAAAAAGCTGGCCTCATACCTTGGCTACACAGTCAATGTACAAGGTTTCCTGACCTGTGGTAAGTAAAGAATATCACTTTCCGATGGGCCCAGGAGCCTCATGTTAACCCAGGACCTCAAGGAGAGGAAATCACTCAATCCATACAGATATTTGTAGGCACAGATAAATCTGTGGTGGGGCTCAAGACTTTAGAAAGACTAATCTGAGATTCCTATGGAACAAAGTTTCAGCAAAGCCAATTTTTTAAAAAGCCTATATGGCAAATAATTATTCTTGCTACACTTAATGCAAAAACTCAGGCCGAGTATAATGAGATTAAAATATATTTTTCAAATAAATTCGTTCTACTATAATTTGTCTTTAGTAAAAATGGGTCCTGGAGAGAGAAAAATTATGTGTCAGATCCTAGCCTTGTTCATTGTTTTTGAGTGTTTATCTTTTTGCAATTTGGAATGAATCCTGAATTCTTTCTGGGCTACAAGTCTCAAATTAACACTTTCAAGTTTTTCTTCCATTTTTCTGATCTCGACTCAATGAAATTACTACTGCATTATTCTTTGTAGTAAGGGTGAGAAAAACATGTCAGACTGGCACTGCCTTCCTCCTCTGTACCTAAAGATGCTTTGAGTCTAACATCTGGATAAATTGTACCCAACATTAACTTTAGTTTTTCTTCTGTTTCTATAAAAACGCCTATTATTCAAAATCTATTTGCCTTCATCACATGCGGAGGCCTAATCCACCTGCAATGCTACTTCCTGGATGAGACACAGCTATTTAACTAAGCTGGTTCATTCTCAAGAACCAGACAGGGCTTAGACCACTTTCATGAGTATTCATAGCTCCTTCTTTAGCCTGTTAAATGTATATACTTAGCCAACCTGTCGTCGCATCTGGTTAGAATTGGCAGTGGGGAATCTGCATAATTAAGAATTCAGGAAATGTCTCAGATAGCTCTGTGAAACCTGCACCAACAAATCGAAGCTATGTCTGACACACATTGTCACTAGGAGTTAGCATCCTGGCCCAGTCAGGACCATCTGGTGGCAAAAGCTGCTGGTAACGTTGACCCTGATTGAAGAGATAAGCATATCCCTCTGTTGTGGAGTATACTGCTGTTATGCTCTCTCTGTGAGAACACAAGACAGGTTTTCCCAGAGACTCTCAAGAATGCATACCATATTGCTTCAACAAACATCATATGTAAGTCCAGGTATTCATGAATATTTCCAACTCAAAGTAGATCGATTCCACTCTGATGCCCAATGACTGCACCCCCCTTTCAGCAGGAAGTAGCCAGAGTGAATATGCCACCCAAATCCCACAGAAATGGAATGAAATTTGGCAGTGGGAGATTGTAACTGAGTCTCCCATTTTTCTAAGAGAGAGTTTATTCTCTCTCTCTCTCTCTCTCTCTCTCCCTTTCTCATTCCCCCCTGCTCCCCCACTTCCTACTTGGCCCTTTAGAAATGCAAATATAGCCTTTTACCTCTCCCTTCATCAGATACTCCCCCACAGGGTAAGTTCATCTATCTCCTCCAGAGTTAATAGTTGATTTACACACCAAAGTAAGCTCACTACAGAACTCTCACCCATCAGGAGGTCACCTTGAGAGATAACGGCTGATTTCTATGAAACTCTCCCACCAGGAGACTGCCTTGAGAGAGATATGTAACTCCCTCCCACCTGAGGAGTTTTTGGCCTAGACTTGCCCACAAAGGCACCAACAGTCACCACCTTGACTGCATGGTAGGTAAGGCCCTTTGCCTTGCCTGCCACTTTCTGCTCCAAAAGTGAAGCAGTACATTTAAAGACGGGACACCTGTGCTTCTTCCCCTAAGCTATCTTTGGAAATAAATCACTTTCTTTATACCATACTTCACTCTTATTAATTGGACTCTGCAATCAGCAAGCTACTAACCTGTATTTCAGTTACGTGTATACTTAGGATATTAAGAGGGCTGCATGTGTATGTACACACCTATATATTCCTATAAATGCACAAAATCCCTAGAAGGAAATGCAAATTATGATAACAGTGCCTTCGGGAAAGAGCCATGGGAGGCTGGGGACAGAGGACAGAGGGAGAGTTCCTTTTCACTCTTTGTTCTTTTCTAATTTTAAATATTCAAACATGCACATGTATTATCGATTTAAATATTAAGTAATTTTTTAAAGACAGAAAGAACCCCTCAAGAATAACAAAGCTTTTCCCCTTGTCACTAGTATCATGTTAGTGTTATCAATGCCATCATTCACAACACTAACATAGTGTTCAGGGCATGCTACCCCAAAATATGGCACTAATACTCAAAAAATACCAGGCAAATAGCTAACTACTCTCCATGAGAGCACAGTTTTTTATCAATAGGAGTTTTATTATTTGGCTCAAGTAAGGACACTGGGTGTACTCTTCAAAGCAGTGTCTCCCCAAGGGAAAGTGACAGGAGGGTTTTATGGGGTGATGGAGAGGGGAGAGGGTGCACATGTAGAGGAGGGATCTCAGCGGTGCAGGGACAGTGAGTCATCAGGCCAGTGCATAGGTCGCACATTATGGTGATGAAACTGTAGCTCCTCAGGGGTGGAGACTTCATCACTGCAATGAGAAAAGGTCACTTGCTTTCATCTGTCAGTTGATGGGATCTGTCAGGAGCTGGTTGAAACCAACAAAATGACCTCGTTCCACAGACAGTTTGGGGAAAAACATGCTTCAGGGCAGGAGGCTCTAAAACAGGTTGATTGCTCAAGTTGATTAAATTTCTATAATCCTTATCTCTGAAGACACAGGGACACAGAGAAGAATCTAACAAAGAGACTTTGCTAAATTCCTCCCCGTTTATTACCATTAAATCATCATTTTTTAATCCCATCACACTTCTCCACAACTGTCCACCTCTTCATCAAACCTATCGTGAAAAATGCACAGGTTTACCTATTTCTTTGAGTCTTCATTTCCAAAAGTCTCCCGTGTTATGTAAAATGTATATTCAATAAATTTATATGCTTTTCTCTTGTTAATCAGTTTTTTGTTATAGGCATCTCAGACATCAGCCTAAGGATGGATGAGGAAGAGAAATCTTTCCTTTCCAACATGACCATAAAGTCAAAAACATGAGAAATACTAGGCATCCAAGTGGATGCTTTTTAAGTAGTTATAGGAGTCACACACCTGCAAGATGGGAAATATGAAAAGAATCCTGCATTCTTTGACCAAATTAGGGAATAAAGTTAAGAAGTTACAAAAGAATCATTAAGGTATGACCGAGAGGCTAATAGTCTTAAAGATTCTTTAGACCCAGACAAGAATACAGTAAAATGTCTTAAGAGAGCCAAAGAAATTCAAACATCTTTCAAAGCAATGTAAAATCAGTCAAACAACGAATGAATTTGTCCACACCAGAGAGGAGGTAAAAGTCGAAATCGGAAGGAAGAATTAGGTAAATCTGTTGTAGAACTCAGAGTTGCAATTACAGTTCATGATGTCACACCAACATCCTGGGCAAGAATCAAATCCTATTTTTTGGCCAAAAATCTCTAAAGAATGCCTAACCTCACCCTCCCAGGATGGAAACCCCAGCTTGCTGCAGTCAGCTGTCTCCTTCGAAGGTAAGTGATACACAACTCCAAAAAAGCTAAAATTAAAGATTCAGATGGCGAAGGAAATCCAACCCATCTCTTTATATATAAGTGCAGAAATAACAGCATTTATACTACTTGTCATGTTTAAGAGAAATTTAAGATATGTTGGGGCCAGCTGTAGGGGCTCACACCTGTAATCCCAGAACTTTTGGAGGCCAAGGTAGGGATCATTAGAGGTCAGGAGTTCAAGACTAGCCTGACCAACATGAAGAAACCCCATTCCATCTGTACTGAAAATACAAAAATTTAGTTGGGTGTACACCTGTAATCCCAGTTACTTGGGAGGCTGAGGCAGGAGAATCATTGGAACCTTGGAGGTGGAGGTTGCAGTGAGCTGAGATTGCACCATTGCACCCCAGCCTGGGCAACAGAGCGAGACTCTGTCTCAAAAAAAAAAGAGAGAAATTGGTATGGTAGAGCAACTGACAGATGAGCCTTGTAATTCCAATTTGATATGTAATCAAGAGATTGATTTTGACTTAAAATTTTAAGCTGAAAATTACAAAAGAAAACAGTAAACAATATTGGAATGTCGAAGATAATTTATGAGTCATTATAAGTTTAACTTAATCACATTTATAAAAATTACTTGAATTTTTGGGAAGTCTTTGTTAGTCTGCTTGTAGTACTAAGGAAGAAACTAGATGTTTAAGAGTGGAGGAAAGAAAAAATATTATTTCTTCTACCTATCTTAGGTCCATGGCTGTAGCCCCTATAACCAAAGACACACATGCAAATATGTGTATGTTGGAAACAGGTTTATAACATCGGGAAGAGTCCACATTGAAACAATAGATCACTCAGCAAGGCGAATTTATTTTCTGCAGAAAGGGTGCAACTTGCAGGCAGTCTTGCCATGAGAGCACACCTGAACAAAGGAGACAGGGACATTTATAACTTTCATAACCTGACACAATCTCCCTACTGCTGTGTCCAGTTTCCACTGGCCAGAACCGGACCTCACATTCTATGCTTGACCCGATTGGCTAAACACTTGAAAATTTCCTGAATAGATAAGGGGAAAGAAGACAAGGAAGAAACTAGTCAGGAGAAGGTCAGGAGGGTTTCCAAATAAGGAATGACATGTACCAGGGTTTGGAGCTTGCCCAGTTCTGTTCAGACATGCCAGAGTGAGTCAAGGTAGCTGATTTAAGATGTAGCTGATTTAGACAATACATATACATGGGCATATGTTTATGCTAATAGCAGATAATGGCCAAAGAGCAAAAGACTGTGATTCCTTATAATGTAGTCTAAGATATAAATTTTGAAGAAGAACTTTCCCATCTCTCACAGTGTAATATAAGTTTTACACGAAACAGGAGCCTTCACAAGAAAATGAAGACCCAAAGAAACAGTCAGCTTTAGATGTTTTTATGCCAGGTTTGATGAAGCATGGAGAAATGTGATAGCACAAATAGGGTATGAGCTAAGTGTCATAAACCGGAGGGAACTTAGCAAGGCATGATTCTTGCTTGTGACAGGAGCACCTGTGACAGGAGCACCCCTGTGACAGGAGCATCCCTCCAGGTAGAGGAAATGCACCTCTTGAATGACAGTCTTATACCTACCTCAGGGGAAGGTCAGAAAATCCAGGATTTTCTGCTGCAGGAGAGAAGGGCTGGGGAGGGTCAGGGGGGCCTTCCTGCACACTCTGTTTCTCACATGCCTTCAGATTAAAATATTCAATCTGCCAAGGCACCACGGTTTAGAATTCCCGAGACCCATTAAGGAAATTTAATTAATTAAACTGCAAATGCCTTTTGGTAGTCATTATTAAAATTTACTATTTTTAAAACAGAATTGAAAGATTTCTAACAAACTTCAAAGCCCAATGAATGAGATATTTTTTAATTTATAAATTTGATAAATTGATATAATATTAAATGAGGTAACAATATAACCCTAAACTATTGTTTTCCATCCCCAAAAGTTGCTGTCAAGGTCTTAGAAATTCTCCTCGACATCAGGCTGGGTGCGGTGGCACACACCTGTAATCCCAGCACTTTGGGAGGCCGAGGTGGGCAGATCACCTGAGGTCTGGAGTTTGAGACCGGCTTGTCCAATATGGTGAAACCCCATCTCTACTAAAAATACAAAAATTAGCCAGGTGTGGTGGTGGGCGCCTGTAATCCCAGCTCCTTGGGAGGTTGAGGCACGAGAATTGCTTGAACCCAAGAGGCAGAGGTTGCAATGAGCCAAGATGGCACCACTGTACTCTAGCCTGGGCAACAGAGTAAGACTCTGTCTCGGAAAAAAAAAAATTCTCGACATTGTAGAAAGCTACATGGTAGAAATCGTTTTCAGATTCCCCTCACCAGGTCCCATCTCTCTCATCTTGCTATGCCAGTCCTTTTCTATAGCACTTACCACCTTCAAACAGACTAAACAGACTATACAACTTTTTTAAAAAAAACTATTTTGGTTTATTTTATTTTGATAGAATATAAGTAGCATAAAAGTTACCATGTTAGCCAAAGGTAAGTATATGATTCAGTGGTGTTAAGCACGTTCACAATTTTGTATAACCATCAGTTAACATTTATTGTGCTTATTGTTTACTGTGTCTTCCCCCTGGAATATTCACACACCTTGGGAAGGGATCGTGTTGTGTTCACTGGTGCTTCCGGAACCTGGAACAGCATGCATGGCACCAGAGTGGTCGGTGAGTTCTTGCCTGAATCTGACCACCTCCCTACTCCCTAGCAAGGTTACCTGGTGACACCAAACTGAAGCAGTTTTGGGAGCAAAGGAAAAGACAGAGTCTATTGTGGCTTCCTTTCTTCCCTCTATAGGAAACCGTTCCAGGACATTGACCAGCCAGGCTGTGAGACTGTGGTACAGGCCCTGCACTGGGCTGCTGCTGGCCCTAGGGAGGTGTGTGACGCAGGCTGCCTGTGTCATCTCTAAACCATGGCACATAGGAGCTCCCCTTGACTTGCTGAGAAATAACTTGAGGTGGTGGCTAGCTTTGTTTCATGCCCAATTTAAACATAATTGTTAAGAATGAGTAAATTAGGTGAATGTAAATGGGTTAAAAGTTTATAAATGAACTTTTCATTGTTTCTTTTTCAGTAACTTAATTTTAAGTGGTGTCATGATTAGGTGATAGATATTCATGAAGCGTCTGAATCATTTCTAAGCAAGATAAAATACTGAAACGTAAATTGCTGAGCATATGTTTATTTTCTGGTTTCTTCAATTATACAGAAAAACAAAATGTGTTTAGATCTGTTAGTAAATATGTTCTGCTTCGCACTGAAAAACTGTTACGAAGAAGCAGATATTATGAAATGGTGGCAGTTTACAGAATGCTGCTTCGTAATTGCTGAAGATTTAAAAATCGAATTAATATATGCAATTAAAATTACTAAAAATAGGGGAAAGAATTCTGTATGCCAAGCGTACAAGGAAGGTGACATGTGTTTTTGTTGAGGAATGTTGTAAGGAAAGCATAAGGATATGCCGTAGTTTGTTTGGGTTTTTTGGAAGAAAAGAATAATTTAATCTAATTCAGAGGTTATTTAAAGGTTGTTTCAAAATATAGATTTAAGAAGGAAATAGAAACGAGGCAGGAAGGAACCAGTGAGTAGGAGAAAGGGAGATTTTTGTGTTTTATCAAAATAATTTTCTGTGCTCTATACTGTCTTCATTAAGTGTTTGATTACTTACTTAAGAAAACTGAGTTAGAGGTTTGTTGATGTTGTTTTGCAAATGTGTAACTTCTACTGAAATCTTTTAACATCACTCTGGTTAAAGGAATGACTAGTATTTCACAGTGACCTATGATCCTGTTTCGATCAAATAATGTTAACCTTTATTTTGACACTTTCTGAAATCAAATTGCAAAGTTTTTAAATTAAGTCTTTTTGACCTTGAACTGACTTTAGGATACCCCAGAGGGCCCTGGAACATCTGAAAGCATCCATAAAAGAGAGCTATTACACCAGTTGGGCATATCTGATATGTTAAATTCCATGGGAAACATCAAAATAAGAAACGATGTGTAATTTTCTTTGAGTTGTATTTATATGGGTGTGTTATTAACATGTGTTCCAAAATATGTCTTGGCATAAGTGTTATCAGTCATAATGTTGGTTATTATGCTAAAATGTTGTGCACCACAGAAATAACACATTTCCCTGTCAATTGCATCATTATGAACTCTTGTAATAATGAGAGTTGTGGTTTAAAACCTGATGAGGTTTTTTTAACCATTTTAAGTCTTGTTGTCCATAGTTAAATTGGCTTATTCTGATGCTTTTTCTGAGAGCTCTTTGCAAGCAACTATAATTCTAAAGTGTTGTGTCTTCAAGGAAGCGCATGGAAAGGGTGAAAAGAATTCTGACAAGTACAAGTTTCTGATGCTTTTGAGATAGCACTGGGCTTGGTAAGAATTTCTAAAACTAACGAAATAATTGATGGGTTGGTGAAACTGGCAACCAAGATCAAACAGACCAAAAATTAATTACATGAGACAGAATGAACTGATAAAAAAGAATTCTGGGTTTTTACAGCTTTTTTATTTGAAACATTTCTGGTTCTTGTAATGTTTTATCTTCCAGATTTAAACAAACAACTTTTTTTTTCTTTTAAGCTATCTACAGATTACAAGAATTTGGTAAAGTATACGCTGGTAAACAAAAATTGAGATAGGTGCTTTCCTCTCTATCTGATCCTTCCAAAATTTGGAAAGTATACATGAGTATTCTTATTTTTAAGGCAGTATGATTATTTGCATGAGTTTATTAAGAATTGCTTTCTTTGTAACAGGATACAATTGGAAATACTGGTTATACTACTGGGACCTTGATTGGAACGTCATATTTGAGAAGATGCATAAAATGCCTGGCTTCAAGTGTTCCCAGCCTTACAGTGAAGGAGTAAAACGTTGTCACTTCCTGGCAGGCCCAGGAACCTCAAGCTGTTAGATACTACAGGTAAAGCATGATGTTTGCCTTGGTTTGGACTCCTAGCACTGAGAGGTTTTAAAAGTCCAATCTAAGATCCCTTATCAAAATTTCCAGCAAAGCAAATTTAAAAGAAGCCAATGTGGTTATTCTTGGTGCACTTACGCAAATAACTAGGCCAAGTTGGAGACTAAACTTATTTAACAAACATATTTGTCTTACCATGATTATCCTTGGTAGAAATGAGATGATTGTGGATTAAAAAATTATTTTTAAAAGAAAACTATAGTACACCTGTTATAGATAGTAGCCCTGCTTATTGTTTTCAATTTCTCTTTATCTACCTGGAGACCAGACTGGATTGTGAATTCTAGTTTTCTCTGATCTCTGGCTACAGCTCTCCATGAAGAATGGGAACTGCTGTGTCTCTGAAGCCTTATAAGCTGGACAACTCAATGTAAATTTCTAGGGCTAAGTTTCATGCCTGATGTGTGAGCCTACACAGAGAGTTCACAGAAACGTCCAGTGCCGTAAACCGAAGACATTCAAACTACAAACCAGAATGAGAATCTGCTGACTTCATTCTGTGGACAGCTTTTCCCAAGACGGCCAGAGCAAGACGCCCAGTGTAATGAGGCTCTTACCGCTCTTAAAGTTTTCTTACTTATGCCCACCTCATTTACTTGACAGGGTGATGCTCTGGTTAAGATTTCCAGATCAGTGGGTTTTGGTGGATCGGTGAGTAACTTGGAGGAGTAGTGAATATGTCATGTTAAACCCAAATCTTTACAGGACCTAAGCAATCCTTTAGTTCATTTAGTGGGTATTTCAGCAACATCTCTAACACAACTGTTTGTTCAAATTATAGTGGTGTCTTTTACAGAGTTAACACTCTCTGCTTTAATTTAAGCCTGTCCTGAGGTGCTGGATGATAAACTGCTACCTACTAACTGAACAGGGAGGAATCTGTATAGTTGCTGATGGTTTTTGTTGTACACAGATTGGGTGTTGTGGTGACTCAGTTGCAAAAAGTTAGCAGACAGGTGACTTGTTTCAAACGAGCAGACTCCTTCTCTGGCTCATTCCTTGATTTATTCCATTTTAATTGGCCCAGTTCATGGGGACTCTGCCTAGGCAGCATACTCCAAACACTTGGTACAACCTGATAATCATAATATCCTCCTAATAGTTATAAAAGTAGTCTCCTTGGTGCGCCGTATCTTCTCAAAAAGTTTTAAATGTTTGTATACAAACATCTGTCGAACATCAAATATTCTTTCTTCATCTAAATGATGGAAATGCAGAGAGATGCATGATCACGAGGACACTGTAGGCTATGAAGAGTGTGTTGAGACTGGAAACCCAGAATGATGGTAACTGAGACCAGCGCCAATGTCCTGCGTTTTGGTCAGATTCTCACCTAGCTGGGCACTTAACCAAGAGAGGAATTGTGAAGTACAAAGTATAGGAGGGCGCTGTTTAGGACTAAGCTCCTGCACTAGGCCCCACCGGACCAGACTAAAAATCCAAATAGAATCACTCATGCTAAGGTTCCATGAGACCAAAGTAAAATGATAGTAAGTTATTTTCTGACCTTCCAAGAAATTTGGAGGGAGAGTTAACAGCCAATTCTCCACACAGGTAGTTCCAATCTTCAGTTGCCATAATAATGACCTTCTTTCTGCTTTAATTCTTACCCTGAAGTAACCTGATGTTAACCAATGAATCTTTCTATTGTTTTGTCTCTCTGTCATCATTGTAAAAGAAAGTAACTTCGAAGTGGCCAACCTGCTTTTTGTTCCCTGTTTCTGTTCTATTCAGCCCTTTTTCTGTCTCTAAAGCCGATCTCCTCTGCTCAATTCATTGGAACATTATTTTGTTTTATGGAGTGAGGTACTGCCCAATTCTAGAATTGCAAATGAAGCCAAGTGAGATCTTCACATTTGTGGTAATGCTGTCTTTTAACAGATCTAAACTGCCAAATCCAAATGACCAAAAACATGAAAAGAAGTTTAGATGTGACTGAGATCAGGGAAACAGAAAATAACGATAAACAATGAGTTCCCACTTAAAATCCATCGACTGACAAAAATTATGAAAGAAATCTAGTATCAACTCCTCTCAGAAATGCCAGGGGAACGAGTACCCTCTTGCATTACTGGTAGAAATCTGAACTACAGAATGGTGGGAAAACAAGAGGCAGTAAGATGCAGACATGACGGCTGGTGGCAGTGGCTCACGCCTGTAATCCCAGCACTTTGGGAGGCCAAGGTGGGCAGATCACAAGGTCAGGAGTTCAAGACCCAGTCTTGCCAACATGGTGAAACCCTGTCTCTACTAAAAATATAAAAAAAATTAGCCAAGTGTGGTGGTGTTCGCCTGTAATCCCAGCTACTCGGGAAGCTGAGGCAAGAGAATCACTTGAACCTGGGAGTCAGAGGTTGCAGTGAGCCGAGATTATGCCACTGCACTCCAGCCTGGGCAAAAGAGTGGAACTCCGTCTCAAAAAAAATGAGAAAAAGAAATCTGAACTATATATAAATGCCTTTTAAGAAAGCTGTTTGAAAAACAATCTGGCAGCACTTATTAATTATTTTTAATCTGCATTTTTTATGAATCAACAATCTCACTCCTGGGGAATCTACCAGTTAGAAATAAAAGAATCAATTTGAAGAATGTAGTTATAAGGTTGCTGTAATCTACCACCCTGTGTAGTGGAGGAAGAAAATCTAGAAACAAAATAAATGTTCATCAATAGAGAGAACCTGAATTCATTATGGAACTTCTTTCCAGTAGTTTGCTGGAGCTGTCTCCAGAGATCCTGCACACAACTCTTCTCAGCTGGACTCCACCCAGCCATCACACTGGTAGCTGGAAATTAGCCATGGTGGGAAAATTTAGCGCACGGGTATCAGCAAACACTAGCGGTCAAGGCTTTCCCTGAGAAAGCTGGGTGTTATATCTTTACCAGACAAAACTGGTAAGGATATTTTTAATGCCTATATATTATTTTGTGAGCCTTCACCCCATAAAATAATAAATAGGCATTAAAAATCATGCACCAATCCAATTAAATTATAGGTGTTTTCATTCGGTTTCATTGAATGATGTAAGAATAATACGTGTCCCATTCCATTTTTGAAACAATTTTTTTAAAAACCTTGAAGAAATGTATGTGTACGTAAATGTTTTATATAATTACATGAACATGGAGGAAAGTATGAAAGATACATAGTGAAGGGTAATGAAATTAGGGGTAGTCAAGGAGGAGAGGGGAAGATTTTTGTTTTTAATGATTCCATTTGTAACTAACATAGACACACAGAGGCATGTGTGTGTGTGCCTGTTTATAAAGAAATTAAGGAAACAACAACTAAGTTTAATATCCACAAATTTGTAGAGATGTTTGTGCTTTATCATAAAATTAAAAAGCAAGTTGCTGAGCCATGTTTGGTGTCGTTACGGCTCGGATGAGCGGAGAAACACCAGGGCTCTTGTCTCGGGTTGAACTAGATAAAACAACAAGGACACACATGCAGCGGTTTTAAGGAGTGGAGGGTTTAATAAGCAAGAAAGAAGGAAGAAGAAGGAAGGAAGATGCTCTCCTGTACAGAGACAAAGAGACGGGAGCTCCAGGGAACCCAAGTGAGGTGGAAACCAGCCAGGTATATACAGAGGCTGGAGGAGGTGATGTCTGATTTGCATAGGGCTCAGGGGATTGGTTTGACCAGGCATGTCATTCACGTAGGCTGTGAAAAAGCTGGCCCTCCCACCCTAGCTTTTTAATATGCAGTTGCAGGATGCCATGATGTTCTACACATGTGGGGAGATGAGGGGGGCAGCCACATTGCCAGGAACATGTGGGGCAAGGGCAAGAAGGCCGGAATCTTCATGTTTGGGTGGGCCCAGTTTCTAATGGCCTGCATTTGCATATCAAAAGTTGCCAGACTGGCTCTAAGAGCTGCGTTAAAAATCAAAACTTCCCAAGGACTCCCTTTCCTCTCTATCTGCTGAAAATAATTTCTTAATAACTCCTACAATAGTATGATCCTGTTTCAGTAAAAAGAAATAAACCCAAACCCCAGTTTATGTGTATATTTGCCTGCATAGGCTTGTAAAAGCATCGTGAACAGTTGTGTTTAGACTTTGGATGTCTCAGGAAGGTAAGGTTGGAAGTTAATAATGGTGAGAATTTTCTCTATATGTCTTTGAACTGTTTTGCCTATAACAACTAATATGTCATATGTTCATAATTTGAAAAACATCAAATGAATACGATTTCCAGAAAAGAAATTAGTTCCTTCAGATTGTCAACACTCTTTCACACACATTACCACCTTCGCCCCACTCACCTGTGTAGGAAGAATAAACATGACTATCTCCACTTCACTGTTAAGGAAGCAGAGCTGGGAGGTGGAAACTGCCTTGTCCATGACCACATGACTGTGAGCGTTGGAAACTGTCTCCCACCCCAGACTCTTGACTCACAGGCCAGAGGTTTTTAGATGCCCCAGTGGATATGGAAGGAGAAAAGCAGCAGCAACAACAGAGTGTCCAGTGGTATCTTTCTAGATAAGGACAACTCTGCAGCAGGAATGAACTCTGCCTATGACATGAAACATATGTGAACACACGATTATCAGTATCTACCATGTATGTGCTGTTTGTCTGACCTTGCCTGAGGAGCCAGCGTGTGTAATCTTATCACATCATCTGGAAGCTTCAGTGCTAGTTTCATGGGATTACGTTAGGTCACATGCCCAGAAGAACATTCATAAACATCAACTATGGCAGGGAGGAAGGAATGGTGCCTGGCATATCAGTAAGGTGACTTTCCAAGGCCCATTCTGCTGGATCTATAAGAAGGGAATCCAGTTGGAGACCTTGCAAGTCCTCACCTTTGGGATGTCCTCCCAGGGCACGGATTTGTGTACTGTTCCTTTGCCGTATCAGTATCTTTAACAAACATGCCCTGTGCTTATTTAAGAGATCTCTAAGTTCCTGAAAACAAAGGAGTGTGCACTGTGACGTGGCCAAATAAATCACAGTGCAGCTCCAGGCGGAAGTGGGCCAGGTGGCAGTGACATAACCATCTTACCATCCTCAATGGCCCTTTGTGCGTTCTTGCCTTTGCTGGCCTGGCTTGTCTTTTGAAAATGGATTGGGAATTATGTTTAAGGGTTCAAAAATGTTTTTTCCTTACCTACATTGATCTGGGTACGTTTGACTAACATTCGTGTTATGAACATATGACACATTGGTTGTTACAGGCAATGAATTTTAGTGAGTGCTAGTTGCAATGTGGTGAACAGGGACCCAGGTCTGGAGCCCATGGACCTACAGAGAGACCTGGCTCTGCTAATAGCTGTGGAATCTTAAACAAGCCAGAAATTCTGTGTGGGTCAGTGTTTGCATCTCTAATACAAGAATTATTAAACCTGCTTCCTGTCCCTCATGGATCACTGTGAGAATCAAACTGGAAAATGTATAAGAAAATGCCTTGCAGACCATAAAGCACTTTAGACACACAGGTGTTGTTATTGATTTGCTGTGTCATAGGAAATGAGAAGTCTCCTCCTTAGGGACCCCTATTATCAGGCACATATACAAAATATGTACGTATACATGACTTCAATTTTAAATCCTTCATGATTAATCCAAGATCCTTGATAAATCTTTTTGTAATGTTGAGTGAAATTCCCTCAAGAGATTTTGTTCATATATCTGCAGAGCAGTATTTACCACGAACAAATAGCGATTTTAAAAAAGATGCTTTCCTCTTGACCATAGTTATTTCTGCTTGACACTATGCAAATGCCTTTATTTCACAATGCTTTTTCCTTGTTTCTTAAACGAGAGCTTCAGAAACAAGGGTAGCACAATGTGTTGCTTGAGACTTTCAAAATGCAAATAACTTTCCATTCAAAGTTCAGAATACTCTTCTAAATTTAAATAACAGCCACTTTACATTTTTGGAAAGCAACCTGGTAAAGATCATTAAAATTAAAAACAATAATCTCTTTGGCTGTAAATGTGACAAAGCATACAATAAGCTAACATTCGTGGAAGGCATTCTGTGTGCCAGGGACAAGGCGGAGTGCTTTACAGGGACCGTCATCTTTAAGCATCACAACTCAGTGAGCAGTATATTATTATCCTCATTTTGCAAATTAGAAAAACTGGGCTACTAAATTCAGCAAGACACCACTCTTCCTCAGGTGTTCGTGGAAATGTCACTATTAAAGTGGATATCCATTCAATTGAGAACATCAAGCCCTGGCAGACAGGCAAAGAACACCAGAAACCACCCTTTCTATATGCCAGACACAATGCTAGACCCTTGTCACAAACTCTCATCCAAACTTCCCACTGCCTTACTATATCCCAGAGGAAGAAATGAGGCTCAGAAAGAGGCAAACTACTATTGTTGAGTACTGGCTGCCAGGCCTAGTGCTGGGTGTTTTCCAGTGGCCTCCTCAATTAAACAGAAACAGACAATCCTCAGAAAAGAACACTCAGTGATATGCACCTAGTAAACAAACACATGAAAAAAATGGTCAACATCTCCAATAATAAAAAATTACAACTGAAAACATCAGTGAGGTACCAATTGCATTTGTCACATTAGCCAAACAAAGCTAAATGCCAATGGCAGTGACTTCATGGTGAAGCTAATTTATTTATATGTTGCTGGTGGCATGTTTACGACCCAACACTAAGATGCAGCATACACATGTACGCCTGCTCTGAGATTATCCAGACGTGAAGGGGACCCAACAAAATGAAAACAGCTGTTGTGTTCGAGTGGAATAAAATTGTTAATTGTTCAGATTGTCTGCACTCTTTTATAATACTGTTTTAGCAATAAATAAAACTGGGGCAAAAAAGGATTTTATTATCCCACCTATTACTTATAATTGAGGGTTGCATTCCTGACTTAAATCATAGATATGACCAAGAAATAATGAAAAAGCCAAGATTCAGTCATTTTAAGCTTCTGTCTTCACCTGAGGTATCAAAAGTGGCTCTAACACACAGAATTTTATGATCCTCATTTAGTCTCCTCATTTTCTTGATGAAGAAATGGAGGCCTAGAGACGTAGAATTCCTTGTCAAGGTCAAACGGTGGCACGTGGAGCTACAGCAAGTGCCTGTTGCTTCATTAAAAAAAAATTCATAAAAGGAAAGAGCTACTTATATGAAACTGCCAAAAAACTGGCATAAAAGAAAATGGGCAGATCTCAGAATTCAAATGCTGGAGCAAATGTGTCCCTGGGGTCTATTCTAGAACTTCCAGCTGGGATGTGTTGGCCACCCGTCTCGAGGTAGAGTCTTACTCTGAGGCAGTGGTTCTCGCTGTGGGGTCCCTGGGCCGGCTGTGTCAGTATCACCTGAGAACTCGCTAGAAATACAAATTACTGGGACCAGTTCACGGTAAAGTGAAGCATAATTCTGAGAGTGGAGCCCCGCAATATCTTTTAACAAGCTCTCCAGGAGCTTCGGCTGCATGCTGTAGACTGAGAAACAGGCTCTAGGGCAGTGCCTCTCCAAGTTCAGCGCACAGGAATCGCCTGGGGATCTTGTAAAACTGTAGGTTCCGATTCAACAGGTCGGAGGGATGGGGTCTGGGAGGGTGCATTTCTAACAAGCTTTCAGGATATGCCAATGCCTCTTCTTTGGGGACCACACTTTGAGTAGCAAGATCCAAGTAAAGCCATGTGCCCATGTGAACGGATGCCAGGCCTGTGTACACTGAATCTCAGACCTCTGTGTCCTTCCTACTCCGAGTGTGGCCCACACCCAGCACCGAGGGCATCCTCTGAATTTTGTTAGAAATGCAGACTCTAGCCCCACCCTAGACCACTGCATGGAATCTGTATTTTGAGAAAATCTGCAGGTTTACTTGTTGGCAACATTAAAATTTGAGCAGCCCTGGCGGAGGGAGGCTGCTGGAGGCAGAGGGACAGTTAGCATCTCTGAGCCAATCACCTCCACCAGGCAGCATCAAGACTCCACCCTAGTGCAACTGACAGGTGTTACCTCCCACATTTGGAAAAGGCTGGTGCCCAGGTGTAAGGGGAGGGGAGCCAGGTTTCACCACACAGAACAACCAACAACAGGGACTGGATAGGGGAAGATGGGGGTCAGGATTCATGCAGGAGTATTTTTAACGCAAAAGTGTTGAGAAATAAGGCTTTTCCCCCAACAAAAGCAAAATGAGACAAAACAGTAACTGCTGTTGACAGTTTTACCAAGCACTGCAACTCCACCACATATGGGTGGGTGGGCGGCAGTCACTGAGGTTACCATCACCTCCTCCTAAACCTTCCCTCTCAGCCACAACCCTGCTCCAGAAACCAAGGAAGAAGTGGGAAAGGACTGCACGGTGAAGAGAGGTTCGAGTTGGAAGCATTTTAGAGGCGTGGCCTACTGCATGAATTTCCTGGGCTGCTACAAACTCAGTGGCTTAGAACAACATCCATCTCATGTTTTTGGAGCTCAGAAGTTCTAAAATCAGCCAGGCACAGTGACTCACGCCTGTAATTGCAGCACTTTCGGAGGTCGAGTCAGGTGGATCACCTCTGGTCACGAGTTCAAGATCAGCCTGGCCGACATGGTGAAATCCCATCTCTACTAAAAAAAACAAAAATTACCCAGGTACTCAGGGGGCTGAGGCAGGAGAATTGCTTGAACCCTGGAGGCAGAGGTTGCAAGGAGCCAAGATCGCGCCATTGCATGCAGCCTAAGTGACAGAGCGAGACTCGGTCTCAAAAAAGAAAAAAGGAAGTTCTAAAAGAGTCAGTGGGGGCTGTGTTCCACCTGCAGGCCTTAGAGGAGGACATATTTATCTGCCTTTTCCACCTGCACTCCTTGGCTCGTGGCACCTTCCTCCGTTTTCAAAGCCGGCAGTGTAGCATAGCAACTTCAAACCTCCCCCTCCTCCAACATCTGCTTCTATCCTTACACCTCCCTCTCTCGCCTCTCCCTTTCCTTTCTAAGGACCCCTAAGATTACAGTGGACCTCCCAGATAATCCAGGATAATCCCCCATCTCATCTTTAATTTAATCATTCTGCAAAGTCCCTTTTGCCATGTAGAATGACATATTCACAGGTCCGGGGGATTAGAATGGGGACATCTTGGGGGTTGGTGGTGGGGGAGGGAGGTCATTGCACTGCCTACCACACCCTCTTTCTCAAGCTTCCCTCATGGGACTGTGGGGAAGAACACCACCTTGCCAGGGGCTTGCTGGCCTCCCGTGGCCCTGTCTTTGAATCTGGAAGATAATGTTAATGTCACTGCCTCATTCAGAGCTGAGAACATTGCAGTATTTCATGTGTCAGACTTCCCACTGTCAGCAGGACTTAGCTTAAGTTATTTATAGTGTCAATGGCTTGCCTTTTGCATTAATGCAACTGTTTGTGTTAAATAAATTTTTAAGATAGGAGCCATTCAGAGCCACACTGGGGGAGTGCTTTCCATTCTGTGGGGCACCTCGGCTCACAGGGAGAGCTTAATGAGATTGAGTGGGCATTGTTATTTATCAGGCCCAGCTGCCCCCTTGCCAACCCCAGTTACATCTGAAATATGCTTATCTCATGAAGCTTCCATTGAGGACCAGGCTTTCTTTCTGACTGTACATGCCTTTAGGTCCGGTGCAGGGTATGGGGTGGGTGACTGGCCTCAGGCCCCTGCTGCAACATAGGAGTCTGTCAACAAGGCCTGCCGCTGCTGGTGGGGCTGTGATCTGGAGCAGGAAGCCTGTGGGTGTCAGGCCCCTCCAGCCCCTGGCCAGGGCTCAACTCACACTGATAGGGTTCCTTCTGGGAACGGAAAGGAACAACAGAGGCACTGGAGCTAGAAAAATCCTCATTCCCTCAGCAAAGCCTGTGTATCAGGTCGGTGCTAAATGCTAGGAAGCAACCATAAAAGGCCTGGTCCCCCCCTCCTGGAGCTTACCTACAATAAGAAGGAAACAGCAACATGCAGGGCAGGAGGCATCACGGTAAAATTAAGAAAGGGGTGTTAAGGGGAGAAGAAAGAGCCCCTATCCCACCTAGAGACAACACAGGAGCTGGGGCCCAGAGAATGAGCGGGAGCTAATCAGGGGAGTGGGGAGAGGAGGCTTGCCCACATGAAGAGAAGCTGGGGCACAGTGAACTCATAGTAGGCGCTAGCTAATAGCATCTGTGTTTTTTATTATTCATGTACTCCTGCACACATGCCACGCAGAAGGGGCACTGTCGTCATGACATCTAACACTTAACCTCACGCTAACCATGTGCTGTGCTCCGTGGGCTTCCCCTACGTTCTCATGTGCAGCTCACAACCGCCTGTGAAGTGGTTGACTATCGTTACCTTGGGAAGGAAACTGAGGCACGGAGCGCTTAAGGCAGAGGTGACGCACCTCAGAGCGCCAAAGTGGCTGTCACTCCTCACAGCCTGATTCTACAGCCCAACTCTTAGACACTTCTGTGCCCTGGAGTCCCCCAGTCCCAGTACCCGGTAATGTGGCAGCTATAGATGGGGTGGGGTAAGTAGCAGCACAGTACCAGACAAACAGTTCTGGATTCTTCCATAGAGAGCTGGGTGCCTTGGAAAAGTTAAACAGGGTTCAGCCTTCATTTCTGTAGTGTGGTGGGCAGGGGAGAAGCTTGCAGGCCTTCCTCGAGACCCTCATCAACTGCTCCGGGCTGCAGGTGTAAACGGCACCAATGCACACACACGGAAACTGCGCCCCCAGCAGAGACAACACCGCTCCCTCCAGCTCCCAGATCTTTTAATCTGAAAGGGCCTTGGTGTTTCCAGAAGCTGCCCCTGTGTAGAATGTCAGGCGCCTCCACCATGGATGAGGAGTGACAGCTCCCTGCTCTGTGGCCCAGCACCTCAGGAGACCTGGTGACAAATCCACTCCAGATGATCCCAGAGGAAATGGTCTAGTGGCCAATGAAGGGTGGGAGGACAGACACCAGTGCCATGGCCTGGATCCCAGCAAATATCCTAGATGCTTATGAAACAGTCCACAGAGATCTTCCTTCCTCCAAAGCTCTTCCTTTGCCATTTTCATTAAAAGCCACAGCTAACTATCATCACTCTGCCAGCCCCAGGGAGAACATACTCTTCAGGGTCTGATGCATCTTGGCCACAATTACTCTCCTCTTCCTCCCAACAACACAATTGAGCCCCCACCACCCTGGTACTCACCTCCCTCTTTCAGCCTTTTCATTGGGAAGTGATGAGCCATGCGGATACCTTTCAGTCGGGCTTCCTGTCCATATATTTGGTCAGCTCAACCCATAAACAAAGGTGATTTGCAGAGATCTTTGGCTCTGACAATCTAGGTGCTGGAAATAACTGAGGCAGAGCCTCAGGCTGCAGCCAGATTGGTCAGGGAGCTGGAATGCCTCAGGACATTTTGAAGAAGCTCCCACAATCGAGTTCTTTACCTGACATGACCTACGAAATCAAGAAAATTCTCAGTGCTATTGGAGGGAAAATTAAGGGCCTTACTCAAATTATTCCAAGTGCCCTGCCAAGCATTACTAGCTTTTATTTTCTTTTCCTTTTTTTTTTGAGACGGAGTTTTTGCTCTTGTTGCCCAGGCTGGAATGCAATGGTGCAATCTCAGCTCACCCCAACCTCCGCCTCCCAGGTTCAAGAGATTCTCCTGGCTCAGCCTCCCAAGTAGCTGGGATTACAGGCATGTGCCACCACACCCAGCTAATTTTTTGTATTTTTCGTAGAGACAGGGTTTCTCCATGTTGGTCAGACTGTTCTTGAACTCCTGATCTCTGGTAATCCGCCTGCCTCAGCCTCCCAAAGTTCTGGGATTACAGGCATAAACCACTGCACCTGGCATATTTTATTTTCTTAGGTGTTTTTAGTTGTCTTGATTGTACTTCAAGAGCAGAGAAAGTTGAGTTAGTCAGATTCCACAGTTCTTAGTCAGCGCGGCCGTGACTCAGAAGAGCTGCTCTGCTCAAGCCCTGCCTCTACCACTTAGCGGGCGTGTGGTCTTGGGCAGCGTCTCTCTGTTAACTAGGGTTAGCAATGGTGCCTACCACTGCAAGCCTGTTGTAAGATAAGGTGGTTATTGCACAAAAAATACTTAGCCCTATGACGGATGAATTGTAGGAGCTATGCATTTGTATATTGTTAGAATCAGATTTTTCTCCTTTTAATTATTATTTTACTTTTCTCCTTTCTCCCTGATCTCTACTTCCCTTCTCTTCTCCAGGGAGCCAGTCTAAAGTATTTGATATATGGCCTGTTATCCTCTTAAACAGGCTTTTCAAAGTCAGAATTAATTCCAGGCCACAAGTCACAGCTAACAGCTTGCATTAACAATTTCCGTAAGTGCTGTGTAAACTATGACTAGCTACAGTGATCACCATATTCTGGGCTAACAATTGAATTTACCTGTAAAATAAATTCTTTATAGGCAGATGGTTTGTACTGACAGTGTATGAGTCTGGATTCTTAGTTGCAAGCAATAGAAGTTGATCCTGGCTGAGAATCTTACAGAATGCCCTGCCATGGGGTGTGGGAATCCCCTCAAATCTATGCCATCTTATAGGAATGTAAGGGATCATCTTCAACATATGGCTCCTAAGGCTTCCCAGGGTAGAAACATCCAGAAAATGGGAGAAAGAGAGTCATGCATGGCCTGGAGGTGCCTCTATGCCATTGGTTAGAATTCAGTCACATGACCTAACTGCAAGGGAGGCTGGGGAAATGTATCCTGGCTGTGTGCCTCAGGGAGGAAAAAAAGAAAGTGGAGTTAATGGTCAGCTAGCATTCTTTGCTATGGAAAACAAGCATTTGGTTCTTTCAGTTCCTATGGCAGAAAACAGACTCTCCCTCCCACACAGATCCATATGGCAAGGAATTCTTCAAACTTATCAAGGGGCTTCAAATCCTCAGCATTAAAAGATGAAAAATGTCCAATACAGGCATTACAAGAGACACTGAGATCTCTCCTGAGAAAGAAGGGATCTCTCTTTGGTTGCAAACAAGATATTCACTGGGCTACAGTCTCATCTGAAGACTTGACTGGGGCAAGTAGAGGAGAGAAGGTTGCTGGAGGCAGACTGTGTTTTCTTTCCTTGCAGAGCCTGCATGCTGGTTTTTCTTATCTACAACTTCAACAGAGGTGACTAAAGGTGACTATGTCTAAAGATTTTTCAAAGGTAGCAAGATGTAAGTTTCCTGCATAATGCTGACCCCAGCACTTACAGCAGGAGCATCTCATTCATTTATTCAAAATCATATTTTTAAGCACCTACTGGATACCAGACATTATTCTAGGCATTGGGAATACAGCAGTAAACAAAACCACCAAACCTCTATCTATCTCCATAGAGTTTGCATTCTCCTCTGATTTTGGGGCCACTTCATGATGCAGGTTCACTGTTTTAGGCATCTTTTTTTTTTTTCTTTTTTTTGAGACGCAGTCTTGCTGTTGCCTGGGCTGGAGTGCAGTGGTGTGTTCTCAGCTCACTGCATCCTCCACCTCCTGAATTTAAGTGATTGTCCTGCCTCAGCCTTGTGGGTAGCTGGGATTACAGGGTCCCACCACTGCAACCAGCTAATTTTTGTATTTTTAGTAGAGACAGAGTTTCACCATGCTGGCCATGGTTGTACAGGCTGGTCTTGAACTCCTGACCTCAGGTGACCTACCTGCCTCAACCTCTCAAAGTGTTGGGATTATAGGCGTGAGTCACTGCATCAAGCCTAGGCATCTTTTAAAAAACATTTTAATGTTCAAAGTTGATGCAGTCAAGAGGTCCCTCCTGTTAAGATCCCTGGCCCCTCCTTCCCCCAACCCCACCCCACACACAGACACTGGGATCCACAACACCTGTCTAAGAAATCCCGAGTCACAGACGATGGCAGATGTGGCAGCCTTGGGGGTGAGTAGCAGCAGCCCAAGCCTTTGATCTGACTCTGCTTGTGAAATTTAAAATTCTGCGTAATAACTGGTGTCCGTGAACACTGGCCTTCATTCATTTCACAATGCACTGAACACTGCACTTGTGGAGGGCCAGTGTGATCTGTTTCTTTGCTTATTCAGCCATTGGCAAACATCTTCACCCTACGTGGTAGCAAAGTGCCAGGCCCTTGGGCTTACCGTGAAGGGACAGGCACGACTCTCACCTTCCCGGTGCTTTCCACACAACAATGGGCACTTGTGACCAAGGTTTGAGCCCTCTTACTGTTGGAAACCTGGCTATCTTTTGTTCAGCACCCCAACCGCTCCCATTTTTTTTTTTATTAAGAGAGCATGAAGGTTCTCAGCCTGAAAGCCCATAAGGTAAAAGAACCAAGTCAGACTCTTCAGCACACCTAAAGGCATCTTGTGAACACAGGAGCTGTGTTTCCAGTAGAGCCTGTATTTAATTTATTTCCATGAGAGTCCCCAAGTGGACCACATCTGTATGCCCTAACCCAGATTTTTAAATCCTTGGATGCTGCAGATCCACTCTGATAATAGCAGAATCTTAAACGGATCAGAAACTTGAGGCGCACCAATCCCCAGCAGTTTCCTTCTTAGTAGAATATGAGGGTTGAATTTGAGGCCATGGAAATGACAATGGCTTTTGTGGAAAAAAGCACATTGTCAGCTCCTCCCCCAAAGCATTAGCTGCATGGATGGGCTATTTTAGACAGTGAGACCCGCTGTGATAAAGAAGATTGCTTGGAATATGTTGTTATGTTATTCTACTTTTAAAATGCCTCTCCTCTCTTAGGCAATGACGGATACCATGGTAGGACAGGCCACCTTTTCTTCTTCCATTTTACAATTCCTGTCCGAGGAGCAGAGGCATGGCTGAATTCTAACAGGGGTAGAAGCTGGAAGGGGATGGGGTTCAGGTGTGCTAGCAGGGCCATGCTTTGGGTTGGTGAGGAAAGCAATACATGAGGAGGGAACCCTTAATGCGCTTCTCTACCTGCCTCATGATCTTGCCTTCACACTGATGCTTCTACTGCCTTTCATCTTAAGCCTAGCAAGCACCATGTCAACCTGATATTTGAAAATTGCTGAAGAGGGAGCTGGGGAGAGGGGAGAGATGGGGAGTTATTGTTTAGTAGGTGCAGAGTTTCAGTTTAGAAAGATAAAGCTCTGAGGGTAGATGGTGGTGAGGGTTGCACAACAATGTGAATGTACTTAATGGCATTATGAGCAAAAAGTATGTTCCAGGAGTTGTAATTGGCTCAGTCTCTGGACAGAAATTACCCAGGATAATCTTAAACTATGTTGGCAAAAAAGGGGGCTCTTTTGAATTCCTAAACTTACCTATACGCATAACACAATTAGAACAAAGAAGACACTGAATTTGCCAGAGACTATGAGAAGTCCAATTGGCTTATTGAAAGTTCTAAATGGAATAAAGAGGCTACCATTGCCTTTCTTAGATAAAATAATTCCAAATTGAGTATCTTAATGAAGCAAAAAAACAAATTAGCACTGAAGAGGCTAAAGCCAAAGCCGTCAAATGTCTTTGAAAGATCTCTCTTTGGTTGTGCACAGTGGCTCATGCCTGTGATCCCAGCACTTTGGGAAGCCGAGGCAGGTGGATCACCTGAGGTCAGGAGTTCAAGACCAGCCTGGCAACATTGTGAAACCCCATGTCTACTAAAAATACAAAAATTAGCTGGGCGTGGTGGCATGTGCCTGTAATCCCAGCTACTCGGGACCCTGAGGCAGGAGAATTGCTTGAACCCAGAAGGTAGAGATTGCAGTGAGCTGAGATTGTGCCACTGCACTCCAGCCTGGGTGATAGAGTGAGACTCTGTCTCAAAAAAAAAAAAAACAAAAAAAACCAACTCTCCCCCACTAACTCCCTTCCTACCATTCTGTCATCCTCTGAACTTTTTTTTTTTTTTTTTGCCATCTCTGCTTTATTCTTCACTCCCTCCATCCTCTTTCACTCTTTCACTTGTTATTTTGAAAAGGTTTCTACATTTTCTCTGGGCTTGTCTGTGTGTTTCCTTATGGAATCCTCTGATGATTCCTGTGATTTTGTACGGATTTAGCATCCGTTTTGGTCCTTCCTTAATACCCCCCAGACTTCTTGCAATGCTTGAATTCTCTCTGTGCTTGTTACCCTGTTTTCTCTAAAACTCTGTAAGGGCTTCAGCCATGTGGGACAGATAAACTTCAGCTTGTTCCCTTTACAGAGATACTGTGTGAGTCCAACTGTCCTTTTAAACTAGTGAACTTTACCTGACTTGTGGCTAACATTCTAAAACTAAAGCCATAAGGTCTTTATTTGTGCCTCTCTGCATTTTTCTGTACAGATATGTATACATGTCTGGATATTGTCTACATCAGGGGTTCCCAACCCCTAGGCCACATACTGGTACTGGTCTGTGGCCTGTTAGAAACTGGGCCTCACAGCAGGAGGTGAGCAGTGGGCAAGCAAGCATTACAGCCTGAGCTGCACCTCCCCGTCAGACCAGTGGCGGCATTAGATTCCCATAGGAGTGCCAAGCCTATTGGAAACTGCATGTGAGGGATGTAGGTTGTGCACTCCTTATGAAAATCTAATGCCTGATGATCTGAGGTGGAACAGTTTCATCCCCAAACCATCCTCCACTCTATCTGTGGAAAGATGGCTTTCCATGAAATCAGTCCCTAGTGCCAAAAAAGGTTGTGGACCACTAATTTACATGACACCAAATTGGTTTATAAATAAATGAGTACTAGAATACTAAACAAGCCCATTTGCTTTTCAAATTCTTGTAACTTAGTAATCTTTTGGCAGATGGGTGGGACTAGTCGAATATTGTTGGTTTGATGGGGCTGTGTCTTCTGAGGTACTAGCAAAGTATGCATGGATTTAACTTTAGGGTTCCTGTTTTTATGATACTTGCCTGGCAAAGAGTAATATAAGATTGGTTGATAAAAAATTTAGCTTGGGTTAGTTGCTAGATTCTTGCAGTGTCTCATGAAGTTTTCTAAGTACATTAAGAGTAAATGAATTAAGTGGATGTAAATGGGATGAAAGTTTAGTAAATGAACTTTTGATAATGGATGTTTTGTAATATGTTTACTTAGGAAGGTTTCTCAAATCTTTGTAGTAACTCTTCCCCTAGAGTTTTGCTAAGCTAAATTAAATGATAGATATACGTTAACTATCTAGACTATTTCCAAATAAGTTAATGCTAAGACATTGATTGCTGAATATCAGTTTAAGTTCATGTACTTTTGGCTTATTATTTCAGAGAAACAAAAGTTATTTAGATTTGTTAGTAAATGTCCTGCTCCACATTTAAAAATTGTTCTGTTAGAAAGCTTATATTTCTAACAATTATAAAATGTGTACCCACAAATAGTACATATGTGATACCTTGATGTACTTTTTTCCTAGGGTTTTTATTACAAATTAAGCTTACTAAGAGTTACCATTGTAATTTAGATATAAGAGAAACAATTTTATATGCAAAGTATATAAGGAAATGAGCATGTATTTTTAGAAAGGAAGACTGGTAAGAAAAGAGAATAATTTTGTATGAGAGTCTTGTGCAATAAATTTTTGTCCTACAGTAAAATGACTTTTTATTTAAGAAAAAGGAAGCATAGGACCAAGTAGAAAGTCCAAGCAGGTAACACATGATCTTAGCAAATCATGTTAGAAAAGGAATGTTCAGTGCAGTCAGTTTGGCAACATTTGAAGAAAATTGTTAACGGGTCTTTCTAAGGATTGAATTTTGATGTTAGAAATGTACTGATGTAGAATTTAAAAATTTAAGCCCCTGTGTTGGAACAAGGTTTTCTGAAAATATTTATTTGTTCTTAGTATAATTGCAAGCGGTTTTTATTTTAATTTTGAAATCTATTTCCTTAACAGTCATCCTTTAAACTACAAAGTTTCTAATTCTGCCACATTTCTTCTTGAAAGCTATCTAATTTCTCTAGTTTCAGATTGGAAATACAGCTCTCCTTCTACCCTTGAAAAAGTGTATCTTTTTGCTTGGCTGGGTGCTAATCCTCTCCTTCAACCTTTTCACCAGCTTCTTTAACCTTTTCTCTGGTTCAAACTCTGCCGTTATGGCCTGATGCTGAAATGTGTATCCTGAAGGTGTAGAAAGTCAGTGTTTTCTCCAGTACAACCTGATTCTGTACTTTGGGCTTTTCTTAATGTGCCTGAATTCACATTCACCAGGAAACTTCCTATATGGTTTTTTGGTTTTGGTTTTGGTTTTGGTTTTGAGACAGAGTCTCACTCTGATGCCCAGGCTGGAGTGCAGTGGCAAAATCTCAGCTCACTGCAGCCTCCACCTCCCGGGTTAAAGCGATTCTCCTGCCTCAGCCACCCGAGTAGCTGGGATTAGAGGTGCCCGCCACCGTGCCTGGCTGATTTTTGTATTTTTAGTAGAAACAGGTTTTCACCATGTTGGCCAGGCTGGTCTCAAACTCCGGGCCTCAAGTGATCAGATTGCCTCAGCCTCCCAAAGTGCTGGGATTACAGGCATGAGCTACCGCACCCAGCCCCCTGTCCATATTTGAGACTGCTCCTCCGCAGGAAATTTTCCTGGACCCTTCCTGATTGTGTGAGGTGTCCCTCCTGAGGCCACCCACACCATGTGCCTATGCTCCTGCGGCACTTCTGACTTGAAAAATATATGCCCCTATTTTGTTAATAAGAACCACATATTCGCCTGCTCAAGGTACTTGTTTTCTTGTTTGCATTCCTCTGTAATATGAGGTACACTCATAGCCATAACCCTGGACACACTCTTCCTATGCCTGATTAAATTCAAGTCCCATTTTTATCAGGTGTAACTTCCAGGCTATCTTAATGGGCTTCCCATAAGGAAAAGCAATCACACTGCAGGAGGTTTTCTTTCCGTTGCCTTTTAGCTAACTGACCTAGGAAACAAATAGTAGGTGTTTGATAAAGATAATTTTCTGTTTTGTATGTTGTCTTTATTGAGTATTTTATGATTTAGAATAACAGAGCTTTAAAAGTCTAAGGTTTTTACATCCATGTAACTTTCTGTAATGTTTTTGAAGTCTTTTGATTATCACTTTAGTTAAACCACTATTATTTTACAATGACCTGTGATTCTGTTTAAGTACTTTGAGCCTTTCTGACATCTTTGACAGGTTTTTCTAGGATCAAAATCCTAAATTATCTATAACCTAAAATTAACTTGAGGATTTTGAAGTTGGGCCCCTGGAGAGCATCAAAGAATGTATTTCTCATCTTGTGGAGATATCAAATGGTCAAGCTTATTTGTTAAATCTTACGGGAATCACTGTCAAATGAGAAATGGTGTTCAGGCCGGGTGCCATGGCTCACCCCTGTAATCTCAGCACTTCGGGAGGCTGAGGCGGGCGGATCATCTGCAGTCAGGAGATGGAGAACACCCTGGCCAACACGGAGAAACCCCGTCTCTACTAAAAATACAAAAATTAGCTGCGCGTGGTGGCGCATGCCTGTAGTCCCAGCTACTCTGGAGGCTGAGGTAGGAGAATCACTTGAACCGGGCAGTTGGAGGTTGCAGTGATCCGAGATCGCGCCACTGCACTCTAGCCTGACGACAGAGCGAGACTTTGCCTCAAAAAGAATTTAGAGAAATGGTGTTTAACATCCTTTAAGTTACATTTGTATAAATGTGTTATTAAAATGTGTCCTAGCCAGGTCTGTAATTGCAGCACTTTGGGAGAAGGATGCGTGAGCCCAGGAGTTCAAGACCAGACTAGGTAACAAAATGAGACCCCCATCTCCACAAAAAATCTAAGAATTAGCTGAGTGTGCTGGTGTGTGCCTGTGGTTTCAGCTACATGGGAGGCTGAGGCAGGATGATCACTTGAGCCTAAGAGGTCGAGGCTGTAATGAGTAATGTTTGTGCTACTACACTCTAGCCTGGGTGAGAGATGGAGATTCTGTCTCAAAAATTTTTTAATATGTTCCAAAATTAGATGAGATTTCCACAGCTCCAACATGTTTTGAAATGCATTATCAGTCATGATTATAATTATCTTAAATTTTTGTAGGTCAGAGAAAAACTGAATTTTCTTATCATTTGTAAATGCTCATTAGACTTTTTTAACCATGGCTCTTATGGATTTTTGTCATTCACAGTTATTATTTTAAATTTTTATCTGGAAGCATTTACAATCAGGTATTGCACCAAATTGCGTTTCATGGATCTGCTAACCAAAATCTAGTAAAACAAAATTAATTACATGAAATTAAATAATTGATAAGCATAATGTTTTTATGACTTTTATTTTAAAATATTGTTGGTTCTTTCAACGTTTTATTTTCCAGATTTAACAAACTTTTTTTCCATAAGATGTCTATAGTTTGCAGTAATTTGGTAAAGTATACTTTTGTGAACAAAAATGGAAGCGTTTGCTCTTTCTCTCTATTTGATCTCTCCAGAGTTCAAAAACTATTTGTGAGATTTTTGTCTTATGAAAAAAAAATCGTCTTTTTTTCCCATAAGTTTAATAAAAATCTGCTCCCTCTTTATAAGCAGGATACAATTGGAAATGTTGGTTATATGGCCAGGGTTTTGACTGAAATGTTGTACTTAAGAAAGTGCATAATAAAATGCCTGGTGTATTAGTCTGTTCTTGCATTGCTATAAGGAAATACCTGAGACTGGGTAATTTATTAAAAAAGAGATTTAATTGGCCCACAGTTCTGCAGGCTGTACAGGAAGCATGATGCTGGCCATCTGCTTAGCTTCTGGGGAGGCCTCAGGAAACTTACGATCATGGTGGAAGGCAAAGGGGAAGTAGGCATGTCACATTGCCAGAGCAGGAGGAAGAGAGGGGGTGAGGTACTACACACTTTTAAAGCCACCGTATCTCTTGATAATTCACTCATTCACTATCAGGAGAACAGCACTGAGCGGATGGTGCCTAACCATTCATGAGAACTCTAACCCTATGATCTAATAACTTCCCACCAGGCCCCACTGGGAATTACAATTCCACATGAGATTTGATAGGGACACAGATCCAAACCATATCACCTGCCTTTAAGAATTTCCAGGCTTACGGTAAGTAAGTAAGAATTGTCCCTTCCTGGCAGGTCCAAGACCCTTAAGACCGTAAGTAAAATCTAACGCGTACTTTCATTTGGTTTCTTAGCCTGAGGAAGTTAAGAAATTTGAGATTCCTTTATGATCATAGGGAGAGAAAAAGTTATGTATCTGAGGAAAGCTTTACTATTAGATTGTAGCCCTGTGAATTATTTTTAAGTTTTTGTCATCCATCTGCCTGTAGATTGGACTAGATCCTGATTTCTAATTTTTTTCAATATTTGGCTACAACTAAATCCCAATAAAGTCCTTCAACGCTCTTCTCCTAAGCAAGACTAGGGATGCTATGGGGGACCTTCAGAGGATTTCCCTTTCTTAAAACTAACCAGGCCGGGCATGGTGGCTCATGCCTGTAATCCCAGTACTTTGGGAGGCTGAGGCAATCTGACTGCTTGAGGCCAGGAGTTTGAGACCAGCCTGGCCGACATGGCAAAATTCCATCTCTACTATACAAAAGTTAGCCGTGTGTAGTGGTGCATACCTGTAATCCCAGTTGGAAGCTGAGGCAGAAAAATCGCTTGAACCTGTGAGGTGGAGGTTGCAGTGAGCCAAGATTGTGCCACTGCACTTCAGCCTGGCCAACAGAGCAAGACTCCATCTCAAAAACAAAACAAGCAAAGAAACTAGCCAACTAGGGGAATTAGATATTGAAGCTGGAGTTAAACCAGTCAGAGCTCTGCATTTGTAACTCACCTTGCTTTCAATGTTCTCTTTCGAGTTCTCAATTTATCTAAACAGTCAGAGTAACCCATCAGCCTATGACAGCTCCTAAATCTCTAGCTCTTCCCTTTCAGCGGGGGACCCCCTGATTGGCAGTCAGTGCTTTTTGCTTATCCTGTTGGCCCCCATAAACCTCCTTGAAAGGGACTGCTTAGAAATCTGCCATGCCCAAATTTATTTCTCCCAAAAGGGGGGAAATAATGCTTGAGTGGTCCTCGCCAGGAGATTTTACCACAGAAATGGCTTTTACCCAAATTAGCATCTTTTCAGTGAGCCCCAACAGTGCTACCCACCCAGCTCTCCAAGAGCCACTGGAGAGCCTTCGGGCACAATCCAAACGGGTGGTGACTCCTCGGATTATGATGATACTTGTGGGCACTCTGAAGGATGCAATTTACCTGAAGGGGTTAAGCCTAGTGAAGGAGCTAGGTTAGGAAGGTTTCTGGAGTGTTGTTTTGGATTAGGCCCTGCTTGGAATAAATATATAATCAGGAGCCTTTTTCACATTATTAACAGAATTTCCCACTCCCCCACCTGAGGCATCAGGGCACAACAGAGGTCCCTAGATTCCCCTTGCTTGGGTGGTCCTAAGTAGAGACAGCTAAGACCCTGAAGCTGGCCAAGTCTCTGAAAGGCACATAGTCAGAAAGCCTCTTGGCTGAACTTACTGGATTAAATTTACAATTTCCAGATATTTTCAGCTGGCTCCTCCCAATAATAGGATTTCTTTTGCCCTGTGAGTCTTAATGATCTTTCACAAATTTGGGCTAAGAATGTGGCTCTTCTTTAACGTTGTTCTAGCCTTTTTTAACAGATGTCTTCAAGAGACTCCCACCAGAATCATGCTGACCCAACACCTTGATACTTTAAACGAATTCCAGCTGGAAATTGGAACCAACTTAACCCAAGTTGGACTTTGCTTCAAACTTAACAGGTACTTGAGTGCCTCTCATAAGTAAATGGCTCTGGTTGTTCAGCTGGCTACTTGCCCTGCCACTAGGTTTCCTGCACAGGACTAGATGGACGTGGAGCAGCAGCCAGCCACCCTGGTGCTGTGATGGAATGCAACAAACCTATTCAATCATCAATGCTGTCTGCGAACAGGTTTCGGTTGAGAGAAGGAATGTGAATAAATGTAAATCCGAAAGAGTCAATTCTTCAAGGTGAATCCCAAGTGACTAACTGAGTCTAAATTTTATGCAAAGCCATTTGCTGACAACAGGTCACACATGTACTTGGAGTTCCCAAAAAAATCCACACTGCAGTTTAACTTTGGGACTCTCAGAGCTCACCTGCACAAACCAATCAGAGCTCACCTATTAACTCTTATCAGGGCTCAACCATATCGACCTATCAGGTATCAGCTGTATCAGCCAATCAGAACTCAGCTGCATCAACCAATCAAAACTAAACAAGTTTGAATCCTTCATTTGCATAAATGGGCCTGATTAGAAACCTGGGTGGGAACTTTCCCACTCTAAAACCTGAACTCTTCCTCTGTTCTCTGGAATGCACTTTTGTTTTACAGGGAAATTTGCATCTCTCCAGTTTGCAAACTGTTCACTGGAATAAAGTCTGTTTCCCCAAATTCCTTTTCAGAGAACTTTTGTTCACAGGGCTGTCACTGGCCACTGGACTTCCTGTGGTCTGGCTGGCCCTGCCAAGTGAAGCCAAGACTGGTGAAGCTTCCTCATGGGGGGGACTTTCAAGTCCTCCTGCTCACATTAAGCAGCCCACTTTGTATTTTAAGGTGTGTCTCAGTCCACCTAAAAAGCACAGCCCTTTCCATTTCATATTTTATTTGATGATGCATCCAGAAAAGCAATTTGGGATTCAATGAAACATTTCATTTCTCCTTATCAAATGTCCTTGTTGTTCTCCCACTTCAGGTTCTTGTCTCAGGAAGGATCAGGTACTAGGTAATATTCAAGTGTGATACCAGGAGGGAGGTTAACTTGGGAGGTGAGGGAACCGACCCACAATTAAAGTATCATGTGCTAAGTCCTCCATGATGTGCTTCTGTCCTCTGCTGCCATGTTCTTCATCCCTATGCAACCAGGAGAATTTGCTTGTGACAGTGAGATCCTCAGTCATAGAGATAAATTATTATTTTAGGCAGTGACTTCATAGCAGGCCAAAGGAAGCAGATAATAGTAAATACTCGTTTATGATCAGCCACATTGGTCTTGTATTTGGCAAACTGGATGGCCAACTGCAATGATTGAATCGTGCTCCCTAAAAAGGTATGACCAAAACCTAATCCCCCAGTATTTGTGAATGTGGCCTTTTTTGTAAACAGGGTCTTGCAGGTGTAATTAAGCTGAAGATCTTGAGATGAGGTCATCTGGTGTCCTTATAAGAGAAAGGAGAAAGAGATTTGAGATACAGAAACGTGGAGAAGAGAGCCTAGAGGGGGAAGGCCACAGGAGCGTGGAGGCAGAGACAAGCCAAGGAATGCCTGGGGCCACTAGAAGTTAAGAGAAAGGCATGGAACAGATTCTCCCTCAGAGCCTCCAGAAGGAACCAACTTTGCCAATGACTCTGATTTCAGACTTCTAGCCTCCAGAACTGTAAAAGAATACATTTGGTGTTTTGTTGTCATTTTCAAAGGCAGCCCTGGGAAATTCATACAGTAGCCTCATGGGACTCCAGGACCTGTCTTGGAGAAGGCCCTTGACTGGCGTCAGGAGACCAGGTTCCAGGCCCATCCTCCACAGACTATATCAAAGGGAATTTATGCCAAATCCTAACCCATAAAAGCAATCAAAGTGGAGTTCATGTGCTTAAAGCATGGTGGCAGAGCTTTCCCTGGCAGCCCAGGCTGAAAAGGCTTAAACCCCACCTTTCCAGTCTCACACTCCCCCATAACTATCACCAAACACATGGTCTTGCCTGAAGCACCTCCAGAAATATTGAGGACCCCAGAAAAAGCCTGAAGTTACAGGTGCTGACATGCAGCCACTGTACCTGCCCTGACATTGGGCAGATGGGGCCTTGATGCTCAGCTCCACCAATGACAACAAGATGGCCTCAGACAAGTAGTTGCTTCCCTGAGCCTCAGTCTTCTCACCTATAAAATGGGAATCCTGGTCTGCTATGAACTGAATTGTGTCCTCCCAAGATTCATATGTTGAAGCTCTAACCCAAAATGTGACTCTCTCTGGAGATAGGGTCTCTAGGAGACAATCAAGGTTAAACAAGGTCACAGAGCGAGATCCTAATCTGATAGGAGTGTAGCTTTATAAGAAGAGGAACAGAACTTTCTCTTTTTCTTTTTCTCTTTCTTCTCTTTCTTTTCCCCTCCTTACCATGTGAGGACACAGCAAGAAGGTGGCTGCCTGCAAGTAGGGAAGAGAGCCCTCACCAGAATTCAACTGTGCTGGCTCCCTGATCTCAGACTTTCAGCCTCCAGAACTCTGAGAAGCAAATTTCTGTTGTTCACGCCACCTACTGGTTTATGTTTATTGGTCATGGCAGCACAAGCTGACTAACGCACCATCTCACTCAGTTAATTGGGGGATTAAGTGAGAAACACAACTACCAGCAGCAGCTGACAGTAGTGACTGGTAATCGAGATAAGGTAAGTTCCTGTGTCCCCTTTTCTTATTCCACTCCTCCTGGCCCCCTCTTATTTCATCTAGAAGACTCTTCATTATCTGGCCTTGACAGACATGTTCAGCTTCACCTTCTGCCACTCCACTCCATGCATGCTTATAATAAATGAATGCAGCCATGACTTTGCACAAGCAGGTCCTTCTGCTTAGATCACCTCTCCCTTTACTTTCTTTCTACACACTACACACGTGCATGCATACACACACACACCCTCCACATTCCACCAGACAGACTACTATTTATCTTACAAGACCGTCTCAAATGACACAGCAGAGTTGCTCTATATCTTTCCCTCATGCATCAAGGCTGTGTGTCTCTACTTCTCTGTCCCTGTTGCCCACACTAACCTGTGCATATGTTGAGAACATGCCTGGGGCAGGCCCTGTGCACAGGTGCTTTGGGGTAGCCACGCCCCTCCCTTGCTCTCAGAGCTGGCAGTGAATCATGCCTGGGGCAATGAATCATGCCTGCCCTGAATCCTTGAGCAATTTCCTTCCCTCAGCCAGGTATTGGTCCAGGGTGTTACGTGACTTGGTTTGGCCAGTGAGCTGGAAAGGGAGGTCAGCTTTTGCCTGGGAGATAGATGCTCTCACATGCGAAGGAGATGCTCAACCCTGCAGGGGTCGTCTTGTCACAGTGAGTGACCCAAAGAGCCTCAGAGATGCCAATACGTTGTTGGACTGCTGACACAATTCTGGAATCCCTTACCGCCATGCTTCTTGTTAAGTTAGGTGATAAATATCTATATTATTTAAGTCATTGTAAATTAGAAACTCTGTTAAACGGAGTGCCCACTTCACATTTCTGTTATGGAGAATGAGTGAGGCTGTGGCCCGACCGAGTGGGTTCTGATTGCTGAGGGCTGAGAAAAAGTACCAAGGCTGGGCTGACCAGAACAGCTCTGGACTGCCTCATAGGACACGTCTGTGACAGAATGGCCTAATATTTCATCGTTCTGCTAACCCTCACGAAGATCTGTAAAGTATCTAGTGTGTGAGGGTGGCCATGTTTGGCCTGACTCAAGAATTACTAACTTGACTAGAAGGTAACCCCATGTTTTATTCAGTTTGGGCTGTCATAACGAAGTACTATAGACTGGGTGGCTTACAAACCACAGAAATCTATTTCCCACAGTGCTAGAGGGTAGAAGTCTGAATTCGGGGCACCGGCATGGATGGGTTCCAGTGAGGGCTGTCTTCTGGGCTGCAGACAGCTGATATGATTTGCCTGTATCCCCACTCAAATCTCATCTTGAATTATAGTTCCCATAGTCCCCACATGTCATAGGAGGGAGCCCATGGGAGGTAATTGAATCACGGGGGCAGTTACCCCCATGCTGTTCTCATGAGAGTGAGTGATTTCTCATGAGATCTGATGGCTTTATAAGCGGCTTTTCTCCCTTTGCTTGGCACTTCTTCCTGCCGCCATGTGAAGAAGGATGTGTTTTCTTCCCCTCCTGCCATGATTGTAAGTCTCCTAAGGCCTCCCCAGCAATGCTGAACTGTGAGTTAGTTAAGCCTCTTTCCTTTATGAATTAACCAGTCTTGGGTATGTTTTTATTAGCAGCTTGAGAATGGACTAAGACAACAGCCATCTTCCCCTTGTCTCCTCATATGGCAGAAAGAGGGCAAGAGAGTTCTCTGGGGTCCCTTTTATAAGGGCATTAACCCCGTTCATGAAGGCTCCACCCTCACGACCTAATCACCTCCAAAAGCCCCACCTCCTAACACCTAACTGGGGGTGAGGATGTCAACACATGAATTCTGGGGCAGAGGACAGGACACAAGCATTTAGTACCTCATAAAGGTTTTTCTCCTCCAATGTTTCTTACGATTTTCCTCTCTCGCTCTCTTTTTATTCTTTTTTATTTTTATGTTTTTGAAACAGAGTCTCACTCTGTTGCCCAAGCTGGAGTGCAGTGGTACAATCTCGGTTCACTGCAACCTCCGCCTCCCAGGTTCAAGTGATTCGCCTGCCTTGGCCTTCCAAGTAGCTGGGATTACAGGCGCCTGCCGCCACGCCTGGCTAATTTTTGTATTTTTAGTAGAGATGAGGTTTCACCATGTTTGCCAGGCTAGTGTTGAACTCCTGACCTCAAGTGATCCACCTGCCTCAGCCTCCCAAAGTGCTGGGATTACAGGTGTGAGCCACTGCACCTGGCCACTCTCTTTTTATTAAACCCAACATACCTTAAAACAATGGCCATCAGAATGTAATATTGGGTGCCAAAAGATAGGGAAAAAAAGTTTTTTCCTACTCTTACTCACTATCCAATACAATTCTGACACCAGATATGTAGTGTTTTTCCCCCCACATAACAAGAATCAGTTCTACAGTAGACAGCAGCCGAGTGTTCTATCATTCAATTCAATTCTGATCCTATCTACCTAGAGATAGCGTGCAGTCCCCACAGGTTGAGGGCTGAGTCCCACAGGACTTCCCCCACTTCAGATGCCAATTGCAAGCCCAAGTTATGACCTGAGCTTCTGATGGACCAGCCATAGATCCTACAAGCTGAGTTTCCCAACACTCCTTCCTTGGGTTTGACTAATTTGCTAGAGTGATTAGCAGGACCCCAGGAAACCCTTTACTCATGTTCACTTGTTTATTTTAAAGGATGTTACAAAGGCTACAGATGAACAGCCAGATGGAGAGATGCCCAGGTCAAGGCCTGCGGGAAGAGCTCAGAGCCTCAGGGCCACCCTCCCCCAGGAACCTTCATGTGTCCAGCTCCCTGGAAGTTCCCTAAATTCAGTCCTTCTTGGTTATTACAGAGACTTCATT
Organism: Ateles fusciceps; assembly: GCA_036589455.1. Classification (NCBI taxonomy): domain Eukaryota; kingdom Metazoa; phylum Chordata; class Mammalia; order Primates; family Atelidae; genus Ateles; species Ateles fusciceps. The sequence goes on along the minus strand of JAZHEH010002853.1, from coordinate 323,133 downwards.
ACATGGACATGATGGATTACAATATCATTAGCCGTGAGTGATCAATTCAGTTCCTCCATGCCCCAGAAATTGAGGGCATGGCTGAGAGTCCCAACTCTCTAATCCTGCCTTGATCTTTCTAGTGATCAGCCCCCATCCTGAGGCTACCTGGGAACCCCCAGCCACCAGTCATCTCATTAGCATTCAAAAGCCACTCTTACCACTCCAGAGATTCTGAGGTTTTTAGGAATTATATGTCAGGAAATGGGAGATGAAGACCAAATATATATTTCAGAGTATCACAGGTGCCCTCCAAGCCCCAAGGTTCCAGCCAGTGAGGCTATTTCCAGGTGAGGATTGAGCCTCCCTGCAAAGGGGTCAGGGTGCTCGCAGGCTACTGGAAAAGTGCCCACTTGCACCCCAAGGGCTCCTGACTTCCTCTGGTGAACATAAATCTACTCTTGTCTAATGATAAGGGAATCAAGCATAAATGTGCATTGGGTGACATGGGGCCGAGGGAGAGCACTGGACCGAGAGTCATGAGCCCCAGGCTTGGTTGTTGCTTCATCACTAAGCAACTGGGTCACTTTGGGACAGTCCCACACTGTCCCTGAAGCCCCTTCCTTCACTATAAAATAAGGGCCTGAGTCATGTAACCACTAGTATCCTGTGAATTTGAAAGTGACTCCACCACTTGTGGTAACTTTGAGCTAGTTATATCTTTAACCTCCCAAAGCTTCCATTTTTCTTATGTGTAAAGTGGGCGTGATCATACTCCTGACTTTGTAAGGTTTAGAATGAACTTATATAAAGCACTAGCCCTGGGCTAGCCAAGAAACAGGCACTTAAATATCAGAAATTGTCATCCGTTCCAGGTGTATGAGTTTTAGCCTTGTGACAAAACTGTGAAACAGACCACTGCTATCACTTTTAGACTTAGAATCACAGATACCTTGCTCAGTGGGGCTGGAGAAGCAAACAGGGATACATTTGGTACTGAGCTCATATAGCAAGACCCAAACCCCGTGCTGCTGTGCAGACCAACGTCCCCTCCTGGTGAAGTGAGTTTTAAAAAGACATCTGGGTTGGAGCCATATGAGAAATGGCTGAGAGCCTTAAGCGAAAACAGCAAGCTTTTACTAATCAATAGCGGCCATTTATTTCAGAGAGCAAAAGACAGATTTCAAAAGACGCTGGAATTGGAAATGCATCCAGGATCCTCAGCCTGGGTGCTGAGAAGGTGTGGAATAGTAGCCTGACATTCTGAACTGGAAGCCATCCCTGCCTGCCAAGCAAGGTCACCACCAGGGAACCCCTTCCAGCCTCTAACAGCCCCCTCCTTTGGAGGCTGTGCCCAGGCACCCAAGGCCCAGTTTTCTCAAGGACATTTCTGGCATTTCAAAAGCAAACCATCTTCCATTTTTCTCTTCTGGATGAAAACTCTGAATTTTTGAAAAGCTCCTTTTAAAGAGATTTCCACTGTGAACATTCTTACACCTGCACAGATACATTCATCTGGCCAGTTGCTGTTCAGTAAAACAGTGGCAGAGACAACACTCATCTACCCTCCTCCACCTCTTGTCCTGTCCTCCCTCCCCCCACGTTACATTGGGGCTGCAGGACTAGTGTGGCCATTGAAATCCAAGCAGCAGCTGCAGGCTCTCGCCCAGGCTGAGGTCCTTAAGAGCTGGTGTGGCTCCTCCATCTCTTTCTTTCCCTGTCCGGCAGGCCTCCATCTCTCTCATCCTCTGCAGAGGAGTCACTGGAAGAAAGCAGAGAGCCACCTGACCCACATCTGGCTTTGTGAGTGAGATCTAAACCTGAGACTTGAAGGTTGTCTACTGTGGCGGCTACCATTAGTACCCGAACTAATAACACAGGGTCAGTTTTCAGACAGCCCCTATCACATTTTCAGAAGCAAGTACAATTTTCTATCTCATGCTCACGTCTCAAGCCTGTTTGTATGGAACCTCCACTGTGTGCCAGGCACTACTAGGATGGGGGTTGATAGGAAGGTGAGTAAATCCCTCCCCCAACCTTCCCTAAAAGATTGTGCCGTCTATTAGGGCAAGACAGATACATAATGAACTCACATTCCTGAACAGATCTGTCTCAACGGTGTGGGCAAAGTAATGATCTCTGAGGAACTGTCTTCCAGCTCTCATTTTAGCAAATCCAGAGCAATCACAGGTGCTAACAGGAAATATTAGTGTTAAAGAGTATACTTTCTTTTCTTTTCTTTTCTTTTTCTCTTTTGAGACAGAGTCTCGCTCTGTTGCCCAGGCTGGAGTGCAGTGGCACAATCTCGGCTCATTGCAACCTCCGCCTCCCAGGTTCAAGCGATTCTCCTGCCTCAGCCTCCCGATTAGCTGGGATTACAGGCACCTGCCACCATGCCCAGCTAATTTTTGTATTTTTAGTAGAGACGGGGTTTCACTGTGTTGGCCAGGCTGGTCTCAAACTCCTGACCTTGTGATCCACGTGCCTCAGCCTCCCAAAGTGCTGGGATTTTATAAGCATGAGCCACCGAGCCTAGCCAAAGGGTATACTTTCTTTAGTCAGACATAATTGAACAGATTTTATTGAATCACATTCAATTAGGCTATTAATAGATTCTTAATTCTTCATTTAATGAGCACACACTGACCCAGGCACATTCCTAATGGAAATAGACCCCACCCCAGGAAAGACACAGTCAAGTAAAAGTTCAGTAAGCAAATAAACTCACAGGAAAGTGTTTATTCTCTCAAGTTATGAAATAAAAAGCAAAGCAGTCTTGAGGGGTCATTTGATACCTACTAGGTCATTTAAAAAAAGTGTTTATATAAAACATCTGTATTAGTTTGCTAGAGCTTCCATAAAAAAATACCACAAACTGAGTGGCTTCAACAACAGAAATTTATTGTCTCACAATTCTAGAGGCCAGAAGTCCAAGATCAAAGTGAGGGCAGGGCTGGGTTCTTCTGAGGATGGAGGCAGCCTTGGCCCCAGGCCTCTGTCTCCAATTTCTGTGGATTCACGGTTTATGGACGCTTCACCCCATCTCTGCCTTTATCTGCACGTGGTGCCCTCCCTGTCTGTGCACTGTCTCTGCCCCCAAATTTCCCCCTTTTTATAAGGAAAGCAATCATATTGGATTAGGGCCCACCAAAATGATCTCATCTTAACTTGGTCATCTGCAAAAGCCCTATTTCCAAATAAAGTCACATTGAAAAGTTCTGTCTGTTTAGGCTTTAATATCTTTAGAAGACATAACCAACTCCTAATAACACCGGCTCTGGCAATACTGAGGTGACACTGGTCTGCTCACACGATGCTGTTTATAGCAGTAAAAATGGCTGTAAAATGTTAGGGAAGCAATATGGTAATGCGTAGCAGTAACTAGCAAGGTGAATAGCCTTCGGCCGAGAGGCCCCACTCCTAGGGATGCATCTCACAGCTGCCATGAAGGTCAAATCAGGGTGTTAGTCTCCCCCAGGGGTACACAGCTGCGAGTGGAAAGGACTCAGTGCTGTGGGTTACAAACATTTTTCTTCTGCCATTATTTTAATTATATTTAAATATATGTATGTTTTATAGTCACCATTTACAGCCCTCAAATGTGCATTTTCTATTGCTACTAGAACTTCGATGGGAAAGTTTGAAAAGATCTGTCTTCAGGAAATAGTTCAACATAAGCCCAAACCTCTAGACAAAGATGATTACTGCAGCATTACTGCTATTCCCAAACTAGAAACAAGGAACCATTCCAGCTACTATTTGCCAGGCACCTCTGTCTGTCAGGCATTGTGCTAGGGCCTGGGGATGCAGTGGTAAAACGTCATTCCTAGTCCCTGTTTGCAAAGAGCCTGTGGGTCCCTACTGATGAAAGTTTTAATACATTATATTCTTAACATGTTAGCATAACATGCAAGCATTAAATGGTAACAAAGATGTAAATAACATTTAAAATTCACAAAGATTTAATTGAAATGGCACATTATACTATATCTGAAATACGTATGCTTGTTGACTTTTGTCTGTTTTATTCATTTCTGTATCACTGATGCTGAAAACAATGCCTGGCATGTAGTAGGCGCTTAATAAGAATTTGGTGAACTGAATTAGTGTACCGAGGACGGGGAGGTTATATGCAAAATAAAAATAATGAAAAGAAGCCATTGTTGTGCTTGGGTCAGAGAATCATGAGTATGTTCTCTTCCTTTTTTCCAAAAAAAAAATTTCTATGCAGCTGTTACTACAGTTTGTTGAAAATAATAATTTTTTAAAAAGTCCTAGATGCATCTAGTATTCATATATCAAGGGAATGCAAATCTTTAAAAAATTGAAAATAAAAGCACTATGGCTCTAGGATTACCACCACCAACCCCGCCACCTCCAGGAGGAGGCCATTGCAGGGTGCAGAGGTCCACGTGAGAAGTAATGAGCCCAGGCTAAGAAAGTGCCGGGGTCTCAAGGAACGGCGATTCCCCAGACGTTCTCATCTTGCATGCCCAATTTCTCTGCTCCAATTTTCCTAATGTTGCACTGGGTTCTGCCCTGCTTTCTTGTCTTGCTCTTCTTAAAGAGGAGTGTGGCTTGGTACCGGCCATTGGAATGACTTCCAGACAAGTTTAGGAAAGCCTATCTTGAATAAGGAGCTGGTATGGTCAATTAGTTGTGACAGGAAGATGATATTGCTACCTGTCCTGGCAAAATAATATGCCTGTACAAATAAAAACCAAAATGAATTCTCAAAGTCCCATTGCCCCTCCCCAGTCAGTCAAATGGCTGAAGTCAGAAAGCTGGTGGTTCCCTGGACAGCTTCCTCCCTCCTTTCTGCCTGCCAACATACTTATAACCAATCCTTCCTCAAGCCTTCCAGATTCTACCTGAAAGAATATGTCTCAAATTCTTCTACTCTGTTCACTCTACACCATCATCTGCATCCAAATAGCCCCAGAAACTCTCACCTGGATTTCTGCAACACCCGCTAACTGGTCTCACTGTTCCTACTATTGGCCTCTCTGATCCATTTGCTGCACAGTAGATAAAGATAGATTTTTAAAAACACAATCCAGGTTATGTCACTCTCCTGCTCCGTGTCACTGCCTTCAGTGGTGTCCATTTCACTTGGGATAAAATACAAAATCTTAACATGCATGCAAGGCACCTGTGTTTGCCCCGCCTGTCTCTCCAGCCCTTCTTCCTGCAGAACCGCCCCTCATGCCCTTTGCTGGCTACCGCCCCTCATGCACTTGGGCTACACTGGCCTTTTCAGTCTCTCAAGTGACTCAAGCTCTCCTGTGCCTCCAGGCCTTCACCCGTGTTGTTCTTCCTGCTTGGAATGCTCTTATCCCTACTCTTCGCCTGATTAACAGTCATTCATTCTTCAAATGAAAGGCTTTAAAATCATCTTTTCAAAAAGGTCCTTTTTAACCTCTTTATAGAGGTTAGAAATCCCTGTTATGCTTTCTATAGGACTCAGGACTTTTATTTCACACAATTACCTAAATGCATACATTTCTTGTTTGTGTGATTATCAGTGATTGGTTTAATATCTGTCTCTGCCATTAGCCTACAACCTCTACGAGAGCAGATAACACGTCTGTTTTGTTCTGCATTGTATACCTACCCAATGCCTAGCAAGATACCCGGCTCATGGTGAGCCCTCATCACATATTTGTCAAATGAATGGTTAAGTGAACAAACCCAGATATCAGTTATATCACAGGAAATATTTCCTGGTTGTGCCCTTAATCGGTTGCATCCAAATTTATTCAAGAGTTACATGATGAAGAGCAAACCAGACACATAATTCTTCTGCTAACGTGGAAGATGCATTGCAGGGACGTACTTCTTGGTTTGACAGTTCATTTCTAAAGGCAGAAATATTGCAGGCAATCAGATGTGGCCCAAGGCACCAGACAAGGGTTTATCTTCCAAACATCATGAAATACTTTATAAATTAGGCAATTTCAGGCTGCAAGGGATGAAGACATTCTCAGCTTGTCTCAGTGGAGGTCTGTCAGTTAGGATTCTTAATGTTGCATGTGACAAAAGACCTAACTCAAGCTGCCTTAAACAACAAAGAGGAGGGATTGGCTTCATAACTGAAAGTCTAGACACAGGACTGTCCTTCTTCAGGAAAGGCATGATTCTGTGGCCTACTGACGTCACCAGGGGCCCAGTTCCTCTCTGGGGTTTACTTGCCTGCCAGCCATTTCTTTGTCCTTAGCTTGCACAAGGTCATTCAGGTTCTCCTTCCATGGAAGCAAAAGGGCTGCAGCCACCCCACCCTCTCATCCTCACACCCCCTGAGCTAGAGAAGAGAGCACCTTTCTTCCAGAATCTTCTGCAGTGGGTCTCAAACCTGACTGACGAGCAGAATCACACGGCAAGCTAATTTCTAGAGTCCCATGCCAACATCTCCACCCAAACTCGGTGTATCTGGTGTATGGCCTGAGAATCTGCAATTCTTGAATATCCTTTACAGAAAACTCTAAAGGAGAAACCAAAATTGTCCCATAACTCCACCATTCAGATGACACTGAAATTCTTCACTAAAAGTAATCAATGCACAAAGTAGAAAAATCAAGCAGTACTAAATGAAATGTAAGAAGTGTCTTCCCTTCCTTCCCTCAGAGGTGCCACTGTTATCAGCTTCTTGTAGATTTTCCATTGAAAAAGAATGTGTGCATTTACCAAAGCGTATGGTGTACCCTTTTAAAGGTTTTGTGGAAATGGATGACACCATTTATACTGTTCTGCTGCTTGGTTTTCTTACTGCACAGCATAACTCAGAGACTGCTCTGTATCAGCAGATGGAGTTCCTACTGAATCTCCTTGAAAGATCTAAGAATGTGCCACAGTTTATTTACCCAGGTTCCTACTGATGGAGATTGAGGTTGTTTGCTATACAAATATCGCTGCCGTGGGCATCCATCCTTGTCGGTGTTGATAGTCTTTTGTGGGAAATTTCAGTCAACTTCTGTCGACAGGATTGCTGGGTCAAATGTTACTCATCTTTTAAAAACGTTGATGTATGTTGACAAAATTCCTTACTAGTCTGTTTCTATTATCATTTGGACCTTCACAAATGGTGCCCTTAGTTACACGTGAGTGTCTTATGCCAGTATGGGGTGGGGTTGCTGAGAATCTAAGTTTTTAAAAGCCCATGATGTGATTCAGAAGCTCATGCGGGTGTGAGAGCCACTGCCCCATCTTGTTGCACAGGTGCCAAAATCTACCAAGGTTGCATTCACTGGCGTCTGCTTCCATCCTCTCACCAGCAATGGACATCATGAAACGTTACAGCTTTTGCCAATCAGATTCATGAAAAGTGGTCTGACAGTGTTTTGATTTGCATCTCTTTACTTCTGAGGAAGGATGAGCGGCTCTTCATATGTTTCTTGTTCACTGGTATTTCTTTTCCATGTTCTGCCAGTTCAGATTCCTGGCCCAGTATTTATTGAGTTATTTGTGTATTTCTTATTTATAGACATTCTTTGCAAATTATAGAAGTCAGTGTGTGTTCCATCTGTGTTCCAAATACTGATTTCCCCTTGTTTATAATTTCTTCGGACTGACTCATGAGTTAGTTTGTTTGTTTGTTTGTTTAGCTATACAAGGTTTTTGCTTCATTCTGTTTTAATATGGTGATATTTTAAAATCTTTGGTCTTTATGGTTTCTGGAGGAGTCAAGTTTTTAAAACTCCCCAGGTGATTCTGCCGAGTTTGGGAGTCCCTGTCTTACAGGATATAAATAAGGAGCAGAATACAGTCCCTACCCTTTAGGGTTTACAACTGCGTGAGAGAAGGATGAGCTTATACATAAAAGAGAACAAGGGATAAAGGGCACTGTGGAGTTTCCAATGAGCCGTGCAGATTCTTGGCTTGGCATCAAAAGCCTGCCCAGTCCACACTCCTCTCCTCAGCACCCTCCCCCCTCAGATCCTCATGGAGGGGATTGGGAGATCACATCAGGCAGCAGAAGGCAGAGAAAAGCCAGCCACACAGCAGAGGGGAGGTGACTGAGGGCCGCAGCACAGAACAGTGGAAGCGAAGCCTTCGGGCCCCAGCACAGGCTCCTGTCTCAGAACGCTCTTAGACGCCATCCTCCCCTTCCTCCCTCCAGGGCCCTGGAGGCCTGACTGCAGGGCTGGCCCTGCCCTCTTCTGGACAAGCTCCGAGGCAGAGTCCTTTCCTCCTCTATCTTACCCGACCCTAGACAATTAAGTAAACAAATAAAAGGAACACCTGCGTCAGTTTTTGCTTTATTCCATTGGGAATTCTGAGAAAAGCTGGAATTCCATGGGCTTCAGTCGGGGAGAGGAGAGCATAAAGCTTCATGGAGGAAACCAAAGAGTCCAGCATGGGGTCTCTGGAGGGAAGGAACTGGTTCTCACTCAACCCTGTTTCCCTTACAGCTTCCAGAACAAGGTCCTAGATTAGATATACTGCATCTTGAACGAATCAATCTATCGATGGGAACGTATTTGAGCTGGGCCTGGAAAGACTAAGGATGAGGACCATTTCTTTCTTTTCCTAGTGAAAGAGAGTGCCTGACACACAGTAAGTGCTAAGTGCCTGATAGTGTTGATCTGAGCTGTCAGGGGAGGTGAGGGTGATGGAGTGAGCAAGGTGCAGTGCTAAGAACGTGAAAATCATGTTCACAGGACAGTGGGGGTAGCTTATTTAAGGAAAGATTCTGTGAAGAAAGTACACATAGAAAAACAAGTTGGGAGCCTTGAATGCCAGGTAAGGAAGGCGGATCTCTGTCTACAGGTAGGATCACTGATGACTGTGCTCAGGCCACGACATGGTTAAAATCAGTGTTTTAGGAAGACTTGTTTGGTGGCAAAAAGCAAGATGGATTAGCAGTTAGAAGGAAAATCAAAAACACACAGACAAGAGGGAGTTAGGGTCTGGGCTAAGGTTGAGACACTGAAATTGGGGAAGAAGAAATGGATTCATGACACTTGGCAAAGGAGGACCTGACCTGGTGACCGACCTGTCCTGGAAGGGGGCAGGCGAGAGGGGGAGGACGGAGAGAGAGGACCCACAGGCAGGCCTGAGTATCGTGGGGGTTTGTGCCAGAATGGTCAGCTCACTTGCTCCCTTTGTGTGACAGTCATATTGTCCTAGTCCCTGGAATCTACTAGCATAAGCTTGTGCAACCCACGGCCCACAGGCCAGATGTGGCCCAGGACAGCTTAGAATGTGGCCTAACACAAATTCATACACTTTCTTAAAACAGGATTTTTTTTTTACAATTTTTTTTTTTTTTAGCTCACAGCTATAGTTAGTGTATTTGATGTGTGGCCCAAGACAATTCTTCTTCCAGTGTGGCCCAGGGAAGCCAAAAGACTGGACACTGCTGTACTAGTATGCTCTTCTTAACACCCTCTGGCCTCACACTTTGCCTTCTTTGAGCATCTAGAATGCCAAAAAGGAAAAAGGCAGACAAAAGACTAAGAGAAAATCGCACAGGCAGGACCCAGGCTCTGGGCCTGAGCACTGGCTGAGGATCGGCGAGGAGACAGGAGCGGCCAGGACAGAGGGCCGCATGGGGCAGATGCCACACTGGGCACGGCATGTCTCCCTCGGGTGCACAGGGAGGGTGGAGCCACCTCCCCAAGGCCTCCACTACCAGCTGAATGGAGCCTTCCTTTCTGCAGGAAATGGGGAGAGCCTGGAGGACTCTGGGTCGAGGAACGAATGGGTGGGCCAGCTCTGAGTATCATTAATAGGGAGGGACAGAGCCCAGAGGCAGAGGGTTCACCTAGGGAGCAGTCTCGCTAACAGGGAGGGAACTGATGAGGACTGAAGCAAGGGTGGTGGCAGTGGGAAGCAGAAGGCACAGCCAGGGACGGTGGGGACAGGATTTGAGAAGAAGGTGGGTCAGAGCTGGCTGGGAGCTGCCTTGTCCCTTCTCTAGGCCGTCACTTGCACTCCCTCACTGCAGCTGCCCCTTTAAGGTGTAGGAGCCCTAGTGAGAAGGGCCTAGAAGGTGTAGTGGTGAAGGGGCCTCGCCCCGTTGGTCCCATCAGGGTGTCTTGCACATCTCATAGGGTCCGTGTGAGACTCCAGGCTGCCACCTCAGGAGTTCAGCCTCATGGGAAAGTCCAAAAGTCATGTTTTGCTTGGTTTCAAAGGCCCAGGCAATAGCACAGCTACCATGGCTGAAATCCCAGTGCCTGCTGCTGTGGAGAGGGACTCAGCATGCGCGAGCTTCATGTCACTTGATGGACAGGTCATCTGAGACAGCCAGAAGGGGCACCCTGCCTGGCCTTACTTCACTTATGGAGACACCTGAGATAATGATTCCTCCAGGAGCCCTACAGAAAACGTGTGTCCAGTGATCACTTTCTGCTTTCTATACTCCTAAAAGTTAACTTTAAAACTCTGTATTCTCAAGAAAATTGGGCTCTTTATTATAAAGAAAAATCAACAATTCTCTCAAGTTTGCCCTCATTCAAAAGAGATGGACTTCACAGCACCACGCTACGCCTGTCTGCACCTGAACAATAGCTATTTCCCTGTCTTCACTCTTGCTCGTTATCTTCTTCAAAAAAAAAGAGTCATACTCGGTACATTAAAATAGTCCAATTACATTTATTCAATTATGAATCCAATAATGATATTTGATCATGAAACATAACAATAAACCCACCACCCCACGTGAGACCTAGAGCCTTGCCAATATTACCGAAGATGCCAGTCCCCGACACTCTTCGGTTTGATTTCTACACCTGTCCATCGGATTGACTTTCTTCCCTGCATTTGATTCTAGTCTTCCTGACGTCCAGGAACACCTTCCGATTCCAGCTCCATCGTACCTGGAGTCCTCCCACCCCAGCGTTCAGGATGCAATAGAAGTAAGATGAGAATGAGCCTGTGATGATGAATAACAGATCACTCAGGACTTTGATATTTATAAGTAAAATTATTTTCCGTGGTTTTAATTATGGTGACTCATGCAATTTTGGTGTAATTAGCCTTTTATTCTTACTCATATTTTAATTATGAAATAAATATGCAAATTTATGCTAATAGCATAGTTAACCAAATTATCCCTTGCATTTGAGGAAGCACTCAGGCAAATTTTAAAATGGGATCATAGTTCTGACAGTTACAGAAATGGACATAAAAACAACGGGCAGAGTGCCCTGCATGCACAGTGAACACGGCCCTAGAGATACAGCTTTCATGAACATGTGCTGAGATGTTCCGAAAAGAAAGAACGTTTTCCCATCCATTCCTGCTGGGCCTGCCGGATTCAGATCCGAGCCTGTATCTCTGGGTCTGCTTGCGTGCTAAAGCTCCTGAGGATATTAGCCAAGCCAGATCACCTTTATTCCCAGGCTTTCCAGAAACACAAGCGGCATTGTGACTGTTGTCTGTGTTACCGTGTACTGCTTCTGTGCACTGGTGTTCCGTAATCCCACTGAAGCCACGATGCCTGCAGTCAAGGCTCAACCAATGATGCAGTCAAGAATCACCACCCAGCAACGAGAGTCATCTCAAAATAACTGAAGTTCCTTACCTGCATTCTTAAATGCTGTAACAGAGACACATGGCCCACAGAAAAACTTCTTTAAATGTTCTTCCCTTTCCATCTATTTTCCTCACAGTCCAGCACCTCCCTCCTCAAGATTTCCTGAAGAACTCCTCCCCAGCCATAGCCTAAGTAAGCAGAGAGGCATTCGGACCATGGCAGCCCCCTTCCCAGGGCAGCAGAGGGCGAGTCGGCTGAGAGGCCAAGCCCTCTCTGATGGGCAGGGAAGCGAGGCCCGGGAATGCTCATGCCTGACTCATGGTCATTGCGTCCTCACTGTTGCCTTTCACGGATGTGTCAGACCATGAGCCTTGGCAGTGGAGAAACAGGCACCTGCAGACGGAAGCCCAGCCACAGACTAGCAGGTCACACGGACCTGTGTTGCCTCACAGTGCAACACGTAAGTGGCTGCAGGACTCCCTGCACTCGGCACCCGTAGATGTAAACAATGATGTGATCTGGCTGCAGGCGGTGGCTTATGCTTGTAAACCCAGGGCTTCAGGAAGCTGAGGCAGGAGGATCGCTTGAGCCTAGGAGTTTGAAACCAGCCTGGGCAACAGAGCAAGATCCCATCTCTACAAAACATTTAAAAATTAGCAGGACATAGTGGTGTGCACCTGTAGTCCCAGTTACTCTGGAGGCTCAGGCAGGAGGATCGCTTGAGCCTAGGAGTTCAAGGCCGCAGTGAGCCATGATGGCACTGCTCCACTTCAGCCTGGGCAACAGAACAAGACCTTATCTTTAAAAAAAAAGAGGCAGATGGAATCATCAGATATAAATAAATGTTAAGGTTATAAACCCAAGCAACACCAGCAGCTACCACTTTTAATAAATCTGAGAAAAATCCCTCCTTTGCTGGCTCAGAGCCATGCCCAGGTTGTCTTTAGCTGTGGCCACGTCCCCGAGCCACCCTACTGCTGCCATTTCCGGGTTGTGCCCCTCCCTCCTCACTGCGCCCTATTAAAACAATTGTCTATGAAGCCACAAAGTGAGGGCTCAGAATAACCTTGAATGCATCCCTGTAAATGCGTGGGCTGGCCTCCAAGGCAGCCCTGTCCCCTGCTGTGACTGCCCACCCTGTAGCTCCTACCCTCTGCAGTGTTTTCCAGGTCCATTTTTGCAGCTGGCACAGAGAGGCGCAGCTCCAATTCAGATGGGAAGGTGAAGGGGGCTGTGAAAAGTGGCTCCCACCTTCACACCTGAGGATCTGATCTTATCCAGATTGTTTTTTCCTCGCAGAGAAACTCCTCTGGCCCGGCTTTCCATATTGATCTAATCAACAGTCCAAACACAATTTCAGGACTGTCAAAACAAGACCCGCAGGCCTGACATAGACAATTAACATAAGTCAAGGCAACCCACCTGCCACATCCCGTCTCTCCCCGACGTCTCATCAGGACGTTAGCAAAGCCGGTCCCCGTTCCCGGCTGCAGTATCACCAGGAGTACGCTGTTGAGCGGGGGAACTCCTGACATGAGGCTGGAAGCTATAATTACCCAGTGTATCATTTGGTAGCTAAATGGATTGTTTACAAAGGTGTGCATGATGAAATCACAGGCATGGCAGAGCACAGACACAGGCGGGTCGGGAAGGAAGCAGGCATTCATTAACGCCTCACCTCCCTCCAGGCTCCACCTGTCAACTGCCGCCACCCGCAGTAGACTCAGACCTCGAGGAGTCACCTGGGCCTCGTGTTCCATGACGTTCAGGAAATACCTGGCCTTCCTCCCTCAGGTTCCATCTGGTAATAACTCCCCGGCGGAAGCAGACTCACCTTGGCACGGCACTGGGGATGGAGTTCTGACGTCAGAGGCCCCTGGGGGTTAGCCTGCAAGGGAAAGGAGCCCAGCAGAAATCTTAGTGGCCCAAGAGGCCAGAAGGGGAGGTCAAAGTCACAGCTCATTCCTGGCAGGTGCCCCACGGGGGTGCCTCCAAAAATCGGGCCTGGAGCATGGGCCATTTCATGCGTCCACTCGCAGCTAAAGTAAGGAAATCGAAGACCATCCCATTAAATTTGCAGGGAACATAGGAGGAGGGAGAATGGACATGGGCTTCTCTGCACAGTGGCTGAGATGTCAAAGAGCCTTTCTAAGATCAGAAAAATGACTTGTTGAAAACAAGCTTACATACAGTAGGGACAAGGAGAGGTGGCCCACTTGGAAATCTGCAAAAAGCTAGGGACACAAAATACGAATAACAGGGTAAGCACACAAAAGCCCCAGAGGTCAGATTATATCTCAGCTCAAATGTCCCTTTGTAATAAAACGCTATTGTAAAACAAAGGAGAGCATAAACTCTAACATAATTTATGTGCATTTATGTTAAAAGAATTTAAGAAATTAAGAATAAAAAGAATTTACCAAGAACTAATCATTTTAGTGCTAACAATCCAAACTTTGGAAAGGCGTGGGAGAATTAGACAGGGTCTGTGAACAGGAAACAAGATGGCAAAGAGATGGAAAATTCCCAGAATGAAGAAATGGTAGCTCATTCAAAAGTATTCAATGCCTCAAAAGTGTTCACACTTCACAAGGCAGATGCGAGGTGCTCCAGTCCTGGGAGTGCACTCGCGGCTCTTGGGAATTCTAGGCAATGCAGTGCTGATTTCTGTCTAACATGGGTCTTTCTGGATCTTATCTTAGGAATGTAATTAATAAAGCACTGAGAGAATATTAACAGAAGTTTCATTTGCAAAGTGGTCCCACTCACCCTGCCAGAAACCCACAAAAATGCTTAGTGGCTGGGTAGTCACAACCAACTCCCCTCTCTCCATGACAGCAACACTTAGCAAATATTCATGACACCTACTGGACCAGCATGGTGGAATCCACTCCATCCTCGAAGAAGTGAGTCGTAATAAAGGAAGCGGCAAGAGTATGGAAGATAAAGTCCGTGGCAAATTCCAGTCGACATCGGGGACCTTGAGGATGGAGAGGACAATGCTCCACTTTGGCAGGAAGGCAAACTATGACTGGCAAGACCCTTTCACCTGCAGCAGCCACAGAGCAGCCTGAGATCATCCAGAAGCCCAGAAGCCGCTCTGTTCAAGGACCTAACCCATCATCCTCCCAGGCGGAATGAAGGCCAAACAGCCCGAGAGATGGTCATGTAGTCCAGCCGCTGTTCTCTTGCTCTGAAGCAGGAACACGCAAGAAACAAACCTCTCAGACACCAAACTGGGAAGGAAGGGGTGATTTATTCCACCAGGAGCAAGGCGGCATCACTGCCTAACAGCCAGGCTCCTCTAACAAAGCAAGAGCCTGCCCTTATATAGGCTTACAACTCTAGAAATTACACATGAAAGGGTCTTGAGTTTACAGCTTTAGAAATTACCTGTGAAAGGGTCTTGTGCTTCTAGAAATTACACGTGAAGGGGTCTTGGGTCGTGGAGTAGGTGTGGGGTATGTGACTTAGGTGGGGGTTTGATCGTGTTTAAGGGAAAACAACGCCTTCCGGAAAGATTCCTCCATACCATGCCTGCGATCTATAGGAGGGCGATTAAGGTGGCACCCGGTCTGCCAGCCTTTACTTCTATTGAAATGCAGTGTGGAAGTCAAGGGGGAGGTGGTCTTAGATGCTTAGGTGTCCCTCTTCAGTTCCATCTGGCCTGTCTGCTGACTCTGAGCGTGTGGTCCAGAACCTTCCCGCCCCCGATGAGTGAAGAGTTTGGGTCTAGCCCCTTCTCTCCATTGTCCTCACACAGCTTCTAAATTCCTGCCACAGAGTTGCAGGGACCAGTCTTAAGCTACTACTAAGATGAGACCCAGCGTCTTGCTCCCTTCCGATGAGCCCAGCCACCTGCAGGATTCCCGCTAAACATTGCTGCTTTGTCTCAGAGGATGCTGGGTCTGCACATGTGCAAACAGCAGCTGGACTCTGGCAGCTTCCATTATGGAGGGAGGAGCCACGAAAAGAGAAGGAGGGGGCAGCATTGATTCCTACATTCCAGAAGTCATCAAAAACACGCGCCTGATGCACATGACTTCACATGACTTCATCCTTCCTCTCTCCACCCACAGGAGGAGGGCTCCTAACACCAGCCACACTGAAGAGATGAGGCAACTGAGGCACAGACTGCTCACAGGGAGCTTGGAAGGCCTGGGGTCTCCCGTAGGCAGGCTGGCATCAGAGACTGTGCTCTGAACCATGCTGCGTGCTGGCATCAGGTGAGCATGGCACTCACTGACTTACTGTTCAAACCTAAGTTGCTTCAGGGTGAATTCATTAATCTCTCTGTTCATGAAAAAGCCAAAAATAAATGAATAAAAACATTTATCAAGTAACTGACTTATGCCATTCATTTTGCTGGTAAGTGGAATCTTTTATATGAAATGAATACCTTTTGAATGCCACTGTTTTGAATCCTCACAACCAATAAGGTAGGTAGTATTAATAATTTTCCCATTATTATTATTATTTTTGGAGACGGTCTCCCTCTGTCACCTAGGCTGGAGTACAGTGACATGATTACGACACATTGCAGCCTCAGCCTCCCGTGCTTAAGGGATCCTCCCGCCTCCGCTTCCTGAGTAGCTGGGACCACAGGTGCATGCCGCAACATGTAGCTAGGTTTTTTGTTGTTGTTGTTTCCTGTTTCTTTATAGAGACACGGTCTCACTATGTTATCCAGGCTGGTCTCAAACTCCTGGCCTCCATCAATCCTCCTGCCTTGGCATCTCAAAGTGCTGGGATTACAGGCATAAGCCACTGCACCCAGCCATAAACGTCAACACTTTAGAAAGAAGGAAATGAAGGCTCCAAGAGTTCAGCTATGAACCCCACTTTGCTTGGACAGTGATTCAAACAAACGCTTGTGGGAAAGAGCCAGCCCCTGAAAGGTTTGACAGAGGAGAGTTTAATGAAGAGATGATCTGCAGAGGCCTGGGCAGGCATAAACAAACCAACCAGGGACAGCAGAGCTGGAAGCTGCTTCACCCTGAAGCCTGAAGGGGCGAAGGCAGAAAGGGGTGTTCTAGCAAACCAGGGAGAGCTAGCAGCGGGGCATGGGGCTGCCTGACTGGAGCTGGGGCCCCAGAAGGACCCCCCACTGCCAGCAGGGGGAGAACAGAAGAGACACCCTCACTTCTCTCCCCTCCATCTAATGGCTGCGCCCAGCTAAGAAGCAAGAGGGCAAAAGAGGGGAACAGGGAATCAGAGCAGGCCACTAAGAACAGCCTCTAGGGGTCTGCACAGGGCAGAGAAGGATGAAGAATGAATGGGGAAGAGAAATAGTTGGAGACCATCCAGCACGAATGGTGACACATGGAGCCAGGATTGGGAATCACTGCACAATCCGGCTTTTCCCCAGTGAACCTAAGAGTGCAGGGCAGTGTTAAAAAGGAAGCCTGATGTGACCTGTAGACCCCGCAGACTAAAGACAGCATGGACAGTTCCAGACAACATCTTCAAGTAACGCATAAACTATCTGTTGTCCTACCCTTTCCTTTGTAAACTGAGATGGAGGAGACACCGCTGTAACCTACAGCCCCAACTCCCAACCTGGCAATACTCCAGGGGAACAAATGATTAGAAGCTGTGGGTGTCATTTCTGTAGCAATATCCTGATGCCGCACGGCTCCAACCCCAGAACTTAAATTAAGGTGCAGCGCCACAGTTCCTGGCTTGGGGAATGTGGCATAATAAGCATTCCAGGTCACAAACACCTTTTCATCTCCTTCTCTGTAGAAGCCTCTGTTTTTCCAACATCACACCATACAACTCAGTTGACACAGTCCCCTGCCTACAGACATGCCAGTGTATTCAGCAGAGACGTGAGAGTTTGCTCAACCACTGCAGAAGGAGAGCCTGCACCTGGGAGGCAGGGAGCCCTGCAGGAAGGAGGGGAGGAAGAGACTGGGAAGCACGCGCACTCCCAAAGAGAACAGCCACTGAAGATACCTAACAGAAAAACAAGAGTTCCTGGTAATAACCATTTCAGCATCGATCAATTATGATTCCTCGATAAGATTACATACTACTCATTACCATTTAAAAAAACAGCATTTCCATTAGATTACATACTGCTCATTACCATTAAAAAACACACACACCTGACTTTTCCATTAGATTACATACTACTCATTACCATTAAAAAAAAACAAAACTGACTTTTCCATTAGAGTCAGAGCAGGTTACATTTTGATTGAAGAAATCCAACTTCAAGAATGACAACGCATTCCAGCCAAATCAAAGCCTGAGCTGAGCCTGCAGACATTTTGTTTCCTCCCTGCCTCTACCCGGGGCGTCATCTAGCGTCCACCGCCCGGTACTACACTCTCCAGCTGAGTAAGCCTGTTCCTGCAGAGTTGCTTTCAGCAGAAAATCATAAGACCTGATAGGAGAAAAAAAAATTGGCCTCAGTGATAGACATTTTTCAAAAGCGGTTGAGCAATAAAGACTTCCCATTTATTGGATTTCACACATGATTTTGCTTGAGCCAAACCAAAGACTCATGACTCCTAAAAAACAATGAATAAATGTTTGGCAAAAAAAAAAAAAAAAAAAAAAGAATAGAGGGCAGAGTGGGCATTTTTCTCAGGGCTCTGTTTTTAAGAAAGACGTTTATGTGCAAAAATAAAAACCGGACTGATTTACATACAGAATAGTAACATACATTTTTCAAGGTGTGGCATCTTACAAGTAACGTTTATTTGGGCCCCTCTTAGGGGCTGAATTGTACCCCCCCCCCCAAAAAAAAATCGTGCTGCCTTTCACAAGCCATAGTGCCTCAGAATGTAACCATATTTGGAGATAAGATCTTAACAGAGTTAATTAAGTTAAGATGAGGTCTTAGAGTGGGCCCTAATCCCATCTGACTGGTGTCCTCATACAAAGAGGCAATCTGGACACAGACACGTGGGTGCACAGAGGAAAACCCATGTGAGCACACAGCAAAAGGCAGCCAAGAAGGCCGGAGAGAAACACGCCAGGACTACATCTTGATCTCCGACGTCAGCCTCCAGAATAGTGAGAAAATCTACGTCTGCTGTCTAAGCCACCCAGTCTATGATATTATACTATGCCTGGCAAACTAATACACCCCTAAACTCCCCCCACCCCCTAACCCGGGCAAATGTTAGGTGTCTTTGATGCTAAGAGTCCTGAAGCAAGTTCTTTATCTCCTCTCTTTTATACACAAGGACTCTTGAACCACTCTTCAACCCAAAAGTGTCTGGCAACGGCTTGGGGATGCCACTTTGCCCACTCCTCGCCCCCGTCAATAGGGGAGCTGTTATGTCTTAAACCTCTCCCCGAACTAGTTTCCTGGGTGGAATTTAAGGGGACTCAGACCTGTCCTCAGCCTGGGAGTTAAGTGCCAGGGCTGCCGCTGGCCAGCCTAGGTATGTAAGCTTTGGCAAATGACCAGGCCTGGCTGAGCCCTGATTTTCTCCTCTGTAAAATGAGAGCGATCGGATTGCTCGGGGCACGAAATGTGCTCAGTGTGGGGCTTAGCACGGGTCTGGCTCACAGTAACTGCTCTCACGCTCCACCGACCACTCCTTAGCAGGAACGCGGACACAAGAATTCTGTCAGTGTTCAGAACCCCGCCCTCCCGTCATCTTCAAAGGGGAAGGGAGAGCAGTGGGTTATGGGTGTCAACTTTACATACCCCTGACCACAGACCCTGGGGAGCTTCCTCAGCTAAAAACGAAGTTTAGAAAATTGCTTGCAGTGACTTGTGATTTCAAGGGCCGCAGTGAATGATAGATCTATTGAGGATAGGGGCCCCTGGCTGCAAATTTAGAAACATTTTGTTTCTGTGAGAGGAAAAAAGGGCAGAGAGGCACGGGGCTGCAGGGGGATGGCTCTGGAAGGACTCTGCAGCGAGGCGGCCAGACTCCTTGGAACCGCAGCGCCGACGCCCCCATTTCCCAGGGAGATCAATCCTCCGGCAGGGCCATTTCCTCCGCCACGCGGGCGGCTGCGGGAAGCGGTGGCGGGGGCGGCGGGGGCCATTAGTGACCCTGTGACCCCGTTCACCGAGCGCGTCCCCGCCCGGGTGCTCGCTGCCCGGCGCCGCGCCGTCCACCGCCGGCCAGAGCAGGCCGCCGGGCCCGAACTGGCCCGAGGCCCTGTCGCTCGTCCCCTGGCTGCAGGCTGGCACCCCCGAGCCGCAGCGCCCACGCAGGTGAGCGCCGCTGCAACCTGCAAGTCTGAGTCAGCTCGCGGCGCGTGAGGCGCGCACTGCGTCCCCGCGCGGCCGTCGCAGCCAGGCGCTGGCCCGGAGCGCCGCGTCCCCAGACAGAAGCCACAGCTCCCCCTGGCGGACACCGGTTCCCCGGCGCTGGGCTTTCCCCTCCCGCAGTTCGGGGGTAGTTTTCAGCTGAAGAAAACAGTGGACAGATTTTTCCCATCAGAGGGCTTGGTGGCAGGATTCACACAGGCTTAAGGAATGAAAGAAAGCAGAGGCGATGGAAGGGAAGAATGGTAAGGCCTGGAAAGTGCAGGCAGAGAATGTCATGCACCTGCATGTTGTGAACCCAATGGCAAGAAACACTTGTCTGCGAGGCAAACATAGCCACGTTGGCTTTCTCTCCCGGAACCACGGATTCTTTGGCAAGGAATGAATAAGTTATAAATGCAGTCTGTCTTCTTAAGTATATTAAATACATAACACTGACCTTCACAAAGGCTTTTGTCTGGAACAAGGAATGAATAAGTAGGGTAATTAAAAGAAAGTTAAAGCACCACGGAACACGGTTTGAATAACTTTAAAATTTTTTATTTACTTAATTTAATGAAAACAAATGATAAGTAAAATGTCTTTATATGAACATCTGAAAAAGCATATAACTCTAAATGGCAACCCTAGTCCAGCTGCTGTAACAAAATGCCATAGACTGGTAGCTTACAAACAACAGAAACTTACTTCTCACAGTTCTTGGGGCTGGGAAGTCCCAGATCAAGGTGCAGCTGATTCAGTGTCTGGGGAAAGCCTCTCTCTGGTTCATAGATGGTGCCTCCTAGCTGTGTCCTTACCTGGGAGGAGGAGGAAAGGGCTCCCCGGGCTGTCTTCTATAAGGGCACTAATCCCGTTCATCAGGTGACCTAATTACTTCCCAAAGACCCTGCCTGCTAATGCCGTCACCTTGACAGTTGAGTTTTAACATGATTTTTGAGAGGACACAAACATTCAGAACTTGGCATCAACCTTGTGGCCCTGTGTTTTATTCCCTGAATGCAATATGTAAATGTGGAAATGCCTGGGAATTTCAGCCATCTAAGGCAGGCATGTGACATGGACTCCCTCTTGTAACTTACTCTGTATGTGGACATCTGTTCTGTTGATTGTGCACAGAGTAGAATTTCACAGAGGCTGACTCAGCAGTGATCAATCAGACATGTCTGAATGGACGGCAAAGAAGGAGGAGGAGGAGAAAGTAAATGCCAGTGACTTACTTTGCAAAGTGAATTTACAGATTCTTTGTCGACCAAATCAGGAAGGTTGGGTTGTTTCTCTCCGGGTCTGGGTTTCCCAACTCTTGGAAGACCAAGAGAGGCAGAGAAGCTAAGACAGATGGTGAGTCTCCTGGGAGGCTCAGGGCCAAGCCTGCCTTAGAGGAAGTCTCTTCATCAGCACTAGGCAGCAGCCCCGTGGAGACTGTCCTCCAGCCCTCCTGACAACCACCAGCGTGGATGGCCCAGACTTTCTCCCCATCACTCAGTTGTCAGAGCAACAGCTTCTGCAGGGAGCCAGCCCACAGCCCTTCCGTTACGCTTACCTCATTCCGGTCGCAGCTAGGGGACAGGGGGCAGTTAGGAGGAACAGAAACAGGTTGAGATGGATCTGGGGAGCAGAGATGGCTCACAAGTGCAGATAGGGAGTGATCTTGAATCTACGTAATTTGGATGAGAGACAGCACAGGGAATGATTTAGGCTTTGTGTTAAGCCTTTAATTCAAGTCATCAAGTGTTTACAAATGCTTTCTAATTAGAGAGGACGTGGAATAATTTGAAGACAAAGAATTAAGAAAAGAAGATAGTTTGCTACCCATATGTTAGTGAAAGAATAACTTTTCTTATCTAATTGGGCCAAACCAAACTGAACCCCTAACACCAAAGACAGCAAGCAGTATCTGCGTTACGATTTCACAAATATTAAAGAGCTCTTACGGCCAAACATTCTTAGTGGAAACAGTAAAAGTCTCAGCATCTTTGTTTATTCGAAGACATATGGAAGGATACTTTATAGTTGCGGTTCTCAAAGTGTGGTTCTCAGACCAACAGCAGCAGCAGCAGCACCTCAGGACTTAGGAATACACATTCTCAGGTTTTGCTCCAGAGCTACTGAACCTGAAACGCTGAAGATAAACCCCAGCACCCTTGTTTTAGCAAACCCTCCAGGCGATTCTGATGCATTCTGATGTTTGAGAACCACTACCCTAATCTTATCTTCCCTGTGGTGTCAAATTTAACTAGGTTTAAAAGTCAGGGTAGATCTAAAACAATGAATTTAAAATAAGGGTTGGAATATGGGGAATAAAGCTTGAAAAATACAAAATCATCACTTCCAGCTTCTACCCAGTGCAAGACGCTCTGCATAAATCAGCAGGGAGACTGTAAGAGTCAAACAGGACAAAGGGGAAGGGACTGGGTTCAGTGGAACCCGGAGAGAGGCTTCCAGTGACGAGCCACAGGGCTCCTCTCACTCAGTCAGGTCCGCTAAACATCTCCATAATCACTGATAAGACCAAACAAGCACTCACAGAATTTTTAAACTATGAATTTAATTACGTTGACAGAAATCCCAACTGTTTGATAGGTCTGAGAAAATGTATTAGTCCATTTTCACACTGCTATAAAGAATACCTGAGACTGGGTAATTTGTAAACAAAAGAGGCTTGATTGACACACAGTTCTACAACGCTGGGGAGGCCTCAGGAAACTTACAATTATGGTGGAAGGTGAAAGGGAAACAAGGCACATCTTACATGGTGGCAGGCAAGAGAGAGAGCGTGCTCAGGGGGAAACTGTCACTATTAAACCATCAGCTTTTGCGAGAATTTCCTCACTATCACAAGAACAGTGTGGGGGGAAACCACCCCCCACGATCCAATCACCTCCCACCAGGTCCCTCCCTTGACACATGGGGATTACAATTCCAGATAAGATTTGGGTAGGGACACAGGCAAACCATATCAGAAGATATCAACAGAATTGGAACTGTAATTTAAAGCCAACAATGTGTCATTCATTTGAGATAACATATTGTTGTCAGGACCAAGCAACCAACAGCACCAGTACAAATGAACCAGGATCTGTAAAAACAATATGCTTAGTAAGCACCAACACAAATGAATTAGGGTCTGTAAAGACAATGTGCTTAGTAAACACCAATGCAAATGATTTGGGATCTGTAAAAACAATGTACTTAGTAAGCACCAATGCAAATGAATTAGGGTCTGTAAAGACAATGTACTTAGTAAGCACCAATGCAAATGAATTAGGGTCTGTAAAAACAATGTATTGAGTAAGCACCAATGCAAATGAATTAGGGTCTGTAAAGACAATGTACTGAGTAAGCACCAATGCAAATGAATTAGGGTCTGTAAAGACAATGTACTTCATTAACACCAATGCAAATAAATTAGGGTCTGTAAAGGTAACATGCTTAGTAAGCACTAATGCACATAAATTAGGATCTGTAAAGACAATGTACTTAGTAAGCACTAATCAAATGAACTGGGATCTGTAAAGACAATGTACTTAGTAAGCACCAATGCAAATGAATTGAAGTCTGTAAAGACAATGTACTCAGTATAAAAGTCAACAATTTGATGTGACCACCAGAAACACTGATGAGGTGCTATGCTCTCTCACAGAAGTGTTGTCTTTTAAGGGGCATGTGGTGGACTGAAAAGAATCCCCTCCTCACAAGCAAAGATATCTAATCCCTGGAACTAGGGAATGTCACTTTATATGGAGAAAAGGAGAAGGTGGTCTTTGCAAGTGTGATTGAATTAAGGATGTTGATAGGGGGATATTATCCAGTTGGGTCCTAAATGATATCACATACATTCTTATACCAGAGAGGTAGAAGGTGATTTGACCACACGCAAAAGAGAAGGAATATAAAGATGGCGCAGAGAGAGCTTTGCAAACGCTGTCCTCAAAGACCAGAGTGATGCAGTCAACGAATGTCGGCAGCCCCCAGAAACTGGCGAGGCAAGGGGCAGACTCTCTCCTGGAGCCTCTGGAGGGAGCACAGCCCTGGTTTGGGCCCAGTGATACTGATTTTGGAATTCTGGTCACCAGATCTGTGAGAGAATAAATATCTGGGTTTTTTTGGGGGGTGGGGAACGGAGTGTTGCTCTGACGTGCAGGCTGGAGTGCAGTGGCACCATCTCGGTTCACTTCAACCTCCACCTCCTGGGTTCAAGCAATTCTCCTGCCTCAGCCTCCCAAGTAGCTGGGACTACAGGTGCGTGCCACCACACCTGGTTAATTTTTTGTATTTTTAGTAGAGATGTGGGTTCACCGTGTTATCCAGGATGGTCTCGATCTCCTGACCTTGTGATCCTTCCACCTCGGCCTCCCAAAGTGCTGGGATTACAGGCGTGAGCCACTGCGCCCGGCCATTATTTGTTGTTTTAAGCCACCAAGTTTCCGATAAATTTGTTATAGCAGCCCCAGGAAACTAACACAGGGAAAGAGAAAACAGTTCTGTTTCATTCGTCCCTTGATCATACTGCGTTTGGTTCTGGGCACCACAATTTGGGAGATACATTTACCAAAAGAGACATTAAGAGTTTTCTGAATGGTCCCAACAGGAGAAGTTAGGATTTTTAGTTGTAAGCTGCAAGGTGACAAGTTTCAACTTAAAATAAGGAAGCTCTGTCTGGGAACAACGAGGGAATGGACAGCCTCAGAAGATAGTGACTCCACCATGACTGAAGGTATTCAAGCAGAGACTGTGCAGCCATTTGTTAGGAATGTGAATATTGTCGAGAGAATTCAAGCCCCAGGGCAGGGTGGATTCAATGCTGTGTAAGGTTCTTTGAACCCAGATTTTGAGGCTGGGTGATTTTGCAGCCATTCCCTGCTCTCACTGGAGTCGAGGCAGACAGGAAGAAAGAAGGCACACAAGTCTTGTAAAAGTCTGAGTGTGCAATGATTAAACCCAGGCACGGATGTGGCTTTGGAGATGGAGAGGAAGGAATGCATTTTTAAAAAGGTTTTGGAGGCTTAAGTAATCAGTCTTTGGCAGCTGCTTGAATTTGGAGAGAGAGCATTTATTAGGTGCCTCCTAAGAGCACTGACCTAGGAGTCATGGGCAAAAGAAATATAAGATGGACAAGTATCCCCAGGGAGAAAGCAGAGCACACATGTAATAGTTAGGAAACAAGGTTCTAATCATAGTTTTTAAAATATGGATAAAAGTGTAGAAACAAAGGGAATCAAAGAAAGCAAAATTCATCAGCTTTTGGTTTTGTTTTTGAGGAAGCAGGCTTTGAAAGATGGCCAAATCTAGTTAAGCGAAGAGGAAAAAGCTCTTTGGAAATAGGAGAAAGTGTGACATTAGCGGAGGGGTGCAGGAGGGGCATGAATATTTGGGGTTGAAGCATAACACATGCTGGTGAGGATTGTCTGGACAGCAGTAGGGAAGGGTTTGTATCCTCATGGATAAGAGGCCCAGACTCAGATGCCAGGCTTAAAGCTAAAGCCGCAGGTCCAGCTAAAGCTGAGGGAGAGGTTGTGCAGGTGCAAAGCACACAACATGTGGTTGTTGTCACGCTCAATCTGAATGCAGCTGCAAAGTCCTGGAGAGGATCTTGGTGGCCTAGAGATGGGGAAAACACTGCTTCTTCTTCTTTTTTTTTTTTTTTTGAGACAAAGTCTTGCTCAGTCTTCCAGGCTGGAGTGCAGTGGTACAGTCTGGGCTCACTGCAACCTCCGCCTCCTGAGTTCAAGAGATTCTCCTGCCTTAGCCTCTCAGTAGCTGGGATTACAGGTGTACACTGCCACCACGTCCAGCTAATTTTTTTTGAATTTTTAGTAGAGACGGGATTTCACTGTGTTGATCAGGCTGTTCTCAAACCCTTGACCTCAAATATTCACCTGCCTCAGCCTCCCAAAGTGCTGGGATTACAGGCGTGAGCCACCATGCCCAGCCAGGAAATGCTTCTTAAAACCTCAAAGGTGCAAAGTGTAAGGGAAAAGGTTAATGAATTTGAACACATCCCACTCAAAGGGTTCTATTTAAAGAAGGACAAGGTTGTTAGACAGATGACAGATTGGGAGAAGACACTTGCAATGTCAAAAATAACTAGGGAACAGTATCTAAAATATGCAAGAATCTTACAAATGAACAAAAGTGATGGAAACCCCCTCTGCTTAGAAAACAAAGGATCAGAAGAGACAATTTGCAGGAGAGGAAATGCCCCTGAATAACAGGCATACGAAGAGATGTTCAAATTCTTTAGTAGAGAAATACAAATTGAATACCAGTGAGATATCACTTCTATTCACTCAATTGGCCAAAACCAGGAAGTTGGATAATGCCAAGTGGTGGCAGGGATGTAGGAATGTTGGCAATCTTGGGCCTTGCTGGGGATTTGTAAACTGGTACCGCCAATTTAGAGAGCAACACTTCATCAAATTAAATGTACCTATCTTCTATTTCCCCACAATACCACCCCTGGGCATGAATTGTAGAAAAATTCTTCTACATACCCAAAGGGACCATGCCATGAAGAGACTAGCTGCAGTTCTTTCTGTGGCAGTAGGTGTGGTCCATGGAGGTGGAGGGGAGCAAGAGAAAAAGGTACACTCTGCAATACTCTATCAGAGTTGGGAGGAGCAGACTACATGTACATGCAGCAACATGAACGGAGCTTCTAAAGGAGAGTGCTGAGTGAAGAAAGTGAGAAGTAATGAGCTAAAGGATGTTTGTGTGCATTCGATGATGTGTGCGTTTCAAACACTTTGTTTTTGATAGAACACGCGCTGATAACGAGAAACACAGAACACATTAGAATGGTTGCCTATGAGGGGCAAGGGAAAGAAATGGGGAATGGAAGCCAATCAAATAAATGCCTGCATGCACACGTGAGTGAATGGGATGGGGCTCTGAGGAGCCAACGACCCAATGCATCATGAGCTGGAGACTGTGGTGAACCCAACCCTCTGCTTCTAAGAGCAAACTAAACAGAACTCAAGCACTACATCAATTTCCAAGGCAATTCTAGACCTGAGTGTTAAGTAGATGACATAAGAGCCGTCGTATGGAAAGTGGTACCGTGAAGAGTCTATTAGGGGTTATAAACTTGAAGTCATAACACAACATTTTTAATAAATTGTATAGAGCCCCCAAACTGGCAGGTCTAGGAAGTTCATTAGTCACAGGACTGCGGTTCTGGCGTGCTCCCTGTGAAAAGGATGGCTAAACGTGGGCGGAGTAAGTAGTACCGGATACACAGTGAAGCAACTGAACCAGGAAAGCGTGGCTCGTGAATTTAATTTGTCTAGAACTGTGACTCGTAAGAATTTTCAAGCTTGTACTCTTTGAGAATCTTATACAAGTTTTGATTCCTCTTCCCAGAAACGTAGACACAGGTACATAAAAAATTACATGTGCGATATCCGGGGTGGTGGGTTAGGGAGTATGAGCTCTTAGAACCACAGCTCTCAAGCCGAAAGCCGAGTTCCAAGGACCAAGTCTGTAACCCAGGATATCCAACACTGAGACTTGAATAAGAACCTCTAGGGTGACATTTGTGTTTCTAAAATGTCTTCAGACTCTCCCAATACACATCCGTAGGGAAAGTAATAGATCAAATCTCACCAATCCCAGAGTCACCTAAGGATCTTTCATGAAAAGATAATTTCCAGGCCTCACCACCAAAAGATTCTGCTGTCTTTTCCTCAAGTTGATGCAGCGGTGGGGACTAAGCTGAGCCAGTCCTTGGCATGTTCCTTGCCATAAGTGGAGATGCAGGCCTAATGTGGAGCCAACCCCACCAGTGGCTCACTCAGATCCTGTGGCCAACCCGTATGCCCACTCCCCAGCTGTCTTGAGGCCCACACCTGTGACCTCAAGAGGCCTGCCTTGGCTGGTGAGAGTCATCTGACCAGAGACTCCTGGGGGATTCCATGCCCCAGCCTCCCAGGGGATGATGACTCAAAGACAGATAGCCCAAGTTTGAGTCCTGCGTCCATCATTAAATAGCCCTGTGACCTTAGGCAGACTACGTAGCTTCTCTGTGCTTGAAGATCTTTATCCATGAATTTGAGCTTCCAGCTCTGGATAAACTCCCTTCATGATTCCTCTTCTCTTTGGTGTCCCCTAGCCTCAGGGGCAGGTAGTGGAGCATTCTGTGGTCCAGGCCACAGGAAACAAGGGCACCAGAGTTGGCTCCCTAACTGGCTGTTGTACCTTGGAGAATTCATTTACGTTCTCTGGGCCTGAGTTTCCTCATCTCTAAAATTTAGGTGATTTAAACTGAATGGTCTCTCAGCTTTATGATTTATGAAATACGAATAAAATATTCTTAAACTTTTTGTAAGTCATGAACTATAAGCTCAGTTCAAAGAGCTTTTCCTGCTCCTGGACGATTTGAGAATAAGCAGCATAGCCGACCTGCTGCACCAGCCCCCTAAATATTTTCATGCGTATTTCCTACAAAGACTTGCATCTACATAGCCACGTGCAACCACCAACATCAGGAAATTAATGTCGATGTGTTAGAATCCCAGATCCCATTCAAACCTCATCAATTGGCCCACTCTAGATAAAGAAGCCAGTCCTGAATCACTTAGCAGGCCCTGCCGCCTTGGTCTCTTTCAGACTGGAACTGTTCCTCAGTCTTTTCCTGCCTTACAAGACCTCCACACTTCAGAGACGACAGACCAGTTATCTGGTAGAATGTCACTCATACTGGGTTTGCGTGATGCTTCCTTGTGATTGCATGCAGTTTTGACATCTTCAGAAGAACTATCACAAATGTGACGATGTGTTCTCATTGCATCCTATCAGGCAGCAGCAAATTTTGATTTGTCCTGTTACTAATAATGTTCACTTTAATCACCTCATTAGATTGGCGTCAGTCCTCTTCTCTGCAAGATCACTCATTTCCTCTTTTTTATAATCATTATTTTATGAGGAAGTATTTTTAAACTATAACTACCAAGTTATAGTTTAAAAATAGCTTAACTACCAAATGATAGTGTCTAATATAACTGTGAGAAAATAAATATCTCTTGTTTAAGCCACCAAGTCAGCAGTATGTTGTGACGGCAACCAAGAGGTTGATACATTATTTATTGATTGAAAACTATGAGATCCCACAAATACCTCCAATTCTAATGCAGCTGGAAATTCTTTTCCTCCTTTCCCTGATAGTGAGAAGCTAGATTCCTATTATCCTTAATATATTTGTTCATTTGACCAACCTTGTAGGTGGCTAATCCCCAACCCCACTGCCACGCACCTTGCCTGCCTGTGGGGGACACCCACATCAGGCCTGCCTCTCTGGGAAGGTTCATCTTCCTCTCCCTGCTCCGACTCCCACCCTGCTGAGGACACCCCTCACAGTGCCTGGGTTCCAAGAGCCCACCCCACACAGGCCGCCCTCCGCCTGGAAGCCCTCCTTCATTGATTTGTGCGCTCCTAAGCTCACAAAGGAACGTACAACAATAAATAGTTTGAAAACTTAAATGTATTTTAACTTTTCCTCCTAATACTTCTTACTTTAAAAAGCCCAGCTTCTTCCGCCTCCACGGCATCAGATGTTCAGAAATTCTCCTTCTCTGAAAGGACACCTGAGGATGGGCGGGAAACCTGAACGAAGGCGGGCAGTCGGTCATCTCTCCCCTGTTCACTTAGAATTGCGGCTCTGGGGCCCAGCAGCCTCCCGGAGGTCTGCACGTGGATGGTTCATGAGCGCCTTTACCAACGTGGCCTGCCCATCCTAGTCTCTGTGAGTGGCACCACCATCCACTCGATGACTCGCTCCAAGATCCGAAGTGATTCTTGATTCTCCTCTCTCCCGATAGCCCTTTCCACATGGTATATATTGACTCGACCTCCCAGACATCCTCCAAGCCTTCTCTGTCCATCTCCACACTCCTCATGGGGCCTAAACCACCATCATCCTCCATCGAACACTGACAGCCATGTTGTCCCTGGCCCCTGGGTCCCTCCTGCCTCCCTGGGTGGTCATGTCATGGTTCACAGCCATGCACCCCTTCCTTCTTGCTGAGAGGATTGTCCCTCCCAGACTCATCCAATTCGGCCTGGGCCTTGGGACTTGCTTTGGCTCCAGGCAGACAGGGCTCATGGGTCTCTCTTCCTGGTCCCAGCTGTGTCAGGAGCGCCCCCTTCAGCCTGGTCCTGGGGAGAGAAGGCAGCTGGAGCACAGAGGGGCCCTCAGCTCTCCAGAAATGTGAGCAAGAACTCACACGTGCACCGTGGTAGGCTTTGGCAAACCTGGGTTCGTATCTTCCCATGGCAAAGCTTATTAATGAGTCCCCTAACCTCTATTCCCCCACAGTAACCACTAGTTATTGTTCAAAAAATTCTGCCAAGTCGTTCCCCTGCCTTGTGCCCACTGGGGCTGCTGCAGCTCTCTGAGTAAAAGACCAGCCTTGATGGGAGCTCAGGACACCCTGGCCCTCCTGCCGCATCAGCCTCCAGCCCCACCCTCTCCTCCCACCCCTGCCCCTTGCTCTCCCCCTGGCACTCCCAGGTCTCATTCTGGTCTGCTGACCTGGCACTGGCTCTTCCCTTTGCCTGGGTTGAGCTGCTCCCACCTCCACAGGACAGCTTGCCTCATTATTTAGACCTCAGATGGAATGGCACTGCTCAAGAGAGGTGACCTGATCACCTGCCCGCACGGGGGCACCACCCAGGCACCGCACCGGCCTCTGCACCACGTGCAGTGCACCTGTTCAAACCGCTGGTGATTTCACATCTCTGTGTATTTTACCTGTTTATTGTCTCCTCCTCTCATACCGGGAGTGCAGGGAACCATCTGTCTGGGCACTCACAAGTCCCCCTGGGCACAGAGTGGAGCCTGGCATGCACCCATCTCTGAGTATGTGATGAACACATGGACAGTGCAGTCAGGGCATTGAAAGCAGTAATGCCTTCCCTGGGTGAGATATAGAGATGGCCTTCAAAGGAGAGACAAGGAAGACGGAAGTTTGAAGACCAGATGGGAACAAGGAACAGCAGCCTGTAAGTGGTGTGGAGGCATTGCAGTGAGACCCTCAGAGTTGCTGGCAGGAGACCAGTTTCTGGTCCAGCTCTGAGATGTGACCTGGGAGCCCACTTCTCTGGGCCCCAGTTGTCCTCTGGTAAAGCCACGGGGTATTTTTGAAAGGATCGCTAAAGCTCTCTCTGGTTTTGTGATGCTTCAGTGTTTTGCACGCAGGGCAACCATCGTTCAGAAACAGACCCAAGTCAGGGTTTGGTGAGGAAGTGGCTGAAGGCCATTAGTGGTTGGTTCACTCTTTCAGCAGAGAGAACAGGAGTACAAGGCCAGGCATGGTGGCTCACATCTGTAATCCCAGCACTTTGGAAGGCCGAGGTGGGCAGATCACCTGAGGTCGGGAGTTCGAGACCAGTCTGACCAACATGGAGGGACCCTGTCTCTACTAAAATCACAAAATCAGCCAGGTGTGGTGGCACATGCCTGTAATCCCAGCTACTCGGGAGGCTAAGGCAGGAGCAGCGCTTGAACCCGGGAGGCGGAGGTTGTGGTGAGCTGAGATCGTGCCATTACACTCCATCCTGGGCAACAAAAGCAAAACTCCGTCTCAAAAACAAAACAAACAAACAAAACAAAGAGTACAAGCCCCTGAAGAGATGTGGAAAGCAGGGACACTGGAGTTGGTCTGTTTACTTCTGGGGCGCCGAAGACCCTCATTGGTGCTGCTGGTAGGAACCACCCCAGAAGCGAGAGGACCTGGGGCTAAGCTCACTCACTTCCTCAGCCACCAGGATAAGTAGGGTGCTTTTCTGAGCTTCAATATCTTTATCTATAAAATAGATTGAACACTGCCAATTTACAGGGATTTTGCAGAGATTAAATAAGATAACTTAACAAGAAGTGCTAACATATATTGATGTTTAGTCTGAGCCAGGCACTCTGCTGTTATTTACACGTCTTATTTAATTCTTATGACAATACCATAACATTGGGACTCTTGTTACCTGTACTCCTAGATAAGGAAATGGAGGCACAGAGTGCTTAGGCAACTTGCCCAGGGCCCCTCGTTCAGTGACCCGTCATCTGCGTGACTCTGTCACTCATCCCACCTAAGTAGTAAATGCACCTGCTTCTCCGTTCACATATGTGGCAAACCCAGCAGTGCCTGGCACGGAATGGACCCTCCACAAACCACACATTTCCATCTTCATGTCCACTTTCAGCTCAGCAGTGCATTAGCTTGGTCCTCTGGAGAAATATTTTTCTGCCTTCTGTAAATTAACGCTGGTACCTAACTGCTTTGGAGAGTCAGTTTGCCCTGAGCTGTGTGTGTGTGTGTGTGTGTGTGTGTGTGTGTGTGTGTGTGTAAATTGTAGGGTTCTCTGCTGCCACTCACTTCTCCCACCTCTAGGTATTGCACAAGGAGAGTGAAGTGTTTGCTTTGTAAACGCAGCTTGGAAAAGCACTATTGATGGATAAAAGGTGCTGGCGATATGAGTCATTCTCAGAGGCTTGGCAAGGATACTTCGAAGCAAAGGGAGGTCCTGGGCAAAACAATAAAAACATCTTCTGAAGCTCGTAGAAGTGCATCTTGCTTGGGAATCTGTGGGTTTGGTTGTACAGAATGTTCCCGGAGTTCGGGAATTGGAAGGATCCGGTAACATAAAACAATTCTAATTGTCTATTTAAAAAAGTTGGGAGAATCAAGAATGGGAATAATATGCAAATTACTTAGCTGAAAGATTTTATTGGTTATTTCAAAAATGCATTATCCAAAAATTTTCCTTTTTCAGTTTTAAAGAAAGCTAAAACTTTTTTCCAAAAGGAAAAAAAAATGTGTTTTTTTCTATTATTTCTTTTCCCAGATCTTTACATGTAATTGATAGATTTGGGAGCTGGAAGAATTGTGGAAATCACCCGTGAATCCCTTCCTATTACAGTGAGAGACCTGAGGCCTGGCAATGTTAAGACTTGGTCAAAGACACACAGTGAGTGCAAAGGAATCCAGTCTCTAGATGTCTTCCACTAGAGCCTCTCACGCTTGAAGAGTTTTAAAGACCAAATTAGTGTAAACCCTGAAAATGCATGCCTGTCTTGCAAGCTGCCCACCCTCTGTGCTTGAATTCACCCAGCTTAGGATGCTTAGAAGCCCTCATGGGGCCTGTCCATCTCTGAGGAGTGCTGAGTGTTTGTGAAAGTCCTCTTTTTATTGATCAGAATGTGATTGATCTTGCGTGGCTTCTACCCGTACTGATGCCACTATTTGCCTGCTGCTGGAACCTAGAGAACTGGAATCGTGTTTGTGAGTCCTACCCTAGGTCTGGACTAAAGGCCTAGCCTAGAAGAGGCAATGGAAAGCACACCAATTTAACTCCAAGCTCACAGATAGGTGCCTGCACGCTGCCATATTGATCATGACCTCCAGAAACAATCTCATTCGAGCTTATCCCTAGTTTTCACTCTGGATGACATTTTCCTAAGCCCAGGCAGAGGGTACAGATGGGAGGAGGATTCTCCCCTGGCCTCTCTGTTCCTGCTTTTCCAGGCAGCATTGTCAGTTCCACAGCTCCTAATGCTGTTCCCAAAACGGAGCTCCTTGAAGATCTCTTCCTGAAGGGCCACAAGCGACAACTCTGCCCAGCCCATAAACCACAGCCAGTCAAAGGCTGACAGTGCACTCGAGAGCTTCTGTGCTGCACCAGAGCTCCAGAGCTCCTCACCAGAGCTCTATTAGAGCCTGGAGCCTTGCAGATCTTTTCCAGGCAGCAAAGCTGAGTAGCCAGAATTGACAAAGGGGTGGTAGCCAGCTGCCAGGCACACAGAGAAGCAAAGTCAGATGGAAGGGCTGGGAATCACGAGGAGGAAAGAAGCTGTCATTAAAGAGATCTGATCTTAAATAAGTCAGTAACAGCTACCATTTATTAACTGAGGGACACCAGTCTCTATGCTAAGCATTTTATATAAGTTATCTCATTAAATTGTGATAAATCTGCACTAGAACCTAATAAGAAGGCTACTGCCACTCTCCTTTACAGAGGGGAACCTGAGGCACAGGGAGGATGAGTCATTAGTGAGGTCACATCATTAGGAAGTGGCTGAGATAGAAGTCAAACCTAGATTTACTCCACATGGAAACTATTTCCAACCACTAACCCATTGGGCTCCTTCCTGCATAGATCCCCCTAAAGCTAAGGGAGAGGGCCTCTCCCCTCCTCCCACTCCCTGGCACCACCATGGTTTGGGAGCTCCAAAGTGCCTTTAGCATTCAGCCACCTCTGAGTGTCAGATGCTGCTGCAGGCTGTGACTCCGTTTATGGCAGCAAAGCGACTCACTCCTCCTGTCAACACTGGACCCTCTCTAGAGGCCAGATGCTCAGTCACTGGTCAGAAGGGACCATTTCCTTCAGTGGAGCAAGAGATCTGATTGAGGACTCAGCCGCCCCTGGAACCTCTCGGCGCTTTTAGGGCCTCCAAGTGAACCCTGAAGCACTAGGAATGATAGCAGGGCTGCCCCAGTAGAAATCACACTCTGCGATAGTGTCAGTCCCTGAACATGGACAATCAAAGACCAGGCCCAAAGTGATGCCAACCCATCCAGGGCAGCCTCCATAGCTCACTCGCCTGGAAGTGAGACTCCATATTCGGAAGTTAGACAGTGAGCATGGCAGTCCTGTTACTGCCTGTTTAAAGACCTTTATTGTTAACATAGCAGAGTTGGAATGTGTCAGCCCAGCTCGCATGCACTTTATGTAACCCTCTTCACTAGCTTTATTTTCCATCCAACTCACACACTCTCCCTTATCTCCTTCCGCACTAATCTTTCACCCCCTCGACACCTGCCAAGTTCTTCCATGATCTGGGTCTTGGCACGTTCTGCTCTCTACTCCCCTAACCAGAGTACACTTCTCCTGTTCTCTACCGCATGAACTCCTACATAGCCTTCAAGGCCCAGTTCAAATGTCCCTGCACCTACAGAATCTTCTCTGACCTCCAGGAGTTATTTGTTCTTATACATCACACAGTCAACTATTCAGACATCTATCATACTAACTGACTTGTAGGAACTCTTAAAGTTTGTTGTGTATGTCTTCCCAATTAGACCCTGAACTTCTCAAGCTTGCAGTTGCACAGTGATGACAATGGTAACAATAGCTAGCTGTAGCAGGTAGGGTGTATGGCTGGACAGAACGTCTGCAGTACTATTAGTAAGCCACCACTGTGTTGGTTCCACAGGTGTCAGATTCTCCCCCCCCCCACCATCTTGCTCTGCTTACACCTGAGCCCACATTTCCTATCTCAGGGCCCGTATGTCCATGTCGCTGGTTGATGAGCCCCATCTGGTCCTGCAGTTTGACTATTCCTGCAGTTTTCACTTTTCTCCTTTCTAGTCATTCTCCTTTTTCTCCATGCTGTTTGGTCTGTCTTCGTGAAGTTTCATCTTGCCCCCCCCCCCCACATATTTTTTTTTTTTTTGAGATAGAGTCTTGCTCTGTGGTCCAGGCTAGAGTGCAGTGGTGCAATCTTGGTTCACTGCAACCTCCGCCTCCGGAGTTCAAGCAATTCTCCTGCCTCAGCCTCCCAAGTAGCTGAGATTACAGACATGTGCCACCACACCCACCACCACACCTGGCTAGTTTTTATATTTTTAGTAGACACGGGGTTTCTCCGTGTTGGCCAGGCTGGTTTTGAACTCCTCATCTCAGGTGACCTGCCCACTTCAGCTTCCCAAAGTGTTGGGATTACAGGCGT
Organism: Ateles fusciceps; assembly: GCA_036589455.1. NCBI lineage: Eukaryota > Metazoa > Chordata > Mammalia > Primates > Atelidae > Ateles > Ateles fusciceps. Next base: position 287,715 of record JAZHEH010002853.1, on the reverse strand, counting down.
GAGCCACCATCCTGGCCAGTTTTGTCTTGCTGTCACGGTCTCATCGATATCTCTTCCACTGTTTGATTACCATGTCTATACCTCTTGGGCTTTTTATACATAATTCTACCATCTTTAATTCTTAAAACTTTTTTTTTTTTGAGACAGAGTCTTGCTCTGCTGCCCAGGCTGGAGTACAGTGGCACAACTCAGCTCACTGCAACCATCGCCTCCTGGGTTCAAGCAATTCTCTTCCTCAGCCACCTGAGTAGCTGGGATTACAGGTGACCACCACCACACCCAGATAATTTTTGTATTTTTAGTGGAGACGAGGTTTCACCATGTTGACAAGGCTGGTTTCGAACTCCTGACCTCACGTGATCCACCCACTTCAGCCTTCCAAAGGGCTGGGATTATGGACGTGAGCCACAGTGCCCAAGCAATTGTTGAAAATATTTAAACCTTTGAGTGAATAGAATCTAGAAATGCATACTATTCTCCCAAAGAATCACTAATAGTTTTTATACATCAGTATCCGAATTTTAATCATAAACGATGTGATCACTGATTGTTGAACATTCGTTGCTGAGGGTGGTCACAGCACCTCACACTCCACCATCCTTTGGAAGGCAGCAGAAGCATTGTGGGTTCAGGTGCAGGTGCTGTAACTGCTATTCCATAGAGAGATGGAAATGGCATGCAGGAGTGGTGACAACCCTCTTGGGGTCCTCACCACGTGCCACTCTCCTCCGCCTTGGGGAGCTTTCCATGCATGATAGCAGTTGGGACTCACAATAACCTCTGAGAAAGCTGTCAGCATCAGGAAGTCAGAGAGGCCATCTGAACACACTCTTCTGACCCCCCCTTGACCCCAGAACCTAATCTGAGGTTTCTTCAACAGGACATTCCCCACGAGTGTCTGCAGGGCTCAGGACTCAATCAATGGATGGATGCCAAATCCACTCACGTTGTCAAGACATGAACTGAGGGAATCGCAGCTTCCTGTGGGAGCAGCAGGTGGGGACGTGGTGGTGCTAGGATGGCAGGAATCGTGCTGTCTAGAGGTCTGGACAATTTGACCCTTCTCAGACCCTAAAGACATGAGGTCTCCAAAGCCGATGCCCACTCAAATCTATTCCAATACAAAAAGATAAAACTAAATATTCTATTTATAATTATTTTGTTTAAGAATAAAAGCTTGAGTGACATCAACATGTGATAAATAGATGGATAGTAGAATATGTGTGTGCATATGTACGCATATTTGTAATTTTTTTTTTTAGATGGAATTTTGTTCTGTTGCCCAGGCTGGAGCGCAATGGAGCCATCTCGGTTCACTGCAACCTCCGCCTTCCAGGTTCAAGCGACTCTCCTGACTCAGCCTCTTGAGTGACTGGGATTATAGGCGCCTGCTACCACGCCTGGCTAATTTTTCTGTATTTTTAGTAGAGACGGGCTTTCATCATGTTGGCCAGGCTGTTCTCTAACTCCTGACCTCAGGTGATCCGCCCACCTCGGCCTCCCAAAGTGCTGGGATTACAAGCATGAGCCACCATGCCCAGTCTCATATTTATAATTTAAAATAAACATACATAGATGGGGGGCACACCTGCCCCAACACTTTTCATCATAGAGGAGCATGGTCACAATAGTTTTAAGATCACCAACGTAGGTGGGGGCAGCCAATCCAGTTCACATGGAGGGAGTGGGGAGGGCACAGGCCTGGGGAAGCCTCATGCTCACGGACTGCCCTGCAACAGGGTGGGATAAAAGTGTCACTCCAGAAAAGAAACCAGGAAAAGTGTCCCTCTGAGGACCCAAACCTCATAATCCAATTGTGAAACTAGTGTAGGTTTTTAGCCAACAGAAATAGAAGTGTAATCCCCGTGTGCTGTAGACGCCTCTGACACACCGAACCGATAGTGGCCAAACACTGTTAATAATCACTGGGCACCATTTGCGGAGGTGACCGGGTGACCACCACCTTTAGAAATGCCACACCTGGGCCGGGCACGGTGGCTCATGCCTGTAATCCCAGCACTTTGGGAGGCCAAAGCAGGCAGATCGCCTGAGCTCAGGAGTTTGAGACCAGCCTGGGCAACATGATGAAACCCCGTCTCTACAAAAAAATACAAAAAATTAGCCGGATGTGGTGGCGCGCGGCCATAGTCCCAGCTACTTAAGAGGCTGAGGCAGGAGAATCACTTGAACCCAGGAAGCAGAAGTTGCAGTGAGACAAGATTGCACCACTGCTCTCCAGCCTGGGCAACACAGTGAGACTCTACCTCAAAAAAAAAAAAAAAAAAAAGAAATGCCGCACCTGGTTCTCACCACCTCTCTGATGTTCTGCATTGTACCTCGATTTTATAGAAGAAGAATCAAAACAGGCTCAGAGAAGCTAAAGAAGTGGCCTGAGTCCCAGCTAGCAAACAGCAAAGCCAAGACTTGGCCAGAAGCACGTGTGACTCCAAAACCCATGCTCTTTTCACACAGCTAATACTGAGCTGGGTAATGGGAAAGGAGCTATCTTGTGGATTACCTGATACCTTTAAGGGTCAGTTTGCTCTGTTTGCAGATGCATGGGGGTGAGTTGTCTTTACACACACTAGCTCAGCACAGGTTCTGAACACCTTTTGTAAAATGAAGATATTGAAAACCTGGATGTGAATTCTGAAACCCAGGAATCATCTCATGTTCTTCAAGACCTTGCTGCCCTTGTGACCATGCTAGGCATATGTACCCAAACCCCGAGACAGGCTGTTATCAAAAGACTAGATGTTGGCCAGACGTGGTGACTCATGCCTGTAATCCCAGCACTCTGGGAGGCTGAGGTGGGTGTATCACCTGAGGTCAGGAGTTAGAGACTAGCCCGGCCAACATGGTGAAACCCCGAATCTACTAAAAAAATACAAAAATTAGCCAGGTGGCATGGTGGCAGTCACCTGCAATCCCAGCTACTCGGGAGGCTGAGGAAGGAGAATCACTTGAACCTGGGAGACGGAGGCTGCAGTGAGCCAAGATCATGCCACTGCACTCCAGCCTGGGCGAGACAGAGCCAGGTCCCACCAAAAAAAAAAAAAAAAAAGACTAGTTGTTTATCAAACTCATCCACAAACAGGAATGCACAAGCCATATCCTCTTGTCAAATGCCAGTTATTAATAAACACAGTCCCTTTTGTCCTTCTCAAAGACGAGTTTCTGTTACATGAAAATAGGTGAGTTTTAAAAATTCATAACCCTGATGGTGAGTTTAGTTTTGAGAGTTTAACGATTATTTTTAATTTCCTTTCTTAGAGTTGTTCACCTTTTCCTTGTCTTCTGAGATGAAATTATATCCAACACACATTGTTAACTTTCACCTGGCATTCACAGGGTTAATAACTGGAATCGGCGGGAGTGCGGGTATAAGAAAGAAATGAGTAAAAGAAGGAAGAAAAATCTCAGCTTTTAAAAACTGTATTTTTTTATCACATCTCAAAAAGATTTTTTGAAATTTATTTTAATTGACAAATAAAAATTGTATATATTTATTGTGCACTGTGTAATGTTTTGAAATATGTGTACATTGTGCAATGGCTAAATAGAGCTAATTATGCATTATCTCACATACCATTTTTGCAGTGAGAAGACTTAAAATCTACTCTCTTAGCAACTTTGTATTTTATTTTATTTTATTTTTGAGTCAGAGTCTCACTCTGTGGCCAAGCTGGAGCGCAGTGGTGTGATCTTGGCTCACTGCAACCTCCACCTCCCGCGTTCAAGCGATTCTCCTGCCTCAGCCTCCCAAGTAGCTGGGACTACAGGTGTGTGCCACCACGCCTGGCTAATCTTTGTATTTTTTTAGTAGAGATGGTGTTTCACCGTGTTGGTCTGGTTGGTCTCAACCTTTTGACCTCGTGATCCTCCCGCCTTAGCCTCCAAAGTGCTGAGATTACAGGCGTGACCCACCACGCCTGGACTTTTTTTTTTTTTTTTTTTTTTTTTTTTGAGATGGAGTCTTGCTCTGTAGCCAGGCTGGAGTGCAATGGCGCAATAAACGGCTCACTGCAACCTCTGCCTCCGGGGTTCAAGCGGTTCTCCTTCCTGGGCCTCCCAGTAGCTGGGACTACAGGTTCCCATCACCACGCCCCCGCTAATTTTTGTAGTTTTAGTAGAGATGGGGTTTCACCATGTTGACCAGGATGGTCGGATGATCTCGATCTCCTGACCTCTTGATCCGCCCGCCTTGGCCTCCCAAAAGTGCTGGGATTACAGGCACGAGCCACTGAGCCCGGCCCAGCAACTTTCAAGGATATAGTATCTTGTTATTGACTCCAGGCACCTGGTTGTACAATAGCTCTCTTGAACTTATTCTTCCTAGCCAGCCAGCCCCTTGTAAGCCCCATCCACCCTCCGCATCTGAGAAACGCTGCACAGCCCTCCCAGGCAGCCGGCTCCTTCGCGAGGGCTCCCGCTTGCCGTGTGCGGCACTACTGGCTGCGGCCAGCAGGGGGCGGCTCCTCCCTGTTTAAGAGAGAGCCTCGCAGGGGCCGCTGTGTGCTGAGATGCAGCGCGCCTGAGCAGGGGACCGCCCCCAGAACGGACGAGGAAGCGCCCCTTGGCCTTTGCCTCTACAGAAAGGGCCAGGAAGGGCTGGGGGAGAAACGACCGCCTCCCACGTCCTCGGCGCACACGCGTTTATTCACTATTCAGTCCTTGGGGGGGCACTCACTGAGGTTTGGACCGCAGAGATGAGTGAGACGCATCCCTGCTCTTATGGGGCTCAGTGTGGGGTGGGGTGGGGGCAGAGGTCCAGGCCGGAGCGAGGGGACCCGGAGGCAGGACGGATAGCCCGGGGAGTCGGTGGCACTGCCGCCCCACTGGGTGGGCCGTGCTGGGGGAAGTCCCAGGGTCCACCCCCCCCCCCCCCCCCGGGGCAGGCTCTCCGCCCACCTCCTTTCCCAGAGCCAGCGGGCTGGGCTTCTTGGTTTAGCCTCTCCTCTCCCGTCCTGGAGGACCAGCCATGTGGCGCCCTTGTCCACTGGGAGGAGTTCTCCATGATTCCACTTCTTCCCTTCCTCGGCCACCGAACCCAGGCCAGCTTAGGCGGGACCGTCCGCGGGTGCAGGTCACCACGCTGGGGGCGGGCGGCGTCGCTGCTGGGCTTTCCCGAGCACGTGTCCTTAGTGACCCTGAGGGCCCAGCCTCTGTTGGCTGCCTGAGCCGAGGGTTTTACTTCTTTTCATTTTGTCACTCTTCTGGCCTGCCCGTGGGAGGCCAGGAGGGAGCCCATGGGTCCTGGTAGAGGGGCGTCTCCCTGTGGAGCTGGGGCTGACCCTCCCTCGGAAGCTGAAGACAGAACTCAGTGGGGACCGCCTGTGCTGGCTTCCTGGGAAGCCCCCGCGGGGCGCACAGGCTCTTCCTTTGCCATCCCCTCCCTTGGAAGATCCCTTTCTCTCCACCCTGTTGATATGGCCCAGGACAAAAAGCAAGCAGCTGCTGGAAACACACCTCCAGGGCCGGCCCAGGAGGTGCTGGCCCTGTCCTGCCGCCCCCTCCAGCCACCAGGCCGGGTCTGGGACCCCCACAGTGGAGTCTGTGTCCTGAAGGTGTCTCTGGACAGCTGGGTTTCTTGTAACCAAAGAGGTTCACTTACCTCCTTAGATCACCCAGGGATAAGTGATGTGTGTTTTGGCCTCGGCTCGTTCTGTGCTGTCCCTGCTGGGTTATTTATTCAGTGTTTTAGGTTGACTTGTCCTCTTTTAAAAAAATAAAATAAAAGGAAGAATGGGAGAAAATAGGAAATTCCAAGGTTGTTATGAAGCCAGAAATCTAAAAATAGCTTCTGTAAAGACTCAATTGTGGCTTCTCTTTATCTTGAAAGAGCAACAGCTTATGACTAAAACGGGCTGGCTTTATCCTGGCAGGTGACAGACCACTGGACAGTGACTGCACCGTCACCAGGGACACGCGGCCTCCTGAGGGACGGCACTCCCGCCACACAGGGTGGCTGGTTCAGTGAGTGACTCCTCTGGTCAGCAGAGGCAAGGGGCGGGGGCCCTAGGTCCTGCCAGCTCTGTGGCTTCCGGGGTTCCTCTGGAGGCCTCAGCTTCATCCATGTGAGCAGAGACAAACAATAAGGGAAAGGTCACCCACAGAGGATTAAAGCAGTGGCCACAAAGACATCCACTGATCCCCAGGAAGCCAGGCACTGCCCCCTCTGCCACCATCTTCAGATCTCATAATAGTGGGGAAACATTCTGTGGCCCTTGTGGCTACATGCACTGTGCTAATGGCTTTGTTTTTATCTCTTTATTGAATTGTCACAACTCTGTAAGACACCCCACTTTACAGCCAAGAAGACAGAGGCTCTAAGGGGTGAAGTAACTTTAGGAGCTTTGCAAAGCTAGCAAGTTGCAGAACCTGGCTTTTAACCCAGATTTAACTGTCATCCAAACCCCTGCTCTAGCCTTAACTGCTGTGCTGTGCTGCTGTGGCTGTGAAACCATGATTCGGTGAAAACAAATATGAGCCGGACGGAGCAGAAAGAATGTCCTAATGTGCAGAGTTACGAAGCCTTAGAGCAGCTCCCGAGGAAGAAACAAAGCCACCTCTTATGAACTTATTCCGTTCTCTGCAAAAAGAAAGGCCCTGGGCAGCATGTTCCCTGCCAGCAACCCCACCCCCTAACAGATGTTTAACTGAGCACCTACTAAATGCCAGGAACAGCTGGGAACAAGACCAAACCCTCACTCTAATGAATTTAAGCCCTAGGAGGAGAGAAGCAGCAAGTTGACCACACGCAAGTGAGTGACTAAAGGAGGAAGATAAATCCAGTGAGTGCGAAATGCGGTCAAAACAAAAGAAAGCTGACCTGGGGGAGGCAGGGCTGATGCGGGTGGTACAGGGCGGGCAACCAGCCTGGGGAAGCCACGTGGAGCCAAGACTGCACTGAATGTTGACCCTCCTCAGGAAGGAGAGCTCTCTCACCATCTGGGGGGCAGCTCCTTCCAGCCAAGACCCCAGCTTTAGTCTCAGGTGGGAATAGGCTGGAAGCTGATGAGGAGTGTGACCCAATGTGTGTTTTAGATCATGCTGGCTGCTGGCTGTAGAATGAACCACAGAGGGGCAGCAAGGAAACCAAACCCATGGGCCACCGGACATCAGACCCAAGCAAGAGGGGACATGGCCTGCCCCTCACAGACAGTGTGAGAGAAAACGCCTCCCACGGCTCAGGCACCCATAGACTGAGACTTCAACTCCACTCCCGGGAAAACCCTGGGAGAGGGCGGCTTCCAGCTTGAGCGGGAGACGGACGCCCCGCACTGCTGCACTTCCACCGGCCTCCTCAGGTCTCGCTCTCCTCCCTCCAAGTGTGGCTGTAATCTTGGGGGCCGCGGTGGTGGGGATTGTACCGGAGCCCCAGGGTAACTGGGGTGACTGAGGGCATCGTCTGCCTGAGCTGGGCCTAGCCTGCTCTCCACCTGGCCGCAGCCGTCCTGCTGATGCATGGCCTCCTGTCTGCCATCTGCATGGGAGGGGTCAAGAAAGATGGCATATGTCAGAACGACCTTGGAGGACAGCCGGTCATACCTGCCAACTCATGGTTGTAGGGACGAAGGATGAAGGGGTGAAGGACACCTGTGAGGTTTAGGACCTAAATAAGCGAAGCATGGATGGCCATTTATTGAGACAAGGAAACGCCAGCCACCTGTATGGCAACGCATCTTTTCCCGGGCGCTCCCACCTGGTGCCTCCAGACTTAACGAAGTGGCAGTGACGCCAGATCGATGTTATTTCACGCACTTCCAGTGGATCAGGCCCTGTGCCAGGCACTCTATGCGTGTTGTCTTATCCTCCCAGCGACCCTGGGGGGGTAAGTAACACTGTTATCCCCATTTTTCAGAGGAGATAACTGAGGCTTGGAGGTTTTCGTGGAAATTAACCTGAGATCTCACAGATAACAGGTGATAAAGATGAGACTAAAATCCATGTCTGTTGACTCTGATTCCCTGTGCTTCAGCCCTACAATCCACAGTGCACCTGTCCTCTCCACTCGGATCTGGGCACCCCAGGCCTACACAGCAGCCCCACATAGGTCAGTGGCTGACATCTGTCCTAAGTCTGTCCTTCTCCGCTGAAGAAACACCACCACTGTCACCAGCACACAGAGACACCAGAGCCCTATCCACAAGCACGGCTGTGTGGTCTCACCAGCTCTCCTGGCCCCTTCCCCTCATCTCAGCTTGTCCGTGGTTCCAGGAGGTGGGGAGAAGCTGGCAAGGCAGTGACAGAGCCCAAGAGGGCCTTGGGTGATGTCTCAGACACCTTTCCTCAACACAATCAGGTCCCAGGGCCCAAGAGGGACATAGCGTGAGGACCCGGGTGAGGAGGGGAAGCAGAGACCCTGGCTGGAATCCACGATCTAGCAGTGGCTCTGCCAGCGGATGACCTCAGGCAGAGTACGTGCCCTCTGTGAGCCTCGGGCTTCCCCATCTGTATAACAGGAGCATCTATCTTGGCAGCATTATTGTAAGATCGGTGATAATGTTTGCACCACGACAGGCAGATCGCAGGCCCTCAAGATGTAGGCTGTGGTTGGAAGAGTGGATTCCGGATTCGGACTTGGATCCTGCCTCCAGGAGTCTCCTGCACACTTTACACTTGGTTTCCTCAAATGTGGAATGAGGATAACAACAGCACCTACCTCACGGGTGTGAGGCTGAAATAAAATGCTGCATGTGGACAGCCTAGTATGGAACGTGGCAATAAGCTTCAGCTGTTATCTCCATAATTATTTTTTAAAAAGCACTGAAGATCCTAGAAGCGGTGACATCCCAATAGCAATAAACACACTAACACACACGTTTTGTTTTCTAAATACCATTCCCACTAAACGATGTCAGGGCTCTTTAGAGAAATGGCCAATTCCAGGCTAAGGACAAGAAAACTGAGGGGTGGGCATAGAGCATTTTGCTGTTCCAGGGAGTAGGGAAGTGCTCAGATCGGGGAGACTCATCAGAAGTTCACCAGAGCCAGCTGGAGGGGCTGCTGACCAAACCGAGGACAATAGGACCATCAAAAACAGTCATGATGGTTAAGATGATACCACATGGAACTTGAAAAACATCCACAAATCTGCAGTGACGCTCAAAACAAAGCAAAGTGATTGAATTTTGTAGCCACCAACATCATAAATGAGTCAGTTGGGTTCATCAGATGCGAAAAGCATTGCTGAAGGGTGCTGGGGATCAGGAGATTTACGTGACCTTAAAGCAATACTCCACACATTTCTCGTCAGTTCACATGCAAAATATGTCATTCCCGTGGAAGACTGAGCTGTCATTGCTTGCTATCAAAGTTAGCATTACCAATAACAGGGTGAGGTGTCACTGTGAACCTCCTGGGATATTTCTACGGAGAGACGAGGGAGGGTAGAAGAGGGGAGAGGGAGAGAGAGAATAAATGTGGCAAAATGTTAATTCATGAATCCAGACAATGGATGTATTCATTGTGCCATTCTCTCAACTTTTCTGTAGTCTTAGATTTTTTCAAAATGAAGTCTGTGTGAATGTTGAGGGAGCATTGGAGTCGAGTGAAATTTGGGGTGCATTGGCCTAGGCTTGCCCTCAACCTCTGTCCCAAGCACAGCCAGCTTGAAGCTTGGTGCTATAGGAGTAACTGAGAAATTCAGAGAGACAAGAATTCCGAGGCAGAAGAGGCCAAGCATGGCATCTTTCTACCAGGGGAAATCTGTGACATTCCCACAGTTCCTTAGGAGCAGGGGGAGCTCACAGGACAGCAGGATAGGGGCAGGCAAGGGTGGAAGTGCATGGGCTGGGCGGATGAGGCCACAGCTGATGACCCACACGCCCACGGGAGCTGCTCAAGTGATTCAAAGGGGCGTGGGCTCTAGATCCTTGAGGAATCGCCCACTGTCTTCCACAATGGTTGAACTAATTTACACTTCTACCAGCAGTGTAAAAGTGTTCCTATTTCTCCACAGACTCACCAGCATCCACTGTTTCTTGACTTTTTAATAATTGCCATTCTAACTGGCATGAAATGGTATTTCATTGTGGTTTTGATTTGCATTTCTCTAATGACCAGTGATGATGAGCTTTTTTTCATATGTTTGTTGGCTGCATAAATGCCTTCTTTTGAGAAGTGTGTTCATAGCCTTTGCCCATTTTTTGATGGGGTTGTTCGTCTTTTTCTTGTAAATTTGTTTAAGTTCCTTATAGATTCTGGATATTAGACCTTTGTCAGATGGGTAGATTGTAAAAATTTTCTCCCACTCTGTAGGTTGCCTGTTCACTCTGATGGCAATCCCATTACTGGGTATATTCCCAAAGGATTATAAGTCATTCTAGAGACACATGCACATGTGTGTTTATTGCAGCACTATTTACAATAGCAAAGACTTGGAACCTACCCAAATGCCCATCAATGATAGACTGGATAAAGAAAATGTGGCACATATACACCATGGAATACTATGCAGACATAAAAAATGAGTTCGTGTCCTTTGCTGGGACATGGATGAAGCTGGAAACCATCATTTTCAGCAAACTAACACAGGAACAGAAAAACCAAACACCACATGTTCTCACTCATAAGTGGGAGCTGAACAATGGGAACACATGGACATAGGGAGGGGAACATCACACACTGGGGCCTGTCAGGGGGTGGGGAGCAAAGGGAAGGAGAGCATTAGGACAAATACCTAATGCATGTGGGACTTAAAACCTAGATGATTGGTTGATAAGTGCAGCAAAGCACCATGGCACACATATACCTGTGTAACAAACCTGCACATTCTACACATGTATCCCAGAACTTAAAAGAAAAAAGAAAAAAAATACAGTGTACAATACAGTGTTGCAAACTATAAAAAAGTGGGGGCGTGGGCACTCTCTCTTCTCTTTCTTCCTCTCGGAGACCCTCATCCTCCCTCTGAGGTGCTGAACGGTCTCGGTCCTTGCTCAACTTCGCTGCTCCTGCCGAATCTTCTCAGCGCCACTTGATGTCCGGCCGCTGTCCCTGTCAACTCTGGGCCTTGGGTTTCATGTCATGCCTGGGTCCCCCGTCCTCCTGTAGGCTGAACCTTCTTGGTCTCCTTTGTTAACTACCCTTATTCAGTCTGCTCCCCGAATCTTTCTTATTGGTAAACAATAAGTGCACGCATTTTTGGGGTGCATGTGCTCTTTTGGTGCATGCCTAGACTGTGTGATGATCCTGTCGAGTGTTGAGGATATCTGTCACCTCCAGTGTTTATCTCCACATCTTGACATCTCCGAGGATGTCAAGGCATCCTGGGGGATGCCTTCCTCTACCTCCACATACTCTGCTCAGGCAGTTTCATCTCTGTGCTGCCTACTGTGTGCTGCTCGACCCCCCAAGTCTGTGTCTTGGTCCCACCGGTCTCCCACGGCACAGGCCCATGTGCTGAGCTCTCTGTTGGACACGTCCATCTACCCGGGTGCCCTCCAGTCACCCTCATCACAGCAGACCCCAAATGAACAGGCAAGCTACCCACCCCGATACCAGACCCTGCTCTTCCCTCTTTTCTTTCTCCAGGTCAATGGCTATGCTGTTTAGCTGGGCACCTAAAGTCCAGGCCTCATCCTGACTCCTGCACTTCACCCGCACACCAGATCCCATCAACCACTCACACCCCAGGACCCCACCTCCTCCCACGGCCCCATCCTCCTCCTGTGCCTCCTTCCACACCACCTCCTTAGCGCGGGCTGGTACTCACTTCCGCACGGATTACAATCACGGTTTGCTATCTGCTCTCCAAGCCCTCAGTCTTGCTTCCTCCAAAACAGCCTCCACGCTGCCCACATGATGGCCTGAGAATACAAATCTGATCATGCCCCAAGGTCCCTCCACACTCAGCCTCGAGTCCTAGAATGTCCTCATTCTTCTTCATAATGAACAATGTGCAGACCCCCACTTCCCATCTCCTGTCGGAGCTCCCAACCGCCTGCTGCCCACCCTCCAGACACAGCACCCACATCCTGCCCTAAACACTCAGCAGAACACCCTCTTCTGTGCACACATAAGCAACTTTCACGTCACTCTGGTCTAGCCTTCACCTTACTGGGTTCCAAGAAACGGCTTCTGCACCTGTGTTTCCTGCTGGGCTCTGAAGCCGGGACATAGTCGTATTCACCGTGTATCTCCAGTGCTTAACGTTGCACCTGCCTTAGTCGACATTTGATTGTCTCAAGGAATTGATCCGAAAAAAACCTTGAAGTCATCAAGCGTTGAGAACTGAACGGAAACCCACAGAACAGCCAGTCAGACCCCCTCATTCCAGGGTCTGACTGAGAACCTGAAGGGACTGAGAACCAGAGACAGAAGGTGTTTGGCCTGAGTAAGGTGTTTTGCACCGTGTCATTGCTGGACCTGAGATGGTCTTTTCCTTCGGTCTCCATAGTCAGGTGTGTAGATACATTACCGAACATGTGTGGGGGAAGGGAAACGGGAGCTTGGGTGTGTGCCTTAAACACCGGAACATCTCACAGTTCCGGAGACACTTGGATTTATGAATAGGAGCACAGGTACAGTGGAATGTCATTTCCTCTTTTTATTTGCATCCCCATTTCCCCCGCAGTCTGATTTCTCTGGCCTGGCCTGATTTCTTTCACACCCTGGCTTTTAGAGGGTGGTTCACAGGTCAGATGATTCATTTGCTCAAACACGAAATCTTCTGCCAAGCTCAGAGGACATCTCGAGGGCAGATGCTCCTTTTGATCATCATTTTAGTCTCTCGCAGCCTCATCAGGGTTATTAAGCCATTTGGTATCCCAGGCAACCTGGAAGCAGCTCCTGGGCATTTTAGTCCAGAAAAGACAGTTCCAAGAGAAGGAAAGAGCAGCTCTCATGAGGGGCTGCCAGGCGATCTCTACGTAAGATGGAAAAGGCTCAGGAGGAGGGTGCCAGCTATACATTTTTTTTTCTTTTTTTGAGACAAGATGTTGCTCTGTCACCCAGGCTGGAGTGCAGTGGCTCACCCAGCAGCCTCAACCTCCTGGGCTCAAGCAATCCTCCTGCTGCCTCAGTCTCCGAAGCAGCTAGGACTATAGGTGCACACCATCACACCCAGCTAATCTTCAAAATTTTGTTTTGTAGACACAGGGTCTCACTATGTTGCCCAGGTTGGTCTTGAACTTCCAACCTCAAGTAATCCTCTTGCCTCAGCCTCCCAAAGCACTGAGATTACAATCATGAGCCACCAATGCCCAGCCCCAGATCCTTTTTTCTAACCATGAAAATAGCTGCCTGTGGTCTGAAACCCCAACTGAGTGTTCTGGGGAATCCACAAGTTTCTCCATCAGCTTAGACACGGGTTAAGCTTAATGAAAACACACAGCCAAAGAGCCATGAGGTCCCAGTCGGTGATTTCCTGAAGTATTCAGAGAATGCTCCAACCCTCAACTCTGTCCCAGAGGGCATCATCCAGGCTCCTTGACAGGAGCCACAAAAGTGCTACCAGTCTAGCCTGCTTGCCAAGCCCCATCACAGCTGCCTCTTCCTGCAGGCTTCCTTTGAAACCTTGCTCTGGAATTCAGCTTCAGGATTCCTACAAGTCCCTAGATCAGGAACATCAGATGTTGCGATTTTATAGGGCCTCCATTCAAAAACCACTGGGCCCTTTCCATGGGTGTCTTACTCCGCACATGAAAAGAAACAGAGGAAGCTGCCAAGCATGTGTCTTCATGAGTCATTAAGCCCTTTTCTCTGCTTCTGCCAGAGGTGTGCACACATGCAGAGGGAAAAGGAAAAGGATGCTCTGAACCTCCAGGGCAAGCAGAGCCTCTTATAAACAGACACATCCTTCTGACCAGGCAGCAGCCCAGGAAGTGTGTGGTGGGTGGGGAAGGCAGCTGGAGCAGAGCTGGGAGGGGCGCTTCCTCTGCGGGGGAGCACCCAGATGTGGCCAGGCAGATCGGCTTGTACCGGGACCCAGCAAGGCTTCTCATGGGGCTCGCATTCCCCAGGCCACGTCCCTGAGGTTGGGTGTCGCTCCTGCCCCGGTTCCATCTGATGTTTTGCAGGGCCTGGAATGGTCTCCCTGGCTTACTTCTCAGGGTCTCTAAGAATGTGTGAGATGCCCTCAGGGACACCCCGAGGTGCCTGACTGCAGCCCTCCCACTCCTGTGCTCCTGCTGTTGGTGGTGCTCCTGAGGCTGCATGCTCCGGGCAAGCAGTGCTGCTGTCCTGAGACTACTCCAAGGAAGCATCAGGGGCACTGGGGCCTTCCTTGGAACTGGGTGGGGCACCCCATTAGCACAGGAAGTTTGGGCTCTGCTGATGCATCAAAGTCTCCAGATCCTGAGCCAATGCCAGAAGCACCTGACACCCCTCCCCTTTCCTTCTACCTGGTTTGCTTATCTAGACCTCCACCATCCCCCCACAGCCACTTGACCCCAGACTCAGCCCTAGGGTGTGTGAACTGTGGGAGAGGCAGGGACAGAGGAGAAATATGGCCAGGGAACTGATGGCCACATACACTCTACACTCTTCCCCCACGGCGTACGGAGTGGGGAGACTGAGTCTTCCTTTAAGAGAAGCAATGCCCAGAAGGAGCTTCAGACCCTTTGGGCAGCTCTCCTGACAGCTAAATCCTAGGCCGGTGCTGGTTCATTTTCAACTGAAACTCTGTATTAGGAAACTTTGGTTTCAACTATGAGTCACTGAAAAAAAACAAAACAAAATAGCAGTGGCATAAACAAGATGGAAGTCTGTGTCTCTGTAATATTCCCTCAAAGGCTGGAGTTAGTCAGTCCATCCCAGGCAGTTATGGAGACTGAGGAACCAGGGACCCAGGCTGCAACTCTGCTGTGTCTTCTGTTCCCAAGGTCTCCTAGAGTGTCTATTCTCTATCTCCTCCAAGCAGGAAAGAGAAAGGGAACAAAAAGGCACAGCCCCCTCTTCTTAAAGGCACTTCCTGGAAGTTATAGCCACCACTTCTGCTTACATTCCATTGGCTACAATTCTGTCACATGGCCTTGCCTAGCTGAAAGGGAGTCTGGGCAATGTATTCTTTAATCCAAGTGGACTGTGTTGTACCCAACAAAAAACTGGGGTAAGTTGTAAAAGGAGAAGAGAATACATAGAAGTCTGTGCCACAGACCCTCCCACATCCCTCTGCACACATGTGCATGTACATTAGTGTCCCAGACAAGACCCTAAGTGGATACCCACTTTGGAGTCCCTAATTATCAGGGGCGGGCCCCTCCCCAGTCTATTCTGATGAAGACCCTTATCACCATCATGTCCATCCCCCAGAATTAGATAGTGTCTCAAAAAGTGCAGGCTGGAGCTGCTAGTTTAAAATGCAGCCTCCTGCACTCACTGGATTTGCATCTCTGGGGGCAAGCCCTGAGAATCTGGAATTCATATACACTTTCTGGGTCATTCTTATACACGCTAAAATTTCATGTCCACTATTTAGTCTATCTCAGAGAAATTAGGGGAAGAACACTTCTACATCGCTACACCTAAGGATAGTAGAACTAACAGTAATTGCCGAGTTGGAAGGAGAAGGTGCTCAGGAGATTGCTGTGTCACGCACGGTTATCTGGCCTAGCGTTGGGGAACTGGTCCAAGATTTTCAAGACAAGGTCTGCTATTTTCTGGTAATCAAATAAAAATCAGTGGTCATTGGAAGGGAAAGTAGCCTTCTCCCACTGCAGCAGGGAGGGGAAGTGAGGACACCACCGTAGGTGAGGAGCTCACCACCCCCAAGAAAGCCAGAGAGCTGCTGGTGCCCTCTGGGAAAATGAAGAAAAGGAAGAAGAAAAGAAGGTGACATGGGCTGGGCACAGTGGCTCACGCCTGTAATCCCAGCACTTTCAGAGGCTGAGGTAGGCAGATCATGAGGTCAAGAGATCGAGACCATCCTGGCCAACATGGTGAAACCCTGTCTCTACTAAAAATACAAAAATTAGCCAGGAGTGGTGGTGAGCCCCTGTAATCCCAGCTACTCGGGAAGCTGAGGCAGGAGAATCGCTCGAACCCAGGAGGCAGAGGTTACAGTGAGCTGAGATCGTGCCATTGCACTCCAGGCTGGGCAGCAGAGTGACACTCTGTCTCAAAAAAAAAAAAAAAAAAAGAAAAGAAGGTGACATGAAGGTCTGAGCACAAAGCCCTTCGCTGGGTGGAGGTTTAGGAAACAAAGAGTCACTCTCCATGTAAGTTGATTCCCAGTGGGGACAGAACGACCATTTGGGGAAGGGACCATTTCTAGAGGTCATAATGCTTGCAGGAATGTCACCAGGGACACTAGACATCCTGAGACATGGGGGACCACCCACACAATGAAGAGTTTTCTCGAGTCCTTGGGATATTGATATTTACAATCATTTAAGCTTAGAAACAAACTTGCATTTTACATAAAAACATGAAGCATTTTTGAACTGTTTAAATGTAAACTGAAATTTTCAGAAGTGCAACTACCAAATTTATTTCAGAACCCTCCCAAGAGCTGTTCACATTTCAGAAATACACGTCAACAGCAGCTCTGCTCATGGCATCCGACTTGCGACTAGAAAAGTTCAGTCTGCATTTGTGGTTCTGTTAGTAATGACTTTACACGTCTGTCCAAGCTTCTGAGCCCCTTGTTAGGTTGTCTGCTTAGACGTGCCTGAGCATTTATATTTTTTTAAATGGAATATATTATTTTCAATTACTTTCCCTTTAGTTTTTCTTTATATCAATGTTAAAGTAATATAAGGATTTTTTAAAAACCTATTTCAGGAAAATAAAGGAAAGTTACAAAATCACAACAAATATTTGTCATTCCTGGGGATGCTGGATGTCTGGGGAGAACCTCTGCCCAGATGTGGCCCGAGATTTTTCTTGGTAAGAATGAGGCCACCCATGACGCCCATGACAACCTAGAGACTTTGTTGCAGGCACAGCTGATTGGGTTTACGAAGACTTGTGCCCACCCAGATGGCTGCCTTCAGTTTACTCTCAAGGTCCTTGTTATGGACCCAGCTCTGAAAACATGCCCCTGATCAGCATCCACTGTGCAGTTTATCTCGTGTGGGTATAAACTCAACCATGAACAGGTAGATCGCAGGGAACGAGCTTGGTCTATGCAGCAGCAGAGGGCACGGATTTGAGCGGCCCCCTACAGATGCTGTTTCCAACTCTGGCCTCCAGTTGTCCCCTAGGCCTCTCCCAGGAGGATTCTCATCAATTTGACACAGTCATTTTGTTACCCGGGACGTTCGACACATTTGCTTTACTCTTGTTTTGACCCAAGGACATTTTGATATGAACAGAAACCATCAAGCTTTCAACTGTGTTTATTACCAAGTAACGAATGAAACAGATACTCATGCATGCCTGGACCTCACTGTGTCCATGGCATGCCGATCCCTTACCATCTGGGAACTGGGCTGCCTCAAGGCTCAGGAAAGGCTGCTGTACCAATTTCTTTGCAATAAAAAATCTGTTTTTAGGCTGGGCATGGTGGCTTACACCTGTAACCCCAAAACTTTGGGAGCCTAAGGCAGGAAGATCACTTGAGCCTAGGAGTTCAATATTGGCCTTGCATCACAGCAAGACCCTGTGTCTACAAAAAAAAAAAAAAAAAAAAAAAAAAAAATTAGCTGGGCATGGCGGCACAAGCCTGTAGTCCCACCTACTTGGGAGGCTGAGATGGGGGATCACTTGAGCCCAGAAGATTGAGGCTCCAGTAGTGAGCTATGATCGTGCCACTGTATTCAAGCCTGGGCAGCAGAGCAAGACCCTGTCTCAAAAAAAAAAATCTGTTTTTACAGTTGGTATGGGTCTTTCCATATAGAATAGACACTCAGAATGACCTCACCAAAGTTTCCAGAATCTCTCATTTCACCCCAACGCCAGAGGAAACAGGGCTAAGAAATGAAAGATCCCAGAAAGAAGTGCCCACTTGGCTGATGACAGCTGAGCAGGAAGTACACGGAAAGCTCAGCAGGGTGATGGGACCCACGGGCTGCTCTTACGGGGCCCCTGCCTCACGGTGGAGAAGGTCAAGGGGCTGGGGAAGACCCTCTAGCTCAGTGGTTCTCAACCTGGGCCTCACGTTGGCATCACCTAGGGAGCCTGAGAAAACTACAGATACCTGAGTCCCCCTCCCCCGAGAGATTCTGCTATCATCGGTCTGGGGCGTAGCTGAACGTGGGTCTTTTTAAAAATCCCCTCTACATGATTTCAGTGCGCTGTCCCCATCAGGAGCCTCTGCTACAGCTACCATCACAGCCTCTCCGGCATGCCTTTATTCTGGCATTTCCCATTTCTTCTTGCTCCAGGGAGATGGCTTTGGTGATTAATTGCCAAGCATAACCATTCATTACTCCTTATAAGACGAATTTGTATCACCAACAGTAAGTCACCGTGTCTCTGCCTCCCTTCCGCTCCTGAGAAATCTCTGTGTGTCACCCCTTTCCTCTCTTCAAACTGCTGTTTATACAGCCACTCTGGCCATCATAAGGTTGTTGTTTTGTTTTGGGTTATTTTTAGGGGATGGCGTGGGGAGGGGGGTCATTGGGGAGGCGGCTAATGGCCAACACATCAGATTTAACCCAAGCAGATGTTGCAGAACTGGGAGGTTTGAGGCACTTTGGGAAGAATTTCCATGGCCTAGCTCTGGGCAGGACTCCCCTAGAGGGCCCCGGGGAGCCTCAGGCTGGCTTTGTGCTTGCAAAGTCCGGGGAAGAAACCACCTCTCACGCCTTTCCCTTAGGGGTTGTGTGACATCCATCCAGCTGTAAGTCAAAGTTATTTCCCCTTTGTTTTATGTTCCATCTTGATTTTAAACTATGATTACATCTGTGCCCCTCCAAAATGGATATGTGGGAGTCCTAATCCCCGCTACCTCTAAATGTGACCTTGTTTGGAAGCAGGGTCGTTGCAGATGATGAGTTAAAGTATGGTCATCCTGGAGTGGGTGGGCTTTAGTCCAGGGTGACTCATGTCCTGATAAGAAGATGGCCTTGTGAAGACACACACACACAAATGCCTTGTGAAGGTGGAGGGTTGGCGCTGTCCAGCTGCGAGTCAAAAAACTGCAAGGATTGCCAGAAACTCCAGCAGCCAAGAGGGGGGGGCAGGAAAGAGATTCTCCCCCTCGAGCCCTCGAGAAAGCACAGCCCTGCAGATGCCTTGATTTGAGACTTTCATTCCCCAGAACTGTGCGATAATACATTTCTGTTGTTTGAAGCCACCCAGTTATAGTCTGGGTACTTTGTTACAGGAAATACAGCACCCAGTTATAACACCCACTCTGGTTTATTTAAAAGAGGTAGGAAATTGTGGTAGTTGAGAACACAAGCTTTGGAGACCAGCAGAGCTGGGCTGCACTCTCTCCTCGGCGTTGACTGGCTCTGTGGCCTGGGTAAATGATTTGACACTTCTGAGCCTCAGTTTTTTCACCTGTGGAATGGGGATAATAGAATCCTACATAGTAGAGCTGCTATGAGACTTGATACAGATGACGTCTGAGAAGGACTCACCTGGGGCCTGGTACTCACAGCCCTGAAAAACATGGGGCAAAGATGGGGCTTTGGGCAGCGGATCAGGAGCATTATGTCCACCTGTGCAGAGGCATTCGGCTTAGGCCCAGGCTCCGGGTGGCGAGCGTCCATCTGAATAGTGGAAGGCGGAGGTCGGGCCAAGTTCCTGCCTTCCTGAGACGCTGTCAGGGTGGAGGAGATGATGTGTGGAAGTCCTTGGGGTGAGCTGCCACATTAGCACCAAATCACAGGCATCCTCGCTCCTTCCATTCGTCACTGACGATTTTACAGTCTCAACAAGACAGTTTTCAGTGCGAGGCACAGAGCCGCGTGCTGAGCCTCAGATCACACCCCAGGCATCTGGCTGTCACGCAGCCGCAGCAAACCCATTCGCTTGGGTCTTACTGCTTAATTATTGCAAACTGGCATGGCTTCGGGTACCTTGAGAGCCCTTGGACATGCAGCATACGTTCGGGGCAGGAAGCTTTCCTGGCGCGAGGATGCTGCTTGTCACTTCAGCAGCTCCCCCTCTGTTAAGTGGTGGCTCCTCTCCAAACGCGCAGCCCCAAATGCACAGGAAGCAAAAGCTTGGCACTCGGAGCTGCCAGGGCCTTGCTCACGCAGGACCGCTTGTGAGCCAGGCCGTCCAGCATTTGTCACCAGTGGTGATTCTCTGCCTGGCAATGGGAAGAGGCAGGCAAGTGGTGAGCCAGGGAGCCAGTCTCATGCTTCACATTCTGGGAAGCCAGATTTGTACAAAATAGATTGAATCCAACAGTACTGCATCCCCCAGGTCCGAGTAAAGAGCTATGTCCTGTGCCCATCCAGGCTGGCTCTTGGTATAGAGCCAAGGAGAGCTTGACTGGAGCCTACATCACTCTTTTATTCCTTCAATCAACCAACCTATATTTATTGAGCATCTACTATGTGCCAGGGGCTGTGCCCCACCATGGTGACTCAGAAATGGGGAAGAATAGAGGGACATCAGGAAGCACTGCATGCTTAGGCAGGGACGGCAAGATCAGGATCTGGGATGACAAGTCAGCCACTGAGGAGGTCAGGTAAGGGGTGAGCGTCCCTGAGCTTCGTGTGCCCGAAGAGAAGCCTCTGAGAGAGCATCCTGCAGCAGGCCTTGGGAGGGGGGCTGCTCCAGTCTATTAATGATACTCTGTTCAGCAAGTTTTTACAAAGCCTCTACTGTTGGCCGGGCATAGTAGAGGCTTGGTAAAAACTTGGGTTTCATAGATAAAAGTCTAAAAGGTCTCAGCCCTCACTGAACTTATATAAAGACCTCAGAGAATCTGAAATCTGCACACTGAATACATTCTGATCCCTCTTGATCTGAGAATATTCCAGGGAAACTGGGGCTCTACGAAACCCAACTCTGCCTCACAGATTGGCCATGAGGCAAAGGACTAGGGCTGCCAGTGGCTTAGGACATCTTAACCACCAGCCTCCCTTCTCTGCCAGCAGCACAGGAGTTGGTCAGAGGTAGAAGGAATGGGCATCAAGTGTCAATCATGGGCGTCCTGGAGTATTTCCAAATGCCTGATTCCAGGAAGACTTAGCCCAAATTATTTTCTAAGGGACTACGAAGATATCTTGACTTCTCCAATTCCCAGTGTGGCACAATGGGTCAATTCAGTACACCCTCTCTTTCATAGAACTTGATCACCTAAGCTGGAGTCCACAGACCATCCCAGAACTTTCTGCTGAAGAGCTGCCATCCAGCACAGACCGCATAGGCCTATGGCTTGTGCGTGTGGCCTCCTGGAGAGATTGGAGGGGCTGCTGAGTGGCCAGGCACTAAGGGAACCTGCAGGATTTTCTCTGGAAAGATGAGCTGGCAGTGGCTGGGATGGAGGCACAGAGAGCTGGGGACAGCACCTGGTAGGCAGGGCCCTGCTGGCCCATCTGGGTTTGCATTTCACATCCCTGTGCTGAGGTTTTGGGAGAGGAGACACTTTCTGAAGGAAGAGGGGTAAGTCCTTTATTGTCAGGTGTGACCAGAGAAATATTCCTCCCCCAGGAGAGGAAAGGAAAGCAAAAGGCAAATGAAATTTCAGAAGTGAATCAGGAATGAAAGATAAGAATCTAGCTCAAGATATGTCAACGTGGACATCTGGGGTCAAATGATTAATTATTTGTTGGAGAAGCTGTCCTGTGCCCCATAAGAAGTGTAGCAGCATCCCTGGCCTCTGCCCACCAGATGTCAGTAGCGCCCCCACCCTCACCAAGGTTTGCAAGCAAAAACGTCTCCAGATATTGCCAAATGTCCCCCAGGGTCAAAATCACCCCCGGCTGATCTAGCTGTTCCCTTGAGCAATCTTCCCCAGAATCTGCTTGACCAGCTTCTAGGGTGGCTGCTTTGTCTCAGCCCAGGATTTTCCAGGTTTTAATATCAAAGCTCCCACAGCCCCCTCAGTGCTGGGCAAGCAGGGGCAGTGAGTCACCCTGCCAACCCCTTTGCCGTCTGTGTGAGCCCCGTGATCAGTGCCCAGCCTGCCCCGCCTCACCAGCACACACAGCTGCTCTCATTCTGCTCGCCTTCCCGTGCTCCATAGCACTCTCTCCCAAGCAGCCTGTTTAATTTAGTTGACTGTTGACTGCCTGCCCTCTCGCCCCATTTAAACTCCCTCAAGGTGGGACCACTGTCTGCTTTCTTCGTCGGTCTGCCCCATCTGCCCAGAACAGTGCCTGGCACGTGGCAGATTCATAGCAAATGTTGTGTGAAGGACCAGGACTCCAGAGACACTATGGCCTTCTGCAACCTTTACGACTTACCCACAGTGTTGTTTATTTTCATTTTCCCAGCATGTCCTCTGGCAGTGATCAAGAAAACTCTTCCCATAGGCAGGGCCTGTGGGTGTGTCTTTGGGGTCAGCTGGGACCCTGTGTCTCTTTGCTGCCAGTCAGGGAGTGGTGGGGGAAAGAGACCCAAGGAGTGAGCAGCCTGGTATCTGGAAAAAGGAGGCAGGGTGAGTTCTCCGGCCTGATACGAGGAAGGGGGCCTGGGGTTTTCTATGAGAGGCCTCCATCTACCACCCCCAGCACCATGGGGCAGGTGCGTATCCCAGGCTCTGGTAGTGTGTGTGGCACATAACATCAACAAATATTTCCTGGGTTGAACAGTTACGAGAAAACATAATACGTACTGTGGTTAAGAGCTTGGGCTCTGGGGTCAGGCAGCAGTTCAAATGCAGGCACTGCCACTTCACAGCTGCCTGACCTTGAGCAAACTCCTTCCCCCTCTGTACGTCCTCACACCCTCATCTGTCAGATGGAAGTAAGCCTGATACCTCGTAGGTGTTACCACCTTACTGTTGTGAGGATTAAATCAGATTATGAATGCAAATCCCTTAGCCTGGTATATGGCACAAAATGAACACTGTGTATGAGGGAGCTGATAGATTTCTTCCCAAGAGAGAAATAAAAGATACTGCATTTATTGTCAAATGCTACATAACAAATCATCCTAAAACTTTCTTGCTTGAAAACAGCAATAATAATTTATTTACATCTCTTATAGTTTCTGTAAATAAATTATTTACAGAAATTCAGGAGTAGGGGCTCTGGCTCAGGGTCTCTTCCAAAGTTGCAGTCAGATGTCAGCCAGGGCTGTGGTCTCATCTGAAGGTTTGATCAGGACTGAGGATCGTCTCCCAGCCTCCACTGTGTGGCTGATGAGCTGTTGCTGGCTGTTAGCAGGAAGCCTCCATGCTCTCATTGTCAGCCTCTGCACAGGGCTATTTGAGAATTCACAGAATATATTGGCTGACTTCCCTCTGAATGAGTGATTCACAGAACCAGGTGGAAGCCTCAATCCCTTTCCTGCCCAGCCTTGGAAGTCACATATCATCAGCTCTGCCAGATCAGCTGGCCTCACAGACCAACCTTGATGCAGCATGGGAAGAGACTACATGAGGTGCAAAAATCAAGGGTCACTGGGGGCTATCTTGGAGGTTGTCTATCACCTGAAATTTGATCTCGAAATGGGGACTTGCTGCACTCAGACCCTGACAACCTTGTTGCATTTCTGCCTCCATCTGCTCATCTGTAAAATGAAGTGTATTGCTGAGCACAGTTTTACTAGTTCATTCAAGCATCTGTTTCTCAAGCTAGTCTGCAAGCTGCTTAAGGATAAGAAATACAGCTTCTTTACATCTCTCTTTCTCACAATCTCATCTCTATCCTCACAATGCCTCAGTGCATGTCCAACGGATGAATGGAAAGACTGGATGCTCTTTGGCAAAGACCTACGGTTTCTCCCCCATCCCTGAGTACTAATGAGCCAAAGCCTGGGCAGCTCCAGAAGTTCCAGTGTTGGACACACAGCCCCACACAGGCGGAGGTTCTAGAGCTGCGTGGGCGTGGATGCGGCTCCAGGGGTCTGCAGCCTGCCAAGAGTGGGGCGTGAAGACAGAACTGTACCTCTCAACCCCTCCTGACCTGACTCACATCAGCCACCAAGCTTGGGTGGATGAGGTATTCCTCAGTATTAGGTTTAATCCCAGACGTTAGGATTTTGCATGATTTTTCTTTTAGGCTTTTCTATGTATTTCAGATTGATCACGATGAATGTGCATTTGTTTAGTGCAGAGAGAAAAAATACAGAAAAACATAAACTTCAGTAAGCTGTTGTAATTTTCACATTGGCTTGCCCAAACAGAGCTCTGGGTCTGGCTCCTTTACAGATACATTCACCTAGGGGTCACTTCCCGTGGGTCTCCTCACTGTTTGTTCAGGAACTCAATGACTCATCTGTAAAATGGGAAAGTTAACCTTTACTGTCTTCTCATTTTACACAGATTTGTTTGCAATAATTAGTGAGACATTGATGGGCAGATGGTTGAGATCTGGGGAGAAAACGCTGGAAGGCCAGATGGACAGTGACGAAGGGGTACAGAATGGGATTGTGATCAGGATGACACTGACCACCCCCAAAATTGCACTGTGCCTCCGCTGCCTGCATAATTACAGCCATTCTCCTTAATGGATTCTGCCAGAGGGAACCTGCCTTTGAAGGCTCACATTTAACTGTTATTATCATTATGACTATAATTAGCATGATGTAATGGGTTGTGGCCTTCATGCATTGCCTCCGTAGAGCAGCAAAGTTCCCGGCAACCAGCTGGTGTAGAGGATGGCAATTCCACTTTCTCTTCAGAAGCCCCTGAGAATGTATTGACACCACTGAAATCCTCAGATTCACTAGGCCTGGTTTTAATAAGCATTTCCCTGTTTCTTTTTTTTGCTCCCTCTCCAGAAACAGCTTCTCAGTGAAGATTGTCATGACAACCTGGAGAGAAGACACGTTCTACAGCGAGCCGAGCGTGGGGACCGAGGGTCGGCGTCACAGTGAGAGAGCCGTGATGGAGGACGGGGTCACCCCGCTTGCCCACCGCCGGGAGCTGCGTCACAGAGAAGCCCAGTGAGTTCTGCAGGTCACACTCTGTTTTATAAATGAAAAGCTGGGGAGGGGCCTGGCCACACAGACACCCCTCGGGCCTCGCAAACTCCCCCCGTGTGGGCTGTTACTACTCCGCACATCCCTCGGGTGAGTAGTGGGGCTTGAAACGCCAGCTCCCACCCTTCCTGCCCAGTGGCTTGGTGGCTTCATCGTGCTGACCACGGAGGCAAGCTTGCGCCCAGAACAGAGGAGTTGCTCCCCTTAGAGTCTTCCCCCGCCACCCCCTCCCACCCCAGCGGGGGACAGCAGGTTATCACAGAAGGGCGGGGAAGAGCTTTCACAAAGGCCTTGGGGACTCTTTCTGTGTGGCATGGAACAGAGAGTGCCTGCTTCCCCCCTCCCTGGCTGTGTGGGTTCCAGAAAACCACCTGACCTCCAGATTCTCTCTTGTCCGGTGGAGTTTCTCCCCCCTCGAAGGCAGGAGCACTCCGAGGTCCCTCTCCCCCAGAGGAGCCACGACCCAGGAAGCCGGCTTGTGCAGAGGCAAGAGCTGCACCTTGCTGTCAGAACAACCTCAGCTCTGCCACCTACACCTTGTGTGCCCTTGGGCAAGTCACAGCAACTCCTCAGATGCACAATCTCGTCACGCTTCCAGTTTCCAGAGCCACATACCTGAGGGTCAATGCCCCTCACTGCACCCCACCCCATACTGAATCCATAGCAGGTCCTGTTTGTTCTTTATTTTTATTTTTTATATATTTTCTTTTTTTTTATTTAAAAACTTTTTTTGTTTTTTGAGACAGAGTCTCACTCTTGTCACCCAGGCTGGAGTGCAAATGACTCGATCTTGGCTCACTGCAACCTCCGCCTCCTGAGTTCAAGCGATTCTCCTGCCTCAGCCTCCCGAGTAGCTGGGACTACAGGTGCATGCCACCACACCCGGCTAATCTTTTTTTTTTTTTTTTTTCAGTAGAGATGGGTTTTCACTGTGTTGGCCAGTATGGTCTCCATTTCCTGACCTTGTGATTCGCCCACCTCGGCCTCCCAAAGTGCTGGGATTACAGGCGTGAGCCACCGCGCCCGGCGGTCCTGTTTGTTCTTGCCCCAAACAGCTCTCCCGTCACCACCCCAGGCCAGTCCTCGTCACCTGCACCTGGAGGTCTACACCAGCCCCACCTGCACCCCCGTGTCCACTCTCACCCCGACTGCTGTGATCCCCACACAACCACGAGCAGCCTTGAGAGCACAGCGAGGCCGTGCGGGTGCGCAGAGCCCCTCAGTTAGCAGGACCGCACTCAGGGCTCAGCACGCACCTGCTAGAGGCTTTCTGTGGTTCACTCCTTCTTCCCACACAACCCTGAAGGTAAGTTGTCTATTATCACACGTTCCACTTTACAGTGAGAAAACGGAGGCCCAGAGAGGTGAAGGCTCTGGCCCAGTCACAGACTAGTGAGGGGCAGAGCCCGGATTTGGACCCAGGCAGTCTGACCCCAAGTCTATACCCTTGGCCCCACGCTGGGTTGTCCCAGATTCTACACCAGCTCCCACAGGTCCTCGCCAGTGTCAGCCCTCACCACATTCCCCGTGCCCATTGTGCTCCACTCACTCAGCCTCCCCTTGCTGGCAAGGCACAGGCCCACCTCCGGGCCTTTGGCATCTCTCTCGGCTCCCACCTGGCTGAATTCTCCCCTTCACCCCCTCGGAGCCGCCTCCTGCTCTAGAGGACGGGGCACAGCCGCAGGTAGCGATGGGTGTGTTTTTCTGTGGCTGCCACTGGTCCGCGGTTGGTTTATATGACCCGGGAAGTCATGGCCAGGTCTGTGTCCTCTGCCGTCGTTTATGCTGGCAAGGTGCGATGCCAGCACACAGGAGGGGGAAGTCAGTATCCTCGTGATGAGCAGAGCGGTTAAGCATCGATGCAGAGGTGCTGGGAGGACAAGCAACTGTTGTTTTTTTTAAGAGTTGGACTCTTGTTTAAATTTTTAAAAATGTTAAACATTTTGAACAATGAAATCTTATGTGTAACATCAATGTGAAAAGCAGATCAGGGTGAAACACTGCTGATGTGGGGCTGGGCAGGGCCGAGCCCTCGTGTCCCCTTCCCCTGCCCCACCCCGCCTTGCTCCAAAGAACTTCTGGGTCCCAAGGAGCCCAATTCAAAACTCTCTGAATGAGATGCTTGCTAAGAACATCCTGCAGTTCCCGGTAACTTCCCAAAACAGCTTTCCCGGGGCTCCAGGTTTCTTCCTGGACTCCCTGGAGGCATGCCCGAGAAACCCACTGCAGGGGGCCCAGTCCATGGTCCCAGAGGTGTGAAGGCATCCGCTTCCCCTTCCACACCGGCCTCCCAGGAGCCGAGGAATTCAGTCCCACGTTCTGGCAACCTTCACTCAGCATTAGCAGCCATCTGCAAGTTGACACTGGAGCTCCAGCCAAGTGGTGCAACAGGCTGCCCCTGCAGATGTGGGGCTCTATGCGGCTTAAACCCGGGAACTGCCTGCATGTGAGGTCCGATAAATGAGTGTTGCCTTCAGCAAGTCTTAAGCTAGTCCCTGAAGCCAAATCGCAGAGTGAGTATATGCCTGGAGCCCATCATCCCACAACATTCACGAATAAGAGCCCCTGCGGGGGAAGCAGGCTGTGCAGTGAGATAGCCATAAGTCAAACCCCCCCAGCCTGTGTTCTCATCTGTGAAATGGGAACAATCACAACAGCCCCCACCTGAGCTGCTGTTGGGAGAAGATGAGAGAGCATCTGCACAGCTCACACTATCCTCTGCACCGCTGCCGGCACTGTTAGCGTCCTCACATGGAACCCCCTGCAAGGAGCTGCCCTCCTCGGAGTAATGGAACCACATCCCAGGGCCAGTTCCCAAACTGGGTCTCACACATCTGTCTGTGTTGAAAACCAGATCTTCTGAATCTAACATCACGGAGACAGTCTGAGGTTCTTGAGGATGTTATCTGCCTGCCTGCAGAGGATTTACTTTTGCTTCTGGTAGGCACTTAGGCCAGGGGCAGATTGTCTTAGTCCAGCCTGGATGAGCTGATTCAAAGTTAGTTTCAGTCTTTGTGGAGATGGGTTCATTTCTGGTTCAGCCTTTTGCCTGGGATATCCCCTCCAATGCCCCACCTGAAAGTATGGAGTGCTCGCCAGCCCGGGTGTGTTTCTCCCGCCCTGTGAGACTGCCCAAAGTTCTACTCAGCTTCTCAGCCCCTCCACAGACACTCTGAATTGGCAAATGCCGCAGGGGAGAAGTGGACCTGAATGTCAGGCACAACTCTCTGTGATCCCCTTCTCCTCTTGATTTTGGTTCCTCAAGTCCTCACTGCCCTGGTAGCTCTCTGACATCCTCAGCAGAGTTTCTGAAATATTTTATGCAGTTTTTCCAGACGTTCTCAAGGGGAGGATTAGTCAGAGATGACCACTGTGGTCAACCATCTTGGAAGTGACCATTCCTATTGTTGGAAACGGGTTTACAACATTGGGAAGAATCCACACTGGGACAATGGATCACTCAGCAAGGCTAGTTTACTTCCTGCAGGAAGAGTGCAACTCACTGGCAGTCTGGCGGTGAGAGCACACCTGAACAAAGGAGACAGGGACATTTATAACTTTCATAACCTGATGCAATCTCCCTACTACTTGTCCAGTTTCCATTGGCCAGAACCAGACCTCACATTCTGTGCTTGACCTGATTGACTAAAAACTTGAAAATTTCCTTAATAGATAAGGAGAAAGAAGACAGGGAAAATGAGGAAGCTAGTCAGGAGAAGGTCAGGAGGGTTTCCAAATAAGGAATGACGTGCACCAGGGTTTGGAGCTTGCCCAGTTCTGTTTGGACATGCCGGAGTGAGTCAAGGTAGCTGATTTAAGATGTAGCTGATTTAGAGAATATATATACGTGGGTATATGTTTATGCTAATAGCAGATAATGGCCATAGAGCAAGAGATTGTAGTCTACATTCTTATAATGTAGTCTAAGATATACACTTTGAAGAAGAACTTTCCCATCTCTCACACCTGTTTTGTTTTAATACTCATTTAGGTATTTTCAAAATTATTCTGTTTTCCTGTATGTATGTCTTCTTCATTTGGGCTGCCATAACAAAAACACCATAAACTAGGTGGCTTGCAAACAACAAACATTTGTTCTCACAGTTCTGGAGGCTAGGAAGTCCAAGTTCAGGACACTAGCAGTGTCTGGTGAGGGTCTCTCCTCATAGATGGCACCTTCTCTGCCTCCTCACATGGTCATAGGCACTGGATAGCTCTCTGCAGTCTCTTTCTAAGGGCACTAGTCCGATTCATGAGGGCTCTGTCCTCAAGGACTGATCACCTCTCAAAAGACCCCATCTCCTGAAACCATCACCTGGGGGGGGGGTTAGGATTTTGCATATGAATTGCGGTGGGGGCACATTCAGACCTTAGTGCTGTGCTGCATGGATTTAAGGAAGGTCTCACTGGGACGTTGTGGAGGAGTGAAGATCCATGTCTTCCATGGTAGTTGAGGAGTGCATTCCTCAGGAGGCAGAATGGCAGAATGGGAGGAGGGTCTCCAGTCATGGGTGCTGGTGGCCCGTTGTCATAAACCACAGGGCAAGGTCAAAGAGGGCACATTGCCTGGTGGTTTCCTCCAGCTGAGTTCAGAAGGCATTTTTCCTCAGCAAGTTCACAAACTAGTTTGATTTCCTCCGAGTGGTACAGTTTGGAAATGAAGTAAGAGAGCCATCTTCTGGTAAGAAATATGGCAGTGTGTGGAGGAGGCCCACAGCCACTTCCACATTGTGTGGAGTCCTGTGGGTCCCTGGGAAGTGAAGGGTTTGGGAAGGTGTCCAGTGTGAGTGTTTTCCTGGCCCTGTGTGCACCTGATCTTCAACAAGTGCAGCTCTTGTTTTATCTGTTTTACAGACTGGGTTCCTCAGAAAGGTTTTCCACCACTGTGGAATTTCAGGAGTTGCTCCACCCTCAGATAAATTACAGAACTGCTCATTGAGTTCAACTGCTTCATTTTATAAACCAAAGTCCCTGGAGGTAAAATGACTTTTGCAAGGTCATGCAAATGATTCGTGGTGAAAACAGGGCAAAACAGTCTGACTTCCGTCCAGCACTCCTGCCCTTCCTACCACCCACACTCTGTCTTTTGGAGATGCGGTTTCCTTGATCTTTATTTTAGAACAACACTTCTTTTAAAGAGCACTGCTCTGTGCTTTTGTGTGGAGCTGCATGGACTTTTCTCACAAACTTCTCCAGAGGACTTGCAGCAAATAGGGCTGTTGATAGTTTCCTACTGGGAGGTCAATGGCAGCCGGCCCACCAGAGGAGCTCGGTGCCCCACCCAGGGCCTGTCCTGGCTCTCCTGCTCACCCTGTGACATTGACTCATGCTGCCACCTTGAGGGTCTCTGTTTCCTCCTCTGTAACATGAGAAAACCAGAAAGCCTAAGATCTTCGCATCATGTGGGAACCACTTAGGAGGAATCCTCCAACGTGGCCAGAGTCACCCTGACACCACCTCGTAATGATTCATGCTTCTCTTGGGAAGCCAATGAGATCAACAAGCCAAGAATATGGGCTCGTTGCAAGGAAGAAGCTATGTTTCTGCATCAAGGGAGAAGAAATACTGTAGCACCAAATCCCTGCTTAAAGAGCCCCCACTCCCTCCTTAGGAATCATTTATATTTACTCTTTTCACAACATCTCTATCAGTGAATTGGAGAGAAACTCATCCCTTTAGCTGATTAAGATAAAGTTATGATGAGATGTTACTAGGGACCTACAATTCTTACCTAGGGAAAAGGTTACAGTGTGCACGCATGCGCACGCACGCACACACACACACACACTTTGGTTAGAACAGGCTGGAACTGTCCTTGCAAAAACTGAGCTGAGATGCACCAGTAAATCCACTGTGTCCACCTTCCTCTCTATGGGATCAGCACCAGCTCTAGGGCCCAGGATTGCTTGGCTCATTGAAGAATCCCACCATGCAGATATGACCTAGATGGTACTTGACATTGCATGTAGTGGGGGAAAAATAAAGAGGAACATGAAACCTACTGGCTGATCTTTTTTGTCCTCTAATTCCCATCTCATTGGACTAAAATGAACCAAAGTTCATTTCCTGGTACAGGAAAGTGAAGTTGCCCCATGTCTGTCAGACCCTAAAAGGCAACTGACTGGATTTACTGACTTGGGGCTAGATGGACAGCTGCTCCATCATTTGAGAAGAGAACAAAACTATAGCTCCCAATACAGAGATACGTTTAAAGAACTACGAATAAACTCCTCAGATTAGGCAAGGAGTTGTATGTCAATCTAGGATTAATGAGCAGTGGCTGTACAACAGGTAGCCACCAGCCATCTTCCCCAACCCCCACCCCCGTCAGCACTGGAGGCCACACAGTTGCCTGAGTCCAAAGGCTATGGAAAGGGCATGACCTCTGGGTCCAGGCCTGGCTTCAAATCCTGGCTCTTTCACTAAGAACCGTGTAACTCAGGCTCTCTGACCCTCAGCAATCTCGGCTCACTGCAACCTCTGCCTCCCGAGTTCAAGCAATTCTCCCAGGTACAAGCAATTCTCCTGTCTCAGCCTCCCGAGTAGCTGGGACTACAGGCACATGCCACCATGCCTGGCTTAGTAGAGACAGGATTTCGCCATATTGGTCAGGCTGGTCTCAAATTCTTGATCTCAAGCGATCCACTTGCCTCGGCCTCCCAAAGTGCTGGAATTAGAGGCGTGAGCCACTGCACCCGACCAGCTTTCTTATCTGTAAAATGGGGGATAGCAATGCCTTCCTCATTGACATCAATGAGGCTGGGCTCGGTGGCTCATGTCTGCAATCCCACCGTTTTGGAGGCCAAGGCAGGTGGATCACCTGAGGATATGAGTTCGAGACCAGCCTGGTCAACATGGTGAAACGCCATCTCTACTAAAAATACAAAAATTAGCTGGGTGTGGTGGCGGGTGCCTGTAATCCTAGCTACTCAGGAGGCTAAGGCAGGGAGAATCACTTGAACCCTGGAGGCGGAGGTTGCAGTAAGCCAAGATTGCATCATTGCACTCCAGACTGGGGGTGACAGAGCAAACTCTGCTTCAAAAAAAAAAAAAAATAGTAAATGAAACAGGGTATTTCAAAAGCATCAAGTGTTCAGAGTGCGGGCAGCAAATGCTGTCATTTGTCAGCATTAGAGATAGCACCTTCCACCTGTCCCATCGCTGAACCTACAATAGGGCTCTGCACAGGTAAAGGTCCTACTTCACTGAAATTTCTATTGCATTTTGAAGTTGAATGGGGCTCAAAGAGCAGAGAGATTACTTTTCTATGGCTTAGAAAGATGGGATACACATAGGATGACAAGATGCCTGAGCCCCCTTCAGTGAAGAGGAGTACAATTTTATACAGTATTAAAACTCTAGCCAAGCTTAGTGGCTCACACCTGTAATCCTAGCACTTTGGGAGGTTGAGGTGTGGCTGATCTCCTGAGGTCGGGAGTTCAAGACCAACACGGCAAAACCCCATCTCTACTAAAAATACAAAAAATTAGCCGGGTAAGGTGGTGTGTGCCTGTAATCCCAGCTACTTGGGAGACTCAGAAAGGAGAATCATTTGAACCTGGGAAGTGGAGGTTGCAGTGAGCTGAGATCACGCTATTGCATTCTAGCCTAGGCAACAGAGCAAGACTCTGTCTCAAAAAAACAAAACAAAACAAAACAACAAAAAAAAACACCACCTCCTCCTTTTGGTGTGTTTGCCAACAGACTTCGGCTTCTTGGGCAAAGCCCTCATCAGAAACTTTGCTCAAGAAGCTGAAGTCTGTTGGCAAATAAACCAAAAGGAGGAGTTTTGGAGGAACTAAAACACTATGGCCAGCCATCAATGAGCAAAGTTCACTGAGATCACATTCAAAAGCACCCACAACTCCAAACGTCTCATTAAACTTGAAGGAAGGACCCGCACAGGGAAACACACTTTTCTCTTAAAACAGCTCACTGCTCCTCCATTCTAATTAAGCAACAAATAGAATCAGTTCTTATGTGCATTGGTGGTCTTTACATTATAGCCCAAGGTAAGGGCTGCGGAGAGTGTAATTATCCCATAATTAGTCTCCTGCTGTTGCCAGGACTTAAACCTACAAATGCCAACATGCCTAGATGTGTGGCACAAGGGACTGGATGCTTACATGACATGGTCTCAGAGATTCCCCTGTGTGAGTTTGTTTTGTGTTGCTATAAAGGAATATTGAAGCTGGGTAATTTAGAAAGAAAAGAAGTTTATTTGGCTCATGGTTCTGCAGGCTGTATATGCATGGCACCAGCATCTGCTTGGCTTCTGGTGAGGCCTCAGGAAGCTTACAATCATGGTGGAAAGCGTAGAGGGAGCAGGCACATCACATGGTGAGAAGGGGGCAAAGAGAGAGGTGGGGGAGGTGCCAGGCTCCCTTCAACAACCAGCTCTCATGTGAACTAGCAGATCAAGAACTCACTCATTACCAAGGACAGCACCAAGCCTTTCATGAGGAATCCGCCCCCATGACCTAAACACCTCCCACCAGGCCCCACCTCCAACATTGGGGATCACATTTCAACATGAGATTTGGAGGGGAAAATATCCAAACTATATCAGCCGCACCCGCTAGCCTGCCCTCAAATATCTTCTGCCGCGGTTGTGTTTGGCACAGCCCCAGGAAATCCATGTCAGAATGTACCTAGGTTGCCAGAGAGGGATATGCAATCACTAATCACAGCCTTCATACTGCCAGCCCACCCTAATCAGAAAAGGAATTCTACCAGGGAAACAGGACAAAGGCACTTTCTGATAGAGGTAGAAGAGTCAAGGAAAGATGCTACAAAATGGGCCATTTCCTGGAATCCCCAGGCCCAGCAGGAGATGGTAGATGAAGCCCTGGTCTTCCCGAGTCAGACGGACCTGGGTTCCAATTCTGGCTCCACCACACACCTACCAGCTCTGTGAATACAGAGAAAAGTACTTAGCTTCTCTAAGTACAGACATCTGCAAAATGAAGCTATTTGCTGTTGTGTGGTATTGCAAGGATTCAGGGAGATCATACAGGGGAGGTACTAGAACAGTGCCTGGCACATGACAGATGCTTGATAACGTGAGTGTCTCTCGCTGTGTGGCAGAAGCATGGGAGCTTCCTCTTTCTTCTAGTCTGTAACTTCTTCAACGTGGAAACTTCTCCCAGATCCTTCCAGCCTTGCTTGGCTCTTATTTCAATGTCAGATCTGGCAACATCTCAGGGCCAATTCCAGCAACTCCAGGCTAAGGTTGATGCTGGAGGCCACCTCCCCAGTGGCCCTGGCATCCCAGCTTAGGCACACGTCAGGATGTTTACATGTTTTCCTTCCTGAGGAGTCTCCAGAAGGACAACTAGGAAGGATATTAATGCAAAAGTCTTTTTTAAAAATTGTATTAGAATCCTATTGACCTTCATGCTTAATTGCAAGACTTGAATTTATAAGATCAGAAGCAATGATGAATTGTGAATTTTCTCTTGACCATGTGTTGATGCAGAAAGTTCTAGTATCAGCAAACTTTATGAAATTCACTAGGGAGACAGATTTTAGATTAATCAATATCCTCATGGAGTTCACAGCCTCAGTGGTGGGGAAATGGAAATTAGGCATGAGAAGAGTGAAGAGTGTTTCACAGAGGAAAGTGCTGGGTGGCAAATGGAAAGTGCAGGCTGAGAGCCTAACAGGAAATTGACATGTGCCTTCAAGGGCTTGGAACTGGAGGAAATCCGATTGCTGAGGCAAACCATAAATCAGTCAGGATGCAGAGAGTCTGCTTAGAGAGAGAGAATGGCTCCGAGGCCGCCAGACGTCACCGTAATCTGACTGAAGGTATTTATATCTAAGGAAAGCATGTGTCAATCTGAAGAGCAGGTGGATTCCCAGAGCCTAGAAAAAACAAGAATCAGTGAGATGGAAGTGGTGACCACAAAGGCAGTGGCTTCACGGCAGGGTGCCTGCATCCCAGGGACGCCAGAGAGGATCCTGCAGGTCATGGGACAAAACAGAACTTGTATTTATAACTGGCTTATCCCTTACAATGTCTCTATATAGGTATGCTTTATACTGTGCTAAA
This sequence comes from Ateles fusciceps, assembly GCA_036589455.1. Classification (NCBI taxonomy): domain Eukaryota; kingdom Metazoa; phylum Chordata; class Mammalia; order Primates; family Atelidae; genus Ateles; species Ateles fusciceps. The sequence goes on along the minus strand of JAZHEH010002853.1, from coordinate 252,719 downwards.
TATGTTAGCCCGGTAGAATACACTCTGTAATAATTAAATAGACTCAATGGGCGTTCATGCTCAAATGTTTTGTTTGGCATTTTTCCAGTGAGGCACATGATAAAATTAATCCGGAGACCACTGTAAAACAACTGTTATGGGTTAAATTATTTCCCCCACAATGTGTATGTTGAATACCTAACCCCTTGTTCCTTAGAATATGCCTGTACTTAGGGGCAGGGTCTTTAAAGTGGTGACTAGGTTAAAATGAGTTCATTAGGGTTGGCATTAATCCAATATGCCTGGCGTCCACATAAGTGGAGGAGATTAGTGCACAGACACACAGGAAGACCCTGTGAGGATGCAGGGAGGAGATGGCCACCTACAAACCACGGAGAGGCCTCAGGAGAAACCAATGCCACCGACCACTTGGTCTGGGACTTTCAGCCTCCAGCACTGTGAGAAGATAAGTATCTGTGACTTAAGCCACCCCATCTGTGGTGCTTCCTTACAGCAGTCCTGGCAATCCTACACAGCAACCCTCACAAGGATGCTCCCATCTAATCCAATCCTTACATTCTTATTTCACCCAGGGGTTCTCCAGCTCCCAGCCTCACTGTTCCTTCTCCTGCACAATGGAGTCCATCATAAGCTGCAGGGACTACATCTAGGAAACACGTCCCCCAGCCTGGTCCCATACCTCCCCCGCCCAGGCTTCTGCATCCCTGCCATCAGCATCCTATCTTCACACTTGCCTGCAGAGACTCTTGTTCTAGCCCCACCAGGACAGCACCATCACTGGGTCAGTGACCTGTCCAGTGTGACTAAGTAAGTCTATGCCCAAGTCAAGCACAATTTCAAAATCTGCCCCTAATCATTCAATCTACAGCCTTAGTAAACAGGTGCTCCCAATAGCTGCCAAATGATTCTAAGACATTTTTGACCAATTCTCCCTCTTCTAGAGCGGGTATCTGCTAGTAATCCGAAGAAATTGAGATTTAATGGAAATTCCTTGTTGCTACCATAATGTCTTTCTTTCACCTGAGCCTCTTGGCTGGAGTTAACTTGTCCTGCTACTGGAGCCCCAAATTTTATAATTCCTTGGTTGTTGTGTAATCAAAAACTTTCAAGTGGTACAAATCGTGCTCTAAATCAGGGCTACAGGTTTGAAAAATAAACCATTTAAAAGGAGTTCCAAGACTTACCATCCTGCACAAACCTGTTACTCTTAGTGTAATTGGTTACATGAGTCTGTGCAGCATTTCTTTAGGAGTTGACATGCATGGTATTAAACTCTTTGGCAAAAATGAAGGATGAAGTATTTTGGTTCAAATTGCGATTGCTATGCAAAATGCACAAACTTGGAAAGTAAGAGCTTCTGCCTGCGAGGAGCTGTTGCTCTCATGAGGGGGCAGCAGATGCCATCGTGAAGAGCACTCACTGGCTGAGCTTGTGTGTGGCCTTAGGCAAGATATTCAAGCTCTCTGGCTTCAGTTGCCCCATGAATAAAATCAGATTAAAAACAAATTTCCTCACCTGGCTGCTGTGAAGATTGAGGGAGGTACTATCTGGAAGCATTGTGCTTGGTACGTAGATAAAGCTCAGGAATAATTTTTTTTTAATGTAAAGTTGCATGACACAGATGCACAAACATTTCGTCTATTTCATAAATATCCTGTGACAAAGTGAGGGGTTGCGAAATCATGAAAGGAGACAGTTGCGAATGATTTTTCACTGATATGAAAACTGGATTTTTTTTTCCTCACAGAATTATGAGTGGATCACAGGAAAGAATGGTGAAGGTTTTAGCGAAAAGTAACCCAAATGCCTGAATAAAATTTACAAAACAATTGATTTTCTTCCCGAGGACTGGAAGTGGCATGGACAGTTGGGCAATAAAAGAACAGCAGCAATTTTCTGCTCCATTTCTACAACAACAACAAAAACACGATGGCGGAAAACAACGCCAAATGGAAACCTTCCTTCCTTGGGGATAGAAGACACATCCCTCTTCTTTAAGAACCGTAACCACAGATTGCAGCAACAAGACGCTACAGGGAAAAGCTTGGTTGGGTTGAGCCAACTGTATGTGGCAAATGATTAGAAAGATGCTTGCCCTCTGGGAGAGCAGAGGGCCAGTCACCAGGAGGAGCAAGAGGAACAAAGGGCTCTCATTCACATCGGCAATGCTGGCGGGACCTGCGTTTCCTCAGCACACTGGCAAGCTCCCTGGAAAGGGAAGATTAATACGAGCAAGGAATATGAACTCTCTCCAGCAAACTGTGCTCCATTGTCAGCCTGGGGGAGAGTGCTGAGGAACGAATGGATGGTCATTGATCCTGGACTGGGAGGACTTGAATGAGTTCCTTTCCCTGCTTCTCAACTCCTCCCACCTTGATGTAACTCACACAGAGCAAATCTCATTTGTCCAATGTCCCTGGGCAAGAGCTAGTTCCCGCGAATTCATTTTACCGAAAACTGAGCTGATCTGTTTGAATTTCAGATGTACGCTTAATTAAGATTTAACTTTTTCGGTAGAAACCTTTTAAAAATTAACCTCAGGGCTCTCTGCCCTCTGGATGTATAAGGAACTTTACTGAGATGGCACAGGAGGGAGCCCCCAGCACAGAGTGCACACTTGGGTGCTCAGCACACCCCCGAGCTGTTGCTTTGCTTGTTTATTTCTCTTTATGAATCCAGGTTGTCAATGTGAATGTCACTAATGCAATGATACCTTCATAGAGGTGGACAGGGTAGGAGGCAAGGCTGAGGAGGGACAGAGGGCTGTGCTTCTCCAGTATTCTCGTCTGTGATGTCCATTCCTCCTGCCCTGCACCAGGAGGCTGGTATTGGTCATTTCTGGGCCTTCTCGTCCCACCTACTCCTGCTCATCCAGACTCGGCTTCCAGTGCCATCTATATGGCCATGCCGTCCCTCAACAACAGACTTGTTTGTACATCTGCCTGCTAGGAAGCTCCATGAGGATGTTGAATCAGTAACTCAAGCGAAACAGCCCCAGACTCAGTCTTGCCTCAATTCCCAGACCTCTTCCTCCCACTCTGCCCTATCCTAGCAAGGACAGCTCCATCCTTCCAGTTGCTCAGGCCCAACAACTTGAAGTCATCCTTTTACAGCTTCCTTTCCTCACTCCCAACCTCCAGGCCCTCACTAAATCCTGTAAGCTCCACCTGCAAAATACAGTCTACAGAGGCCGACTGCTTCTCACCTCCGCTGCTGCTCCCACTTCCGGCCAGGCCTCTGCTGCTCTTTCCTGGATTACTGCAAAGATTCCTGCCTGGCCTTTCAGATTCTGGCCTTGTCTCCCTGTTCTCAACACAAAAATCAGAGTCAGCCTTCTAATCCTGTCACTCTGCAAAGTCAAACTCCTGTCAGTCCGAGGCCTGCAAGGCCTGTGGGATCTGGGTCCTCATTCCTTCTCTGTCCTCATCTCCTCAGACTCTTCCCCGGCACTCGGTCAGCTTCACTCACCACCCGAGTCAGCCCCTTGCTGTTCCCAGTCAGGGTCTTTGCGCTTGCTACCCCTCTTACTTCTCTGTCCGCAATGCCTTTCACCTAAATATGCGTGTGACTCCTCCCCCGGCTTCAGGTCCTTACTCAAACTTCACTCTCGAGTGAGGCCTTACCAGACTTCCTTCTTCTGTTTCTTTTCTTTTTTTTTTTTTTTTTGGAGATGGAGTTTTGCCCTGTTGCCTAGGGCTGGAGTACAGTGGCGCAATTTTGGCTCACTGCAACCTCTGCTGCCGGGTTCAATCGATTTTCCTGCCTCAGCCTCCTGAGTAGTTAGGATTACAGGTATGCGCCACCACACCCAGCTCATTTTTGTATTTTTAGTAGAGACGGGGTTTTACCATGTTCATCAGGCTGGTCTCGAACCCCTGACCTCAGATGATCCACCTGCCTCGGCCTCCCAAAGTGCTGGGATTATAGTCGTAAACCACTGCACCCGACTACCTTCTTTAAACATTGATATGGTTTGTCTGTGTCCCACCCCAATCTCATCTTGGGTTCCCATGTGTTGTGGGAGGGACCTGGTGGGAGGTAATTGAATCATGGGAGGCAGGTCTTTCCCGTGCTGTTCTCTTGATAGTGAATAAGTCTCATGAGATCTGATGGTTTTATAAGAAGGAGTTTCCCTGCACAAGCTCTCTCTTTGCCTGCCACCATCTGCATAAGATGTGACTTGCTTCTCCTTGCTTTCTATCATGATTGTGAGGCCTCCCCAGCACTGTGGAACTGTGAGTCCATCAAACCTCTTTCTTTGTAAATTGCCCAGTCTGCATAGGTCTTTATCAGCAGCATGAAAACGGACTAATAAAAACATACTCCCAAACCTACCCAATGCCCTCTTTCTCTCCTTATTCTATTTTAACATGTTTTATTACCCTACATAAGATACCCCATGCATATATATCTTTTTTATTGTCTGCCTTTGCCAATGAGAATGTAAGCACCATGAGAACAGGGAGTTTCTTTCTTTTTTTTTTTTTGTTTTTTGTTTTTTGTTTGTTTGTTTGTTTTGTTTTGAGATAGAGTCTCACACTATTGCCCAGGCTGGAATGTGGTGGCACTATCTCAGCTCACTGCAACCTCCGTCTCCTGGGTTCAAGTGATTCTCCTGCCTCAGCCTCCCTAGTAGCTGGGATTACAGGCATATGCCACCAGCCTGGCTAATTTTTGTATTTTTAGTAGAGATGGGGTTTCACCATGTTGGCCAGACTGGTCTCAAACTCCTGACCTTAAATGATCTACCTGCCTTGGCCTCCCAAAGTTCTGGAATTATAGGCATGAGCCACCACACTTGGCCAGTTTTTCTTCTATATTGTTTACTATCATATCCCTAGACCCCAGAACCATACCTGCACATAATAGGTCATCAATAAATATTTGTCAAATGAAGAATGTTTTTTCACTACAGTCATTTACCCTGCATCTAGAAATACAGGGTCGTGACCATAAACATGGATTTTAAAGTCACACAAATATAGATTCCAAAACCTGCTGTAACCCCATTTTAGCTGTGTGACCTTGGGCAAGGTATTAAACATCACCGAGTATAGTTTTGTCATTGTTAAAATAGGTACAATGATGTACAAGAAAGGAACTAAAGCACTGAGCACAGAACCTGGCCAGCTGTATCATTCGGCGCCTCTAAACTTTTGGGTGGTGTCTCCGCTGCGACCGCCTCAGTGCAGGTTTCCATCATCTGTTGCCTGTTGACCACAAAACTCCCAACTCATCCCTCTCACTCCAGTCTTCCTCATACCCCAGTGTCTTCTACACACTAGGGCCAGAGTGATTCTCTGAACATAAAACTGACTGATACTAGATATCCCAATGGACTGATAATTGACCAGTTAATCATTGACAATTGACAAATTCCTCCAAGAAAACAACAAGAAAACTGGCAAAAATTGTCAAAATCAACTTTTCTAGAACGCTGAAAGTTAACCACCAAAAGCGCGGAATAATTTGGGAAGCTTTTATTTAATTAAAATGGCTGAGTCTTGGTATGAACAGCAAGCTTTGTGGTGTTTCAGCCTGCCCTATTCCTATTTTTCACGTGGTGGTTCCCTAGAAAACTCTAACGATCAGTAAGACAGCAGTCTGATAGCCATCAAAGAGAGATCAATGGAGTCGGGGGCCCTTTAAAGCTTCGTTCCCATGGAATCATCATTATTTAGCCTCTCTAGTAGTTCCCTGGAAGACCCCATTTATTTTTGTTTGACCTGACTTAGAACTCACCTAGTGCAAAGGCTTTTCTCCAGGTGTGTTTGTCAAAAAAAAAAAAAAAAAAATAGAGACCGTTGTTTAACTTTCTGGCTGGGTGCTTTGTGGCTGCCTAAGGCTGTGGATAACAGTTGGGCAGACAATAAGCTGATCAAAAACCATAAAAGGAAAATCTGGGAATGAGCTCTCCATAGGGTCTTTGACAAGCTTCACCTCCTTCCTGGGCATCTAGAAGGCCACAGGCATGTGTAAGACTCTGCATGTGTCCAGGGCTGTGCACATGCTCAGAAAAGACCTGAGAAGGCCCAAAGAGCTCACTTCTGGCTCATCTTGGGGCTCCGTAAAACCAGAAAGTGAAAGCTAAGGCACAGTTTCAACTGCCTGGCTGAGTGTTGAGGGAGTGCCCAACATGCACACAGAGCAGCCTTCCAAGGACTAGGAGATTCACTGGTCATGGGTGTTCAAGGACACCTCTGTCCATTCATTCACTGACTGCTGAGCTGACTGAGCAGACAGCTCAGTGGCTAAACATGATAAAGAATATAGACTTTACAGAATTATTTAGAAATATCACTAAGTAAAATAATAACAGATAGCAGCAGCAAGCCCAGGGCGGAGCAGAATCTGACTTTCAGATAGCCTATCAGGGAACTTCTTGCCCTCCACAGTCAAAAATCGTGTGAGCCAATTCCCATAATAAATTAAAAAGTGCTTTGAGATGAATGTAAATGAAAACACAACATAGCAACACTCAAGCAATCAATCAAGGATGCAACTGAATCAGTGCTTACAGGGAGTTCTGTAGCTATCAACATATTTTTAAGAAAGAAAAGTTTCATATCAATAATCTAACATTCCAGTCTAAGAAATTAGAAAAAGAAAAACAAACTCAACCCAAAAATAAGCAGCAGGAAGAAAATAATAAAGATCAGAAAGAAAATAAATAAAATGGATAATTTTTAAAATAGAGAAAAATTGATAAAACCGATCATCAAAATCACAAACCATTTAACTAAACTGACAAAAAAAAAAAAAAAAAGAGAGAGAACACTCAAAGTGCTAAAATCAGGTATGGAGAAAGGGCATTATTTGCAAGAATAGAGTTCGAAGGATGTATTACAAACAGTGAGATGATAACAAATTAGATAACCTAGAAGAAATGGACAAATTTATAGAAACACACAAACTACTGAAACTCAGACAAAAATCTGAATATATGTATAACAAGAAAGATGTTGCATTGTCATCAAAAAATTTCCCACAAAATAAAAGCCCATGACCAGATGGCTTCACTGATGAATTCTACCAAACATTTAATGAAGAATTAACATCAGTCCTTCACAGATTCTTCCAAAATATGGACGAGGAGGGAACATTTCCCAGAAGCTGTCTCAGAGGCTGCCTGTCAAAATACCCTTAGAATAAAGATCTAAATCCTCCACACAGCATTGCCAGTTTTTTATAATCTGGCCCTTGCACCACCCCCACCATCGTGCGTGCGGCGCTCTAAACTTCCTCTGCCATTTCTAAGACTATGCTATGCTCTTCTCACCTCCTCGCCTTCATACCCACCATTACTTCTGCCTGGTATGGCCTCTCTGCCTCCCCCCTTCTCTTACTGATTGCTGTCCATCTTTTGAGACAGCCCCTCTGCAGGAAAGTTTCCTGCACCCCTCCTAACTGTGTGAGGTGTCTCTCCTGAGGGCACCCACACCACTGCCTATACTCCTGCATCACTTCTGACTCTGGAAAAAAATATGCCCATGCGTTTATCTGCCTCTCTTCCCAGTCCTGGAAAACAGGAACAGCTTTCACTAGCAGGGCACATCAACCTTTGCTAAATGAACAACCTCAGGATAAGGTAAGGCATTCCTAAATTACTGCTGTTTCTGGGACTAATTTTGATAATTTTATCCTAGTCCCAACAAGGACTCTCCTTTTGCAGAGACAGCATTCACAACAAAATGGATCTTTCTCAAGACTAAAATAAAAGAGCAGTTACAGGTTCAGACCTGCTCACAGAGTGAAATAGACACGGCCAGTCCGTGCCTGTCTGAGTACAGGAGCTGCATTCTCTGTGAATGCCGTGGTCACCTCTTGGGATGCAGCCCACCAGTAGCAGCCATGCCTGGGGCCACAGTGCTGTGTGGGTGCTGGAGATGCCAGGAAGTGAGGTGGGAGGCACTGGAGGCGGGAGACACTGGCCTGGTCTCTAAGGAGCTCGAGCGTCTAGTGAGGAGAAATGAGCTGGAAAGTAGAAAAAGGCAACCTTGCTTCCTGGAAATCTCAAATCAAAGTCAAGGAAGTGAGGCCAGCAGTCACTGCTCTAAGATGCGGGGACTGTGCTCAGTGGCCAAGGAGCTCCAGGAAGGCAAGACTTTAGGGAGAGGAGAAATTGGGAAAGGCTTGGAGGTCAGAACAAATGCAGTGTGTTGGAGAGTAATGAGAAGGGCGTGGGAGAGACAGAGGAGGCGCATTTGGGAGGGTTTTAAATACTTTGCTAATGAATTTAATTTTTTGCCTGTTTAATTAATTTAAAGCTGCCAATGAATTTAACTTTTCAATATGGGGGCCATTAAATATTTTGGGGCCAAGGAGAAAGTGACATGTATGCCAAGCAGAGTTTGATGAAGATGAAGCAGGCAGGAGTCTGTAAGTGGTGGTTAGAGGGTTGAGGGAGGGGGCCCAGCAGTCCAGACTCCAGGCAGCTTGGCCCTAACAAGAAAGGAGCCAGCGGGAGGAGAATATAAGTGCAAGTAACTTGTCCTGGTCCTGCAGCCTCCAGGTGGCAGCGAAGCCGGGACACAAGCCCAGGGGTCTGACTCCAGCAACCTCGCCCCTTGCTGCTAGGCACACCTGCATGGCAACTACCTGGCTGTGCCCTTAAAATAGCCAGCGAGCTGCTTAAGGCTTCAATAGCTACATATATGCATTTCTAGAAAGTGACAAGAGCACTATTAATTATGCTAATGAAGGGTCATTATGTATTTCAGTGCGACACTAGTCTCTAACAAACACTAAAGGGGTGGAATTGGTCTTCTTCCCTCTCCACGGACCTCACAGTTTCTTAAGACAGTCTTCCGCCACACTAGATACTTTGCAAATGTCCGTTGAGTTGAAAAGTCCAGTGGCCAGTGGAAGCCACTCGGAAAGGATTGGAGGCCACTGGAGTGAGGCTGTCTGAGTCCAGACACATTCATGTGTCATTTTTGTAGGTTTCCATTTGGAGGCTGCATGACATTCATGACACCCTCTGACCTCTTTCACTGACAGGCTACAGGTGGTTTCTTCACAGGCCTGTTTCCTGATGGACAGAGGTGGGGCCCAAGTGACCACTTAAAAAAATGGTTCAATTGCAAAGTGGCACATTTTTGCTTGAGTGCAGTAACTTTTTAAAAGTTGAATATGTTGTCTAAATCTGGTGCTGTAGTCTTGCAGGGCTAAAGACTCTCAGGGTCCTTGTCTGACAACTAAGAAGGCTGTTATGTTAGCAGTCTGTATTGCCTCGCTGTAAGGTGGCATTCTCAATAGAGGGACTTAAAACAGGATTTCGCAAGAAAAAACAATTCTATTATAGCCTAAATTTTAAAAGCTTTTAACTTTGTCTTTCTTCCCCTCTTGTAACTCATAGCTTAGTTTGAGCATGAAAATAAACTGGGGGGAGGGAATGGCCTCCTTTGTTTGCTCATGGTTTTTCCCTTTTACTCACTATTGTGAAATCGATTCTTTAATAGATGGTGTTTAATGTTCTGTGTTAACTTCCCTTAAGGCTCTGTTGAGCATGACAAACTCCTCAGTTCTCCCTGAGAAGATAAAACAATAATACATTGAAGCTTGTATTTTAACCCAGTTTTTCTGTGTGAGGCCTTTAATTTTTAGTGTTGTTGACAAACATGCACGTCCCATTTTCCAAGCGGATGCTACCCTTCCCTTTCGCTCACGGCTGAGCGTAGTCTGGTGACTCAGGGCATTCTCCACCGGCTTTACCCAGCTAGCGGGAGCCTTGGCGTCAGGGCAGTGCCACTGCGTGCTCACTTCTGACTGAGGACTACGGAGCAATCGGGTGTCCTTCACAGTTTAGGAAGCAAGGGTCGCTGCTTTAGAATCAGATACCCTCTCTCTAAATGAACCTCTTAGAATGCACCTGGGACTGCAGATGCGCTTCCTGTCTCTGTAGCATGTCATGGAAAGTTTTGAGCTGTGAAACAGCCTGTCCTTTTATCTTCAAAGCCTGAAAGCTCTTGGATCTAAGAAGGAAATCACTTATTTGTGTTGAAAAAGACAATTTGGTTTTAGGATGATTAAACACAGAGTTAACAAAAAATGAAAACCAAACGACTTTTAGCCAAATAAGAAACTCACATGTTTATAAATCTGCTGCTCTTAACTCATTAATGTCCTCCAAAAAACAGGCATTCTACTGTTGGAAACTGCGATACTGAAACACAAAATAAAATGGGTGGGGTGAGCAGAACCGAGAATCTGCCAAGCAGAAGAGTCTGTGCTCCAATCGCCTTATTAGGAGCTCCAAAAAGCAGGCAGAAAAAAACAGAGTTTGAAATAGAACTACTGACCGTGGGACAGTAACGAGGTGGTCCACAGGCATCCCACACACACAAGTGCACACACCCGCCGGGAACCTATGAATGCTTGCAAAGGTTACTTCCTTACTAGGCCAACAGGCTTTCCGCTGATCACCGTGTCACTGCATTGCAGGTTCTTCTGAATCCAATTAAGAAGAGCAAGGTGTGGTAGAAAGAAAGTAACTTTTAATTCCAAAGCTAGCTTAGGGGGAAGAAGTACAAGCTTCCTGCCTTATGGGTACCACTTCACTTTTGAGGCAGAAAGTGGGCAATTTTGGCTGGGTGCAGTGGCTCACACCTGTCATCTCAGCCTCTGGGCAGATCACCTGAGTTCAGGAGTTTGCGACCAGCCTGACCAACATGGGAAAACCCCATCACTATTGAAAATACAAAAAAATAGCCGGGCGTGGTGGTGGCCGCCTGGAATCCCAGCCACTCTGGAGTCTGAGGCACAAGAATTGCTTGAACCTGACAGGCAGAGGTTGCAGTGAGCCGAGAATGTGCCACTGCACTCCAGCCTTGGCGACAGAGTGAGACTCTGTCTCAAAAAAAAAAAAAAAAAAAAAAAAAAAAAAAAAAAAATGGGCAATTTTAAAAATGGGGGGCTACACAGTGGTGGAAGTGAGCAGGTGAGTGGGATGTGGTGAGGAGGGGGGTCTGCGTACTCTTCAGTGTCTTATCTACTGGCCAGTTGAATTGGCATCTTCCTGGGAAGGAACAGATTGTAAAGGTGGCCGAAAATTCTAGTGTGCATACTTTGGGTTGTAAATGGGCTGTTATCTGTTCAGGCAGCCTCCTGGTGGGTGAGAGTTCTGCTCTGGAGCTTCTAAGCACATAGTTAGATGAACTTGCCCTGTAGGGAGTGTCTGGTGAAGAGGAGGTAAGAGGCTATGATTACATTTCTAAAGGGCTAAGTAGCAAGTGTGGAAAAGTAGAACAGAGAAAAGAAGAGAGATGAAAAAAATAAACTATCTCTTAGAAAAATGGGGGTACTAGGTTACTACCATGGCCTCAAAGGACTCTGATAGATGAGGTCTGATATAGTTATTTAAAACATTGTTATTATTAGGTGATGAAATGACTGTGTAAGCTTAGTCAAGGTGTCCAACCCTTATGAGCCCCAGTTTGTTAATCTATGAAATAAGTTAAACAATTCCTTTTGCACAGGGTTGTAGGTGGCAATGAACAGTAACGGGTCAGCATCGGCACAGTACCTGGAGCAGAGCAGGTCCCTCCTACACAGTGCTGATTGCTGTGACTTTGTTCTTACTTATAATCAAGGTATGAAGAAAGGAATTGAACAAAATGAATTTCAGTGGTCTCTTTAAAAGGAATATCCAAGTGTTAAAGTAGTTTTTCTTTAAAATATTGCCTATAGTATCCTATCTTTGTGGATTTTTAAGATTGTGACTGTTGTGTGTGTGTGTGTGTGTGTGTGTGTGTAATAAAACCTGCATATATAGCTATTTTAAAATCTTCTTAAATGCTTGGTTACCTTAAAGAAAAGGATACCTTTAGATAAGACAGTTTGTAATAGAAACTACTGTGTGAAATTATTTCTGGAGAACTGTTTATATAATATGCCACCTTAATCCAGAAAAGGACACAGGCAAAGAAAATTAAAAGTCATAAAAAATAAAAATCGATTTTTAAAGGTTTTCTTTTTAAAGACCAACTACAAAGCAATAAAAATTGGGAGAGAGTTGTATCTAAAAACCTATGCCAGCCAGTCGCGATGGCTCACGCCTGTAATCCCAGCACTTTGGGAGGCCGGGGCGGGTGGATCACAAGGTCAGGAGTTCAAGACCAGCCTGGCCAGTATGGTGAAACCCCATCTCTACTAAAAATACAAAAATTAGCTAGGCGTGATGGCACACGCCTATAATCCCAGTTACTCAGGAGGCTGAGGCAGGAGAATCGCTTGAATCCTGGAGGCGGAGGTTGCAGTGAGCCGAGATCACGCCACGGCACTCTAGCCTGGGTGACAGAGGAAAACTTAAGCCAATATCCCTATTATGACTGAGCACGAACAAAATCTAACTAGAAGCTAGGACAAAACAAGAAACACACAGGCTGTACAGTTTTCAATATTTAATAAAAGGCCTCCATTTTGAAAGAAACCAGTCATATATAGGTCTTTATACATTACTGATTTTATATGATGGTTTCTTACATGGATCCTCTTTCAAAGTCAAGATGCCATGGATTTGTAGGTCTTTGATGGGATTTCCCTGGTGAAACCCCATCTGTACTAAAAATACAAAAAATAGCCAGGCGTGGTGACGGGCACCTGGAATCCCAGCTACTCAGGAGGCCGAGGCACAAGAATCGCTTGAACCTGGGAGGCGTTCAAGCGATTGCAATATAGCATAGTCTGAGTAGGTAGCTTTTTGGTGATCAAGTTGGCATGACGTTAGATGTCTACACACTACGCATAAGGGTGACCCAATGAATGAGGGGAATGTGAACTGAGTGCTTAATGCCTTGGTGGTGTCTATTGCATGCCAAGAATAGTCCAGCTGTGCTCACTGGGCTTCCAGTCACGTCTCCCTCCCTGGCACCCGGCTTTGGCATTTTCCCTGCTGCTCCTCCCTCTGAACTTCTGCTGCCGTCTTCCTTGATGCTCTCCAGCACGGCTTTCTGAATGGTGAGGCACACCAAGGTTTATTCTTTTACTATTTGGTACTAATGCGGACCAACTAGAAAGAAGTTTCTATTGTTATTCGCATGTTGCCTGGTCTCCCCATCCAGGAGCAGAGTTTAATCAGGAAGTCTAGAGCCATCTCACACCATCCTTTAAACTTGTGCCCTATTTTTTGATAAACATAAGAAGCTCAGCCCACTCATGGGGGATGCGATGAAGGATGAGCTTTGCCCTTCCATTACCTCCACCTACCAAAAGACTCTGTAGAGCCTCACATTCTGCAGTTTTTATTTTTAAAAATGATAGGTCATTTTTCACTTTGTGAAAATGAAATTATATGAATTTAAATATTCCTCTTCCAAGCCTTCCTCCCTCAGACTCCAATGCTGGGGAAGGGTGCGCACCCTCATCTCCAAGAACCACTTAGAGGAAAGGAAGGTAAGCAGGTCCTTTGGCTCTTTGTTGAAGCTCATCTTCCTCATTGCTGTGTTTATTCATGCAACACAGGAGTTAGAAAAAGTATGATAACCACAGGTGACTTGCTTGACAGGCAGGTATTCTGCGTGATTGAAAAGAAGGCCCAAAGCTTTGCTGGCAATGATTGTAGGAAGCAAAATTACAAATTTCCTGTGAAAATTGAAAAGCCAATTACATTTTCTTGCCTGGATGAAAGATCAGCTCATCTCATCTCCGCCCAGGGTAGATTAGAGAACCTGGACACAGGGCCAGGGCTTTTCTCAGGAAATGGTTTCCTGAATATGTCCAAGTGCTGAAGTGCACAGTTGAAACCCCAGGGCTTCCCCCCTGTAGAGACGAGACACGGGCCTAGGAGAGTTTCAGCATGGCTTCTAAGATGTGTCGTTTTGAAGGGCCACATCATGTGACCTGCTAAAACAGGCTGGTCATCAAATATGCCTTCAGAAAAGTTAACCTACTGGAATTTAAACAGCCCACCTGGATGCTGAAGAGAGTTGCCAAAACCAGTAGCATTTAGCAAAATGTATACTGGTTATGAATATCGAGCTATACTTTCTGATTATAACTGGACAGCAGATTTTGTTGTCTCCTGATAAGGTCACTGGCTCATGAGAGGAAGACCGTGTCATCACCAGGCACTGCAGAACATATGCTCATCTGGAGAGAACATCCATTTTTTTCAATGTTATCAAATCAGAAGTTTAGAAGGATAGGACGACATCATCTAGTATTATGTCACTTGGAGTCTGCCATGTGCCCTCTCATCTTCCTCATTGCTGATTTTACCTTTTTGTGCTTTGTGGTGGTTCTTTATACATTCTCCAGAGCTGCACGACCAAGCACCCTTGTCTAGGCCATTCTGGGGGAAGCTTTTATGTAGGGAGTCAAAGATGAGTGGTTGATTAATAAGTTGCCAGAGTTTCCATATTGCAAACATTTCCTTAAATAAATGGAGCTAAGTGTGCCAATCATTCATTGTAAAATAATTCTGGCTTACAGTACCTGCTTTTCATGGCATGTATAAAACCAAGAGTTTCAGGCCTGTGGTTTCTAAAGAAGAGAGCTGGCGGCTATTGACAGGAGCCCGAAGCTTCCCCCAAAATCAACGCTGGAGAAACTGCACGTGTGCAAGAGAAGCAGGCACGGATCTGAAGATGAACAAGGAATAGTGAGAGAATCCTGGGGAGGCTGAAGTTTGTGCTAACCCACAGGCGAGGGGCAGGTGGGTGGGGCTGTCTCTGGCAGAAGGATGGAGTTCAGAATGACACAGACTCATTATGTGCTGGCCCCAAACTCCTTTCCCAACGTCATCTCCTGCCACTCTTCTCTAAACGCCTTCTAATCTAGCAACACAAAAATCTGAATCCTAGGATGGCCAGGAGCACTGATTCTGTAGATTTGTTACACCTGCCTGGAACCCTTTGCAGAAGAGGAAGAGGAGAGATTGCTGTGGTTGGCTGGCTCATCGGCCATGGGTTTGGGACGTGGGGGAGCGGTGTGAATGCTGTGAATCAACCAGCCTCTACCGGATGCTCCCGCCACACACCATGGTTTGCGTAACTTCATGCCTTTGAAATGTGTTGCAGCTGACTTGAAGTTTGTTTCACACCACGTCCACTGATTAAACTACTACCAATCCTCCCAGACTCGGCTCCATGATACTCTTTCTCAGAAGCATCTCTTATCCCCCTTCCCAGCCCCAGCTTCTTACCAGCAAAGTGAGTGTCAGCCTTTCTCTGTGTCCGCAGCTGTGGCTCCAGCGGAGATCATACAGCGCTGGTAGCACTTGTGTATGAAACTGTCTCCCCAGACTTGAGCTCCTGGGGGGGCAGGGACCATGTTTTACAACTTCTCTTACCCACTGTGGGATAGGCAATGCCTGGTATATAGATGTCATTCAATAAATGGTTAATTAATTAAATATCGATGTCTAACTAGTTAATGGATTATAATGGGTAATTAAACACTACAGAGGAGCTGTCCAGGATGGTTCTTTGGAATTCCTGCCTTGAGGGAGGGTAAACGTAGCTTTGCTTGGCCTGGCTCATCCTAAAGGCGGGTGGGCACACCTCCCTCCAGAAGGCCTGCTTGTTCTCCAGGCTGAGGCTTTCCCCTGAGCGGCCTCCAGCTGCCTTTTCCATGCAGAGCTTACCTCCCTAGCAATGCTGGCCAGTCTCCTCCCGGACCCAAAAGATAGCCTTGTTCCAGCACACCCCCTGGGTCTGTGGAGGGAGGCTGCTGGTTCTTTGCAGGCAAAATCTGGCCTGTTGGACCAGCCAGAGCGAATGATTTTTAGTGCAGCTCTGCGCTTTAGGGTCGGGGTGCCATCCAGAGTCAGCCCCGGAGCGCGGGGTACCCCTTGCCCGCTCACCCCTCACTGGACCCTTCCCCCGTGCGTAGCTCACTGCTGCATCTTTGCTCCAGGTGCTTCCTCTACCTGCAGTTCTCCACCGCCTTCCTCGGCAGTCTGCTAGTGAACACCCACTCATCTTTGAAAACTCAGCCCAGCATCATGTTTCTGGGGAAGCCTCTTCGGATCCTCCCCCCGTTCCCATCCCCCACCCTTCCCAGCCCCCAGCAAGCACTGACCCCTCCCTCTTCCATGCCCTTCTGTCCTAGTCCCCATCACTCCATAGCGATCCTAGTTGTGGGACACAGTTTGCTGAGATTCCCACTGTGAGGCCAGGACAATTAGAGACAAATAGCCAGGTCCTTCCATCACCACAAGAACAGTCCCGGGCTGAAGCCTGAGCCACTAGCCCCGGGTGCAGCAGGCAGCACCTGGCACTGCAGTGTTAGGAAGGTGGGCTGCGTGGTCCTGCTGAGTGTGGCTGATCAAAGGCCAGTGTCGGCCGGCCTGGAAGGCTTGGTGGCTCACGCCTGTAATCCCAGCATTCTGGGAGGCCGAGGTGGGCGGATCACAAGGTCAGGAGATCGTGACCATCCTGGCTAACAGGATGAAACTCCGTCTAAAAATACAAAAACAGGATGAAACTCCGTCTAAAAATACAAAAAAATTAGCCGGGCTTGGTAGCATGCTCAGAGGGCTGAAGCAGGAGAATCACTTGAACCCAGGAGGCGGCGGTTGCAGTGAGCCGAGATCATGCCACTGTACTCCAGCCTGGGTGACAGAGCAAGACTCCATGTCAAAAAAAAAAAAAAAGACCAGTGTATGGGTAAGGGTGGGCACACGTGTGGACTGGCAGCCAGGGAGGCCAGGCTCTCCGGGTGATGAGGCCACCGGCTATGACTTTAGGACCTGTCTCAGGAGTCTGTCTGTTCTCAGTGGTGACATGCAGCTTTGAATCACCTCTTTCTTTCCTCTTCTGTTGGAGAAAGGAAACTAAATAGAAGGACAATAATATTGCAAAATAAATTAAGGTCTTTCCTGTAAGGAACACAAACATCCTTAGCAGGGTGGAGAGGCCAACTGTGGCTAAGAACGAGAGGCAACAGCTCAACCCTGAGAGACGAGGAGCCCCGTGCTGTGGCGACGAGCCAGCTGCGGGAAGACCCACTTAGAAGAGCTCTGGAGTGAAGATCCCCAGTTGGCTGACAAAGGAGACTGAGAATTTGAGAAAATGGCATCCAGCCTTTGTAGGCATTTTTTCCACTAAAAGTTGTTCTTCAAGAGCCACCTGCTTCAGGAGCTAATATTCACTTCAACTCTTTCAGGGAAGACGAGGCTCTTCCAGAATTCCCTTCACCTCCATTCAACCTGGTTTTGATGCTAGCTTTTGCGTTCAAGCGGGGGTGGCCGTAGCTTGCTAAGCACGGTGCAATAGCATATTGCTACAGGGGGATAGAGATGAGCTTTTACAAGCTCCCTTGCCTCTTAAAGATTAACTTAGCAAAACAGTAAACACCTGCCACTTATTGTGTGTGAGGGCCTGTTCTAAATACTTTATATAGATGAATTCATTACTCTTCCCAATAGCCTTGTAGAGGAGCCAGGCTTATGATCTAGATTTTATAGATAAGGACCTCAGAGGCAGAGAAAGGCTCACTAACTTGCCCTGGGTCACATAGCTAGAGACCAGTGAAGCCAGGATTCGAACTGGGCAGCAGCTGGGCTGCAGAGCTCCCCTTAACCAATGTGCAATCCTGCCCTTTGGCACGAAGGCCATGCACGTAGTGAGGTGTGCAGGATACAAAGGATGGTGGCCTCTGCCATAGTGGGGTCATGGACATGCTAAGTGGATTCTTGCAGTGACTGTTCATGGGTGAGGATAGATGAGGGGAAGAAATGAAGGGGGGAGGTGCTGGAGCATCCAGTGTGGGCTCGGGGTCAAAGAGGTTGTTGCCAGGGTGGGCGATGACCAAGAGCAGCCGGGGGCTGGTACAGATGGGTCCGGGCAAATGTCAAGACTCAGTGCTAAGAGGCCCACGAGATGAATCCCAAAGGTGAGGTGCTGGACACGTGCAGACGTCGGCGACATGGATGAGGAAGGAGAGACAAGCCCCTATGCGGAGAGGTGTGGCATGGGGTTGATGCTGCTGCCTGAGCCCACGGGTTCAGGCTGGTGTGAGGAGGAGGCCTGGGTTACAGGGGTCACGGACAGCCGAAGTTTGATGTCTGGGCACCACAGTAAAGACGCCACCACAGAAACATGAACAAGGACAGACTCAGGAGTAGGGATGTGGTCAGGAATGTTTGAGCTGGATCTCTGAGTTGTCTGGTCCAGGAGCCCAGGATGCAGCCCTTCTCCCTAAAAGGCACAGGGCCAAACCTCCCCTCTGAGGCCACAGCCTGGCTCCCTCTGGCCTCATCTGCTGGCCCGCCTCACTGGGCTCACCAGGCAAACCTGCCGCCGCATCATGTCCTGTAAATTTTAGGTGCAGAACAAATGCTACATTAAAAAGCATAGAAACCATTAGCAACATACTGATGATCTCATAATGCCACTGTGGAGATTTCCCAAGTAAATAATTTCCTTTCCAACCTAGTATCATCTTCATACAAACACAAGAGGTTTCCACTTACTCCTGGCCCGTCCCCCTCAGATTTACGTTCCCTTTTTGACATGGGACCTTGCTGCATTTCAATGCATTACTTAATCAAATGGTTCGTTGGTTGACCCCCGTGGGTCTTCAAGTTGGGATTATTTATGGATATGGTTTCTTGCATGGGGTCACTGTGGGGCCTAATCTGCATATGTCTCTCAAGAGCTGGGAAGTTATTTGCATAAGAACCCCAAGGTTTCTTAGGAGGACCTATAAAAGGGCCTGCAGAGCAGCTTCTGGGCATTTTCTCTACATTTAAGGCACAGGTACCCAAAGGGAGACTCTAGCAAAATCCCAAAGAGAGCATGCTGGGAAAGCAAAACCCCACCACACCTCAAGAGGGAACCAGTCTACACTATCCCTGCCTCCTGTGGGAACTCAGTTGGTATAGATGCCTCACTCCCTGGAGGTCTGTCCTGAAGAGGAGTGTAGACTTGTGAGTCAGACTGCAAGAGAAACTGACTTCCACTACAGTTAGTTAACAGCATTCCTAAAGCACATCCTGGGGCAGGCGGGGTGGGAATCAAGACCAGCCACTGTGATCTTTACTCTCAAAAGCTCTTCAGTCCTGTGAAGAGGGAGGGGACACCAAACAGGACAGCAGTTGGTCTTTATGTTACTGTTTGGTGTCTTCCTGGTGGCTTAAGGCTTCTGGCTTTAGGAAATGTCCCTCCTTTTTTTTTTCTTTTTTTTTTTGAGAGGGAATCTTACTGTGTCACCCAGGCTGGAGTGCAATGGCATGGTCTCAGTTCACTGCCACCTCTGACTCCCGGGTTCAAGTGATTCTCCCACCTCAGCCTCCCGAGTAGCTGAGACTACAGATGCATGCCACCACACCTGGATACTTTTTTTATTTTTAGTAGAGGCGTGGTTTCACTGTGTTGGCCAGGCTGGTCTTGAACTCCTGACCTCGTGATTTGCCTGTCTTGGCCTCCCAAGGTGCTGGGATTACAGGTGTGAGCTGCCATACCCGGCCTGTCCATCTTTTGTCTCTAGTAACTTGCTCTGAAGTCTGCTTTATCAGACATGAACATAGCCACTCTTGCCTTTTTTTAAAGTAAAGTTTGCATGGTGTATCTTTTTTCTATCCCTTTACCTATGTTTTTGCATTTGAAGTGAGTTTCTTGTACACTGCATACACTGAGTCATGTTTTTTTAGTCCACTCAGTCCATTTCTGTCTTTTAACTGGTATATTTAGACCATTTGTATCTAAGGTAATTGTTGATGAGTTAGGGTTTAAATCTGCCATTTTATTATTTGCTTTCTGTTGTTCCTTTTGTTTCTAATTCCTCTTTTTCTCTTATCTTCCCATGGGTTACACGAGTATTTTTTTAGGACTTCATCTGCTGTACAGTCATGTGTCACTTAGCATTGGGAATACATTCTGATAAATGTGACATTAGGCAATTTTGTCATTTTGTGAACGTCATAAAGCGTACTTACATAAAGCTAGGTGGTATAGCCTACTACACACCCAGGCTATATGGTATGACCTATTGCTCATAGGCTACAAACTTGTACAGGATGGTGCTCTACTGAATATTGCAGGCAACCGTAACATAATGGTAAGCATTTGTGGATCTAAACCTATCAAATATTGAAAAGGTATGGTAAAAATATAGTATGCAAGATTTTAAAAAAATGGTACACCTGTATCAGGCACTTACCATGAATAGGGGCTATAGGATTGAAAGCTCTGGGTGTCAGTGAGTGGGGAGTGAGTGCAAAGGCTAGGACATTACTATACACTGTTGTAGTATGGTACAATTTTTATAAACACTAGACACAGTCTGCACTAAATTTACTTAGAAAAATCTGTCTTCAACAATATATTAACCTTAGCTTGATATAACTTTTTAACTTCATCCTTAAATGTTTTTAACTTTTTGACTTTTATAATAATAGCTTAAGGCAAACACCCATTGTATAACAGTATAAAATAATTTCTTTCTAGAGGATATATAGAACAAGATGTAAATCTTATCCTTAAGCTTTTTATATATATATATATATATATATAAATCATTTTTATTTATTAAATGACTGGCAGCACACTATGTTTGTTCACACCAGCATCTCCACAAATACATGAGTAAGTACCATGCTATGCTGTTACAGTGGCTACATCATTACAAGGAAACAGAAGATTTTCAGTTCCATTATAATCTTACGAGCCACTATTGTAGATGTGATCCATCACTGACTGAAACATCATTATGGGGCACATGGCTTGCATTTACAGTGTTTTCAAGTATCTTGTTTTGCACAGTTTTGTTAGTGGGTGCTATAGCTACTATAAGATACACACATAACTTATCACAGTCTACTGGTATTGAAGTTTACCACTCAACTGAAGAATAGAAACCTTACTTCCATTCTTGTCCTTTCACTTTGCCCACTTTTTAGATATAATTGCCTCAAGTATTTTCTACACCTATACTGAACACCACATTAGATGGTGCTAAAATTTCTGCTTCAACCATCAAATATGAGTTAAGGAACTCATGAGAAGTAGGATAGCCTATTTTCTCTTATTTTTATCCACTCTGATATCCCTTCTTCCTTTTTGAAGTTCCAGGGGCCTTCTTCTGTTATTATTTCCTTTATGTAGAGAACTTCCTTTAGTTATTCTTCTTCTTTTTTTTTTTTTTAGATGGAGTCTTGCTCTGTTGCCCAGGCCAGAGTGCAGTGGCGCAATCTCAGCTCACTGCAAACTTCACCTCGCAGGAGTACAGGCACATGCTGCCATGCCTGGCTATTTTTTTTTTTTTTTTTTTTTTTTGTATTTTAGTAGAGACAGGATTTCACCGTGCTGTCCAGGCTGGTCTCAAACTCCTGAGCTCAGGCTCTGCCTGCCTCGGCTTCCCAAAGTGCTGGGATTATAGGTGTGAGCCACCGCGCCCAGCCCCCTTAGTCATTCTTAAAAGGTAGGTGTGCTAACAACAAATTCCCTTAGTTTTTCTTTGTCTGGTAATGTCTTTATTTCCCCTTCATTCTTGAAAGATATTTTCCCCTGATAGAGAATTTGCAGTTGGCAGCTCTTTTAATACTTAAAAAATGTTGGCCAGTTCCTTCTGGCCAGATGAGAAATTCACTGTTGTTTGAACTGGTGTTCCAATATAAGTAATGAGTGTTTCTTTCTGGGCACTTTCAATAATTTTTTTTTTGTCTTTAACTTTTAAAGTTTAATTATGATATATCTTAGTATGAGTTTCACACCATTTTGGTTATCCTTCTGGGTTTCACTCAGTCTCTTAAATCTGTAAATGTATGCCCACAGATACCTTCCCAGCAAAAGCAGGGCAGGACATAAACTCACCTTGCCTCCTCACCTCCAAGGGTGTGGGCTCAGCTTCCCCCCCTGGGCCCCACTGACACCTAGGAAGGGGAAGAGAAATCAGAATCAGCTAGTCCTGCCTCCTACTTCATTCTGCCTCTTTAATACCAGTTAACTGTGGGGCTCTGCTGGCCACTGGACTTCATTCACATGACCCTAATGTGGAAATAAGAGCACCATCTGCTTCCACAGAGCAGAGGATGGAAGTCTAACTACCCACTCAGCCCACAGACAGCACCCAGCAGGTGCTCCCAGTGCCATGTCAGAGACGGGAGATGAGGGATTTGCTTAGCCTACTGAGTAGGTTAATTTGAATGCTATTACCTACTCTGGCAGGCCAAGAAGGCTGCGGTACATCGGCTCCCAGCTCAGCCCTGCTGAAATTCCAGGCTAAGGGGTGTATTTGTCGATTTTCACACTGCTGATAAAGACATACCTGAGACTGGGCAATTTACAAGAGAGAGGTTTAATGGACTTACAGTTCCACGTGGCTGAGGAGGCCTCACAATCATGGTGGAAGGCAAGGAGGAGCAAGTCACATCTTACATGGACGGCAGCAGGCAAAGAGAGAACTTGTGCAGGGAAACTCCCATTTTTAAAACCATCAGATCTCATGACACTTATTCACTATCACGAGAACAGTAGGGGAGAAACTTTCCCCATGATTCAATTATCTCCCACCAGGTCTCTCCCACAACTCATGGAAATTATGGGAGTACAATTCAAGATGAGATTTGGGTGGGGACACAGGGCCAAATCATATCAGGGAGATGTAGTTTTCCCACTGGTATTTAGATGAACGGGGATAACTATTGCCAGAAAGGTTTTCTGCTGTTAGGTCACCCATTTCTCAGTGTTTGGGATATGGGACACAGGCTTTTCTTGGAGATTTTTGTTGGCAGATCTGGGTTGAAGCCTTATGTTGGCTCCCTGTCTGGAATATACAGGAGGCAATAAGAAAATCTGGGGGACCCACCACTGTCTTTCTCCTGCAGTTCTGAGGACCCTGAGAAGTCTGCCAATTTTTTTCTGCCCTTGAGGGTCTTTTTATGCTTTCTTGTTGTGTCTTGTCCAGGGTCTTTATTTGCAAGAGGAAGGAGCTGGGAGGAATAGGGCTATTTCACCTTGGTTGGAATCAAAAGTCTGATTATACTTGGCATGTTTAGGAGAGGTCAGATATGTGCCAAGAGACCTGCAGTTCCCCTTGTGGTTACAAGGCAATCACAATGTTTCCTCATAACCAAGCAGGGTGGAGAAGCTGAGAGAAAGAGCCAGTGAGTTTGCCAAAAGGTTGCTGTGACATGGAAGAAAAGTTTTTATTGCTTTAAACATAATGCCCTTTCCAGAAATTAAAATTAAGTCATGATCCGGGAACCTTGTACAACGAGCCAGTTTCAAAACATAAACTACAAACTTTATAGAGCACAGCTCACTTTCCCATGTTGGGCAAATACATTTGGTTATTATTATTATTTCTTAGCAGGCTTTCCAAGGGGCTTACGAGAAAAACACCATGAGGAGCATAAGTAAGCTAACATTTCTAGATCCTAAGTTCTAACATTTCTCAACGGTGGCTTTTTGAGACACTGTGTTTGAAGTCCCTTTATGAAGCGTAACATACACAAGGTGCTGTGGTCGCAGCCGAGCATGCTGGAGCAGCGTGCATGGTTCATTTAAATGCGCTTTCTGGGAAATGTAGTGTGAAGGAACCAAATCAGTAAAATGACCGTTGAAAGGAAGATTTTGATATGTTACAAGGAACAGTGACTTTTGTCCCCCAGTTTCTGGCATTTTTTAACAAGAAGTTTTTAAACATCTGTTTCTGAAGCCAAGCTGGAAATCTGTAACAGCCACAGTTCTTTGGCTGTGTCACGTGGTGACTACAGGCTGTCCACACTTTTTGTTTAATCCTACAAGGAAATCTTTTTCCTTTTAAACTAGTTCAAAGCAGAGCATTTATATGTAGGCAGAATTTGAGAGGCCACTTTTTCAAATGGTGTCATGAGTCATGGTCGAGGATGTGATTCTGCTTCAGCAGGTTATGAATGGGGCCGCTTTATTAGCAAGCCAGAATGGGGGCACCAGAGTCTACGTCAGTCTCATAGAAAAGGCATCTTTCAGGTACTTCTCTTCTGGACACCACTTTGAAGCAAGAATAACTGTTCTGGCCCTTTGTTTGATTAAATGGCTTTGGGAACTGTGTTTCCGATCTCTGTGACAGGCTTCTATTGCTTCAGTGGCCGTGGATTAGACAAAGGATGGGGTGTGTGTGTGTGTGTGTGTGTGTGTGTGTGTGTGAAGGAGTTCGTGTGCAGGAGCAGGGAGGTCAAGGCAAGTTTTTTAAAAAATGAAATATGTACGGTACCATATGCAGGAGCAACCTGAGAATGCCAGGTGTGCCTGCCTCAGGATCTAATGTGCAGTTACCATGGAGACCAGAGCTCCCTCAGCACTATAAGGCCTCTGTTTCCCGCCCCTGAGGAGCCTGCTTGTCTAATAGGAACAGGTGCTTTAACATACAAAAGAATTAAGCCTTGAAGGCAAGCCTTCAGCAATTTCCAATTTCTTTTCCCCTGACCCTTCCTAGAGTTTTTCCCTCTGTACTCATGGTTCTTGCATGAACCAATGCCTTGTTGAAATAATAATAGTGACATTAATTACGATGACACTTTGTGTTATACATACCATAGCTACCCTCTGAGTCAGCGTTTTATCCACATATATGAGAAAATCAGGGCTTCAGGAAAATGAGATTTCTCCAAAGTCATAAATTCCTGTCCCCTAGTCAAAACCTGAACCCAGACCCATCTGACTTCAGCCAGTGCACTAACTTCCTGCTAAAGGGTGATGATGGTCATTACATCGGGAGTATGTCTTCACAAAGGATCAGCCAGCTTTCTTTGTCCGATTTCGGCTTTTATAACTAAATCCACACTAAAATTCGAGATGGGAACAGACTAAGAACTGAGACGCATAAGAAGAAAATAGGATGTGAAGTTCCTGAGGCCTTTAGAATAGTCAGGTAGTGATTTATTCACAGGACACGCCACGCCACGCCACGCCACGCCATGCCACGCTGAGGATGAATGGCTAAGATTTACTAAGCATCCATATGTGTCACTCACTCTTTCAACAAATACGTACTGAGGACTACTTATGCCAGACATTGTTCTAAGTCCCGTGGGTACAGCAGTGAAGAAAATGAAGTAGACAGAAATCTGTATCTATGAGGACTCCTGCTCCGAGCCCGTGCAGGCACCATGGCCCTGGGAACTTGGAAAGGGGTAAAATGTGGTCCTTGTCCTAGAGAAGTTTTCCATTTAGGGGCCAAGACAGACACACAAGTAACCTAACTGTACTGCCCTGTGTCAAGTGCTGGACTCAGAGAAAGCATGCATCACTGTGAGTGTGTGTTACTGGGTGGGCCTGCGTGTTCCAGGGTTCCTCTCGCTCACCTTTTAGAGGATTAGAGCTTTCAAGAGACCTCAAAAGGTCCTATGGGTACTCTGGGATCCTCCTGACCATCTTCTGGGAAACTGGAATCCTCACGGTGACACATAATAGGAGCCAGCCTTTAGCATGTAGTGGCTAATATACTGGGTCTCCCTATCTTATGCATCAGGCAATTGATAAGTGTAGGATTTTACATTTGTTCCTAATTCATTTCATTTTTCTCATTTGAGCTCTCCCTACCATCCTACTGAGTTCTTATCCTAAATGTAAATCTGTACTTCCCAGCTTTGGGTCATGCGGAAGTTTGACATCTTCATCTTCACCTTCAGTTAAAACACTTGGAGAACAGGGTCAAATTCAAGGCTGTATAACATGGAATCAAAGCGTTTTCTCTAGTCCAGAATAGGTCCATTAACTAATACCCTTCATTTAACCAGTGAAGAACCCACCCCTCGTCTAAGTTGCATTTCTCTACCTGTCCACAAGGACATCACTGGAGATGTTACCAAGTGCCTTGGCAAAGATCTTTCTTCTGTCCCCAAAGACACACATACTCCTATTTTGGTAGAAGGCTGGGAAGATGAAAATTGATTTGAAATCTAAATGTGAAGTGAGACTACCCAGCTACCTGGCTCTGTCCAGCATACTCAGGCCTCTTGTTTACACCTGGGCAAGTGCTGGACTCAGAAAGCATCAAGTGCTGTGAGTGTGGGTTACTGGGTGGTTGGGTGTTCCAGGGTTCCTCTCGCAGGCGTTTTAGTTGATTAGAGCCTTCTAAAGACCTCGAAAGTTCCCACGGGTCCTCGGATCAGTTTGCATGGTGCCAAACTGTCATACACAAATGTAATGTTAGCAGACAACTGTCCCCCTTTGTTTTCTTAATTTGTGGGCAGACAGACATGGCATCGGTGCAGCACACAGAATTCAGCATTAGAATTAAATAACATGTACAGCAAAGCGAATCTAATACATTTAATGATAGGCACTGTCATGGTAGTGCTACATGGAAATTAAATAGGAATGATGAGACATTCACAAAAATTGAAATAATTTCCTTACACAGACAAAAATTCCTAGAGTAGATTTGAGTAAAGAGAGGTCTGAAAAGAAGGAAGAAGGGACACAGGAGAGGGAATTAGGGCCATGTATAAGGTCAGGTTTAGGGGTAACTTCTCCCCTCTTTTGAACAAAGAAATTCCAAGGATTATGGTGTATCTTTGTCCAACTGTTTCCCATCCTGGAAGTGGCTGAATTTACAAGCTAGAAATTTGGGCGGGGAGAACAGAATCTAAGAATACTTGCTCAATCTGAGAGAAATAAACTAAAGAATTAGCTCCTGGGAAGCTGACTCTAGTATAATTAAGAAACTAACATGAAAAGTACCTCCATCTATTAAGACCAGCAACAGAAGCAGGCTTTCCAATGCAAGAGTTCTTTGCCAGCTATGTCGATTCAAATCACCCAGGAAGATCTTCAAAAATTCAGACACACCAAAACCTATCAAATCGATCTCAAGGAAAGGGGTTTAAGCATGTGTATTTTTTAAAGATCCCCAAGTTGTTCTGATTATCCCCCTGGTTGAAAACCATTATGTTTATAGATTTTGTACATAGAGATAGTTAGAAATTGTAGCCAGAGAGAGAGGAAAGATTGGGGAAGTCAAAATGAAAAAGTAGGATACATAAAATGCTAGAATCTCAAATCCATAATAAAGTTAATCAGATTGCTTTCCTAACACCCATCACTTAGGGAAAAGGCGTTCTGATCCAGTCAGTAGATAGGAGATTATTTTGAGACAATTCGGAGCAGTCTGAGTGGAAACCTAAGTGAACTGAGCACTTGATTCACAGGGAGATGTTTCAGGAGGTTGAAGGTGTTAAAATACGCTATTCTAGCATATTGATTATTAAGTTAAAGGCACTTGAGAAATAGCAGGTGCAAGATCACTTTGACCTTCGTGCTGATTCTTAAAGGCAGAAGATGAAATTCTCATGTGAAAGACATTTTTCCTATACTAGAAAGATGCAACATCCTTATCATCAAGGATGAGAAAATTGAGGCCAAAGGAATTCTGTACAAACAAGCCTTGTTAAAGTAACCCTTATTCTCCTAGCTACCTCTCTACCTTGGCTGAAGCCCCTTTACCTTATCATTCTAACTGCTTCTTCAGGTCTTTATGAGGGCTCCCATGCCACGTAAGACTTCTATTATGCTTTTCTCCTATTAACCTATGCTATGTCAATTTAATTCTTGGACCAAGCTGGGACCCTAGGATGACAGAGAGAGATTTTCTGCCCCTACAACAGCGGCCCCCACCTTTTTCATACCAGAGGCTGGTTTCATGGAAGACAATGTTTTCCATAGACTGGAGGAGGGGGATGGTTTCAGGATGATTCAAGCACATTACATCTATTGTGCACTTTGTTTCTATTATTACATTGTAATACATAATGAAATAATTAAACAACTCACCATAATGTAGAATCAGTGGGACCCCTGAGCTTACTTTCCTGTAACTAGATGGTCCCATTTGCGGGTGATGGGAGACAGTGACAGATCATCAGGCATGAGATTCTCATAAGGAGGGCACAACTGCAATCCCCTGCATGGGCAGTTCACAATAGGGTTCATGCTCCTATGAGAATCTAATGCCACTGATGATTGACAGAAGGCGGAGCTCAGGCGGTAGTGCAAGCAGTGAGGAGCAGCTGTGAATACAGATGCAGCTTTGCTCCCCCACCTGCTCCTCACTTTCTGCTGTGCAGCCCGGTTCCTAACAGGCCATGGACCAGTACCAGGCCATGGCCCGACAGTCGGGGACCCCTGCCCTACCAAGTAAAAGGAAGTAGAGAAACAGAAAGGGGGCTTTTCAAAATTTAATTGAACTAATTTTGCTTTCAGTCTTCAGATGCTGAAGCAGTTTTCCATCAACTTCTTTTAGGTGGGTTCTTTCCTCCTGTCTCCTTTAACTGCCACACGCTAAAGGTGGAAAGTGTGTGGGTGTATCCAAGGAGAGGGTACTCTTTCCACCCTCTACCACCACCCACGGGTGCCACTTAACCTCAACCAGGCTGGCAAGGCTACAAGAAATTGCCTACTTTGGGGACTTACCTTGTCTAACACTGTCAAGTGCAAGCATATATTAAAGCCCCTTGGTCACAGATGTAAGAGAGTTTCAGATGTGAAGCTGATTAAGGTACCTGCAGCCATCCACCACCACGTGCTAGCCCGTGAGCTCCCCCTCAGAGAAAAAGATTACACTGTCAGTTACAGGTGTGCCATGGCATATCCACAGCATCCTTTTCCCTTTCCTTTTACATTTTATCTGGAAGCCTCCCGTGCAATAAGCGCTTTTCTCTTCCCCATCACCACCCCCTCCCCA
The DNA here is from genome assembly GCA_036589455.1 of Ateles fusciceps. Taxonomy (NCBI): domain Eukaryota; kingdom Metazoa; phylum Chordata; class Mammalia; order Primates; family Atelidae; genus Ateles; species Ateles fusciceps. Next base: position 224,111 of record JAZHEH010002853.1, on the reverse strand, counting down.
AAGCAGACGCAGCTCCTATGTTACCTCTTTCTGTTGTCTCTCAACTTCAGTTCTTTACCTGGGAACACTTCCAGTACCTTCCATCTATTTTATCACTTTTTCACTGGCCACTGACCTCAGAATTTGAAATCTCTGAAAAGCGTAAGTAGGGGTGCTGGGAAAGTCAGTGGCTAAATAAGGATTATCTCCATTTCACATGGGCAGTGTTGGGCTTTGTTTTTTTTTTTTTTTTAATCAGGTGAGCACCATGAGAATATTAGAAGCCCTCAGAATGCTCACTGAAGAGCTCTTACCCAGTTTAACGTCTGCGGTATTAAGTCATCCACTTACTGTTTCCCTTCACAAAGCCTGAAAGAAAACATACCACAAATACTACATACAGTTATATTTTAAATCAGATCAGCACAGGGTGCAGGCTATTTATAAAATAGAGATGTCACCTGGACCCAGTGGCTCACACCTGTAATCCCAGCACTTTGGGAGGCCAAGGCAGACGGATCACTAGGTCAGGAGTTTGAGACCACCCTGGCCAACATGGTGAAACCCCATCTCTATTAAAGATACAAAAAATTAGCTGGGTGTGGTGGCATGTGCCTATAGTCCCAGCTACTCGGGAAGCTGAGGCAGGAGGCGGGGGTTACAGTAAGCCGAGATTGTACCACTGCACTCCAGCCTGAGCAACAGGGTGAGACTCCATCTCAAAAAAAAAAAAAAGAGAGAGAGATGTCATTTGCCTTAGCAGGAGCTGTGTCTTATTACAGAACTAAACAACTAGTGCTCTGTTGATGCTACATAATACATTTTTTAAGGTGCCCTGTAATACAAATGTGGCTAAAAAAGAAAACTGAACAAGTTTTCCTTCCAAAACTGACCATTCAGGTTGTGTTTCATTTCTCTCTCAGAAGGGGTATGATTTCAGGAACAATCACGCATTTTATTTTTCAATTAGGAAAGTAGCAATTCTTCTCTAACATTTCCCTAAGCTGATGTTATGAAGAGAGTACTGCAGTGACGTCCTGTTGCCTGATCCTGGGCCAGTCGCCTCACTAGGCCTCAGTTCCCCCTACTAGAGTAGCCAGAGCAGGCCGGGCACAGTGGCTCGCGTCTGTACACCCAGCAGTTTGGGAGGATCATTTGAGGTCAGGAGTTTGAAACTACTCTGGCCAACATGGTGAAATCCTGCCTCTACTAAAAGTACAAAAATGAGCCGGGTGTGGTGGTGGGTACCTGTAATCCCAGCTACTTGGGAGGCTGAGGCAGGAGAATTGCTTGAGCCTGGGAGGCGAAGGTGGCAGTGAGCAGAGATTGCACCACTGCACTCTAGCCCAGAGCAGAGCGAGACACTGTCTCAAAAAAAAAAAAAAAAAAAAAAAAAAAAAAAAGCAAAGCCAGAGCACTAGATAATATCTCTAAATATCCACCCAGTCCTAAAGCTTTCTGACTTTCCAATTCTGAAACTTCCAAATAAAAAAATGTAAATAAAAAACAAATTCAAACTGAATAGCCTAGTCAGCCAGAGTGGTAGGCAATTGGCTATCTGTGGGGTGCATGGGGCCGGATGCCCTGGAGTAGAGCGTGTTCCTGTTCTCAACCACAGTCTCCCCTCCCTGGTGGAGGATGGCACATCTCCACCCCCTGCTATGGGAAACCTTGCAAAGATAATAAAATTTCCTGGTTCTGATGACAAGAAGTTAGGCTGTATGACTTGTTTTGGGCAATGTAACTCGAGCAGAAGTGACATATGTCACATCGAAGAGAAGTCTTAGAGCCCCTGAATGTTGCTGAGCCCTCTTGCTCTTTTCCCTATGCCACAAGAATGGAGGCTACTGAAGACATCCTGGCTCTCAAAAGGAGATGCACAGGGCAAAATAACAGCCATAGCAGAACTGCTGGGGACATGTATATGCGAACAAGAAATCGCCTTGTCATTGCAAGCCACTGGAATCTTGGGGTTATTTGATCACCTCAGTCTTACCTAGAGGGAGCTGGCTGGCTCATCACTCTTCACTGGGCATATGTGATACATATCAAGAATGACAGGGGCCTGGGCGTGGTGGCTCACATCTGTAATTCCAACACTTTGGGAGGCCAAGGCGGGTGGATCATGAGGTCAAGAGATCAAGACCATCCTGGCCAACATGGCAAAACCCTGTCTCTACTAAAAATACAAAAATTAGCCGGGCATGGTGATGTGCGCCTGTAGTCCCAGCTACTCAGGAGGCTGAGACAGGAGAATCACTTGAACCCAGGAGGCGGAGATTGCAGTGAGCCAAGATCATGCCACTGCACTCCAGCCTGGCAACAGAGCGAAACTCTGTCCCTACTCCGCACCAAAATAAAAAAAAATAAAAAAAATAAAAAACAATGACAGGAATGGCTTGATTGACACACAATCCTTAGAATGAGAACTCCTGGCAGCAGAAGCCTTGCCATTTCAATAGAACCACGAACACCGATGATACACAACTATCCTAATATGTGGCGCTAGCTGCTTTCCACGGAAATTTGGGGCTGGCATGCTACAGTCGTCACCAAATCTCTAATTAGAATTCAATCTGCCACGGAGGACTCTGGACTCATCATGTGGAGACTCCAGGCCACTCTGTAGTTGGCGAGTCCCTCTAGGTTGGCAGACTTCGGTCCTATCCCCCGGAGTCAAGTCACGTGACCTTGAATCTCAACCCTCATGGGCCAGATTGTATTCATATTTCTTTGTGGTTGCTGCTCTGAATGAAAACACAGTTATTTAAAAATTTCTCCTAGAACAAATGAACTCTCCAGCTCAGTCTGAGAAACACTGGAGTCAATGGTCTGTAATAGAGGAATCTGAAAGCATTACCTAATCTGGACATAATTTTCCTCACCATTTCACAGGTGGGTACCCTATCTACTGGCAACACACATCAACCTGATGCAGCAAATTAGGGCAGGAAAAAAAACAGATGAATTTTCCAAGTGAAGTGCCAGGACAATTTAGGTAAGATGAACACAGTTAGAAGGTAAACCTGCCCCTGCTTATCAGTCTTTGTCCACAGAGTAATGTACATGTGACTTTAAGAGCAAAAATCCCAGAGAACTAATTAGGTTTACAGTCTGTGAACACAGTCAAAATAAAAAGCTCAAATCTATTTTTTTCTTACATAGCCTGAGGGCAATAGCCAAAAGAAATTACTATTAAGTGTGAGAAATGCAAAACAGATTGTGCGAATTTCAATCTGAGACGTGTGAATCTAATATACAACTGCAAATTAGGAAGCACCTTTTGGGTTTCAAAATAGGCTCAGTTCACAAGTGGAACAAATTCTACCTCATAGACAACTCCAAGATGGGCTAACAGACCACATGTGGGGCTGGAAAAATGGAGGGAAATGTATAGCACTGCAAAGATATTGTGACTGGCAGTTGTATTATCATCACTGGCAGGTAAACATTAAAGCACTGAGAGGAATGTTTTTGCCAAGACTGCATGGCTGCAGGACCTGCCGTGGCGGGGAAGCCACCTTCCCCTCTTGAGAAAGCAAGCAAAGCAGTTTCTATCAGGGACTCAATAACTAGAAATCAGCAGGGCACAGTGGCTCACACCTGTAATCCCAGTACTTTGAGAGGCTGAGGCGGGTGGATCACCTGAGGTCAGGAGTTTGAGAACAGCCTGGCCAACACAGTGAAACCCCATCTCTAGAAAAATACAAAAATTAGCTGGGTGTGATGGCAGGCGCCTGTAGTCCTAGCTACTCAGGAGGCTGAGGCGGGAGAATCGCTTGAACCCAGGAGGCGGAGATTGCAGTGAGCCGACACTGCACCATTGCACACCAGCCTCGGCAAGAGCAAGACTCCGTCTCAAAAACAAACAAACAGAAATCATTATACGGTAACTTCAAGCTACAAAATATGAAAGGAGATTTAACTTTGTATTCATCTTGACTATGTCCACAGACTAGACAATACCTTTGCTCCAGATGACTGCTTAGGAGCTGATTTCAAATATAAGCTCTGTGGTCATCATGCATTGGCTCTTCAAAACTGCTTTGCTTACAGGGTCCCAGTGAAGAAAGGAGATTTTTTTTTTTTTCATATAATAATGTTCTCATTTCCCATTGGGGATTTCAGCACCACAACTTGCAAAACCCTGTGGAGGAGGCAACGATGAGAGAGTGCTCCTTGTCCTCACAGAGCGCTCCATCAACAGCTGTCAAAGAACTCATGCTAAGGGGCAATGCAACCATATAGTAAATCACCAGGAAGGTGGGGACCGTCACCCACCCCCTGGATTAGTATTCCCTCCTTTGCCACCTGGCAAACTCCTCTGCTTGCTTCAGCACGTGGCTGACCTCACCTCCTCCGGGAAGCCTTCTTTGTCCTTTTCCTCCTCCAGACCATTTCTCAGTTGCATGCTGTTACAACCACACACAGTATCCTATGACTACTTCATGGCTTTCTCTACTAGGACGTGAGTTCCTTGAGGGCAGGAGTTGTGTCTCAACTTTGTTGGCATTCAGTAAGTTGGACTGATATTATATTGGTCTAAATAACAGGCCTATGTAAATATTTGTGTAAGATTCAAATTAGAATAGACCAAAATAAGTCCTGGCGAGAGTCTCCCTGTGTCAACTACCATGGACTGCACGAAAACTTTATGAACGACCTTGGCAAAGTCCCTGTTATGGAACCTGAGACCCTTGGACATCATGTAATGCTTTTTCTTCCTTGTGAAAAGCAAATGGAACTAACAAACCATGACTCTAGTCTGCAGTTCTTAAGCAAAGTACACAAAAGTCTGGGTAATTTTTCTCTAAAAGATATGTTTTATAGCTGCAACAGGAAAGACAATGTGTAATGTTTGTAAATTCCCTATTTGAAGTGCCTCTTTATTGGGAAATTATGCTTTGTTTCTATTGAAAACACAGAGAAATTTGATCATTAGTGTGCTAAATAAGGCAAGAGTTCGAATGTGGTGCTACCACCAATTTGCGTTTTTTGGTTCAGGAAAGGTATTAAAATAGGTGAGAACAGAACCTCTCTTCCTCCTGCCTCTCCCACCTTTGTTGGAAAAGTAGCTCCCACATGCCCTCAGCAAACCATCTCCATGTGCACGTCTACCATGGCCACTAGGTAAGTGTTAGATATAGAGAACCCCAAGTGTCTCTTCCAAGAATCAGTATGTCAGTATGTTCAGCTTTCTTATTAATTCTCCATTTTAAAGTTTAACTTCCTTGTAGTTTCAGCAAACAACCTTTTCCACCAGTTCTAATCAGTAGTTCACATCTGTTCCCCCCAGTTCCTTGCTCCATCTTGACTCATCCTGGTCACCTGCTCCAGTCACCTGCTTTGACCCCTGGGCTACCTGCTCTGACCTGCCCATAACCATCCTTCCCAACAAACTACCCACCCCGCCACTCCAGCTCATACCACTGCTCCCTTTAAAATAGCCAATCAGAATTAGACTAGATTGTGTCATCTAACCCTAGCCAATAGGGGGAATGACACAGCAGTAAGGGTGACCTCCATCAGGCATAAGTACCCCTTCCTTTCCCTTGTCCAGATGTGTGCTCGCCATTGTTCTGCGAGCCACACCTTCTATAGAAGTAAATTGCCTTGCTGAGGAAATTTATATTTGAGTTGGTACTTCTTTTGCAGCACCGAAAATTTTACTTATAACATAAGCCATGCCAATCATGGGGCTCAGAGCCTTCTGGATGATTGACAAATTCCACTTTGGGCAAAGGCGGAAAGCAGTGTGGGTATTGCCTAGATATAGCTCAGACTGTATTTGTCAGGGAATAAAAGGGAAGTGGAATATTTTTGTCCACTACTAGTGTCCTAAGACTTTTGTAACATTGCAATAAAAGTATCAGAGTGCATATCTAGTTTAGGGAAGAGAGTGGCCCCTAATTTTGGCAGACCCCAAAACAGCATTCACTCCTTGAGTCAAAAATGGCTCACTGAAAGTCAGACTGACCCATTCACAATGACTGGCAAGGTTAGGAGTATTACTGTTACTGCATCCACTTGTTTCACAGGGAGTGACAAAGAGCCAGGCAACATACCTGGACCCACATTACTTGCAGTGGAGAAAAACCCCACAAATATCAAAAGAGCTAACCTGTGATATGCTGGTAAACTAGCTCTTCCAGGGGGATAGGGGGATGGAGAAAGCCCTGATGTGTCGTGTTTGCTGATTTCCATGTGTGACTCCTCTCACCACAGCTACACTTTTCAGCTATCAATGGTGGAAAGGCTTGCAACATTTCTTAACATTCCACAATCGGCTTTGGGACACCCTGGTATGCACCAGCCTTCGCACGTCACTGCAGCAACATTTGTATGGTGCCATGATCAGCACTTTAAATTCAGTGCCTCATTTAATCCTCCCAACAGCCCTACAAAGGAAGGTCCTGTTATTATCTCCATTTTAAGGTAAGATAACACAGCCACGGAGAGGATAAGTAACTTGCCCAAGGTCCCACAGCTTAGAAGGGGTATAGCTGAGGCTAGAATCGTTTTCTGACTGCAGAGTTGACATTTCTCACAATATTCAAATACGACTCATGATACAAAAGCGGCTTTGTTTTAAATAGCCAGTAAGTATCTAGCCAAACAACAGTTACAGTGCTTTGGCCACAGGAGGCACAGTCCAAATAAGACCAAATATGTGTGGCTTGTGTCAACCCTCTTCACCCAGTTGCAGCAGAACACATAAGGATTCCTTTCCCTTGAAAACTCGGTCCTCTCCTTTCCTTGACTCTTCCTTCCAGTCTGACTCTCAAACTTTAACACCTTCCTGTTAGTAACTAAGAGTCTCTGTTCCTCTCTTGGTCCTCCCTTGAACGATTCCAATCCCATGTACAACTGAATAGCCCTATTCCTCCTCCAGGAGCAAGGAGAGGTCACCAAGCAGCTGTGCTGTCCCAGGGAGCTGGCAGTTACCTAAATATCCGGTACTAGTACAAGAACCACAGTGAGCTGGTCCTTCCCCCAAGGGATGTTTTTAACATCAATTGGAGAAAGTTTTCGACATTGGCACAGGGATCACTGCTGACTGACTTTTTAAAAAGAAGGAATGAACAGTGACATATTCATATCATATCTAGAAGTCAGGAATAATTTTAAGACTGAGGAGAAATGAAAACAACAGGAATTAAGCGTGTCTTAAATCTTTCAAGAACTATCCTGTCTAGACCGATCAAAATTGGGAAAACCACCACTGGGATAGAGTTAGAATCCCAAGGCGTTTGAGGGTCAGGGAGGCAGGCAGAGAGAGGGCAGATGTCCAGTGCCTGACCCTGAGAACTTGATGGCCAGGTTCAAACGATAAAGAGACTTTCAATGGCCTGTCAAGAAGAGCATCGTGAAGGATGGGCCCCTGGGTGGCCAGGAAACCAGGTGTGGCCGCTGCTGCTCACCAGCCTACATCTCAAACACGTCACTGAGTAATCCGCAGAGGAAGCTGGGAGAGGGCCAGGGCTGCAGCAAGCGGCACCCTGCAGTCCAGGAGGAGGTCTGGAACTGCAAGTTGTCCATCATTAACAAGTAATGAAATCAATTTCCTGGGGCAGGTCCAGGAATTTTACAAAATGAAACCAATTAGAAACTATCACAGTGCATCATATATAATAAAGGTAAAGCTATTGTTTCATTAAATTTTTGCTGTATGCACACACACTCATACACATATCTAGGTAAAATGAAATGCTTACTTCCTATACTCTACAACTTTATTTAAAAAAAAAAAGGATGAGAAAATGATTACTATATGAAAGAAATCCATGTTACAAGAAGAAAATCGATGTTGGGAAATATTTCCATTGTTACATGATTTTGTTGCCAAAAACACTGAGCCTCTTTTAAGAACTCTAATATGTGCAACTTAAACATAAAGTAATTTTCCTGTTTAAAAATCTTCCAAATGAAGAGGTGCAGTAGGTTCTGAACATTCAACATAAAATGCAGCCTTTCAATTAATTTGCAAGAACTGACACCAAGAAAGATGCAAATTTAATAACCAAGTAAAAGCTTCTGCATAGTGGGCATGATTTTAAAATGAACCTCCTGCCTTGAGATTGCAGCCAATGACCTATTTCTTCCACTTGGATCTACGTACCTTTGTGAAGTTACTTTTTGAGCCACAACAGTCATTAAAACTAAGCACTGAAATAAAATCACTGTCCCTAAATTATCTTAGGGTTAAAAAAAAAAAAATAAAGTATATTTAATGTCATGGCTCTCAATGAAAATGTTACTCATTTTTTGGAAGGAATTTGTAGCAATAAGATTATTTTTCAGTTTTCCTATTATAGTCTTTTACATTTCTACATTTTATGGGTTTTTCTAAATTATATACAAATACTGCTATAAGTATCCTTAAACTACCAACATGGTAACAGTGTGTAACTCACACGCTGGAGAGACACTGTTAACAAAGTCTGGAGAGTGCTGTCCCAGGTGAGAGTGAGACTCACAGTGGCCAACAGTCCTGCCTTATGGGTGAAATGAAATTGGGTCCAGAGCTATGACTGACTCTTACTTAGGCCAACAGCTTTTGGGAGACAGAAGGGCAGACATTGACTTGATTTCTAAAATACTGCTTTGAAAAATCTTTATAATTTCATATTTCTTTTACAAAGTAAATAATTATCACATAAAAAATACAAAGTAAAAGGTAAAAGTCTCCCTTAATGCAAGAGATTTTGCATTTTGGTTTAAATAAGAAAATTTTAAGTGTTGGTTTTAAAAAGGAATTATCATAAAAGTTTTTTTTTTCCTAAAAGACTAAGAGTTCATCTATGGCACAAACTAATGAAATACATAAGAAATTAGTTTATTTTGAAAAGTACAAAAGATGTTTTTATTGTCTAATAATCCCATACTAAACAACTCAGGGAAGAAGTTTCCACTAAAAGTAGGAACTTAAGACGTTATTATTTCTTGTGATGAGCAAATATGTATTTTAAACAATTCCCTAATGAGAACCAAGAAAAATGGTGCCTTCCTTTTAACATGAATATTTCTGAATGCAGTTTCTAGCTGCCTTCAACAAACTCCCTTCATTTGTTGCTATGTTTCTGCAAATCTCTTCCCGAGCCACTGTGGTTTATGACATTCTGGCCAATTAGTTGTCAGCATAGTTCCTTTTACCTTCACTGCAATGACCTTACTTTTGCTAAGAGGATCTCATACAATCAACCTATTCAATTACGGCTATACAAAAAGCTATTCTCAAAAACCTACTGCTAGGCAACAGAAACCTGTTGAACTAAATCTCGGGCGAAAAACATTTCTAAAGAGAGATGAGAACAATTGTAGTCACTTCACAATAAATTATTAATACAGAATACAAAATAAATTTTGTTAAAATTTATAAGTACAGATAAAAACAAAAAAGTTAACCTACAAGAATTTAAATGATTACTTTCGCATGTATGTATACGTGACTATGTACTGTATACACATTTAGCATACGTGGCAGATCCCCAATAACTAGCTGACTTAGTTTAATGTCTGCTCGGCCCACCTCTGTCACCTTTGCTATGAATTTGGGAAAACAGTATAGAATGTCAATGTTCTGTGTTCTCAAGAGGGCACAGTTATTGCAAACTCTTTGCAGATCGTTGCTTTGAAGTGCAACAAATGAAGTGAGTTCTTATGGTAAAGGCAGAATAGTTTATTATCCTAAATTCAGGACTAGGTTAGATTTTGAAACATGGGCTTTGTACTGTAAACCAAACTAAAACATTTCATCCACATTTATTTATCTTTGGGGGAAACAGTTTTGATTGGAAAAAGGCCTTTAAGGGCTGACAGAATTCATGAGAAGAGTTCCTCAGGCTTCTTAGAAACCTAATTGTTCTTGGGAAACAACTTTGATGAGTTAAGTGCAAATGAATCAGAAACATATGGATTAAATTTCCCCTTAAACACTTTTAAAAGGGTTTAAAAATTAAAGGAAATATATTTGAGAAATGTTACAAAACATATTTCAAAATGTTTGAAAAATAGCTCGAGGTATTTTAAAAACCCCAAATGAAGTTCAATTCATCCACATCTAATTACATAATTACTAACACCGTAGTTCGGGATTTATGTTATAGAATACAGTAGTCATACCATGGTTAGTTATTTGTTCAAAAAATTATTTAAGATGTACTAATTGACAGACATTTTGAACATTCAGACGAGACTGGGTGCGCTTAAGGTGGTATGGTCACAGTCAATATTTTGAACATTCAGAATTAACTTCACTCTGGTGCTTCAAAGTTGGACAATGAGCCCCCTGACTTGGTGATGCCCCGATGGCAACTGTATGTCCACCTAAGGACTCTGAAGCTGTCCTTTCAGTCAGCAGGGCACTGCTGGCGATCCTAGTGACACAAGTGACTGTTAGAGCTCTATGTCACCTAAGTTTGGTGGCCCAAATATGATTCATGGGAATTCTTAGAATGATTAGTTCATTTCATAAAGTGTTGCCCTTAAAAACAACAGGAATATATAGGTACTCTGACAGAGCAAATGGCAGTCAATAGTCTCAAATTCATTTAAATCCCACAAGAGCCCACTTTTCTTGCCTTATTAACATCAATTCTAAAACAGAACCTATCAGAGTAGTCTACCTAAAAATCTGATAAAAAATCATTAAGGGAAAAACAAGATTAAAAAGTGATTAACAACCTCAGGAAAATGGGTGAATGCAACATATTTATTTTAAAAATAGAGTGCTCTTTGTGTGTTTAACATTGTTGAGAGTAATCTTAGAATATGGCAAAAGAATGTATTCTGGAACCAAACTGACCTAGGTTCCTATCCTCCTTCACTCCTTAGGAGCCATTCGACTAGGGCAAGTCACTCTGTAAGCCTCAGTTTCCTCTTCTGAAGAAAAAAGAATAAGAGTAAATACATCTTTTAGGGCTAACATATGAAATTAATAAAATAATGAAAGTATTTAGCACATAGTAAACATTGTTAGTTCCAATCCTATGATGTCAACTTATCTTATTTCTTATTTTTAACCATCATCAGCTTGGGTAATTGCCTGTATTGGAACCTGCTGCAGTCTTAAAGGTCCTTAATAAATGTTTTGCCATCTGACTTGCTTTCTTTAAGCCTTGTCTGCAGCATTCTTCAAGATCAGAAACACATGTTAAGTTCTGCTTCCAGGTCAGAATGTGATCTTGAACATATATTTTTCAATTTTCTGGGTTCTTCTTCACCTGTAAGAAGAGGGGGGCCAAGTCATTTGCTCTTAATTTCAGCTCTCAATGCTGTAGGTTGCTGGTGAGTCTCTCAAACTTACACGGAAGGTGTTAATAAGATACTAGAATAGGCAAAACTAGGAAAGAGTTAGCCATCAAGCTTTTCCAATTGTAAAAGGATAAGAAGTAAGCACTGAGCACACGTGCTCTCTCCCCTGATCGCTTTCTGCCCTGTTCTGGGTGTGGCAGTAACCCAGAGGAATGCCCAGGTGAAGCCCCACATCCGCTTGGCCAGGTGCAGTTGAAGTGGTGCCATCCAACCAGGGAGGGGCAGGAGCACCTGAGCACCAGCCTCCAGCCCCCATGGTTGCTGGGTCAGTTGTTGGAACCAGCCAGGTGAGGCTTGAGCCCACCCTGCCTTTCTGCTTATCACTGAAAAGGTAGCAGCTGATGCTGGGAAGGGATGGAGCCAGGCAATGCGTCTATCTTCCGTCACAATTTCTAGTTAAATTCCTGGTGTCTCTGGGCAAACACTTCAACACTACACCATGCTCTGCCATGGCAACCAGGTCAGTCACAGACGGCACTGGTGATATGCACTGGAGAAAAGGACTGCAGGGAGAGTGAGGGGAAATGTCTCCTTTGTCTCACTTAACTGAATTCCTTTTTCTTTACACCCTCCAAGAGATCAAAACCTCACTTGGGGTCATAGGAAGAAATCGGTTGGGGCCATGGAATTAAATTGTTGCTAGGTGCCTTCCAGTTATTAATATTACACAACTTCATGGCAACATAATTATGCAAAAAATCTACTTCACCCTTGGGTCCACCAGGAACACTTCTGGGATCCAAAGATAAAGCTAAAAGAAGCTAAACAAAGCTTTATCTTTGGATCCCAGAAGTGTTCCTGGTGGACCTTTCTCTGGATAGCCCAGAGAAACGACACACAGTACTAGAGTCCAAAGAACAGACCTCCCCATCATGCCTCATCCCTAAACTGCAGTACTCATCTACACATGATGCTAACAAGCCTAACAACTATTTTACTAGGTTTACTGAAGACTGGAAATAGGACAATGAAGAAAGGCTGATAGAGACCAGTGGAAGTGTTATAAAAGCAAACACCAAAACTCAAAGACCAATCAGTGAGAGAGATTGAAAAAAAAAAAGCCCTGGTACCCCCTCCGCTAACTGCAGAGTGGCATAAAACAAAGGACTGACCTCATAACAACTCTGAATCCTAAAGAAAAGGGTAAGTTCCAATTCTCCAGTTTACAAACTCAAAGAATAAACATGATACGCTTTAGCAAAGTTTCAAATTGATAAGCATATGAAAAAATGTTCAACATCACCCGGAAATTGCAATAGAAACAATGAGTTACCATTACACACTTGTCAGTGAACCTAGCAAAACAGCTGTTAGGCTTGTGATCATTATTGCTATTAGAATGGCAAATCCCAAACTACTGACAACACCAAATGCTGGTGAGGACGTGGAGCAACAGGAAGCTTTATTCACTGCAAGTGGAAATACATAACTGTACAGCCACTTTGGAAGATGGTCTGGTAGTTTCTTATGAAATATACATACTCTTACCATACGTTCCAGCAATTACACTCGTACTAAAGTAAGCTGAAAACATTCTGCTATAAACATTCACGTGCTCACAAAAACCTGCACGTGAATGTTTATAGCAGCTTTACTCATAATTGCTAAAACCTGGATGCAAACAAGATGTCCTTCAGTAGGTCAATGGATAAACAAATTGTGGTACATCCAGACAATGGAGTATTATTCAGTGCTAAAAAGAAATGAGCTATTATGCTACAGAAAGACATAGAGGAACCTTAAGTGCATACTGCTAAGTAAAAGAAGCCTGTCTAAAAAGGCTACATAATATATGATTCCAATTATATGACATTCTGGAAAAGACAAAACTAGAGAGTCGGTAAAAAGGTCAGTGGTTGCCAGGAATTGGGAGGAGAGGGAAAGATGAATACGTGGAGCATAGGGAATTTTTGAGCAGTGAAATTATTTTGTCTGCTATTGTAAAGATGGACACATGACATTATGCTTTTGTCAAAACCTGTAAGTGTGTATGACACAAAGTGAACCCTAATGTCAACCATGGACTTGAATAATAATAAGGGATCAATATCAGTTCACCAATTATAACAAATATATCACACTAATATAATGTAAGATGTTAATAAGAGGAGAAACTCGGGGTGGGAGTTGAGAGTAAATAGGAGCTCCATATTTTCTGCTCAATTTTTCTGTAAACCTAAAACTGCTCTAAAAAAAATAAAGTCTATTAACTTAAAAAAAATTATTTGGAGGAGGTCATAAGTAAAACTTAGTCATCTAGAAAATTCACCATCTGGAACATCCACTCTGCAATGGTGCTACACAAATAAGACAAGTGTATTGATTATGCCAGTTAGAATTAATTGAAAAAACACACATCTTACCTGCATCAACCTTGAAATTACTGGCATAATGCACAGCAAATACAAAATGTCAGGTTTACAACATGTGATTTTATGAGAACAAAAATCTGGGGAAAGCCATTCCTTACTAGTGAGGGTTTTGTTGCTCCCACTGTTGGCAAGAAGTGCACCTGTGACTACAGATCAAAATGAACCACAAAGAAAGCAATGACAACCGACACTATATAAATTTATTACCAAATTATAACCTATGCACAAACACAACTAAGTTAATGAGATTAGCAAAGTAGCAGCACAAAAGGTAAGGAAAAACACATTTAATAAATACAACTTGGAACATCTTTTTCTTTAAATTAGGCTCAAATACTGGGGGGGACAAACACTGAAATAAAAGTCTTAACAACGCACTTACATGCCATCATAACATGCGGTGATCCTGCTGGACACCGTGTCCACAACCATGTTAAATGGTGCCACTCCAGGCTGCCATATCATCACATGAATATACATTTGTCAGTAGAAATGTGACAAAAATGTGACATTTGTCCAGGTTTGTGTGTTTTCATAAAGTTACTCAGGTTTCTAGAGAATGAACATAGGAAGATGTAGGCTCCACAATTTTAAATGTCACCACATTAGTTTGTATTTACGAAACTGTAATAAAACAGATGTGTGCTATGTTTGAAACTGCTGCTTAGAAAGCAATACATCCAAATAATGATGCTGGCCATAACAAAGAAAAGTAATTCAGACATTTCAGAGGCTTAATTTGGAATATAATGCTTTGCTAGAGAAAGAAAGACAAAATATTTTAAACAATTTTAAGATGAAAAAGAAAGGTTAATGGGAGAAGGGAAGAACGTGCTTAAAGAAACAAATCTGCATAGATGATGAACTGAATTTAATTCAATTCATTCCTGCCTAAAACCAAGCCTGGTTAACTGAGGTAGACTCTGGGAATTACACGTGCAAAGAGTCGGGTTTTCCAAAGGGTGATATTTTGTCATTTCAGATATGGTAAAGTAAAAGTGCATTTCATAGTTTTGAACAATCAAATGGGAGTCCTTTTATAAGAAGGAAATTTCTCTATACTGATTCCCTATTTTTTGTGCCAAATTTCCAAACATACAAAAACCTATACACTGCTGGTAATAAAGCAATATCCAGGTTTTGTTCCTTTATTTATTTTCTCAGGAGAAGAGGAAGGTAAAATAACTTTTATGACATTATCTGAATTTTTTCCTGTTTTTATTAATAAGTCACTGGGAATTTAAAATATCATTAAAGAGTTGTCTAGAGCCAAAAAACCTAATAAAAATTCAAAGATCTATTTGTTAATGAGGTGAATGTTTAAAAATATATCTATCATCCTAAGGATTTGATTTTTTAAATACTCATACAATTTCTATATTAAGAAACAAACATTAAAAGCAAATGTCAAAAAAATTAAATAAGTAAGAAAAGCCTAATTTAAAAGTATAAATAAGTGAACTTACAGTAATTACAACAGAATTTTTAGCTTTTTCCGTAAAACTAGTTAGTGGAGATGAGAGTAAAACATTTGAGGCTTAAATATTGTTGTCCTCCTAACATGTCCTCCAACTATAATTTCTGCTTTTTCTATGGTGACATATTCTTAAATTCACATAAATATTATGTGCATCACAAATTAAGTGGTTTCTTAAAAATATACAATCCAAACAGTTATGGAAAAAAAGATACAAAAAAAGAGAATAGTTAGGATTTTTTCCTCATACAAGTTAAGGTGGCCTTTTCTTGGAAAAGGCCAGCATACACCCTTAACATCTGATGGCTGTCATACAGAATATATCTTAAAGTGATTTATCACTAATAAGATAAAACGAAGAGTGGGAATCCACTGGCAAAGAAAGATTCAATAACCAAGACAATACTGAAGGAACCAAAGTCCACTCACACAACATGAAACACATGCCTAGGTCCTTCACTTTATTTCAAATTAGGGTGGGGGGGAAAGTGAATCATAACTACCTCAGCTGGTTACTGTTTTATGATTCTCATCACAGATTTAGCAGTGTATATAAAAGCTACTCCTAAGGAAGGAATTCAAAGGAACCCAGGCTATCCAAAACCTAGAGTACTAATAATTTCATGTTCAACAGAGGCTGCACAAGGCAAAGTCAAGGAATGACAATTATATTGTAAATTTGGATTGTACACATACATTTTCCCCTGATGTATCTGCATGACTGTCCATAGTAGATTCACCAGGTATTTGTTTGCTTACTTTTTGAGTAATCAGTGCTTTCAGCCTATGTTTTGAGACTGAAATATGACATCACAAAAACTGTCATCTCAGATGTTCAAATTAAGCCCCGAGCTACACGGCTAGATCATTGCATGCTTCCCCTTCCAAAATGGCTAGGTATTGTGGGAGGTACTTGTCAGACCTGAAAGTGTGTAAATAAAGTCTGTGATGCCATCATCTATTGTCTATTTGGGTAACCAGAAGGTTGCAGCTTCCATTAAAGAGCTGTTTGATACATTTCACTAATATTAATTTCCTTTAAAAAAAAAGAAATTATGGGGACAAAAGGTTTATAGTAAACATGTCATGCTTATAATAAATATGCAGCTTGGGAAATGATAAAAATTGTTCATTAAAATAGATCTAAAATAGTTACACATTATTCAAACAAATGGGTATCAATTCTAATTTCAAAACAGATTTAAAGTGCAAAAAGAGGGAAAAAACCTTTTACATATTATTTTTCCAAAGCACACAGATTACTATGCCTCTCCATCAGTGATCTAAACTCTTGTTTCAGTAGAAGCCAGAAGCTATACAGAATCGTTAGACAAACTGCCAAGTTGGAACTGTACTCTCTAGTCCAGCTTTGTCTGGTCCACAGAGCTCCCACCCACTGTGTCTTGGACCAATCAATATACATCTATAGAATGAAGGGACTATCTGATCAGACATCTGCAAAGCAGACTTATACATAACTTAGTCCTACAATCATTGTGCTGCAGAGCTCAAAATACTCATGTTCTGTTTTGTTTTGGAGGAATTAAAGGAGCCAAATATTTCTCCTTTGATAACGCATCTGCTACTGCAACACAGAATAACAAAACAAAACGAAGCAAAACAACTCAATCTCATCTGGGTAAGGCAACACACTGTGTTCTGCAATAAAGACATTGTGTGTGTGTGTGTGTGTGTGTGTGTGTGTGTGTGGGTAACTATAGGGCTGGCGCAGTGGCTCTCCTTTCCAGGAAGGGGTGGGTGAGTGTGTGTGTGTGTGTGTGTGTGTCTAATCCCAGGAGGGGTGTGTGTGTGTGTGTCTGTGTGTGTTCGCGTGTGTGTTATGTACATTAAAAGTTAGGGCTGGGCACGGTGGCTTATGCCTGTAATCCCAGGAGTTAGAGGCTGGCCGGGCCAACATGGTGAAACTCCATCTCTACTAAAAATACAAAAAAACAGGCGTGGTGGCGGCAACTGTAATCCCAGCTACTCAGGAGGCTGAGGCAGGAGAACGGCTTGAACCTGGGAAATTAGCTGAAATCGCACCACTGCACTCCAGCGTGGGCAACAAGAGCAAGACTCCATTTCAAAAAAAATAAAATAAAATAAACAAAATAAAATAAAAGTTAGAACACCTGAGGGATGTCTTCAAGATCCTTTAAGGGATTTAAGATATAAAGCATTTACCATCCACTGATAGGTCAAAATGAGAAACAAGGTAAATAAAAAGCACACCGGACTCACTTAACATAGTAAACTTAAGCTTCCAGGAAGTTTGAGTACTGCTTGACTAGCATTAAAAAGAATCACAATAACTATGTCATTATATAAAGAATTCAGAAAAATAACTAAATGCACACTAAAACATTTAATACAAAACTCAGAGAAGGTCTAATCAACTAAAATATTGTTAGGCTGGTGCAAAAGTAATTGCAGGTTTTGCCATTGAAAGTAATGGAATTACTTTTGCACTAATGCAAACAAGCGTTTTTTTTTGTTTTGTTTTGTTTTTTGAGATGGAATCTTGCTCTGTTGCCCCTGGAGTGCAGTGGCATAAATCTTAGCTCACTGCAACCTCCACCTCTTGGGTTCAAGCAATTCTCCTGCCTCAGCCTCCCTAGCAGTTGGGATTACAGGTACACACCACCATGCCTGGCTAATTTTTGTATTTTTAGTAGAGACGGGGTTTTGCCATGTTGGCCAGGCTGGTCTTAATCTCCTGACCTCAGAGATCCACCCGCCTCAGCCTGCCAAAGTGCTGGGATTACAAGGGTTAGCCACCGCACCCTGCCCATGCAAACAAGTTTTAACAATCACAGGACTAATGTTTTAGTGATGGCTCCTAAAACTTCAGGGGAAAAAAAAGTACATTTCTGAATGGCAATAGTTTGCAAAATAATCTTAATGGAATGACTTATTTCTTTATTTTAAATGTTAATGAATAAAAGGAACCTTCTGTCAATTTTTACGAAGAATTCAATTACAATAAAATCATTATGCCTTATAATCTGGCATCTTATAATCTGTGTCTCAGAAAGAAGGGCAATTTACAGCCTCAGATGAATACTGGAGTTCAGAGTCAGACTTAAGTTATCTGAAAAGAACATAAGGCATTCACAGTTTTTAGCAGGGAAAAAAAAAATCAAATCTCTTTAAAAAAAATCCTTCTTAGTATCTTGCTTAAGTGTCCAAAAAGCTGTATTATTTTTAGTTTTAAACCAGTAGTGCTATTCAAAACTAAGAATTCAGGATGTTATCAAACACAAATTTTAAAAAGCTTGACCATTACAGCAATAAATTGCCTAATAAGACACATGTAATCATAAAAACTAACACCAGGATCATTCATGTGTGATTAAATATATGCCATTTACGTTTTCTGGCTTCTTTCTAATGTGTAATTCCTGCTGAATTGAGTTACCATGTCAGATTTCTATCCTTATCTTACAGTAAAAGTTCTCAACCTAGACAAGGACGAATTTTAAAATTTTCAAATGAACATCAGTCATTATGTACGATGCTGTTTTGTTAAACCAGCTGTCTGCAAAACTATAAAGATTGTATTTGTTTTGTGTTACCCACAGAGAGTGGACTTGTTTAGAATGTCAAAGTATTTATCTCAAATACTAAAATAAAATTCAACAAAAAGCAAACAACGTTGGAGCTGAGAAAAATAATGGCTATATATCTGTTTGAACATTTTGAAAGAAAAGTGAAAATATAGCCAGGTGTGGTGGTGCGCATATAGTCCCAGTTATTCAGGAGGCTGAGGCAGGAGAATTGCTTGAATCTAGGAGGCGGAGGTTGCAGTTAGCTGAGATCATGCCACTGTACTACAGCCTGGGTGACAGAGCAAGACTCTCTCAAAAAAAAAAAAAAGTGAAAATAAACTGAGAAGTCTAGAATGAAGAATTGCACCTAATGCAGTAATATTCTTCCCACCTTTCCAATATTAAGAAGCACCATCAAAAAATACTAAAGACAGAGAAACAACCCGGCAAAATGATTCAAATACCACAGAGCGTGAGAATATTCCTGAATAAAGCTCAAGATGTTCTTAAACAGCTAATAGAAGAAACGGCAGGGGGAGGGGATGTAAAAATTCTAACCATAGGACAGACTCTAACAGTAAGTAATAAATTTTAAAGGTTTAACCAGTAAATTCATTATTTCCTCCAAAATATGCTCTCATTCTTCTCTTAACAATAAATAATGAATTTGACACAAATCCAATTTTGATGTTAAAGTCAACATATATAGATATGACCCTCATGTTGACAGAGCAAAGAATTGGAAAAAAAAATGACAAATGCAAATGAAAAATAGGGGTCTTTTTAAATCTTCTGTAAACAAGTTCTTAAAATAGCACACTGCTCCCTTTCTTCAGCCTCCCTGATAGAATGGTTTGGGTGTGCAATATCAATGCAGGAACATGTGGAATACCAGCACAAAGCTGAGGGCGACTAGCAAACTCTTGCCATGAACTTTTCTTATTTCTCAGCTACATTTAGTACTCTTTACAGTTTTAGACTTTTTTTTCTTTAAGTGAAAACCATTCCACTGAAAAAAATTCCAAACCTGTTTTTTAAAAATTGCAGGAATTTCTTAACATTTCATAAACAAAAATACCGGAAATTAAAGAGCTGACAGAAATTCAAGCAGATCCAAATTCAACCATCCATTTTTCATACTTCTCCAAGTCTGCAGCAGAGACAGACTTAGCAATTTTCTTAAGGGCCAATTCAAAGTCTCCTTTGGTAACAGGCATCTGAAGCTCCTCTTTAGAAAGTGCACGGATCTCTTCTGGACTTAAGCCATTGATACGCCGTCTCATTGCCATTAAAGAGGCATCCCTAAAAATATACCAAAATTAGTTAACAGTAATTTCTGCAAATGTTTTAAACACTTTCAATTGTAACAAAGTTATGAAAAAAATAATCAAAAGGTTATTTTATATGTTTTTATGATGCTGCTTAGAATTTTCCACTTAAAAACTCCTGGGGGTTCAGGAGAAGTTAAAACAGGATGCAAATAACCAGAAACGTAAAATGTACATAGTTAATGAACCCTAAAAGTCTAGGTTAAGCTAGTACTAATTCAAATAGTACTGAATTTTCCTTGCCCCACTTGCTCCTCAAAGTCAGCCAAGAAGTTTAGGAAACTGAAGTCGAATTTCGAAATATTGAATTGTACACTTAGAAGTGAACACATGGCTGATGTTAAGATAATTCAAACCACAGACCAGTTTGTCTACAGCCTAAATAGAGGAATAAAGCCAGGAATCACTCCCTCTGAAACATGAATATCCACATATAGTGGACATGGAATTCTCTACATGGCGTATTTGTAGGCAATTGAAGGCATAAACTCTGGCTTCTCCTGATCCCATCTGCAGCTCTCTTGACCAACTATAAATAAATACGAAGGGCTGGAAGAAAAGGATAATTCATAATCACAAAAAAGCTATTAGGAGGGCCAACAAAAATTTCAAGTTCTTAAATATTTTACTATCGTAGCAGTAGAAACTACTGTGAGCTTATCGTATGCCATTAAACTTAGATGCACATGGGAAAAACGCGAGCAGAAAAGGTGAGAAAAACAGATGCTATGGCTTTAAAGAAAGGCTACTAATTTAAGTACAATTAGAAAAATAAGAAAAAAATGCAGAGTGACAGGAACTGTCTAAAAATTATGATGTTGCTAAACTGAAAAATTTTTAAATGTGTGTGTATCTTCCCCTGCTTACACTGATCATTTTTGCTCACCTGCATGTGTTTAAATAATGCCAGCTGAAACTAAATAATATTAGTTTAAGTTGATGCAGAAAGGCTGCAACACAAAGCTAAAGTAATCTTAGGTTGTCAAAGTCATTATTACCAAGTGAGACACAACAATTTCTTAAAAATCGAAAGATCAAAAATATTAGTGACCACTGCTATATAAAGTGAGGAATAAAGTTATATGGAAAAAAGGACAAATGGAAAACCATTTCAAAAATATGGGTAGCAGCTTTCATGTCTAACTACACTGGGCTAACTACACTGACTTGAAGAGCGGTCCTCCTGCCATGTTTATAACTAATGTCTAAAATCACAGATCATTAAAAAAATACCTGCAAACATTAGTGATGTCAGCACCAGAATAGCCCTCAATCTTCTCAGCTATATCTTCCAGTTGAATATCAGGATCTAATTCGACCTCACGAAGGTTGATCTTCAGAAGCTCGGCTCTTCCTTTTGCTGTTACAAGATTTTGGTGGTGGTGTTAGATGTTTTACTTTACAAATAATTTTGCTAAGAAATGACATTAACAACAGGGGGAAAAATGAGGCCAATGCAAAGAAGAATCAATAACTGTGTGTCCATTAGTATTATTACCAATTCACTGCATGACTTATGGAATCATTTAACTTCCTATATGACTCTGTTGCAGTAACTAAAAATTGACCAAAAAAACCTATCTGGGTTTTCTTTATAGACTGTGAGGTTACCTACTATGAGAACAAAGAATCTGAGATCCTTCAAGAAAAATACAAATATCAGTTTTCAAGCACCAGAAATGCTTCTCATAAAAAATACTTAGCCTGGTGTTACAAAATTAGACCGTATCAAGTGTAACTCCTATGAATTACTTTGCTCACCTGTTAGTATGACATGGATCTCTAGAACTCTTATCAGTAGTTTAAAGAACATTTCCTGAAAATCAGTAATTGGCACAAAAAGCTCATTAATGTATTTTTTACTTGGAGCACCAGCCCACAGACATTTGGTGTTCCAGTATGATTTAAATGTGAACTGAGTAAGTACAAACATACTACAGAATTTTTAAAATAAGCAATCACGCTCGCCATTTCACTAGTGCTTTTAGTGGCAAATCTGCTTAGCACAGCGTACTAAGATAATGCATTACTAGTTTATCTGGCACTCAGTTTCCTGAGATACAAAATGAAATTTAATTTTCTTCTAATTTTATTTTGAAAAATGCTAAATCTACAGGAAAAGAAAAATCAATGAATACCCATTTACCTTTCACTGAGATTCACCAATTGCTAACATTTGGTGAATTGCTAACATTAGGCCATCACTCTAGCTGCCTGCTCATCTCCTCTCCTCCCCCAACTTTTTGAACTGAGCACCAGCTGTAGGCATCACAACACTTCACCTTAAATTCCTCAGCATGTATCTCCTAAGAAAAAAGGTAGACATAACATTTCTAATCCTTATCAGGAGATTTAATACTGGTACATTAGTGTCTAATACACAATTCAAAGCAAAGTTTCCCCCATTTGTCCCAGACCTTTGTAACTTTTACAAACCAACACACTGCATTCAGTTACCACGTCTCATTCATCTTCTTTCAACTAAAACAGTTCCCCAGTGTTTACTTTTTGGTTTATTTTGTTTTGTCTTTCATCAAACTGACAATTCTCCCCCCAACTGATCTTATAGAGCCAAAGCATTCCAATAAAGATCCTCCTAAAAGGTCTATCTGTAGAAATTAGTGGGCAGATACCAAATGTCCATGGAAATGGAAAGAACCAAGAACAGCCAAGATGCTCTGGAAGAGCATCAGCAAAGTGGAAAGAATTGCTCTGTCAGATTTCAAGACTTATTACAAAGGTATAGGACTCAAAGCAGTGTGACACTCTTGTGTAAACAGACAAATAGATCAATAGTACAAAACGGGGTGCCTAGCAGCAGACAAAAGCATACACTACAGACTCTGTATTTATGACAGATGTGGTTCAGGCCGTGAGGGGAAGGAATGCTTTTCAATTAATGATGTAAGAACAGCTGACTATCCACAGGGAAAAAAATGAAATCGGGTTCTACCTCACACTGTACACAAACATCAGTGCCAGATATACTACATCTAAATGCAAAGTTGTAAGTATTTTATTAGATAACGTAGAATATCTGAATGACCTCAGGGAAGTATTCTCAAGACATATATTCAAAAAATCAATGAAACTAGGAAAAGATGGCTAAACTGACCACATTAAAGTAAGAAACATCTATTCATTAAAAGATACTGTAAACATAGTGAAAACAGGTTACAGAGTTTGAGAAGATATCTGCAACATATATAAGCAACCAAAGACTTATATCAAGAATATTTAAGGAATTCCTAAAAATCAGCAAGAAAAAGTCAGACTAGTCAACAGCCAGCATGCCTGGCTGTGCACAGTGGCCAGACCACGGTGCTCGCTCGTTCACGCACCCCCTCACCACTCTGTGCCTGGCTTACCCTTGGCAGGCGTGGGATCAGGGCCAGTAGCTCCAGCTAAGCACAGCCTGCCAGGCCAAGTGGGTGAACACTGGGCTCAAGCAAAACTCCAGCAATGGTGCCACCAAGGATCCTGCAACACAAGCACTTTGGAAAACACACTGAATTCATCTATTAATATTGCAGCACAACCTAGCAATTGACTCCCAGGATGGAATCCTCCATTCTGGCTTGCTTACTATTACACATGTAAAAAAATGTTCACAGTAGCACAGTTCATCACAGCCTAAAACAAGAAATAAAAATGTCCACCAAATAACATGATGGATACATTTCAATATAACCACATAATAGATATTATGCGTTGAACCATGTCTCTCAAAATTTTTGTGCAGCTCCTAACACCTAGTACTTAAGAATGTGACTGTATTTGGAGACAGGAGAGGTAATTAAGATAAAATAAGGCCATATGGACTCTAATCCAACATGACTGGTGTCCTTCAAAGAAGAGATTAGGACACAAACACTCCTAAGGGGAAGACCACAAGAAGGCGCCGGGACAAGATGGCCACTGATAAGCCAAGAAGAGAGGCCCCAGAATGCAATCACCCTGTCTACACCCTGTCTACATCTAGCTTCCAGTACTGTGAACAAACTAACTTCTGTTGTTTAGGCCACCCAGTCTTTGGTGTTTGTTATGGCAGCCCTAGCAAACAAATATGGTGGAATACCACACAGCAACAAAAATGAATCTGAGGTGGCATCTCTATGTGGTAACATGGATGAATCTTAAAATACAGTGAGCAAAAAGGCCAGGCGTGGTGGCTCACACCTGTAATCCCAGCACTTTGGGAGGCCAAGGTGGGTGGATCACGAGGTCAGGAGTTCAAGACCAGCCTGGCCAACATGGTGAAACCCTGTCTCTACTAAAAATACAAAAATTATCTGGGCACGGTGGCAGGTGCCTGTAATCCCAGCTACTCAAGAGGCTAAGGCAGAAGAACCGCTTGAAGGACCTGGAGGTTGCAGTGAGCCAAGACTGCGCCACTGAACTCCAGCCTGGGCTATAGAGCGATTCTTCATCTCAAAAAAAAAAAAAAAAAAAAAGTACAATGAGTGAAAGAAGATACAAATGAACACAATCAGTGTGATTTCATTTGTGTAAAGTTTAAAGGAGGTAAACTTTGTTTGGGGATATATTATTAGGTGATAAAATTATACGGAAAAGCAATACATTATTTCCATAAGAGGAAATCGCCGTAAGGGAAAAGTGGTGACCCCCCAGCAGAGGGCAGGAAGGAGCCATGCTGGGAAGAAACACTGGGAGCTGCTGAGTTACGAGGAGGCTCCACTTCTCCTGGAGCGGGTAACAGGGCTGCCTGCTTCACCAGCTACTGGAGAAACTAAACATTTTAGTAACTGTTTCTGTATTGAGTTACATTTCACACACCACACACACACACACACACACACACAAACAGTAAGACTGAGCAGAGCAGTGCCAAAACCAGCAAGCAGGTGTGATTTGAGATTACCAGAAAACAGAAAGGGCAGGACTGGAAAACCTCTACCTCCACAATTGCCTAATCTCAGAAGCCCCTATCCTGGATCCCAGCCAACAGGCTTACAGGAGTGCACCTGCTCAATACGTGGTTTACAGCTGAAGAAGTCCTCCAGTAAGGCTGAAGGCAAGAAGGGTAGAGACAGGAAGGGGTGAGGGGGAGGAAGCTCCTGTGCCTACTGCTACAGAAGGCTGATGTGCACCTGATGTCCAGGTAAGAACTGACGTTAACATAACAGCATTGTTATACCATGTTCCACATAGAGCCAGAGAAAGCCAGTGAACAAATACCCCTTTTCATTCTTACAGGCCCAATATTAGAATACTACTGTATGTGCAAATCAAACGTTTCACTGTGCCTGGCCTAAGATCCTAACACCAAGTTTAATATAATATATTCTCCCACTGAAATGAAGTTCCAGACAGCCAACTTAAAATGAACCTGGGAACATAAACCTGATCATAAGTGAGGACCTGGTGGTATCGAAGCTTAACCAGAAGCACCCTCTGTTTCCCTAGTAACTACGATTTTGGGGGGCAAGTAACTTAATACTAGTTATATCAGTAATTTTTTAGAACGGTCTTAAAATTTATCAGTTCTATAAAAATGAATTAATGATATTCAATAAGCTTGTGAAAAGATTAATGTGTTGTTACTAATAGTGTAATGAACTGCCAATTCTGTATCACAACGTTAATACACATTCTAAATTTAAATAAATGTTGTTAGAAGAATCATACACTCCTTAAACAACTCTTGAATACACCAGGCAGTCCAGTGCAGTAAAAAACACTATGCTCTGAGCCTGCCTAGCTGGGCTGTGGACTCATATGCCTGCTCTCACTTAGCCTCTGGGTGCATCAGTTTCCTAAGTGAAATAAGAACAGAATCTACCTTATAATGCTGTCATGAGGGTTAGGTGAGTTGATGCATGCAAAGCCTGGCCCATGGTAAGTACTCAATAAATGTTCACTGCCCCCACCACTAGTCAATCAACAAAGAGGACTCTGGGGGAGACAGAAGTGTCTTTTTTCCTGAGAGACATCTGGGAAAGCACCAACCCAGATGAAACACCTGTGGACACAAGACAGGCCAGGGAGAGAAGACTGCATGACATCCACACACTGTAACATCGGCTTTGAAAAGTTGGTAAAATTTAAAGAGAAGGGAAGAGAGAACCTGGGAAATGGGAGTACCATAGATAATGACACAGAAGTAGGAAGAAGCATGTGTGCAGCAGAATGAGAAAAAAAGGGTAGAAAGTAGAAAAACACAATCAAATACTGATAGATGCAAACAGACACAGATAGGATACATAAGGTGTGAACTTGCAGGAAAAGAAATATAATAACAAAATAAAAATAAAAGGACTCTGACCCTGATGTAATAGGAAGTTAGAGTCACTCTGAGTCAAAAGGACTCTAATGCCTTGGTTTTTAGGGCATCAGCCTAAAAGCAAAACAGAATTAAATGAAGGGAAGTTGAGGAAGGAGTATATTGGGCTCACCAGGTAGCTGCTGCCATAATAGATGCTTAAAATGACAAAAGTCTTAAGGATGTTAGAACTCACTTGTGCCTATGATTTTGCCTTCCATTGACTAAAGCAGATTGTATTTACCAAGACAGCTGTAACAGTTATCTCTCATCCCACACCCATTTCTACAATGTGACCCTACCAGTCCCCAACCCAGAGGCAGTCTAATTCCCCTTCCCTTGATTGGTGTGGGCCTGAGAATGGCAGAAGTACGAGCAGAAGGGACATTATATAACCTCCAAAGCTAATTCATAAAATCTGATGCCATTTCCACCTTATCCAGTGAAACAATCACATTTGGAGCACTGAGCTACCATTTGTGAGATCCAAATATCCCAAGGCCACATCGAATGGCCACAGGTAAAATGTAGGTGCTCCTGAGAAACAGTCCCAGCAGAGGTCCGAACATGTGAATGAAGACATTCCAGAGGATCCCAGGCCCTAGCTGTGTAGCTGCTCCCAGCCATGACCCAAGGCATCATGGAACAGACACAAACCATCCCCCACTGTGCCCCATCCAATGTTGAGTGTAATAATATGTTTACTTTGTCCCATTAAATTTTGGAGTGGTTTCTTAAACCACAAGAGCAAGTGATATATTGGCTTTTCTTGCCACCAAGTTCTAATTCTTAAAGAAATATGCACATTTCTTTATGGAAATTACATAAAAAGGCATATTAGATGATGGCTTTCTGGTTTCATCTATCCTGATTCTTGTAATCCTTGCCTTTTTCAAATAAAAATTCTTATTCACAGTTGCTTTTTTTCATAAAGTGTCCAAATTTTAAAATTTTAACACATTCTGTTTCTTTTCATTAATTTTATCCTGGATTTCCAAAATCATTCTTTTCAGATCTCTCATCTTCTTAAATTTTCTTTATTGTTCAATCTCTTTCAGACCCTTTTATCCTATCAGTTGGCTCCAGCCCCAACACCTATCCATTCATTTTCAAGCACCCATGACTTTGATTCTACTTTTATCTATGAAAATTCAGTTAAAATGCAACTTCCTTCATGAAATCTTCCCTAAGTACGCCAGTCAGAATTTATGATTCCTCCCTCACCACTCCAAAAATACTGTGCAGAGTCCTTGGCTCACGCATTCCACTGTTTTACTGCAGTTAGGTTAAGTATATGTCTGGCTTCCAAGGCAGTTCTCTGACAATAAGGAATGTACATCAGTTATATTTTCACAGTTCCTAACAAATGTCTTTCAGATAGCAAAGAGCTAAATGAACACTTGTTGATGAATTAATATAGAAAAAAAGAAAATAAAACGTGGAGTTCTAACAATAATTACCTGTTTAGGAGCCCCTTTGGCGAGAAAGCATTTCCCAAGTCTCATAGCCATAACGTACAGAGGGTCAGACCCATAATAAGCAAAGAGAAGCACTCAAAAGTAATTGTTACAAATTTTTCATAAAGAAGATTCCTATTAGAAGGAAGCCTGTTAGCCGTATTTATTTTCTTCTTCTATAATTCCAAAGGAAACTGAGTTCCCACCTTTATACCAATATAAAGTATGTCTTTCCCCTCATACCTAAGCTTTCCTTAGCAGTTTAGAGACTTGCTGTCATCAACTATTTTCTAATTATAGTTTTTCTCCCTTATTACAGTGAAGAATTAAAGTTCAAAGAACAAAAGTTTAAATAATGTGACAGTTCAAATAGCAAAAATTTTATTCCCTCCACTGGTATTAATTTTTATTTATAATCGCTGTAATATGGTAATAAAATTTAACTTTCACATATATTAGATATCATACACATATTTTGTTTGGAAAACAAAACATGGGCTGAGCACAGTGGCTCACGCCTGTAATCCCAGCACTGTGGAGGTGGAGGTGGGCGGATCACTTGAGGTCAGGAGTTTGAGACCAGCCTGGCCAACACGGTGAAACTCCGTCTCTACTAAAAATACAAAAGTTAGCTGATGTGGTGGTGCACGCCTGTAATCCTAGTTACTTGGGAGGCTGAGGCCGGAAAATTGTTTGAACATGGGAGGCGGAGGTTGCAGTGAGCCGAAATCACACCACTGCACCCCAGCCTGGGTGACAGGAGACTCTGTCTCAAAAAAAAAAGGATGAAGAAAAAAGAGAAAAAGAAGAATAGGAAGAAACTTTTAAAATCACAAATAAGAAAAAGCCACTCGAATTTTTCAACTTGTGTGTGACTACTGTATTAGAGAGCCAGTGTTAAGGAGTTAATTCTCAGAGGTGCAATATTCCAGCATGGCTTATAGGTTCTAAATCTGTTGTTGCTTTAAATAAGCTTATTATTTTATGAGCTCAATCAGTAAATTTTTTTTTTTTTGAGATAGAGTCCTGCTCTGTTGCCCAGGCTAAAGTGCTGTGGTACAATCTTGGCTCACTGCAGCCTCTACCTCCTGAGTTCAAGCGATTTTCCTGCCTCAGCCTCCCCAGCAGCTGAAATTATAGGCACCTGCCACCACGTCTGGCTAATTTTATATTTTTAGTAGAGACACAGTTTCATCATAATGGTCAGGCTGGTCTTGAACTCCTGAGCTCAGGTGATCCACTCGGCCTCCCAGAGTGCTGGGATTACAGGCATGAGCCACCATACCTAGCCAAATTAAGTACTATTTTAAGAAAAAGAAAAGTTTTCTTTTTAAGTAATGAGATTATTAAAATTAATAGAATACAGAGTAACATCCAGAAAAGATAATGTAAGATGGAATCTGTGAGCTAAAAATCTATCAGTTAATTATGTTATATACCCTTGGGGTCTACTCAAAAAAGTGATCAAGGAATATGTTACAAAAATTAAGTTTCAAAATTCACAGGTGAAGTTTCCACTTCTAGTCATGATGAAATAACTGTTACCAAACTTGCCGTCCTATGGTAAACAACTATAAAATGAGACAGAATATAAAGAAAACTGTTTTCATGTATTAGCCAACAGGCAGTAAAGAACTGAATACTGATTTTTCTTAGTTCTGCCAGTAATCTGAGTGCCTGCCAGAACACCATTTAAAGGAAAGTACATAACCTGTAATCCCTACAATGTAGTACATACAACAAAATTACTGGACATGTGAAGAAGCAGAAAAATATGGTCCACACTCAAGAAAATTAAAAAGTAGCTAACAGAAATGAATCAAATGCTAAAATTAGCTGACCAAAAACTATAAAGTAGATTATCCATTTCTGAATAAAAAATTATACTAAAACTTAGAGACTTAACATAACTATTATCCTCAGAGTTTCTGTGTATCAAGAATTTAAGAGTGGCATAGCTAGAAAGTTCTAGCTTGGGGTCTGTGATGGTTAATTTTATATGTCAACTTGGCTGGGCAATGGAGCCCAGAGAGTGGATGAAAAATTATTCTGGCCCGGGCACAGTGGCTCACGTCTGTAATCCCAGCACTTTGGGATGTGGAGGCAGGTGGATCACTTGAGGTCAGCAGTTCAAGACCAGTCTGACCAGCATGGTGAAACCCCATCTCTACTAAAAATACAAAATTAGCCAGGCATGGTGGCACACACCTGTAATCCCAGCTACTTGGGAGGCTGAGACAGGAGAACTGCTTGAACCCAGGAAGTAGAGGTTGCAGTGAGCTGAGATTGCACCACTGCATTCCAGCCAGGGCAACAAGAGTGAAACTCCGTCTCAAAAGAAAAATGAAAAATTATTCTGAATCTGTGAGCATGTTTTTCAATGAAAGTAACATTAAAATTGGTTGACTTTGAGTAAAGTAGATTGCCCTTCCTAATGTGGGTAGGCCTCATCTGATCAATGGAAGGTCTGAATAAAACACAACACTAAACGCCCCCACAGGAAGAGGAAATTCAGCAAATGGCCTTCAGATTTCAACTGCAATACTGACTCTCCCTGGGTTTCCAGCCTGATAGCCTTTGGACCTGAACTGCAATATCAGCTCTTCCTGGGTCTCTAACCTGCCAGCTCAGGGTACAGATTTTGGACTTACTAGCCCCCATAATCATGTGAGCCAACTGCCTAAAATAAACCTCTCTCTATATACACATCTTGTTGGTTCTGTTTCTTTGTAGAACCCTGACTAATACAAGGTCTCTCAGGAAGTTGCAATCAATATATGGACCAGAACTACAGTCATCCAAAGGTAGCTCACTCACACGGCTGGCACGATGGTACTGCTTGCTGGTGGAAAACTTCAGTTCCTTCCCATTTGGACTTCTCCACATGCTTCCAAGCATGACAGGTGGCTTCCCCAAGAGCAAATTATCCCATGTGATCCAGGTGAGGGAGAGCCAGGCAGAAACTATCTTTTTCATGATCTAGCCTCAGAAATCATTTAGCATCACTTCCGCCATATTCTGTTCCTTAGAAGAAAATCACTAAGTCTAATCCACATTCAAATGGAGGGGAATTAGGCTCTACTTTTTCAAGGGAAGGATGTCAAAAAATTTTTAAAAAGAGAGAAAAATAAATAATCAAATGAGGAATCCCAGCCAAGTAATGAAAACTATAAAAAGTAACCAAATGGAAATGCCAGACTTGGAAAATACAGTATCTAAAATAAAAAATTCACTAGACAGGTTTAAAAGCAGACTGGGGATGACAAAATAAAGTGTCAGTAAACATGAAGATAGATGAATAGAAATTATCCAACCTTAAAAGTATAAAGAAAAATTTTGGGAAAAAAACATTTAACAGTTTTAATGTCCTTTGAGACAATATCAAGAAGTCCAACATACATGCAAGACAAAAGGAAAATCCCACAGAGGCAAATTATAGTCAACCTGCTGAAACACAAAGATAAACAGAGTATCTTAAAAACACCATAGAAGACAATCACTCAAGAATATGCCAACTTATTTTCTACAGTAGATATATACCACACCACATGCCCCAGTCATTTCACATATAGGTATTTATCCAAGAAAGACAAAAAGTCTATGTCTACATAGACTTGAACATGACTATTCACAGCAGCTTTTTTCACAATAGCCCCAAACTAGAAATAATCCAAATATTTATCAAGAAGAGAATGGATAAACAACCTGTGGTATGTTCATGTAGTGGAACAAATACTACTCACCAATAAAAACAACAAACGTGGATGAAATTCAAAATCACCATGCTGAGTGAAAGAAGACAGTCACAAAATAATACCTACTGTATGATTCTATTAACATGAACTTCAAAATACTTTATACTGACAACAATTAGACCAGTGGTTTCCTGAGGGGAAGGTGTAGAGGGAAGAGGGAAGGATGGATTACAAGGGGCACAAGGAATCTTTTGAGAATAAAAGACATGGTCTCCATCTTAACTGTGGTGTGGTTTCATGGCTGTGTAACTGTCAAACTCATCAAATTTTAAATGAATAAAATTTATTCCTCAGTAAAGTTGATTTAAAAAAAAGTGGCCAGAGGGAGATAGACACATCACACACAAGGGAACAATGATATGAATGGCAGCTGACCGTCTGTCAAAAAAAATAATGGAGGCCAAAAGTGACATTAGCAAGGTAGTAGAATAGGATGTCTCAGACTTTCTATAGAAGTTCCCCCACAGAAAAAACAATTTAACAATAAATATAGTTCAAAAAGCCTTTATAAGAACTTCAGACACTAGTTAGGAAGTCACAGAACCGCAGGCAAGCTCAAAGCCTAGAACTGCACTGAAATGAGCAAGAAAAGCCATTTCATGTTAATTGAGTTAGCTCCTTCCTCAAGCTAGCAGAGCTCCACGCAATCAAGAGGAAATTCCTACCTCACAACTTCTCCCTTGGGAGAAAAAGCGAAAAGCAGAATATACATCCAGCATTCCAGCTTTTCACAGGGCTGCCCAAGGGACAGGTTTCTGTCTTGCCACACTTGAAGCAGACACAAAGAGAGAACTCAGCAACTTGTTGCAGCGCTAGCAACTTACAATACAACAGACAAAAGCCAACACAGCTCCATACGATTGGGAGAAAGCAACCAGCTTGTGGCTCCTTACTTGAGGGGGGAAAGAGAGAAGTGAAATGTGTATCTAATGTTTCAGTTTTTCAGAGGACTGCCCAAGGAACTGATTTCTATCTCACCTGACTTGAAGGATTGATGGAACTGGGTGACCTTGGAGGCCCAGGGGCCACAAAGAACAAAGAGAGTTAAGTAATTTGTTGCATGTCAGAGAACCTACAGTATCACCTATAGATAAGAGAAGGAGCAGGAGAGACCACAAACTCATGAAAAAGAAATCAGCAAATCTCTCTAATTGGGAAATTACATGCATAAGCCCAGAGAGGCGGTAGCCCCACAAAAGGTTTGGGAGATCCTTGGAATATCCAGCCAGGATAATTGGCAAAAGTCTTCCCCTGCACAAAGTGAGTTCATAAAAGATCCAAAGGGCTTGCTGTTCTTTTAAATGCAAAAATCACAACAACGGAAAAAACAAGGCACATGTTACAGAGAAACACGGACCAATAAAGGGAAAAAATTAATTTCTAGGAATCAATAAAATAAAAAATCTAAGAATTATCCAACAAAGAATTCAATATAATCATCTTAAAGAACCTCAGCAATATACAGGATAACCCAGAAAAACAATTAAATGCAATCAGGAGAACGATGCACGAACAAAGTAAGAATTTAACAGACAGAAGCTATATAAAGAACCAAACAGAAATTTTGGAGCTAAAATATACAGATTCAGTAAAGAGGATCAACAGCAGTCTTGATCAAGCAGAATACTTAGTGAACCCCAAGACAAGTCATTTGAAATTATCACGTCAGAAACAAAAAAGAAAAAGAATGAAAAAATGTGAAGAAAGCCTAAGGGACTCAGATACCGTAAAACAGACCATTAAACATAAAATGGAAGCTCCAGAAGGAATCAGAGTGAGAAAGAAACAGAGAGCTTATCTGAAGAAATAAAAGCCCAGAACTTCCTAAATACAAAGATATTGCAGGTTTGGTTGCAGACCACCGCAATAAAGTGAGTCACACAAATTTCCTGGTTTCCCAATGCATAGAAAAGCTGTATTTACACTATAGTCTATTAAGTGTACAATAGCATTACATTAAAAAAAACAGACATCTTAATGTAAAAATACTTCATTGCTAAAAAAGAAAATGCTAACAATAATCTCTGCCTTTAGCAAGTTACAATATTTTGACTCGTGTAGGGTCTTGCCTCAATGTTGATGAATCAGGGTGGTGGCTGCTGAAGGGTGGGGTGGCAGTGTCCACTTCTTAAACAAGAAAACAGTGAAGTCTGCTGTATCAGTTGTCTCTTCCTTTCATGAAAGAGTTCTCTGTAGCATGCATTGTTGTCTGATAGCATTTTACCCATAACAGCACTTCTTTTGAAATTGGAGTTGATTCTCTTCAAATCTGCTGCTCTCTTATCAACTAAGTTTATAAACTAAGTTTATAGAATATTCTAAATCCTTTGTTGTTATTTCAACAACGTTCACAGCATCTTCACAGGAGACTCTACCTCAAGAAATATTTTCTTTGCTTATCTATAAGAAGCAACTCCTTGTCTGTTCAAATTTTATCACGAGATTGTGGCAATCCAGTCCCATCTACAAGTTCCACTTCTGAAACTAGTTCTCTTGCTTTACCACCACATCTGCGTTCCACCTCCACCGAAGTCTTGAACCCTTCAAAAAGTCATTCATAAGGGTTAGAATTAACTTCTTCCTAACTCCTGTTAAGGCTGACGTTTTGACATCCTCGCACGAATCACAAATGTTCTTAATGGCATCTAGAATGGTGAAACCTGTCAAAGGTTTTCAATTTACTTCGCACAGATTTACCAGACAAATCGCCATCTATGGCAACTATGAGTTTATGAATATATTCCTTAAAAGTAAGACCTGAAAGTCAACATGACTCCTTGATCCATGGGCTGCAGAATGAATGTTGTGCAAGCAGGCATGAAAACAACATGAATTTCCTTGCACATCTCCATCAAAGGTCTTGGATGACTCCAGGTGCATTGTTAGTAAGCAGTAACATTTCAAAAGGAATCTTAGTTAGGTCTTCTGGATAACTTGCTGCAGCTTGTGAGTGTTACTTCAGTACTGCTGCTTTACTTTGCACTTTTATGTTACGGAGATGGCTTCTTTCTTTAAACCTCAGGAAACAACCTCCTAGATTCCAGTGTTTTTTTTCTTGCAGCTTCCTCACCTCTCTCAGCCTTCATAGAATTGGAGAGTTGAGGCTTGCTCTGGATTAGGCTGTGCTTAAAGAAATACTGCAGCTGGTTTTGTCTTCTATCCGGATCACTAAACTCTATCCATATCAGCAATAAGGCTGTTTCACTTTCTTAGCATTAATGTGTTTTCTGGGGTTAACACTTTTAATTCCCTTCAATAACTTTTCCTTTTCATTCACAACTTGGCTGTTTGGCCTAAGTGGTCTAGCTTTGGTACAGCTCAGCTTTCATCATGCTTTCCTCACTAAGCTTATTCATTCCTAGCTTTTGATTTCATACAATGTCTTCCTTTACATGAAAAGGAAGATATAATGCTTCCTTCACTTGAGTTGCATCTTCCTTTTCATATGAACACTTAAGAGACACTGTAGAGTTCTTAACTGGCCTAATTCCAATATTGTTGTGTCTGAGAATACAGGGAGCCCTGAGGACAGGAAGAGTCATAAAACACACATTTATCAATTAAGTTTGCCATCTTATGTAGACATAGTTGGTGGTACCCCAAAACAGCTACGACACTAACATTAAAGATCACTGATCACAGATCACTGTAACAGATAAATGATAATGAAAAGTCTCAAATATTGTGAGAATTACCAAAACGCGACACGGACACAAAGTGAGCATGTCACAGACACAAAGTGAGCATGTGCTGCTGAAAAAATGGCACGCACAGACCTGCTTAATTCACGGTTGCCACAAACCTTCAATTTGAGAAAAACATAGTATCTGCAAAGTGCAATAAAAGAAGCATAATAAAACAAGGTATGCCTGTATAAGAAAAGAAATGAACAAATTCATGAAGCTTAAAAGGACTCCAAATAGGATGACCTAAAAAAGAGCATAGACACACATAACCAAATTGTCAAAATTCAAAGACAAAAGAGAATCATGAAAGCAACAAAAGAAAAAGTATTTGTCATCTATAAGGGGACACTCATAAAATACCAACATATTTCTAAGCAGAAACAGTACAAGCCAGAAAGGAGTGACATTATACATTCAAAAAACTTAAAGAAAGACCCTGCCAACCAAGAATACTATTTTGGCAAAACTGCTCTTTAAAAATGAAGGTGAAATAAATGAAGGAGACCTTTCCAGAGGAACAAAAGCTGAGGGAGTTTATCATGAATAGACCTGCCATGCAAAAATTGCTGAATGGAGTCCTTCGAGTTGAAACAAAAGGAAACTAGACTGTAACACAAAAGCAAATGAAAATATAAAGTTATCTAATAAAGGTAAATATACAGATAGGTACAGAATCCTGTAGTACTATAATGGTGGTAGTATATAAATCACTTTTAATTTATGTTTAC
Source organism: Ateles fusciceps (assembly GCA_036589455.1). NCBI lineage: Eukaryota > Metazoa > Chordata > Mammalia > Primates > Atelidae > Ateles > Ateles fusciceps. The sequence continues at coordinate 188,185 of JAZHEH010002853.1, read as the reverse complement.
AATTTAAAAGATAAAAGCACAAATAATAACTATATAATATTCATACTGTAATTGCTAGAGCAACTAGTAAAATAAATATAGTTAGGTATAGCTAAAAATCCAATAATGGCATTAAAACAAATAGTAAAAAATAGTCAATTAACCCAAAAGAAATTAGCAAAGGAGGTACAGAGAAACAAACAAACAGGACAAATAGCAAGATGGCAGACTTAAACACAGTCATATCACTAATTACATTACATTTAAATAGACTAAATACTCCTATTAAAAAGTAGAGACAGTCAGGCACAGTGGCTCACGCCTATAATCTCAGCACTTTTGGAGGCCAAGGTGGGTGAATCTCCTGAGTTCAGAAGTTCGAGACCAGCCTGGACAACATGGTGAAACCCTTTCTCTACTAAAAATACAAAAAATTTAGCCGGTGTGGTGGCACACACCTGTAGTCCCAGCTACTCAGAAGGCTAAGGCAATCAGCTACTCAGGAGGCTGAGGCAGGAGAATTGCTTGAACCTGGGAGGTGGAGGTTGCAGTGAGCTGAGATTGCGCCACGGCATTCCTGCCTAGGCAACAAAGCAAGATTCCATCTTAAAAAAAATAAAATAAAATAAACCAAAAAGCAGATATAGACTGGACAAATAGCAAGACTCAACTATATGCTGTCTCTAAAAATTGCACTGTAATGGCCAGACGTGGTGATTCATGCCTGTAATCCCAGCATTCTGGGAGGCCGAGGCGGGTGGATCACAAGGTCAAGAGATCAAGACCATCCTGGCCAACATGGTGAAACCCTGTCTCTATTAAAAATACAAAAATTAGCTGGGTGTGGTGGCACACGCCTGTAGTCCCAGCTACTTGGGAGGCTGAATCAGGAGAATTGCTTGAACCCAGGAGGCAGAGGTTGCAGTGAGCTGAGATCACATCACTGCACCCCAGCTTGGGCAACAAAAGCGAGACTCTGTCTCAAAAAAACAAACAAACAAAAACCCTGCACTGTAAATAAAACGACAGGGTAAAACTTAAAGATAAAAAGCAGACATATCACACCAACAGTAGCAAAAGAAAGATGGTAAGGCTAAATTAATAGCAGTCAAAGCAGTATTTTCAGAGAGGAGTGTCAGAGTATATTCTCGGAGATAAAGAGAGGCATTTCACAATGGTAAGAGGACCAAGAACATGTAACAATGATAATTTATTTAGCTAACAACAGAACATCAAAATACATGAAGCAAAACATAAAGCAGAAACTGAAAGAACTAAAGGGAGAAATGAACAAGTTCCCAGTCATAGTTGAAGATTTCCATACGCCATTCTTAGTAACTGATAGAAAAACTAGATTTAAAAATCAGCAAGGATCTTAATTTTTGAGTAACACTATCACACCAAATTGATCTAGCTGACATTTACAGAATATTGTAACAAACTCAGAATGTACATTCTATTCAATTGCATCTGGAGCATTCACCAAGCTAGACTATATGCTGAATCACAAATCTCAAGAAGTTCAAAAATTGACATCTTACAGAGTATGTTCCTGACTGCAATGGGATTAAATTAAAAATCAACCATAAGATATCTAGAAAATACCCCAATTATTTGGCTCCCAAACCAATTTGAGTGCTAAATAACTCAAGGGCCAAAGAAAGGGGAGGAAAAAGGAAAATTAGAAAACAGTTCTAACTTAATAGTAGAAAATATATTATGGTCATATTATGGTCATTGGTGTGCTTTTTGTGTAATGTCATTTCAAGTCTTTTGCCCAGTTTTTAATTGGATATTAGTTGCTTTATTAATGCTTTTTATGTTATGTATCAGATCTGTGCACTGTTAATATTTTCTTCCAGTTTGTAGTTTGCTTTTTGATTTTCTTTATGGCATATACGAAAATTTGTGAGATAAAAGCAAAGCAGTACTTACAAGAAATTTATAGCTTTAAAATGTGCACATTTAAAAAAGAAAAAAAAAGGCCAAGCACAGTGGCTCACATCTGTAATCCCAGTGCTACTAGGAGGATTGCTTGAAGCCAGGAATTCGAGTCCAGCCTAGGAAACATAGCAAGACTCTGTCTCTACAAAAAAATAAAAATAAAAAAATTAACCAAACACAGTGGCATGTGTTTGTACTTCCTACTCAGGAGGCTGAGGTAGAAGGATCTGCTGATCCCAAAAGTTTGAGGCTCCAGTTAACTACAATCATGCCACTGTACTCCAGCCTGGGTAACAGAGCAAGACTCTGTCTCTTAAAAAAAGTGGGGGGAGGATGGTTCCTAAAATCAATAATCTTAGTTTCTAACTTCAGAAAGAATAAATTGTACTCAGAGTATAAAACAAAACAAAAAAAAAAGTTTAAAGAGAGAAGAAAACATTGAAAAAGAAAATTAACAAAGCAAAAATTTGGTTCTTTGAAAAGATTAACAATATTGATCAATTTCAACCAAAAATGATGAAGAACAACAGAGATAAGATAAATCAGTAATATTAGGAATGGAAAATGAGCCATCACTACAGATCCTACAGCCAATAAAAGGAAAATAAGGTGTGTAGATTTGTACTATGCCAACTTAAGTGAAGCTGGAATTTCATTTCCCAGAATTCTCTTCATTGCATAGCTCTGGATTAGCGTGGACCACATGAGTCATTATGTCTGAGATGTGAAAGGCAAAAATTAATCAACTCTGAAAGTTGGTGCATACTGTCACTTATTTCTTGATTCTCCTTGTTAGTGTGAGGCAGCACTTGTGCTTTTAGCTCTTTATAGTTTCTGCCAAATTTCTTCCTTCTGCTTTTTTGAATCTTGAGCCAGGTATACATTTAGCTAGCTGCTTCTGTGGGAAAGTCCATTCATCCAGATTAGGAGTCTCAGTGGAATAAAAGAGCTCAACATAGATTCCAGCTCATCCCCCACAGGTAGAGTTTGTCCTTACTTCTACCACGGCACATTATCATCTCTTCCTAAGTGCCCTTCTTACTGACTTCAAATTGCAAAATCAGATGTGAAATCTACAATCACCCATAAACTATTTAATCAGCTCCCACATTCACATTAGGTCAAATCCAAATAAATTTGACAACTTATGAAAAATTGACAAATTCTTTGAAAGACACAAGTTACCAAAGCTTGCTCAAGAAAAAAACAAGTAACTTACATAACCATATGTGTGTATGTAAAAAACAATGGAAAATACTATTCAGAAATAAACTCACACATACACAACAAAATAATTTTCAATGAAGGTGCTAAAGGAATTCAATGAAAAAAGCAAAGTCCTTTCAGAAAGTGATACTACAACTGCATATACATATTAAAAAAATGAAACTCATCTCCTGCCTGACACACACACACACACACACACACACACACACACACACACACACTCTTCATTCAAGAGGAATCACAGATATAAATACAGTTTCCAAAAGAAAACAGGAGAAAAACTTTGCAGCCTTGGGACAGACAAGATTTCTTAAGACACAAAAAGTACTATTCATTTAAAAAAATTGTCAATAGGACTTCTGCTTATTAAGAGATACCATAAAGAAAATCAAAAGGCAAACTACAAACTGGAAGAAAATATTCACAATACACAGATCTGATAAATAACATAAAAAGCATTAATAAAGCAACCAATAATCCAATTAAAAACTGAATAAAAGACTGGAAATGACACTACACAAAAAGTATACCAATGACCACAAAAAGCACATAAAAAGATACTTAACATAAATCAGAGAAATACCAATTAAAATCATGAGACAGCATTTCATACTTAATAGATCGACTGAAATTAAAATACTGACAACACCACGTGTTGGCAAGGATATGGAAGTATTTGAATTCTCATTTATTGATGATGGAATATAAAATGGTACAACCATTCTGAAAAACAGTTTGGGTATTTCCTATAAAGCTAAACATACGCCTGCCCTATGACCCATCTTTTCTATTCTTATCCAAGAACTGAAAACATTCATCCACAAAAAAGATACATACAAGAAAGTTTGTAGCTTTATTCATAATGTCCAAAACCTAGAAATAACTTAAATACCAATCAAAAGAAGAATAAACAAATTGTGGTATAACCCTACCAGGAATAAGCTGCTGATACATGTGATCACATGGATGAACCTCAAGTGAAAGTAGCCAGATACAGTGAGTACACACTGTCATGATTCCATTTATATGAAGTCTAACAAGAGGCAGAACTAATCTATGTTGATAAAAATCAGGTACACTGAATGTCTATTGGAGGATTAGCTGGTAGGGGCACACAGAAACTTTATAGGATGACAGAAATGCCCTACATCTTGATTAGGGTATTGATTAAATAGGAGTACAGATTTGTATTCATCAAATTATATATTTAAGTACAGTTCATTCTATGCAAATTTTATCTCAAAATAAAAAGAAAAAATTCACTCATGGCAATTTCAGCATTCATTACAGGATGAAATTATATTTTCCAGGCTGAGCATGGTGGTTCATACCTGTAATCCTAGCACTTTGTGAAGCCGAGGAGGGAAATCACTTGAGGCCAGGAGCTCGAGACTAGCCTGGACAACATGGCAAAACCCCGTCTCTACTAAAAATACAAAAATAGCTGGGTGTGGTGGTGCACACCTGTCATCCCAGTTCAGAAGGCTGAGGCACAAGAATCACCTGAACTTAGTAGGTGGAGGCTGCAGTGACCCGAGATCATGCCACTACTGCACTCCAGTCTGGGCAACAGAGTGCAACTCTGTCTCAAAAAAAAAGAAAAATGAATATATACATATGTATGTGTGTGTGTGTGTGTGTGTGTGTATATACATATATTTTATATATATATATACACACATATATTTTCCAAAACAGAATATTTTGAAAAAGATCAAAAAAAACTTCAGGTTTAAAAGTGAAAACTTAAAAGTGCTACCAAATTTATTAACATAAATATTGTTCTAAATTCCAGAATTTCTCTGAAATGTAAGAAATTTCAGTAGAGTACTGTGGCCTGTGTTTATGTCTACTACAAATTAGTTTGGTGATACTATAAACTTCTTTAAGCAGAATGGCAATGAAATAGAGATTTAGATACATGGGAAACATAACAGAAAGCTCACAATAAAGAAGTCATCATACCTGTTGGAAGAGGTATATATATCCTTTTCTCTAATCTTCTTCGCAAAGCTTCGTCAATGTCCCAAGGGAAGTTAGTAGCGGCCAATACCATAACCATTTTGGAAGGATCGTCATTTTCTAAAGCTCCTCCAACTCCTATACACAGTAAGAGAGGAAAAGATAGTGTTTTTCTTACAACCCTTTATTCTTCATTCAATTAACACTTCTAACCGTTAGCCATAGTGACAGAATCAATGATGAACACAGTGCAGTCTGATCTCTGTGATGGCAAAACCAGACTCATCAACAGATAATTACGAAACAAAGAAGTGGAAGAATTCACATAATCTAGTGCAGGATTTTTTTCTTTTCTTTTTCAGTTGTGCAACCTAGTGCAGCATTTTAATCCAATTAAAACATCCATTTTTCTCTAAGAAAATGAACATATATTTCCTCTGAAAAGAAAAGGCACGGGAGAATAGGTTCTGTTTTACTCCTCTTATTTCTTTTAAATCATAAAGTTCCTTAAAATTTTTATTTTAGTTTTTAGTCTATTTTTTCAAGAAGTAAAAACAGAGGGTTCACATTTACTTAATATTCTAGCATGCAATTATAATTCTGTAAGACAGGTTATATTGCAATGATGCTGTCCTTTAAACTTTCCAGTGACTTGTGAAAAATAAACAAGACATTTGAGGATGAACCTCGTAATCACAGATAAAAATAACCAAATCAACTACATATATATACATAGTATCTCCTTTTCAGAATTAAAATTTTAGAATAAAAAATTTCAGGTCACACAACAGAAATTCTAGAAAATACCTAGTGAAAAATAAAAGATAGAAAACTCATAAACTTTATTGATAAGACTTTCTAGTCTAGCATAATAAAGTACTAGTGGATTTAAAGCAACTTAGTTCATTATAGTAGTATTATTATTTTTTTAACAACATCTGGTTCTGTTATTCAGGCTGGAGTGCTCTGGCATGATCTTGGCTCACTGAAACTTATAATATTTTCTTATTACCAAACTCCTGCTTCAACCATTATGACAAAGAATTAGGCTGTCCAACTAATAATCAACAACAGTCACAAGTATCCCTCAATGAAATTCAGCTGACTAAATTTGTATTCAGTGATTTCCTTTTCCAATTTTAAACCCCTAATGTTTTCTCCTATACCCCACCTCAAAAATAAAACATATTCATTCCTCCTCTCATACTTTAGTGAAAGTTAAAACAGTACACTCACCGAGGCAAGGGTCTCATACTACATTATAAGTATTCAGTAAGCATCCACAGTTGATGAATAACCACGACTGTTTTTAAACAATACAACTTGGATATTGCTGGCGTTTTGTTGTTGTTGTTATGGGACAGGTTCTTGCTCTGTCGCCCAGGCTGGAGAGCCACAATCACAGCTTACTGTGGCCTCAAACTCCTGGGCTCAAGCTTTCCTCCCACCTCAGCCTCCTGAGTAGGTAGGACTACAGGCAGATGCCACCACACCCAGCTACTTTCTAAAGTGTTTGCTATGTTAAAGTCTTGCTGGTTTTGAACTTCTGGCCTCAAGTGACTCTCCCACCTTCGTCTCCCAGACTGCTGGGATTACAGGCATGAGCGACTGTACTTAGCCCCTCAGCCTGGGTATTTTTAAACCATTTTTTTGGTTCTCATGTTTTGCTTAAACGGCCTCTTGTCTACCACACAACTAACTACCAGAGTAACTCATCTCTAAATAGCAACTCTGAGCCCATAACCCTCTTGCTTCCATGGCTCCCCAAGGCCCTTTTTCTCTGTCTGGATAACTCCTATCAATGCTTCAAAGTTCAACTAGTCTATCTCTTTCCATGACTCCCCTAGCCTTGGTGGTACCTCTCCTACTGTTTCCACGGCACCCAGACTTTACTTCTCCCCAGAACTTACCATAATGTGTTATACTCATCTGATCAGCTGCCTGCTTCCCATCTAGATCAGTGGTTCTCAAACTTTCTGATCTCAGGACCCTTTTATCCAAAAGAATTGAAAACATTCATCCGTAAAAATTACTGAGGCTTAAAAATTACTGAAGCTGGGTGCAGTGGCTCATGCCTATGATCCTAGCACTTTGAGAGGCTGAGTCCAGAGGAACACCTGAGCTCAAGAGTTCAACTACAGTCTGGGCAACATGGTGAGACCCTGTCTTTACAAAAAATAAAACTTAGCCAGATGTGGTGGCGTGTGCCTGTGGTCCCAGCTACTTAGGAGGCTGGGGCAGGAGAATCGCTTGAGCCCAGGAGGTCGAGGCTGCAGTGAGCTGTGTTCATGCCAGTGTACTCCAGCCTGGGCAACGGAGCAAGACTCTGAACCTAAAAAAATATATATACATATATTATTGAGAACTCCAAAGAGCTTTTTTGTGTGTGGAGTGCATCTATCAATACCTTTAAAACTTAAAATAGATGGTACATGCGTAAATTGTATGAAAAAGAGAAAAACACTAAAATAGAAATTTAAAAATATTAATTCACTTAAAAATAATAAATCCATTACTTGGTTCATGTATTTCTATGAGACGTATGTTTTCCAAAATATTAAAAAAACAGAAGAGGACCTTTTTTTTTTTTTTTTACATTTTTGCAAATTCTTTAATGTCTAACTAGAGAACAGCTGGATTCTCATATCTGCTTTTGTTTTCTACCCTTTATGATATCCTATGTCTTATAGTCCGTAGAAAACTCTACTGTACACTTGTGAGAGAATGAGAGTGAAAAAGGAAAGGCAAATAATGCCTTGATATTCCTATGAAAATAGTTTTGACCTTGCAGATTCTTTAAAAGGTCTCAAGGAACCCTAGGGCTCTAGATCACACCTCTAGAACCTCTGCTCCAAATAGTAAGCCCACTGAAGGCCATTTTAGCTTTTTTCTTTGTAACCTCAGAATCTGAAATGGTGCATGATCTCTAACAAGTATGCAATAAATGCTTTATGGGCGCATGAACAAATGGGTGAATTAACAAATAATTAAACTCAGGCTGCCTTCTAATCCATCCATTGATTATGAGTTTACACAAAATAGTTTTTAAAAAATAAGAGTTTTGAAACAATAATTATCAATTACCATCCATCTGAATGAGTAGTTCAGATTTGACTCTGCGACTTGCCTCATGTTCATCAGAGGTTCCTCTTCGACTGCAGATAGAATCTATCTCATCAATGAAGATCGTGGTAGGTGAATAAAATCTAGCCTTTATGAAAACATTTTAAAGAAATCGTTCAGTGATCTCATAAAACAATCTGAGTATTTAAAAAACAATCTTTTAAAACAATGTTCTCAGTGTTTAATGCCATCATCTGGTTATGGTAGAGGCTAAATCAGTCATTCGCATGAGAAAAAAGAAATATCTAAAAATAAAGGTTATGGGTGAAGTTGAGTGACAGATACATGAGGGGTCATTGTACTATGCTTACTTTCAGGTCTGGAAATTTCCATAATAAAAAAACTTTCAAAAATAAATCAACCTCAATCCTCAAGTATGCATTCTTAAGGTACAGCAAAGCCCATACAAAAAAGGAATAAACTTTAATGACAGATCAGGCTCTGATTTTTAAAATAAATATTAAAATATTCTTGTGCTTCATCAGCTTCCTAGAGATCCAGAAATAGCAGTCAACCCACACACATGGCCAAAGTCTCTTCTTCCACCCTCAATGGATAGGATGCCAAAAGGCGTTATTTTATCTTAAAGAAAAAGATACCCCGAAGATACAAAAACTACCCCACAAAAACCACCATCCCATTTCTCATCAGTGTGTCAAGAACTACTAAAATATAACTACACTGTCCTTTTCAAAAAAAGACTCCAGGTGGACAGACCTGATTGATGGGGGCATCACAGGCCTATACACACTACTTTGAAATCTGAATATATCATCACTTACCATCTCAAACAACAGACGAACTAACTTCTCAGATTCACCTCTATATTTAGATGTCAGTGTAGAAGAGGAAACGTTGAAGAATGTTGTACCACATTCAGTGGCAACAGCTTTAGCTAGCATAGTTTTACCAGTGCCTGGGGGTCCAACCATTAGTACACCCTGAAATTTCAAAAGATGAATTAAATGATTTATCAGATTAAAAGTTTTTTTAATAAATTATCAGCTATTAATGTACATTAGGATTTTTCCATCAAAAGACAAACTCAAAATTGTCACAGCAAAATCATGATGCATTTAGCAAGAATATCATTTTATAGCTAGAAAAAATGATATAATTTCATAAAATGTCTCAAGTCAGAGGTAGTCAGAGATAACCTAACAAAAAGCCTAGACAACCAACAATTTTCTCATATATTTAGAAATAATCTACTGTTTCCTGAACCTGACATATGATATATACATACAATATTGAGCATTGCTGAAAAGCAACTGTTCTGTTTACACATAATAAAAATAAGACATTTTCTACCACATGTAGCAGAATTACACATTCCTTACCCTCTATAAGGGACAAAACCTATCTTCCACAGTGCATTTATAATATACAGCTTTCAGTAAAAAATAAAGACCCATTTATGAGTTAATAAGGTAACAGTAAAAAATCCAGTGGTGATTCAAATATAATCAAATTAGCAACATTTTTTATCATTTTAGACAGTTTATATAAAACAGTGATTGTGATAAAAGAGCCAATAAATACAGAATAAAAACTTTAGTTACTTGTTAGTTTTGAAAACAAACATAAAAGTATTCTATAAAAACAAATCAGAGAGGAATAAAAATTATTCAAGGAAACCAATCTTCTAGTCTTAAAAACTAATGGATATTTAAATAATTATTTTCTTCTAGCACTTTTAATGGAGTTTACATACATGACTCACACTAAATTTTTTTTGCATAATATTTGGTAATTCCTTAAGAGGAATTCTGATCCAATTGCTACTTTGGCTTGACAAACTTTTGGGGATTTAAGCTTTGAAAACTGTATATGTCAAAGTTTCATAAACTCCAAATTCAGAAACTGTCCAAATGGTTTTCTAGCTATAGAATTTTGATACAGAGATCAACCAGGAATCGCTAAGATTTGAAACATTCGTTTTACAAAAATATTTTTTTGCTTTGTTAGGGAGTCTTCAACTTTGCATGAGATTGAGATTTTAAAAACCATGAAAATGACCAACTGATGTTGTAGGCATAGCCATAGCAAAGTTCTTATTTCTTCCATACCTTTTTTTCATGCTGTCTGAAAGGGGCATCCTGTAATGTCATTAATGTGGCCACCTCCTATAGGAGTTAATTTCTCACATTAGCATCTGTTCATAGCTACTGTATGATATTTATAAACTTCACTTCCTCATGACATTACTCCTTTAATTAACTTCTCTCTTTCCTGTGTCCCCTTGTCTACTGGCCCTTTCCCCTTAGTATATAAATATACTTTAATCTGTCACATTACAAAATCTCTTAAGGAAAGAACAGTCTCTTCAATAAATGGTGCTAGAAAAACCGGATAACCACATGCAGAAGAATGAAACTAGATGCCAATCTCTCACCATATACAAAAATCAAATCAAAATGGATTAAAGACCATATATGAAAATCAAATCAAAATAGATTAAAGACCTGAAACTATGAAACTACTAGAAGAAAAAACTAGGAAAATGATACAGGACATCAGTGCAGGCAAATTTATTTTGTGTAAGACCTCAATAGCACAGGCAACCAAAGCAAAAACAGATAGATTATATCAAAAAAGCTTCTGCACAGAAAAAAAAACAACAGACACCCCCACGATGGGAGAAAATATTTGCAAAATATCCATCTGACAAGGGATTAGTAACCGGAACACATAAGCAGCTTAAGCAACTCAATAGCAAAAAGACAAATAATCCAATTATAAAATGGGCAAAAGGTCTGAATAGACATTTGTCAAAAGAAGACATACAAATGTCCAATAGATAATGAAAAAATGCTCTCAACATCACTAATCAATTAGAGAAATTCAAGTCAAAATCAAAATAAGATATCATCTCACTCCAATTAAAATGGCTTTCATCAAAAACATAGGCAATAATGGATGATGGTGAGGATATGGAGAAAGGGGAATGCTCCTCTACTGTGGTGGCAGCCACTGTGGAAAACTGTACAGAAGTTCCTCAAAAAATGAAAAGCAGGTCTATCATATGCTCCAGTAATTCCACTACTGGGTATATATCCAAAAAAAAAAAAAAAAAGGAAATCAATATATGAAGAGTTATCTGCACTCCTGTGTTTATTACAGCACTATTCACAATAGCCAAAATATGAAATCAACCTAAGTGCCCAACAATGGATGAATGGAAAAAGAAAATGTGGTGTATATATACAAAATGGAGAGATTAAGAACCATGGGCAAGGATTCAATTGATCACGTGCGCTTCCCTAATTGGCAATACTCTGTGTATTTCCCTTAGTCCATTTGTGTTGATGTAAAGAAATACCTGAGGCTGGGTAATTTTAAAGAAAAAAAAGTTTATTTGGCTCACAGTTCTGCAGGCTGTACAGGAAGCATGGTGCCTGCACCCGTTGAGCTTCTAGTGATGGCCTCATGCTTCTTCCTCTTATGGAGAAAGGTGAAAGGGAGCCAGCATGCAGAACTCATACGGCAAGAGCAGAAGCAAGAGAGAGGGGAAAACAGCCAGTTCTCATGAGAACTAACAGGGTGAGAACTTGCTCGTTATCATGAAGTCGGCACCAAGCCATTCATGAGAGATCTGCCCCCATGCCCAAACTCCTCCCATTAGGCACCACTTCCCAACACCACACACCAAGAATCAAATTTCAACATAAGATTTGGTGGAACAAATATCCAAACCATATCCAAACTACAGCAGTACCGTCACATGTCCATGTGATGCAATAATCTGCATATTGTCACACATCCAGGAGAGTAAAGCATCCTGACTCCAGGAAGAGAGGACCAAAGCATCACCTTCAGCATCCTTCCAGACCTCGCCCTGTAAGTTTCTCCTCTTGGCTGGTTCCAATTTACATACTTTGGCTATAGTAACACTGTTATCATGAGTATGGCTGCTCCCTGCACAACTCAGGGGTTGGGGCACCAATCCCCTAACACGGTCAAAAATCTGCATATAATTTTTGATTCCCCAAAAACATAACAATGAATATCCTATTGTTGATTTGAAGCCTTACTAATAAAAATTGTAAACACATATTTTGTATATGTATTGTATATTGTATTCTTACCATAAAGTAAGCTAGAAAAAAGAAAACATTATTAAGAAAATTATGAGAAAATATATTTATTATTTATTAAGTGGAAGTGTATCACGTCTTCACCTTGGATAGGCTAAGGAGGAGGAGGAAAAGGAGGGGTTGTCTTGTTGTCTCCAGGGCGGCAGATGCAGAAGAAAAGCCACGTGTAAGGGGACCCACAATGTTCATGCCTATGTTATCCCGGGCTCAACTGTAAGGCTTCCTTTCCTTCTGTAAGGACTCACAGAAGTTCTGCAAGTCATCCTAGAGAATAATCAAACCTGAGAGGGTAGTGGGAACCCCCTGAATTTGTAGCCAGTTGGTCATAAGAGTGACCTGGGGGACCCCCAAGTTTGCAGCTAGTGTCTGAAGTGAGGGCGGTCTTGCAGAAAACCGAGCTCTCAATCTTGTGAAGTTTGGCCCAACTCTGGGTAGGTGATGTGAGAAGTCATTGCATGTCTTCAATTCAAGCCTGGAATCTGGGAGTCATACAACTTGTCTCTCTCCCACATCCCTGTAAACAATCAGTCACTTATACCTTCTAAACATCCCTCACAAATTCATTCATTTTTCACTAGCCAAAAAGCCAATGTCTTTGTGCAGGCGTTTGTCCTCATTGTTTGGCTAGATTATTTCAACAGCCTCCTGATCATATTTCTTTTCCATATCCATCTATGCCCATCCCCAACCTATCCTCCATACTGCTACAGAAAAGAGATCTTCCCACACTTGCAAATCACCCTCCTACTAAAAACTCTTCAATGGCTCACTGACATCCTTAGCATGGCATGCAGGGCTCTTTGTGAGAAGTAGGTCACATCGACCGTTCTAGCAGTGTCTTTTGTTACTATGTCCCATATAAACACTCTATACTTCCAGCCACACTGAACTACAGAAGATTCCTCACATATACTATGTTCTCTTACACTTTTCATGTGTTTGTACCCATTCTGCCTTAGAGCCTTTCCTCATCACATCTGCCTGCTGAACTTCTATTCATCTCTCAAGTCTCAGCTCAGAATCACCTGCTCTGGGACGCTATCCCTGTTATTATTCTCCATAGCAGACTAAGTCCCTCTTCCTCTCTCCTGCCATAGCAATGTGTTCATTACTCTATCAGACACTAGTCACACTGTCCTCAACAAATACTGCACTTAACACATGGCATCCACGAAATACATGCTATTCACCCAAAGACCATGAGCTTCTTGGGGGCTGTTATTCACTCATTTTGGTATCCTCTGCACTTAGCCTATCCCTTAACACAAGGTAAATACTCAATGTGTATTTACCCAGTGTAAATTTATCCAATGCTTACTAAGTACTAGGCCCTGTGGAAAAAAAGTTGAATCTGTCAGGAATCACACATAAATCCTCAAGAGACTTTTAATCTATTAGAAAATATAGATAAATTATGGTACAGTCTGAGAAGTGCTAAGATAGCCTGGATGATAAAAGGATAGATGAATAGTCTCAATGTAAGACTGATTCAAGAATATGTTTATATACTTCAGCCACTGAAAATACAGTAGTTTATTTCTTGGGCATCTCATTTTCTGAGTATAATTTTCTGATCTTAAAACTTACAAAGAAGAACCTCACTATTTTTCTGTTAGAGAAAAGTTCATCCCAGAGATGTATTTTTGAAAAGGCATTTAATATCTCCATCTTTTACCACTCTCATAAGCTTCATCCCTGTATTTCTAACTTGGTGCATTTCCACATGAATATTGTACCAAAATTTCACACTCAAAAATAATTCCTTATCTCTTTCCCCAGAAGCACCCCTTGCTCCTGCTGCACCTTCATCAAGAAGAATAAACCAGTGTCTTTCACCTTCCTGAGCTCCACATTTATGTTATCATCACTATTTTGCTATAGGCAAAACCCAATTTTCTTTGCCCCTGCCTTCATCTTGACACACATATTCCATTCAAAAGGTTACCAACTTCCTTCATTAAATATCACTAGCATCTGTCCTTCCATTCCTAAGCACCATCCCAATTCAAGTTCTTCGAATTTTAAGCCTAAACTACTGCCAATCACTTTTGAACATGCTCTTTGCTTCCTGTCTTTCTGTGCTCATTGCAACCAGACTGTTTTCCCCAACTCACTAGTTTAACTATGCTACTTACCTGCTCAAAGAGGTCTCCCAAACACCTATAGAAAAAGGACCAAATTCCTGGGAAATACAACGTGGCCTCAACCTTCCTTCCCATTTGAATCTTCTACTAAGTTATTTTTTCAACACTTATAAGTGCTAACTATTGTCAGATACTGTCTCATCAACTCATTTTAACCTCACTATATCCTATGAGATGACCATTATTATTCCCATTTTATAGATAAGAAAACTGAGGAATGGAGAAGTTTCGTAACTTGCTCAAGATCACAGAACTATAAGTGGAAAGGGCTAGAATTCATATGTACCCAGTCTGGATCCAGGATCTGTGCCCCTTACCAATATGCTACGCTGCCTTCCTTACCAAACTTCAATGCATCAATTTCCCAAATACACTTACACTTTCTCACTATATTCTACTGCTCATGTCATTCCTCCCTCACCCAAGTTCCTACAACTCCAAAATGTCTCCTCCAACACAGTGACATCCTCACAACCCTACAAATTGCAGCCTGAATCCCACATCCTCAAGCATAAAGCCTTCTCTAATCATGTCATGTTCACTCTCCAAGCACATGTGGACTGTACCATGCATTAGGCTCTGCTGCTGACTAACACTGAAAGCTACCCGTAAGTGCCCAACTCTCTATTTGGGATGTCTCACAGCTCAGGACTATGTCTTGAAAAACAAAATAAAAGGGCTACACAAGTGTCTGATGGATAAAGGAACAGTATCACACCACGCAGGAGAAAGTGTGCTGATGAGGGAAGGCACATACTAACATAAGAAGCTGAGACACATTGAATTTTAAATTTTCTAAAGGTCTATTATGGTTGTCACAAGCTATTCGGACTTCAATTTTCTAGTCTTTGACATAGTGGGGATTTAAGATGATCTCAAAGACTCATTCCAGTTCTGAAATTCTAGAATTTATGTTTTGAGAAAAATTTTATAAATGTGAAAATTTTCTGAGGCCTCTCCTGTATTCTTTAAAATATATTTATCAGACTCACACCTGTAATCCCAGCATTTTGGGAAGCCAAGATGAGCAGATCACTTGAGGCCAGGAGTTCAAGACCAGCCCAGCTAACATGACAAAACCCAGCCTCTACCAAAAATACAAAAATTAGCTGGTGTGATAGCGCACACCTGTAATTCCAGCTAGTCAGGAGGTTGAGGCATGAGAATCACTTGAACCCAGGAGGCGGAGGTTGTAGTGAGCTGAGATTGTGCCGCTGCCTACCAGCCTAAGCAACAGAGTGAGACTCAGTCTCAAAAAATAAATAATTACATTTATTGCCCATTTTAGTAAATATTCTCACAAATCCCTATAAAATTCAAACATAACCTTTTAAAAAACATAAAAGTTCTATTCAAGAATTTTATTCTACTGTTACAGAAAAAAACGTATTAGGTCAGGAATAAGATTCTTTGGAAATATATCTTTACGTTTATTTTCTTAATCCAGTTTGCCAATAAATACTACAAAAGCACAGCAAGTACTAAATAAATTGATAAACTCAGATCATCTTTTGTAATGACATAAGCAATTGTTTTTTAAAACACAGCTAAATACCTCTTTTTAGAAAAAACATTTATGAAAACTCAAAAGTGTAACAAACGTAGTCTATAAAATAGTTAACAATGAGCTTCAAGTCAGTGACAAGTAAAACAAAATAATTAACCATCAGTGAAAAATATTCCAACTTTGGAAAAATAACTGTGACCAAACCTTTCTTCTATAAGACTATGTACTATTTCTGTTTAATCTGCTTAACTTTTTATCTACAAAAACATACATCTAGAAAATTCTTAAAACTAATTTCTAGCTCAGCACCCCTGAGGGAAGTGACTTTACCTAAAGGCTATATAGTTTCAACACTGCAAGCCCATCTCTCCTGCCATGCAGATGCAGCACATCACAGTACAAATTCAAATCCAGGTGTTTTGGGTGTATATAAACTTCTCCCAACCTTTTCAAAATGTGTTAAATACATTACAAACTACAGCAATGCTGCCTTTCATTCTGATACAAGCAGCATTCTTACATCAAAACCAATTTAATAAATTCTCACCTTCCATGGCCTTCTAATCCCTTTGAAGAAGTCAGGCATCCACATTGGAAGAACGACAGCTTCCCTTAGCAGCTTCTTAGCTTCCTCCAGATCTGCTATGTCATCCCTTTGAAAGAACAGCAAAGTTTCTTAAGGTTTATTCAGGGACTTTTGATTTATGGTCAAAACTAATTCTTTTAATTTTTTTCATTTATGAAATTATTCTCATATTAAGAACATTATTCTAATTCTTACTGCATAAAAAGATCAGTGAAAACATTAGTTATTAATAAGGACATGTCATTCAATTAACGACTTTCATCAGTTATGTCAACTTCAAATTAACGTGTAAAATGTCCTCGGTTATATTCGACAGAAACTGTCCCGCCAATTCTATAATCTCATATTATAGATGTGGTCATAATGAGATTAATGAATAACAAGAGAAAACTCACACCAAGCCAACCTATAACTTGTTTTCTCCTCTACTTTAATTCAGTAATTTTGAAAGACTCTAACCAATGAATGCTAGGATTCCTGGATACAATGTCTCTCTCAAGGGCTTCCACCAGATCCTTATCATAGCCAGCACCATCAAATTTTGGAATTTCACCATCACTTGCACCATCTTGCATATTCTTCCTTCCCCTGGGGATAGGTATAAAAAAAGTACTAGTCAGTAACTGTATAATTTTAATTAACATCATTAAGCTTTGAAAGCATTATAATGCCATCACTTTCTAAATTATTTTTATTATTTTAAGGTAGTATTTTCTGATTACTCAAATGCCATTCTCCTCTATTTATCAGAAATACATGAACTGGTTAACTTTATTAAAAACTTCAAATCTACATTCTTGCAGGGACAGTTGCAGGTAAGACTAAAATGAACCCTGCTAGATCCCACAAGATTGGGAAAGCCTATCTTTGAACCGGTAGATGCAGAGGACTTCCATCGCTACATAAAATATTTTGAATATTAATGTAGAAGGACCTTTTAAATAGTATTATTAAGACCATTAAAGCAATATATTTACCCCAAATTCTTCATTTAATAATATAGTTGTTTTAAAAGGAATTATATGCTATGGTTTCTATGGGCTTCTGCCAAGATTTACACAGCTTTGAAGAGCTTTAAACGAAATGCATTTATTGGCCAGAGACAGTCCAACTACTGGAAATACTTCAGCAAGCACAGCCAAGTGCCTCCCCAGAGCTTTAGCCCCAGTTACTGCCGAGAGTAAAAATGAAATGGGAAAATGGTCAAAATGAGTCAATCTCCTAAACTTCAACCTGAAAAGAGACAAGAGAACAAGAGAAACTTCTCCAATTCCACTTCTGAAATAGTCAAAAGGCTCAATCATAAGTGCTGGGAAGAAACTAAATGGCTCCCTTGGACAGATGCTCTAGTCCTTTAAGCCACTAGGTAAGTGACCACACGGTATTCTGGTACTTCACCCCTCCAAAATTGAACAATTTATTATTTCTGGGCAGTATGGCAGTAGTGTTAAATTTATTAGTAAATTTCAGGAAGATTCTTGCTTTCCAGATGACAGATATCAATACTGACATTACTAAAGGAGCGAATTTCTGGAACCTACACAACAAACATAACATCAACAAACTTAAGCTTAGGCTAGAGTCACATTTTATAGTACAGATAGGCCAAGACTACCAAGTCATATTCGACCAATCACTAGGAGCATTTTGTCATCACTTAAAAACTATCCTAGAAATACATCAACTAAAGAATATACCAGACACTGACATATCTCAGGCTAGAGCCTTCATATGGCACTGTAATTTATACTTACCAAGTTAAAATTAAAATATCATTTTAATACGAATGTCCAAGTAGCTGGACAGAACTTAGTAAACACTACACCAGCAGAAAGAAAAAGCTGCATGCCTATCTGAAAGTAACAGGAGTGCCATAGGATTTTAAGAACAGTAAATATTTGTGCATCTTCTATGTGCAACACATGTTATTCTGCATTAGGTTTTAGAGCAGTGAATGAAAATACATTATCGGCCTTCATCGAGCATCTAGTCTAGTGGGGGAAACAAGTAACAAGTAAATAAAGCAAAAACATACATAAACTGTGAAGTGCTGTGAAAAAACCTGAGTAGCCAGTATAGATAAAAGGTATAGCGTGGAAGGCAGAGGTTGAAGATATGGGCAGAGGTGAGTTTGGATTTCTTCTGGCTGCTACAGAGAATGGGTAGAGGAGGAGAATTAAAGAAGTAAAAACCTCTCACTATGCAGAAGAGGAAACGTGTGTAGAGGCTAGTTAAATGATCTGCCCGAGAACCCAAAGTTTCTCAGTAGTACAAATGAGACTTGAATACAGATTGAGGACTACAAAAAAGACTCTGGGAACGTTTTCAAATCAAAATGGTGAGGTTATAAAAAACAGACTTAGGGCCGGGCGCAGTGGCTCACACCTGTCATCCCAGCACTTTGGGAAGCCAAGGCAGGCAGATCACGAGGTCAAGAGATAGAGACCATCTGGCCAACATGGTGAAACCTCATCTCTACTAAAAATGCAAAAATTAGCTTGGTGTGGTGGCGCACACCTGTAGTCCCAGCTCCTCAGGAGGCTGAGGCAGGAGAATCGCTTGAACCTGGGAGGCAGAAGTTGCAGTGAGCTGAGATCGTGCCACTGCACTGCAGCCTGGAAACACAGTGAGACTCTGTCTCAAAAAAAAAAAAAAAAAAAAAAAAAAAGAAAGAAAGAAAAAGAAAAGAAGAAAAAAAAAACTTAAGAAAACTAAAATTAATTTGGTTATACCAGGAAATCAGTAAAATGGGTGATATTCTTCATAACAAATACTTAAATTAGAATATAGACATCAAATATAAACAGCTAGATTAAATGCAATACCTAAAAGAAACTGTTAGTTGAAGGCAATAAAGCTAACCTCCCCCAAGATATTATTAAGAGTACATAAATAATACTAACTGTAATGTCACTGAAATGATCGTAGAATTATTTCCTTAGATTTTCATATGAGTTGACTAAGGTCAACATTAGCAAGAATTTGATTTTTAGCATGAAGGGTGATATACTTATTTTCTCAAAACTTACCATATCAAGAAAGCTTTGTTACTAACCTTTTATTAGTGTTGGTTAATCTTCTATTTGAGGAAAATTAGGCTCAAAGTGACTAATCAAATATTACAGTGTCAATTAATGACATATTGCTCTAAAATGCAAGTGTTTTTTACATTTTACTATGCAACCTCTCACACTGGCAGATTAAGTGAAACATGGTCAGTTACTAGCTCTGAGTCTTGCATTTTAAGAGAAATACCAATAAACGAACTATCCCCAGGGAAGGATAATCAAGCTGTAAAGGGTTCAAAACCCATGTCATATGGAGTAAGACCAAGGAAACTAAAGCTTTAAGCTGAAGAAGCAAATCCTAATGGAGCAATACAACCAACAGGCCTACTAGGTATTACGACCCTCCCCCACAAAAAAAAAAAAGCCAGGGCCAGTTACAAAAGAGATAGACTTCAGATCAGCAAAAGAAAGAATTTTCTTACAATGGATTCTGTTCAACAGAGGAATCAACTCATTAGGTAGTAAGCTACCACACTTCGGGAATTACTAATTAGTAATAAAAATCACTGGGGTCATAGTCACAGGGATGTCTAAGCTGAATTACAGCTGACCTTTTTCCTGTAAAGCCACTGACCCTCACTTGCCTAATTTATTCATCTGTTGCGATTTCAATGGCCCAAAAGAAGTATAAAATTTACTGGAAATCTCATTATTTCTCTCTTTTCTAAAATGATACTTTAAGTTCTAAGACATATGTGCACAATGTACAAGTTTGTTACATAGGTATACATGTGCCATGGTGGTTTGCTGCACCCATCAACCCGCCATCTACATTAGGTATTTCTCTTAATGCTATCCCTCCCCTAGTCCCTCACCCCCCGACAGGCCCTGGTGTGTGATGTTCCCCCTCCGTGTGTCCACGTGTTTGCATTGTTCAGTTCCCACTTATGAGTGAGAATATGAGGGGTTTCGTTTTCTGTTTCTGTGTTAGTTTGCTGAGAATGATCGTTTTCAGCTTCATCCATGTCCCTGCAAAGGATATGAACTCATCCTTTTTTATGGCTGCATAGTATTCCACAGTGTATATGTGCCACATTTTCTTTATCTAGTCTATCACTGATGGTCATTTGGGTTGGTTCCAAGTCTTTGCTACTGTGAATAGTGCTGCAATAAACATACATGTGCATGTGTCTTTATAGTAGAATGATTTATAATTTTTTGGGTATATACCCAGTAGTGGGATTGCTGGATCAAAAGCTATTTCTTGTTCTAGATCCTTGAGGAATTGCCACATCTTCCACAATGGTTGAACTGATTTACACTCCCACCAACAATGTAAAAGCGTTCCTATTTCTCCATATCCTCTCCAGCAAACCCTTCAAAAAAAAAAAAAAAAAGTCAATGAATCTGGGAGCTGGTTTTTTTGAAAAGATAAACAAAACAGACTGCTAACCAGACTAATAAAGAAGAAAGAGAGAAGAATAAAAATGATACAATAAAAAATGATAAACGGGATATCACCACTGATCCCACAGAAATACAAACTGACATCAGAAAATACTATAAATACGTCTATGCAAATGAACTAGAAAATTTAGAAGAAATGGATAAATTCTTGGACACATACACCCTCCCAAGACTAAATCAGGAAGAAGTCGAATCCCTGAACAGACCAATAACAAGCTCTGAAATTGAGGCAGTAATTAATACCCTACCAACTAAAAAACGCCCAGGACCAGACGGATTGACAGCCGAATTCTACCAGAAGTACAAAGAGGAGCTGGTACCATTCCCTCTGAAACTATTCCAAACAGTAGAAAAAGAGGGACTCTTCCCTAACTATGAAGCCAGCATCATCTTGCTACCAAAACCTGGCAGAAACACAACAAAAAAAGAAAATTTCAGGCCAATATCCCTGATGAACATCCATGTAAAATCCTCAGCAAAACACTGGCAAACCAAACCCAGCAGCACATCAAAAAGCTTATCCACCATGATCAAGTCAGCTTCATCCCTGGGATGCAAGGCTGGTTCAACATACGCAAATCAATAAACATAATCCATCACATAAACAGAACCAATGACCAAA
Organism: Ateles fusciceps; assembly: GCA_036589455.1. Classification (NCBI taxonomy): domain Eukaryota; kingdom Metazoa; phylum Chordata; class Mammalia; order Primates; family Atelidae; genus Ateles; species Ateles fusciceps. The sequence goes on along the minus strand of JAZHEH010002853.1, from coordinate 166,519 downwards.
ATGACATGGTAATCTCAACAGATGCAGAAAAGGCCTTCGATAAAATTCAACACCCCTTCCGGCTAAAAACTCTCAATAAACTAGGCATTGACTAGCTATTTATGACAAACCCACAGCCAATATCACACTGAATGGGTAAAAGCTGGAAGCATTCCCTTTGAATACCAGCACAAGACAAGGATGCCCTCTCTCACCACTCCTATTTAACATGATATTGGAAGATCTGGCCAGGGCAGCCAGGCAAGAGAAAGAAATAAAGAGTATTCAAAGAGGAAGAGAGGAAGTCCAACTGTCTCTGTTTGCAGATGATATGATTGTATATTTAGAAAACCCCATCGTCTCAGCCCAAAATCTCCTTAAGCTGGTAAGTAACTTCAGCAAAGTCTCAGGATACAAAATCAATATGCAAAACTCACAAGCATTCCTATACACCAATAATAGACAAACAGCCAAATCATGAGTGAACTTCCATTCACGACTGCTACAAAGAGAATAAAATGCCTAGGAATACAACTTACAAGGGATGTGAAGGACCTCTTCAAGGAGAATTACACACCACTGCTCAAGGAAATAAGAGAGGACACAAACAAATGGAAAAACATTCCATGGTCATGGACAGAAAGAATCAATATCGTGAAAATGGCCATACTACCCAAAGTAATTTATAGATTCGATGCTATCTGATCAAGCTACTGTTGACTTTCTTCACAGAATTAGAAAAAACTACTTTAAATTTCATACAAAACCAAAAGCTCGTTTAGCCAAGACAACCCTAAGCAAAAAGAATAAACCTGGAAGCATTCCCCCCACCTGACTTCAAACTATACTACAAGGCTACAGTAACCAAAACAGCATGGTACTGGTACCAAAACAGAGATATAGACCAATGGAACAGAACAGAGGCCTCAGAAATAACGCCATACACCTACAACCAACTGATTTTTGACAAACCTGACAAAAACAAGCAATGGGGAAAGGATTCCCTATTTAATAAATGGTGTTGGGAAAACTGGCTAGCCATATGCAGAAAACTGAAACTTGACCCATACCTTATACAAAAATTAATTTAAGATGGATTAAAGACTTAAGCATAAGACCTAAAACGATAAAAACCCAAGAAGAAAACCTAGGCATTACCATTCATAGGTATAGGCAAAGACTTCATGACTAAAACACCAAAAGCAAAGGCAACAAAAAGCCAAAATTGAAAAATGGAACCTAATTAAACTAAAGAGCTTCTGCACAGCAAAAGAAACTATCATCACAGTGAAGAGGCACCCTACAGAATGGGAGAAAATTTTTGCAATCTATCCATCTGACAAAGGGCTAAAATCCACAATCTACAAGGAATTTAAACAAATTTACAAGAAAAAACAACCCCATCAAAAAGTGGGCAAAGAATATGAACAGACACTTCTCAAAAGAAAACATTTATGCGGTCAACAAACACATAAAAAAAGCCTCATCATCACTGGTCATTAGACAAATGCTAATCAAAGCCACAATGAGATATTATCTCACACCAGTTAGAATGGCGATTATTTCTCTTTTTTTAGAAAGTGATTTTATTCGACAAAATTCAATAGCCCTTTATGCTAAAAACTCTCAATAAACTAGGTATTGATGAAACCTATCTCAAAATAATAAAAGCTATTTATGACAAACCCACAGCCAATATCATACTGAATGAGCAAAAACTGGACGCACTCCCTTTGAAATCTGGCACTAGACAAGGATGCCCTCTCTCACCACTCCTATTCAATATAGTATTGGAAGTTCTAGCCAGAGCAATCAGGCAAGAAAAAGAAATAAAGGGTATTCAATTAGGAAAGGAGGAAGTCAAATTGTCTCTATTTGCAGATGACATGATTGTATATTAAGAAGACCCTATTGTCTCAGCCCAAAATCTCCTTAAACTGATAGGCAATTTCAGCAAAGTCTCAGGATACAAAATCAATATGCAAAAATCACAAGCATTCCTATACACTAATAACATACTTAAAGAAAGCCGAATCAAGAACGAACTGCCAATTGCTATAAAGAGAATAAAATACCTAGGAATACAACTAACAAAGGATGTAAAGGACCTCTTTAAGGAGAACTACAAACCACTGCTCAACAAAATAAGAGAGGACACAAACAGATGGAGAAACATTCCATGCTCACGGTGAGGAAGAATCAACATTGTGAAAATGGCCTTACTGCCCAAAGTAATTTATAGATTCAATGCTATTCCCATCAAACTACCAATGACCTTCTTCACAGAACTGGAAAAAACCACCTTAAACTTCATATGGAATCAAAAGAGAGCCTGCATAGCCAAGTCAATTCTAAGCAAAACGAACAAAGCTGGAGGCATCATGCTACCTGACTTCAAACTATACTACAAGGCTACAGTAGTCAAAACAGCATGGTACTGGTACCAAAACAGAGATATAGACCAATGGAACAGAACAGAGGCCTCAGAAATAATGGCACACATCTACAACCATCTGATCTTTGACATACCTGACAAAAATAACCAATGGGGAAAGGATTCCCCTGTTTATTAAGTGGTGTTGGGAAAACTGGCTAACCATGTGCAGAACGCAGAAACTGGACCCCTTCCTGACACCTTACACTAAAATTAACTCCAGATGGATTAAAGTCTTAAACATAAGACCTAACATCATAAAAACCTTAGAAGAAAACCAAGGCAAAACCATTCAGGACATAGGCATAGGCAAGGACTTCATTACTAAAACACCAAAAGCACTGGTAACAAAAGCCAAAATAGACAAATGGGATCTAATTAAACTCTAGAGCTTCTGTACAGAAAAAGAAACAATCATTAGAGTGAACCAGCAACCAACAGAATGGGAAAAAATTTTTGCCATCTACCCATTTGACAAAGGACTTATATCCAAAATCTACAAAGAACTAAAACAGATTTACAAGAAAAAACAAACCCATTCAAAAGTGGGCGAAGGATATGAACAGACACTTTTCAAAAGAAGACATACATGAGGCCAACAAACATACGAAAAAAATGCAGATCAACACTGGTCATTAGAGAAATACAAATCAAAACTACACTGAGATACCCTCTCACGCCAGTTAGAATGGCGATCATTAAAAAATCTGGAGACAACAGATGCTGGAGAGGATGTGGAGAAATAGGAACACTTTTACACTGTTGGTGGGAGTGTAAATTAGTTCAACCATTGTGGAAGACAGTGTGGCGATTCCTCAAGGACCTAGAAATAGAAATTCCATTTGACCCAGCAATCCCATTACTGGGTATATATCCAAAGGATTGTAAATCATTCTATTATAAGGATACATGCACACGAATGTTCACTGCGGCACTGTTTACAATAGCAAAGACTTGGAACCAACCCAAATGCCCATCAATGATAGACTGAACAAGGAAAATGAGGCACATATACACCATGAAATACTATGCAGCCATAAAAAACGATGAGTCTGTGTCCTTTGTAGGGACATGGATGAACCTGGAAACCATCATTCTCAGCAAACTGACACAAGAATTGAAAATCAAACACCGCATGCTCTGACTGATGGGTGGGTGTTGAAAAATGAGAACACATGGACACAGGGAGGGGGAGCATCACACACTGGGGTCTGTTGAGGGGGACTAGAGGAGGGACAGCAGGGGGTACGGAGGTTGGGGAGGGATAACATGGGGAGAAATGCCACATATAGGTGACAGGGGGATGGAGGCAGCAAACCGCATTGCCATGTATGTACCTATGCAACAATCCTGCATGTTCTTTACATGTACCCCAGAACCTAAAATGCAATAAAACATACATATATATATGTGATTTTATATTCTATTTCATATCTGTGTTAGTCCCCCACTTTCATGTTACACTGATAACTAAAACTCATATATTGCCTACTCAATGTGCCACGTACTGTTCTAAGCACTTAATATTTACTTTCTTATTGATCCTGAAAGTCCTATGAGGTAGGTACTCTTATTATTTCCATCTCATAGATGAGGAAACCAAAGCACAGAGACGGTAAGTAAATTGCCCAAGGACATGCAGCTAGATCCTAGGAAATCCAGCTCCAGAATCAGTGCTTTCAACCACTTTGTACTCCAGCATGCTGCTGCACACCCCTGGGCTACTCTCACCCCAGTGTGAGAAGCAACACAGGAAAAGTTAGAAAAGGTTTCTAAATTGCATCCCACTCTAAGACTTTATTAAAATAAGTTAACAAATGCAAACACTGCTTACTAATTTCAGTATCATGCCCTGCATTTGAGTGTTAATACATTTAGACTGAAATTATGAATCCATAGCGTTCTGCATACCTATCAGCAATATTTGCCAGTACTTGCTATGTGCCAAGCACTATTCTAGGCACTGGGGATATCGCAATGAAGCAAACAGAAACCCCTGCCCTCATGAGGCATATATTCAAGTTAGAAGGCACAATATACTAATAAGTAAAATATATAGTAAAACAGAGACAGAACAGCAAGCTCAAATGCATCACAGTCAGCATGTACTTGACAAGTCTGAGGAACAAGGAAACCAATAAAAAGAAATGAGATGAGGGGAGAAAGAAGACGAGGTCAAAGAAGAAATCTAAGATAGGAAACCACTGAAAGTTTTGAGCACAAGAAAAGACATAATCTGACCTATGTTTAAGAGGAACCCTCAGCCAGGTGCGGTGGCTCACACCTGTTAATTCCAGCACTTTGGGAGGCGGAGGCAGGTGGATCATGTAGTCAAGAGTTCAAGACCAGCCTGGCCAAGATGGTGAAACCCCGTCTCTATTAAAAATACAAAAATTACCTGGGCGTGGTGGTGGGTGCCTGTAATCCCAGCTACTCGGGAGGCTGAGGCAGAGAATTGCTTGAACCTGGGAGGCAGAGGTTGCAGTGAGCCGAAATCGCACCACTGCACTCCAGCCTGGGCTACAGAGTGAAACTCTGTCTCAAAAAAAAAAAAAAAAAAGGAAATCTGGAACTCTCTGGCTGCTCTGCTGCCAACAAGCCAGGGACAATGTGTTCTCTCATGTTTTATTTTACACTTTCTGTAGTATATAGAATGGCTAAAATGAGTGGTAGAGTCTGAGAGAGGATAAGAAAAAACATATACAGCTATTCAGATCCCACATTTAATCTTACTATATAAGAAATACCAAATACCACATTAAATAAGAGCTCATGCACTCCTATTAAGATAGCCCTGAAACTGGGAAACTTAAGATAGTTCAATAAGTATAAACAAATTTTAAAATCAAAAAGCTAAAGCACTCTCACTTAGCGAGGCTGAAATACAGTAAGACTGTTCAGTCAGAGAAAAATATGTGTATTAGTCTTTTAAATAAGAGGTTAAAATATTTGAATGCAACTCTTCCATGACCTAAGACCTCATCCCTGTCAAAGACTAAGCTGACATTTGCATAGGAAAAGAAAATCAACAGCAGGTCAGTAAAAAAACCAGAATAGCACAAATTTCCACAAATGGGTTTAGAATTCTAAATCGCAAGTTTGGTCAAATAGTTATTTAGATGTAAAAACTACTTTACCATAATTTAATATAGTAAGATAAAAAAAAAATAAAAACAAAACCCAGCACTATAAATTAGCTACCATCAGAGACAAAATTCGTGGAGTAACTTAAGATTCAAATGACAGAACAAGATATTTCTTAAAAACAAGTCACTGATGATACAAAACAAGCCAATGAACATATTCTCTTGAGGTTCCATAGTTTAGTTTATCTCTATGGTGGAAACATCATACAATGGCGGGCTGCTACCCAAACTCATCTCAACTATGAGTTCAGTGACATGATGTTGAAATCTATCACACAGATAGTATTTATATCATAGAACTAGCAAATGCTACAAATCAGGACTTGATTTATTGTTTTCTTGACTGCCTAGATTTAGAAAAGTTAATAGGGAAAATGTTAATAATGCAGACTAAACTTAAAAGCATGTCATTTTTGCCGTTGTTACATTGTAAATAGCACAAAAAATCAGATTATTTTTCTAGTATTTGAAAACTGCTCAAGTCACTGATCAATGAGTGAAGCACTACCATATGTTTTTATTGTTTCACTATCTTATCCTTTAATGAAAGCAAATTATCAACCAACATTCATGCCAACGCTACGTTACTCCATCATATGCAACCACAGGTTCGCCACAGATAGAAGCTTAACAAAAATCAGTAAAAGCATTCTGTGAGAGTCCACTGGCTCTGTGAAATTTACAGTTAAGAGTACTGGGTATTTGATTATTTGTAAATTATATAATCATCTTTTATATACTTTTATATGAGATTTATAATGAGCTTGTGTGTGAATGTGTATATGTGTGCATACACACACATATCTTTTTTCATAGAAGTAGTTATTAACATACACCACTGACTATATTATCATTATTCATCAAAAGCACCCTTATAATTTGTGCACTTTTCTTCAATAAAAAGGTTTTTTATAAAGTCACTGTTCATTTTCATAATCAATCAATAGCTCTCAGAAGAATACGTCAATCCAGTTTGTAACGTCTCTCCATATCAGATATCCCTAGATATAACAAGTGGCCATTTATCATGAGAAGGAAAGCCTTGTTGTGTATAATTCAATGAAATAAAGTCCCTTAACAACTTTAAAATGAATTCAGAGAATATAATTTACCCTAACTTAATCTGAATTCTATTGGGTCTGTTGGGGGGGGGAATAGAGGAGGGACAGGGGGTGGGTACGGAGGTTGGGGAGGGATAACCTTGGGAGAAATGCCAGATTTGGTGACAGGGTGATGGAGGCAGCAAACCACATTGCCATGTATGTACCTATGCAACAATCCTGCATGTTCTGCTCATGTACCTCAGAACCTAAAGTGCAATAAAATATATATAAAATAAATAAATAAATAAAATTAAAGTTAAAAGTATGTATAGCTTTAATCATGAGATCTTAATGGAAGCTGTGCTCATTTTACTGAGTTAATTAACCATAAAACTATAATCTTAACAACATTTGAAAATCAGAGTTTTATAAATTAAGGTTACAAAACAATACCATTTCTTCTACTACCTGATATTTTATTTTTAGATTATACTTCTTAAATTTAAAAAATCCTTTTGTTACTTCTATGATAGTTCTATTTGACTCTCAGTTTAAATGGCAAAATAATAATAAATTCAATTTTCCCAGGTGCTATGGTCTGAATGTTTGTGTCCTTCCAAAATTCATGTTGATAACTAAGCCCCAATATGATGGTTATTAGGAGGCAGGGTTTTTGGAAGGTGATCAGGTCAATGACGTTTCTGCCCTCATGAACAGAATTGGTGTGCTAATAAAAGATGCCCAAGTGAGCCTGTTAGACCCTTCCATCCTGTGAGGACGCATAAGAGGTTGCAACCTAGAAGGAACAGACCCTCAGCAGATATCAAATCTGCTAATGACTTGATCTCAGACTTCACAGCCTCCAAAACGGTGAGTAATAAATTTCTATTACTTCTGAATTACCCAGTCTAAGTCACTTTATTATAGTAGGAAGAGAGACCAGATGCATTGAAATAAAATAATATAGCTTAAAAGTTACTCAGGCCAGGAGCTACGTTTCATTAATGTTTGTATTTCTAACACCTAGAAGTTTTACTGACACGAAATGTATACTTAATAAAGATGTGTTCAATAAACAGAGTGCTAACTAGCCTTATAGATGACCCTGTGAACCTCAGGAGGGAAAATGATAAAGCCTCAACAACAGATCACTATGCAAAGTGACTGTTACTTACTGAAAAACAGCATTTTAAGCTTGGACCTAACCTGAAGCCTGTCAGTAACTTAAAAGACATAATCACTCTCAGAAAATAAATTGGCACTCTTAGAAGAAGATAGTAAGCATTTGCAAATAAGAGGCTGTATAGCACAATGATTAAAAACTCAGGTATTTCAATTAGACAAGGTTCAAATCCTAGTTCACCATCTATTTGCAGTTAAGACGTCAGTGTCTCAATTTCTTTACACATGAAACAGGAAAAATAATGCTGAGCTCACAGGATTATGCAAGGATCAAATAAACCAATAAATGTAAAAAGCTTCAAAGAAGGCTTTTTTGGTAGAAAGCTTCAAAAAGCATAAGTGTGCTCAAGGAAGACTAACATTTGCTACTACTGCTATTATTAGTTGTTCCATCATACAGTTCCCAACACCAAATTAAAAATCCAAAAATACACCAGAGACCTTAAGCAAGATATGTCTAACTTCTCTTATCCTCACTTTTTTTTTATATATTTATGAAGTTAAGTACATAGTTAGAGTGCTGCAGAAGCTTTCAAATTCTGACCCAGGCACAAAGTAAAAATGCATTCTGGATCATAAGCTGGTGTACATAAACATATATGCCTATATGAATTAATTTCTATATATTTTTATAAATAAATTTTTATCAAAATAATACTGTACTTATGGTAAATAAACTCTGAATTTTCTATTCTATTCCGCTTCAATTTTAAAACTGGTTGCAACACACAAAACTGATCTTAAGAAAAACAAATACAACAAACACCAGGGACTCCCACACCTCTTCTGAGGGTGCTTCCAAATAACGCTAATTTTCCTTTTTTCTTTTGTTTTTTTTTTTGAGACTGAGTCTCGCTCTGTTGCCCAGGCTAAACTGCAGTGGCATGATCTCAGCTCACTGCAGTCTCTGCCTCTCAGGTTCAAGTGATTCTCGTGCCTCAGCCTCGGGAGTAGCTGGGATTACGTGCCACCACGCCCAGCTAATTTTTGTGTTTTTAGTAGAGACGGGGTTTCACTATGTTGCCCAGGCTGGTCTTGAACTCCTGGGCTCAAGTGATTCACCTGCCTTAGCCTCCCAAAGTGCTGGAATTATAGGCGTGAGCCACTACCCCCAGCCCCAATACTCATTTTCACATCAGCTTTTAGCAGAAGTAGATATCTATTAGTTTCACCTAAGCTGCCTCAAATCCTATCACAGCCTTCAATGAGTTTTATAAACTTCAGTATCCTAATGAATATTTGCATAGTTAGGAAAACCATAACTGAGTCAAATATACTTTTCAAAGGCTAATGAAGTTTCCATGAGTTTGTTTTTAAAAATTGTAGTCCCCTTTCCCAAAGTGGACTCAGAAAATGTATTTTATCTCCAAACAACTGTGGAGTTATTTTCTCTTCTTACATAAAAGGCTTACTTTCTAGTGACATTCTGAGTACTTACATGTCAATGAAAGAATAACTAAGATTGAGATCCAAGATGGCCGAATAGGAACAGCTCTGGAGTGCAGTTTCCAGCAAGAACAACACAGAGGGTGAGTGATCACCGCATTTCCAAACAAGTTTTTACTGCCCACAGACCAGGAGATTCCTGGGCTGAAAAGCACCACGAGTTTCCAGCATGGCTGTTTCAGCCAGCGCTGCGGGTCTCCACACAAAACTCACACAAATCCGGGCGGCCATTTCAACAGGTGCCTGGAACGCCTGGGATACAGAGCCGCCCACTCAACTGAAAAAAAAACGGGACTGAAACAGGGAGCCAGGAGATCTGGCTCAGTGGGGCCCACCCCTACAAAGACCAGCAATCTGAAACGCTCTGGATTGAGAGTTTTGCAGCAAGCACAGCTGAACCCAGGACGGTCCAGCTCGGTGTGGTGAAGGGCATCACCCATTACCGAGGCAGTCCACCACTACCAAGGCAGTCCACCGCTACTGAGGCAGTCTGCCATTACCAAGGTAATCTGCCTTTTACTGAGGCAGTCCTCCATTACTGAGGTAGACCATCATTACTGAGGCAGACCACCATTACCAAGGCAGTTCTAACTGTATCTTTGTAAACAAAACCTCAAGGAAGTTCACACAGCAGCTGGGCAGAGCCCAAGGTAGCTCAGTAACGACTCTGCTGGCAGACTGTGACCAGACTATCTCCTTGCTGGGCAGGGCATCTCTGTAAAAAGGCAGCACATCAGGAAGTTATAAATAAAGCCCCACCTTCCCAGAACAGAGCACCTGGGAAAAAAGGTGGTTATGAGTTCCACTGCAGCAGATATAAACGTACCTGCCCAGCAGCTCTGAACAGAACAGAGCTCCCAGCTCAGCACTTGAGCTCCTATAAGGGACAGACTGTCTCCTCAAGCAGCTCCCCTGACCCCTGTTGTCCAAAGAGACATCTCATCAAGGAGAGCTCAGGCTGACATCTGGCAGGTATCCTTCTGGTACAAAGACAACAGAAGAAGAAACTGGCAGTAACCCTTACTGTTCTGCAGCCGCCGCAGGTGACCCCAGGCAAGCAGAGTCTGGAGTGGACCTACAGCAGTCCTACAGCAAAGGGGCCAGACTGTTAGAAGGAAAACTAAAAAAACAGAAATAACTTCAACATCAACAAAAGGACATCCACTCAGAGACCCCACCTGAAAGTCACCAACTACAAAGACCACATGTAGATAAATCAACAAAGATGGGAAGAAACCAGTGCAAAAAGGATGAAAACACCAAAAACCAGAACAACACTCCTCCTCCAAGAGATCACAAGTCCTCACCAGCAAGGGAACAAAGCTGGATGGAGAATGAGTTTGATGAACTGACAGAAACAGGCTTCAGAAGGTGGGTAATAACAAACTTCTCTGAGCTAAAAGACCATGTTCTAACCCAACGCAAAGAAACTAAGAACCTTGAAAAAAGGTTAGATGAAATGCTAATGAGAATAAACAGCTTAGAGAATACAAATGTCTTGATGGCACTGAAAAACACAAGAGAACTTCGTGAAGCAAACAAAAGTTTCAATAGCCAAATAGACCAAGAAGAAGAAAGGATATCAGAGATTGAAGATCAACTCAATGAAATAAAACGAGAAAGCAAAATTAGAGAAAAAAGAGTGAAAAATGAACAAAGTCTCCAAGAAATATGGGATTATATGAAAAGACCCAATCTATGTTTGATAGGTGTACCTGAATGTAATGAAGAGAATAAATCCAAGCTGGAAAACACTCTTCAGGATATTATCCAGGAGAACTTCCCCAACCTAGCAAGGCAGGCCAATATTCAAGTCCAGGAAATACAGAGAACACCACAAAGATACTCCTTAAGAAGAGCAACCCTAAGGTACATAATTGTCAGATTCACCAGGGTTGAAATGAAGGAAAAAATGCTAAGGGCAGCCAGAGAGAAAGGGTGGGTGACCCACAAAGGGAAGCCCATCAGACTCACAGTGGATCTCTCCGCAGAAACCCTACAAGCCAGAAGAGAGTGGGGGCCAACTCAACATCCTTAAAGAAAAGCACTTTCAACCTAGAATTTCATATCCTGCCAAACTAAGCTTCATAAGTGAAGGAGAAATACAATCCTTTATGAACAAGCAATTGCTGAGAGATTCCGTCACCACCAGGCCTGCCTTACAAGAGCTCCTGAAAGAAGCACTAAATATAGAAAGGAACAACCAGTACGAGCCACTCCAAAAATGTACCAAATGGTAAAGACCATTGACACAATGAAGAAACTGCGTCAACTAACAGGCAAAACATCCAGCTAGCATCACAATGGCAGGATCAAATTCACACATAGCAATATTAACCTTAAATGTAAATAGGCTAAATGCCCCAATCAAAAGACACAGACTGGCAAACTGGATAAAAAGTCAAGATCCATCGGTGTGCTGTATTCAGGAAACCCATCTCACATGCAAGGACACACATAGGCTCAAAATAAAGGGATGGAGAAAGATTTACCAAGAAAATGGAGAGCAAAAAAAATCAGGAGTTGCAATCCTAGTCTCTGATAAAACAGACTTTAAACCAACAAAGATCAAAAGAGACAAAGAAGGGCATTACGTAATGGTAAAAGGATCAATGCAACAAGAAGAACTAATGATCCTAAATATATACGCACCCAACACAGGAGCACCCAGATACATAAAGAAAGCTCTTAACGACCTACAAAGAGACTTAGATTCCCACACAATAATAGTAGGAGACTTTAACACTCCACTGTCAATATTAGACGGATCAATGAGACAGAAAATTAACAAGGATATCCAGGACTTGAACTCAGATCTGGACCAAGCAGACCTAATAGACATATACAGAACTCTCCATCCCAAATCCACAGAACATACATTCTTCTCAGCACCACATCACACCTACCCTAAAACTGACCACATAACTGGAAGTAAATCACTCCTCAGCAAATGTAAAAGAACGAAAATCATAACAGTCTCTCAGACCACAGTGCAATCAAATTAGAACTCAGGATTAAGAAACGAACTCAGAACCGCACAACTTCATGGAAACTGAATAACTAGCTCTTGGATGTTGACTGGATAAACAATGAAATGAAGGCAGATATAAACATGTTCTTCAAAACCAATGAGAATGAATACATAACGTACCAGAATCTCTGGGACACATTTAAAGCAGTGTCTAGAGGGAAATTTATAGCAATAAATGCCCACATGAGAAGAAAGGAAAGATCTAAAAATCAACACCCTATCATCAAAATTGAAAGAGCCAGAGGAGCAAGATCAAAAAAACTCAAAAGCTAGCAGAAGACAAGAAATAACTAAGATCAGAGCAGAACTGAAGGAGATAGAGACACAAAAAACCCTTCAAAAAAATCAATAAATCCAGGAGCTGGTTTTTGAAAAGATCAACAAAATAGACTGCTAGCCAGATTAATAAAAAAGAAAAGAGAGAAGAATCAAATAGATGCAAAAAAAAAAAAAAAAACAATAAAGGGGATATCACTACAGATTCCACAGAAATACGAACTACCATCACAGATTGCTACAAACAACTCTATGCACACAAACCAGTAAACCTGAAAGAAAAGGATAAATTCCTGGACACTTGCACCCTCCCAAGCCTAAATCAGGAAGAAGTTGAAACCCTGAATAGACCAATAACAAGGGCTGAAGTTGAGGCAGCAATTAATAGCCTATCAACCCAAAAAAGCCCAGGTCCAGGCAGGTTCACAGCTGAATTCTATCAGACATACAAAGAGAAGCTGATACCACTCCTTCTGAAACTATTCCAAACAATACAAAAAGAAGGAATCCTTTCCAAATCATTTTATGAGACCAACATCATCCTGATACCAAAACCCAGCAGAGACTCAACAAAAAAAGAAAACTTCAGGCCAATATCCATGATGAACACTGATGCAAAAATCTTTAATAAAATACTGGTGAATAGACTGCAACAGCACATCGAAAAGCTTATCCATCACGATCAAGTAGGCTTCATCCTGGGGATACAAGGCTGGTTCAACATACGCAGGTCTATAAAGGTAATCCACTACATAAACAGAACCAAAGACAAAAACCACATGATCATCTCAATAGATGCAGAGAAAGCCTTTGACAAATCAACAGCACTTTATGCTAAAAACTCTCAATAAACTAGGTATTGATGGAACATATCTCAAAATAATAAAAGCTATTTACCACAAACCCACAGTCAATGTCATACTGAATGGGCAAAAACTGGAAGCATTCCATTTGAATTCTGGCACTAGACAAGGATGCCCTCTCTCACCACTCCTATTCAATATAGTATTGGAAGTTCTAGCCAGAGCAATGAGGCAAGAAAAAGAAATTAAGGGTATTCAATTAGGAAAAGAGGAAGTCAAATTGTCTCTATTTGCAGATGACATGATTGTATATTTAGAAGACCCCATCATCTCAGCCCAAAATCTCCTTAAACTGATAAGCAACTTCAGCAAAGTCTAGGATACAAAATCAATGTGCAGAAATCACAAGCACTCCTATACACCAATAAGACTAAAAGAGAACCAAATCAAGAGCAAACTCCCATTCACAATGGCTAAAAAGAGAATACAGTATCTAGGAATACAACTAACAAAGGATGTAAAGGACCTCTTCAAGAACTACAAACCACTGCTCAAGGAAGTAAGAGAGGACACAAACATATGGAAAAATATTCCATGCTCACGTTTAGGAGAATCAATATTGTGAAAATGGCCATACTGCCCAAAGTAACGTATAGATTCAATGCTATCCCTATCAAGATACCTATGACTCTCTTCACAAAACTGAAAAAAACTACCTTAAACTTCATATGTAACCAAAAGAGAGCCTGCATAGCCAAGACAATCATAAGCAAAATGAACAAAGCTGGAGGCATCATGCTACCTGACTTCAAATTATACTACAAGGCTATAGTAATCAAAACAGCATGATACTGGTACCAAAACAGAGATATAGACCAATGGAACAGAACAGAGGCCTCGGAAATAATGCCACACATCTACAACCATCTGATCTTTGACAAACCTGACAAAAACATGCAATGGGGAAAGGATTCCCTGTTTAATAAATGGTGTTGGGATAACTGGCTAGCCATGTGCAGAAAACAGAAACTGGACCCCTTCCTGACAGCTTATAATAAAATTAACTCCAGATGGATGAAAGACTTAAACATAAGACCTAACACCATAAAAACCCCAGCGGAAAACATAGGCAAAACCATTCAGGACATAGGCATAGGCAAGGACTTCATTATTAAAACACCAAAAGCATTGGCAACAAAAGCCAAAATAGACAAATGGGATCTAATTAAACTCCAGAGCTTCTGTACAGCAAAAGAAACAATCATTAGAGTGAACCGGCAACCAACAGAATGGGAAAAAATTTTTACAATCTATCCATCTGACAAAGGGCTAATATCCAGAATCTACAAAGAACTAAAACAGATTTACAAGAAAAAAAAACAAACAAACCCATTCAAAAGTGGGCGAAGGACATGAACAGACACTTTTCTAAAGAAGACATATATGAGGCCAACAAACATATGAAAAAATGCTCATCATCACTGGTCATTAGAGAAATACAAATCAAAACCACACTGAGATACTATTTCACGCCAGTTAGAATGGCGATCATTAAAAAATCTGGAGACAACAGATGCTGGAGAGGATGTGGAGGAATAGGAATACTTTTACACTGTTGGTGGGAGTGTAAATTAGTTCAACCATTGTGGAAGACAGTGTGGCAACTCCTCAAGGACCTAGAAATAGAAATTCCATTTGAGCCAGCAATCCCATTACTGGGTATATATCCAAAGGATTATAAATCATTCTATTATAAAGACATATGTACACGTATGTACATTGCAGCACTGTTTACAATAGCAAAGACCTGGAACCAACCCAAATGCCCATCAATGATAGACTGGACAAGGAAATGTGGCACATGCACACCATGGAATTCTATGCAGCCATAAAAAACGATGAGTTTGTGTCCTTTGTAGGGACATGGATGAATCTGTACACCAACATTCTCAGCAAACTGACACAAGAACAGAAAATCAAATACCACATGTTCTCACTGATAGGTGGGTGCTGAACAATGGGAACGCGTGGACACAGGGGAAGGGAGCATCACACACTGGGGTCTGTTGAGGGGGACTAGGGGAGGGACAGCAGGAGGTACGGAGGTTGGGGAGGGATAACGTGGGGAGAAATGCCACATATAGGTGACGGGGGGATGGAGGCAGCAAACCACATTGCCATGTATGTACCTCATGATCTGCACAGGTACCCCAGAACCTAAAGTACAATAAAAATAATAATAAAAAATAACTAAAATTTAGAAAATCATTTGAAAACATTATAAATGAAAGACAACTTATAAATTCCAGAAAAAATGTAACTGACATTCAAAAAATGCTGCCTATTTTGTTCTTTGCTTAAGAGTCACATCTAAAACCCCACATTTAATTGTTCTGGATTTCTTTTGGTAAATCCAAACCAGACTTTTCATCTAGCTCAGTAGGTACGGATACTACATAACATGAAAAATCTTAAGGTAAACAAGAAAAAGATGTGTGACATCACAAATTCCATTCTTCCAGTCTCCATCTCTTACTGTAAGACCTGGGCAAGTTTTAGCTCTCTGTATCACAGTTTCTTCATCTGTAAAGTGTGGATAGCAAGACACTTACTTCCCGGGATTGTTTCATGAATTACTGTTTAATCACTTTGAACAGTGCCTAGCAAAGCAGCATCCAGTAAACCATGACCATGGTTCCTCTCTTATGTAAACTCAAGACGGAAAGTTCCTCACCCTGTTCTAAAGGTTTATCTAAAAGCTACTAGCAAAGTGGAGGTTGGATTTCAGCCCCTACTTTATTCTCTATAATACAAACCAACATTAGCTGCATAAAAATGAAGAAAAGAAACAAAATGATATTTAAGATACAGAATTTCAAGTATCCATTTATGTGGCTTTTGATAACTGGAGAGAACAAATTCAAAAAGTTAATGTATTTATTACTACCCTTCAGTAATCCCAAAAAGGATCTGAAACAGAATCACTTGCAGTTTCATGGCATAAAAGCTCTCCCGCAAATTACAAACATTAAAAAAATATAATTCATTTTCAGTGTAATATTGAGGCAGGGAGGTAAAAGTCTTTGAACTATCTCATAAACAGAAAGACTCAGAAAACATCAATTTTATTGTACCATGGTCTATGTATTATGGCTATAAGACCTAGGAAGTTGGTCTAGAGTCCTTATCTACAGATCAAAATTACATGTAATAAAAATATTCAAATATAGTTTTGAAGGATAACCACTTGTTATTAGATATATCTTTATTATACATATTATGACCTCAATGTGATGACAGATCCTAAATCTCTAAACTAGTAAAATAAAACTTCTTTGTGGCAATTCAATTACATTATCTTCATTTATGACATCACAATGGAAACGGGAAATACTATCACTTAAAAATTTTTGTTTTTTTAATAAAATAAAGGCCTAAGAGGCACATCAGATCATCCTGGCTATCTGCTTAGTAAGAATATCTTCGACCCACTGTCCTAAGTCCATTTTAAGGGAAGTACATAATTTCTACCCAGCACTATGTTTATTCACCAATCAATTTCCTAAATAAGCAAATGTGCATAATGAACCCTAAGCAAGGCAAATTTTCTTGAGGAAAAAAAAAATCTTGTTCTATTATAATCTACAGATAAATCAAAGATACTTATTTTTAGCGTAGTAATTCATGTCCTCATCTTATTCTGTGAACATATACATCTACTTTCTTATAAGTCTTTCCCCGTAACTGTTTTCATTTATTGCTCATTTCTACTCAGAATACTTACTAAAATATTTTTCAAAAAAGTTTTAAAGCCTTATTTTTTTCTTATAGGGATCCATTTCACTAAATATTTTTATACACGTATGTGTATATATATATTTATTACTCCTCTGAGGTAATTTGCATTGCAACATGGCCTTCAAAATACAAAGACTAGTTAGGTTTTGAATGAAACTTTTTCCTAACTCTTCCACGTCAAAACCAGGGTATCCTGAAAAGCCAAGAAAATTCATAACATCCACCAAAAGTCATGGGCGTCAAGTGAGTGAACTACAGAAAGATAGCATCTTGCCTTGTCATCTCTCCCTCTTGCTCTATAATCCTTGTCCCTACTTGTAGAAGGTTTTTCACTCTTTGATATAGGATGTGCTCGGCCTACAGGTCCCCGGGCTCCTACTCCTGCCATTTCTTTCCTCAGAGGTCTTACTTCTCGATTGGCACGCCTGATCTGAGGTGGAGCTCTGACAAAAAAAAAATATATAAAAAAATAAAATTAAAATTAATCAAAGGCAAAAGTATCTCAATACTATCCTCGTCAATAAAATTGTTAAATCAAGAAGCCCAAAATCTAATTTTTTCACCTTTGGCCAATTCACGGCCACAACTATCAGGCTGGTTTTCCCAAATTCTTTTTCTAAAATATACTAGCTGATACAATTATTAAATACACATACATGACACATACAGCAATTAATCTGTCAAAAGTAACTATTAATCACCAATAGAGGGCAACACAGACTATCCCCATCTAATAATCTTAACAGCATAATGGAAAGGCAGTAATTTTATTCATTACTGTCCTAAACCAAGAATAAGTAACTTTTTTTGGAAAAAAAGCATTAAAAGCGGAAAGAATGGGAACTCTAATATGTCTGTTTGTACAGTTTATTAATTTCTATTTTACAACCAAGATGATTTCTCTGCTTCTATAATGGAAAATTAAACATTTCATTCATCAAATTACAAATGGCAGAGCTAACAATGAAATCTTCTTAAAGTAATTTATTTGTAAAAATATTTATGTTTTGAGAATGTCACAAGCCACAGAATCATTCAAATTATAATCCTCAAAATGTGATAAAAAATTTTGATAAATACATAAAAGTGTGCATTCAAAATAACATATTTTGTTTCATCTGCTGTGGAACTTGTCTCCTTCAAACAGTAAGTTTTGAGGCGTCTCAACACAATTTTTGTCTCCTTTTGGTTCTTGGGTAAGGGACTCTATGACTTCGTGTTTAATCTTAGTGCTCTCTTGAAATGTCTCTACCTCTATTTTCCTACCTTTTCTTTCCCTATAGCTATGTATGTATCTATAGCCCTTCAGATCCCATATGGGTATTCCATTTTTAACCACATGCCATATCTATTATTATCCCCTTTCCAGCCTCACACTTTTAATTCACCTAACTCATCATGGAGTTTTGTTCCTTGCATCAGAAAAGGTGACACATATGCATAACTCAAAGAATGGAAAATGAATGAAAAGCCATGAAGGTTGCAAACTAAGGGGCAAAAGGGTAAGAAAAAAGAAAAAAAAAACGTGTTAACATGTTGCGAGTCTGATACAGCATATTTAGACATTCGAATAAGACTACATCATGAAATTGCTAAGGAAAAGAAAGGCTGGTGAAAACCACATGTCCATCTGTGAGGTTACCATCCACTGACATCTCAATTCTTGCAGTTAAGCCCAGTAAAACAAGTATTTACTGACCACCCATTAGGTGGTAATATGGCCTCTACCTCACTGGCCCTAAGAGGAGACAAACACAAATAAGCAATCTTGTGAAAGAAATCCATAGAAAAGGAACTACAAAATAGTGCATAGTAATGGCTATGAGGCATTTTGAAATTTAAAATATTATTACATTATTGTCTTTAGGACATTAGCAGTATTTTAAGCATTCTGCCTATAAAATAAAAATGTGATGAGTCTGGTAAAGAATAAAAAATTTTAATTGTTAAACTGCTCTATTTCTAGTATTTCAATGTGACCACCGTTTGACCTAACTTTTTTTTTTTGGTTTGATGAAGGGGTGGAAAGTAAAAAAGTACGACTTTACTTTTATTTGTATGCACTTGTGTATATATAAATGTCTTTTCTGAATCAGATATATGGGTATGGCCAAAAACAATAAAATAAGACCAACAATCTTTTCCACACAGAATGTGCATCAAGTTTGCCTTTTTGTAAGTGGCTTCACCTGCTATTTAGTCCGTTTTCTTTGTGATCCAGTTTTTAGACTAAACAGCTAGCCACAGCCTCCTCTCCCAACAACAAACCCATCCCTCCCAGCTGCATTGCTCGCCTGCAGCTAAGCTTGCTCCTCTGGACTCACTGCTTAGGGTACACTACAGCAGGTCTCAGACAACATTCCTTCTGCCGCCTCAGCTTGTGCCTTCCCCACCTCAGCTTGCAACTCAACGGCCGCCAAGGAGTCCTGCTGTAGTCCATTCTGCACACACATCCCGCTGGGTAAAGCTGTATTGTAGAAGAATTGTTTCAAAGCTCTTATAGCGGCTACATTCTGAGTGTCTGCCATTACTGAACTTGTCCTGCCACTCAATATTCTGATGGGCTCCTAAACAGTCTGAGTGAAACTGCTCAAGAAGCCAGATGTGTCATTTGTGGCAAGGCTCCTGTCTCACAGGAAGTGTGCCTCTGCTGTCAGTCTTCAGTTCCATCTCACTGCAACTGGATATTACATTTGTAACAGACTCTGTGGGCATCCCAAAGGACATCCTTGATTCTGTTCTGTACTTCTTTGTCCACTAGCGCATCACTGCACAATGTCATGCTTCAATTTAAGGACTCAGTGACAGCTTCGAGGCTGTGTAAACAATAAAGATCTCAAGGCTTCTTTTACTAGTGTCTCTTTTTTAAAAAGATACTTTAGTAGGGTTACATAGTATCATTGACCTCTGCCCTAATGGTCGAACAGAATGACACTGTACTAGCTCACAGCACTTCAAAGTTAGAGAATAACTGGTTAGATCTGCAGGTGACAGACAAAAATATCTATATTGTGCTCAATTCTCCTATTTGAGATTTCCATATAGGAATGAGAAGAAATATGCCTTATTCTATCACATGCAAATCAGCCTCATTTCCTTGGAAGTCCAGTATTACCTCTTTCTAAGCTGTATTAAATATCAACATTATATGTAAATGTTTTTATTGGTACTGCTTTATACAATCTAGATACAAGTCCTCTGTCACATACATGCTTTGTAAATATCTTCTCCCAGTGCGTGATTTGCCTTTTTTCTTCTCTTTTTTTTTTTTTTTTTTGCATTTTATTTTATTTTCAACTTTTTAGATTCAGGGATACATGCACAGATGCTAGTTTGTTACAAAGGTATTTTACCTCTCTTAATGGAATCTTTCTTGATAAAGAGAAGGTCATAATTCTAGAATTCCAATTTATCAATCTTTAATATTTAATGCTTTAGTGGCCAGTCTAATAAATCTTTGCCTACCCTGAGATTATGATGATATCACTCCCACGTTTTCTTCTAGAAGTTTTATTTTATTACTTTTAATATTTTAGGTATTGATCTATTTTAAGTTAATTTTTGTATAATGTTAGGTGGGAAAGAAGAGTATCTTGATTTTTTTCACCAAAATGGATAATAAATTACCCCAGAAGCATTTACTGATAAGGCCCACCTTTTTCTACTGAATTTCAGTGGCATCTTCACAAATCAAGTGACTTCCCAAGATTTAATCCTTAAGGATAACTTCTGGTTCTAAAAAGGACTTTAGAATTTTTAAATTATTTGCTATCAGAAGATTATAAACAAATATCCTAAGTAGGAATCTTTAAAATATTATTAATTCTTTCAACAAATAGCTAAATCTTACTGAATGCAAGGCACTGTGCTACACAATGTAAAAGGCTCGATTAAGGGTCGTGTGCAGTGGCTCATGCTTGTAATCCCAGCACTCTGGGAGGCCGAGGCAGGTAGATCACTTGAAGTCAGGAGTTCCAGACCAGCTGGGCCAACATGGCAAACCCCATCTCTACTAAAAATACAAAACTCAGCCATACATGGTAGTGGGCACCTGTAATCCCAGCTACTTGGGAGGCTGAGACAGGAGAATCACTTGAACCTGAGAGGCGAAGGTTGCAGTGAGTTGAGATCATGCCACTGCACTCCATCCTGGGCCACAGAGCAAGGCTCCATCTCAAAGAAAAAAAAAGGCGGGGGTGGGGGGTGGGAATTAAGTCTTCCCCTCATTATCTAAGCAAATAAATCACATTCAGAAATATATTGAGCACCACAGACAATGGTACGATGTGAGTTGATATGAGTTGTTTTGTAACCTCAAGGGTACTTTCTGTGCAGAAAACACTCTCAGAGGCTTACTTTGATTTTTAAAATATTCAATTTATTAAATTCAAAAATACAAAAAATCATTTTTTTCCTTAAAGCTTTTAGATTCAGCTACAATTTTTTTCTATGCACAAGGCTAGCAGATTTTAGAAGTCACTTTTAAGAAATTTTTCTTTTCTTTAAAAAACAAAAACAAAACAAAGTCTCACTCACTCTGCCACCCAGGCTGGAATGCAGTAGCACAATCCTGGCTCACTGCAACCTCCACCTCCCAGGTTCAAACGATTCTCCTGCCTCAGCTGAGATTACAGGAATGTACCACCATGCCCAGCTAATTTTTGTATTTTTTGTGGAGACAGGTTTCACCATGTTGACCAGGCTAGTCTTGAACTCCTGTCCTCAAGTGATCTGCCCACCTCGGCCTCCCAAAGTCCTGGAATTACAGGTGTGAGCCATTGCACCTGGCCCACTTTTAAGAGATTTTAAAATAATGCTTGGTCCCAGTTACAAATCTGGTTAATAAAATGCCACCAGAATTTTTTAGCCAAATTTATACACTTAATGTATTTCCTTCCTAGTTCTTATCTTACTTAGTAAAGCATAATTTACATATAATTACTTTTATAAACTTATAATAAAGTTTACAAATAAGATAATATTAAATTTCTCCTAAGAGTTCCAATAAAGTACTTAACATAAATTTTCATGTATGAAAAAAAAAATCACAAGTCTAAATTAGTCCATAATACAATTAAAGTGGAATTGCATGCATGTCACCCTCCTTAGCCTATTTCTTAAATATTCCAAGTACATAAAAATAAATATGCAAATATATACATATTCTTTAACAGAAAAATATTATTACCATAGTTTTTATCCTCTTAGACATGTCTAGTCTTAATTTTAAATCTACCTGGAGTTAAAAGATCTGCTTAACTACTAAAGAAGACACTTACCATCCAACTTAACCAAGGTAATAGTAAACCAGAAATTTCAGATGCTTTAAGATCTGAAGCTACAGATATATTTCTCACACCAAATATTATACAATCCCACTTAATATGCTGGGGTTTGGACTCTCAGCATTTTGATGTTATCCATAACAGTTATTTAAGCTGGGATATTGCGTGGATTCTGGTCAGTGTTTCTTATGAGCCATATGAAATCTTATTTAAAGTTGCTAAGCCATTCATTCAGTCATTTCAAGAGTGGGACAAGTGGTATGAAAACTACTATACCTTTCACTAATGATAGAATTCCATCACTCCCAGGCAAGTTAATCACTGCTTGTCTCTTGTTTTTCTTTGGCTCTACAGATAGGTCCTTGTCTTTACCGTTAAATTCTAAAAATCTTTGAACTTGAAAAATCTAAGATATTTATTTTTTGCCTAACTCTAAAGACTTTAAAACTTGACGAACGATGGTATTTTTTCATATTATCAGGACTATACAATGTCCACTCTACAGATAAAATAATATCAGCTGAACTTTAGATAAATTCTCACAGGTCTTTGTCCAGTTTATTGTCACTTCTGAGATTATTCTGCTGATTTATCAAATGAAGTGGATACCAGAAACATGTGACATACTACCAGCATTCACTAAGCCTATAATTTAGCTGAATATACATACATATTTTACAATTATACTAGACATCTCTTTCTGTCCACATAAACCCTGTAACTAAAGCCTTGGTGAAGAAGAGTCCTCAACTCAAATATAAACAAGTCACAAAAAAACAGCAAACTGTAAGACGAGCCTCTCAAGAATTGATAACAGAACTACAAAAATAATATGCAGTGACAACAAAAACAAATAAGCTGAAAACCTTCCCACAATAAAACATGTAGGAATTCTAGGTAAAACGTAATCAATATCCTTTTATACACACAGCTGGTCTTACTGTACGATAAGTGAAATACCTAATAGACAAAAGGAGAGAGAGACATATAAGCACATGAGCTGAAGACATGGTAGTCCTTCAGTGTTTGGGAGCTCGGACATCTGAGGGCTTGAGATTTATTGATCACAAGTGAGATTTATACAGGGCCGTAGGCCCACACAAATCAAAGAAGTTGAGACTACCACATAAAGCCAGGACCCTCAAAGGACAACCACCTTGGTAAAAACGGTAGAATTTTATTTATTTATTTATTTTATTTCTTTTTTTCTTTTTTTTTTCATTAAAAATAGTCACTTGTTCACAAAGAATAAAAACGGTAGAATTTTAAAGACAGAAGACATAAGTACACTTTTCTATTTGGATCTACGTGCTACATTTATGGAGTGAAGCAAAAGCCCCCCCCCAGATATAGCAGAAAAGGGCCCATCCTCATGTGATTTGGGACTTAATTTTATACTACCTTAAGCAGAGAAAGTGGGCATAAAAGCAGGCCTAGTCAGGTAACATCCCTAAGGCACCTGGCTAGAGCAAGCACAGAAGTCTCAGGAGTGACACCTTCTTCGAAACAAGCCGCATATTGAAATGACTCGTTAAAACCTTGTTGAAGAAACATTCTCAACTTTACCACAAAAAAGGCTCACCAGAAATAACAAAAAGCAAGATGACTCTCAATAACTTTGATAAGAGAACTGCCAGTTATAGACTACAAAATAAGTATTTTTTTTTAAAGACGGGGTTTCACCATGTTGGTCAGGCTGGTCTTGAACTCCCGACCTCAGGTGATCCGCCCGCCTTGGCCTCCAAAGTGCTTGGATTATAGGCGTAAGCCACCACGCCCAGTCCAAAATAAGTATTTTATATGATTAGAAGCATTTAAAAATTTTCAAGCAAAAGATGCACAAGTCTTAAGTAGTATAAATAAAAATAAATTGACACAAATAATTCATAGTGACACTGTTTAACACAAAGACAGAAAAAATCTTAAAACCAATGAGAAAAAATGTTACCTATAAACAAATAACAAACAGACTGATAATACAAGCCAGAAGACAGAATACTTTCACGAACATCATCTTTAAAGTATAGAGATTAACTACCAAACTAGCATTTTATACTAAAATATCACATAAGAGTGACAGGAAAATACAGATATTTTGAGAAAAGAACTGTTAGTTTACCACTAATAGAGACCTTGGCTGTAAAAACTGCTAAATATCCTTCAGCAAAGATGAAACTGAATTTAGAAATAGTGAAATGCAAAAAATAGTAAACATAACCACTGGCAAACACACAAATAAACCTACATAAGCATTTTATTTTCTCATTCTTTCAACAACTATTTATTGAATACATACACTGTGGCAGGCAATATTCTTGGTGCTGGGGGTAAAGCAGCAAACAAATAAAAGGCCCTGACCTTACAAAGTTTACAATCTAGCGGGGACAGGAACACACGCATAATTAATATAATATGGTGGTATAATATAATGTAATACAATATATTATCAGGTGGCAATGAGTCCTTTAAAGAAAAATGAAGCCGAGTAAGGGAACAAGGGTGGCGACAAGTGAAGGGGTACATATTTTAAATAGGGTGGTCAGGGTAGCACTCTCTACGTGACATTTGAACAAATGAGGTGAGGGCATTTGCCATGTGAACATCAAGTAGGGTGGAAGTAAGGGATGGGCAATAAAAATGGCAAACATATCTTGAGCTCTTCCTACGAGTGCAGATGTTCTTCATGCTTTACATGCGTTAAATCACTTAATTCCCACAAAAACCCTAAGAAGTAATTTTCACATTGATCCCCAACTTACAGAGGAGGAAAATGAGGGACAGGTTGAATGATCTGTCCTCCGAGAAGCTATGTGGTAGGGCTAGGAGAAGAACCTGTTCTTGCACGGCTATAAAGAAATACCTGAGACTGGGTAATTTACAAAGAAAAGAGGTGTAATTGGTTCACAGTTCCGCAGGCTGTACAGGGAGCTGGCATCCGCTCAGCTTCTGGAGAGGCCTCAGGAAACTTACAATCATGGCAGAAGGTGAAGGGAGAGCAGACACATCACATGGCCAGAGGAGCAAGAGGTGGGGGGGGTGGGGTGAAGATGGGGGAGGTGCTATACACTTGTAAACAACCAGATCTTTTGAGAATTCTACCATGAGAATAGCACCAAAGGGGGAAATTAGCCCCCATGATCCAATCACCTTCCACTAGGCCCCTCCACCAACACAGGGGATTACAATTCAACATGAGATGTCGGCAGGGACAGAGATCCAAACCATATCAGAACCCTTGTAGCCTGGTGAATTGTCAAGCTCTGTGCAAAGGAGGGTAAGGACCTTCTTCCTACTGCTCTTTGCCACCATAGGGTCCACAAAGCTAAGGACTAGGGAGCAACAAGTGGAAGAGATAGAAGAAAGAGGCTGCAGTCAGAATAAAGGAAAAGAGGAAAAAAACAAAATTGTGTAATGTCGCAGAAGCCTCAAGAGGGAAAGAGGGCTCCAAAGAAGATGGTCAACATTATCAAATATTATGAAGGTTAAACAGTGGAAGTCCAGAGAAGAGGCATTTCATTATTAAGTGAGGAAGCTACTTGGTATTTTCAAGAATTCAGTCCCAATACTGCAATGACTGGAGAGTAGCAGGATTTCTTGTATTTAAGAAAAAGGGGCCAGGGGCGATGGCTCACGTCTGTAATCCCAGCACTTTGGGAGGCCGAGGCGGGCGGATCACGAGGTTAGGAATTTGAGACCAGCCTGACCAACATGGTGAAACCCCATTTCTACTAAAAATACAAAAACTAGCCAGCGTGGTGGCGCGCGCCTGTAATCCCAGCTACTCAGGAAGCTAAGGCAGGAGAATCACTTGAACCCCAGAGGCAGAGGTTATAGTGAGCCAAGATTGTGCCACTGCACTCCAGCCTGGGAGACAGAGCAAGACTCCATCTCAAAAAAAAAAAAAAGAAAGAAAAAGAAAAAAGAGGCAGTGAAAGACAACAGATGAATACTACACATTCAACAGCAGTTTGCAAAGAAGAGGGGGAAATGACAGTCACTAACATGCAGCAAGGCAAATATTTTTTCAACGAAAACATAAAAGTAATGTGTATGGCTTCATTTTGACTTACCACCATCTTGTTCCTTATTTAATCTTTAATGAATTATAATTTCTATCTTTCAGTTGCCTTTTCTGTAACATTAAAAAAAGAAATACCAAGTTTCTAAGCACTTACTGTATTACATATCTATAACTGGAGAGTGGAGATTTAAGAGTAACCACTGAGTGCTATAAAATAATGGAAATGCTCCCTAGAGAAGACTTACATAAAAGGAACAATAAAATAACATAACCAAATGGAATGTCCCCCTACCCTTGGAACACGTTAGATCAGAATTTAGACCCTGAAAAACACATGCTTCCTCTGTTCTCAATCTCAGTCTTGCTTGCATTTTTCTCCTTGCTGAAATGATTGCACAAGCGCTCACCTCTCTACCTGCCCACCTCTCTGCAACCACACCCTTACAACCCCTGCCTCCCTGCTGTGACTCTGAGCCAGTTGTCCATGCAGTCCCTTGACATGTGCATTAGATCCCATTTCCTCTTGTCACCTCAAGGACACTGCTCCATGAGTCATCCATCTAGCCCATGCATCATCAATTTTCCTCTTTCTACTGCAGCATTCCCATCAGCATACAAACATCCTGCTATTCCTTTCTCTCTAAAACAACAAACCTTAACTACTTGTCTTCCCCAACTAGCACTCACTTTCCTGGCTCCCTTTTTTAGCAAGACTTATCCAGGGAACTGTACATACTCTCATCTTCTGCTCCTCTCTTTGTATTCTCTGAACCCACCCCATCATTCTCTACCATTCCACCAAAACTGTACATCAAGGCCACCAGCGAGCTCCTGCTGCTAAATCCATGCCAATTCTCAATCCTTATCCTATCTGACCTAGATGCATTTGATAAAGTAAATTAGAATCTTTAATTAAGCCTCAGTGTCTTCTTCTAAAAAACAGGGGTGATAATAATACTACCTATTTTAAGCTTGGTTATGAAGATTTAAAAAGAAAGAAACCACGTAAAAGCACAATACCTGGTTCACAGTTAAGATCTCACCAAATGTCAGTTATTAGCATGTTTAATCAGCCCTGCTACCTACATTCTACTCAGTCTAAAAATAGTCCATCCCATACTCCAGAAACAGAATTTTAGAAGATGATATAACTCCAGAATTTTAGAAAATAATATAACTTCAGAATTTTAAGAAAATGACTATAATCTCAATCTGCAGTAGTATTAGGCAAATAACCTATTCCGTCATATAAAGAATGACCTTAAAATTTATTTGTCATTAGTTGTGATGATTCTGAAATAACTACATTAACCCCAATCTCTCTCAGAGTCTCGCTCTCATTTCTAACTCTCATTCAACAGCTTGATTTAGATATTATGTGCTCCAATTTTTCTCTCATTCTCTATATCTCATTAATCACCAAATCCAGTCCATTCTTCCTCAGTAATGACTCTCACACCATCTACAAAATCATAAGCCTAGGAGAGCAGGGAACATGTCTGTTTCTGCATCCACCATATGTGGGACAGCAACAGGTACAGTACTAGACATATAATAGATGCCAGCATCCTACAAAGCAATCTCATTTCAATATATATTTTACAGAAGGGAAAATGAGGTATAGAGAAAGGAACTTGTAGATCACTCAATCAGTAGTGGAACTGATACAAAAACTTGCTCCCCCAACCTTCTAATCCCAGTAAAATAACTGAGCCAGAGCCTGGGTGAAATACCTGTAATGCATGAATGATAGTTTATTCTCTATCAGTACTTGACTTTGACCTTAATTGATCTTTTTCACTGCAAATTGGGATGAAAAATACTGCCAGTTACTTAATCTCTCTGAGTACCCAAAGAAACATAAGACAACAACTCTAATTCCAAGTCAGTAAGAATTTACTCTTTGCTGGAATTCTACAGAATAGCCCTAAATTGATCAAAAAAATCAATCTTCCTATCTATATGTATACAGAAACAGATTATACCATTCCCCTTGGTTCTTGATGAAATAACATTAAAAGGCCGATTAGAGTTTTAGTGCACCTATACAGAAGTAGTAAAATGATTAATTTCAGGTTTGCGTGTCCTATTCTTACTGCTACCTCTTCCAAAAGATGTAACTTTGGAAGACCTACCACTTGGAATTGGTACTATATAGGCATTATAAAGAACAGCATGAAGAGTCCTCAAAAAATTAAACAGAACTACCTTATGATCCAGCAATCTCACTTCAGAGCATACATCCAAAGAATATCCGTATGTCAGACCTCTGCACTCTCATGTTCATTTCAGCATTACTAGTAATAGTCAAGATACAGAAACAAACTAAACATCCATTGACGGATAAATGGATAAAGAAAATGTGGTGTGCATATATGTTGCGGGCAGGGTGTGTACGTACATACAGACAAACACACACACACAGAGGAATATTATTCAGCCTTAAAGAGAAGGAAATTCTACCATTTCCTTGTGACAGGTGAAATAAGCCAGATGCAGAAAGACAAACAGTACATGATCTGACTGTGTTAGTATGTTTGGGTTTTTTTGTTTTTGTTTTTGTTTTCTTTTTTTGCATTGCTATAAAGAAATACCTGAAGGTGGATAATTTATAAAAAGAGGTTTACTTAGCTCATGGTTCTGCAGGCTGAACAAGCATGACGCCAACATCTGCTCAGCTTATGGTGAGACCTCAGGAAGCTTATGATCATAGCAGAAGGCAAAGGGGGAAGCCAGTAAGCCAGCATGTCACATAGCAAAAGAGTGAGCAAGAGGAGTTGTGGGGGGCAGTGCTACACTCTTAAACAATCAGATCGCATGTGAACTGAGCAAGAACTCATTTACTACCAAGGAAATGGCACTAAGTCATTCATGAGGAATCTGCCCCCATGACACTGCATCTCCTACCAGGCCCCATCTCCAACAATGGAGATTACATTTCAACATGAGATTTGAATGGGACAAACATCCAAACCATATTACTCACTTAAATGTGACTCTAAAAGAGTCAAATTCATAGAAAGAGAATAGAGTGGTGATTACCAGGGGCTAGGGAAGAAGAAAATGGGGTTATATTGGTCAAAGGATACATAGTTTCAGTCATGAAGCGTAAGTTCTGGATATCTGATGTACAAGGTGACTATAGTTAACAACACTGTATACTTGAATCTGCTAAGAGGGTAGATCTTAAGTGTTCTCGCCACAAAATGAAAAAGAAAAACAAAAGAAAAAAATGATAAACTATGTGAGGTAATAGATATGCTAATTAGCTTATTGTGATAAATATTTCAAAATTCCTATATAGCAAATAATCTACCTGTGTACCTTAAATATGCACAATTTTTAATTGTCAATTATACCTCAATGAAGCTGGGGGGGGAAAAAGGATCTACCACATTTATTTTTTAAGCTAAATAAAGAATAGCTTATTGAATATACACCATGTTAATACTGCTGCAATATAGAAAATACTAGTTTCATGGCTTCAGGTTATCACTGGAAAAAACCAACTCATTAAAGAAAATGTAGTTAATAAGCCTACATGTAAACTATTATAAAACCTTTTCATTAATACAAGAAACATTTTAACTTAGGACACTAAGAATGAGCTAGAGACTTCATCTCTTTGGAGTTTAATTCTAAAATTGCCACTACCTATCATCATGATCCAACTTTTTGTAGCCCAGTTTCCTCACATTGAAGGCAATGAATCAAAATTTTAAACTATTATTTTGATGTATCCAAGCAGCTGCTGGTGATTTAAAATTTAATTATGATTAAACTCAGCAGATGCATGACACAGAAGTAGAACTTCAAACAATGTAGCAAAACCACTGATGGAAAACCACAGCACACAGATTACCTTGGTATGCAGCAACAGGGATGGAGAAGTGTGTGTTAAAAGTCAATGAAGTGAAAAGAACAACCATCAACAGGGCTACCAAATTAGTGGCTAATGCCAAACATACCAGAGGCATCTCTGAAATGCTTTGCATAAAACAAGGTAAATTACAAAGTGACAGATGGCAAAAAAAAGAAAAAACTAAACAAGATAAAGTAAATATTATATTTTCCTATTGACTTAAATTGTAATTTCAGTGTGCTGCTCACATGGAAAGTTCTTTTTAGTTACCCTTAAAATA
Source organism: Ateles fusciceps (assembly GCA_036589455.1). Classification (NCBI taxonomy): domain Eukaryota; kingdom Metazoa; phylum Chordata; class Mammalia; order Primates; family Atelidae; genus Ateles; species Ateles fusciceps. The sequence goes on along the minus strand of JAZHEH010002853.1, from coordinate 135,933 downwards.
TCAATATTTTATTAAGCATTTTCAGTTTCTTTATTCTCCCACCACTGCTAAGAATGTTAACAAGTAGATAATACCAGGATATACAGATGTGTATCAAAATATACCCACCAAGTATATATGCAAAAGTAATATAGCAGAGTGTATACAAATAAGGCTCCTGAATATGAAGAAACCTAGGTTCAAATCCTGGCTCTGCCACTTTCTTACTCAGATGACTTTGGAGAAATTACAAAGTATAAGCTTCAGTTTCCTCAACTGTAAATGGGGTTCATAATAATAAATTAGCAATGATAATATGGATACACAATAACAGTACCTAACGTCATGGGATCACTTGAGTTTTAAATAAAATGATGCTTCTAACATACACAGTAAGTGATTAATAATTATTAGCTACCATCCTTTCCCTGAAAATAATCACCAACTGCTTATGTCTTGGACATTTAAAAAGCCACATCCTCTCTGTCAGAGCTATTGAAATGTTTCAGGAAACTAAAGAATTAGTAGAATCTGCAAGGAGAAAAAAAAATGACTGTGTTTTATGACTGAGGCTATCATTTAAAATTATTATTATTGATATTTCTCTAAAAGAATGTTGTATTCCTTTATTTCAGAGATGACCATTAATTTTAATTACTTATTACATGCCAGTTACTGTCTTAAATTTTTTTATTTGATTCCATGAAGTAAAGATCCCCATTTTACAGATAGTGAGACTAATGTTTAGAGAGGTTAAATCGCTTGCTCAAGGTCATAAAGCAAGTAGATTTCAGAAGCAGAATTGACAATCTCATCAACTCAAATGTCTTTTCATTAAACCAAGAATATCCAATGACTGTATCTACCATTCACTATGATTAGGTGAAAATCTGATTATATTTGTTTTACATGACCTGGAGAAGAAAAAAAGTTTATGAAACAAGAAAAATATTATACAACTGTAAACTTCCATAACCTTTAAGTCTAAATTTGCAATCTGAATATTTATTTTATCAGCCCTTGCATACATTCTGTCTCATGAAGCAGTGTAAGAGTTAGTTCATTAACATTTGCTTTACATTGTTAATTGATGAAGGACCCACTGTTTTTGCTTACATAAAAAATTTATTCATAAAGTTTTAAACTATTAATCCCATGCTATTACTCAATGTATTATACTTCCTTCTCTTCTAGAGTTATTAGGTGTTTTCTTATTGTTGTTAATGATATACATGGGAATGAAAATCTTTTTTTCAGACAATATACTATCTGAGATTTGCTTTTATTCAGGGTTTCTGATACACAAAGAAAAAAACACACACACATACAATGGCTATGCATGAAGAAAACTTTTTTTTAAAATTTAGTATAGAGAAAGGATAATCAGTGAAATACATTCTGGTCCATTCATCTTTCACTTTCGTTTAGAAAAAGGATTTAAAAACAAGTACAAGAATAAGTTAGATCTATTTTATGAATAGTTAAGCAAGGACAAAGAAAAGAAAAACCTGGACTAGTGTTATTCTAGTAATACGTTTTGAGATTAGCAGTCATCAATGGGAAAATGTCATCTACAATTTTTTATTCAGTTTGAGCCATCAGTATTAGTTATCTGTGGACAATGCTGTTTGAAATGCATCATGGTGCTCTAGCAATTTAGAACATATATTCCTATATTTAAAGTTATTGTCAGCTTTTAACTTTAAACTAGAAGTATATTTTAGAATTAATGACTTTCAGTAAAAAACAAGGTATTTCATTATACATACATGCAGGAAAATTTCAAGTTCTAGTAGATTACAATGCCATTCTTTCAGTATTTATTTTGGAACTTCCAGGGTAACAATGATATGACTCTTAAAACATTGCCTTTTGAGGGACATGGGTTACCTTAGTATAAAACACCTGAAGGTGGTTATATCGGAGGAAAAATACATTGATACATTGTTGTAGACCTTAAAAAGAATCCTCATCTACTATTTTCACACTGAAAAATCACAAAATTATCTGTAATTCAGTGGAAAAAATCCAAAGCAACAAATTAACCACTTCTCATAGTTCTTAAAATGTTTTTAGAAAATTTCAACACACGATTACAGCTACTGACCAAAGGAAAACTTATTTTTTATGGTGCAATACTCTGGCCATGGTACCACTTCACAATAAAGTGGACAGAAAGCCAGAAAGACCTAAACTCACATCCTGATTTAACATGATTAGGATCTCCCAGGTTTCAGTTTCCTCACTTGTGAAACTAATGGAGTTAACTCATTTAATGTTGGTTAAATGCCAACTATGTGCCAAACCCTGTGTTAGCAATGGAAGTTTATTACTTAATTTTTAAGTAAATAAAACCATGGTCCTTGTCGTTGCAAATCCTGTGAAGAGACAAATAAATGCAACATGATAACCACTATGAACAAACTGCTATGTCTGGGCAAATCAAAAAAGACTGCAGAGGGGGATAGTCAGTTGAGTTGAGACTTGAATGAATATGAGTTGCTAAGATATGGGGATTATGGGTATTCCTTGAAGAAAGAAGAGACTGCACAGACAAGATGACAAAAAAAGGCAAAAGAGAGAGGTTTACCGTAAATGATGCATGGGCTGGGTATTAGAGAAAACTGGTGGGAGATGCCACACTGAGGAATCTGACCTTCAAGCAGTAAGCCACTTAAACATTATCGGTAAGGTTCCTTCTACACTAAAACTCTGGAAATTGGCTGTAGGCCCAACCAGGTAAATTCAATTTCTCTACCACTTCATTTGAAGTTGTTAAGAGTCTCTTCAAGCAAAAAAGCAGAACTATTCAAATTTTGATGCTGCCATTACGAAACCTAAAAGACCTCTCTTAACTGATAAATTTTAGGACCAGCAATAGACTTCTATTGTTATTAGAGTCATAAAGCATTCTAAAAGCACAAGATATATAACAAGTCAATTACTTCTGTACTTTATCAAATACAAAATTGTAAACCTATAAATGTGAATATTAAAAACAGATATTGAATTTACATGTCCCCAAAAACGTTTTTCATATTTTGTTCAAAGCAAGCTTCGTTGTGAACACCAATTAACTAGAAGCACCTAAAGAGAATGTAAAGCCCATTTACCTGTGTTCTGCAGGAACAGGGGGGTGGCCAAACAGCAGGATCTCTAAATGGTCCATCTTGACAGGACACAGGGAAATCTGGAGGCTTGTCGATTTTAAAACTTTCTAAAGTGCTGACAATACTTTTAACTTGTTCATATTCTTCCAATAATTCCTGCCGAACCTTAAAAAAAATAGGCTTTATGCTAAAAACTGTTTAAAGACTTCATAAGTTGTAAATAATAAATTGCTATACAGTGCATGTTTTCTTAAGGTCAAAGTCTAAAAATGAATCATTAAAACATTCAAAAACACAAAGAACTATTTCAAGTAACACAGACAGAAGGGCAGAAATTGGTTTGAAAAAACATAATTCTATACCTTTTAATAAGGAAAGTAGTTACATATCTTTCATAATGGAATTCCATTTCTTTTTTTTTTTTGTCTTTTTGTTTTTTCCTTTTTGTGGAGAACGGGGTCTCGCTATATTGCCCAGGCAGGTCTCGAACTCCTGGGCTCAAGCTATCCTCCCGCCTCTGCCTCCCTAAGAGCTGGGATTACAGGCGTGAGCCACAGCGCCCGGCATGGAATTCCATTTCTACAAAAGAATGTGATGATCATTAATACAATTAAAAACAAGCAACTAAGTAGGTAACAAGTTAACCATTCCCAGAAATCTAAAATATTGTGCTAAATACTTTTAATATATTTGTAAATAGATTTGAAAAACTGTAAGCCAAAATTTTCAACACTATTTCCTGCTCCCAATATCACCAAATATAAAATGCCTGTCATGAGTGTCTGAAAGTTAGAAGTGGTATAATACTATGAATTACAAACTTCCAGGTTTGTTTTGTATTCTTTTGAGACAGAGTCTTGCTCTGTTGCCAGGCTGGAGTGCAGTGGCACAATCTCAGGCCACTGCAACCTCCGCCTCCCGGGTTCAAGCGGTTCTCCTGCCTCAGCCTCCCAAGTAGCTGAGATTACAGGCGCATGGCCACCACACCCATCTAATTTTTATATTTTCAGTAGAGACAGGGTTTCACCATATTGGCCAGGATGGTCTCAATCTCCAGACCTTGTGATCTGCCTGCCTTGGTCTCCCAAAGTGCTGGGATTACAGGTATAAGCCACCGCACCCCAGTTTTTGTTTAAATTCTCCTTCACCTGAAATCTGAATCATTTTGACCTTATATAAATTATTTCAAGTTCTGAATAAAGTTTATTTTTATATCAAAGACAAAATTTTTCCTGTATTTAAAAAACTTAACTGAGCACATATTAGGAGGAAATTCTTGTGCTTTCAAACTTTCAGCACAAATAAAATTTGCAAAAGCAAACAGGTAAATATTAAAAATTACATTCAAGACCAGGCTGGGGGAAACAAAAATATTAGCCTAGGCATAACAGCACGAGGCTGTAGTTCTAGCTACTCAGGAGGCTGAGGCAGGAAAATCACCTGAGCCTGGGAGTTTGAAGCTATAGTGAGCTATGATCACGCTACTGCTCTCCAGCCTGGGCAACAGAGCAAGACTCCATATAAAACAAAAAAAATTACACTTATAAAATCATTTTAACCATTTTTTTTTTAACTATAAAGCATATTTTACTGTAAAGCAGAGTGCAAGAAAGTTTCTCTTATCATTATATTGAATAATATATTAAAAGGAACATATGAAAGAGTTACAGATCCAAAGAAAAGCTAGGTAAAATTCAATTGCTAATACATGCGATTACACTAGACTGGGATATGCTATACTAGGAGAAATGCAATTTCAGAACCCAATGGAAAGAAACATAGTAGAAATATCTGAGTAGAAATGGTCACTATTTAACATACACAATTAGGAACATAGCAAAAATATTTCCATAATAGATTAATGAAACACCCTGCCTGTGGCTAACAGGAAGGATAGAAGAAAACAACTAAAATTTTCAGCCTGAGTTAGAGTAAGTATATTGTTCTCAATCAACATAATTTGGTAACATTCAATTAGGAAAATAAGCCAAATTTACCCTCAAAACTTAGGAAAACATCAATTTCTGACTAATGGAAAAATTAGACGAAACACTTGAAAGGCATTAATACGTAAAATGGAAACGTCAAAGAAACACTTGACTTTGTACTTTTAAGTTTTAAAAGATTTTAATTTTAAAAGTGGGGAGTGTTTGCATTGGCAGCACATATACTGAAACTGGAATAACAGAGAAGATCAGCACGTGCCCCTGTACAGGATGCACACACACTCCTAAAGTGTTCTGTATTTTTTTACTTAATGTTTTCTAAAAAGGCTGTTAGGTTGTTTTAGTATAACAGGTGAAAAACACAAGCTTAAATAATAAGCCCTTACAAAAACAAAAGGCAATTTTGTTTAACTAAACATCATTGAAGATAGACAGATGATTTATTTATTTCCTTAAATAAAGATATATTGCTTATAAGTATGATGTGAAAAAATTCTTTTTTAAAAGTTACAATTAATTTGGAACTGGGGGCAGCAAAGCAAGAACTATGCTAAAAGATACTGATCAATTAAAACATTAAATTTAAATTAAACTTAAAGAACGGTAAGTGGGGAAATTAAAATTCAAGTTTTTATTAACTATCTTATTAAATAAGCAAATTATATGTCAAAAGACAGCAAATACAGTAATGTTTTTTATTAGATTACTGACTCATTTGCATTTTTAAGGAGTCTTTCAGAAGAGGAGTTTTGTAAAAATGGGTCAAAACAACATGTAAAAATGAAAGGGAAAAGCGCAAGTATGAATACTTTATTTCAGGTTCCGCACAGTGGCTCACACATGTAATACCAGTGCTTTAAGAGGCCAAGGCAGGAGGACCACTTGAGGCCAGGAGTTTGAGACCACCCTGGTCAACACAGCAAGAGCCAGTCCTTACAAAAAACTTAAAACTTAGCTGGGCATGGTGGTGTGCACCTGTAGCCCTATCTACTTAGGAAGCTGTGGTGGGAGGATCACTTGAGCCCAGGAGTTTGAGGCTGCAGTGAACTGTAACGGCGCCACTGCACTCCAGCCTGGGTGACAGAGCAAAACCCTGTTTCTTAAAAAAAAAAAAAAGAAAGAAAGAATAGCCGGGCACGGTGGCTCATGCATGTAATCCTAGCACTTCGGGAGGCCGAGGCAGGCGGATCACAAGGTCAGGAGTTCGAGACCAGCCTGGGCAACACGGTGAAACCCCATCTCTACTAAAATACAAAAAACTAGCGGCGCGTGGGGGACATGTCTGTAATCCTAGCTACTAAGGGGACTGAGGCAGGAGAATCACTTGAACCCAGGAGGCAGAGATTGTGCCACTGCACTCCAACCTGAGCAAAGAGCAAGACTCCGTCTCCAAAAACATAAAAAAGAAAGAATAAATGAAATACTTTATTTCAAATGCCTGCAGTCACACAATAAGGTAACTAATTACGAAAAGAGAAAAAAGTAAAAGTAGATTCAATTAGAATTAAATATCTTCAAAACATACCTCATGGAATATATGATCACAAAAACAAAACATTAGTTAAGATACTAGAAAATTATTCAAGAATATATTTTAAATATATTTCAGTATTCAGATAAATAGAAAATATTTCCATCTCAAACTCATTTTCCAACTCTAATCTCTCAAGTATAATAGGGTACTGCTGTCCTAACACATCTAATCCTTTAATATCATCTTACCTGTTGCCATTTGCCTTTGACAGCTGGATCTCTGACTGACTGGCAATGTCTCTGAATCTGTTGTATCACCCCCTGGTAATACACCATTGATGAGTCGTAATTTCCAAGAAGGGCATATTCTCTTCCTTTCTTTGCATTATCACAAATCTCAGCCAAATTCATCTTCTTTCAGAGACCTAAACATAAAATATAATGACTTTTAAAAAATTTTCAGCACTGACTTTAAAACTTTATTATTCTTTAAAATGTTTAAAACTACTTTTTTAGTTGAGACAGAGTCTCACTTTGTTGCCCAGGCTGGAGTGCAGTGGCATGATCTTGACTCACTGCAACCTCCACCTCCCAGGTTCAAGTGATTCTTGAGTAGCTGGGACTACAGAGATGTGCCATCATGTCCAGCTAATTTTTGTATTTTTAGTAGAGACAGGGGTTTCACCATGTTGGCCAGGCTGGTCTCGAACTCCTGACCTTGGGGCAGTCCACCTACCTCAGCCTCCCAAAGTGCTGGGATTACAGGCGTGAGCCACCGTGCCCAGCGTGGAACTACTTTGAAAGTCAAGAGTTACCTTTCATTCTTTGAGGCTATCTGAATGCATCTTATAATACTAAACAAAATTTTCAGATTTGGAAGTATAAAGGAGATTACAAAAGAACACCCATGGAAATAATAGGAAGAGACATTACATAGCTCTGAACTACTGATTTACTTACAGGTACATAAAATTGGACCCTAGTTTTCCTTATTTCTTTATAATTACCATAGACTGCAATAATAGATGAACTTGTTTTTCTTCAATTTATTCCTGACAACATAAAAATAAATATATATATCACATAAATATAGGAATATGTTACATTTTCCACTGAAGTCAGTTGAAACTATAAAAATTAGTTCTCACTAAAATTTCTTAGCCCAAGAAAAAAAAGTTATACTTAAAGAACACATTTTAAAGAAACAGTCTATAGTTGTCCATATACCATTTATACTCATGTAATTGCCTCATAAACTTAAATCTAAGCAAACACCTATAAATTAAACTATATGAACCCTAACTTGTAATCTTTTAAGACCCCGTCATTCTCTATAACTCTTTGGCCATGCAAATAACTACCATTATTTTCCTTTCTATAAGATGTCAGTTAGAAACACCCTCTAAATATCTGGCTTCCACCAAAGCTCCAGTTCAGTAATTCTGGCTTTCTTCCAGGCTTTCCAAAGGTCTCCTAGAAACATCCAAGGCTTCTATGCAAAGACACTTTCGTCCCAAGACTAAAAAGAATAGGAAGTCCAGAGATACAGGAGAATGGTATCCTGAGAAAGAGTCCAAATTGCCTTCTTATTTCCAGGAACAGTAAACCAATGAATACATAGAGAGGAGAAAAACAAAATACTTCTCTATGCCTTGCTCAGGGAATTAAACTTTGGTTTAGGGAGCCTGACTTTTCCTATCTGACTCTCAATCTCTTATCTATTCTTCAGGGGCTCAAAAATTCTTCCTGGAAATTAACCATAACTAGTTCTAGGCATTTCAATGGACTGCAACACATTCTTGAAAATAAATGTTTCTTTATGTGTCTGGCATGTTATTTGCCCCTTATAGGTTCCCTGAAGGCAGAGTTATATTACTTGAGAATCACATTGCAGCAAACAGTACACTACCGATGTGGTTTGGCTCTGTGTCCCCATCCAAATCTTACCTTGAACTGTAATAATTCCCACGTGTCAAGGGCGGGACCAGGTGGTGGTAAATGGATCATGGGGGCACTTTCCTCCATGCTGTTCTTGTGATAATGAGTAAGTCTCATAAGATCTGATGGTTTTATAAGCGGCTGGTATTCCCCCTGCTGGCATGCATTCTCTCTCCTGCTGCCCTGTGAAGAGGTGCTTCCACCATGATTGTAAGTTTCCTCAGGCCTCCCCCGCCATGCAGAACTGTGATTCAATTAAATCTCTTTTCTTTATAAATTACCCAGTCTCAGGTTTTTCATTATAGCAGTGTGAGAAAGGACTAATACAGTAGATTAGTGCCAGGAACGGGGTGCTGCTAGAAGATACCTGAAAATGTGTAAGTGACTTTGGAACCGAGTAACAGGCAGAGGTTGGAACAGTTTGGAGGGCTCAGAAGAACACAGAAAAATGTGGGAAAGTTGGAACTTCCTAGGGACTTGTTGAATGGCTTTGACCAAAATGGTAATAGTGATACAGACAATACAAGCTGAGGTGGTCTTAGATGAAGATGAGGAACTTGTTGGGAACAGAATAAACATGACCCTTGCTATGCTTTGGCAAAGAAACTGGCAGCATTTTGTCCCTGCTCTAGAGATCTGTGGAACTTTGAACTTGAGAGAGATGATTTATGGTATCTGGCAGAAGAAATTTCTAAGCAGCAAAGCCTTCAAGAGGTGATTTGGGGGATGCTCTTAAAAGCACTCAGTTTTATGCATTCATAAAGATACAGTTTAGAATTGGAATTTATATTTAAAAGGGAAGCAGTACATAAAGGTTTGGAAATGTGTAGCCTGACAATGAAATGGAAAAGAAAAATCCATTTTCTGGGAAGAAATTCAAGCCAGCCGGAGAATTTGCATAAGTAACAAAGAATCAAAAGCTAATCACCAAGACAATGGGGAAAATGCCTCCAGGACATGTCAGGGATATTGGCAGCCCATCCCATCACAAGCCCACAGGGCTAGGAGAGAAAAATGGGTTTCCTGGGCTGGGTCCAGGGCCCCCCTTGCTGTATGCAGCCTTGGGACTTGGTGCCCTGCACCCAGCCGCTCCAGCCATGGCTAAAAGGGGCCAAGGTACTGCTCAGGCCATGGCTTCAGAAGATCCAAGCCCAAAGCCTTGGCAGCCTCAACATGGTGTTGGGCCTTCACGTGCACAGAAGATGAGAATTGAGGTTTGGGAACCTCCACCTAGATTTCAGAGGATGCATGGAAATGCCTGGATGTCCAGGCAAAAGTCTGCTGCAGGGGCAGGACCCTCATGGAGAACCTCTGCTGGGAAAGTACGGAAGGGAAATGTATGGTTGGAACTCCCACTAAGTCCTGTGAGAAGAGGGCCACCATCCTCCAGACCCCAGAATGGTATATTCACTGACAGCTTGCACCGTGCATCTGGAAAAGCCATAGGCACTCAAGGCCAGCCGTGAAAGCAGCCAGAAGGTGGGGATGTACCCTGCAAAGCCACAGGGGTGGAGCTGCCCAAGGCCATGGAAACCTACCTCTTATATCAGTGTGACCTGGATGTCAGACATGGAGTCAAAGGAAATCATTTTGGAACTTTAAGACTTTATGACTGCCCTATTGGACTCTAGACTTCGGTCCTATGGCCCTTTTGTTTTAGCCAATTTCTCCCATTGGGAACAGGTGCATTTGCCCAGGTGCATTTCCATTATATGTAGAAAGTAACCCACATACTTTTGATTTTACAGGCTCATAGGTGAAAGGAACTTGCCTGGTCCCAGATGAGACTTTGGACTCGGACTTTTGGAGTTAATGCTGGAATTAGTTAAGACTTTGGGGGACTGCTGGAAAGGCATAATTGTGTTTTTTAACGTTGAGGACATGAGATTTGGGAAGGGCCAGGGGCGGAGATGATATGTTTGTCTCTGTGTCCCCACCCAAATCTCACCTTGAATTGTAATAATCACATGTCAAGGGCAGGAGCAGGTAGAGGTGACTGGATCATGGAAGTGGTTCTCCCATGCTGTTCTCATGATAATGAGTGAGTCTCATGAAATCTGATGGTTCTGTAAGCATCCGGCATTTCCCCCTGTTGGCATTCAATCTCTCTCTTGCCGCCCTGTGAAGAGGTGCCTTCTGCCATAACTGTAAGTTTCCTGAGGCCTTCCAACTATGCAGAACTATGAGGCACTTAAACCTCCTTTCTTTATAAATTACTTAGTCTCCAGTATTTCTTCACAGCAGCATGAGAATGGACCAATACAACTACTTTTACCCGGTAACAAATTTCAATGTCCAGTGGATCTATCCACAGAATACAGGACAACCACGCAAAGTCTCATCTTCAAATTTAGAACATTAACACAAAACAATATGGTCTTATTATAATGAGTAATATGTAATTAATAAATCCAGTAGAAACAAAGATGCTCTATAAATTATTTCCCTTTAAAGTCATTGTGAAATAAAACCTTAATCCTGCTCACAAGTATAGACACAAAACTATGAAAGATAAAAATATCTTGATATAAAGGAGAAGTTGGCAAACTTGTCCTGTACAAGTAAATATTTTAGGCTTTGAGGATTAACAAATGAAATAAAGGATATTATATAACTACGTATATAATGAGACAAAAATGTCCATAATTCTTATTGATGCATTTCAAAATATTATAGAAACAATAACAGAGTACAACTTTTTGTAAGACAGGTTGACAAAGAATGATTTTTGGAGACAATATTTCACTTAGTTGGGATTCAAAGTTAGTGTTCCCTACCACCAAAATCAATCGCAAATGTTCATACATTCTAATGTTTACCTTGAATACAACAAATTTCACGTTTGAAAATGTATTTTTTCAAAAGTATCAGTTAGGTGCTACTGCAAACTGATAGTAAACCACAAGTGTATGATTTCAATTCAGCATAATCATTGTTTAGAAGCGATTAGCTTGATTCCTTGTTACTTATGCAAATTTCTGTGGCTGGCTTGAATTTCTCCCCATAACAACTCATTATAATAAGACCATATTGTTTTGTGTTAATGTTCTCAATTTGAAGATGAGATTTTACATGGTTGTCCTATATTCTGTGGATACAGGATAGATCCAATGGACATTGAAATTTGTTACTGTGCAAAAGTAGTTGTAAAGAATTTACTCTTAGTATTTACCTTTTAGCTTGTCATTAATTGCAAATTAATTATTCCAATTAAAGGTTAGGTAAAAAGTGCCCTCAATGGTACAGTTAAATGGAAATTTCCTTTGCACTTGCATCAGGTTCTAAAAAATGTTGCTGAAACTGTAGTTTGAACTCAGAAAACATACCTATTGCAATACTGGGTAGGAATACAGACCTTAATTCTTTGTTTTATTATGACAGCATGGAAAGCTATATAAAATGACTTGATATTACTTGTGATTCAAAGAACAGTAGTTGTCACTGAAACAACTTTACTGCAGTATTAATTTTGATACAAGAACTGTTTTATCTTGTAGTTTCAGGGTGAATTCATTAAGAAATACTACTGAGTCTGCAACACAAATTGATTTTTAAGTCATTCAGTGTTCAAAAATAGTGACTGACAGCAGTATCTCACATTCAGAAAAATTCAAATCTCACTTCCAAATTCAAAAAAAGTCTGCAATAAAACCTTACAACTATTAAGTCATCAAACTGCTGTACAGCTGGGCAAGTGAAAATATTCAGCCTCTATTTCTGACAAAAATTCCTGGAACTGACAACAGCTAAGTCCACAAGAGCAAATGTTGACACTACTGGTTCAATATTACATGATAGATTCAGATATTCTCTGCAAAATAACTGCTAAGAAATTAAGTAACGATAGACTTTAAACATCTTACACTTTCACAGCTTTATAAATTTGTCCACCTGAGTTTTTTTCTATTCTACACAAATCTTTACCACCATCAGTTATAACACATCTTAGCAGACTACACTTATTCAGGTTGTACGCAGTGTTTTCTTAACTTTTTGAAATATTCTTATCTGTAGTTATTCTACACACACTATTCATTAAGATTAATTATTTAATAACTTCAAACTTACTTTGACTTTCCAAATAAACAATTGAGCAGTATTGGTAACATCTGTCAATTTATCAAAAGCCAAGGAAAACCACTCGAAATCATTTGCCTTGTTTTTAAATTGATTAGTGATATCCTCAATTCTTTGAGTAACTCTTCTTGCCAAAAGGCTAATAGTCTTAATTTGCCTTCTCCAGACACAATTCTGTGTCTGCTGTAACCAAACACAATTTAGTTAATCCACTATTGGTAAATGACTTCCTTGCTTGGCTAACAAATGAGCCACTTGGAAGTTTACTCTGGGTGCAGCCTTAATTTTATTTTCAAATTTTGTGAAGAAATTCTACTGGAATAAGATATTAGTTTTTACATTTTCTTATTTTTGTGACCATTACTTTCCTGTGAGTTGGGAATATTGTGATGAATGCACAGTTTGGTAATATCAACGTATATTATGTTTAACACAGCTATAATGTCACTGTATAATACAATGCCTTGTCATCTAATTCAATAATCCATGCTTCACCACGCTTTTAAAGTATAACATTCCAAGTCTATTTTTTTTTAATCTTTTCTTGTTTCGACATGATGTGGATGCATTGAGTAAAATGTCACAGTACAGTGATATGCATGGCACTTAAAACAGTGATTACAGTTCAGAAACAGCAGTGCAAAAACAATGAGAATGCCACGTGGTTTTTGTCACAACCCCTCAAATCTGCCAATCCAGCACAAAGCAGCCAGAGACAATATGTAAACAATAAGTGTGGTTGTGTTCCAATAAAACCTTATTTGTGGACAATGAAATCTGAATTTCATTTAATTTCCACATGTCACAAAATGGCATTCTTTTGATTTTTCTTCAACCTTATAAAAATGCAAAAATGATTCCTGATTTATGACCTATTCAAGAACAAGTGGCAAGCTGGATTTGGCCCCTGGACTGCAGTTCGCTGACTCTTGCTTTCAGCCTCTATCTTAAAAATCTAGCAGGGGGAAGCAAATTAAAACCAAAAGAAGCAGAACAATGTAAGAAAGTTAAGGGAAGAAATCAGTGAAATAGAAAACAGAAAACAACAGAAAATGTCAATGTAGCCAAAAGCAGGTTCTTCACGAAGATCAATAAAATGAATAAGCCTCTAAAATGATTGATGAGGAAAGGGGAGGAAAAAAAGCCAGGTGCAGTGGCTCATGCCTGTAATCCCAATACTTTGGGAGGCTGAGGCAGGTTGATCATGAGGTCAGGGGTTCGAAATCAGCCTGGCCAAGATGGTGAAAGCCTGTCTCTACTAAAAATACAAAAATTAATTGGGCATGGTGGCAAGTACCTATAACCCCCACCTACTTGGGAGGCTGAGGCAGGAGAATCACTTGAACCCAGAAAGTGGAAGTTGCAGTGAGCCAAGATCGCACCAGGGTACTCTAACCTGGGCGACAGAGCAAGACTCCGCCTCAAAACACACACACACACACACACACACACACACACACACACACACACAATCAAAATGAAGGAGGGCTATCACTACAAACCTTGGAGCTACTGAAAGACAAAAGAGGGCTTAAAGAAATGGACAAATTCTATGATGTTCCCATACCAAAGCTTGCCCAAGAAGAGAGAGAATACTTAATCTAAATAGTCCTATATCAATTAATGAAACTGAATACAGAAGAGGTAGAATTATTTCCAACACTTTTTTTTTTTGCCAGAGTTCTTTTGGCTATCCAATTCATATTTTAAAGCCAGTGTTAGCCTTACACCAAAATCAGACAAATATCAGAAAATTACATATCAATATCCCTCACAAACATAGATACAAAAAAATCTTTAAATTTTAGCTAATCCAATCCAGCAATATGTAAAATGGATACTGTATTATGACCCAGTGAGGTTTTTATCCCAAAAATTCAAGATGGTTTGTTTTAAAATCAATCAATATAATTTTAAGAGAATAAAAACAAAACATTATAAATCATCTCAATACAGAAAATGCATCTGACAGAACAACATAATTCATGTTAAGAATGCTTAGCAAAGCATATGTGTTGTGAAGGACTAAATGCTCTCCCTCTAAGACCAAGAACAAGACAAGGATATTTGCTCTCAACCCTTCTATTCCACATCAGAACTGAGGTTCTAACCAGTGCAATAAGGCAATACAAAAATAAAAGGCATACTGATTGGAAAAGAAGTAAAGCTGCTTTTATTTACAGAAAACATGATCATCAGTAGAGAAAATCCTAGGGAATCTGCAAATAGCTCTGGAACTAATAAACAAGTTGTGTAAGGTTGCAGAATACAAGGTCAGTATACAAAAATCAATCTTATTTCCACACACAAGAAATAATTGGAAACTAAAAACAGTAAAATCATTCAAAAATATTAAATATTCAGGGATAAATTTAACAAAATATGTGCAAGACCTGTAACCCGAGAACTATTAAAACCTACTAAGAGAATTAAAGATGACCTAAATTAATAGATATGTGTGCATGTGTTTATGAATAAAAACACTGAATATGGGTAAGACGTCAACTGTCTTGAAAGTGATCCATAGAGTCAATGCAATCCCAATCAAAATCCCAGCAGCCTTTTTTGGAAAAATTAACAAGCTGATCCTAAAACTTATATGAAAATAAAAGAACATAAAATAGACAAAAGTTTTGAAAAACAGTAAAGTAGGAGGACTTACATTACATAATTTTAAATTTACTATAAAGTTACAGTAATCAAGACAGTGTGGAATTGACATAAATAAAGACACAAAGATCAGTAAAAGAAATTAGAGTCAAGAAATAGATTCATACATATAAAGCCAACTAATTTTCAACCAAAGTGCCAAAGCAATTCAATGAGGTTGGGACAATTTTTTCCAGAAAAGGGTACTGAAACAAACTGGCTAACCATATTCAAAACAAAAACTGAATCTCAACCCTTACTTCACATCACATACAAAAAATTAACTCAAATGGATTATTGACCTAAATGTAAGAGTTAAAACTACAATGCTTCCAGAAGACAACCTAACCCAAGGTATTTTTTTTTCCCACCAGTTTCCCAAGCCCCAATTCCCACGGGACAATTTGAAAAGAGCCAGGGAACATCTGCAAATGAAGTAATATGAGTTACAGGAGAGGAGGCCTAAGCTTAGAGAACCTGAATCTATTAAGCTTTATGCTTCCCTACCCCTTGTTCCAAAAGGACATACTGTATGTTCCAAGGCTGTAAGCAAACCTGACCTTTGCTCTGGGAAGAAGACACTATCCCTTTCTATCCTCCAAGGCTGTTCAACTTGCTACCTCCCTTCATCGTGGGCAGCCCTTCTGCCTCTTCTATGCTGACCTTTTTTATCACATGACTTTCTCTTTCTTGGTTCACTCCCTTGCCTTTATGGAACACATTTTCCACAGATGGGAGATAAAAATTTGTGCAACTGTGCATGTCTGTAAACATCTTTATTCTACCCTCATACTTCCATGAGAGTTTGGCTGGCTACAGAATCTTAGTTTGCAAATAATTTTCCTTGACAATTTTTATGGCATTTCCCTAATGCCTTTTAGGTTTCAATAATAGGTTAAGAAGACTGAAGTCATTTAAATTGTTTATCCGTTATATATCACTTGTTTTTCCCCTTTTCTGAAAACTTGTAGGATCTTCTCTTTGACATGTGTTTTCT
This sequence comes from Ateles fusciceps, assembly GCA_036589455.1. Lineage (NCBI taxonomy): Eukaryota > Metazoa > Chordata > Mammalia > Primates > Atelidae > Ateles > Ateles fusciceps. The sequence continues at coordinate 119,764 of JAZHEH010002853.1, read as the reverse complement.
AAAATTTTTGATGATGTGTTTTGAAATGGGTCTATTTGCAGTTCTTTCAATGTAGAAATTCATGTCTTTCAATTTTAGGAAATATTCTGAATTATTTCATTAAAAATTTCTATTTCCTTTTTTTCTGTTCTGAAATGCCTTTTATCCAGGAATTAGACTTCCTAGGCTGGTCCTCTAATTTTCTTAGTTTTTCTCTCCTATTTTCCATCTCTCTGTCCTTTTGCTCTACTTTCTTGGAGATTTTCTCAACTTTATATTCTAATCCTTTAAAACCTTTTCCTTTTTTATTGAGGTATATAACTTACCTAAAGTGCACAACTCTTAAGTGTGCAGCTCAATGACCTTTTACCCTGTGCATATACACCTATGTACACCCAGGCAACCCCCACTTCAAAATACAGAACACTTCCAACTCCCCAGAAGGATCCTTCATCCCTCCCAGTCAGTACTTTAATCACTATTCTGACACCACAGATGAGTTTTGCCTGCTTTTTTTAAAAATCAGCTTTATTGAGATATAATTTTCATATAATTAAATCCACTAATTTTAAGTGTACAAGTAGATTAGGTTTGAAAACGTGATAAACTGCATAACCACCACTACTACCACAATAGAAGTAAAGAACATTTCTATCACCCCAGAAAGCTCCCTTCGCCACTTTGAATTTGACCTCCAACTCTCACCGTGCACTCTCCTGTTCCCTTGTCACTACACAGGCCCACCTCGTTTTACCGCACCTCACTTTACTGCACTTTGCAAACACTTTTTTTTTACAATTTGAAGATTTTTGGTAACCATGCATCAAGCAAGTCTGTCATGGCCATTTTTCTAACAGCACGTGCTCACTTTGTGTCTGTGTCACATTTTGTTAATTCTCACAATATTCCAAACTTCTCCATTTTTATGGAGTGATCAGTGATCACTGATGTTACCGTTGTAATTGTATAGGGGCTCCACAAACCATGCCCTATAGCAAGGTGATTTAATTGATAAATACTGTGTTCTGATTGCTCTACCAATAGGCTGTTGTTGCCCTGTCTCTCTTCTCCTCGGGCCTCCCTTTTCCCGGAGACACAATACTGAAACTAGGCCAATGAAGAACCCCACAATAGCCACCAAGTGTTCAAGTGAAAGAGAATAGTTGTATGTCTCTCACTTGAAATCAAAAGCTAGAAACGGCTAACCTTAGCAAGCAAGGCATGTTGAAAGCTAAGACAGGCGAAAGGCAGATCTCTCGGGCCAAAGAGCCAATTTGTAAATTCAAAGAAAAAGTTATTGAAAGAAGTTAAAAGTGCTACTCCAGTGAACATATGAATATTGAGAAAGCAAAACAGCCTTTTTGCTGTTAAGGAGAAAGTGTGAGTGGTCTGAACAGAACATCAAACTAGCCACAATATTCCCTTAAGCCAAAGCTTAACCCAGAACAAGACCCTAACTGTCTTCATTTCTATGAAGGGTGAGAGAGGTGAGGGTGCTGCAAATGAAGCAAGCAGAGATTGGTTTATACGGTTGAAGGAAAGAAGCCTTTTCCATAACACAAAAGTGCAAGGTGAAGTACCAAGTCCTAGTGTAGAAGCTGCAGCAAGTTCTCTAGAATTAGCTAAGATCATTGATGAACATTTTCAGTGTAGACAACATAGCCTTCTGTTGAAAAAAGATGACAGCTAGGACTTTCCTAGCTAGAGTGGAGGAGGGGAAGGCCTGGGTTCAAACCCTTAAAGGACGGGCTGGCTCTCTTATTAGGGGCTGATTTAGCTAACAGCTTGAAGTTGAAGCCAAAGCTCGTTTACTAGAAAGAAAATCCTCGGGCCCTTAAGAATTATGCTGAAATCTACTCTGCCTGTGCTCCATAAATGGAACAGCAAAGTCTAGATGACAGCACATCTGTTTACAGTATGGCTTATTGAATATTTTAAGCCCAACTTTGAGAGCTATGGCTCAGAAAAAAAGATTCCTTTCAAAATATTGCTACTCACTGACAATGCACCTGGTCACCAAAGAGCTCTGATGGAGACACACAAGGAAGTAAACGCTGTTTTCATGCCTACTTATCCATTCTGCAGCCCATGGATAAATGAGTTATTTCAATTTTCAAATCTTATTATTTAAGAAATAAATTTTGTAAAGCTACAGGTGCCATAGATAGTGAACTCCTTTGATGAAACCGGTTAAAGTAAATTGAACGCTTTCTGAAATAGTCACTATTCTATATGCCAGTAAGAACATTTGTTACTCATGGGAGGATGACAAAACATTAACACTAATGGGAGTGTTACAGAAATTGATTCCAACCATAATGAATGACTTTGAGGACTTCAAGACTTTAGTGGAGGAAGTCACTGCAGATGTGGTAGAAACAGCAAGAGAACTAGAAGTGGAGCCTGTAGATGTGACTGAATTGCTGCAGTCTCATGATAAAACATAAACAGGGTAGGGCAGAGTGGCTCACGCCTATAACCTCAACACTTCAGGAGGCCAAGGCAGGAGGATCACTTACGCCAGGAGTTCAAGACTAGCCTGGGCAACACAGCAAGACCTCATCTCTACAAAAAAATAAAAATAAAAATAAAAACTTGAATATATAAGAAGTTGTTTCTTATGGATGAGCAAAGAAAGTGGTTTCTTTAGCCGGAATCTACTCCTGGTGAAGATATGTGTGAACGCTGCTGAAATAACAAAGGATTTAGATTACTACATAATCTTAGTTGATAAAGCAGCAGCAGGGTTTGGCGAGGACTGACTCCAATTTTGAAAGAACTGCTACTGTGGGTAATGCTATCAAACAGTATAATCACATGCTGTGGAGTAATTTTTCACAAAAAGAATCAATACATCCACCAAACTTTATTGTCTTATTTTAAGAATTGCCCTGGGTCAGTCACAGTGGCTCACACCAGTAATCCCAACGCTTTGGGAGGCCAAGGCAGGAGTATCACTTGGGCCAGGAGTTCAAGACCAGCCTGGGCAACATAGCAAGATGCCAATTCTACAAAAAAAAACATTTTTTTAATTAGTCACATGGTGACACGCACCTGTGGTCCTAGCTACTCAAAAAGCTGGGGTGGGAAGATCACTTGAATCCAAGAATTTGAGGCTGCAGTAAGTTATGATCGCACCACTACACTCCAGCCCTCCAGTCTGGGTGACAGAGTGAGACTCTGTTTCTTAAAAAAAAAAAAAAGGAGGAGGAAGGAAGGAGGAGGAGAAGAAAAAGAACGAAGGAGGAGGAGGAAGCAAGGAGGAGGAGGAGGAAGAAGAAGAAGAAAGGAGGAGGAGGAAAAAGAAATTGCCACAGCCACCCCAACCTTCAGCAACCACTACCCCAATCTGTCAGCAGCCATCAAGATAAGACCCCCCACTAGTAAAAAGGTTAAGACTCTCTGAGTCTCAGATAATTGTCAGCATTTTTTAGCAATACAGTCTTTTTTAACAACAGATGCTGGCAAGGCTGCAGCAAAAAAAGAAATACTTACACACTGTTGGTATGGAAAGCAGAGATTTCTCGAAGAACTTAAAACAGGACTCCCATTTGACCCAACAGTCCCATTACTGGTTCTGTACCCAAAAGAAAACCAAACATTCTACCAAAAAGACACATGCACTCGTATGTTCACTGCAGCACTATTCACAAGAGCAAAGCCATGGAATCAATCTAGGTACTCATCAACAGTGGACTGGATAAAGAAAATGTGATACATATATACCATGGAATACTACACGGTCATAAAAAAGAACAAAATCATATCCTTTACAGCAACATGGATGTAGCTGGCGGCCATTATCCTTAGTAAATTAATGCAGGAACAGAAAAGCAAATACCACATATTCTCACATACAAGTGGGAGCTAAACAATGGGTACTCCTAGACATAGAGACGGCAACAATAGACACTGGAAACTAATGGAGGTGGGAGGGAGGTAGGCAAGGGATGAAGAACTATCTTTTGGCTAGTATACTCACTCTCTGGGTGATAGGATCATTCAGATCCCAAACCTCAGCACCATGCAATATACCCATATGACAAACCTGCAGATGCACCCCCTAAATTTAAAATAAAAGTTAAAATTATTTTTCAGTCTTTTTAAATTGAGGCATGTATATTGTTTAGATGTAATGCTATTGCACATTTAACTGACTATAGTATAGTGTAAACGTAACTTTTATATGCATTGGGAAACCAGAAAGTTTGTGTGACTAGCTTTATTGCAATACTTGCTTTACCAAAATGACCTGGAGCAAGGCCCACAGGATCTCTGAAGTATGCCTGCAGTTTTGTCACTTCTAGAATGCAAAATAAATAGACTCATAGAGTATGTACTCTGATTTCCTTCATTTAGAATAATGCTTTTGAGAGTCAACTATGCCCTTACATGTATCAGTAATTAATTGCTTTTTATTGCTGATTAGTAACCCATTATACATATTAAAATTGTTTATCTACTCATCAGTTCTCCACTGGGCACTTCACAGAAACAATTACAAAAATACAGGACGTACGATTTACCCAGGCTTTACTTTATTTCCTCTGAGTTTACTAAAATTACAAGACACAAAGAAAACAATCCACTATGAGGAGAATTAATACCACATAGAGCAAAATTAAGGCCTTGATCTAAAGCACTTGACAATGTATTAGATAGCTACTGTAAAATAAGTACATTTAAAGATAAAAGGACAAGAAATTTTAAAATAAATGAGCTTATCTGAAAAATAATCAAAAAGAACTTCTGGCATTAAAATATACAGTCACTGAAATAGAAAAACACTCAGTGGACTGAGGAAGCAAAAGATTAGACACAGATGAAAGGAGAATCAATAAACCAGAAGACAGAGCTGTAGAAACTGACCAGAATGCAGCATATACAGACAGAATAAGTAAATAAGATTGAGAAATGCAGAATAGAAAGAGAAAATCAATCATATGTATCTATTATGAATTCCAGAAGGAGAAAAAAGGCAAAATTCAAAAATATAATGGCTGAGCATTTTCCAAAATTGGCAAAAGACAGTAATTTTCAGTTTTAAAACAAATCGAAGTTCACACCTAGAGACAATGTAGTAAGACGGAAGAACATTTAAAATGAAAAGAAATGACAAATTATATACGAAGGAAAAAAATTATATTGGCAGCTAACTTTTCAAGAGGAACACTGGGAGCCTGGAGACAGTGAAATATCTTCCAAGGGGTAAGTGGGTAAGGGGTTGGTAACCTAGAATTGTATACCAAACCATTTGAGTTTATGTTTGATAAAGGCAACATAAAAATTTCAGACAGAAGGCTGGGCGCAGTGGCTCGTGCCTGTAATTCCAGCACTTTGGGAGGCTGCGGTGGGCAGATCACGAGGTCAGGAGATCGAGACCATCCTGGCCAACATGGTGAAACCCCATCTCTACTAAAATACAAAAAATTAGCCGTGCGTGGTGGCATGCATTTGTAGTCCCAGTACTTGGGAGGCTGAGGCAGGGGAATCGCTTGAACCCGGGAGGCAGAGATTGCAGTGTGCCGAGATTGTGCCACTACACTCCACCCTGGCGACAGAGCAAGACTCTGGCTCAAAAAAAAAAAAAAAGAAAAACCTGGGTATGAATCCAAGCACCGTAAGTTCTTAGTTGTGACCTCAGACAAATCATGTAATTTCACTAGGCCACAGTTCTGTCTACAAAACAGGGAAAATAATATTTATCATCATAAGGTTATTTTAAAAATTAAATGTGATCATATGTTAATATTATTCCTCACATACAACACTGAATCAATGTAAGGAATATTTTTACTCTACACTCAACATCAATACAGATAACTGAAGTAGTTAATCTTTCCTCCTAAAAGAGAAATCAATTGATTCCATTTTCATTATAAATTTCTAGAAGCTATACTATAATTACTTTTAGTCATAATCTTGAAATACAGTTTTTAAAATCTCTTTTACTATAAATTAGAAGACTTTCTAGGACATTTAAAAATGTCAGGTTAAATCTAAAGACAAAATATTTTAGCAATGTCTAATATTTGACAATACTTCTCTTATTTTGAGTTTATTATGTTTTCAAAAATAAATTGAGAATCTTCTTACAGTGCTTACTGCTGAACTGACCCAGCAATGCTGCCATATACAGAATGCTCCAGATAATATCTTCAAGGAGAGTTCTAGGCTCAGACTGAGAAGAGTTCAGTCCAAGGCCATGCTCAGACCAAGAAGGAATACTGCTTTATGTGGTCCCAGATAATTATTTTTGTAACTGTTTTATGGCTCAGATCTCAATATAACACATAAAGCCATGGTTCCAACCTGTCTCTTCAGCTACGTCTCCAACCTTTCGGTTCTCTCCTTTAAATCTACCCACCCACCACACACACACACACACACACACACACACATTTCTCTCTCCCAACATACTTGAATTTTTTATTTCATGCCAAGACTAAGATATATAACTGAAAAAATGAAAAGCTAGCTTGTATCCAGAACCCAATCCAACCAGGGACGTCACTCATAATTCCTTTTACAAATAAAATCATAATATTTATCATTCTTTTGTTTCCACAGTAATGGTTTTTAAATAGGAAAGAAAATATTTTTTTCAAACTAATTTTATGTGAATGCCAATCTAATTCAGTTATACTTACAATACATACAAGGCTAAGAAAATAATTTCTGCTTTAAACTATTTTTATTCTGACACTGACATATTTTCCTCATATTGTTCCTTTTCCTCCTAATAGTTGTAAATTCCTGAAAGTAGATACCTATTTATAAACTCCAAAGTAACCTGCACTATAGCAAAGTGAACTATTAATAACACTAGTTAGAACAGTGGTAAGCAAAACAACAAATCAAGTTCTATTTTCAGTATTTTGTACCACAATGAATTTTAGCAATATGTCTAGGCTTTACATGTTTAATGGAAAAAAAAAGTTTCTCCAAATCACCAAAGTCCAGTTTATGTCATACAATGGCTGCTATAAATAAAAGCAATTAAGAAAACACATAACCATAACTTCTCAAATCAATGCATCTTGAAGTATGTTTCAAGTACAATCAATGAACCTACTATGTGAGTGCTAATCAACAAAATAATTAATTTTGAAAATCACAATACCTCCCATCTCTTTATGTTGAGCAATATTCTCAGGGGCTACAGTTTGCCATGAATAATAAAGAATACAACTTAATCATAAACCCAGACATTACAGAAGAATGTATGTAGCAAGGAAGCCTTTTCATTTATTTTTTACATGTATATAAATCACTTCTCAAATATTTGAGAAACAAAAAAAACTGTTCATAAACATAAAAGAATCTATATATTAATATAGGGTTCTAAGAGCTTAAATGTTTCGCAGAAGTAACCATCACAGTCATTTCTGCTCATGTTCTAAATTCTACTGGCAACTTTAAAACATTGTACAAAGGACAGAAAATGTGGATCATCTGTTACTATGTCTCAAGATGGCAGCTTAAACTATAAACTTTAAGTGCATAAATACCCTTTTTAGCACAAAAATAATAGTAGCAACATTTATTGAATGCTTACTCCCCACCAAGTAATACGATAAAAATAGTTTTCTAGCCATTATCTCATATAATCCTTACAACACAACGCAACTGCAACAGCTATCCACCATTTAACGGAGATCTACTAAAAATACAAAAATTAGCCAGGCAGGGTGGCGTGTACCTGCAGTCCCAGATATTTGGGAGGCTGAAGCAGAAGAATCACTTGAACCCGGGAGGCAGAGGTTGCAGTGAGCCGAGATCGTGCCACTGCACTCCAGCCTGGGCAACAGAGCGAGATTTTGTCTCCAAAAAAAAAAAACAGGGAAGGTGACTGAGGCTTTAAAGAATTTAAACAATTTGCCATAGAGCCTGGTTTTGAACCCAGATGTGTTGAACTCAGAGCCTGTCCTCCTAGCTCATTACACTTTACTGCCTCAAATTCCTTTAAAGTTACCCAGCTAATCTAAAAATAAATATAAAAGGCTTATTAACAGAAATATTATGTTCTGGTTGCCTATATAATTAAATATTACTTGTTTTTAAATATCATAGTGCTTTGAACAACATAAAACCTTTCAAAACCATCTGCTTCATATTACTTTATTTTATGAAGCATTTATTTATTTATTTTTGAGACATGCTCTCGCTCTGTCGCCCAGGCTGGAGTGCAATGGCGCAACCTCGGCTCCCTGAAACCTCGACTTTCCGGGCTCAACCAATCCTGCCACTTCAGCCTCCTGAGTAGCTGGGACCATAGGTGTGTGCAACCACGTCCAGCTAATTTTTGTATTTTTTGCAGAGATGAGGTCTTGCCATGCTGTCCAGTCTTGTCTCAAACTCCTGGGCTCAAGTGTTCTGCCCCCCACCACAAAGTGCTAGGTTAACAAGCAAGAGTCACCACACCGAGCCTCAAGTAGTTTTGAACAAGTAATTTATTACCATATTTACTTATTCATCCATTCATCATCCAATCTAATTAGTAAGCACCTACCACATTTAGCAAATAACCTATGTATACGTAAAAAAACAAAGGCCACATGGAGTTTACCAACATATAATTGTTGACTTCAACTAATATCTAATAATGCAGAGAAAACACTAGTATAAAAGTATCAGTAATTGGCCAGGTGTGGTGGCTCATGCCTGTAATTCCAGCACTTTGGGAGGCCCAGGCGGGTGAAATCATGAGGTCAGGAGATCAAGACCATCCTGGCCACCATGGTGAAACCCCGTCTCTACTAAAATACAAAAAATTAGTCTGGTGTGGTGGCACGAGCCTGTAATTTCAGCTACTTGGGAGGCTGAGGCAGGAGAATAACTTGAACCCAGGAGGCAGAGATTGCAGTGAGCCAAGATCAGGCCACTACACTCCACCCTGGCAACAGAGCAAGACTCTGTCTCAAAACAAGAAAAAAAAAAAGGAATTATGTGTTAAATACCACAGTCATCCACATTCTCACATGAGTAGTCAGAAAAAAAAAAAAAATGGCACTACTGATTCTCTCTCTCATTCATTTCTCTTCTCACTGCCAAATAACCAGGACAAATGGCAAGGCAAAAACATCAGAAAGAAAAGAATACTGACATATAAAGTCATTCATAGAGACATAGGAATAAATGTGAATAAAGGAACAATGAAGTTATACTGTTTGTCCCTCAAACACGTAAAAGCTATGAAAATACAAAATAAAATACGCTGTTTTTTGGAGACAATTTCCTTAAAAAACACAAGAGTCAAGAGTAAGTATGCCAAAACCAGTTTGAGTACTGACTGAAATGTAACATCCTTTTAGAGAGGGACCAGAACATATTCATGCATTGCGCATCATGTGGTGCACGATTTGACCTGAAGTGCAAGGCACATATGTTTGATAAATGTTCATGCAATTACGATTCTAAAGAGTTATATAATACCCTGGGAAGTAAATGCAACTGGGGGTCAGCAACTTAAGCATTAAATTCTCTACAAAATGCAAAACAATATTTAGACATGATTAAAAACTATAAAAAGTGTTTACTAAAAACAGCGTCATACCAAAAGAATATTAAAAAGAATAAAGATTTCAAACCAAAGTTCACTTTTTAATAGGCTGCTTAATAGGAGCTTTTACAATTACTAATGGACAGAAAAAGTTACAAAGGGACTTAAAAGGTCATTTACTCCTTCGCCATTCATTCAATTAGGACCACAATCAAACCATCCCCCAGCAAAAGAAACATATCTAAAGATACCCGGTGAAGATTAAACCACCTTGGTAAACTACTCCATTTTTTTAAACTACTTTCACAATCTATGCCATGAATTTATCTGGCCAATGTCTGTATCTCACTTTTATCAGATATTCTAGGGCATAATTTCCCTAGGACTACCATATATAAGTCTAGTTATCACTGAAGAGAAAAATGTTTAAAATAATGTTGAGCCGGGTGTGGGCACAGGCCTGAAATCCCAGTTATTGGGGAGGCTGAGACAGGAAGGCTGCTTGAGCCCAGCAGTTCAAGGCTGCAGTGAGCTATGACTAGGTGACAGAGTTAGACTCTGTCTCTAAAAAAATAAAATGAAATGAAAAATTCTTGAGCACATTAAAATATAAACATATTTTCATTTACAAAAAGATGCTCAAATATCAGTGAAATCATACATCAGTCCAGACATGAAATATTGTCAGAATTGAAGAATTTTAGAACTATTGGGATCTAAAACGATCTAGTGGAACTTGTTTCTTTACAGATGAAAACAAGGCAAAACACAATAGTATTAATACCCTATGAAATAACACTTTATAGCATTAAAGGAAGCTTCATTTAAAAAAAAATTGATTCATCCTCAGACTCAAATCATCACTTTGTAATAACTACTACCTGATTCACCTGCTTAATATGGTCAAGAAAATTCACAGAACAGGGCCTTTCTATCAGACAGAACTGGCAGGCCTGCCACACTGTTAGTAAGGAAGCAGAAGAAGGAGAAATGCATTCAGTTGTTGAGCACTTTAGGGTTTACCTCCACTAAACTGCTTTAACTTACTGAAATCAAGTAAGACGGATAGTATTAACAGTCCATATGACATAAGGGTACAGATGCGAAGGCCTGCCTATGATCACACAGAAAATAAGCTGTAGTTACAAAATTTAGACAAGTCTGACTCCCTCCACTACATCACAGTCAGTAAATGACACTTGGGGGGAATGTCCTCTATAAAAGATTATCACTCTAAATGTTGAGACAATAAAGTATAAAGTACTAATCTGTAAGGGCCTTTCTAGTTTAACTGTTATATTTACACAAAATAGACGATTATTAAACTGATAAATCTAAAGTGGCTGAGGAGTTAATTCAATCATCAGTTCTTGGTCTGGATTCTCTTCTCTTCAGCAACCCATTAGGCTATTGGTTTCCTCAATATTTTAAACTCTCCCTTAATAAATGAATCAAAATTTAAAGAGAAAAAAATCATACCACCTCATGTTTTGCTGTCACTGAAAACTGACTTCTAGTCACAGCTCAATTAAAAATCTGACTTGTCCTAGCTCAATTCCTTTTCCACAGAGGCTATTCCAAATCTCCATCATTCTTTGGCAACCCCAATCTCTTTTCTCTTCAGTTGGCATTATCCCTATCCTCTTAGAGACTTAGAGTTTTTTTGGTGGTGGGTTTTTTTTTGGGTGGGGGGGGGCTATCTTTTTCCTGCAGTAGAGACCATAAACTTTGAACACTCTCATCTTTTCACCACCCAACTAATAAATATCTATATCCATTCTCTTCTCTTGTTTCTCAGTGCCTGGGAATACAGTTAGCACTTAACTGATACTTGTTAAATGTGACAAATGACTTCAAGACCAATTATTTTGCCCTGCTCCATCCCATCCCTTCCTACATTTTCAGGGATCTGTATCAGCTGCCTTCTCTTTCTCTTCATCGCCTACATCTTCAAACATCACCTCTGTGGCTCTTTCCCTTATAGCTTATTATCAATCTTCCACCCCCCCTCAAAAAAAAAAATCAACTCTACAAACTTTAGTTATTGTTCCATCTCTTTCTTCTCTTTATAGTCAAACTCCTTTAAAAAAAAAAAAAAAAGTACAACGGGAAATTTCCTTTTTTGAGACAGGAAGGGTCTTGCTCTGTCACCCAGGCTGGAATGCACTGGAATACTGCGGCCTTGAAATCCTGAACTCAAGATGGAACTTTTATATTAAGGAGGTACTATGAAGTAGGATAATGAAATTAAAGTTAATTTTTTTTTTTTTTTTTTTTTTTGAGATGGAGTCTCACTCTGTGGCCAGGCTGAGTGCAGTAGCGCAATCTCGGTTCACTGCAACCTCTGCCTCTCGGGTTCAAACAATTCTCCTGCCTCAGCCTCCCAAGCAGCTGGGATTACAGGCACACACCACCACGCCCGGCTAATTTTGCATTTTAGTACAGACAGGGTTTCACTATATTGGCCAGGATGGTCTTGATCTCCTGATCGCATGATCCGCCACCTCAGCCTCCCAAAGTGCTGGGATTACAGGCATGAGCCACTGCATCTGGCCTAAAGTTAATTTTTGAAAGAATCCCTGCCTTTTAAAAATACATATTGAAATACCTAGAGATGAAAAGCTGTATCTGAGTTTAGCTTCAAAACAACCCACTGGAGAAGTAGGAATTACAGATGAAACAAAATTAGTTATGTGTGCATTCTTCAAGCTAGGTAATAGTTACATTGGAGTTCATTTTATTTTCTCTTCTTTTGTGTACGTATTATGGGAAATTTTCAGTATTTTTAAAAGTAGCGTGGGCTCACTGATTCCTCTTCATTTCTACAAAGTTCTAAATTGATTTCTGGCCACAAAATACATCAAGTACTTCTCAGTCTTTACCTTACATGCCTTCTCTAAGGCACCCGATACTCTGGACCACCCCCTGCTTCTTACTTTCTCCTCCTTTGTTTGTTACACTCTCTCCCAGTTCTTCTTTCTCTCCGCCTCCTAACCACCGTCTTATTTGTAGGCTCCTTCCCCAAACACATATACACATCTCTTTTTCTTTTTTTTTCTCTTGAGACGGAGTTCCGCTCTGTCACTAGGCCGGAGTGCAGTGGCGCCATTTTGGCTCACTGCAACCTCCACCTCCTGGGTTCAAGCAATTCAACCTCCACCTCCAGGGTTCAGGTGAATAGCTAGGACTCCAGCTGTGTGCCATCACGCCCAGTTAATTTTTGTATTTTTAGTAGAGACAGGGTTTCACCATGCTGGCCAAGATGGTCTCGATCTCTTGACCTCGTGATCCACCCACCTTCCAAAGAGCTGGGATTACAGGCGTGAGCCATTCCGCCCAGCCTACACACATCTCTTAAATAAGAGTTCCAATATCCAAACCTCTTCCTTTTTCTTTTCTACTCATTACTCCAATGTGAGCTGGTCCATTCTCCCTTGTAGCTTTAACTACTTATCTATATGCAAACTTCTAACTCCAGCCTGCTCTCTCTCAACTCCAGACTCAAATGCATCCCCGCCTGAATGGCCCACAGGAACCTCAAACAGATACTCAAAACTGAACTAATACCTTTATCTTTCACCCCAACAAAAACCAGTTCCTCCTCATCTCAATCAATGGGTTCACTACTACCTCAGTTGTGCTAGCCAGAAACTGAGGAATCATCTTAGAGTTCCAAATCTCTCCAACTCCCAACACACAAACACTTACCAAGTCGTATCAATTTTATCGCTTCAACATTCCTTGAACCCATGTCTCTCTGTGACTCCAACTGCTTAATTCAGACTGTCTTCATTTCTCTACTGGACTTTGTTTTTTTCTATTATACAACTGGCTTTTCTACTACCACTCTAATCTTTCCCCCTCCCGGGTCCATTCTTTACCCTGGAGCTGGAGTTATCTTTCCAAAACACACACCTGATGACACCACCACGCTGGCTAAAATTCATCAATGGCTGCTCCATGTCAAGATGGATTCTAAACTCTGAACATGGTACCAAGTACTTTAACATCTGGCCTCAACCACTAATTGCAAGTATTCTGGGATCCAGTCATTCAGAACTACCCTGGGTCCCCCAAATACAAAACACTCATTCTTCAATCTATCCTTTGCTCATGTTGTGCCATCCATTTGTCTTAGACTGGCTTTCCTCATCATCACTCCCAATGAAAGCTTATTCAACTATTTTAACACAAGTTAAAAGTCAAATCATACTCAAGACCTCCCCTGACTTTTTTAGACAGAGTCAGTATCTTTCTGCTAATTGACAAAGAGAATGATCAGTGCTTGAGCTCATGACCAGACCCACTTGAGCTGAAATCCCAGGTTCACCCTTTAACAACTATGATTTTGTACAAGGCCTCTAAAGCCTGTTTCCTCATCTCTAAAAATCAGTAACTACTTCACCAACTGTTTTGAGGATTAATTAAGTAGCTGCATGCAAAATACTCTGCACAGCACCTTACATATTCAATAAATGTTACTGTTATGTGATTATTTCCACTCTGGGCTCCTATAGCAACTTGCACATATCTCTAACACACTATTGTGATGACATGACTTTTTGCCCATGCAGGATACTATCTTTTTTCATCTCTTTATTCTCACCATCTGGCATAATGCCTGGCACATAGGTTCTTAACAAATTTTGAATGAATAAATAAAATACTTCAAACCTTATACTGTATCATATAAGGCCTCAATTTTGTTTTCTACCTGTCTTACTAACTCTACTTTCCATCTCCTCCTTGTACAAAATTGCCACCTCAAGTAAAATTTACACAGGTCAGCTTCATTTTAATTAAGAGAGAAATAATTTTATGGGATTTGTGTCTTTTTGTTTCTAAACACACAAACTCACAATAATATCAACAATTCTCCAACTTACTTCATAAAGCAGCAAATTTCTAGAATGGTTATCTACCTATTGAAAATTTTTAAAGGGTCGCCAAGGAAGGTTTCCTAAATCTGTGTCACCTCCCTTTACCACCAATTCTTGGGTCAACCCTAAGGACTCAGATGTACTCCTGAGCATAATTAATTAATTAATTTAAAAACATGGTATTTTTCCTACTGAAAACATGCTCTGAGAAATTCTGAGTAACACTGAAATAATCAAAGAAAATAATTATTGCTGCCTACGGCTAAAAAAAGTATGTTTTTAAAAATTACTAGTAATTTAAAACTGAACTAATCAAAATATGTGTATGCACTGTTCAGGCTGGCAAGTGGGGGGTGGGGTAGAGCACTCATTTCACAACCTTGAACCTCAAGAAATAAAATGCAAAAACGCAAAACGTTAAAAATGCCAGATACAACCATATAATCTCAATGACATCTTTTATCTATTTCCACACTAAACCTTGAAACATTACTGCCCTTTGAGTAATTACCAATTGATGGGTTTAATATGCAATCACCTCTGAGCTACTTTAACACAAACATGACTAATCCAGAAATAAACGTATCCGGGAAAGGAGAAAAGACTGTTAAAACACGGTTTCTCGGGTCTCACATCCAACGTGTGACTTACATACGGTTCTGCACGGAGAAGCAGCAACCTGCGAGTGTCAGAGGTGCCGAAGGCCCGAGGCCCCGCAGCTTGGGCGGCTGCTCATCCCTCAGACTGTGCAGGGCGGTGGCCCAGACCGGGTGGGGCTGAGCGCTGCAGCCGGGGGGGGGGGGGGCAGCAACCGGGCGGGGAAGCCCCAGGCTCACCTCCACTTCCCTTTCCCAACGCACAGAGCCCAGTTCGGCGACCACCGAACAGCCCCCTCAAGACAAAGAGAGATTTTTTTCTGTCCCGGTCCGCTCAAAGTTTATCGGTCTTTCCCGGCGATCGGGGCCGCCGGGCTTTGTAGTTCGCCAGTCTGAGTCACCCCACCAAGGCCGCGAGCCCAAGGAGCCACTAAACTACAAGCCCCATGATGCCCCGCGAGCCTAGCGCTCCCGCGCTCCTCCCAGTCCCCGCACGGGGGCCAGCGCCCAAGGAACCCCACCACGCACTGCCCAGGCGTCTCCGGTGGTGGGAGGTCGGGGAGGGGCTATAGGCTAGAGCCCCCGCCACTACCTGCTGTCCCGCTCGCACCCCTGTCCCTCGGATTCATTACCTAGGAGGCGCAGGTGGGGGCAGAGTCCGCGATGCGGTCCAGATGGGGTGGGGCACACGCCGCCGCCGCCGCCGCCGCCACCGCCGAGTCCGTTAGTTCGCGACGTGCGTGAAGAGGCTGCGGCGGCGGCGTAGGGTTGCCATGGCAGCCGCGGTCACGCGGCGGGGGCAGCGCAGGAGGGAGCGCGGGGCCTGTGAGTCCGCTCTGGGGCGGAGCTTGGGACGCCCTCCCCGGTTTCCGGGGAAGGGAGGTGCTGCGGCGCAGAGTGGGAGAGCAGGGAGACAGTGACATTGAGGAGGACGCGTGGCTGACTGAGCTCTGGTAGTGCTTGATGAACCCGCCTAGACTGCGTCCAGCCCCCGTGGCGGGGCGCCATAGTGCCTGCTGCTTTCGGAGGGGGCACGCGGGACGTCGCTGGGCCCTCGGAGTCCGCCGCTGGGCCTGCCCCTATGGGATGTGTGGAACCTACGCCAGCTCTGTGTTTATCTCGAGTCAAACCGAATTGAAGTCGTTCGCACCCCCTTTCTCCATTCTCTGGAGAGTGGGATAGAAAGGAGTCCTTCAATAAGATGAAATGCATATGGTTTTTAGGATTATTCAGGATGTTTTAGAACTTGCAAATGGCATTGCTTTCCACTGAATTTGGATTTATGCTGTTTCTTGGGCAATAGTTTGTGGATTCCAAGATAAACAGGTTAAAAGCTTGGGCTTCTAAAACGAATTCTTAGTTCACGTCCTGTCCCTATAACATGGTAGCTGATGACCAGGGGCGCCTTTCTCACCTCTTGACGTTTTGGTCTGCAAAATGGAGATAACCATCTTACAGCTCTTGTAAGAAATAAACCTAGCATTTAACAATAGCTATTAAATATTAATTATTTAATCAACAGTGATAAAAGTCAGAATAGTGGTTGGCTTGGCCGTCAGGGAGGCATTTGAGGAGATAAGTTTTTGTAGTGATGAAAAAGTTCTATAGCTAAGCGTTTCGGTTACAGAAGTATATGCATTTGTCAAAACTCTTGGAATGGGACATTTAAGATTGGTACATTTCACTGCATATAGATTTACCTCAAAAAGGAACATAAAAATGTGTTGTTATTATTATTAGAACTATGGACTCTAATAGAAACCACAGAGATGTTCTAGGCCCAATCTCTAGATTTCATAGATGAGAAAACTGAGGCCCGGAGATTTAATGGAAAAAAAGAGGAAGGGAATTGAATTACTGACCTTGTCATTTTCTGGTAATGAATGTCACCTGAAAAATTATGGTCGAAAATAACAAGTCACGATGCCTGTAATCCAGCTGAGTCATCCTACCACAGAGATTTTCTTGAAATTGACTGAGTCCCTTATCCACCTTTTGTTGTTTGCCAAGGCCAGTGTCCTCTCAATGATTGCACTTCTGGCTCTCAGTTCTTACTTTTTCTGAACACTTAAGACTTCTCCACATATCACCTCTTGCAACTCTTTTCTGTCTACTCCTGCCAACACATAATGTCGAAATCAGCCCCTTTTATTTGGCTGTTTCTATAGCCAACTCTGGAAGGTTTGGAGCAGATGAGCGGTTTTAAATTAAGGATGCAAAAAACCTAAAATTAGAAATTCCTGCTCTTAAAAGCCCTCTAGTTCCTCCAGTGGTATTTTTATCCGCTTACTCCCATTTCGTCATCGTAACCTGTAACCTCCCACTATTGTACCATCTCTCTGGTCCCATCTCTCCCCCTCCTCTCTTCTCTGTAGAATACTTTTATCTCCATCTCCTAATCTGTGCCTTCATAGCTACCTACCATTACTAAACTGTTTACCCAAGTATTTTCCTACACAAAGTAACTAAGAGGAACTCTGGTGCCAGCTATTAAAATATTTTTTCACATAGGTATCCTCATATTCTATTTGATTCAGTCCACGGTGTAGCTGCTCAATAAATATTAAGCAGTTTATGTACGTGACCTGTTGATATGGTTTGGCTGTGTCCCCACCCACCTCTCACCTTGTATTATAATGATCCCCCACTTGTCAAGGGCAGGGCCTGGTTGAGATAATTGAATCATGGGGATGATTTCCCCCATACTGTTCTCATGGTAGTGAATGAGTCTCCAGATCTGATGGTTTAATAAATGGGAGTTCCCCCTACACAAGCTCTTTTGCCTGCCACTGTGTAAGAAGTCCCTTTGCTCTTCCTCATCTTCTGCCATGATTGTGAGGCCTCCCCAGCCATGTGGAACTGAGTCCATTAAACCTCTTTCCTTTATAAATTACCCTGTCTTGGATATGTCTTTATTAGCAGCGTGAAAACGGACTAACACCCCTGTCCAGACTACCTTCACAGTGGGTTCACTTATGAAACCCATTTTCTTACATCGATAATAATGGTTTCCTCAATTTAGTATAAATGAGGAAACTGTGATCATACCTGGAATCTGCTGTCTAAGAGGAAGAAAAGAAACCAAAATAAACATAGCTTGTACAGAAAACACAACAGCACTTAAGAGATGAAAGTCCAGAACAAAGTCTGAGTATTAAGCCATAGGACATCCTTATAGGACCCGTCACCTGCAGCAGTTTGATCACAACTCTGCATATGTAATGAGAATGTAAATAAATTCTCCTTTACTCCTGGAGAAGATGATACTGATTTGCTACCAGCTGAGCGCATGTTTGTAGGAGGGATGATAGGTTCACTGGATCCATCTCTCCCTCACCTGGTTTCCCTTGTGACCTGTTGCTTGTCTTTCCTTGCAAGGCGGCTGCCCAGGGTTGTAGTGCAGCCTACAGCCATGATGAAGTCTCCAAGGGCAAGGTCCCATTGCATAACACTCCTTGTTTTGTGAAGCCAGGATCCCAGAAAATCAGCTCAGCAGGACAGGCCACTTGAGAATGGATGACAGCAGCACAAACAGCTGCTTTGCAGTGAATTGGAGGAGGGAAGACCACAAGCCACTGAAGCACAGCGGCTCACGTGGCTGTGGACAGGGAGGAAGAATAAGGACTGACGGTAAATCATAGTTACTTTGGACCTTTTCAAGTGATAAACACCATATATAAATCCAAAAGATGGAGCTGAAAGCAGCACATTAATCCACACAGGCTGCGTGGTCAAGAGCCACCACCCTCATTTACAGCGTATCTGGTTCACAGTTGAGGTCTTTCTCAGTTATTGGTGTTCTTGGGATCTCTAGCAATTGACTTTGCTCACCACCCTCCTTGATGGTCCATGGCCTTGGATCTTTTCAGAGCTTTCCAACCAGACTTCATTATGTTATTCACCAGCTCTTTTATCTACTCCTTAAATGTGGGGGATCGTAGCCAAGGTCCAGTCACTACACCTTCTCCATTTACAAGCTTCCACCACAGCCAAGGTTGACGCTCCGATTTCTCTTGCTCGTTCTGATCTACAGGTTCCAGCACTGCACAAGCAGACGTCCTCTTCCTTCCTTAACTTGTTCTGCTATTTCTGTTCGCTACGCCTGAGTTGCCAGCCCCTTACCCCATCTAAGTTCTGTGTATTTTGAAAACTAACCTTCACTTGAAACCTTTCCAGATCATTCGTGCTCAGTCATATCACCCTGCTCTGTACTGGTATTTCTTGCTAATCTCACTCCCTCAACAGCTTACCATACTGAGTGGCTGCTCATTTATTGTTTACTCATTGGCTTTTTGCCTTTTCTCACTATATTTCAAGCTCTTCCAATGTGCATTTTTGGGTATTCTCAAAAACACCTTCATAGTACCCTACATATAAAGGGCACAATAAATGTTTTTAGATTGGTTGTTCTTTTAACTTTTCCCCTTAGCAGAACCTCCTTTATCTGGTAGCTCTTCCTCTTCTAGTGCTATACAGGACATTTGCAGCCTCTTGGTAAAAATTTCCCTGAAGCCTATAGAACTGTGGGCCCCCAAACATATTCAGTGGAGGAGTACCTTGGGAGGTAATTCCTTAAGTCACTGTTGCTATGGAAGAAATTCAGTATGTAAGTAGCACTGAATTCCAACATTCAGGCCCTCTTACCCTTGGAGATCTAGAACAGTTTTCCTCACTGGGAGTCACAGCCTACTAGTAGGTCATGAAGTCGATGTGATGGGTCTCTTCCAGCTTTGTAATATTGAAAATGTGATAAGGTAGTGTAGTGTAGAGTAAAGCAGAACGTAATAGAATGTGATAGAAAATGAAATCCAGAGGGGATGTGCATGGTGAGGGTCAGGTATCGTATAGCAGTTTCTGAGCTGTCATCTTTCAGCTTTAAACCTACCCTCTGTCCTCTGTGTTGGTGGGGCTGGAATTGTGCAAACGGTTCTCCTTTGTCATCTGGGTGGAGAGGCAGGGGCAGCACAGCAGGACCAGAGGAAGAGCACAAGGCTGGAGGAAAGGGAAGCAATTTGCTCCTTCCTGATGGCCTGCTATGCTTGTCAGCATCACTCCTGCAACAGCTTTTTAGCCTGGTGGCAGTTTTACCTGTCTCCAGCTTCTTATTGTATCTCAGAATCAGCCTCATCGTGTCTCTTCTCCCTCCACCCCAGAGCATGACCCGCAGCAGCGGCCAGGCAGTGTCCCTCTTCAGAAGCCTGTGCCCTAGCTTCACCAGGACTTTTCCTCCAAATCCCAATCTCTCCTGCCTTGGATCTCCAGCCCTACAGGCAGGAGCTGCTTCTCGCAGGTATAACCTATGTGTTACTCCTGTGTTCCTTTTTTAATTTTTCAGTCCTTGAACATCTGACTAATCAATTCCCTGTGCTAAATTCTCACTCTTGAAATACCTACTTAAGTTTCTTTTTTCCTGACTGGACCCTGTTATGAATTGCGAAGTAAAATGTACTTCCTGCCATAAGTGTCCATCAAAAGGGTTTAAGAAACACTGCTTTAGAGGATTGAGAGTTTTTAAATAGCCAGATGCCATCAGTCCTAACATGTAGAGGTACTGTGGATTTCAGGTCCATGAAAAGCAAAGACCCTGTTCCACTATAGCAGTTGTCACTGTTGGACCCCAGGCCTGGAATGTAGGGATCACTAGCAGTGAACCTGCACTTGTCCATGAGAGTTTAGCCTGAACCTAAGCTTCATATGGAATCTGACCTCTCGCAGGCATGCAGAAACTCAGCTTCTTTACTTGCTACAGTTTTATTCCTTATTAGCAAATGAGAGGAAGCAGAAAGTTAATGATGAAGAAAGCCAGGAACTGGTACCAGAGACCTCATACAGTGAAATGCAACTTGATCGAGTGGAAAAGAAGAATTTAAAAGGTAGATTTTTTTTTTTAGCCGAGTTTTGCTCTTGTTGCCCAGGCTAGAGTGCAATGGCGGGATCTCGGCTCACCACAATCTCTGCTTCATGGATTCACGCAATTCTCCTGCCTCAGCCTCCAGAGTAGCTGGGATTACAGGCGTGTTCTACCAAGCCCAGCTAATTTCGTATTTTTAGTAAAGATGGGGTTTCACCATATTGGTCAGGGGATCTCAAACTCCCGACCTCAGGGGATCCGCCTACCTTGGCCTCACAAAGTGCTGGGATTACAGGCGTGAGCTACCATGCCTGGCTAAAAGGTAGATTTTCAAGGTGTCAATTTTGTCTCTCTGTTGTTGCCTTTTTTTTTTGGGACAGAATCTCACTCTGTCGTCCAGGCTGGAGTGCAGTAGCACAAGCTCTGCTCACTGCAGCCTCCGCCTCCCAGGTTCAAGCACCTCAGCCTCCCAAGTAGCTGTGGCTACAGGCGTGCACCACCACACCCTGCTAATTTTTGTATTCCTTAACAGAAACACAGTTTCACCATACTGGGCAGGCTGGTCTTGAACTCCTGACCCTATGATCTACCTGCCTCAGCCTCCCAAAGTGCTGGGATTACAAGCATGAGCCACTGCACCTGGCCTGATGATGCCTTTTCTATGTAATGTGAAGAGATAGTAGACAAGAGGAGGAAATTAAGAACCTTATACTAATACCTTATACCTGTGTTTCTGCCTTATCTAGTCAAAATGAGGCTTTTGCTCTATTTTATTCATGAACTTACTATACTTATGCCTCAGTCTCCCATTAGAAGTGAGACTCACTTAATCACATATTCTTAATAAAAAGAGCTGCTCCACATTTTAGGAACTCAAAATATTTCTTATGTATGCCAAGATAAACACAAAACCTCTTGGCAGCAATCTATGAGAATTCTCCTTGCTTATGATTTTGCATTTCTTTATGCTAATTCAGAAATATGAACAGAAAACCCAGGACTTGAGGCTGTTAAGTGGATTTGTAACACTTGGAGTGTTGTGGGCACATAACTCAATGAATGAATATATAGCCATCTGATAGCTGGAGGAATCGTATTTTCATTGAGCACTGCAGTAAGTCATTGCAGATACTCTGCTAGATACTAATATATTAGCAACACTTTTTTCACCTAACTGTTTTAGGACCTTGCATTTAGTAGGAGAATACATAACTCAAAGTGAATTACTCAGGCAAATGTTGGCAAGAGTTACTTCATTTGTGACATACAGAGAATCTTCTAGTGAATTGAAAAGCATGTCACCTTCTGATTTATCCACTGAAGCATGTTACAATGTAGGTGGCATGTCACAGAGGAAGAGCAGCTTGTGATCAGGTTTTCTATTCATAGAAGGCAGTGTTGTGCCAGGCAACCCCAACCACAGAACATTTCAAGTATGAATGAAAAAGGAGCAGTACAGCTGGGATCCCGTCTCCCCTTCTAAGGAGATGCAAACCCTCTCCAGGGCCCCTCCCATGTCTGAAATCCTTTCTTTTCCTGTTTTTTTTTGAGTCTGTTCTACTTCCACTATAGAGAATTGAGAGAGATGAGTTTTGGAGGAAAATTCCATTTCCTTTCTTCCTTCCTATTTCTCATGCATTTTAGGTTGTCTTTGTGATTTATGTGCATAAATGATAGAAAATCATAAACGTTGGCTTACATGAATTGTTCCTAAATGGTTAACCATTCAAGCACACTGTTCATCATCCTGTTCTCCCTGGTATTCTCTCCTTATATTCGCTGGCCTGCCTCACTCCTTTCTTAAGTTTCACCTCAATTTTCACATGTCCAGAAAATCCTCACTGATAATAAAGGATTCTAACAGCACTTGTTCAACCTCATCTCGATCCCTTTTTCCCAAATTACTGGTTACCTCTTCTTACTATCTGAAAGTGAAGTTAAGATGAAATAAAGTAAGTATGGCAATTGCATAAGATTTGGAAGAAACATATGTTGCTTCCTTCTTGATCTGTGCCAGGATTTACACCTTCATGACAGAAAAGCATTTGAGTTTTTTTAAATTTAAAACACAAAATTATAGAGTTGCATAACAAAAAAGAAACCCTGGTACTCACCACATCCTGATTTTGATGTTATTTTTGGATTCATGTTCTTTTACTATTATTATATATCTGTATATTATAGGCATTATATAATAAATATTTTGCATATTTTCAAGATTTCTATAAATGTTGTTATGTTATGGTTTCTTGAGGTTGCCCTTTTTGTTCAACAATGTGTTTCTGAGATTTATACATGTTAATACATTTAGTTCACTCATTTTTTATTGCCATAACCATATAATACCATCCATCTATTTCCTGTTGGTGACTAGTCCATTTCTATCCTTCACTAATACTAAAGATTGTACAATAAACATTGTTGAATACTTCCTTGTATGTATGTGTGAAAGGTTTTGGAGAGTTTATCCAAGAAGTAGAATGATAGATAGCAAAGATCGTTCATCTTCAGTTTTCCTAGATTTCACCAGTGTTCCCTAAAGTCACTGTATTCATGTATACTCAGAACAGCAATGTAAGAGAATTCCCACTTCATCATATCTTGGAATTATCTGACATTTCCATTTTTGCTGGTCTCATGAGTAGGAATGTATGAAAGTGTATTTGGGTTTGATGTAGGTGTCACTGTATGAGGGTTGTCAAGGCAGGAATGTGAGGCTGAAGCTCAGGAAGCAGAGGAAGTCAAATATAAATTAGGCAGCATATTAGTTTTCTATGCTGCATAACAAATTACCACACACTTGCTCAAAACAATGCATATTTATTACACAGTTTCTGTGGGGAATTCAGTTACAGCTTAGCTGGGTTCTCTGCTCCAGGGTGTCTCATGAGGCTGCAGTCAAGGTGTCATCCAGGGCTGGGATCTCTTCTGAAGGCTTGATATGGGAAGGATCTGCTTCGAGGCTCTCGTGGTGGTTGCCAGAATTCAGTTCCTTGCAGATTGTTGGACTGAGGGCCTTGGTTACTGTCCTGTGCTCTGGTGTTCTCTATCCTATTTTATTTACATTTAGTTGATGAACTACTAGTAGGTGCAGCAAACGCAGCCTGCAGGATGCAGTGCAGAGTATATGGTGACCTGGCCTGCTCATTCTTCCTTGTTTTCTGCTTCCTCATGCTCCCAGACCTCTGTGCCTACACATGTCCTCCTCCTTCCTGCACCCACCTTCCCCTACTGTACCTGTCATCTCCCCAGCTCCTCTTTGTCCCTCAAGAATCCGCTCAGGCATTGCCCCCTGGAACCCATTCCTGACCCTGGTCTCTTCTCTGTGCCCTGTGGAACCCTGTGCCCCCACCATCACAGCACTTACTCTGAATTGAATCATCCGTTCACTTCTCTGTTTTCCCACCAGACAAGTTCTTTGAGAATGGGGAGTAGGTCTCTACAGTTTCGTATCCCCAGCCCTAGCACAGTGCCTGACATAAAGCCAAAACCTAATAGATGTTTCTTATATGAGTAAATGAATGAATGTCTCAGAGATTAAGGATAGAGAAAGAAGTTCCTGACAACATTTATTGAAAATCTGTTATACATAGAGCACTGTGGTAGAGAGAATTATGAAAAAAATAGTGGAACTTGACAGTGCTAAATGAAAAAAAAATAGGTATAAAATGACCTGTACTTATAAATGAGGATTCTTTATATTTATAACTAAGTACCATCAGATGTCTCACTGACAGTGGATTGAATGATGAAAGTGAAATTTAAAAAACCCATTTCTTTCTTTTTTTTTTTTCTTAACTGATTCCCTATTTTCATCTCTTATGAGAGAAACCTCAGATAATACTCTCTTAACCCAGGTCTGCTCTCAAACAGAGAGGCCCAGTGTTGAGCAAAAGAAAAGGGCTGTTAAACATTTTTTAATCAAGTACCCCACATGACTAATTCAGGTCCTCCAAAATAGTCCTAGGGAGCCAAAATGAGGTAATATGGCATGTCATAGACTTAAAGGGTGGTTAAGGACACATACAGCCACTGCTTCAGCTGCCACTGTGAGGCAGAAAATCCAGGAATGCAGTAGAGAAGGGGAACGTGAACCCAGAAGGTACTCAGTGTCTCTCTCCCCCTTCAGACACTTTTTTGATACTTGGAAGCCTGGTCTGCTCAGGTCAATTCTCCAACCCTGGATGTTGAATTAATAAACAAACTAGGTCAAAAACAGATGCAGACTATATTAAAAAGAATAAGATATTGTAAGGTAACAACTCATGTTTTGGGCTTAATTTAAAATCCTAAGAGCAGGATAACAGCATTATAAATAACCTGACCTCTCTCAAACTACTGCCTTCTCCCGCTAGTTAATCATAATAGCCACAGCTTATATTTGTACCTATTTTTATAGTCTGTGAGAATGCTTTATCTTCTTTGAGCTTATTTGAGCTCAGAGCAGCCCTATGAAGTAGATACAAGTATTACCGATTTTGGAGTGAGGGAACTGAGGTTCACAGAGGTTAAACAACTGTCCGTGGGTCATATAGCAACTGACTAGAACTGTTTGGGATTCTAATGTATAATAGTGCCAATTTGTTGCAAGGCAATAGCAACAAAAAAAACTTGGAATCTAACCCCAAGGCTGCCAGCTATTAAGGTATATGAACTTGGACATGTTGTTCACTTTTTTTTTTTCTTTTGAGACAGGGTCGTACTCTGTCAACCAGTTTGGAGTGCAGGGGTGTGATAATAGCTCACTGCAGCCTTGAACTCCTGGGCTCAAGCGATCCTTCTGCCTCAGCCTCTCCCGTAGCTGGGACTACACAGGTGTGTGCAAACCACACCTGCCTGATTTTTTAAATTTGTTGTAGAGACAGGGGTCTTGCTATGTTGCCCAGACTGGTCTTGGAACTCCTGGGCTCAAGGTATCCTCCCAAACTGTTGGGATTACAGGAATGAGCCACCACACCTGGCCCCATTCAACCTTCTGACCTTCATTTCCTCAGTTATAAAAAATCTGCATAATCATACCTTCCCTTTCTGCCTCACAGGGTGCCTGTGAGGACAAAACAGGTGGTATGTGTGAAAGTGCTTCATAACTGAGCTGGTAATCCACAGATATCTAGTATTAGCAATGTTTTCTAACAAAATAATAAGAGTAATACTTGTTATAACCTCTTTACTTTGACGGTGACTTTCATTGAAACCATTCAGTAATTTTGCAGCTTATTATCACCTATGTAACACCCCCTGTTGCTACCATATCTAAAGGTGCACAAGCAGCCAGCCAGGGAAGGGGAAGCTCTTTCTTCTCAGCATGTCTTTAGAGCAGTGATTCTAAGTGGGAGCACACAGGAATCCCCTGGGGGAGCTTTACACAGGCAGGTGTCTAGGTCCCACACTGTCCGATTAAAATTTAATCTGGTGGGGGAGGAACTGGGCATTGGTATTTTTTTAAAGTTCCCCAAGTGATTCTAATACGCAGCTAAGGTTAGGAACCACTGCTATTTGAGACTATTTGTACATTTCAGTGGCTGCTGAAAGTGGTCACAGTTTTAAAAGGACACAGCATGTGGTTCTGGAAAAATCCATCTGTTCCAAAAATGAAGTATGTAAGTCAAATAGGTCTGAGGTCACTTGGGAAAGAAATCCAAGAGTTGGACCGAGAGCTGAAACCACAAAGATTCTAAGTGGCACCATCACGTAGGTAGCTGGCCTTTTTTCTGAACTGCTACGGTTGACAGATGAGATGGTACACACAGCGAGAATCTGAGCAGCACAGAGCCTCCCATCCCCTTCACTGTTCCTCCACTAAGCTCCCCTTGAAAACATTCCACGGGACTTCCTATGTCATAGTGATTAGAAAATTGAATACCTTTTATTTTAAAAGAAAAAAATCTCAGAGGATAAGCGCATAGCTGACGAGTGGCCAATTCTGTTATTTTCCCCGTGGATAGTAAGGAAATAATCATACATTAATTAATAATGTTATTTTCCCATTGAATTCCAATGTATTTACAAATTATACATGTTTTATATGATGTTTCACTTTAGGGTTAACCCAAATAAGCATACATTTATTTTATAAATATAAATATATTATCTATTAAAAATAGTTCCTAGCAAAAACATAGGTTTAGCTATTTGACTCAAATTTCTTAAAGAAGCCATTGTCAGAAGAAAATATCCAGTAGAGTACAGTAGACTTTGTGTCTTCACAGGAGAGGTAACACTTCCTCCTCTATTTACCTCTGAACTCCCTTCTCAAACCAGATGTGAAGACACAAGATAATAAAAGGATTTGACTTTTCAGTATCCCCTTTCGAACTGGGCACCACCCAGAAGGAACATTCCCTTAACTACTCCCGTTTGAAATTATGTCGAGGTGAGTTTCAGTGTCTCATTTGATCACTTCTTTTACAAGACTGAAAACAATTTGAATGGCGTAAACTCCTGTTACCAGACCTGGAGGTTTAAATAAAGAAGAGGTTTATCTCTCATCTGAGGAGGGTTTATAGTCCACAGCAATAGCCTGGAGACAAATACTCACACCTCTGGGATCCCACAAAGGTGGTAATTAGGCAGCGTTTTATTGTGATGCAGTGAGTGTGCAAAAGACAGAGCTGGATTACTCTTAGGAACAAAATTGGCTTCCTGGAGAGCCGAAGAAGAAATCTGGCAGCCTAAAAATATTTAAAGAGCTTATGACCCCCAAGGGAGAATTTCCAACTATTACAGTAGACAAGATTAAACATTTGCTGGGTTTGAAAGGAGATTTTTAACAGAAAAACTCAGCAAAATAGAGCTTAGATAGATCATCTAAAAAAAAAAAAAGTAAGATCAGACCTATCATATACAGAGTAATCAAATTGGAGACTTTATATTTTCTTTATAATGACACAAGAAAAGGTATCTAAAAATAGATCCTACAGATAATGAACTCTTCTTTCTCCTGTGTTTGTTAGAATATAACACCTCCATTATGCAGAGGACATGTTCCAGCTGACCGTCTCGCAGGCATAAATCCTGATGTGGTCTTCACAACCTTTTCCTCTGGCCTCTAATTACATTTCTGCTATTTATTTCTCAACACAGCCTACATTTCATGTTTCTTGTATGAATGAGCTGCAGTGTGCAGTGCGGTTAAGCCGGTGGGCAGCAGGTCCAGCTCCCTCAAATCTGGCCTTCCAACCTTGCCAATGACTTCGCCTCTTTGTGTCTTAGTTTCCTTGGCTATAGAATGGGGATAATAATAGCACCAGTCTCTGTGTGTTGTCAGGAGGATTAAGGCAGTTACTGCACGCCATAGCACTGAGGAAAGTACCCAACACACAGTAAAAACACAACAAATGTTGGTCATTATTATCACCACACTGCATTCCCTTAGTGCCTATACAAATAGTATACTCCTAAAATAAAAAACAAGACACATGGTCTAACAAAAGATTGTTTTCGGATCATGGATTTATGTGGAAAGTCTCAATAAGACATTTAGTTATACATTAAGGTACCTTTTTTATTACTATAATTACTTACAATCCTAAAATCCAAGAAGTATTCCACAGCATGGTCCCTGACCTCAAGCAGTTTATATTCCACGTGAGAGACAGAACATATGCCCATGAACTATTAAACACGAATCCAAAGCAGTTTATTATTATGTATAAAATGAGTAGTTCAGAAGGTAAGAACTACAAAAATGGGGAGAAGGAATTCTGAGGGAATCAAGTCTCCACTGTGCGCATGAAGTTGATAGAGAACTACGATTGGACCATGAAATAAAGAGAAGGAAAATGAAGGGATTTTCCAGCAGGCAGGAAGTTGTGAAGGTAAGAGAAAGTCAACAGAGCCATTCATCTGCAGCAGGTGATTTGCCTCTGAAATTAGGTGAGACTGGTGGATGAGGTACAGGTTAAGCGGTTGAGGGCTTCAAATGCCAGAGGGAAGACTCTGACTTCACCCTGAAAGTCTCTGAAGTTTTGTTAATTGGAAAGTGGCATAAACACAGATATGTACAAGATAGGTTCATATGGGGAGAGACAGGAAGCAACGAGAAACGCTGATGGTTTTTAATAATAATCCAGGTATAACTCAAACGGGGCTGACCAGGGTAGGGACGTTGGAACATAAAGGAAGTGACAGACAGTCATAAAAGCGTGACAAAAACTCATCCCCTTCACTCCATTCTCACAGTCCAAATCCTCCCACACCAGCCTTTGCTATCTGAGCACACCAAGCCAAGTTCAGGAGAGCCAGATGCCAGATGCATCTCTAAGGTTTTCCAAGGTCCTTGTGGACAGTCTCATCCTGATTCCCATTTGCTCCCACTTGCCTTTCTATCATGTGTACCCAATAGATTCCAAAAATATAAAATCATATTCACGTCTCTTTCTTTCTAAAGGCGTGTAGTATTTTGCAGTCAAGTAGGGTTTCTAAAAATATTTTTATTCATACTGATTAATAATTTTAAATTAATGTCATTAGTAATTTAGTAGTTTTAAAAGTTAGACTAGTATACACTTTAAATGGGTTCCGTTTATTGTACCTAAATCGGTCCTCAATAAAGGTCATGAGAAACAAAAATAGGTTTAATGATTAAAGATACAGAGAGGTGGCAATTATTTGAAGGTCAAGTTAAAGAAGCTTAATTAGCCAGTTTCCTTTGTCCCAAGGCATTAACTACTGTAGTTTGGAAGTTTATGTGTCGTTTGTTATATGCATGATAACATACACTGTGTCATGGGATCGTTTCTTATGCAAGATTAACAAAATGTAATAACAAAAACAACCAAGTTCTATTTCTATGCGTACGGGGACTTGAAACTACATTTAACTGCTTTCACTTGGTACCTCACTGGAGTAGCCTTAGATAGTGGCTCAAAGTGATGATTAGTCTAGATGACCTCTTAAAATGCCTTTCAACTCAGCAAGTAACATATGGATTAGTGATCTCTAATCCATATGTTTAGAGTTTAATAATGGAGATAGCATCACATAGAGAAATGTGATTCAAAGAGTGGTCTCCAGACTGGCAGCATAGGCATCAGCTGGGAGCCTGTGTTAGCCATTATTGAGCTTCACCTGCCTCCTCCCAAATCAGTGGGGATGGGGCTAGGAATCTAGTGATTGTGTTTTATATCAGCAATGGGGAGGCTCTGTGTGTGTGCACCCACATGGGGTGGGAAGCAGAAACAATGAAGAGTCACGTGGCTAAAAATAAGATACATTTAGTTGATTAAAGTAATAGATATGGAATATTCTGCTAATTATTTTTAGATTTTAGACTATTTCCAGTCAAAATGCAACAACAGTTAAATATATACCATAAGTACTATCTTACAGTAATTCCCAGGAAAGGAAGAAAGAAGATAAAGAGAAGGTAGTGAAACAGAGTGGGAAGAATTAATTTCATTTACATATTGCTCCATGCACTCAGAATCAAATATGTTACTCTGTGATTAATACTCCTGTCATTTGGGGGAGTGAGAGTACCCTTTAAATTAAAAATGGTTCCAACAGACTTTACTTATCTACATTTTTTTTTTTTTTTTGAGATGGAGCCTCACTCTGTCACCCAGGCTGGAGTGCAGTGGCGCAATCTCGGCCCACTGCAACCTCTGCCTCCCAGGTTCAAGCAATTCTCCCTGTCTCAGCCTTCGAGTAGCTGGGATTACAGGTGCTCGTCACTATGCCCAGCTAACTTTTGTATTTTTAATAGAGACAGCGTTTCACCATGTTGGCCAGGCTGGTCTTGAACTCCTGACCTCAGGTGATCCTCTTGCCTCAGCCTCTCAAAGTGCTGGGATTACAGGCATAAGCCACCACAGCTGGCCCTTATCTACATTTTTTTAAAGCACACGTCTTTCTGAAATGCTTTTGCTCCTGGAATCTAATTCCAGCAGATAGTCTAACCTCCCACACATTGCAGGAACCCCCAGTCATTGTCTCGGGAGGGAGCCACACAGCCTCTGCTTTGGCAGCTGTCCTGCATGCTACCTTACAAACCTTATAGCCACCCCCTCAGGCTTTGCATCTGTCAATGTGGGCTCTCCTTCCCGGAGTGCCTTGCTCTGCCACATTTCAGTGCCTTCGCATG
The DNA here is from genome assembly GCA_036589455.1 of Ateles fusciceps. NCBI lineage: Eukaryota > Metazoa > Chordata > Mammalia > Primates > Atelidae > Ateles > Ateles fusciceps. The sequence goes on along the minus strand of JAZHEH010002853.1, from coordinate 88,872 downwards.
TGCTCTTCCTTCTACCTGAAATCTCCTGCCTCTACTGGTCTACCAGGAAAACCCTACCCAACCAGCAAGCCTCAGCTCAAATGCTGTGTCCTATGGAAGCTCCTCTGGGCAGATTTAAGGGCTTCTTCTCCTGCACCTCCCATAGATACACACATGCACACACACACACACCTTTGTACACACATCCATTATAACCACTATCTTCTCTCACTGTATATGTTTATTACACTCAAATTCATCCCTCCACTAGACTAAGTCCCTTGAGGCCAGGAATGATATTTTGCTTTTGCATTCTCAGCAGCTAGTCTATTGCCCAGTAATAAAGTATGACTTAATGAATAAATCAAATGCATGAATGTATGAATAAATGATACCTAAACAGAGTTCCACGGGAGCCTAGAAATGGGAGCTATAACCAGTGACTGGCCACACTGAAGAAGCAGCATTTGACCTTGTATTGAAGAACAAGTTGGATTTTACTTGGCAGAAAAAAAAACGGAGAGGACTATAAGCAGAAGAATAACAGGAACAAAGGCACAGGGATGGGCAAATACATGGTCTTCTCAGAGAGCACCTCATGTTACAGGTCCAGTGGAAGACAAACGTGAAAGAGGAAGTTGGGATCCGATGCTTGGGCCAGAATAATGTATACGCTAAGGACTGTGGGCCTTATTCTGGACACAGTACGGAACCATGAGGGCTGGGCGCGGTGGCTCACGCCTGTAATCCTAGCACTTTGGGAGGCCAAAGTGGGTGGATCACCTGAGGTCTGGAGTTCAAGACCAGCCTGGCCATCATGGTGAAACCTTATCTTTTAAAAATAAAATAAAATAAATAAATAAAAAGAACCATGAAAAGTTTTGAATAGGGAAGAGACACGACCAGATATGTGACTTGATTGGAAATTGGTTAGAAGGCAATTGCTGTGGTCTGGGCAACTGAAGTAAGAGAAAGCCTGATAGAGTTGCCGCAGCAGTAGGAGGAAGAAAACCAAGTAAATTTGAGAAGCATTTTGGAAATAGGATCGAGATGACTTGGCAACCAATTGAATGTGGGAAGTGAGGAACCAGTGAAGCTGAAGCTTGGCCAAGCTTTCTGACCTGGCAACTGAGTGAATGCTCAGACAAAACCACCTACGAGCGTATCGTCTTCACAAGCAGACTGCAAGCTCTCAGCGAGCAAGGCCCTTGCTCTTGGTGCATCCTCTATATCTCTTGCAGCTCCTAACACTGCTCGTGCATTCAGAGGTTCTTAGTAAACATTTGTTGAAAGAATTGATGATGTTTCTTATACTCACCAAATATGTCAAAAAGGAAAATATTATAATCCAATGTCTTTTTTCAGAGACATTTTTAGATCCTCAGCATGTTTTTCCACCACAAGTGAATTCACACTGTGTCAACTATATCATTCAACTTGTACACCCACAAAAGTGACCCATCGCTGCGCAAACTGAAATCTCCTTTAAGACTGTGTGTGCTGGGGGAGGACAGCCGAAAGGTTGGTATTTTTACTTTTTGTTTTTTGGAAAGAGGGCTATATTTTTGGTCCTCTGAAAATGAATCCAAAACAATAAAACAGGCTGAATGTTTTCCTCTAGCGGAAGGAAAGAAAGCAAACCTACTACAGGTAAACTGAAATCTTCAAACAGACCCATAACACATTGCTGAGACATTCTTGAGATAATGGCTTTAGTTAGACTGGGGCCACAAATCTTTACATTTCTCCATTCTCCTGGCAGGGCTAATGAGATTTTATGGCAGGCAAGCTCTTTATCCCTTGGGTGACATTGGCAAGCACATCTATGTTTTCATCAATCAAGGGTTTTCTGCACTGCAGCTTTTTCCATAAAGATGGCCCCAGCCTGGATCACAACATTTACAACATGTAGGAACCTCATTCCTTCTCATCAACACTCCACCCATCTTTTTTCTGTTATCTAGATCTAATCACGTGTGTCCTAACATCACATTACTCCATAACAAGGGACAGGAAGAAGAAATGAATAAAAAGGAAAAGAAAAAACATTTTAGATGGCAACCTGCAAGTTGATGCAGGGCTGATAGCTACATGTCTAGAATATTGTATGTGCCCAATAGGCCAGTAGATCTGCAGGCAAGCTGTTGCCTACAGTATTGTAGCTGCTGAACAGGCAGAAAAAGCTCTCTTCCATCTGCAGTGACTAGGAATATGAGGAGGTGACCCCCTCTCCAGTTTGGGACAAGGATTTGATTTCGCCTTATAGCTTTCATATTGCCTGAATTCACCTGCAATGTACTTAATAAATACTCATATACACATAAATATACAAACTCACATATTTAACAGTTGCCATCATAAACTCTCAGGATGATGTATCCATTCTACTTTTGTAACCTGGAAAGTGTCCCCAGATTCCCAACCAAGGAGATACTGGGGAGATGGCTCTGCAAAAATCTCAGAAACAGGTTTTGGTTCTGGTTCTCCCATTGAATATATCTATAACACCTGGACAGAATGCTTGGCGCAGCTGCTTGAGAACTCTTTAAAAAGTAAATAGTAGCAGGCAGATTGCAGAAGACAACCAGAATTCAAAAGTATCACCAACTGACTGTGGATTTGCCATGTTTACCTTCTGTATTCCCTGGATAGTACTCAGCAGATAGTACTTCCCAGAAGTCAGCATCAGTGTGACAGGGAAAGTTCCAGCATAAACCTTCTAGTTCAGGCTCAAGGTGAGAGAAAAGAGTCTTCTGGCATTGGCAGCCACAGCATGGAAGGCCCACAGCACAGAATATGCTGTCGAAGGGGGACCTTCCTCTTCAATCAAAGGAACCATGGTACCAAGAGCATGCTTTTTCTTTTCTCTGGGTTCCCACCACTTGGTCCTGGACATGGGCAGAGTCACAAGAAGTGCACAGAAGAGCAGGGTGATAGGCTCCAGCTTTCCGGATGGATTACCAAAAAGGCAATCCTGGGAAACTGGAAAGTGACAGGAAGAGTGTGGAGAGAAAGGAGCTTGGGAAGACAAACCCAGACAGTGATTTGCTAGCTTCTGGGTACAGCCCTGAGCTCTGCGTGCTTGGCTTCGATCACAAGCATCATAACAGACTTTGAGAACTGGATGAGCAGCTGCGTCACCACCTAGGTCCCATCCTGACCACGAAATAATAGGCATCCAGGAGAAATATGAACAGGACCACAGTGACTTTGGAAATAGAACTAATATTGCAACCACAACCACAGAAAGCTGATGAGAACTTGCAGTCTAAACCAATTGTGTCAACTGCTAAAAAAATGGGTAAATGAACAAACCTTCTGTACAGGATTTGAACAAGACCTAGTATCTCATAATATTCCAAATGTTTATGATATGCTCCAAAACTACGCGGCATATGAACCAGGAAAATCTCAACTCATGAGAGAAAAGACAATCAGTGAATGTCAATATGAAGAAAACACAGATGTGACAGTTACTTGACAAGAACTTAAACCATCTATTAAAAAAATATTCCAAGAAGTGAGAACCAACCTCTAGAAAGGTTTAGCAAAGAGAATAAAGATTGACCCAAAAACCCAGAACTTCAGGGTCCTGTGAAACAATTCCCCAAAAGCCTAATATTTGTATCCTCAGAGCCTCAAAAGGACAGGAAAAAGTGTGGTGCAGAAAAATACTCAAAAAAATAAAGATGGAAGCTCCCCAAATTTGGCAAAAAGCTCAAATCTATAGAAATTCAGTGAACCCCAAACAGGACAAACCCAAAGGAACCTATACCCAAACACATTCTAATCTGCTAAGAACTAAAAATAACCCCCAAAATTATTAAAACAGTCAGAAAACCAACACATTATTTATAGAGGAACAATTAAATGACTGTAGAGTTCTCATCTAAAACAATTGGAGGCAAGAAGGTCAAGTGCTGAAAGAAAAAAAACTGTCACCCTAGAATTCTATATTCTAAGCAAATATCCTTCAGGGATGAAGGTGGAATAAGAACATTCCCAGATAAATGAAAAATAAGAAAATGTGTTGGTAGCAGTCATGCTGTAGAAGAATTACTAAAGAAAGATCTACAGACAATTACCTCGTGTGAAAGAAGCTGGACTCAAAAGGTTATGCACTGTAATGATTTCATTTATATAGCACTTTCAAAAAGATAAAACTATGGCAACAGAGAGCAGATCAGTGGTTGCTAGGGGTCAGGGGTGGGATGAGGGTGTGATTAAAATGGGACAGCATGAAGAAATGTTGGAGTGATGAAGGCATTCTGCAACCTGATTCTCTACACTCATTACAAGGCGAAGAATTCTACACACACCCAAGGTCAATCTTGCTGCATGTTAATTTTTTTAGGCCAATAAACAAGAGATGTTGCTCCCTAAGAACCTTCTAGTCTAAACAATACTGAATAACACTTCACCACCTTTCTTGAACACCTGCTTGTGAAGGTCATTGGCAAGGCCACTGTGAAGTTGTTTCTGCTGCCCTTGAGTGCGCAGCTCACAGCTGAATCTACCCTCCTCACCTGCCCCACTGACAGTTCAAGCTGAGAAAATATCACATGTTTGAGCTGAACAATGAGTAAGAAGTCAGGAAGCGTTTTGTGGGACAGCCCTTTTCCACAAAATCTATAAAGCTCACCTCCCTTCACTTCTCCTGAGAAACAAGATAAGAAAAAAAACACAGTTGGGAGTGTAAATTAGTTCAACCATTGTGGAAGACAGTGTGGTGATTTCTCAAAGATCTAGAAATAGAAATTCCATTTGACCCAGCAATCCCATTACTGGGTATATACCCAAAGAACTATAAATCGTTCTACTATAAAGACACATGTACACTTATGTTTATAGCAGCCCTGTGTACAATAGCAAAGACCTGGAACCAACCCAAATGCCCATCAATGATAGACTGGACAAAGAAAATGTGGCACATATATACCATGGAATACTACACAGCCATAAAAAACGATGAGTTCGTGTCCTTTGTAGGGACTTGGATGAATCTGGAAACCATCATTCTCAGCAAACTGACACAAGAACAGAAAACCAAACACTGCATGTTCTCACTCATAGGCAGGTGTTGGACAATGAGAACACGTGGACTCAGGGAGGGGAGCATCACACACTGGGGGCAGTTATCGGGGGCTAGGGGAGGGACGGGGAGGGTGGGAAGGGTGGGGGAGGGATAACATGAGAAGAAATGCCAGATATAGTCAAAGGAAGAATACAGGCAGCAAACCACCTGGTTATGTATGCACCTATGCAACAACCCTGCATGACCTGCACATATACCCCAGAACCTAAAGTAAAATAAAATTTAAATTTAAAAAATTAAAAGAAAAAAACCATTGAACTCACGAGGATCAGGGCTTATAGATCTAGGTGTCACCTCATCATTGGAGCACCCACTTGTGAGTTTCTTTCCTAGCTGCTGCACCCCAAAATGTGCAGCAGAGCCCCAGAAGGCCCTGAAGCCCCTACCTGCTGCACCACCCTACCACTGATGTGTAGAGTATTTCCCTTGCAACAGATACACTTTTGGTCAAAATAATAGTTCTCCTTTTGTATCAGGTGGTTGGTATTCTTGTTTTTGCTTTTGGCAGACCCAGAGGAGGAAAAGAGAATTGCATGTTTGCAGGAAAAGGGATAAAATAAAAAGCCCTTAGGCATTGTTCTAATACTGCAGTTCTGCATTGTTAAAAACTGTGTTTGTCATGACTGTCTCCCCCCTTAAGGCAGGCATTATGCCTTACTCAGTTTTGTGTCTCCAGGGAATTGCACAGTGGTAGACACGAGGAGGCACTCATAGAGATGTAGGTTGTAAATCAGTGAATGCATGCACCCATGGCTGAATAAATGAACCATGTGACTGATACAGTTCTGCAAATACAGCAGATGCCCAAGTGGGTCTCTTGCCCCTGACAGCTGGCAAAGGTGGTGGTGATCTAGTGGCCTAGGAAGGGCAGGGTGCCAATGGAGAGGTCCAGGCTGGTAACTGGAAGGCAGGAGAAATGGGCCACAGCAGGCCGCTCATCCCCTGCTGCATGGATTGGCATGAGCAGTGCGTCTCTAGGACGAGCAGAAGGAGGGAAATCAGCAACAGAAAACATAGGCCCAGTGAAACGCTCTAAGGTCAATATTCAGACCAAAACATCACTCCTCTAAAGTGTTTCCTGTTCCATGAGATGCTCCTTCAAATAATGTCCCCTCCTCAAACACGTTTAAGAAACTCTATGCTGTGTCTCCTTCTTAAAGATGTGCAATACATACTTGCTTATTAAATCCTCTGGAAAATCTCAGAGTAAAGAAATGTTTAATTTTTTTTTTTTTTTTTTTTTAGATGGAGTCTCGCTCTGTTGCCCAGGCTGGCATACAATGGTGGAAGAATCTCAGCTCACTGCAACCTCTGCCTCCTGAATTCAAGAGATTCTGCTGCCTCAGCCTCCCGAGTAGCTGGGACTACAGGTGCGCACCACCACACCTGGCTAATTTTTGTATTTTAGTAGATACCAGGTTTCACCATGTTGGCCAGGATGGTCTCGATCTCCTGACCTCGTGATCCGCCCACCTCGGCCTCCCAAAGTGCTGGGATTACAGGAATGAGCCACTGCGCCCAGCCTAATTTTTTATTATTTAGTTGAGGTAGAATGAACATATGCACAGATCTTGTTTTCAGCTCAATAATATTTGAGAGTTTAATGCTCAATCTACCACCATCCAAAATAAGATGTAGAACGTTTCCATCACCCCAGAAAGTTTCTCCATGCCCCATTCTAGTCAAAGCCCTGTCCCCACTCAGAGACAGCCACTGTGTTAGCGCTCATCAACATCGTCTGGTTTTGCTCATTCTTGGAATATGCCACATGTATTTTTGTGTGGCTTGCTTCTTTTGCTCAGTGTGAGATATTTTGGTTTCATTAATGCTGTTGTGTATATTAATAGTTCATTTTTTTATTGTTGAGTTGTATTGCATTGTGTGTAAACAAATTTTGATAGAGAGATGATATACATCTATATTGTGATATATATAGATTATATATATACATGTCTCATAATTTGTTTATCCATGTTCCTGTTGATGGACATTTGGGTGGTTTCCAAGTTTTGACTATAATGAATAAGGCTGGTATGAATATTTTTATGTAAGCCTTTTTGTAGGCATGCTTTCATTTTCTTGGGTAAATATATATGTAGAAGTGAAATTGCTGGGCCATAGTGTATATATGTTCAACTTTACAAAAACTGCCAAACAGCTCTCCAAAGTCATTGTACCTGCTTAACTTTTTAAACTTAGTATTTCCTGTATTCATTTGACCACAGAGCCCCACAGATCTGTAAAATGAGCAGGTTGGACTAGATAGCTTTTTTTTTTTTTTTTTTTTTTGAGACAGAGTCTCGCTCTGTCGCCCAGACTGGATTGCAGTGGCTCGATCTCAGCTCACTGCAAGCTCTGCCTCCCACATTCAAGTGATTCTCCTGCCTCAGCCTCCTGAGTAGCTGGGATTACAAGCACGTGCCACCACACCTGGCTAATTTTTGTATTTTTAGTAGAGATGGGGTTTCACCATGTTGGTCAGGCTGGTCTCAAACTCTGACCTTAAGATACACCTGCCTCGGCCTCCCAAAGTGCTGGGATTATAGGCATGAGCCATTGTGCCCCGCTTGGACTAGATAGCTTTCAGGATTCTTTCCAGCTTTATCAATGAGAGAGGCCAAGGCTTTCAGTAGTGGAGTAGGTCAAGGTCAGGATTTTGTCTTCTTTTATAAATCTTGTAGGCAAGAGCAAATGACACGAAACCCAGAATAACCAAATGTTGGGAACAGGAAGATAGAAAACATTGCTGAGTCCGGGGAGTGGAGGGAGGAACTAGCAGGTAGTCACCTGGACAGAGGCATGAAAGAGGAAATATTTAAGCCAGAGGGAATCTGAGATACCAGAGGTACAAACAATTAAAGCAGAGACCCTGGCATACAGAAGATTCTGGCAGTGTTTAACAAGTGTCTTTGAATCAGGGGGCATCAATAATAACAAGACATTCAGAAAATTCTTCAAGCGACTGTTTTCTAAAGTGGGGAGCTGGAGAGAGGATTTGGGGCACAACTGAAAATAAGGTACAGTAAAATTGTTTTCATTTTCATTCAATGTATTAAGAATTTAAGTTTTAAATGACATTACTGTTGGGATATAATTCGCTATGGATTTCTTGCATTTCTGTATATGTTTTTGTTTTGAGGAAAGATCTTGCTCTATCACTCAGGCTGGAGTGCAGTGATGAGATCTCAGCTCACTGAAACTTCCACCTCCCCGGTTCAAGCAATCCTCCTGCCTCAGCCACCTGAGTAGCTGGGATTACAGGCGTGCACCACCCTGCCCTGCTGACTTTTGCTTCTTAGTTTTTTTAGTTGTTTTTTTTTTTTTTTAAGTAGAGACAGGGTTTCACCATGCTCTTGAACTCATGGGCTCAAGTGATTCACCTCAGCCTCCCAATGTGCTGGGATTACAGGTGTGAGCCACCACACTGGGCTGCATTTCTATATATCTTGAGTAGAAACACTGGCTGTCCTTTGCTCTGGACTATCTTTTGAAGGATGTTTCTGTAGTGAACAAACTTGAAAACAGAGATCATGTGTACCTTGGGAGCAGGGCAGGTTTGCCTACAACCCTGGAAGATAGAGATAACATGTAATCCTGAAATCAAGGGTGTGCATGCTTACTGCCCTTGGTCCAGGTACCCTAAGCTCAGAATTCCTCTCCTAAAATGCAACCCACTGTATTTGCATGTATAATCTGACCCTCTTTAATCACTCTTTTGCGACGTGGAGTTCAGTATAAATTGTTTAAAGCATGCTGACAGTTTATGTGCTGCTATGGCTGTACATAATAAACCATGTCTCTGACTCAGCAGTCTCACGGCTTTTCCCACTATCCATGAAACTAACTTGGGGTAAGCTAAGTTGTTTGCTTGCAATCGGGATAAAATCTCAACCCCTTCAAAGTTCTTGACAATTACATATGAATTCTCGAGTGAAAGCAAAAGTTCTTTCTTCACACAATTCCAGAGTCTAATTTGTCAACAAAAGGATTCTAAACTCAGATTTCTTTTTTAAAACGGAGGTTCAAGAAAGTAAAGATTTCTCAATACGTTCATTTTTAATCCTAACGGCTCTGGAGCTAGTATTTTCCTGCACTTTTTCAAAACTTATTTTGCTGGCCCCAAAAAGATACTCCCTTCATTCCAGGAACTAACACAATAAAACATCTCTCAGATCCTCAGAGACTCAAACTCAGCCTCAGCTGCTGAGATCACTAGCACCGCCCAAGGGCAAGGGCCTCCTGTGCTTCTTCAATTTCAAAGGTTGGCTGGCTCACTGCCCCAGCACGCCCTCATGGAAACTCTGAGCAAGGCACAGCTCCTGCATGGTTTCTGAAAGGCAGAAGATAAATGTCTGTCCACAGCGCACACATAGAAGAGTCCTTCAGCACATCTCTGCCCAGAAAGCAGAGGGTCGGTGGCAGGGTGCCCACACATTCAACTTGCCAGGAACAGTCCAGGGTCTTGTTGTTCTGCATTTGCACAGAAAATTAGACAGTTCTGGAAGTCGAAGGACGCAGATGATGCTGTAGCTCCAACCCCACAGCCCATGTGTCACCTCCTCTTTTGTTTCATTCACTTCATGGATGTGATCTTTTGAAAATGATCTAAGTCACATGAAGGTTTCCCATCCACTCCTAGCTTTACATAATTGTATCCTCCTCTAAAATCCTGACCTTCCCTTAACCTCTTTCTCTGCAGTGCCAGCATCATCTCACCAGTCTCCAAAAAGCAATCCCCTTTCTTTCTTTTTTTTTTTTTTTTTTTTGAGATGGAGTCTCACTCTGTCGCCAGGCTAGAGTGAGTACAGTGGCGTGATCTCAGCTCACTGCAACCTCCACCTCCGGGGTTCAAGCAATTTGCATGCCTCAGCCTCCCCAGTAGCTGGGATTATAGGCACACGCCACCACACCCAGGTAAGTTTTGTATTTTTAGTAGAGACGGGGGTTTCACCATATTGGCCAGGATGGACTCAATCTCCTGACCTCGTGATCCGCCCACCTCAGCCTCTCCGGGCTGGATTACAGGTGTGAGCCACCACACCCAGCCCCCTTTCTATTTTGAATCAGTGATCTTCTTCTTCATCAGAACTGATTCTTACCTTCAACCATTAAACCAGATGATTTCTTGAGATTCTTCCAGATGTAGTATCTGTCAATGTTCCCCACTCACTTATTCACTCCTCTTAGAATACAGACACATCAAAAAAACAACAACAAGAACAACAACAAAAAAAAACCTGGCATTGACCCTATCTATATTCCCTTCTCTTCAAATACCAGTTCCTAAAGTGTCCTGTTTACAAGTCAACTCACTGCTGGATAATCCAATATATAGTTTACTCTCCATATGCCACAGAGGTAGTGTGCTCAGTAAGGTCCCTAGAGAGCTACTCATTTCCAATCCAGTGAGCATCTCCACTCTCTCCTCCTCATTCTCTCTTATACTAAGGGTGTGTGTGTGTGTGTGTGTGTGTGTGCATTGTACACGTTATTGACTGAATTGTGTCCCCCCAAAATTCATGTTGCATCCCTAATCCCCAATGTGACTGTATTTGTAGATACGGTCTTTAAGGAGGTAACTAAGGGTACATGAGATCATAAGGGTGGAGCCCTGATCCCATAGGACTGGTGTCCTTAGAAGAACAGACACCAGAGAGCTGTCTTTCTCTGCACATGTGCGCACACACACAGAGAAAAGGTCATGTGAGGACAAGACAAGAAGGCGCTGTCAGACAAGCCAGGAAGAGAGATCTCACCAGAAGCAAAGTTTGCCGGCACCTTGATCTTGCCCTTCTAGCCTACAGAACGGTGAGAAAATTAATTTCTGTTGTTTTAAGCCACCCAGTCAGCCCGAGCTGACTAATGCAGCATGCATGCCCTTTATTGGTTCTTAACCTTTTTATGCCTAGTATACTGTTAAAAGGTAGTATGCTCAGCAGACTGCATACACTATGCATTCTATTCTGCATAATATAGTCTACATAGTATGCAAAGTACACATGACGTATTAGATAATTACAGAATGACAGGGCTAGAAGAAAAGGTCGCTGTTAACAGCAGAGTGCTGGCTATTTGCAGAAAAAAGGAACAGAGAGGAAAGGCATAGGTTGTCTTATTTATATTTCAAATAAGTTCTTCTTTTAGCGAACACGCTTATACCTTGTTTACTCACCATTAGTGACCAATGATAAATATAACCACTTTACACGCACAATTACATTTCACGCAAAGGTTAACCGTAGTATTTTCATACAGTACCACCTGGGATAGAGGAAGAAAGTGTGACTTAAGCTAATATTTAATGCAAAAAGAGGGATGATTCATTAATGGCTCTTATTTCATGTTTCAAACATTAATTGGAGATTTTTGCTTCAGAACCGACCATTTTGAGGCAATTGGGAAAAATCTGAACATGGGTTCAGTCATAAATAATATTAAAGAATTATTGTTAATTTTGTTAGGTGTGATAATGATACTGTGGTTATGAAAGAAAATAGAGAAAAGAACTACTTAGGGGAAAAGAAGAAAGAGGAAGAGAAGAAGAAAAAGGAAGAGGAGAAAAAAAGGTGTAAATATAACAAAATGTTGAGAAATTAAATTGGGAAGGGCACATGAGGTTCATTACATGATGTGTGTCTACCTTTGTGTATGTTTGAAAATCTTCAATATAAAGTGCTTTTAGCCAGATGCAGTGGCACAAACCTGTAGTCCTAGCTACTTGGGAAGCTGAGGCGGGCGGATCGCTTGAGCCCAAGATTTTGAGACCAGGCTGGCAACATAATGAGATCCCAACTCTACCAGAAAAAAAGAAAAAGTTTGCAGACATTCACTGAAAGTCTGAAGCAGCAGTCAATCAGTTGTCTGCCATCAAGGGTAGACGGAAGGTTTGCGAGGCCTCAAGCTTTTACCATTTGGGGAGCCCTCTTTGAGAAAATGATGAATGCACAATTCTCTTGGGAGGGTCCTGTGCTGCTGACAGGCTCAGACACCTGCATTTCATCAGCTGCATGGTAAATTCACCTCTGTCAGCCATGGGTATGGCTTGGTTAGCCCATGATTCTTCCTTTTTCAGCCTTTTTTTTTTTAATGAACATTTCAAACATAACCAAAAGTTAGAGGGTTTAAGACAATGATCTTTCATGCATCTGTTGTCCAACTTCCACAACCATGAGTCCTTAGCTAGTCTTACTTCATCTGTAATGAATTAACCAACCATTCCCCTCCATACAAACTGTGTTATTTTAAAGAAAATCCTGGCCGGGCGTGGTGGCTCAGGCCTGTAATCCCAGCACTTTGGGAGGCTGAGGAGGGTGGATCACCTGAGGTCGGGAGTTCAAGACCAGCCTGGCCAACATGGAGAAACCCTCGTCTCTAGTAAAAAATACAAAATTAGCCAGGCATGGTGGCACATGCCTGTAATCCCAGCTACTCAGGAGGCTGAGACAGGAGAATCTCTTGAACCCGGGAAGCGGAGGATGCAGTGAGCCAAGATCGCGCCATTGCACTCCAGGCTGGGTAACAAGATGGAAACTCCGTCTCAAAAAAAAGAAAATTCCCAATATCATTTTATCTCTAAAATATTTCAGTATGCGTCTTTAAAAGATAAGGACTCTTTCAAAAAAAAAAAATACCACAATATCATTATCATACCTCAAAAGCATAATTCCTTAATCCCGCCAGTATTTAAAATATATACATTAGATTATCCAGGAGTGAACTGACTTGTAAACTGGACACTTTAGAACTTGTATTTGAAGAGAAGGGGAGATACATAAGGTCAATGTCTGTTTTTTAAATTTCTTTAATTGCCTCAAATAGTTTTCTATAGTATATTCAGATCAGGAACCAAATAAAATATATATCACAACTGGTTGATATCGCTCTTAAATGTCTTCTAATCTATAGGCTTGCCTTTCACATTTGCTATATTCTTTGCAATGTATTTGTTGAGGAAACTAAGTCATTTTGTCCCATAGGGTTTCCCCACAGTCTAGTTCTTGCTAATTCCATTCCTGTGGTATCGTTAAACATGTTCCTCTCATTTATGTCCTGTAAATTGGTAGTTATACCTAGAAGCTTGATCAGATTCAGGTTTGCTTTTTTGACACAGATTCATCAAAGGTATGTATTTCTATGAAGGCATAAAATAAATGGTTGTCTTTTTTTTTCCCAGGTGAGTAGCCACTGCCGATCATTACTTTGAACCGTTATTTCCCAACGTTTGTTTATTTTTTCTATTTAAATGTGAGTGCCTTCAGACAGGGGGCAGGGATTGCATACATTGTAGGGTGCTGCCTCCTCTTCACCCCAGGCCCACTTCACATGGTCCCCTGGCTGGCTTCCAAGGCACCGGACTGTCAGAGGATCCAGGGTGGGGACAGCATGGACAACGGGAACAAGAGAGCAAGACTTGTCCTAAAAGAGTTCATAGCATGGTTGGAGACACAGGACATAAACACGGGAAAATAACAATAAAAGAGATGCCATAAAGCCTCACAAATAACTTAGGTAGCGAGCCCCCTGGGAGTGCAGAGGACAAGGGAGCCATCCACTTGGGTAGTCAGGAAAGGACTTTCGCCTAGACACTGACTTTCTCCAATGAAACACAATATTGTATCTGGACGCCCAGTTACCAATTGGCGTCCACCCTGGGCTTCCTGTTGCAAAACGTCCAGTCCATTTCCCCTCCATTGTGCATGTTGGAGTAAAAGCTGCACACCCAAGATTCTGACTCCCTCCCGGTTACATGCCCCCTTGTGGTATAACCACAAATTACAACAGATTTTCCAACCGTGAAGACAGGAACAGCCATCAAAGACAGGGACAGAAGGGAGGAGGTGTGGAAAGAGGAGCAGCTGTAGCGGGTCCAGTCTGTGTCTGGCACAAAGCTGGGCACACCTGTGTGTGTTAGCACATTCTTACCTCCCGAAGCCTGGTAATCTGCCAACATTTGTGGCCGATGCTACTAGGTATGGATCCAGTATCCGCATTCCCCTTCTTCCTTTCTGACAAATCCCAATTTTGTTCACAATGGCAAAGTGTCCCCTAATGCTTGCCTGCTCAGACTGGTAGCTAAGATGCTGGCCAGGGAGTTCTAGCTGGAAGTCGGCTGGAGATTTCTAGGAAAGGCTTTGCTTTCCTAGTATAGGAGCTTAACCTTCTTCCCTTCCTGCCTGGAATGTAGGTAGGTGGGGAGGTGGAGCTGGCATCATGTGGGCACGAGAAGGCAAATGTTAAGACAAAGCTGCACACTGAGAAAGCAGCAGGAAGCAAGAAGCAACCTGGGTCACAGATGTCCCCAAAACCCCCCAAATGCCTCCCTCTGGACTTCTTGAGAAGTGTGAGAAAAGAGCTTTATTTGGGTCCACCACTGTAGTCAGCTTTCTATTATACACAGCACAAACAGACTCCATCTGGCAGTCATCATCACGGTAGTTCCACTGATGTACTAAGATACGGATGTTCAGGTCAGTTAAGAAACTCCCTCAGCTGGCCAGCAGCAGTGGCTCATGCCTGTGATCCCAGCATTTTGGGAGGCTGAAGCAGGTGGATCACCTAGGGTCAGGAGTTCGAGACCAGCCTGACCAACATGGTGAAACCCCATCTCTACTAAAAAATACAAAAAAGTAGCATGGCGTGGTGGCAGAGCACCTGTAGTCCCAGCTACTCAGGAGGCTGAGGCAGGAGAATCACTTGAACCTGGGAGGCAGAGGTTGCAGTAAGTCAAGATGGCGCCACTGCACTCCAGCCTGGGCAACAGAGACTCCATCTCAAAATATATATATCATATATATTAAAACATATATAATATATAATAAAAATATATTATACATTATATAATTATATATATGTATAAAATATATATTTTGAGATGGAGTCTCACTCTGTTGCCCAGGCTGAAGTGCAGTGATCTGTAGCCTGGTGATATTATATTTTTATATATTATATACATATACAAAAATGCCCTCAAGTTCACAGAGCCACAATAGGGCACAGCTGGGGCTCAACGCCACTTCCATCAGCTTTCTCACCACCACCCCTACCCTGCCACCTGATGATAACATATATGCACCTTTTTCTGTTTCACGATACCTCTCACCTGGCAAGCCAGAAGGCTGTTTCTCAGGGTGGGGCTGGGGTCACTCTTCTGCCCATCAGAGCCCAGGCTGCCGGCAACGAAGACATCGTTCCTTCCTTCCCAGGACAGTCCTCTTGAACAGAGAGCAGTGGCAGCTGCTGGAAACCCCTTCTCCCCCTCCAATGCCTCCTCTGCCTGCCCTTTCTGCCACATTGCCCACGTTTGGTCATATCCAGAACATCCCTGTTAAAATAGAATCTTCTTGCCCAGTAGTTCCCCACAGGTGTTCCACAAAACCCTAGTCCCAAGGGAAGTCACTTTGTATCACTGGATTTAACTAAGACTAAAGTCCACAAGCTTTCACATTTTATCGTCTCTGAAATTAGGATGTTTGTTACAATTAACCTATATTATCAGCAGCCATTTTCCCCATGTTTTAACCTACCAGAAAACACGTCTCATAGACATTGGCCTCAGTTTTATTGGAATAGTGCTTGAAAATAAAGGAGTTCCATGGCCAAATACGTTTGGAAAATGATGGAACAAACTAAAATCAAGAAGCTCTTGCAATGCAGATCTTCTCAAAGCCTTTAACATGCTAAAATGCCTCTCCAAGAGATTTGTAAGATTATTTGGCCACGGAATTCTCCTATTTGTAGAGCGCCTCATAGTACTAGTGTTATATGGAATGCAAATTAAGAAACTTTGCCGTTATATTCTGGGAGAAGTGACCAGATTTGCCAACCAACTAGCTGTCTTCTGGAAGAAAGCTCCAAGAAAGCTGGTCAGAAGATACACAATGAGCAGCTGACGAGTCTGAAGCACGGCCCTTTGGTGGGAAGATCAAAGGCCTCACAGAGGCACCACCTCCTGCATAAGTCACCAGAAAACAGAGCAGATGCCTTCAGGGGGAATAATGAAAAGTGAAACGTGCAATGATGTTAAATTTCTCCCACTTGACTCTCTATTGGCAGCCAAGCCTGCCTGCCTTCATCCAGTCCAAAGAGACAAGAGCATGACTAAGGCCCTGGCTTCTTAATGCTTGGATACCAGGTCTGACCCCCAGAGTCTACGGCAACATCATTGGTCTCAGAGATACGAACACACCTGATATGACCCTGATAATGCTGAAAAGGGAGATTATTCTTAGAGAATTCGTGGTGCTGCTTAAACTCTCCGGGTGATCCCAATATTGAGACAAAGTTGAAGCCCACAGTTTAAGGTTCTGACTTGATGACGCAGTGTTTAAACCATGACAGCTGGTGAAAGATATATTTCATTGTCTCGATCATCCCAGCTCTAGCTGACAAAGGCCAAAATGGTAGTGATAGGGAAAATGGAAGTGAGAGATGGAGATAAGGACTGTTTCAGGGATGCAATCCCTGGGAGAGGTTCAGAACACCTCAGATTTTGAGAAGTTTGACAGAATGACATACCATGAAAAAACGCAGGGCAGTGAGGGGGTGGAGGCCAGGGTGTTGAAGGGAAGATGGTTATTTGGGTTTCTAGATTCTAGAAACCCACTCTAGCCTTTAGAAGGATGTCCTCATAGAAATGTCCAGGAGGCAATTGGAGAGTGGGCTGCATTTTAGAGGGCAGAGCTAAACATTTGGAAGTGATCTGTATCCTGGTGATGTCTGAAGCTTTAGGAGTTTAAAGATTGTCTTCCCTGCAATGCGATACTGTTTGGAATACTGCACGTTTATAACTGCTGGACTCAGCCTGAAAGATGTGAAGTTCTGGTTCTGCCTCTGCCACTTCCCAGTGTGTGGCCTGAAACATGACCCTCTGCCTTCTCGGCCTCAGGTTCCTCATCTGGAAAGCAGACATAATCATACCAACCTCGCTGGGCAGTTGTGAACATTAGATGAGAAAATCCTCCTCAAGTGCCTGGCATAATGCCTGCTGCTAAACACGGCCTCCAACCTTGGCAAGTCTCTCTAATCTCCTCGCCCCACCCCAAGCAGCTCCCAAGCAGGCGGCAATAGAAGTCCCCTTCTCTCTAGCAGCAACAAGCAATCGATTTGCACTCATCGCAATGGCGTGTGAAGATCAAACCTTGGCAGACCGATTTGATTTTCTTTGATGATACACAGGCCATGTAGATAAGGAATGAGCAAGAGATGTAATCTCTCTGTGCTGGAATCTGACCTTAGATTCCATCACAAATGACTTTTCATAATGAACTAGATAGAAGGAAATAAGAGAGACTGTCTTCTGTCTTAAGTGCAGACACCAAGAGCTGAATAATATCACCCGAAAGGCAGCCTATCGATGACTCAGCCTCCACCTGGGGACATCCTGTGTGACCTCACTCATGCTAGAGAGGACCCGTACTAAACATCTCTCTCTTTACCCCAACAATGTCCTAACCAGGAACTTCCTAATTGAGGTCAGATGACACCAAGTTGTGAAGCATTCATCTCTGATAGGAATAGAGCCAAAATAGCATAACTGACAGCTCATAAAGAGAGAGGTGCAACAGGAACAAGGGTAACGTTAAAAAAAAAAAACTATGTAGACAAAAAGAAGAATATTATGTTGGCTCCTTCACTAAACTAGCAGCCAATTCACCCAGAGTTGTAGCCAGATAAGGAATGCTCAAGAATGGCCGGGTGCCTGGGCACTCCTGATGAGTTTAACACTTAACAGAGAAGGCAACAAGAAGGCAGAAGAAAAGGGAAGGAGACACAGGACGAGACAGAGATCGGGGGAGGGAAGATAGGCAGGTGTGATGTTGCTGTGGAAGATGCTAGTCCATTGGAATTCGAGTTCACTTATGTCGGCAACAAATAATTTATTGAGCATGCACTGTGTGCAAAGCACCGTCTCCAGCGCTGCGGATATAGCAGTGAGTGCGACATTCAGGATCCCGCCCTCACGCAGTCTTTCTCCCCTACCTAACTTCTAAGCGTTGAAGAGCCCATTGTGAGTCCTTGGATGGCTTCTTGTTTCCATCGGTACGCGCTGCTTTACGACCTCATCCACTACCAGGCTTTCCATACCATTCACCTGCGACGCCTCGTGGATTTGGACATCCATCCCATCTTCAGGTGGCCAGTTGTCCAGTCGTCCTCTCAACGAACCACAAACTCGGTCCCATCCAAAGCAGAATCTTGATTCTTCCCTCCTGCTGCGCAAACGTCTTCTTTCTCCCAGCTCTCCCATCTCCTCCACCCATGGCACCAAACGCGGCCAACAGAGTTGTCCTGGACGCCCACATCCCCACGTTCTGTTGCTTCTAATTTTCCAGAATTCGAATTACATCCCACAGCCAAAACCCAGCATTTTCTTCTTTCTTCTTAGTTATTTTGCATTCTAAAGATTGCTACAGACAGGACTAGAGCAGACACCCCCCTTCCTCCTGTGCCGCGCCCCCTTCCCCACCCTCCAACTGATCTTGGCTGAACCAGCCCTACCACTATCAAGCCAACAAGAAGACTGCAGAAAGAGGGGGGTTTTGGGGTCTATCACCTTGGGAGCAAGACTAAGCGCTCCCAAGGAACGTTACTGCCTCCCTCCCTCTGGGGAAGGTGAGGATATGGATACCAAGGTGATGAGAGGCTCGAAAGCCAGGGTCAGCAAACTTTTTCTGTGAAGGGCCAGATGGCAAATACTTTAGGATCTGCGGTCATACAGTGCCACCAAAACTACTCAGTACTGCCATTGTAGCGTGAAGGCAGCCGCAGACAGTAACGAATGAGACAGAAATAAATGAGCAAGGCTCTCTTCCAGTAAAACTTTATTTATGGACACTTACATTTGAATTTCATGTGATTTTTCACATATCACGAAATAGTATTCTTCTCTTGATTTTTTTTCCCCGCTACTTAAAAAAGGTAAAAACTATTCTTAGCTCACGGGTTAAACAAAAACAGGCAGCAGGCCAGTCCTGGCCACCGGCCATTCTTTGCAAACTCTTAATCCAGGAGAGCCATTCACAGACACTGCAGGGGCTACCGGAAGGGGACAGTGACACCTCACTTCCCAGTAGACCCCTGATACGCTGCAGAACTGCAGGCCCCTCCTGGAGTGGAGCTAAGGGCAATGAGAACATCATGTGGGAGCCTGTCCTCTGGAGGCTGCGGACATGGGAAGGCTGTGGCCGGGCCTGCTGCTTAGCTGGAGGCTTCTGAAGGCAGGATGACTCAGTGAGGCAGGCCCTGCTGCAAGAGGAACAGGCCTCATTTGCACTCCTCATATCTCTCAAAAATACTATAAAGTCGTGTCTCTTAAACTTCATCTCTTTCTACAGTAAATTTAAACTGTTGTAACATTGTTGCAGGAGATTTACTGGGATTTGCATGGTTTTTTTGGGAGGTTCCTTTTAAATTTCTACTATCTTTGGTATCTTTTTTTTTTTTTTTTTTGATGGAGTCTTGCTCTGTCGCCCAGGCTGGAGTGCAATCTCGGCTCACTGCAACCTCCACCTCCCGGGGTCAAGCAATTCTCCCTGCCTCACCCTCCCGAGTAGCTGGAATTACAGGTGCCCGTCACCACGCTCGGCTAATGTTGTGTGTGTGTTTAGTAGAGATGGGGTTTCACCCTGTTGACCAGGCTGGTCGGCAACATCATTTTTAAGAAGGAGTTACTCAGACGACAGGTTAAGCCCTCATAGTGGCTAACAAGGGAGGCTGCAGAAAGTCTATGCTGGGGTCTTTACAACCATGATCAACTGCCATCTGTTTTTGGGGTTTTAAGGTGAGCCTAGCACGCATCAAGAGGCTAGGTGGGTCACTGCTCAAGTCTCCTCTGTCTTCCTAATTCCAAGGTATGAAAGGAAACAGATGCACGCTGGGGAGAGTAATGAGAAAGAGCAGCTCTGCTTTCTTTTTCTCCTACAACAGAAACAGTGAAGATTAACTCCTGAAATCCCCGTGTAACACTTGAGTACCCAGCCAAAGACGTTTCCTTTGAAACGGCATCTGTCTGCATAAGAGGTCTACAAAGTCTGCATTTTAACATTGAAATAACTCCAGTTACTTGAGCTGCTGTTACTGCTAAAAGATGTTTGAAGAGGAAAAGGAAAAGCCATCTCGATATGACAAGGAATTTGTCACTTGGTATAAAGAAGGAATAGGATTTTTTCCCTGTAAAAGGGGTAGTCAGAGCTGAGAGCTTGTCCCTGACTTCTTAGCCCAGACTCCCCAGGGGAAACACAAATAGACTTTTCCAGGTCATGGGTTTCTCTGCATCAGGTGGCTCCAGAGTCTCTGCTCAGTTTCTATAAGTCAGGCCATTTCTCTCCACCTTGTGAGTCTCCTAGAATGGAGATTCTGGAAATCCAAATGAAACTGACAAATTTTATTGATGTCATAGAGAGCAAATTCAATGCACCTTGTTCTCTTCAGGCTGATTTCAAATCACTGGATTGAGAAGAGCTAAAATCTAGCTTTTGTTTTTAAAAATTAGACTGTATAAGCTGATTTAAGAAATAACAGGAATATATATTATGTAAGATTTTCTATTCCGTATGCCCTCCCCAAATTTTTCTGGCCATCACCTTTCCGTGGCCAATTTTATTTCTACAGTGCACACAGAAGGTTTGCAGTTTATTGCTGCTTTTAGTGCCACGTTGTTACGAATCAGTCAAGATGTCCAAATAAATTACTTAACAGAGAGACAGGAGAGACGCTGCTCACATAACCACCCAGCTGAGAAAGTCTTCCTTCACTCACTCTCTTCTTTCCTGGACAGACTCATGTGGTTTACAGTTGCTCTCATTTCCATTCACCAGAAACAGATTTGCAAATGTTTTCTTTTAAGCTGGATTCCCTTCTTGCCATTGTAATCTCAATAATTACGAAAAGAGGAATATAGAAAATGAGCAGCATTGCTTTTTATCATCATTACCACTCACTGAGCACCTACTGCATACTCACCTCCAAGCAGGGCGTCCCCCCTCCCTAACAACGGCACAAGCAGGCATTATTCATCCATTTTCACAGCTATGTAAACTAAGCTGTAGGAAGTTCAGTAACTTGCCTGGGCTCATACTTCTGGTATGAAGTGGAGCCTGGCTCCCAGCCCAGCTCTATCTGCCTCCAGCGCCTTTCTCTTTGCACTGTTCAGCAATGCCTGGCTATGGAACACGCCCAATGT
The DNA here is from genome assembly GCA_036589455.1 of Ateles fusciceps. NCBI lineage: Eukaryota > Metazoa > Chordata > Mammalia > Primates > Atelidae > Ateles > Ateles fusciceps. The sequence goes on along the minus strand of JAZHEH010002853.1, from coordinate 67,618 downwards.
GGCTAAGCATTTTCCATGACTGTCCCTGGAGCACATTAATTCACCTCCTGACATGAACCTTTTCCTACCTTTTCCAAAATGATTACTTTTCATGGTAGTTACACAACAATGACCTAAAAGAAAATTTTCAGCAAGACACTGAAAGCCGCCAGTTTCACATAAATACAGCAAACGTGCTGTAACTGAGGAAGTGAGGGGCAAGTCCTTGTCACACATTTCCTGGAGGTCAGGTCAATCCACCTGTGAGTCCAGAATTACGCTGGAAGAATGAAGAAGCAAGATGATTTTTAATTGTTATAAGTGTGCTGGTAACTTAAGTTATTCTATATTTCCATCCTTGTTTTGAAACCAAGCTGAAGTTTTCTCTCTCTCTCTCTCTCTCTGTGTGTCTCTGCTTTCCCTACAAATTGGACAAAAGTTTCTCCTGAAACAATTTCTTCTTGACTTCTGTATGACATTGGGTCTTTCTCAAATAAAAGCAATCAATGCATTAAAAAAACATTTCAAACATGGGATGCCACACTTTCATAACAATGATCAGTTTTATATTTCCTTCTAGTCTTTGTTGATATGAATTTAAATAGTACATATTTTTAGATGCTAAAAATTGTATATATTTGTTTTTATATTTCACATTATATCATAAACATGTTTCTATATAACCTTTATATGACTAATTAAGTTATATTTGTATGTTTATATATGTAATACATAAATATATTTGTATGTTTCTATATAACCTTTATAATTACTAATTTAACAACTGTATAATATTCCAATTTCCTTCAAGTTAATATATACCAATTTCTTAAACTATTTCTCCTCTGTTAAGTGTTTGTAATGTTTCCCTAATATAACTAATGCTTTGTTCTCAACTAGGTCTTAGAAAAGAAAATAAGTACTGTTAATAAACTTTTTTGGTGTATGTACCCTTTTCCCTTTCACTGGAATTTTTATTTAGGCTAAATTGTCAGAAGTATAATTACAGGACCAAAAGGTTTGAATATTTTCTGTTTGATCTTCTTTCTTACATCCTGAACACATATATGTTATTTTAAACATTCTTCCTGTCATCGTCTAAGCATAGTCTGGAAGAAACAGTCAATTCATTTCTTCATCTCTCTCACCCTTGACTGGGTATTGGATTATAGTAGAGCTTGCCCACCCTCAAAGCTGCTGCCAATTTCTTCGTACTTTTCCTCCTCTCCTCTCCTTTCTTCTTTCCTTCTTCTCTTCCCTCCTCCTGCTCTGCTTTCCTCTCCCTCTCCCCCTCCCCTCCCCCTCCTCTCTCCCCTCCCCCTCCCCTCTCCTCTTCCCCTCCCCTCTCCCTCCCCCTCTCTCTCCTCTCCTCCCCCTCCTCTCTCCCCTCTCTCCTCTCCTCCCTCCCCCTCCCATCCCCTCCCCTCCCCCCCCACCCCTCTCTCCTCCCCTCTCCCCTCCCCTCCCCTCCCCTCCCTCTCCTCTCCTCTCCTTCTAACAGGGTTTTGCTCTGTTGCTCAGGCTGGAATACAGTGGTGCAATCATGGCTTACTCCAGCCTCAGCCTCCCAGGCTCAAGGAATTCTCCCACTTCAGCCTCCTGAGTAGTTAGGACTACAGACACACACCAACACATCCAGTTAATTTTTATATTTTTTGTAGAAACAAGGTCCCACTATGTTGACCAGGCTAGACTCAAACTTCTGGGCTCAAGTGATCCTCCAGCCTCAACCTCCCAAAGTGCTAGGATTACAGATATGAGCCATTGTGCCTAGCCAGCTGCTGCCAATTTTTGAATGTAAGCTAGACTTCTTGAAAAATCCCTGTGTTTCCCATATAAATACAAGGCCAGAAAGATTTTTTAAAAATTATTACTCAGTGCTAGCAAGGGTACAAGGAAGTAGACAAATAAATTTCAATGAGTATAGATTGGTACAACCTTTCTGGAAGGGAATTGCCTCCAAATAACAAGGGTTACAAGCATGCAGAAATGAATGTAGGCAAAATTTTTTTCTATATCTAATTTAAAATACCAGTACACCCAGTCTAGCAAAGGAAGTGGGAATTCCCCAACCACTCTCATCAGGGACATGGACAGTTCTCCCTGCAGAAGTAATGAGGGCCTCCTCTTGAAAGAGGCAGGAACATACTATCTTTCCTCTCTGTATTAGGTTTTCTATTGCTGTGTAACAAGTTACCCCCAAACACAGTAGCTTGCAACAGCAAACATGTGATCTCTCACAGCATCTGAGGGTCTGGAAACTGGGAGTGAGCTAGCAAGGTGGTGCCGACTGAGGGGTTCTCACAAGGTTGCAGTCAAGTCAGGGCTGCAGCCACCTGAAGGCTCGACTGGGGCTGGAGGGGCCACTCCCCAGTGTGCCCACAGAGTTGTTCATGGCTTCGGGCCCTCACTGGCTGTTGGCTAGAGTCCCCATGGCCTCTCCACAGACTGTCTGCTTATCCTTGTGACATGACAGCTGGCTTGAGAACTAGTGATCTGATAGATGAGGGGAAGAGAGAGAGGGAGGGAGAACATGAGAGCTAATCTTAAAAATAAACTCCACTCGGTTCTGCTGTGTCCTATTGGTCACATAGATCAACCCTGCCACAATGTGGGAGGGGGGACCTCACCAAGGGATGAACACCAGGAGGAGGGGACCATCACAGGCCATCTTGAAGGTCACTGACCACATTCCACAATCAAAGGGCTGCCTCACTGACACAGACCACCACCACTACCTCAGCCAGAGAACTGGGCACTCAGGAACTTAAAGCCATCTCAAAGAAATACAGTTGGGAGACCATGACTGTAAATGAATCCACAAAAGCTCTAATAGCTAATTTTTACTTGCGTTAAAATAAAACAGGTGGTACAGTAAGTAAAGAGCTTATCCATTGCACATTAAACTAGAGGTAATGGGTACTGTACAATTAATTTCCATTTCACTGTGCTTTGCGTACTAGAAACTTTCAATTTCCTTGGACGCAGTTTCAAGGAGATTCTTATAAACTTATTTTGTTTAGGTGCAGACACTGTGCACACTGAAGAGGCTTTATCTCTGTGTCTGGTCCTATGTGCAGTGTTAGCATGACTGTCGTAGATGTGCTCTGAGTCATGCTCTGGCTATTGTCCTAAAGGCACAATTTTGGCCAAATGCAGTTTACTACTTGGCTAAGGGGAAGTGATGTGGGGGAGAAATCACAGTCCCTCAAGGCCTGACATCAAAGGATTTAAAGCCGTAACAACTGCCCATGCCTATGTCATTCCAGAGCTCATCAGAGAAGCCAACATAGGAACTGGGCTCTGCAGATCCTCCCAGCTCCCTTAGCTCCTGGGCTACCAGCCCTTGCAATACAAGCTGTACCTGCTGTCAGCCTCCACTCCCCACACCTACCCCAAGCCCAGCCCACATTAACCTCCATGGCCACAGTTTCCTCTTCACCCCTTTTTGCCCTTTCTAGCTTCCAGCTAATTAAAAAAATTATTACCAACAAGGTCAACTGACGGTCTCCATATGCTTCCCTTTAAATTTTGGGAGGTAACTGCTATAGTTTGGATATGGTTTTTTGACCCCTCTAAATCTCATATTGAAATTTGATCCTCGATGTGGTGATGCGAGGAGGTGGGGCTTAATAGGAGGTATTTTGGGTCATTGAGGCAGACCCTTCACGAATGGCTTGGTGCTGACTTCTCTGGTAACGAGTGAGATCTCTTTCTCTTAGTCCCCGGAGGGGCTGGTTGTTAAATCAAAAGTCCAGTACCTCTCCCCCTCTCTTGCTGTCTCTCTCATCACGTGATCTCTACACACAAGCTTCCCTTTGCCTCTTGCCATGAGTAGAAGCAGCCCAAGGCCCTCCCCAGAGACAGACACTGGTGCCATGCTTCTTGTACAGCCTGCAGAACTGTGAGCCAAACAAACCTCTTTTCTTCATAAATTACCCAGCCTCAGGTATTTCTTTACAGCAACACAAATGGACTAAGACAGTCACCAAAGGTATCAGGTGAAGTGGAGTGGAAGATTTCATGTGACCTTTTATATTATTCCAGTGACTTGGTGAGGCTGCCTAACCTCAGGGATTACAGACGAGTATTTTCTAGACTTGTTAAGTAAATGAATGAAGAGTTGGGGAAGGATAAATTTAAGTTTACTAGCCCTGTTTGACAAAATAAAAAAGTTGGCAGCTCTGTGATGTTCTCTCCACCCCCCACCGCATCAAAAAATTCATAATAATCTAGCCTGTGAAATTATACAGTTTGGAGACCCCCAGCTGAAGTCAGTAATGCCATTGTATTGTTCATATTTGTTAGTTCCACGACTGCTGTCCTGCCTCTTGAGGTCGGAATACGAAGTAATGCCTGTCAACACTAAGATGTCTGCGCTGTTACTACATACTGTGCGGTATTTGCATCAGGAGGCTTGAGCCAAGTAGCAAGAGATGAAGAAGAATCTTACGGGGTGCAACAGAGAATGTATTTCGAAGTGGAAGAAGGGGTGGGGCATGGTGGTGTGCGCTGGTGGTCCCAGCTACTCAGGAGACTGAAGTGGGGGGGGGGGTCACGTGAGCCCAGGAGTTCAAGGCTGCAGTGGGCTATGATTGTGCCATTGCATTCTAGCCTGGGTGACAGAGCAAGGCCCCTAACTGAAAAAAAAAAAAAAAAAGGTGGGGAAGAAGGGTTGTATTGTGGGGAAAGTTTACGTACCTAAAGCTTTGACACAGACTGGGGTAAGTCCAAGGGACCCAGTGGTGAACTCCTATCCTGGTCAACTTGGTACAGGTGGCAGCTGGATAGTGGGGTATATAAACCCTGTGTTGTTCAGGACATGCCCAGTGGCCTAGTGGCAAAAGCTGAATTCACACTAGTTTAGATAACAGGGTCAGGGATTGAAGTCAAGGATCTGAATGCCATCAGAATTCTTCTCTCCATCATTTTTTTTTTTTTTGAGACACAGTCTCACTCTGTCCCTAGCCTGGAGTGCAGTGGCACGATCTCAGCTCACTGCAACATTTGCCTCCTGGTTCAAGCAATTCTCATGCCTCAGCCTCCCGAGTAGCTGGGATTATAGGCATGTGCCACCACACCTGGCTAATTTTTTTGTATTTTTAGTAGAGACAGGGTTTCACCATGTTGGTCAGGCTGTTCTCCAACTCCTGGCCTCAAGTGATCCACCCGCCTCGGCCTTCAAAAGTGCTGAGATTACAGGCGTGAACCACCAAACCTGGCCTCCCCGTCATAATCTCTGCTTTTCTCTTTGCATGTGGATTTCATTCTATTCTCCTACAGAGGGCTTTCTTCACAGGGCAGGAGACGTGTCAGCACACCTCACTGGGGAAACAGTCGAATGACTCTGTGACCAAGGAAGAAAGAGTTCTGCTAGGTCCAGTTAGGAGAACCCTGGTTTAGGACTCTGCTGGATGCCAGGTCCATCCCTACACCAATTCCCAGCTGTGTTACCAAAAGATGGAGCAGCAAGGCAAGATAATAGCCCCTACAAGCACATGAACCTAGAGCTGGACAGCCTTTGGTTCAAACCACTCACTCGCTGTGTGCCTTTGTGAAACTTACTTAGACCCTCTAAGTTTTACTTTCTTTATCTGCAAAGCAGGGATAATACTAACACCAACCACAGATTGTCATTGTGAAGATCAAAATCATTTAAATGTGACAATATGTGTAAAATACTAAATTCCATATCTTGCACATAATAAATGCTCAAAAAGTCCATTGTCTATTTGGGCAATTATTAATGCTTTGTGGTCTGCTCAACACGGAGACCCAACCACAGTCCCTGATCTTCCTTTGTACCCAAATGGTGCAGCCTTCTGTTTTCAACACTCCCCTATCTCTACGGCCAGATTGGAGTTATGCTGGATAATGCATTAGGTTGGTGCAAAAGTAATTGTGGTTTGTGCAATTACATGTATTTATTTAAGATGGAGTCTTGCTCTGTTTCCCAGGCTGCCATGCAGTGGCGTGATCTCAGCTCACTGTTACCTTCATCTCCCAAGTTTAAGTGATTCTCCTGCCTCAGCCTCCCTAGCAACTGGGATTACAGGTACCTGCCACCATGCCAGGCTAATTTTTTGTATTTTTAGTAGAGACAGGGTTTCACCATGCTGGCCAGACTGGTCTCAAACTCCTGACCTCAGGTGATCCACCCGCCTCAGCCTCCCAAAGTGCTGGGATTATAGGCGTGAGCCACAGTGCCCAGCCATGCAATTACTTTTAATCACTTTAATTGCAATTAAAAGTAACTAGGTAGGTCTTTGGTATTAATACCATAAGATGCTATCAAACCACACATGCAAATAGGTATGAAGGGGTCAACAAAGGTAAAAACCAGAATCAGACAATTTAGGATTTCAAAGAAGTCATTGATATTTCAGTGTACTGTACCCTTCCCCTAGCTACACAGAGGCAGAAAATATAAGTTGGTGCTCAAGATTTTGCTGTCATGAAAAGATAGAACATTGGATTTGCAGACAAACAAGTTGGTCTCAGCTACTGTTGATTTGCTTCAAGGGCTCTGCTTTAGCCATCTGTAAACCAGAAATAATGATGCTCCCCCCTCAGTTCCCACACTGCGGTTTGGTGAGACTTAACAAAGCGCTGTTGGTAAAATGCTTTGAGCTCATCTCATGAAAGGCTCTGTGCAGGTACTTGGTCTTATTATACAGACACACACTTCACGGTCATATATGTTTAGGGTAAGATGTTGCTTGGAACTACTTCAGAGAATTGCTAGAGACACAGATACATTAAATGATATCTTCTCAAAAACTGAGATTAGCCAGGCATGGTAGGTCACGCTTGTAATCCCATCACTTTGGGAAGCTGAGGTGGATGGGTTACCTGACGTCAAGTTTGAGACCAGCCTGGCCAACATGGTGAAACCCCATCTCTATTAAAAATACAAAAACTAGCCAGGTGTGGTGGTGGGCACCTGTAATCCCAGCTACTTGGGAAGCTGAGGCAGGAGAATTGCTTGAACCCAGGAATCGGAGGTTGCAGTGAGCCAAGATCGTGCCCAGCCTGGGCGATAGAGTAAATCTCTGTCTCAAAAAAAAAAAAAAAAAAAAAAAAAAGTTGAGATTAAATGGGAACCAAAAGGTTGGTACAGTTACTACCTTGTCCTTGTAACTGTGTTGTTAGCAATTGTGTTGCTGGGACAAGGCAGTACGCGTATCAATCTCCTCCTGCCCGATTGTGTTGACACCACTTTCCTTTGACCACCTGTGGATACGGATGACCTCCCCCTCACCTCATTTTATTTTAACCCTTCTATTTATCCCTCAAGTCAAGCATTATCTCATTCTACTGAGGTGTCATCTTTTCTCCACCACAGTTTGAGAGCTACAATTAGACAATGTGAATTTTGGATGGATTATCAATGTGTTCTCAATATGTGAGGAGAGGTGACTGTATGCTGTAGAGAAATAAATTTAAAAACAATTGACTAGGCCAGGCGCAGTGGCTCAGGTCTATAATCCCAGCACTTTGGGAGGCCGAGGTGGGCAGATCATGAGGTCAGGAGTTCAAGACCAGCCTGACCAATGTGGGGAAACCCCAACTCTATTAAAAATACAAAAATCAGCCAGGCGTGGTGGTGCGTGCCTGTAATATCAGCTACTCAGGAGGCTGAGGCAGGAGAATTACTTGAACCTGAGAGGCGGAGGTGACAGTGAGCCGAGATTGTGCCATTGCACTCCAGACTGGGCAACAGGGTGAGACTGTGTCTCTTGCAGGGGGGGGGGGTGGTGACAATTGACTAATATACTAAAAAGATAAGAAAACCATTACAAAGGCATAAATCTAATGCTACTTTAGGGCCAGCTGACATTGACTTTTGAGAACTGATGGTTAAATTGTTGGGAATTTTGCTAGCTGGTTGTTACAGATAGCTATTTAAAAAACTAAACTATATGGGCTTACAATTTTAAAAATTATGTTAAAAATAAAGCTAATACAGGCCAGGTGGGGTGGCTCACACCTGTAATCCTAGCACTCTGGGAGGCCGAGACAGGTGGATCACCTGAGGTCAAGAGTTTGGGAGGCCGAGAAAGGAGAATCACTTGAACTCAGGAGGCGGAGTTGCAGTGAGCTGAGATCGCACCACTGCATTCCAGCCTGGGTAACAGAGCGAAACTCCATCTCAAATAATAAATAAATAAAGCTAATAAAATCCCGATACTTGTCACTTCATAGTATTTTTATAATTAAATATTCTCTTGAAGTTACTTGCTTCTATGGCTCATGTCTATTGTATGTGTCTAGTGGAAATGTTACACAGATGCTTCTTGACTTTGGAAATGTTACACAGATGCTTCTTGACTTATGTCATGATAAACCCATTTTAAGTTGAAAATACCAGAAACCAGGCTGGGCACAGTGGGCTAATCCTGGCACTTTGAGAGGCTGAGGTGGGTGGATCACCTGAGGTCAGGAGTTGGAGGCCAGCCTGATCATTATGGTGAAACCCCATCTCTAGTAAAAATACAAAAATTAGCTGGGCATGGTGGCAGGTGCCTGTAATGCCAGTTACTCAGGAGGCTGAGGCAGGAGAATTGTTTGAACCCAGGAGGTAGAGGTTGCAGTGAGCCAAGATTGTGACATTGCACTCCAAGACTTCGTCTCAAAACAAAGAAAAAGAAAGAAAGAAAGAAAATATAATACACCAGAAAATCATTTAGTACACCTAACCTACTGAACATCAGAGCTTACCCTAACCTACCTTAAATGAGCTCAGAACACTTACATTAGCCTGCAGTTGGGCAAAATCATCTAACGTACAGCTTATTTTATAATAAAGTGTTGAATATCTCATGTGATTTCCTGAATACTGCACTGAAGCACCGTTTCTACTGAATGTGCATCATTTCACACCATCGTAAAGTCAAAAAATCGTTAAGTGGAACCATTTTAAGCCAGAAACCATCTGGATAATGGTGTGCTACTTTTGCTTTTCTTTCCAACTGTATGTTCAGGGATGTCCTTTTGGTGGCTTGAAATTAGCCACATTAGGAGTATTTACACCACAGAAATTGGACTGCCACACAGGGCTCCTCCCTTCCCCCACAAGAGCTGTTTTGTCAAGCACTTACCAGCACACCACTGCCTAGACCCATAAGTATAAAGAGAGAATAGGCACAGAGACAACAGCAGATACAAATGTTAACAATATTATGAAAACCAAAAATGAAAAAAGCAGATGAATGAGAAGCAACTAATTTAGCAGAGAAGACAAAGCTGCAACCTAAGCTCAAAGGGAGGAAAATCTGTAAGAAGCAAATCAGCTATACCACAGAATCTCAGAAAAAGCAGAAATGAGTTACCTCTGTGCAGAACACGGGTGCAGATGTGCTGAAAACAAACGTGTTGAGAATTTGTACGTGGAGCTATAAGACTCTCCACATTTCTTCCCATCCCTATGTACACCTATGCACAGCTGCACTGTCACGCCACTGTCCCCGCCCAGCCTCAGGAGGAAAGGTTGAATCTGAGAGGAACTGGACTCAAGAACACCAGGTACAACCAAGACCTGGCACGTGACACACCATAGAAACGGAATTAAAAGACGGTCTGTGCTTTATTGCTATTGTTGTTGTCTTACCTTGCTGTCACCCAGGCTAAAGTGCAGTAGCATGATCATGGCTCCCTGCAGCCTCAAATTCCTGAGTAGCTGGGACCACAGGAACATGCCAACACACCAAGTTAATTTTCATATTTTGTAGAGACGGGGGTCTCACTATGTTGCCCAGGCTTGTCTTGAACTCCTGATCTCAAGCAGATCTCCTGCCTCAGCCTCCCAAATGGCTGGGACTCCCGAGTGAGCCACTGCACCCAGCTGCACTCTGGATTGTAGGACCCCTTAGCCTCCTTCCCCCTCTTAGCGCCTAGAATGCTGGCAATGAGGCTTCTACCCCACGGGCAGAAGATTCAAGGATTCATCATTAGGGAAGCTGAGCAGTCGGAGATAAAAAGACTTACAGATAATGACCTAGTGGGATTCTTGATGAAACATCCAGGTCACCACTGAATCACCTGACAATGAGCCCACTGGTTGACAAGCTTCACTCATGCACACGTCACTTGAGTGCCAACAGTAAATCACCAGACACTTGAAGAAAGCCTCTAACATGAAGAAAGTTACTCCCGAACTTGAGTTCTATGCCCAGACAAGTGCAAGGGACATTTACAAGGTCTCCAAATATTCACCTGCCATGAACCTTTTCTCGGGAAGCTTACGGAGGATGTGCTCCAACAGAACAAAGGATTAACCAAGAAAGAAGATACGAGCTCCAGGAAATAGGGAATCCAACACAGGAGAGAAGGAAAAATGATTTCCAGGAGGATGCTGAAGGAGGCTCTGGGCTGGTAACTACAGTGGGCCTGAGGAGAAACCAGCCTGAGTTTGAAGCAGAAAGATAGTTCTGGGAGGATGTCCCCACAGGGAGAGAAATGCAGTGGCAAGATTACTAGTGTGTCCACCACATTGAAGAGAGCTTGAGGATGAATTACTCATAAATGCCAAAAAAAAAAAAAAAAAAAAAAAACGTATGAATTAAAAAGACAAGGCAATTATTAACTCCAGAGGGGAAAAGATTTACATGAGCAGAAATGTCATTGCAGTACACTGTGGATGATATTTACATAGGCAAAATAATACAAATACTGACCAGGGATTTTATTAGAAGATGTGCTGTCCTGTAACTTACAATAAAATGCACATGTCTTTCCCATTGTAACATTTTGGAAATCAGAACACATTTTTTAGTCAATGTGATAAGAAAGTGTTGCCTCATAACTTATTTGCATCATAGCTACTTAACTTGCACTTCTGTTCTTTTGCAGTGCCTCATCAAATAATGGCAAATCTTATCATCAAAGGCATGCATCTAAAATAGGAAGAAATATAGGAACTCTGTTCCTTAGTAAGGAAGAACATGTCCTGTGGGGAGGAGGAAAAAGCTACCTCTTCATCTTCCAGTAAGTCAGATCGTTTCTAAAATTTAGAAAGATACAACTCTATAAGCATATCATTTGGAATGATTGCTGCAAATACCAGGAGTACAAAGTCACAGACAGTGGCTGATTCTGGGCAGCAGTACCTGAAGGCAGGGATGGATGGGAAGAGGCTATGAGGCTATGAATTTTTACTAAAGCCTGTAAATATCTCAATTTTAAAACTATATATATGGATTAGAAGTAAAAATAATATGTATAAACATGCTGGGCATGGTGGCTCATGCCTGTAATCCCAGCATTTTGGGAGGCCGAGGCGGGCCAATCACTTGAGTCCAGGAGTTCCAGACCAGCCTGGCCAACATGGTGGAACCTCATCTCTACTAAAAATACAAAAAAATTAGCTGGGTGTAGTGGCGTATGCCTGTAAAGCCAGCTACTCAAAAGGCTGAGGCACAAGAATCTCTTGAACCTGGGAGGCGGAGGTTGCAGTGAACGGAGATTGCACCTCTACACTCCAATCTGGGTGACAGAGGGAGACTCTGTCTCAAAAAGGAAAAAAAAAAAGTGCAAGCAATAATATGTATAAACATAAAAATAATGAAACAAAGCTCTGCCATTTCAAGCATCATCAGAAAGAAGTTTTCAGACGGAAACAACCAGCAGATTTTCATGGGCTTCTCTGTCAAGACCGGCCTTAGCTGGCCCATGCTGTCATCCTCGGTTGGGTTTGCAGAAGCAGGCATCCTGGGCGACCAGGCCTCCTGGGCAACATGTACATGGCCTCCTGTGGCACCTCTTGCCTCCCATCTTAGACAGCTCGCTGCCTGATTTCTCACTCCCAGGAGATTAGATAGCTGGGCTTCAGGGAAAGTGGAAACCGCAGCTCACACAGCACATTTTTCTAATGCTCTTGTTACTGGGAGCCCTCAAGAATGAGAAAGGAAGCTGGCAGTTGGGCAGGTGTGGAGTTTTTTTCACTGAGACATCTGTTAGCGGTTCTGGAAGCCCAGGCCCCTCCTGTTTTACAGACGAAGAGCTCTGGATTCCTGATGCAATGAGGCATCCATTCTGACAGTGTGTTCCAGCTGCACTGAGATGGGGGCGGAAATGTACAAGGCATCCTGGAAGCAGAGGAGGATAAAGGGAGAGGAAGATTCCTCCTGATAAAGCAAGAACTGCTTGCTCCTCATGTCAGAACTGCACATGAGTTACTGCAGGCGAAGAGGCCACCCTGCCGTACACCGGGACATTTCTACACTGCCTGGCTCTGGATAGAAGAATTTTGCAATTCTGCAAACAAATCTTTTGTTTGCAGTTCTGCTGGGGATCTGCACAAGGCTAGCATGATTTGGAATAAGCATTTAGGGCGTGCCCGGCACCCTGAGAGGCCAGAAGGACCACAGGCTGCTAAACCCACCAGGGCTGACGTTCAGCTGCTGTGAAGGGCTGCAGCCATACCTTGTGCTCATATGGAAATGCTTCTACACTGGGTGGTAAGCAGCCCTAGCCTGGGCCCCTCCCCGGGGGACCCCACACCTCCCTACTGTCCTGCAACCAAGGGGGGGACAGATGGCCCAGCAGGGGGCCTCCTGGAGCTGACTCTGGAGGCCCCATGGTGACAGGTCTGATTGGTCAGGCCCGCCTGTTAAATATTTTAAATATCCCTCCCTGCAACCAGATCTATCAGCAAGAGGCTGGAAGGCCCAACTTCCTGCAGAAACCCCTCCACCTTCCTCTCCCGCCTCCGTTCTCCCTGAGTGTTTGCCGGGTCAGAACACCAGAGAGTGTCTCTCCTAGTAAAATGTCTTTTCCTGTAAGCAAGAAAGAAGCCCTCTTCTTATTCCCTGGGGGAGCCCTGGTGCTCCAGCCTGCAAGGAAATGCTCCTGTGTGCTCTTCCTTCTGCTTCCCTAACTTGTTTATCCTGATCCATTAGGTTAAAATGGCCAGGGAACACATCCTAAAGGGGAACTAAGTTACTAGAGGCGGACAAGCAGCCTCCCAGACCTGTGCCCACTGCAGGAAGAGCCAGGCCTGGGGTGACGTGCATATCCTAGGCTGGCTGGCCTGCATCTATCCCGAATTTTAGAAGCGGGGTGCCAGTGGCTCTCTTCACCTCTCTCCTTCCCCACCTCTCAGCTGCCACTCTGAGCATCTAGACCCTGCATGACAGAGATCCCCCAAGGTATAAGGCCCAGGCCACAGATGCCCCTTGCCCTAAGGATACACTGAGCTCCTCCTTTGCAGCCATAGGGAGGGGAACTGTCCTTCCCCAACATGGGAAGTTTAACTGGTCTCTTACTCTTTGGTGGGGCAGGCCCCGGTGTGGCCGATGGAGACAAAGGGGTCCCCCAGTGTTCCTGGCTAACCTAGGGTCTTAGGTGGAGGCAGGCCCCGGTGTGGCCGATGGAGACAAAGGGATCCCCCAGTGTTTCTGGCTAACCTAGGGTCTTACGCGGTGGAGGCAGGCCCCGGTGTGGCCGATGGAGACAAAGGGGTCCCCCAGTGTTCCTGGCTAACCTGGGGTCTTACGTGGTGCAGGTGGGGCTTTGGAACTCAGCGAGGTGCATGCTGATCTGGAGAAATCATTCAGTCAGTTTCCTCCATCTCTATAGAGAACATTTTCTAATCTTTCCATATTGTAAGATTTGGGATAATTTAGCAAAGGATCTTTTTTTTGGTTTTATTTGTTTTTATATGAAATCAGTGGCAGGCTGCATAGTGTAAAGTGTCCATGAAGCTAGGACTCAGAAGACCAGAGTAAATCCTTTTTAAAAACATTTTATTTATTGAATTATTTTTAGAGACAGGGTCTCACTTTGTCATAGCTGGCATGCACTGGCGTGGTGGTGGCTCAGTTAGCTGGGCACGGTAACCACACCTGTAGTCCCAGCTACTTGAGAGGCTGAGGTGGGGGGATGGCTTGAGCCTAGGCATTCAAGGCTGCAGTAAGGGTACTGCACTCCAGCGCGGGTAACAAAGTGAGACCCTGTCTCTTAAATTTAAAATGGCCAGAGCAATGGTTCATGCCTGTAGTTCCAGGCCTCTGGGAGGCTGAAGCAGGCAGATTGATTGAGTCCAGGAGCTAGGGACCAGCCTGGGCAACATGGCGCAACCCTGTCTCTACAAAAAGTACAAAAATTCAGCCAGCCATGGTGGTGTATGCCTGTAGTCCCAGCTACTGGGGAGGCTGAGGTGGGAGGATGGCTTGAACCCAGGAGATCGCGGCTACAGTGAACTGTGATCACACATTCCACTCCAGCCTAAGTTACAGAGTAAGAACCTGTCTCAAATAAATAAATAAATAAAAATCAATAAAAATTTGTTGTGGTGACAAAGTCTCACTATGTTGACCAGGATGGGCTCAAATTCCCGGCCTCAAGTGATCCTCCTGCTTTGACCTCCCAAAGTGCTAGGATTACAGGCATGAGTCACTGTGCCCAGCCCCAAATCCTTAATCTCTCTGTCTAAGACTTTCTCCTGAAATGAGAAAAATAATTCCTGAATACCTACATTAAAGCAGTGGTAAGTAACAAATTTAATGCAGTGTGTAAAATGCCTTAAAAATTATAAAGCAGCCATGTAAATACAGGAGATTCTGGTTTTTCTTTTTATTCTAGCAAACTAGTCCCTTCAGGAGACCCTTATGCACTACGCAGCTTAGTAAAGCTGGTCTCTGCATGCTCAGCCTCCCTCCATCCCAGCCCAGCCCACACTCCTATTCACCCCTTCCAGATGCTCCCACTACTGTTTGGGGCAGGGCCTCCCAGGGCAGCCCAGCCTCTGGAGACATTCCTCTCCCTGACATCACTCGCCATCTCTCATGGTATGCGGGTCTCAGCGCACTGAGGACACCCTCATTTTGCTGCAGCACAGCCCATGGTCTTGGGTCTGCGGGGGATGGGAGACCAGATGGCCAGGAACGAAAGCATTGATGTAAAGAACTGTGTTTGTTTAACCTGTAGAAGACAGGGTATAAAGGGCTCATGGTAGAAGCTTACAAATGCATGCTGTTATAGAAGAAAGATTAGAGGTGTTCTGCACAGCTTTATGAGGTAGAACCAGGTGGACCCTGTGCTAGGATTTAAGAGGGTTGATTTTTTTTTTTTTTTTTTGAGACAGAGTCTCACTCAGTCACCAGGCGCCAGGCTGGAGTGCAGTGGCACGACCTTGGCTCACTGCAACCTCCGCTGCCCGGGTTCAAGCATTCTCCTGCCTCAGCCTCCCGAGTAGCTGGGACTACAGGCGCGCGCCACCACGCCCAGCTAATTTTTTTGTATTTTTAGTAGAGACGGGGTTTCACCATGTTGACCAGGACGGTCTCGATCTCTTGACCTCGTGATCCGCCCGCCTCGGCCTCCCAAAGTGCTGGGATTACAGGCGTGAGCCACCGCGCCCGGCCCCGAGGGTAGATTTTTAAAGAAAATTTTTAAGTGATATATGCACAGTGAAAAAAAAATTTAGATACATACAAGTGGCCAGGTGTAGTGGCTCATTCCTGTAGTCTCAGCACTTCAGGAGGCTGAAGTGGGCAGATCACTTGAGCCCAGGAGTTCGAGACTAGCCTGGGCAACACGGCAAAGCCTCGTCTCTACAAAAAATACAAAAATCAGCAGAGTGTGGTGGTGTGTACCTGTGATCCCAGTTACTCGGGAGGCTGAGGTGGGAGGATCACTTAAGCATGGGGAGGTCGAGGCTGCAGTGAACTGTGATCGCACCACTTCACTCCAGCCTAGATGACAGAGCAAGACTCTGTCTTAAAAATATATATGTATGTATATATGCATACACACATATATATTTACATGCACATAAACACACATACATATATACATACATGTATAAACCCAAAATTCTTCCTCCACCCCTGAAACCAGTTACCATAGATGCCCTCACCAGAGGCAAACAGTTACTAGTATCTTTCCAGATACAACCTAAGCATATGTTCATATATCTCCTTTTTTCTATCACATAAATGGAATTATTCTCTACATATTATTGAGCTAGTCTGTCTTTCTCACAAATCAACATGAATTCAAGATTTTTCCCTGTCAGTGCATGAGAATGGTTTAATTTTTTTAACGGCCTCTTGGTTTTTCATAGTACAGATATTCCATAATTTATTTTATCAGTCCCCTGGTCAAATGTTTAAATTATTTCTAGTCCTTTGCTGCAATGAATATCTTTGCACACATGTCTTTGAGCCCATGGGGACTATATCCGTGGGATAAATTGTTAGAGGTAGAATGCTGGTCAGAGGGTATGTGCATTTTAAATTTTGATAGATATGGCCAAATCATGAGCAGATTTTAGCCTACAGTAAGAAAGAATTTTAGCAACCAAAACCACTCAAGTGTGTGTGGACTATTTTAGGAGGTTGTGAGGTTCAAAACGGAATCAAGATCAGGCCACATATCAACTTGTCAGAAATGCCATTGGGCATATTCAAGCATTGTAAACACACAAATCACAAAAGTCCCTTCCAACTCTGATACCCTAGCTTCCTTTTTATTTATTTTTTAAGTGACAAAAAAATTGTATATATTTATCATATACAACATGGTGTTGAAATATGTACACTCTAGCTTCCTAATGAGAGGTATTGTCCTAGAGACTCTGAAATGCGTTTATTCAATATTGTTCAGAGTGCAGCAAGATGTTGTCACGTCATCCCCATTGGAAGATGTATAGAAGGAAGTGCGTCATTGCGACACATCCCAAAAGAGGTCCTCTGGTGAAGCAGCGCTGTCATGGAAAGGCACTCCGCCTGGCGGGTTTGCGCCACATAGGGCCTGGGCAGGTGGTTAGGGAGGCAGAGGAGTCCTTTCCTGTTCTCATCATCACTCACATTGCCCATGTCTGGAACTCCATGTTTAGAAATGTGCTCTTTGGCAGATGTGGCCAAACAGGGAGTGCAGTTTCCGGCCCTGAATCATCATTAGTAGGTTAGCGTCTTCAGCAGCAAGGCCACGTTGTGATCCATTGTGAGGAGTGCACTTATTGCTAAAGGCAACTGAGCATCCAAGGTTTCCCAGAAACGGGAAGTTCCCTACCTTACAACTCAGTTCATTCCATTCCTTGAAATGATCTTACATATAATGGGATAAAATCTGTTCCCCTTTAGTCTGTTCCTGGTTCTTGATTTTAGGTCTTCCTTTCACAACCACTGAATACAAAGTTGTCCTCCATCTACCTTCTAGGCCTTCCCCGTGTCCGAGGGCTGCAATTAGACGCCAACTTGGTCTTCTCTCCTTTGGGTTCGATCTCTTCAATTCTTTCAACCTTGCTCGTGTGTCATGTTTTTCGGATATTTGTCATCTTAATTGCTATTTTTGAACCTATCCCTTCTCACGCCAAGCTGTCAAAAGTCTCTGAAAGTGTGTTGCCCAGAACTCAGCCCTATCTTGGCCAGGAAGGAGTAGGGTGGAATCATCTCCCTGGTTTTCTATGTGCCTTTCTAAAATCAGCACCCGGAGATCTCTTGCTTTGACCTATCAACCACACACTCCCACTTTTCTGGGTAAAAGCACTGTGATTTCTCATTAGAGAACTGTTCTTCCTTATTGTGAGGAGTCTTGGTTCTCTGTTCTCCTCCTACTTAGAGGACGGTAGCACACAGAACCCAGTTTAGGCCATCAGACTCTGGCTCCCAGAGTTTTGAGCATTTGGGGAGAAAAATGTAATGGAAAACAGTGGAACAGAGAAGTTCTAATGACCCCATTTCAGGGGGAGTTGCCGGTGGGAGGTCCTCTTTTCCTGAGACTTGGTTCTTCAGCATCCAATAACTATTCCATGTCTTTCCAGAAAATCCTTTTTCAGATTTAGAGTCTATTTCAGTTGATTGCCACCGATGCATTCTGACCAGATTACCCTGTCCTGCCCCTGTGCCCACCAGGAGGTCACTGTGGGCCAGACACTCCTAAATCGATGTCACACATGCTGCCATTGAACCACACATCCCAGTCCTGCACTTAGAAAGCTGATCTGGGACAAGAACACAGTCTTTGTTTGGGGATGTCCCAAATTCATGACGGGATCGGGGTCCCTCTTCTTAGTTCACATCCATTGGTTTCCTGTCACCTGTCGGA
Source organism: Ateles fusciceps (assembly GCA_036589455.1). Taxonomy (NCBI): domain Eukaryota; kingdom Metazoa; phylum Chordata; class Mammalia; order Primates; family Atelidae; genus Ateles; species Ateles fusciceps. The sequence goes on along the minus strand of JAZHEH010002853.1, from coordinate 49,588 downwards.
CAACTTGCCATCAAGCTCTCCAATTAAGTCACTGGCAAAAGTGTTGAGTAGCTAATTACAGCTCATGTGTAACGACTACACTTCATCAGTGGAGCCACCCTCCAAGGCAGGGACGTCAGTGTTCACAGAGCGTATCTAACTGGCCAATAGATATGAGTCCAAGTTAAACCCAAGTCTGTCAGCCCCAAAGCCAGGGTGATGGAAGGAGGAATCCTCTGAGGGGTCCCTGCCCACAAGAGACCTTGGGGAAAGGTTGTATGTTACACGGTTCCTGAAGACCTGGGAACACAGGGGCTTGAGGAACCATATGAAGCCAGTGCCCAGATGCAAAAGGCCCAGCCTCAGACTCCATGTGCTAATTAACAGAGCAGTAGAGCTAAAGTGTTGAGGTGAGAGACAGGATGGCAGAGGATAGAGGCACAAGATTTCCAGCAAGACAAAGACCTGGGTTTGGAAGGATCCACCAACCTAGGATTCATTTAGCATCCTGGGAACTGACATTGACATATTGATGCACCGTTAGCATCTCTTAGATTCAGAAGTCGCAGGAAAGATGCCCCACCTCCTCACGTGCCCCTCCCCCACACCTGATGTCTCCTCAATCCCTGATTTGTTCCAATAAGGATGTATTTTAGGGTAGGGAATAACAACATTAGAAATTCAATGTGTCGGCCAGGCACAGTGGCTTACGCCCGTAATCCCAGCACTTTGGGAGGCCGAGGCAGGCGGATCACAACGTCAAGAGATGGAGACCATCCTGGCCAACATGGTGAAACCTTATCTCTACTAAAAATACAATAATTAGCTAGGGGTGGTGACGGGTGCCTGTAATCCCAGCTACTCAGGAGGCTGAGGCAGGAGAATCATTTGAACTCGGAGGGGGAGGTTGCAGTGAGCCAAGACTGCACCATTGCACTCTAGCCTGGGCAACAGAGCAAGACTCCATCTCAAAAAAAAAAAGAAGAAGAGAAAGAAAGAAAGAAATTCGATGTGTCCCGAGAAAACACAAACATTGTGGGATAATGGAAATTCTAATAAAATAAATTTAGATTTTGCTTTTGTTGAAGATTTTTTTTCTCACTCTAATTTGGTAGTTTAAGATTCTAATTTTATAACCTTGGTCACTGGGAGAGCCTCGACTGATTCCTATCATTTTAAACAGCCTTTTATAGTCACAGCATCTAGAGAGAGTACATTTCCTCTCCTTTTTCAACATATCACATTCCTTGGCAGAAATATCTAGCAGAAAGCACCAAAATGTTTATAATGAGGATAAAATCAAAATTTTGCACATTGGATTTCTCTTTTAGATTATTTCTTCCTGTTAAATCTTTCCCTATTTTAACTTTATTTTTGGGGCTAACAGTTTTACATTGATTTTGACACTGTCCAATCATCGTACAGGATTTTATTATCAAAGGACATTGGCCCCGGGGTTAAAAGCTTCTAAACTGAAAGGGCTTTGCTGGAATAATCACGCAGGAGCTCCGCTGGGAGAAGGCAGTTGTCCTCTCCCAGTTGAATTCCGAGGGTGAACTCCAGAATGGCCTTCCTGTGTCTCAGTCTCCACTTGACTTGGCTTCTCTCTAAGATTTTCCTTTTTAAAACTGTACACTGTGCTCTTGATTCTGACATAAAGATAGTTTGTAGGCCGGGCTTAGTGTCTCATGCCTACAATCCCAGCTCTTTGGAAGGCTGAGGTGATCCTCAAGACCAGCTTGGGCAATATAGTGAGATCCCCACCTCTACAAAAATATTTTAGGCCAGGCATGGTGGCTCACACCTGTAATCCCAGCACTTTGGAAGGCCAAGGTAGGTGGATCATGAGGTCAGGAGATCGAGACCATCCTGGCCAACATGATGAAACCCCGTCTCTACTAAAAATGCAAAAAATTAGCTAGACATGGTGGGTGTGTGCCTCTAGTCTCAGCTGCTCAGGAGGCTGAGGCAGGAGAATCGCTTGAACCTGGAGGTGGAGGCTGCAGTGAGCCGAGACTGCACCACTGCATCCCAGCCTGGCGACAGATCTCAAAAAAAATTTTTTTTTAATTAGCCGGGCATGGTGGCACATGTCTGTAGTCCCAGCTGCTTGAGAGGCTAAGGTTGGAGGACTGCTTGAGCCCAGGAGGTTGAGGTTGCAGCAGTGAGCTAGGGCAATACCAGAGCAACAGAGTAAGATCCTATCTCAGAAAAAAAGGTAGTTTGTGATTGCCATTAGGAGTAAGATCAAGTTCAAGTTAAAATCAAAACTATGATAAGACTCACAGCAGAAGTCACATGAAGAGCCTTTACTTAACCCCCTACCTGAGCCAGGATGCCCAAGTGACCTTTGCCACGTTCAGCTGAGTCACCAGGGTCCCCAAATCTTTTGCATTTTGCCCTGAAATCGCTTTCCCATCTCTGCTCTCAGTGACTAACTCCATCACGAATGTGACCCAATTTGTTCGGCAAGATGTGATTTTTTTTTTTTTTTTTAACTCATGCTGCTTTTACTGGTCACGATTCTCTCTCAGGCATTTAGCAACTCCCTCTCGGCACCCGCCCGGCCCTGCTGTTGAGCTGGATTGATAGCTTTCTCCCCCAGCTGTTCCCCTTCCAGCCCGCCCTCCTCTCCCTGGCAAATCCATATTCCGTTTGCTTTTCTGCAGCATTTTGATATCTCCAGAGTCTCCTTAAAATAGATAAACACTAACCTCCAAGGCAAGTGGCGAGGCAGAGCCCAGACTCGCATCAGCTTAACAATCTGCTCCAGGAGGCGGCTGGATGGAAAGAATAACGATAGGAGTGATCCACTCATCGAGGCTTTTTGTCATTCACAAAGCACTTTTGCTTGCATGATCTTATTGAATATAAGCATGGGTATAAGCACTACTACCATTTAATAGAAAAAGGAACTGAGTCTCAAAGAGGCCAGGAACTTCTCTAGATGGTAACTAAGAGGCAGGGCCAGGACTGAAACCTGTCCTTTTAAAAACTGCTATATAATTTACATTCAGTAAGACACAGACCTTCAGTATTCAGTCTGATGAATTTTGACAAAGGGATCCACTTTGTGTAACTACCACCCAAAAAGGAGAAAGATGTTTCCATCACTAAGAAAGCCTCCTTGTGCCCTTTCTCAGCAAACACTCCACCCTCTTCTGACTTCGACTGGAAAGATTCATTTAAGTCTTCTGACTCCAAACTTTTGTATTCCAAATTCTCATCCTTTTTCTCCTACACCATGCTGTGTCTTTGGAATTAACAAAATGGGCACCATGGGTCCCACCTGGCTAGAATCTACAGACATAGGACTTTAGGAAGCCAGGCCATGGTCTTTTAGGTGAAAAACTAGGTTAGCTGGTGGAGTGGACCTCGAGGCTTGCAGTTTTTGGAATATATGGAAAGCAATTCCAAAAATACACAGAGGCCCTATCTCTAGAGTGCACCGTGAAGTTAAACTCACCACTCTCTAGCCTTAATAGCACTTGTATGTGCAGGTGGTCACTGAGGGGAAATTGGTATAAGGTTGAAAGAGGAGTCAGAATTCAGCTTTGAGGCAAAGAACACAAGACTCCAGTCCCACGCATGTAGGGCCTTCCCACCTACCTTACACAGCCACCGAAGGGATCTGGGGCAACCAGTTGCAGGCAACACCCTCCATTCTTACATCAGAAAATTCTCTTCTGTGCACTTTTCATGCCCATCAGGCAGCGTAATCCGACAATGGGGAGCTCTGCAACTGGAGGCCTCCATTTCAGTGGAAAAGAAGAAAGAAGGGAAATCATGAAAGCCCACTCCATTACTTCCAAGGCTATGCAGTAAAGGGAACTAACTGCTGAGTCACTGTGGGCCTCATTCCTGTCAGGCTTCCATTAGGGAAGGGAGACATAACACAATCAGCCTTAACTGTGTATCTGGACAGCTTTATGCTAACCTCCTTGCTCGGTCCATCGGGTTAACTGATTCCTCTTGGATTTCGTTTATATGCAGTGACAAGTCAGTAAATTATCAGCTGATTATCAGGGAAGGGAGAAAAAGCCCCAGTGTGTAGTATCTGTAGATTTCTGCAGTGGTGCTGAAGGCGGATTTGAGAGTGTGCCTCTGCAAACTGGCTCTCGCACACTTTCAACTTACAATAATACCTTTAACTAATTCATCACACCCCTATCCCAGAGGCGACACAGCGATCTAAGGAGTGGAGATTCGAGAGTGGCCCTGTCCCCTCTACATGCTCTCCCAAAGCCATTTTCTCCCCGCAAAAGATGTGTCACTGCACAGTCAAGAGTTTGCAAGGGCATTCCTTTCCCACGTTGGAATCTCCAAATAAACCTTCAAAGTTATTAGGAAGTGTAGAATAAACATACATGAGCCCAAGATAAATTCCCACAAACCCCCAATCCAGAGGGGCTGAGTAGCCAGCCTGTACCTTTCTTCCTGGCCTCCGTAAATAGTCAGCCTGTAAAAGTTTTTAGAATATCCCTAAACATTCCGTTTTCTTTCTTGTTTGGTTTTGTTTTTCTCTTTAGAAGACTAATTGCAGAAAAGCCCAAGAATGCACTCATTTCCTGCTCCCGGATGAGCATTAGCAGCCATGCAGAGAGGAAAGGAATGGCAGGAAGAGGCTCCAGCTGAAAACACCATTGAAGCCAGGAGTGAGTGCTAGGGTTGGTAAATATGGAGAGGCTGCCGCGCTGCCAATCACACTCCTCCTCTTTCAGGCCACAAGCGTAGGAGGAAAGATGAATGCCAGTGTGCAGGCTCAGAAAATGATTTGTGTGGTGGAAAGCTTGTTTTCCCTTTTTAAAAAAATTTAATCTTTAAATTTCTGATTGACATAATTGCACATACTTATGGGGTACAACGTGATGTTTCAGTACAAGTATACATTGTGTAATGATCAAATCAAGGTAATTCACCCATCCGGCATCTTAAACATGTATTCTTTCTTTGGGATAAGAACATTGAAAACCCTCTCTTCCAGTGATTTTGCAATCTATAATACATTATCATGAACTCCAGCCGTCCTTTTCCATTTTCATCAACGTGCCTGCTTCGGGTCAGGCCGGCAGCAGAGCTCCTTGCTCTGCTGGCATTTACAGCACCACGCTGTTCTCTTTAATTAGCACTCACTCATCTTGTGCCTTTGCTCCTTCTTACCTCCAGAATGTGACCTGATTCTGCGCCACCTCTCCCAGTCTCGTCTCCCATTTCCTGTCCCAACCCATCCTTGCTCTTGACATTCTGCTCTGGGTTTTGTTTTCTGTTCCACGCACTTCTTTGGCAGGAGCTTTGGCTTTACGTGTGTAAGCCTTCTGATGACTGGTAGATTTTCAATTATCCAAGCTTCCTGTCTCTCTTGATCAGTACAGTCTTTTTCCTGTGATGCTTTCATTAAATCCCTTTGACAGACCCTTGCCCACTGTAATGGAGGGGGTCCAAAGATATCCAAGAAGAGGTCCCTGTCCTTAGAGATTTTGTAGTCCAGCAGAGGGACAATAATAACAACTCTGCTGTACTGAGAGCTTTCTACATGTCAAGCAGATTCCTCCCATTACCTTAGGCCTCCGAAATAGACCCTAAGGTTACTCCCATTCCACATAGGCGATAACTGAGGCTCTAAGTAACTTGCCAAGGTCACATGGCTGGTAAACGGTGAAGATAAATACAGAGCTGGGATGCTAACGCAAATGGTTCCAAAACCTAAGCCTTTACGACTGTGTGACAGTTAAGTATCCAGACAACAATAATACAAGGCAGAGAGTGCTGGTAGCAAAAACAAAGCGGAAGAGCTGGGTGGTTTTAGAGGGTGGAGATGGGAGATGACGGCTCATGAGAATCTTTCTTGGGGAAGCAGTGTGAGTCCCCGGGCCCTGAGGGCACTTGGGCAGAAACTGGAGCTATCTGTGAGGCTCTGAACTAGTGCCAGCATCTGAAAGATGCCTCTAGAAGTCCTTCCGGCCCTTGGAATGTTGATTTTAGCACATGGCCTATTTGCAGAGCCCAGAAAGAGTGCTTTTTTTTTTTTTTTTTTTTGACAGAGTCTTGTTCAGTTGCCCAGGCTGGAGTGCAGTGCTGCGATCTTGGCTCACTGCAATCTCCTCTTACCAGGTTCAGGAGGTTCTGGTGCCTCAGCCTCCTGAGCAGCTGGGATTACAGGCATGAGCCACCACTCCCAGCTAATTTTGGTAGTTTTCATTAGAGATGAGGTTTTACCATGTTGGCCAGGCTGGTCTGGAACTCCTGGCCTCAAGTGATCCACCCACCTCGGCCTCCCAAAGTGCTGGGATGACAGGCATGAGCTACCACACCTGGCCAAGAATGCTTCTTAATGGTACAGATTGAAGGAAGGAGATGTGGGGGGTAGAAAGAAGCCAGGGACAAAATCCCCAGAGCTAGAACACACAGGGGGCACGGCTAGTTTTGACTGGAGTCCTCATCTGCTTCAAAGCTCACCCATCACTTGGGCCAGGATATATAATATATATATATATATATATATCACAGTCACGGTTTGACAGTTAAAGAAGCAAGACATGGAACCCTTTAAGCCAGTAGTTCTCAAACTATGCTCCTGAATTTATTCCGTAAGCTGGACTTGGAATTTCACAGTAAAATTAAATCATTGCCCTATCGCCAACGCTTAGGGGTGATGCAGTTGTACCAGTGTACTGAAGCACCTCAACCTTAACACATTCCACTGAAAATGTTCCCTTAAGTGTTTCTTAAAATGTCAGCCCCTGCTTTTACTGTGTCTGCCAGTGGACACTGATACAAAAAAACAAATAAATGAGTGAGTGAGTGTGACTAACAGATATTAGCAGAGAAACAGAAGTAACCAGTTAGATTTGGCATGACAGCTTGATTCTTGTTTCTCATGGACAGTAGGTGGTAGTTTTGGATTGTACACATTTATTACAGTCATACTTTCTGCCCATAAAATTGTTCTTAGATCATTTAATAGAAAAACTACATCAAGGCCGGGCGTGGGGGCTCACGCCTGTAATCCCCACACTTTGGGAGGCTGAGGCAGGTGGATCACCTGAGGTCAGGAGTTTGAGACCTGCCTGGCCAACGTGGTGAAACCCCAACTCTACTGAAAATACAAAATTACCCAGGCGTGGTGGTGCACGCCTGTAATCCCAGCTACTTGGGAGGCTGAGGCAGGAGAATCACTTGAACCTGGGAGGCAGAGGTTACAGTGAGCCAAGATAGCACCATTGTACTCCAGCCTGGGCTATAAGAGCAAAACTCTATCTCAAAAATAACTGCATCAGTGTTTCATGGTATTCTACAAAGAGCCCCCTGGCTTCGCCTGCTAGCCTTCACTTTCCTCACACGTGGTGTGGCTAAGTGATGACTATGTGGTTATTGACCTGCAGTGTGAATGAACTTGTGGAGATTCTAAATGGTGGCATTGTGCTGTTACTAGGCTGGCGAGGGGCACTTTAAGTGCTGGTGAAAAATGGTTCAACCTAGGGGTGCAAAATACAAAGGAGGGTCCCAAACCCTCTCTCCCATTAGCACTGCTTCCCTCACCGCAAATGGTGCATTCTCCATCGGGTGAGGATGTATCAGAATCACCCCAGGGAGACTCTGGTCCACAAAATAGAACTCCCGCTGCCAGTTCCCCAAGGACAACACCCACACCTGTCACACACCTGTGGCTTGTGAGACTCTCAGAAGCCCCTGGGAGGAGGAGCGCATGCACAATTGGAAAAACAAAACAGATGGTTTCTACCCCTTCATCTGCTTAAGTATCGCTACCTGGGGCGGACGGTGACTCCCCACCTATAACCCCAGCACTTTGGGAGGCCGAGATGGGTGGACACCTGAGGTCAGGAGTTCGAGACCAGCCTGACTAACACAGTGAAACCCCATCTCTACTAAGAATACAAAAATTAGCCAGACGTGGTGGCAGGCGCCTATAATCCCAGCTACTTGGGAGGCTGAGGCAGGAGAATTGCTGGAACCTGGGAGGCGGAGGTTGCAGTGAGCTGAGATCACACCACTGCACTCCAGCCTGGGTGGCAGAGCCAGACTCCACCTCAAAAAAAGAAAAAAAGAACCACTACCTCCTGGACCCCAATGAACAGGACCTGCTACCTGGACCCCAATGAACAGGACTTTTAATGATGTTTCTTTTTTTTTTGAGACAGAGTCTTGCTCTGTCGCCAGGCTTGAGTGCTGTGGTGCAATCTCGGCTCACTGCAACTTCTGCCTCCCGGGTTCAAGCAATTCTCCTGCCTCAGCCTACCGAGTAGCTGGGATTACAGGTGCATGCCGCCATGCCCAGCTAATTTTTGTATTTTTAGAGAGATGGGGTTTCACCGTGTTGGCCAGGATGGTCTCGATCTTTTGACCTCGTGATCCATCCGCCTCGGCCTCCCAAAGTGCTGGGATTACAGGCGTGAGCCACACCCTGCCAATGATGTTTCACTGACGTTTAAATGCTCCCCTTTTAAAGAGTCCCTGTGTCCAGCAGAGGGCTGTGACTTTTTTCTCTTCCTCAATCCCACCCTTCTCTCCAACCTTGCACCCGGAACTGAGACCCAATGCACCAACCCCTGAAAGAGGCCCACTGTACCCTATTCTCCTGCAAAGCCAGTATAGGCCTCAGTGTCTTTGCCCACCAGAGCTGGGGCGACACCAGATGCTTGGAGCTGATGCACCCCAGCCTCAGGCTGCTGGCACTTCCGAGTCCCCCTCCTTGGAGCGCTGGTCTGCCCCCTACGCACTCTTTCCCCAGCTCACCCCATCTCTTCTCTGAGGCTTCAGCAACGCACTAGATACTGATGCTGTTGGCCAAGGCCTCTGGAACTGCCTCTGGACCTTCCCCCTAAATACTCATCAGGCACCTCAAACTCAGCATGTTCCCCCGCTGACCCCATCATTTCCTGCTCCAACCCAGCTACCCACTCCCCCGTGACTGTGAACTATTGGGTGTTACCACCACTTACTTGGCCATTTGAGCTGGACCTGGAAGCCGTCCTTGAATTCATTCTCTGTCTCCCGGCCCCTCATTCAATGACCAATCAAACTTCAAGTCTTACTTATTTTTTTTACCTGGCTTTGCCCTCATCATCTCATCTGGATTTTCTGTTAACAGATATCCCTGGCTTAGCTTTTTCCCTCATGACTTTCATCCTCCATACTGCTGCTGGGGGGATCCGTTTACAAAGCAGCTCAGAGCCAGGTGTGGTGGCTCACCCTTGTAATCCCAGTGCTTTGGGAGCCTGAGGCAGGAGGATGGTTTGAGCCCAGGAGTTCAAGGCTGCAGTGAGCCATAATTACACCACTGTACTCCAGCCTGGTGACAGAATGAGACCCCGTCTCTAAAAATTAAAATAATTATAATAAATAAGCAACTCAGACATCGAATGGCTCCAACATTTCTGAGCAGCCAATAAGGCACAAGCTCCTTTATATATTACACCTAGGTGGGGCGCGGTGGCACACGCCTGTAATCCCAGCACTCTGGGAAGCCGAGGCAGCAGATCACCTGAGGTCAGGAATTTGAGACCAGCCTGACCAACATCAATAGGGTCATCCAGAAGTAAGCACTAGGGTCATGGATGCTTTGGGAGGGAAGAGGAGGGGTAAGAGATGGTGGGGGAATCCTAGTCTCTACTAAAAATACAAAAAATTAGCCGGGCATTGTGGCGGGCACCTGTAATCCCAGCTATTCGGGATGCTGAGGCAGGAGAATCGCTTGAGCCCAGATAAGAGAAGTTACAGTGAGCCGAAATGGCACCAGTGCACTCCAGCCTGGGTGACAGAGCGAGACTCATCCCCCCTAAAAAAATCAATAGAAATTAATAAAATTTATACTATACCTGGCCCTACCTCCCCCACCTTTATCTTCTACCTCACCTAGTCTGGCATTTTAAGCCCCATCAAAATGCAACTCTTCATCCCTTGCCTTCCTGTCCTAAACCTGACGTGCTTCCGCCTCCCGCTGCCTCAAAGGCTGACCTTCAGCTGTTATCCCCCACCATCTCTGACCCCACCTCTTCCCTCCCAAAGCTCCCACAATCCCAGTGCTTACTTCTGGATGGCCTCATTGGTTTCTATTATATGTTCATGTGTCGTATCTTGAGGACAGGGATGAGCTTTCTCCTGCCTTTGAATTGCCAGCCCCTAGAATAGTGCCCGGCCAGTCACAGGGCAGAATGACAAACAGGGTGAAAATCTAAAGCCAGTTTAGCACAAGACTCTCAGTATTTCCAGCCTATTGAAAGGAAATAACAGAAGTCACCCCCCACACAAACATCCTACGGGCATCTCTTTACTATTAAAACATCCCCGTGTTCCCTAACACGCAGGTGTGGGGGATGGGATGGCTCACGTCACCTTCTTCATTCAGTTCTGATTCTCCTTCTCAGTCTCTCCAGATAGGAATAGACCTGAGACGTGGGTAGAGACCCAACTCCCCAACCCAAGCTGCCTTTCCCGGGACCAGAAATCACCTGAGGCTCCCATCTACCTCCCTAAACACACACACACAGACCAAGTGTCTCTTCCCTGCCAAACCCTGCTCTCATGCCTGGTTCACTCCCATGGCCTGAAGTGCCCACCATCAGCTTGGCCCAAATTAGCAGCAATCTGGTGGCATCTCACTATCCCCAGGATGACTATTGGCTTGACACCCTACCCGACTTCTGGTTGCCCAGTATCCTGTGGCCACAGCTAAGAAGCTGAGCCTTTGATAAGTAGACAGCACTCTTAGGCCCTTAAGGTCACCCATGCCTTGCAGCACAGCCAACAGAGGTGAGAAGCGTGGCTTCTGTTCCAGGTGATCTGCTGTGTACCCCATTCCGATATTTACTGAGTACTAACCAAGTGCACGCCACCTGCTGACTGTCTTACAAAAGGCAGCTTGGCATCATAAGGACATGGGCTTCACAGTCAGGCAGGCGTAGGTTCAACTCCCAGGTCTGCCACTTAATAGTTGCGTGACCTTGAGCAAGATACTAACCTTTCTGTGCCTCAGCTTTCCGTCTGTAGAATGGGACTCACAACAATAGTGCCTCCCTCATAGGATTGCTCTGAGGAATAAATGAGTTAACAGGAAAACAGTGGCTGGGATGTAGTGGGGACCACACAAGTATTAGCTGTCATTATTCACATGCAATGGCTCATTGGCTCATTGACTTCTCACAACCACCCCATTTTACAGATGAGAATACCGAGGCTAGAGAGACAAACCAGCCCAGACTGAGCATCTCCAGCATCCATGTCCTCAACCAGTGAGGCCATGCATGGCCCAAATCCCCCTCAGTCATGCAGCTAGACCTCCATTCCCAAGGCTTGAATTGGGCAAACCTTCCCCATTCATATATTGAGATCACTTATCATTTTAGTAGGAAACAAGCTCTGAGTTGATTCAAGAGTAGGAAATGCCTCATACTTAAAAACAGTTCGTTTCATGAAAACAGAAACAAAAACGCTTGTTAATTAGCACCTGATCAAGACACTCCATTAACAGAAAAATGACATGGTGGCAGAGCAAGGGCTCAGGGTTCCAAGTTTTGACTCGATGTTGTCAACGAGCATTTCCTTTTTGCCCAGGGAATATCAGAGAATTGTTCACACAGAGAGAGCAACCGCAGACGGGGCACTTGTGCCTTCAGCTGCAAAAGGTCATCTGGCGGAAGCACATTGGTCCCGGGGCAGCTTCTTGGGCCATGTGGCATAACCGCCAGGTTACACTTCTGCAATTACAGTCCCCAGGGACCTGCCGCGTGAAACAGACATTGGTTGTGATCCTTTAAAAAGCCTCAAGCAGTGGCTCCTTCAGTGCAAGGAAACCCTGGGGAAAGAAAGGTTTACTTTTGCTCAGGTTTTATGGTGACAACCAGCGTGATCAGCAGGAAGGCTGCAGCTGGGTGACGCACGAGGCTCAGGAGCCTTTGCACTTGACTTTGAAAGATTATAAATACACCGGGCTCGCCAAGCATAGCCAGCCAGTTAGAAATTACAAGTCATCTTTGGGTTGTTGCTGAACTTCCTTTATATCTCTTGTTTTGAACACAGTGAGCAAACAACGTTGAATCTTTTGGCTGTGGAGTTCCAGGTACACCACAGAGCACTGGGACACACCTTTGCCCCAGCCGCTCTGTGTGGTTGCAGATTAACCAGATATGCAGCTAGGAGTTCACCTAAAACCTTCCTTTTCCTGGTACATACCTAGGTGTTGATTTGAAGGCTGGATTCTGACTATTGAGTGTTCAGGGATAGTTACTTCATTGACACTTCTGAGATTCCCCCATTTGCTTGAAGATAAAAACAGGCAAAGGTATAAACAGATAAACAGTCACATGGATAAATAGCTGTGTGGGCCATTACTTTTAAAGCATAGTAGATGTTATTTGTGTTTGGAGAAGCTTAATGGTACACTCAAGAATCCAATAGTGGAAATCGTTTGCTTTCAGGAAGAAAACATTATAGCAGGAAGGTATGTTTGAAGAAAGGAACTACATAACAGCAGTTCACAATACGCCTGTTCATTTGTAGCATGATAGTTACACCTGCTCACTGGGGCTTCTTTTAGATTTCAGTCTTTGGTGTAAGACACATGCACACACATGCGCACACACAATGGTAAGCACGCATGCTCTGCAGCTTCAGCCTTCAGTGCCCAACAAAATGAAAAACACACTTGAATCATCTGTCTCAGCCCCAGCGAGAGCCTACATCTTCCAACATAAATTTTAAAATACCTTTTTGCCTTTTAAAATATGCTGTAGATGATGTTTAGTTTCTCTGGGTCCTTTGTAATTAATCTCTGTATTCATCATAATTGAAGGAAAAGCTCAAAGTAAGAAAATAGCTTTCCTCCAAGTTCATTGCAATCAGAGAAAAATATAATTTACAGGTTTTTGTTCTCCATTACTGATCCTTAGATGCACTGGCTAGAATGGTTCCTGGTCTATAAGCCAGTGAGCTGAGATGCCTGGTCAGACCACATTACAACCCAGTTATTTCTCCTCTTTGTATTTCTCCCATACAATACAGTATTGAATATTTCATAACGTAGGGGTACATGTTTTTGTCAATGTGGCTAAGCCAGGCGGCATTGAGGACTGGCCTGGGGACAGCCTGGTGCAGCCTCACCCAGGCTCCCGCACTCACACCCCTCCATGCTCTAGTGGGCTGTATAAGTTAACAGGAGATAAATGGCCCAGAATGGCTCCCTGTTAGGGAACAAAGGAGACAAAGACTTCTGCACTTAAAACTCTGGTACCAAAAGTAATCCAGGGAAAATCAGTATTACTAAGAATATCCTATGACTGTGGTGGTGTTGAGTTTAAAGACAGCATGGCCAAAGTGTGACCATCCACCCAGTCACATGAGCCAAAAACCCAGGCACTACCTGCTTCCTGACCTCCAGCTTCCTTCCCACGGCCAGTTGGTTAGAACATGTAGGGCGTGTACCTCTCCCAGCCCTGGAATCCATTCACCATCTTCACCCCTTCGCCACCTTCAAAGACCTTCATGACCAAGTGTGGTCTGACCACACTTGACCCAGAGCCTGTCTTCTGGGCTCTCAGTTCCACATCACATCCTCGTGACCACGCACCTCTCACCGTCATGTGCTTAGCTACGTGTGTGTCCACCTCACTCGTACATTGTGAGATCCTTGAGAGCACGCTGTCGCTTTCATTTCCTAAATGAAATTGCCTAAAATAAAAGTGCTCACTTACTAAATATATAATATAAAAAATAATTTTTATTCCCTGCCCCATCTGAGATGGCAAATGAGTAAAGCTTACAAGTATGAATAAGTCAGCATCCCACTAAGACCACACAGACGCTGAGATGACCACAGGATGCTTATGAACAGATGCAGAATAAACTACGGGAACTGTGACAGCTTCCAGCGCTCTTCATTACAAATATCAGCAATTGCTAATATTCAATAATGTGTCAAACACCCTACATTAAGTCATCACAAGTCTCCAAGACAAGTGTTAGTTTTCTCTTTGTATAGCCCAAGAAGCGGAGACAAGAGTCACACAACAGCCAATACAGAGAAAAAATTCAAACCCAGATACCTTCTGTCTCCAAATCCCACCCTCCTCCCACCGTCTCCTGCTGCCTGTGTGTTTCAAAGCTTGGCTGTGACACTATGAGCACTGCCAACACTTCACAACAGTTTGCGTATGTCATGGTCTGCAAAAGCTGTGGAAGGCACTGGTGGCAGCCTCAATAGAAGCCTGGGGCTGCTCACCAGAGGGAGCATTTCCTGAGCAATGATCACACCTGCTGTTTCTTTTTTTCTCTCTCTCTTTCCCTTTTGTTTTTTTAAAATACAAACAGGGTCTCACTCTGTTGCTCGGGCTGGAGTGCAGAGGCATGATCATGGCTTACTGCAGCCTCAAATTCCTGGGCTCAAGTGGTCTTCCTGCTTCAGTCTCCCAAGTAGCTGGGACTACAGGCGTGCACCACCATGCCTGGCTACTTTCTTTATTTTTATTTTATTTTTATAGAGACAAGGTCTCATCAAGGCTGATCTCGAACTCCTGGACTCAAGAGATCCTCCCATCTCAGACTCCCAAAGTGCTGGGATTACAGGTGTGAGCCACCACTCCTGGCGCACACCTGCTCTTTATTCTCGACCCACACCCTCAGGCTCAAACTCAAAAGGAAGGAGCAAACCCTCAAAGCTGCGTAAAACATACCTTGACCTATAATGTTCTCATGAACAGGCAACTTGACTACATGTTCTCCTCAGGCTATGGTGGAGCGACGTCCCCATAAAGCCATTGTCAACTGAAAATAGTCAAAGTCTAAAATGTCTTGAATACACCTAACCTATCGAACTTCACAGCTCAGCCTCGCCTCCCTTAAATGTGCTCAGAACACTTAAGGGAGTGTCAACTGTAGCCATGTTGCCTACAGTGGGCAACATCATCTAACACAGGCCTATCTACGTTATAATAAAGTGGTGAGTATCTCATGTGATTTATTGAATACTGTACTGAATGTGAAACAGAATGGTCGTCCGGGTACTCACCATTAGCTGACACAGCTGAACGCACACTGCCCCTGAAGAGTGTTTGAAGGCATCGAACGAAATTTAATTGCTGGGTGATGGAGATGGCACGACAGGTCATCAATTTCTCCCATTTCTGCTGAGGTGGAGAATCGTGGGTAGAAGGCGCTAGAGCATCAGCACTTGATGGTTTGGCAGGCCTAGTGCTCTTCCTTCAGGAAGGCATCAAGCGTCCATGGTTTATCCTTCTGATGGCAGGGCTGCCTGGACGCTTCCGCTCGCAGCCACCGCCCAGCGTCAAGTGTCATACAGCACATCCCTTGCCTGTGGGATAAAGTTCAGACTTCAGAATCTGAAGTGCACTTTTTTTTTTATTTTTTGAGACAGAGTCTTGCTCTGTCCTCCAGGCTGGAGTGCAGTGCAGTGGTGCGATATCGGCTCACTTACCCTCCGCTCCCAGGTTCAAGTGATTCTCCTGCCTCAGTTTCCTGAGGAGCTGGGACTACAGGCGTGTGCCACCATGCCTGGCTAATTTTTTGTACTTGTAGTAGAGACAGGATTTCACCCTGTTGGCCAGGATGGTCTCGATCTCCTGACCTCGTGATCCGCCTGCCTGGGCCTCCCAAAGTGTTGGAGTTACAGGTGTGAGCCACTGCACCGGGCCCTAAAGTGCACTTTCCACTAAATGCTTGTCACTGTCATAGGATCCTGAAGTTGAAGGTGGAACTCTCTAGGCTTGCACCTGTTGCCCGAAGGATGTACCAGAAACAATTAAGGGATCTGCTAGCCCCTGAGCCAGACAGTTCCCTCCAGCCCTTCCCACCTCATTTGTGGAAGGATCTCAGGTCTCCCACCTAGAAATGGATTCAGTCTCAGAGACACTCAAGACCAAGGTGGCACTCCCAGGGTTCCAGGCTCTGGAGAGGAGGATGTGGAGGGAAAGGGGTAAGGGGATGTCACTCTGGGAAAACACATGTAACCTAGATCCTCAGTAGTTAAGTGGGACTGACTCCTAGATGGAAATAGCCCCGGCAGACTTGTCACTGCAAGAATTCTGGTCTCCTTGGATACCTAGCATGCTCAAGAGCCCACCTCATTGATGAAAAAGGCAGAGAGGCCATAGCAGGAGTCAGACAGATTATACCAGCAGGGCATACCCTTAGCCAAAACACTTCAGCATACTGTATGTGCTCAGGGGAGTGGCTGAGACTAGCAGGTTGGGGGAGGGAAAAGGAAGAGGACCTTCTCTGTGCCAAGTCCTAGTGCTCAGGCACCATACCAGGAGTCAACACGAAAAATACAGTCTGCAGCAGACATTGCTCTCACCTCATGCAAAACCACTCCAACCTCCTCTAGCAAGATTTCCTGTGCACCAAAGCCTGAAACACCGAAGATCTCTTCCTCCAAAGTCCCTTGCACTAGGGTTTCCCCTGAGTATTCTTCCAGACTGATTGTAATAATAATAACATCTTAGTCAGGCAGATGCTCTAGTGCCTGGTAGAGCCTGAGCATTTTAAGTGGCCACCACACTGCCTCTCTGGAAGCACAGAGGTGGAGATGCTTTGGACCTTCTCCAGCAGGGGTGACAGCGGCACTATGTCCAGTCAATCTCTAATCTCGGGGGCAGTCAGCAGCATCAGCACAGCTTCCTGGTTCAGCAGCTTTCCGGCCTGCAGCACAGGCAGTGTGGTTTTTGAGTTCACAGGGAAAGCAGCACGTACAGTAGCGACCTGGCCAGGCCATTTTTGCAGTGTGGTTCTGAGACGGGACCTGGACCTGGACCCACTCTGTAGCCTCCGCCAGCCCTTGCCATCATTCTGTAGCCCAGTGGTTCTCCAAGGGTGGGCTCTGGAGCAGCAGCATCTGGGAACTTATTAGAAATGCACAATCTTAGGCCCCACCCCAGACCCGTTGAACCAGAAACTCTGAGGCTGGGACTCGGTAGGCTTGACTTTAATAAGCCTTCTAGGTGATTCTGATGGACCCTAAAGTTTAAGGACCTCTGCTGAAAGCCAACCTCCTACAATAAATCAATTTCTACTTTAACTAGAGTGGATCCTGCTGTCTGCAGCTTTATTCTGACTGAATCACTGTCACTGCCGTATTGCTGTCCATGAGGAAGTCAATAAATAATGACAAAGCAACATGTCATTCTGGGGGAAGAAAAGTACAGGGTCACCTTCCCCAGCCAAGAATGGTGACCTCCCAACTATATAATCTAGACTTTGCAACATTTTGAACATGCACTCTCAATAGTTACATTTATTTCTAAATTTTATATATACTTTATTAAATATTTTTAAATTATATATAAATAGAAACCTAAAAGATGAGGTTTTTTTTTTTTTTTTTTTTTTTTTTTGAGACAGAGTCTTGCTCCATCACCAGGCTCCAGACTGGAGTGCAGTGGCGTGATCTCGGCTCACTGCAACCTCCGCCTCCTGGATTCAAGCAATTCTCCTGCCTCAGCCTCCTGAGTAGCTGGGACTACAGGCACGCGCCACCACGCCCAGCTAATTTTTGTATTTTTAGTAGAGACGGGGTTTCACCATGTTGGCCAGGATGGTCTCGATCTCCTGACCTTGTGATCCACCCGCCTGGGCCTCCCAAATTGCTGGGATTACAGGCGTGAGCCACCGCGCCCGGCCAAGTTTTTTTTTTGAAGTGAATATAAATTATCGTTGTAATACTTTCTTCCTGAATCTCTAAGGATTGATTTGGCACTTTAGTGAGCACTGGTCTAGAATGTCAGGATAACCTCTGGCAAAAGTAACAGCAGAATCTAAGGAATTAAAAGGATGGTGCACCATATTTTTATGGAACTTAGGCAAGGGAGCATCAGGAGGTGACAATGACAATAATGATGATAATGACAATGACAATGATGACAATAATAATAATTACTTATTTTTGAGCAACTAACATGATCACTTAGCCTTAAAAGCAACCATGTGAGGTAGAACTATTATCCCTACTTTTCAGATTGGGAAACTGAGGCTCAAAAGTCTCCTATCTGGTAAGTGGCAGAGTCGGGTTTTGAAACCAAAATCTGAGTCCTTCCATTGCCAGTTTTGGGCTTGGGCTACTGTACGGCTGGAAGAGCCACCTACTGAGAGAGAATTCAGGAAGAAGAGCAGGTTTGGAGAGAAGATGGTAAGTTTTGTTTCGATGTTTGAGGTGTGCGTGATGTATTCTGGTGAAGCTGTCCAACACACAACTTAATATATGAAGCTGCAGAACCCAAGTCTGGCTGCAGAAAAAGGGTTGGAAAACTTTAACTTCTTAGCGGAAGTTGAGAATACTTATTTTGTTGTGAGCGCCATGATGAAAAGCAGCAAGGGCCGGGTGCAGTGACTCATGCCTGTAACCTCAGAGCTTTGGGAGGCTGAGGCAGAAGGACTGCCTGAGCCCAGGAGTTCGAGGCTGCAGTGAGCTACAATTGTGCCACTACACTTCACTACTTTGAACTTTTCTTCCAATTATGATGAATGCAGAGATCAATTACAAAGAACCCAGATAAACTTAGCAAGCCTGGGCAACAGAGCAGACCCTGTCTCAAAATAAATAAATGATTCTAAAATTTTTTAAAAAGAAGAAAAGAAGCCGGGTGCAGCAGTCAGGTGCAGTGAGTCATGCCTGTAATCCCAGCACTTTGGCAGGCCGAAGCGAGAGAATCACCTTAGGTCAAGAGTTTGAGACCAGCCTGGCCAACATTGCGAAACTCCATCTCTACTTTAAAAAATTTAAAAATTAGACCGGGTGAGGTGGGTCACGCTTGTAATCCCAGCACTTTGGGAGGCTAAGGTGGGAGGATCACCAGGTCAAGAGATTGAGACCATCCTGGCCAACATGGTGGGCTAAAAATACCAAAAATCTCTACTAAAAATAGAAAAAATTAGCTGGGTGTGGTGGCATGCGCCTGTAGTCCCAGCTACCCGGGAGGCTGAGACAGGAGAATCAATTGAACCTGGGAGACAGAGGTTGCAGTGGGCTGAGATCTTGCCACTGCATTCCAGCCTGGTGACAGAGTGAGACTCTGTCTTTAAATAAACAAATAAATAAATATTAAATAAATAAATAAAAATAATTTTAAAAATTAAAAAAATTAGCCAGGTGTGGTGGCGGGCACCTGTAATCCTAGCTACTCAGACAACTGAGGCAGGAAGAATCGCTTGAACCCAGCAGGTGGAGGTTGCAGTGAGAAAAAAATAAAAAGAAAGAAAGGAACAAGTTGAGAGGGAAAGTAGAAGAGAGAGCAGGGGTGGGGGTGGGGTGGGACGGTGCATAATGAATGGAGCAGCCAGCTTCTCCACCAGCTAGGTGGGGACAAGATTGTGAGCACTGCTGGGATTGTTAGCTTTGGTCAGGAGGAGGGACAGAAATCACACAGCCCTGGGCTTGAATGCCAGCTCCATCTTTTTCTAGCTACAGAAACATGGTAATGAAGTAATGAACCTCATTGCCTCTGTTTCCTCTTCTGTAAAATGAGAACAGTAATATATCTCCATCTGATAGAAATGGTATGCTGATTAAATGAGAAATGGTGTAAAGTGCGTATCTGTGTTTAGCCCACAGAAAGAACTCAATATTTGTTAACTATAATTAGCTAACTGTCATTATAACTGGTATTGTTCTCTGAGCTAGGAAAGAAGCAGGTAAGGATTAGTGCAAATGGCAGTGACCTTATAGCAAGGGGAGCATAAGAGCTCAAAAGAATCATTAGCTGACTTTAAGTTTTGGGCCAAGTCAGGGGCAAAGTCAAGAACTAAGAATGAGAGGAGCAGAGGCAGGGTAGGGGCTTGAGGAGAAGGGCAAAAACCCTTAAGAACCACACTGGGGATTAAGACAGGAAATGAATTAAGTTCACCCAAAAGGACCTCCAAGTAGCAACAAGAGCATTAATCAATATGCTATCTACAAAGCACACTTGGAAGAGCAAAGTTAGAGACTTAACACTTCTTAATTTCAAGACTTAGTATAAAGCTACAGAAATCAAGACCGTGTGGCACGGTATTGACACAAAGACAGACACAAATACCAACAGAACAGAATTAAAAGTCCAGAAATAAACTCATACACATATGGACAACTGATATATGACAAGGATATAAAAGCAATTCAGCCGTAAAGAAATGGTCTTTTTCAACAAATGGTACTGAAACCATTAAGCATCCATATGCAAAAAAAAAAAAAAAAGAACTTTGATTCATACCTTGTACCATATACAAAAATTAACTCAGAATAGACCACAGACCTAATGTAAAACTTAAAACTGTAACATTTTTATAGAAAACATAGGAGAAAATCTTGGTGTTGTTGAGTTAGACCAGGATTTCTTAGATACGACCCCAAAAGCACAAGCTTATAGCTTATAGCTATCAATCAAGAAAGATTGATAACTTAGACTTCATCGAAATTGAAAACTTCTTCCTTTTGAAAGACACTATTAAGAGAATGAAAACACAAGCCATAGACTGGAGAAAATATTTGCAAAGTATGTATGTGATAAAGGTCTTGTATCCAGAATACATACTGATCTCTCAAAATTCTATGATAAGACAATAAATAATCCAATGAAAACAGTAAGTAAAGCTTTGAGCAGACACTTCATTAAAAAAAGATGCATGGATGGCAGTGGTGCTCAGCATCATTAGGGAAATGCAAATTAGCATCGCAAGGACGTGCCACTGCACATTTATTTGAATGACTGAAGTCAAGAAGACCGGTTATTCCAAGTATTAGCAAAGATGGAGAAGAGCTGGAACTGTCATACACAGCTGGGGGTCATACAAAATGGTGTAGCCTCACTGCAACCTCTGTCTCCTGGGTTCAAGTGATTCTCCTGCCTCAGCCTCCCAAGTAGCTGGGACCATAGACACTGCCACCACGCATGACTAATTTTTGTATTTTTAGCAGAGACAGGGTTTCACCATGTTGGCCAAGCTGGTCTCCTGACCTCAAGTGATCCACCCACCTCAGCCTCCCAAATGCTGAGATTACAGGTGTGAGCCACCATGCCTGGCCTACGACAGACACTTATCACCCCACAATTCTGCAGGCTGAAGTCTGAGACCAAGGTTTGGGCAGGGTTGGTTTCTCCTGCGGCCTCTCTCCTGGAGTTGTAGATGGCCCTGTGTCTTCACATGGTCTTGCCTCTGGGCATGTCCACATCCTAATCTCCTCTTCTTACGAGGACACAGGTTATATTGGATTAAGGCCCACCTTCATAATCTAATTTTAACTTAATCACCTTTTTAAAGATTCTGTCTCCAAATATATAGTAGTTACATGCTGAGGTATTAGGGTTAGGACTTCAACATATGAATTTTGAAGGGAAACAATTCCACCCATAACAAGCCGTGTTTTCCGTTTATCACAGTTAATTGAGATATAGCCGAATTTCCTTAGGATATTCTGGTTATGTGAATTACATGACTAATAGAAGAGAGATTTTCTTTAATTAGCAATTCTATTAAGTTGCCAAAAGCTATAGCTGAACATCTTTAAAAACACACACATAGGCTGGGCACAGTGGCTCATGCCTATAATGCCAGCACTCTGGGAGGCCAAGGTGGGAGGATCACCTGAGGTCAGGAGTTTGAGACCAGCCTGGCCAACATGGTGAAATCCTGTCTCTACTAAAAATACAAAAAAAAATTTAGCTTGGTGTGGTGGTGTGCATCTATAATGCTAGAGGCTGAGGCAGGAGAATCGCTTGAACCTGGGAGGCGGAGGTTGTAGTGAGCTGAGATTGCACCTCTGCACTCCAGCCTGGGTGACAGGGAGACTCTGTCTCAAAAAAATAAATAAATAATAAATTTTTTAAAATTGAAAAAAAACAGGAAATTAAACAGGCAGAAGGCCACATGATTTGGGGGGGGGGGGGAAGTGGAGGAAGCAATGGGGCTGGAGGCATAAAGAAAGGACTAGAAGTTATTCTTTCGTCATAGGCAATAGGAATGGAGAAGAGCTACGTATCAAAAAGTAGCTTTTTCTTTATCCTCTGGTTCAGTTTTACCATCAGGCTGCTTGGATGGACCCAGATGAGGACACTGTCCAGCCTGATCGAAGGCCATCTGTTGGTTCCCACTGACTGAGACCTCCCACCCCCCACAGGACAATCATTGCTTTGCAACTTAAACAGAGGGCAGGTTTCGGGCGGAGTGCCTTCCTGGCCACAGGACCACACCAGCAGCTGCTGCCTCTGTGAGTGCTAGCGGTTAGTGCCAAGGGCAGGAAGTTTAAGCCAGAGTCAGGCAGGCGGGGCACCAGGTGTGGTGGGAAGTAGGGCTTATCTGACAACCGCCTGCGTGAGGACCGGCGGAGGCTTTTGTAAGTCCCAAGTTGCTACTTCAAACATAAACGTGTGTTTATTCAGATACTCTACTAAGGCTCAATGTAGAACTAGTATGTGCTCTTAAATTCCAGAGCACTCCTACTGTGCCTGTGATGAAAGTGGCCTCTTTGGGGCGAGACCTTTCGACTTGTATGTGAAAATGGGGAGTTTGGGGAAGAAGCAAGTCTCTTCACCTGGGCTGGAGCTGAGCAGTTTGTGAACTGATACTGCAGTGAGACAAACATTTTCCTTTTGGCAGGACTTGAACTTACACGAACCAGAGAATTATGACGTTAGGGATTATTATTTTATTAATCATTATTATGTTGGCCATTTATTAAATATCTACTATGTGCCAATCACTGTTCTAGGCAGTTAATATACATATACATATATGTGATAAGTATGTACCATCTCAATCTTAAAGAGTAGATAATAATATTCTTCATTTTATTCAAGAAAATGAGGATCAAGGAAATGCCTTGCCCAGAGATACACAACTCTTCAATAGCAAGGCTCAACTCAGACCTAGATTTGTCTGATTTCAAAGCCTATTCTCTTTTCTTCCATTTCTTGCTTTTCTGAAAAAATGCCCTAAAATATATTTTAGACTTGTTCTTGGGTTTTGTTATTTGGCAAGTTATCTTTATACGTCTATTTAGATTGTAAGGTCCGTAATAGGAAAATATTGGTTTTTGTTTTTTTTTGTGAGACAGAATCTCACCCTGTCTCCTAGGCTAGAGTGCAGTGATGCAATCTCTGCTCACTACACCCTCTGCCTCCTGGTTCAAGTGATTCTGCTGCCTCAGCCTCCCAAGTAGCTGGGACTACAGACACGTGCCACTATGGCCAGCTGATTTTTGTATTTTCAGTAGAGGCAGGGTTTCACCATGTTGGCCAGGATGGTCTCGAACTCCTGACCTCAGATGATCCGCCCACCTCGGCCTCCCAAAGTGCTAAGATTACAGGCGTGAGCCAATGCACCCAGCCAAGATTGGATCTTTTTCTGGCTTTTTCTTATCAGAATACACAAATTTTTACATAAAAAATGTTACTTGAAAGTGTGCACCTGACTTAAGACAATAGTCTTAAGTAATAGAATCAAGCTCCTGGTTTTGACATATAATATTGTCACATAAGATGACATCATCGGGGAAGCTGGAGAAAGGGCACGTGAGGACTCCCCGCAACTTATTTTTGCAACTTCTTGTGTATTCTAAACTATTTATAAATAAAAGTGTTTTTTTGGTTTTTTGTTTTGTTTTGTTTTTTGGAGATGGAGTCTTGCTCTGTCACCCAGGCTGGAGTGCAGTCAACAATCTCGACTCACTGCAACCTCCACCTCCCAGGTTCAAGGAATTCTCCTGCCTCAGCCTCCTGAGTAGCTGGGACTACAAGTGTGTGCCACCACACCAGGCTAATTTTTGTATTTTCAGTAGAGACGGGGTTTCACCATGTTAACAAGGCTGGTCTCAAACTCCTACCTCAGGATATCCGACTGCCTCGGCCTCCCAAAGGGCTGGGATAACAGGCATGAGCCACTGCACCCGGCCGAAGTATTTTTTAAAACTGTATTTGATGATGATAATAAGGAGCACTGTGGCAATACAGAACCACCAGAGTTAGGCAACTCGAGTCCTGGGTTCTATGGCTGCTCTGCCAATAACTAGCTGTGTGGCTTTGTACAAGTCACTTGTCCACCTGAGGCTCAGTGAAGTCAAGGTGGTATCCACGTTCCATTGTAGAGTCGAGTTATGATTTCTGTAGTTTCAAAAAAATACATTTTAGACTTCCACTTTAGGATGCAAGAATGAATGTACATACCTAATGTAGTTCTTCCCAAAACACACTAACGTTACAGTAGGGAGATTTTCTAAAAGACGTACCCCCACAAAAGTAGGCAGGACAGGAGGCAGTAGCAGCAAAGTAATAGAAGCTAGGAAGCTTCTGTAAGTGATGAGTGAAGAAAAAACAAATTAACAGGCCTGGAGCTGGTGGCTGATAAAGCTAAGATCTTGTTCACTATAGAATCTTCACAAAGCTCAGGTACCTGGTACCTAACAGCACCGGGTACCTCTGGAAATGGAGGTTCAAAGAGGGTGGTGGAAATAAGGACTGGGTAGGGACCCCAGAGATACACATCTCGAGATTCCTTCCCTGGTTCTTTGTCACCTGGAAGCTGCTTTGCCCCCATCCCATCATAAGTGAAAATAACTGAATTAAAAGGATCAGGAAACACACACACCCACATCTCACTCTCTTAAGAGTGCAAAACAGAAGTCTCTGGACTTGGGAAGCTGAAAGCACCGTGTCAAAACCAAGAAGATTAAATGACGGTATGCACAATGGATGCTGAATGATGAGACACCCCAGGCCTCTTCCCCTGGCTCAGCTCCCAGAGTGCTGATGGCCAGATCTTAAGCACCCAGGCAGGAGACTAAAATTCTGCTCCAGAGAGGGCTGGGTGCAGTGGCTCACACCTGTAATCTCAGCACTTTCAGAGGCCGAGGCAGGCAGATCACAAGGTCAGGAGTTTAAGACCAGCCTGACCAACATGATGAAACCCTGTCTCTACTAAAAATACAAAAATTAGCCAGGCGTGGTCGTGGGCACCTGTAATCCCAGCTACTCAGGAGCCTAAGGCAGGAGAATCACCTGAACCCGGGAGGTGAAGTTTGCAGTGACCCGAGACTGCGCCATTGCACTCCAGCCTGGGCAAGAGAGCGAAGAGACTCCATCACGAAAAAAAAAAAAAGAAAAATTCTGCTCCAGAGAATCTGACCACTCAAGAGAAATCATCAGAAGATACTGAAATTAGTTTCGTTCAACAAATAGTCCAGCCAGCCAGCTGACCCTGCAGCGAAGCTCCCAGGCAACAAGCCCTGCCTGGTGCTCCAAGCTTCCAGTTAGCTTTTTGGTTCTCAATTCTTTTTCATGAAGATACAGACAAAACAAACAGAAGGAAAAAACAAACTGGAGTGTATGCAGGGAGAAGAAAACTTCCTCCAAAACTGTTATCCTCAGAGAGATGACAAAAGATCCATGCAAAAAGGACAGGAAAAAAACCCCCACATAGAGAACAGCAACAGCTGGAAGAGCTCTTGAGAATTAAAAACAGGAACGTACAGATGACAAATTAAATAGAGAGCCTGGAAAATCAAGTTGATGGGAAGTATTCCAGAAGCTAGAGTAAAAAGACAAAGCTATAAAATAGAGAAAAGGAGAGGATGAGTCCAGGAGGCCTGACATTTAAATAATAGAAGGAGCCTCGGGAAGAGCGAAAAGAGAAATCGAGGGAAACCCATCAACAAAATTCGTCCAAAACAGGAGGACGTGAATTTCCAGAATGAAAAGCCATCAAGTGCCTAATACAGTAGATGAAAATAGAACCACACCAAGGAACATCACTGAGAAATTTCTAAATACTAGTGAAAAAAAAAAATCTTACGGGTTTTCATAAAGAGAAAATAAGTGAATTAAAAGGATCAGAAAACACACTGACTTCAGACATTTAAAAGCAAACAGAGGCTGGATGCAGTGGCTCACACCTTTACTACTAACACTTTGGGAGGCTGAGGTGGAGGATCTCTTGCGCCCAGGAGTTCAAGACCAGCTCCGGTAACATAGTGAGACCCTATCTCAAAAAAAAAAAAAAAAAAAAAAAGCTGAGTGTGGTGTTGCATGCCTATTCTGGCTACTCAGGAGGCTGAGGTGGGAGGATCACTTGAGCCCAGGTCAAGGCTACAGTGAGCTGTGATGGCACTATTGCACTCCAGCCTGGATGACAGAGGGAGGCCCTATCTCAAGAGAGAAAGAGAGAGAGAAAGAAGGAAGAAAGGAGGAAGGAGGGAAGGAAGGAAAAGAGAAAGAAAGAAAGAAAGAAAGACAGAAAGAAAGAAAGAAAGAAAGAAAGGAAGGAAGGAAGGAAGGAAGGAAGGAAGGAAGAGAAAGAAGAAAGAAAGAAAGAAAAGAAAGAAAGAGAAAGAAAGAAAAGGAAGGAAGGGAGGGAGGGAGGAAGGAAGGAAGGAAGGGAGAAAAAGGAAAGCACACAGAGAATGGATAGAAGTTCTGATTCTGGGTAGGAGAGAAAACACAAGCTTCACCTAGACTCTCCCAACTGCACTTATAAAACCTGGACAGAATGTAATCCCAGCATCTTGAGAGGCAAAGGCAAAGGACCACTTGAGGTCAGGAGTTTAACAGCAGCCTGGGCAACATAGCAAGATTGTGTCTCTATAAACATTTTTAAATTTTTTGAATTAAGAAAAAAAACTAAAGTAAACAGAATTTATTTATTTATTTCTGCCACCGTGCCCGGCCAGTAAACAGTATTTCCGAGAAGTAAACAGTAGCAGGCAGACTGAGGAAGAGAAGAATCCAAAATGCCACCAAAGCAGCAGTGTGTGTACCACTTTTTCCTCTGAAATACTCCAGGCCAAACTCAAGGCACTATGGTAGAATGGCAGCAATAACCTGAATATTATTCAGCAATAAAAAGGAACAAATTGGCCAAGTGCAGTGGCTTATGCCTGTAATCCCAACACTATGGGAGGTCGAGGCAGGCAGATCACTTGAAGTCAGACGTTCAAGACCAGCCCGGCCAACATGGCAAAACTCTCTACTAAAAATACAAAATAATTAGTTGGGTGTGGTAGTACATGCCTGTAGTCCCAGCTACTCAGGAAGCTGAGGCAGGAGAATCACTTGAATCTGGGAGGCAGAGATCGCAATGAGCCAAAATCACACCACTGCACTCCAGCCTGGGCGGCAGAGCAAGACTCTGTCCCCACCACCCCCAAAAAGAAAAGGAACAAATTATTGACTCACAAAACAGAATGGATGACTTTTAGATCCATTTTGCTAAGCAAAATAAGCCAGATGCAAAAGAATATTGTATAATTCCACTTAAATAACATTCTGGAAAAGGCCACATGATAGGAACAGAAAACATATCCATGATTGCCAAGGAATGGGATTGACTACAAAGAGATAGCACGCGGAAATATTTGTGAGAGAGTGTTTGTAGGATTGAACAAAACAGTAAACACAGTGCTCCAGTGACCAGTTGTTCTCCCATCTCTCCCTTTCCCTAAGCCTCCCTATTTCCTGAGACACAATAATATTGAAATTAGGCCAATTAAGAATTCCACAATGGCCTCTTAGTGTTCAAGTGAAAGGAAAAGTCACAAAATCAAAAGTTAGAAATTCTCCAGTTTAGTGAGAAAGTTATGTTGAAAGCTGAGACAGGCTGAAAGGTAGGTCTCTTATACAGAATAGCCAAGTTGTGAATGCAAAGACAAAGTTTTTTTTTCACTTTAAACTTTTTTTTTTTCTTTTTTGAGAGAAGGTCTTGCTCCGTCACCCGGTCTGCAATGCAATGGCGCGATCATAGCTCACTGCAGTCTCAGACTCCTGGGCTCAAACAATGCTCCCACCTGACTTTCCAAGGAGCTGGGACTACAGGTACACCTCCCTTCATCTGGCTAGTTTTTAGTTTTTTTATAGAAGGAAAAGTTCTTGACGGAAATTCAAAGTGCCACTCCAGTGAACACACAAATGATAAGAAAGCAAAATAGCTTTATTGTTGATATGGAGAATGTTTGAGTGGCCTGGATAGATCAAACCAGTCACAACAGCCCTGTAAGCCAAAGCCTAATCCAGAACAAGGCCCTCACTGTCTTCAATTCCATGAAGGCTGAGAAAGCTGAGAAAGCTGCAGAAGAAAAGTGTGAACGTGATATGGTTTGGCTCTGTGTCTCCACCCAAATCTCACGTCAAACTGTAATTCCCATGTATTGGAGGAGGGACTTGGTGGGAGGAGATTGGATCATGGGGGCAGTTTTCCCTATGCTGTTCTTGTAATAAGTGAGTTCTCACAAGACCTGTGACTGTGACAGTGAGTTCTCACGAGATTTGATGGTTTAAGAGCGTGTGGCACTTCCCCCACTCCTGCCGCCATGTAAGACGTGCCTTGCTTCCTCTTCACCTTCTGCCATGATTGTAAGTTTCCTGAGGCTTCCCCAGTCATGCAAAACTGCTTTTCTTAATAAATTACTCAGTCTCAGATAGTTCTTTACAGCAGTTTGAAAACGGACTAATACAGAAGGCATCAGAAGCTGGTTCACAACATTTAAGGAAAGAAGCTGTCTCCATAACATAAAAGTGGAAAATGAAGCAGAAAGTGCTGATGTAGAAACTGCAGCAAGTTCTCCAGAAGACCAAGCTAAAAGCACTGATGAAGGAGGCTACACTAAATGACAGATTTTCAATGTAGGTGAAACAGGCTTCGACTGGAAGATGTCATCTAAGACTTTCACGGCTAGAGAGGAGTCAAAGCCTAGCTAGCTTCAAAGCTTTAAAGAACAGGCTAACTCTCTTTTGAAGGGCTAATGCAGCTGGTGACTTTAGGTTAAAGCCAATGCTTATTTACCATTCTGAAAATCATAGGGCTCTTAAGAATTGGCAAATCAGGCCGGGCACAGTGGCTCATGCCTATAATCTCATCACTTTGGGAGGCTGAGGCAGGTGGATCAAGAGATCGGGAGTTTAAGATCAGGCTGGCCAAGACAGTGAAACCCTGTCTCTACTAAAACTACAAAAATTAGCCAGGTGGGGTGGCAGGCACCTATAATCCCAACTACTTGGGAGGCTGAAGCAAAAGAATTGCTTGAACCCAGGCAGCAGAGGTTGCAGTGAGCTGAGATCATGCCACTGCACTCCAGCCTGGGTGACAGAATGAGATTCCATCTCAAAAACAAAAAACAAACAAACATAAAAAAGAATTATGGCAAATTAGTCAACCACAGTAGCTCACACCTATAATCAATCCCAGCACTTTGGGAGGATGAGGTGGGCAAATCACTTGAGGTCAGGAGTTCGAGACCAGCCTGTCCTACATGGTGAAACCCTGTCTCTACTGAAAATATAAAAATTAGCCAGGCTTAGTGGCACATGCCTGTAATCCCAGCTATTCAGGAGGCTGAGGCGGGAGAATCACTTGAACCCGGGAGGCGGAGGTTTCGGTGAGCTGAGATTGTGCCAATCTACTCTGCCTGTGCTCTACACACTGAACAACAAAGCCTGGATGACAGCACATCTGTTTAGAGCACAGTTTACTGACTATTTTAAGTCCAACATTGAGAACTATTGCCCAGATAAAAAGATTCCTTTCAAAATATTACCGCTCATTGACAATGTACCTGGTCACCCAGAGCTCTGATGGCGATGTACAAGGAGATAAAAGTTGTTCTCACACCTGTTTACATATCTATTCTGCAGCCCATGCATCCAAGAGTCATTTCACCTTTCAAGTCTTACTATTTAAGAAATATGAGAAATTCCTACGGCTGTAGCTGCTGTAGATAGGGATTCCTCTGGTAGGTCTGGGCAAAGTAAATGGAAAACCTTCTGCAAAGGATTCAGCATTTTAGATGCCATTAAGAATATTCGTAATTAATGGGGGAAGGCCAAAATACCAACATTAACAGGAGTTTAGAAGAAGTTGACTCCAATTCTCATAGATGACTTTGAAGTATTCAAGATTTCCGTGGAGGAGTCACTGCAGATGTGGTGGAAACAGCAAGAGAACTAAAACTGGAGCCTGAGGCAAGGCACAGTGGTTCATGCCTGTAATTCCAGCACTTTGGGAGGCCGATGTGGGTGGAGTGCTTGAGGCCAGGAGTTCAAGACCAGCCTGGGTGACATAGTGAGACCCCATGTCTACAAAAGACAGAAAAATTAGCTGAGCACAGTAGCATACACCTGTGCTCCCAGCTACTCAGGAGGCTGACGCAGGAGGATCTCTTAAGTCCAGGAGTTCAAAGCTACGGTGAGCTCACTTCTTATGCCACTGCACTCTAGCCTGAGCAACACAGTGAGATCTTGTCTCATATACACACACACACACACACACACACACACACACACACACCATCCTAAGATGTGACTAAATTGCTGCAATCTCACAATCAAATTTGAATGGAGGAGGAGTTGTTTCTTATGCATGAGCAAAAAAAGTGGTTTCTTGTGATGGAATCTACACTTGAAGACACTGAGAATATTGTTGAAGTGACAACAAAGGACTTAGAATATTCCATAAACTTGCCGGGCACGTTGGCTCATGCCTGCAATCCCAGCACTTCAGTAGGCCAAGGTGGGCGGATCATGAGGTCAGGATACTGAGACCATTCTGGCCAGCGTGGTGAATTCCCATCTTATAAAATACAAAAAATCAGCTGGGCATGGTGATGTGCACCTGTAGTCCCAGCCACTCAGGAGGCTGAGGCGGGGGGAATCACTTGAACCTGGGAGGCAGGGATTTCAGTGAGCCGAGATCAGGCCACTGCACTCCAGCATGGCCACAGAGCGAGACTCCGTCTCAATATATATATATATATATATATCATAAACTCAGTTGATAAAGCAATGGCAAAGTGTAAGAAGACTGACTCCAATTTTGAAAGAAGTTCCATTTTGGATAAAATGCTATCAAACAGCAATTGAGGCAGCAAACTTCATTATTCTCTTATTTTAAGAAATTACCACAGCCACCCCAACCTTCAGCAACCACCACCTTGATCAGTCAGCAGCCATCAACATCAAGGCAAGATTCTCTACCAGCAAAAAGCTTAAGACTTGTTGAAGGCTCAGATGATTGTTAGCATTTTTTAGCAATCAAGTATTTTTAAAATAAGGTATATAGGTTTTTGAGACACAATGCTATTGCATACCTAATAGACCACAATAAAATGTAAACGTGACTTTTATGTGCATCCAGGAAACTGAGAAATGTGTGTGGCTTGCTTTATTATGATATTTGCTTTATTGCAGTGGTCTGTAACTAAATCCACAATGTCTCTGAGGTACACCTGTACATATGTTTCCTAGCTCTTTCTAATAATGAGAGGGCCTAGAAGCAATGACAGTACAACAGCAATAGCAATGACTATAGCCAGTGCTCACGCCTGTAATTCCAGCACTTTGGGAGGCCAAGGCGGGCAGATCATGAGGTCAGGAGTTCAAGACCAGCCTGGCCAATATGGTGAAACCCCATCTCTAATAAAAATACAAAAATGACGAGCATGGTGGCACATGACTGGAGTCCCAGCTACTCAGGAGGCTAAGACAGAAAAATTGCTTGAACCCGGGAGGCAGAGGTTGCACTGAGCTGAGATCATGCCACTGCATTCCAGCCTGGGTGACAGAGTGAGACTCCATCTCAAAAAAGAGAAAAGAAAAGAAAAACACTATTCTCTATTAAAAGGAACCAGGGCTGCTTAGAGAAACAGTTGGTCCAGGTGAGTCAGGGAAAATATAAGATGAGCCCAGAATATTTTGTAGTGCCATAAAATAAGAAACAAAATGTTTCAAAAAGGATGTAGGCATAGATTCAAAGGACACAGGAGGCTGGGTGTGGTGACTCACACCTGCAGTCCCAGCACTTTGGGAGGCTAAGACAGGAGGATCATTTGAGCCTGGGAGTTTGAGACTAGCCTGGGCAACATAGTGAGACCCAATCTCTAAAAACTAAGAAAAAAACTTAGCCAGGTGTGGTAGCACATGCCTGTAGTCCCATGTGGTCAGGGAGCTGAGGCAGGAGGCGTGCTTGAACCCAGGAGGTAGAGGCTGCAGTAAGCCATGATTGCATCACGGCACTCTAGCCTGGGCCAGAGTGAGACACTGTCTCACAAAAAGAAAAATAAAAAGAAAAGACACAGGAACCATCCTGAAACAGCTCCCAACAGTCAAAGCGGGAACCATTTTGCTACACAGGATAAATGATAATGTAATTAGATCATAGCACATAGGGTAAAATAAACACCCATGAGTCCATACGGATATGAATAATTGAAAAAGAAATAAATAAATGAGGAGAAGAGAGCGCTCTTCCTTATAGAAGAATTCCAATTACCAAATGTGGGAGAAATGAGGAGATTCTTCATTAGAACACCACAGTTAAAACTGTTGCCGGCAAGATTCACCAATGGAGGTTACCACTAGTGGGCAACAGTTTGAGAAGAAATAGGATATTTGTGTAGTGTAACAGTATCTCCCTCAAAATATCTATCAACTACAAAAGGAAAGATGGTGACTTTATATCAGCGTAATCAGTCCCTTAATCAAGTGGCCACGGCAAAATCACCGATTAACAAGAATCAAAGACATAGTGAATTCCTTGATACAGTGCACTGTGGAAGGGCACATCACCTCCTGAGGTCAGGAGTTCGAGACCAGCCTGGCCAACATGGCGAAACCCTATCTACTAAAAATACAAAAATTAGCCAGGCATGGTGGGAGGCCCCTGTAATCCCAGTTATTTGGGAGGCTGAGACACAAGAATTGCTTGAACCCAGGAGGTAGAGGTTGCAATGAGGTGAGATCACAGCACTGCTCTCCAGCCTGGGTGACAAGAGCAAGACACTGTCAAGAAAGAAAAAGAGAGAAAGAGAGAAAGAAGAGGGAGGGAGGGAGAAAGGAAGGAAGGAAGGAAGGAAGGAAGGAGGGAGGGAGAGGAGGGAGGGGAGGGAGGGAGGGAGGGAAGAAGGAAGGAAGAGGGAGAGAAGAAAGGAAGGAGGGAAGAAATCAGACAGAGAAGCTCAAATGGAGGGATATTCTACAACATAACAAACTGGTTTTCTTCAATAGTAACAAAATCATGAACGACAAAGACAGACTGAGGAACTATTGCAGATTCAAAGAGACTAAATGCACTACGGGACCCTCGCTTGGATCTTGAAACAGAAAAAGGACTTAGTGAGAAACCTGGTGATCTCCAAGTAACCCTGTAGTGTAGTTAGTTCGTACTGTACCACAGTTACTTTCTTGGCTTTGATCATTGTGCTAGAGTGCTTACATTCTGTAAGATGTAAACCACAGGGGAAGCGGAGTGAGGGATATATAAACAGCTTCTGTAGTATTTTTACTTTTCCATAAGTCTAAAGTTATTTCAAAATAAAAAGTTTTTCAACGACACATACTATATTAAAATAAGTCATCGTATATCCTTCTTCTAAGGTTTATACAGTAGTGAGGTGGACTTGTAAAAAGCTCCAGAGCTCACTCCTCGTGGGCAACCGAGAGTTGGTGCCTGGGCCAGCAGGCTGGCTGATGCTTCTTGCTCATTTCTCTGCCTCAGCCAGCAGGTTTGGCTGGAATTCCAAGGCCTTGGACTTTGCTGGACTCAAAAAGGAAAAAGGAAAGGGAAGTAAATCACCACAGGGGTCAAACCTGCTTTCCTGTGCTCTTCTGAGCTGCTCCTGGCTCCCTCTCTTGCAGAGCTAAAACCTCTAAGGAAGCCACTCTTTATCATCTCCAAAAGATTACAGAATGATATAGTCTAGGCTGGAACTATACCATCTGTTTATGCCCTCGGAATTTTAAAAACTAGCCCCATGTTTACAAATGTGAGCTGACATGTCACGTTTGTGGAGAAATAACGAAGTAGCTGCCAGGCGGCAGTAAGATTCTTCACGTTGAGCAGCTCCTCCACGTAGAAGCAGGTTAAGTCCTGAAAGACCGTTCTTAAGTGCACTGTTTGTCAGTTCAGTTGCCTAGGAAGAGTGTAAGCTTGCAGCCCTCAGACTTCTTTCCAGCAAACTGGCGTGTTTTAAATTTACGCACATGCTCCTCCTCTGAACTGGAGAATGCACCCTCAGGTATGTTTTTCCCCAACAAATCCAATTTTTTTCTACATTGAAAATTCTGTTGGGACAGATAACATCTGCAAGTATTAAGAATCTCCTTAGCTTCGAGTGCTCCACTCCACTGCATTTGGAAGTCAGGCAAATTCAAAGGGGCCTTATATAAGAGGAAATATCCATAGCTTCAGGCAAACATTTCATCACTCCTAGGCTTGAAGTCTTCAGGCAAACAGCTGGCATTCTCCTGGACAGGGCTGGTAGACTCTGTGGATGACTTGCCTTCAAGCCATGGCACTTTAAATCCTTTGGGGTTTCTCTACTGCTTTTTCTATCCGTTGCTGATTATTGTTGACTACAGAGGTAAGGCAGCTTTTATATATTACACAATTACCCTTTGTCCTTTAGAACCCTTCCTAATGTCGAATGACTCAGTCCATACACAAGGGCAGCATTCGTCACCTTGTCACTGTTTTCTATTTTTAAAAAATCTTTCATTTGTAACTGAATGCATTAATAAACCCTTTCATGAGCATGACGGAGTTCAATGTGTTTGTAAAACACCTCAGCACCCCAGAGACCTGCAGCCAGAACACTGATCCCAGCCCTCAGTGGTGACTGACCTTTCTCAGGAGAGTGCAGCTGTGTTACAACCATGGAGGTTCTCAAGGAGATGGTGTCTGTACTTTCCATAAAAAGCAAGGAGGCCAGGTGTTGTGGCTCACGCCTATAATCCCAGCACTTAAGGAGTCTGAGGCAGGAGGATCACTTGAGGCCAGGAGTTCAAGACCAGCCTGGCCAACATGGTGAAACCCCATCTCTACTAAAAATACAAAAATTAGCTGGGCGTGCTGGTGCACACCTATAATTCCAGCTACTCGGAAGCCTGAGGCAGGAGAACTGCTTGAACCTGGAAGGCAGAGGTTGTAGTGAGCCGAGATTGCATTACTGCACTCCAGCCTGGGCGACAGAGTGAGACCCTGTCTCAAAAAAAAAAAAAAAAAAAAAAAAGGAAAAGTCCAGGCACTATGGCTCACGCCTGTAATCCCAGCACTTTGGGAAGCCTAGACAGGGAGATTACAAAGTCAGGAGTTCAAGACCAGCCTCACCAACATGGTGAAACCCCATCTCTACTAAAAATACAAAAGTTAGCTGGGAGTGGTGGCACGCACCTGTAGTCCCAGCTACTCCAGAGGCTGAGTCAGGAGAATCGCTTGAATCTGGGAGGCAGAGGTTGCAGAGAGCTGAGATCACACCACTGCACTCCAGCCTGGGCGACAGAGCAAGACTCCATCTCAAAAAAAAAAAAGAAAAAGCAAGGAGATTCTAAAGTTGATGTTCAGTACACTGTCTCCAGATCAACAAACCAGGAGGCTGGCAAAGTTATCTGAAGAATTTGGGGAGAAATATATTTATCTGTATCATTAAAAAACAAACAAACAAAAACAGCCAGGTGCTGTGACTCATGCCTGTAATCCCAGCACTTTGGGAGGTCAAGGCGGATGGATCACTTGAACCAGGAGTTCAAGACTAGACTGGGCAATATGGCAAAACCCCATCTCTACTAAAAAATGCAAAAACTCAGCCTGGCATGGTGATGTGCACCTGTAGTCCTAGCTACTCAGGAATCTGAGGAAGGAAGACCACTTGAACCCGGGCGGTGGAGGTTGCAATGAGCCATGATCACGCCACTATACTCCAGCCTGGGTGACAGAGGGAGACTCTCAAAAAAAATAAAAATAAAAAGGAGAAATCAGAGATTAGTTCAGAAATTTTCAAAACAGGTTAAACTGCTTAAGCACTTACTATGCATCAAGTGCTTAACCAGAGTAACGTGTTTTACATTGTGTAACTAATGAATGCATTGCCATTTAATTTTTTTTTTTTTGAGATGGAGTCTTGCTCTATTGCTCAGGCTGAAGTGCAGGGGTGTGATCTTGCCTCACTGCAACCTCCACCTCCAGGGTTCAAGCGATTCCCCTGCCTCAGCCTCCCAAATAGCTGGGATTACAGGCACGTGCCACCACAACTATTTTTTTGTATTTTTAGTAGAGACAGGGTTTCGCCATGTTGGCCAGGCTGGTCTCAAACTGCTGACCTCAGGCAATCGGCCCACCTCAGCCTCCCAAAGTGCTGGGATTACAGGCATGACCTACCACACCTGGCCATAATTCTTAAAACACCTCTACTATATAGATATTATTATTACATATTGCAACAGGGGGAACTGAGGCATAGATAGTTAAAGTAACTTGTCCAGGGTCACACAACTAATCAGGGAGCAGGGATTCCAACCCACTCTCTGACCACAGAACCCTCAACCATAAGCTGAAGTTTTCAGGCAACCACCTGTCTCAGATTCACTCTGACCACGGGGAAATGAGTACGCATCTCTACTCACAGGTATCATCACCTTTTTCCTCACAATACTCTCATCCAAGAGGATTAGCTCTGTGTCCAGTTTGCAACTCTCCCACTCTTGCATTGGCCTCCTATCAGCATATCAAAACCCACACTACCTCCCGCCTCTATGCTTTAAGAATCTACAGAACTGGATGCTGATGGTGACAACGTCTGTCAATAGAGCTCAAGCAGTGGCTCTCGATCAGGGGCGATTTGGGCCCCCAGGGGACACTTGGCAATGTCTGAAGCTGTTTTTGATCATCGCAGCTTAGGTGGGAGTGGGGGAGGGGGAGGCTACTGAGTAGCAGCCAGGGACGCTGCTAAACGTCCTATAATGCCCAGGCAGCTCTCTCACTCACCGCTCAGTCTGGCCCCAAATGTCAATAGTGTTGAGGTTGAAAAACTCTAAGCTAAAAAAATCAGTAATGCTCATTAGCCCTTGTCCACAGCCCGGCCCAGGGCACAGCGTGGTGACATTAGGCAGGAAACTGTATCGGACCGGTTAGCTCTTCTGGGAGGGGAGAGGCCACTGCTTGCACTCGGGCTTCCCTCCATGCAGCTAATTGGCACATTTGCAGATTGCCTGAACTGACAGCCTCCTTCCCCCCCCCACAAACAGCATGTTGATAAGCCTTTCCAAAATCAAAATACTGTCCTGACAAGCTAAGGGAGTGATTCAGCAAGGTGAGTCTTTCTGCTGTGCATGAGGCAAAGGCACAGGGCCTGTTCTACAGGCAGTCAATGGGGTGGCATGCCCAGAGTGAAGTATGGCATTAGTAAGCGCAAGGGGGCAAGGGCAGAGAAAGGCAGGAAATATCATCACCATCCCATGGGGAGGAGTGGAACTTTAACACTGGTCAGGGAATCCTGTCAGCTCCAATCTCGAATTATTTTAGCAGGCAATGAGATCACGGTCTGCAAGAACAGAGCTAAAGATCTGGGAGCTATAACTAGATACGGCTGCAAATAAAGCCAGCTCCAGTATAGAAAGGAACAGAAGGCCTGGGCTGCATTTGATTCACCCAAGGTTCAAGGTCAGGGTTGTGCCACCAAGGCACCAGCGGAGCTGGGGGGAAGTAGACACACCTGGTTTTGGACTCCAGCTTTGAAACACTCCCTCCATGTATAGGCAAGAAACAATCTCTCTCAGACTTCATTTCTCATCTGTAGAGCAGGAGTAATAATAAGAGTCACTACACAGGGCTGTCCTGAGGAGCAAAGGGTGTGATGTGCGTAATCCAGCGCTTGGATAGGGGGCTGTGCACAAATTAGCCTGGAACAAGAGCCGAGTCGCCCCTCCTGCTCCCCCCCTCCACCCTTTCCTTGCACATGGTTTTCCCAGGTGCCTGGCTGCCAGAGGAACTGTTCCTGGGGCTGAGTCCTGCCATCCCAACAGAGGCTTTTTATTAAGTAGAATTTACACGGACAAACTATTCCATACAACATGTCCAGACAGCAAGCTCACCTCAAACAAGCATATCCGACTTTTCTAGAGCCCAGAAAATGACTTTTTGAAATACTTATTGTGAACCCAGGGTCCCTAGAAGCAGATTTACCATGAAGTTAATGACAAATTGGTTACCATTTGTTGTCAGAGAGTCTGATGCAGCCACTCATTCGGCTCCCCAGAATTCCTAGACTGGGTTAATAGGGTCATATTGTGAATGCCTCACCACAAAATGACTTGAGTCCAGTGAAACCTCATTAGGGTTAAGAATATTTCAGGGATGCTTAATGTTTTGATTTTTGCTTTCTGAAATTGGATTTTATTTTATCTTATAATTTCAGTTCATCTAAATTGTATGTTCTGTACGTGTGATGTTTGACTGTACCACCGACTGTTACGGAAGTTCCGCACTGTATGTCTCTCTCTACGCTGTGGTGCACTTAACTCGTGGAACTTTTAAACAAAAAATGGAGCATAAAGACTATTTTGAAGATTTGAATAAAGTGATAAAGATGCATTACAAAAAAAAAAAAATGAAACCTCAGGCCTCTCACTTCACCCACACCCCTGGGAGGCCCATGCCGGGGCCCCAGCAGCCTGTGCATATGGCCACTCACTGTTACAAACTCTGCAATGGTAAGATGCTTAGTTGCTTCAGATCACTGCCTCTTTCCACCTTGACTTCCATTTGGCCACATTTTCTCTCCTTTTGGGTGGCTTTGGAATGGCCATGGGCATTTTGGGGACCTAGCTAAAGAATCCAAGTTAGAGCTACCTTTAGCTTTGGGTTGATTATGATTTATTGATGCAGTCAATTTCTTTCTTTCTTTTCTTTGAGACAGAGTATCACTCTATCACCAGGCTGAAGTACAGTGATGTGATCAGGGCTCACTGCAGTCTCCACCTCCTGGGCTCAAGCAAGCCTCCTGCCTCAGCCTCCCAAGTAGCTGGGACTATAGGCACGTACCGCCACACCCAACTAATTTTTAATTTTTTTTTTTCTTTTGTAGAGACCAGGTTTCACCATGTTGCCCAGGCTGGTCTCAAACTCCTGGGCTCAAGCAATCTGCTTGCCTCGGTCTCCCAAAGTGCTGGGATTACAGGCATGAGCCACTGCACCTGGTCGATGCAGTCACTTATACATAGCCAAGCTACAGCTTAGAAAAGGTTTCCAGGGATATTCCTACCACCCACATGTCAACTTAGCTGGCATGGAGTTGTGAAGGCTCAGACCCAAGCATCATATGATATGAGCATGTCCCCCAGAGCAAGGGGGAACACAAGATGTGAAATAGGCTCCTACACTAATCTGGGGCAGTTTTCCAGTCATCGAACTTGTACAATTGTAGGTACACTTAAACAGATCACTGGTCAGGACGAAAGTTCTCACCTTTCAGGAACATAAGAGACCATCAATGAATACCTGCCCCAAAATGTGGGACAGAAAGGATTTTAGAGATATGTTAGTCAGTTAATTAGATGTTTTTCTAAATTTAGTGATACTTTAATACTTAATTTTGTATGTCTAAGTTTATATTCTCTTCCTTCCAAATTGTATAAGCTTCAGGCCCAACGAAACCTAGATTCACCCCTCTGGCTCACATACTCTTATTTTAGCTTTGTTTTTTTGTTTGTTTGTTTGTTTGTTTTTGAGATGGAGTCTCACTCTGTTGCCCAGGCTGGAGAACAGTGGCATGATCTCAGCTCACTGCAACCTCCGCTGCCTGGGCTCAAGCAATTCTCTTGCCTCAGCCTCCCGAGTAGCTGGGATGATAGGCACCCACCACCACACCCAGCTAAATTTTTTGTATTTTTAGTAGAGATGGGGGTCACCATGTTGGCCAAGCTGGTCTCAAACTCCTGAGCTTGGCCTCCCAAAGAGCTGGGATTACAGGCATATTCTCGGCTTTTTGAAGAGGGTGGGATGGACAAAAATGTGAGGAGTGAGAAAACCAAACTTCCTAACTACATTTCATGAAATAATTATATTTCAGTGACACAGTGAAATTCTTTGTATGTTTGTTCTTTCTGAAAAGAGCTAAATGAAATAGGATTAAGACTCCAGACTACACCAGTAGATTTTCCTGTAAGGCTGCATCTGCACTGCACAGTGTTTGGGGAAATACTTTCTGTACAATGTGAAATAAAACACACTTAGATTGTTAAAAAAAAAAATGCTGTCAGCTTTCTGCTAAAGCCTTTTATCTGTACTTTACCTACCCCTTCCCTCCAGCAGATTCTAAACTCTCCATTCACACACACTATTGTCACTTCCACACTAAATTAAACAAACTCAGTTCGATCACTGCAGTTTTTGAAAGCACAAAGTAACACTATTACAAGTTAGAGAAAGTGAAAGAACATCTTTCTAAATTCCAAAGGCTGAACAAGGAAACATTCAGGTAGGCAGAGGCCTTGCCGTTTCTGTTCTTACCACAGAAAACCTTAAAGGAGCCACAGTCTGGATGTTGTTTTCATGTTAACAGAAAGTCCAGACGGACCCCAAAAGCTCACAGTGCTTCTCGGCCCTCCTCCCTCCCCAAACTCCATCGACCCAGAAGCATTAATTTCATAAGGAAGAGAAAACTTGGCTTTCTACTAAATTCAGATCTGAATTCAGACCTCCATTTCCCAAGGGCCAGGACCCAGAGCCAAGTCAGCCCGCCCCTCCCTCGGCCTCCCAGACGGGAGCTGGGATGCTGCAGCCCAGGGCTCCTCCAGGTTTGGAAAAGGCGGCTACGCTGGGCAAGTTTGGAAAGTTCTGGGAGAAGAGCGAAAGCAGGGAGTGCGTGTTGGCTCTTTTCCTTTCCTTGGAGAGCACTTAATAAGAATGACACCCTACCCCTCACTTCCAGTGCCTTCTCTTGCAGTCCTCGTTGTTTTATAAAAACTGAGTTGGTGTCTTTAAAGCCAGGATTTTCTTCCTGGGAGTAAGGAGTCGCTAACGATTGCCAGTCGGCTCCTGCGTCTGAGCGCCATGTGACCTGGACACGTGACTTGGAGCCGGCTGCGGTTGTTACTTGTATTTGAACAAGAAGATCAAGATTATTATTGCAGTAAAGCCTGTGGGGCTTGTCTGTGCAACGTGGTTCCCCGGGCGTGTTACACAACGCGCCACAGAGCCTCGTCTTCAGATACTCAAGTTGTTTCCTAAGGTAAAACAAACATGATTTTATATTTTCCAATGTGTTGTCCATTTGCCCCCTGGAAAATGTCTGACGATCCTGGAAAAGATGAAGCCCAGTTTCTCCAAACCCTGTGAGTCCTCTTCGTACAGTGAGGTAGAACTACTGCTCAGCACACAATTAGAGAAGAAAACAGTAAATCCAGTCTCCTTTTCAAATAAAGATTCAGGATTGACATTACCTTTTACTATTTCCCCTTCTCCCTCCCTAAAACAGTCTTCAAGATATACTCTTATCTACCTATAAAGAATTACACTAAAAATGACATGTTTAAATTTAAAATGTAAATGGCATGTTCATTTTGTGATGTTTTTCCCCATAGATTTCTACAACATTAATAGTTTATTTATTTATTTATTTAGAGATGGAGTCTCACTCTGTTGCCTAGGCTGGAGTGCAGTGGTGTGATCTCAGCTTACTGCAACCTCCACCTCCACGGTTCAAGTGATTCTCCTGGCGCAGCCTCCCTAGTAGCTGGGATTACAGGCGCACGCCACCGCACTCAGCTAATTTTTTTGTATTTTTAGTAGAGACAGGATTTTGCCATGATGGCCAGGCTGGTCTCAAACTCCTGACCTCAGGCAGTCTGCCCACCTCAGCCTCCCAAAGGGCTGGGATTACAGGCGTGAGCCACAGTGCCGATCAATGGTTAAATTTTTATTTTCCACATACCCTGTAAAAGAGACATCGGAGGGATTTGTCTTTTTGTAGGTGGGAAGGGCTGGATGTCCCCTTCAGGTTAGGGTGTATGTGTGCATATATATATATATATGCAAATATATGCAGATTTGCTCAAGAGGGCTTTTCTACCACCAAGAAGGTGACATCTTTACCATGCATATTTTAATATTTCCTCCAACCCCAATGCTAAAGAAGCCCTGCAATAATTTGCTTTCTCCTGCCTCTAAGAGTGATGATTCAATTACAGAGGAAAGAAAGACCAGGGAGGAACAGCAGCTTTGGTTATGTCTAATGAGCTATCCGATAACCGTAAAACCAGTGAGTTATCTCAGCCCAACGCTGGGGCCTCTGTGTGGAACTGCAAAGGGCACTTTCCTTTCTTTAAAAAAAATAAATAAATAAATAAATAAAAACTTTTATTTTCAGTTCAGGTACCTGTGCAGGTTTGTTATATAGACAAACTCATGTCACGGGGGTTTGTGGTACAGATTATTTCGTCACCCAGGTTCTAAGCGTAGGACCAAATAGACATTAACTCCCCATTTTCCACTCCCCTTCCCACTAGTAACCACCATTCTGCTGTTGTCTGGATGCATTTGACTGCCCTCAACACCTCACATAAGTAGAGTCACATAGTATTTGTCCTCATGTGACTGACATTTCACTTAACATAATGTCTTAAAGGTTCATCCATGTTGAAGCATGTGTCAGAATATCCTTCCTTTTTTAAGGCTGAATAATATTCCATTCCATTGTACGTATACCACATTTTATCTGTTCATCCATCCATGGACACTTGGGTTGCTTCTACCTTTTGGCTATTGTGAATAATGCTGCCAAGAACCTGGGTATATACAATTATCTGCGTGAATTCCTTTCGGTTATTTTCTTTCAACTGAAGTCATGCTTTCAATTAATTTGGATAAATACCCAGAAGTAGGATTGGTGAATATATGGTAATTCTGTTTAATTTTTTTTTTTTTTTGAGGACCCACCACATTGCTTTGCATAGAGGCTGTGCCTTTTTTTTTAATTATTATTTCTAGAGATGGGGTCTCCCTTTGTGGCTCAGGCTGGAATGCAACGGTGCAATCAGAGCTCACTGTCACCTCAAACTCCTGGGCTCAAGGGATCCGCCCACCTCAGCCTCTCCCTGAGTAGCTGGGGCTACAAGTGCATGCCACCCCACTTGGCAAAAAAATAAAAAATAATTTGTAGAGATGACATATCATCATCTTGCCCAGGCTGGTCTGAAACTCCTCGGCTCAAGCAGTCCTCACACCTGGGACTCCCAAAGTGCTGGGATTATAGGCCTGAGCCACCATGTCTGGCTGAGGCTGTGCCATTCTGACACTGTTGGTGGCCCACGTCTTTGTAAGAGGTGAGCCCGAAGAAGATATAAATTTTATTCTTTGATTTTCTAAAGACTTACTTATGCTGGACACGGTACCTCATTTCTGCCTTAGGCTCTCCTTCTGCAGAGGGAAGATGGCAGTTACTGTCTCTCTCAGGAAAACAAGGAACTATGGCAAGTGTTGTTGACATAGGCTGGGAGAAATTTAGTTCAAAATACGGTTTACATCCGGGTGCGGTGGCTCATGCCTGTAATCCCAGCACTTTGGGAGG
The DNA here is from genome assembly GCA_036589455.1 of Ateles fusciceps. Lineage (NCBI taxonomy): Eukaryota > Metazoa > Chordata > Mammalia > Primates > Atelidae > Ateles > Ateles fusciceps. The sequence continues at coordinate 6,297 of JAZHEH010002853.1, read as the reverse complement.
CTGAGGCAGACGGATCACCTGAGGTCAGGAGTTCGAGACCAGCATGGCCAACATGGTGAAACCACATCTCTACTAAAAATACAAAAGTAAATAAAGGAAGAAAGAACCAGACATGGTGGCACACACCTGTAATCCCAGCTACTCGGAAAGCTGAGGCAGGAAAATCGTGGAACCTGGGAGGTGGAGGTTGCAGTGAGCCAAGATCTTGCCACTGCACTCCAGCCTGGGCGATAGAGTGAGACTCCATCTCAAAAAACAAAAAAGAGTACAGTATACCTCCATCCTAGGTGTTGGGGTCAGAGGGTCAGAGACTGCGCTGTCCCCTTCCTCCAGCATGAACTGCGTCTCTTTCCAGTGCATAGGTCAGGGTTAGAGATGGCCATGGGGCCACTTTTTGGTGGCTAAGGTCTGGATCTGCATTGCTCATGAGACATAAATGTCAAGGACCTTCTCTGAGGCAATGCTGCTTTTATAAAGACCGTCCTTAGTCAACAGACATATCTTGCCTGCATTTCTGACTTCTGTTTCAGCTCACCATCTTCCTTTTCCTTCGGTGTGAGCTACAGGTCTAGAGGGAAGAGGAGTCTTTGAACGTCTGTCAAATCCAGCCAAGATTTCACTAAGAATGTGCTAGCTGCATCCTTTTTCTCAGTCTCCCCCTTCCCGACCTCCTGGCCAGCACTGACTCAGGATATCAGAGGCTCTGCCAATTTCAGGGCCCACTTTTGCTCTCTGTTCATTCAGAGACCCACGTGAGGCCCTGTCAAAGCGGGGGGAGGCCTCACACCTCTCTCTCATGAGACACAAAAGCAGTATTGGCATGCTCTGCTTTGGAAGCTTGCCTGCAACTATTCCTTGGCCATCTGGCACTTTGGACAGGCTGGCCTTTTGGGCAGCACCTGCCAGAGTTTCTGGAGTGTCCTCTGAGGCTGGCTGTGGAGAAACTGGGAAGGGCAAGGTGTTGGCGCTCAGGCTGGAACTGTGCGCTGTTTTGGTCAAAGTTCACAGTGATCACTCCAGAGTAGCTCTGCTGCGTTTTCAGTCACGCTGACAGCAGCGAAGTGGCCTCTACACAAAGGCTTTTGTTGGTGCAGGATCAGAAACAGGGCTGGAGGGGGGAGAACTCCTTGGTGCTGACTTACGAGGTCTCTAAGAAACAAGATCACACCTGTATCTCCCAACAAAGGTTCAACTCTTGTTTCCGAAGCATCTGCTACTAAATTAATTAGTCCTTAGTGGCCAGGAGAGAAGGGCCCTTGGTCATTGCAGCCGTGTGGGTAATCCCACTGTCCCCCCCTCTCCCAGCCCCACCAGGCCCCAGGGCTTGGCCTCTTGGAGGTGAGTTACCCCCTCTGGAGTGAGGCCCCACGAGGGCAGGGCCCCCTCTCTTAGTCACTCTTGCATCCCTGGCACCTGCAGTCGTGCCCTGCGGAGAAGACACTCAACCAGTATTTGTGGAATGAGTGAATCCATCACTGCAATCTTCTGTCCTGGGCTGGAGAATGGGCTTTCTCTTTAGAGGAGAGGAATTGATGGCCTCGATGGAAAAGAGACAGATTCTGTCTGTGTGGCCCAGGCTGGTCTCAAACTCCTGGGCTCAAGTGATCCTCCCACGTTGGCCTCCCAAAGTGTTGAGATTACAGGCGTGAGCCACCACACGTGGCCTTCTCACCTATTAAGAAACGGATTTCTCAGTAGGTTATGGGAAATTCTAGATGGAGTATTAGCACAGGAGCTGGGCTTGATGGGATATGAAGGAATAACGTCCCAGGAAGCATGATAGAGAAATTCAGGCAGCAAGATTCAGATGTTCTCTGCTTGACTTTATGACAACATACAATACAACAGGGCATGTTACAAGAAGCCAAAGAATATTCCACAGTTTTTTTGTTTTTTTTTTTTTTTGAGATGGAATTTTTGCTCTTGTTGCCTAGGCTGGAGTGCAGTGACATGGTCTCGGCTCACTGCAACCTCCGCCTCCCAGGTTTAGGCGATTCTCCTGTCTCAGCCTCCGGAGTAGCTGGGATTACAGGCACGAATCACCACCCCCAGCTAATATTTTTGTATTTTTAGTAGAGACAGGGTTTCACCAGGTTGGCCAGGCTGGTCTCCAACTCCTGACCTCAGGTGATCTGCCCACCTCAGCCTCCCAAAGTGCTGTGATTACGGGCATGAGCCACCGCGCCTGGCCAAGAATATTCCACATTATACAAAGCATGTACTTAATAACTCTAAGTACAGGGTTCATAACTTGTTAGCTTGAATGCAGGGTAAAAATAAAATATAAATAAATAAAACAAAATAAATAAACAGGGTCTTTTGAGTTGCTAGAAAATAAAGAAAACCCTTAGGCCTCCTTGGAAGAAGCTAAGCTGGTGGTTAGGATGCCATCAAGTTGTTGACTATATTAACAGCTGACAGTTGCTGTGAGTAACACACTGATCAACCCATAAACCCAAAATCAGATCAGATGTGGGAGAGTTCGCCTTCAGCTTTCCAGCAAACCTGTCTCCTGCTTCCTCTTTCACCAAGTCAGACCCGGGCTGAGCCTGCGATGAATAGCCTCAGGTCAGAGTCCAAAAAGTCATTAGGAAAAACATGAATGGCAAAGCCACAAATAAAGATGCCACCTAACTTCTCTACCTAGTGCCTCGTGTGATTGTCACACGACAGGAAGAGGTGCTTACTTAACTCTGCACTTGGCGCTTGACAAATGTGTATTGGCTACCATTCTTATTGTCGTTAGCGTTACACTGATGTGCCACAGGTATAGCCATTATACTTTCCAAGTCACAAATTAGGAACTTACGGTGTAAAATCTGTTGGGCGCAGTGGCTCACGCCTGTAATCCCAACACTTCGGAGGCCAAGGCGGCACCGGATCTGAGGTCAAGAGATCGAGACCATCCTGGCCAAGATGGTGAAACCCCGTCTCTACTAAAAATAGAAAAATTTGCCAGGCATGGTGGCAGGCACCTGTAGTCCCAGCTACTCGGGAGTCTGAGGCAGGAGAATCGCTTGAACCCGGGAGGCGGAGGTTGCAGTTAGCCAACATCATGCAACTGCACTCTAGCCTGCGTGACAAAGCAAGATTTCGCCTTAAAAAAAAGTTGTGCATATACTCAGAGAACAAGATAGGCTACTTTGATCCAAGACTGCCTAGAAAATTTCAGGCTATGTGTAGCCATTTTCATGGGCTCACTGTTAACAACCACTCCAGCCTAATTGTGAAACTCACCCAAGTTCTTATGTTTTTGAGGGTACATAAGGGTAGTGGTTCATCCAGCAAATCCAAATCCCGGTTGTTGCATTCCATTCAATTCGAAACACACATGGAGTAGCTAAATGTAAACTACTGAGCAGTGTGCTGTGAGGAATAGAAAAAGGTAAAAGAGATGGCTCTGTCACTCAGGTGCTCAAATCATCAAGTCGTGGGGAGGCTGCCAGGCGCAGGTACACAGACGACTCTAATTCAAGGCAAACAGCCCCAAGTGACACATGAAGGTATAAAAAAGAAAATGCACTGGGAGTGTCATGGCCTGAGAGATTAATTCCTGCAGCAGATAGGGGAGGAGATGGGAAGGGCTGCCCTCAGGCTGAGCGCAGGGACTGGAGGAGATCAGCTTCATGATCAGTCACTGATAGCACCTGACCCACCTGGCTTTTGATGGTGGTTTAAAGTATTTGCACTTCATTTGGGCCCAGAAAGAAAAGGAGTGCTCTCCATCCAAAACGGAAGGATAAAACTCCACAGCCAGAGAGCATGGCCAAAGTCTCAAAAGAGACGGGCCAAAACCCAGGCAAGAGAAGGATCGTGGCCTGAGCCAGGTCTGCATGCTGCCGAGGTTTCTGTTCATCTCTGCAATTACAGACCTTCACGCTGCAAACAGACCTGTTCTTGAACAAACTAATTAATGCTAATGTGCTAGGAGAGGTTAATAGATTGTAGGCCCGCCCGCAAGCCCCTCGAGGCAGATACTTGGATTTGATGGTAGAATTTCAGTGCATGGAGTGGTGAGGGAATCGTTTTAAGCAGTTTCTGTTCTCATCTCATAAGAAGGAGGCCATCTCCTTTGCTTGCATGCAGAGCTGTCTCTGAGTGGAAAATTCTCCCCAGCATGGCTGTGTCCTATGCAGCCACTAGCATAAAAGCATTGCTCCACCCCTTTAAAAAGCAGGCAAACAGGTCTCAGTGGCCCGTGCCTTCAAGAGGCTGAGACAGGAGAATCATTTGACTGCAGGAGTTTGAGAACTGCCTGGGCAACATAGTGAGACACTTGTCTCAAAAAAAGTCAGGCATACAATGTTGTTGGGGCACAGAGGCAGCCACGAGAGAATCTACAAATGAAAGACCCCACACAGTTGGCCTAGCCCTACTCATGATCCCACTTCTTCAAAGTAAGAGACTAGCACCTTTCTCCACTGCAATCATGGCCAAGTTTAACTAATGAGTTAGGAGCTACTTGGGGTCCTTTGACACCACCAGAGCTGACAGAGATGCTCACAGTATTGAAATATGGGGAGTCTGAAGAATGTAGGACAAACTAGCCGAGCGATAATGGCCTCAGGACAGGGTAGCTGGCTTCAGACATGGATTTGGGGATTCAGGGCGTTCCCAGCTCAGCGTGTTCCAGGTCCTCAGTATTCACCAAGAAGTCAGACTTGAGTTGTTTCCGAAATAGGATTCATTCAGTGAACAAATATATTCATCCCTTACTATCAGCCAGAATGACTGAATATAGTTTAGTGGGAAGGGCAGACAAAGCCATGCTGGGAGACCTCCGTGTGGTGCGTCTGCATTTTGAGGGAAGCCCGGGGTGTGGCACAGACATCCCATCCAGAAGGTGAGTGAGGAAAGCTGCTCCTGGGAGATGATTGAATATTGAAGAAAGAATATATTAATATTATAATTCAGGAGATGAAATGAAAGAAGGCATCCCAGGACAAGGGATCCATATGGAGAGGTGAAGGAAAAATAAAATGTCTCCTGCTTTAAATGATGACATTGAATTTCCTCTGTGTCTTGAAGGTTTGGCTGCATGGGTTAGTTATCATCCCAGGACCACATCATCCATCCTAGAACCACTAATCTCAAAGTTGCAGCCTAGAGGGAGTAGGAAACCAGTCCTTGGAATTCCAAAATCTCGGCCACAACTTGCCTTTGACCCCATCTGGAGTAAAGAGATGCAGGGGCTGCCTGGTATAGCCACAGAGTAGGGAGTGGCCAGTGCTCGGGTGAGAAAGGAGGGCTGAGGACCCATTTCAAAGGGCCCCCTAGGCCATGCCGGCAAGTTGCCCCCGCTCTCCTAAACACATATGTGTCTGTTTAGCAACTTGTTATCAACTTGATGCTGAATGGCCACATTTAAGCCTAAATAGACATTGTTGAAAGCCTGGACTTGCCAACCATTCTTGACCCCCATACTCGAAGAATAGGGAATAGGGAGGCAGTTGGGGATGACATAGCACCTAAACCCCCTACAAATTATAGATGGCTGCCCTTCATCCCATGGGCTTTCATCTAAAGTAATGGAACATGGCTCTCCACTCCCATCGTCTCTCAACAATTACACATTGGCTCTCCTTATGTACCTAAGGTTGGAATCCCAGATGGGGAGGTGATATACCTCAGGTCGTGTTCAAGGGAGGAACATGCTTCTCAAGACTCAACTCCAAGATAAACATGCTGTCACCGCCATGCACTTAGCTTCCAAAAACACAGCCATGAGTAAAATGCTTCATGCAATGCGACACTAGAGGTATAATTCAACTTCAAAAGGGTATCAATTGCATCATGTCCAAGAAAGGTGTAGAAAAAGAAAAGCAGTACTAAAGAAACCCTCAAACACCCACCACCTGACATCCATCCTCGGGGAAGAAGGGTAATAAACTGTAGTGATCTCCTGGGTACGACATTTGTTCAAGTAGGGCTTGTGTTGATCGTTGCACCTGGAAAAGGGTGTTGCTTGCGATTAGTTTTCTCTTCCACATCTAACCTTTGTGAAAGTATACATTCCAGGATTTTAGTTATCATCATGCCTCTGGAGCAAAAGAGGTAACAGTTGTGAAAATAGTGTGAAACATTTAAACATCAAACTATGTAATAATCACAGGCTAATACTGATTACTGAAATTTTTAGATCATGTTTGTTGGGCAAAAAGTTCAGAGCAAGGGCCCTAGAGACAGATGGCTTGTTTCACATTCCGCACAAGCCTTTCTGCTCCAGCAATGTTATGTTATGTGCTTGGTTAGAGTTTCGTATTCTTCCATGCCCAGCTAATTTTTGTATTTTTAGTA